>CM060915.1:107600400-112600400 GCA_030737875.1 Allium sativum | reverse complement strand
TAAACCCCACACGGGTATTGGGACGATAATTTTACATATCCCCCAAGTATGCAAATAATAATTATTGTTGATGGTTGAAAACCCCACACAAGTTTGGGGATGATAATTAATTCACATCTACTTCAGATTTAATTGCATGTCAACCGATTGATTGACAGAATGTTATAAGCGTTTTTTAATTATTTAATGCTTAAACAGCTGTAAATTGCACTCTAGATGTAAATTGAATGTTAAATAGTTGTTTATCACTATTTTTGAATATATGTGATGTATGGAATCCATGTAAATAAAATTGTATGGTAATTGATTAAGTCTGATTCCAATTTAGAAATAACGAATATTTAGGGAAGAATCAAAATATGATTTTGATGTCCAATTTTGGATGGACACGAAATATTGAAATATTCATAACTGAAATGAATATGAAGCCGAGTTAAGTAGATATACGCCATTTTAACTCGAACTAAATTTTCTGTCGATTTCATTCTTTTTATAATGAATATCGAAAAGATTTGATTTCAAAATCTGATACTTTGAAAATATTATCATTCAAATTTTATAACGATATGGAATATTCAATATTGATTTAAAATTCAATGGAAGTTGGAATCATTTTTATAAATAAATTTATAAATGTTTTATAAAATACGTTTTGAATGGAAATTAATGAAATATATTATATCTATTATAATGGTTTGAACAGAACGTGTCGTGCAGCGACCGCTGGCGAATTTCGACCATTGACTTTAAATTAACGTGGGACATCCGACCGTCGGATTTTCCTAAAACTGGAACCGTTGGGTTTGTATCAAAATGAGATTTCGAATGATAATAAGAGATTTGAAATCTAACAGCTATATTTTAAGATATGTTCAAATTAGCTTTGGAAAAGGTCACTATGGATGCAGTTCGGTGGCCGATATTGGAAACCGACTGTAAGGGCCTTATTAAAATTATTAAAAATATGAATGAATTATGTAAAATCATAATAAATGATTTGAAATGATTAGGATGAAATATTCGATGTTTGTAAAGATAAAAGTTATTTTTATCAGAATAATTTATTTACCACCTTGAGTGAAGAATTGAAATGGTTTTGATATAACCGGAATTTTTCCAACGTATGAATTGGAATGAATTTGAATGGAAATAATCTTTGGAATATTTTGATATTGGATTCCGTGATTATACGGATATTGTTGCGGAATTTGGAAGATATGGATATCATTATTCCTAATACGATATCTGTTGGTTTTCGAATTTGATATTGAATATAAGGCAATATGATTTCTATTCAGAGCCTTGTATTTAATATCAAATTGGATTTTGTGTTTATCGTGAATGGTGTCTTCGATAACACTATTCTTAAACCCAATTGAGAATAAATCTTTTAATCAAGATTAATGAAGTTTTCCAATGAATGAATATAAATTGGAATTTAGTGGAAGTTGATTTTGGGTTTATTGTGAATGATGTTTTAAATAACATCCGTTCGTTAACCTAATTAACAATGAAGATATGATTTGGAATTTATAAATCTTTAATCGAGATTTAATGGAATTTTCCAAAGTAAACTTTTCCAATTTAATACATCAAATTGGAATTGAGTGGAATTTGATTTAGGGATAATCGAGATGAGCTTCTGTGAAGGAAGACCGTTACTATTTACATAATTTAAAAGGCTTTGCCGTTATTTCACTTATAGTATTGGTCTGATACAGAAATTTATATCGACTGTATACTGTTATGATTTCCGTGAAGAATCCATTTTGATGGAAGACGATTTTGGGTTTATCGTGAACTGTGTTTTAAATGACATATGTTCTTTAACCCAGTTAAAGACATTATTGATTTCCTAAGGTTGAATAATCATTAAGAAATGATTTTTTAGATTAAAACTGAAAGGAGATTCGATAAATATTTAATTAGATTAGAATGTGAAAAGAGGTTATTAAATTTACCGAATACAAGAAATGTTCGAAATAGAGTACCACCAGTTTTACTCCCTGCAATAGTTAAATCTTTAATTAGATTTGAACGTAAATGGTAATTGAATTTACCAATAACACAATGGGTGTTAGATATGGAGTACTACTAGTTTTTCTCCATGGGGTGAATAAGTTAGGATTTAGATAATAAAAAGAATGATTACTTCAGTATGGCTCGATAATCTCGACTAGTTTTATAAACCTTAATCCGGTTTATATTGTGAAAAGATATTATAACATCTTTTGAAATGATTTCCAAGAAAATACGAATAAAAGAATATTCTAGATTGGAATGAGGTGTATGATGTGTTTTTATAGCACTTGATTATAAGATACATGAGTTATTTGGAAAGTCCAGGTTTAACCCATTCTGAATAACTGATGCGACGACTAAAAGTGGAAGATTTGAAGACGGTGGTTGAATACAGGAGGTCTTCACATCTCTTGGATGATTAAAGATGTCTTGATTGGGTTGTGCTCTTAAGATGAGGTAATAAGTGGTGATCGCCCAGACGTACTTGGTGATCGACCAGACATGCGGCGGCCTCTCACCTGTATTGGAAATATGGGATAAGGAGTAAGGTGCCTCCGGTTTCGTTCAGACTCAAAACGGACTTGCAAATGAATTGTATATTTGACATTGCATTACATGCTATATTCATTGATCTCTGCTAAATATATATATCTGTTTGGTGGCGGAGAATTTATTCTCTTTCTTAACGCCCTTCTCTGAGACGTATGAGCCAAGAGGTTATATATTGGTAGAAATCAATGGTATGGTATGGTCTGAGAATGTGGCATGCTGAGTTGCATGGATCAAGGCTTTTGCTGAAAAGAAGGGCTTTGTGGTTAATGATCAAAGCACAACTTTGCGCTGCTTTGTGTAGCACTAATTCACGAACCTCACACCCCGGTGTGAACCAAAAACGAGATAGAGACTGCAGGGAAATGGACATACATTAGCTTCTAGCTAGAAGTGATGTCATGGTATGAAGCCTAGACATTTTACTTATATGGATGTTGGGTTTTGGATTGTGAAAGGTGAGGTACCTCGGATTTGACCTGGGCCGACTAAAAGGCCCTTGTTTTGGTCGACATACTGATCTTGTGAGAGGTTCGATAGAACCCACTAACGTATTGTTTATGGTATTGTCAATTAGTGACGGCTGACCGAACCTGAAGATCCAAGGGTTGCCTATGGGTGTGATCCCGAGGCATTTGCTAGAGTGTCTCGAAATCGGTGAGGAAGATCCCTTGCCTCGGTTCATAGATGGGAACCCAATTTCTAATACGCGACTTTTCGGTTTTAGTTGTAAACCTATATGGCGACATAATATTTGATACATATGCCTCCTATAATTGATACATTTATATTTGAAGTTGATTTCTTCACTATGCACTAATAATAATAAAAGATAAATTTCATGTATCAAGAACATTTGGCCATTATAAGGTAAAACTCTATCCTCTGGTTTGTGTTGCATTGTGTGATAGGACATGAATCTTATAATGGTTTCATTTTTCCTTTTAGCATTGCATTGTTTGTTTTATGGTATTCTTGGAAGGAATCCCATTTTGTGTTATATGGCGTGGTCCCTTGATTTACCCAACATTAAAACAAAGTTAATAACTGTTTTAGTTCTCACACCAGTCTCATGACTGACCTAGAGTTTATTGTTTTCACTTAAACTCTGGATGCCCATATTTTCACACGGACAGCTAGTAGCTTTTGTTTGCAGATTTATATTTAACAGGATCCTGATTTACAGCTAGAGCTATATTCGGAAAGCTTTGTTTCCGTGTATTTCTTTCAGTCGCAGCAGGTAATGTATTTCTGCTGTGCATTGTGTTTATACATTTTTATTTCCGCTTCTATGTATATTATTAATCTCTGATATTATTTTTTCCATTGTGTAATATTTATTCGTACTCTAATATTCTTGTACTCTAATATAAATTATTGTAATAGGAATGAAAAGTTATGTTGTTCTATGTTCCGATGCGTCATGTTCTCAAACAATCCATGTTTTTCCATCTTTTCGGAGATCGAGGGAATTCAGGTCGCTTCAATTTTGGTCTATTCATGATTATGGTTTTTTGAGTAGTTGAGTGTATCTCCTATTCAAGGCTGATTTTTATGAAATGTGGAGTTGTTCTTGTTATGCAGATTTGCTTTTGCTTCTGGTTTGGAAGCTGTAATATGTAATTCACATTTGTTTGGTGTAAGTCAGTTCCTAGTTGTATGCCTTTGGCGACTTATGTTTGATCCCTGCGTGGGGATTGGTTTTCATGTAAATTGTGGTCTAGATATTTAGTCTAGCTCCTACTTCGTAAACTTGTATAATTGCAGTGGACAGTCAATTATAAAAAACAAATGTAGTAGGTTGACAATCTTCCAAGCTCCTATACATTCGTAATTATTACTTGTTATAATAATAATAATAAATGTTATGGATCACTATAAAAACTGATTAGTTTGCCAAAAAAATTCAACAAAATAATAATAATATATATGTTTATACATGAAACTTATATTATTATTATTTTGAAAATGGTCTTTATTAAATAAAAACATGTAATAATATAATACATATCTATAGACAAACCACAACTATTACAATACGATGCATGTAATACCTATCATTGTCAATTCACCAAAACCAGGCCACTATCTATAAATAGGAAAATAAAAATAAATTGAAACTAGTACATTCAGAAGCTCACAAGTCACAACCACCAGGTCACTTTCGTACTAGTCCAAAGATATCCCAATACTAAGCTAGTTCGAGTGATCTGAAGTTTGGAGACTTTTCGTTTTAACCATTTAGAGGCAACATGTATAACCAACTGGTTAGGGGTCACTCGGCACCCATAACGGAAGGAAAAAGCAATGGACGCGTCTGACGCGTGTCCGACGTGTCGGACGCGTCCGTTTTGTATCGGGCTAAATGGTCCGTTTTCTGAATGGATCAAATTTGGTTTGTTGAGGTATGATGCGTCGGACGCCTCTGTGTCAGATTTTCAATGGAAAGATTGGTCCGTCTAGATTAATTATTTAATTTAAATTTTTATAAACTTTAAAAATTGATAACTTACGCATATGAGATCCATTTTAGATGCGGTTTTTTGCGTTGGGATCATATCGAAGTGCTCTACGTAATGAAGTTGGTTTGAACTGAATTGGAGTAACTTATAATTTTTCAATTTATTTATTTACATGTTTATTTGTGTGAATTATTGATACGTATTAATTGTTAAAAACAAATAATAAATTAATTAACCATAAATTAATTAAATTACAACATAAAAATAAAATAATCCGCTTAAATGCTTCGCTCAAATAGTCTGCTTAACGCGCTAAACGCATTCTCCGCTAAGATTCTACGCTCAAACTCTCCGCTCAAATTCTCCGCTTCCGCTTCCGCCGTACACACACAGGAGTACATTTCGAGACCAAGTATGTTGTATCATGGAGAAAATTACATCCCGAACCTCTAAAACAGACTTGCTCGGTTTCCTGTTCCTAATGCCAACTTGTAGTAGAGACCAACTAAACAGCATGCACAATTTCATCCCATATTTATAGGTTTGTAGCTGTAACTAAAATATTGATGGACATAATACTGCAACCATGAAGAATTTGCAAGGATAACTACCAAAGTAATACTCCACACTTGTACTCTCTTGCAGAACTTACCACGCTGCATAACATCGTTGCTTCACTATAATCAAATCAATGTTGACTCCTTGTGGAAAGCCAACTGATTAATGACTATGCACGTGATACAGTCACATGGAATAAAACCCGCCATGCACACCTCTTATACATGTTGACACTGTGACACCGTGCATAAAACTGTGAAGTACATCCCACAATGCTATTCCATCCAAACTCCAATCGTTGAGTCTCACGAATGAATTTATATGCATCACTAAGATACCCAGAACTAGATCCCTCATTAATATCTCCTATAATAACCTTATCATGTTTGGTTCTCCCTTATATATAGAGCGGGTCGGCTTTAATTCTTGCCCTTACTCAAATGCTTCACACTATCATCTGTTTATAGAATCATAAGGATTGTTCAGGCGGATTTTGGAGTCCTGGACATTTTTGAATTGTTGAGGTAATTCCTTCTTTCTATTTCTTACAATATTCCATTTTTTGTTGAGATTCAGTTGCATGCTGAGATTTAGTAACATTCTGGCCACTCTTTGCTCTAGCTGACCCAGATGATCTAGAACGCATATGCTTCCTATTGATATACTATGCTATTTGAATTTAATTTCAACTGATTTGAATTTAATTTGTTAGGGTTTTTTTAATTAGTCTTGAATTAATCTTTTTTTTTCGATTTGGTTTCTAAATGCATTGTCCCCAAGTAAGATCAATATGATACTGCTACGTTTTTTGTTTTGAAAATATGATTTTATATTCGTGCTTGATTAAAGGAATATAAAATGGTTTCCCAACTAGCAGATATTTACAATGGAACAAAAAATATTTTGTACTTATGACACTATGATTTATGTATAACATGTGTTGTGGATTCAGTTTTGTACTATTGCAGAATTTATAAGTGCAAGTTCGGTTTTTGATCTTTAAAAAAGAAATTATATCATTAACAAGCAGCTAAGTCACATCCATAGCTGTTGATTTTTGTCTTGAAAATTTGCTGAAAGTTCCTGAATGCTTATTGTGGCAGAAATCATGCTTATTTTTCCTGAACGGTATTTAGAGTGTAAAGATCAAAACTGATTGGCTCTTAATACTCTTGGTTGTATTGTGATCGTGTGAAATATTAGCACAGTAGCACTTAAAGGGTAGCAGATTATCTTTTCCAAGGTTGAGTGCACGATCTATAGCTTATTTGTACCACTCTTTGTAGCAATCTTCAGCCTTTGCAAATCAGACGATTGTGAAATAATTAGGTTCGTAGAAGATATCACAATTTTCGTCAGGTTTCCATACACTCTCTACATATTCTAAAATTTGGTGTAAATTAGGTGACTCCTTAAGATATAGAGTATCAAAAATTGCTCTATTTACTCTCTGCAATCTCCTTGTTCAAAGGAAGAATGGAAAATAGAGTTTGATTACCATATGAAAGGGGAGCGATAAAATGTAAATATGTATCTCTGTTCCCTATCTCCGTCTAAGATCGATGCCAGGAATTAGGATCTGGGGTTTTGGGGATGGCTTTGCCAGGGTTAACTATTTCTACTCTGGTTGTCCTCTCCGCCATAAATTTTAATTTTTTTTCATAGCAAAACTTATATTAAAGACATATAAATATTTTAAAAATATTTCCAAATTGAAAATTGACATACCCAATAGAAAACATTGATATTATAATTTAATATTATTTTTTATATATTTAATAAATAGTTTTGGTCGTATTTATTTAATATAAAATAATTTCCTACCAAAAATCCAAAATTTAAAATTTGCGTAAAACATAAATACGAAATATGTGTTATATATATACTGGAAGACTTTTAATTTAGAATATTATTTTTCAAAATAGGAATATTCTGACTAAGACATTTTAATTATCAGGAATACTAAAATTTGATAAAAAAGTATGATTTTTTTCATGGGTTAATAAACATATGTTGTAATTTAAAATGGTATGAACTCTAATTTTTATGCATTATTTATTTTATATACAATAAACAATTTGAATACTTAATAAATATTAAATATATATACATATAATTACATTTTTTAATTTCGTAGTTCATATCATGTAAATAAGTAGATATAATTAAAAGGATAAACAACAAATATATAATATATATGCACACAACATTATACATGTAGATAATTATGGAACTGAAAAATAAACTGATATATATAATAAATGGTGATTTTTTTGATTCTGTATTGTAAGTTAAAAAAATTATACATAAATTGAACCACATAATTAAAGACCATTCACGTAACAAAAAAATTTATGATAACATAATATACCTAAAGAGCCAAAATCTCTCATAACTAGATATACAATAATAATTAAACAAACATATTTGAAATAGAATAGTCATAGATCATAGAATATTGCAGGATATCAATAATGTAAAATAAAAGCATCTATCGATAAGATCCTTAAGTCTACTTAGAAGCAATGAATTCTCTCCTCTAAGTTTCTCCTAATGTATCAGGCTGCTACTCTGTAATCGACAACCTACCACTATCAAGTATCATTTCGTTTAACTTGAATTGATTTGAGATATTATGAGCTAAATAGTTGATGTATTTTGACCGAATAAGAGAGGAGAAATGGTGGCAAAAAACATTAAAGAAGAATATGTTTAGAGATCCTTATTTGTTGTTGCATTAGAGGGAAAATAGATAGATCAGATTTGACCATTCTCACTTAATCTTAATCATGCATCTTTAAGACCATTAATTATGTTTTATATATCCCTAATCAATATTTTCTACCTTAATGATGGGCTTTGAACCTATCTAGGCCTAAGCTAAAATACTACGCAATTAGATCTAATTTAATCGATTATCGGTATCATATATCAATCAATATATTTATAGCCATTATAAATATATAACAATATTTGTTTCCTAAATCATATTCAAAATTCAAAATTTCATAAATTTATTTATTTAACTAATTTGTATTAGTTTTAAACTAGTTAAATCGTTTGGTTCTATGCAGTTGAAGCCCTGCTAAAGCTCCGCAAAATCCTCGCTATAGCCTGTAGTACTTTTCAATTGCTTCGCTATTTCAATTTAGCGTCGATGAACAGTGAATCCACTTTAAGATCCGTTATTTTCTGCTGCAACCACTAAATCAAGGTTTCTTTAACGTTCACCTTAGCAATATTAATGCACAATGCTTGATCTGACGAGTTCTCTTTTAAAACATATCAATTAATTAGTTATAAAGAGGTCATTTTAATGCATAAGTATCTCATATTTGGTAGAAATCTGTTATAGTCATCAAATTTAATGTGTGTAACCATGCTACACTTTGATTTTGTTATATAAGATTGATTAACACTAGTTTCTTCTACATAAATGATGTAGAATGATAATTAATTAATTTTAAAATACTTGGTTTTACATTTAATGACATTTTTGTACCTTCGTTATATCCTCATTATTTCCCTGCTTTAATTCCCACTACATATTTTTGCATCTCCACTGCTATAGAACCGCTGAACGCATTTATTGTATAAGTTCGGTCGTTAGAGAATTCATCATCTCAATTATTAATGCTTAAGTGTAAATTCAGTCAGCAATCAACATCGAACTATTCAAATGTCAATGTTTACATGTCACATAGCAGATGGTGTGATGTTTTAGCCAGATTAATTGCTTACTCATTTTAGTAAAGTCTCATTTTAACTCAATAAGCATTACTAGCTTGTGACTTATATATACACTAATTCTTTTCATCTAAACTACATCATTTTGAACTTATGGAATTTGGTAATGTTAGACCAAAAAGTGGTTCTAACACCCAAACTGATTAAAAGCAAAATGAAATGAGATAAAAACGAAAATGAACACACAGGATTTATAGTGGTTCGGCGAAGAAATACCTACATCCACTTGTTTTTCACTATTTTCACTGATTTAGTTGCAAGTACAATGAAATATTCACTCGATTTCTCTCACAACTCACTTATAATCACTCAATTGTTTGAAAACAAATAATGAAAGAAGATTTGGATTTTCCGGGATTGCTGGAATTCGGGTTATGAAGGTGGTTGAACTCTCCAAATGCCAGAAGAAGATCCTTTTCTTTGTCTCCAGACGGGGTATTTATAGGTGTGAATTTGCTCAGAACCCGATCCGGATCGGAGCCACGTGTCATCCATCCCATCAGCCTCGGGTTCGGATGCATTTCTATGTTGACAACGCATCAGAGTAATGGACGTTGTGGGCAGGAACTGGTCATAGCCGGTCCGGATATCCAGGCGCTCATGCAGGGGAGTGATGTGGAGAATGGGTTCGGATCGGAAGAGTAGTCTCCAGGGGTTCGGATCGGTACTTCCGATCCGAACAGGATTAAGTGAGGACCAATTCTCTCTTCTTTTTACTCTGCTCTGCTCCGACCTATCTCTGTAGCAATTGGGTGGCTTTCCGATCCGACTGGAAGTAGATTCCCCTCCGACCCGAATAGCTGTGCTTCTTTAATTCCAAGAGTAATAGTTCACCGATCCGAATAGCAGACTTTACCCTATCCGAACCGCTATCCTGCTCCGATCCGACCCGCTTCAGAGTTTTTCAAGTTCTTCAATATTTCATGTCTTGACTTTGTGTTGCCCAGTTCACAAAGTGGGCTAACATTTTGCCCCCTCAAAGGATGCTTCTGTTGGAGACGGAGCATGCTCTGACCATCAATGCATAACGCTCTTCGAGGTAATTTCCCTTTTGATTTTCCTTGCGTTTTTATCTTTTTCTTCAAATTCCAATCCAGTTTGCTGCTGAGCTAAAGAATTCGGTTCGGTTCGGAATCCGATCCGAACAGACCCCCTCTTCTCTCTATCCTTCACTGGAGTATTGGGCCAAGCTTCGCTTCTGGACTGTCCATCCGATCCGAACAGGGGTTCTCCTATTGGGCTGCCGATCCGAATGGGGAGACGAATAGTCACCTTCTTCTTCTATATAAACACTGCCCCTCCCTTCATTCACTTTTACTGTTTTACCGCTCAAGCTCTGCAAAACGAGAGAAAAATTTAATTCGTGAACCTTCAAAATTCTTCTTAATTCTCGAAGTAATCACACTGGTAGGTTATAAAACTTCGATCGATTCCTTCTTTAATCGTTTTCGAGTCGGATTCGTGAGCGATTAGGATAATTCAATCATGAAACTCTGATGACCTTGCCGCCGTGACCCTCCCCCTCGTCATCGTTGTCAATAGATGCGTCGCCGTCTTGAGGTTGGAACGGAGGGAACGAGGATCTATGGTGGAATGCACTAGCATGTAATTGCTTGGTTTTGACTTGAGGGACTGGCATGAGATTAGCCCTGGGGTCGGATAGGGAAGAAAGAGGGTGAAGGAGAAGATGATGAAGAATCGGTTCGGTTCGGAGAGACATGGAAGTTGAAAAAACAAAAGAAGAAGGAAGGAAATTCAGGAGATTGGATCGGGTCGGGGCGAGCAAAGAAAGAAAAAAGAAAAGAAATCCAGGAGATCGGATCGGGTCGGAGCAAGCACTTAAGATAGGAGGGAAGGAGCCTACCTAATCGGATTGGGTCGGATCGTAAGATGATGGAGGAGAAACATAATTACGTGATCCGATCCGAACCGTTAGGGGACTTTGCCTCCGATCCGATCCGATTTTGATTTTTGAACTTCAATAAGATTTCCAAGCCTAAGGTCACGCCCCCGATCCAACCCCAATGAATGCATCCGAACCGAACCGAAGCACAGTCCACCCTAACACATAAAAACTCGTCTAACTGGCCCAGTCAAACTTCGGCATAATCTTCAATTTTATGGATAGTTAGGATAGTGCCTTACGAACGTAACTGGACATCAAGAATTACTTCAACTCTTTACATCTTGCCAAACTTTTTCGTCGCACTTTTAAACATTTACTTTGCACTTTCCGTATACACTGTTCACACTTTAGTTTGCACACACGCACGGGGGGATACGGGTTAATTTGCTCTAATTTGTGCTATTGCTTCTTCAATAGTTCTATGACCATGAGACCCAGACGTTCTTCCAGACTAGCTGAGAGGAAAGAAGCCCCGGAAACCTCTAACAAAATCACTCTCGAGGACATATCTTCTCCATCGGATCCAGAATGGGACAGTGAGGGTCCAGACTACGGGGTTGGAAATCGAGAAAGCAACGAGGTGTCTTCAGAGAATGAAGTTTCTCTAGGTTTTGAGGAGGAAGGAGGGATTGGTGACGATCGAGCCCCCGATGAATTCGAATCGGCCGTTATATTGGAATCACCTCCAGATTCCGTTAAATCAACAATCGACAACGATCGACTTATCCGAATTTGCTTAAAGTACGGGATAATGAAAAGGGACACTCTAGTGCCTTCAAGCTCTGATCGTCCCCACAACCCTCCAGAAGGATATATGGCGGTCACTCGGTTGATGTGCATGGTCGGCGCTATCCCTCCATTCTCTCCCTTCATCGTTGACTTTTTAAGACAAATGCGGATTGCCCCCATGCAGCTGCATCCCAATTCGTATGCCTACTTGCACACTTTGTACATAGCATATCGTGAAATCTTAGGCATAGAGCTCACGTTCGATGACGTTCACTTCTTCTATAACTTCAAGCATCGGACTCGAGAGACTCCATCTTTCTGCTATTTTGAGTCAGTTCCAAAAAGGAAGATAATCTCAGCACCATTCAGCAGTAAAGCTAGAGATTCCAGACTAGAATGGTTCTACGTGAAGCGACAGCCTGGATGCACCAGGAGGTGGACAAAATCAAGTAAAGCACTGATTTTCTAAATCCGGGCTCTATACACTTGAATCATCACCTTAACTTGTTTTCCTTTTTGTTTGCAGTCGACAATCCCAAACAAATATCAGATCAGGTGTTCTTTGACCGGATGCACCAACTTCTTAATGGCGATCAGAAATTCTTGACTACCGACGAAGTTCTTAAAGACGAATACCTTCACTTTCATGGGCTGTTATCCGTTTTTCGTAGCATCGGTCATGGGACGGCTCCATACGTATACATCCCTACAGTGGAGGTAGTCCCAGAGACAGGAGAAGGCTCAGGAGTTCCTACAGTGCCTCTTCAAGCTTCACCTTCTCCATCTTCTACCCAGGATGACGAATTGGCTAACCTAGCCGAAAAGCATCGTGAAGGATATACAGCCCCCGAGGAGGCTACTTCTCTGGAAAAGTCAACATCCTCCCAAGAGTCGCCACTTAATGCTTCCGAGGGGGATGTCCCTAGTACTGATGACCAAATATTTCAGGGTTTGGGGGATCTCCCCTTACCTGAAACTATATACACCTCAGAGGATTTTAGGAAGGATCCTTTAGTCTTCACCTCTTCTGAAGAGACCACTCCCGCTAAGGCCAAAGAGCCTGCCCGTACTAGTCTAGCTTCAGACTCGGGTTGGTTGGGGGGAAACACACCACTTAGGACACACTTTATACAACAGCATTAGCATTCATTGCACCTCTTTCTCCGTGAATCCATTAATTCTAAATTTTGTTTGTCTTATTGCGCAGGTACGCTGTCTCGATCCTACTATGATATCAGGAAGCTTCGCCGCAGCATGTCCAATCCACCTCAGGATACCGAGTATGATCGCCGGGATGATCGTGGTAGGGAGGAGAGAAGGCCTTATGATCCCTATCGTTCTCGACCCTCACGTTCCCGCTCACCCGTTCGGCCGGAACAAGAGAAATACAAAGGTTATCAAAGCCGTAGGGAAGAGGACAGACCACAATCTAAAGACTCCACTTCTTCCCATGAAAAGCGCAGTAGAGAGAGAAGTCCTCCAAAAGAAACCGGGTCTCGAAGTAAGCACAAGGTCCCTGCTACTAAACGACCTAGGACAGACAAAGAAACTACCGAATCCTCCTCACACAGGGACACCGAATTGACAATCCCCGCTCCTCCCCCACTAGATGCGGAAACTGCAATAAAGCGGGCATATTTGGAGGAGCAATTTCCCGAACACTACTTCGAGACTTTGACTTTTTTACCTGCCCTTGAACCTATTTCTTCTAAGTGGGCAGATGAGGCCAAAGCAAAGATAGATGCGGTGGAAAAACAGTATTCTGAGATGTTTAAATATTCACGCAACCTTTCCAGAATCATCCGCACTCTAATCACAAATACCGACTCAATGCAAAAGACCACGGAGGAGGATGCCAAGGCCTTAAAAGCTCTAGGAAAAGATTTGGAAGACACTCAATCTCAGCTAGCTGTCGCTCAAAGGGACGCTTCTAACTTCAAACAACAATTTGAGGACATGCAAAAACGTTATCATGACTTGCTTGAATCTCACACTCAAGAGCGTTCTGAGTTAAAAAAGCAAGCTGATGAGGCTAAGTCAGAAGCTGCTAAGACACGCCTTGCTTATGCTGACCTCGAACGGAAAAATGCCGAGTTAGCAAAGAGGAGTGCTGAATTAGAAAAGAAGAATGCTGACTTGGCTTCAAAGCTATTGGAGGCAGAGAACAGAGCTGCCCTGGCTGAGGGCAATGTGGAGTGTGCTATCAAATCTGCGGAGGAAGCCCGCAAACAATTATATGAGGTGGAGGCTGATATTCAAGGTTTTGGCGAATTAATGATTGAATTCTTCGCACATATCATCCGTCGCCGAAACATTTCTTGGATCGAAGATTACCCATCCACTCTAGTTCAAGTATGGAATCAGATTGTTGAGTGGGAAAAAGAGGAGCTCAAAGTCGATTCTATCGATGAGGATAAGCTAATGGAAAAATATTTGAGGGATGATGAGCCAGAACGCCTAGCCGAAGGGCGCCGCCTCATTGCTGAGGCTATGGAAGAATAGAGGAGGAGGATTAAACAGAAAAACATTCCCGAGACTGGTTCCTCTTCTGCTGCCCCCGCGACTTTGGAAGCAGAGGGGTATGATCCTGAAAATCCGGGAATTCCCCGAACAACTCTGCTATCCCCTATTCCTGAAACAACATTAGAGGTAGTAGTCACCCCTGCCGAGAAGTTTCCGGAAGGTATCCCTACCTTTTCTCCTCAATTTGTCAAGGCTATTTCTACCTTTCGCCACGTGATTGAGCAATCGATGAAAAACCCATTGTTTTCGCCCGAGTTGATAACTGTTGCTTCTCATTCTATAGGTGTTGAGCCATCCGAAAAGACAGATGTGACTCAGGGAGCCACCGCCGGGGCAAAGCCCGCAGAAAAGGCCAAAATAGGGGAGGACAAGGCTGCTCCTATAGACTTGGGAGAAGGAAGTGAGCCAACTAAGGTCGCCACTCCCCATGATGAAGAAATGATAGCAGCTTTAAAGGATGATGGCGGTGACGGGGGTCATGAGGAGGAACCAGAAGTTGCAATAGTCGGGGAGTCAAAAAATGCTGATGATGTTACCTTGGCTGCAATGAAAGCTGATCAAGACAAACGCTTGCAATTAAAGGCCGAAGAACTAGACCCTGAAGCCCTCAAGCCCCTCGCAGTTGTGGATGCGGGATCAAGGTTAGTTGTTAAGCTCTCAACTAGATCTATTACAGAGGAACTCACTAAAAAATCTTCTCTTGATTCCAGCGCTCCACCCTTCGGGAAGAAGTCTACTGGCTCCAGCACCGCATCTTCAGGAAAGGAGAAATCAAAACGAATCTTGACAGAGGCTAAGAAAGAAGCAAAGGATGCGGAGAAAGCCGCCAAGAAGTCCAAGGCTCATTCGAAATCTAAATAATGGATTGCCTTGTGCTGTTTTAGCATTTAATGAACCAACAATTGCTGCTACAAGAGCGGCTCCTGCACTTTCTTTTTTTTTTCCTGTACAAATTCATTCATTTGTAAATAAATAAAAAATAACTCATTTTCTGCAATGTCTGTTTGTCAGTAGTTCTGTACTTATGTAAAAATGCATGTCTTACTATAATTATGAAATGAAGTTACGGAGGGAGGAAATATGCGTATACATATATGCCCCCAGTCAATTCCCACAAATTATTTAATGCTTAATCAAGCAATCTGAATGCTCCCGATTTTCTGACGGGATAGCACTTCCTGTGTCGTCTATACTTGTCGTTTTTTCTGGCATTTCTTTTATACTCTCTCTCTTTCTCTTGAGAGTTAGAGTTCGAGCTCAGCAATCTATTCATTCCCAGGTCTTTCAGCGGGGAAAGATTTCTTTCTCAGCGCTCAGTCGGAGACGCTTTTATACTCTCTCTCTCTCTGGAGAGTTAGAGTTAGGGGAAGAATTTCTTTTTCAGCGCTCAGTCAGAGACGCTTTTATACTCTCTCTCTCTCTGGAGAGTTAGAGTTAAGAATGTCGTTTTCTCATTCTTTTATGTCCTGTCGCACAAATAGTCGTTGTGCTTCTTCTTATGTCTAAACTGCCTTCAACCTTTTCAGGCTTTGAGTCATCCTTTATTCTATAATCACAACAGAATAATCGATGAATGTATATATGTAATGCATAAAAGTAAATAACACACAATATTTTTATAGTGGTTCGGCTAAGTCGTAGCCTACATCCACTTTATAGTCCTTTATTCATATCGTCAGATTTTCCCAAGGCAAGTCGTGCCTTATTACAGAGTTCATAAGAAAAATAACAAAGAGTACAGCATTTCTAATCCAAATATCGCATTAAGTGTTGGGCATTCCATGCTCTAGGGACTTCTTCGCCATCTACGGTCGTTAACTTGAAGGTTCCTTTTTCAAGTTTCCGTTGGATGACAATGGGACCTTCCCACTTTGGACCGAGGTGAGGAAGGGATGGAAAGACTCTCTTTAGCACCAAATCTCCTGGTTCAAAAGTCCTGAGGCGAACTTTTTTGTCGTAATAGCGTGCCATCTGACGTCGATGTCTTGCCGCACGCAAATCTGCTTCGTCCCTTTTTTCTTCGACTTCATCAAGAGACTCAAGTAAAAGCGCCCGATTCGTCATCGGGTCATAATATGTCACCCTGTGGGAAGGAACTTCCAGTTCAACTGGAATTACTGCTTCTGAGCCAAAGGAGAGAGAGAAAGGGGTGTGACCGGTGGCCGTCTTAAATGTTGTTCGATATGCCCACAAAGCTAGGGGCAATTCGTCAACCCATTTTTCCTTTGCACGCTCTAACCGTTTCTTGAGGATGGATTTTATTACTTTGTTTATTGCCTCTACTTGCCCGTTCGACTGCGGATAGGCAACTGTAGTATATCGCTTGTCAATCTTATACTTATGGCAGAAATTTCTGAATTCAGTACTATCAAATTGGGTTCCGTTGTCAGTTATAATCGTCCTTGGGATCCCGAATCGGCATATAATATTTCTGACCATGAAACTTATCACCTTTCTTGCCGTGATCTTGGTCAAAGGCTCAGCTTCCACCCACTTCGTAAAATAGTCCACGGCCACTATTGCATATTTTGCTCCTCCTTTAGCAATCGGTAGAACTCCAATGATATCAATTCCCCATGTGGCAAATGGCCAAGGACTCACCATTGATTTAAGTTGGGTCGACGGTGCTCTGGGGATTCTGGCGAATCTCTGGCACTTATCGCAGCGTCGTGAATAATCAGCTGCATCTTTATTAATTGTAGGCTAGAAGTATCCGTATCGCAATATCTTTTTTGCTAAAGTCTGACCTCCTGTATGATTTCCACACTCACCTTCATGTACTTCTCTTAGTACACGCTTGATGTCGTCGTGTGCTATACATCGTAATAGGGGCATAGAAAATCCTTGCCTACAAAGAGTATCATCTTGTATGACATATCTGGTAGCCTTGCGAACTATAGCCCTTCTTTCACTCTTCTTTGACGGGAGTGTTCCATCCTTAAGGAAGATCTTAATTGGGGTCATCCACGACTCCTTCTCCGGTTCCGCTTCAAAAGCGAACTCAATTTTCATTGACTCAAAGCTTGGCGATTCCAACGTTTCAATTGGAATTATTTCAGTCTCTTCTGGATTGTCGGAACTAGCCAGCTTTGCCAGCCTATCCGCTTTCTGGTTTTCAGCTCTTGGAATATGTGTTATGTTGTACCGCTCCAAGCTATTCAATAGCTCTCTCACTCTCCTGAGGTAGGCGATAAGTCGAGGTCCCTGAGCCACAAATTCCTCTCGTACTTGGCAAACAACGATTTTAGAGTCACAGAATATGTCCAACGTTTTTATTCCGAGGTCTTTAGCAAGCTTCAGCCCGGCAATCAGGGCTTCATATTCAGAGTCATTGTTAGTCGCCGAAAATTCTAATCGTAGAGCGTAATATAACGACCGTCCTTCAGGAGTGATTAAGACGATTCCCGCTCCGGACCTTCGGTCGTTCTTGGCTCCATCTGTGTATAGTTTCCACGGATCTATCTTTAACTCATTCTCGGACTTAACCACTCTGTCATCGATTACTTCCTCCTCGGGGATGGTGAACTCCGCAATAAAGTCTGCCAGAGCTTGCCCCCTGATTGACTTTCGTGGTTGAAAATTCAAATCAAACTGACTTAATTCTATATTCCATTTGATCAACCTTCCCGATGCTTCGGGTCTCTGCAACACCTGCCTCAGGGCTGGTCGGTGTATATGGTTATTGGATGAGCTTGGAAATAGTGACGAAGTTTTCGGGATGCGATTAGGAGGCTGTAAGCGAGCTTCTCAATCTTTGGGTAGTTGCGCTCTGCCGCTGCTAATTTCTTGCTTACATAATACACTGGCCTTTGTACTTTGTCTTCTTCTCGAACCAGGGTTGTGCTAACGGCGTGAGCCGAGACTGCCAAGTAAACAAACAATTCTTCGTGATCTACTGGCTTTGACAAAATCGGCGGTTTCTCTAGCAGTTCCAATAAATTTCGAAAGGCCTCAACACAGTCCTGAGTCCACTCGAAGTTCTTCTTTCCTCTTTTAATCAAATCAAAAAACGGAACGCATTTGTCTGTGGCTTTGGAGATGAATCTACTCAGCGCAGCTACTTTCCCTGCAAGACTTTGAACGTCTTTAATTCTCCTCGGCTCTTCAATGTTTCTAATCGCTGCTATCTAGCTAGGATTGATTTCAATTCCTCGGGAACTCACAATGAAGCCTAGGAACTTTCCCGATGCCACTCCAAATGAGAATTTCAGAGGATTCAACTTCATCCGATATTTTCGCAGGATACCAAACATTTCCGCCAAGTCTTGCGTATGGCTGGAGGACTGTTTCGATTTGACAAGCATATCATCCACATAAACTTCCATAGTCTTCCCTGTTTGATTATAAAACATTCTGTTCACCAAGCGCTGATAAGTGGCTCCGGCGTTTTTCAATCCGAATGGCATTACGACATAACAATATAATCCCAAATTCGTAATGAAGCTCGTATGTTCTTGGTCTGGCACATGCATAGGAATTTGGTTGTACCCAGAATATGCGTCCATGAAAGAGAGAAGTTCATGACCTGCTGTCGAATCTACAAGCTGGTCAATCCTGGGAAGTGGGAAACTATCTTTTGGGCAAGCTTTGTTCAAATCTGAAAAATTAATGCAAGTCCGCCACTTTCCATTCGGCTTCTTTACCAAGACGGGATTCGATATCCAGTCGGGATATGTCGAATCTCGAATAAATCCATTCTGCTTCAGCTTCTCCACTTCCTCTTTGAGAGCAGCCGACCTTTCTGGGCCCAGCATGCGTCTCTTTTGCTTCACAGGCGGATGTTTCGGGTTTACATTCAATTTGTGACTTATAATGGATGGCGATATCCCACACATGTCAGCGTGGGTCCATGCAAACACATCCAAGTTTGCCTTCAAGAAGTCCGTTAGTTCTTTGGCTCGACGTGGATCCAATTGAGAACCAATCTTCAAAACTTTTGTCGGATCAGCTTCATCAATGGGAATTTCCACTGTCGCTTCATTAGGAGTTGCATTCCTAGCCTCTGGTTCCTCGTCTTTTCTGGGATCCAGGTCTTCAGGCGTTCCTTTGGGCAACTCCTTCGGGGTCAATCTCTCTAATTGCTATGCCGAGCCCCCCTTGGAGGGAGACAAGGCATCTTTACTCTCGATGTTAAGTCCTTTCATCAACATCTTTAGTTCGGCCACATAGCAGGCCCGTCCGGAAACTTGATCCCCTCTCATTACTCCAGTTCCGGCTTCGGTTGGGAACTTAAGCAATAAACACCAGGGGGCGATACAAACTCTGAATTCAGCAAGGGCATGCCTCCCCAAAAATGCATTATAAGGCGAATCTATGTCCAATACTACGAACTGAAGCATCCGCACTCTTCTGCGTTCTCCTTGCCCCAAGGTCACGGGCAACTCTATGTATCCCATGGGAGCTGTTGACGCCCCGTTGAAGCCTCTGATCCATCCTTCACATGGCTTCAAATCTTCAGATTCAAGCTTCATCTGATCAAATGACTTTTTAAACAAAATATTAACGGAACTTCCGTTGTCTACTAATACCTTATGAACCAAGGCCGGCCCAATGGTGGTGGTAATAACCAACGGATCATCAGTGGGTGATTGGATCCCAGTATTATCTCTGCTGCGGAACACCACGTCGTCAAACATGGTCTTCTGTTGTTTTATGGGGGTGACATCTTCCAAATCATCACCTTCATTCACATCTATGTGCTTGGCAGCATTTACATATTGATCCATTGATCTGAAACTTCGGATTGCCGGGTGAGGTCCGTCCACTATGGAGTTGATAACAATTCCTTTACCTTTCTGCTGCGATGTAGGCTTGGGAGCAGGTAGAATCTGGTTTGAAGCCTGCTCTCCTTGCCCCCTGTCCCTCGGGGCAACCTTGTATTCATCCAACTTCCCTTCACGCAGCAGCTTCTCAATCACATCCCTCAAATGCCGGCATTCATTGGTTGAATGCCCATGAGTTCCATGAAACAAACAAAATTTCCCTGTCGCCATTTCTTTCTCGGTCGAATCACGAGGTGGCGGTCTTTTGTACTGCAAAACATTGTACGTATCCAGGTAAATATTCTCCAGGGTGTCGTTCAATGGTGTATAATTCTCGTAGGTCTGGAATCGGGGTCTTTTGTTAGGATCACTTCCCCTATTTCTGTTTCTTCTGTTACCGTTCGGATTACGGTTATTGTTGTTGTTACCCCCGCTTCCAGCATTGTTGTTTCCACCCTTGTTTCCTACATTTACTTCAACCTTGCCGGAACTCCCCCCAGACTGCTTCACGGCGATGTTACTCTGCACATTTTCTTTTGAAGCCGCCTCAGACTTTCTCTTTCGGTTTGCCCTGGCCTCCTCTCGCCTTAAATAAATATCGGCTTTTTCATAGAATATCTCTCTTGTGGAGGGTGTCTTCCCAGAAAGGTAATCCCCGAACTCAGATTTAGGATCGACTCCTTCCTTTAATGCCATCAGAATGGTGGGCTCATGCGGGTCACTAACTTCAGTCACAGCTAGGTTAAAACGGTCAAGATATGCCCTCAAAGACTCTCCTGGTGCCTGCTTGATTCTTGATAATTCAATAACACTTTTGGACTTTCGGGCATGGAGTCGGAACTGATTCATAAAACGTTCACTCAGTTCCCTGTAATTCGAAATCGAACGAGGGGGAAGTCGGGTAAACCAGAACAGCGCCACATCTTCTAAATAGATTAGGAATGCTTTGCACTTCACTTCATCAGGGGCAGCAGCAGCATTCATGAGCCACGAGTATCGCATCAAATGCTGTCCCGGATCAGTCCTTCCGTTGTACTTGTCCATCTGTGGCAAGTTAAAGCGCCGTGGAAACTGGAAGTCGAGGATATCGTCGGTGAAAGGAGTATGGCTTCGCTCAATGCCATAATCTTCATTTGTATAGTTCCGGCTCTCGGACATGATCTGGCGAACCATTGCCTGTACATCAGCATTAGTTAGGGGCCGCTCAGGTTCCCTGGCCCTAGTATCCGAGTTCCTTCTGGGCTCTTGTTCAGGAGATGCCCTTCTTCTTCGAGCTGCTTCTGCTCTATTCCGTTCCCTGCGCTCCCGGTCGATCTCGGGAGGAGGGGACTGGAGCCTTTGCCCCCGAGTGGGGTCATTGTTTCCTAGTGCTCGTGCAATATCCTCACGAGATCCCAAAGATCTGAATGTCAGCTGCTCCACATTCTAAGGTCGTTCGAACGGCCTTCGTTCACGGGGCCGCTCTTCCTCGGAAGATGAAGACTGATCCACTGGTGTGTGACGAACCGGTGATGGAGTTCTCTGTCGACGGAGTTCGCTAATCTCCCTACTCATGAGCCTCATATTCTCCTGCATCATGAGATTAGTGCGCTCGTGGACCTTCATAGCCTCCCTTGTACTTTCAAGCATATCAAGTAGGTGCGAGAAATCTCCTTGAGTAATGGGTGCAGATGGGTTGACCTGATCACTGACCCTGGCGGCTGGAATCGGAGCATTTGTAGGGACTCGAGTAGAAGTTCCAACATCACCAAGAGTTGGATCGGATCGGAGATGGGAGGTCGGGTCGGTTCGGAGCTGGGGAGTCTGGTCGGGTCGGTACATGGCAAGCTGCTCGGGTCGGTTCAGATTGGGGGAATGCACTGCTTCAGAATCTCCTACCCGGATCAGATCGGAGCTTTCCCCCTGAAGACGGTTCGGATTTCCTGCATTGGTTCGTCCTGCTGCTGAACTCTGCCCACGAGACCTTGTTACAACCGCATTTTGTTGATCTTCGCCAGCACCATTTCCTCGACCAGATTGAACTTCTTTGCCTTTTCCTTTGGCCATGATTCTTCGACAATCACTTCAACAAATATCCAAGGGCGTAGAAACTTGAGGATTAACTTCTTTGAACTCAACGGTCCAAAAAGTAGAACGATAATCCCGAAAAACAAAGAATTCAGATGAGTTCTCAGTGAAAGCACCAAAATGTTAGACCAAAAAGTGGTTCTAACACCCAAATTGATTAAAAGCAAAATGAAATGAGATAAAAACGAAAATGAACACACAGGATTTATAGTGGTTCGGCGAAGAAATGCCTACGTCCACTTGTTTTTCACTATTTTCACTGATTTAGTTGCAAGTACAATGAAATATTCACTCGATTTCTCTCACAACTCACTTACAATCACTCAATTGTTTGAAAACAAATAATGAAAGAAGATTTGGATTTTCCGGGATTGCTGGAATTCGGGTTATGAAGGTGGTTGAACTCTCCAAATGCCAGAAGAAGATCCTTTTCTTTGTCTCCAGACGGGGTATTTATAGGTGTGAATTTGCTCAGAACCCGATCCGGATCGGAGCCACGTGTCATCCATCCCATCAGCCTCGGGTTCGGATGCATTTCTATGTTGACAACGCATCAGAGTAGTGGACGTTGTGGGCAGGAACTGGTCATAGCCGATCCGGATATCCAGGCGCTCATGCAGGGGAGTGATGTGGAGAATGGGTTCGGATCGGAAGAGTAGTCTCCAGGGGTTCGGATCGGTACTTCCGATCCGAACAGGATTAAGTGAGGACCAATTCTCTCTTCTTTTTACTCTGCTCTGCTCCGACCTATCTCTGTAGCAATTGGGTGGCTTTCCGATCCGACTGGAAGTAGATTCCCCTCCGACCCGAATAGCTGTGCTTCTTTAATTCCAAGAGTAATAGTTCACCGATCCGAACAGCAGACTTTACCCTATCCGAACCGCTATCCTGCTCCGATCCGACCCGCTTCAGAGTTTTTCAAGTTCTTCAATATTTCATGTCTTGACTTTGTGTTGCCCAGTTCACAAAGTGGGCTAATAGGTAATGATCAAAATTCCACATCAACATTCAACTCTACAGTCTACATACAAGGTCATTGGTTCGATAGTAACAATTATTATTATTCAAAATGCTTTAGTTGAAGACTTTGACTTTGAGTTGCGTGAGTAGACGGTGACACTAATCTCATACAATCGAGGAGATGAATTGTAATATCCCGGATTTCTAGTGATTTAAAAATTTATTTATTTAATTATTTTAATACATTGGTGATTCAAATGGTTTGAATTTAAATATTTTGAAATTTTGATTAATTTAATATTTAATGGGATAATATAATTATCGAAATAGTCGAAAATAGCTGAATTGACAATTTGGTGTAAATTGGATTTATTTAGGAATTTAACCGAGTTTATATTCGAATTAGAATAAAAAATTTATTTATAAACAACAACTGAACGTATTAATTATAATATAACTTAAATCGAGCTCGTAACATCACGATAGTTCGTATTATTGAGTTTTGAACTTTAAACGAATGTATAGGATTCGTTATAAGTTTGATTTCTTTGAAACAAGAAAAATTCGAATCTGACTAACTGTATTTTTCTAATGGAAGTGAAAAATCGAGATTTTGTCTTATAGGTTGTGAGTTATGTCCAAATCAAATTTTAAAATAGTAGCTATGGAATCATTTATAAGTCATAACGGTTTATTTAATATAATTAAATACGGGTTTCGAATTTGGATAAGATTTTTGAGACGTAGTTATAATTTAATTTTTAGAATTTTTCTGTAATTTTTATTTTTGAAAAATAAGCTATTTTTCGTTTAACGTATTTTGCACCCTGAATCAGCATTTTCGAGATATCATAGAATAAGTTATCTTGTCTATTTTATCGTCGGCCAGGGATCATGACACATTTTTATGCATAGTGGTATTTTTATTTTGTCGAGGGTAGTCCGAAAGGAAATGAATTGTGTGTAGTGGAGAACCGCTTAAACTTTAACTTTTCATAACAAATATATATGTCCTCCATATGTTCGACATATTAAATCCATCCATTCATTTAGTAAGTGTACGGGGTGACCATATATTTCTTAGCTAAGAAGTAAAATGATTTGATTATATATCTATGATCGTTCATGTCCACATTTGTGCAGTATGCTCATTCTTTTCATAAGTTAATCCACCTAGCTACTTTTAAAATCTTCATCATGTGTGTGTTTCAAATCCAAGTAGATCTTTTATAAAATCTAATCATAATACCTTCAACCCTAAGAGAAACTCCAACAAAGGAGTATTCCTATTCATAATTGAGAAGTTTTGGTTAATTTGCTCCCCAACAGATATTACTTCATGTAATATTCTGCCAAATGGTACGGGAGCAATTCAGGATCCTGAATTGGTCTCGCGCGCCGATTTTTTTGGCTCCAAAGATTGAGAGCTAATTTATTTGGCATGCGCCGATAAAATCGGCTCATTACGTCATGAGCCGATTAATTTGGCGCCTCACACATTTAGATTTTAAATATTTGTTTTCCTATCCTAGCTTATATTTTAATATGACAAAATATAATAATAATTATTTTCGTACACAATAGTTTTGTTTAGGAACACCAAAATAAATTAATTTAGCCTCAAAACTTAATAATAGCTGGTCAATAACCCATAGAAATACAGTAGAACGAGATTAGTAAAATAAAAAACAACAACATCATTAGTGCGTAAATGATCCATAAGCTAGGACCATCATAAAATAAAACACGAGTTCAAACAATCAAGCAAGCTTCATAACTAGTTATCTCCATAGTGGTTCCATAAATGATCCATAAGATCTTTCTGCAGCCGGTTATGGAGGTGTGCATCTCTAAACATAACCTGGCGGGTCAAATGAATGTTGAAGTCCTCTTCTGTTAGCGTTGTGTTTTGTCGGAATAATTGAGGTGGTTGCAAAACACCGTCATATTCATAGTGACGCTGCCCTTCATCCATATCTCTTTCATCTTCTATAATCATGTTGTGTAGAACGATGCTGGAAACCATAATTGTAGACATCTTTTTCCTAGACCACAGCCGACATGGATTACTTATCATTGCAAATCTAGATTGTAAAACACCGAAAGCACGTTCTACATCTTTCCTTTGTCCCTTCTGCATCGCCGCGAATTTGAATTGTTTAGGAGTCAATGGATTTGGACATGTTTTAACAGTGGTGCTCCATTTCGGGTAATGCTGTCACCTAGGTAATAGCCATGGTCGTAAGTATTTACGCCTGGGGTAAATATTAAAGGAGGTACCTGGCCTTGAGAAAGATTATTGAACAGATGGGATCTTTCTATAACATTTAAGTCATTATTTGAACCGGGGGTTCCGAAGAAAGCGTGCAATATCCACAGATCGTATGATGCCACAACTTCCAAAATGATGGTTGGTTGCTTTTCCTTGCCATTGTACGCACCTTGTAATCCCTTAGGGCAGTTCTTCAATTCCCAGTGCATACAGTCCAGACTCCCTATCATTCCCAGCCATCTCCTGCTTTCGTGCATCTCTCTGATTCGCACTACATCTGCTTCATTCGAAGACCTTAATTATTCTTCTATGTAGACGTCCACCACAGCTTGGCAGAATTTTTCAAGTGTGTCTAGTGATGTGCTCTCTGCTATTCAGTATGCATCTTCCAATGCATTAGCAGGATTGCCATATGCTTACATTCTCATAGCGGCCATCATTTTATGAAAACCAAACAACCCCTGTGTCTTCGATGCATTTTGTTTGTACTTAAAGTAATCATTATTACCTTGAGTACCCGCCAATATCTGAAGAAATAGACTTCTCTGCATCCTGAATCTTCTACGAAACATATCAGGCCCATAAGTGCAATTGTCATTGAAGTAATCTTGCATCAGAGACCTATGGTATTTAGCATGATTTCGGTGTATAAATCTCCTTCCAGGAACCAATCCCCCTCAACTTGTGGATGATGACCCACAAGCTTCATGGTATAAATCCCATATTTCCTGTATTTCTTCCGCTTCCTCTTGAAGGATTTTGTTTTCCTCGGAATCGCTATTAAAAGCCATGATGCATGTCATAAAATAGGAATCCATTTTTGTTTTGTGAATGTGTTTGGAAATGAGATATGGTTGTGATGTTGCTGTTGTATATAAGGTAAGAGGTCTTGGCCAATGGGTAGCTTTATTGGGTGGAGTATGCTCATTTATTGGCCAAAGTGCTCCTTTATTGAATAGAATGCTCCTTTATTAGACAGAGTGCAATTTTATTGGACAAAGCGCTTCTTTATTGGACAAAGCGCTCCTTTATTGGACGAAGCGCTCCTTTATTTGATAGAGTGTGATTTTATTGGACAAAGCGCTCCTTTATTGGACAGAGCGCTCCTTTATTGGACAGAGTGCTCCTTTGTTGGATAGAGAGCTCCTTTGTTGGCTTAGGTGCCACCTAATTTACCTTGAGTTCTCCTTTACCGGTACATGTCTTGGTCTAGTTCATAGTGTGTAGGGTCGTCCACATAATAACTGTTTAGGAATTTATGTGTGCAGGGTCATCCAGGCAATGTAGCCATGGAATTTGACAAGTAGGGTCGTCCATGTAGTAACTCATGTTGAACGCCAATCCAAAACAATAGTGAATAAAATTAAATTCCTTTATTTTATGTTGTTTTGAGAAATAAATTATATTTCAACATTTCTCTGTCATGGCTATATTGGGCAGTGAATAGTGTATAATGTAGATTCTTTATCATGGCATTAATAGTGTCCAGTGCTAGTGTATAGTGTAGATTCTCTTTCATGGGTACTGTGGACAGTGACTATTGCATAGTGGAGATTCTCTATCACTAACATTATGAGCATTGGACTATGCGTAATATTTGATTTATTAAAGTGCATATCCTTATATATGCCAGTTTTTAGTGATAAACACAACAAAAAGATAGTTTCCACATAAAAAACGAACTACAATATTACAACATTAAGAAATGCCAACCTACAATCGTACGAACCATAACTACTGAAGACATAAACATCAACTTCAAAGGACAATAAAACACGATAACATGGCTTTCTCATAGACCAACCACATACGCGGGAAAACCCAGCTCTGGTTGGCTTAGTAACAATCATGTTCAAATGTCTTATTTCGGCTTGCGCTTCTAGTGCATATTGAACTCCACGTTCGCATATCGGAGGGTCAGTCCACTGCTTAAAGTAACAACAATCAATTTCTTCCGGAAAAACCTTGTGGTTCTCATAGGCTTCACAACCGAAAAAACAATGACCATCAATTTTTTTCCGAAACAACGACCACTGGTTCTTCTCTACAACAGCATAAAGGGTTGGATCCACCTGGACCTAGTGGCTCGACAACGCGTCCTTCAACTACCCTTTCTTTTCCAGGTCATTGATTTGAAACCACCTTATCGTCATTTCCCAAGTTGGCCATGGTGGAGCCTACACTTTCTTTTCCCTGTTTCGACATGCACCAATAAGGCAACTATACTATTTTCTTTTCAAGTAGAAGGCTGGAATGGGAAAAGAGGAAGGAGTAGGCGGTTGGAAGAAAAGAATTTGCAAATGAGTGTTTAGCCTGATTTGGAGAAGCTGATATATATAGCAAAAAAATAGGTTATCCACAATGATATTACAAGCGAAAAACAGGGTCGGACACACCTATATACAACCAATGTAGTGTACATCGTGTCGTGCGCTGCTTCATTGGCTGAATTCCAAGCCAAAATGATTTTACTTTAAAAAAGAATCGTTTATTTTATTTAAATAAACGTTATAATTTATAAAGGAATTCCACAACGACTATTTGAAATTTTGATTTGGACATAAAAAAAATCTACAACATGAAAACTCTAATTTTCTCTTCCATTAGAAAAATATTATCGATTGGATTCGAACGTTTTTTGTTTCGGAGAAATCCAACTTAAAATTGGATCATGTACAACCAGTTAAAGTTCAAAAAGTTATATTACGAACTACCGCGCCGCTGTAGCTCATTTTATAATTAAATTATAAATAAAATGATTCAAACATCATTTTATAATTAAATGTTTCAAACATCATTTAACATTACACAGAGCATCACAGAATATAAATAATAAAGGGTCTAGTACACAGAACATCATAAAATATAGGTGTCGACAATAATATATATAAAATGTATGCATCAACATGCCATACACATATATACGTCAAGAAAGAATAACGTAAAGTCCACTACATCGGGCCGTACGCATATATACATCATGATAACAAAAACCAAAATATCATTAGCATTATCCTCATGAAAGTCAATCTACATCCTTAGCCTCATCGTCATGATCGTACAAGGTAATAAATCCACAAGTAAGTAGAATACCTCATGTGCCGAATATAATCCAGCAGTAGCGACACCTGCTACCATGTGATCAAGTGGGTAGATAATAGGAAGGGACACATGTGTACTGCTAAGATCAAATGTCTGAAATGTATCGACCTGAGCGAACTCCATAGGCTGGTCGAAAATCTGTGTAGGGGTCGCGTCAAAAGTGAATGGTGGAGGATAAACTCTACCAGTAGCCAATCGGGGACCAATGTTATTGGAGTTCACACCCCGCGTGTAATCCGGCAACAAGTACCGCCTAGGAGCTACCCGAACCCAATAAGTGTCAAAATCTGCATCGGGTATGTAAAACTCGGTCGTATCAACCCAACCTCCTTGTCTCAGACCCTGTATGTACTGTCTCCCTGTAGAACGATGAGGCCCGAACATATTATCGGGAAGAGGTGGATCTCCGGGCACACGCGTCTAGCTTGGGCCCTGATAATAACAACGATCATCAAAGTACCAAATAGGAAGGTGGGCCGGTGGGAGCAAGAGGACACAGCGAATAGATAAACATCATGCAATGACGAGCGGGTGGTCATCAGGAAGCGGGCCACCTGCTGAAAGTAACATCTAATAAGTGTTCCAAGGTGCTCGTAATATGTTGCCCCTCTCCTTCATATCTAACTGAGTACGGGCCTTCATCAAATCGTGTCTCACACCAGCAGGAGCACGCTAGACTAGGTGACTACTCTCCCATCTGCGCATATGTGGGAAAAAGGACTTAGCGGTATGACTGGCGATGGGCAACATGCTTAGATGCATATTGGTCGGGTACTCGTAGCACCAGCATGACAACATGTACCAAAAGCCAAGCATCTGCTTAACTGCTCCAAAAGTGTAAGAGTCAAGAGCGGAATACAGATAACCCAAAATAGCACTGCCCCAATCAATCATATGCAGCTGATCTAAATTGATTAATGCTGCTAGATAACCCATTCTAATCGAACTCTGTTAGTTCGAAAAGAATGTCGTACCAAGGAGATATAAAATGGTGACCCGATATACTACGTCATCGCTCTAATGTACTCAAGTAAATATGTGACTGAAACGACACGATGAGAGATATGACTCATAGCCAAATCTGGAAAATACTGCAGGTGCAACTCGGGTTACTCGAATGAGGTATCGAATGGGCAGGGGACTCTGTCGGGGCGGCCAATCTCAATCCCAGAAAGCATGTAAAACTTTGCTGGAGTGATACCTAACTCAAAATCGGGAAAGTGAAATGTGTGTGTCGTCGGCCACCATCTCTCTAACAATGCCTCTACTAAAGGTCGATTGAAGGACTGCGGAGGTACAATTTGTAAAAATAGTCCGAACGGACTAGCCACTAGCCTCTCTCGAATATGTAATGGTAAAATGTCAAGGGCCTATGTGCTAAAATTCGCCCAACTACCGCAAATGTAGATGTAAGTGTCCTAAATGTTAAAATTATTATAGTTCAATATCTGTATAATTAATAATTTATACTACTAAACATTATGACGTAAATGAACTAAAATATAACTATAAAACCAACAGTTCAAGCTCTCTATGCACTTTAACTAAATTATAACAGTCCTTACATAAACTAGTAAACTATTCACCCGTACAATAAATGTAAATGTTAAAATCATAACAGTTCAATATCTATATAGTCAACTGTTCAATATCTATGTATTAAACTATAAATGTAACTATAAAACCAACATATCAAGCTCTCTACGTAATATGGTAAACTATTCAGCATTTTAATAATTATAAATGATAAAATTAGAATTTATACCGAAACGATGTTGAGCGCGGTAAACGAGCGGTGCGTGTACCCCTTTGGCAACTCATAAAGAATCCGCAATCCTTAATCGTCGTCCTAATTGGTGGAGGAAGGTGCGCTAGACCAGATGCGTCGTCTGGCTGAGCTGGAACTGTACGCCTACCTAACTTCGTTATGCGTGGCGGCATACCGGCGTCCAGATCAATAAAAAATTAAAAACAAGGAAATAGGGAAAGTGTATACAAACCAAGCCCCCACCCCCCGTGCCATACTTATAGGCACGGGGGCCGCACGCGCCGATTTTATAGGCACGCAAGCTTGCGAGCCGATAAAATTGACTCGCAAGTGGTGCGCCGATAAAATCGGCGCACGACTGTTGGAAGGTATCAAAGATATCTCCCAACATGCTACGGGTCGTAATGTTATGACCCGTAATCCTGTTGGAGTTGCTCTAAGTAAACAAAATAAACTAAATTTTTTATGCTCAACATTAAGGAAAAGTAGATGTACAACTTTTCTTTTCGCATGTACATCCTACATGTAGCTACACTAAAAACTAGGTGTAGAAATTTCATCCTAAGCTATAACTTACGTCCTACCCTATATGTGGAATACTTAAGTGCTAAGGTCCTTTAAGTATATAAATACACGCTGCATCGCCTTTGTTTTCTCCTTTTAGACAATCCACCAAAGCCTTTCAATAGCGTTAAATATTTAAAACAAGAAAAACTACTCAACTAAAGATCGATATTATATTTGAGGTTGTGAGGCTTAGGAGTTTACATAATGGTGTGTTGAATTCCTGTAGCTGCTAAGGGATTTCGTGTAACTGTAGGTCGTTCGAAAAGGATGTAATCGCAATTTAAGGCGGGACTTCGGTTTCAGATGAAGCTGATGAGCGCAAAGAGGAGCAGTTTGTTTTCAAAACAGGGGAGAAGGAAGAAGTATTTAGGTGTATCATGTGTATACAAGTGGAAGATGGGAATTAATTTGAATATATGTGAGGAGATACAGGGATTACTGTTAGGAAACACACATGTATTTAGAAGGGAAGTCAAGAAAAACGCGTAGGTTATGCCATTGTCAGAAGGTAAAAGAAAAATCAGAAGTGCAAAGGATATTTTTGTGAAGGAAATTAAGGATCTAGGACTGCTTTTTCATAGCTGTGTACCCTATACTATAGTGTTCTAGTTTAGAGAAGAGAGCAATTCATAGATGTTCGGTAATGAGCATACGACGTGCGAGCTCCATGAGATTTGTTGGAGAATAAAGCGTGTGCGAAGTGGAGGTTAATGGAAGGGTATTGAGGGAAAATCATGGGAAAATTGATGGAGTTTATATAGGTGGAGCGGCAGGTTTACATGTGGAGAAGAAGAGGGATGGTTTGTGAAACAGCTGTGCATGGAGGGGAGAAGAGTTTAACGTTGTAAACTTTGTTATAATTTAGTGTAAATTTAAAGCACTGAAAAAATGGAGTTATGGGGATCGAAGGGTGCGTTAATGGCTATACTAGAGATGAATTTATTGATCGGGGAAGCAACAACGTCAATGTGGGTTTGGGTTTCAATGAACATGAATACGGGCCAATGTATTTCGTAAATCCCAATCGAAAAAAATGAAAGGAAGGATTATATGATATGCGAAGATGGTGGTTTAAAATGAATACTGGAGCCTGCATTTTCAATTTGGAAAAGATGGAAATATTTTGGATGCGAGCCAGTTTTGTTTGTGAGCCAAAATGAAGTGGTAAGGTCCAAACTAAGATAGATTTATGTTAAATTTTTAATTGAATAACTTATAAACCTGTTAATATTATATTTCGTTCATACGGTATCATAATTACGAATCGTTTATCACATTGGAATCATCGGATTACAGGCTACACGATGGAACCAGTTTGGAGAGATTTGGAGATCATTTCAATTTATGATGGAATTAAACGCCTGATTTAACCAATCAACCGTAAATCATTTTTTAATGGTTAATGACTAAGGTGAGTAAACTCACTAACTCTGATCAATTCTATAATTCTATAAACGTTTTTTAATATGGATAAATGATAATTGATTTTTGTGTGATGGTTGTTTGAATGAACTGCTTATTAATTGTTTGAAATTTTAGATACAGTTATATATATAAACTGTTAGTTAAACATTGATCCCATTCATTATAATATTTCATATTAATATGAAATCAGTATTATTATGTTGATTAACATCTGTGGATGAAGGGAAATAGGTTGGTGAAATCCAACTGGATTCCTCAACAATTATATTATTGTTTTTCATATATTGCATATATGATTTGATGAAAAATCTATGGTGGATTATTGTGTGTTTGGGATGTTTAAACAACATTAACCTAAAATAATTGGAATTCAAATACCGTAAAATGTATTCGAATATATTGAAACAGAAATTGAGGTTTTGAAAAGGATAATCTATTTTAAAAATAGAAATGGTATTTCAATTAAGCTAGAATATATAGTAACTTGTTTTAATTATATTAAAACAAGTGATTTGATTTATAAACGATGTTGTGAATAATAATAATTATTATTAAATAAATTGGAAATTGTTGAAAAGTAAACGATGAATTTATTCGACGTTCGAAATATAAAGAATTGAATAAATCCATAAGAATTTATAATTAGAGTTTTACTATGTCGAGTGATATAAAACAAATTTTTTTTTGGATTATATATTATATATTTTAGAACTGGTCAAGATAGTTTATATTTGAAACCAATAAATCGAATGTGCATTTGAGATTACGTTATAACTGATAAACGAAGTTTATGAAATAAATTATGAAGTATGAATTGATAAAATAAATAGATAGATGGAATTTTAAACTGAAATGGTATTTATTATTTAAATCAAGATTTGATTGAATAAAACGAGTCCATATTTCTGTAAAGAAATAATATTCACATTTTGTCCACGGTAAGTAGCCCAGTGGTAAGGAGTTCCCACTACCTGGTAATAGGTTGTGGGTTCGAATCCTACCCTGGGAAACTTCCCCCTGAGTAAAATTAACCCGTTATAGGCAGGTCCAAGGGGATCTTTGATGCGAACTGGGTTGGCCTATACCCCCCAAGATGGACGGTCCGCCGTTAATCTTCGGTGGTCATTCATTTTTTATAATATTCACATTTTAAAGTGAATAATGGTTTAGAAGCAAACGTTTTACAAATCAGAATGGTGATAAAAGGAAATTGGTAAATGCTGGAAGTGATAAAGTGACACCCCACTTCCGTTAATGTCACTCATTAAGAGAATGCATTAAGTTTCGTGAAGCGTTATAGCTAAACAGAAACATCACAAGACAGATATAAAATAGCAGCGGAATAAAACAAACATTTATTTATCATAAATCATCGTGGTTCAAAACATCATATGTCTGAATTACATAAAAACATACGTCTTGTACTTGAACATTAGAGTACAAAATAAAAGAAGCAAAATCCCCAAATAAAAGCGTAGCTATAGTAGCAAAGATAGGAGCTTGAGAAATACATCTAAGCAGCTCTAGCAAAAGATAGTAGAATCCTGGTCAGGCTTAAGTATTCCCACCCTGAGAACCATGGGGGGAAACGAAAGAAAGAAGAGGAAACAAAAATTGTTAGACATAAAGTCTTGCGAGTCCAGTTACTTTTCGAAAGTAAATAAGTAAAAGTATCATGATAGAGATATAAAGTGGATAAGAAAGATAACACCATAAAAGGCAGGTATGACAAGGTAAACATGACAGACTGTATACGCTTCTCTAATGATTACTCTAATTCTCTGCACTAATACTAGTATAACCATAATGAGATGATCCCAGCAAATATAAGATGGTAGACTTAGGTGTACTTCTGGTGAGAGGTTTTAACCCCATATAGTCCATAGGTAACGAAATCCTAACAGGATCCTAAAATTTGTCAGAGTCTAGATGTACCCTAACCACTACCCTAATCGATCGGCTCCCTACTGCGTAAATACCCTGTGCCGGCCCCATAGTAGGAGGTATCACTTCCTAAAGTGGCAATCCTTCGTGATGTGCATAACCATATCTACAGGTGTAATGGTTGTCTTATCCCCCTCTGCCCAGACATGCACGCACATGTCCCGATTAGTTTGCGCCACCCACACTGTCCTCCATGTTTGGATCTCTTACAATTAGCCCAGTAAGCGTGTCCCAACTCCGACCTAGGGCGGAGTACTCATCTGATATTGTTCTATGGGTTACCGACTGAAACGAGTCCTACATACAAGATGATACAAGCTCTCCCCCTTGTCTTGTATCCCCACTAGGATTTCCACATATTATGTATACCTATTCTGCCGCAAGGGGTCGACCCATGGGTTGACACCTCCCTTGTGGGTTGACCCAGGGGTCGATACCCCTAGGGCGGGAATTTTGCCGCCATCAAAAATTCAAAATTTGAACGGATTTTGATTTTCTAAAATTAATTATATATATATAAGTCTCTTGCGTGTATACAAACTTCAAACCTTCATCACTTCTTCATACGGTGTCCGTTTTACGCAAACCAAATGTCTAACTTGACCAGAATTTTGAGACGGACGCAATGGCGCAGTCCATTTCCCTTAGTTTTGAACATTAAATTAATTATTCTTTAGTTTGTCCTCTTTAGTGTTTTAAAATTACGGGGTGTTACATTCTCCCTTACTCAAATGATTTCGTCCTCGAAATCTCCAAGTTAAGAAGAATGTATATCCTACCATCCATCACCCATCCACTCATCCACCAATCACATGCATCTATTGTCCTTAAAGGTTTCTGATTCTTATATGAACATATGAAAAGGTGTGTGTATATGTCCCAATACTAATGAAAAGATCAGAAGGTCTACTGATTAAGTCAACCTCCTTAATGCAATGTATGATAGTGCCATGAATCCAACATGTATGCAAATAACCCTATTATAACATGTAAGTTCTATATGTGTGCACAATCATCCGTCCAAATGCAATATCCATATGATGATACACCCACTTTCATCAATTAAAAGAAGAAAAATGCACACACATCCATATGCAGTATGAGAGTGATTGAGCCGATCTAGTGCCTAGTGTGTGTGTGTGTGTGTCTATGCATCCACGAGCAACCACTAGCAAACACTTGCATCCATTAAACATAACATGTCTCAAACACATGTTTACATCTATAGGATTCCTACCTAAAGGTCTAAGATTCGATCGATAGGTCATACTTAAATGATAGAAACGAGCATAGATAAAAGCTTTGGAAAAGGAGTTAAGAGCATACCCTCGAAAAGAAAAGGGTACAAAGCATGAATCTTGTCTTCGGTCTCCCAAGTCACATCCTCTGAGTTATCTCCCCACTGAGCTTTCGTCAACTTGACTTCTCTATTACGTAGCTTCTTAACTCCTGATCCAAGAAACGGGAAGGAACTCGTCTGACTATCGCCTTCTGTTCCACTTCTACTTCCTCCAACATACTCGTCTCAACAACTTCTGCGGTATCATGTAAGCACTTCCACAAATGAGAAACATGGAAAACATCATGAACGCCAGATAATCTCTCGAGTAGCTTCACCCTATAAGCCATTTTGCCAATCCTTTTTGTTATGGGAAATGGCCCTACAAATCTTGGTGCCAACTTCCCTATAGATCCGAAGCAAACTACATTCCTCAAAGGTGATACTTTAATGAAAACAAGTCTCCTACTTCAAATTCAAAGTCAGACCTTCACTTCTCAACGTAGGATTTCTACCTATCTTGAGCGGTCTTCATTCACCGTCTAATAAGATCAATCTTCTCGGACATTTCTCTAACCATATCTGTTCCAACTAATAGCCTTTCTGTAGATTCCCACAAACAAGTTGGTGACCTACAGGGTCGTCCGTATAATGCTTCGAAGGGGACCATGCCAGTGCTAGCTTGTTAACTGTTGTTGTAGGCAAACTTTACTGAAGGAAGATGCTCTTCCCAAGTCCCTTCGAAGTCTAGGATACATAGCTTCAAAAGATCCTCAAGAACTCTGTTCACCCTCTCCGTCTGTCCATAGGTCTGTGGATGATAAGCGGTGCTCAAACATAACTGTGTACCAAATGCTTCTTAACAGCTCCTCCAAAATTCACTAGTGAAGATGGGGTCACGATCGCTTACGATGCTGGAAGGTACTCCATGAAGACGGACTATCTCACGAACATAAATTGCTACCTACCAAGCCGTTGTCCTCTTACTCTTAGCTGGAATGAAATGAGTTCTCTTAGTAAGTCTATCCACTATAACCCAAATACTGGTGTTGCCTTCCTTTGATCTAGGCAAACCATCTACGAAATCCATAGAGACGCTCTCCCACTTCCACTGTGGAACCTCCAAAGGATGAAGTAAACCACCAGGCTTCTTTTGCTTAGCTTTGACTTGCTGACAAACTAAACATTGACAAACAAACTCTGCCACATCTTTCTTCATCCCATCCTAAAAGTAAACCCTCTTCATGTCCCTATACATCTTATCACCACCTGAATGAATAGTCATCTTAGAATGATGGGATTCTTCTAGGACTGTCTTTAACAAACTTCCAGTTTGGGGAACACAAAGCCTTCCATCTCGTCGCAACCACCCTTTATCGTCTATGAAATATCAATTGAGGTGACTAGAAGTTTCCTTTTACCGAGCCTATCCAAGATGTCTGAAATCTGTGGATCATTTCGCTGTGAAGCTCCTACCTGATCCATAAGAGTAGGTCGTATCTCTAGCGATGCAAACAAACTAGGCAATAATTCAGTGGAGGGTCTAAAATCAAAAGTCGATATGAACTCCAAGCTTTTCCTTTCCATAAACAGAGGACTTAAGGCCATCCTCTGCCTACTCAGTGCGTCTGCCACCATAATACCCTTGCCAACAGTATAAGAAATCTCAAAATAATAAGAAGCTAGAAACTCCATTCACCTTTGTTGCCTTAAATTAAGATCCTTCTACGAGAACAAGTACTTAAGAGATTTATGATCGGTGTACAACTCGAACTTCTCTCCAAGCAAATAATGACACCACATCTTAAGCGTGAATACTATAGTAGCTAGCTCTAAATCATGGGTATGATAGTTCTTATCATGAACTCTTAGATGTCTACCCCATAACATACTACCTTTCCTTCTCGCATCAGAACCGCACCAAGCCCTGTACCACATGCATCAGTGTATACTGTAAACACTTTATTCCCATCAGGCAAGGCCAAGACTGGGGCTGTTGTTAGAGCCCTCTTTAATCGTTGGAAAGCAACATCACAATCTAGCTATACCCCACGAAAATGCCAAATTCTTCTTCGTCAGCCTAGTGAGTAGAGCTGATATCTTTGCGAAGTCCTTAATGAACTTCCAATAACCTTCCAATCCAAGAAAGCTTCTTACCTCTGTTGCATTTTTCAGAATTTGCCAATCTTGAACTACAACTACCTTTGTGGGATCTACAGCTATCCCATCTTTGAAAACCACATGCCCTAGAAATCTCACCTCTTTTCTCCAAAAATGGCATTTGGAGAACTTTGCCTTAAGCTGATACGCATTGAGAGTTTTCAAAACCTCTCCTTATATGCAAGGCATGCTCTTCCTCGATCTTCGAGAAGATTAAGATATCATCAACAAATCTCACGACAAATTTATTTAGAAATTCCCAAAACACCCTACTCATCAGATCAACAAAATAGGAGGATGCATTCATCAACCCAAAAGGCATAACTAGCCATTCAAAGAAACCATCTGGAGTCCTAAAAGAACTCTTATCTATACTTTCCTCAGCCACCCTCAACTGATGAAACTCCATGGCCAAGTCTAACTGAGAGAATACCGAGGCACCAACAAGCTGGTCAAATAAGTCATCTATCCTCGGGAGTGGGTGCCTGTACTTCTTAGTGAGTTTATTCAACTCTCTATAGTCCACACACAAGCGAAGTGAACCATCCGCCTTAGTTGTGAATACTACAGGAGCACCCCATTCAGATATGTTTCGCCTAATAAACCCTTTCTCAAGTAGCTCTCCTACTTATTTGCTAAGCTCTCTCCTCTCCCTTGGAGCCATATAGCGCATAGGTACTGCGACTGGCTTTGCATTGTCCACCAAATATATACTAAAATCGATCTCTTGCCTTGGAGGTAAGCCCGGTACCTCATCAAAAACATCAGCATAGTCTCGGACTACTTGAACAGATCGCAGATCATCGATAGACGCATCAAGAGACTCTAGGAAACTAAGCATAACAGACCCTTGTGGGTCACAAGAAATCTCGATGGTCCTCCCATGGAAAGTCAAAAATCTAACGTCCCTCTTCTCACAATCCATAATGGCACCATACATGGTTAGCCAATCCATCCCTAGAATCAGACCGTAGCCCATAAAACCGAGCACATATGCGTCATACTCAAATTCAATGCCTAAAACAAATATTCTCAAAACCCAACAAATCATAGACAAATGAGTCGAACCACCAATGAGGTTTGTGACAACTACGGGATCCACTACCATGCTAGTATTTAGGTGCATAAACTCAAACACAGAACTAGATATAAACGAATGCGAAGCGCCAGAATAAAAAGAGTTTTAATAGGATGACTGGAAAGAGAAATCAAACCTTCCACGGAAATTTTCCTACCTCTATCCGGAGCACTGTTCGCGAGAGCATGCAATTGCCCTCCAGAAGCTCCTACCTTTTGACCTTGTCCCTGTTTCTTCGAGCACTCCTTAGCAAAGTGCCCGACCTCTCCATAGTTGAAGCAAGAATTCTTCCTTCTTTTGCAGCCCTTCACCAAGTGACCATCACGTCCACAACTGTGACACTTCCTCTTATCCTTACCCTTGTCATCATTTTCTCCCTTCTTCTGTTGTCGTTGCTTCTGCCCTTTCTTGGGCCATACCTTCTTGTTTTGCGTTGTTTCCTCAGCCTTTACTTCTTTATTTTCTCCTTTTTCTTCCTCATGCATCAGGGCCATATCCAAAAGCCTTTCAAATGTTGCTCCTATTGGAATATGGGATATAGCTAACCCATGAAGGGGTTCATTCATCCCTTTAGCAAACCGCAAAGCCTTCTTATGTGGAGTATCCACCAGTTCCAATCCAAACCATGCTAGCTGGTTAGATTTGTTCACATACTCTTTAACAGCCATGTTTCCTTGTTTGAGCAGCAAGAACCTCTCCATTTGCATGCTTTTCTCAGCTTGAGAAAGAAACTTCATTTCAAACCTCTATCTAAAATCATCCCATGTCTCTAGTGGACGCCCCGCTTGGGTTACTTCCCACCAGAATGATGCTTCATCTTTCAGTAGCCAGGCGGCTAGCTGAATCTTCCTACGATCATCCACATCGAAAATTCCAAACAAGTCGTTTGTCTCCTTGAGCCAATTCCTGGCCTCTACGAACGTCTCAGTTCCATGGAATGGCCTTCCTCCCATAGCATAGAAATCTATGTAGATCTTAGAGAAGTTGTCTGCACGTGGAGGAGGAGGAACGACGGGTGCAACTAGCGTAGGAACATCATCTTTGACCATCGACAGGCGCCGTGGCCTCTAGATACCTACGGAACCAGCTTGGTATCGTAACGCCCTCAGGAATATTAGGTTCCCCAGACATGCTGAAAAGTAAAGGAAATAAATTCAGGATCGAAAGATAGTACATGTGGCTTTGGGGAATATGTTTTTCAAAATAGACTTTTCTTTTGAAAATGCTTTCTTTTAAAACCTTTTTGAAAATAATTTTCAAAAACTTTTATCTAAGTTGGTGACCTTTAGCTCTGATACCAAGTGTGACACCCCACGTCCGTTAGTGTCACTCATTAAGAGAATACATTAAGTTTCATGAAGCATTATAGGTAAATAGAAACATGAACATTACAAGACAAATATAAAGTAGCAGCGGAATAAAACAAACTTTTATTTATCATAAAGCATCGTGGTTCGAAACATCATATGTCTGAATTACATAAAAAGCAGTACATAAAAATTTCTGTCTTGTACTAAAACATCATAGTACAAAATAATAGAAGCAAAATACCTAAATAAAAGCATAGCCATAGTAGCAAAGATAGGAGCTTGAGCAATACATCAAAGCAGCTCTAGCAAAAGATAGCAGAATCCTGGTCAAGCTTAAGCATTCCCACCCTGAGAACCTGGAGGGGAAATGAAAGAAAGAAGAGGAAACAAAAAGGGTTAGACACAAAGTCTTGCAAGTACAGTTACTTTTAGCAAGTAAATAAGTAAAAGTATCATGATAGAGATATAAAGTGGATAAGAAAGATAACACCATAAAAGGCAGGTATGACAAGGTAAACATGATAGAATGTATACGCTTCTCTAATGATTACTCTGATTCTCTGCACTAATACTAATATAACCATAATGAGACGATCCCAACAACTATAAGATGGAGACTTAGGCATACTTCTGGTGAGAGATTTTAACCCCATACAATCCACATGCAGCCCAATCCTAACAGGCTCCTAAACTTTACCAGAGTCTAGATATACCCTAACCGCTACCCTAATCGATCGGCTCCCTACTCCGTAGATACCCTGTGTCAGTCCCACAGTAGGAGGTATCACTTCCTAAAGTGTCAATCCTACATGATGTGCACAACCATATCTACAGGTGTCGCAGTCGTCTTATCCCTCTCTACATTGACATGCATGCACATGTCCCGGTTGGTTTGCGCCACTCACACCGTCCTCCACGTTTGGATCTCTTACAATCAGCCTAATAAGTGTGTCCTAACTCCGACCTAGGGTGGAGTACTCGTCTGATATTGTTCTATGGGTTACCGATTGAAATGGGTTCCTCACACAAGATGATACAAGCTCTCCCCCTTGTCTTGTATCCCCACTAGAATTTCCACAGGTTATGTATACATTTTGGTGTAACACCCTACGTCCATTAATGTCACTCTCAAAGGGAATGCATTAACTTTCATGGAGTATTATTGATGTATAGAACAGAATATAACAAGACAGATACATATATTGATACCTGAAAGTTTTAAAATAACTTTTATTGCAGCGGAGAAATAGTTTCATTACAACAACATCATAAACCAACAGTAAAACCAAGTACACTTTATATCCATCTCGACAAATTGTTTTTTGAGTACATGAAATAAAAAAGCATAACCCCAACATAAGTAGCCATAAAAGAGAATGAGCTGAACTTTACTTCCAGCAATCCAAGCACTTCCAAAGAGAGAGAAAGATCCAAATCAAGCTCCAATAGCACTAGTCCCACCCTGAGAACCTGGGGGGCGGGGGGAGGAAGAAAAGAGGCGAAAACAAAGGGGGTCAGACATAAAATCTGGCAAGTACAATAACTTTAACAATATAATTATTAAAGTAATTAGGATAAGGCATAAACTGGTAAAACAAGGAATGACTGTGAAACAAGTGGGTAAGACAAAACGAACAAGAGGAATATTCTAGCGTTAATCTCGCTCCTAATCACTATAGGATAATTACTATACTACACCATTACTAGTCACCCTAAGAGTTGATCCCGCCTACTGAACATAATAATCATAATGGTAGTCTCGTGTACCCCTAGCTGTCTTCATAGGTGCCGCCTGCCCTTATCTCCACTAGTTGTACCCCCTACCCCCATGCGATCGGCTCCCTAACTCGTAGATACCCGTGCTGGTCCCACAGTGGGGTGTATCACTCCCCAAAGTGGCAACCCGATACCACTAAAGATGCACGACATATATCTACACGATGCAACAACGTCTTACCTACCAGCCGGGGCCCACGCACGCACATGACCCCGTTGGACTTGCGTTGCCACCGTTAACCCGTTTTGACCTCTTACAATCATACCCAATAAGCGTGTCCCGTCCTCGATTTAACTCGAGCTCACAAAGATACTTAATGGGTTACTGGGTTGAAAAAGGTCCCCTATGCTTGACACAAGTTTTCCACTTATGCTTGGTCCCCACAAGAATTTCCCACTTAACCCCCTTCTTATTCATGTCTTCTTACATGTTTCAATTTGGTTAAGTGTTTCTAATCGTATTTCACATGTCACCCACTTAACCCCCATGTCCCACCACATGTTTATCTTGGTTAAGTGTTGCTTAATTCATTATAACCGTAACCTTGTAAGACCTCCCACATTAGACTCCCGTTTGCGGTTGCTGGATTTGCCGGGCGGGTCCGGCCAGTCTTATACCGCAAACGTGTCTAACCTTGTGTCTTCACAATTGTTACACATTTAATTTATGCCTTCGACCTCTCAAATTAGACTACCGTTTGTGGTTGATGGATTGCCAGGCGGGTCCAGGCAGTCTTACACCATAAACGAGCCTAACCACGTGTCTTAGGCGTTTATTATTACAAATTATTTCACCCCAATATGAATTAATTATCCCTATTCAAATTGTCAATAATTTCCAAGTTAATTATGTCCATAATTGTCACCTAAATTATCTCCATAATTTTTAGGTATATAAATTATACCCATTTAATGTCTAAATTTAATTTTACGCCTTTAAAGCTATTTTTTGCCAATTCACAATTTACATAATTAATATTTTCCCATTGTCCCCACGCTATTCGTACGTTTTAATATGAAATATGTTAGACTCGCAAATAGTCTAACTCATAAAAAGAAAAGAAACATCACAACTTGCATAACACATAAAATAGATGTAACTTGCAAATAAGAATTATAACATAAATTTGCATAGCCAATAATTTGCATAGACAATGGGCATATAGAATCATATATTTTCATAAACTACCATGGATCTAAATATAGATCTAAACATTAAATTGTGAACTTGCATATATGAATTATGGATCTCACCTAAACTTGCATACGTGAATATAGTTTTCACCTAAAAATGTGAATATAGTTCTCACCTAAACTTGCATGCGGATTCCTACAACTTGCATATGAATTTATCACATGTTTTGCATATAAACTAGCATATGTATATACTTGATTCACATTTAAACTTGTGAATAATCCGCATATAGACTTGCATAAGATTCACATACAAACTAGTATATGATTTAACATTCCAAACTTGCATAAGATTTCACATACTAACTACCATATGTAAACACAGACTTGCATAAGATTCACATACAAACTAGCATATGATTTAACATCCCAAACTTGCATAAAATTCACATACGAACTAGCATATGATTTTCATCCCAAACTTGCATAAAATTCACATACGAACTAGCATATGATTTGCATACCAAACTTGCATAAAATGAATCAAGTTAAACATGTATAATTGGACATATGAAATAGATCTATCAACATAAGATAACAAAACTGTCATATGTTCACCAACGGACAATAACAAAGTTAAATAACATCACATGATTCAACAGTCATGTTCTCATAATCCAAGTTATAACTTATCACAATTAATTTATTAATTATTTTGTGAAAGAAATTGTTCTCACAAAGATAGGTTAGAGAAGAGAATGATTCATTTGTCTTTTGAATTAGAATTCTGACTTGCTAATCCCTAAGCTTTAGGAAGAAGAACTATCCTACCAGCAGCATGGTGACCAAGAGACAAATTTAGTTTAGGTTTAGGGTTTGAGTCTAGGCACTCTTTTATAGAAGCTTAAATCAACCTAAGCCGTTAGATTATCATAGGAGAAATCCCAACCATCTAGACTAGATAAAGTTATCTAGAACAGCCACATCATCCCTAATGACTCAGCAAAGAGTCAGAATTTGTCACATTTCAGATCTGCCCGGAGGGAGGAGGGGGTAGGTCGGCCCCTGGTCGACCTGTATAGGGTAGGTCGACCCCCGGTCGACCTGGCTTTGGGCGGGAGAAATCTCGCCCAGCCCGCTTCCCTGTTTGAATTTTGAATTTCAAATTTTTATTCTGAATTGTTTTAATTTATATAAAATTTCTGAAACTTCCGAAGGCCATAACTTCCTCATACGAAGTCCGATATACGATAACTTGGACTCTGTTCCAAGCAGAATTTCGAGGCGAACGCAATGGCGTACCCATTTCCCTTAATTCTCGCTTTAATAATTAAGTATTCTTTAGATTGTTAATTTTAATGTTCACAGAAAATTCAGGGTGTTACATTCTCCCCTCCTTAAAGGATTTCACCCCCAAAATCTCCAAGTTAAGGAGAATGTATATCCTAACATCCAATCGTCCATCTACTCAACCGTCAAACACAGGCATCCATTGTCCTTACAAGATTTATAATGTCATATGAATATATGCAAAAAGTGTGTGTATATGTTCCTTATCTAATGCAAAATCAGGCGGTCCACTGATTCAGTTGACCTCCTTAATGCAAATTATGATAGTGCCATGCGTCCATTATGTATGCGAAAGAATCCTAACGATACATATTATTTCTACATGTGTGCATGACCATTCATCAAAATGAAGCACCCATATCATAACACAACCATTATAATCCATTAATTTAAATATGCACACACATTTATATGCAATATGAAATTGATTGAGCCGATCTAGTGCCTAATGTGTGTGTACATGCATCCACGAGCAACCACTAGCAACCACTTGCAACCATCAATCATAACATGTTTCAAATACATGTTTACATCTATTGGTTCTACCTAAGGATAAAGAGCAGGACCGAGGAGATATACTTAAAAGATAGATATAAGCAAGAATAAACTTATGGAAAAAGAGATCGAGGAGATACCCTCAAAAAGAAAAGGGTAGGCTGTGTGTATTTTCCTTTCAGTTTCCCAAGTCGCGTCTTCCTCAGCGTCACTCCATTGGACTTTAACAAGATTGACTTCACGATTGCGTAGCTTTTTGAATTCCGTACCCAAGATACGAGTTGGAACTCTTCTCACAGTTGCTTCTCATTCCACTTCTACTTCCTCTAGTATACTTGGCTCCACCACTTCCGCAGATTCATATAAGCACTTTCGCAGTTGAGAAACATGAAAAACATCATGAACTCCAGCCAGTCTCTCGGGTAGCTCTACTCTGTAAGCCATTGTCCCAATCCTTTCAATGATAGGAAATGGTCCTACAAATTTAGGTGCTAGCTTTCCTGTGGACCCAAAGCGAATGACATTCCTCAAAGGAGATACTTTAAGGAACACCCTATCTGCAACCTTAAACTCAAGATTGGTCCTTCTTTTGTCTGCGTAGGACTTCTGTCTATCTTGTGCAGCCTTCATCCATCTTCTTATCAAGTCCACCTTTTCTGAGGTCTCTCTAATCATGTCTGGCCCAAGTACGAGCTTGTCTGTAGACTCCCACTAACAAGTTGGTGATTGGCATGGTCTTCCATATAAAGCTTCGAAGAATGCCACGCCTATGGTGGCTTGGTAGCTATTGTTGTAGGCGAATTCCACCAGAGGAAGATGACCCTCCCATGTCCCTCAAAGTCAAGAATGCACAATCTCAAGAGGTATTCCAATACTCTGTTCACCCTTTCTGTCTGACAATCGGTTTGGGGGTGATAGGCCATGCTTAAGCATAATTGTGTGCCCATATCCTATTGCAAACTTTTCCAAAACTCGCTCGTAAAGATAGGATCTCGATCACTCACTATGCTGGAGGGTATCCCATGGAGTCGAACTATCTCTTTAAGATAAATGGATGCTAGGGACGAGGCAGTCCTTCTACTTTTAACAGGTATAAAGTGAGCGCTTTTAGTGAGCCTGTCCACTATTACCCAAATACTAGTATTGCCCCTTCTTGACCTAGGCAACCCATCAACAAAGTCCATCGAAATGCTATCCCACTTCCACTGTGGGACCTCTAGAGGTTGAGGCAGACCACCAGGATTCTTCTGCTCCACTTTGACTTGCTGGCATATCAAACACTTAGCGGCGAACTCAACTACATCTCTCTTCATGTCATTCCAAAAGAAAACCCTTTTTATATCTTTATACGTCTTGTCTCCGTCTGGGTGTATGGTCAGCTTAGAATGGTGCGCTTTTTCAAGAACCGTCTTCACTAAATCCCTTACTTGTGGGACGCATAGCCTTCCATCCCGTCTCAACCAAGCCTTATCATCGATGGAGTATCTATTGAGGTGACTAGAAGTCTCACCCCTAACTAGCTTATCCATCACATCAACTGGCTGAAGGTCTTCTCATTGCGCGGTTCCTATTGAGTCCAAAAGAATAGGCCGCACCTCTAGCGATGTTAACAGACCAGGTACAAGTTCAGAGGAGGGTCTAAAGTTAAAGTTTGCTATGTACTCCAAGCTTTGCCTTTCTATAAAGAGAGGACTCAAGGTCAGCTTCTTCCTACTTAAGGTGTCTGCTACCACATTAGCCTTGCCAGGGGTATAGAAAATCTCAAAATCAGATGAGGCCAGAAATTCCATCCACCTTTGTTGTCTTAAGTTAAGGTCTTTCTATGAGAAAAGGTACATTAATGATTTATGGTCAGTAAACAATTCAAACCTTTCTCCTAGTAGGTAATGATGCCATGACATTAGAGCGAAAATAATGGCAGCTAGCTCCAAATCATGAGTTGGGTAGTTCTTCTCATGTACCTTCAATTGCCTTCCCCCATAAAAGAACTACATTGCCTTCTTGCATCAAGACAGCGCCCAACCCTTTACCGCATGCGTCTGTGTATACGACAAACATTTTGCTCCCATCAGGCAATGTCAGGACTGGGGCTGTTGTTAGAGCACTTTTTAAACGTTGGAAAGCAATATCGCAATCCAAATCCCAAGCGAAAGTTAGGTTCTTCTTTGTCAATCTTGTGAGTGGGGCTGAGATTTTTGCAAAGTCTTTAATGAACTTTCAGGTAAAAGCCCGCTAGCCCGAGAAAGCTTCGGACTTCGGTTGCATTCCATGGGACCTTCCAATCTTGCACCACAACTACTTTTGCGGTGTCCACAGCTAACCCTTCTTTGGACACCACATGTCCAAGAAACCTCACTTCTTCTCTCTAGAAATGGCATTTGGAGAATTTGGCTTTCAGCTGATGTGCACAAAGAGTATCCATGACTTCCCTTAAATGCAAAGCATTCTCTTCTTCATTCTTTGAGAAAATCAAAATGTCATCTACGAAGACCACCACAAACTTATTAAGGAACTCCTTAAACACCCTGCTCATCAAGTCAATGAAGTAAGCGGGTGCGTTTGTCAAGCCGAAAGGCATGACAAGCCATTCGAAGAAACCATCCGGGTTCTGAACACGGTCTTATTAATGCTGTCTTCAGCCACTCTTAGCTGATGAAACCCGGTAGCCAAATCTAGTTGGGAGAAAAACGACGCACCTACAAGCTGATCAAACAAGTCATCTATTCTTGGAAGTGGGTGCCTATTTTTCTTGGTCAGCTTGTTTAGCTCCCTATAATCAACGCATAGGCGAAGTGAACCATCTGCTTTGGTTGCGAATACTACTGGAGCACCCCATTCAGAAATACTCCGCCTTATAAACCCTTTTTCGAGCAGCTCTTTGACTTGCTTGCTTAGCTCTTTTCTCTCCCTTGGAGCCATGTGTCTAACATGTAGAGCTACGGGTTTTGCATTATCAACAAGGTATATGCGGAAGTCTATCTCCCACTTCGGAGGTAAGCCCTTCACCTCTTCAAATACATCTGAATATTCACGGACTACCCTAACAAACTGCAAGTTTTCAACAGACGCATCAAGAGATTCTAGGTAGCTAAGCATAACAGAGTGTATGGGATTACAAGAGATTTCGAGAGTGTTGCCAAGGCGAGTCATAAGTCTAACCACTCTCTTGTCACAATCGAGGATGGCACCACTACCGGATAACCAATCCATGCCTAGAATCAATCCATAGCCCGTGAAGCCAAGAACGAAGGCGTTGCATTCAAACTCAATGCTCAAAATAGACACTCTCAAATCCTGACAAATCATTGAAAGATGAGCCGAACCATCGATAGGATTTGAGACTACTATGGGATCTGCAACTAGACTAGTATTTAGGTGCAGTGTTTCAACTAAAGCAGACACAAATGAGTGTGAAGCGCCAGAATCAAACAAGGTATGAATAGGATGATCAAATAGAAAAACCTAACTTCCAACAGAAATGTTTCTACCTCTCTCATGTCCTAGTGCCATGAGAGCATGAACTTGCCCTCTTGCCTGCCCTGGTGCTATGAGAGCCTGAACCTGCCCTCCAGAAGTAGACCCAGTCCTCTGCCCTTTTCCTTGTCTTCTCGGGCGGTCTTTGATCAAATGTCCTGCCTCACCACAGTTGAAGCAGTCAGTCTTCTTCTTCTTCCTACAGTTCTTGCTCATATGGCATGGTGTTCCACAATTAAAGCATCTTTTCTTTCCTTTGCTATTGTTGTCCTTACCACCTTTCTTAGGTTGCTGCTGTGACTTCTTTTGATCCCTTTTCTTTTCTGGTGCCTTATTAGCATTAGCGCATTTCTCCTCTTCATGCATAAGCGCCATGTCAATCAGTTTCTCAAAGGTAGCCCCCATAGGAATGTGGGTCATAGCCAACCCATGTAGCGGCTCGTTCAGACCTTTAACAAATCTCGGGGCCTTCTTTTCAGGTGTGTTTACCAAGTCTAAGCCAAATCTCGCCAACTGATTGAACTTGTTGACGTACTCCTTTACTGATAAATTCCCCTGCTTCAATGCCAAGAACCTCTCCATGTATAAATTTTCTTCTTCTCGTGAGAGAAATTTCATCTCGAACCTATGTCTGAAATCCATCCGTGTCTCCACCGGACGCTCTCCATTCGTGACCTCCGACCAAAACGAGGCTTCGTCCTTCATTAACCAAGCAGTCAATTGGACCTTCCTTCCATCTTCTATCTCGAAGATACCAAACAAATCTTCCACCTCCTTAAGCCAATTTCGAGCTTCAACAAATATCTCTGACCCGTGAAAAGGTTTTCCGCCTATTGCCCAAAAGTCTTTGCATATCTTCGAAAAAGTATCAACACGGGGAGGGGGAGGAGGAGGAGCGGCAACAGCTGGGGGAGGAGGGATGTCTGCTGGGCTTGTGGCGGTGGCCCTAGCCTCCAGATAACTTCTGAACCGGGTTGGTATCGGTATTCCCTCGGGTATCTCGAGTAACCTAGACATGCTGAAAAGGAAATGAAGAGATTCAAAATGGAGAATTCGAAAGAAAGATATATGGCTCTTGGGGGTTATGTTTTTAAAACAAACTTTTCTCTTGAAAATACTCTCCTTAAAACAAACTTTTGAAAGTATTTCTTTATAAAACGCTTTTGAAAAATAGTTTTTCAAAATCTCTTATATGTTATGTTAACCTTCAGCTCTGATACCAGGTGTAACACCCCACGTCCATTAATGTCACTCTCAAAGGGAATGCATTAACTTTCATGGAGTATTATTGATGTATAGAAAAGAATATAACAAGACAGATACTTATATTGATACTTGAAAATTTTAAAACAACTTTTATTGCAGCGGAGAAATAGTTTGATTACAACAACATCATAAACCAACAGTAAAACCAAGTACACTTAATATCCATCTTGACAAATTGTTTTCTGAGTACATAAAGTAAAAAGCATAACCCCAACATTAGTAGCCATAAAAGAGAATGAATTGAACTTTACTCTCAGCAATCCAAGCACTTCCAAAGAGAGAGAAAGATTCAAGTCAAGCTCCACTAGCACTAGTCCCGCCCTGAGAACCTTTAGGGGGGGAGGGGAAGGAAGAAAAAAGGTGAAAACAAAGGGGGTCAGACATAAAGTCTGGCGAGTACAATAACTTTAACAATATAATTATTAAAGTAATTAGGATAAGGCATAAACTGGTAAAACAAGGAATGACTGTGAAACAAGTGGGCAAGACAAAACGAACAAGAGGAATATTCCGGCGTTAATCTCGCTCCTAATTACTATACTGCACCATTACGAGTCACCCTAAGAGTTGATCCCTCCTACTGAACATAATAATCATAATGGTAGTCTCGTTTACCGCTAGCTATCTTAATAGGTGTCGCCTGCCCCTATCTCCACTTGTCTTACCCACTACCCTCATGCGATCGGCTCCCTAACTCGTAGATACCCGTGTTAGTCGCACAGTAGGGTGTATCACTCCCCAAAGCGGCAACCCGATACCACTAAAGATACACGGCTTATATCTACACGATGCAACAACGTCTTACCTACCAGCCCGGGCCCACGCACGCACATGACCCCGTTGGACTTGCATTGCCTCCGTTAACCCGTTTTGACCTCTTACAATCAAAGCCAGTAAGCGTGAACCGTCCTCAATCTAACTCGAGCTCATAACGATACTTAACGGGTTACTGGTTTGAAAAGGGTCCCCCATGCTTGACACAAGCATTCCACCTATGCTTGGTCCCCACTAGAATTTCCCACTTAACCCCCTTCTTATTCATGTCTTCTTACATGTTTCAATTTGGTTAAGTGTTTCTAATCGTATTTCACATGTCACCCATGTCACCCACTTAACCCCCTTATCCCACCACATGTTTATCTTGGTTAAGTGTTGCTTAATTCATTATAACCGTAACCATGTAAGACCTCCCACATTAGACTCCCGTTTGCGGTTGCTGGATTTGCCGGGCAGGTCCGGCCAGTCTTATACCGCAAACGTGTCTAACCTCATGTCTTTACAATTGTTATGCATTTAATTTATGCCTTCAATCTCTCACATTAGACTACCGTTTGTGGTTTCTGGATTTGCTGGGCGGGTCCAGGCAGTCTTACACCACAAACGAGTCTAACCTCGTGTCTTAGGCGTTTATTATTACAAATTATTTCACCCCTAATGTGAATTAATTATCCCTATTCAAATTATCAATAATTTCCAGATTAATTATGTCCATAATTGTCACCTAAATTATGTCCATAATTTTTAGGTATATAAATTATACCCATTTAATGTCTAAATTTAATTTTACGCCTTTAAAGCTATTTTATGCCAATTCACAATTTACATAATTAATATTTTCCCATTGTCCCCACGCTATTCGTACGTTTTAATATGAAATATGTTAGACTCACAAATAGTCTAACCCATAAAAAGAAAAGAAACATCACAACTTGCATAACACATAAAATAGATGTAACTTGTAAATAAGAATTATAACATGAATTTGCATAGCCAATAATTTGCATAGACAATGGGCATATAGAATCATATATTTGCATAAACTACCATGGATCTAAATATAGATCTAAACATGAAATTGTGAACTTGCATATATGAATTATGGGTCTCACCTAAACTTGCATACGTGATATAGTTTTCACCTAAAAATGTGAATATAGTTTTCTCACCTAAACTTGCATATGGATTCCTACAACTTGCATATGAATTTATCACATGTTTTGCATATAAACTAGCATATGTATATACTTGATTCACATTTAAACTTGTGAATAATCCGCATATAGACTTTCATAAGATTCAGATACAAACTAGTATATGATTTAACATCCCAAACTTGCATAAGATTTCACATACGAACTAGCATATGTAAACAGAGACTTGCATAAGATTCACATACAAACTAGCTTATGATTTAACATCGCAAACTTGCATAAAATTCACATACGAACTAGCATATGATTTTCATCCCAAATTTGCATAAAATTCACATACGAACTAGCATATGATTTACATTCCAAACTTGCATAAAATGAATCAAGTTAAGCATGTATAATTGGACATATGAAATAAATCTATCAACATAAGATAACAAAACTGTCATATGTTCACCAACAAATGATAATAAAGTTAAATAACATCACATGATTCAACAGTCATGTTCTCATAATCCAAGTTATAAATTATCATAATTAATTTATTAATTATTTTGTGAAAGAAATTATACTCACAAAGATAGGTTAGAGAAGAGAATGATTCGTTCGTCTTTTGAATTAGAATTCTGAGTTGCTAATCCTTAAGCTTTAGGAAGAAGAACTATCTAGCAGCAGCATGGTGGCCAAGAGACAAATTTAGTTTAGGTTTAGGGTTTGAGTCTAGGCACTCTTTTATAGAAGCTTAAATCAACCTAAGCCGTTAGATTATCATATGAGCAATCCTAACCATCCAGACTAGATAGAGTTATCTAGAACAGCCACATCAGCCCTAATGACTCAGCAAAGAGTCAAAAATCGTCACATTTCAGATCTGCCCGAGGGGGGTAGGTCGACCCCTAGGTTGACCCCCTGGTCGACCCGTATAAGGTAGGTCGACCCCTAGGTCAACCCCCTGGTCGACCTGGCTTTGGGCGAGAGAAATCCCGCCCAGTCTGCTTCCCTGTTTGAATTTTGAATTTTGAATTTTTATTCTTAACTATTTTAATTTATATAAAATTACTGAAACTTCCAAAGGCCATAACTTCCTCAACGAAGTCCGATTTACGAAAACTTGGACTCTATTCTATGCAGAATTTTGAGGCGAACGCAAAGGAATTTCGGGCAGTTCCGGGCAGACTTCGACCACAAGTGTAATCTAACCTCTTGTCTAGGCGCAGCTACTGATTCTAATTTCTGTAATCCTAGGCATTCCATTATTAGCCAATTTTTACCTATGTTGTTATAGGTTTCATGCCCTTTTTTCCCAATTATGTTCATAATGAATTATATGCCCTAAATTCATATTCATAAACATTATTCAAGTTATGCCAAATTCCCCATTTACATGTTATGCCCAATTTGAATTCTTTCCTCTTGTTCCCCGTTTAATGCATTCGCATATTTCAGCGTAATGCCTAGGCTCGAAAGTAGCCTGGCTATATGAAATAAAAAGGGAAAGATGAAGGGAAGATGACAGAAATGATTATAATAACAAGATTGACATAAACGTATAGTGGCATATATATAAGATGGACATATAAGAACAGATCTGGTGAACATGAAATGATAGAACTGATTCTAACACAGTAGGGGTGCCAAAATAAGCATGACAAAATCTAAACAATAATTTAGATGTCCAACTAATAACAAATCCAATTTAACCACAGACACGATAGGTACAAGATGATCTAAGTAGTGAATTAGATCTATAATCCAAAGTAGATCTGACATGATAAAGGTTAAGATCCAAGTCATAGTTATGTCAAAATATCATAGATTCACATGTTATTACGGATCTGATATGATTCAAGCAGTCATAGGCATAGATCCAAATTACAGTCATATCATGTTTTAGTTTTTAATTATTTAAATCTAAAAGTAACTTAAACTCACAGTGTTTGGATCTAGAAAGATAGAAGAAGAATAGTAGAGGTTGAATCAGAGATCTACACTTGATTAACTTGATTGCATAAGAAGAAAAGGTTTGATTCAGTCTGGACACCGACAACATCTAGTCCTCCATTATTTTTAGCGTGAGGAACTAGAGGAATGAGGCCATATTTATAGCCAAAAAGAAGACCCAGAAACCCTAATTTTCTATTGTGCCGCAGTGGGGTCGACCCCCCATTATGGGGTCAACCCATGGGTCGACACCCCCCTTGAGGGGTTGACACCCCTAGGGCGGGAATTTCGCCGCCATCAGAAATTTGAAATTTGAATGGATTTTGATTTTCTAAAATTATATATATATATAATTCTCTTGCGCGTATACAAACTTCAAACCTTCATCACTTCTTCATATGATGTCTGTTTTACGCAAACCAAATGTCTATCTTAACCAAAATTTCGAGACAGACGCAATGGCGTAATCTGTTTCCCTTAATTCAGAACATTAAATTAATTATTCTTTAGTTTGTCCTCTTTAGTGTTGTTACGGGGTGTTATAGATAAATTCAAAAGTGAATTTAGAAATTTGGGTTGACTTGAAATGGTGAGTTTATTCCAATGTTCGGAATGTTAATCGAATATAGACTATTATTATTAAGGGAGTTATAAGTTGAAATTCGAGTATATCAAATCCAGGAAAGTAATATTTACTTTTCGTTTTTAAATGAAGACTAATTAATTATTATTTATTTATTCAAAGTAATGAATTAAAGTTATATTTTAAAGTTGAATAGTTTGGAAAGGGGGATTATAATGTTATCGTTATAATCAAGATTTTTTGTAAAAGAAGTGGATTCGTAAACTGAATCCTAGAGTTGCGTAAGTAATGATTAGATAAAAAATTAAGAAATGGAGTTAAGGAAATTAGAAACTGACTGGTAATTAGTTAAGTTGAATAACTTCCTTAGTATCGATCTGATGTGGGTTTCGGCCTTCGGGGTTAATACTTAGGGAGTTGTTCTCTTTCTAGTTTACAGTTGGAGACTAATGGATGTAGAAGAGTTAAGATGCATGAATAAGAAATGGGAATGTTTTTCCGATGTTAATGAGAATTAGTTTTTGAAATATAAAAAATAAATAGTAAAAATAGATGGAGACAATTTCCAAGAATTGGGAGAGGCTAAACGAGTTGGAAAATAATTGGGTAAAGACATTTAAAGAAAATCGAAAAATGAATTAATTATTGATAAATTAATTACAAGGCTCAGTGTTGATTGATGGTTCATCGATATAATTTTCATTTGGAAATCAGATCGTTGTTTATATGTATGTTTTTCTTTGATAGTTAAATAATCAACTATCAAAGTTTTTGACCATTTTTCCGTTATCAATACAGAGTGACCGGGATCAGATTTTATTATCTGAAAACCACTCCATATGGGCATTAGCGATGCGAATCAAATATGATGAAGATAATTGAAGATGGAGTTTACGCAAGGACTATTACGGCGATCCTAGGTAGAAATTGCATAAGAAGGATTTACAGAATAGTGCCTTCGGTTTGTCCAGACCTAGGACAACTTGAATGGACGAATGTCTGATAGAGTATATCTAATAGATCGCGTAAGTCGATCGTTTCAAACGTATTTATGTTGGTAGAGGAGAAATTTGTTTCTCCTAGCTTTATACACATGATATTTTTGGGGAATCAATTTGTGATTTGGTGGGTATGACGATGTGGCATTCAAAGTAAATATAGATGTGATATGTATAATAGTACATTATGACCTCAAGCCTCATCAACCGGGAAATGACATAAATCGGGCAAGCAGCATGGCTAAGTGGGTCGCACCCAATTAGGGTATATTGTCACCACCTAGAGAATATTCATATTTGTTATTTCTTTCGCTTCTGTATCTCCCAGGAGCGGTTATGTTGGTATACCAACCGTAAGGTGATAATATATTGGGAACATTCAAGCGAAATGAATGGCCAGTCGTGTCTGGCCGAGTTACAAGATGTTCATGTTGAACTCCAGTGTATCGCTTCTAGAGTACACCGATCAGAAGGTGGTTCCATACCTTGTCATAGTTGGAATCCATTACCCAATAAGTGCCCGCGGCTTTTGATTTTATATTATATATATGTAGAGCGTGAGATGAAATCGTTCTGCTAGAGTGTTATTTACTTGATTTAGGCATTATTACAATATCATAAAGTATTGTTTTAGAAAAGAATGTTTTGGGTTATTGTAAGATAAAAACCATCTGTGTTTATGTGTGGATTGGTCTTATGATTATCATTCCTCTAAAAAGGATTTTGGAAAAAGTTAAATCGAAATGATTAGAGTTTACTCACACTAGTCTCATGACCGACCAAGGGTTTATTTTGTTTTGTTTTACCCTAAACTCTTGGGTGCCCAAATTAGTACGGGTAATCAAGTAGTCGAGATTTTACAGATACCCGTGGAGGAGCTTGGAGCATGAGGCTTCAGTATTAGTTACATATAGAGTTATTTCTGCTGTGGTATATATGTTATGTACTCTGATGATGATGAATGTAAGTACGAATACAATCTTGTATTTCAAGGTTATGTTATAATATATTTTATTCGGTCCGCCGTGAGATTCGTGTTTATTGTGTTGTGATCTTCTTCTTCTTCTATTCTAAACTTTCTTTCTATTAATGATCTGGTATTTCTGATGTTCGAATAGTCGGCATGGTGTTTGTGTTGATTTTCGGAGTCCAAAATCTCTGTTCGTTACATGAATCCTCTCTAGAATAGTGTTTTGTTTACAATACTTCCAGTTAACCAATTATAGTCACACTATTCTGTGATCAAGCTATAATCAAAGCAAAGCGTTCGCATAAAAGATCCATGGCATTCAAAAGTTAAGAGAATTATGTGAATCAGTCACATCGACATTTTCTGTTTGATCTTAATTATATTAACCAACATAAAACTATCGAGTAAGGCATCTCATAGTTATCCATTAACTATTAGTACGTAACCACTAGGTGTCCCTCAACAATCACGATTAATACATTATCCAACATTTAGAAAGCATTACATACTTTAGTCTCAAAAGTACATTGATATTTAGTCTCAATGTATCTTGGTTATGAAAATTTAGAATGGTATATTTATTGTGATATATTACTTAAATTTACAACACTTTGTAACTACTATCACAAGATGCAGAATATATGAATTTTCTATTAAATAATGACTTAGTTTAATTAATTAATATAACACATTACATCAGGAATATTTTAAAGGAAAATATCTTTTGTTTCAAACCAGATTGGTTAATAAGTTGGAAATATGAAACAAATTTCATAATTGCACCTACGTCATATCCTTAAATATACTACTTTTATCCCAAAATAGGCATAGCATCGCCATTATACGCCTAATATCGTGGTTCTGGCATTGCTCGGCTTGAATCTCTCAAAGCTCATCAAAGACCTATTAGATAGTGACTAGCTTAAGGCTCTGTTATCCTCCAAAAACCCGTCTTTTTTTCCTCCTTCTATGATTGCTCTTTCCCTATTGGCATTGCTTTCTGCACTATAATATCTTGGATCCCCATATTCTTGAGAGAGGCTTTATTGAATAAGGTAGAGGAATGTCTTCTTATGGATGCTCACTCAATACCGCTTAAAGACATAAGCGAAGATTTGGCCCGTAATGTAACTCCAAGACTCGCATACTGGCTCATGATAACATGAGCCTAATTAATAGCTACACCACCCATGACGGTGTTAGTATCAAATGTATTGGGTTTGATAACAAAAACCATATGATAATACATATAATATAAATACTAACTTTTTATCAAGTTACGTATAATGTATAGTACAATATGCGAGATAGGTGTTTATTAAGAAGACTATACGATATCAAGAGCATATTCAAGAGGCTGACATATAGACGGAAATTAATAACGCTGAAAAGATTCAAGAGTTGGAGATTGAAGACTAATTAGAATGAAGATTCAAAATTTAAGATAAGTTAACAGAGTCTTAAATTATTTTATTGAAGCCCTATAACACTTTTTTGATCTCTCTCTTTTAAAAGATTTTCTTCCCTAATATCAAATGCTTTTCAAATTCTAATCCTACACTTTCTAAATACAAAAGTATACTTTAAGTTTCATTAATACTTTGATTTTATTATATATTCACTTATACATTTTATAAATCTATTTTACATACTTTATGTATTTAATTCCTTGTTTCAAAATAATTTAACAAATACTTGTTAAGTTTGATTATGACTAAAATGCGTGAACATAACATATAAATGATACTTTTACCAAGTATCAGATTATTTTATAAAGCAACGGGTTTTCAAAATATTTTAAGTAAAGAAGTTTCCAACAATATAATGCGTGCATGTAGATGTATATGACGAATTTTTTAGAGTGAAAATTAGCATCGTACCCTAAAATCAACTTTAATATAAGGCGGGTCCCTGTTCAAAATCATTTGCAAAGTGGGTCCCTAAATTTAGTTTACTATAGCAATGTCGTTTCTGTTCCAATGGTTTAAAAAAATCATAAAATTGTAAATATCAAAACATGATAACCAAAAAATAATAATAAGTGCATAACAGCTTGTACTTATCTAGAAATAGTGCAGACATATCTAGTAATAACCCATACCCCGAATTGCTTGACTTTTTGTAAAAAGCGAAAACCTAAGCTGTTGAAGCATGAGTCGTTTGTTTGGTATCGTGAAAGTAAAAAAAGATATTTATTATATCTCAAGTAAATAACTCACATCAGAATAATTTAAAATGTAATCATAAGTAGGTGCTTACCAAAAAATGTACTTTCAATTCAATAGCTGCTAAGTGGTCTCAATCCTGTCTTTTGCGTAACATGTGGGTTGTTTTGAGGAGGGGATTAAACAACTATTTAGGTGATTGATAAATTAAATGCTATTATATGTAACACTATATATCCTATTTGTTTATCATTTTTGTTATATTAGCTTTATTAATGTCCTTCAGACCTCATCATTGCACACATACCAGATCTATCCACTCTCTAGTAGATTTAAACTAGTAAACAATAATCACACACACACACACACACACACACACATATATATATATATAAATGTATCCCTTGAACCATCTCGATCCAAAATACATCCCATAGTATATTTTATACTCACCTCTCTGAGATTCCACCATCTCGCCATAGGAGTGCAGAAGCTACATCAATAGTGGACCACCTTAGGCCCACATTACAGATGTCTAATCGTATACTACGAGAACGTATAAGCGACATATGCATTGAACCGCCTTATGTCCACAGTACAAATGTACACATCATCATCCTATCACATGCCTCTTCGAATTTTGCTAATGGAGCGCCTTATTGCCTATGCCGCAGGAAACTCCGTTGGTGATTTAATTTTATGGTATGTCCCTTTTCCTAATGTGGACTGGCTCCATGCAGTCACCCTTTTCTTTCCTGTAGGATATCTCTTGATACGAGTTAATAGCATTATCCTTACGCAAACAATCTGAATAAACCATACAACATTACGTAGCCCCTCCCAGGAATACCGATGGTGAAAAATCATTTGGTCTAAGAGGCATAACCCATGTCCTTTCTCGTTATCCCTACCTAATCGATGATGGCATGTAACTTTTAGCTACTATCCTTTTAGGTTTCCCAAACAACATTGACCTATTTTCCACATGATTACTTAGCTATCCATCCACCTTTTAAACTGCCTAAAACAGTCAAGGCAATACCGTTCAATACACCCTTAAAGATCTTGCCTTTGATGGACCGGCTCAATGCCCGCGTCTGAGAAACTTCATAAGGTATTCCTTCTTGACATATAATATTCTAAAAATTCTATGATGGAATGCCCTTAATTTCCTACATCCAAACTCCTTTAGGTCATGTTTAAATGCATGGAAGTTACAGTTGTAATTACATACTTTATTTGACCCTATATCTAATTTTTTTTCTTATGCATTTAGGCAACCTTAAATTTTCATTCGTTGTTCTTATTTCATTGTTGCGTCATTGATTTCTTTCTAAGCCTCTAGCTATCATAAGGATAGCTGTTGCTTTTATTTAGGCCTCTGCATATCATAATGGCAGTCGTTGTCTTCTTTTTGGATCTCTACCTATCATAAATAGAGTCACTGTCATAATTTTTCATTTAAGTATCAATTATCTTAAACATAGTCATTTTCATTGTTTTTCATTTAAATCACTACCAATTTCATAGTTATTCATTGTCATTGTCTTTCATTTATTGTTCTTGTTTCTTTGTTCTATTCAATCCATCAGGTATAAACTCCGTCGTTACCTTTTTATTATGTCTTTCTATTTTTATCACATTTTTTCATTTCTCTTTGAAGCTAGTCACTTCTATGATGATCCAGAATTTTTAACCAATTTAAATTTTGAATTTAAAACTAGAATTTTTGAATCTAAATTTAGTTTAATTTGATTTAAATAAGAATTTGATTTGATACAAATATAATTTAGGTGACAAAAATAATATTTGGTTTTGTCAAATATGTGATATATTTTATCATAATATAACATTATAATTTTAATAAAAGTTTGTCGGTTTTGTTACATCAAATTTGTCAAATATGTATTTGTTAAATTATTTTTAAGCATGATCTTTCTGTTAAATACAAACTCTAAATATGTATTTGAGGTTTGTTTGTGATGAATGATGGTTGTGTAGATTAGAATACACAAACACACTATTAAGCGTTAGTGTTATAATGCTTGTGCATGGTTTTTATTTATTTAATGTTGTTGATAATGGTTGCTATGAATGTTTATATGGTTGTTAATGTTTGATGACACACACTATGAAACTGCAATTATGCTGTCGCATCGGTGATGGGCAAAAATCTCCTCCATAGTCGGAAATGTAAATAACATTACATTATTTAAACCTTGAAAATTTTGGTTTGAAAATTTATTTTCAAATTTAAATTTTGAAATGTATTGGAAATGTAAAGGAAATATATACGAACAACTTTCGTAAACATTTTGTTAAAGGAGTTTTTGACGTTAACTAAGGTGAAACTTGAAAAGTTGAAATATTGTTTTGAAATGTTTTGACATAGTTCAAAATAGTTTATATAAGTATATAATGGATTTATGAAATATTTTGAAGTATTTTGGAATTATTTCTATATTAAGTTATATTACGGTCAAAATAGGACATGTCGCGCAGCTGCAATTCACGTTTTTGACCACTAACTTTAAATGACTATAACTTAAGCAAATTAGGATTCTCTTGAAACTAGAAACATTTGGTCTTAAATTATATTAGCTTTCAATAAAAAAGAATTTTTAGATTTCAATATAAAATTTTCAAGTTATGTTTAAAACCGTTTTGGAAAAGGCCGTTGTAAGTGCAGTTCGTTGACGTAACTATAAACAGCTATTTTTAATGTTTTAAAATTATGGATTTTTTTTTGTAGAATCATTATAAATTATTTAAAAGCATTTTGTGTTGGAAAATATTAGTTCTGGATAATATAAAGGTAGTTTTGATTAAATTAACCAATATGAACTTTTTTGTAATATTTTTATAATGCTTCTTTGGAAATGATCTGTTTTTAAATTTTATCCCGCAAACTGTTTTCCAAAAGATAAGCACTCATTTTTAAATGATTTGTAAAATGTTTTCAAAGGTTTAAAATTAATAAATTAATTTACATGGAATTTAAATTTATTTCTTACATAGTAAAATGGATTTTCCAATTATAAATAAATCGGATATGATTGGAGTTGAATCTTCAAATGTTTGATATTAATTCCGTTGATGATAACTCTTACTATGTGCTGCGTGTTGGTGATTTTGTAACTTGTTGCCTGTTGGTGACTTTGTAACTTGTAGCTTGTTGGTTATTATACAATAGTGCTGCATGTTATTAATTTAGTTTTTTCGCTATTTATATTAGTGAGAAATATGTCAATGGGTTAAATGGGTAAACCTGACCAGTTCTTTCGCTATTTATATTAGTGGGAAATATGTCAATGGGTTAAATGGGTCAACCCGACCCAAAACAAACACGACCAGTTTAGTTAAACGGGTTGCACGGGTCGGGTCAGGTCAACCCACTTATAAACGGGTCGGTTAGGGTTGGGGAAAAAATGACCTGCTTCATAAACAAGTTGACCCGACCAGTTTTTAGATCAGCCTGAACCCGACTTGACCCAGTTCGAACCCAACCCGACATGACACATGACGGCTCTATTTTTTAGTTTCTTGGATCGTATTTTAGGATATCAATTAGGTGAATTGTGTGTATGCTATTTGATAACACTTTTGCCTACTTATGGACGAAAAGGAAGTAAATATTTTGATTAATGATTGTGTTGCATGTGTTAAGAAAACACCAATTCATGGATGGATTTTGGAATATTACTTCTAGATAAGGGTATTGAGTTGCTAAGTCACATTACTTCAAAGTATAATGTCATTGTAAACTTACAATCATTTCAACAGTTTGAAGCTTGAATTGACTCAATGGTGCTATAGATTTTAGGTTTTCCTTAGATTTGACAAGATGCTATGTTAGTTTTACCAGGGACTGCTTTGGAGTGCCAGCACTATTGACTAGTTATTGGAGCAATTAGATTTTATTTATTTGAGCCGCAAGGTGCGAACCCATATCGGTGAGTCTGATAGAGAGATTGGCGAATGCATCGATATTACTTATTCCAAATGGGAATACGTAGTTGATAATATACACTTTTATGTGATACTTAATTGCGTGTGGTGTAAATGCCAGAAAGTGAGGTTATCACGTGTTAATCGACATCCGAAGCCGCATGAATGGAGTACCCAACCCTTGATTTAGAGTTGGTGACGATGGAGTTCTCTTTGGAGCATTTGGAGGCACTAGCTATTAGGGAGGAGCTTGAGTTATTTAGTGATATCATATTACTAGAGTACCTCTATTCTAAATGGAATCTTGACCTTCATCTGACGTGATAGATAGACTTCTTAGCCTCCTAATGCAGTTGAGGATGTTTAAGTGGTAGATTGAGACGACCCGATTTCCCGTTCTCACGGAAACAAGGGCTATCTTTGGAATATAACACAGAAACATATAATAGCAGAACAGAATTAAATAAATACACCAGATATGAACAACAAAATATACTGGATAAAATTAATCATCAGAGTTACACAGTATACAGGATCTTACTTAGTACAAATACAGTTCAGCTATACATAAATGTCTACAGCGGAAATAAACAAAATATGTACAATAGGAGCTGAACAGCATAAAAAGAAATAAATGATAGAATCCATCTTCAGCTCCAGCTATCCAGAAAGAACCAGCTAAACCTGAATACAAGGCTGCCCGTGTAGAAAAAGGGGCACCCGAGTTTGAAAGTGAAACAAACTACGAGTCAGTCATGGGACTGGTATGAGAAATCCACTCAACACATATATAATTGACTAATCACAGGACCACGCCACTTTCGTGGAACGGGTTTACTCCATTGGATCGCCAGTGCTTTAAAACAAATCTTTCTTTTAAACATCGCTATGCTTTTTATAAAAATGAAGCCGTTATAAGACTCAGTTCCCATCACACAATGCAACGCAAACCGGAGGATAGAGTTTTTACCTTATAACGGCCAAGATATGCTTGATACGAATAAAACAAAGGCATTTGATATTATTGCTAGTGTTTATATATTTTGAAAACAATTTCAAATCATAACTATCAATCATAGGCGACATGAGCGTCCCATGCCACTATGTCGCCAAATATCTATACAATCGAAACCGCATCGTCACGTATTTGGAAATTGGATTTCCGTCATGAACCAAGGCAAAAGATAGTCCTTACCGAATTCGAGACAATCTAGCCTACCATGTCTCAGGAACAGCCGCAACTGCCCCCTGGATCGTCAGGGCCGGTCCACCGATGTGGATTATTATACCTGAACAATACGTCTCCCCGCCCTTTGGGGCGCAAACGAGCCAACGAATGACTCCATCGGACCCGGATCGTCCGATCAAACCGAGGCGCCTCGCAACAGCAACAACCACATAGGTGAAAAGTATATAAATGTCAGGGCTGGTAGGTCACTGACACCACCCTAGCTAGAAAGAAACGCATGTCCTCCCTGAGGTCCTTCCTTCCGTTTTAGGTTCATACCGGGGTGTGAGGCTCGCGAATTTACGTTATACACAAAGCTACGCCACACAGGCGGTGCTTTGATCATCACCACAAGACTTTGCTTTTCAACAGAAGCCCTGATCACTGCACCTTAGCATGCCACACAGGCAATTCACACCGTGCAACTGATGGCTATCAATCACACAGAACAAATTCCAATGTCGGACACACAGTCCATTTACAAGTCCGTTCTAGGTCTGAACGAAACCGGAGGCACTAAATACCTCGCAAACCCTTCGATCAACACGTACGTCTGAACGATCACCACTCATTATCCATATTTCGGGATGCCTCCCAATCAGGACCTCGGTTACCATCCAAACGAGGTGAAGATCTCCGGTCTTCGACCACCGTCTTCATCTTCGACTTTCAATCGTCAGTCAATTATTTGAAATGAGAATTAACTCGGCCTTCTCAAATAATTCACGTATATTTAGAATTTCAAATCAATTTATTTCAATGGTTAAATTATTCGACAACACCAATGTTGTTCTTTAATGTAATTTTCACACTAAACACATTCAACCATCAAAAGCCACACAAATCAAGCAAATTTCAGTTTATTTCCATTCCATATCGCCTATGATATTTTATAACTATTTATCGCTATTTTTATTTATTTTAAAATAGCTAATATATTCAAAACGACGTTTCGGGCCATAACGTGGCCGTGGCGCTGTTTTTCTTCAGATTTGATTTACACATATCTGAAAATCTAACCGTTGGATCTTCACAAAATTTACATCATTAGAAAGGTCTTTTCAAAACGAATCCAACGGTTCCAGTTTCGGGAAAATCCGACGGTCGGATCTCCCGGTACAATCGTTTGAAGTTTTGATTTCAAAATACGAACTGCAGCGTCGTTATTCGATTTAATAAAATTATATTTATATATAAATATAATCATTTCTGGCGCTGTTTTTCTTCAGATTTGAATTAAACATTCCAGACAATCCAACCGTTGGATTTTTACAAGGTTGGTGCCGTTGGAAAGATTATTCCAAGGCGAACCCGACGGTTGAGGTTTCGGGAAAATCCAATGGTCGGATTTCCCGCACTAGTCGTTTGAAATCACGGTTTCAAAATACGAACTGCACGGCCTCGTTTCGTTTTAATTTTATTTATATTTATATATTTATATAAATATAGTTCATTCAACAATTTCAATATCGTTTTCACTTCAAAAATTTTTCTAACACGTTAAAATTTTGGAAAATTTCGCCATAACCTCCCCTGCACCGGGAGCATCGGGAAATCGCAAATAGCGTTCCCGGTCCTTCTAATCTCAAAAAGAAAAAGAAAAAGCCAAGCGGCTAGCCAACAGGCTCATAAAATCATCACCCAAACAAAGCAGTAAATGTGTACCTATTTGTCGGGCACAAAATTTTATTCCTCTTCTCTAGCCCCTTTGCTATAACCTGTTCAATAAATATGCATGTACATATATATACAGTTCTTATCATTTATCATTTTCTATTCGACTTCATATTTGATTTCTATTTGGTTTAAAAACACCATTCATTCTAATGTTACATAAATAGGTGCAAATCATTCCATTAGCTAATTAATGAATATTTCAACTCATATATGTTGATTTTGAACAAGTGGCTATTTTTAACACTTCACATTTCAACGATTTATGCATACAATAAAAATGTGATTTTTATTGTAAAACGATTCATTTCAAAACACTATTTTTTCTATATAGTTCATATAGTCGATAAAAGGTGATTTTTATTATCAAACAATTTATTTCAAAATATGAATACCATTCAACACATGAATTTCTAAACAACGAATGAATATCAATTCAACACATGAATGTTTTCTATAGTTTCTATATATAGATAAAAATGTGATTTTTATTATCGAACAATTTATTTCAAAATATGAATACCATTCAACACATGAATTTCTAATCAACGAATGAATATCAATTCAACACATGAATGTTTTCTATAGTTTCTATATATAGATAAAAATGTGATTTTTATTATCGAACAATTTATTTCAAAATATGAATACCATTCAACACATGAATTTCTAATCAACGAATGAATATCAATTCAACACATGAATGTTTTCTATAGTTTCTATATATAGATAAAAATGTGATTTTTATTATCGAACAATTTATTTCAAAATATGAATACCATTCAACACATGAATTTCTAATCAACGAATGAATATCAATTCAACACATGAATGTTTTCTATAGTTTCTATATATAGATAAAAATGTGATTTTTATTATCGAACAATTTATTTCAAAATATGAATACCATTCAACACATGAATTTCTAATCAACGAATGAATATCAATTCAACACATGAATGTTTTCTATAGTTTCTATATATAGATAAAAATGTGATTTTTATTATCGAACAATTTATTTCAAAATATGAATACCATTCAACACATGAATTTCTAATCAACGAATGAATATCAATTCAACACATGAATGTTTTCTATTCAATGAATAAGTATAGTTTAAGCATATGAAAATAATTCAAACACAAGAATATTATTCAAAATTTCGGCAGCATAACGGCAGGGTAGTTAAACCGGGACCGTCCCTAGTACGGCTCCTCGCTCTACCTTAAAACCTCGCGGTTTTTGACAATGGGGTTCATGCATCTAGTTCGCACGCAGGCGGCATGTATATATTTATTTCATTTCCACAAACTAATCCTATGTGGTTTCAACCAAATATTTTTCAACCACAAACGGGTATTTTTCAACCGCAATCAACCAATATCAATCACAAACAATCCCAAACAATCATTCGCTATCAATCAATTTTCACATCAATTTCAACCAATAAATATCGTCCATGGTTTGTGGACGAGGGGCGTATATATATATATAGATTTTTATATATAGCAATTCACTTTCATTTTCAACACATATATAATTTTTAAATCAGAAATCTCACCAATAGCTATCCAACTTCACGACACTTCCTTTAGAGAAATCTTCGCCTTTCTGTCGCTTTCGCCCGTATTCTCTACACATGTAAAAATCGAATTTTTACGATGCTATTCAATATATAAAAATATGATTTTTTTTCCACGCTATTCAATATATAAAAATATGATTTTTACTCCACGCTATTCAATATATAAAAATATGATTTTTACTTCGACTTTCAATATCTAAAAATCTGATTTTTACTTCTTAAAGTTCAAATCCTTTTTCTCTTTAAAGATTAAACCTTTTTCCTATTTAAAGTTTTTACTTTTAAACAAAAATCAGTTTTTACTTTTAAAACAAAATCAGTTTTTATTTTTAAAACAAAATCAGTTTTTAATTCTAAAACAAAATCAGTTTTTAATTCTAAAACAAATCAGTTTTTAATTCTAAAACAAATCAGTTTTTATTTCTAAAACAAATCAGTTTTTATTTCTAAAACAAAATCAGTTTTTATTTCTAAAACAAAATCAGTTTTTATTTCTAAAACAAAATCAGTTTTTATTTTTAAAACAAAATCAGTTTTTAAAATGCTTTAAAAATCAGTTTTAAAATGCTTTAAAAATCAGTTTTAACATCTATTAAAAATCAGTTTTTAATCCCTAAAATCGAAATTAGTTTTAACGAATTAAAATAAAAATAAAATACAATAAAAATGCTTACAGTATTTTGAAGAAGGGGGGCGGCGCTAGGGTTTCGAATGGGGAGGAGCGGCTGCGTCGCGAGGGGTTCGAATGGAGGAGGGGTCTTCGATAGTAAGGGCGGCGGCTTCGATTTGTTGTTCGGTGGGAGGAGGAGGCTGTTCGGTGGTGTCGGCGGCTTCGAGGTTAGGTTTTTTTTTTTTCTCGTTTGTTTCTGTTAAATGAAGTCGGGGGGGGGGGGGGGGGCAGGAAGATGAAGGGGAGAGGGAATTAAATTTTTTTTAATTTAATTATTTAATTTTATTGCATAAAGTTGACTTTTACCCACGACCTCGAAACGAGGCCCACCGCCTGTCGCCCATAGCGTTTCACCCCCATTCCGAACACAATGGGATATGTATCGCAAGCTGATTTGATCGTTACAATCAGTTTCCTTTTGAATTTTCATTTAAATCACTATATTGAATTTTAAACGCACATTTCAAATTACCGGGGTCACATACTAACTAGAAAAATTCCAGAAAAATATTTTCTATCTTCGTATTGACGATACGGTCCTAACAAAACTAGTTTCGTCGAATTCTGAGACCGTTTGAAAAATGGCCAATTTCCAGTCGATTAAATTCAACAGAAACTGGTCAAACTCGTTTTCTTTTGCCACGCTCACATATTGATTCGAAAAATTATGAAATTTGAAACCTAGCAATAACTTGACACTGCGGATCTAACAAAAGTGGTTTCGTCGAAATCCGAGGTCATTTGCAAAATGTCCATTTTTAAGGGCCTGAATTCCATAGCGACTATTCAGAATTTTCAACTGGACATATCTTTCAATTCCCGCTATCAAATTTCGATTGGTCGAATTCGTTAGAAAGATATTCACTAACGGATTTAAATATTTTTGGTTTCACTAAAATCCGGATTGTTTTGCACCCGGTATATTCAATTGAAGTTTGAAATCGAATTATCGAACTACCGCACTATTTTCAATTCTATATATAATTATAATTAATTATATTCGTTTTCAAATGTCGATTCAACTCAGTTTTCATTGCCATTATTTAAAATATTTATTTTAAATATTTAAAATCCATTATTTTAGCCAATTTAAAAATTTTAAATTGGTTCAGATTTTCTGGGTCGTTACAATCTCCCCCACTTAAAACTTTTCGTCCCCGAAAAGGAATAAAGTCGAAAGTGGTTTGATAAATCTAAAATCACACAACACAACAACCAATCCAATTGCTTTTAACCTTCAAAATATACTAATCAAATCCTATATTCCTTCAAAATTTATTCAGAGTATATAATTAAAAGTGTATATCTACGAAAAGAAAATAACAATAGAGTAGAGAATTGAATGGTAATGCAAAGTAGGGTAAATGTACCTTGCACCGGAGTCAATCAGAGATATCTACTCGGCATCTGGGATAAGCTTTCTGAATGCTCTCCTCAGTTTCCCAAGTACAATCTCGCGGATCTCCACTCCATTGCACTTTGACTAAGCGAACCTTCTTGTTCCTCAGCTCTTTGGTTTCCCTGCCGATGATCTTCAGCGGCTCTCGCCTCACAGCTAATTCTGGAGTAATTTCAATATCCTGCTGAGCTGCTTCTTCCACGATCAAGTCTGGATCATGAACGTGCTTTCGAAGTTGAGATATATGAAATACATCATGAACTCCAGGCAACCAGTCAGGCAGTTTGACCCTATAAGCGAGAGTTCCGATCCGTTCCAGAATAGGAAACGGACCAATAAATTTGGGCGCTAGCTTTCCAGTTTTACCGAACCGGATTACTCCTCTCATCGGCGATACTTTCAAATATACATAGTCGCCAACTTCAAAGGATATATCTCTTCTTCTTCTATCGGCATAGCTCTTTTGTCTGCTTTGAGCGGCGAGTAACCTCTTCTTAATAAAATCGACTTTGTCGGCAGCTTCTCGAATCATATCGGGACCCAACACAAGTCTATTTCCTGGTTCGACCCAGCAAGCAGGAGATCGGCACGGTCTACCATACAATGCTTCGAATGGCGACATTGTCAGACTCGCCTGGTAGCTGTTGTTATAAGAGAATTCAGCCAAATGCAGATGGTCTTCCCATGATCCACCGAAATCTAGAATACAAGCCCGCAATAGATCTTCTAAAATGCGATTCACCCTCTCAGCCTGACCGTCTGTCTGAGGGTGATAAGCGGTGCTCATGTTTAACTTCGTTCCCAGTTCGACTTGAAAGGCTTCCCAGAATTTGCTAGTGAATATTGTATCTCTATCACTTACTATACTGAGCGGCACTCCATGCAGTCTAACTATTTCCCTGAAGTAAATCTGCGCCAGACTCTGAGCGGTTCTATTTGATTTGACAGGTATAAAATGGGCGGTCTTCGTGAAACGATCTACGATCACCCAAATACTGTCATTTCCTTTTCTGGTTCTGGGCAAACCATCAATGAAATCCATAGAAATATGCTCCCACTTCCAACCAGGAAGTTCCAGTGGTTGTAATAATCCAGCCAATTTCTGTTGGTCGCTTTTAACTAGCTGGCAAGTAGGGCATCGACTAACATATATTGAGATGTCTCTTTTTAACGACTTCCACCAGAATGTGCGTTTGATATCGTTATACATTTTATTCACACCCGGGTGGATACTGAGCTTAGATTTGTGGCATTCATCAAGCACCTCTCTTCTAAGTTCAGGAATATCTGGAACGCAAATTCGTCCCTCTAACCTTAGAATCCCTTCGCTGTCTAGCTGGAAATCCGAAGCATTGCCTTCACGAATTCGCTGACTTATTCCTTTGATAAATTGGTCATCTTCTTGGAGAGCCGATATCTTATCAATCAACAAAGTCGCAATGATGAAACTAGCGATCATCTCATTCTTTCGGCTTAACGCATCGGCCACGACGTTGGCTTTCCCTGGGGTATATATAATTTCAAAGTCATATGCTGCAAGAAACTCCAGCCAACGCTGCTGCCTCAAATTTAAGTCCTTCTGAGTAAACAGATACTTTAACGACTGGTGATCTGTAAACAGTTCAAATCTCTCACCCAGAAGATAATGTCTCCAGATTTTCAAAGAGAATATGATAGCCAATAACTCAAGATCATGAGTTACGTAGTTCTTCTCGTGTGGCTTCAGTTGACGGCTAGCATAAGCAATTACTTGGCCTCTTTGCATTAACACTGCGCCAAGGCCTTCTCTAGAAGCATCAGTCCAGACTTTTAGATCTTGGTTGCCATCGATGATGGTTAACACTGGAGCTGTGGTCAATCTCAACTTCAGCTCTTCGAAAGCCTCCTCACTCTCTTGAGTCCATTTGAATTTAGAATGCTTCTTTGTAAGCTTCGTTAAGTGACCAGATATCTTCGAAAAGTCTTTAACGAACTTCCGATAATAGCTAGCCAATCCGAGAAAGCTGCGGACTTCAGTGGGAGTACTAGGCTGTTTCCAGTTCTGAATAGCTGTGATTTTACTTGGATCCACAGCGATTCCTTCTTTAGATACCACATGGCCGAGAAATTTCACTTCATCTTGCCAGAAGATACATTTGGAAAATTTGGCTTTTAATACATTCCGCCTCAGAATTTCTAGAACCTGTTCAAGATGCTTTTCATGTTCGGCCTTTGAGTTAGAGAAGATTAGAATATCATCAATAAAAACCAGGACAAATTTATTCAATACTCCTCTGAATACTTTATTCATTAGATCGACAAAGTAAGCGGGAGCGTTACATAAGCCGAACGACATTACTAACCACTCGTAGAATAAGTCGGGGCCTCTGAACGCTGTCATTGGAACACACTCTTCGGCAATTCGAAGTTGATGGAAACCTGTAGCTAGGTCCATTCTTGAAAATACTTGTGCTCCATTTAATCGATCTAACAAATCATCTATTCGCGGCAATGGATATTTATTCTTTATGGTTTGCTTGTTCAGATCACGATAATCCACACATAGACGTAGAGTACCGTCAGATTTTGGGACAAATACCACTGCTGCACCCCAATCAGAGAAACTAGGCCTGATCAGACCTTTCCATACTAGCTGTCGTGTTTGATTGTCTAATTCCTCCTTCTCTTTCAAGGACATTCTTCGAATAGCGTGAACTACCGGCCTTGCATTGGGAATCAAAGCAATCTTGAAATCTATTTCTCTTTGCGGAGGTAAGCGAACAACTTCCTCGAACACATCCGCATAATTCTTGACGACAGGAATGTCTTTGATGAGGTCGGGAATATTCTCCGCGACTTCAGGGATATTTTCTATTTGGGCCGGAGAAACATTCAGAGCTGCCCAGAAGTCTTTTCTATTAGCATTCTGACTTTCGCAGGGAATGGTTATATAATCACCTGATTTAATCTTTGCCTTTACGACTCTCTCGGCGCATTTGACTTCAGCTTCATATTTGGTCAACCAGTCTAACCCCAAGATAAGATCAAACTCTTTGAAATTCATGACGACCGCGATGGTAGGAAACCGATAACGAGAGAAAGAAACCGGCACTCCACAAATCCAACTGAGATCAATGGAACCCCCAACCGGATTCTGGACAGTCATTGGTTCCTTAAGCTTTTTCAAATTCAAATCCAGTTTCTTAGCTGCATGCTTTGCAATGAAGCTTCGTGACGCGCCTGTGTCAAACAGTACTTTAACTGGGATGTCTTTGACAGTTAGCGTGCCTTCTAAAACATCTGGCCTTTCCTGAATAGCTGAGGGCTCAGAAGTTTCTGCTACTTCATTCACTTGAACTATTTCAGTCTTTTTCAACTGCCAGCAATCTTGCTTTACGTGACCAGCCTGATGGCAGAGATTGCATTTACTATTTTCTTGAAAATTCATCCCGGATTTAGACCCATCACCCTTTCGTCTGTTCGAAGATCTACAATTTCTCATCGAATGCCCTTGCTGATTGCACTTTAGACATACGACTGCCTTTACCCTTTTCTGATTGATCTTCGGCCTCTTTTTGACTTCAGCCTTCGTACTAGCCTCAGGCTGCTCACTTGTCTCTGGGCTATCAGCCTCAAATTTTCTTTTGCTGCTAGAGCTGATTTCTTCTTCGTCTCGCAACATGCCTTTCATATGGAGGTCTTCATATTGATAAGCCATATAAATCATTTCTGGAAAAGGGAGCTTCACATGCCCCAATACTTTATTCTGATATTTCCTTTGAAGCCCGTTGATAAATCTCATATTCCTCCTCTTCGGATTTTGAATTAGATGAGGAGCAAAGTGAGAAAGTTCATTGAATTTCTTATGATATTCGGGAATGGTCATATCTCCTTGTATCAGATAAGAAAATTCATCGCATAGCCGTTCGGTCGCTTCGGGAGGAGTAAATCTTTCTAAGAAAATCACTTTGAATCTGTCCCAGGTGATATCACCTTCTGGATTATCCTTAACAACTGAATCCCACCAGAACAAAGCTTCGTCTTTGAGTGCCCAGGAGGCCAGTAATCTTTTCTGGTCATCCCTAAGTTTTAACGCTTCGAAGATTTTCTCAGCCGAACGAATCCAAGCTTGTGTCTTCATAATCGCTTCTTCACCCGTAAAGGGTTTTCCACCCAGATTTCTATACTTCATGAATAGAGCTTCTATATCCGGGTCAGTATTACTTCTTCTGTTTCTGGCACTCATTTTCTAGTTCTTCTGCAAATAGCAGATCAAGTGTCAGGTCACAGAAAAGGTATTTTAAAATATAGAAACACATACTTCCAATGTAAATGTGTCTATCAAGGTGTAATTTCATTCTGCTTCACTCATACTAGGATATTACTGATCCTATCTGTATTGAGTTACACGTCCTAGAACACTACTGGTTCTATTTCTGACGAGTTCGTTCAAATGTTATATTCCAGAACTAAGCTTAACCAAAGCTCTGATACCACGATGAGATGACCCGATTTCCCGTTCTCACGGAAACAAGGGCTATCTTTGGAATATAACACAGAAACATATAATAGCAGAACAGAATTAAATAAATACACCAGATATGAACAACAAAATATACTGGATAAAATTAATCATCAGAGTTACACAGTATACAGGATCTTACTTAGTACAAATACAGTTCAGCTATACATAAATGTCTACAGCGGAAATAAACAAAATATGTACAATAGGAGATGAACAGCATAAAAAGAAATAAATGATAGAATCCATCTTCAGCTCCAGCTATCCAGAAAGAACCAGCTAAACCTGAATACAAGGCTGCCCGTGTAGAAAAAGGGGCACCCGAGTTTGAAAGTGAAACAAACTACGAGTCAGTCATGGGACTGGTATGAGAAATCCACTCAACACATATATAATTGGCTAATCACAGGACCACGCCACTTTCGTGGAACGGGTTTACTCCATTGGATCGCCAGTGCTTTAAAACAAATCTTTCTTTTAAACATCGCTATGCTTTTTATAAAAATGAAGCCGTTATAAGACTCAGTTCCCATCACACAATGCAACGCAAACCGGAGGATAGAGTTTTTACCTTATAACGGCCAAGATATGCTTGATACGAATAAAACAAAGGCATTTGATATTATTGCTAGTGTTTATATGTTTTGAAAACAATTTCAAATCATAACTATCAATCATAGGCGACATGAGCGTCCCATGCCACTATGTCGCCAAATATCTATATAATCGAAACTGCATCGTCACGTATTTGGAAATTGGATTTCCGTCATGAACCAAGGCAAAAGATAGTCCTTACCGAATTCTAGACAATCTAGCCTACCATGTCTCAGGAACAGCCGCAACTGCCCCCTGGATCGTCAGGGCCGGTCCACCGATGTGGATTATTATACCTGAACAATACGTCTCCCCGCCCTTTGGGGCGCAAACGAGCCAACGAATGACTCCATCGGACCCGGATCGTCCGATCAAACCGAGGCGCCTCGCAACAGCAACAACCACATAGGTGAAAAGTATATAAATGTCAGGGCTGGTAGGTCACTGACACCACCCTAGCTAGAAAGAAACGCATGTCCTCCCTGAGGTCCTTCCTCCCGTTTTAGGTTCATACCGGGGTGTGAGGCTCGCGAATTTACGTTATACACAAAGCTACGCCACACAGGCGGTGCTTTGATCATCACCACAAGACTTTGCTTTTCAACAGAAGCCCTGATCACTGCACCTTAGCATGCCACACAGGCAATTCACACCGTGCAACTGATGGCTATCAATCACACAGAACAAATTCCAATGTCGGACACACAGTCCATTTACAAGTCCGTTCTAGGTCTGAACGAAACCGGAGGCACTAAATACCTCGCAAACCCTTCGATCAACACGTACGTCTGAACGATCACCACTCATTATCCATATTTCGGGATGCCTCCCAGTCAGGACCTCGGTTACCATCCAAACGAGGTGAAGATCTCCGGTCTTCGACCACCGTCTTCATCTTCGACTTTCAATCGTCGGTCAATTATTTGAAATGAGAATTAACTCGGCCTTCTCAAATAATTCACGTATATTTAGAATTTCAAATCAATTTATTTCAATGGTTAAATTATTCGACAACACCAATGTTGTTCTTTAATGTAATTTTCACACTAAACACATTCAACCATCAAAAGCCACACAAATCAAGCAAATTTCAGTTTATTTCCATTCCATATCGCCTATGATATTTTATAACTATTTATCGCTATTTTTATTTATTTTAAAATAGCTAATATATTCAAAACGACGTTTCGGGCCATAACGTGGCCGTGGCGCTGTTTTTCTTCAGATTTGATTTACACATATATGAAAATCTAACCGTTGGATCTTCACAAAATTTACATCATTAGAAAGGTCTTTTCAAAACGAATCCAACGGTTCCAGTTTCGGGAAAATCCGACGGTCGGATCTCCCGGTACAATCGTTTGAAGTTTTGATTTCAAAATATGAACTGCAGCGTCGTTATTCGATTTAATAAAATTATATTTATATATAAATATAATCGTTTCTGGCGCTGTTTTTCTTCAGATTTGAATTAAACATTCCAGACAATCCAACCGTTGGATTTTAACAAGGTTGGTGCCGTTGGAAAGATTATTCCAAGGCGAACCCGACGGTTGAGGTTTCGGGAAAATCCAATGGTCGGATTTCCCGCACTAGTCGTTTGAAATCACGGTTTCAAAATACGAACTGCACGGCCTCGTTTCGTTTTAATTTTATTTATATTTATATATTTATATAAATATAGTTCATTCAACAATTTCAATATCGTTTTCACTTCAAAAAAATTTCTAACACGTTAAAATTTTGGAAAATTTCGCCATAACCTCCCCTGCACCGGGAGCATCGGGAAATCGCAAATAGCGTTCCCGGTCCTTCTAATCTCAAAAAGAAAAAGAAAAAGCCAAGCGGCTAGCCAACAGGCTCATAAAATCATCACCCAAACAAAGCAGTAAATGTGTACCTATTTGTCGGGCACAAAATTTTATTCCTCTTCTCTAGCCCCTTTGCTATAACCTGTTCAATAAATATGCATGTACATATATATACAGTTCTTATCATTTATCATTTTCTTTTCGACTTCATATTTGATTTCTATTTGGTTTAAAAACACCATTCATTCTAATGTTACATAAATAGGTGCAAATCATTCCATTAGCTAATTAATGAATATTTCAACTCATATATGTTGATTTTGAACAAGTGGCTATTTTTAACACTTCACATTTCAACGATTTATGCATACAATAAAAATGTGATTTTTATTGTAAAACGATTCATTTCAAAACACTATTTTTTCTATATAGTTCATATAGTCGATAAAAGGTGATTTTTATTATCAAACAATTTATTTCAAAATATGAATACCATTCAACACATGAATTTCTAAACAACGAATGAATATCAATTCAACACATGAATGTTTTCTATAGTTTCTATATATAGATAAAAATGTGATTTTTATTATCGAACAATTTATTTCAAAATATGAATACCATTCAACACATGAATTTCTAATCAACGAATGAATATCAATTCAACACATGAATGTTTTCTATAGTTTCTATATATAGATAAAAATGTGATTTTTATTATCGAACAATTTATTTCAAAATATGAATACCATTCAACACATGAATTTCTAATCAACGAATGAATATCAATTCAACACATGAATGTTTTCTATAGTTTCTATATATAGATAAAAATGTGATTTTTATTATCGAACAATTTATTTCAAAATATGAATACCATTCAACACATGAATTTCTAATCAACGAATGAATATCAATTCAACACATGAATGTTTTCTATAGTTTCTATATATAGATAAAAATGTGATTTTTATTATCGAACAATTTATTTCAAAATATGAATACCATTCAACACATGAATTTCTAATCAACGAATGAATATCAATTCAACACATGAATGTTTTCTATAGTTTCTATATATAGATAAAAATGTGATTTTTATTATCGAACAATTTATTTCAAAATATGAATACCATTCAACACATGAATTTCTAATCAACGAATGAATATCAATTCAACACATGAATGTTTTCTATTCAATGAATAAGTATAGTTTAAGCATATGAAAATAATTCAAACACAAGAATATTATTCAAAATTTCGGCAGCATAACGGCAGGGTAGTTAAACCGGGACCGTCCCTAGTACGGCTCCTCGCTCTACCTTAAAACCTCGCGGTTTTTGACAATGGGGTTCATGCATCTAGTTCGCACGCAGGCGGCATGTATATATTTATTTCATTTCCACAAACTAATCCTATGTGGTTTCAACCAAATATTTTTCAACCACAAACGGGTATTTTTCAACCGCAATCAACCAATATCAATCACAAACAATCCCAAACAATCATTCGCTATCAATCAATTTTCACATCAATTTCAACCAATAAATATCGTCCATGGTTTGTGGACGAGGGGCGTATATATATATATATATATATATATATATATATATATATAGATTTTTATATATAGCAATTCACTTTCATTTTCAACACATATATAATTTTTAAATCGGAAATCTCACCAATAGCTATCCAACTTCACGACACTTCCTTTAGAGAAATCTTCGCCTTTCTGTCGCTTTCGCCCGTATTCTCTACACATGTAAAAATCGAATTTTTACGATGCTATTCAATATATAAAAATATGATTTTTTTTCCACGCTATTCAATATATAAAAATATGATTTTTACTCCACGCTATTCAATATATAAAAATATGATTTTTACTTCGACTTTCAATATCTAAAAATCTGATTTTTACTTCTTAAAGTTCAAATGTGACGGCCTGGAATTTCGCTCGATCCGAATCAGTCGTTAAACCGATCTAGACCGTTCGAAACCCCTGAACGTTGAGAACAGGACAAATCAGAACACAAACAGAAGAACATTTCATTGTATATTACAACAATGCATCAGATTACAAGAATATACAGAGTATAAATGAATAAATACATTCGATAAATATCAGAGATTACAATAAATTACATAGCAGCGGAAAATAATACAAAGCACAACTGAAGGTGATATACGGATACAGAGCTTTCCGGATATCATTCCAGCTGTAAACCAGGATCCTGTGAATATAAATCTGCAAAACCAAAACTACTAGCTGCCCGTGCGGAAAATAGGGGCACCCAGAGTTTAGGTTAAAACAATAAACTCCAGGTCAGTCATGTGACTGGTGTGAGAACTAAAACAGTTATTTAAAACTTTATTTTAAAAGAAAGTAATTCAAGGGACCACGCCGCATAACACGGAACGGGTTTCCTCCCAAGAATACCAGTGCATAGAATAAACAACGCAATGCTTTTTCGAAAAATGAAGCTATTATAAGACCCAGGTCCTATCATACAATGCAACGCAAGCCGGGGGATAGGGTTTTCCCTTATAATAGCCAACCATGCTTGGTACGTTTTAAACAAATCATTTGATACTATAATAAGTGTATAGTGTCAAAACAATTTCAATCATAAGTATAAATCATAGACGGCATGGGTACCATATATCATGTCGCCATACTAGTTCTACAATTAAAACCGCGATACACGTATTGGAAATTGGATTTCCGTCATGAGTCGAGGCAAGGGGCAAGCTCCTCTCCGCTTCGAGACACTCTAGCAAATGCTCAGGACTACGCACACTGGGTAACCCTTGGATCGGTTGGGCCGGTCCTCACTTACGTTAGAGGATTGGCAATTCCTGAACACACGTTTCCCGGTCCTTACAGACCTATAATCGAGGCGCCTCATTCCAACAACCACAAAGGTGAAAAGTATATAAATGTCAGGGCTGGTAAGTCACTGACACCACCAAAGCTAGAAAGAAACGTCGTGCTCTCCCAACGGCCCGTATCCCGTTTTTAACTCATACCGAGGTGTGAGGCTCGCGAATTCACGCTATACACAAAGCTACGCCACGAAGGCCGTGCTTTGATCATCAACCACAAGACTCTGCTTTTCAACAGAAGCCTTGATCCATGCAACTCAGCATGCCACACAGGCAATTCATGCCGTGCGATTGATATCTATCGATATATAACCTCTAAGCTCGTACGTCTCAGAGAAGGGCGTTAAGCAAGAGAATAAATTCTCCGCCGCCAAACAGATATATATTTAATAGAAATCAATCAACACAGAATAAAATCCAATGTCAGACACACAATCCATTTACAAGTCCGTTCTGGGTCTGAACGAAACCGGAGGCACTTTCCTCGCATATCCATCCATCTCCAAGTACGTCTGGACGACCACCAACTATTTCCATCCTCTTGGGTGTACAGCCCAATCAGGATCGTCAGTAATTACCCAAACGATGTGAAAACTTCCGGTCTTCGACCACCGTCTTCATCTTCGACTTATCGTCGAATCGGTTATTCAGAATGGGTATAAACCCGGACTTTCCGAACAACCCGCGTATATTAAAAACAAATGTTTACACAAACACAACATACGCCTCATTCCAATTCATTAGTCACTAACCGCAGATTAGCAAGAGAATAATTTCCCAAACATTGACCCCGAAGGCCGAAACCAACATCAGATCAATACCCAGGAAACCACTCTTCTTAGCCAACCTACAACTAGTTTCTAAATTTCACATTCTTAGGGAAAGGTTCCCATTAATTTTATTCAAGATAAATTCTTTAAAATTTATCCTGAAATCTTCCTTTGGATGACATTTAAAACCAAATTATGGTTTTTCCAACTAGTCGAGATTAGCGAACCGTAACGAAGTAGTTATTTATTTTATTTCCCAATCCCAACCTATTCATCCCATGAAGCAAAACTGGTAATACTCCATATCTAACACCACTGTGTTATCGGTAAAACTAATTACCATTTCACGTTCAAATCTAATTAAAGATTTAACTATCGCTTTGGAGCAAAACTGGTAATACTCCATTCTCGCTCATTTTCTAAATTCGGTAATTTAGATTATCAATTCAAATTTCAATCTATTTGCAGATTCATTAAAACTCCTTTTACTGGGTTAAAGAACTAGGTGTTATTTAAAACACAGTTCACGACAAACCCATCTCAAATTTAATCAAATATATTAGAAATTCGATTATTTAAAACCCCTTTTTAAATCTAATTCATTTATTTAAAAATGATTGGGTTTTAAATTTAGTTCAAAACTAGTTCATTTCGATAAAAATCTATTTTTATCTTTTCAAATATGGAGTTTTTCATCCCAATTCTTTCTAAATCATTTCTTATGATTCTACACAAATTATTACTATTTTTAATAATTTTATCAAGGCCCGTACAGTCGATTTCCATCAATGGCCCTCGAACTGCACTTACAGCGACCTTTTTCAAATTTGATTTGGACATAATTCCAAATCCAACCGTTAGATTTCAAATTTCTAACATTCATTAGAAAGCTCTTTTCGATACGAACCCAACGGTTCCGGTTTTAGGAGAATCCGACGGTCGGATCTCCCGTAATGTCCGTTTGAAATCAATGGTCGAAATTCGCGAACTGCCGCGGCGCGGCGCGTTCTATTCAGGCCATTATATTATATATATAATATATATAATATATCTTTCGTCGATTTCTATTTAAAACGAATTATATAAATAGTTTTGAATTCGTTTCAAAAACATTTTCAACTTCCATTTCAATTCAAATCAAAATTGAATTCTTCTTTATAAATTCGTTTTAAAATTCATTTCTATTCAATTCAAATTTCAATTTAATTTGAATTCATTTCACTTCATTTTAAATTCAATTCGAATTCGTTTTTCAATTCAATTCAATTCAAATTGGTTTTCTATTCAAATTAAATTCGTTTCGTTTTCTATTTGAATCAAGTTCATTATATATTCAATCGAAATCAAATCCGTTAAATATTCAATTGAAATTAAATTGGTTTTCTATTCCATTCAAATTCAAAATCGTTTTATATTCAATTCATTTCGAAATCGTTTTATATTCAATTCATTTCGAAATCGTTATATATTCAATTCATTTCGAAATCGTTTTATATTCAATTCATTTCGAAATCGTTATATATTCAATTCATTTCGAAATCGTTTTATATTCAATTCATTTCGAAATCGTTTTATATTCAATTCATTTCGAAATCGTTATATATTCAATTCATTTCGAAATCGTTATATATTCAATTCATTTCGAAATCGTTATATATTCAATTCATTTCGAAATCGTTATATATTCAATTCATTTCGAAATCGTTATATATTCAATTCATTTCGAAATCGTTATATATTCAATTCATTTCGAAATCGTTATATATTCAATTCATTTCGAAATCGTTATATATATCGTTCGCGTCAAAATGGCGCATCACTATTCAACACGGCTTTATATATCCTATTTCAAATATTTCTTTTTGTCAACACACGACTAATCTCAACGAATGAGTACCGTCCGTGTATGACTATTTTTGTTAAAATATTTCGTTCAACACATGACTAATATCAACGGATGAATATAGTCAACACATGAACCGTTATTTTATATTGATAAAGATATAAATTTTATTATAAAAATATTTCGTTCAACACATGACTAATATCAACGGATGAGTACAGTCAACACATGAACCTTTATTTTATATTGATAAAGATATAAATTTTATTATAAAAATATTTCGTTCAACACATGACTAATATCAACGGATGAGTATAGTCAACACATGAACCTTTATTTTATAATATTCTTTATTTTTCAAATTGGAATGAGGCCCAATCAATCACCATATAAAATTAATTATATGGATTTTCATACATCACATGTATATAATAGCATTGAAAAATAATCAACCATCAACCAAAGTGCACTACACTGTATAAGCATCAAATATAGATATCTAACGCTTATACAGCCTATCAATCAATCGATCGACATATTTAATTAATCAGGATGAGTGAACTTCATATTTCATCCCAACACCCGTGTAGGGTTTCAAACAATCAAACACAGATTTTATTTGTGCAGTTGGGCGATGTGTAAAATTTATCGACCCAATCAATATCAGTCAAATAGGTGTACATAAACAAACCGTTCGGTTTGTAAATGAATATTTTATTTTATTCACTTCACGTTAAAAATTATATTTTTAACGATAAAACATTTTATTTCAACATATGAATTCCTATTCAGTTCATTCTTTAAATAAAATGATATTTTTTTTTATTTTTCTAAGATATTTTAGAAAATTTCGGCGGCATAACGGCACGATACTAGAAACGGGACAAGGTCCAGCCTTATCCCCGGTCTAGTGAAGGCCCACGCCATTCACATATCAATTTTAATCAATTTCCAATTCAACCAATCAATCAAATTCAAATCAAATAATCTAACCAACTACACAACCAAACAAACAAGTCCATGGTATGTGGACGGGTGTCGGGTGCTACTAAGCACCGTCTGCATCCTAGTATATATATATATAAAAATATAACTAGAAAAAGAAATTGAAAGGTGAGAAGTTCTCACAAATAGCTATCCTAGCTCCACGGCACTTCATTGATAGAAATCTTCAACGTCATCGCATCTTCGTCATCTTCGTTGCCCGTAGTTACTATATATATAAAAATCACATTTTTATATTTTGATGACCTTAAAATAAAAATCACATTTTTATTTATTCTCTTTCAATTTAAAAAAAGTCATATTTTTATAAACACTTCATATATTTAAAAATCGAATTTTCACTTTGCTATTCAATATAAAAAAATCGAATTTTTAGTTCAAAGTTCAATATATAAAAATCGAATTTTTAGTTCAAAGTTCAATATATAAAAATCGAATTTTTAGTTCAAAGTTCAATATATAAAAATCGAATTTTTAGTTCAAAGTTCAATATATAAAAATCGAATTTTCTATCGCTATGTCAAATAGATAAAAATTATATTTTTACTTCGTTGTTCAAAGATAAAAATTATATTTTTATCACGCTATTCAAAGATAAAAATTATATTTTAATAGTTTAAAAATATAAAAATCATATTTTTAATATTTCTATATAGTAAAGACTATATTTTTAATTCTTTAAAAAATCTAAAAATCATATCTTTTCCTTAACAAAACTCTATATTTTCATTAACAAAAATATAATCTTTTCTAATCGTGAAAATCATAGCTTTTCTAACCTAAAGATCTAAACTTTACATATTAAAGTCTGATCTAGTTTAATTTATAAAATTCAGTTTTTAAATTTACTTTTCAAATCAGTCTTAAATTACTTTTGAAATCAGTTTTAAATTTAAAATCGAAACTAGTTTTAGACTTTAAAATTAAAAACTGTATTTAATCTTTTTTTCAGTTTATATAATATCAAAAAATAAAATAAATAAAAAGAAGAAAAAAAGAAAGAAAAAAAACTTACAGGGGGGGAATTTGGGCGTTTTTCAGAAGAGGGGGACGGCGCCGAGGTCGAGGAGAGGGCGGAGGCGGTCAGAGGTCGGAGCGGTGGGCTGGAGGAGGGACAACGTCGTGGTTTTTGGTGATTGGGGGTCCCGGGTTCGTGTGGAGGAGAGAGGGAGGTAGGGGAAGAGAGGAGATCGATTCGGGGGGGGGGGCTGACTGCGAGCGGCGGCGGAGGAGGGGGTGGACGTCGGTGGCGGCGGCTCCGTCTCTTTCGTCGGCGTTTTTTTTTTCTTTTTTTTATTTTGGTCAACGGCTGAAATGAGGGGAGAGGATGAGTGTATATATTTAATTAATTAATTATTTTATTTCTTTTTAATTTCAAAAAGTTGCTTTTGCTATCGTACCCCAATCGAGACCCAACGAATGTCGCCCCTAGCGTTTTACCCCCATTCCGAACACAATGGGATATGTATCGTAGGTTGATTCGACTGTTTGAATTAGTTTTCGTTAAATTTACATTTAAATCACTATATTGAATTTTAAACGTACATTTCAAATTACCGGGGTCACATACGAACTAGAAAAATTCCAGAAAAATATTTTCTAGCTTCGTATTGACGATACGGTCCTAACAAAACTAGTTTCGCCGAATTCTGAGACCGTTAGAAAAATGGCCAATTTCCAGTCGATTAAAATCAACTGAAATGGTCAAAACACGTTTTCCTTTGCCACGCTCACATATTGATTCGAAAAATTATGAAATTTGAAACCTAGCAATAACTTGACACTGCGGATCCAACAAAACTGGTTTCATCGAAATCCGAGGTCATTTGCAAAATGTCCATTTTTAAGGGCCTGAATTCCATAGCGACTATTCAGAATTTTCAACTGGACATATCTTTTGATTCCCGCTATGAAAATTCAATTTGTCGGATTCATTGGAAAGATATTATCAAATAGATCCTATTATTTTTGGTTTCACTAAAATCCGGATTGTTTTGCACCCGGTACATTCAATTGAAGTTTGAAATCGAATTATCGAACTACCGCGCCATTTTCAATTCTATTTATAATTATATATAAATATTTATATTCTAACGACGACGTATATAATATATACGCTCGAATTATATTCAAAATAAATTTCTCGTTCATATTATTTAAAATAATCTATTTTAAATATTCAAAATTCGCTAAAATTTCCAAAATAAAAATTTTAAACTGGCCCAGATTTTCCGGGTTATTACAATCTCCCCCACTTAAAACTTTTCGTCCCCGAAAAGGAACAAAGTCGAAAGTGGTTTGATTAATCAGCTCTACGCTCGATCTGGCTTCCATTCCCTAACTTTTCAGTTTTTGAGAATTTTCAAAACTTCAAAAATTTGGCTAACACCCTAAATTTTCGAAAAATTTCGCCATAACCTCCCCTGCACCGGGAGCATCGGGGAATTTCAAATCGCTTCCCCGGTCCTTCAGATCTCAAAAAGAAAAAGAAAAAGCCAAGCGGCTAGCCTATAGGCTCACAAAATCATCATCACCCAAACAAAACAGGAAATTATGTAGTAAACATGTACCTATTTGTCGGGCAAACAAATTTTATTCTCTGGCTCTAGCCTCCTTGCTATGACCTGTTCAATGATATATATGTATATGCAAGCAAATGCGACCAATTTTTAATACAAATCAATATGTGATCCAATTAGGCTTAATGGTTAAAAATTAGCAAACAACTAAACAAACAATACAAACATCAATCAATTAGTTGAATTAGAGTTTCAAATTCATAATTTTGATATATAGTCAAAAATCAGATTTTTGATGCCAAATCACAACAATGTGTTCTATCTATATAAGTTTTGGTTCTCACACCAGCCTAATGGAAATATATAGAAAATCACACCTTCGTCACTCGAACATGAATACTAATGACGACTAGTCAATCATCAGAATCATCTTCGGGCCGCTAGAGTATGATTCTATATCTATCCAATATATTAAAACTTCGAATATACGTTCATGACGCGTATATGCAAAATCTATATATACTCGATTGTCCATATTCAAAATAAATAAATAGTCAAATACGTTTTAAAATGGTTTAAATTTTCAAAACAAAATTGTTTTTATTTGGAAAATATACTCTTCACACTCGTTCTAGGATACTACTGATCCTATCTCTAACGAGTCATTCTAATTGGATATTACTAATCCAATATCTGATGAATTCTTTCATATGGTTCTAATGTGTCTTGTTCTCGAGCTCTGTAAACCAAAGCTCTGATACCAAATGTGACGGCCTGGAATTTCGCTCGATCCGAATCAGTCGTTAAACCGATCTAGACCGTTCGAAACCCCTGAACGTTGAGAACAGGACAAATCAGAACACAAACAGAAGAACATTTCATTGTATATTACAACAATGCATCAGATTACAAGAATATACAGAGTATAAATGAATAAATACATTCGATAAATATCAGAGATTACAATAAATTACATAGCAGCGGAAAATAATACAAAGCACAACTGAAGGTGATATACGGATACAGAGCTTTCCGGATATCATTCCAGCTGTAAACCAGGATCCTGTGAATATAAATCTGCAAAACCAAAACTACTAGCTGCCCGTGCGGAAAATAGGGGCACCCAGAGTTTAGGTTAAAACAATAAACTCCAGGTCAGTCATGTGACTGGTGTGAGAACTAAAACAGTTATTTAAAACTTTATTTTAAAAGAAAGTAATTCAAGGGACCACGCCGCATAACACGGAACGGGTTTCCTCCCAAGAATACCAGTGCATAGAATAAACAACGCAATGCTTTTTCGAAAAATGAAGCTATTATAAGACCCAGGTCCTATCATACAATGCAACGCAAGCCGGGGGATAGGGTTTTCCCTTATAATAGCCAACCATGCTTGGTACGTTTTAAACAAATCATTTGATACTATAATAAGTGTATAGTGTCAAAACAATTTCAATCATAAGTATAAATCATAGACGGCATGGGTACCATATATCATGTCGCCATACTAGTTCTACAATTAAAACCGCGATACACGTATTGGAAATTGGATTTCCGTCATGAGTCGAGGCAAGGGGCAAGCTCCTCTCCGCTTCGAGACACTCTAGCAAATGCTCAGGACTACGCACACTGGGTAACCCTTGGATCGGTTGGGCCGGTCCTCACTTACGTTAGAGGATTGGCAATTCCTGAACACACGTTTCCCGGTCCTTACAGACCTATAATCGAGGCGCCTCATTCCAACAACCACAAAGGTGAAAAGTATATAAATGTCAGGGCTGGTAAGTCACTGACACCACCAAAGCTAGAAAGAAACGTCGTGCTCTCCCAACGGCCCGTATCCCGTTTTTAACTCATACCGAGGTGTGAGGCTCGCGAATTCACGCTATACACAAAGCTACGCCACGAAGGCCGTGCTTTGATCATCAACCACAAGACTCTGCTTTTCAACAGAAGCCTTGATCCATGCAACTCAGCATGCCACACAGGCAATTCATGCCGTGCGATTGATATCTATCGATATATAACCTCTAAGCTCGTACGTCTCAGAGAAGGGCGTTAAGCAAGAGAATAAATTCTCCGCCGCCAAACAGATATATATTTAATAGAAATCAATCAACACAGAATAAAATCCAATGTCAGACACACAATCCATTTACAAGTCCGTTCTGGGTCTGAACGAAACCGGAGGCACTTTCCTCGCATATCCATCCATCTCCAAGTACGTCTGGACGACCACCAACTATTTCCATCCTCTTGGGTGTACAGCCCAATCAGGATCGTCAGTAATTACCCAAACGATGTGAAAACTTCCGGTCTTCGACCACCGTCTTCATCTTCGACTTATCGTCGAATCGGTTATTCAGAATGGGTATAAACCCGGACTTTCCGAACAACCCGCGTATATTAAAAACAAATGTTTACACAAACACAACATACGCCTCATTCCAATTCATTAGTCACTAACCGCAGATTAGCAAGAGAATAATTTCCCAAACATTGACCCCGAAGGCCGAAACCAACATCAGATCAATACCCAGGAAACCACTCTTCTTAGCCAACCTACAACTAGTTTCTAAATTTCACATTCTTAGGGAAAGGTTCCCATTAATTTTATTCAAGATAAATTCTTTAAAATTTATCCTGAAATCTTCCTTTGGATGACATTTAAAACCAAATTATGGTTTTTCCAACTAGTCGAGATTAGCGAACCGTAACGAAGTAGTTATTTATTTTATTTCCCAATCCCAACCTATTCATCCCATGAAGCAAAACTGGTAATACTCCATATCTAACACCACTGTGTTATCGGTAAAACTAATTACCATTTCACGTTCAAATCTAATTAAAGATTTAACTATCGCTTTGGAGCAAAACTGGTAATACTCCATTCTCGCTCATTTTCTAAATTCGGTAATTTAGATTATCAATTCAAATTTCAATCTATTTGCAGATTCATTAAAACTCCTTTTACTGGGTTAAAGAACTAGGTGTTATTTAAAACACAGTTCACGACAAACCCATCTCAAATTTAATCAAATATATTAGAAATTCGATTATTTAAAACCCCTTTTTAAATCTAATTCATTTATTTAAAAATGATTGGGTTTTAAATTTAGTTCAAAACTAGTTCATTTCGATAAAAATCTATTTTTATCTTTTCAAATATGGAGTTTTTCATCCCAATTCTTTCTAAATCATTTCTTATGATTTTACACAAATTATTACTATTTTTAATAATTTTATCAAGGCCCGTACAGTCGATTTCCATCAATGGCCCTCGAACTGCACTTACAGCGACCTTTTTCAAATTTGATTTGGACATAATTCCAAATCCAACCGTTAGATTTCAAATTTCTAACATTCATTAGAAAGCTCTTTTCGATACGAACCCAACGGTTCCGGTTTTAGGAGAATCCGACGGTCGGATCTCCCGTAATGTCCGTTTGAAATCAATGGTCGAAATTCGCGAACTGCCGCGGCGCGGCGCGTTCTATTCAGGCCATTATATTATATATATAATATATATAATATATCTTTCGTCGATTTCTATTTAAAACGAATTATATAAATAGTTTTGAATTCGTTTCAAAAACATTTTCAACTTCCATTTCAATTCAAATCAAAATTGAATTCTTCTTTATAAATTCGTTTTAAAATTCATTTCTATTCAATTCAAATTTCAATTTAATTTGAATTCATTTCACTTCATTTTAAATTCAATTCGAATTCGTTTTTCAATTCAATTCAATTCAAATTGGTTTTCTATTCAAATTAAATTCGTTTCGTTTTCTATTTGAATCAAGTTCATTATATATTCAATCGAAATCAAATCCGTTAAATATTCAATTGAAATTAAATTGGTTTTCTATTCCATTCAAATTCAAAATCGTTTTATATTCAATTCATTTCGAAATCGTTTTATATTCAATTCATTTCGAAATCGTTATATATTCAATTCATTTCGAAATCGTTTTATATTCAATTCATTTCGAAATCGTTATATATTCAATTCATTTCGAAATCGTTTTATATTCAATTCATTTCGAAATCGTTTTATATTCAATTCATTTCGAAATCGTTATATATTCAATTCATTTCGAAATCGTTATATATTCAATTCATTTCGAAATCGTTATATATTCAATTCATTTCGAAATCGTTATATATTCAATTCATTTCGAAATCGTTATATATTCAATTCATTTCGAAATCGTTATATATTCAATTCATTTCGAAATCGTTATATATTCAATTCATTTCGAAATCGTTATATATATCGTTCGCGTCAAAATGGCGCATCACTATTCAACACGGCTTTATATATCCTATTTCAAATATTTCTTTTTGTCAACACACGACTAATCTCAACGAATGAGTACCGTCCGTGTATGACTATTTTTGTTAAAATATTTCGTTCAACACATGACTAATATCAACGGATGAATATAGTCAACACATGAACCGTTATTTTATATTGATAAAGATATAAATTTTATTATAAAAATATTTCGTTCAACACATGACTAATATCAACGGATGAGTACAGTCAACACATGAACCTTTATTTTATATTGATAAAGATATAAATTTTATTATAAAAATATTTCGTTCAACACATGACTAATATCAACGGATGAGTATAGTCAACACATGAACCTTTATTTTATAATATTCTTTATTTTTCAAATTGGAATGAGGCCCAATCAATCACCATATAAAATTAATTATATGGATTTTCATACATCACATGTATATAATAGCATTGAAAAATAATCAACCATCAACCAAAGTGCACTACACTGTATAAGCATCAAATATAGATATCTAACGCTTATACAGCCTGTCAATCAATCGATCGACATATTTAATTAATCAGGATGAGTGAACTTCATATTTCATCCCAACACCCGTGTAGGGTTTCAAACAATCAAACACAGATTTTATTTGTGCAGTTGGGCGATGTGTAAAATTTATCGACCCAATCAATATCAGTCAAATAGGTGTACATAAACAAACCGTTCGGTTTGTAAATGAATATTTTATTTTATTCACTTCACGTTAAAAATTATATTTTTAACGATAAAACATTTTATTTCAACATATGAATTCCTATTCAGTTCATTCTTTAAATAAAATGATTTTTTTTTTTTTTTTCTAAGATATTTTAGAAAATTTCGGCGGCATAACGGCACGATACTAGAAACGGGACAAGGTCCAGCCTTATCCCCGGTCTAGTGAAGGCCCACGCCATTCACATATCAATTTTAATCAATTTCCAATTCAACCAATCAATCAAATTCAAATCAAATAATCTAACCAACTACACAACCAAACAAACAAGTCCATGGTATGTGGACGGGTGTCGGGTGCTACTAAGCACCGTCTGCATCCTAGTATATATATATATAAAAATATAACTAGAAAAAGAAATTGAAAGGTGAGAAGTTCTCACAAATAGCTATCCTAGCTCCACGGCACTTCATTGATAGAAATCTTCAACGTCATCGCATCTTCGTCATCTTCGTTGCCCGTAGTTACTATATATATAAAAATCACATTTTTATATTTTGATGACCTTAAAATAAAAATCACATTTTTATTTATTCTCTTTCAATTTAAAAAAAGTCATATTTTTATAAACACTTCATATATTTAAAAATCGAATTTTCACTTTGCTATTCAATATAAAAAAATCGAATTTTTAGTTCAAAGTTCAATATATAAAAATCGAATTTTTAGTTCAAAGTTCAATATATAAAAATCGAATTTTTAGTTCAAAGTTCAATATATAAAAATCGAATTTTTAGTTCAAAGTTCAATATATAAAAATCGAATTTTCTATCGCTATGTCAAATAGATAAAAATTATATTTTTACTTCGTTGTTCAAAGATAAAAATTATATTTTTATCACGCTATTCAAAGATAAAAATTATATTTTAATAGTTTAAAAATATAAAAATCATATTTTTAATATTTCTATATAGTAAAGACTATATTTTTAATTCTTTAAAAAATCTAAAAATCATATCTTTTCCTTAACAAAACTCTATATTTTCATTAACAAAAATATAATCTTTTCTAATCGTGAAAATCATAGCTTTTCTAACCTAAAGATCTAAACTTTACATATTAAAGTCTGATCTAGTTTAATTTATAAAATTCAGTTTTTAAATTTACTTTTCAAATCAGTCTTAAATTACTTTTGAAATCAGTTTTAAATTTAAAATCGAAACTAGTTTTAGACTTTAAAATTAAAAACTGTATTTAATCTTTTTTTCAGTTTATATAATATCAAAAAATAAAATAAATAAAAAGAAGAAAAAAAGAAAGAAAAAAAACTTACAGGGGGGGGAATTTGGGCGTTTTTCAGAAGAGGGGGACGGCGCCGAGGTCGAGGAGAGGGCGGAGGCGGTCAGAGGTCGGAGCGGTGGGCTGGAGGAGGGACAACGTCGTGGTTTTTGGTGATTGGGGGTCCCGGGTTCGTGTGGAGGAGAGAGGGAGGTAGGGGAAGAGAGGAGATCGATTCGGGGGGGGGCTGACTACGAGCGGCGGCGGAGGAGGGGGTGGACGTCGGTGGCGGCGGCTCCGTCTCTTTCGTCGGCGTTTTTTTTTTTCTTTTTTTTATTTTGGTCAACGGCTGAAATGAGGGGAGAGGATGAGTGTATATATTTAATTAATTAATTATTTTATTTCTTTTTAATTTCAAAAAGTTGCTTTTGCTATCGTACCCCAATCGAGACCCAACGAATGTCGCCCCTAGCGTTTTACCCCCATTCCGAACACAATGGGATATGTATCGTAGGTTGATTCGACTGTTTGAATTAGTTTTCGTTAAATTTACATTTAAATCACTATATTGAATTTTAAACGTACATTTCAAATTACCGGGGTCACATACGAACTAGAAAAATTCCAGAAAAATATTTTCTAGCTTCGTATTGACGATACGGTCCTAACAAAACTAGTTTCGCCGAATTCTGAGACCGTTAGAAAAATGGCCAATTTCCAGTCGATTAAAATCAACTGAAATGGTCAAAACACGTTTTCCTTTGCCACGCTCACATATTGATTCGAAAAATTATGAAATTTGAAACCTAGCAATAACTTGACACTGCGGATCCAACAAAACTGGTTTCGTCGAAATCCGAGGTCATTTGCAAAATGTCCATTTTTAAGGGCCTGAATTCCATAGCGACTATTCAGAATTTTCAACTGGACATATCTTTTGATTCCCGCTATGAAAATTCAATTTGTCGGATTCATTGGAAAGATATTATCAAATAGATCCTATTATTTTTGGTTTCACTAAAATCCGGATTGTTTTGCACCCGGTACATTCAATTGAAGTTTGAAATCGAATTATCGAACTACCGCGCCATTTTCAATTCTATTTATAATTATATATAAATATTTATATTCTAACGACGACGTATATAATATATACGCTCGAATTATATTCAAAATAAATTTCTCGTTCATATTATTTAAAATAATCTATTTTAAATATTCAAAATTCGCTAAAATTTCCAAAATAAAAATTTTAAACTGGCCCAGATTTTCCGGGTTATTACATCAAATCCTTTTTCTCTTTAAAGATTAAACCTTTTTCCTATTTAAAGTTTTTACTTTTAAACAAAAATCAGTTTTTACTTTTAAAACAAAATCAGTTTTTATTTTTAAAACAAAATCAGTTTTTAATTCTAAAACAAAATCAGTTTTTAATTCTAAAACAAATCAGTTTTTAATTCTAAAACAAATCAGTTTTTAATTCTAAAACAAATCAGTTTTTATTTCTAAAACAAAATCAGTTTTTATTTCTAAAACAAAATCAGTTTTTATTTCTAAAACAAAATCAGTTTTTATTTTTAAAACAAAATCAGTTTTTATTTTTAAAACAAAATCAGTTTTTAAAATGCTTTAAAAATCAGTTTTAAAATGCTTTAAAAATCAGTTTTAACATCTATTAAAAATCAGTTTTTAATCCCTAAAATCAAAATTAGTTTTAACGAATAAAAATAAAAATAAAATACAATAAAAATGCTTACAGTATTTTGAAGAAGGGGGGGCGGCGCTAGGGTTTCGAATGGGGAGGAGCGGCTGCGTCGCGAGGGGTTCGAATGGAGGAGGGGTCTTCGATAGTGAGGGCGGCGGCTTCGATTTGTTGTTCGGTGGGAGGAGGAGGCTGTTCGGTGGTGTCGGCGGCTTCGAGGTTAGGTTTTTTTTTCTCGTTTGTTTCTGTTAAATGAAGTCGGGGGGGGGGGGGCCAGGAAGATGAAGGGGAGAGGGAATTAATTTTTTTTTTTTAATTATTTAATTTTATTGCATAAAGTTGACTTTTACCCACGACCTCGAAACGAGGCCCACCGCCTGTCGCCCATAGCGTTTCACCCCCATTCCGAACACAATGGGATATGTATCGTAAGCTGATTTGATCGTTACAATCAGTTTCCTTTTGAATTTTCATTTAAATCACTATATTGAATTTTAAACGCACATTTCAAATTACCGGGGTTACATACTAACTAGAAAAATTCCAGAAAAATATTTTCTAGCTTCGTATTGACGATACGGTCCTAACAAAACTAGTTTCGTCGAATTCTGAGACCGTTTGAAAAATGGCCAATTTCCAGTCGATTAAATTCAACAGAAACTGGTCAAACGCGTTTTCTTTTGCCACACTCACATATTGATTCGAAAAATTATGAAATTTGAAACCTAGCAATAACTTGACACTGCGGATCTAACAAAAGTGGTTTCGTCGAAATCCGAGGTCATTTGCAAAATGTCCATTTTTAAGCGCCTGAATTCCATAGCGACTATTCAGAATTTTCAACTGGACATATCTTTCAATTCCCGCTATCAAATTTCGATTGGTCGAATTCGTTAGAAAGATATTCACTAACAGATTTAAATATTTTTGGTTTCACTAAAATCCGGATTGTTTTGCACCCGGTATATTCAATTGAAGTTTGAAATCGAATTATCGAACTACCGCACTATTTTCAATTCTATATATAATTATAATTAATTATATTCGTTTTCAAATGTCGATTCAACTCAGTTTTCATTGCCATTATTTAAAATATTTATTTTAAATATTTAAAATCCATTATTTTAGCCAATTTAAAAATTTTAAATTGGTTCAGATTTTCTGGGTCGTTACATAGATCTTCTAGTTTAGGAATGGTATTCTTAGAGTGGGCATTGCTTGAATATATTACTGGTTATGACTATAAAAACTTGAAGTAATCTAGTGTAGACTCGACCGAGACGGTTCTTTCCATTTGGAAGAGGCATTGTTTGTTTTTGATTCCACTGGATAAAGATGACTAAGGATTCATTTCAGGATGAAACAAATGATGAATAGGAGGTGCCAAGTAGTTCTCTATAACTACTTGAGATTCTTGAGCGGATATATGGATATGCATCGACAGATTTCGTCGATGGTTTGCCAAAGATTTGGGGATGATATGACAATACTTAAGTCATGGCTGATTTGTTGATGAGGGATATTGGATTTATATTTCTTACATCCAGTAGAATGACAAAACCAAATTTATTGAGTCACATATGGACTGAATGTTATAAATTATGTCTAAATGTTAGATTTACTAGTATCCTGCATACTAAGGTCGACATAGATGTTATTATTTACGGTTTCTCTTATTTTTGCCTATGGATATTGATTTTTGACACTTGGTATGACTACTTATGCTATATGTTTCTTAGGCATGTGAGACAACTGTGTTTTAGCATAGCATATTTATTTGAGGTAAATTATGTACATGAATTAACATACTTATGTTAGACAAATTTCATTTATTTAGCATGCTAAATTTTCTTATTGCTACTACTAATATGCTTAATCCTCTTTATCGAGTACATATTTAGATACTGGAAAATAAGCCTTGATTATATGGTCTTTATCTATTTTTATTCGCATTTGGGCACAAAGCTTGTTACAGAAGAGGTATATAATAGATATAGGGTTATAATTTATTCCCTTGTATCATTTTTGATATTTTTATTCCCCGAATATGAAAGGCCAATACATGATGTCTATCTAAGTTGTCTTTTGATTAATAAGTTGTCTCTTTTACCTTCCATTATCTGTTCAGTAAGAAAGAGGTGTACAACTTGGACATTTGGTTTAGCAACATGGATTCTAGAATTGATTGTGATTGTACTTAGGGATGGAAATGGTGACTTCATGCCAATTCCGAGTATATTTCCTTTGTCACAATCATTTTTAATAGTAATTTTTATAAGACGATGAGTGATGATTTCCCCTGTGTCGTTGCTTTTCGGATGACGTTGGGTTGTGTTGTTCGCCTTCTTGAGGATTTGGAGGATGAAAACTTTTATAGAGGGGAGAATGCAACGACCAGTATTTTATTAGCCGGATGTTTAATATTTTAGATTAATCACTAAACGTTTAACAGTTCCAAAATATGATATATTTTTTACATACCATCAAATCAGGAATCGAGATCACTTATTGAGTTCAAATGGTTCACTACATAAGAAAGGTATAATGAAAGCCATGTTTCGAAATGGGGCGATTTGATGGTTAAAATACTCGCAATACGCGTGATAATTATCATTCTAGGGCACAGTCTCGAACTGTGATGAAGCTTATACCATCGGTGTAACATCCTGCCCAAAATAAGCCTAAATCTCGACCCGTAAAAGGCCCATCGGAACTTAGAGCCATTCTAATCAAGTCGTTGGTTTCTATAGGAAATAAAATAACAAAGCCAGATTAATACAAAATCAAATTCTCATAATGGAATGGAAAAAAAATGTAATAGTCAGAATGGATATAACATATCATAAAAACCTCATAAATGTCGAATACATCGAAACTAATCCTAAGGTCATAATAAAGGTACACTATAAATATTCCACAGATACATTCAGGTGTTAAATACAATAATAATAATACGGATAGAAGACTCCATTGCCAAGCTCCTGTCTTTATGACATCATCAAGCAAACATTAACACCTTACCTAACCTGTGTGGTTAAGAAGAGGGGGTTAGAACAACAGTTCCGGTGAGTAAAAATTCTTAAAAGGATGCATATTTCCTATACTTGGCAGTATAAACCCATCAAGTTTATGTCTAGCCGAGTATCACACACATATATACTGCACGTATCTACATTTAATGAAAGAGGTGAACTCTCCTTGGTCACTTAAGTCCATTATAAATATGGGTTGACTCCTGTGATCACTTAATGTCTGTCGGGCGGGTTCCTACGATCACATAATACCCTTCGGTTGGCCTCATTCACTTAAGGCCTTATTCCTAATAGACTACGTTATCCAAATATTCTCTTAATTTAATGAAAGAAATAGTAATCAGTCATTTAATATTGGGTTTAGTTAGACACTCATCGCTATTTATGACCCACCCAGTAGACCCGCACGTAACTATCTAGCTGTCATTATAGGTGAATTCCAACCACTTAATACTTCCCTTAGATAGGAAGTACCGCTTACATGTTCGGTGAAACTCTCAGTAGCCCATCCCTAGGGTTCCCTCACATAACCCCTAAATAAGAAGTATACAACTTCCGGAGAACTACCTTACTCATTCGTGACCGTTTTATCCAAGACCATTTAATACCTCATAATTATTAAAATAAAGCGGACCCATAGACCACATAATATCTAATAAGGTTAGGTCCCATAACTTTAGCCTAAACCTAAGGGATAAACCTTAAGGAACGTGCCAAGTCAAAACCCCTTAATACCCAAATTAGGAAGATCATCCATGTGACACCCCACGTCCGTTAATGTCACTCACAAGAGAGTTCATTAAGTTTCATGAAGCGCAATAGGTAATAGTACAAAAATTCACAAGACAAATATAAAATAGGTAGCAGAAAATTTCAACTTCATTATTGAAAAGAAAACATAGTCTCAAAATAGGTTACATCATCAAACCAGTTACATCAAAAATCAAGTATCTTAATTTTGTCTCATAATGTAAAATAATAGAGTGCAATAATATAAAACCATATCCCTCATAACAAGCCATTACAGAGTAGAAAGTTAGTCAAAGCGGTACATCTTAGGAATTCCAGATCCGAGATGAAAGAGAAAGCCCTAATCACTGATGAGTGCTACCACTCCGACGAACTGGGGGGAAAAGGAAGGAAGAAGCGAAAACAAAAGGGTCAGACAAAAAGTCTGGCGAGTTCCAGTGATTTTCAAATATACATAAAATAGAGATACCAAGACAGGTAAACAAGACTGGATGATAAAGTACATTACCATATAAGGCAAGAGGTAAACAGGATAAAACAGGAATAACAGTGATCGAGTAATGCTTCTCATTTATATCCTAAAACTGGTTTTATCTGTACCAATACTAGTATAACTGGATTAGGTGTTAACCTAATTACTTAACAAAAACAACAAGATTAAACAGTAGGATTAGGCGTAACCGGATTACATAATAGGATTAGGTGTTACCCTAATTACATAACAACAGGATTAGGTGTATCCTAATTACTACCCATGCGATCAGCTCCCTCATACGTAAATACCCTATGTCAACCCCAACAGTAGGGTGTATCATTCCATAACCCAGCAACTTGTACAACACAGACTTATTTAATGATGTTACAATGGCTTAATTTCCTAATCGGACTCATGCACACTCATGACTTCGCCTGAACACGCCCGTACCCACCTTCCCCATTTGAACGTCTGACTATCTAGTTCAGTAAAGCGTGCCCTGGACCCTACCTAGTGCGAGTACCTCTAAAAAAATACCAACAGGGATAATAACTGATATGGGTTCAATAAAGCCAAATTGACACAAGCCAAACCCCCTAAGCTTGTGTCCCCAAGAAATTTGGATTTAAGAGTACCCAAGACCCAATACAACAACTGAATGAGGGACCTCTTAGCTTATTAATAATCAGGTTTAACCTAGCAAGTTTAGGTTTACTAATAAGTGTGGTTGTAATATTACATGTTATTAGACGTATACAACCCTTCCCCAAAACACCTGCCTAGATGTATGTATAATTACCTAACCTACATTCGATACTCACATACTTTTAACATGTCCTTTTTACTTATTGTCCGTATTAAGTCAAATCTAACATGTTTACATATGCATACTATTCCATTCTATTATGTCCCCAAATTAAAGCATGTACAACCCTTTTTTATCACATTTTCAATTTACAACAAGTACAAGTATATGCATGTTATCTCTTTTTATTATATCCCCAATTTACAGCAAGTACAAGTATATGCATGTTACCCCTTTCCCAAATTACATTCAATCAGTCCCCAATTTAATAATATGCCCAAATTCCCCATTTTCATATTATTTCTTTATCATCCCAATTTTACTATACACAAACTATAATCATACATGGCCTAGGCTTTCCAAGGCCTAGGCTTAGCATAAAAAAGGGAAAATAGAGGAAGGAGAATAGAACCAATTCACATAGAAAAGATTGGAAATAAACTAAAACAATAGAAATAGGGAAAAGGAAGATAGATACACATAACTAATTAATTATTCGACAGTAACATCATGTATTTTATTTATAATGACATAGGTGATTAACAGTGAAAAATAAGTATAAAAATTATTATATAAACATTATATGTTCTAAACCCAATTTCATTTACTGTCGTGATATAGTTCTAGTTATCAGTACTGGAAATAACAGGGAGCTCACAACAAGTCTTGGTGAAGAAGAGATTAGATCTCTTATATATATCTATATGCCATTGTAGAAAAGTATGCTTCTATCTCTTTTATTGTTGTACGTGGATCTTGTATTTAGAATTATCTCTATAGATCTAGGCTTCAGCAACATCTCCCCATTATATATATATATATATATATATATATATATATTTGTGTGTGTGTGTGTGTGTGTGTTTGTGTGTGTGTATTCAAAATAGATACGCGGAGGAAGTATATAAAGAATAATTGTGTGTATGAAATGGGAGAGAGCCACCTATTTATAGATTTACAGAGCTAATCTTAACCTTTAGATATTAGGTTTTTAATCTACACCATACACGTAGCGTTGGGTCAGCGATGAATCTAGCCACAAAAACAGTCAAAATATAGAATTCGGAATTTGCCCTGGATTTGGGTGGGTCGACCCGATCTGACTTGGGTCGATCCATAGGTCAAATCAGGCCCGTTGTGGGTTGTCTCCTAAAGGCCCAGGTTTCAACAATGTCTCGTTTGAATTTATTTGAATTGTATATATAACCCCTTATATGTATATAAACTTCTAATGCTAATAACTTCTTCATACGTTATTCGTTTTATGCAAACTTGGGGTCCATCTGATCCAGAATTCCGAGACGAACACACGGTAAAGCCGGTTTCACTTAATTCTCAATATTAGCAATTCCCATTGGTCGATTGATTATGTTGACATCCTTAAGGCAATATATGTTTGTTCCATGTATCCAATATGTGTGCAGAAATCCTATTATAACATGTAAACTTTATATGTGTGCATAATCATTCACCAAAATGCTACATCTGCATGATGATTGACCCATTTCCATCCATAGAAAATTCAAATGCACACATATTCATATGAAATATGTAAGTGCTTGAGCGAATCTACTGCGTGTTTATGCATTCACGAGCAACCACTTGCATCCATTTGCAACCATCAATCATAACTTGTATCAAACACATGTTTCCAACCATTGGATTCTATGTAACGACCCGGTTTTTGAGCGACTTTGGTTATCGACATAAACTCGATGACGAATAACCAAACATCGAAAAATACCGGTAGTTAATGAAAGAAATTAGAGGGTGAGAATAGATAAGATAGAAATTTAGAATAGAAGAAGAAGATCAACACAACATCAGAGTAACACGAACCTCACAGCGGAACGAATAACATATAATATATAATACAACTTTGAAATATAAATCTGTACTTGAATATACATATCATTTCCAAAGTACAGTACTTACAACACAGCGGAAAATAATCATAGCTATATAATTCTGAAGCCTCCTGCTCCAGCTCTTCAAGTATCTGTAAATCCCGACTACTTGATTGCCCGTACAAAATTGGGCACCCAAGAGTTTAGGGAAAGCGAACAACATAAACTCCGGGTCAGTCATGGGACTGGTGTGAGTAAAAATGTTTAAAACAGTTTGAGCCATTAAACGATATCTCATAAGACCACGCCATATAACGAAATGGGTTTTTTCCTTATGAGAATCCAAAATAATCTTTATATCAAAAACCTTTTGATATTATAATAATGTCTATTAACCACAATAAAATAATTATCTAGCAGTAACACTTTCATCTCACATTCTACATATATAGTATACAATCAAAACCACAAGCACATATTGGGTAATGGATTTCCAACTATGACAAGGTATGGAACCACCTTTCGCTAGTGTACCTCTAGAGAGGAATACACTGGGTTCAACAAGAACATCTTGCTACTCGGCCACACATGACCGACCACTCATGTCGCTTGAGTGTATCAAATGTATATCACCAACGGTTGGGATTAGCAACCATTTCCCGATAAGGGACAACATGGACAATAGATTTTTAGAAGTAAATGAAACTCTAAATCAGGTGATTATACACCCTAATAGGTGCGACCTACATAGCCATGATGCCTTCCCGATTTCTGTCATTTACTAGAATGTGAGGCTAGAGGCTACGCTTATCTTTTACATGCCACATCTTCATTCACTTAGAATGTCACATTGTCGTACCCTTTAAATCACAAATTGATTTATCCAAAAGTTACACGGGTATACAACTAAGAGAAACGAATTCCTCTGCCACCAAACGTGAATACGTTTGAAGAGATCAACTTACGCAATCTATCAGATATACTCTGTCAGACATTCTTCCATATAGGTCGTCCTGGGACTGGACAAACCTAAGGCACTATTCAGTACAACCATCTTAAGCAATCTTTACCTAAGATTTATACAACAGCCCTTGCATTTTACTCCGTCTTCAATATATTCAGCATAACTTGCTTCACAACGCTTAAGCCAATACGGAGTGGTTCTTCGGATAATAATCCAACCGGTCTCTCCATATTAACAACGTTAAAATGGTCAAAACTTTGATAGTCGATGATTTAACTATCAAATGAAAAATGTCCGTGTACACACAACGATTTTATTTCCATATGGAATTATCGATCCAATCATCAACCATATATATATATTCATATTTCCTTATTTTCTACATTTAGAAAATATACGTTATTAACATTGGAAACATTTCCATAGCTTATTCACGCATCACTACCATTCCACAACTATTAGTCCCTAGCCGTAAACTTGTAGGAGAACAATTCTCTAAGTATAAACCCCAAAGGCCGAAACCAACATCAGATCGATACTCAGAAAACTATCCAACTTAACTAATCTCTAGTCAGTTTGTAATCTTGTTTAACTCTATTTCGATTAACTCTAATTGAGTAACTCTATATGCTTAAGTATTATTTGGTGAACTAATATTCGATTTACTCTAGTTACTTAAACTCTTATTCGAATAACTAATATTCGATTTACTCTAGTTACTTAACTCTTATTCGAATAACTAATATTCGATTTAACTCCATTCTCTCAACTCTAGACCGCAACAATCACAATGGTTACGTCTGATTCCCTCAGGAAACATCCAACCGTCGTAGGCTATTTTCAGCCCTGCGAATTACGCTAGCAGTCGTGCAAAATGGCAACTTATCCTGAATAACTATGTTTGACTAACTCCATTCGACTAACCATGTTCGATTAACTAAATTTGATTAACTCTTTTATATCTTTTCAACTTCCTTTTTTATAAATCCTATTTATTTTCCCAATAAAAATTATTTTTATAATTCTATTTACTTCCTAAATAAATATCCCTTTATTCTATTTATTCCAATATACCCTTTGGAAAATCCCTTTGTATATTCCAGTATTTCTTTTGGTGTTTTCAAATACCATATATCACTGCTCAGTATCACCCAAACACACATAATCAACAACAGATTGTATATCACATCATATGCCACAATATATATGAAAAACAGTAAAATAAATGTTGAGGAATCCAGTTGGATTCCTCCGACCTGTTTCCCTACATCCACAGATGTTAAACAATATCATTAACATCGATTATAAAATATTCTAATAAACAGAACCAATATTCGATTAACGATTTTATATATATATATATATCGTTATATATGATTTCAATCAATACACAAACAATTCAACCAAACAGTTAACACACAGAAATCAGTCATCATTTATCAGTTCTAAATATACGTTATAAAAATAGAACTGTTCAGAGTTGGTGAGTTTTACTCACATTTCGCGTTAACCGTTAAATAACAATTTGCATCTGTTTTCAGATGGACAATTTATTTTGCAATAAATTGTAACGAGCTCGAATCCACCCCCATTCAGTTCCATGTGTAGCCACCGTCCATACGATCCCATCGGATTTTGTTTCGTGAAATTCTGATAATGTATACTCAAGTTATAACGATTATAAGTTAATGTAAATTTAATTGAATAAAAACTTGGATTTAATTCAATCACGGGCTTTACCAACACTATCCGGCCCTACCAAACTCTCAACAGCCCAGCCCCGTTTTTTAACCTTCTTCCCCAACAGGAATCGGCTCCAGTAATCACCGAACACCCTCCACCATTTCCATCAAACTTCGATTCCTCCCTCCTCCTTCATTTCACTAAAAATTCAACAAAAATCCCCATTAAATCCTCCATCACAATCTCAACATTTCCATGCCCATCATCCCCAACTCGCACTCAAGCACACGATTCCGTTCTTCAGCCAAACTCTCGCCATCAGTAAACCCCCCCGACCAAAATCATCACCAAAATCCCCCGTATCATCATACCAGGTGCGGATTTCAACAACAAACCCACAACCAAACTTCATTTCATGTATAAATGCTCAATCTCAATGTCGTTTGCAACCCTAGTCGACTGTGAGAAAACCCAAAACCAAAACTGACGTCAAGCGAGTAAATAAGGATATAGACTTAAAGGAAATCCATCCAGAAATTCAATGATATTCGAATCGTGATTTATAGAATTTTTTTTGCTTTGTTTTTGATTTATGAAAGTGGATTTTTCACGTTCTGGTTTCTAAATTTTTATGGCGGCTTGGATTGGGTTTTAAACTTATGGTTTGTGGCTGAGAAGAGGATAGGTGGCCTTGTTTTGGTTCACACATAAAGTAGGATATTTTTTTATTAACATTTTATATTTTTAATTAGCAAATATCTCATTTATTCATCTTCTAAAAATCTGTGTGATCACACATGATATTCAAAAATCATGAAACTGGATGTGCACCTTCAGTTCGACATTACAGTCCCAACGAAACTGGTTTCGTCAAATTCCGACTCCGTTTGCTCACACAACGTATTTTTAAAGGTCTAATTATCGACTGTTTCTCACTTTAAAAATCGGTACGGCCACATACTGACTTTAGAAATCACAAAAACTGAAATCTAGCAATAATTTAACATTGTGGATACAACAAAATTAGTTTCGTCGAATTCTGAGGTCGTTTGCAAAACTGGCTATTTTTAAAGCTCTAAATAGCCCTTTTAAATATATAAATATATTAAAAATCAATTAAATTCAATATTTATAAATAAATATTATCGTATATATTCACATATGATATCATACAGTTCCACAATATTCCTATATGAATTTCTAACTCGATATTTCAAATCCTGATTAAATCGATATTCGATTTACAATGAAATTCCTTTTTAAAATATAAATAATTCCTTTATAAATTATAAAGGAATTCCACAGCGACTTTTCTAAAATTTGATTTGGACATAAATCAAAATCTACACGATGAAATCCCGATTTTTCTCTTCCATTAGAAAAATATACTTCACCAGCTCCTAACGTTTCTTGTTTCATAGAAATCCGACTTAAAACGGCTTATGTATATTCGTTTAAAGTTCGAATCGCCAAATTACGAACTGCAGCGCCATTTTGAGGTCGATTGTATTTATTATATAATTTATACGTTCAACCATCGTTAATTAAATATATTCGTTATCGTAATTCAATTCTAAACTGAATTATATATTTTGAATTTCCCAATTCACACCATATCGCCATTTCAGCCAATTCTGATTATTTCAGCATTAAATATATTATTAATTATTATTTTAATTGAATATTCACTATTATTTAATTCAATGACCATTAAATCCTCTAAATCACTATTTTAAATAATTAAATAAATAAATTATTATATCGCTGAAAATGCGGGTCGTTACATTCTTCCCCACTTAAAATAATTTCGTCCTCGAAATTGCTAAGGTAGAAAACAAACCCTGTCGACTGGTTAGAACTTATTTGTTCATTTCTTAACTTCAGTTTCAACTGAACCAATTTAATTTCAATTAAATATTAATTAATTCTTATCAACGAAAATTTTCAAAAATCCTGAAAATTTTCTAACACCTTAACTTTTCAAAAAATTTCTCCAGCACCTCCTTTGTACTGGTCACTAGCTCAAACCCCAACTCGCCTCTCTAGGCCTTCTTCAACCCAAAAGAAAATCAGACAGCCAAGTGGCTTGCCAATTCGGCTCATCAAAATCTGATACCCAATATATAATATAAACTGGTACCTTTTTGTCGGGCATATCATTATATCCTTTACATCTGCTACCAATTTAGCATGTACCGAAGTCCTTCAGGTCAAACTCCAAACACTTTTATCTCAATACAACCATTCACTTTTAACTAAGCCAAATTCCATTTTCAACTCAATCGTTTGGTTTTATTCGAGCCAAACTTCATTTCAAATTCAAGTATTATCCTTGATTCCAAATTCTTATCAATCCAACTTACTTGATATCATTCTAATCCAACTCAGTTACCACTTAACTGACTTTTTTTTAATTCCAATTTGCTTTCACAAATTTTTGTTAAATTTGTTTTTAATTCACCAGTCTTTCCTGGGAGTTTTTAAACAGCTTTGTTTTTCTCAAAAACCAAACTTTCCTTTGCAGGATTCAAACAACATGTTTTTCTAAATAATTTCAAAAACAATCTCTTTGGTAGTAATCCGTCAGTTACAACTCGAAAATGAACGCCGATGATGTCCGGATCAACATCGGAATTTATTTTCCAGTGACCGAAGTGAGTTCAATACTATATCACTTTCAAAACCATTTCTAAACGTTTCCACTTTGAAATATATTTCAAAATACCATTCTCAAATCAATTTAAAATCTCCTAGGATTTTAAAATTCTCCTATATTTATTCTAAATCCATTTTCAATACTTTTCCAAATTTCCAGGGTTTGAAATTTCAATCCTGATTTAATTTCAGATTTTATTCATTTCGATTTCATATATTTCACTTATATGAATTCTGATCGATTTTTTACATAACCATTTTACTTTTCATAATCTTGCTCGATTATAATTATAACCAATATAAATCCTTTATATCAAAACATAATTTGGGTAAAATTATTTCGTTTACCCTATTTTCAAAACATACCAAGACGGTTCATCGTATTCGAGTGTTTAGAAGCTCCTACCGATACAGTGGATCAAACTGATCGACCAGAACACATAAACAACTCAACCAATAAATCTCCACAATATAAAACAATTTTATATTGAATAACAAATATGCTCTCGTATATATACACTCAACTCAATCTAGGGTATTACTAACCCCATCTCTACTGAGTCACGCCACAGAGCCAAGGTAATTCACTTAACCTTAAGCTCTGACACCAACTGTAACGACCCGGTTTTTGAGCAACTTTGGTTATCGACATAAACTCGATGGCGACTAACCAAACGTCGAAAAATACCGGTTGTTAATGAAAGAAATTAGAGGGTGAGAATAGATAAGATAGAAACTTAGAATAGAAGAAGAAGAACAACACAACATCAGAGTAACACGAACCTCACAGCGGAACGAATAACATATAATATATAACATAACTTTGAAATATAAATCTGTACTTGAATATACATATCATTTCCATAGTACAGCACTTACAACACAGCGGAAAATAACCATAGCTATATAACTCTGAAGCCTCCTGCTCCAGCTCTTCAAGTATATGTAAATCCCGACTACTTGACTACCCGTGCAAAATTGGGCACCCAAGAGTTTAGGGAAAACAAAACAACATAAACTCCGGGTCAGTCATGGGACTGGTGTGAGTAAAACAGTTTGAGCCATTAAACGATATCTCATAAGACCACACCGTATAATGGAACGAGTTTTTTCCTTATGAGAATCCAAAATAATCTTTATATCAAAAACCTTTTGATATTATAATAATGTCTATCAACCACTATATAATAATCATCTAGCAGTAACGCTTTCATCTCACGTTCTACATATATAGTATACAATCAAAATCGCAAGCACGTATTGGGTAATGGATTTCCAACTATGACAAGGTATGGAACCACCTTTCGCTAGTGTAACTCTAGAGAGGAATACACTGGGTTCAACAAGAACATCTTGCAACCCGGCCACACATGACCGACCATTCATTTCACTTGAGTGTATCGAATGTATTTCACCAACGATTGGGATCAGCAACCGTTTCCCGATAAGGGACATCATCAGCAATAGATTTTTAAAAGTAAATGAAACTCTAGGTCAGGTGATTATACACCCTAATAGGTGCGACCTACATAGCCATGCTGCCTGCCCGATTTCTGTCATTTACCGGATGTGAGGCTAGAAGCTACGCTTATCTTTTACATGCCACATCTTCATTCACTTAGAATGTCACATTGTCATACCCTTTAAATCACAAATTGATTTATCCAAAAATAACATGGGTATACAGCTAAGAGAAACGAATTCCTCCACCAACAAACGTGAATATGTTTGAAGAGATCAACTTACGCAATCTATCAGATATACTCTGTCAGACATTCTTCCATACAGGTCGCCCTAGGACTGGAAAAACCGAAGGCACTATTCAGTACAACCATCTTAGGCAATCTTTACCTAAGATTTATACAACAGCACTTGGATTTTACTCCGTCTTCAAAATATTCAGCATACTTGCTTCGCAACGCTTATGCCAATACGGAGTGGTTCTTTGGATAATAATCCAACCGGTCTCTCCATACTAACAACGTTAAATTGGTCAAAACTTTGATAGTCGCTATCAAATGAAAAATGTCCGTGGACACACAACGATCTTATTTCCACATGGAATTATCGATCCAATCATCAACCATATATATATATATACTCATATTTCCTTATTTTATACATTTAGAAAATATGCGTTATTAACATTGGAAACATTTCCATAGCTTATTCACGCATCACTACCATTCCCTAACTATTAGTCCCTAACTGTAAACTAGTAGGAGAACAATTCTCTAAGTATAAACCCCGAAGGCCGAAACCAACATCAGATCGATACTCAGAAAACTATTCAACTTAACTAATCTCTAGTCAGTTTCTAATCTTGTTTAACTCTATTTCGATTAACTCTAATTGAATAACTCTATTTGCTTAACTCTTTTTTGATGAACTAATATTCAATTTACTCTAGTTACTTAACTCTTATTCGAATAACTAATACTCGATTTACTCTAGTTACTTAACTCTTATTCGAATAACTAATATTCGATTTAACTCCATTCGCTTAACTCTAGATCGCAGCGATCACAATGGTTACGCTTGATTCCCTCAGGAAACATCCGAACGCCGTAGGCTATTTGCAGCCCTGCGAATTACGCTAGCAGTCATGCAAAATGGCAACTTATCCTGAATAACTATGTTTGACTAACTCCATTCGACTAACCATTGTGATCGCTGCTCAGTATCACCCAAACACACATAATCAACAACAGATTGTATATCACATCATATATCACAATATATATAAAAAACAGTAAAATAAATGTTGAGGAATCCAGTTGGATTCCTCTGACCTGTTTCCCTGCATCCACAGATGTTAAACTGTATCATTAACATCGATTATAAAATATTCTGATAAACAGAATCAATATTCGATTAACGATTTATATATATATATCGTTATCTATGATTTCAATCAATACACAAACAATTCAACCAAACAGTTAACACACAGAAATCAGTCATCATTTATCAGTTCTAAGTATACATTATAAAAATAGAACTGTTCAGAGTAGGTGAGTTTTACTCACATTTCGCGTTAACCTTTAAATAACGATTTGCGTCTGTTTTCAGACGGACAATTTATTTTGCAATAAATTGTAACGACCTCGAATCCACCCCCAGTCAGTTCCAGTGTGTAGCCACCGTCCATACAATCCCATCGGATCTAGTTTCGTGAAATTCTGATAAGGTATACTCAAGTTATAATGATTACAAGTTAATGTAAATTTAAATGAATAAAAACTTGGATTTAATTCAATCACGGGCTTCACCAACACCATCCGGCCCAACCAAACTCTCAACAGCCCAACCCCCTTCTTCCCCAATAGGAATCAGCTCCAGTAATCACCAAACACCCTCCACCATTTCCACCAAACTTCGATCCCTCCCTCCTCCTTCATTTCACTAAAAATTCAACAAAAATCCCCACTAAATCCTCCATCACAATATCAACATTTCCATGCCCATCATCACCAACTCGCACTCCAGCACACGATTCCGTTCTCCAGCCAAACTCTCGCCGTCAGTAACCCCCCCCCCTCGACCAAAATCATCACCAAAATCCCCATATCATCATACCAGGTGCGGATTTCAACAACAAACCCACAACCAAACTTCGTTTCATGTATAAATGCTCAATCTCAGTGTCGTTTGCAACCCTAGGTCGACTATGAGAAAACCCAAAACTGACGTCGAGCGAGTAAACAAGGATATAGACTTGAAGGAAATCCATCCAGGAATTCTATTATATTCGAATCATGATTTATAGAATTTTATTTGCTTTGTTTTTGATTTATGAAAGTGGATTTTTCACGTTCTGGTTTCTAAATTTTTGTGGTGGTTTGGATTGGGTTTAAACTTATGGTTTGTGGCTGAGAAGAGGATAGGTGGCCTTGTTTTGGTTCACACATAAATTAGGATTTTTTTTGTTAATATTTTATATTTTTAATTAGCAAATATCTCATTTATTCGTCTTCTAAAAATCCGTGTGATCGCACACGATATTCAAAAATCGCGAAACTGGACATGCACCTTCAGTTCGACATTACAGTCCCAACGAAACTGGTTTCGTCAAATTTTGACTCTGTTTCCTCACACAGCGTATTTTTAAAGGTTCAATTATCGACTATTTCTCATTTTAAAAATCGGTACGACCACATACTGACTTCAAAAATCACATAAACTGAAATTTAGCAATAATTTAACATTGCAGATCCAACAAAATTAGTTTCATCGAATTCTGAGGTCGTTTGCAAAACTGGCTATTTTTAAAGCTCTAAATAGCCCTTTTAAATATATAAATATATTTAAAATCAATTAAATTCAATATTTATCAATAAATATTATCGTATATATTCCTATACGATATCATACAGCTCCACAATATTCCTATATGAATTTCTAGCTCGATATTTCAAATCCCGATTGAATCGATATTCGATTTACAATGAAATTCCTTTTTAAAATATAAATAATTCCTTTATAAATTATAAAGGAATTCCACATCGACTTTTCTAAAATTTGATTTGGACATAAATCAAAATATACATGACGAAATCTCGATTTTTCTCTTCTATTAGAAAAATATACTTCACCAGCTCCTAACGTTTCTTGTTTCACAGAAATCCGACTTAAAACGGCTTCTGTATATTCGTTTAAAGTTCGAATCACCAAACTACGAACTGCAGCGCCATTTCGAGCTCGATTATATTTATTATATAATTTATACGTTCAACCATCGTTAATTAAATATATTCGTTATCGTAATTCAATTCTAAACTGAATTATATATTTTGAATTTCCCAATTCACAACATATAGCCATTTCAGCCAATTCTGATTATTTCAGAATTAAATATATTATTAATTATTATTTTAATTAAATATTCACTACTATTTAATTCAACGACCATTAAATCCTCTAAATCACTATTTTAAATAATTAAATAAATAAATTATTATATCGTTGAAAATGCGGGTCGTTACATTCTACCTAAGTATCGAAGGTTCGAACGATAGGATAAACATACTTGAATGATAGAAGCAAATGCAAAGTAAAAGCTTGGAAAAAAAGTCAAGAATGTACTTTCAAAAGAAAAGGATAAGAAGCATGAATCCTATCTTCGGGTTCCCACGTCGCATCTTCGCGGTCTTCTCCCCACTATACCTTTTCCGATCTAATTTCTTTGTGGCGTAACTTTTTGATCTCTGATCCAAGAATATTAGCAGGGAATCTTCTCGTTGATGCTCCCTTCTCAACTTCCACATCCTCAAGTGTGCTCGGCTCCACTATCTCTACCGCATTATGTAAACATTTCCTCAGATAGGAAACGTGAAACACATTGTGAACGCCTGCCAGTCTATTCGTAGTCTGATCTTATAAGCCATCTGACCTATCCTCTCCATTATTGGGAACGACCCTATAAACCTCGGTGCCAACTTCCCTATTGAGCCAAAGCGAACTACATTTCTCAATGGTGATACTTTAATAAAGGACATATCTCCTACTTTGAATTCCAAATCGGTCCTCCTTTTATCAGCATATGATTTTTGTCTGTCCCGAACTGCTTTCATTCTCCGGCGGATAAGATCAATCTTCTCGGAAGTGTCTCAAATAATCTCAAGTCCAAGCAAAAGTCTGCCCGTAGACTCCCACCAACAAGTCAATGATCTAGAAGGTCATCCATATAATTCTTCGAAGGGTGCCATGCCTATGCTAGATTGATAACTGTTTTTGTAGGAGAACTCAACCAATGGGGAGATGCTCCTCCCAAGTCACTCCAAAATCTAGGATACATAGTTTCAGAAGATCCTCAAGAACTCTTTTCACCCTCTCAATCTGTCCATCGATCTGAGGGTGGTATGCCATGCTTAAACGTAGCTGTGTACCTAATGCATCTTGTAAGCTCTTCCAAAACTCACTAGTAAAGATGGGGTCACAGTCGCTTACTATACTAGAAGGTACCCCATGAGGTTGGACTATCTCTCAAAGATATACCGATGCTAGCCAAGCTTCCGTCCTTTTAATCTTAAAAGGAATAAAGTGAGCGCTCCTCGTAAGTCTGTATACTATCACCCAAATGCTCGTATTTCCTTTCCTCGATCGGGGAAATCCATCTATGAAATCCATAGAGACGCTCTACCACTTTCGTTGTGGGACATTCAAGGGATGAAGAAACCCACCAGGTTTCCTTTGTTCAGCCTTTACTCATTGGCAAGTCAAACATCGAGCTACAAATTCTACCACGTCCTTCTTCATGCCAGTCCAAAAGAAAACTCTCTTCATGTCTCGTTACATCTTGTCATCGCCCTGATGGATAGGCATCTGAAAATGATGAGCTTCCCCAAGCACTGCCTTTAGCAATTCCCCAGTTCTAGGGATACATAGCCTTCCATCTCGTCTTAGCCATCTTTTCTCGTCCACAGTATATCTAGCTAGGTGAATAGAAGTCTCTCCTCTATCGAGCCTGTCTAAGATGTCTGATATCTGCGGGTCTTCCCATTGCATAGATCCAGTGCACTCCAATAGATTAGGTCGCACCTCCAATGATGCTACCAATCCCAATGTGAAGTCCGTAAATGGCTTAAAATCAAAGGTCGAGATATACTCCAAGCTCCGCCTTTCTACGAATAGAGGACTCAAAGTAATCCTCTGCCTACTCAACGCATCTGCCACTACATTACCCGTGCCCGGGGTATAAGCTACCTCAAAGTCGTAGGACGATAGGAACTCTATCCACCATTGCTACCTTAGGTTGAGATCCTTCTGTGAGAACAAGTATTTGAGTGACTTATGATCCGTGTATAGCTCAAATCTCTCTCCACGTAGATAGTGTCGCCAAAACTTCAATGCGAGCACTATTGTAGCCAACTCTAGATAATGGGTAAGGTAGTTCTTCTCGTGAACTTTCAACTGTCTGCTACCATAACATATTACCCTTCCCTCTTGCATCAGAATGACACCAAGCCCTGTGACACAAGCATCTGTGTAAACTGTGAACATCTTTCTTTCATCAGGGAGAGTCAGAACTGGGGTTGTTGTCAGTGTCCTTTTTAATCTCTAAAAGGCAACCTTGCAATCAATGTTCCATGAAAAAGCCAAGTTCTTTTTCATCAATCGGGTGAGCGGGGCTGATACCCTTGCGAAGTCCTTGATAAATTTCCTATAATAGCCCGCTAACCATAGAAAACTTCTCACCTCCGTTGAATTCTTTAGAGCCCTCCAATCTTGAATTGTGACGACTTTAGCGGGGTTCACTGCTATCCCGTCCATGGAGACCACATGCCCTAGGAATATTACTTCCTTCCTCCAAAGTTGACACTTAGAAAACTTTGCCTTGAGCTGATGTGATTTGAGAATGCATAGAACCTCCCGTAAGTGTAGGGCAAGCTCCTCCTCATTCTTTGAGAAGATCAAAATGTCATCCATAAAGACAACCACAAACCTGTTCAAAAACTCTCTAAACACCCTACTCATCAAGTCTGCAAAATATGCGGGTGCATTGGTTAGCCCAAAAGGCATAACCAGCTACTCAAAGAAACCGCCTGGAATTTCGAATGCAGTCTTATCAATGTTTTCCTCTACCACCCTCAATTGACCAAATCCCATGGCCAAATCCATCTACGAGAAAACTGACACGCCTACTAGTTGATCAAACAAGTCGTCAATACTCGGAAGCGGGTGCCTATTCTTCTTGGTGAGCTTATTCATCTCTTTTTAATCCAAACATAGACGAAGTGAGATGTCTGCCTTAGTTGCAAAGATGACAGGAGCTCCCCACTCTGATATTCTTTGTCTAATAAAACCTTTCTCGAATAGCTCCCCTACTTGCTTGATGATCTCCCTTCTCTCTCTAGGAACCATGTGGCGTACTGGTAGAGCAACTGGCTTAACATTCTCTACCAAATAAATCCGAAAGTCCATCTCATGCCTTGGAGGTAGCCCCTTAACTTATTCAAACACGTCCAGATAATCTCTTACTATGAGTACAAAACACAAATCATCAACATAAGTATCAAGTGATTCTAGAAAATTGAGCATCACCAACCCCTGTGGGTCACAGGAAATTTCGAGAGTTCTACCATGACAAGTAAACAGTCTAACTACTCTCTTTTCACAATCAAGGATGGCACCATACATGGCTAGCCAATCCATTCCTAGAATCAAACCATAGCCCATAAATCCCAACACATATGCATCATATTCAAACTCGACGCTCAAGATAGAAATTCTCAAACCCCTACATATCATGGATAACTGAGTAACACTTTCTATGAGGTTTGAGACCACTATGGGATAAGAGACTATACTAGTATTAAGGTGCAGAGTATCTACTAGAGAAATGGATATAAATGAATGTGAAGTGCCAGAATCAAACAAGGTTCTAACAGGATAGTCAAAAAGGGAAATCAAACCTTTAATTGTGAGTTTCCTACTCGATTAGGTCCACTAGCCTCAAGAGCATGTACTTGTCTAGAAGTTCTTGCCCCTTGTCCTTGCTTGCTACGTCACTGCTTAGTGAAGTGTCCCACTTGACCAGAATTAAGGCAGGCTTTCTTTGTCTTTCTGCAGTCCTTTACAAAATGATCCATAGCTCCACAACCATGACACTTGATATCTTTCTTGATCTGAGCCTTGTCAGGCTTCCCTCCTTTCTTTTGGTTTCCTTTCTTGGGACACCATTTTTATTTTTTGCCCATAGCTTGTGTCTCCTCGGTCTTACTATCTTTCTACTCATCCTTGCCATCTTCGTGCATTAGAGCCATGTCAACCAACCTCTCAAATGTCGCCCCCATTGGTATATTAGATAATGCAAGTCCTTGGAGAGGTTGATTCAAGTCTCTCGCAAACCTAAGAGCCTTCTTATGGGGTGTATTCACCAAGTCCATACCAAATCTCGCTAACTAATTGAACTTATTCACATAATCCTTAACAATTCTTGTTTCAATGCCAAGAATCTCTCCATCTATAATCCCTCTTTCCCGAAAATAAAAACTTCATCTCAAATCTCTGTCTGAAATCATCCCAAGTAGTTACTGTTTGTCCTACCTATGTTACTTCCCACCAGTAGGAAGCTTCGTCCTTCAGTTGTCATGAGGCTAATTGTATCTTCCTTCTATCATCAAGCTCAAAAAGACCAAACATGTTCTTCGTTTCTCTTAGCCAAGTCTGTGCTTCAACAAAGTTCTCGGTTCAACGGAATGATTTTCCTCCCATAGCGCAAAAATCTTTACATAGCTTAGAAAAGTTATCTACTCGTGGAGGTGAAGCTACTGCGGCTACAGCTGGAGGTAGGGCATCTCCTTGTCCTACGGCAGGTGTCGTAGCTTCAAGATGCCTACGGAACCATGTCAGTAGTGGAATGCCCTCAGGAAGATTAGGTGCCCCAAATATGTTGAAAAGAGAAGAAACAAAAGATTCAACAAGAGATCGGGGGAATATTGAATATGGATTGAGGGGATATGTTTTTCCGAAAAAGGGTTTTTATTTGAAAATACTTTGCTTTTGAAAACAATTTTTCAGAACTTTTCTCTAGTCTTGTAACCTTTATCTCTGGTATCAAATGTGACACCCCACGTCCGTTAATGTCACTCATAAGAGAATGCATTACGTTTCGTGAAGCGCAATAGGTAAACAGTACTCAAATTCACAAGACATATATAAAATAAGCAGCGGAAAATTCCAACTTTATTATTGGAAAGAAAACATCGTCTCAAAATTGGTTACATCATCAAACCACTTACATCAAAAACCAAGTATCTCAAATCTATCTCATAATGAAAAATAACATAGTGCAATAACATAAAACCATATCCTTCATAGCAAGCCAAACAGAGTAGAAAGTAAGTCAAAGCAGTACATCTCAGGAAGTACAGATCCGAGCTGAAAGAAAAAGTCCTAATCACCGAGGAGTGCTACCACTCTGTGGACCTGAGGGGGAAAGGAAGCAAGAAGCAAAAATAAAAGGGTCAGATGTAAAGTCTGGCTTGTTCCATTGATTTTCAAATATGTATAAAATAGAGATACCAAGATAGGTAAACAAGACTGGATGAGAAAGTACAATATCATATAAGGTAATTGGTAAACTGGGTAAACATGACAGAATAGGAATAACAGTGATCGAGTAATGCTTCTCATTTATATCCTAAAATAGGTTGTGTTTGCAGCAGTACTAGTATAACATGATTAGGCATTAACCTAATTACTTAACAGAAACAACAGGATTAGGCGTACCTGAATTACATAACAGGATTAGGTGTTACCCCAATTACATAACAACAGGATTAGGTGTACCCTAATTACTACCCATGCGATCGGCTCTCTAATATGTAAATACCCTAAGTCAGCGCCAAAAATATGTTTTATCACTCCCTAACCCAGCAATTTATATAGCACATACCTATTTACTAGTGTTACAACGGCTTAGTTTCCCTAGTCGGACTCATGCACGCTTATGACTCCGCCGAAACACGCCCATACCCACCTTCTGCATGTGAACCTCTTACTATCCATTTCAGTAAAGCGTGCCCCAGCCCCTACCTAGTGTGAGGCCCTCTAACAAAATACCAACAAGGATACTGACTGATACGGGTTCCATACAGCAAGATTGACACAAGTCAAACCCCCTAAGCTTATGCCCCTAAGTAACTAGGATTTAAGAGTCCCTAAATCCCGATACAACAGCAGAATGAGGGACCTTTTAGCTTATTAATAATCAGGTTTAACCTAGCAAGTTTAGGTTTACTAATAAGCGTGGTTGTAATATTACATGTTATTGGACGTATATAACCCTTCCCAAAAACACCTACCTAGATGTATGTATAATTACCTAACTTACATCCGGTACTTACATACTTTTAACATAGCCTTTTCACTTAATGTCTGTATTAAATCAAATCTAACATGTTTATACATATGCATACTATTCCATTTAATTATGTCCCCAAATTAAAGCATGTACAGGTTTATGCATATTACCCTTTTTTATCATATTTCCAATTTATAACAAGTAAAAGTATATGTACATTATCCCTTTTTATTACATCCCTAATTTACAGCAAGTACAAGTATATGCATATTATCTCTTTCCCAAATTACAGTCAGTCAGTACCTAATTTGATAATATGCCCAAATTTTGTTATTTATATTATTTCATTATTATCCCAATTTTATTGTACGCAAACTTTAATCGGACATGGCCTAGGCTTTCCAAGGCCTAGGCTTAGAATAAACAATGAGGGAAAATAGAGGAAGGAGAATAGAATCAAATCACATAGGCAAGCAGATTGGAAATAAACTAAAACAATAGAAATAGGGAAAAGGAAAATAGATACACATAACTAATTAATTATCCGACAGCAACAACATGTATTTTACTTATAACGACATAGGTGATTAACAGTGAAAAACAAGTATAACAATTATCATATAAACATTGTATGTTCTAAACACAATTTCGTTTACTGTCATGATATAGATCTAGCTATCAGATCTGAAAATATCAGGGACTCACAACGGGTCTTGGTGAAGAAGAGATTAGATATTATATATATATATATATATATTGTTGTAGAAAAGTCCGCTTCTATCTCTTTTATTATTGTATGCAAATCTTGTATTTGGATTATCTCTGTAGATCTAGGCTTTAGCAGCATCTCCCCATTATATATATTCAGAATATATACGTGGAGGAAGAATACGAAAAATAAATGTGTGTACTGAAATGGGAGAGAGCCACCTATTTATAGATATACAGAGTTAGTCTTAACCTTTAGACATTAGGTTTTTAATCTAGACCATACACATAGCACTGAGTAAGTGATGAATCTAGCCCCAAAAACAGTCAAAATACAGAATTCAGAATCTTCCCTGGATCTAGGTGGGTCGATCCGTCGACCCCCTGGGTCGACCCAAGCCCGTTGTGGGTCGTCCCCTAACGATCCGGGTTTCTGCGCTGTCTCGTTTGAATTTATTGGAATTGTTTATTTATGTATAACCCCCTTATATGTATACAAACATCTAATTCTCATAACTTCTTCATACATTACCCGTTTTACGCAAACTTGGGGTCCGTCTGAACCAGAATTCCGAGACTAACGCAAGGTAAAGCCGGCTTTTACTTAATTCTGAATATTTAATTAAGTAGTTCCCATTTATTGCCTTTACTGTATGGTTATAATGTATTAATTTTTGGGATGTTACAATCCACTTAATACCTTCTCGAGGCAGCCTTACTTCACACAAATGGTCCTGTACGTCTCACATTAACCCGACTTCTTATAGCTGTGGGATTTGCCGGTCGGTTATGGCCAGACTTCTACTACGAGTCGGGATTAAGCTAGCGTCCTATGTCATATACTTTTTTTAAAAAGGCCATTAATACAAACACAAAAAACATGATTTTCCAATGGGGACATTTAATACAAACTCCAATTTAATACATTTATGATACGTAAATTACACTATTTAATAAATATAAATAAAGGCATGATTAAGAGCACATGCAAAGAAAACACACTAAATGTTGAAATGTCAATTCTAACTCTTAATTAAGGTATACAAGTCATATTTCCTGAATTCTACAACATAACATATAATTCTTCATTTCAAATTTGAAGCAATAAAAAGGAAAAAACATAACACAATAAAAAAACTTATAACCTAATTTTTTGAGATTATTTCAATATATAAATTAGGACAAGGTGCATAAAAAATATTATACATATATTCCTTCTAATACAGCTTTATTTCCATTTGCAATATTTACAAAAAAACAAGGATTTTGGTCAACATTTAAACCATCTATTTTATATAAAAATAGAGATTTAGACATACATAAGTTACAATACCCAAATCCATGCTTTCGTGCCCATTTGATTTGTAATAAGAATAAAAGAAAGTAAAACATACTATATGATAAATTTACGTACACACAAAAATAACAAAAATCTCTCTTTGTTTGCATCAATAATTAAAACCCAAATAAATAATTATATTGACCATTTTGATTTATTAGAGATTTATGGGATTTATATATGTTTTATCTTCATGAAAATCACAAATCTCTATAGGCATAATCACCCAGATTTATACTCACAATTACAGAAAAATAAGCGTACTTGAAAGAATTCCCACTTACAGGACGACAGTATGAAGAAAAAAACTATGGATAACCTAATTCTGGATTACAGCCTCAAACATACGTACTCCAATTCCTTCCTCTAAATTATTATACATGTAAAGGAATCAATATAGAATCATATACATATATAAATCTAGTTCCAGAAATTGGAAATAAAATTAGAATAGAAAAAGAAGAAATATATTAGATTCGAAGAAGAGGAAAACTAATCAGACTTAATCTGGAGCTAAACCGAATGAAGAAGAGAAAGAATAGAGGCAGAGTCTAAAGAAGATGTGATGTTTCGAGAGAAGGTTAGGGCTCTATTTATAGTCGTTAAATTCTATGAGAACCATTAGATTTAAATTATTTGATCCAGATTGTTTGAATCAGCAAACTATATAGAAAAACATAACTAAACCTTGCCATCATCACCCCACAGTCTAACTAGGCGGTCGACACCCTCCATAAGAGGGAGGTCGACCCCCCTTAAAGGGAGGTGGTTGACTCCCCTTAAGGATGGCGTGCAATGAATTTAATTCACTTGCACGTTCATTTTATTATTAATTGGTAATTATTTTATTCAATTCTTTGTGTTTCTATTCAAATATTATCCCCTCTTACATGATTATACAATGCACAACTTAGAATTTGAAAATGGAATATTCTCTTATGCCATTTGTATTTATTTCATTATAGATTTATGTTTACAAATTCAAATTCAAATCTTGTATATATTATTTTATTGTCTAACTTGTTGTATACATATCTTTTCATACAAACTTTGTTACCAATAATAAAATATAAAAAAGGGCTAGAATCTGACCACGAATACATTGGTAATATTTTCATGGACAAATTCTTAATTATTAGATATTCATAATTTCAACATATTATTGTTTTATTAATTATTCTTAGTTTAATTACCTATGTCCATTTAGGGCATATTTTGTGGGATGTTACTGAAGCGACCCGAACTTCCCCGGTCTCCGAAGAGAAGAGAAAGAATGAATTACTTTGAGGATAAGACCAATTAGAACGCAAACAGAAGAACATTTCATTGTATATTACAACAATTCCATCAGAATACAAGAATATACAAAGTATGAATAAATATTACATAGAAAATATCAGAGATTTAAGTTACATTTAAATACATCGCAGCGGAAAATAATACAATACACAAATAGAAGTAATACACGGATACAGAGCTTTCCGAGTATCGTTCCAGCTGTAAATCAGGATCCTGTGAATATAAATATGCAAAACCAAAACTACTAGCTGCCCGTGTCAAAATAGGTCACCCAGAGTTTAGGTTAAAATAGTAAACTCTAGGTCAGTCATGTGACTGGTGTGAGAACTAAAAAAGTTATTAATCTTTATTTTAAAGTTAGGTAAACCAAGGTACCACGCCGTATAACACGGAACGGGTTTCCTCCCAAGAATACCAGTGCATAAAACAACAACGCAATGCTAAATAAAGGACAATGGAGCTATTATAAGACCCATGTCCCATCACACAATGCAACACAAATCAGAAGATAGGGTTTTCCCTTATAATAGCCAAAGCATGCTTGATACGTTTAAAACAAGTAATTTGATACTATAATAAGTGTATAGTGTTTAAAACAATTTCAATCATAAGTATCAATCATAGACGGCACGGGTACCATATATCATGTCGTCATACTAGGCTCTACAATCAAAACTGCAAAATGTCGTATTGGAAGTTGGATTATCATCTATGATATGAAACGAGGCTAGGGATCGTCCTCACCGATTCGAGAGCCTCTAGTCCGCCCCTCAAGAACAGAACGCATCGTCCCTTGGACTCAGGGCCGGTCCACCGATGTGGATTATAATTCCTGAACACTGCGTTTCCAAGCCCTATGGGGCGTAAGTCTGGCCCGTCTGTCGACCAGAATGCATCGGCCGAAACCGATATAACCGAGGCGCCTCAAATTCCATCATCCACATAAGCAATGTCAGCCAGTTCAAGCACTGACACCAATTCTAACTAGAAAGAAACGCATGTCCCCCCTGATATCCGTCTCCCATTTTTGGTTCATATCTGGGTGTGAGGCTCGCGAATTAACGCTACACAAAGCTATGCCACACAGGCCGTGCTTTGATCATCAACCACAAGACTCTGCTTTTCAACAGAAGCCTTGATCATTTGCATCTTAGCATGCCACACAGGCAAACCACTCCATGTAACCGATATCCATCAATCACACAGAATGATATCCAATGTCAGACACACAGTCCATTTACAAGTCCGTTCTGGGTCTGAACGAAATCAGAGGCACCTTGTACCTCGCATATCCATCGATCTCCAAGTACGTCTAGACGATCACCAACTGATTCCCTCCTCTTGGGTGTACAGGCCAATCAAGATCATCAGTAATCACCCAAACTATGTGAAGACCTCCGGTCTTCGACCACCGTCTTCATCCTCGACACCACGTCGAATCAGTTATTCAGAATGGGATAAACCCGGTCTTTCTGAATAACTCGCGTATATATTAAACAAGTGTTACACAAACACAACATACGCCTCATTCCAATTCATCAGTCACTAACCGTAAATTAGCAAGAGAATAATTCCCCAAATATTAACCCCGAAGGCCGAAACCAACATCAGATCAATACCTAGGAAACCATTCTTCTTAGCCAACCTACAGTTAGTTTCTAAATTTCACATTCTTAGGGAAAGGTTCCCATTAATTTTAGCAAAGATAAATTCTTTTAAATTTATTCTTGAATCATCCTTTGAATATCACTTCAAACTAGTTGGGATTAGCGAACCACACCGAAGTAATTATTTATTTTATTCCCCAATCCCAACCTATTCATCCCAAGGAGCAAAACTAGTAATACTCCATATCTAACACCACAGTGTTATCGGAAAAGTTAATTACCATTTCACATTCAAATCTAGTTAAAGATTTAACTATCGCTTGGAGCAAAACTGGTGGTACTCCATTCTCGATCATTTCAATCTAATTAAAGATTCATTAAAACTCCACTTAGTTTTAATCTTTAACTGGGTTAAAGAACCGATGTCATTTAAAACACGGTTCACGATAAACCCAAAATCACATTCTATTTCATCAGCCTTTAACTGTAAATTAGCAAGTGAACAATTCCCTAAGTAATAACCCCGAAGGCCAAAACCAACATCAGATCCATGCCCAGGAGACCATTCAACTTAACTAATCTCCAGTTAGTTTCTGATTTTCTCAACTCCATTGGATCTAAGAACAGTATTATTGAAGATACCATTCACGACAAACCCAAATCACATTTGATATTAAATACAAGGCTCTGAATAGAAAATATATCGGCTTATATTCAATATCAAATTCTACGACCAACGAATATCGTATTGGAAATAACGATATAAATATATCTTTCAAATTTCCATAACAATATCTGTATCATCACGAAATCCAACATCAAAATATCCCAAAGACAATTTAGATTCAAATCCATTCCAATTCAATTATTGGAAATTCTGGTTACTTTTAAAACCATTTCAAATCCACTTTATTTATTTTAAAAATAAATAGAATTATAATTCTAGTTCAAAACTAGTTCTTTTCGATAAAAATCTATTTTTATCTTTTCAAATATGGATTTTTTTCATCCCAATTCTTCACAAATCATTTCTTATGATTTTACACAAATTATCACTATTTTTAATAATTTTATCAAGGCCCGTACAGTCGATTTCCATCAACGGCCATCGAACTGCACTTACAACGACCTTTTCCAAATTTGATTTGGACATAATTACAAATCCAACCGTTAGATTTCTAATTTCTAATATTCATTAGAAAGCTCTTTTCGATACGAACCCAATGGTTCTGATTTTAGGAGAATCTGACGGTCGGATCTCCCGTAATATCCGTTCGAAGTCAATGGTCAAATTCGCGAACTGCCGCAGTGCGGCGCGTTCTATTCAAGCCATTATATATATAATATAAATATATTATATATATTTCGTCGATTTCCTTTTAAAACATATTTTATAAATCGTTTTTAAATTTGTTTTCAAAACGATTTCAACTTCATATTCAATTTCGAATCAAATTTGAATATTCCACATCATCGATATACAAATGATAATATTTTCAAAACGATATATTTTGAAATCACTTACTTTCCTATATTCATTTTAAAAACGAATATAATCGATATAAATATCATTCATGTCAAAATGGCGTCAATCTAATCAACATGGCTTTATATATCAATAACTTCATTACTCTATTCAACAAATGAATATTTTCTATTCAACACATGAATCTATATTTCTATTCAACACATGAATTTATATTTCTATTCAACACATGAATATATATATATATATTTCTATTCAACACATGAATTTATATTTCTATTCAACACATGAATTTATATTTCTATTCAACACATGAATTTATATTTCTATTAAACACATGAATTTATTTTTCTATTCAACACATGAATATATATATATATATATATATATATATATATATTCAACACATGAATTTATATTTCTTATTTTCCAAATTGTAATGAGGCCCAATCAATTACCATATAGTGTTAATTATATGGATTCTATACAACACACGTATATAACCGTAAAAATAAATAATCAACCATCATCCAGAGTGCACCACACAACTGCATAAGCATTAAATATAAATAATTAACGCTTACACAGTCCGTCAATCCATCAATTGACATACAACTAAACAATCGGGATTAGTGTACGTCAAATCTCATTCTAATACCCGTGTGGGGTTTCAAATCAACAAACACAGATTCTATTTGTGCAGTTGGGCGATGTGTAAAATTTATCGTCCCAATCAATATCAGTCAAATCAGTGTATATAAACAAATCGTCCAATTTGTTTATAAATGTTTATTTTATATACACGTTAAAAATTATATTTTTACTATATAAAATATTTTCCCCTATAAAATATTTTATTTTATTCCACATCACATAATCAAATTTTTCTACACAGCAATCAAACAAATAAGTCATCCATGGTCGGTGGACGACGGGTGTCGGGTACTACTAAGTACCGTCTGCATCCTAGTATATATTTCAACTAGAAATCAAAATAAAAGTGAGGAGTTCACACCAACTAGCTAAACCAACGCCACGACTCTTCATATGTAGGAAATCTTCGCTTTGTTTCCAACGAGATTTGTTCAACACCGTTTGTGTTAAAAATTATATTTTTAACAATGCTACTTCCTATATAAAAATCGAATTTTTATCCTATCGCTACATATATAAAGATTTAATTTTTTTTACTATCTATATAATATAAAAACCGTATTTTTATTATCTCTATAATACAAAAATCATATTTTTATTTTCTACATTATATAAAAATTATATTTTAATTCTCTACATTATATAAAAATTATATTTTAATTCTCTACATTATATAAAAATTATATTTTTATACCGCTATTATATATGTAAAAATCAAACTTTTTACGCGATGTTATTTTTAAATCACATCTTTCAAGACAATGCTATTTTATTTTACAAAATAAATGCTATTTTATATTCTCAAAAGCAATGTTGTTTCTATTCTCAAATACAACAATCATGTTTCTATATTTTCAAAATCATTTCTATTTTTTTCAAAAATCACACTCTAGTTTATATTTTCAAAAAAACAAATTCTAGTTTATCTTTTCAAAAACAAAGTGATATACATTTTAAAAACAAGGTGACATGCATTTGAAAAACAAGGTGATATATATTTGAAAAACAAGGTGATATATATTTGAAAAACAAAATTAATGTTATTTTTGTTTGTAAAACTGAAATTAAAATCATTGTTACTTATTTTTCTTTAAATAAAACTGATTTTACTATGTATGTAAATCAAATAAACTCTCACCTTCTTTCTTCCTTCTGATTTTTCCCTGTACCATGCTCAAGAACTACCCATCATTCAAACCCCTCAGGACTTCATCGTCGCTTGGAAAAATGGACCGCTGCACGTCGCCTGAGAGGATCGGAAGCTGATCCATAGTGTCCACGAGGAGCGCCGCTGCAAGAGCTCCCTGCGCCTCCACTGGCGGCGCACTCGCATGACCGCCTACGCCTGAAAACGCGCACCAACTTCGAGGCTTTAAGCTCGAAAATCCCCCCTACGCTACACGATAAATCTTCATACCAGTGTAGAATTAAAGAGGAAAGAATTCTTTTGAATTTCCTGGCCCTCGACGAGCGGATTCAATGTTTGAAGAGGGAGAAAGTCATGAAATCGTGTTCTCTTGTTAAGGGGGAGGCGGTTTTCTTCAGCTGACCACTGAAAGGTGGACTAGGGTTTGACTTAGGATTTATAAGGCTAGGGTTATATATAATTTATATATATTTAATAATATAAAATTCCAACGCTACTTGTTTAACGATCCGAGCTCTAAACAAATTCCAACGACTGTCGCCCCTGGCTAATTACCCCCATTCCAAACACAATGGGATATGTATCGCAAGCTGATTTGATCATTTCGACCAGTTTTCATCAAAATTAAAATATATATATATATATTGAATTTGAACGCGCATTTCAATTTACCGCCACATACGAACTCTAAAAATTCCCGAAAAATATTTTCTAGCTTCGTATTGACGATACGGTCCTAACAAAACTAACTTCGTCGAATTCTGAGAACGTTTGAAAAATGGTCATTTTCCAGTTGATTAAAATCAACTGAAACTGGTCAAACGGGTTTTCCTTTGCCACGCTCACATATTGATTCGAAAAATTACGAATTTTGGAATCTAGCGATAACTTGACATCACGAATCCAACAAAAGTGGTTTCAAAAACCGAGGTCGTTTGCAAAATTTCCATTTTTAAGGGCCAGAATTCCATAGCGACTATTCTGAATTTTCAACTGGACATAACTTTTTATCCCCGCTATGAAATTTCGATTTTTCGGATTCATTGGAAAGATATTCTAAAATAGATTCTAATATTTTTGGTTTCGCTAAAATCCGGTTTATTTTGCACCCGATACATTCATTTGAAATTTGAAATCGAATTTTCGAACTACCGCGCCATTTTCAATTCCTTTTATAATTAAAATAAAATATTTATATTCTAACGACGCTCTATATAAATGTATACGTTTAATTCTATTCAAAATAAATTTCTCGTCGATATTATTTAAAATAATCCATTTTAAATATTCAAAATTCATCAAAATTGCCAAAATAAAAATTTTAAATTGGTTCAGAATTTCCGGGTTGTTACATTCTCCCCCCACTTAAAACTTTTCGTTCTCGAAAAGGAACGAAGCCGAAAGTTGTTTAACTAATCAACTCAACTTTCATTATTTTCATTACGGCCTAACTTCTTCAACTTTTCAGTTTCAAAGAACTTTTCAAATATTTTTTCAAAAATTTGTCTAACACCCTAAATTTTCGAAAAATTTCGCCATAACCTCCCCTGCACCAGGGACTTCGGGATATTTCATATAGCCTCCCATGGCCTTCTTCAATCCAAAAGAAAAAGAAAAAGCCAAGCGGCTAGCCAATTGGCTCATAAAATCATCCAAACCCAATAAATTCGTAAACATGTACCTATTTGTCGGGCAAACAATTTTATTCTTCTGCTCTAGCCTCCTTGCCATGACCTGTTCAATGTAAGTACATGTATATGCATGCAAATGCGACTAATTTTCAATACAACTCACTATTTGGTTCAATTTGGCTAAAGGTTCAACATTAAATTAATCAAATAATAATCAAACAACACACTCAGCAATCAATTAGTTGATTATCATTTCAAACTCATAATTTTGATACATAATCAAAAATCACATTTTTGGTGCCAAATCACAACACTAGGCCCTATCTAATTTTGGTTCTCACACCAGTCTAATGGAAATATATAGATATCACGCTTTCGGCACTCGAATATAAATACTGATGATGCGACCGCATCATCAAAATTATCCCCGGGCGACTAGAGTGTGACTCTATATCCATCCAGTATATTAAAACTTCGAATATACGTTCATGACGCGTATATGCAAAACCTTTATATACTCGATTGTCCAAAATCAATATAAATAAATATTCAAATACATATACTTGAATTTAACTTTCAAAACAAAATTGTTTTCATTTGAAAAATATCCTCTTCACACTCGTTCTAGGATACTACTGATCCTATCTCTAACGAGTTATTCTAATTGGATCTTACTAATCCAATATCCGATGAATTATTTCGTATGGTTCTAATGTGTCTTATTCTCGAGCTCTGTAAACCAAAGCTCTGATACCAAATGAAGCGACCCGAACTTCCCCAGTCTCCGAAGAGAAGAGAAAGAACAAATTACTTTGAGGACAAGACCAATTAGAACTCAAACAGAAGAACATTTCATTGTATATTACAACAATTCCATCAGAATACAAGAATATACAGAGTATGAATAAATATTACACAGAAAATATCAGAGATTTAAATTACATTTAAATACATCGCAACGGAAAATAATACAATACACAACTAGAAGTAATACACGGATACAGAGCTTTTCGAGTATCGTTCCAGCTGTAAATCAGGATCCTGTGAATATAAATCTATAAAACCAAAACTACTAGCTGCCCGTGTCAAAATAATGGCACCCAGAGTTTAGGTTAAAACAATAAACTTAAGGTCAGTCATGTGACTGGTGTGAGAACTAAAACAGTTATTAATCTTTATTTTAAAGTTAGGTAAATCCAGGGACCACGCCGTATAACACTGAATGGGTTTCCTCCCAAGAATATCAGTGCATAAAACAACAGTGCAATGCTAAATAAAGAACAATGAAGCTATTATAAGACCCAGGTCCCATCACACAATGCAACACAAACCGGAGGATAGGGTTTTCCCTTATAATAGCCAAAGCATGCTTGATACGTTTAAAACAAGTCATTTGATACTATAATAAGTATATAGTGTTTAAAACAATTTCAATCATAAGTATCAATCATAGACGGCATGGGTACCATATATCATGTCGCCGTACTAGGCTCTACAATCAAAACCGCAAAATGTCATATTGGAAGTTGGATTATCATCTATGATATGAACCGAGGCTAGGGATCGTCCTCACCGATTCGAGAGCCTCTAGTCCTCCCCTTAGGAACAGAACGCATCGTCCCTTGGGCTCAGGGTCGGTCCACCGATGTGGATTATAATTCCTGAACACTGCGTTTCCATGCCCTATTGGGCATAAGTCTGGTCCGTCTGCCGACCAGAATGCATCGGCCGAAACCGATATAACCGAGGCACCTCAAATTCCATCATCCACATAAGCAATGTCAGCCAGTTCAAGCACTAACATCACTTCTAACTAGAAAGAAACGAATGTCCCCTCTGATATCCATCTCCCGTTTTTGGTTCATACCTGGGTGTGAGGCTTGCGAATTAACGCTACATAAAGCTATGCCACTGTGACGGCAAGGAATCTCGCTCGGTCCGAACCAGTCGCTAAACCGATCCGGGCCGTTCGAAACGCCCTATCGTTTGAGAACCGGACAAATCAGAACGCATACAGAAGAACATTTCATTGTATATTACAACAGTGCATCAGATTACAAGAATATACAGAGTATAAATGAATATTACACAGAAATATCAGAGATTTAAATTACATTTAAATACATAGCAGCGGAAAATAATACAATACACAACTAGAAGAGATATACGGATACAAAGCTTTCCGGATATCGTTCCAGCTGTAAACCAGGATCCTGTGAATATAAATCTGCAAAACCAAAACTACTAGCTGCCCGTGTCAAAATAAGGGCACCCAGAGTTTAGGTTAAAACAATAAACTCCAGGTCAGTCATGTGACTGGTGTGAGAACTAAAACAGTTATTAATCTTTATTTTAAATCATTAGGTAAATCAAGGGACCACGCCGTATAACACGGAACGGGTTTCCTCCCAAGAATACCAGTGCATAAAACAAACAGCGCAATGCTAAGTAAAGAAAAATGAAGCTGTTATAAGACCCAGGTCCCATCACACAATGCAACGCAGTCGAGGATAGGGTTTTCCCTTATAACAGCCAAAGAATGCTTGATACGTTTAAAACAAATCATTTGATACTATAATAAGTGCCTAGTGTATAAAACAACTTCAAATCATAAGTATCAATCATAGGCGGCATAAGCGCCCCATCCCACTATGTCGCCATATATAGGATTACAACTAAAACCGCAAATGTCGCGTATTTGGAAATTGGATTTCCATCTATGAACCGAGGCAAAAGATAGTCCTCAACCGATTCGAGACAATCTAGCCTACCATGTCTCAGGATCAGAGCTCGAGTGACCCTAGGAGCGACAGGGCCGGTCCACCGATGTGGATTAAAATGCCTGAACACTACGTTTCCCCGCCCTTTGGGGCGCAAACGAGCCAACGAATGACTCCATCGGTTCGAGAATGACCGATCAATCCGAGGCGCCTCGCAACAGCAACAACCACATAAGTCAAACTCGTCAGGGCGTGTAAAACCACTGACGCCACTTCTAGCTAGAAAGAAACGCAAGTCCTCCCTGAGGTCCGTCTCCCGTTTTTGGTTCATACCGGGTGTGAAACACGCGAGGTAAACGTTACACAAAGCTACGCCACAAAGGCCGTGCTTTGATCATCACCACAAGACTTTGCTTTTCAACAGAAGCCTTGATCATTTGCATCTTAGCATGCCACACAGGCAAACCATCCTATGCAACCGATATCAGTCACACAGAATGAAATCCGATGTCAGACACACAGTCCATTTACAAGTCCGTCCTGGGTCTGAACGAAACCGGAGGCACCTAGTACCCCGCATATCCATCGATCTCCAAGTACGTCTGGACGATCACTAACTGTTTCCATCTTCTTGGGTGTACAGCCCAATCAAGATCATCAGTTATCACCCAAACGACGTGAAGACCTCCGGTCTTCGACCATCGTCTTCATCTTCGACTTATCGTCGTATCAGTTATTCAGAATGGGATAAACCCGGTCTTTCCGAATAACTCGCGTATATATTATAAAAGTGTTACACAAACACAACATACGCCTCATTCCAACTCATTAGTCATTAACCGTAAATTAATCAAGAGAATAATTCCCCAAATATTAACCCCGAAGGCCGAAACCAACATCAGATCAATATCCAGAAAACCATTCTACTTAGCTAACCGACAGTTAGTTTCTAAATTTCACGTTCAAATCTAATTAAAGATTTAACTATCGCCTGGAGCAAAACTGGTGATACTCCATTCTCGATCTTTTCAATCTAATTAAAGATTCATTAAAACTCCCCTTAGTTTTAATCTGTGACTGGGTTAAAGAATCAGTGTCATTTAAAACACGGTTCACGATAAACCCAAAGTCACATCCCATTAATTATCGGGTTAAAGAACAAGTGTTATTTAAAACACTGTTCACGATAAACCCAAAAATCAATATCAATTCAATTCCAATTAAATATTATTTAATTGGTACACTTCATTAAATCTAAATAAAAAGATTTAATCTTTTCTCAACTGGGTTCAAGAACAGTGTTAGTGAAGACACCATTCACGACAAACCCAAATCACATTCATTAATTATCGGGTTAAAGAACAAGTGTTATTTAAAACACTGTTCACGATAAACCCAAAAATCAATATCAATTCAATTCCAATTAAATATTATTTAATTGGTACACTTCATTAAATCTAAATAAAAAGATTTAATCTTTTCTCAACTGGGTTCAAGAACAGTGTTAGTGAAGACACCATTCACGACAAACCCAAATCACATTCATTAATTATCGGGTTAAAGAACAAGTGTTATTTAAAACACTGTTCACGATAAACCCAAAAATCAATATCAATTCAATTCCAATTAAATATTATTTAATTGGTACACTTCATTAAATCTAAATAAAAAGATTTAATCTTTTCTCAACTGGGTTCAAGAACAGTGTTAGTGAAGACACCATTCACGACAAACCCAAATCACATTTGATATTCAATATAAGGCTCTGAATAGAAAATATATCGGCTTATATTCAATATCAAATTCTACGATTAACAAATGTCGTATTGGAAATAACGATATAAATATATATCTTTCAAATTTCCATAACAACACCTGTATAATCACGAATTCCAACATCGAAATATTCCAAAGACAATTTCGATTCAAATCCACTCCAATGCAATCATTGGAAATTTTGGTTATTTTCAAAACCCTTTTCAAATTCAATTTATTTATTTAAAAATAAATAGAATTATAATTCTAGTTCAAAACTAGTTCATTTCGATAAAAATCTATTTTTATCTTTTCAAATAGGGAGTTTTTCATCCCAATTCTTTCTAAATCATTTCTTATGATTTTACACAAATTATTACTATTTTTAATAATTTTATCAAGGCCCGTACAGTCGATTTCCAACAATGGCCATCGAACTGCACTTACAGCGACCTTTTTCGAATTTGATTTGGACGTATCTCCAAATCCAACCGTTAGATTTCAAATTTCTAATATTCGTTAGAAAGCTCTTTTCGATACGAACCCAACGGTTCCGGTTTCAGGAGAATCAGACGGTCGGATCTCCCGCAATGTCCGTTTGAAATAAATGGTCGAAATTCGCGAACTACCGCGGCGCGGCGCGTTCTATTCAGGCCATTATATTATATATATATAATATATATAATATATATTTCGTTGATTTCTATTCAAAACAAATTATATAAATAGTTTTAAAATCGTTTCAAAACCTATTTCAACTTCCATTTCAATTCAAAGCAAAATTGAATTCTTCTTTATAAATTCGTTTCAAAATTCATTTCTATTCAATTCGAATTTCAATTCAATTTGAATTCATTTCAATTCGCTTTCAATTCCATTTGAATTCGTTTTCAATTCAATTCATTTCGAAATCGTTTTCAATTAAATTCATTTCGAAATCGTTTTCAATTCATTTTGAATTCGTTTTCAATTCAATTCATTTCGAAATCGTTTTCAATTCATTTTGAATTCGTTTTCAATTCAATTTGAATTCGTTTTCAATTCAATTCATTTCGAAATCGTTTTCAATTCAACTCATTTCGAAATCGTTTTCAATTCATTTTGAATTCGTTTTCAATTCAATTCATTTCGAAATCGTTTTCAATTCAATTCATTTCGAAATCGTTTTCAATTCATTTTGAATTCGTTTTCAATTCAATTCATTTCGAAATCGTTTTCAATTCAATTCATTTCGAAATCGTTTTCAATTCATTTTGAATTCGTTTTCAATTCAATTCATTTCGAAATCGTTTTCAATTCATTTTGAATTCGTTTTCAATTCAATTTGAATTCGTTTTCAATTCAATTCATTTCGAAATCGTTTTCAATTCAACTCATTTCGAAATCGTTTTCAATTCATTTTGAATTCGTTTTCAATTCAATTCATTTCGAAATCGTTTTCAATTCAATTCATTTCGAAATCGTTTTCAATTCATTTTGAATTCGTTTTCAATTCAATTCATTTCGAAATCGTTTTCAATTCAATTCATTTCGAAATCGTTTTCAATTCATTTTGAATTCGTTTTCAATTCAATTCATTTCGAAATCGTTTTCAATTCATTTTGAATTCGTTTTCAATTCAATTCATTTCGAAATCGTTCTCAATTCAATTCATTTCGAAATCGTTTTCAATTCATTTTGAATTCGTTTTCAATTCATTTCATTTCGAAATATTCGATTTCGAGATTACTTTTCAATATTCATTTTAAAATGAATAAAATCGATATAAATATCGTTTACGTCAAAATGGCGTCAATCTAATCAACACGGCTTCATAAATTTCTATTTTCAAATATTCTATTTCAAATATTTCCTATTATCAAAATATTTGTTATTATCAAAATATTCTTTATTTTCACGATTGGAATGAGGCCCAATCAATTACCATATAAAATTAATTATATGGATTTTCATACAACACATGTATATAATAACATTGAAAATAATCAACCATCAACCAAAGTGCACTACACTGTATAAGCATCAAATATAGATATTCAACGCTCATAACAGCCTGTCAATCTATCGATCGACATATTTAATCAATCAGGATGAGTGAAATTCATATTTCATCCCAACACCCGTGTGGGGTTTCAAACAATCAAACACAGATTTTAGTTGTGCAGTTGGGCGATGTGTAAAATTTATCGTCCCAATCAATGTCATTCAAATAAGTGTACATAAACAAACCATCTGGTTTGTAAATGAATATTTATTTATTCACTTCACTATTTTCATATTCACCTTAAAAATTATATTTTTATTGATAAAACATTTTATTTCAACTTATGAATTTCTATTCAATTCATTTACACAATAAAATGATATTTTTATTTTCTAACATATTTTAGAAAATTTCGGCGGCATAACGGCACGATACTAGAAACGGGACAAGGCCTAGCCTTATCCCCGGTCTAGTGAAGGCCCACGCCATTCACACATCAATCATATCAATTTCATTTTGCAAACCACAAAATTTGGAGTAAGGGTCTAACCTAGCCTTACTCCTACGCCTTATAACGGCGCACGTCTAATCCTAACCAATTTATCGATTCGATTTTTCACACCACAAACCACATTCAAACCAATTCGCAATCAATCACCAAACAATCAAACAAACAAGTCCATGGTCTGTGGATGATTGTGTCGGGTGCTACTAAGCACCGTCTGCATCCTAGTATATATATATATAACTAGAAAAATAAATTGAAAGGTGAGAAATTCTCACCTATAGCTATCCAGCATCTTGACTCTTCTTTGATAGAAATCTTCAACGTCATCGCATCTTCGTCATCTTCGTTGCCCAAGGCCACTATATATATAAAAATTGAATTTTTATTTCAAAGTTCAATATATAAAAATCGAATTTTTATTTCAAAGTTCCATATATAAAAATCGAATTTTTACTTCAAAGTTCAATATATAAAAATCGAATTTTTACTTCAAAGTTCAATATATAAAAATCGAATTTTTACTTCAAAGTTCAATATATAAAAATCGAATTTTTACTTCAAAGTTCAATATATAAAAATCGAATTTTTACTTCAAAGTTCAATATATAAAAATCGAAATTTTACTTCAAAGTTCAATATATAAAAATCGAATTTTTACTTCAAAGTTCAATATATAAAAATCGAATTTTTATTTCTGCTTTCAACATATAAAAATAATCTGATTTTCTTTTCTTTTTAAAAACAGTTTTTACTTGCTTTTAAAATCAGTTTTTTTTCTACTTAACAAAATCAGTTTTTGCATCTTTTAAAAATCAGTTTTGAATACTTTTAAAAATTCAGTTTTAATTTATTTATTTTTTTAAAATCTGTTTTGAATACTTTTATTATTATATTTTTTTTTTTTAAAAAAAAAACAATTTTTAACTTTCTAAATTAAAATCAGTTTTAAATTTTTAAAACCTAAATCAGTTTTTATCTTTATTTAGAAAACAGTTTTTACTTTATTTTTAAAACAGTTTTACAGATTAAAATAAAATAAAATAAAAAAGAAAATAAAATACATATATAAAAAAAAAGGAAACGCTCACCGAACTGCGAAGAAGGGGAGGGGAAAGAAGAAGTCGTCGGCGGCTTCAGCGTCGCCAGCGAGGGGGGGGGGGGGTAGCTTCGTCGGCGGCTTCCAGGGGCTCGCGGTGGCGTTCGATTCGGATCTGGGGGGGGGGGCGTCTCGTCTTCGTCGAGGAGGGCAGAGGGGGCGGGAAGCGGTCGGAGTAGGGTGATGGCGGGCAGAGGGGGCGGCGGCCTCCTGGAGCGGCGAAGGCGAATCTCGATGGGGGGGGCGACGGGTTTGATTTAGGTTTTCCTTTCTCTTTTTTTTTTTTTATAAATGAAATCGGTATGAAATACTGGGGGGGCCAAGCAGAAGAAAAGGGGGAGAGAATTTTTTTTTTTTTTATTTAATTATTAAAAAGTTGACTTTTACATATGAACTCGAAACGAGGCCCACCGCCTGTCGTCCATAGCGTTTTACCCCCATTCTGAACACAATGGGATATGTATCGCAGGCTGATTCGGTCGTTTGAATCAGTTTCCCTTTGGATTTTCATTTAAATCACTATTTTGAATTTTAAACGCACATTTCAAATTACCGGGGTCACATACTAACTAGAAAAATTCCAGAAAAATATTTTCTAGCTTCGTATTGACGATACGGTCCTAACAAAACTAGTTTCGTCGAATTCTGAGACCGTTTGAAAAATGGCCAATTTCCAGTCGATTAAAATCAACTGAAACTGGTCAAACGCGTTTTCCTTTGCCACGCTTACATATTGATTCGAAAAATTATGAAATTTGGAATCTAGCAATAACTCGACATCACGGACCCAACAAAACTGGTTTCGTCGAAATCCGAGGTCGTTTGCAAAATGTCCATTTTTAAGGGCCTTATATATATAAAAATATATATAAATTCCACAGCGACTATTTCTAATTTTAAACTGGACATATCTCATCATTTCTAAGATGAAATCTCAGTTTGTTAACTTCGTTACAAAGATATAGTTATACAGATTCAAATATTTCTTGTTTCGTTCAATTCTGACTTATATTGAATTCTGTATATTCATTTGAAATTAGAAATCGAATTTTCGAACTACCGCGCCATTTTCTATTCCTTTTATAATTATATATAATTATTATATATTCTAACGACGACGTATATAATATATACGTTCGAATTCCATTCAAAATAAATTTCTCGTCGAGATTATTTAAAATAATTCATTTTAAATAATCAAAATTCGCTAAAATGGCAAAAATAAAAATTTTAAACTGGCCCAGATTTTCCGGGTTGTTACAATCTCCCCCACTTAAAACTTTTCGTCCCCGAAAAGGAACAAAGTCGATAGTGGTTTGATTAATCAACACCACGTTCGATCTGGCTTCCATTCTCCAACTCTTTAGTTTCTGAGAATTTTCAAAATTTCAAAAATTTGGCTAACACCCTAAATTTTTGAAAAATTTCGCCATAACCTCCCCTGCACCGGGAGCATCGGGGAATTTCAAATAGCTTCCCCGGTCCTTCAGATCTCAAAAAGAAAAAGAAAAAGCCAAGCGGCTAGCCAATAGGCTCACAAAATCATCATCACCCAAACAAAACAGGAAATTATGTAGTAAACATGTACCTATTTGTCGGGCAAACAAATTTTATTCTCGGCTCTAGCCTCCTTGCTATGACCTGTTCAATGATATACATGTATATGCAAGCAAATGCAACCAATTTTCAATACAGTTCAATATTTGATTCAATTAGGCCAAATGGTTCAAAATTATCAAACAATTAAACAAACAACACAAACATCAATCAATTAGTGCCTTAGAGTTTCAAATTCATAATTTTGATACATATACAAAAATCATGTTTTTGATGCCAATTCACAACAATGTGCCCTATCTAATTTTGGTTCTCACACCAATCAATAGGAAATATATAAATATCACATCTTCAAAACACGAACATAGATTCTGATGATGATCGATCAATCATCAGAACCATCTCCGGGTGTCTAGAATGTGATTCTATATCTATCCAGTATATTAAAATTTCAAATACACGTTTGCAAGGCGTATATGCAAAATCTTTATATACTGGACTGTCCAACTCAATATAAATAGATAATCCAATACGAATAATTGATTTAAATTTTCAAAACAAAAATTTGTTTTCACTTTAAAAATTTACTTTTCACACTCGTTCTAGGATACTACTGATCCTATCTCTAACGAGTCATTCTAATTGGATATTACTAACCCAATATCTGATGAATTCTTTCGTACGGTTCCAATGTGTCTTGTTCTCTAGCTTTGGTAAACCAAAGCTCTGATACCAACTGTGACGGCAAGGAATCTCGCTCGGTCCGAACCAGTCGCTAAACCGATCCGGGCCGTTCGAAACGCCCTATCGTTTGAGAACCGGACAAATCAGAACGCATACAGAAGAACATTTCATTGTATATTACAACAGTGCATCAGATTACAAGAATATACAGAGTATAAATGAATATTACACAGAAATATCAGAGATTTAAATTACATTTAAATACATAGCAGCGGAAAATAATACAATACACAACTAGAAGAGATATACGGATACAAAGCTTTCCGGATATCGTTCCAGCTGTAAACCAGGATCCTGTGAATATAAATCTGCAAAACCAAAACTACTAGCTGCCCGTGTCAAAATAAGGGCACCCAGAGTTTAGGTTAAAACAATAAACTCCAGGTCAGTCATGTGACTGGTGTGAGAACTAAAACAGTTATTAATCTTTATTTTAAATCATTAGGTAAATCAAGGGACCACGCCGTATAACACGGAACGGGTTTCCTCCCAAGAATACCAGTGCATAAAACAAACAGCGCAATGCTAAGTAAAGAAAAATGAAGCTGTTATAAGACCCAGGTCCCATCACACAATGCAACGCAGTCGAGGATAGGGTTTTCCCTTATAACAGCCAAAGAATGCTTGATACGTTTAAAACAAATCATTTGATACTATAATAAGTGCCTAGTGTATAAAACAACTTCAAATCATAAGTATCAATCATAGGCGGCATAAGCGCCCCATCCCACTATGTCGCCATATATAGGATTACAACTAAAAACGCAAATGTCGCGTATTTGGAAATTGGATTTCCATCTATGAACCGAGGCAAAAGATAGTCCTCAACCGATTCGAGACAATCTAGCCTACCATGTCTCAGGATCAGAGCTCGAGTGACCCTAGGAGCGACAGGGCCGGTCCACCGATGTGGATTAAAATGCCTGAACACTACGTTTCCCCGCCCTTTGGGGCGCAAACGAGCCAACGAATGACTCCATCGGTTCGAGAACGACCGATCAATCCGAGGCGCCTCGCAACAGCAACAACCACATAAGTCAAACTCGTCAGGGCGTGTAAAACCACTGACGCCACTTCTAGCTAGAAAGAAACGCAAGTCCTCCCTGAGGTCCGTCTCCCGTTTTTGGTTCATACCGGGTGTGAAACACGCGAGGTAAACGTTACACAAAGCTACGCCACAAAGGCCGTGCTTTGATCATCACCACAAGACTTTGCTTTTCAACAGAAGCCTTGATCATTTGCATCTTAGCATGCCACACAGGCAAACCATCCTATGCAACCGATATCAGTCACACAGAATGAAATCCGATGTCAGACACACAGTCCATTTACAAGTCCGTCCTGGGTCTGAACGAAACCGGAGGCACCTAGTACCCCGCATATCCATCGATCTCCAAGTACGTCTGGACGATCACTAACTGTTTCCATCTTCTTGGGTGTACAGCCCAATCAAGATCATCAGTTATCACCCAAACGACGTGAAGACCTCCGGTCTTCGACCATCGTCTTCATCTTCGACTTATCGTCGTATCAGTTATTCAGAATGGGATAAACCCGGTCTTTCCGAATAACTCGCGTATATATTATAAAAGTGTTACACAAACACAACATACGCCTCATTCCAACTCATTAGTCATTAACCGTAAATTAATCAAGAGAATAATTCCCCAAATATTAACCCCGAAGGCCGAAACCAACATCAGATCAATATCCAGAAAACCATTCTACTTAGCTAACCGACAGTTAGTTTCTAAATTTCACGTTCAAATCTAATTAAAGATTTAACTATCGCCTGGAGCAAAACTGGTGATACTCCATTCTCGATCTTTTCAATCTAATTAAAGATTCATTAAAACTCCCCTTAGTTTTAATCTGTGACTGGGTTAAAGAATCAGTGTCATTTAAAACACGGTTCACGATAAACCCAAAGTCACATCCCATTAATTATCGGGTTAAAGAACAAGTGTTATTTAAAACACTGTTCACGATAAACCCAAAAATCAATATCAATTCAATTCCAATTAAATATTATTTAATTGGTACACTTCATTAAATCTAAATAAAAAGATTTAATCTTTTCTCAACTGGGTTCAAGAACAGTGTTAGTGAAGACACCATTCACGACAAACCCAAATCACATTCATTAATTATCGGGTTAAAGAACAAGTGTTATTTAAAACACTGTTCACGATAAACCCAAAAATCAATATCAATTCAATTCCAATTAAATATTATTTAATTGGTACACTTCATTAAATCTAAATAAAAAGATTTAATCTTTTCTCAACTGGGTTCAAGAACAGTGTTAGTGAAGACACCATTCACGACAAACCCAAATCACATTCATTAATTATCGGGTTAAAGAACAAGTGTTATTTAAAACACTGTTCACGATAAACCCAAAAATCAATATCAATTCAATTCCAATTAAATATTATTTAATTGGTACACTTCATTAAATCTAAATAAAAAGATTTAATCTTTTCTCAACTGGGTTCAAGAACAGTGTTAGTGAAGACACCATTCACGACAAACCCAAATCACATTTGATATTCAATATAAGGCTCTGAATAGAAAATATATCGGCTTATATTCAATATCAAATTCTACGATTAACAAATGTCGTATTGGAAATAACGATATAAATATATATCTTTCAAATTTCCATAACAACACCTGTATAATCACGAATTCCAACATCGAAATATTCCGAAGACAATTTCGATTCAAATCCACTCCAATGCAATCATTGGAAATTTTGGTTATTTTCAAAACCCTTTTCAAATTCAATTTATTTATTTAAAAATAAATAGAATTATAATTCTAGTTCAAAACTAGTTCATTTCGATAAAAATCTATTTTTATCTTTTCAAATAGGGAGTTTTTCATCCCAATTCTTTCTAAATCATTTCTTATGATTTTACACAAATTATTACTATTTTTAATAATTTTATCAAGGCCCGTACAGTCGATTTCCAACAATGGCCATCGAACTGCACTTACAGCGACCTTTTTCGAATTTGATTTGGACGTATCTCCAAATCCAACCGTTAGATTTCAAATTTCTAATATTCGTTAGAAAGCTCTTTTCGATACGAACCCAAGGGTTCCGGTTTCAGGAGAATCCGACGGTCGGATCTCCCGCAATGTCCGTTTGAAATAAATGGTCGAAATTCGCGAACTACCGCGGCGCGGCGCGTTCTATTCAGGCCATTATATTATATATATATAATATATATAATATATATTTCGTCGATTTCTATTCAAAACAAATTATATAAATAGTTTTAAAATCGTTTCAAAACCTATTTCAACTTCCATTTCAATTCAAAGCAAAATTGAATTCTTCTTTATAAATTCGTTTCAAAATTCATTTCTATTCAATTCGAATTTCAATTCAATTTGAATTCATTTCAATTCGCTTTCAATTCCATTTGAATTCGTTTTCAATTCAATTCATTTCGAAATCGTTTTCAATTCAATTCATTTCGAAATCGTTTTCAATTCATTTTGAATTCGTTTTCAATTCAATTCATTTCGAAATCGTTTTCAATTCATTTTGAATTCGTTTTCAATTCAATTTGAATTCGTTTTCAATTCAATTCATTTCGAAATCGTTTTCAATTCAACTCATTTCGAAATCGTTTTCAATTCATTTTGAATTCGTTTTCAATTCAATTCATTTCGAAATCGTTTTCAATTCAATTCATTTCGAAATCGTTTTCAATTCATTTTGAATTCGTTTTCAATTCAATTCATTTCGAAATCGTTTTCAATTCAATTCATTTCGAAATCGTTTTCAATTCATTTTGAATTCGTTTTCAATTCAATTCATTTCGAAATCGTTTTCAATTCATTTTGAATTCGTTTTCAATTCAATTCATTTCGAAATCGTTTTCAATTCATTTTGAATTCGTTTTCAATTCAATTTGAATTCGTTTTCAATTCAATTCATTTCGAAATCGTTTTCAATTCAACTCATTTCGAAATCGTTTTCAATTCATTTTGAATTCGTTTTCAATTCAATTCATTTCGAAATCGTTTTCAATTCAATTCATTTCGAAATCGTTTTCAATTCATTTTGAATTCGTTTTCAATTCAATTCATTTCGAAATCGTTTTCAATTCAATTCATTTCGAAATCGTTTTCAATTCATTTTGAATTCGTTTTCAATTCAATTCATTTCGAAATCGTTTTCAATTCATTTTGAATTCGTTTTCAATTCAATTCATTTCGAAATCGTTCTCAATTCAATTCATTTCGAAATCGTTTTCAATTCATTTTGAATTCGTTTTCAATTCATTTCATTTCGAAATATTCGATTTCGAGATTACTTTTCAATATTCATTTTAAAATGAATAAAATCGATATAAATATCGTTTACGTCAAAATGGCGTCAATCTAATCAACACGGCTTCATAAATTTCTATTTTCAAATATTCTATTTCAAATATTTCCTATTATCAAAATATTTGTTATTATCAAAATATTCTTTATTTTCACGATTGGAATGAGGCCCAATCAATTACCATATAAAATTAATTATATGGATTTTCATACAACACATGTATATAATAACATTGAAAATAATCAACCATCAACCAAAGTGCACTACACTGTATAAGCATCAAATATAGATATTCAACGCTCATAACAGCCTGTCAATCTATCGATCGACATATTTAATCAATCAGGATGAGTGAAATTCATATTTCATCCCAACACCCGTGTGGGGTTTCAAACAATCAAACACAGATTTTAGTTGTGCAGTTGGGCGATGTGTAAAATTTATCGTCCCAATCAATGTCATTCAAATAAGTGTACATAAACAAACCATCTGGTTTGTAAATGAATATTTATTTATTCACTTCACTATTTTCATATTCACCTTAAAAATTATATTTTTATTGATAAAACATTTTATTTCAACTTATGAATTTCTATTCAATTCATTTACACAATAAAATGATATTTTTATTTTCTAACATATTTTAGAAAATTTCGGCGGCATAACGGCACGATACTAGAAACGGGACAAGGCCTAGCCTTATCCCCGGTCTAGTGAAGGCCCACGCCATTCACACATCAATCATATCAATTTCATTTTGCAAACCACAAAATTTGGAGTAAGGGTCTAACCTAGCCTTACTCCTACGCCTTATAACGGCGCACGTCTAATCCTAACCAATTTATCGATTCGATTTTTCACACCACAAACCACATTCAAACCAATTCGCAATCAATCACCAAACAATCAAACAAACAAGTCCATGGTCTGTGGACGATTGTGTCGGGTGCTACTAAGCACCGTCTGCATCCTAGTATATATATATATAACTAGAAAAATAAATTGAAAGGTGAGAAATTCTCACCTATAGCTATCCAGCATCTTGACTCTTCTTTGATAGAAATCTTCAACGTCATCGCATCTTCGTCATCTTCGTTGCCCAAGGCCACTATATATATAAAAATTGAATTTTTATTTCAAAGTTCAATATATAAAAATCGAATTTTTATTTCAAAGTTCCATATATAAAAATCGAATTTTTACTTCAAAGTTCAATATATAAAAATCGAATTTTTACTTCAAAGTTCAATATATAAAAATCGAATTTTTACTTCAAAGTTCAATATATAAAAATCGAATTTTTACTTCAAAGTTCAATATATAAAAATCGAATTTTTACTTCAAAGTTCAATATATAAAAATCGAATTTTTACTTCAAAGTTCAATATATAAAAATCGAATTTTTACTTCAAAGTTCAATATATAAAAATCGAATTTTTATTTCTGCTTTCAACATATAAAAATAATCTGATTTTCTTTTCTTTTTAAAAACAGTTTTTACTTGCTTTTAAAATCAGTTTTTTTTCTACTTAACAAAATCAGTTTTTGCATCTTTTAAAAATCAGTTTTGAATACTTTTAAAAATTCAGTTTTAATTTAATTTTTTTTTTAAAATCTGTTTTGAATACTTTTATTATTATATATTTTTTTTAAAAAAAAAAAACAGTTTTTAACTTTCTAAATTAAAATCAGTTTTAAATTTTTAAAACCTAAATCAGTTTTTATCTTTATTTAGAAAACAGTTTTTACTTTATTTTTAAAACAGTTTTACAGATTAAAATAAAATAAAATAAAAAAGAAAATAAAATACATATATAAAAAAAAAAAGGAAACGCTCACCGAACTGCGAAGAAGGGGAGGGGAAAGAAGAAGTCGTCTGCGGCTTCAGCATCGCCAGCGAGGGGGGGGTAGCTTCGTCGGCGGCTTCCAGGGGCTCGCGGTGGCGTTCGATTCGGATCTGGGGGGGGGGGCGTCTCGTCTTCGTCGAGGAGGGCAGAGGGGGCGGGAAGCGGTCGGAGTAGGGTGATGGCGGGCAGAGGGGGCGGCAGCCTCCTGGAGCGGCGAAGGCGAATCTCGATGGGGGGGGGCGACGGGTTTGATTTAGGTTTTCCTTTCTCTTTTTTTTTTTATAAATGAAATCGGTATGAAATACTGGGGGGGGCCAAGCAGAAGAAAAGGGGGAGAGAATTTTTTTTTTTTTTATTTAATTATTAAAAAGTTGACTTTTACATATGAACTCGAAACGAGGCCCACCGCCTGTCGTCCATAGCGTTTTACCCCCATTCTGAACACAATGGGATATGTATCGCAGGCTGATTCGGTCGTTTGAATCAGTTTCCCTTTGGATTTTCATTTAAATCACTATTTTGAATTTTAAACGCACATTTCAAATTACCGGGGTCACATACTAACTAGAAAAATTCCAGAAAAATATTTTCTAGCTTCGTATTGACGATACGGTCCTAACAAAACTAGTTTCGTCGAATTCTGAGACCGTTTGAAAAATGGCCAATTTCCAGTCGATTAAAATCAACTGAAACTGGTCAAACGCGTTTTCCTTTGCCACGCTTACATATTGATTCGAAAAATTATGAAATTTGGAATCTAGCAATAACTCGACATCACGGACCCAACAAAACTGGTTTCGTCGAAATCCGAGGTCGTTTGCAAAATGTCCATTTTTAAGGGCCTTATATATATAAAAATATATAAAAATTCCACAGCGACTATTTCTAATTTTAAACTGGACATATCTCATCATTTCTAAGATGAAATCTCAGTTTGTTAACTTCGTTACAAAGATATAGTTATACAGATTCAAATATTTCTTGTTTCGTTCAATTCTGACTTATATTGAATTCTGTATATTCATTTGAAATTAGAAATCGAATTTTCGAACTACCGCGCCATTTTCTATTCCTTTTATAATTATATATAATTATTATATATTCTAACGACGACGTATATAATATATACGTTCGAATTCCATTCAAAATAAATTTCTCGTCGAGATTATTTAAAATAATTCATTTTAAATAATCAAAATTCGCTAAAATGGCAAAAATAAAAATTTTAAACTGGCCCAGATTTTCCGGGTTGTTACAGCCACACAGGCCGTGCTTTGATCATCAACCACAAGACTCTGCTTTTCAACAGAAGCCTTGATCATTTGCATCTTAGCATGCCACACAGGAAAACCACTCCATGCAACCGATATCCATCAATCACACAGAATGATATCCAATGTCAGACACACAGTCCATTTACAAGTTCGTTCTGGGTCTGAACGAAACCGGAGGCACCTCGTACCTCACATATCCATCGATCTCCAAGTACGTTTGGATGATTACCAACTGATTCCCTCCTCTTGGGTGTACAACCCAATCAAGATCATCAGTAATCACCCAAACGATGTGAAGACCTCCGGTCTTCGACCATCGTCTTCATCCTCGACACCGCGTCGAATCAGTTATTTAGAATGGGATACACCTGGTCTTTCTGAATAACTCGCGTATATATTAAACATGTGTTACACAAACACAACATATGCCTCATTCCAATTCATCAGTCACTAATCGTAAATTAGCAAGAGAATAATTCCCCAAATATTAACCCCGAAGGCCGAATCCAACATCAGATCAATACGCAGGAAACCATTCTTCTTAGCTAACCTACAATTAGTTTCTAAATTTCACATTCTTAGGGAAAGGTTCCCATTAATTTTATCAATGATAAATTCTTTAAAATTTACTCTTTAATCTTCCTTTGAATATCACTTCAAACTAATCGGGATCAGCGAACCACACCGACGTAATTATTTATTTTATTTCCCAATCCCAACCTATTCATCCCAAGGAGAAAAACAGGTAATACTCCATATCTAACACCACGGTGGTATCGGTAAAGTTAATTACCATTTCACGTTCAAATCTAGTTAAAGATTTAAGTATCGCTTGGAGCAAAACTGGTGGTACTCCATTCTCGATCATTTTAATCTAATTAAAGATTCATTAAAACTCCACTTAGTTTTATTCTTTAACTGGGTTAAAGAACCGATGTCATTTAAAACACGGTTCACGATAAACCCAAAATCACATTCTATTTCATCAGCCTTTAACCGTAAATTAGCAAGTGAACATTCCCTAAGTAATAACCCCGAAGGCCTAAACCAACATCAGATCAATACCCAGGAGACCATTCAACTTAACTAATCTCCAGTTAGTTTCTGATTTTCTTAACTCCATTGGATCTAAGAATAGTATTATTGAAGATACCATTCACGACAAACCCAAATCACATTTGATATTAAATACAAGGCTCTGAATAGAAAATATATCGGCTTATATTCAATATCAAATTCTACGACAACCGAATATCGTTTTGGAAATAACGATATTTCAAATTTCCATAGCAATATTTGTATCATCACGAAATCCAACATCGAAATATCCCAAAGACAATTTCGATTCAAATCCATTCCAATTCAATTATTGGAAATTTTGGTTACTTTTAAAACCATTTCAAATCCACTTTATTTATTTTAAAAATAAATAGAATTATAATTCTAGTTCAAAACTAGTTCTTTTCGATAAAAATCTATTTTTATCTTTTCAAATATGGAATTTTTCATCCCAATTCTTCACAAATCATTTCTTATGATTTTACACAAATTATTACTATTTTTAATAATTTTATCAAGGCCCGTACAGTCGATTTCCATCAACGGCCATCGAACTGCACTTACAACGACCTTTTCCAAATTTGATTTGGACATAATTCCAAATACAACCGTTAGATTTCTAATTTCTAATATTCGTTAGAAAGCTCTTTTCGATACGAACCCAACGGTTCCAATTTTAGGAGAATCCGATGGTCGGATCTCCCGTAATATCCATTCGAAGTCAATGGTCGAAATTCGCGAACTGCCGCAGCGCGGCACATTCTATTCAGGCCATTATATATATAATATAAATATATTATATATATTTCGTCGATTTCCTTTTAAAACATATTTTATAAATCATTTTTAAATTCGTTTTCAAAACGATTTCAATTTCATATTCAATTTTGAATCAAATTTGAATATTCCACATCATCAATATCCAAATGATAATATTTTCAAAACGATATATTTTGAAATCACTCACTTTCCTATATTCATTTTAAAAACGAATATAATCGATATAAATATCGTTCACGTCAAAATGACGTCAATCTAATCAACACGGCTTTATATCTCAATTACTTCATTATTTTATTCAACAAATGAATATTTTCTATTCAACACATGAATCTATATTTCTATTCAACCAATGAATTTATATTTCTGTTCAACACATGAATATATATATATATATTTCTATTCAACACATGAATTTATATTTTTATTCAACACATGAATTTATATTTCTATTCAACACATGAATTTATATATATTTCTATTCAACACATGAATTTATATTTCTATTCAACACATGAATTTATATTTCTATTCAACACATGAATTTATTTTTCTATTCAACACATGAATATATATATATATATTCAACTCATGAATTTATATTTCTTATTTTACAAATTGGAATGAGGCCCAATCAATTACCATATAGTGTTAATTATATGGATTCTATACAACACATGTATATAACCGCAACGATAAATAATCAACCATCATCTAGAGTGCACCACACAACTGCATAAGCATTAAATATAAATAATTAACGCTTACACAGTCTGTCAATCCATCGATTGACATACAACTAAACAGTTGGGATTAGTGTACGTCAAATCTCATCACAATACCCGTGTGGGGTTTCAAATCAACAAACACAGATTTTATTTGTGTAGTTGGGCGATGTGTAAAATTTATCGTCCCAATCAATATCAGTCAAATCAATGTATATAAACAAATCGTCCGATTTGTTTATAAATATTTATTTTATATACACGTTAAAAATTATATTTTTAACTATATAAAATATTTTCCCCTATAAAATATTTTATTTCATTCCACATCACACAATCAAATTTCACAACACAACAATCAAACAAACAAGTCATCCATGGTCGGTGGACGACGGGTGTCGGGTACTACTAAGTACCGTCTGCATCCTAGTATATATTTCAACTAGAAATCAAAATAAAAGTGAGGAGTTCTCATCGAATAGCTAAACCAACGCCACGACTCTTCATATGTAGGAAATCTTCGCTTTGTTTCCAACGAGATCTGTTCAACACCGTTTGTGTTAAAAAAAATATTTTTAACAATGCTACTTTCTATATAAAAATCGAATTTTTATCCTATCGCTACATATATAAAGATTAATTTTTTTTACTATCTATATAATATAAAAACCGTATTTTTATTATCTCTATAATATAAAAAAAATATTTTTATTTTCTACATTATATAAAAATTATATTTTAATTATCTACATTACATAAAAATTATATTTTAATTCTCTACATTACATAAAAAATATATTTTTATACCGCTATTATATATGTAAAAATCAAACTTTTTACGCGATGTTATTTTTAAATCACATCTTTCAAGACAATGCTATTTTATTTTACAAAATTAATGCTTTTTTATATTCTCAAAAGCAATGCTGTTTCTATTCTCAAAAACAACAATCATGTTTCTATATTTTCAAAATCATTTCTTTTTTTTTCTTCCAAAAATCATACTCTAGTTTATATTTTCAAAAAAACAAATTCTAGTTTATCTTTTCAAAAACAAAGTGATATACATTTTAAAAACAAGGTGACATACATCTGAAAAACAAGGTGATATATATTAGAAAAACAAGGTGATATATATTTGAAAAACAAAATTAATGTTATTTTTATTTGTAAAAATGAAATTAAAATCATTGTTATTTATTTTTCTTTAAATAAAACTGATTTTACTATGTATGTAAATCAAATAAACTCTCACCTTCTTTCTTCCTTCTGATTTTTCCCTGTACCACGCTCAAGAACTACCCATCGTTCAAACCCCTCAAGACTTCATCGTCTCTTGGAAAAATGGACCGCCGCACGCTGCCTGGGAGGATCGGAAGCTGATCTATGGTGTACACGAGGAGCGCCGCTTCAAGAGCTCCCTGCGCCTCTACTGACGACGCACTCGCATGACCGCCTGCGCCTGAAAACGTGCACCAACTTCGAGGCTTTAAGCTCGAAAATCTCCCCCTACGCTACACAATAAATCTTCATACCAGTGTAGAATTAAAGAGGAAAGAATTCTTTTGAATTTCCTGGCGCTCAACAAGCGGATTCAATGTTTGAAGAGGGAGAAAATCGTGAAATCGCGTTCTCTTGTTAAGGGGGAGGCGGTTTTCTTCAGTTGACCACTAAAAGGTGGACTAGGGTTTGACTTAGGATTTATAAGGCTAGGGTTATATATAATTTATATATATTTAATAATATAAAATTCCAATGCTACTTGTTTAACGATTCGAGCTCTAAACAAATTCGAACGACTGACGCCACTAGCTAATTACCCCCATTCCGAACACAATGGGATATGTATCGCAAGCTGATTCGATCGTTTCGACCAGTTTTCATCAAAATTAAAATATAAATCTATATATTGAATTTGAACGTGCATTTCAATTTACCGGGGCCACATACGAACTCTAGAAATCCCCGAAAAATATTTTCTAGCTTCGTATAGACGATACGGTCTTTCGTCGAATTCTGAGACCGTTTGAAAAATGGTCATTTTCCAGTCGATTAAAATCAGTTGAAACTGGTCAAACGCATTTTCCTTTGCCACACTCACATATTGATTCAAAAAATTACGAATTTCGGAATCTAGCGATAACTTGACATCACGGATCCAACAAAAGTGGTTTCGTCGAATACCGAGGTCGTTTGCAAAATTTCCATTTTAAAGGGCCAAAATTCCATAGCGACTATTCTGAATTTTCAACTGGACATAACTTTTTATCCCCGCTATGAAATTTCGACTTTTCGGATTCGTTGGAAAGATATTCTCAAATAGATTCTAATATTTTTGGTTTCGCAAAAATCTGGTTTATTTAGCACCCGGTACATTCATTTGAAATTTGAAATCGAATTTTCAAACTACCGCGCCATTTTCAATTCCTTTTATAATTAAAATAAAATATTTATATTATAACGACGCTCTATATAAATATATACGTTTAATTCTATTCAAAATAAATTTATCATCGATATTATTTAAAATAATTCATTTTAAATATTCAAAATTCATCAAAATTGCCAAAATAAAAATTTTAAATTGGCTCAGAATTTCCGGGTTGTTACAGTTACATTCTTCACCTCTTAAAAGAAACTTCATCCCGAAATCTTTCTGAAGAGGCAAAAAACACAAATTCCTCTAACAAACATGTTATACAACCAAGTTATTTATTTATATCAGCCATACTAATGTGATTGATTATGTAATGCAGACTCGCTAAAGTCACCTCAGTTCGGACGTGAAATGATGATGTATGTATGAAAAAGATCCTAATATTCATATAATTTCAATAAGAGTTCTCAGAGCATTTATGTTGCAAACAATTCCTACCATCCAATCCAACACCATGATCCAACGATAAAATCTTAAAATTTTCGAGAAAGTTGATAAAATTTAAAAATTTCATGCCTTCCATCGAATTTATTCACTGTCATACTTGAACCAATCTAATTCAATATTGTAAAGCCTTGAAATCCTATGCTCAACAGTATCTGTGGTGGCACAAAATTACAAGGGTTTCGTCTTTGTCTCCATTATCTGATTAGGCTCTACCAAAATTTGTCATAGTGTGAAGGTATCATATCAAATATAAAACAAAAAACATCATGGGCACCAATCACCAATTAATCTCTCATACTTCCTAAATATTGTGAAAGCCCTAAAAAAGCAATGCTAACTTTTCTAACCTTCACAATCTTCAAATCAAAATTTTCCAAAGTCACAAATAACAAATTTGGTTAGAGTAAAAAAAAATTCGATATTTGTCTCATTAACACTTTAGTAATTTGGATGGCCTCCTCGGAATATTTATAGAGTGCCTACCAACTACCAAAAAGGTAACTATCTAATCCTATAAAGATAAATAATAGTGAAGGCTTAAGACCTTAAAATCAAACTTAATACACAAATCGAACAATTTGACTCATGCCAGGTTTAGGCATTAAAATATAAAAAAAACTTCATGTCTTAAGACTTCATAAATTAGGTCTCTGCTTTTCAAAAATAACCAAAAAATAACGTATATATTTGCCAAACTTCACATTATAATTCAATACATGATCATCCTCGTATTCAAGCAAAAAAAACTAAAAAAAATGATCCGAAACAAAAAAAATTAAAAAAGTCACGTTCCATCGAATTTCAGCAATTTTTCATAAAATTGTAGATATCGTAGCAACTATTTCTAAAAAATGCAATTTTTAATGCAATTTTTGTTGATTTACTTAAATTTAACAAAACCTACACTTATTTAAACATCGATATACTGCAGAAAAATCATCAAAAAAACTCTATACAAATGAAAATGTTTCATTTTCAGGAAAATTGCAGTAAAAGAAGTCATTATTTGCAATAATTGCTTAAATTTCAGCATTTTTTTCACAAAAAAACACACATATATGATACACTGTAAGATAATTGTAGATATATCAATAATGATTCAGAATAATGTAGACATTGCTACAACTTTTTTTACATTTTTATTACCAGCAATACAATTCGTGAAAAATTGTTGAAATGTCAGCAATTTTGCACAAAAAGAGCTAATTTTTCAGTGTTTTTTTTTTTTTTTTTTGCATTGTCCTTCCTTAATTACTTACAATCTTTTTTTTTCTTTTTTATGCAGCAACGTGAAAAAACAAGTTGCTACAGTAAATAAGGACCTGCTTTACACATAAACTTATGGAGTGAGCCGCATTGAATTAAGTTTGGAAATAGGGATTCCTCCTTAATTTCTACTGCACAGAAACTCCTTCACATTTTTTTTTTGTAAATATGGTCCCTATAATTTGATTACTGGACAATTGCACAAGTATATGCAATTACTTAGTGGATAATTATAGATGTTTATGAAATTATATCTAAAAATTGCATAAATATCCGTAATTTTCGTATGAAAAATTGTGGATATCTAAAAACTGCGGAAATTTCCATAATTTTTCGTTGAATAATTGCGGAAATTTCAGCAATTTTTGGATATAATTACATAAATGCTTACAATATTCACTGAATATTGCATAAATTTGTACAATTATTAGTTAACTTAATTATAGGGACCTAGTTTACGTATCTTTTTAGGAAGGATGTTTTGGCTACTTTGAAACTTAATATTGACTTTAGCCAAACTATCCCTAAATATTGTTCCTACTATCCACGATTGATGATAAATCCTTGGATTCAATAAATTCTCTAAACCTTTTCATTAAAGGTAAGCTAAAAAACTTCATTAATCTCACATGTTTGATTTATAATATTTACTATATACACTATGACTACTACTAAGAGCTACAACACTGAATCATTACATTTTCACAGTATCAAATACTATGCAAGAAACAGTATCATTTACATTTAATACAGTCTCCTTACCTATCTTGAATAGCCTTCAGTATCTTCCTATGGATTACTGAAAACAGCTCATTTGCATTCAAATTGTCGTACCCAAAGATCCTATTATTTCTTTCCATTCATATTGCATAAATAAAAAAATTCAATATCTTCAACAACATGCTTGCTCTTTTAGTCTTGCATCTAGTAGCCATGAATATATTAAACCATTCTATGATGCTTGAATTTGAAGGTTTGTGAAAACCTCCATTAGCCAAAATCCTGACCCATATATGCTGTACATAAGCGCACTCGAAAAATAGATGGACGTTAGACTCAGATTCAGACTTGCATAACACACATATATCATCCTGAATTATGCCCATATTATGTAGCTTATCCTTTATATTCAAAGCGTTAGCCATCACTTTCCAAAGAAGAAGAATTTCCTTTGCTGAGTGACCTACATTCTAGATACTTGCATGCCATAGAAAGACCTGCCTTTCATTTAGCATCAGATTATACACTTGCTTGATTGAATGTACTTTCCCTTTCCATAGAATAACACTAACACCACTATAACTGTTCCACAAATTTCTCAATTCAGCAGAGCTTGAATATGGTAGAGTGAGTTTACCATCACGAAAATAGTTATCAATAGTGTTGAATCTGGAATTCAAGAATTTCTTCTCAAATTATAATCAACAACATTACTCAAGATAAGACCAGGTTTTGCCCATGGATTATGCCAAAAGGAAATATGTGAAATACTTCTACAATTACATTGAATGAATGGCAGAAATACAACCCGGAGCTTTAATATGTTTCTCCAACTCCAACTGGAATTTGGAGCTATTGTCATAGTCCAAAAGTTGTTCCTCCCTATCAAATTATGATGCACCCATGAGGACCACAATCCCTTATCAATTGAAAAGAGATTCTCATAATACACTGACATGGTTGCTTTATTCCAAACTGTAAGTTTAGTGATTCCTAGACCACCATATTTCTTGTCATCAAACAATTTATGAAAAGAAAAGGGAATCATCTTCTTAGAGAAAGGGTATCCATTCCAAAGAAACTTGTTAAGAGCACTGTTAACCATGTTAATGAGCTTGACATGAAAGATTTAATGTATGGTCCAGTAAGTTGTCATAGCCACTACAATTGATTGAACAATTGTTAATCTACCAGCCTGTGAGAGCATACAACTTGGCCATTGTTGCAACTTACTAATAATCTTCTTAAACAATTGTATACACTTCTCCTTAGTTATCCTTGAACTAACAAGTGGCAAATCCAGATAATATACATTGCTAGACAACTACTTTAAACCTACACAGTTAATTATCTCCTTTTTTTCCTTAATGATAGACCATCTATTAGAATCCGAGACTTTTGAACATTAATTTGAAGACCAGTGATAGAATAGAAAAAGTTGAGAGTTGAAAGAATACAAAGAATGTTACGAACTGTTGGCTTTGTAAAGATTATTAAATCATCAACAAACAAAAGATGAGTAATCACTAGTACTTTGCATTTTGGATTCAAATCCAAATTACCTTTATCAACTTGTTCAATCAGAAGGGAATTTAATAGCTCCATAACAATGATAAAAAGGTATGCTAAAATTGGATCCCCTTTCCTTACTCCTTGGGTACCCTTAAAGTATCCATGTAGAATGCCATTTCTTGAAATTGAGTATATAGGTGATAAGACACATGCATAATTCCATGCAAGGAAAGGTTTGGGAAAATTCATTCTTAACATCACAATTAAAATCGAGTTCCATGAAACTGAATCAAATGCCTTCCTTATGTCCAATTTAATCATGCATCTAGTGGATATATTCTTTCTATTATAGCCACATAAAAATTCCTGAGTAATGATTACGTTATCACTGATTGATCTACCAGAAATGTATGCAGATCGATTCGAAGAAATGATAGATGGCAGAGCCATCTGAAGTCTATTTGTGAAAAGCTTAGAAATTACCTTATACACAATATTGAAACAAGATATAGGTTTGAACTCAGAAACTGAAGTAAGATTATCTACTTTAGGGATTAAAGCAATTGCAATGGCAGATAAACTTGCAGGAAAATGATTGTGGAAAAAGTAAAACTGAATTGCATTAATAATATCATGACCTATTGTTAACAAACATTTTTAGAGAAAAAATGCACTATATCCATCAGGCCCTTTACAGATAGAAGCATCCAAGCAAAATACATATGATTTAGTTTCATCACTGGTGACAACACTAATTATCTAAAGGGTTTGATTATTTGATTAATAAGTGAAGGCAGACTTAAGTGATAGTGAAGGCACACATTTATTTGATAATTGGAAGTGGATGCCAAAATGAAAGAGAAATAATTCACAAAAGTATTATTAATGCCATCAAGATTTGATTGAAGATTACCATTCAAATCCTTGATTATGAAGATAAAATCTCTGTTCTTCTTAATCTTTAGCATATTATGGAAGTACTTTGTGTTTCTATCAGCTTACATTTCCCTACTTAGGTATGACTTCTGCCTTAAAGCATGTAGTTCCATGTCTAAAGCATCAAGTTCTTCTTTAATGCATATTCGCTATAGCTGAACATCATTTGGATTTCCATGTAATTGCACTTGAATCCTAGCAAGTTCTTCTTTGATTGATGTTGATTGTTTGGAGCCTTTACCAAAATTATGAGCTTACCATACCCTAAGATGAAACTTTAATAATCTCACATTGTGTAAAAGTTTGTGAATGGGATTATCTATGACCTATGTAGACCAAACCTGCAATGAAATGTTAGAAAATTCTGGATATTTAGTCTAAATTTTAAAAAAAGGTCTTACCCTTACCAATACCATCCTCATTACCCCATTAAAAAGATAAAGGACAATGACCAGAAATGGATAGGAGTAGAATTTAATAGCATGATTTAGGCTAGATATTCAAAATGTTAGAATTGACAAAAATATGACCAAGCTTACACATTGTAGGGTTACCTGATCTACTGAATTTAGACCAAGTATAATATAAACCAAAAATACTAACAAGGACCATAAACCTATTTTTTTAATTTATATAATTTATGTTCTAGTCCATACTAATAACTAAAACAATCTTTCTATGTTCTAGTTTGCTGAAATTCAAGTCTTATTAAAGTTCCTTTGCTACAATTTTCATAAATTAGCCCAAAAAACAAAGAAAGAATATTGACATATCAAAATCATAAGAAATGAGTATTTTTATTTGGAATAAATAGTATAAACTATGTGAAACACGTAAATTTACATATCTCTTCCTTTATACTTCGTACATACTCCTTATAATTTGAAACATAGGCTTTTTTGAAAAATGACAAAAGGGCTAGTTTACAAAAATTAAACAAATGTACTTGAACAAAAAAGACGTAAATAGATTCAAACAAAAATGGGTATTTTATGCAAATCCAATATTTATGCCTATTGCTTAAATCCATGCCTTAAATTCTATTTTTATAGGATGAAACTTTGGAAGCTAAATTTCTTCTTCACTCAATATTCCAAAGCTTTGAGAACAAGACTTTTCCACATTATGGGCTGCAAATATGATTTCCTTTTTAATTTCCAAATTTAAATGTGAGTATCCGCTAGTTAGGTATCCCCGTAAAATTTTCTTACCCACAATAAATTTAAAAAGTGTTTTTAAATTCCAAATCAACACAAGCACAAATAGGGATACATTACTTTCACCACTTAATATAATATACCAATCATCATGGGAGATTACTAGCGATAAAAATCTCAAAACCTAAGAAAAGAAAATGCTTTTGGAAGCTATCACTTACATTCAAGTGGGATAAACAACACTGAAGTCTTAATTTTTTATTCCAAACTTAACATATCATTCCAAATTTTTTTTATTTTCTCCAGTTATTAATTTTAGCTTTTCTCATAGACGTTGTGACCCTCCACGTCTGTTAATGTCACCCTTTAACAGAATGCATTAAATTTCGTGAAGCGTTATAAGTAAACAGAAACAGAAACATAACAAGTCATATACAAAATAACAGCGGAATTTAAAACTTTATTTTCCAAATAGAAAACACCATCGTCCAAAACCCAGCTACAACATAAGTCTGAAGTACATAAAATGTAACAACCCGGAAAATCTGGGCCAGTTTGAAAATTTTATTTTGGCAATTTTAGCGAATTTTGATTATTTAAAATGAATTATTTTAAATAATATCGACAATAAATTTATTTTGAATATAATTCGAACGTATATATTATACGCGTCGTCGTTAGAATATAAATAATTATATATAATTATAAATAGAATTGAAAATGGCGCGGTAGTTCGATAATTCGATTTCAAACTTCAATTGAATGTACCGGGTGCAAAACAATCCGGATTTTAGTGAAACCAAAAATAATGGAATCTAATAGTGAATATCTTTCCAACGAATCCGAAAAATCAAAAGTTAGTAGCGGGAATCAAAAGTTATGTCCAGTTGAAAATTCTGAATAGTCGCTATGGAATTCAGGCCCTTAAAAATGGACATTTTGCAAATGACCTCGGATTTCGACGAAACCACTTTTGTTGGATCCGCAGTGTCAAGTTATCGCTAGGTTTCAAATTTCATAATTTTTCGAATCAATATGTGAGCGTGGCATAGGAAAACGTGTTTTGACCATTTCAGTTGATTTTAATCGACTGGAAATTGGCCATTTTTCCAACGGTCTCAGAATTCGACGAAACTAGTTTTGTTAAGACCGTATCGTCAATACGAAGCTAGAAAATATTTTTCGAGAATTTTTAGGGTTAGCATGTGACCCCGGTAATTTGAAATGTACGTTTAAAATTCAATATAGAGATTTAAATGTAGATTCAACGGAAACTGATTGTAACTATCGAATCAGCTTGCGATACATATCCCATTGGGTTCGGAATGGGGGTGAAACGCTATGGGCGTCAGGCGTTGGGCCTCGTTTCGTGGTCCTGGGTAAAAGTCAACTTTAAATAAAAAAAAAAAAAAAAAAAAAAATAAAAAAATAAATAATATTTTTAAATTCCCTCCCCTTTATCTTTCTTCTGCCCCCCCCCCCCCCCGATTTCACTTTACAGGAAGGAAAAAAAAAAAAAAAAAAGGAGACGGAGGCGGAATTCGTCGCGCCCCTAGGCGGCGGCGACCACCGCAGCTCCCCCATCGAAACCCCACCCCCCCAGTGCCGCGGCGAGCCACCAGAGCACCCCCCCCTATCGCGAAGCAACCCCCCCCTGAATCGACTGCAGCCGCCCCCCCCAATTCGTCGAACCACCTGACGAGGACCGAAGCCCCCCCAGCCGACGATCTTTCCACCGCCGACAGCCACTGATTCCCCCCCCCTCTCTCTTCGCAGAAATGTAAGTTTTTTTATTTTTTTATTTTTGTTTTGTTTTGTTATTTTAATGATTTTAAAACTGTTCTATTTAATTAGGATTGAAACTGATTTTTTTTTTTTTATATATAAGTAAAACTGATTTTTTATAAAAGTAAAAATGATTTTGTAAAAAGAAATAAAAACTGATTTTTTAGTTAAAAATAAAAACTGATTTTTGGTTAAAAATAAAAACTGATTTTTTTTGGGTTAGAAATAAAATTAGAACTCTTTTGAAAATAAAATTAGAATTGGTTTTTAAATTTGTATATAGCATTGATTAAGAAATATATAAATTTGTTAAAGAAAAATATAAAAACTTTGCTAAGACAAAATATATATATACCTTGTTTAGGAAAATATATTTTGTTTAGAAATATAAAAATGTACATTGTTTTAAATTAAATTTAGCATTGGGTTTTTATAATGAGGTAGAAATAAAAATATGATTTTTATATATTGAACATCGAAATAAAAAATCGATTTTTATATATTGAACTTTGAAATAAAAAATCGATTTTTATATATTGAACTTTGAAATAAAAATATGATTTTTATATATTGAACATCGAAATAAAAAATCGATTTTTATATATTGAACTTTGAAATAAAAAATCGATTTTTATATATTGAACTTTGAAATAAAAATATGATTTTTATATATTGAACATCGAAATAAAAATTCGATTTTTATATATTGAACATCGAAATAAAAATTCGATTTTTATATATTGAACTTTGAAATAAAAATTCGATTTTTATATATTGAACTTTGAAATAAAAATTCGATTTTTATATATTGAACTTTGAAATAAAAATTCGATTTTTATATATTGAACTTTGAAATAAAAATTCGATTTTTATATATTGAACTTTGAAGTAAAAATTCGATTTTTATATATATAGTGACTACGGGCAACGAAGATGACGAAGAGGCGATAACGAGGAAGACTTCTGCAGATGAAGAGCCGTGGAGCTAGGATAGCTATATGTGAGAACTTCTCACTCAAATTTACTTTTCTAGTTATATATATACTAGGATGCAGACGGTGCTTATTAGAAGCACCCGACACCCGTCCACATACCATGGACTTGTTTGTTTGGATTGTTTGGTGATTGATTGAGATATTGGTTTGAATGTGGTTTGTGGTGTGAAAAATCGAATCGATAAATTGGTTAGGATTAGACGTGCGCCGTTATAAGGCGAAGGAGTAAGACTAGGTTAGACTCTTACTCCAAATTTTGTGGTTTGCAAAATGAAATTGATTTGATTGATGAGTGAATGGCGTGGGCCTTCACTAGACCGGGGACAAGGCTAGGCCTTATCCCGTTTTTAGTATCGTGCCGTTATGCCGCCGAAATTTTCTAAAATATGTTAGAAAAATAAAAATATCATTTTATTGAATAAATGAATTGAATAGAAATTCATAAGTTGAAATAAAATGTTTTATCGTTAAAAATATAATTTTTAACGTGAAGTGAATAAAATAGAATATTCATTTACAAACCAGACGGTTTGTTTATGTACACCTATTTGAATGACGTTGATTGGGTCGATAAATTTTACACATCGCCTAACTGCACAAATAAAATATGTGTTCGATTGTTTGAAACCCCACACGGGTGTTGGGATGAAATTTGAAGTTCACTCATCCTGATTGATTGAATATGTCGATCGATTGATTGACAGGCTGTTATAAGCGTTGAATATCTATATTTGATGCTTTTACAGTGTAGTGCACTTTGGTTGATGGTTGATTATTTTCAATGTTATTATATACATGTGTTGTATGAAAATCCATATAATTAATTTTATATGGTAATTGATTGGGCCTCATTCCAATTTGAAAAATAAAGAATATTATAAAATAAAAGTTCATGTGTTGACAGTACTCATTCATTGAGATTGGTCATGTGTTGAACAAAATATTTTTATAATAACAACTATTTTGGAAAAAGAAATATTTGAAATAGAATATTTGAAAATAGAAATTTATGAAGCCGTGTTGATTAGATTGACGCCATTTTGACGAGAACGATATTTATATCGATTTTATTCATCTTAAAAATGAATATTGAAAAGTGATTTCGAAATCGAATATTTTGAATTGAATTGAATTGAAAACGATTTCGAAATGAATTGAATTGAAAACGATTTCGAAATGAATTGAATTGAAAACGATTTCGAAATGAATTGAATTGAAAACGATTTCGAATTGAATTGAATTGAAAACGATTTCGAAATGAATTGAATTGAAAACGATTTCGAAATGAATTGAATTGAAAACGATTTCGAAATGAATTGAATTGAAAACGATTTCGAAATGAATTGAATTGAAAACGATTTCGAAATGAATTGAATTGAAAACGATTTCGAAATTGAATTGAATTGAAAACGATTTCGAAATGAATTGAATTGAAAACGATTTCGAATTGAATTGAATTGAAAACGATTTCGAAATGAATTGAATTGAAAACGATTTCGAATTGAATTGAATTGAAAAACGATTTCGAAATGAATTGAATTGAAAACGATTTCGAAAAGAATTGAATTGAAAACGATTTCGAAATGAATTGAATTGAAAACGATTTCGAAATTGAATTGAATTGAAAACGATTTCGAAATGAATTGAATTGAAAACGATTTCGAAATTGAATTGAATTGAAAACGATTTCGAAATGAATTGAATTGAAAACGATTTCGAATTGAATTGAATTGAAAACGATTTCGAAATGAATTGAATTGAAAACGATTTCGAAATGAATTGAATTGAAAACGATTTCGAAATGAATTGAATTGAAAACGAATTGAAATGAATTCAAATTGAATTGAAATTTGAATTGAATAGAAATGAATTTTGAAACGAATTTATAAAGAAGAATTCAATTTTGATTTGAATTGAAAAGGAGGTTGAAATTGCTTTTGAAACGAATTTAAAACTATTTATATAATTCGTTTTAAATAGGAATCGACGAAGTATATATTATATATATTATATATATAATATAATGGCCTGAATAGAACGCGCCGCGCCGCGGCAGTTCGTGAATTTCGACCATTTATTTCAAACGGACATTGCGGGAGATCCGACCGTCGGATTCTCCTAAAACCGGAACCGTTGGGTTCGTATCGAAAAGAGCTTTCTAATGAACGTTAGAAATTTGAAATCTAACGGTTGGATTTGGAATTATGTCCAAATCAAATTCGAAAAAGGTCGCTGTAAGTGCAGTTCGATGGCCATTGTTGGAAATCGACTGTACGGGCCTTGATAAAATTATTAAAAATAGTAATAATTTGTGTAAAATCATAAGAAATGATTTAGAAAGAATTGGGATGAAAAACTCCATATTTGAAAAGATAAAAATAGATTTTTATCGAAATGAACTAGTTTTGAACTAGAATTATAATTCTATTTATTTTTAAATAAATAAATTGAATTCGAAAAGGGTTTTAAAAATAACCAAAATTTCCAATGATTGCATTGGAGTGGATTTGAATCGAAATTGTCTTCGGAATATTTCGATGTTGGAATTCGTGATTATACAGGTGTTGTTATGGAAATTTGAAAGATATATATTGATATCGTTATTTCCAATACGACATTTGTTAGTCGTAGAATTCGATATTGAATATAAGCCGATATATTTTCTATTCAGAGCCTTGTATTGAATATCGAATGTGATTTGGGTTTGTCGTGAATGGTGTCTTCACTAACACTATTCTTGAACCCAGTTGAGAAAAGATTAAATCTTTTTATTTAGATTTAATGAAGTGTACCAATTAAATAATATTTAATTGGAATTGAATTGATATTGATTTTTGGGTTTATCGTGAACAGTGTTTTAAATAACACTTGTTCTTTAACCCGATAATTAATGAATGTGATTTGGGTTTGTCGTGAATGGTGTCTTCACTAACACTGCTCTTGAACCCAGTTGAGAAAAGATTAAATCTTTTTATTTAGATTTAATGAAGTGTACCAATTAAATAATATTTAATTGGAATTGAATGGATATTGATTTTTGGGTTTGTCGTGAACAGTGTTTTAAATAACACTTGTTCTTTAACCCGATAATTAATGGGATGTGACTTTGGGTTTATCGTGAACCGTGTTTTAAATGACACTGATTCTTTAACCCAGTCACAGATTAAAACTAAGTGGAGTTTTAATGAATCTTTAATTAGATTGAAAAGATCGAGAATGGAGTATCACCAGTTTTGCTCCAGGCGATAGTTAAATCTTTAATTAGATTTGAACGTGAAATTTAGAAACTAACTGTCGGTTAGCTAAGTAGAATGGTTTTCTGGATATTGATCTGATGTTGGTTTCGGCCTTCGGGGTTAATATTTGGGGAATTATTCTCTTGATTAATTTACGGTTAATGACTAATGAGTTGGAATGAGGCGTATGTTGTGTTTGTGTAACACTTTTATAATATATACGCGAGTTATTCGGAAAGACCGGGTTTATCCCATTCTGAATAACTGATACGACGATAAGTCGAAGATGAAGACGATGGTCGAAGACCGGAGGTCTTCACGTCGTTTGGGTGATAACTGATGATCTTGATTGGGCTGTACACCCAAGAAGATGGAAACAGTTAGTGATCGTCCAGACGTACTTGGAGATCGATGGATATGCGGGGTACTAGGTGCCTCCGGTTTCGTTCAGACCCAGAACGGACTTGTAAATGGACTGTGTGTCTGACATCGGATTTCATTCTGTGTGACTGATATCGGTTGCATAGGATGGTTTGCCGGTGTGGCATGCTAAGATGCAAATGATCAAGGCTTCTGTTGAAAAGCAAAGTCTTGTGGTGATGATCAAAGCACGGCCTTTGTGGCGTAGCTTTGTGTAACGTTTACCTCGCGTGTTTCACACCAGGTATGAACCAAAAACGGGAGACGGACCTCAGGGAGGGCATGCGTTTCTTCCTAGTTAGAAGTGGCGTCAGTGGTTTTACACGCCCTGACGAGTTTGACTTATGTGGTTGTTGCTGTTGCGAGGCGCCTCGGATTGATCGGTCGTTCTCGAACCGATGGAGTCATTTAGTTGGCTCGTTTACGCCCCATAGGGCGGAGAAACGCATGTTCAGGCATTTTAATCCACTCCGTGTGGACCGGCCCTGACGATCCAAGGGTCACTCGAGCTCTGATCCTGAGACTCGGACTAGGCAGTCTCGAATCGGTTGAGGACTATCTTTTGCCTCGGTTCATAGATGGAAATCCAATTTCCAAATACGTGACTTTGCGATTTTGATTGTATAACCTATATATGGCGACATAGTGGTATGGGGCATTCATGCCGCCTATGATTGATACTTATGATTTGAAGTTGTTTTATACACTATGCACTTATAATAGTATCAAATGATTTGTTTTAAACGTATCAAGCATTCTTTGGCTGTTATAAGGTAAAAACCCTATCCCCCGGCTTGCGTTGCATTGTGTGATAGGACCTGGGTCTTATAACAGCTTCATTTTTCTTTATTTAGCATTGCGCTGTTTGTTTTATGCACTGGTATTCTTGGGAGGAAACCCGTTCCGTGTTATACGGCGTGGTCCCTTGATTTACCTAATGATTTAAAAATAAAGATTAATAACTGTTTTAGTTCTCACACCAGTCACATGACTGACCTGGAGTTTATTGTTTTAACCTAAACTCTGGGTGCCCTTATTTTGACACGGGCAGCTAGTAGTTTTGGTTTTGCAGATTTATATTCACAGGATCCTGGTTTACAGCTGGAACGATATCCGGAAAGCTTTGTATCCGTATATCTCATTCTAGTTGTGTAATTGTATTATTTTCCGCTGCTATGTATTTAAATGTGATTTAAATCTCTGATATTTCCGTGTAATATTCTTTTATACTCTGTATATTCTTGTAATCTGATGCATTGTTGTTATATACAATGAAATGTTCTTCTGTATGCGTTCTGTTGTGGCTTGTTCTCGAACTATCCGACGCTTTCCTTTACGGGGAAGTTGCGGGTCTTTACAGTTGGTATCAGAGCTTTGGTTTACAAAGCTAGAGAACAAGACACATTAGAAACATACGAAAGAATTCGTCAGATATTGGATTAGCAATATCCAATGAGAATGACTCGTTAGAGATAGGATCAGTAGTATCCTAGAACGAGTGTGAAGGGTATGTTTTTCAAATGAAAACAATTTTTGTTTTGAAAATCTAAATCACTTATTCGTATTTGATTATTTATTTATATTGATTAGGACAGTCCAGTATATAAAGATTTTGCATATACGCCTTGCAAACGTGTATTTGAAGTTTTAATATACTGGATAGATATAGAATTACACTCTAATCGCCTGGAGATGATTTTGATGATGGAGCTCCATCATTAGAATTTATGTTCGAGTGACGAAAGTGGGCTTTCTATATATTTCCTATGGACTGGTGTGAGAACCAAAATTAGATAGGGCCTATTGTTGTGAATTGGCATCAAAAACAAGATTTTCAGTATGTATCAAAATTATGAATTTGAAACTCTAATTCACTAATTGATTGATGTTTGTGTTGTTTGTTTATTTGTTTGCTAATTTTTAGCCAATTAGCCTAATTGAATCAAATATTGAACTATATTGAAAATTGGTCGCATTTGCTTGCATATACATATATATCTTTGAACAGGTCATAGCAAGGAGGCTAGAGCAGAGAATAAAATTTGTTTGCCCGACAAATAGGTACATGTTTACTACATAATTTCCTGTTTTGTTTGGGTGATGATGATTTTGTGAGCCTATTGGCTAGCCGCTTGGCTTTTTCTTTTTCTTTTTGAGATCTGAAGGACCGGGGAAGCTATTTGAAATTCCCCGATGCTCCCGGTACAGGGGAGGTTATGGCGAAATTTTTCGAAAATTTAGGGTGTTAGCCAAATTTTTGAAGTTTTGGAAATTCTCAGAAACTGAAAAGTTAGAGAATGGAAGCCAGATCGAACGTAGAGCTGAATAATCAAACCACTTTCGACTTTGTTCCTTTTCGGGGACGAAAAGTTTTAAGTGGGGGAGATTGTAACAACCCGGAAAATCTGGGCCAGTTTGAAAATTTTATTTTGGCAATTTTAGCGAATTTTGATTATTTAAAATGAATTATTTTAAATAATATCGACAATAAATTTATTTTGAATATAATTCGAACGTATATATTATACGCGTCGTCGTTAGAATATAAATAATTATATATAATTATAAATAGAATTGAAAATGGCGCGGTAGTTCGATAATTCGATTTCAAACTTCAATTGAATGTACCGGGTGCAAAACAATCCGGATTTTAGTGAAACCAAAAATAATGGAATCTAATAGTGAATATCTTTCCAACGAATCCGAAAAATCAAAAGTTAGTAGCGGGAATCAAAAGTTATGTCCAGTTGAAAATTCTGAATAGTCGCTATGGAATTCAGGCCCTTAAAAATGGACATTTTGCAAATGACCTCGGATTTCGACGAAACCACTTTTGTTGGATCCGCAGTGTCAAGTTATCGCTAGGTTTCAAATTTCATAATTTTTCGAATCAATATGTGAGCGTGGCATAGGAAAACGTGTTTTGACCATTTCAGTTGATTTTAATCGACTGGAAATTGGCCATTTTTCCAACGGTCTCAGAATTCGACGAAACTAGTTTTGTTAAGACCGTATCGTCAATACGAAGCTAGAAAATATTTTTCGAGAATTTTTAGGGTTAGCATGTGACCCCGGTAATTTGAAATGTACGTTTAAAATTCAATATAGAGATTTAAATGTAGATTCAACGGAAACTGATTGTAACTATCGAATCAGCTTGCGATACATATCCCATTGGGTTCGGAATGGGGGTGAAACGCTATGGGCGTCAGGCGTTGGGCCTCGTTTCGTGGTCCTGGGTAAAAGTCAACTTTAAATAAAAAAAAAAAAAAAAAAAAAAATAAAAAAATAAATAATATTTTTAAATTCCCTCCCCTTTATCTTTCTTCTGCCCCCCCCCCCCCCCCCCGATTTCACTTTACAGGAAGGAAAAAAAAAAAAAAAAAAGGAGACGGAGGCGGAATTCGTCGCGCCCCTAGGCGGCGGCGACCACCGCAGCTCCCCCATCGAAACCCCACCCCCCCAGTGCCGCGGCGAGCCACCAGAGCACCCCCCCCTATCGCGAAGCAACCCCCCCCTGAATCGACTGCAGCCGCCCCCCCCAATTCGTCGAACCACCTGACGAGGACCGAAGCCCCCCCAGCCGACGATCTTTCCACCGCCGACAGCCACTGATTCCCCCCCCCTCTCTCTTCGCAGAAATGTAAGTTTTTTTTTTTTTTTATTTTTGTTTTGTTTTGTTATTTTAATGATTTTAAAACTGTTCTATTTAATTAGGATTGAAACTGATTTTTTTTTTTTTTATATATAAGTAAAACTGATTTTTTATAAAAGTAAAAATGATTTTGTAAAAAGAAATAAAAACTGATTTTTTAGTTAAAAATAAAAACTGATTTTTGGTTAAAAATAAAAACTGATTTTTTTTGGGTTAGAAATAAAATTAGAACTCTTTTGAAAATAAAATTAGAATTGGTTTTTAAATTTGTATATAGCATTGATTAAGAAATATATAAATTTGTTAAAGAAAAATATAAAAACTTTGCTAAGACAAAATATATATATACCTTGTTTAGGAAAATATATTTTGTTTAGAAATATAAAAATGTACATTGTTTTAAATTAAATTTAGCATTGGGTTTTTATAATGAGGTAGAAATAAAAATATGATTTTTATATATTGAACATCGAAATAAAAAATCGATTTTTATATATTGAACTTTGAAATAAAAAATCGATTTTTATATATTGAACTTTGAAATAAAAATATGATTTTTATATATTGAACATCGAAATAAAAAATCGATTTTTATATATTGAACTTTGAAATAAAAAATCGATTTTTATATATTGAACTTTGAAATAAAAATATGATTTTTATATATTGAACATCGAAATAAAAATTCGATTTTTATATATTGAACATCGAAATAAAAATTCGATTTTTATATATTGAACTTTGAAATAAAAATTCGATTTTTATATATTGAACTTTGAAATAAAAATTCGATTTTTATATATTGAACTTTGAAATAAAAATTCGATTTTTATATATTGAACTTTGAAATAAAAATTCGATTTTTATATATTGAACTTTGAAGTAAAAATTCGATTTTTATATATATAGTGACTACGGGCAACGAAGATGACGAAGAGGCGATAACGAGGAAGACTTCTGCAGATGAAGAGCCGTGGAGCTAGGATAGCTATATGTGAGAACTTCTCACTCAAATTTACTTTTCTAGTTATATATATACTAGGATGCAGACGGTGCTTATTAGAAGCACCCGACACCCGTCCACATACCATGGACTTGTTTGTTTGGATTGTTTGGTGATTGATTGAGATATTGGTTTGAATGTGGTTTGTGGTGTGAAAAATCGAATCGATAAATTGGTTAGGATTAGACGTGCGCCGTTATAAGGCGAAGGAGTAAGACTAGGTTAGACTCTTACTCCAAATTTTGTGGTTTGCAAAATGAAATTGATTTGATTGATGAGTGAATGGCGTGGGCCTTCACTAGACCGGGGACAAGGCTAGGCCTTATCCCGTTTTTAGTATCGTGCCGTTATGCCGCCGAAATTTTCTAAAATATGTTAGAAAAATAAAAATATCATTTTATTGAATAAATGAATTGAATAGAAATTCATAAGTTGAAATAAAATGTTTTATCGTTAAAAATATAATTTTTAACGTGAAGTGAATAAAATAGAATATTCATTTACAAACCAGACGGTTTGTTTATGTACACCTATTTGAATGACGTTGATTGGGTCGATAAATTTTACACATCGCCTAACTGCACAAATAAAATATGTGTTCGATTGTTTGAAACCCCACACGGGTGTTGGGATGAAATTTGAAGTTCACTCATCCTGATTGATTGAATATGTCGATCGATTGATTGACAGGCTGTTATAAGCGTTGAATATCTATATTTGATGCTTTTACAGTGTAGTGCACTTTGGTTGATGGTTGATTATTTTCAATGTTATTATATACATGTGTTGTATGAAAATCCATATAATTAATTTTATATGGTAATTGATTGGGCCTCATTCCAATTTGAAAAATAAAGAATATTATAAAATAAAAGTTCATGTGTTGACAGTACTCATTCATTGAGATTGGTCATGTGTTGAACAAAATATTTTTATAATAACAACTATTTTGGAAAAAGAAATATTTGAAATAGAATATTTGAAAATAGAAATTTATGAAGCCGTGTTGATTAGATTGACGCCATTTTGACGAGAACGATATTTATATCGATTTTATTCATCTTAAAAATGAATATTGAAAAGTGATTTCGAAATCGAATATTTTGAATTGAATTGAATTGAAAACGATTTCGAAATGAATTGAATTGAAAACGATTTCGAAATGAATTGAATTGAAAACGATTTCGAAATGAATTGAATTGAAAACGATTTCGAATTGAATTGAATTGAAAACGATTTCGAAATGAATTGAATTGAAAACGATTTCGAAATGAATTGAATTGAAAACGATTTCGAAATGAATTGAATTGAAAACGATTTCGAAATGAATTGAATTGAAAACGATTTCGAAATGAATTGAATTGAAAACGATTTCGAAATTGAATTGAATTGAAAACGATTTCGAAATGAATTGAATTGAAAACGATTTCGAATTGAATTGAATTGAAAACGATTTCGAAATGAATTGAATTGAAAACGATTTCGAATTGAATTGAATTGAAAAACGATTTCGAAATGAATTGAATTGAAAACGATTTCGAAAAGAATTGAATTGAAAACGATTTCGAAATGAATTGAATTGAAAACGATTTCGAAATTGAATTGAATTGAAAACGATTTCGAAATGAATTGAATTGAAAACGATTTCGAAATTGAATTGAATTGAAAACGATTTCGAAATGAATTGAATTGAAAACGATTTCGAATTGAATTGAATTGAAAACGATTTCGAAATGAATTGAATTGAAAACGATTTCGAAATGAATTGAATTGAAAACGATTTCGAAATGAATTGAATTGAAAACGAATTGAAATGAATTCAAATTGAATTGAAATTTGAATTGAATAGAAATGAATTTTGAAACGAATTTATAAAGAAGAATTCAATTTTGATTTGAATTGAAAAGGAGGTTGAAATTGCTTTTGAAACGAATTTAAAACTATTTATATAATTCGTTTTAAATAGGAATCGACGAAGTATATATTATATATATTATATATATAATATAATGGCCTGAATAGAACGCGCCGCGCCGCGGCAGTTCGTGAATTTCGACCATTTATTTCAAACGGACATTGCGGGAGATCCGACCGTCGGATTCTCCTAAAACCGGAACCGTTGGGTTCGTATCGAAAAGAGCTTTCTAATGAACGTTAGAAATTTGAAATCTAACGGTTGGATTTGGAATTATGTCCAAATCAAATTCGAAAAAGGTCGCTGTAAGTGCAGTTCGATGGCCATTGTTGGAAATCGACTGTACGGGCCTTGATAAAATTATTAAAAATAGTAATAATTTGTGTAAAATCATAAGAAATGATTTAGAAAGAATTGGGATGAAAAACTCCATATTTGAAAAGATAAAAATAGATTTTTATCGAAATGAACTAGTTTTGAACTAGAATTATAATTCTATTTATTTTTAAATAAATAAATTGAATTCGAAAAGGGTTTTAAAAATAACCAAAATTTCCAATGATTGCATTGGAGTGGATTTGAATCGAAATTGTCTTCGGAATATTTCGATGTTGGAATTCGTGATTATACAGGTGTTGTTATGGAAATTTGAAAGATATATATTGATATCGTTATTTCCAATACGACATTTGTTAGTCGTAGAATTCGATATTGAATATAAGCCGATATATTTTCTATTCAGAGCCTTGTATTGAATATCGAATGTGATTTGGGTTTGTCGTGAATGGTGTCTTCACTAACACTATTCTTGAACCCAGTTGAGAAAAGATTAAATCTTTTTATTTAGATTTAATGAAGTGTACCAATTAAATAATATTTAATTGGAATTGAATTGATATTGATTTTTGGGTTTATCGTGAACAGTGTTTTAAATAACACTTGTTCTTTAACCCGATAATTAATGAATGTGATTTGGGTTTGTCGTGAATGGTGTCTTCACTAACACTGCTCTTGAACCCAGTTGAGAAAAGATTAAATCTTTTTATTTAGATTTAATGAAGTGTACCAATTAAATAATATTTAATTGGAATTGAATGGATATTGATTTTTGGGTTTGTCGTGAACAGTGTTTTAAATAACACTTGTTCTTTAACCCGATAATTAATGGGATGTGACTTTGGGTTTATCGTGAACCGTGTTTTAAATGACACTGATTCTTTAACCCAGTCACAGATTAAAACTAAGTGGAGTTTTAATGAATCTTTAATTAGATTGAAAAGATCGAGAATGGAGTATCACCAGTTTTGCTCCAGGCGATAGTTAAATCTTTAATTAGATTTGAACGTGAAATTTAGAAACTAACTGTCGGTTAGCTAAGTAGAATGGTTTTCTGGATATTGATCTGATGTTGGTTTCGGCCTTCGGGGTTAATATTTGGGGAATTATTCTCTTGATTAATTTACGGTTAATGACTAATGAGTTGGAATGAGGCGTATGTTGTGTTTGTGTAACACTTTTATAATATATACGCGAGTTATTCGGAAAGACCGGGTTTATCCCATTCTGAATAACTGATACGACGATAAGTCGAAGATGAAGACGATGGTCGAAGACCGGAGGTCTTCACGTCGTTTGGGTGATAACTGATGATCTTGATTGGGCTGTACACCCAAGAAGATGGAAACAGTTAGTGATCGTCCAGACGTACTTGGAGATCGATGGATATGCGGGGTACTAGGTGCCTCCGGTTTCGTTCAGACCCAGAACGGACTTGTAAATGGACTGTGTGTCTGACATCGGATTTCATTCTGTGTGACTGATATCGGTTGCATAGGATGGTTTGCCGGTGTGGCATGCTAAGATGCAAATGATCAAGGCTTCTGTTGAAAAGCAAAGTCTTGTGGTGATGATCAAAGCACGGCCTTTGTGGCGTAGCTTTGTGTAACGTTTACCTCGCGTGTTTCACACCAGGTATGAACCAAAAACGGGAGACGGACCTCAGGGAGGGCATGCGTTTCTTCCTAGTTAGAAGTGGCGTCAGTGGTTTTACACGCCCTGACGAGTTTGACTTATGTGGTTGTTGCTGTTGCGAGGCGCCTCGGATTGATCGGTCGTTCTCGAACCGATGGAGTCATTTAGTTGGCTCGTTTACGCCCCATAGGGCGGAGAAACGCATGTTCAGGCATTTTAATCCACTCCGTGTGGACCGGCCCTGACGATCCAAGGGTCACTCGAGCTCTGATCCTGAGACTCGGACTAGGCAGTCTCGAATCGGTTGAGGACTATCTTTTGCCTCGGTTCATAGATGGAAATCCAATTTCCAAATACGTGACTTTGCGATTTTGATTGTATAACCTATATATGGCGACATAGTGGTATGGGGCATTCATGCCGCCTATGATTGATACTTATGATTTGAAGTTGTTTTATACACTATGCACTTATAATAGTATCAAATGATTTGTTTTAAACGTATCAAGCATTCTTTGGCTGTTATAAGGTAAAAACCCTATCCCCCGGCTTGCGTTGCATTGTGTGATAGGACCTGGGTCTTATAACAGCTTCATTTTTCTTTATTTAGCATTGCGCTGTTTGTTTTATGCACTGGTATTCTTGGGAGGAAACCCGTTCCGTGTTATACGGCGTGGTCCCTTGATTTACCTAATGATTTAAAAATAAAGATTAATAACTGTTTTAGTTCTCACACCAGTCACATGACTGACCTGGAGTTTATTGTTTTAACCTAAACTCTGGGTGCCCTTATTTTGACACGGGCAGCTAGTAGTTTTGGTTTTGCAGATTTATATTCACAGGATCCTGGTTTACAGCTGGAACGATATCCGGAAAGCTTTGTATCCGTATATCTCATTCTAGTTGTGTAATTGTATTATTTTCCGCTGCTATGTATTTAAATGTGATTTAAATCTCTGATATTTCCGTGTAATATTCTTTTATACTCTGTATATTCTTGTAATCTGATGCATTGTTGTTATATACAATGAAATGTTCTTCTGTATGCGTTCTGTTGTGGCTTGTTCTCGAACTATCCGACGCTTTCCTTTACGGGGAAGTTGCGGGTCTTTACATAAAACCCATTACATCAAATTAAAATATCTGCCTTGTATTAGAACCATCAGATTCCAGTTATTTTTAATATATAAATAAGTAAAAGTATCATGACTGGCATATAAACTGGATGAGGGAGATAACGATATCATAAGAAGGGTTTAACAGACTGAGTAGGATAAACTGAATAAACAAGACATAATATATTGCACTTATCAAGTCCATTTTCTGCACCAACACTAGTATAACAGAAATCAGAAGATCCCAATAGAAACAGATGGTAGACTTAGGTGTACTTCTAGAGACGGGTTTCACCCCCAACAATAGTAACAGGCAGCCCAACAGAAATGACAGGTGTTACCCCAATGATAATAACGGGCCCTTAAACAAGCAAGACTAGATGTACCCTAATTACTACCTGTTAACGATATTTTTCATCAACATCCGAAATGGATTTACGGGGGAGATCCAAGGAAGGGAGAAAATTGGATTAATTGACTCACCTCAACTTGAGTTGAATCGTCGTTACTTTGATAGAGGGATTTCTTCGTTGGAAAAGAGTCAGGTTACCAAGAACCTGACGATTTGTGCTAGGCTCCTTTTAGAACCTGACAACATAACAGAATACTTGCAGAAATAATTTTATGGAGCAGATCAATACCCAGAAAGAACAAGAACACACGATTTTATAGTGGTTTAGTTCAGCGGGAACCTACATACACTTGAAGGGTTTTTATCATTTTATTCAGTAGAGGAGACTACATAAATCATTTCCCCAAATCGATTTATGGATTAGTGTTTTTCCTTTGGTTCTACGATGAAGGAGAATGAAGGCCTCTTCCCAGTCTTAGCGGAAGAAAAGAAAAATTGGGAAAAAGAAAAGATCACCCTCTATGTGACCCTTGGGATCCTATCTAGAGCGGATTCGGGGCCTCTGCTGTCGTTGAGCTATTGGGCCTGCATGAGCCTCTGTTGTTCATCTTCCCTTTGGTTTTGGATGTTTGGCTTTCGACTATTTTGTGATGCTGGTTATGGCCTTCAGAGTGAAGGTTTCAGTCAATTGGGGCTCCTTCGAGAGCAAGATGAATTTGAAGATGCCACGTCTTTCGGATGACATCTGGACTTTTAGTAGTTGCTCTCGGGTGCGGGTTTTCAGATATCTTCTTTTGGCTTTTCTATGGATAAAGAAGCATGTCCTCCTGCTGTATGCAAGTAGATTGTATCTCTATTAAGGTTTTGGTTGTTTGGTTGGAAAAGTTTTTTAGGATGGTTTGGTTTTTCAGAAGATAACTCTCGACAATGTATGCTTTGGTATTTTATGCAATTGGCATTGCAGAAATAGACTCTTTGCGTAATTTTGGCCTAATGTTCTTGACGTTTTCCCATCCTGTCGTATTTGCGTCTAACAGATTTATGCCGATACTCCCCCTCGTCCTTCTAGGCTTGTGTTAGCGGGACTCTTGCCCCTTTTTTGTTAGCTGGTAGCTGGGTTAAGTCTCGGTTGATTCTCTCTCCGGAATATTTTCCCTACCTTTGATATCTCTTAGCGCTTGACCTTACTCTCTGAAGGATCTCTGCGTGCTTACAGTTGCTCGATACACCTTCGCTGTCATCCTATTTTACTGTCAATTTTAGGTAGTAACATTTCCCCCCTCCTTGTGAAGGGGTATTTTCGAAATTTCAAGTCAAACTCCTCTTTTTTTTGAAGTGTTATCTCTATGTCTTTTGATTTCCCTTAATCAAGGCGTTGATTGGCCTCGCCGTATGGTTCCGATTAACCTTGAATTTTGGATGTAAAATTTGATTCATGTATATATGTATACCTTTTTCTCTTTCCTTCCTTTTTTTGAAGGATAGTACAAAACTTCATGCCATACTTTAAATATATGCAACCGTCAAAGCATAACATTATATTCGACATAGTTCATAATGAAACATCAACACACACAAAAAATGCTCACACATGAACCAAATACATTTCATGCAAACAAAAGTGAGTCAAACTACATCATCCATTTACTCTTCGTTTTGCCACCAAAGTTATCATTCAACAAGCTGGTAAACTCTGAACGATCAACACTTTCCAGAGTGTGATTAGGATCAAAGCTCTCATTGTACTGCGTCTTGAAGGTGTCATACCAGAAAAACTAGCTATTTCTTTGCCCTTGCTGTAATTCCCAGATGTCCCAGCAAAGACGATTTTTACTCGATGTCAAATCGCCGAAGCATGCCTTCTTGTTTCCTCTTGAGTACTCCAAGTACTCGGTGCATCTTTCCCAACACCATCACTACCATCTACATTTTCAAGCGTCACGTCAAGAGCGTCAATCTTCCCCTCATCTTCTGAACTGTACATTTCCTCTTTGTCTTCATCCAATAGTTCTTCCTCATTGAGATCTGAAAGAGCTGCAAACGGGTTTAAAGAAAATGCCCTTCTAACACTAGAAATACCGGTTACCTTTACCTTTCTCTTTGGCTTCCAGACCTTCAGGAAACCGTCCCTATCTTTCCTAAGCACCCAATTCCTGAAATCTGCTGGTTCAGAGGGGTCATTTGGATTTCCTAAAAACTTTTTTATTTCAATTTCATGGTAAGAAGTCCTGGTGTAATGTCTTATTAGCGATGGAATGTGTATTGAAGATGGAACTTCTATTTCTATGTTAAGGTACGAAAAATCGGCTATGCCCCGTGCATCTTCTTGCATCCTTAAAACCCTTCCCACTTTCAACAATATATTTTTCACCATTTTGAAATTCCAAAACATGTTGTGAATATTTTTTAAGGTGATCCAAAGAGAATCCACCTGCTTTGGTCTCGAAGAACGAAGGTTGAGATACCATGGCCGGATATGTAGGGTGCCCCTATCATTTGAGATAGAGTAAAAATCTCCAGTAAAGTAGTTTTTTGGAAACTTGAAAGTGAAGACATTTTCGAACTTCTTGACATTCCATTCCCAAGAATATAGATGACTAAATTCCTTCTTCAAAGTTCGCTCGATGCCATTAATTGAGAATTGACCTGAGAATATGGAGACAATTACCCAAGAGTTGAAGCGTTGTAAATCTTCGTCAGAAATGAATGGTGATACATTGACCTCGTTTCCAGTTGCCATGTTTCTGTGATTTAAAGAGGAAGAGTTGGAGCATTGTAATTTTTTCGTGCCCTATCTTTTTATAATTGAAATAGACGATTAGGTTCCTACAGTCCTTGGTCAAATGGTTAGAATCCACGTGTTGAAAGTGTCATTTTGTGTGATTTGATCTTGTTTCAGAATACGAAGAGGTCTTAAGAACAGGCAATGATGATTTCTTTACCTCGATATTAGGTACAGGACTCTTTAACAACAATTCTTTTAATGGAGGTGTGCGTGGGCTATCTGTGGTTTTACTTGCATGTGGGAGTTCCGGATCGGATAAATCTTCTGACGTCTTTCAAGAACACATAAGACGAAGACGAGGCAACCACCATTTTTGGTTAACATTTTTCCTATGAATAATCCCTGAGCGTGCGGTAGGGTCTGGGCCACCCCTTAATTGGTCAATTGGAGATTGAAGATCGGGAACCCCTTCCGGTATTAATGCAATAAAAGTCCTTAACCGAACCCAGATTCGGGTATTTAAATTATGGAGAGCCAGAAACCCCTTCCGGTATTAATGTAATAGAAGTCCCGAACCAAACCCATATTTGGGTGTTTAAATTATGGAGAATCGGGAACTCATTCCGGTATTAATGTAATAGAAGTCCTAAACAAACCCAGATTCGGGTATTTAAATTATGGAGAACCGGGAACCCCTTCCGTTATTAATGTAAAAGAATTCCTGAACCAAACCCAGATTCGGGTATTTAAATTATGGATAACTGGGAACCCCTTCCGTTATTAATGTAATAAAAGTCCCGAATCAAACCCAGATTCGGGTACTTAAATTATGGAGAATCGGGAACCCCTTCCGGTATTAATGTAATAGAAGTCTCGAACCAAACCCAGATTCGGGTATTTAAATTATGTATAATGGGAACTCCTTTCGGTATTTAATCTTTGTTTTGAGTTACAATTTCAGTCTTTTGAGCCACTCCCTAGGCTTTTGTTTTAGTTTGCAAGTTGGCTCTCCAGAGCTTTAGTCGGTCGTTTCGGTTTTGTTCTTTTAAGCAGAGGTTATACGTGCTTTCGGGTGCTCCTCTTGAGCTTTGCTCCCTTCCGCGGGATGTGATTTGAGCAGTGGATGTATGTGCTCTGGGTGCTCCTTCCGAGCTTTTTCACCCTTTTGCGGGATGTGATTTGAGCAGAGGATTTACATATTCCAAGCACTCCCTTCGAGCTTTTGTTCCCTTCTGCGGGATGAGATGTAAAAAACGTACTCCTTTTTGGAGCATTGGTTGGACGTACCCATGTAAGGCATTGGTCAGAACGTACTAAAGAAGAGCATTGGTTAGATGTACTCATATAGAGCATTGGTCAGACGTACTCATATAGAGCATTGGTCAGGTGAGCGCATAGCTCGTGTAACGAAGAGCATATAGCTCGCGTCCTAATGAGCATATAGCCCGTGCAGTGTAAAAATAATAAAAAATGCATGGGGTGGAGCCATTGTTCCACTGATGGACAAACCACTGATGGCCATCGCAGATGGTATGGAAAGTGTATCCATAGAAAGTTCGTAGACAAGCAAAATTGACCAAATGTCGCATAGATACTTAGCTTCTAAAAAAACTCGCAAATGAAATGCAAAATTTGCCATTAGATACAACACGAAGTTGTGTCAGAATTTACAATGTCGAGGTATTTTAGAAAAAACCCTCGACACCGTAGTATGCTTGGCTTAAGTCAAAGTTCATAGTACGTTATTTTTAAAGAAAAGCAAAACAACCATTCAAAAATCATCCATGACACTTGGTGGAGAACCTCATGCTCAACCTAAACTTATAGAGCTAGCTATTCCAAATACCATTCTTAGTTCCTTTTGCTAAAAGAGAGGATTGGGTCCAAAGGCTACCTAGGTGGAAACTTTATACTAATCTTAACACTACAGAAGCGTCGAGTAGGCACAGAATTACTAATACAACTGCCTAGATACAAACCATACAAAACACTCACAAACAAGCACAAGTTGCATACAAAACATAGCAATTGTTAGTGTGGCAACTACTCAGTTCAGAAGATGTGTCGTTAGGGGTTTACTCAGCACCTAGCTATCTTTTCGAAATGATGGACATGACAGTGTTGCATGTCCCAATGTTTGGCAAATGCGGTAAGCACGAGTTCTTGGACATTTACTAGAGTAATGGTCTTTGGATCTGTAATTGTAATCATTCCCATGAGTAGGGTTGAAAGTCCTAAGTCCAGAGGGTTTTTCCATACCTCCGACCTCAGGACCTCTTCCATAAGAGTTAGAAAACCTTGATTTGGGAGGAATAGGCACAAAAACGGTCCCGACTATTAGGTCATTCGTCTTGAGGTCAAGTGGTTGTTGAGTTGACTTTGGTTCGTCATTGACGATTTTTTCTAGGTGTCCTTCTTGGATGAGCCTTTGTATTACACATTCTAACACCTTGCATTTGTCGGTTTGATGTCCATTTCTCTTGTGATATCTGCAATACACCCCTCCTTTGGATGGTTCTGGATGATTCTTAGATTCAAAAGGCGCTGAGAAGTTGACTTTCTCCTTCATCATTGCATAAATGTGTGAAACAGGTGTTCTTAGGGTTATGGCATTGGCACTTGGTCCTTCTTCCTTTAGGTTCTTTCGGTTTTCATGAAATTTAGGCTTCCTATCCTGAAGATCATGATGAACATATGATTTCTCCTCCTCTTTGCAGCAACCGAGCTCCCTTTTCGAATGGTACAACTCTTCCATGCAACTAAATATATTTGCCCGATGGTAGAATTCTGGCAAGTCTTTGCATCCACATATGTACAACTCTTCCCAAAAAGGCGTTCTTTCAATCAACCCTGAATGGATGACGACGAGCTTATCGCGGTTGCTCATACCCTCGGCTCTCGAATCTTCGACATTAAATCGCTTTATGTAGTCAGCTATAGATTCGTCTTTCCCCTGCTTATGTTTATAAGGGTATGATAATCCACCACTGGATTCTTACGGCTACAAAATTGTGCAGAAAAATCATAAAAAATTTGCTCCCAAGAATGGATGTTTTTCCCTTGATACCGGCGATACCATTTAGCATTTGCTTCTTATAAGGTCAGAGGAAAGATTCGGCATCACATAGCTTCAAAAGCACCATGGAAATCCATATAACTTTCAAAGGCAACAAGATGTTCTTCGGGGTCTGTCCTTATGTCATATATGAGGTATGGCACCTTTATGTACTAGGTGGAGTTTCGGTCACTTCTTCCTTTCTATCTTCTAGTGGCAACGAGTTTCTATTCACTTCTGAACTAGTAGCTTTTCCTGACATTTTGCTGTCCCTTTGTAAAGATGAACTACTTTGTGGAATTGATAAGGGTTTAAACTGGCTATCGGGCATTTGAGGAGCAATTACTCTTGACTCTGCTTCATAAGGAGCAATCCCTAAAGACCTTAGGGGCTAGTTTTGCTTTAATAAATCTTTTAATATTGTCAATTCGCGCTACCAAGAGTAATATTTCTTCTTTGTTGCTTACTTTTGATGTTCGATTGTACTTTTGCGAGACGAAACTAGTTTGTGACATGGATATAGTTTTGCCACTAAATTCAGGAAATGCCTTTATTTTTAGTTCTGTTTGATGGGATTCCATCTCAAAAGCTCTCTGGGTGGAGTTCTCTTCAACAGACCTCCTAGTAACGTCAACTTGTAAAGTTAAGCTTAACGCATCCAACTGTTCATCCTTTTCCTTTGTTGAAACCCAAAGCTCCTCAGCTCATAGATTCGTAAAATTGGCACTTGTGCGATGTTGATTCCTATATTTGAGGAAGCATCGGAACCCTGTTCCCAATTTTCTTGCAACTTAACCATTTTAATTGATCCAGGAAGTATCTTATTACAATGGGTTATAAGGTAAGGACGGTATGAGAAACTGGGGAAGGGTGTGAGAGGATAGGCTAGCAGTTTACAGCTAAACAACCCTTTGATCAGCAATACCCTGAACTGTAAACCGGAGTCTAGAAACACCTTGTTGAGACCTTTTCTATGATCTTTCTTTTCAAAGCCCAGTCCAGGCCAGAATGGAAAATCACAGTTAGAAATGTCGCTATTAACCACAAGGTCAGAGGTCAGGCCCTCCTTCTAGCACCAAAATGTTAACGATATTTTTTGTTAACACCCGAATTGGATTGGCGGGGGCGATCCAAGGAGGGGAGAAAATTAGATTAATCAACTCACCTCAGCTTGAGTTGAATCGCCGTTACTTTGATAGAGGGATTTCTTCGTTGGAAAAGCGTCGGGTTACCAGGAACCTGACGATTTGTGCTAGGTTCCTTTTAGAACCTGACAGCATAACAGAAAACTTGTAGAAATAATTTTAAGGAGCAAATCAATACACAGAAAGAACAAGAACACATGATTTTATAGTGGTTCGGTTCGGAGGGAACCTACATCCACTTGAGGGATTTTTATCATTTTATTCAATAGAGGAGATTACATAAATTATTTTCCCAAATTCATTTATGGATTAGGGTTTTTCCGTAGGATCTTCGAGGAAGAAGAATGAAGGCCTCTTCCCAATCTTAGTGGAAGAAAAGAAAATTGGGAAAAAGAAAAGATCCCCCTTTATGTGACCCCTGGGATCCTATTTATAGCGGATTCGCGGCCTCTGCTGTCGTTGAGCTATTGGGCCTGCAGGAGCCTCTGTCATCCTTCTTCCCTTTGGTTTTGGATGTTTGGCTTTCGACTATTTTTGTGATGCTGGTTATGGCATTCGGAGTGAAGGTTTTGGTCAATTGGGGTTCCTTTGAGAGCGAGATGAATTTGATGATGCCACACCTTTTGGATGGCATTTGGACCTTTAGTAGTGGCCCTTGGATGCGGGTTTTTGGATACCTTCTTCTGGCTTTTCTATGGGTAAAGAATCCTATCCTCGTGCTGTATGCAAGTTCCTTGTATCTTCATTAGGGTTCCGGTTGTTCGGTTGGTAAAGCTTTTTAGGATGGTTTGGTTTTTCAGAAGATATCTCTAGGCAATGTATTGTTTGGTATTTTATGCAATTAGCATTGCAGAAATAGACTCTTTACGTATTTTTGGCCTAGTGTTCTTGACATTTCCCGTCCTGTCATAGTTGAGTCAAACAAATTTATGCCGATACTTCCTCTTGCCCTTCTAGTCTTGTGTTAGCGGGACTCTTGCCCCCTTTTTTGTTAGCTGGTAGTGGGGATAAGTCTCGGTTGATGCCCCCTCCGGAATATTTTCCCTACCTTTGATATCTCTTAGCGCTTGACCTTGCTCTCTGAAGGATCTCTGCGTGCTTACGGTTGCTCGATACCCCTTTGCGGTCATCCTATTTTACTGTCAATTTTAGGTAGTAACACTACCCCAATCGATCGGCTCCCTATCCTGTAGATATCATGTGCTGGCCCCACGGTTGGATGTATCACTTTCTAACATGGTAACCCTTGTTTTGAGAAACACAGCCATATATACTAATGCTATAGCGTCTTATTATCCCAAGCAAGTGGATTCATGCACGCACATGAGTCCAACGGAATGTGCCATCAGCACCACCACTCAGATGAACCTCTTATAATCAGCTCAGTGAGCATGCCATGACCCCTATCTAGTTCGGGGCCCCCTTTTGATACCAAGATGGGTTACTTACTGATACGGGTCCCACACAACAGATGATACAAGTCACCCTCTAGGCTTGCATCCCCACCACTAGAATTTTAATAGGTTATGCCTAACAGATTAACAAGCCTGCATAAACCCACCATATAAAACAGGTTAAGTTTGTCGTATAACCCACCCCCACAGATTTAACAGATTTATTTAACCCCTTATTAATTCAAGCAAGTTTTCTTAAACCTAACACAATTTTGATAGGTTCATATAACCCTCACATATTTAAATAGGTTAAGTATTACATGTTAACAGGTTGTTATCATTTTTCCGTTCATGTATGTTAATGCACTCAACCTCTCACATTAAGTCGACCACTTGTGGATGCTGGATATGCCGGGCGGTTCCGAGCAGACTTCTACCACAAGTCGTACTTAACCTCATGTCTTAGCACCATTACGTGTACATTTACGCACTAGACCCCTCACATTAACCACTTGTGGATGCTTGATTTGCAGGGTGGTTCCAGGAAGACTTCTATCACAAGTGTAATCTAACCTCATGCCTAAGTGCGGTTACAGTTTCTATTTACTGTAAATTTAGGCATGTTCATTCTTAAACAATTGTTCATTTTCATTGCAGGTTTTCATGCCCCAATTCCCAGTCTGATTCACGATACAAGTTATGCCCCAAATTAAAGTTTTAGACAAAGGTATAGATTATGCCTCCAAACCCCGGTCATGTTTTACAGTACAAATTATCCCCCAATTTATCATTCCCAACCATTCCCAATTTCGTTCGTTCGCATGTTTCAGTGATAGGCGTAGGCTCGAAGGTAGCTTGACTATAAACATAAAAAGGGATGAAGGGAGAGAAGAGAATAGAAATAGGTATGTAATAAAACATGCATATGATAACAGGAATAGGCATACAAACAGAATAGGCATATGGTGACAGAATGGGCATAATGATAGAATAGGCATAATAGAGATAGGCATGTAAGAACTAAACAGAGGATCAGGTGTAAAAGTAAAGGCGGATCTGTTTAGTTACGATTCAGGTTATTAACAAGCACATGTTTATATCACTTATAAACATGTCAGGATTACTTATAAAATGTTTATATCTAAAAGAAACATAAACTCATAGGGACTAGATCTAAGGAATAGAGAAATGACTATTGATGCTGTAGCATAGATTCTTCAATACGTATAAGTTGTTCCAGAAGAATAGATTAATTCAATCTGAGTTGGGGAAGCGCCTCATTTTCTCTATTGTTTTTGTTGAATAAAACAATATAAATGAGGTCATATTTATAGCATACAGTCAATGAATCTGGTCAAGAAACAAGACCCGGTTCACAAAATGGACCTGCCCCAGATCTAGGTGGGGTCGACCACAGGGTTGACTGTAGGGTCGACACCCCCTTGTAGGGGTCGACCCAAGGGAGATGGGGTCGACCCCTAACGGGACGATTTCCCTTCCTTCCCCGCTCTTCGATTTTGATATATATTATATATATATATTACTTATGTGAATACAAACTTCAACCTTAATAACTTCTTCATATGATGTCCGTTTTATGCAAACTCAGAGTCTAACTTAAGCAAAATTCCAAAACAAATGTATTAGACAAAAATCTGGGCCTAACACCCAAATGCAGATCACAAATCACAGAATGCAGAAAATGATAAATAAGAGGAGACACACAAAGTTTTCATAGTGATTCGGCTGTAGATGTAGCCTACGTCCACTTTATAATCTTATTGTTATACTGACAGATTACAAGAATCAGTTATATACAGACACACAATCTGTGTGTTAACTGAGATTACAAGATGAGAATTTACGTGTAGAAAGGTGCAAAATCCTTGCAATCGGTAATGGCAGAGGTTGTCTAGATGTAGGAGAAAGTCTCAGCCAAAAAGTCAGAGAGAATCCCCATAAAATTCCATGTAGAGGTGTATTTATAGCTGTAGGAGAGCTTCTGGGAAGACCATTTCGTGATGGGGTGTGTGGCACCCAATCCGGAAAAGTAGGAGCAAGATGTGGCATGAGAACAGGTCAAAACAGTGCGTATATCAGCAGGTGCAGGGGTCGGTTCGTGGTCATAGGATCGGATCGTGATATGGGTTGCACGAACCGAGGTCTGATCGTGAGCTGTATGGTGAAGCTGGTATGTCACGAGCGGGTCGTGATCAGGAGGTGTACCACGAACAGGTGGTAGTCTGAGGGTGCGCCACGATCCGGAGGGGGCGATCCGATGAAGGGAGAACCGACGGTGCACCACGAGCAAGAGAGGATGCACGAGCCGTGCTCCGATCGTGTGATGCTTCGTCGCTTTATCCAGGAAATTGCCAGATTACACCCATTCACGGAAACATGCGTAACTTTTAAACCGTAAGTCCGATTGAGCCAAACCAAAGCTCAAACTGAAGTTAATTCGCAGATCTACAAGAGTTACAGAGCTCAGCTCCGTAATTTCTATTTTCGGCCCCAAAAAAGGTCGCCTGATAGGAGTTTTAGTGTAACACCCCGTAATTTTATAACATTAAAATTCACAAATTAAAGTATACTTAATTTTTAGAAAAGAATTAAGTGAAATGGGTTGCGCAGAGAAATATATATATATATATTGATATATATAAAAATTAAAAATTAAATAAATAAATATGCGAAAAAGTTCAAAACAGCGAATTGGGAGGGGGGAATGACCGAATCGGCCCATTTTTGAGGTCGACCCAAGCCCCGCTGGGGCGACTAGGGGTTAATCCAGGGTGTTTGGCTGTCAACCCGTGGGCCGATTCGCTCAAATGCAGATTTTGCATTTGGTTGGTTCTCATGGTTCAGGGTTAATCTAATGGTCCTAAATAACTTCCTACACCTATAAATACATCCTAATGCTAACCCTAAACCTAATTAAAATTGAAACTAAAGCTGTTATGCCATCGCCATGGAACTTAGTGTAGCCGCCGCCAACTAAAGAGGAAGATAGCTAATCAATTCAAAATAATTCAAGCTTAGAGCTTCAACAACGAATCAACTAACGTCGCTACAACAATTCTGCATCAAGTTTGATCAATTGTTCATAATTCTTTAACCACGAAAGGCAAGTTCGATTTCTCTAATCAAGATAATTATTAAATTAAGTAAGATTAGATATAATTGTGGATTATATGGATATGATGTGAACTACTGACCGTATGATATGATTATGTTGTTAAATTGTGATGTTATCATACATGTTGTAAAGTTATGATCTATGTTGTAATTCTATGATTGGCTTATGTATAATCAAATCATCATGTTGTTTAAATGCTAGTTTGGTTATGTTGATTCATATGATAGATCATATGTATGTATGCAAGTTTAGATGTTGATTTAGACATAAATCACATGCAAGTTAGTAAATATTATGACATCTATTTTAGATCAAAAGTTAGGCTATGACATGTATGAGTTATATGCTAAATCTTTACATGCTAGTTTATATGTTTAGAGGTAAATTTACACCATTGTTATGTTGCATAAATCACATATGCAAGTTTATATAAAAATATGAGTTTGGAATATGAATCATGTTATGCAAGTTTGTGGTTATTGCCTATGTAAATTTTGTGATGAAAATCTTATTCATAACATGCAGGTTCATACCTTTTAGGCCTATGTTTAGATCTATGATTTTATGCAAGTTATGTGGTAAATTCTCATATGCAAGTTAGGCCTATTTTGTATGTTATGTGAATATGTGGTGTTTTTCCCTTTTTCATGTGTTAGACTATTTCTTAGTCTATCATATATTCTATGCGAACGGACGCCGCGGGGTTATGGGAAAAATATTGATTATGTTAATAAATGTGAATTGGCATGTAATAGCCTTAAAAGAGGCATATATGTAAATTGAGATATTAATTGGCAAAGTGATATATGGACATAATTAATGTGAATTATGGTCATAAAGATAATTGGAATTTTATTAACATATTTGATTAGGAATAATTAATCCAAATATGGGATGAAAATATTGATTATGTTAATAAATGTGAATTAGCATGTAAATGAGGCATATAACGAATTTGAGATATTAATTAAGGTGAATTGCCTTAAAAGGCGAAGAATTTAATGAAGGCATTAACTGGAAAATTAATGTGTAGTAATTGTCATAGTTTAATTATGGACATAGATTAATTTGAATTTGAATAGGGATATTAAATATTGGGAATTGACACAAATGCCTAAAAAGGCATGAAATTAATTTGAAATGTAAATTGGTACAATTTATGTACCATAAATAGTGGACATAATTAAGGTGACATATTTATACATAAATAAATATGGAAATGATTTGTAATTTGAATAGGGAAAAGTAATTCAAATATTGGGGGAAATTAATTATGTATAATTAATTGCCTAAGACACGAGGTTGGACTCATTTGTGGTGTAAGACTGCACGGACCCGCCCGACAAATCCAGCAGCCACAAATGGTAGCCCAATGTGAGAGGTCAAAGGCCCAAACTAAATGCGTAACAATTGTATGGACACGAGGTTAGGCTCGTTTGTGGTGTAAGACTGCCCGGACCCGCCTGGCAAATCCAGCAACTACAAATGTCAGTCTAATGTGAGAGGTCCTACAGGGGTTACGATAGTAATAAATTAAGAAACACTTAACCAAAGTAAATATGTAGTGGGACATGAGGGGGTTAAGTGGGTGCCTTGGGTGGCATGAGGAATCTAGTGGGTGACATGTGGGTGACATGAGGATGTCATAAGAAATACGATTAGAAAAATGGAGTAATTTGAATATAAACAATTATGACATGTAATTCAAATTGTTGGATAAAATAGGTATTGACATCTATGAAGGGAAAGGTTTTAATTAATTGATTAATTAATTAAAAATGGACATGGTAAATGAAATGGACTACTTAACCAAATCTGATCCCTAGGGATTGTAAGAACTTAAGTTTAAGTTGGGGGTTAAGTAAACTGGGTTATACGGAATGAGTGGGTTAAGTAAATCTTGGGTAGGTGGGTAATATTAGTACATATAGGCCCACAAACTTAACCGTAAATTAATATGTCTGAACCAGTGAGAGGGTTAAGTAAATCTTGGGTAGGTGGGTAATATTTTTGTATATAGGCCCATAGACTTAACCAATACAACCTGTTAATTAAACAAAAGGGTGAGACTAGGTTAAATTAGAAAACACTTAACCAAATTTATACATGTAAGTGGACATGGGGTTAAGTGGGATGTATTAGAGGGGACCAAGCCTAGATGGGAAGCTTGGTGAGGGGCCTTTTCAGTCCAGTAGCCCATTAAGTATCTTTGTGAGCTCGACCCAAGTCGAGGACGGGACACGCCTACTGGGCCTGATTGTTAGAGGCCAAAATGGGTTAGCGGTGGCAACGCAAGTCCAACGGGGTCATGTGCGTGCGTGGGCCCGGGCTGGTAGGTAAGACGTTGTTGCATCGTGTAGGTATAAGTCGTGCATCCTTAAGTTGTATTGGGTTGCCACTTTAGGTGAGTGATACACCCCACTGTGGGACCAGCACGGGTATCTGCGAGTTAGGGAGCCGATCGAATGGGGCAGGGTAGTGGATACATCTAGTGGAGATAGGAGCAGACGACACCTATGTAGTCAGCTAGGGGTACACGAAGCTACCATTATTAATTAATCATTAAAGGGGTACACCTAGTGGAGATAGGAGCAGGCGGCACCTATGACGTCAGCTAGGAGTACATGGAATTACCATTGAAGGGGTACATCTAGTGGGGATAGTGGGTACATCTAGTAGTACACGAAGCTATCATCATTCTATTTAGTCAAGAGGGATCAAGTTTCTAGAGTGACTAGTATGGGTGCAGTTAGTGTTAGTACAGTACGGTACAGTACGGTAGAGTATAGTAATTAACCTATATTGATTAGGAAGCGCCTTTAACGTCATCTTTGCTCATCCTATTATTTGGTTGCTTGGTCTTGCCATTAATTCACAGTCATTTCCTTATTTACCAAGCTTATGTCTTATCCTAGTTACTTTGATAATTATATTGTTGGAGTTATCGGACTTGCCAGACTTTATGTCTGACCCCCTTTGTTTCCACCTCTTTTCTTCCTTTTCCCCCCCAGGTTCTTAGGGTGGGAAGCTTGATTTGGATCTCTTTGGGAGCACTTGGATTTGGATTGCTGAAGTAAAGCTCAACCTATCTCTTTTATGGCTATTTATGGGATTATGCTTTTTATATTATGTACTCTGATTTTGTCAAGATGGATATTATGTACTTGACTTTAGTCTTTGGGTTTTGGTGATGTAACCAAACATATTTACCTTCCGTTGCAATAAATAAAGTTTTAAATTTTAAAGTACTATTTCATATCTGTCTTGTTGTGATTTTCTGTTCTATATTCACTTAAAACGCTCCATAGAAGTTAATGCATTCCCTTTTGTGAGTGACATTAATGGACATTGGGTGTTACACGTGGTATCAGAGCTGAAGGTTACCAGAACAGATAAGATATTTTGAGAAACTATTTTTCAAAAGAATTTTTATAAAGAATACTTTCAAAAATATGTTTGTAGAAGAGTATTTTTGAAAGAAAGGTTTGTTTTTAAAAAAACATAATCCCCAAGAGCCATATATCCTTCCTTCGACTCTCCGTTTTGAATCTCTTCCTCTTTCTTTTTTTTGGCCCTCCGTGTATAGATGCTTTTTCTAAGATAAATAGGGACTTCCATACGAAGGACGAAAAACCACTTCAAGGGACTTAGACGTTTGACGGGCTAGAAGTTAGTTCAAGGAAGTGGAGGGCTTGTTGATACCTTTAAGGTAGAAGATGGGAGGAAGGTTCAAATTGCTGTTGGTTAATGAAGGACGAAACCTCATCTTGGTGGAAGGTCACGAATGGGGAATGTGAACAAGAAGGCTAGTAGTTATCCTTTTGGAGAAATAGGACACCTTATTAGGATTGTCCAAAGAGGCAAGGGCAAAGTACAGGATCTTCTGTAGGGTAGTTATATTCCCTCACGGCTGGTATACCTGATAGGGGTAGGACCGTCCAGGTAGAAATTTGGTTTCCTTTATCATCCTGTTCGAACTTTGTTTGATTCTGGCGCTTCATACTCGTTAGTATCTGCTTCGTTAGTTGAAAACACTGCACCTAAATACTAGTCTAGTTAAGGATCCCATCCTAGTCTAAAATCTTTTTGGTGGTTCGGCTCATCCTTCAATGGTTTGTCGGGATTTGAGAGTGTCTATCTTGGACGTTGGATTTGAATGCAACACCTTCATCCTTGGTTTCACGGGCTATAGTTTGATTCTAGGGGTGGATTGGCTACCCAGGCGGGGTTCCATCCTAGATAGTGAAAGGAGGGTAGTTAGACTATTGATTCATTATGGAAAGACCCTCATATTTCTCGTGACCCTAGGGGTTCAGTGACGTTTAGCTGTCTCGAATCTCTTGACGTATCCAACGGTGATTTGGAATCTTTTCGTGTGGTCCGTGAGTATAGTGACGTCTTTGATGAAGTGCGGGGTTTACCTAGAGGCACGAGGTATTCGTGTGTGCCTAGGGGATAATGCAAAGTCAGTTAGGTGATTAGTGATGGTTTTGAAGCAAGACTGGCGAGGACATCCAGAGTCGGTTAAGTGCCCAATTATTTGTTTTGCTTGTATCATCTCACGTAGACTTTCTGAAATCGGAGGAGGTATTCCTTGGGTGCTTGTCTGATATTGGTTTAGGCCTTTGGGGCTTGTGCTTGGGGGATATCGAATTCGAATAGGACGGCTTGCGTGGGAGATGGATAGTTGTGATGAGTTCACATGGATAGTATTTTGATAGATTTTGTTGATGGATTACCAAGATCGAGGAAGGGTAATACGAGGATTTGGGTTATAGTAGATAGACTTACTAAGAGCGCCCATTTTATTCCCGTGAAGAGTAAGAGGACTGCTCCATGGTTAGCTTCTGTATACGTCCGAGAGATAGTTCGTTTGCATGGTGTTCCTTCTAACATAGTAAGCGACCGCGATCCTATCTTCACTAGCGAATTTTGGAGGAGCTTACAAGAAGCGGTAGGGACTCAGTTATGTTTGAGCACCGCATATCATCCTCAGACGGACGACCAAACTGAGAGGGTGAATCGTATTCTAGAGGACCTTTTGAGGCTATGTATCCTAGACTTTGGGGGTACATGGGAAGAGCATCTTCCATTGGTGGAGTTCGCATATAATAATAGCTTTAAGTCTAGCATTGGCATGGCACCTTTCGAAGCTCTTTATAGACGACCTTGTCGTTCACCTACACGTTGGTGGGAATCTACGGATAAGATCTTACTTGGGCCCGATATGATTAGAGAGATTTCGGAGAAGATTGATTTGATTCGAAGAAGGATGAAGGCAGCGCAAGATAGGCAGAAATCTTATGCGGATAAGAGGAGTTGCCTGAGAGACTTAGTGGTGTACACGACGTATTCCATGTATCACGTTTGAGGAAGTGCTTACACGAGACCGCGGAGGTAGTGGAGCCGAGCTTGCTTAGAGAGGTGGAAATAGAGCGTGATGCGACGATTCGACGAGCTCCTACATGCATTCTTGGGTCGGAGATCAAGAAGTTGAGAAATCGAGAGGTCAGACTAGTCAAAGTACCATGGGGAGACGATGAGAGTAACGCTACTTGGGAGACAGAAGAGAAGATGCGTTCATTGTACCCTTTTCTTTTCGAGGGTATGTCTTTTAATTTCTCCTTTATCGCTTAGCTTGTGCTTATCTTATCTTTAGTATGTCCTCTCGCTAGTATCTTTGACCTTCAGTTAGGGAAATCCTATGGTTGAAACATGTGTTTGAGACATGTTATGTATGATGGATGCAAAGTGGAAGCAAGTGTTCGCTAGTGGTTGCTCATGGATGCATATACACACACTATTAGGCACCTGATCGGCTCAGTTACTTCATATTGCATATTGCATATATATGGATTTATTTAGTAAAATGGATGTATAATGGTTGTATTATCATATGGTTGCTGCATTCGGGTGGATGGTTGTGCACGCATATAGAATTAATATGTATCATTAGGAATCTTTTGCATACATATTGGACGCATGGAACTATCATGAATTGCACTAAGGAGGTCGACTGAATCAGTAGACCGCCTAATTTTGCATTAGATATGGACATATACACACACTGTGCATATAAACATTAAAACATTAGAAGTCTTTTAAGGATAATGGATGCTGGTGTTTGATGGTTGAGTAGATGGACGATTAGATGGTAGGATATACATTCTTCTTGACTTGGAGATTTCGGGGACGAAATCCTTTAAGGAGGGGAGAATGTAACACCCCGTAATTTTATAACATTAAAATTCACAAATTAAAGTATACTTAATTTTTAGAAAAAAATTAAGTGAAATGGGTTGCGCAAAGAAATATATATATATATATTGATATATATATAAAAAAATTAAAAATTAAATAAATAAATATGCGAAAAAGTTCAAAACAGCGAATTGGGAGGGGGGAATGACCGAACCGGCCCATTTTTGAGGTCGACCCAAGCTCCGCTGGGTCGACTAGGGGTTAATCCAGGGTGTTTGGCTGTCAACCCGTGGGCCGATTCGCTCAAATGCAGATTTTGCATTTGGTTGGTTCTCATGGTTCAGGGTTAATCTAATGGTCCTAAATAACTTCCTACACCTATAAATACATCCTAATGCTAACCCTAAACCTAATTAAAATTGAAACTAAAGTCGTTATGCCGTCGCCATGGAACTTAGTGTAGCCGCTGCCAACTAAAGAGGAAGATAGCTAATCAATTCAACCTAATTCAAGCTTAGAGCTTCAACAACGAATCAACTAACGTCGCTACAACAATTCTGCATCAAGTTTGATCAATTGTTCATAATTCTTTAACCACAAAAGGCAAGTTCGATTTCTCTAATCAAGATAATTATTAAATTAAGTAAGATTAGATATAATTGTGGATTATATGGATATGATGTGAATTATTGACCGTATGATATGATTATGTTGTTAAATTGTGATGTTATCATACATGTTGTAAAGTTATGATCTATGTTGTAATTCTATGATTGGCTTATGTATAATCAAATCATCATGTTGTTAAATGTTAGTTTGGTTATGTTGATTCATATGATAGATCATATGTATGTATGCAAGTTTAGATGTTGATTTAGACATAAATCACATGCAAGTTAGTAAATATTATGACATCTATTTTAGATCAAAAGTTAGGCTATGACATGTATGAGTTATATGCTAAATCTTTACATGCTAGTTTATATGTTTAGAGGTAAATTTACACCATTGTTATGTTGCATAAATCACATATGCAAGTTAATATAAAAATATGAGTTTGGAATATGAATCATGTTATGCAAGTTTGTGGTTATTGCCTATGTAAATTTTGTGATGAAAATCTTATTCATAACATGCAGGTTCATACCTTTTAGGCCTATGTTTAGATCTATGATTTTATGCAAGTTATGTGGTAAATTCTCATATGCAAGTTAGGCCTATTTTGTATGTTATGTGAATATGTGGTGTTTTTTCCTTTTTCATGTGTTAGACTATTTCTTAGTCTGTCATATATTCTATGCGAACGGACGCCGCGGGGGTTATGGGAAAAATATTGATTATGTTAATAAATGTGAATTGGCATGTAATAGCCTTAAAAGAGGCATATATGTAAATTAAGATATTAATTGGCAAAGTGATATATGGACATAATTAATGTGAATTATGGTCATAAAGATAATTGGAATTTTATTAACATATTTGATTAGGAATAATTAATCCAAATATGGGAAGAAAATATTGATTATGTTAATAAATGTGAATTGGCATGTAAATGAGGCATATAACGAATTTGAGATATTAATTAAGGTGAATTGCCTTAAAAGGTGAAAAATTTAATGAAGGCATTAATTGGAAAATTAATGTGTAGTAATGGACATAGTTTAATTATGGACATAGATTAATTTGAATTTGAATAGGGATATTAAATATTGGGAATTGGCACAAATGCCTAAAAAGGCATGAAATTAATTTGAAATGTAAATTGGTACAATTTATGTACCATAAATAGTGGACATAATTAAGGTGACATATTTATACATAAATAAATATGGAAATGATTTGTAATTTGAATAGGGAAAGTAATTCAAATATTGGGGGAAACTAATTATGTATAATTAATTGCCTAAGACACGAGGTTGGACTCATTTGTGGTGTAAGACTGCCCGGACCCGCCCGACAAATCCAGCAGCCACAAATGGTAGCCCAATGTGAGAGGTCAAAGGCCCAAATAAATGCGTAACAATTGTATGGACACGAGTTTAGGCTCGTTTGTGGTGTAAGACTGCCCGGACCCGCCCGGCAAATCCAGCAGCCACAAATGTCAGTCTAATGTGAGAGGTCCTACAGGGGTTACGATAGTAATAAATTAAGAAACACTTAACCAAAGTAAATATGTAGTGGGACATGAGGGGGTTAAGTGGGTGCCTTGGGTGGCATGAGGAATCTAGTGGGTGACATGTGGGTGACATGAGGATGTCATGAGAAATACGATTAGAAAAATGGAGTAATTTGAATATAAACAATTATGACATGTAATTCAAATTGTTGGATAAAATAGGTATTGACACCTATGAAGGGAAAGGTTTTAATTAATTGATTAATTAATTAAAAATGGACATGGTAAATGAAATGGACTACTTAACCAAATATGATCCCTAGGGATTGTAAGAACTTAAGTTTAAGTTGGGGGTTAAGTAAACTGGGTTATACGGAATGAGTGGGTTAAGTAAATCTTGGGTAGGTGGGTAATATTAGTACATATAGGCCCACAAACTTAACCGTAAATTAATATGTCTGAACCAGTGAGAGGGTTAAGTAAATCTTGGGTAGGTGGGTAATATTTGTGTATATAGGCCCACAGACTTAACCAATACAACCTGTTAATTAAACAAAAGGGTGAGACTAGGTTAAATTAGAAAAAACTTAACCAAATTTATACATGTAAGTGGACATGGGGTTAAGTGGGATGTATTAGAGGGGACCAAGCCTAGGTGGGAAGCTTGGTGGGGGCCCTTTTCAGTCCAGTAGCCCATTAAGTATCTTTGTGAGCTCGACCCAAGTCGAGGACGGGACACGCCTACTGGGCCTGATTGTTAGAGGCCAAAATGGGTTAGCGGTGGCAACGCAAGTCCAACGGGGTCATGTGCGTGCGTGGGCCCGGGCTGGTAGGTAAGACGTTGTTGCATCGTGTAGGTATAAGCCGTGCATCCTTAAGTTGTATTGGGTTGCCACTTAAGCGAGTGATACACCCCACTGTGGGTCCAGCACGGGTATCTACGAGTTAGGGAGCCGATCGAATGGGGCAGGGTAGTGGGTACATATAGTGGAGATAGGAGCAGACGGCACCTATGTAGTCAGCTAGGGGTACACGAAGCTACCATTATTAATTAATCATTAAAGGGGTACACCTAATGGAGATAGGAGCAGGCGGCACCTATGACGTCAGCTAGGAGTACATGGAATTACCATTGAAGGGGTACATCTAGTGGGGATAGTGGGTACATCTAGTAGTACACGAAGCTATCATCATTCTATTTAGTCAAGAGGGATCAAGTTTCTAGAGTGACTAGTATGGGTGCAGTTAGTGTTAGTACAGTACAGTACGGTAGAGTATAGTAATTACCCTATATTGATTAGGAAGCGCCTTTAACGTTATCTTTGCTCATCCCATTATTTTTGGTTGCTTGGTCTTGCCATTAATTCATAGTCATTTCCTTATTTACCAAGCTTATGTCTTATCCTAGTTACTTTGATAATTATATTGTTGGAGTTATTGGACTTGCCAGACTTTATGTCTGACCCCCTTTGTTTCCACCTCTTTTCTTCCTTTTCCCCCCCAGGTTCTTAGGGTAGGAAGCTTGATTTGGATCTCTTTGGGAGCACTTGGATTTGGATTGCTGAAGTAAAGCTCAACCTATCTCTTTTATGGCTATTTATGGGATTATGCTTTTTATATTATGTACTCTGATTTTGTCAAGATGGATATTATGTACTTGACTTTAGTCTTTGGGTTTTGGTGATGTAACCAAACATATTTACCTTCCGTTGCAATAAATAAAGTTTTAAATTTTCAAGTACTATTTCATATCTGTCTTGTTGTGATTTTCTGTTCTATATTCACTTAAAACGCTCCATAGAAGTTAATGCATTCCCTTTTGTGAGTGACATTAATGGACATGGGGTGTTACATTTAGTCCTTTCTTTGTTCATGATGCGACTTTGACCAAATCGCTGCCTATCTTCTGATGTTGTTCTCCAAATCCCAGGGAGATGCTGTCCAGATATTCAGTGTGACAGCTTTTACCAAAAAGTGTGTCAACATGTTTGCCCCCCGAACATATCTTGCTGGTGGAAGGAAGATGTGTCCTGGATAATCTGAGAAATCCAAACCCAGAATGCGACGATCATGCCGAATCGTATTAAGGCCAGAAAACTGACGATCACACGGGATCGTATTAAGGGCAGAGAAATCTAAGAAGACCAGGAGTTTGTACTTGCAAGAAGATAAAACAAATAATGCAAGAATATTTCCTAAATAGCCTTACCGGAGTAAAACATCCAAGGAATTGTTAGAGGGGTTCCAAGACGGCTTTACCGGAGTAAGACGACCAAGGAAATGCCATGAAAGTTCCAAGACGACCTTACCGAAATAAGACGACCAAGGAAAAGCACATGAAGTTCCAAGACGGCCTTACCAGGGTAAGATGACCAAGGAAAAGTACATGAGAATTTGTTTATACTGGACAGATTCAGTTGGGAGCCGGAGCTCATGTTTGTACTGGACGGATCTAGTTAGGAGTCGGGACTCAAGAATGATCATTATTGATTCATGAAAGCTAAGCGGCAGTTATTCTAACCCCGAACACGACTGGGGACTACAGGTCGGTTCCGTGCGTGTGGGCCAATGCTGCCGCGCTTATTACATGCATTAAAACAAAGAGGGGCGAGAAGTCACCTAAAAACATGAACTAGGAAACGGAGTCCGGCAAACTGAAGGGATTCGCTGAGTGGGATCAATTGATAATAATCCCGCGATTGCTTGATCCAGGATCACTCTCTCTCCGGGGAGTTGGTGGTGGCAGCGCAGGGGCAGATGCAGGCGTTGTTGGTTGGATGACGTACTCGGGTAGTTCTCCTCGCCTAACCCGATCCTCGATAAGGTCTCGTAAATGTCTGCAGTCATCAGTGTTATGACCATCCATGTCATGAAATATGCAGTGTCTGCCAGAATTGCGTTGTGCTAGTGTTGGTTCCCTCTTGGGAGGCCTTGGATATGAGGCAACACCCCCTGTATCTATGTAGATATTGCTCAGGGTGTCATTCAGTTCAGTGTATTTGTCGTATTTGGACCCTCTCCGGGGTGGAGCATTACGATCATTCTTTGCATTGGCTGCTCCTTTGCCTTTTCCAGAATCAGATGGTTCTCCATCTTTGAGCATGTTGACTTCGAGGGTTTTCTTCTCGGAAGTTATATCTTCTTCCCGTAGAAATCTATCTGCTTCAAGGTAGAATTCGCTGAGATTTCGTGGTGGATCTCGGTACAAGGATTTTTTAAACTCCGAGTTATCTAGAACGCCGGATACTGCTGCCATCAGTACCATCGATGGTTCAGGGCGATCAACTGATGCTGCTGCAACGTTGAATCTTTCCAGGAATGAACGCAGAGTTTCTCTGGGCCTCTGCTTGATTGTGGTGAGGGACATGACATTCTTGGGTCGTGCGATGTGGACCCGAAATTGTTCAAGGAAGCGTGCGACCAACATGTTCCAACTGCTGATCGATTCTGTTTCTAGCTGTCGAATCCACATGGCTTCTATATCAGTTAGAAAGAGGGGAAAACATTTAGCCATGACGTTTTCCGATGTCGATTGAACTTCCATATGCCGTTTGTAGCGCATCAAGTGCACGGTAGGATCTGTTCTTCCATTGTATGGCTCCAGTTGTGGAAGTTTAAAATCCGGGGGATTGCAAGAATTCCTGATTTCTTGTGTGAACGGGTTGTGATTGACGTCATCCACATCGTTCTGATAAGTGCGGCCTCTTGAGCGGCGTTGAATCAGATTTGCGAGCCGATCGCCTTCAAAAAGTTGCTGTAAATTGCCAAGATCAGAGCTGGTGCTACCAGCGTTGAATGCAAGAGTGGATGGAAGCTGTTGGTGAGCTGCCGGGAGCGGATCGTGGGGGCTGATTCGTGGAGCATGAGGCTCGCAGTTCGCGGGTCGAGGTGGAGTGTATCATGGTGGCTGGTTCGTGGTCCATGAGGTGCAATCCGATCGGATCCTGGAAGTAGGTCACGAACCGGTTGATGTTGAGCAGGCGAGAGCAAGTTGCTGGGATCGGCTCGTGAGCCTGGTGGTGCACCACGATCCGGGTCGCGGTTCAGAGGTCTATCACGAGATAGTTGATGCTGTTGAGGAGCATGAGCTCGCAATCCAATGTTCATCTGATCTAGAGCTGAATTAGATAGCAGTGCATTTCCAATAGGGAGGGGGTTGCCCCCGAGTCCATGTGATGCATGAGCCGCTTCTGTGTTTTCATTTCCAATGACTTGAGCGTTGCTCGGCCTTTCATCCATCTGAGCGAAGAATTGGTTGATCATTTCCTGTTGCTTCCTGAGGAGATCATCTTGCTTTGGCATTTGATCCCTCAATTCAGCGAGAACGCCGTCCATCTCTTCTCTGGTCAAGTATGCTGATGGGTCTTCATGGGAGGAAGCCTCCAGGTTTGCGTCATTCCTTGCGTCTTCAGCGTCAACATCATCGGCATGAGCAAAAGTTCCAGCCTTCTTCCTTTTGTTTGCCATTTATCCAATAGCCAAAAAATCCAAGCAGAAGTTGAAGTTGTCGTGTGCCCCCCTTCCTAGCGTGCCAAAATGTTAGACAAAAATCTGGGCCTAACACCCAAATGCAGATCACAAATCACAGAATGCAGAAAATGATAAATAAGAGGAGACACACGAAGTTTTTATAGTGGTTCGGCTGTAGATATAGCCTACGTCCACTTTATAATCTTATTGTTATACTGACAGATTACAAGAATCAATTATATGCAGACACACAATCCGTGTGTTAATTGAGATTACAAGAGGAGAATTTATGTGTAGAAAGGTGCAAAGTCCTTGCAATCGGTAATGGCAGAGGCTATCTAGATGTAGGAGAAAGTCTCAGCCAAAAAGTTAGAGAGAATCCCCATAAAATTCCATGTAGAGGTGTATTTATAGCTATAGGAGAGATTCTGGGAAGACCGGTTCGTGATGGGGTGCGTAGCATGAGAACAGGTCAAAACAGTGCGTGTATCAGCAGGTGCAGGGGTCGGTTCGTGGTCACGGGATCGGATCGTGATATGGGCTGCACGAACCGAGGTCTGATCGTGAGCTGTATGGTGAAGCTGGTATGTCACGAGCAGGTCGTGATCAGGAGGTGTACCACGAACGGGTGGTAGTCTGAGGGTGCGCCACGATCCGGAGGGGGCGATCCGATGAAGGGTGAACCAAGGGTGCACCACGAGCCAGAGGGGATGCACGAGCCGTGCTCCGATCGTGTGACGCTTCGTCGCTTTATCTAGGAAATTGTCAGATTATACCCATTCACGGAAACAGGCGTAACTTTCAAACCGTAAGCCTGATTGAGCCAAACCGAAGCTCAAACTGAAGCTAATTCAGAGATCTACAAGAGTTACAAAATTCAGCTTTGTAAATGCTATTTTCGGCCCCAAAAAAGGTCCTCTGATAGGAGTTTCAGGCCTTTCTTTGTTCGTGATGCAACTTTGAACAAATCGCTGCCTATCTTCTGATGTTGTTCTCCAAATCCCAGCGAGATGCTATCCAGATATTCAGTGTGACAGCTTTTACCAAAAAGTGTGTCAACAAAATGCAATGGCGCAGTCCATTTTACTTAATTCCTAATAGTTATTGAAGTATTATTTAGTTTATCATTATAGTGTTCTTTTAAAATTACGGGGTGTCACACTCTCCCCTACTTCAAGGATTTCATCCTCGAAATCTCTATGTTAAGAAGAATGTATATCCAAACATCCATCATCCGTTTACTCATCCACCAATCACATGCATCAATTGTCCTTAAAATATTTCTAATTCTTATATGAACATATGCAAAGGTGTGAGTATATGTCCCTATACCAATGCGAAAGATTAGGTGGTCTACTATTTCAATTGACCTCCTTACTGCAATGTATGTCAGTGCCATGAATCAAACTTGTATGTGAATAATCCTGATATAACATGTAAGTTCTATATGTGTGCACAATTATTCATCCAAATGCAACATCCACATGATGATACACCCATTTTTATCCCTAAAATAAGAAAAATGCACATGCATCCATATGCAGTATGAGAGTGATTGAGGCGATCTAGTGCCTAGTGTGTGTGTGTATATGCATCCACGAGCAACCACTAGCAAACACTTGCATCCATCAAACATAACATGTCTCAAACCCTTGAAAAGAAAAGGTCGAAGATTCGATCGACAGGATATACTTAAATGAAGAAGCAAGTACGAATAAAAAGCTTTGGAAAAGAAGTTAAGAATATACCCTTGAAAAGAAAAGGGTATGAAGCGCGAATCTTGTCTTCCGTCTCCCTAGTTGCATCCTCATGATCATTTCCCCACTGAACTTTCTTCAACTTGAACTCTCTGTTGCGTAGCTTCTTAACCTATTATCCAAGAATACGGGTAGGAACTCATCTAACTGTCGCCTCCTATTCCACCTCTACTTCCTCAAGCATATTCGGCTCAACAACTTCTACGGTATCATGTAGGCACTTCCAAATATGGAAAACATCATGAACATGTGTCAATCTCTCTAGTAGCTTCACCCTATAAGCCATTTGGCCAATCCTTTCTGTTATGTGAAATGTCCCTACATACCTTGGCGCCGATTTCTCTACAGATCCAAAGAGAACCACCTTCCTCAAAGGTGATACCTTGATGAAAATCATGTCTCCAACCTCAAACTCAACATCAATCCTTCTCTTATCGGCATAGGACTTCTGCCTATCTTAAGCTATCTTCGTGCGTCTGCGAATAATATCAAACTTCTCTGAAGTTTCTCCAATCATCTCTGGTCCAAGTAGAAGCCTTTCTGTAGACTCCCACCAACAAGTTGGTGATTTACAAGGTCGTCCATATAATGCCCCCAAGGGTGCCATGCCAATACTAGCTTGATAACTGTTATTATAGGCAAACTGTACCAATGGAAGATGATCTTCCCAAGTCCCTCCAAAGTTTAGGATACATAGTCTTAAAATATCCTCAAGAACTATATTGACCCTTTCCGTCTACCCATCGATCTGAGGGTGATAAGTGGTGCTCAAACACAACTGTGTTCCTATTGCCTCCTGTAAGCTCCTCCAAAACTCACCGGTGAATATGGGGTCACAAACACTCACTATACTTGAAGGTGCTCCATGTAGACGGACTATCTCACGAAGATAAACTGCTGCCAACCATGCTGCCATTCTCTTACTCTTAACAGGAATGGAATGAGCTCTCTTAGTAAGCCCGTCAACTATTACCCAGATACTGGTGTTGCCTTTCCTTGATCTAGGCAAACCATCAATGAAATCCATAGAGACGCTCTCCCACTCCCACTGTGGGACCTCCAAAGGATGAAGTAAACCACCGGGATTCTTTTGTTCAACTTTGACTTGCTGGAAAATCAAACATCGAGAAACAAACTCCGCTACATCTTTCTTCATCCTATCCCAAAAGAAAACTCTCTTCATATATCTATACATCTTATCACCGCCTGGATGGATAGTCATCCTAGAATGATGGGCTTCCTCAAGGACTATCTTCAACAGACTCCCAACTTGGGGAACATAAAGCCTTCCATCTCGTCGCAACCACCCTCTATCATCCGTGGAATATCTACTGAGGTGACTAGAAGTCTCCCCTTTACTGAGACTATCTAAGATGTCTGCTATTTGTGGGTCCTCTCACTGCGAAGTCCCTATTTGATCAATAAGAGTGGGTCGCACCCCTAAGGATGCCAACAAACTAGGTATAAGATCCGTAGATGGCCTAAAATCAAATGTCGATAAATTCTCCAAGCTCCACCTCTCTACGCATAGTGGACTCAAATTCATCCTTTGCCTACTCAGTGCATCCGCTACCACATTACTCTTGCCAGGGGTATAAGAAATCTCAAAGTCATAGGACGCTAGGAACTCCATCCATCTATATTGCCTCAAATTGAGATCCTTCTACGAGAACAAATATTTGAGAGATTTATGATCTGTATACAACTCGAACTTCTCTCCAAGTAGATAATGGCACCAAGTCTTAAGCACGAATACAATGGAAACCAACTCCAAGTCATGAGTAGGGTAGTTCTTCACATGAACTCTCAACTGCCTACCTTCATATCATACTACCCTTCCCTCTTGCATCAAAACAACACCAAGCCATCTATCACACACATCAGTGTATACTGTGAACACTTTGTTCCCATTAGGCAAAATCAAGACGGGGCTATTGTCAGAGCCCTCTTCAATCGCTGAAAAGCATCCTCACAGTTTATATCCTAAGAAAATGTCAGATTCTTCTTCGTTAGTCTGGTGAGTCGGGCTGATATCTTTGCGAAGACCTTAATGAAATTCCTATAATAGCATGCTAAACCAACAAAACTCCTCACCTCCGTTGTATTCTTTGGAATCTTCCAATCTTAAATTGCAACTACTTTTGGGGGATCCACTGCTATCCCTTCCTTAGAAACCACATGCCCTAGAAATCTCACTTCCTTTCTCAAAAATTATATTTGAGAATTTTGCCTTAAGCTGATGCACTCGAAGAGTCTTCAAAACCTCCCTTAAATGTAGGGCATGCTCTTCCTCAATCTTCAAGAAAATCAACATGTCATCGACAAAGACCACAACGAACTTAGTTTGGAACTCCTGAAACACCCTACTTATTAGATCCACAAAATAAGCGGGTGCACTCATCAACCCAAATGGCATGATGAGCCACTCGAAGAAACCAACTGGAGTCGTAAACTCAGCCTTGTCTATACTGTCCTCGGCCACCCTCAACCGATGAAACCCCATGGCCAAGTCTAACTGGGAGAAATCAGATGCATCCACAAGTTAGTCAAACAGATCATCTATCCTTGGAAGTGGGGTGCCTGTTTTTCTTCGTGAGCCCATTCAACTCTCTGTAATCCACTCATAAGCGAAGCGAACCATCCGCCTTAGTGGCAAATACTACTGAACACCCCATTCAGATATGCTTTGCCTAATAAACCATTTCTCAAGTATCTCCCTTACTTGCTTGCTGAGCTCACTCCTTTCTCTCGGAGCCATATGGCGCACAGGCAATGCAACTGGCTTTGCATTGTCCACCAAGTATATTCGAAAATCAATCTCGTGCCTCGGAGGTTAACCCCAAAGCTCCTCGAAAACATTAGGATACTCACAGACTACCGGTACAAATCGTAAATCATCGATTGATGCATCAAGCGACTCGAGGAAACTGAGCATGACAGACCCCTTAAGGTCACAAGAAATCTCGAGGGTCCTCCCATGGCAATCAAAAGTCTAACGACCCTCCTCTCACAATCCAGAATGGCATAATACATGGCTAGCCAATCCATCTTTAGAATCAAACCATAGCCCATGAAACCAAACACGTATGTGTCGCACTCAAACTCGATGCCCAACACAGATATTCTATAACCCCGACAAATCATAGGCAAATGAGCCGTACCTCCAATGGGGTTTGAGACAACAACGGGATCCGAAACCATACTAGTACTAAGGTGTAGAGACTCAAACACAGTATCAAATATAAAAGAATGTGAAGCACCATAATCAAAAAGAGTTCTAATAGGATGATTGTAAAGAGAAATCAAACCTTCAACATAAACTTTCCTACCTTTATCCGGTACACCGACCACGAGAGCATGCATCTGCCCTCCAGAAGATCTTGTCCTTTGGCCCTGTCCTTGCTTCTTTGGGCAGTCCTTAATAAGATGTTCGTCCTCTCAACATTGGAAACAAACATTCTTCATTTTTCTGCAATCTTTACTCAAATGACCCACATGTCCATAACTATGACACTTCCTCTTTTCTCAAGCTTTGTCATTCTTTCTGCCCTTCTTTTGTTGTTATTATTCTTTCTTAGGCCATACTTTCTTGTTTTGTGTTTCATCAATCTTAGCCTCTTTCTTTTTACCTTTATCTTCTTCGTTCATCAATGCCATATCCACGAGTTTCTCCAAAGTTACCCTGATTGGACTATGAGACATAACCAATCCATGGAGGGTTTCATTTAACCCTCTTGCAAACCTAAGAGCTTTCTTGTGCGGGATATTTACCAGCTCCAAACCAAACCTCGCCAATTGATTGAACTTATTGACATACTCTTTGACATAAATGCCTCCTTGCTTAAGTGCCAAAAACCTTTCCATTTGCATACTTTGCACGTCTTGAGAAAGAAACTTCATCTCAAATCTCTATCGGAAATCATCCTAAGTCTCAATTGGACCCCCTGCTTGCGTCATCTCCCACCAGAATGAAGCCTCGTCTTTCAGTTGCTAGACGGCCAGCTGAATCTTCCTACGATCGTCAACCTCAAAAATCCCAAACAAATCATCCGCCTCTTTAAGACAATTCCTTGCTTCTACAAAAGTCTCAGTTACTCGGAATGGCTTTCCTCCCATAACACAAAAATCCTTGCATATCTTGGAGAAATTATCCGCTTGTGGAGGAGGATGGGGAGGAACGACGACTGCAACTGAGGGAGAGGCGTCTGCTTGGCTTCTGGCAGGCGCCGTAGCCTCAAGATACCTACGGAACCAAGCCGGTATCGTAACGCCCTCATGAATAATTGATTCCCAGACATGCTGAAAAGAAAGATAAAGAGATTCAAACAGAGAGTCGAAAGATATTTCATACGGCTTTGGGGAATATGTCTTTCAAAACCAGAGTTTTCTTTTGAAAATGGTTTATTTTAAAACCATTTGGAAACAAATTTCTAAACCTTTTGGCCCGATCTGGTAATCTTCAGCTCTGATACCAAATGTGACACTCCACAACCGTTAATGTCACTCTTTAATAGAATGCATTAAGTTTTGTGAAGCGTTATAGGTAAATAGATATAGAAACATCACAAGACAAATATAAAATAACAACGGAATTTAAATTTTATTTCCCAAATAGAAAACACCGTGGTCCAAAACCAAGTTACAACATAAGTCTGAAGTACAATAAACCCATTACATAAAGTTAAAATATCTGCTTTGTACTGAAATCATCAGAGTACAGTAATATAAAAGAATAATCCCCAAAAAGAGCCATATCAGAGTAAATAAGAAATCAAAGAGGTACATCTAAGCAGCTCCAAGCATAACGAAAGAGAGAATCCTAATCAAGCCTGAGTATTCCCACCCTGAGAACCTAGGGGGAGGGGGGAGGAAGAGACAGAAAAGGAAATAAAACAGTTCAAACATAAAGTATGGCGAGTCCAATTACTTTTAGCATATAAATAAGTAAAAGTATCATGACAGGCATATAAACTGGATGAGAGAGATAACGGTATCATAATATTGGTATAACAGACAGAGCAGAATAAACTAAATAAACAGAACATAATATATCGTGCTTCTTAAGTACTTTTCTCTGCACCAATACTAGTATAACAGAAACAAGATGATCCCAACAGAAATAGATGGCAAACTTGGGTGTACTTCTAGTGACGGGTTTTACCCCCAACAATATTAACATGTAGCTCAACAGAAATGACACATGTTACCCCCAACGATAATAACGGACCCTTAAACAAGCAAGACTAGAAGTACCCTAATTACTACCCAAATCGATCGGCTCCCTATCCTGTAGATATCCTGTGTTGGCCCCACAGTAGGATGTATCACTTCCTAAAGTGGCAACCCCTTTATTTCAAGAGGCACAACGATATATACTAATGATATAGCGTCTTATTATCCCAAGCAAGAGGATTCATGCACGCATATGAGTCCGAGGAATGCACCATCAGCACCCCCACTCAGATGAACATCTTATAATCATCTCAGTAAGCGTGCCCTGACCCCTACCTAGTTCGGGGTCCCCCTTTTGGTACCAAGATGGGTTGCTGACTGGTACGGGTCCCATATAACAGATGAAACAAGCCACCCCCTAGGCTTGCATCTCCACTACTAGGATTTTGATAGGTTATGCCTAACAGATTAACAAGCCTGCATAACCCCATAATATAAAATAGGTTAAATTTGTCGGGTTGACATAACCTGCCCCCACCGATTTAACAGATTTACTTAACCTTTCATTAATTCAAGAAAGTTTACTTAACCTTTACACAATTTTGACAGGTTCGTATAACCCCCATAGATTTAAACAGGTTAAGTATTACAGATTAACAGGTTGTTATCATTTTTCCATTTATGTTTGTTAATGCACTAGACCTCTCACATTAAGTCAACCACTTGTGGCTGCTGGATATGCCGAGCGGTTCCGGGAAGACTTCTGCCATAAGTCGGACTTAACCTCGTGTCTTAGCACCGTTATGTGTAGTTTACGCACTAGGCCCCTCACATTAGATTAACCACTTGTGTATGCTGGATTTTTCGGGTGGTTAAGGGAAGACTTCTACCATAAGTGTAATCTAACCTCCTATCTAAGTGCGGTTATAGTTCCTGTTTACTGTAAATTTAGGCATGTTCATTCTTAAATAATTGTTCATGTTCATTATAGGGTTTTCATGCCCCAAATCCCAGTTTGATTCACGATACAAGTTTTGCCTCAAATTAAAGTTTTAGATCAATGTATAAATTATGCACCTAAATCCCAGTCATGTTTTATAGTACAAGTTTTCCCCTAATTTATCATTCCCAACCATTCCCAATTTCGTTCGTTCGCATGTTTCAGTGATAGGCCTCGGATCGAAGGTAGCCTGACTATAAAAATAAAAAGCCTAGGATCAAAGGTCGACCCCAAATGGGTCGATTTCCCTTCTTTCCCCGCTCTTCGATTTTGATTTTCTATACTTGATTTATATATATATATATATATACATATATATATATATATATATTACTCATGTGTATACAAACTTCAAACCTTAATAACTTCTTCATATGATGTCTGTTTTACGCAAACTCAGAGTCTATCTTAAGCAGAATTCTGAAACGAACGCAATGGCATAGTCCGTTTTACTTAATTCCAAATATTTAATGAAGTATTCTTTAGTTTATTATTATAGTGTTCTTTTAAAATTACGGGGTGTTACAGTTGTGGTCCATTCATAATTGTAATTAATATGTCCAGAAAACTCAAAATCGAACATTTAACCAATTCTTACTTAATTTCTTTAACCTCTTTAAGAATTTCTAAAAAATTAATTCTTTTTCAAGCTCTTTCAAGCTTGGAAATTCAACCACTTCCCCAAATCAAATTCTCTTCAAATCATTCCCTATGAATTTCCTTTTTCTTATTAATTATAAATTTATTGTTTGCTAAATTTGCAACTAATATACATGAATCCATAATTCAAAAACAATAAATCACGTAGTTTATGCAATACTATATACATGCATATTACTAGTCGGTAGGCATAGTTATAAAAGTAATAATTTCTAAGCTAAATTATCTCGTGCAACTAGCTTACAACCAAACCTTGATTCTACAAATCCTTACACTACATCAACTTTTCAAGTCTTTAGGACTGATGCAAAAATTTCCAGAATAGGCTACACAACTTATTCTCATCTAATCCTAAAACCTAACTCTAACTTACTTGATTTTCTATCCTTATTACTAAATGGTTATTTCTTTTGTAGAAGTCACTACAAGAAAAACCGAGATTAGCGACAGATTTTTAGCAGCGGAAAAATCCGTCGCTAATTAGCGGCGGATTTCCATGTAATCTGCAAGGGATAGTTTTTTCAAATTTTCAACTTTTTTTCTTTTATTTATTACCGTCGTTTTCTGCCATCCCTCACTAAGCCGTTGCAAATTGCGTCAAATTACCGACAGAAAATTTGTGCCGCTATTTTCCGCTGCAAATCCAGGCAGAATACCGACAAATATTTATCGATGCTATTTTGCAACAGAATTCCAACAGATTTGCAAGAGATGTTTATATTATTTTCTTAGATATACTTTAGTGTTAATTTTTAATAATTATTAATATTAAAAATTAAAAATTTCCAAGATAAATTTATTAATATTAAACAAAAAACTAGAATTAGAAAACTACAAAAAAATAATTAATTGACAATTAAAATCACTTTAAGTAATTCAGAAGTGATACTTAATAAGCATGACTAATAATTAATAATTAATAAATAACATTTATTTATTTGAAAATAAGAGAGATACCATTAATTAATAATCTTTTATAATCAAGTGGTAGTGTTTATTTCTTAGAATTTAACATTTAATAATTATAATTATATTTAACATGTAATTATTTCTAGAATTTCTAAATATTAAGACTAATTTTAATATTAGTAGTTATCAATTAATAATTACTATTGAATAATTAAATTTTAATACTTATGCAATAACTAAGACTAATTTTAATAATTAATAATTATAAAGTAATATTTTGTATTTAATAATAAAATTTAATATAACACTTGGGATTACTAATGTGTTTACTACTTCAAAAACAGGGTCATTCAACGCAATGATTACAACGTATTTAATATGAGCTGACTAGCTCCGTTGATAACTTAGCAAGCAATGGTCATAAATAACAATCCGAAACAGCTGGTGCTAGCCAATAGGATTGCAAATTGATTAAATCCAATGTTCCATATACCCCGAAAGGAATTTACTCGGATCGCTATTAATCCAATAGTCTCCGACAAAGTAAAAAAGCACGGCCACGAAAAAAAACAATAAGCATCTCTAATTTCAGTAAATCCCCAAATAATCGTAGAAATCCCTAAATCGTAAATCACAAAATCCACTTCGTTCCCAAATCTTCTTTTCCACTTCGCTCCACTTATTTCATTAATGCTCCTTCAACCGGTTTTACAACCGGATCTAACCGCAGAAGATATGGTCTCCAAAGATTACAACCTGATTTCCTCTGCTGAACGCCAAATCCATGCTTCTCGTACTTCACTTCGCTAGTCGTTCTTGCAAAGCTCTAAACGATTTTCATCGAATTATTGGGTATCGATGCCTCCACATCAGGTTCGTTTATAGATCTATCCGATTTGGCTCTATTGATCCTTAAAAGATATTTCCTTTTTTTATTTTTAAGATTTTTTTTGGTTGTTGTTTATTTTATTTTTATCATCCGCTCTGAGATGTCATACTACATTTGTTGATCTATCAGGATCGACTTGAAGCATTTTGGGAATGGCTTAAGGTTATGCTGAAATTCTTGAGAACATATAACTGATTTGAGATGTCATACTACGTGTAAGAAGTGATGATGTTGTGCTGAAGAAAGAGCTGAATATTGGTAGTAGAAATTTGGGCCAACAGAAGCATGCTTTATGGGATCAGGTATGATTCCGTTCAATGAAGCCTTTTGTTGTTTTTCAAACTTATGCACTAGTATTGAGTGGGGTTGTAAAAGGATCAGGTATAACCCTTGTGACTGAGTGCAAACAACTTATGATATTCGTAACGTCTATTCAGTTTTAAAGTTCATGAATTAGTTTCTTATTTTAATGTTTAAAATGATTCATTTCACAGTTAAATATGACTGAATGCAATAGGCATAAAACTGATTTAAGGACGAGCAGGTGGAGAAAATGGGTATCTAATTCAGGGGTAAATGCATCTTTAATGTGGGCAACATATTTTCCTACGGTTTTTAAAATACATGCATAAATAAGATATGTATTATGAAATGTATTATAATTCTGGGTAAACAGGACATGCCTTATGGCAATGCGGGCAAGCCAGGCGTCTATGTTAAAACTTAAAAGTGGGAGTGGACAACGATTTATGAGTTTGGATATGTAAAGCTTTTACTACATAATGATAATGTAGCTTAGACGTGGTTGGTTTTAGCTCTGAACCAAGTGTCTTAGGTCTGACTCTGAGCTTCCGACTTCTACTTAATTTTAGCATTTCGTCTGCAATCAAAAAATTTAGTTTGTTTGGGCTACTAAATGGGTTGGATAGGACCTGCTGGGAAATAGTTATTGCATATGCATTCTTGATTTTGATCCAAAAAAAAATGTCTTCATTTTTATTTTACTTGCATTGTTCATATTGCATTCTCTGTGCATTTCATTTTTATTTTACTATTTATTTGGCTTTAAGAGGTAGGTTGGGTATGAAATGGAGTTTGAAATGGTTCAATCTGAAAAGAAAAAAAATGAAGTGTTGTATGTGTATATATGAAGCTAATCATTTAATATAGAAGTTCTTTTTCCAGTGTATTATGTTAAATTTTTGTATACACCCCTACTAAAGAATAAAGATTAACCAAAAGTATAAACGTAACATCTTAGGTCCTTAGGCCATTTTTTGTGCAGTGATGATGTTAATCTCTATTTTTTGTGCAGCGATTATGTCAATCCAGGCTGTGGTGTTCGAATTTCACAATGATGCAATGTTATGGCTATTGAAGGTGATTTTTTTTCTTTTTCTCTATCACTTTGTCAATATTAGAGATGTCTGTTGGTAAAGTTTTGTTGAAACTAGAAATATCTGATACCATAGTAATCTCCATTAGGGATGTTGCATACTACTTTGTAAACTAAATATAGGTAGTGCCATGAGTTCGGACCTGGGGGATTCGGTTTTCCGATGGTAAGGAAATTGCTAGGGAGCAATTCAGGTGCATAATGTTTGCGAGTTTGGATATAGTTGGTTTAGGTAATTAGGTTGCTCAAGGTCCATTAAATCTCTATTATAACCATTATTATTGCTTTATTACGATTCACAAATTAAATAAAAAAAATACATGTTACTCTATTTGTTGGGCATTCTCCGTAAATGATCAAAGATAGTAATGTTCTATAGTGCTTAGGAGTTGTGCAGCATTATAAAATATCATCATGTTCTGAAATCTGAACTCAATAATCCATTGTTCTCTGATTACATCTCTAGACCTAAGGCTTTCGGCCTATTTGATAATGTTGTGTAGCATTTAAATGCATAAAAACTCCTAAAGCTTTCATCACATGATTGTTCACTATAAAATTGATTTACCCATTTATTTTTTTCTAGAAAATACACATCTAGTTTGTTATTGAATTTTCAAATTCACTACTGTTTTATAACCAAGTCTTTGGATCATCTTGCCTGTTTGTTCTAGCATTTCAACCAAGTCGCGTCTTTCAACTTTGAGCATATTTCCAAACTGGTTTGGATATGTTATGAGACTGCAATATTTCCCACAACTGCTTCTAAAGCACAATTTATATGTCAAGCCATTTTTCATCACTGTTTAATGCAATGACGTTTGGATAGAGTGTGAACTTATTTTTCACCCTTAGCATTCTTTGAATTGAGCATTCCAGGCTGTTTGTGTTATCTTTGGGTTTTATTTGTTCTTGTTGGAGGGAGGGATCTGGTCATTGATATATAGTGACTAAAGGATCTTCTTATGTAGTATCTTAGCCTAAAATAATGCATATTGCATAAAAATCAAGGTACATTTTTAGTGGAAAATATTAAAACATGATGGAAGTTAAGATTGTTGAATTACCTAACTAAATTCCTATTTTATCCATTGTAATATAGGAATAAAATAGATATTTGAGATAAATATACTTGAAGAAATCTGGATTTGCAACTTTTGATTTTATTTAGAAATGGTTATTTCACACATTTACGTATATACTGTATTTGTTTTCCAAAGTAAAGGCCTGCACTAGGGTAGGGAGGAAGCATTATTGTTGCTGATGTTGATTTCCAAAGTTTTAAATTGACCTCTTTCTTTGTGTCTGCACTGAATTAAGGATTGCATACATTGAGAAATGATAAAGGCAAGGAAACTAATATAGTTGAGCACTGTTGCAATAGGAAATTTATAATCAAAGTTGTATGTGGTTAAAGACGTCCATTTCAAAGTTGTATGTGGTTCCAGTCTTCAAAGTTTTTTGGAACAGTACTGGTCAATAATCAGACTTGTGTTAATGTCAGTTTATTTTTATCAGTTTTCGGTCTGTATTGGCAAGTAGTTTTATTCTTTCATTGAAACTTTTGACTTCATGCAGATTATGAAAATGAACCAAGCTACTGAATTATGAAGATTGAAGAAGATGCAACATATATTAAGCATGTAATATGGTTTTATTTACATGCTTTGAGACTTATGGGTTGTAATTCAAGAATTATCAGATTTTATTAGGTGATGTTTCCAGTTTTAAGAATTATCAGATTTTTATCAGTTTCTTGGTACTGTAATATTGGTGTTGTAGCATGTACTTTTATTGTTGCCAGTTTAATCTAATTTATGCTATTTTTCAGTTATAAGGGTTATAAGGGTTGGATTGTGTTGAACCCTTTAATCAATAAAGTCAAAAGGGTCGAGGTATTGTATGTTGTGAAAGGGTCGGGTCAAATTTTGCACGACCCGCATATGACCCTATGTTACCCTTTTGACACCTCTACATTAGCTGAATAATTTTGATATTTATAATTCAGTTTGATGAATGAAGTGATGGAAAATTATGGATATTCTTTTCAGGTTAATGTTGTTAGCAAATTTATCTTTTTTTTTGGGTATGCTATTTATTTTAGTATTCACAGTTGAATGATATTAGTTTTATGTATATATATATAGGCAGATCAGAAGGGGAATAGCGACAGATTACCAACAAAAAAAGTGAGGTTAAGTTTACTTTAATTTATTTTCCGTCGCTAATCCTTTGGAAATTAGTAAGAGTTTACCAACGCATTTTATAAATAATAATTTATTATAAATTACTTATCCGTCGGTGAATAGTCGGTAAATAAATTAAAATTAAATTAATAAAAAAAGTTATATTTTTATTATATAAATAGTAAAATGACGGAAAACTATCAGAAAACTCATGCTATATTCCGTCGCTAAATCTGACACAATTACCATCATGGTTTTTACCGACCACCGTCTTATGCAGGAAATCCGTCGTTAAAGCCGATATAGCGATGGATTAGCAGCGGATTCTGCCGCTGCTAAATGCTGTTTTTCTTGTAGTGAGTATAATTTTAGTTGTTATAAAAGATAAATATGTTTTCGTGCTATTGTCATTTTTTATATACATATATTCAAACAACTCACTAAAATTCACCGTATTCAAGAATGAGTATTTAGTGACTCATTAAAACCTATAGTACTAAATTTCCATTTTTCATTTTAAAAATGTAACTCATTTACAAAGAGTTTAAAGTTTCTTATTTTCTTAATATGCTTACATGCATCTTTTAAATAAAACATTCTTTAATAAGAATTTGTTTATTTCTTGCAAAATGTTTTATTGATGAACAATAAATACTTCTTTCCAAATTAGCAAACTTTTGGTGACATTTGTTAAATTCTCATAATTTCTAAATTAAGAGTGAAATAACTTCTCTTCTTTTTAACACTTATCTTCATTAACATTTTGAATGTCAACTTGTAATACTTTTCAAATATGATAAATGTTTTAAGGTTTAATAGAATAAGTGATTATTATATTTTGAAAACAAAACCTTAATAATTAAGTATCCAAAATTGAATTAAGTGATGGTTAAGTCCTTTAATAACATTCATTGCTATATTCTCATATTATGCTATTACTTTTAAAAGTATATTTTAAAACATTATTCTAAGTCCATATTTATTTTTAGCAATAAAGTTTAATAACTTATTTATGTAATTCTATTTCAAAACTTTTATTTCCATGCATGCTTACTCATATTAAATTTCACATTGATCCATGTTTTGAAAAGTTTTAATACCATTGAAGGCTTGTTTAAAAATATAATTTTTCATTCTAATTTATTTGCATCTTAGGGATGCTTCTAAAAATTTACTTTAGTAGCTATAAATTACTATTCTAATTTATTTGGAGTAGTCAATTACCATTTTTCTACTCCTATTATTATTATTTTCTAAAATATTCTTTATCAATGGGATCAACCATCCATTCCTATCTAAATCCCAGAAATAAATTTCCTATCTTTTCTTTATTTGCAATTAAATCTCAAACCCATTGTCATAATTAATGCAAAGTCTTGAAGGAAAGAATCTTTTTAAATTCATTTATTTTATGTAAACTTAACAAAAATATTGGTAAAACAAGAAAATGTTGGAAAGTTTTAATTTACTTATATTTTAGAAGTTGTTAATGAAGGTTGTGACAATTATAAAATTTACCATTACAATTGTTCCACTACAACAAAATGACCCTATTACAACGGTGGAACACCGTTGTAATATACATTTTACAACGGTGGGCTAACAGTCGTGTATTAAGAAGTTGTAATAGACTAAAATCTTTTACATATTTTTGCGCCGTTGTAATATGTATATTTTACAACTTTTTTACACCGCTGTAATAAACTTTATTACAATAGTTATGCACCGTTGTAATAATATCTACTACAACTATTATGCACCGTTGTGATTGACATTTGGGTTTTACAAAAAATAGACATCTTTTGCAAATGAAAAGAACATTACACTAAACATAGAAATACTCCATAAGCAAATCAGATATTACTGTTATTTGCAAACTAATTTATTAAAATACTCAAATATTCACTATTACAAACAATAAGTTTTAGAAAACATTTCGTGCATTACAAACAATAAGTTTCAGATATTACAAAGCTTGATGCAGTCTTAACTCAAAAGACATAGAAGCCTTGCTACATGGTCACCACTGAAGCTCGATCCGCCAGTGAAAGGTACCCAGTCATTCGTCAGACTCATAAATTGCAACAAAACCATAACAGATGTTAACCGAAGCCATTGACAAGATCACTGCACATAAAACATATTAAACCACAATCTGGACGATCCTTTTGTCCTAATTAAAAATGATATATGGAACTAAAATGGCAGTAGAACCAGAATAAGAATATAGCACGGTACAAATTATAGATTAAAGCTTCATATCAACATTTGGTTACTGGTTACAGCAGTAATCAAAACAATGACTGCATGTCATCCTCAAAGAGTTTTCCACTAAAGTAGCAATAACGATGAACTTTTCAATTTGTAAAGGTTAAATTTAGGTTATTGATTTATTGTTATAAATATTTCTATACATATAATTTATTTACTGGTCAAGTTATGGTAAAAAGGGAGCAGGGTCACAGGAGTGGAGAATGTTATTCTCTCTTAGGAAACATAAGGATGGACAACACCAAAAGGAGACGATCAAAGGTTGTTATGATGGCTCCTTGTTTTACAATTTGGAAAATACAAATCCTTACGATACAGCATCATCATAAAAAGAAAAAAGAGAAAACAAAATTGAATAATTGATGATATACAGGGAAATGATAACTAGTGCTTGCATAATCGGAATATAAAAGCACAATATTGTATACTGCAATAAGTTGCTCATATCAGATTACATAGTAACGTTCAATGAGACTAAAATTTTCAACTTTTTTTTTCTTTCTTTCCTTTTTATATGAGCGCAAGACATGCAGATGAATCTCCTATATTCACCAATATCATGTTCACACAAGCACATATCATAAGTCACAAGCCTAAACTTGTTGGTTGTTTCCCTGTTTCTACGTCAAACCATCATATCCAACAGTTAGGGCCCGTTCATGAACAACAAAAATGATAATGAAAAAATATTTGGTAGCAATTACGTCCGACTTGTACATCTACAATACAAGCAGACTTATGGTTCATCTTATTTGTTCTTAGATGTAACTGGTAAACTAATATATGGTTAACCTGATAACAAGGATTTCAGTTTTGTTTCATGCCCTATAATTTCAGGATGATTTCAGTTTTGTTTTATCCGCTTTACTTTGAGGTCTGATCAAATTCAGGGAACAAAAATTGCAAGTAAAACGAATTATTGGGATCCCTAATTTGAATTCAAAAATCAAAACATATGTTAATTTCACAAAAATTAAAAATTAGGATTACCTAAAGATATCAGATCTGAGATCTCAAATCGCAGCGCGTCTATTCGTTCTTCTTCCTTTATTCCTTAAGCTGTGCACGCGTTCTTTTCTTTTTTTCCCTTCCACTTCTCGTTTCCTTCGTCTTCCTCCGCTCCTCAATACGCGATCGGCTTCCTCCGCTCCATAGTTTTTCCTTCTTCCTCAACTCGTCAACGCAAGCTTTTTTCCTCCTTTGCTTCACACATGAGACAGATTTGATAAGAGAGATACTAGTGAGTATACTGATGAGGAGATTGAAGTGTGAAGAGAGAACATGGAGAAAAGAAACGAGAAAAAGAGAGGCGGCGTGAAAGAATCCGTAGCCCCCATCGAAGAGATTGCAGATTGACTTTGAATTTGGGAAGCGGAGAGGTCGGTCCACATAAGGTATACACAACAAGTGAGATACAGACTTCCGCCAAATTTTGGTCTTCCGCCAAAATTTCGTCTTTTGCATCAAGAGGGCAACCGCTGTTTTTTTACAAGGCAGATTCAAATCTTATTTATTGGTTGTAATTAAAATTTTATTCGAATTTATAAAATCAAATATAACAATTTAGAATTAACCAGTGGAAAAATGATCTGTTAAAAATAAGTTTTTATAATTTTATAATAAAAATGTTTTAATTACTAATCATAAAAAATTAATTACTAAATATTATATATTGCTTCTTGATTATTACTTCTTAATTACTAAAATTAATGATTAGTTCTTAATTATTTATTGTTAAAAATTTATTATTAATTATTTTACTAATTATTATTATATATTACTTATTATACTAATTACGAATGTTAGATAATAATTATTAAAGCTTATTTATTGATTATTAATTATTTAATGAAAATAATTAATACTATTTATTAGTTATTATAATTAATATTTAGTTATTAATTATTACGGATTGATTATTAATTATTGTTAAGTATTAAATATTATGGATTGATTATTAATTATTACTTCCTAGTTGATTATTAATAGTAATTATTAGTTATTAATTATAAATAATCAACGTAAATGTATTAGATATTAATTATTAGTTGTTAATTATATTAAAACATAGTCATATATTACAACAGTCAAAAAATAAAACTTGTGATAGGCTTTTATTACAACTGTCAAAATAACACAATTGTTAAAAATAAGTTTATTACAACTTTTCTGGGAAAAAGTTGTAAAAAACATATATTACAACGGTGCTTTTACCACCGTTGTAAAACTAAAGTTCTAATATGGTGTTTTTGTTGTAGTGTTCATTGTTTGTCACCTTCTATAGAACTTACATTTCTTTTCTATTTTTCTTAAAACTCATAAATGCAAAGATTCTTTTTAGTTTACAATTTACCAATTGGTCTTTTTTTTAAAAAAAAATCTGTTCTCTTAAAGAAAAATTGTAACGACCCTCATTCTACACATCGAAGGATCGTAGAATATTTATTTCTTCTTCTTGGTAAGTCATATGGTCGTGTACTTATAGGGAATGACTATTGGGGTCACTTCCCATGTTCATGATTTTTGCCGATTTTTAAATGATCGTTTTGCCCCTAGTTGATCTTGTTTTGGCCATAACTTTTGATTGGAAAGGAGTTTTGACCTAAAACACTTCTATTGGCTTTGGATGATGGTTTACCTATCCGTAGAGTGGTCACATGTGAAAAACGGACTTACCGTTTGGGAGATATGGCTGAAATAAGGTTTGAAGGTGAAAATCTGCTTAACTGGGCCAAATGAGGTGATTAGTGAATGGGCCCATAACCCATTTCGGGATTAGGGTTATGGGGAGGCTGAAATGAGCTAGGTTTTCATTTCATTTCAGTTCTCTAGCCGCCATTTACCTCCTAAGAACCCTAATAATGGCCTCCAACATCTAAAATCATCTCTAATCACCGTTTAATTAAGGATTGGGCATAGCAACACCAAATCAAAGAAGATCTTCACCAAATCAGTATTAGAGCCGTTGTTAGACATTAGTATTCGCCCAAATCAGCGAGGTTTCTGATCTAAAAATATTATATTGTGGCTAAGGTGAGCGATTAGCTTTCTTTTACACTAATTACAGTTAATAAGGGTGATTAGTGTTATTTAGCGAATCTGAACATGTTAAAAATCTGGAAAAATATTTATAAATTTAGAAATGATGTTTTAGACCTCTGTAAGAAACTTGGGTTAATTTGGTTAAGTTTTGCTAATCATATCATTAGTTTTTCTTAAACATGCTTAAGGGAAAATATGGGGTTTTGGCTATGTTTGATCCATTTTAACCCATCATATTGATGTTTTGGTATTTGTGATCACTTCTATTTGTTGCTATGACTGTATGATATGCTTTGTGATTGTTTAGAATAGTTAGAATGGTCAAAAACGCCGTCTAATGGCATAAAACACTCGCTGGAAAGTTGTAGGAAAATGGTGTAGGTCTTCGGATCAGATCGGTTGGAAGGGCTCGGAACGGATAGTGGACTGGGCAAGGGATCACCGAACCGAACCGAGGCTTGTCACAAGATGAAGTATGGCAAAAAGGAAGGCCATAATGGTTGAAATGGGATCAGATCGAGCTAAGGAAGGAGAACCGGATCGAATTGAAGGGAAGTGAGTGGGATCGGAGCAGAAGAGAATGGGGAAGTGGATCGGACCATGACCAGGAACCCGAACCGAACCGATGGAGCGAAGGTACACCGAACCGAACCACACTATAAGAGACCGAACCGAACCGAGGTGCTGAAGTACCACACTGAACGAGGTGTAGAAGACCGAACCGAACCGTGTTGATGATTGGGAGTTGAAGATCGAACCGACCTGAAGCAGAAATGAAGAAGGGAGATCCGAACCGATCCAGTGATAACCAAAAACCCGAGATGCAAAGGAAGTCCAAATGAGTAGCTTTGACTCAGGATCCAGATGGGAACCAATGAGTGAACTTCATGATTGGGCTTTGCTGCGGGACGTGTGCTAAGGGGTTGTCGATGTCTATAACTTTGGATCATTATGTGTAGGGGGTACGTGCAGGGATTCAGGGCCACAGTGGCCTAGGTACGACTAAAGGGCTATAGACCAATGAAGTGTGGTCATTTGTAAAGATTTAGTCATGACTCCATAAGGTAAGCTTGGTGGTAGCAGTAGTTGTACAAGTCGAACTCCGTCACTACTTCGATGGGTCTAGTTATTGACAGTGGTGGACATCGTATGCTTTACGCACCGAGTGAGAGATGTGAGGATGGTTGCTATGCTTGACTTGTTTGCCTTCACTATGACATACACCCCCACCCTCGTATCTTTACACCATTTGTTTCGTGGCACCTTAGAGTATTGTACGTTATGTAGTACTAACTCTTTGGTTGCAGGTACAGGTTCAGGTAATGTTTAGTATACCTGTTATTGTTCTGTTTTGCTGCTTATCACTCATTCCAGACTTTTGTCTGACCCAGAGTTTTATGTCTCTTCTTATTACTCTGGGTGCTCACACGAGCAGACTAGAGACAGGTTAGATGGTTTGCACGAGTAACTAAGCTGGAGACGAGCAGGAGGCTTCCACGTATGGTATATATATAGATATTCTCCCTGTGTTGTTGAAGATCACTACTTGGGCATTAGTGGTGCATCTTCTACTTTAGCTTTCTTTTGCTTTAGAGACAGTTTTAAAGTTGTAATAATGATGTTGGATCATAAGTTGTATTTGGATTTCCGCGCTATGTTGGTTTAGTTTTCAGCTTATGCACTGTTTTGCCTGTTTTATGTCAAAGCTATGTTATTATTATATTTTGTTCCATGCGCTGTGAGACATTCTACAGGTTCCTTGTTAGTTCTTGTCTTCTTATCCTTTCTTCAGACGTCCGTTCCATACCGGTTGGACATCGGTACAACGCACTTTCCTTGGAAAAGTCAGCTGGTACGGGGCAGGTCATCACAAAAATACATTTCTAATTGTTTTATTAGAAGAAACAGTAAAATTTTCAAAGTCCTTATAAAATATTTTTGTTTGCAAAAATCTTATTTTCAACTTATTCTTAAATAGGAAAAGTTTCATAACTTAAGTTTATTTACGAATATATTTCACATTTTCTACAAAATTTCATTTTCAAAAATAATTTCACGGCATTATCAAAAATCATTTTTGTAGGTTCCCTAGCATATTATTCTTATTATTCTATTTCTTGGCATTCCTAATTGTTGTCCCTATAATTGTCCTTTATGCCTATTTTATCCTATTCAAGTAGCTCTCATTCTTATGAACGTTTCATTTCTTATTCAAAGTCAAATATTCGTATCTTTGTATAAATGATCATAGTTGCCTTATTAGTATCTTTCGTTTCTAATATCCTTTTACTTGTTGACTATTTAATGCTCTTTTCAAATTTCAAATTTCCGGTTTTCTTATTATAGAAGTTTATACCATTAACAAAAATGTACATCCATTTTTCCTTAAAACTAGCATACTTATTTGTAAAGGATATTAGTTTGTCTGTATTAATGGTTAGCCTCACAAACCTCTGTCTTCAAGTTCTTTCTATTTATTTCTCCCTAATCTGCCCCATAAAAGATAAATAAGCCACTAAATTAATTTTCATTTAATAGCTATTAAATAGGGAGTTTTAGCCATTTCCACTTTTCCAACTTTGTGTTCCTACAACCATTATGTGCTTATAGGTTTCTAAATTGAATAGAATGTTGCTAAATCACTATATGGTTTCTGTTGACATGCCTTTTGGCGGGGCTGTCCCAACTAGATTCACTTGGTTGTAGTGCTAAAGCAGTTTAGATTATGGAATTATAAAGGTTGGTCTTCTGGTTCGGATAAGAATCCGGATCGAATAAGGTCAGTTCGACCTTAACTTATGGCAAAGCAGAGCTTCAAATCATCCTATATTGGCTCGAACTCCCTTGGATCGGATAGCTCGAATCGAGCTCCATCCCACTACATGCGATGAAACTTGGCATATGGGTACCTCCGCATCAAGTACATCGATCTGAGCCCGGATCAGACTACTGCCTGGACATGAAGTAGGTCTATTCTCAAGGCTATTTTTATGACGCACTCGCCGTGCAAGCACGAACCGAGAGAGGATTTATCAAAAATTTCCACTATAAATGGGACGCCTCCTAGATGGCTACCACGTGGCAGTTCGAATCGAACAGTATGTTCACCTATAAATACACTTCTTTATGGCTGGTGAAAGGATCTTTTTTGGGGCTCTCTCTCTCAACTCTCTTAGGTGCAAGGATATTGTGCCCCTCAAGTAAAAACTCCTTGATTCACACAAGTATTTTGTGTATAAACTATCTTCTTTCTCCACTTTCTTATTACAAATGTTCTGATCTCTGTAATCTGTAAGTATAAATAAAGATTATAAAGTGGATGTGGGCTTGGATTGAGCCGAACCACTATAAAAATATGTGTGTTTCCTTTTATCTACTTTTATTCTTGTATTTTGTGATTCGTGTTTGTAAGAATATTCTATACTATGTTATTGGATTAATCACTTTGAGTGTTGGACGTGTGCGATCCAAATTTACATCTAATAATTTCTATGGTATTTTTAGAAATTAAGTAAACCCTTTCCTAGAAGGACCTACATACACTATTTTATAGAGATATACATACTTCAAATATATATATACACACACACACATACACATACACTCTCTTATATAGTAAAACTTTTTGGATACACTTTTTCAAAATAACAAGTATGCATCTCATATGCATAATCTCCCCTTAATCGGGTAACCTAGGCTCTAATACCAAATTTAACAACCTTCCCAGAATGTGCCTAAATCCTAGCTCAGAAAAAAACACCAGAACTTTGAGCCATTGTGAGCAAGTCTTGGTTTCTATAAGAAATAAAATAACAGAGTCACACTAAAACGAAATCAGATTCTAACAATTGAATGGACAAAGTATAATAGTCAAAATAGATGCACCATAGCATGAAAACCACATATAGGTCGAATACATCAAAACAAATTCTAATGTCATAATAAAATTATATCATAAATATTCCACAGATACAATCAGGTGCTAAATATAATAATAGTAAACTGGATAAAAGTCTTCATCACCAAGCTCCTGCCTCCACGACATCATCATGCAAGCATTACCACCCTACTTAACTTGTGTTGTTAAGAGGAGGTGGTCAGAACTACAGTTCTAGTGAATAAAAGTTCTTCAAGTTTAATGGAAACATATTTCCTATATTTGGCAGTATAAAACCATCAAGTTTATGTATAGGAGAATATCACACACATAAATACTGCATATATCTACATTTAACGGGATGTGAAGAACTCTCCTTTGTCACTAAAGGGCATCAAAAGTAAGAGTGGATTCCTACGATCAATTAATACCCTTCGGGCGGATTCCTGCGATCACTTAACACCCTTTCATCGAACCCCAATCAATTAAGACCTCTTTTCCTAATAGACAAAGTTATCCAAATATTCTCTCAACATCATGCGAGAGATAGTAATCAGTCACTTAATACTATGCTTAGGTAGACACTGATTGATATTTATGACCCTCCTGACGGATCCATATGTTACTATCTAACTACCATTATAGGTGAATTCCAAGCCACTTAATAATTCCCATAGACAACGGTTCCCCTTACATGTTCGGTGAAACTCTTATTAGCCTATCCCTAGTTGTGCCCTCTCATAGCTCCTAGATAAGAAGAGGACAACATCCGAAGAACTACCTCACTCATTTGTAATTGTTTTATTCAAGACTATTTAATACCTTATAATTATTTGAGCAAGGGTCCGATATTCCACTTAATACCTAATAAGTGCGGGTCTCATAACTTTATCACAAACCCAAGGTATAAACCTTAAGGATGGGCCAAGTCCTAACTAGTTGATACCTAAATAAGGAAGAACAAAAAATTAGTACCTTCTCAACGAAGGCCTACTTGACATAAATGGACCATGGCACTAGACGTCTCACATTAACTCAAATTCTTATAGCTACTGGATTTGTTGATCGGTTCCAGATAGACTTTTATTACAAGTATAGGTTAACCTCATGTCCACATGTCATTTAATATTTTTAAAAGGCCATTAATACACACATAACATACCAAATTTTCTAACAGGGACATTTAATGTGAATTCGTAGTTTAACGCATTCAATTCACATTTATGATAAATAAATTACACTATTTGATAGATATAAATAAAGGAGTGATCAATGGAGTGCATAAAGAAAATGCACTAAACATTGAAATGTCAATTCTTACTCCTAATTATAGTATAAAAGTCATATTTCCCGAATTCCACAAAGTAACATATAATTCTTCTTTTTAAATATGAAGCAATAATAGGGGAATAACCACAACCAATAAAATAACTTATATCCTAGGTTTTAAGGATTATTTCAATAAATAAAAAGGGATAAGGTTCATAAAAAATATTATATGTATATTCCGTCTAATACTGTTTTACATCCATTTGTGATATTTACATGAAAACAAGGATTTTGGTCATATGTGTTTTATTACATTTAAACCATCTATTTTATAAAAATAAAGGTTTAAGCATACATATGTTACAATATCCATATCCACGATTTTGTGTCAATTGGACTTATAATACTAATCAAAGAAAGTTAAACAGAGTAGATGATAAATTTACATACACACCAAAATAATGAAAATCCCTCTTTGCTTACACTGATAATCAAAACCCAAATAAACAACTAGATTGGCCATTTCCAATTTATCTGAGATTTGTGGGATTTAAATGTGTTTTGTTTTCATGAAAATCACAAATCTCTATAGGCATATTCAACCTAGATTTATACTAACAATTACGAAAAAATAGGCAAATTTTGAAAAAAATTCCACTCACAACACAACTACAAGAAGAAGAAAACTGTGAATAGCCAAATTTTGGATTATAGGCTCAAATATATGTACTCCAATTCCTTCACTTAAATTATTATACATGTATAGGAATCGGTATAGAATCATATACATATATAAATCTAGTTCTAGAAATTCAAAATAGAAATTAGAATAGACAAAGAAGAAATAGATTAGATTTGCGGAAGAAGAAAACTAACATGACCTAATCTGGAACTACATAGAATAGAGAAGAGAAAGAACAGAGGAAGAGTCTAGACAAGATGTGAGGTTTTTAATGGAGGCTAGGGCTTTATTATAGTTGTCGAAATGTGTGAGAACCACTGGATTTAAATTATTAAATCTGGATTGTCTAATTTAGCAATCTATATAAGAAAACCTAACTAAACCTAGACACCGCTACCCAACATCCTCACTGGGCGGTCGACACCTTCCGTAGGAAGGCATAGTGAATTTAATTCACTTGCACATCCGTTTTTTTATTAATTAGTAATTAATTTCATTCGACTCTTTCCATTTCTTTTGAAACGTTGTCCCCTCTTACATGCTTGTATATATACACAACTTAGAATTTGAAAATGTAATATTCTCTTATGTCTTTTGTTTTTATTCCATTCCATATTTATGTTTATAATCTCAAATTATATATTATTTTATTGTCCAACTTGTTATAATCATACGGACTCCGCCATCAATAAATAAAATATGAAAATAGTCTAGAATCTTGCCACAAATACAGTAGTAATATTTTTATAGTCAAATTCCTAATTATTAAATATTCATATTTTCAACCTATTATTATTTTATTATTTAGTCTTGATTTAATTACCTATGTCCAATTAAGGTGTATTTTATGGGGTGTTACAATCGGGACTATAACGACGAGATAATGCACATGAGTAAATTTTGTGGTGATCGGATGTGCTATTTGCTCGCATGAGCCCAAAAAAAGCATTGATTTCAAATGAGAAACTAAATATCTAGGAAATAATTAGGTGCCATAGATGATGGAACTAGGTCTCAAGGCATAACTCAATGCGCTCAGAAGACCTTTTTAAATTTATATTGCCCATGCGTACATTTTATTTTGAAGTGTCTATTAATTCGGCCTGTTTTGGATCATCCACTATTAAAATTGGCACACACTTCGAAAAATAATATTATTTTAATCTTGGAAAATGCTAACCCAAATTTCCACCACTACCAATGCATGGCCAGATTTCACCGAACTTCCTCTTTATATTTTCTTAATCCATTCATCAAAATGATGTGACATCAAAAGAAAAGTTGTGCTCGTAGAGCTTGATAAAGTCTTCGAGATGTGTGATTAAATCGAGATGGACGTGCATAAATTCCTTGAAAAGGGTCGAGGAACTCACAGAGGAAATCGGGGGACGGGTGAGAGAATATGGGGACACCGGAGGGAATGACATGGACAACATGTGGAGGAGGTCGAGGGGGTCGTCATGATGCAGCAAAATCATTAGTCAAATGGCTGGAGGAGCGCACCCATGACAGTAGAGGCGGCGTCAGGTTGGGTTGCACAATTCTGATCTAAAGAACATGAGAGCGGAAAGAGCTGATGGGTAGCCTTTAAATGGTTGTTGTGTTGTTGTTTTTTTTTGATCCAAATTTAGAAAATTTTAACTTGCATAACTTTTGCTTACAGATCGATGAGGTTTGTTGCCTTGGACGTGAAATGGTAAGTTCAACATTTTGATGTTGGCATTGCATCGATTTGGTTAAGATGGGTGAAATTGTCTCTTACTAATCTTTAATTATTATATTTACAACAGGATTTCTAATATAGTTAAGGCTAGTTCATAGTAAATGTAAGAATTAAAAAGTGATATAAATTGTTTTGACATAAATATCACATTTATCTCATTTACACTCTTTTTGACACTATCACTAAATATATACTATTTTGATACTTATCCTACATAACTCATTTTAGATAAGTTCCATGTGTTTATTAATGTTATTATGGATGTTTGTATGCTAGTTTAAACAATTATATAATTATTGATTGTATAGTTGATAGGTTCTAATTTGCTAGAGTTCAGTGTTTTTCGATCAAATATGCATGGTGGTGACTCTGAGAATATGGTAAAGATTAGTGAAAATTGATAGTGCCAGTGTTCCATTTACTATTATGACATTTGTATTACTTTGAAATTTGTTTATTGCTCAAACCAGATTGTTGTCTACCCTAAGGTTTTATGTTTCCTTTTATTATCTTGGGTACTCATCGATGGTGTTGACGAGTAGGCTAGGTAGAAGGTATAAGTACTGTTTGGAGCTGCACAGGTGGAGTAACATGAGGATGCCTTCTCGTATTTATACATATGCTTATTGCTATATATTCTACCATAGGATGGTGTTGGGCCTTGACAGCATTCTACCTTTGGTTTTTTGACAGTTTACCAGTAGATTTTATTTATCACCTTTATAAACTTTATTTATGTAACTATATGAGTCGATATACTATAATTTTATGGTTTATGCAGTTATTATTATCTCATATGTTTTATATCTATGATTGTATTATATTTTATTTGATGCGTTATGAGACATACGACAATTTTTGTGATTGCATTTGGTTTTTTCCTTCTCTTCTCTTCCTTCATATTCCCATCTTTCCATTTCCCTTCTTTTCTTCTATTTCTTTTCTTTGACAACCATCCTACATCGATCGGGTGCCCACATAGTGCACTCTTAGGTTATATGAGCACCGACGGTGTAAAGCGGTCATCACATGTTTACTACAGTTAGCATGGTTAGACTTATTACTAAATAATCGTGCTAACCACTAAAATAGCTCGCTGACCCTCCATAGACGACATCCCAATTTAGACATAACTTAAGTAAATCAAGGAAAATACCAACATTATTACTTATTATGTTTTAATAAATATGAAGCTAAACCCGTTTTCCAAAAAGTACGAGACCATTAATTCACATATTAAGCAAACCGTTGGAATATTTTTCACGTACTTATCCACAAACACATATCCCCTTTTTCCATTGGTCAGGTGGCTGTAGATATCCTAAATAAATAGTAAGTGTACATAGCTATTGATATCCCTTGAGTGAAGGATATACTTCTATTGTGTATCTCTACCGACCTCACATCCCAACCTAGTAAATACATTTAATCATCTTAAGTTTTGTTATTGTGTTAAGCCTACTAATCTATTTTGTATAATTAAAGCTATATAATTACTCTGAAGATACTACCTTATAATTGTTAATTACTACATCGAAAGTTTGTTTACTATTGATGTCAAAAGTTGGTCTGATGATGATCAACCCCCAAAGTGCATTACCACACATAATAATATTCACAGAATGCTTAAAAAAAGTAAATAAATGGAGGTGACACTATATTTTTATAGTGGTTCAACTAAAACCAAGCATATGTGCACTTTATAATCTCTATTTATACTGTCGATCACAGGTTACAATTGTCTTTTGATTGAAAGAGAGAAGAGAAAGAAGAGGTTTATACACAAAATCCTTGTGTTATATTGGGAGTATACGACATGCAAATTTTAGGATGCCGAACATGAGCTGTTCAATGATGAATCCAAGATGCCTTTCCATTTCTGGAAATAGTTGTATTTATATGCGAGATGGTAGGCCGAATTTGTATGCAGCGTGGCACACATCTTTTCGGGCTTGGACACGTGTAACTCGATCCTATAGAGTCGTTGTAGGCGAAGGGACTCGGTCTCCTACTGATGATTAGTTCTCCTCGAGAAGTGAGACATACGTGGAACTTGAATTCTAGTGTATAAAAAGTTGTGCGAGTCCAGGCTGACCGGTTCTATATCCTTGGGAGTAGGAATTCATCTTGTAGTAAATAGTTTGGCTTGATATTTCAAATTTGATATTCTAGGCTTGATCCAATCTTCTAGGAACAACTCAATCAATCGGTTGATGACCCAATCGATTGGTTTGGTTTTGACTTCAGAAGAGTCTCGATTTTGTGGGAGAGCCTTTAGTTGTTGTGAAGCCGATCCGAGTTGAATTATAATTAATCGACCTAAGATGAAATTCGACCTTGAAGGCAAGGAACATGATGATATTTATAGTAAACTTCGATCTTGAGTTGTGACGACTTTTGCCAAAAAGTTGGTCAACACTTTGCCCCCCAGAATATATCTTCTTGGGGAAAAAATATGTGTTCTGGATCTTCTAGAGAATGTTGAATAGCAAAAATCCTGAAATCCATGGTTACACTGAACTATATTATATGAAGGCCAGAAATTTGATGATCGACGACGATTGTATTAAGGCCAGAAAACCAACGACCGCTACATATTGTATTAAGGCCGAAAACCGACAACCATTCGAGGATCATATAAAGGCCGGAAGTCCATAAATGTAAAGAGCCAACGATCATGGCGAATCATTCTTAAATAATAGCAGGAGGACCAGGACCTTGCCGGGCTAAACAATGCCTGTAAATGGTTTGAGGTAGACATGCCAAATCCTGGTGATGTCGTTCGGTGTGTTCAAGCATAAGCCAAGCTTGTGTGTATGTTAGGAGTATAAACCGTTCTCAGCTTATGATTGAGAGGGGTATAAACCATACCCAAGTAGTCAAGTATAAACCATACTCAGAAGTTTAAAGTAGGGTATCAACCATACCCGAAGTTCGAGGAGGATGAGCAAAAACCATGGTCGGTTTTAGAGAAGGTGTGTAATCCATACCCTAAGGATGAGTATAAACCATGCTCGATTTTAGAGAAGGAGTATAAGCTATACCTGGATGATGAGCATAACCCATGCTCGGTTTAGAATTGAGCATCAACCATGCTCAGAAGGTGATCAGGTTAGTTTTCCATGTCTTGGTAGAATAAACGATTCTTTCAGGCATAAGTCGTACCTGAGGAGTTAGAGTCGAGCATCAGGCATGCCGGGATGTAATCTTTCCAAAGAAATCGAGTAAAAACCATACTTGTTATTTTATCACCGTAAAGACGAGTATAAACCATACTCGAAAAAGTTGGCGAGTATTAACCATACTTAGCTTGAGAAGGTTTGGCGAGCATTAACCATACTCAGCTTAAGAATGTTGGCGAGCATCAACCATACTCGGCTTAAGAAAGTTGGCGAGCATTAACGATACTCGGCTTAAGAAGGTTGGCGATCATTAACCATACTCAGCTTTGGCGAGCATTAACCATACTCGTCTTTAAGTTGAGGATCTTGCCGAATCCCAACAAGATGCTTAAATTGATCAAACATAATCCATGTTCGAGGAAGAAAGTATAATGCTGCTAAGAAGCTATTACAGGGATTAAAACAAATCCTAATGGGTTTATTGTCGAATCCAGAGCACGTCTAGGGATTAAATCCTAACCCCGTACGTGTGTACTTCAATATAACTACATTATTGAAAATAATATAAGTATATTTCTTATATCCTAAGAAATGGGATGCATTCACAACGATCTAAACTAGATCAGTTGATGACGATGCTGCGATTGCTAGGCTCGAGGTCTTTCCCACTTTGGGAGGTATGTGGACTGCTCTGTGGAGCTTGCGAAGGTAGCTGTAGCGGTGCAGCCGGTGCTGATTTTGTAACATACTTGGGTATCTCTCCACACCTAACCCTTTCTTCGATGAGATCACGCAAATGCCTACATTCATTGACGGCGTGACCTTCCATATTATGATACACGAAGTGTTGTTTTGATTTTTTTGGGCTCCCTCCTAGGAGGCTTTGGGAAAGGTTGGGATCCCTGCACATCAAGATAGATTTCCAATAGGGAGGAGTTGATCTCGGTGTATTGATCATACTTGTTCCCTCTACGGAATCGTACATTCCGATCGCTCTTTTCGGAGACTTTGCCATTTCCTTTGTTCTAGCCGGTGGTGTATGGTCCTCCATCCATTTTAGCAAGTACTGCACGATTTTAGCATCTTCTTGTCGGAGGAATCTATCGGCTTCATAGTAGAAGTCCCCACTGGGAGGAGCCCTCTGGAGGGAGATCTTGAAATCAGTTCGGTCCAGGACACAAGCCATGGCGGCCATAAGCACCACCGATGGCTTGGGTTAATCGACCGAGGATACAGCCGCATTGAATCTTTCTATGAAGAAGAGTAGGGTTTCACCGGACTGATGTTTGATGGACGTGAGAAACATGATGCTCTACGGTCAGGAATGTGAACTCTGAATTGTTCTATGAAGCGGGTGACCAACATATTCCAGTTGTTGATCGATTCAGTTGTTAGTTGCTGAAACCTCATGCTGGCAATGTCAATGAGAAAGAGAGGGAAGCACTTGGCCATGACATTGGTCGATGCTGATAGTACTTCCATGTGACACATGTATCGCATAAGATGTATGGTCGGGTCGGTCCTACCGTTTTAGGGCTCCGGGACCAGAAGCTTGAAGTTCGGTGGATTTTGGGAGTTTCCGATTTCCCCTAGGAATGGACTACGATGGATGTTATCCAAATCGTATTGAGAAGATGTGCCTCTGCTGAAGCGTTAGATAATGCTTGCAATAATTACTTCCATCCAAGGAGTTGTTGCCACGAATCCAATTCTACATTGTCGGGACAGGGCGGTAACATGGTTTGGCTTCTTCAGGTCAGGTCGGTACGACCTGTGAGTGATGGGTGAAGGTGGCCCCCAGCCTCGGGCTTTGGTTCGGGATTGACTGGAGCTGCCTGGGTAGAATGTGGATTGGGTCGAACCATAACCGAACTGGTAGGGTTAGATCGGCTTGGTAAAGCATTATCAGTTCGGGGTTCGGCACTACCCCTGCCCTAGGGATAGTGATTTACCATTTCCCTCTGTCACATTAGGGACCGATATGATGGAGTGGTCTTGTTGATACGGAGGTTCGCTTCCCCATCCCTTCTTGGATGGACATTCTGGGAAGGTCGTGCTGGAGGTTGCATAAGACGTGTTAGTGGTAAGATACTGGGTCGAGCCGGAGATTGGCTCGATCCATGTTTTGGTCGACCCGGAAGTTGTACTGGTTCAATAGTCGTTTGTCCAGGGAGTTAAGTCAAACCCTGGACTGGAGGCAAAATGGTCGACCGATCCAGAACTTGGCTATGGTCGACCTGAGAATCTGCAGCTACCTCAGCTTTGATGGTTGCTGGAAGCGATGACATTAGATCTAGCCGATCGGGAAGTGAAGCTGAGTCAGGAAGAACTATAGACTGATGTGACACCCTACGTTCGTTAATGTCACTCTTTAGCAGAATGCATTAAGTTTCGTGAAGCGTTATAGGTAAACAGAAGCAGAACATTACAAGACATATATAAAATAACAGCGGAATCAAAACTTTATTAAACAGGATACAACATGGTCTCAAAACATGGTTACATCATATGTCTGAAATATTGAAAACATAAAACTTCTGCCTTATACAAAATCATCATCAGAGTACAATAATACATAAAAAGAGCATAATCCCCAAAATATAGTCATAGTAGAGAAGATATGAAATCAAGTAGTACATCTAAGCAGCTCCAAGCAGGATGAAAGAAGAATCTTGATCAAACTTGAGTATTCCTGCCCTGAGAACCTAGGTGGGGTTGGGGGAAACGAAGGAGAAAGAAGAGGAAACAAAATGGGCCAGACATAAAGTCTGGCGAGTCCAGTTACTTTTAGCATATAAATAAGGAAAAGTATCATGACAAGCATATAAGTTGAAGAGAGATAACAACATAAAAGGCAGGTATGACAAGGTAAACATGATAAACTGAGCAGAACAAGCATTGCGCTTCTCTAATACTTTTCTCTACACCAATACTAGTATCACATGAACAAGATGATCCGTAACAAATACAAGATGGTAGACTTAGGCATACTTCTAGTGAGAGGTTTTACCCCCATACAATGAAGGGCAACCCAAATGAACTTACCGGTGTTACCCCTAAGGATAATAATGGGCTCCTAAGCAAGTGAGACTAGATGTATCCTAATTACTACCCTAATTAATCGACTCCCTAACTCCGTAGATACCCTTTGCTAGCCCTACAGTAGGATGTATTACTTCCTAAAGTGGCAACCCTTTGTTTCCAGGATGTGCATAACTATATCTACTGAAGTCATAGCGTCTTATTTTCCCAAGTAGGCAAACCCATGCACGCACATCAGCCCAATGGAACGCGCCGTCAGGCACCTTTTCCCAAGTGACCTCTTATCTTATAATCAGCTCAGTAAGCGTGCCCCGACCCCGACCTAGTTCGGAGTACTCCTCTAATACCTATATGGATTACTGATTGAAACAGATCCCACGCACTAGATGATACAAGCTTCCCCATAGGCTTGCATCCCCACTACTAGGATTTCAACAGGTTATGTCTACCAGTGTAACAAGATTGCATAACCCCACAGGTTAAATTTGTGGGCCTATATATGAATATTACCCACCTCCCCAAGATTTGCTTAACCCTCCCAATGATTCAAGCAAGTTTACTTTACCCTTACTCAAGTTAACATGTTCATGTAATCCCTATGGATTCAAATAGGTTAAGTATTACAAGCTCATTACCATTTATCCATTTATGGTTATAATGCGCTAGTCCTCCCACATTAAGTCTACCACTTGTGGATGATGGATATGTCGGGCGGTTCTGGGCAGACTTCTTCTACAAGTCGCACTTAACCATGTGTCTTAGTACATTACGTGTTTATGCACCTAGACCCCTCACATTAGATTTACCACTTATGGACGCTGGATATGCCGAGCGGTTCCGGGCAGACTTCTACCATAAGTGTAATCTAACCTCGTGTTTAAGTGCCGTTACAGTTTTCTAATTATTGTAAATCCAGGCATTTTCATTATTAACCAATTTTCATGTTCATTATACCCCAATTCCCCGTCTGATCTACGATACAAGTCATGCCCCAAATTTAGATCAAGTTCTAGATTATGCCCCCAAATTCTAAATTTTAGCTCAAGGTACAAATTAATCCTAAAATTCCCAATCATGTCTTACAAAAAGAATTATGCCCCAAATTAATCATCCCCAATTGTTCCCAATTTCACGCGTTCGCATATTTCAGCGATAGGCCTAGGCTCGAAGGTAGCTGGCTATAAAAACAAAAAGGGGAAAAGAAGGAAGAAGAGAACAAGAATAGGCATAGCAAATAAACACTGGCATACGATGATAGAATTTGATCGTACTAACAGAATATGCATAGTGACAAGATTAGGCAATCTAACATTATAGGCATATGGTGACGTAATTAGGCAAACTAACATAATAGGGATATCATAAAATGGCATGATGAGATCTAAATAGTGAATTAGATATAATGGTAGTTCTGATATGATTCAATTAGTCATATGCTTAGATCCAATTCATAGACATGTCAAGATAACTTTCAAGTGTTTACATCTAAAAATGACATATACTCACCGTGATCGGATCTAAGAAACAGAAGAATAATTGCATATGTTGAATCATAGATCCTTGAATACGTATAACTTGTTTGATGAAGAAGAAGTTGGCTAAATCAAACTATGTTGGAGCAGCACCTCATTGTCGCTATTGAATTATATGATTAAAACAATGGGATAAAGGTCCTATTTATAGCCTAGGGTCAACGAATCTGGTCAGAAAACAAGTCTACATAAGCAGAACTGAATCTGCTTCGGATCTTGAGGGTGTCGACACCCCTGTTATGGTGTCGACCCATAGGTCGACACCCTTAGGGCGGGTCGACCCCCAATGGGTCGATTTCCCCCTAGACTTCCCACTTCTATTTTCGAATTATTTTGAATAGTTTTTACTTGGTTATGCGTATATATATATATATATATATATCTTATGTGTATACAAAATTTCTAACCTTAATAACTCCTTCATATAATGTCCGTTTTTACGCAAACTTGGTGCCTATCTTAAGAAAAAATCCGAGACAAACACAATTGCGCAGTCTGTTTTACTTAATTCCCAATATTTAATAAAGTATTCTTAATTTATCATTTTAATGTGTTATAGAATTACAGGGTGTAACATTCTCCCCTACTTAAAGGATTTCGTTCCCGAAATCTCCAAGTTAAGAAGAATGTATGTCCTAACATCCATCATCCATCTACTCATCCACCAATCACAGGCATCCATTGTCCTTAAAAAAAATTATTACTTATATGAACATATGCAAAGGTGTGTGCCTATGTCCTTATACTAATGCGAAAGATCAGGCGGTCTACTAATTCAGTTGACCTCCTTAATGCAATGTATGTTAGTGTCATGAATCCAACATGTATGCAAATAATCTTATTATAACCTGTAAGTTCTATATGTGTGCACAATCATTCATCCAAATGCAACATCCATATGATGATACACTCCTTTCATCCATAAAAAGAAAGAAAAAATGCTCATGCATCCATATGTAGTATGAGAGTGATTGAGCCGATCTACTGCCTAATGTGTGTGTATATGTATCCACGAGCAGCCACTAGCGACCACTTGCATCCATCAAACATAACATGTCTCAAACACATGTTTACACCCATGGGATTCCTACTTAAAGGTCGGAGATTCGATCATTAGGATATACTTTAAATGATAGAAACAAGCATGAATAAAAGCTTTAGAAAGGAAGTTAAGAACATACTCTTTAAAAGAAAAGGGTACGAAGCGCGAATCTTGTCTTCAGTCTCCTAAGTTGCATACTTTTGGTTATCTCCCCACTGAATTCATCAACTTGACTTCTATGTTGCGTAGCTTCTTAACTTCTGATCCAAGAATATGGGTAGGAACTCGTCTAACTATCGCCTCCCGTTCCACCTCTACTTCCTCAAGCATACTCGGCTCAACTACATCTGCAGTATCATGCAAGCACTTCTGTAAATGAGAAACGTGGAAAACATCATGAACGTCGGGCAGTCCTTCTGGTAGGTTTACTCTATTAGCCAATTGGCCAATCCTCTCTGTTATGGGAAATGGCCCTACAAATCTTGGTGTTAATTTCCCTATAGATCCAAAGCGAACTACATTCCTCAAAGGTGATACTTTGATGAAAACTATGTCTCCCACCTCAAACTCAATGTCAGTTCTTCTCCTGTCTGCATAGAACTTCTTCCTGTACCAAGCTGTCTTCATGCGCCTTCTAATAAGATCAATCTTTTCTGTAGTTTCTTTAACCATATCTGATCCAAGTAGAAGTCTTTCTGTAGATTCCTACCAACAAGTCGCTGATCTATAGGGTCATCCGTATAATGCTTCGAAGGGTGCCATGCTAATACTAGCTTGATAACTGTTGTTGTAGGCGAACTTTACTAAAGGAAGATGCTCTTCCTAAGTCCTACCGAAGTCTAGGATACACAATCTTTAAAGAACCTCAAGAACTTTATTCACCCTCTCTATCTTTCCATCGGTCTGAGGATGATATGCGGTGCTCAAACATAACTGTGTACCAAGTGCCTCGTGCAGACTCTTCCAGAACTCACTAGTGAATATCAGATCTCGATCACTCATTATGCTGGAAGGTACTCCATGCAGACGGACAATCTCGCGAAGATAAACTACCGCCAACCATGCTGCCATTCTCTTGCTCTCAACAGGGATGAAATGAGCGCTCTTAGTAAGTATGCCCATTATAACCCAAATATCGGTGTTGCCTTTCCTCGGTCTAGGCAAACCATCAACGAAATCCATCGAGACGCTCTCCCACTTCCACTATGGGACCTCCAAAGGATGAAGTAAACCACCAGGCTTCTTTTGCTCAACTTTGACTTATTGGCAAATCAAACATCGAGAGACGAACTCTGCTACATCTTTCTTCATCCCAGCCCAAAAGAAAACCCACTTCATGTCTCTATACATCTTATCACCGCCTAGATATATAATCATCTTTGAATGGTGGGCAACTCGGGGAACACAAAGCCTTCCATCCTGTCGCAACCACCCTCTATCATCTGTGGAGTATTTATTGAGGTGACTAGAAGTCTACCCTCTACTAAGCCTATCCATGATGTCTGAATTATGTGGATCCTCTCGCTGTGAAGTTCCTATTTGATACAAAAGAGTAGGTCGCACCTCTAGTGATGCCAATAAACCAGGTATAAACTCAGTGGAGGGTCTAAAATCAAAAGTTGATATGAACTCCAAGCTTTTCCTCTCCATAAACAGAGGACTCAAAGTCATCCTCTACCTACTCAATGTGTCTGCCACCACATTCCATTGCCATGGTTATAAGCAATCTCAAAGTCATAGGATACTAGGAACTCCATCCAGCTTTATTGCCTTAAATTAAGATCCTTCTACGGGAACAAGTACTTGAGAGATTTATGATCGGTGTACAACTCAAACTTCTCCCCAAGTAGATAACGGCGACAAGTCTTAAGCGCGAATACTATGGCAGCTAACTCTAAGTCATGGGAAGGGTAGTTCTTCTCATGAATTCTTAGCTGTCTACCTCCTAACATACTACCCTTCCTTCTTGCATCAGAACTGCACTAAGCCATATACCACGTGCATCAGTGTATACTATGAACACTTTGTTCCCGTCGAGTAAGGTCAAGACTGGGGTTGTTGTCAAAATCGTCTTCAATCGTTGAAAAGCATCTTCACAGTCTACATCCCATGAAAATGTCAGATTCTTTTTCATCAGTCTGGTGAGTGGGTGTAATAACCCAGAAAATTGTACCCAATTTTAAAATTTTATTTTAAGGAAATTTTGTTAGAAAATGCGTTAGAATTTAAAAATTCCATTTTATTTTATTTTATTTAAATTATTGAATTTAAATTTTTTTTAATGAAATTTATTAATTCATGTTAATGGATTAATATTTATCTTAAAGATTTATTTTAACTTTATACTCAATTAGTTAAATGTTAGATTGGTTGTCCATTTGTTTTGTCTTTCATAACTAAGTGTAACATTAGACTTGATAGTTTATATATATATACGTTATATATATATATATAATTTTGAGATGACATTAATAATTAAAGTCCCTTTAATTACACTTTCTTACAGAATTGGAATCGTTAGCTTGATGTATATCTGCCTAAATATGCATGCCCTTATACATTTGCTACACTTAATTATTTTTATTGATATTTTTACGGTAATAAATATTTTTAAAAACAATCAAGGACATTCATTTGCATTTATCCCATGTCACTAAGGCAATTCAAAAACTTGTACCACATATAGATTTATTTCCATCTTAATGGATTTTGTTTTTTTATAACAAATATTTGATTGTTTAGAATATTAAAATTTTAGTTAACTAAAATTCTTCCTCTTTCATTCTTATCTCGTATCAGTAATTCTCTTTGGTATAGAATTATTATTTTCATATAAATGTTTATGTTTACCTTTTTCTAAAATTCTAAAGCACCAAATTAGAAATACAATTAATGGTTGTTAAATACAGCCGCTGGCATGGAAGTGGTCTATTCAAATTCTCAATCAATTCTATTTATTTATGGTTGTTAAATATATGAAGTTTGTCAAACATAGGCAGATTCCCTTAGTTATATATATATATATTTATTTATTAACAATGAGATTTAATAATGAACATTTTAGCTTTTCTTTCTACGTTGACCAAATTAAGCTCCTAAAGGAATTTTGAGGTTTAATTTTGCATTTAACACATTTCATGTTTCTATTTCAAGGATTCATTTCATATTAGTAAATATGATTAATGGTTATTAAATTGGGTTTATGAAGGTGAATTGTTCAGATTCTCACTCTGTTAATCTCTCACTCGCTCTTATTCAAAATACTCCTCTCTCATCATATTATGGTCAAAATTCATCTGCCCCCTCCATAAAATTTATTAAAAAAAATCAAAGTATACGCACATATTAATTGCGCGTTTTAATTTGGAATTTAAAACGCGTGTCAAAATAGGAAAAAAATGTAATAATAATATGGAAATCTTATTTCAAGGGTATTTCGAATGATATTGTGAAATGTATTTTCATGAAAGCTTGATATATTTTAGAGATTAAAATGGTTTCAAAATGAGAACTAAACAATCAATTTAATTTAGAATATATTTTTTTTACTGTACAAAATCAATTTTGATGTATGCATGTTGCCTTTACTAACCTTCCAATTTTTCATTCCTTTCATGCATGCCTTGTCCATTCATTTCAAATTCTCTTTTATGACTTCAATGCTTACATGCATGCATTCATTTGTTCCTTTATTTAATGCATGCGTTACCCATTTTTATTTTAATTCATTTCCCATACGTTACTTTTCTATATAATTTTTCTTTCTCCCTTATTTATCTTCTTCTTCCTGCTACTTTTTCTAAGTATTTTTTTTCCTGCCTCCACTATGCAAAACTTCTTCCTCTAAATAAAAATGGAGTCCTGAGACTTAGATTTTTGTAAACACAAATTGGAAGATACTTATATTAATTTAGAGATTCCTACCAGGGTCATTTGGATAAGAAGGTTTAGGTGAGATTTCTTTGTTAAATTAATTAATTAATTTAATTTATTTGTTTGCGTTGTAATAATCATATGGTTATGCTTCAGTTCTATTTTGTTTCGACATGTTGATGATGGTTGATCTGTGATTGATGTTATTATATCATATGGATGTTATTGTTTATGATGTTATGATTTTGGATCTGTCATATTAAATCATAGATCTGTCAATTGAAATTGTAGATCTATTATTTCACATCGTAGATCTGTTAGTTTAGATTATAAATCTTTAGTTGAAATTTCAGATCTGTTAATTAAAATTATAAGATCTGTAGAAAAAGATATACTAGATTTTCACCTTGTTTAAATTCATCGAAGTACGCCTTGTTGATATGAAGCATGTATAAAAATATTTCGTCTGGTTCATGTTAGGGAATACATTACCTTGTATAATGACTTGTGTAAATAGCATAACCATTCGTGTTAATCAATGACATGAATTGAAATTTCATTTCTTATATGAAATTAAAAGTAGGAATTTTGCGATGGATTGAAATTGACATTTTATGGGTAGAATTAAATGAAAGAAATTGGCATGTATTAAACTTCACATTTTTATAATATGAATAAAAGTAAGATTTACTTTGTAAATAAAAAGTTGATTTTGGCGATAAACTAGGAATGACATTTTTATATGTAATTTATATATAAATTTACACCGTATGATGAAAAAAATTACATTTTTCTATGTAATTTAAACGTGATTTTGTACGCAAATAAAAATCACATTTTTTTTTTGAAAATATAAGTATGAATTTTGTACGCAAATAAAAATCACATTTTTATTTGGACTAAAGAAATGAAATTTGATATGCAAAATAAAAATCACATTTTTATTTGAACCAAAGACATGAAATTTGATATGTAAACAAAATTTACATTTTTCAATGTAATTAGAATGTGAAATTGGCTATGCGAACAAAATTACATTTTTATTTGTAACCATGACATGAGAAATGGCTATGCGAACAAAATTACATTTTTTTCAATGTAACTATGAATGAGAATTTGATATGTAAATAAAATTTACATTTTTGTTCAATGTTAAAATAAAAGAATTTCACCGTAGGATGATTTAACATTATTTTCAATGTTAAAATAAAAGAATTTCACCGTAGGATGATTTAATATTATTTCTAATGTTAATACTAGAGTAATTTTAACCATATGTATATTTCACATTTTTATTTATGTGAAGTAAAAGAAAATACACCGCATGTTAAGTAACATTATTTTCAATGTTAATAAAAAAAAAGAAAATGCATTGTATGTTAAAGTAACATTTTTTTTCAATGTTAATAAAAAAAAAGAAAATGCATTGTATGTTAAAGTAACATTATTTTCAATGTTAATAAAAAAAGAAAATGCATTGTATGTTAAAGTAACATTATTTTCAATGTTAATAAAAAGAAAATGCATTGTATGTTGAAGTAACATTATTTTCAATGTTAATAAAAAGAAAATGGATTGTATGTTAAAGTAACAGTATTTTCAATGTTAATAAAAAGAAAATGCATTGTATGAAAACTTAACATTATTTTATAATGTAAGGAAAGAGAAATACACCGTATGTAAATTTTACATTATGTAATGAAAGTGAATTTTCACCGCACGTATATTTTGCATTTTATATAATGTAGTATAATAGAAATCCACCGTATGTTCATTTAACATTATTTCTAATGTTAAAATTAGAGTAATTTTAACCGTAGGAAAATTTCACATTTTTATTTATTAATAAAAAGAAATTTCATCGTATGTTAAATATGTACATTATTTTTAATGTAAATAAAAAGGGAAATTCACTGTATGTTAATTTACATTATTTTTAATGTTTATAAAAAGAGAATTTCCATCGTAGGAAAAATTGCATTTTGTTAATGAAATAAAAAGAAGATCCACCGTATGCTATTTTACATTATTTTATAATGTAATATAATTGAAAATACACCGCATGTTAAGTTAACATTATTTATAATGTTAATATAAAGAGAATTAACTGTAGGATTAATTTACATTTTTGTTCAATGTTTATAAAAAGGAATTTAACCGTAGGATTAAAGTATATTATTCTTAATATAATAATGAAAAGAAATTCACCGTATGTTATTTTACATTAATTTATAATGAAAAATAAAAGAATTCCACTGTATGTAAATTTACATTATTTTATAATGTAATATTAGAAGAATTGCACCGTATGTAAATTTACATTATATTATAATGTAATTATAAAGAGGATTTATACCATAGAAAATGAACATCATTTTTAATGTTAATTAAAAAGGTAATTTACACCGTAGGATAATCATACATTATATTAATGTAAATAATATAGGAATATTCACCATAGGAAGATTTACACTATTTATATTGTAAATAAAAAGAATGAATTTTATATTGTAAATAAAAAGAATGAATTTTATATTGTAAATAAAAAGAATGAATTTTATATTGTAAATAAAAAGAATGAATTTTATATTGTAAATAAAATGAATGAATTTTATATTGTAAATAAAAAGAATGAATTTTATATTGTAAATAAAAAGAATGAATTTTATATTGTAAATAAAATGAATGAATTTTATATTGTAAATAAAAAGAATGGATTTTGTATGGTGATTAAAGAATGGGAGTTTACATTTTATTTAAGGTAAATTAAATAAGGATGTGACAAGAATGAAAGTTTACATTTTTATAATGTGAAATAAAATAAGAATTTCCACCATAGGAAATTACATAGTTTACATGGCAATTAAGAAGGATGATTTACATGTGAAATAAAAAAATTACATTTTTCTATGTAATTGGAATGAAAATTTACATCGTAAAATAAAATTTCATTTTAGGAATAATTAAAATAGAATGAATTGTTAATAAAAATATTATTAACAAATAAGAAGGATTTTCAAAATATATATATATATATATATATATACGAGGATTGTTTGGGAAGCCGAGTTATTCTCATTCCAAATGATCCTGCGGCGTTAAAAATCGAAGTAAGAAGACGACGCATGAAGACCGTAAATCTTCCCTCGAATGGACAGCGATCGAGATCCTGAATTGACTTGCTCCCAATTCATGGGTCAAGGTCATTGCCCAGACGTACGCGTTGATTTCACGGATTTGACTTTCGTTCAGACCCAGAGCATAAGTTTAAATGGATGGTGTGTCTGACATCGTACTTCGTTATATATCATATTGTTGATTTTCTGTTAATATATAAATGTTGGTGGTGGAGAATTTATTCTTTACTTAACACCCATTTATTTATTGATGGATAAGCAATGGTATGGTATGGAGTGACAGTGTGGCATACTAAGATGCAATGATCAGGGTTTCTTGTTGAAAAGCAGAACCTTGTGGTGACGATCAAAGCACCGCTTGTATAAGCAGAGCTTTGTGTATTACGTGACTTCACGAGCCTCACAAACCGGTAGAGTCTAAAACGGGCGAAGGGAACGCAGGGAGAGCAGCACGTTTCTTTCTAGCTAGAAGTGGTGTTTGGGTTTTATCACGGCCTGGCATTTTACTTATGTGGATGATGGAATGAGGCGCCTCAGATATTAGGTCCTATAGGACCGGGAATCGTGTGCTTAGGAATTGCCAATCCTCAAAGCTGTATGTGAGGACCGGCCCTGCCATTTCCAAGGGTTCTCCGTGGGGAATCCTGAGGCATTAGCTAGAATGTCTCGAATCGGTAAGGAGCTCCGCTCTAGCCTTGACTCATGATGGAAACCAAAATCCAAATACGAACCGACGAATTTGATTGTATTACTAGTATGGAGGCATAATATATGGTACCTATGCTTCCTAAGACTAATACATTTACTTTGAAATGTTTTCATATACATTAATGATAATATTAGATTCGTACTTGCCGTATTTAGCATGTTTAATCATCATAAGGTAAAACCCTATCCTCTGGTGTGCGTTGCATTGTGTGATGGGACTTGGGTCTTATGGTGATTCCATTTTTCCAAAAGCATTGCGTTGTTTACGATGTATTTAATTATTTGTTATGACACTTTAAACTATGCACGACAATCCATTAGAGTAAACCCGTTCCACGTTAGCGGCGTGGTCTTTTGGATTTGCCTTATTTCTGGTAGTTATTTTTAGTTAAGAATTCTCACACCAGTCCCACGACTGACCCATAGTTTGTTTCACCTTTTTGCAAACTTGGGTGCCCTCTCTTATACACGGGCAGCCAAGTAGACATGTTCATTCTTTGCTTGGAGTTTTTCTTTGGAGCCGCTTATCATTTTTCTTGGATTTGCTTTTGTGGAGAGGTGACGACTTGGAGCTTGAAGATATTTATCTTTTGTTTCTATGGCATCTTTTCTTTTCTTTTTAGACATCAAACTTATTTCTTTTTTGCAAAACTTGTTGTAATAGCTTAGTTTTTGTGACTGTGGATTTTCTGTGATTGATGACATTATATTTTTCCGCTGCTATAATGTTATTACTCTATGAATTTCCTTTGCTATATTGTATCTGTGTTCTGTTTTATTGTATTTATGTTGTATTCCAAAAATGATTACTCCTACTTTCATTCCGTGGAAGTTTGGGGTCATCATAGTGGGGCTGATATCTTTGCGAAGTACTTAATGAACTTCCTATAATAACCCGCTAATATAAGAAAAATTCTCACCTCCGTTGCATTCTTTGGGATCTGCCAATCTTGAACTGCAACTACCTTCGCAGGATCTACTGCTATCCCATCTCTAGAGGCCATATGCCCTAGAAATCTCACTTCTTTTCTCCAAAAATGACATTTGGAGAATTTTTCCTTAAGTTGGTGCGCACAGAGAGTTTTCAAAACCTCCCTTAAATGTTGGGCATGCTCTTCCTCACTCTTCGAGAAAATCAAGATGTCATCAACAAAGGCCACAACGAACTTATTTATAAACTCCTGAAACACCCTACTCATCAAATCAAAAAAATAAGCGGGTGCATTCATTAACCCAAAAGGCATAACGAACCACTTGAAGAAACCATATGAAGTTCTAAAAGCAGTTTTGTCTATACTGTCCTCGGCCACCCTCAACTGATGAAACACCATAGCCAAGTCTAATTGAGAGAAAACAGATGCGCCAACATGCTGGTCAAACAGGTCATCTATCCTCGAAAGTGGGTGCCTATTCTTCTTGGTGAGTTTATTCAACTCTCTATAGTCCGCACATAAGTGAAGCGAACCATCTGCCTTAGTTGCGAATACTACTGGAGCACCCCATTCAGATATGCTTCGCCTAATAAACCCTTTCTCAATTAGCTCCCATACTTGCTTGCTAAGCTCCCTCCTTTCTCTTGGAGCCATATGACGCACAGGCAATGCAACTGGCTTTGCATTTTCTACTAAGTATATACGAAAATCAATCTCGTGCCTCGGAAGTAAGCCCCGAACCTCCTCAAAAACATCGGGATACTCATAGACTACTAGTACATATCACAAATCATCGATAGATGCATTAAGTGACTCTAGGAAACTAAGCATGACAGACCTTTTAGGGTCACAAGAAATATCGAGGGTCCACCTATGGAAAGTCGAAAGTCTAATGACCCTCCTCTTACAATCTAGAATGGCACCATACATGACTAGCCAATCCATCCTTAGAATTAAACCGTAGCCCATGAAACCAAGCACATATGCGTTGCACTCAAACTCAACGCCCAACATAGATATTCTAAAACCCCGACAAATCATAGGCATATGAGTCGTACCCCCAATGCGGTTTAAGACAACAACAAGATTAAAAACCATACTAGTACTAAGGTGTAGAGACTCAACCACATAATCAGATATAAATGAATGTGAAGCGCCCGAATCAAAAAGAGTTCTAACAGGATGATTAGAAAGAGAAATCAAACCTTAAACGGAAACTTTCCTACCTCTATCTGGCGCACCGGCCACGAGAGCATGCACCTTCCCTCCCAAAGATCCTGCAATTTGACATTGTCCTTGCTTCTTTGGGCACTCCTTAGAAAAGTTTTCGACCTCTCCACAATCAAAACAAGCGCTCTTCTTTCTTTTACAGTCATTGATCAAGTGACCCTCGCGTCCGCAATTATGACACTTCCTCTTATCTCAAGCCTTTCCATCCTTTCTGCCCTTCTTTTGTTGTTGTTGTTTTCCTCTCTTGGGCCACACTTTCTTATTTTTTGTTTCCTTGGCCTTAGCTTCTTTCTTTTCACCTTTATCTTCTTCATGCGTCAATGCCATATCAACGAGTTTCTCAAAAGTTTCTACCATCGGAATATGAGACATAGCTACCCATGGAGTGGTTCATTCAATCCTCTAGCAAACCTCAAAAACATCTTGTGCCGGGTATTCACTAGCTCCAAACCAAACCTCACCAATTGGTTAAACTTATTAACATACTCTTTCACAGACATGGCTCCTTGCTTAAGTGCCAAAAACCTTTCCATTTGCATGTTTTGCTCAATTTGTGAAAGAAACTTCATTTCGAACCTCTGTCAGAAATCATCCCAAGTTTCCACTGGACACCCTGCTTGCGTCACTTCCCACCAGAATGAAGCCCCATCTTTCAGCTTCCAAAAGGCCAACTGAATCTTCCTACGATCGTCAACTTCAAAAGTCCCAAACAAATCCTCCGTCTCTTTCAGCCAATTCCTTGCTTCTATAAAAGTCTCAGTTCCTCGGAACGAATTTCTGCCCATAGCACAGAAATCTTTGCATATCTTAGAGAAATTATCAGCACGCGGAGGAGGAGGAAGAGGAACAACGGGTGCAGCTGGGGGACGAACGTCTGCTTGACCATTGGCAGGCGCCATGGCCTCAAGATACCTACGGAACCATCCCGGTATCGTAGCGCCCTTAGGAATATTAGGTTCCTTAGACATGCTGAAAAAAAAGGAAAAATGGACTCAAACAGAGAATCGAAAAATATTACATATGGATTTGGAGAATATGTTTTCAAAACAGAATTTTCTTTTGAAAATGCTTTCTTTTAAAACCTTTATTTGAAAACAAGTTTCAAAAAAAATTATACGATCTGGTAACCTTTAGCTCTGATACCAAGTGTGACACCCCACGTCCATTAATGTCACTCTTTAGCAAAATGCATAAAGTTTCGTGAAGCGTTATAGGTAAATAGAAACATAACATTACAAGACAGATATAAAATAATAGAAAAATTAAAACTTTATTAAATAGAAAACATCGTGGTCCTAAAACATGGTTACATCATATGTTTGAAATATTGAAAACATAAAATTTCTGCCTTGTACAAAATCATCATCAGAGTACAATAATACATAAAAAGAGCATAATCCCCAAAATATAGCTGTAGTAGAGAAGATATGAAATCAAGTTGTACATCTAAGCAGCTCTAAGAAAAATGAAAGAAGAATCCTGATCAAGCTTGAGTATTCCCACCTTGAGAACCCAGAGGGGAACGATGGAGAAAGAAGAGGAAACAATATGGGGCAGACATAAAGTCTTGCGAGTCCAGTTACTTTTGGCATATAAATAAGTAAAAGCATCATGACAAGCATATAAATTGAAGAGAGATAACAACATAAAAGGCAGGTATGACAAGGTAAACAGGATAAACTGAACAGAACAGGCACTGCGCTTCTCTAATACTTTTCTCTACACCAATAATAGTATCACATGAACAAGATGATCCCTAACAAATACAAGATGGTAGACTTAGGCGTACTTCTAGTGAGAGGTTTTACCCCCATACAATAAAGGGCAACCCAAGTGAACTTACCGGTGTTACCCCTAAGGATAATAACGGGCTCCTAAACAAGTGAGACTAGATGTATCCTAATTACTACCCCAATTAATCAGCTCCCTAACTCGTAGATACCCTTTGCTGGCCCCACAGTAGGATGTATTACTTCCTAAAGTGGCAACCCTTTGTTTCCAGGATGTGCACAACTATATCTATTGAAGTCATAGCGTCTTATTTTCCCAAGTAGGCAAACCCATGCACGCACATCAGCCCGATGGAACGCGCCGTCAGACACCTTTTCCCAAGTGACCTCTTATAATCAGCTCAGTAAGCGTGCCCCGACCCCGACCTAGTTCGGAGTACTCCTCTAATACCTATATGGATTAGTGACTGAAACAGATCCCATGCACCAAATGATATAGGCTTCCCCATAGGCTTGCATCCCACTACTAGGATTTCAACAGGTTATGCCTGCCAGTGTAACAAGATTGCATAACCCCACAGGTTAAGTTTGTGAGCCTATATATAAATATTACCCACCTCCCTAAGATTTACTTAACCCTCCCACTGATTCAAGCAAGTTTACTTAACCCCTACTCAAGTTAACATGTTTATGTAATCCCTATGGATTTAAATAGGTTAAGTATTACAAGTTCATTACCATCTATCCATTTATGGTTATAATGCGCTAGACCTCCCACATTAAGGCTACTAATTGTGCGGGCAGACTTCTTCCGCAAGTCGGACTTAACCTCGTGTCTTAGCACGTTACGTGTTTATGCACTTAGACCCCTCACATTAGATTTACCTCTTGTGGAAGCTGGATATGCTGGGTGGTTCCGGGTAGACTTCTACCACAAGTGTAATCTAACCTCGTGCCTAAGTGCTGTTACAGTCTTCTAATTACTGTAAATCCAGGCATTTTCATTATTAACCATTTTCATGTTCATTATACTCCAATCCCCCCCCCCCCCGAATCTACGATATAAGTTATGCCCCAAATTTTGATCAAGACCTAGATTATGCCCCCAAATTCTAAGTTTTGACTCAAGGTACAAACTATGCCTAAAATTCCAAATCATGTCTTACAACAAGAATTATGCCCCAAATTAATCATTCCCAATTGTTCCCAATTTCGCGCGTTCGCACATTTTAGCGATAGGCCTAGGCTAGAAGTTAACCTGGCCATAAAAAAAAGGGAAAAAGAGGGAAGAAGAGAACAAGAATAGGCATAGCAAATAAAAACTGGCTTGTGATGATAGAATTTAATAATACTAACAAAATAAGCATAGTGACATGATTAGGCAATCTAACACAATAGGCATACGGTGACATAATTAGGCAAACTAACATAGTAGGGATATCATAATCAGACATGATGAGATCTAAACAGTGAACTAGATATACAAATAACGGTAGATCTGATATGATTCAAATAGTCACAGGCTTAGATCCAATTCATAGACATGTCAATATAACTTTTAAGTGTTTACATCTAAAAATAACATAGACTCACTGCGATCGGATCTAAGAAACATAAGAATAATTGTAGATGTTGAATCACAGATCCTTGAACATGTATAACTTGTTTGATGAAGAAGAAGTAGGCTAGATCAAATTATGTTGGAGCAACACCTCGTTGTGGCTATTGAATTATATGAATAAAACAATGGGATAAAGGTCCTATTTATAGTCTAGGGTCAACGAATTTGGTTAGAAAACAAGTCCACATATGCAGAACTGAATCTGCCTTGGACCTGGGGAGGTGTCGACATGGGTGTCGACACCCCTGTTATGGTGTTGACCCATGGGTCAACACCCCTAGGGTCCCCCACCAGACTTCCCGCTTCTGTTTTTCGAATTATTTTGAACAGTTTTGACTTGGTTATGCATATATATATCTTATGTGTATACAAACTTCAAATCATAATAACTCCTTCATACGATGTCCGTTTTACGCAAACTTGGTGTCTATCTTAAGCATAATTCAGAGATGAACGCAATGACGTAGTCCTTTTTACTTAGTTCCCTATATTTAATTAAGTATTCTTAATTTATTGTTTTAATGCGTTATAGAATTACGAGGTGTTACAACCTATCTAGGGCTTGGATTTCATCAGTTCGTAAACTATCACCTCAGCTACATTTCATGCAGGAAGTGATGCTTGGCTGCTCGGTCTCCCTTCCATCCGAGCTAGGAAATCCTTCATCATTTCCTGCTGCTTTACGAGAGTTCATCCTGCTGCGCCATCTGAGCTTTGGGATCAGCCAAAACTTTATCCATCTCGCCCCTAGTTAAATATTGGGATGGTTCTTTATGGAAGGAAGCCTCCTGGCTTGCCCCTGTTTCTATTGCATTTGCTGCACCAACGGGTAGAGATTGAGCGTGAGAAGGTGCAGAATCATTCTTTTGTTTTGTTATTTCTTATTTAATAGTTGCCGAAGGTCATATGGTATATCTGTGCCCACCTTCCTGGCGCGCCAAAGTGTTGACATCAAAAGTTGGTCTAATGAAGATCAACCCCTAAAGCGCGTTAACCACACACAATAATATTCATATAATGCTAAAAAAGTAAATAAATGCGGGAGACACGATATTTTTATGGTGGTTCGGCTTAAACCAAGCCCACGTTAAATTTATAATCTCTGTTTATACTGTTGATTACAGGTTACAATTGTTTTCTGATTGAAAGAGGAAAGAGAAAGAAGTGGTTTACACACAAAATCCTTGTGTTTTACTTAAAGTATACGACATACTATTTTTGGGATGCTGAACAAGAGCTATTCTATGATGAATCCAAGATGCCTTTCCATTTATGGAAACGGTCGTATTTATAGGCGAGAAGGTAGGCCGAATTTGTATGCAGCGTGGCACACATATTTTTCAGGCTTGGACACGTGTAACTTGGTCCTATAGAGTAATTGTAGACGGAGGGACCCGGTCTCATGCTGATGAATAATTCTCTTCGAGAAGTGAAGCATACGTGGAACTTGAATTCTAGCGTATAAAAAGTTGTGCGAGTTATGGCTGACCGATTCTGTAGCATTGAGAGTAGGAGTTCATCTTGTAGTCAATAGTTTGGCCTGATATTTCCGATCTGACATTCCAGGCTTGATCTGATATTTTAGGAACAACTCGATAGATCAGTTGATGACCAGATAGATTGGTTTGGTTTTGACATCGGAAGAATGCCAATTTTAGGAGAAGAGCCTTTACTTGTTGCGAAGCCGATACAGTTGAATTATAATCAATCGACCTAAGATAAAAGTTGACCTTGAAGGCAAGGAATGGCCGATATCTGGTAGTAAGCTTCGATCTTTAGTTGTGATGGCTTTTGCCAAAAAGTTGTTCCACATTTACTGTTTCTATTAATGTCATTCTGTATGTAATAAACACTCATTATCTAAAATAGACATTTTAAAGGCATTTATTTACGCTGTCTAATTTCATATTTTATTACTTCCTTCTCTCCATAATTACCTAAATAATCTCATTGATCTACTCCATTAATCCATTTATTACATATTTGAATTCTTATAACTCTAATTCTAGCAATAAAGACTTCCATCTCCAAGGAGTTTTTGTCATGAATCCAATTCTACATTAGGGACATTGCCGGGACGGGGCGGTAATATGGTTTGTGTTCTTCGGGTCAGGTTGGTACGACCTACGAGTGATGGGTGAAGGTGGCCCGCATCCTCAGGCTTTGGTTCGGGATTGACTAGAACCGCTTGGGTGGAATGCGTATTGGGCCAAACCATATCAGCATCGGTAGGGTTAGACTGACTTGTTAAAGCGTTATCAGTTCGGAGTTCGGCACTACCCTTGCTTGGGGCGATACCAGAGTGATTTACCATAGCGTTCCCCTCTGTCACATTAGGGACCGGTATGGTAGAGTGGTCTTGTTGATACGGGGGGTCGTTTCCCCCAGCCCTTCTTGGATGGACATGCTAGGAAGGTTGTACTGGAGGTTTCATAAGACGTGTTAGTGGTAAGTTACTAGATCGAGCCGTAGATTACCTCAATCTGTGTTCTGGTTGACCCAGAAGTTGTACTTGTTCAACATCTGTTTGTCCAAGGAGTTGAGTCGAACCTTGGAATGGAGGCAAAATGGTCGATCGATCCAGAAATTTGTCGTGGTCGACCTGAGAATCTGCAGCTACCTCAACTTCGATGGTTGTTGGAAGCAATGACATTAGATCTGGCCGTTTGGGAAGTGAGGTTGAGCCAGGAAGAATTGTAGACCAATCTGGGGCTTGGATTTCATCAGTTCGTAAACTAACTATTGCCTCAGCTTCATTTCATGCAGGAAGTGATGCTTGGTTGCTTAGTCTCCCTTACATCTGAGTGAGGAAATCCTTCATCATTTCCTACTGCTTTACGAGAAGTTCATCCTAGTGCGCTATCTGAGCTCTTAGATCAACCAAAAATTTATTCATCTCACCCCTAGTTAGGTATTGATAAGGTTCTTCATGAGAGGAAGCCTCCTGCCTTTCCCCTGTTATTGGTGTAGCAGTTGTTGTTGCATCTGCTGCACCAGTGGGTAGAGGCTGAGCGTGAGAAGGTGTTGAATCCTTCTTCCATTTTGCCATTGCTTATTTAAGAGTTGTCGAAGGTCGTATGGTATACCCGTGCCCCCTTCCTGGCGCACCAAAGTGTTGACTTCAAAATTTGGTCTGATGACGATTAACCCTCATGTGCGTAAACCACCCACAATAATATTCACAGAATGCTAAAAACAGTAAATAAATACGGGAGACACAATATTTTTATAGTGGTTTGGCTTAAACCAAGCCTACGTTCAATTTATAGTCTATGTTTATATTGTTGATTACAGGTTACAGTTGTTTAACGATTGAAAGAGAAAAGAGAAAGAAGTGATTTACACACAAAATCCTTGTGTTTTACTTGGAATAATGGCATACTATTTTTGGGATGCCGAACAGGACCCAGTCTCATGCTGATGAATAGTTCTCCTCGAGAAGTGAGGCATACGTGGAACTTGAATTCTAGTGTATAAAAAGTTGTGCGAGTTAAGGCTGACCGTTTTTGTAGCCTTGGGAGTAGGACTTTGTCTTGTAATCCATAGTTTGGCTTGATATTTCCAACCCGATATTCAAGGATTGGTCTGATGTTTCAAGAACAGCTCTATTGGTCGGTTGATGACCCGATAGATTGGTTTGGTTTTGACTTCGGTAGAATGCCAATTTTAGGGGAGAGCCTTTATTTGTTGTGAAGCTGATCTGGGTTGAATTATAATCGATCGTCCTAAGGTGAAAGTCGACCTTGAAGGCAAAGAATGGCCGATATCTAGTACTAAGCTTCGATCTTTAGTTGTGATGGCTTTTGCCAAAAAGCTGGTCAACATTTACTATTTCTGTAACAACCCGTATTTTCAATAACCTGTTATAACATAAATGGAGGCAGAATTAAACTGTAAAATCTGAATCAAGGGAAATGGGCCATGCCATTGCGTTCGACTCGGAAAAATACGTGAAATAGAGTCCGAGTTTTCGAAAATCGGAGTCCGTATGACCAAGAAATGGCCTCGCGAAGTTTCACGAAAAATTCCCAAATTAAAGTATACTTAATTAAGTGAAATGGGTTGCGCAGAGAAATATATATATATTGATATATATATATAATTGAAAATTAAATAAATAAATATGCAAAAATGTTCAAAACAGCGAATTGGGAGAGGGGAATAACCGAACCGGCCGATTTTTGAGGTCGACCCGAGCTCGCTGGGTCGACTAGGGGTTAATCCAGGGTGTTTGGCTGTCAACCCGTGGGCCGATTCGCTCAAATGCAGATTTTGCATTTGGATGGTTCTCATGGTTCATCTTTAATCTAAAGGCCCTAGATGGTTCCTACACTTGACTTCTTCCCCAAGACATGCTTTGATGGCTTGGATTGAATCTAGGTTTAATCCTATGGCCTAAAACACTTGCCTAATCTATAAATAAGACCCTAACCTATCCTAAATCCTCATTATTCATTCATGCAACTAAACTATGGCAAAATTTTACCTCTCATGGCCTCCACTCTCTTCATAAAATTTCTAAATGGTTTCTATGAGAGATTTTCCATGCATACAAATGTTTTCAAGCTTGTATGAGTGTCATTAGCTTGCATTCAAGTCAAGTTTCTATCTTCGCATCATAAAGCAAGGGTTTTGATCATTTTGGCTCAAGGGTTTTTATGTTAGAGCTTGCATTTTGGGTCTATTTGATTGCATAAGGGCTTTGTCATATCTTTTGTGCCTTCATAGCAATGTAAGCCCTTTCCCTACTCTTAGATATTAACTATGAAGTTAAATGTTCATGTTGCAAGTTTGGGTTTGATCATTGAGTATGATACATGCTATCATGTCATGCAAGTTTATGAAGTCATTATCTTGATCTTGTGAGCTAAAAGCTACAACCTTTATGTTGAAATGTTGCATTAGGCAACATGAGAACCCTCATAACCTTTATGTCAACTTGCATATGAAGTCATAACCCTTATATGATGATATATGCGAGTTACTAGTCATCATTCCATATCTTTTGTCACCATGATTCGCTTATGTGCCAAGTTTGGGTTTATGCATGTTTTGAGGCTTAAGAATGTAACATGCAAGTTAATGAACACATTTGTGCCTCATTTGCCACCATGATTAACTTGTGGCTTAATATCCATTTTTGTCATGCCTTTGCCAAGTCTCTTCTTTTAATCCATTACGTTGTCGTGAACGTATATGCGAGTTTAAAAGCATTGGGTTATGTTATGGGTAATTTCTAATGACATGAAAATACAACTTGAAAACATGACTTGAAATATAACATGGAAGTTGACATGTAAGTATGCATAAAAACATAAGCTTGGGAATTTACCTATTAAGTTAGGTCTACCCTTTGGGAATTTACCTATTAAGTTAGGTCTACCCTTTGGGAATTTACCTATTAAGTTAGGTCTACCCAAATGCTTGAAAACTTGTAACATGTTTTGGGAAACATGATGGACATGACACTTAGATAATATAAGTGTGGCCAACTCGAGGTTGGGTTGAGTTTGCAACGTAAAACTACCCGGAACCGACCGGCCTAACTAGTAGTTGCAAACAATAGGACCCAATGTGAGAAGTTGGTCATGTTGTGCTTGAACCCGAGGTTAGACCAAGTTGTGGTGTAAAGCTACCCGGAACCGACCGGCTTAACTAGTAACCACAACAAAGTCTAATGTGAGAGGTGAAGGTGCATTAAGTAATTAATGCCACATGATAGGGTTAAGTTAATTTGATTAATGACTCTTAACCAAATATGACATGGACAAATGGGTTAAGTAATTTGATTAGGCTAATGATACTTAACAAAACATGACAAGGTTCGGTAGGTCAAGTAACTTGATTTGCCTAATGACACTTAACCATTTTTATATGACTAGTGGATGGGGTTAAGTTAACCAACACTTAATCAATCCAACGCGATAACTTGGTAAGGTTAAGTAAGTTTTCTTAATGACGCTTAACCGAAAAATACGGTTAACGAATGGGGTTAAGATTAGACTCAACTAGTCTAAACATGGAAATCGGATGGGGTTAAGTTAGCCTAGACTTAATTAATCCCACTTGGTAGTTTAATGGGGTTAAGTTAAACACTTAACTAATCTAAACATGATGAATTGATGTGGTTAAGTGACCTATACTTATCCAATCTAACTCGTTAATTTATTGTGGTTAAGTTAACCAATACTTAACCAATATAACGTGAAAACATGATAAGGCTAAGTCACGAATCGCTTGAATACACTTGACCGATTTGACTAAGTAAATTGATAGGGTCAAGTTAATATATACTTAACCAATCTAGAATGATAATTGGACGAGGTTAAGTCGTGAATTGCTTAATATACTTAACCAACTTGAGCATGGTTTGTAGGGTTAAGCCTTGAACTTGGATACTTAGCCAATTTTGACAGGATTTGTAGACGGGTTAAGTCATGAACTTAAGTGACACTTAATCCATTATGTAAACCCTAGTTCTGAGGATTAGGTGGATAACCGTAGTTAACAAGGATAACGGGAACAATGCTAAGTGGTAAACCTTAGTTGAAGAATAACTAAGTAATGATTCTTAGTCAAGAAAATTTAGACCAGTTCATAGATAGATGAGTAACCTGATACGGTAGGTCATCGTTTAAGTATACGAGTAGGAGCAAGTATCTGATTTAGATAAAGGCTCCAGCAAACTGGGTAACGAAGCAGCGGCTTCGGGGAACGTGAGGATATTCTTGGTATCCCTCTATGAGCTGCCAGGTGATTATACTAGGCTCATGAGAGGTTAAGGTCTGCGTTAGAAGAACCAAGAGTATGCCTTGGTTGCTATACGAGCGACCTAAAGACGGGGATGGATAGGGGATAGTCGACGATACACGGTCGTACCCTAGATAGCATTTCGTCAGGCTACCTACCATCTTTGGTCAAGCGTGTACGTACGGAAAGGCAGAGAACACCCAAAAGACCATAATTGCTATCTAATTATGGTTGCGGTAAGGCTTGGATGTGGGTTGGCCAGTGTTGTGTTCTCATACAGGATTTATCCTGTCTTGTCTTTCACTAGTTGAGGGAGTGGTCTCGTGGGACCATAGCCACGTATAAGAAAAACAGACCTTAGCATCTGCATCGGCAGATAAATCGAAAGCTCCCGACCGAGTCCTGTATTTCTTGATTTGCCCTGTGACAGGACTCGGGTGGCACGATGTGATACATGTGCATACAGTCATGGAAAAGCGATTCACGATGAATGCGTGGGAAAAAGGGCGCGGTTGGCGGTTAGCGTAATCCCTAGTGGCCCTAGGTGGTTGAACCCAAACAGAGATACGAAAACGTGCAATAGGTAAGCATAATCCCTAGCAGCCCTAGGTAGCATAAGTCCTAGTTGTACAAACAATAATTCATGTTGGAAGACCCTAGCTAGGTTTAGGGTAACAGTCCAAACCGATCTTAAGGATCATGGAACTATGTTAAAGTAATATAGAATCTCATGGGAAAGCCCGTATGGTCTACGGCAAGGGACTGAACATTTACATGGAATAAAACATACAAGTTGAGTAACCTATATATGCGATATATTAGGTTGACATGGACCATTACACGACTTTTGAGTGAGGGTCATTCTTGGTTAACACATGACACGGTGGGGATACTAGTACGGTAGGTGCAGAGCTAAAATACAGGATAGATATCACGGGGCGTTATACGTGACAGATATCTTGGGGATATTATACTTGATAGAAACCTGACGATGTGATACCTTGTTTTATCATGACATCGTAATTTATCATGACACCTTAGTTTATCTGAGTTCAGTAGTTCATCCTGTTATTTTGATTTAGCTTATCTATCTTGTTATCATGCTTATGTTCATCTCAGTTTCTCATGTCAGTTAACTTTACTAGTTTTTATGCTAATAGTAGATAAGGCTTACTCAGTCTTTTTGACTGACCCGTTTTGTTTCGCCTCTTTTCTTCGTTTCCCCCCCAGGTTACAGGGAGGAAATACTGTTGTTTAGTTCGGACTTCTTCTGCTTGAAGGTCATCATGGATGGCTTGGACTTTTCTTGGCTAATGGCTACTTTACTGTTTTTACTTGGGGAATAATTTATGAAAATGTCTTTATGCTTCTTTACTATTGCAAGACAGGTTTTGATGTACTCTGATGTAAAAGGCTTTAGACCTTATTTATTCATGTTATGAAAGTTTGATTTTACTTCCGCTATTTTATATGTTCTGTCTTGTGATATTTCTGTGCATGTTTACCAATAATGCCCCTCTAAAGCTAGTGCATTCCTTTGCGAGTGACCCTAGCGGAGGCGGGGTGTTACACGTGGTATCAGAGCAGAAGGTTACCAGACTGGGCAAAAGTTTTTAAAGACCTTCTGAAAACTATTTGAAAAAAAAAACCGTTTACAAAGAAGCATTTTTCAAGAATTTTTTTTTTAAAAGAAAAAGGCTATTCCCCAAAGGCCATTAGCACTATCCTTATTTCCTTAATTGAGTCTCTTTTCCTTTCTTTCCTCCATCTGTAGTCACAGTAGTTTTAACTGCGACTAGTCTTTTCTACCTATGAAAGTGCTTTCCATACGATGGAGGTGGTTCTCGAGAGACCAGTGGCCGTGTTATAAGAAAGGATCGTGAGAAAGAAGGATAAAGGATACGAGCTTAAGGATGAGCAACTTGTTGGTATGGCTTAGTCCTCAAAGGAGGGAGAAAGATGAACAATGAAACCCATGACGAGAGAGTACCTTTGGCATGGTAAAACGGGGCGGATAGTTAAGTATTATGGGACAAGGACAAGATCATCGGGAGGGCAGTAGTATGCTCTCATTTCTAGAGTACCTCGGAAGGAGGGTAACGATCTTGTTAAAGGTTTAGCTTTTCTTCTCTATCATCCCGTTAGGACTTCGTTGTTCGTTTCATTTAAGTCTGCTTCGATAGTTGAGTCTCTGCACCTTAAGTACTAGCGTAATAGAGAATCCCATTTTTGTCTCAAAGTCCTATTGGAGAATCAGTCCATTTATACATGACTTGTTTGGATTTGGGAATGTCTATGCCAAGTGTTGAGTTTGGAAATAATGCTTATGTTTATAAGCTATGGATGGATTCTAGGGATGAAGTGGTTATCCAGTAGGGGGTGCCACTCTCGGTTTTGATAGGAGGGTAGTTAGACCTTTTGACTAGCCTTGGTAATGCCCTCGAAGTATCGGGTAACCTTTTTGAGGTTCTGTCATGACTAGTTACTTAGAATCCCTTGATGCCTTTATTGGAAATTTGAAGCCCGATCGAGTGGTGTTCGCCAATAAGACGGATGGTTTACTTCATTTATGCATGGGTTATAGAGATCACCCTAGTAAGTGCGCATGATAACCTGATTGACATCTGTTTACTTTCAAGAGAAAGTTCTTCTACATGGAATGCCTTATAGTATATAAACGAGATCCAAGATTCACTAGTGAATTTTGGAAAGCTTGCATGAGATCATGAGTACGCAGTCATGTTTGCGTCAAGTATTCTAGGAAAAGGATAAGTGCAAGTGGAACGAGAGGCGACGAAGAAATGAGTTCCAGCTCATGTTATGGAAACAGGAATAAGAAGCTACAAAATCGCGAAGTTAAAAGACGACTTTGATGGTCAAAGACTAGATACGCGCATGATATCTCTTTTTGGGAGTATATCCTTGATCCCTGTTTTCTGTAGAGCTTACTTGTAGGCTATCTTTTGTGGACATCCTCTCGGTCCTATTCTCCGTTACAAACCCTGTAAGGAGTTTGTCCTGTTTATCTTCTCGACCCTGTTTCAGGGAATTCTAGGTAGAACCCTATGGATGTAAACATGTATTTGAAACATGTTATGATTGATATGGTTGCAAGTGGTTGCAAGTGGTTGCTCGTGGATGCGCGAATACACATTAGATACTAGCTCGACTCGGCCACATTTCATGTTGCATATGCACGAGTATTTATACTTGTTTATGGATGAAATCGAATGTATTATCATGCGGTTGTTGCATATGAATGAATGATTGTGCACGCATATAGTATCTATATGACTAGGACTATTTGCATACATGTTGGATTCATGGCACTATACATATTTTGCATTAGAAAGATTATTCAGGCCTGATCATTAGCATTAGCTAAGGAACATGTACACACACGTTTTGCATATATTCATACAGCATTAGAAATCATCTAAGGACAATGGTTGCTTGTGGATGATGTTTTGAGTAGATGGATGATGGATGGTAGGATATGTTCTTCCTAACTTGGAGATTTCGGGGACGAAATCCTAAAAGGTGGGGAGAATGTAACAACCCGTATTTTCAATAACCTGTTATAACATAAATGGAGGCAGAATTAAACTGTAAAATCTGAATCAAGGGAAACGGGCTATGCCATTGCGTTCGTCTCAGAAAAATACGCGAAATAGAGTCCGAGTTTTCGAAAATCGGAGTCCGTATGACCAAGATATGGCCTCGCGAAGTTTCACGAAAAATTCCCAAATTAAAGTATACTTAATTAAGTGAAATGGGTTGCGCAGAGAAATATATATATATTGATATATATATATATAATTGAAAATTAAATAAATAAATATGCAAAAATGTTCAAAACAGCGAATTGGGAGAGGGGAATAACCGAACCGGCCGATTTTTGAGGTCGACCCAAGCCCGCTGGGTCGACTAGGGGTTAATCCAGGGTGTTTGGCTGTCAACCCGTGGGCCGATTCGCTCAAATGCAGATTTTGCATTAGGATTGTTCTCATGGTTCATCTTTAATCTAAAGGCCCTAGATGGTTCCTACACTTGACTTCTTCCCCAAGACATGCTTTGATGGCTTGGATTGAATCTAGGTTTAATCCTATGGCCTAAAACACTTGCCTAATCTATAAATAAGACCCTAACCTATCCTAAATCCTCATTATTCATTCATGCAACTAAACTATGGCAAAATTTTACCTCTCATGGCCTCCACTCTCTTCATAAAATTTCTAAATGGTTTGTATGAGAGATTTTGCATGCATACAAGTGTTTTCAAGCTTGTATGAGTGTCATTAGCTTGCATTCAAGTCAAGTTTCTATCTTTGCATCATAAAGCAAGGGTTTTGATCATTTTGGCTCAAGGGTTTTTATGTTAGAGCTTGCATTTTGGGTCTATTTGATTGCATAAGGGCTTTGTCATATCTTTTGTGCCTTCATAGAAATGTAAGCCCTTTCCATACTCTTCGATATTAACTATGAAGTTAAATGTTCATGTTGCAAGTTTGGGTTTGATAATTGAGTATGATACATGCTATCATGTCATGCAAGTTTATGAAGTCATTATCTTGATCTTGTGAGCTAAAAGCTACAACCTTTATGTTGAAATGTTGCATTAGGCAACATGAGAACCCTCATAACCTTTATGTCAACTTGCATATGAAGTCATAACCCTTATATGATGATATATGCGAGTTACTAGTCATCATTCCATATCTTTTGTCACCATGATTCGCTTATGTGCCAAGTTTGGGTTTATGCATGTTTTGAGGCTTAAGAATGTAACATGCAAGTTAATGAACACATTTGTGCCTCATTTGCCACCATGATTAACTTGTGGCTTAATATCCATTTTTGTCATGCCTTTGCCAAGTCTCTTCTTTTAATCCATTACGTTGTCGCGAACGTATATGCGAGTTTAAAAGCGTTGGGTTATGTTATGGGTAATTTCTAATGACATGAAAATACAACTTGAAAACATGACTTGAAATATAACATGGAAGTTGACATGTAAGTATGCATAAAAACATAAGCTTGGGAATTTACCTATTAAGTTAGGTCTACCCTTTGGGAATTTACCTATTAAGTTAGGTCTACCCAAATGCTTGAAAACTTGTAACATGTTTTGGGAAACATGATGGACATGGCACTTAGATAATATAAGTGTGGCCAACTCGAGGTTGGGTTGAGTTTGCAACGTAAAACTACCCGGAACCGACCGGCCTAACTAGTAGTTGCAAACAATAGGACCCAATGTGAGAAGTTGGTCATGTTGTGCTTGAACCCGAGGTTAGACCAAGTTGTGGTGTAAAGCTACCCGGAACCGACCGGCTTAACTAGTAACCACAACAAAGTCTAATGTGAGAGGTGAAGGTGCATTAAGTAATTAATGCCACATGATAGGGTTAAGTTAATTTGATTAATGACTCTTAACCAAATATGACATGGACAAATGGGTTAAGTAATTTGATTAGGCTAATGATACTTAACAAAACATGACAAGGTTGGGTAGGTTAAGTAACTTGATTTGCCTAATGACACTTAACCATTTTTATATGACTAGTGGATGGGGTTAAGTTAACCAACACTTAATCAATCCAACGCGATAACTTGGTAAGGTTAAGTAAGTTTTCTTAATGACGCTTAACCGAAAAATACGGTTAACGAATGGGGTTAAGATTAGACTCAACTAGTCTAAACATGGAAATCGGATGGGGTTAAGTTAGCCTAGACTTAATTAATCCCACTTGGTAGTTTAATGGGGTTAAGTTAAACACTTAACTAATCTAAACATGATGAATTGATGTGGTTAAGTGACCTATACTTATCCAATCTAACTCGTTAATTTATTGTGGTTAAGTTAACCAATACTTAACCAATATAACGTGAAAACATGATAAGGCTAAGTCACGAATCGCTTGAATACACTTGACCGATTTGACTAAGTAAATTGATAGGGTCAAGTTAATATATACTTAACCAATCTAGAATGATAATTGGACGAGGTTAAGTCGTGAATTGCTTAATATACTTAACCAACTTGAGCATGGTTTGTAGGGTTAAGCCTTGAACTTGGATACTTAGCCAATTTTGACAGGATTTGTAGACGGGTTAAGTCATGAACTTAAGTGACACTTAATCCATTATGTAAACCCTAGTTCTGAGGATTAGGTGGATAACCGTAGTTAACAAGGATAACGGGAACAATGCTAAGTGGTAAACCTTAGTTGAAGAATAACTAAGTAATGATTCTTAGTCAAGGAAATTTAGACCAGTTCATAGATAGATGAGTAACCTGATACGGTAGGTCATCGTTTAAGTATACGAGTAGGAGCAAGTATCTGATTTAGATAAAGGCTCCAGCGAACTGGGTAACGAAGCAGCGGCTTCGGGGAACGTGAGGATATTCTTGGTATCCCTCTATGAGCTGCCAGGTGATTATACTAGGCTCATGAGAGGTTAAGGTCTGCGTTAGAAGAACCAAGAGTATGCCTTGGTTGCTATACGAGCGACCTAAAGACGGGGATGGATAGGGGATAGTCGACGATACACGGTCGTACCCTAGATAGCATTTCGTCAGGCTACCTACCATCTTTGGTCAAGCGTGTACGTACGGAAAGGCAGAGAACACCCAAAAGACCATAATTGCTATCTAATTATGGTTGCGGTAAGGCTTGGATGTGGGTTGGCCAGTGTTGTGTTCTCATACAGGATTTATCCTGTCTTGTCTTTCACTAGTTGAGGGAGTGGTCTCGTGGGACCATAGCCACGTATAAGAAAAACAGACCTTAGCATCTGCATCGGCAGATAAATCGAAAGCTCCCGACCGAGTCCTGTATTTCTTGATTTGCCCTATGACAGGACTCGGGTGGCACGATGTGATACATGCGCATACAGTCATGGAAAAGCGATTCACGATGAATGCGTGGGAAAAAGGGCGCGGTTGGCGGTTAGCGTAATCCCTAGTGGCCCTAGGTGGTTGAACCCAAACCGAGATACGAAAACGTGCAATAGGTAAGCATAATCCCTAGCAGCCCTAGGTAGCATAAGTCCTAGTTGTACAAACAATAATTCATGTTGGAAGACCCTAGCTAGGTTTAGGGTAACAGTCCAAACCGATCTTAAGGATCATGGAACTATGTTAAAGTAATATAGAATCTCATGGGAAAGCCCGTATGGTCTACGGCAAGGGACTGAACATTTACATGGAATAAAACATACAAGTTGAGTAACCTATATATGCGATATATTAGGTTGACATGGACCATTACACGACTTTTGAGTGAGGGTCATTCTTGGTTAACACATGACACGGTGGGGATACTAGTACGGTAGGTGCAGAGCTAAAATACAGGATAGATATCACAGGGCGTTATACGTGACAGATATCTTGGGGATATTATACTTGATAGAAACCTGACGATGTGATACCTTGTTTTATCTTGACATCGTAATTTATCATGACACCTTAGTTTATCTGAGTTCAGTAGTTCATCCTGTTATTTTGATTTAGCTTATCTATCTTGTTATCATGCTTATGTTCATCTCAGTTTCTCATGTCAGTTAACTTTACTAGTTTTTATGCTAATAGTAGATAGGGCTTACTCAGTCTTTTTGACTGACCCGTTTTGTTTCGCCTCTTTTCTTCGTTTCCCCCCCCCAGGTTACAGGGAGGAAATACTGTTGTTTAGTTTGGACTTCTTTTGCTTGAAGGTCATCATGGATGGCTTGGACTTTTCTTGGCTAATGGCTACTTTACTGTTTTTACTTGGGGAATAATTTATGAAAATGTCTTTATGCTTCTTTACTATTGCAAGACAGGTTTTGATGTACTCTGATGTAAAAGGCTTTAGACCTTATTTATTCATGTTATGAAAGTTTGATTTTACTTCCGCTATTTTATATGTTCTGTCTTGTGATATTTCTGTGCATGTTTACCAATAATGCCCCTCTAAAGCTAGTGCATTCCTTTGCGAGTGACCCTAGCGGAGGCGGGGTGTTACAATTTCTATTAATGTCATTCTGTATGTAATAAATACTCATTATCTAAAACAGACATTTTTATAGGCATTTATTTACGGAGTCTAATTTATATATTATTACTTCCTTCTCTCCATAATTACCTAAATAATCTCATTGATCTACTGCATTAATCCATTTATTACATATTTAAATTCTTATAACTTCTAATTAATTAATGCACACTTATTACTGTAAATTTTGAAGTTACAATATTCACATATTATTTCCTAATCGTGAATTATTCTACCATTCCAATTATATGTAATGCAAATATTAATGTGTATTGTGTATATTAGCTCTATTTTTATTTTAAATGTCTAACACGTTATACATTTAAATATATTCATTATTATGTTTCTAACTATTAATCCCTAACTATAATACTCCTTTGTATATTAATATGTTATAATTACCCTTCTAAAAAGCTTTCTAATTATAACTTTCCATAAATAACCTAAAATATGAAATTTACTTCGTTTGAAATTATACATAATTATTAATTTTCCTTCTATCGAGATAGATAGTGTATGGCATAGAAAAAATCTATATTTTGCACGTATCTTTCCCTTTTTGTATATTTTCTTCTCAATTCAAATGCTTTACTTTTACATGTATTTAAGAAATTAGCCATTTTTTGGAAGTTACATGCCAACATATTGAAACACTCCAACAAAATCAAGCAAATCTAGATTATTTAAACTTCTTTATAACACAACTGTGGGTCTAGAATGAATTCTACATGTGACGCCCACCCCGAAACTCATATTATCAAGAGCATTAACGAGTAATGTCATCTTCTAATACAAAGAATGGAGTTGTTTAGGAGCAACCATCTATAGTCCTTCATTAAATAAGTGTCAAGTATGACGAAAATGTGCTGTAATTATTTTTATTTTTTTCTTACCTCAAGAAGTTCGACACACTCGAAACTTGTCTAATACATTATTGTAGTGGCTACAGGATCTATTAAAAAACGTAATATATATAATATTTACATATTTCAAAACAGTCAACACGATCAAATATTTGTATATACAATGATACAATATAGAGTGTGGTACAAAAAAGGTGATATAATTACCATATATAAATACATACATCAAGTCCACATAAAAAAGAATATGTATAACAGAGTAGAAACTATGCGAAATATACAACACAAGAACTATGCATTCTAGTCCTAAAAGTAGCAAGAGTGTCCATAGTGAAATAGTAAAATGGTCCAAGAAACCTAATTTGCAACTCATTCTGTCCCGAGCAACAAATACACGGGTCTGTCTAGCTGAAACGATGATTAAACAATAATGATATAAGGTTGTATAAAGGAAAACTCCTTTTACAATGAGAAGAATAAGTAAAAGATGTCACATAGAATATTGTGTCACAACCAACAATATAATGATATAAGAGAGTCCACTACTATAACGACCCGTATTTTGACCGTCAAATATTTAATTTAATATATTATTTTAAATATTATATTTGGATTATTTATGGATTTTAATATTTAATTCGTTATTTAGAACGAAGTTTTAACGTTAATTTTATTTATAATATAAAAACGAGCTCGAAATCGCGTGGTAGTTCGTAATATGGAGTTTTGAAATTCAACTGAATGTACAGGATTCGTTATAAGTCGGATTTTTGTGAAATGAGAAACGTTGGAACCGTATTGATGGTAATTTTTATATGGAAGAGAAAAATCCAGATTTCGTTTTATAATTTGTTAGTTATAGCCAAATCAAAATTTGAAATAGTCGCTATGGAAATCGTTATTAAAATATACGCGTTAAAATAGCCATTTTGCAAACGGACTCAGATTTCGACGAAATCAGTTTCATTGGAACTGTAATGTTAAACTATTGTACGGTGTTGTGTTGTATGGCAAACCGATATCGTATGTGATCACGGTAGCCACAAACACCCGTTCAATTTCTATAGCACGTAATTAATTTAATAAAGGGTTATTTGGGTATAACTTGAGCAGACGACCGAATTAGGCCGCGAAACCAATTCCATTGAGTTCATCTCGTCAATTATAGTCAGGATAGGTATATAGTTTGTTATTTTTGAAGACCATGTAATTTGGTGTCCAAAATTGCATTGCGGTGCGCGTAAAAATAGCCTACCGGGAGAACAGTCTCAGAATGCGACGGAACTGGTGCCGTTGGGTTCGTATTGAAGAATTATTATAGGATTTCGATGTTTCAGGTTGATTTGATTTACTAGTGATCGTGATAAAATTAAATGCGTGTTTATTTCTGGTTTTATAAAGGAAATGTTTTTATACGACCTCCGATTTCGACGAAACTTGTCCCATTCAGTCTGGAATACCTTTATACCAAGATTAGCCTTTTTATCAGTAAACAGAAGTCATTTGTAGTGGTTTCTGCATGTTACTTCATCGCAAAGTTTCAGTTTAATATTAAATTATTTATAGTGTCCCTATAAAAACCAATACAATAGCGTAACCCTAGAAATGAAGCCAAATTGTTTTTCTGGTCAACCCTTCTTAATTCCGCCTCCACCCTATTAAAAACCAACGAGCCCAAAACACCTGTCTTCTCCGACCTAAATCGCTTGATCCACGAAATAATCAACAAGGGTTTTAACGGCAATATGATAGAGGACCTCGAGAGCTACTCGACCAACGGTGGTGATGGGTTTTAGGGCACGGAGGTGGTCGGAATCGCTTCTGAAAGTTGGCGAAGTTCGAGCCAATTTGGGGGCGCAAGGGGATCTCGAGTGACCCGGAATTATGGCCGGTGGTTACTGATGTGAAGGAGACTGGAGCAGCAACTCCTGATCGGTGGTTGGGTGATGGTCTGTGGAACGGTGGTCGAGGTTCGGTTTTGAAGACAAGGTCGAGAAATCCTGTGACTATGATCGAAGGAAAAGGGGTTGGTATAACGTGATTAAGGGGTTAAACCTTGTTTAATTTACTTAGTTAATTAAAACTAAAAACTGGTAGGCTAAAGTGAATTTTCTTGTACGGGGATTGGAACCAACGCAAGGATGAAAGCCAGGAGCAGTTACACGGGACAAACTGATTAAAAATGGATGGCCACAATTTATTTCAATCAAAAAGTAATTAAGCCTCAATCAAAGTATAACTAGGAAACAGTTTATTTATGTAATTAGATTTTAAAAGTTTAATTGATTTAGTTAATTAATTAGTTTGTTAATTAAGTTCACCTAGGCTATTTTAGTTTAGTGTTAATGATTATTTAATTAAAGAAGTTAATTAGTAATTAATTAAAGTTAGTTAAAAAGATTAGTTTAGACTTATTAAATATATGTTGATGGAAACTTATTTGGATACAAGCGGAAAATTTATTTAATATAATCAGAGATTAGAATTTAATTAATTAAGAAATTTGTAATTAATTAATCGTTTAGATTAAAGTGTTGATAACTTTTTACCTTGTTATCAGAAGTCAACAAACGAGATACCGATGGAGTCGCATTTTCGAGCTGAATATTTTGGAACTAGCCTGGACAGGATTGGAAGCAATAGAATCTTTCAATAAAATTAAACGACAGTTTAATTTAATTGAAACCGTACCATTTGACAAAAACAGATCAAGGCGAGTTAAACTCACTCAGTTTTCCCTATTTATATTTTATATAAATTGGGTTTTTATTTTATATGCTTTGTTTACTGTTGATTGACTGTTTTCTAGTCATATATTTATTTGTTGAATTAATTGATGAAATTAAACCGTTGGTTAATTTCAGTAAAATACCAAATTGTTATTTTAACGATTGCTTCCAATAAAGGTAACTTACCTTATTGGTCATGTTTATCAATAAACGTGTTTGATGGTTTGGATTATTTGATCTGTTTGAATTGTTTGATCTATTTTAATTTTTTGATCTGCTTGAATTTTTTTAAATTGTATGGAGATAACTGCTTGTATACAGGGAAAAACAGATTGGAGGGATCCAACCGGATTCCTCAAATATATTATTTATTTTCATATTATCACATGAACTGTCATGATTGGTGATTGATTTGATTATCGATCATTGAATTGAAATTCAACCAGTGTTTTGTTTTTTCCAATGGGCTATATTGGTTGAGTAATCGGCAGTAAATGGCCTAAAAGTAAATTATGTTGTTTACATTGATTTACCGTCAGGTGAATCGATAGAACTGAAGTTATAAATTCATTTTATAACTGGATATAGATTTTGAAATATTATTTGAATAAAAGTTTTTAAAAAGGAAATAAGTATTTGTTTTATTTTATTAATTGAGTTAATAAAGTCAATTCTGATGTTAATCAAAATAGGAAATTAACCTAACGGTTAAAGTGAATAATTATTTTGGTAAGAAATAATTAGATGGAATTATTTAAATTAATTATATTATTAATTAATTTAAAATGAGAAATAATTGGAATCAGTTAATCGTGCCTTGAGTTGACTAAGTCAACCACTGTAACTGAAATTGATTATTAATTTAATTTTGTTTTGAGTTAATATAATAAAATAGTTAAATGAATTTTATTTAATTTTAATAAGATTTTAAAAAGGGATTTACTATTTAGTAAATAAAGAAACTAACTGCAAAAGTAGTTAATGATCGAAGTAAATTATTATTTTAATTAATAATAATTTAGAAAATTACTTTTTAATGGAAATTCATTTAAAAAAGCAATCGAAGATGGAATGAAATCCAAATGAAATTGGTGAAAGAAGTTATGAACAGGTTTTTATTTTAAGCCTGAGTTTCTAACGAAATGATAAAGAGAATTTAAGGTAGATTAAAATAAATATTACTTAATTATTTGGATTAAGTGAAAGGAAATTATGGTCAAAAGGTTTTATTTTAAACCAGAGTTATATAAAAAGGGGTTTGAAGTGTTATATCGTTAATTCTAAATTAATGTTACTTAGAAATGGAATTAAGTACAATTGGGGATTTGAAATAAGAATTTCCAAGCAGGAGATGATGGAATGGATTTGGAAAGGGATTGGTAAAAGTGAATATGGTAAAGGAATGAGGTCGTAAGATTTGATAAACAAATCTGAATTATAAAAGGACTTGGTTTAAAGAGGCAGAGTTAAAGGGTGTTGTTTATAGGAAGTTACTTAATTATTGAATTAAAAAAGAACGGGCATATTCCAAGAAAGAGAAATTTCAAAGCGTAAGAAGGTTTTATGAAACTATATTTTGAATAAAATAGTGGAATGGAATTTGTATTGATATTGGAATGAAATATTGGTGGTTGAATTACGACTCGTATATATCCTTAGATATGAACGTTGCTGATCAAGGTCTGAGAGGTAATTAAAATACCCCAACTTGAACGACTTTGGGATTATCTGAGGATGATATTAGTTGTAATGGTAAAAGAGGTTAGTAAAATTTATTATTTCATTAGGGAAATAATAATACAACATTTTGATGAAGATTTGGAATATATATATATAATGAGGATGTAAAAGTAAAGGGGGAGTAAAAGGGATTGTAAAAAATATAACGATATTTTCGGGTTAGAAAGGAAATGAAAAGTTGAGTGCTATTCTATAAGAATAAACATGGATTATGGTTTTAAGGTAATAATAAAAGATATTTCTTAACATTGGTTTACGAGTAATAAGTTGAAATGATTTCCTTATACTGGATAATAATGTAACTAATGTTTTGAAAGTGAAAATAAATAAACTAAATATGATATAAGATCTTCCTAAGTATTAAAAGTGAATTTGTTTATAGAATAATCTTATGTATAATCAGAAGAGAAAACTATATTTAAAATATCGAAGTATTTAAGAGTTTTGAATATACATTTGTTTTTAAATAAAAAGGCCAAGTGAGACCGAATACTGAACCAGTGAACTCACTGGATTGTCATGATTGAAACACTATTTATTTTGATAGTTAAATCACCGACTATCAAATATGTCCAATACGATTGCTTACGGAAAGATCGGGATCGAAGTTATACTCGAAAACCATTCCGACCAACAAATACGTGAAGAGATCAGAAGTGATCGAGATGGAGCATTGAAGACCATAGATTTTTAAAAACGAAAGAACTGCTAATAATCTCTGGTCTGCAGCCAGAGATGTACTGTGGTTCTGTCGTGGTTGAAATCTACGAGTTGCAAGGACTTCTCGCTACTAATCCATGGGGTGATTCCTATATTTGATGCAGTAGGAGAGTACCTTCGGTTCATCCTGTTCCTGGATGACTTGTATGGACGAATGTTTGATAGAATATTTCCTAAAACCACATACATTAATTTTTACAAAATTACTGAGTGGTGGCAAAGAATGGCCGTTCTTTTAAACCCAGTGTATATTTGTGGACGTCAATTAGTGACTTGACGGATCTGATGATGTGACATTCAAAGTGAATGATGACCATGTGTTCTAGAAGTTAATCTAAACCTCAAGCCTCATCAACCGGGAAATGACAGAAATCGGGCAGGCAGCATCGCTATGTGGGACACTCCCATTAGGGTGTATAATCACCTATCTAGAGAAAATCTATTTGCTTCTTTAATCTATTTCGATGATGTCCCTTTTGGGGAACAGTGGCTAGCTACCACCGTTGTGATATACATTCGATACACTTAAGCGAAATGAGTGGTCGGTCGTGTGAGGGCCGGGTTACAAGACGTTCTTGTTGAACCCAGTATATTCGCCTCTAGAGATACACTATCGGCAGGTGGTCCCATACCTAGTCAAAGTCGGAATCCAATCTCCAATAAGCGCCCGCGGTTTTGATTGTATACTATATATGTGGAGCGTGAGATGCAAGTGTTCCACTAGATTGATATTTACTTTATTTATACATTATTATAATATCAAAAAAGATATTGGTTTCAAAAGTGTTTGGGTTATCGTAAGGTAAAAACCGTCCGTATTTATGTGTGGATTTGGTCTTACGATTGTCCTTTTCTTTCGAAAAGATTTTAACTTTAAAATCAGGTTGTGTGATACCTTTAATACTGTGTGAGTTTTTTCTCACTCTGGTTCACTAGACTGACCCGGTGTTTTGTAAATGCTTGGGTAGCCCGGGGTGTACAGGTTCAGGTTATCAGACGCTGGAGGTGTTCAGACGTATTGTATCTAGTATTTATTCTGCTGTGTGATTGTATATGAGGACAGATTATTATAACTATCCAGATGTGTTAATGTACTTTGATATTGTAAGTATTTCCAAATGCTCTCAATAAAGATTTATTTATGTATTATATTTTGTTCCGCTGCGATGTGAGACTCCGTATTGTGTTGGTTCTTCTTCTTCTTCTTCTATTCTAATACTTTCTTTCTTACCTCATCCTCTAATTTCTTTCTTCTAGTAATCCATTTTCCATGCACTTTGGGTTAGACTGGTATGGTTTGGTCAGCTCAAAAGGTACCGGAAATTTGGGTCGCTACAACTATAGTTAATAAGTGTTAGCTTTGAGCCTTACACACATATCATCTTTTAAATCACAAAAGTCGACACCAAAATATCATCGAATACTCCAAACTCTGTATAATAAGCTCATAGGAGTTTAACTCCACAAAAGTAATCACAAATCTTAAAATTATCAAATTAGTCATAAAGCTATAATGGAAATTCATCATAATATATTACCAAAGATGGTTCCAGAACATAGCAAACACCAAAATCACCGAAGCCACGAAACAGATCTAAAATATCAGAAATTACTGCACGTGCATCAGCAAAAGATAAATATTTTCCAAGTAGTATACATATGTATTCAACATCTGCTACTATGACCCATCTCGGTCTAGTATAACTTCACTACGACCAGTCTCGGTCTAGCACAACGTCTCTACCACCTACCTTGATCGAGCGAATCTTACTACAAACCATCTTAGTCTAGTATAGTTTTAGTACGACCCATCTCGGTCGTGTATGTCTTCACCATGACCCTCCTCGGTCATGTGTATTTTGACACCCCGGTCAAGTGAATACGCATATAAGACTACCCTGAGTCTAGCTTCCCCGAAGCGAGTACCGGCAGACACAAACAACTAAGAATGTGCCACCGGCTCCTAAACAGTAGTTCCAATAATGAAAATAATATGTCTCACTCCGTATGTTTTCACTACTCGATTTACTGTAAGCTAGTCCACTTCACACTAAAAACATCAAATATTCTCGATAATTGAGTTAGGTTTAACTGATATAATTAATCTACGTGTCCATACCACGTGTTTAATTACATTGTTTGAATCACAACCTCGCTTTCTCGAAGGGTGCAAAAACATGTGATTTTATATACTAAAAATAATTAGTTTTAAGAAAACAGATTTTATAAAATGATTTAGAAAACGTTTGGGTTATTTCTTTAAAATCTATGTATTTAGAAAAAAACGATTTTACTATTTCCTTAAGACAATTTAATTTCATAAAATAAAAATAAGTAAAATTTTATCTGTCTCAAAGCTAATGATATATATAAGAAAAATTCCTTTTTGAAACCATTATGAAAACTTGCACAGCGTCACAAAAAACAACACAAGTTATATAAAGAATCTACACTTGAAATCAACACGAAACCCATGATCCGAACTATGGATTCTATATACTTTTGGCTTGTCCTAGAATAGGATCTAAGCCTTAACAACATAAATCAAATTCACTTCAAAATTGCATTAAACAGCCAAGGAAATGCACAAGAAAACATTCAAAAATGGACACATAACCACAAAGTAGCAATAGGAAATTGCCTACACAGCTTCCTCTATTTGTGTAGACAAAGGCAAGCCCTTATGTCGACACATTTTTCAACATAGCTCTTGCATGTTTGTTGAAACAAACACGGAATTTTCCTAGGCAATCTCGCCTATTACACTTTTAACTTTGAGATAGTTTTCTGATCAAATTCCGGCGATTCCAGCTTAAACAATTGCGCAAATACAAGGAATACAACTTAGGCAACAAATAGCAACAAGAATCTCAACAAACGATTACACGAGTAGAAAGTAATTCACTCTTAAAATTGACTCAAACATTTTCAGAACTTAAAGTCTTTTCCTCAAGAAAAAATTGAATTTACAATATGAAACTCAACTCAAACAACAATATATACAGGCAAAACTAGATTCAGGGAGAGTGAGTAAGTGTCTACTTACCTTATTAGCAATTTAAAGCAACTACAACAAAGAAACTTAAGCAAAACTTGATATTTGGCTCGATATCTCAGGTGCCTATAAGAACAAGTAAAGTGACATGCAGAGAGATGGATTAAATCTAACAATACTAATTTGAACCAAAGATGAAACACTTCCTAAATTTCATAGAGATTACCTTTAGGATTGATCGAAACTTGATTCCATACGTTTTTAATTTGGTTTAGGAGCATTTAAATTTGATTTAGAGGAGGATTTGTAAGGATTCCTTTTACTGTAAGATGAGAAAGAAGAACCTCTTTCTTCCTTTTACTGTAAATGCTAATGTGCGTATATTATTTTCTAGTTTAGAGAATTCTCTTAAGATAATTAATGGATTAGGAGATAAGTAATCCCCAAATGTACAATGAGCACTAGGTTAGGCCATTAATCACAAAATTAGGCTAAGTTGGTGAGATTAGCACCATTGAGTCCCTCTTTTCCAAGTATTTTCATAATTTTGATATGCAAAAATAAATACAAGTTTTACACCTAACAGCTTATTAAAAAAAATTATGCTAATTTTTTCAAATAATTTGCAAGTTTATGCAATTTTTTCCACACTATTTAAACACTCTTTTATATTAACACAAAAAATTCACATTTTTCAACAAAACACCATTTTGTTTTATTTTTAGTTAAAATTTTGTTACTTTTACAGTTTTATAGCCTTATAAAATTCACACAAGCTTGTTTAAAATGTTCTTAACCTATTTTAACATTGATTCATTTAAGTTATTTGCAAATTTTATGTTTACCAAACAATTTTATGTGTTTTTACTTTATTCACCATATCTTACATTTTTAAATTTAAAAATTACATAAATTACAGTTTCTTTTCAAATTAAACATCAGACTTCATTAATTATTTCAACATACTAAAATATCGACTTTTAACCAATATTCACATTTTTTATTTGTTTACAACCTAACAAGTTAAAATTTTCAATTCATACCCAAAAATCAACCCTTTCATTAAATTAGAGATTTAAATGCACAAGTGTATTCCACTCTCTCAAACACTTATTGTTTAAATTATAAGGTTTCACACAATTCTATTATGTGGTTGTTTTAATTTTATTACACAACCCGACCTTAAATTCACTTTTTATTTATTTATTAAGTATTGCCCAACTCATTCATATCTAATTTTCCAAGTTTATCGCGAAAATTATTTCCAAACTTACTAAATTCCCGATCATGATCTTAAGGATAAAAAAATATCCATATTACTATTTTTTCCACTGTTTATTCGCTTTATATTAGATAGATTATGTTGTGTTTTAACACAATTTATTCACAATCCAATCGATTTTACACTTTTATCTCTAAATCCTCAACTTATACAACTTAAGGATTTTTGCGAGTTATCCTTCCAAAATCAAGTTTAATTTTACTTAATCATCACATTAATGATCTTACATGTAATTATACCAAATTAGGTTTGTCACACTACACCATAGAAATATTCTACTTCTAAAAAGTACGAATTTAGTGTTAGGCACAGCAGAATAATATGTAGAGAGATAGATCAAAATTGAAGTTTCTTTTAAAATTTTATAATAGAAAAACAGAGAGTTGTTGCTCTTAGATTTGCGATTAATACTAAATTTGCCTTTTTCTGATACTTTATTTCCTACATCAGTAGATGAGATATAACTGTCTTTTATAATGCAATGCGTTCTCTGGAATATTCTAGATAATGCCTTATCTAGAATTCTCTAATATGTCATATATAAGAATTCTTCGTTCTTAAATTATTCCTTACATTAATACAATGCAAATTTGTAAATGCAATTAATTGTTGCCTAATAACAAGATTATTTCCAACAACTTAATCTTGAAATTTACAAAATAACTTTTAACACTCCTCCTTAATTTGTAATTTTCAATTGCTGCTTGAACTTCTTAAACTTCTCTAGTATGACTATTTTGGTGAGGAAATCTGCAGGCTGCTCATTTGTGCTGATGAATTTAATGGAAATCTCCTCCTTACTAGTCAATTCACAGATAAAGTGATAACGAATCTCAATATGCTTTGTGCGAGCATGAAACACTGAATTTTTTGTCATTTCCACAGCCAACATATTATCACAATAGATCTTCGTTGGCTTGTCTTGAATTTTCTTCATATCATTTAGAATCCTCCGCTACCACACCGCTTCACAGGCTGCCTCTGTTGCTGCCATGTACTCAGCTTCAGCTGAAGATAAAGCTACAGTCTTTTGCTTCCTTGAACTCCATGAGATTACATTGGAACTGAGACAAAATATATATCCTGATATGCTCTTCCGATCATCCAATGCTCCTACCCCGTCACTATCCAGTGAACCCGACTAACTTGCATTCGTCCTCTTTGACATATTGAAACCCACATTCTTTTGTCCCTTTCAGATATCGTAAAATTATTTTTGCTGCGATCAAGTGATTGTTACTAGGATTTTGCATGAATCTTGAAAGTATACTTACTGCATGACAAATATCAGGCCTTGTATGAGTGAGAAAAATTAGCGAACCAACCAAGCTTCTAAATATCTTTCCATCCGCCTTCTTTGCACTATCATCTTGCTTTAATTTTTCACTTGGCATTATTAGTGTGTTAACTGGTTTGCAATCCGCTATGTGAAATTTTTTAATAATGTCTTCAATGTATTTTTCTTGTGAAATAAGGATTTTACCCTTTGATTTTTTGACTTGCATGCCCAGATAATACTTCATCAGACCGAGGTCCGTCATCTCAAAGTCCGTCATCATTCTTTCCTTAAATTCCTTAACAAGATTGTTGCTGGTACCGAAATAAATTAGATCGTCAACATATAGACATACAACCAGAAATTCCTCTCCTTGATTTTTCACATAAAGGGCAGGTTCGTTCTTGCTTCTTTGAAACCATTTTGAATGAAGTAGTTATCAATCTTGCAATTCCATGCTCAGGGCGCCTGCTTTAGCCCATACAGCGTCTTTTGAAGCTTATAGATTTTATTTTCTTTTCCTCTTATCACAAAACCTTCTGGCTGCTCAACATATACCTCTTCTTTAAGCTCACCATTAAGAAAAGCAGACTTCACATTGAGTTGGAAAACATTCAGCTCTATTTGCACTGCAACTGCAAGAGTTGTTCTAATGGTTTCCATTCGAACTACTGGAGCAAATGTCTCATTAAGGTCAATTCTGGGTTGTTGCGAATATCCCTTTGCAACCAACCAGGCTTTGTGCCTTGTTATAGAACCATCTTCGCCATATTTTGTCTTATAAACCCATTTCAGGCCAGTGACATCTTTATCTTTTGGCAAGTCAACTAACTGCCATGTTTTATTTTTCTCAATGGCTGTTATTTCTTCTTTCATTGCTTCAATCCACATATCTTCTTTGCTTGCATCTTCAAATAACTGTGGTTTACAAGAAAAAAGAACAACATTGCATGAGTCATAAATATCTTGTAATGAAAGTACCTTTCAAATATGAGAGTCCAAGTCTTCATATTCATTTTCATCATTTGAGCCGTAACTAGGAGCAGTATCTACATGGATACTTTGTTGAGAACCATCAGGTTGTAAGCCATTATTTTGAGATCTTTTAGGCTCCATAGAATTTGATTTTTGGTAGCCATCATGATCCCACTGCCATGCTGCCATTTCGTCAAAGACAAGCTCTCTTGAGATAATGAGTTGATCATTTTTGGGATTTAATAACCAATATCCCTTCGACTCTTCGCTATAACCAACAAAGACACATTTCTCTCCTTTCTTCTCAAATTTATCTTTGTTTGAGCTCTGGTTCAATGCATACGCTACACTTCCAGATACTTTCATGTGGTCTACTTGGGGCTTTCTTTTATGCCAGGCTTCAAATGGTGTCATATTTCTAACAGTTTTAGTTGGCGAACAATTCAATATATAGACAGTTGTGTTGACATTTTCAGCCCATAATTTCTTTGGCATGGATTTTCCTTCCAGCATACTTCGAGCCATTTCAACAATTGTTCGATTTTTCCTTTCTGCGATGTCGTTTTGCTGTGGTGTATATCGCACGGTAAGCTTCCTTGCAATCCCTTCTTTCTTGCAATGATTCATGAACTCGCTGTAAATAAACTCTCCTCCACGATCAGTTCGAAGAGTTTTTATTAAGTGTCCACTTTTGCGTTCTACAAGATCTTTAAACCGTAGGAAACTTGAGAAGGCTTCTGATTTTTCACTTAAAAAATAAATCCACATCATTCGAGTGTAATCATCAACAAAAAGAACGAAATATCTCTTGTTATTCAGTGAAAGAGTCCTTGTAGGACCAAAAATATCAGCATGTATCAACTCCAAAGGAGCTTCTTCTTGCCATGAAGTTTTCGGAAAAGGAAATCTATGCATCTTGCCAAAGATATATAACCTTCACACACTTTATTTTCCTTCATGATGATAGGAAGACCAATGAGCATATTTTTGATTTCAGCAAATGCAAACCCTTGTAGCTTAAGTGGCCATATCTCAAATGCCATAAATGAGACACATTAGAATTTTCAGATTTAAATGCACAATTCTCATTCAAAGACAAAAGCAGGCCGAAAATTTTATTTGGAGCCATGTCAATATTTTCCACTGTGAAATTACTTTTCTTATCAATGATCTTGCAAGAACAATTATCAAAATTCACTGCATAACCTTTTTGAACAAGCTGCCCTACACTTAAGAGATTTTGAGCTAAATTTGGCACATAAAGTACATCATGAATAAGTTTTTTACCTTTTTTAGTGTGGACTGAAATGGTCCCCTTTCCTTCAACTCTTTGCGCCTTTCCATCTCCATGCTTTATCTCTGATGAAAAGTTTGCATCAAGTTCTACAAAAATGTCTTTGTTGCCGGTCATGTGGTTGCTACAACCACTGTCCATATACCAAGCATCTTGTGATTCATTTTCAGTAGATAAACATGAGTAGAAAACCTGCTCTTTATTTTCTTCACTTGTAAAATTTGCCTTGTCCTTCTCTTTTTTATTTTGATACCAACAATCTCTTTGGGAATGATTAGGAATTCAACATCTCATGCATTTGAAGGGACAATTTTTAGAATTATGATTTGATTTATTGCAAATAATGCAATGAGTGACAAATTTACCTTGCTTCTTGTGCTCTTCTCATCTTTGTTCTCCTTTGGATTGATTATTTATCTCGCTGCCCTTTCTTTTATTCTGATATTGCTTCTGAAATGTGTCCTTCTTGGAGTTGAAATACCTTTGTTTCTTTTCTGAGAAGCTGAGATTGGACTAGAACGGATGTTCCAATGTACTAGATGATGTTCTGTTATTCTCTGTTCATGAGCTTGAAGTGATCTCATTAACTCATGTGTCGATAGTTTTGACAGGTCTTTTGATTCCTCTATAGCAGCGACACAATGATCAAATTTTTGAGGTAGACATCTCAATATCTTCTCTACCACCTTCTTTTCTTGGATGCTATCTCCAAGACATTGAATTTGGTTTACGATTTCAGAGACTCTGGAGAAGAAATCTCTGATATTTTCAGATTCCTTCATTTGCAGGTTGTCAAAATCTATCCATAAAGATTGAAGTTTAAGGGAGATAACTTTGTCATTGCCTCGAAATTCTTTTTGCAAAACTTCACATGCTTTTTTTGCTTTTCTTTTATTGAAAATTCTTGGATAGATAGATTTACTCACTCCTTGTTTAATATACCGAAGTGCAGTGGCATTTTTCTTTTTGATTTTGTTTGTATAACTTCTCTTGTGCAGCCGTCCATCCTGTGGAATCTCCATCTGCAGGTGGCTCCGGATAATCTTTTTTGATGACTTCTCATAGATCATGAGAGATAAAGAAGTCAGCCATCTCACTGCTCCAATAGTCATAATGCTCGCCTTCGTATATTGGCACTTCACTTTGAGAGTACATGAACATTATAGGGGCTGCTGCCATTATTTTGAATGACTAATCAAGGTCGTTGACAAGGCTCTGACACCAAATTTGTTAGGCACAGCAGAATAATATGTAAAGAGATAGATCAAAATTTAAGTTTCTTTTAAAATTTTATAATAGAAAAACAGAGAGTTTCTGCTCTTAGATTTGCTATTAGTACTTCTGATACTTGATTTCCTACATCAGTAGATGAGATACAACTGTCTTTTATAATGCAATGCGTTCTCTGGAATATTCTAGATAATGCCTCATCTAGAATTCTCTAATATGTCATATATAGGAATTCTTCATTCTTAAATTATTCCTTACATTAATACAAGGAAAATTTGTAAATGCAATTAATTGTTCCCTAATAACAAGATTATTTCCAACAGCTTAATCATGAAAATTACGAATTAACTTTTAACATTCAGCAATTTAAAGTGTTTTCTCAGTTAATGGCGATTGTGCCTCCTCCATCTTCTTCTTTTCTTCTCAACTTATTCCTCTTTCGCTCGCACCACCCCTCCGCCTTCTAATCTATCGTCTCTCCGTTCTCCTTATCCTAGCCCAGCTTTCTCCATCATGGAGATTTCGCCTTTGAAAGCCCTAATCTTGATCTGCAACAAAACTTCTCCTTTTTAGCTGGATCTGGCTTGTCGTGGCAAGCTTTCTCCTTTCTTGCCTGAATCTCTTGATTCTCCCTATCCTAACCTATGTTATATGGCTAATGGATGTGGACCGAAGTTCACTTCGATGTGCTGATAAATTATGTTAGCCTGGTGAACTTTTTTCTGGTGTGGGTTAGTATTAGTTTGGTTGGTACTCTGTTTGCTTTTGTTCATGTTTGGGTTGTGATGCATGAAGTTGGTGTTTCGACTTATGTTTTTGCGGGTTTTAGTGTAGTCTTGTGTGTCGAATCCTGGTTTTAGCTTGGAGTTTCTGTGTGGTTTAGCAGATTTGTTTTATCATGTTTTGGTTGTGGTTTAGCTGTTTGGGTTTGCTTTGTGAGTTCGTGATAACAATTTGATGTTGTTGCTATATTGTAATGAGTTTGTTATGCAACGCTCCTTCTATCTTCTCGGCGATTGCCATGGCAACAGAGGAGCTAGTCAATTACTTGATAGGTTTGGATGTCTTTATGCTGCTCTTTTCATTTTTTGGTGCCACGCTGTATGTCGGCTTCTCATGTATGCCGGCTTCTACTTCATTAGAGGCGGGTGTTCACGAGAATTTGTGTTATTGTCTTTGGAAAGTTGTTGGTCACTGTGTTGATTCGATAGTGGTATTCTACACCATGGCGTTTGCTCCGTCAGGAAGTTGTTAAGTGAGTTTGAGGTTGTAGTAACTGCTTTATGTTAGTTGGTTAGGCCTCATGTAATCTTGATATTGTTATTTTATCACCCTATGCGGTGTAGGTCATATTTCTTGTCTGCCTTGTGCAAGATGAATTGTTATGTATTTCTACCTACATAGAGCTTTGTATGTTTATAATGGTCAATCCACTCTAAAAACCAGTTGAAGTAGATAAACATTCTATCTATTTCCAGGTATATTCGTATTTGTTATTTGTCATACTAAAAAGTTTTATAGATCACTATAAAAACCGGTCAGCCTTGCCAAAAAATATTCTGCTTCTAATAACATAGGGACCAAGTTCCAAAAAATGGGGTACATAATATTCCTATGTTACAAAAAATGAAGGCAGTGTTTTATACTTTTAAATTCTATCATACAACTCTTTAAATCTTTATGTAGGCGTGAGGATTAAATAAAATTCCTATGAAATAAATTCCATTGTTATAAACAAATTACATAACTTCTCATTCATCTTTTAAAGCTTTCCAAATCTCCTAAATCTAAATATGATCCTTTGATTCAACTCTGTCTCCTTTGTTACTTAGAGAAATATGTAAAATATGGTATATGCATACTTTAGAGTTAGAGACCTAAGAAGAGATTATGGGTTAAAAGGAACATAAATTTATAATATTGAAATTTACCTCTTTGTTACGAAACGTTTATTTGCTTCTTCTCTTTTTTCCTTCTATTTTCTGCTCCTCTCCGACTTTTATAAATATAAATTATTTTATAATAGAAGGAATGATGGAGAAAAGAAAACAGCAGAGCTCCATGACAACTAATTAGAAAATATGAGAAGAGAAGCGAGGGTTAGACATATATATACACACATACACACCCCTGAATCAAACGTATCCATTAAACTAACACTGTTGAATACTAGCCATTGACTAATGTTTAAAACTTACTCGTCATGTTTCTGTTAGTCGATCGCACTCATATGAGCGGTCGATAACCAGCAGTCAACCGACCCATAGTGGGGTCGATAGGCCGGGTTTGGTTTATTGTTATGTGTAATTATCATAATTTTTATTTATTTATTTTTTGTTCTGAAACCTATATTGTAACTTCTTTATTTAAACATCATCACGAAATTCCAAATGTAAAAGTTGCTTAGGAAATCATAATAAATGCAATGGTGCATGTTTCATGATCAAATTACACCATTTTCTCAAATTTATTTTTTGGAACCGTGTTAATTACTAATTTATTAATGTGAAGTTTATGAGGTGTTTTAGCACACTAGCCATTATGACATAGGTCTTGGAAGTAAATAATATTATTCAGTTGTAAATGCAGGAACCAATAAGAAGTCGGTCCTATGAGAGTCCAAAGAAGTGATGTGATCAGATGGGTCAACGCTTTCATCTTGTATGTCAATATAGGCAAGGCATACTACCAATGATGTATGTATTCACGATTTCATCAATAAACGTCTCTTAATTTTTTTCATCAGGTAGCGCTTTGTCTTTGACGTTTCGGGTTTGCATCTTATTGATTTGGTGTCGAAGATATTTCATTTCGTTCCAAAGGCTGACATCTTCTTATCAAGGAGTGTTTGGCATATAACCAACGCTGGCTTAATTGACATCCATATGGAGTGGGAGAATGATAATGAAGATGCATGAGAGGGTGACAGTGATGATAATGACGATGACTGAGAGATAACTCTTTCCTTCATGCATAAAGGACGACCAAGAATGCTCACCTTGCTCTTCTCTTGGTATAAGTGTAGCCGTACCCACACCAATACGAGAATTAAAGTGTGACAAATGGGCTCTTTGTTCTTTACCAACTGCATAAGCATATCCATTAAAATTCTTTAATAGCTTGCCCTAAGCTGCCTACCACTCAAATGCATTTTAAAGCCAATGATCATTCTATCTATGAAATGAATGATGATGTATTGATTCCTTACGCATGACCAATTTATGTCAATATCAATAACTTGACTTGCCCATCCATAACACGCCCTCTCATGTTGTAAATAAGAGCTACCCCGATCAAGGTTTCAAGCACTAACCTCTTCTAAACCATATTTACAAGATTATGATCATTGGGGTAGTGGGTTGGAGAGGGGTCAATTTAGCTATTTAAAGAGGTATAGGATTAAAGTTCATGATTATTTAAGCATTCAACCTAGTTCTCAGTTTGTTCATTTTCATGGGTATGAGTTCCACGTTAGTTAAGACTTAGAGCATGCTTCACCATAAGTTGCTGTTGAGCCTAAGGATGGAGAACTGATAATGATAACAAACGAGTTACAATGAGTTAGTCAAAATCGATATCAATTAAGCAAACTCAAAAGAGCAATATATGGTCTCATACTAGCACCAAGGGTCGGGTTTGAAAGATTAAAGTCAGCACTGTCTACAATGAGTTACAATGCAATAAAATCTAACTCTACACTATTTACTAAAATTATTAATTATACATACACACACACACACTTACACTAATATATGTATTGATTTGATTTGTATGCTTTGAAATATAGTTTATCTTAATATAGTTTATACTAATTAAAGTTATTACTTAGAATATGTAGTTATTATAGTTAAAATAATATTAGTCTTAGTTTTTAAACTATGCCATAGTTTTACGAGGAGTATTATTATCTAATTAGGAATATATGAGTTTTCGTTGATGGCAAAAGGGGAGAATTATAAAATAGGGTTAGATTAAGAGGGAGTTGGTAGTTTTAGTAGGAGTTAATGAATTAAGGGGGAGTAACTGGAGAATCAAGACATCAGGTATGAATACTTTATAAATCAAGGTTGACATCATCAAAAAGGTGAAAATTGTTAGGGATTGGGATGTTGGTTTTGATGACAACAACCTTGTTACAATTATTATTGTTATAAAATATATACTAAAATTGTTATCAAGAATATCTATATATATGTATACTGGAAATCTGTGTAGATATTGATTATTGAAGACTATACAGTTTAGAGAATCAAGACTTCAGAGTAGAAGAGTTCAAGATACAAGACTCATGGGTATCAAGAATTAAAGAGTTCAATAAATATAAAGTAATTGAGTTTAGATATTTTGTTAAAATTCTGGTCAGCACTGAATTAGATTTCAATTTTTTCAAATGATTTTGAAATTACTTCCTTGGTTTTAGATCTATTTTCAAAATGATCTCAAAATTACTTCCTTATTTTAAACTTATGTCACTTTATTCTTAAATCTATTTTAACTCCATAAATTTATTTCAACTTCTATTTTAAAATTATACTTTATTTCTTAAATATATTTTAAATCCTAGTTCAAATATTTGTTATTTAACTTATGTTTTCAATTTTTAGTTATATATATTAAGTTCTAAAATATTTCTGGTTTTAAATATATACTTTTATATCATTTTATATTTAAGTTTTAAACATTTTTAAATCATCTTAATTTACGTTTTAATATATGTTTTTACTTGAAAAACTCTATATTAGTATAAAGGAATATAGTTTGTTTTAACTTAAGTATCATCATAATTTATTTAACTATTATTTTTTTAAATTCATTTTTTTGTATTTTTGAAAAATCCCTAAGGGATGTCGACATATTTTTTTGCATATTTCAACATATCTGCAATTGGTTTTTATTTTAAAATTTTGAAAAGTTGTGTCTTTTGAATTCAAACCTTTTCTGCATGGTTGTGGCTGTTGGAAAATTATAAATAGGCTTTAGATTTCGAGCTTTTTTAATAACTAATCATCATCTTCTTCTTCCATTCTCTCCTTGCCGTTATTCTTCTTAAATTCCTAAAATTTATACTTATACTCTGCTGATTTTCAAAGAAAATTTTATCGAACTCTTTATCTTTCAATTTCTCATCAAACTCTCTTTGAAATTCAAGTGCTACTCAAGAGTTATAGGCTATTTGTAATCAACAGTCTTGAGATCAAGTTCTATCGAGTCAATATTTCAAAACTTATACAGAGAGAAGGTCTGATTGTAGCTCGAAAATCAATTGGGTGTGATTGTTTCCCAGAAATCAATCGGGTGTTGGTTGTGGCCTGGAAATCAACTGAATCTCACTGTACTCCGAAAATAAGTTGGGGTGCTCCCTTGTAGCCCTGAAATCAAGGAGTGTAATATTGGTTATTAGTTGAATAGAAATCCACATCAACCTTGTGTTGCGTGAGGTTGGATGTAGGGTAATCCCGAACCAGTATAAAATCTCGGTGTGTACTTTCCTTTTACTTCTTTTTATTTTTGTATCTATGATTGATTCTGTGTTTGTTGATACTTGTGATCTTCTTAACATCCTAATAAAATTAAAAGGATTTCAAGGAATCAATCAAATACATAAACCACTATTCACCCCCTCTAGTGCTTGTTTGCATTAAGATCCTTAATCTGCATCCCCAATAGATATTTCTTTTCGTTCCAAAGGCCTACATCTTCCTATTATAGGAGTGTTTGGAATATGACCAACACTGAGCCTAATTGATGTAACATCCCACTTTTGGGTCCGGTTCAACCCGGTAATTAAACCGGCTTAAACCATTCTCACAAGCGAATTGTCTGGGTACTTACACATTAGCACAAAATAAAAGAACATTTTCACTAATATCATCACAATATTACATCAGAGTACAAGGATATATCAGAGTACAATAGATATCAGAGAATACTAAAAATATATACATAGTGGAAATACAGAACTCTCAGCGGATGACTAAGAAATGATCTAGAGTATAGCTCCAATACTCCCAAAATGAATCCACAGCTAAATTTGCAAAACCAAAACTACCAGGCTATCGGTGTCGAAAAATATGGGCACCCAGAGTTCAGATGAGAAACATTAAACTTCGAATCAGTCATGGGACTGGTGTGAGAACTAAATGTGAGAACTAAAAACGGTTACTTTAAAGTAAGGTAAATCATAGGACCAAGCCATATAACACAGAACGAGTTTACCCCATATGAATACCAATGCATAAAAATTCGCAATGTTCTTTGGAAAATGAAACTAACTTAAGGTATCGCGCCACACACATAATGCAAACGCACACTTGGATGAGGTTTCCCTTATAATAGCCAAAATATGCTTGATACATGAAAATTTCTCTTATATTATCATTAATGCATAATGTAAAAAAAATCAATTTTGAAAATAAATGTATTAATCTTAGCCAGCATAGGTACCATAATATTATACTGACCTCCTACGCATTCTACGTAGGATCTACAATAGAAATCCATACAGGCACGTAGCAGATGATCTGGGTTCAGGATCATATACCGACCCAACCCGTTTACAAAGTGGGGATTTCCAATAAATAACCAAGGCTAAGGAACTTCCTTACCGAATAGGCATGCCACTAGAGGGACATCTCGAGAAGTAGACCCTTCTCTACCAACACAAGGTCTTCAGTGTTATTCAAAGCTATGCCGCACGAGTATGCCATTTTCCAGTCGTTACCGACCTTTCTACTAGTGCCCGAATTTCCAAAAAAACCACATCGGTAAAATGCTTGGACTCTATACCATAGCACTACCTCATCAAAGCCACTTAGCGAACACCTGGGTTCCATACCATGGTTTTGCTTCAAAAATGTAGTAGGAAATGGTCATCTTCTAAGGGGCGCGACCCCCATAACCTTACCGCATCTTTTCCTGTTCCTGGTCATTTCCTGGATGTGAGGTTTGTCGAGGTCTCATTATATAAAGCTACACTTCAATAAGTCATGCTTTGATCATCATAGCACATCATCTAGTATGCCACACTGTCATTTCATTAATACATAATTGATAATCACTAACCATATAACCTTTTAGCTTGTACGTCTCAAAGAAGGGTGTTTAACTAAGGGATAAACCTCTTAGCCACCAATAGAAATATGTTTAATGAAGATCAATCATACACTACAAAATACAATGTCAGACACATATCCATACAAGTCCATTCAGGGTCTGAACGAAACTAAAGGCACCTTATTTCTCGTCCAAAAAATGGAGAGATGCCCTTACAAATCCGGAATTCCTTCATGTTTATCCGCACTACTGCCACTTACCTGATATAAAATCAATCTTCAAAAGGCCATTAAACCATTTAAGACATTCACCAAGCAGTCCTTTCGATGTGAAGGGTCCCGGTCTTTACCATTGTCTTCAATAGCATTTGATCTGGTCCAACACGTCGTTTTATTATTCAGAATGGTCTACGGATGCAAATACCTTTCCCGGTCTTTCCAAATAATAAGCGCTAGTTTAAAAATATGTGGAGAACATTCAGGAATATCATAACATACATTCTAATTTGGATTATTCTTTGATTACAATTAAGCCTTGGCATAAAGGTTATTACCCAAATCAAAATCTCATTCCCATTCCATAAATCCTATGGAGCAAAACTGGCCATACTCCATATCTAATTTCCCTTGTATTTTCGTAAATCTAATTACCTTATTAATCTCATTCCTTAATTCCAACTCTTATTTAAAAGATTCGATTTACCTTTATGGGAAAACATGCTTACCTAATCCCAACCCAATACTTAAGTGGAACAAAGAGGAGGGCACCTGTGCCATTCTATCGGTCTTGGGCAATTTCTACCTACAATAAAATGTAACTAGTTCCTTACCCTTAATCCATATCTACATTCATTTAGGTAAGTTCTAATTATTTTCCTTAATACCTTTTTCATATTATTCATTCGAATATTAATTCAAAGATTTATTAAAAACTCTAACTTAGTTTTAAATCTTCAAAATCATTATTCAGTGATTACTTAACTTTGGAAGTTAGTTCCATCTTTAGCTGGGTTAAAAAGTAGATGTTATTCAAGACATCATTTATGAAAAACCCAAAATCCAAACTGATATCAAATATAAGGCTTTAAATAGAAATCATATCGACTTAAATTTAACATTAAATTTTGAAATCAACAAATACCATACCCGGAATAACGATATAATATCTTCCAAATTCCTCAAACAGTGTCCGTATAACTATGGAATCCGATATTGAAATATCCGAATATTATTTCCATTCAAATCCAATTAAATTCGTACATTGGAAAAACGTAACTTGGTTAAGTACTTATTAATTTCAAAACGTTTTAATACTGTTATCAAAATAGCTAGTTTCACAAAATAGCTTTATACTTGATATATCTAATCCAAATCACTTTAAAATAATTTAGTATAATTTATCACAATTTTTTCCCTATTTTTAATAATTTAAAAATAACTTATTTCATTAAAATCTAATATCGGGTCACTAATTGCAAAACCCGTATTTTTCTAAAAAATCGATTTTGACTTATTTCAAAATCTAACTGTTGGATCTTAAAACTTAACATTCCATTTAAAAGCTCTTTCCATTTCGAACCAAATATTTTCGATTTTGGGAAATTCCGATGGTCAGATCTTCCAGAAAATCAATTTGAAGTCAATGGTCGAAATCCGTGAATTGCCACTGTACGACTAGTCCTATTCAGACCAAACTTCGACTTAAAATAAAATTTAAGTCGAATTTCCCCCAGAATATTTTACTTGCTATACAAAACATATAAAATAAATTCTAGAAACTTTATTTTGAATATTTAACTTTAAATTCAAACATTATATTATTTTAATATTTTAATATTATTTAAATCATTAAAATTTGATTATTTTTCAAAAATTATTATTTGAAGTCTAAATTTTCCTGAATTCATTATAAAAGTAAATAACATAGTTTGGATTATAAAATCTTGTTAAAACACTCCTTGGATACCCAAATCAAACTTCACTTTTTAAAGTTACTATTCATTTTAAATTCAAATTTGAAAACATACCTATATTAATTGAAACTTATTCAAATAAAATTTATTTCTTTATGAAAACTATTCATACTTACTTAAACTATCTTTCAAAATCATTTCAGATTTAAAATTCAAAAGTTTTATTTTTCACTTAATATTTTATTAATAAAATATTAAATAAAACTCCAAATCATTTCTAAATTCAAATAAATTTCAAATTAAGTTTTGAATTAACCATCTCGTCCACCAGATCAGTTAGGGGTAGACAGGGAGAGCAGGAAACTAACTTTTCCAAACCCAAGCCCAAACACTATCCTTTTCGTCATCCTAGAACGTTCCGGTATTTTTCGAAAGAGACTTCAAAGATATATATGTGTTCATACATATATGTCATTCACTTAAGTGTTACTATAATTAACACATACCCAATAACAATCATTGGCAACTATTAATCATCAGTTATCACATAATTGCATCATTAACATAAGTGTTATGGTCATTAACACTTAACCACTATTTCAAATTGCCTTAACTTAAGTATGAATCATCGTTAATGCTTTATTACCATTATTACAAATCAAATCGTGTCAATCCAATGTTAACACACATCACACCAAGTCATCAATAAAAGTCACTATCCATCGATTTTACATTTACTTAACAATTAAGTAAAATATTTCAATTTACTTTATCGCTACGTAATTAATTTTTCGGACCTTTCTAATTATCCAAACCAAATACTAATCACATATTTATGGTTTTTAAATTCATAAACCTTAAGGTATCCTTTTTAATTACTAAACCACTTAAGTAATTAGCTTACTAACCTCATCATTAACATAATCCACTTCCAATAACCATGAAATCAACCTAGAGTGTCATTAACTAATGTGTTTACATCACTAACACTTAAAGGTAGTAATTTTAACCTTTCTAACATAGTTGTTTATCTTTTTATCACTTAAAGGTGATACATTTAAAACTTAAAACTAAGTGTTCATATGTTTAACACACTAAGGTGACATTTTTAACCTTTAAGCTAAGTGTTTATATCTTAAACACCTAAAGGTTACCTTTTTCACAAAGTGTTTTACTTTTCACGCTTAGTTACAAGCCAGACCAACTCAAATCAAACCATTCACCATCATATTCAACCCAAGCATGCATATAAACATATATATACTACTTTAACACGTAAAAGTTGGATATTTCCTTGCTATACTGATTAACAAAAGTTATTGTTCTTCGAGGGATCCACTCCTTTGTTTTTTACACGTAGGACTTATTTGGCAGCCTTCCGACATCACGAGCTACCTTTCACTCGAAATTTCAATTTAATATTCTAATGCTTACTAACTTGAAAATAAATTGAAAAAGAGGCGTTTTTTTTACTTTAAAAGGATAAAGACGGGATATTTATGAGGCGTATGCCTTCTATTCGAAAGAAGGAAGTGTATTAAGGGTTTAAATTGGAAAAATAGAATTTTTATAAGGAAGAGAGCTCGGCTTAGTGGTTATAGGCCACGACCTTCATTAGAAATGGGGAGAGAGACTATGTATCAAGTTTATGGAGGTAAGAGGAGAAATGGAAGTGTTTGGTGGTATTTTAAGTGGAGGGAGGGGGAAATCAACGTACAGACGAACTCATGAGAGGAGGAGGAGACCATTGTTGTTCTTTTTGGAGCTTAGAGAAGAAAAAGAAAAGAAATAGGAAGTGAAATGTAAGAAGAGGGAAGGAAGGGGTCTTAGGAAAAAGAGGGAGCATGTTAGGATGACACCTCAAAAGGAAAGGTTAAGAAGGAAGAGAAAACACAAAAGTGTGCATAAGGGATTATCCTTTTGCCTTAGAAATGAAGTGTTGATATGTCCACCATGGAAGGGAAGAAGGGGGGACCTCAAAAGGTAAGGCACATGGGTTTTGTTTTTATTTGTTAAGAAGGAAGTCGTGATGTGTCATGAAAGAAAGAAAGAAAGGGATGGAAGAACATAACACCTCAAAAGAAATATTTCATGCAAATAAGACAATCAAAAGGAGGGCACATGGACTTGTTCCCTGCCTTGGAAATGGGAGAGATGAGTGTCCAAAAACAAGGGAAGATAAGGAAGAAAATGACACCTCAAAAGGTGTATGCACGTGGGTTTTGTTTTATTTGGTTTAGGATTTATTTTAGTTAGTTTAACTTAATTTTTTATCTTAGGTAATTTATTAAAATACTAATGTTACTAAATAAAATATTTAACTACTACATCAAATTTAAATCTCGACAAATATTTTCAAAGTTGGATATCTTACTAATTCGGAATTCAAAATTAAATTGAAATTCAAATGGTATATTTTCAAACTAAAACCATATATATATATATAATCCATTCAAACATATTTAAATTCTTATTTTTAAATTGGAAAAATTACAAATCGTTACAATCTCCCTTACTTAATAAGATTTCGTCCTCAAAATCGATGCTGAAACCGGATGTCGTCTTACCGACAAAGCCATATCCTATAAAATTTAACAATATAAGTTGTGTATAGATCATCGATGGGCTATTTTGATTCTCATTCGAATACACAACCTATATCTGAACTGGTATTGATCCCTCGATCCCATAGTAAGGACACTGATCAGGAACTTGATTAGAAAATTCTAGCTTTCCATGCATAGCTTATAATTATGACAGGAATCTCAAGCAAATAACCATAAACCCTCATCAAGGTTCATCTTCAAACATCGAGTTATGAATCCTTTCCAGGATTGATGTAAATACACCTCTAAGTTCTGCACTCGAATGGAATCTATTTGAGGAAATGATCTAACTTACTCATGTTGTTATTCCTACATTTTTTTCTTCTTTATTTTATTGCAAATATTTCATCTTTAGCTCAAGCATACTTCAGAATCTATAGACTGTCCAAAATGGTTGATAATTTAAATTTCAAATTCAAATTCTATAAATAATCTTTTTTATATTCAAAATTTAATCTTATAAAATTAATTTTAAAATAAATTTGCTACTGCGAATACGCTTTCTCGTATACGTAAAACTCTTATCTCGTTCTAGGGCATTACTAACCCTATCTCTAATGAGTCACTCACAGTAGGATACTATTGATCCTATCTTTGACGAGTTTTCTTTTAGAGGATGTTACTAATCCTACCTCTGATGAGTCTTTTCATTATGTTCCAATGATTCGTACCCCAAAGCTTTGAATAAACCAAAGCTCTAATACCATAACATCCCACTTCTGTTTCTGTTTCAACTTATTAATTAAACCGATTTATACCATTCTTAAAAGCGGATTGTCAGGGTACTTACACATTAGCACAGAATAAAAGAACTTTTTGGTTAATATCGTCAAAATATTACATTAGAGTATAAGAATATATCAGAGTACAATAGATATCATAGTATACTGAAAATACATACATAGCGGAAATATAAAACTCTCGGAGGAAGACTAAGAAATGATCTAGAGTACAGCTCCAGCCATATCCAGAGTCCTGCTCTAAAAATGAATCCAAAGTTAAATCTGTAAAACCAAAATTATCAGGCTGCCTATTTGGAAAAATATAGGCACCCAGAGTTTAGGTGGGAAACAATAAACTCCGAGTCAGTCATGGGACTGGTGTTAGAACTAAAAAAATTACTTTATTTTAAGGTAAGGTAAATCATAGGACCACACCGTATAACACAAAACAGGTTTACCCTACATGAATAATAATGCATAAAAGTTCGCAATGCTCTTTGGAAAATGAAACTACGAAAAGGTCTCGCATCACACACACAATGCACACGCACACTTGGGCTAGGTTTCCCTTATAATAGCCAAAATATGCTTGGTACATGGAAAGTTCTCTTATATTATCATTAATGCATAGTGTAAAAAATCACTTTCGAAAATAAATGTATTAATGTTAGCTAGCATAAGTACCATAATATTATACTGACCTCCTGCGCGTTTTACGCAGGATCTACAATAGAATGTCATATGGGCACATAGTGGATGATCAAGGTTCAGAATCGTATACCGCCCCCAAACCGTTCACAAAGTGGGTTTTTCCAACAAATGACCAAGGCTAATGAACTACAGTACATAAGGGCATGCCTCTAGAGGGACGTCCCGAGAAGCGAACCCTTCTCCGCTAAAATAAGGTCGTCAGTTCTGTTCAAAGCCATGTCGCATGAGTATGCCATTTCTCGGTTGTTACCGACCTTTTCTACGGGTGACTGAATTTTCAACAAATCCACATCGATAAAATGTCAGGGCTCCATACAATATCACTACCTCATTAAAGTCACATAGCGAACACCTGGGCTCCATACCATAGTTTTGCTTCAAAAATCTAGAAGGAAATGGTCATCCCCTAAGTTGCGCGACCCCATAACCTTGCCGCATCTTTTCCTGTTTTTTGTAATTTTTGAGACGTGAGGTTTGCCGAAGTCTCGTTACACAAAGCTACGCTTCAATAAGCCATGCTTTGATCATCATAGCACATCACTTTATATGCCACACAGTCATTTCATTAATATATAATTGATAATCACTAATCATATAACCTTTGAGCTGGTACGTCTCAAAGAAGAGTGTTTAACTAAGGGATAAACCTCCTAGCCACCAAAAGAAATATGTTTAATGAAGGTCAATCATACAATACAAAATACAATGTCAGACACACATCTATACAAGTCCGTTTTGGGTCTAAACAAAACCGAAGGCACCTTATTCCTTGTCCAACTAATGGATAATGGAACTTGCAAATTCGGAATTCCTTCAAGTACATTAAAAGCACAACCAATTACCTGATATAAAAACCATCTTCAAATGGCCGTTAAACCATTTGAGACATTCAACAAGCATTCCATTCAATGTGAAGGATCCCGGTCTTCACTATCATCTTCAATAGCATTCGATCTTCTTCAACACGTCGCTTTATTATTCGGAATGGTCTACGAATCCAAAAACCGTTCCCGGTCTTTCCAAACAATAAGCGCAAGTTTAAAAATATGTGGAGAACATACAGGAATATTATAACGTACATTCTATTTTGATTATTCTTTGATTTTAATTTAGCCTTAACGCAAAGGTTATTACCAAAATCAAAGTCCCATTCCCATTCCATCAATCCCATGGAGCAAAACTGGCCATACTCCATATCTAGTTTCCCTCGTATTTTGGTAAATCTAATTACCTTATTAATCTCATTCCTAAATTCCAAATCTTATTTAAAAGATTCGATTTATCTTTACAAGAAAACATGCTTACCTAGTCCCAACCCATTTCTTAAGTGGAACAAAGAGGGCACTAGTCCTATTCCATTGGTCTAGGGCAATTTCTACCTACGATAAATGTAACTAGCTCCTTACCATTAATCCATAACTACATTCATGTAAGTTCTCATTATTTTCCTTAATCCTTTTTTCATATCATTCATTAAAATATTTATTTAAAACTCTAACTTAGTTTTAAATCTTCAAAATCATTATTTAATGATTACTTAACTGTAGAAGTCAGTTCCATCTTTAGTTGGGTTAAAAAGTAGATGTTATTGAAGACACTGCTCACGACAAACCCAAATTCCAAATTGATATCAAATATAAGGCTTTAAATAGAAATCATATTGACTTATATATAACATCAAATACTGAAATCAATAAATACGTATAAGGAATAACGATATAAATATCTTCCAAATTCCCCAAACAGTATCCGCATAACAACGGAATCCAATGTTGAAATGTCCAAAGATTATTTCCATTCAAATCCAATTAAATTCATACATTGGAAAACTTAACGTGGTTAAGTACTTATTAATTTCAAAACGTTTTAATATTCTTATCAAAATAGCTATTTTTCACAAAATAGCTTTATATCATTCAAAAACTTGATATATCTAGTCCAAATCACTTTAAAATCATTTATTATTATTCATCATAATTTTTCCCTATTTTTAATAATTTAAAAATAGCTTATTTCGTTAAAATCCTATATCGGGTCACTAATTATAAAACTCGTATTTTTTCTAAAAAAAAAATATTATGACTTATTCCAAAATCTTACCATTGGATCTTAAAACTTAACATTCCATTCTAAAGCTCTTTTCATTTCGAACCCAATATTTTGATTTTGGGAAATTCCGATGGTCGGATCTCCCAAAAAGTCAATTTGAAGTCAATGGTCGAAATCTGTGAACTAACGCTGCGCGACTAGTCCTATTCAGACCAAACTTCGGTTTAAAATAAATTTTAAGTTTAATTGCCTCCAAAATATTTTATTAACTATAAAAAATATGTAAAATAAATTTTGGAAACTATATTTTGAATATTTAACTTTAAATTCAAGTATTCTATTATTTGAATATTTTAATATTATTTAAATCACTAAAATAATATTATTTTTCCAAAACTTATCATTTGAAATCCAAATTTTCCTGAAGTCCATTATAAAAATAAATAATATTGTTTGATTATAAAATCTTGTTAAAACATTCTCCGGTTGATCGACTCCATTGACAAAAACACTCATTTACCTTCACATGAGGAATCATTTAATTAGCGAAATAGATTGAAGTAGACTGCATTATAGTATGCATAGATTAAAATAAAGTCTACCACATGCAGTTATATGATGGTTAAATAACACAAAATATCATCGTTGGATTGATTGATTTGTCTTTATCTAATGAGTGGAAATATCGGGGGCAATCCAACGGTTGAGAATATGTATTCCCAATTTGTGTCAAATTTTTGTGTTTAAGTAGACTTTCCCTATGCATACATACATACATACATAAATACATACATACATACATACATATATATACATATGAATATGTACATATGTGTGTGTATATATATATATATATGTATGTATATGTATATGTATGCATGCATGCCCAGTTGAGGCAATAGAACACTTACGCTTTTCATTTTGCAACATTTGCGTACATTCTTGAAAATGCTGCAGGTGATGATGTACCACTTTTGCATCTTAAAATTAATTATAATCTTGAAAACAGCTGAAAGCTAATGCAGATTATCGTATATCTTGAATTATCAGTACCTTTAAAGTTGTAGGCTAAGCACACATGTATATATCAAATGTACCTATTCCAAGTTAAATTCATTTGCAGTAAATGAAATATGTAAGCTAGAAATGAAAGTTGTAAAAATTAAACCCGAATAACACGAAAGTGACTTATTTCAAGCAAAGGAATTAAAAATCTCTAACATGAAAACAACAAACTCCTAATCTTAAATATATAATTTAAGTTCTCATTTGAATAAATATAAGACCTAGTGAATTTTTTTAGGTTAGATGTGTCATGTAACTCAATGCCATGAATTTGACACCAAAACTCTGAACTAAACACATAAGTCCAACTTTAAAATTATTGCAATAACTCCCTGAACAAAAACATATTTGAAACAATATAAGCACCTATCAGGCTATCATTTATACTACATTGGACTAAACATACTTGGCCGATGAATATGAATCCATAGAAGAACTAAATTAAACTAAAAAAGAAATCATCATAATATGTAAACTTATAAACTGAAAATATGTTTACGTTGGACATATTACTAAACTTTCAATAAGTAGTCCACTCCGACTTTATTATATTTTAAACATTGAAAAGCCCTTTTTTAGATGCAGGAAAATAGTTAATGAAGTCAAGATTTTATTAGTTAAAATAGAAAATTGAATCACAAAGGATTTTCTTATCCCATTATAGGTATCTTATTTTTAAATTAACCAATTAAATTTGAAAAAAATGTATCCATCAATCATAGTACCAAATAGATAAATTAAACTTCTGGATTAAAATACTTAAATAACGTAAGGTTGCTATCATGACACATGTTTTGTTGCAGTTATCACCTTTAAGGTTATTGTTAGGTAAGTAATGTGTTTCAAGTTTCCAATGCATGAATTTATTTACTATAGTTATGATATCTTATTGCTTTATTATAAAGAATATCTTGTTGATTGCTAAATGAAGAAGAAACTGATGTTGTTATGTAGTCTCACAATTATGCTATAATGCAGTAGTATCAATAATTCATAGAAACAACAAAAAATATAGTAGTAATTGATTGTAGTGTTTAGACTTGTTTTTATTATGCATTACATACTGTTGTTGATTAACTTTAAATAACATATATAGATAATATAGTGATGGTAATAGCAAAGTCAATTATATTTCTTAAAAAGTTTTGGCATGTATCTCTTGAATTTACTAATTTAAAATTTTATTTACATTTAAATTAATTTTAAAAGCATAGTGCCAAATTTTCAAACTTCACACAGAGTAGAAGTTTAAGCGATAGGTGTGAAAGAGTAGCGATGTTGGATTAATTATGCAAGGAGTTGAATTTATTTCAATATTTAGCATAAAAATTCGAAATGGATACATAAATAATTTCATTTTATATATGTGTGTAAGTGTATACAATTCGCTTAATAAATGAATGAATAATAATTACTTGACATCCATAAGCATAATTTAATATGTTAAATCAAGAGACATAAATACTGTGCACATACGTTGTACATGCCTATATATACATTCTCAAAACCAATAACCATGTCACCGTTATTTCAGCAGTCGATAATAATGTAAACTAATATGACAAAGGTCATTACAGTGGTCAGATTGTAATTAATGCTTAAAAGGTACACGTATGACTATGACGGTGCATATACGAAGTTTATCCCATAATCCATCTCAGATATTATTAAAGAAGGATAAGGCCCGTGCTTTGAACATGGAAGATGCTGAGATGTCAGCATGCGCTAATATATGTTGTGCATACAATGGATGATTCTAATGAATGTTGAGTTTGTGCATTGTGCTTGATGTTATATGAAAGCTTCTTCTTTTTGTACTATGTTATAAATGGAAAATATCATACTATGCTTATATGTTGAAAGCACAACTTCATGTTTATGTTCAATACAGTAAAGCATATTAATCTATAAAGCATTCATTATTTTGGTTTGATTAATAAAGAAGAAATTTAATAATAAAAATTCAAAGAACAAAAATATAGTATGCACTAATGGAGACTTAGTAATTACCGAAATATTAGGTAAATGAATACATAGTGCATGCATTCAATATCATTCAGCTGTTTTTTTTCAAAATTATGCCAGTGGAAAAAGATGTTTTTATTATGTAATAATAAAGTACAAAAAGGTCATAGAATAAAACTAAGAATTAACATTATCCTGTAATGAAGCAAATTAAGCAGAAACTCTAATTAAAGGTATAAATGTAAGTAAAAAGAATATGGAAGAATTCTAGGTGTTTGGTAAATTGGAAATTTAAATTTTACAATATATAAATAGAAATTTAAGACGTAGAACCATAACAATAGCTAAATAACTAAAAATATAATCGCTCTTTCCAAAAGTACAGTTTCTTCTTATAGTAATACTTCGTAGTGTAATGTGTCTTAACCCCACGGAAGGTAACTGCTTATACTTATTCTATTTTCTTTGCATGGCACATGCAAGCATATTAATTTCTATCTAATTTACTGGAAAACAGAACAAAAGGGTCTAATGTAATTAAAGCACAATAAAAAAAATCATATAATTTGTTAAAAACATAATCTAACTTAAGCTTGTTTGGTGCCACGACGGGAGATGACATGTTCCAGGTAATGCAATGTGAAGCCTGAAATATAAATCAACACTGTAAAATTATGATACACATAGAAACAGTATTTTTATAACTTTCAAACTATTTCATATTATTTGCTGAATTAACCTTACACATGTTCCAAAATAAGTGAATCTATCTAAACATATAATTGAATCATCTGAATTCTTCTTTAGAATTGTAACAAAAAATTAAAGTATATAGAATGGTATCATAATAAAATTACAGTGTTGTTGGTTTTACGTTATTTCTTGAATTTTATCAAAAGAAGGAAAAGATGTACCTTGCAGTTTTTCACTATAATATTTTTCTCAAACCTAACTAACAACTCCCATTTGCTACAAAACATTTCTTAATACAACATATATAGCATACAATCGACTGCCATCAATGATTTACCTCCCAATTTCTCACAAATACGTCTCATAATACATAGTATATAGCATCCATTAGAGTGACATCAAAGAATTGGCCATGTAAAAGAAGGTTAAGAATAACAATGTTGGAAAATGTGTTACTATGGTCCACATATTTAAAAAAGCTAGGTGTAGGATGTTAAGAAAAAAGAATAACATAGATTTGTAAAAGCGAGGTAAATGCAATTCGTCTATTGTAAGTTTTCTGTTGGATCAAAAACCCGTGTATTGAACTAAAAAGAATAACAGGCTGTAAAATATATTGCTTCAATATCTAAACTTCAACACTGCTGTTCAAAAGTTTAAAGTAAGTAATATTAAGTCAAACTTCACCATCTAGCAAAATATAAAGAAAAAAATCAGTAATTCTTGAGCAATAATATGAATGTTGACACTATATAGAGAAAGTAATAACACTTATTGTGCTTATCATGATAGAAAAAGGAAAGTAGAATAACTGAATAAGGTCATGTTCACCAACCCCATCTCACCCCCTCCCCCCTCCCACACACGCACCCCAACCGTACAGATACAGATATGAAATGCATATTTGAAGTAGCCTTAACATAGGCCATTTTATTTCATATTCAGAGTGCATCATGTTAAAAATGGATCATTTTCACATTGCATTCCCAGTGACATTAAAAAAATTATCAGGTAGACTAACATTACAACAATCATTGCATTTCAGATCCACATGCATATAATCTAGTTTAAAATTTATATGGCATGCCTTAGGCTAAAATAAAGCTTATTAAGCACCAAAAGGTGGGCATAAATCATAATGAAAGATACCTTGCACTTTCTGTATTCATGTATCTTTATCCGCAAGCAGTTCTGAATGTTACTACAATGTAATAAACTAGTTGCTAGTATGCTATGTGTCCATCATCTCCACTTCAGCAGTTGCTTTACCTTTCTTATCTCATTTTATTGCTCTAGCATTCTAACCTTGGCTTTTGTAATGGCATGCATTTCATATCTGACTAAATGTACAACAACAACAAAGACATATATCCCAAACAAGTTGGGGTTGGCTAGATATGGAACCCAAAATTAAAATAAAATTAATAATGATAATAATAATAATATATATAAGGGTTTAAAATAACCAAACAAATAAAAAGTCATCCGATAAAGGTTTTTTTAACTAATAATAATAAGTAAAAAGGTTCAATAAAAGTGAAATAAAATCTAAAATAGTAATAAAAAGTAAAAAGGTTCAGTAAACGTGAAATAAAGTCTAAAAAACCCTAAGGTTCTGGTACATGGATTGCCAGTTTCCATGCACTCCTATCAACTACCAGCTCTTCCGATAAACTCCAGTTACTTAAAACTCTCTTTATTATCTCCTCCCATGTCATTTTAGGTCGACCTCTACCTCTCTTTAGGCCTTCGGCGCGGCCTAGAATTCCAACGCGTACAGGTGCATCGTGTGGTCTACGTTGGATATATCCAAACCATCTCAAGCGGTATTGGACTAACTTCTCTTCAATAGGTGCAACTCCAAGTTTTTCCCGAATATCCTCATTTCTAATCCGATCTCGTCTGGTATGCCCACAACTGCAACGCAGCATCCGCATCTCTGCTACGCTTATCTTCTAGATGTGTTGCCTCTTAGTAAGCCAAGATTCTGCACCATATAATAATGCAAGCCTAATTGTTGTCCTATAGAACTTTCCTTTAAGCTTCTGAGGAATCTTCCGATCACAGAGAATGCCAGATGCTAGTCGCCATTTCACCCATCCTGCTTGAATTCTAAAACTAACATCCTTATCAATCTCTCCATCAAACTGCAACATAGATCCTAAGTATCGAAACGATTCCTTCTTCGGTACTACTCTACTAGCCAGGGTAACATCTCCGTCATCTGACCTGACATTGCAAAACTCACATTTCGTATACTCTGTTTTAGTTCTGCTAAGCCTGAAACCCTTTGATTCCAAGGTCTCCCTCCACAAATCCAGTTGTTGATTAACCCCTATTCTACTTTCATCAATCAACACAACATCATCGGCAAAGAGCATACACCAGGGAATCTCCCTTTGTATATCTTTTGTGATTTCATCCATCACTAATGCAAAAATATAGGGGCTTAAAGCCGAACCTTGATGTAACCCTATGTTAATTGGAAAGTCTCTGGTCTCACCATCGCATGCCCTAACACTAGTCACAACCCCCTCGTACATATCCTTAATAAGGGTAATATATTTTGATGGCACTCTCTTCCTTTCTAGCGCCCACCACATAACCCTCCTCGGCACTCTGCCATAAGCTTTCTCTAGGTCAATAAAAACCATGTGGAGATCTTTCTTCTGCTCCCTGTATCTCTCCATAAGTTGCCTAAACAGGAAAATCGCCTCAGCGGTTGACCTTCCAGGCATAAAACCAAATTGATACCTAGAGACACTTGTCAGCCTCCTCAAACGCTGCTCGCAAACTCTCTCCCAAAGCTTCATTGTATGACTCATAAGCTTAATTCCTCTATAGTTTGTGCAACTTTGAATATCTCCTTTATTCTTAAAGATTGGAACTAAAATGCTTCTCCTCCACTCATCTGGCATTTTGTTTGATTTGAAAATATTATTGAACAATTTAGTTAGCCATCTTATCCCTGCATCTCCAAAGCATCTCCACACCTCAATAGGAATGTCATCGGGTCCTACCGACTTGCCTGATTTCATACGTTTCAACGCCCCCTTTACCTCAGCTTCTTGAAATCTCCGCACAAAATGTCTATTGGTGTTGTTGGCTAAGTCTTCCAACTCGATCGAAGAGCTATCACTTTCTTCGTTGAAAAGCTTATCAAAGTATTCTCTCTACCTATTCTTTATCTCATCGTCCTTCACCAAAAGTCTATCATTCTCATCCTTAATGCATTTAACCTGATTGAAGTCCCTTGTCCTCCCCTTGCGTATCCTAGCTATCATGTAAACGTCTTTTTCACCCTCCTTTGTACTTAGCCTTTGATACAAATCTTCGTACGCTCGTCCCCTTGCTTCACTCACTGCTCTCTTTGCAGTCTTCTTTGCCACTTTGTACCTTTGCATGCCCTCTTCACTTCTATGACGGTACATGCATTTGTAGCATTCCTTCTTCTCTTTGATAGCCTTTTGCACCTCGTCATTCCACCAACACGAATCCTTGGGTTCTTGCTTGCTTCCTCTTGTTATCCCAAATACCTCAGTAGCGACTCTCCGAATGCCAGTTGCCATCACATTCCACATGACATTTGCTTCTCCTTCCACATTCCAAGCCCCTTCTCCCATCACTCTATCTTTAAACACCCGTGAAGCATCTCCTTTGAGTTTCCACCATTTTGTCCTGCTAATCTTCGCTCTCTTATCCTTCACCACTCGAAGATAAAACACGCACACCAAGAGCTGGTGTTGTGAGACGACATATTCTCTAGGTATGACTTTGCAATCAACGCAATCTCGTTTACTATCTCTCCTAGTTAGGATGAAGTCAATCTGGCTAGCCTGTTGGCCACTACTGAAGGTGATCAGATGTGATTGCCTCTTTCTAAAGTAGTTATTAGAAATCATGAGATCAAAAGAGAGAGCGAAATTCAAAATATCTTCACCCTCTTGGTTCCTACTGCCAAATCCAAAACCACCATGAACTCGCTCAAAACCCTCGCTAGATGAGCCAACATGGCCATTGAAGTCTCCTCCTATAAAAAGTTTCTCGATACTATGCACATTCCTAACCATGACATCCAAGTCTTCCTAGAACTTCCTTTTGGCTTCTTCACTTAGACCTACCTGTGGGGCATATGCGTTAATGACATTCAAAACTGCCTCGCCAACTACTAGCTTAACTAAGATGATCCTATCCCCTCGTCTTCTGACGTCAACCACATTGTTCTGAAGGTTCTTGTCAATCAATATGCCTACCCCATTCTTGTTACGTACTTCTCCATGTACCACAATTTGAAGCCAGTGTTCTCCACCTCCTTCGCCTTTTGACCCACCCATTTAGTCTCTTGAACGCACAAGATGTTAACTCGTCTCCTAATCATAGTATACACTATCTCTCTTAATTTTCCTGTTAAGGACCCTACATTCCAACTACCTAACCGAACCCTACTATCGTCGACTGGCTTCCTTGCCCCTCGCATCCGCTGAGAAAAATGCGAGGACCCTTGCTCACTTATCACTACACCGGGGCGTCGGTGTAGCGCGCCACTAAGAGAATGGCGGTCCAGCCCTTGCATATTTAACACCATATCCGAGCCTCGATATAGCACGTCGCTAAGAGGGTTACGCCCCAACGATATATCATAAGGTTCCATATCCATAAGAGAGGCTAAGTTTTTATGTTGGCTTGCCAAGCCTATCACAACTCTCCTCCTTTACCCTGGCTTGGGACAGGCTGCATAGAAAACTACACAGGCGGAGTTTCATATCTAACTAAATGTAATGAAATAAAATTAAAAAACCCAGCAGAACCTATAACCTTGGCTTAAGAAATGTGATGTATGCCTATTGTTATGTTTTGTGCTTTGATAACTACAAGATTATTAAGACATCCTTATATTTTGGGATTCCATGATCTCCCTAGGCTTAAGAACAACAACAATAGTGTACGTAACCTTAAAATATGAAACATGAGGGATCCTTTATGCTGGTAGTATCCAACCTAAATGAAATTTGCAAACGGTAAAACTACAGAGAATTTTAAATCAAAAGGTAGGACACAGATGGGTACAGTTACGTTCCCTCAATTCTCCCAAGTTCCAAATGCAACAATAGTCATTTGTATACAATTCGAAAACAACCATCTAAACATAAAATGTTACTACCTTGTCTGGGTTCGTTGCTTCATCAAAGCCATCTCTTTTAATAAATTTATTTGGATTCACATTAAAAATTTCCAGGTGTAATAAATCAAAAACACTAAATCTAAACAGGAATAAAGAAAGGGAAACCTAAATTAAAGTGTTTGTGCCTTCAATCTGCATCTTTATTGGAGCAATCTGAACAATTCGTTGTTGACGGATCGTTGTTAGCATTGTTAGAATTATGGTTACATAGAAAACTATTTTATCGCTTCCAGTAAACAACCCTAGTTCGGCCAGATAAGAGATTTGTGTCATAGAGGAGGCACAATGAATTAAAAGTGACGAAAACAAAAGGTTCGGTTGTTGCATGAGTGAAAAGGAGAATTAATTGATGGAAGAGGAGATTCGTCTGAGGAAATATGATGAATTGTGCAAACGAAATTGGTTTCATTTTCTGGAAGATAGTGGGAATTTACGTGTTTTATTTTTCCAATAAAAAGGGGAAGAGTTGCTGAGAAGCGGGGAACGCACATAAAAAAAATTAGGCTTACACGAAAGCAAAGTTTGGATTTTGTTTTCTATTATAAGTAATAGATAGATTTAGGCTTACACGTAAGCAAAGTTTGGATTTTGTTTTCTATTATAGGTAATAGATATGCTGGATTTATATACAAGAATTATTACTAAAGACTGTACAATTTTGAAGATGTTAGAGATTCAGAATTCAGAGATATTTTAAGACTCATTAGTAATCAAGATTTCAAAAGTTCAAGGTAAATATAGTTATAGAGTCTAGGTATGTAAGACTCTGAATAGCACTCCAGGTTCAAATTCAAAATAATTTCAAATTTTGTTTCTTAATTTCTGATTTCGAATTCTGTTTTCAAATTCTATCGTCAATCTTTATCTTCTCTATTTTACTTCTATTTTAATTTGATTTTAAACTTGAGTTTTATAAGTTTGTACTTTATAAGTTTTATATATTTATACTTTATATTTATATAGTTTTAAACTTTATAATTTTATAAATATGTTTATATAGTTTATATTTATGTTTCCATACGATTTTCTACTTTACAATATTTATTTGCAACACTATATTTTAATTCAGGAATTTTCAAAATTATATATATCAAAACACTTGAAAAATGCTCAAAAATCAATTTTGTACTAATGGTACGTCGACATACAAATAACCCCATGTCAACATATAACAATCACTTTTTCAAAATTGGAAGGAAGTGTCTTTCACTATTTGTGACGGTTCTGAAGCATTGTAACCTTTCACACACTATAAAAAGAGGCTGATTTCAATTTTTTAACTATTTCTTCTTCTCCACTTTCACTCTCTTTCATTACACCATTATTTCTTATCATTTTTATGATTTCTACACCTATACTCTGTCGAATTCAATTCTGTTTTCATTAATCTTCTTCTCTCTACACTCTCTACTCATTACTCTCCGAATCAAGTGCTATTGAAGATTTATAGAGCTATTTGTAATTGTTTGGGTTGAGTAAAGTAATCGGTGGTATCCCTTATAGCCGTGAAATCAAGGATGGGTAATCAGTAGTATCCCTTGTAGCCATGAAATCAAGGAGGTTGGAATCGGTGGTATCCCTTGTACCCGTGAAATCAAGGAGGTTGTAATTGGATTTTGATATAGTAATAAAACTTTGCATAATCCAGCGTTGTGCAGGACTGGACGCAAGAGCAATTCCGAACTACTATAATTGGTGTGTTCTTTCCTTTTTTGCATCTTATTTCTGTTTATTTTTGTGTTTGTTTTTTAATCTGTGTCTGTGATTGTGTTTGTGGTGTTTGATCCATATAGTAGTTCACACAAGTTTTAAATTTTGTTTAAATTATCAAAAACACTATTCATCCCCCTCTAGTGTTTGTTTTGCCTTAACGATCCATTCCGCAATCCCTAACAATTGGTATCAGAGCAAGGTCTTTCAAAAAGTTCATAATCTGATTTTTGAAATTTTTTGGAAAATTTTGAAATAATTGTTAACACTAGTTTTAATTCATGTATTGCATCAGTATTAGATGAGTCTACATTCAATTTTAATGAAAAATCAAGTTATTGTGATATGATTTCTTGAAAAGTTTAAATGGATATATCACAGAATCATCATATTGTTATTATTTCAAATTACAATTAGTTATTTTGAAAAATCACTTCATTCTTTGAAAATTTGTGTTATTTTGCTAGAAAAGATGTGTTATATGGCTTTCGAAAATTCAAAAGTTGGAAAGATGGGAAAAATGGCTGTTGATGATTCAAATTCCAATATGGTGGCTATTAACAATTCAAATTCCGAAATAGTGGCTATCGAAAATACAAATTCTTAAAAGGTGGCTATTGGGTATTCAAATTCCGAATTGGTGTATATGAGTGTTAAGAATTAAAATTCTGATGGACAACTGAAAAGGAATAATGACGATTGGTGAAAAGACATCAAGAGGAAGAAATGGAAATATAAAATGTAAATCAACAAAGAAAAGGGTACCAGATAAGTAGAAGCTTTTGATTCTCATCTACAATAAGATTCAATACTATACTTCTCTTCATTTTCTTTGGAATGTCGTTGGTTTCATGTAAATCCATGAAGAATTGATCAAGTAATGATCAAATGAAGTTTTGGTGAATAAAGAGAGAAGGAAACCAAAAATGCCAATGGTTATCTTCAAATTTCATCCACATATCGTAGTCCTTGAATTCCTCTTCGATTTATCACTGATTTCGTCCAATTCCGTTATGAAACGAAGAAGTTATGCCTCCTAAAAGTTTGATTGAAAGTAAAAAACGAGGAGAAGAAAAAGAAGAAGAGATTGTGAGGAGACATGATTTTTGGGCCTTTATATAGTAGTTAAACTGTCATTCCTTCAAAATTCAAAATTCAATTTCAAACTTTGGCACTAAGTTGGTTGAACTACTAAATCTTCGATATCTTTCTCATACGGTGTTCAAATTCAACAAATGAATATACTATCCTGACCAGAAAAACGAGTCCGTCGCAATAGAGCAGATTTCATCATCAAATTCTTGAAGATGTGAATGAGTGATTCATGACAATGGAAGAACAACAAAAGGACGGATTGCAAAAATAGGTACGCTTTTAATTAATTTTTAATTTTTTTGTTTGAATGAACGCTTTGACTTTCTTGCTTGTTTGCTTTGCTTTGAATTTGAAATTTAAAACTTTAAAACTCAAATTTGAAATTTAAAATTCAAATTTGAATTTTGAATTTTGAATTTTGAAATTCAAAATATCAATAAAATAAATTTTGGATATTTGTTAGGATTAATATTATTTCGGGAAATGGTTAAACCTGAAATATAAATCGATAATCTAAAACCAAAGTCACAAAACCATTTGTTTTTTGAAATGTCTACATGTATGTCAACATACATAGAAGGGCATTGCGACATATGTACTAGTAAATTCAAACTTTGAACTTTCAAACTTCCCTCCATCTTTTCAAAAAGAAAATGCCAGTTCAAATTCTAGTTATTAACTTTGCCTATCTACTTATTTTCTTATATCTTGTTTCAAAATATATATATTAAAAGAATATTTTTTATTGTTATAAGATATAAATTTATTATCTTTTATATAGTTTAAACATGCATAGTTTAACTTATATATTATTCATAAGATTCGATAACAATTTTGGGTTGCATTATCATAAATAATATTTGTAACTTAATTTTGATTTCTTATTAAAATTTATAAAAGCTTGAGTATTTAACCTATATTTTGGTACAAAAATAATAACAATATATATATATATATATATGATTTTATGTCTTAATTGTGTAGTTTAAATACTAGAAGTTATAATTTTATAGTTTAATTTATATCCAGATTTCATAATTTTGTTATGACTATAGAATTCTTTTTAAAGTTTTACCATATAAATGGTTCCTTATCAAATTAATATATTTTGATTTCTAATAGTTTAAATCTAAAATTTATTTATCAAAATTTTGATTTATATTTCATAATAAATTAAATTTTAAGTTCTTTTTAAAATTATTTTATATATACACACACAATTATGAATATATGTTTACTTTATATGATATAATTCTATATTCTCTTTAAGAAGATCTTCAAATTTTACTATATTAAAGAAGCACCCTACTAAGATTATTTAACTTCACATTTGTTTCATCTTTACTATAGAATTATTCTAAAATAATTATTATATATTATGAATACCACAAAACTTTCATCTTTACTATCATTTAAATATCTTTCATGAGTATCATTAACCTAAGTCTAGATTACTATCATTACACATCTTATTTCATATCATACATCATCCCAAATTAAAATCATTCACATCACAAGTTGCATTCAATACATCACTTCATATAGTTTTGCATATGACATACTGCATTATAACCAACACACTGCATTACATGTTAACTTTAACTCCACACATAACAAGTATATATTATGAAAAGTTTTTTGGATTATTAATCTAATACATAACATATTTACTTGTCTTGATTAACTTGATTGACTTGTTTGGCTTGGTTGAATTGATTGAATTGATTGGCTTGGTTAATTGATTTGATTAATTGACTTGTTTGGTTTGTTTGGCTTGATTTGATTGAGTTATTTGAATTGTTTGACATGGTTGAATTTCATTAGTGATTGATAGGTGTGTTAGAAATATACTTATGCATTTGTAGTTGATAGGAGTTTTATAGGTTTTAGGATAAATAGAAGTTACAAGAAATGTTCGGTTTTATGTTTGAATTTATTTGAATTGATGTTTTGTGACAACAAAACGTAAATTGATTGATTATTTGGATTAAATTGCTTTACTTATATCAATATTTTAAGGATATCTTATTAGAGTTATTTCTTAGTCTAGATCAAAGTCTAATTATATTTTTAAGGAACTAGAGTTTAGGATAGATTTAGTCATGTATTAGATTAAGGGGGAGTTTTAGAGTTTCTAAGGATTAATTGAAGGTTCAAGAATGTATTGGTTGATTTAGTTGTTTAGACTGATTGTTTGAATTGATTGTTTGTTTGAATTGTTTGTTGATTTGATTGTTTGAATTGATTGTAAAATTTGATTGATTTTACTTAGTTTATTATCCTTTTGCTTAGTTTATAAGACTAGTATAGTCATAATTTTAAGGGGAGTTATAACCTTTTAGGATTAGAACCAAAATCAGGGATAGTTATATTTAATCATTAGGATCATTTATAGCATGGATTTAGGGGGAGTATTTTATGCTAGAATATATAGATAGATTTAGGATTCAGGGGGAGTTATTCATATATCTTAGAAATTTAGTATAAATATGTTTAGATAGTTATAGGATTTAGAGGGAGTACATTTAGAATTTCTTTTTGATAATGCCAAGTGGGAGATATTATAAAATATAGACTTAGTTTATAGTATTCATATAGATAGGGGAGGATTTGAAGGATCATCATCAACAGGTATATACAGGTATTATATTTCATAAACTAAGGTTTTCATCATCAAAAAGGGGGAGACTATTGGAGAATGGAGTTTTGATGACAACAACCTTATATCAATATTAATTGATTATAAAATATATACTAACACCTTTATCTAGAATATATATACACACATTTGCAGGATTTATATACAGGAATTATTACTAAAGACTGTACAGTTTTAAAGGTGTTAGAGATTTAGAATTCAAAGATATTTTAAGACTCATGAGTATTCAAGATTTCAAGAGTTCAAGATAAATATAGTTATAGAGTCTAGATTATGTAAGACTCTGAATAGCACTCCAGGTTCAAATTCAAAATAATTTCAAATTCTATTTTTCAAATTCTATTTTTCAAATTCTATTTTTCAATTTCAAATTCTATTTCCATATTCTGTCTTCAATCATTATCTTCTCTATTTTACTTTCTATTTTAATTTGATTTTAAACTTGAGTTTTATAAGTTTATACTTTACAAGTTTTATATATTTATACTTTATATTTATATAGTTTTAAACTTTATAATTTTATAAATATGTTTATACAGTTTATATTCATGTTTCTATATGATTTTCTACTTTACAATATTTATTTACAACACTATTTTAATTCAAAAATTTCCAGAATTATATATATATATATATATATATATATATATATATCAAAACACTTGAAAAATGCTCAAAAATCAATTTTGTACTAAGGGTAAGTTGACTTACTAATAACCCCATGTCGACATATAACTGTCATTTTTTCAAAATTGAAAGGAAGCGTCTTTTCACTATTTGTGACGGTTCAAAAGCATTGCAACATTTCACACACTATAAAAAAGGGCTGATTTCGAATTTTTAACTACTTCTTCTCCATTTTCACTCTCTTTCATAACACCATTATTTCTTATCATTTTTATGATTTCTACACCTATACTCTGATGAATTCAATTCTGTTTTTATTAATCTCCTTCTCTCTACACTCTCCACTCATTACTCTCTGAATCAAGTGTTATTGAAGAGTTATAGGGCTGTTTGTAATTGTTTGGGTTGAGTAAAATGATTGGTGGTATCCCTTATGGCTGTGAAATCAAGGATGGGTAATCGGTGGTATCCCTTATAGCCGTGAAATCAAGGAGGTTGGAATCGGTGGTATCCCTTGTCCTTGTGAAATCAAGGAGGTTGTAATTTTATATTGATATAGTAATAAAACACTACACAATCCAGCATTATGCGGGACTGGATGTAGGAGCAATTCCGAACCAGCATAAAATCTGGTGTGTTTTTTCCTTTTCTACATCTTATTTCTGTTTAGTTTGGTGTTTATGTTTGAATCTGTGTCTGTGATTGTGATTGTGTTTGTGGTGTTTAATCCATATAATAGTTCACATAAGTTTTAGATTTTATTTAAATTCTAAAAAACACTATTCACCCCCCCTAGTGTTTGTTTTGCCTTAACGATCCATTTCACAATCTCTAACATTATTGCCTAGCTATACAAAGTCCAGGTTATCACTTATGAAGAAGGGGCGTAAAGTTAGATTGCGAAAAGAATCCTAAGTCAAAGGTGGAATCACAAAAAAATGAAATTGGATCACTTCGAAGATACGTTGCCCTAATCCAATATGCATGCACAAGAAGCTCAGCAATGGACAACAAACAACGGTTCAGTTCGGAGGCCCAGGATCCAATCCCCCGCGATGCACAAAGAGATGCGACCATCTTCTACTATCAAGTCGGATCGGTTTGGGTGGATTTGATCTGAACCTCCTACTTACTATCTAATCCGATCCCACCATGCTAAAACGGTCACATGCCATGTTACTATGTATTCAGAGTAGTTACCACCCACCTACCCACGTTGTCGGTAAGCTGTCCTCACCATGAAGCATATGAAACCGAGGTTTATGGGATGGGACCCACGTGGCATCCGACCCGCCTGCATTCCCAGCCTATAAATACACCATAATGCATTTTCAAGGATCTTTTAGCCATTTATCTACTCTAATTCCATCACCAACGAGATCTCTCTGTTTATTTCAGATTATTCTCTAAGTTCTAGAGTATATTTCAACGAAATTGGAGAGATTATTGATTGTACTTGTGAGATTGAGTGGCAATTTTCATTGTATTTGTGATCAATTTATCAATCAAAGAAGTATAAAGTGGACATAGGCTAGTTAATGCCAAACCACTATAAATCCTGTGTGTTGTTTCTCTTTTTATCTGCTTTAAGTTGTTATTCTCCGGAAATTATCAGTCAACTGGGTGTTAGAACTACTTTTTGGTCTAAAATTTCGATGCTTTCACTGAGAAGTTTTGAATGCTCAGCATATCGGATTATCATTCTACTATTTGGATTCTCAAGTCCGAAGAAGTTAGTCCACATTTCCACTACTTTTAAATTGTCTTTGATCTCAAAAGACTCAGATTTCATGGCTCCTATAAAAGAAAAGGAACAACAAAATCCCAGGATAAACAATGCAAGTGAAGATCAGCGAGATGATGGACAAACGCTTGTTGCCACCAGGTCACAGGGCACCGGATCGGTACCGATTTGACCTACAAAGGGAAATTCGACCCAAACCGGCGAGGAAGAGCAAGACCGACCTGAGAACTAGAACGTGCGCATTGGTGCCCCCGACCCGTGCTGGCAATGACACTCTGATCCGGCCTGGTGGAGCAATGGCACTGTGATCCAAACCTGCTATGGTTGAGGTTGGCACTTCTACTCGAGCCGATACCAATGCTCCAGCGCCGACTACGACAACTAGTAATCAGCCCACTGCCTCTACACCTGTCTCACACATGAATTTCTCGCATCTTCTTGATATGCCAGATGGAACTAATGATGCTTTAGAAGCCCAAAGACGTGATAGTGTTGCTATACGGGAAAACATGAAAGTTGTGAGTAGACAGATAGACGATCTTCGTAGGCAGAGAATTCCCTCACTGATTCACCATCTCGCTGCAGACCATTCATCCTCTTTGAAGGAAAGACGTCCACATCAAAGGAGGCCATATGAGAGACCCAATAACCTCAAGCAAGTGACATTTGGATCATTGGGATCCAGCGAAGTCGCGGCTCATGTCTTAGGACCTAATGATCCTAGCTTGAGAGAGCAGATGTTGCCCCCGATGCAGGGGTCTTATATCCTTTCTAGGGATCCCAACATCCTTAACCCTACTCAACAAAAACTCCTTCAACCCACTTGTCATGAGAATGACCGGGACCATAGAAGGAAAGGAAACTCAGCTGATGTCAGAGATTGATGAACATCACCTGATGTAGGAGTTGGATATATTAGGAGGACCAGAAGTGTAGATCCCGAGCCAACACTAACCAATGTTGAGGTGGAAGCAATTGTACGCCAGAATATGGCAGATAGTAGGGGTTATACCAACGAAGATTGGGACATTAAGCGTAGCCATACCCCTTTCAATGACGATATTCTGGATTTCCAGTTCCCCAAACTATTTAATTTGCCCACAATGGATGGATATGGAGGAATGACCGATTAAAGGCAGCTTTTGATGAGGTATTCATGGTACATGAACGCTGGGGCAGCTCCCGATGTCATAAAATGTAAGGCTTTTCCCATATATCTTGACAACGTCGCATTGATGTAATTCACCTGATTCCCTCCTCGATCAATTTCCAGTTTCAAAGAACTAGGTGAGAGCTTCATGAACCAATTTCGACTCCATGCATAGAAGTCCAAGAGTGTCATTGAACTATCCACGATCAAGCAAGTTCCTAGCAAAACTTTGAAATCATATTTGGATCGCTTTAACCTGGCTTTTACTGAAGTAAGTGATCCACATTAACAAACCATTTTGATGGCACTAATTGATGGGGTTGACAAAGATACTGAATTCAGAAGATACCTAGCTAGAAAACCACCGCTAACTAGGTAACTGGTCTATAAGGAAGTCAACATTCGTCTGTGTAAAGAAGAAATATATACAAACCGAAAAAGGAAGTATGACGAAATCCCAATAGAGGATATTTAGAGCAACGTCGCCATTAAGTTGTCTGGTGATAGCGCTGGGAAAGTCGAAGTAAATGTTGGTAACAAGAAAGGAGGAAATGACCGCCAAGGTGGGAACAGTGGGAAAAGAAATAGGAATCAGAGGAACGATTCTAGAAAGAGACCTCGATTTCAGACTTTCGAAAATCACACGTCGCTGAGCAACACTTTAGAGAATATCTACTTGGACACTTATAATGTTGTCCAGTATAAGAAGCCTCTACCCATGGATTCGACCGAAAAAGAGTGGTAAACCAGGAAATTTTGCTTGTTTCACGAAACTTACGGCCACTCTACAAACGATTGTTGCCACTTAACATATGTTATAGAGAAATTACTTCGCACAGGAAAATTGAATGAATATAAAGTTGCTCCAAAGGACAAGGGGCAAGGAGGACAAGCTCCAAATCAGAATCAACCTCCTCCTAGCCCCATTGCTTAGCAAAAGGGTATAGTCATTAATACCATCATTGGAGGACCACATCCAGCTGGATTCAACAACAAGACCATGAGGCAATACGTTAATGTTGCTAAACACCCAGAGGTAGGGAAGTGCAGCAATCTTGACGACACTGCACCCATGAAGCAATAAAAGACAACAACGGATGATATCATCTTCTGAGACAAGGAGAGCATAGGAGTTGAGGCACCTAGCGTTGATCCATTGGTGATAACTACTACTATTGGACCGACATTGGAACGGAAAGTCCTTGTAGACTGTGGGAGTTCCTTCAACATCCTGTTTAAAAAAGCTTTTGATCAAATGAAGCTAGAAATGACGGATTTAAAGTCGTGTGGAGGATGGATATGTGGCTTTAATGGATCGTCAACAACTCCAATCGATATGGTGGATTTATCTGTAGAATTAGGGGAAGGAGATCGCCGAAGAGTAAGGATCCTCCCATTCATGATTATGGATGTTGATTCCCCCTATAAAGCCTTTTCAGGCCGATAGGCCCTTGCAGAATTTTGGGCCTACATCGCACCCTGGTGCCTATTGATGAAATTCTCAACTGAAGCCGGAGTGGGAATGGTTCGTGGTGACCAGGTTACTAGAAGGGCCTGTTATATGGCAGAGCTGAAAATGTTGCACAATGGAAAAGACGTAGAACCTAAGAATGCTTCCCTTCCTACCGAGGAGGGCTCGACATAACAAGTAAAAAGAATATCGCTGAAGGAGTCACTTGACGACCGATCCGAAGACATCGATTCTAGAGAGGAAGAGGAACCAGGATGCAGGAAAGTGACCCATAATGAAGCGAATATCAATATTCTGATCGATAATGATGACCCAATGAAGGTCTTGAAGATCTGATCTCACTTTGATCCCCTCCAGACGAGGGAGTTGACAGACTTCTTAAAAGTGAACCTAGATGTGTTTACTTGGATCCACACTGACATGTGTGGAATCTCTCCCTCGATTATGAGCCATTCACTGAGCATAAACACAAAGCATCGTCCTGTAAAACAAAAAAGCCATATGTTGGACCCGGAGAGGTCGGTCGCCTCGATGGAGGAAGTGGAGAAGTTGAGAGACAATGGGTTCATCAAAGATTCGACGTATCCTAAATGGATTTCAAACCTAGTCCTAGTTAAGAAATCCAATGGGAAGTGGCGAACATGTATCATCTTCTTTTATGATCTAAACAAATCATGCCTAAAGGACAACTTTCCGCTCCATGGAATTGACCAACTGGTAGACTCAGTGGTAGGACACGAACTTCTTTCTTTCATGGATGCATATTCAGGGTACAACCAGATTCCCATGCACGTGACGGATCAGGAACATACCAGTTTTATCATGGACTTGGGGTTGTAATGCTATGTGGTGATACCTTTCAGATTAAAGAATGTCGGAGCCACCTATCAACGCGTAGTGAATCGGATGTTCTATAATCAGATAGGAAATACAATGAAAGTTTATGTGGGTGATATGCTTATGAAGTCCAAGTGATCAGCCGATCACATAACGGACGTAATAGAGATGTTTGGTATCCTTCGACGATATGGGATGAAGCTTAATCCTCTGAAATGTTCATTCCGAGTTACATCGGGAAAATTTCTAGGCTTCATAGTTAGTTCCCATGGAATTGAGATCAGTCCAGATCAAATTGCCGCTATAAGGAATCTTGAAGAGCCACGTATGATTAAAGACATTCAGAGTTTAGCAGGGAAGGTCGCAACATTAAGAAGGTTTATCTCCAAGGCTACAGACAAGTATGTCCCCTTCTTTGATCAAATAAAACGTGGGAAACACAACTTTGAGTGGACCCCAGATTGCATAGAAGCTTTTCAAAACATGCCAGAACTCTTGGAATAACCTCCGATATTGTCTAAACTAGTGGACCACGAGGATTTGTTCGTATATTCGGTTGTTTCATCTCATGCATTTAGTTCAGCTCTGGTGTGCAAGGAAGACAAAGTTCAAAGGCCGGTATATTCCGTGAGAAAGAATTTGGCGGCAGCAGAGCGCAACTATTCGAAGATTGAGAAACTTGCTTATAGCCTGTTGATTGCTTCTAGAAAGCTCCACCATTATTTCCAGGCTTATCCAATCATTGTATATACCGATCAACCACTCCAACAGGTCTTACAACGCCCCGAAGCATCCAAACAATTACTTAAGTGGAATATTGAGCTGAGCCAGTTCAACTTAAACTTCCAGCCCCAAAGATCAATAAGGGAACAAGCATTAGCTGACTTTATCATTGAATTCATGATTCCCGAGGAAGATGTGCTAGATGAAGAAGTTGGCCTCCCAGGATAGAAGTTAGAACTTAGCCCATGGAAGCTATACACAGATGGTGCTAAGAATGATCAATAATCTGGGGCCAGAGTTGTTTTAACAACTCCTGAAGGAAGATCAATTTACTACGCTCTACAGTTGGAATTTTCCGCATTTAACAATGATTACGAGGCCCTGATTGCTAGGTTGAAATTTATTAAGGAATTGGGAGTAACAACGTTGCACATTTTCCATGATTCTAAAATTGTCATTTTCCAGGTTCGGAAGGAATTTTGAGGCGAAGGACCTCGAGTCGCTGCTTACCTAGAAAGGGTAGAGGAATTATTAGACAACTTAGGGCATTATAGCATAACCCACATTCCGCAGACAGAAAATCGAAAAGCGGATAGATTAGCTCAGTTGGCGAATTTTGATAATCCGGAGGAAACATAGATGGTCCCAATCGAGTATTGGAGTCTCCAAGCATTGATCAGATGGAAGTTGATCCTGTGCTGGAAGCCGAACCGGAAAGGGAGTTATGGATGATGCACATAAAGAACTTCCTGCGAAACGGAGAACTATTGGCAAAAAGAACGAGAGATGGGTCATGGTTCGTAAAGCTTAAAAGATATGTCATGCAAGATGAAGTTCTTTATCGTCAGGGATTCTCGATGCCCTTGCTCCGATGTATAGCACATGACAACATCATACATGTACTAAGAGAAGTGAACGAGGATAAATGTGGAGATCACATCGGAGGTCAAACATTGGCAAAGAAAATATTACGGTACGGTTACTTCTGGCCTACCGTAAACAGGGATGCAGCTGATTAATCACGACGCTGCGATCAGTGCCAGAAATTTGCAAAGATTCCTATAGCACTTCCTAGTCAACTTAAGTCAATGCTGAGTTCGTGGTCATTCGCAGTGTGGTGGAAGCCTAGCAAGCGCCAAAGGTGGAGAAAAGTACGTGATTGTGGTCGTAGATTATTTTACTAAATGCGCAAAAGTCGAGCCATTAACCATGATCACGACAAAGCGGGTGATCAATTCCGTTGTCCGAAACATAGTCCGTCGATTCAGAATCCCTATGGCCATCATAATTGACAATGGAACCCAGTTCGAGAGCACGGAATTCAAAAAAATATTCCAAAAATAAAAAATCGAGAAGAGATACACCGCAATAGCTCATCCACAATCAAATGGACAAGTTGAAGCAGTAAACAAGATTATCAAGTCCATTCTTAAGAAGCAATTGAAGCAGGCAAAAGCCATGTGGGTCGATGAATTACCTTTAGCATTGTGGGCTTACAGAACGACCTACAAATCAACGATTAGTCATACTCCCTTGTCACTCTCATTCGGATCAGAAGCAGTCACTCCAGTGGAGTTGGAAGTTCCCTCTCACATGGCAACATATTATGATTCAATGACGAATAAAGCGCTTCATCTTCAGTCCTTGGACATGACCGAGGAAAAGAGAGATGAAGCAGACTTACGTGCCTCGAGGCACCAACACCAAGTTGCTTGATATTACAACATGAAGGTTCAACCCCGAACCTTTGAATCTTGAGACTTGGTATTGGAATGTGTCTTCCCGACCCCTGTGTTCCTAGGTCTGAAATGGGAAGGAACGTATACCATTCAGCGGAAACTTGATAAAGGAGCTTTCAAGCTAACGACCATTGATGGCGATGAAGTCCATAGAGCGTGGAATGCCTAGCACTTACGGCACTATCTGACTTAGTATCGTATTATTTCTTTTTTTTATAAACTATGCACAAAGGCACGACCTGCCTAAACAATATGGTTGACACAAACAAAAGACCATAAGGTGGATATAGGCAATGATTTAGCTGAACCACTATAAAATATTATGTGTCATTTACCTTTATTGCATTTATTTCTTTATATCATGCGATTCTTTTGTTCTGGGCTTAAAATATAGAACTTGAATTATAATCAAGAGTGAATGCGACACTCACACCGGTGAGACTCCGCCCTAAAGAACAGGGTGTAGATGGAAAGGTGGAGCGAACGGGACGACTGTTTGCATGATAAATGTAAAGGAGAGGAAGATGATGTCCCATACTCTAACTCTCATGATTCGAGAGAGAGTATAAAGGACGGGAAGACGACGTCCCATACTATAACTCTCATTATCTGAGAGAGAGTATAAAGGACGAGAAGATGACGTCCCTAAGGCGTAATGGTGCACCACAATTAAAGACCTCCTTAACCACACTCTAACCTGGGCATACGACAGGAGAGTATAAAGGCTCTAAAAGAAAGTGCTAAGGAAAAAAGTATCCTTACCCCCACTGAAGGATTGGGGGCAATCTAATGTCAATCCTAATCCATCACGAATAAGCCCTGGCCAGGCATTTTATTCAAGACTGATTGGGGGAATACACATATATATCGCACATCATGTTGTTTACTACTCAGTTTAGTAATGATCTTATATATTGCATAGATTATTGTTTGCAGGGAAGCTCATATGGAACTTTTTGTTTGAGTTGTGATTTGATTTATCATTCGTTATTTAGATTAATTATGTTTTGATTACCGATGCACTTAATTGAAATAAATGACAAATTTGTAAATATTTGACATTGTAGGGAAACAAACTACTTTATTTACATAAGTTCAGGTTTACATGAGGAGGCTAATCAAATGATCTGAGGGCCGCACTCGCTACAACAACAGAAGGCCAGTGGAAAACAGAATGAATAGACTGAACTACATTTCACTTAGACTTTAGGGAAGTTTTGGACTTTGTGGTAGCTTTGACCCTAGCTTTCTCCTCTCTCTTAGCTTCAGTAAGGATGCATTTCTTTCTTCCTTTGTCTACGGGAGGTGCATTCGGGTCAGTAAGGGATTTCTGAGCTAAGCTTCCAGTTATTGATCGAGCAGAAAGCTTGACAACTAGTCCGGTTTAGGGAGAGATTGCCTGAATGGATTAATATTGAGGGGCTCTTCTTTGGCTTTATCTTTCAAAAGCTCATCAGTCTTAGCCTTCATTTCAGCCAAAGCCAAGTCATTAGCCCCACCTAAGCCTCCAGTTGCAGCAACATCGTCATCTCCCTCGTTTCCATCATTGTTGTCATCGTCTTTCAGAGCTTGTATCATATCTATGTCCTTAGGAGTTTCGGTACTGGACGACACGATAGGTTTATAAGTGACTTCTTCTTGTTTCTCCTCTGTCTTCTCAGCCTGTTTTGCACCTAAAGAACGAGAAGCAACAGTTATTAGCTCAGGGGGAAACTTGGGTTCTTCGATCATTTGCACAACAATATGATGAAAAGTTGAGATAGCTTTAATACATTGAGTCAAAAAGGTGGAGATACCTTCAGATCAAATTTCAACATGAGCAGTAGGTGTTTCTGAAGTTGTTTCAGTAATTGGAGATAGGAAAGCTGCTTTTGGGAGTCGTGGATTCTCGGGATCGTACCTCTCTGCTTTAGTAGCCTCAGGGGCAACAGATGAAGAACCAGCTTCGATAGTTTGTTTTCCCTTAAGCCGGTGTGTCTCCTCCTCCATGGAAGTAAAAATTAGTTTATGCCCTTCGGCTAGGCATTCTGGTTCCTCACCCTTCAGATATTTATTCATGAGTTTTTTTCCATCGATGGTGTCCACCTTAAACTGCTTTTTCTCCCAGTCAACAACTAGATCCCACACACAGACCAGAGTCATTGGTTATTCATTGATCCAAGAGATGTCCCTATTGAGAATCACCTGAGAAAAGAACTCTACCATGAGCTCACTGTAATCATCCAATTCTTTTTGGGCTTCGGTAAGTTGTACATTAGCGTCCTCGGCAAACTTAATAGCAATACTTGCATTCCCCTCAGCTAGATCAGCCCTTGATTCAATTTCTGCCAGCTTGGCTTCCAGTTCAACATTATTATTTTTTGATAAATCTACCTTCTCTTGCTCAAGGCAGGCACAAGTTGACTTCGTCTCGATGCTCTCGAACTTAGCATCATCAATTTGCTACTTTAATTCTATGCACTCCTGGCTATGGGATTCGAGCTCGGTATGGTAACATTGCTTCAATTCATCATATTGCTTCTTGTAATTGTCAACGTCGCACTGTGCGAGGGCAAGCTTGGCTTGGGCCTCCTCAAGTTCCTTCTCGGTATTCTCAATGGCTTTCGCATCGTATTCGGGATTATCTTACATGTATTTTACATCAGCCAACAAGTTGCGAATGATCTTAGTAAGATTCCATGAATATATACACATCTCATTATATTGCGTATCGACGAAATCTATTTTGGCCTTGACCTCATCTGCCCAATCACAAGATACTGGCTTAAGAGCCAGGACAAAGTGCATGCTCCCGAAATGTTGCTCGGGAAATTGTTTCCTCAGAATCTCTAGTTTGGCTTTGTTTTCATCATCAAGTAAAACTGGCCTTGTTGTGGTGATATCAATATTGCAACGTTTAGATGGCAGATAGTTGTTTTGCTCTTACCCACCTCTTTGCACGGTTCCTTTTGCCTATCTTTTGGATCATAACCTTTCTTTGATGGTTTTTCCTGATGAGATATCTCTTTGGAAGAAGCTGGGGCCTTAGAAACATATTTACCCCCTCGTGATGTGTAGAATTGCTTTTATATTTCTTCAAGTCTAAAAAATATAGAGACCACGAACAAGAAGATCGGTAACGCTAAGGCGGACGGTGCCTCCTATCATCTTTACCACGACTCTCATGCCGATCATGTTCGGTATCAGAATCAAACTTGGGCATACTTGAGCGAACTTATCTAAGGGAATACGGTGGCGCAACATATTTCCTGCAAATTCACATAAATAAACATTACAATAAGAAATAATATGGTACACGAGTGTTGTGAGTGCAGTGCAAGTGTAGTGCATGTGTCCTAAGTGATCCACCTAACGGACCAGAGCGTAGAGCTAGGCTTATCTGTGTAGTCTCCTCAGATTTTTCAGGAGAAGCTTCCTCCTCGGATGCAGGAAAGAATGGTCATGTACCAATATCCTTAGAAGTAAAGATCTTGTCATGCAAGGGAAGTCTAGATAGACCCTCATAATGGGGTCTATGGCAGAATATCCACCAATAGGAATCCTAACAGGAGAGGGAGTCTTCGGAGACGGTTGCATTTCAACATCTGAAGAATCTTTTGGATTATCATCTCGTTGTTTATCCTTAGCAGACATATTCAAAGCATCGTCATCCTGAGTCGACAACGGAGAAGGAATTTATGGAAGCATGATTGGATTTTCCTCCCTTGTCGACCCTTTATCTCCTAACTGCAGTTCCTGGATGGAGCCTACGAGTTCTTGACCTTTCGAACTCTCTCCCCTCTCAACCAAAGTTGCAGTTTGTCCCTTAGCTGGGGGCACATATACATAAGGACTATTCCTGTGGTCTATACTTCGAGTCATAGCAAGTAGATGGTGACGATGAAGATAGTCGTCCACTAGACATTCTCTAACGGTTAATAACTTTTGGTCACCATTAAGCAAATGGTTCATGCGATCCAAGTACACTTGGTGCACCTCCTTTTTCGGGTTAGCAGCTACAAAAGAATAAGGAAAGTCAGTACATTTACGGCAACAATTAAAGTCAGGACATCAGAGTTTGAAGCTTACTTGATTTGAGCCATCGCCTATAGCGCATCCTGGCTGATGCTTGATATAAAACAATTCGGGCTTCACACCGCCTACTTTACTATTGAACGGTTCATCGATAATCTTCTTTTTTAGCATAGACTCGAAGTACATGAAAGATGGAGTTTCTTTTGTTGGGTTTTTGAAATGGTTGAAGAAGTTTACATCTTCGAATGTAAGCGTTATCCCCAGAGTTTCCCTATAGGCAATATATAATTTACAGATAGGCATAAGCACTAGGATGGAGTTGCATGGGGGCTGTCTGCATTCGTCTTAGAAAATCGATGACGAATGGTGGAAATGTAGGGATACCCCCTATAATACACATCAACCGGCTAATCGCCATATATCCTTCTGGCGAATTATGAGGCCGATCCGTTTCAGTAGCCACTTTGGTGTCTTTCTAGAGAATTCCATGTCTTAAACACAGGCATCTAAGCTTGGGGTCATCAATCGTCGACTGAACCGAATCCGTAGGTGTTTCTATGATGGTTGCACTCTCAAATTCGTCGGAAGCTTGATTGTCTCCCACTCCTCCTTACTCTTCTTTGTCCTCAGAAATTTAACTTCCAAATGATTCTGCACTCTTGTGAATTTCTATCTCGTAGTCCGAGCCTGCATATCCCATTCTGAGTCCGAAGTAGATGAAACATCTTCGAGGTTGGGGTTTTCGGATGGCACTAAAGTTTCAGCCTTCTTGGTCAATCTAGCTAAATGTCTTCTAAACATGATTGCTGTACTATCTGAGAGATCATAGAAATTAGAGAATGATTGCCCATTCCCCTCATGTGTGTGTATGTATACTAATCTGTGCCGGTGTGTGCAGTGTTGGGATCATAAATTACAAAGTAGGCAGAGTAGAATGCAGTATAAAGGAAAGTTAAATGATCATTTGTTCATTCAGTTCAAAAATATCCAGTTCATAGGGCTCTATCCTAACTGTCCGCAAGTTTACAAGCTGTGCTGGATAGGCTTTATGCAAAATTAAGTTGCAAGTCCACATCGTCCAAATTTTAGTTTCAACCAAGTCTAAATAATAAGGTTAAGTAGCGCATGTATTTCATGTGGAAGGCATTAGAACTGATCGGATATCATCGGGTAAGCATATCGGATCAGTTCGAAATTTGTTGGGTAAGGCTGCTAGATCAGATCGAAGTGGTTAAAGGAATAGCAGCGGGTTGGCTCGGGACTATATAAGGAGTGGCAGTGGATCGGGTCGATGTTCTATGGGAAGCTACGGCTGTTCGAGTTGGTGAACCCCAAGACGAACCGATCCACCCTACTACGATTCGATTACTTCACTTAAGTATTTCTGGAATCACTCTAGAATCACCTATTCCGATCTGATCCATTCCTATCCCTTCTTATTCAGAATCTTCATCCTCCATTCATTACTCTATGGACTGAATCACACAAACACTTGTACTGAGTTCTTCAATGATGAGTGAGGCTCACCAGCACCACCACTCTGAGGTAATGAAGATATCGTCGTCGACGGCGATGGGTACAAGGACCTCGATGCCAGATCCACCATCAATTCGGACAAAGCAACTCAGATTATTTCGGGAATTCGGGTATTTTTTAATTCCAATTCAAAGATTAAATTACATGTAACGGGAGATTCAAGCCTACCTATATTTAAATTCAAAAATCAAGATGAAATTAGTAAAGGAAGAATTAGGGTTTTCTTAGAAGTGGACAGTAAAAGTGCGGCTATAAAATGAAGAAGTGAGAGGAAAAAAGAGAGAGAGAATAGCGTATATAGTGGATAGGAAGGACTATTAGTATTCTTTGAGTTGATGGCTCAATCCAACCCGTTAGTTTGAAAATTGATGCAGGCCAAAATGCACCTGACTCACGTGTATAAAAGGGGATCAAGCGATTACAACCCTGTCCAATATTTTAAATCTCAATTCGATGATGTAAAGGTGGATTTGGGTAAATTTGAAAACAAGAAAAGGTCGAAGAAAAGTTACTTAATGCTATGTAAATGTGTGAGCATATACAGAGAGATTGCCTCCATTATATTAAGCAATAAGAACTTTTTGAGATAGCAAAATTTCAAGATCATGCCTGGAAACCCGATTATTCCCTGGTTGGAAGCGTCAAGTTGTTGAATACAATAGGGATGGCAATAAATTGGACCTCATATTTATATGTGATGCAAAAAAATAAGGAAGTGTGATTTCACCAAGTGCTGTGATTCTACAGATAAACACGACGGTTGATTGGAACTAATTTAAGAATGGACAGATTGATGATTTCAAAGCACATCCCATCTCCAACGGAACGTATTTTGAGGGGGTAAAGTATTGGCCTACTTAATAGCCGGCCATACAAGGTCCAGGTTATCACTTATGAAGAAGAAGTGTTAAGTTAGATCGCGAAAAGAATCCTAAGTCAGAGGTGGAACAACACCAAATGAAACTAGATTCGAAGATACGGTGCCCTAATTCTATCTGCATGCACGAGAAGCTCAGCATTGGAAAAAAAGCAACGGTTCGGTTCAGAGGCCCAGGATCCAATCCCTCATGATGCACGAAGTTATGCAGTTAATTCCCCGCTATAACCTCAATATATCTTGTAGCACACTGCCACCGCTATGCTTTTTCTCAAATAGCCTCTGATATAGCATCTCCGCTTTAAACCCCGCTATAATCCGTTATTCCCGATATATCCCATTATTTTTGCTATATTTTGTTGTTCCTGCTATATCTTTGATGAAAGAAATGAACTCAAAAATGAAATTTATACTTAATGGAATTGTTAAATTAGGTTTTTATATTGCATTTTTTAATATCTAATTATAGAAACAAAAATACTCTAATATGCTATTGAATTTAATCAATTTAAACGAAATTTTATGTTTATTTATTGATATTTGCACATATTTGAATTTAAAATTAAAAATGTACTAACTAAAGTTAAATAAAGTGTTATTTTCACTTACTATTCACAAAAACATTTGAAGGAGTTATATATTTTATTTTAGAGTGATCTGCTATATCCTGCTATTTCCTCACTTTATCTCTGCTATGAATTTTTGGATCTGTGTCGCATTGGATCCGCTAAGTGCTTTAATTGCACAGGCACGAAGAGATGCGACCATCTTCTGCTGTCAAGTCAGATTGGGTGGATCTGATCCGAACCTCCTACTTACTATCTGATTCGATCCCACCATGTTGAAACAGTTACAAGCCACGTTCCTATGTATACGGAGTGGTTACCACCCACTTACCCATGTTGTCGATGAGTTGTCCTCACCACAGAGCATCCAAACCTGAGATTCACGGGATGGGACCCACGTGGCATCTGACCCGCCTGCATTCCTAGTCTATAAATACACCATAATGAACCATTTTCAAGGATATTTTAGCCATTTATCTACTCTAACTCCATTACCAATGAGATCTCTCAGTATATTTCATATTATTCTCTAAGTTCTAGAGTATATTTCAATGAAACTAGAGAGATTATTGATTGTACTAGTGAGATTAAGTGGTTATTTTCATTGTATTTGTGATCAATTCATCAATTAAAGAAGTATAAGGTGGATGTAAGCTAGTTAATGCCGAACCACTACAAATCATGTGTGTTGATTCTCTTTTTATCTGTTTTAAGTTGTATTCTCCGAAATTATCAGTCAATTGGGTGTTAGAACCACTTTTTTGTGATGGCCCGCCCCGCACCAACCGACATTTACTCCAAAGGTGCGCTGTACACATGTCCAGTTAGCATGGAACGGGTCGTCAGAAGGAAAGGGAAGAAGGAAATGAACATACAAAGAACCTGTAGAATGTCTCACAGCGCATAGAACAAAATATAATAATAACATACTTGACATAAAACAGGAGAGACAATGCATAAGCTGAAAATCAGAACTAAACATCATAGCAGCGGAAATCCAAAATACAGCTTATTACAACTTTCAAACTGTCTTAAAGCAAAAGAAAGATAAAGGAGGTACACTACTAATGCCCAAGTAGCGACCGCCAACGACACAGGGAGAATGTGTGTATATATATATATATATATATATATATATATATATATATATATATCATACGTGGAAGCCTCCTGCCCGCCTCCGAATCAGCTACTCGCGCATCACCAGCTAACCTGTCTCTAGTCTGCTCGTGTGAGCACCCAGAGTAATAAGAGGAGACCTAAAGCTCTGGGTCAGACATAAAGCCTCGTATGAGCGATAAGCATCTAAAGTGAACAATAACAGGTAGACTAAAACATACCTGAACCTGGACCTGCAACCAAAGAGTTAGCACTACATACTGTACAACACTCTAAGGTACCATATCAAACAGTGTAAAGATACGGAGGTGGGGGAGGTGTGCATGTCATAATGATGGCAAACAATCAAATATAGCATCCATCCTCACATCTCTCACTCAGTGCGTAAAGCATACGATATTCACCACTTCGATCACCCAACATGCCTTGCTACGATCACTCTGCCCCATGAAGTCATAAATGGCTTCACTGCACTGATAACGTAGCCACTAATTCCTCGCTATGTTCACTTGCCCCATGGAGTTATTCACCCCATCTGCACTGGCTCATAGCCTTACCAATCCTTACTATGTCCACTTGCCCCATGGAGTTGTTCACCCCATCTGCGCTGGCTCATAGTCTTACTACGCATCACCTTGCCCCTCAGGTCATAATGACCCTACTGCACTGATAACGTAGTCTTGCTGCCATCACCTTGCCCATCAGGTCATAATGACCCTACTGCACTGATAAGTAGCCCATCATTCATTCTTAGTGGTGAATCGAAGTTATGAACGTCGTCAACTCCTTGGCACACGTCCCGCAGCAAAGTTCAACTCATGAAGTGAACTCATTGGTTCCCAACTGGATCCTGAGCTCTAACTTCCATTTGGACTACCTTTGCATCTCGGGTTATTGGTCATCACCAGATCGGATCGGGTCATAGTCTTCAGGTCATAGCGGTTCGGTTCGGAGTCCAGTTTCCCCTCGTCACCACGGTTCAGATTGAGTCACGCCATCAGCTCGTGGTCACCCATACAGATCAGGTCGTAGTCACCCTTTCGGATCGGGTCGTGGAATCCATTCGGATCGGGTCGTGGCATCCATTCGGATCGGGTTGTAGTCACCCTTTCGGATCGGGTCGTGGTTCCTCCTTCACGTCAGTTCGTGTTTCCCCCACTGGTCGGGTCGTGCTCCTCCCTTCGGATCGTGGCGCCTCATCAAGCTGAATCGGATCGTGGAGAGGGTTCGCGATCGGGGGTGGCCATACGGATCGTTGTCTTCGGATCGGATCGCCCCTATGCCCACCGATCCGGTCCGGTTCGGGTAGATTCCTGCAGTTCTTCCAGCGAACAGTTTACGCCCCTCGACGGCGTTTTCGACCATTGTAACGACCCGCCTTTTTGCCCGGTTCTCGTCGGTAATTAGACCAACTTAAACCGTTCAGAAAGACGAGTTGTTATGGATACATACATATATCGAACAAAATAACAGAACCTTTTCATTGCTCAGAAACAACCTTACATCAGAATTACATGAATATCAGAGTTACAGCATAAACTATACAGCGGAAGAAAGTAAATACACTCTCAGTGGAAGGTCAAATTCATACAGCGGAAGCTTCGACTCTAGTGTAGACTCCAATTCAGAAAAGCGCTCCAAACTTCGCTCCAACGAACTATAACTGCAAAACTAAACTACTAGCTGCCCGTGTGAAAATTAGTGGGCACCCAGAGTTTAGGAAGAACAATAAACTCCAGGTCAGTCATGGGACTGGCGTGAGAACATAAAAATAGTTGCTTTTATGGTTCATTTTAAAGTTGGGTATTTCACCGGACTACGCCGCTAATGTGGAACGGGTTTACTCCATATGAATGCCCGTGCACATAAATTCGCAATGACCTTTGGAAAATGAAGCTATCATAAGCTCGTCCCACATCACACAATGCAAGCGCACACCAGATGGGCGAGGTTTATCATATGATAACCAAACATGCTTTCATACGTAAAAATCCTCTTTCATACTATATATATAGTGTGGGAAACAATTTCGCAAATAAATGTATTGATCCTAGACGACATGATACCCCATAATATATGTCGCCATATATATGTACAATAAAAATCTTCTGGTTCGTATTGGAGATTTGGATTTCCAACTTGATGATTCCTGGCACGAAAGATCAATCGGAACTCAAGCGAAATGTAATCACGGGTTTTTCATCCAGACGCGTACACCAATACAAATCGCGAGGCAGATCAACGGTTTTCGACCAGACGCGGCCCCCCGAACATACCCTATTCCAGTTCATAAGTGGTTTTACCCACTGCTGCAGCGGTCATCATCAATTCATATATATATATATATACACACAACCTAACCGCCAGTTTCTCATCATCCGGGGTGTGAGGTTTGTCGATGTCACATCATACACAAAGCATGCCTAAAAAAGCAATGCTTTGATCATCACTAGCTCGTTCATAACTCGGGTATGTCACATTGACAATTCACGACATATCACTGATTTCAATCAATGCATACCCTCTAAATTCATATGACTTAGAGATGAGGATAAAATATTTGCCACAAATCCGATATATATATTAACGGAGATCAGTGCTATGCGGTCAATTTCAATGTTAGACACACCATCCATACAAGTCCGTCCTGGGTCTGAACGGAACGAAATCCGAAAGTTCTCCCCATACGTTCGGACTTCCTGCCACTCCGGAAATAGGGGCATCTCTCTACTGTAGCTATCAGTAAAGAAACCAATCAGCAGGCAGCCCGTTCGATGTGAAGAACCACGGTCTTCAATCGTCGTCTTTATATCTTCATTATTACGTCGTATGGTTATTTCGAATGGTTTTCAGAAAATAAATTATGATCCCGGTCTTTTCAAATAACCTGCGCTTCATATTTCAAAACAAGTGCTTTCCATCATATGTATATACATACATTACTTAATCCTTTCTAAATCTAGAAATGATTGCTTAAGGGATGATCGTTTCAAAATAGTTTTCCTCTTAACTCCTTACTTCCGAACAATCGTTTATACCCAAGGATCACAATTTCAATGTTTCTTAAATACAAATTCGTTGTAATCATTCAAAACGGATTCATTATATTCAAATCAAAGGATTCAGGACCGAAAACAATTCCAATTTAATTAAATAAAATATCTGAAAATAATACATTTGTCATAAACTAATAATTATATATATATATATATATTAAAAATAGAAATGTTTAAAATAATTATTTAACATAAATTTAACTTTGAAGAAGTATACAAATATAATACTTTAAACATATACATATCTTTAAAACAAATAAGTTTTATTTAAGTATTTTTGAAATTAACATATCGTGTTTAAATAGTTGAAAACCTATATAATTATAAAATACTTTAAATTGGAATTGTTTCCTTTCCATGTCGATGATATGAACTTATATTCACACTCAGTAGAGTATAGTTTGCTTCAATATCTCGAGTCGATTCACATCAATTTCAAAGACACTCAACTTATTCACTTTTGTTTACTTAGTTCTGCATTAGCTTCCATAATTAACCTAAGCTTTATTCATAACAACAAAGTTATTATCATATCATTTAAGTTAAAACAAACGATTTATATTAAATACACAATTGGTTAGAAATCAGATTTCTTATATCTAATATATATTTCTTATTAGACTAATACTATAAGCGGAATTACGATATTTCACTATTTAATTCCTCAAATAGTATTTGTCATCGTCTACACAACTTATATTAAACATCAGAAGATCACTTCCATCCAAATTTAACCAAATTTAAAAATTTTGATTGGACTCAAGATCAAATAATATAATTTAAGGGCCATTTGAAAAATAAATATAACACCGCATCAAAATGTAATTTGGATTATAATTTAGGTTCCAAATTTACATTATACACCATACTTGATTCACAAGATGATTATCATTAACTTAATACTTAACTCACAAAATAATTAACATTACATAATATTCACTTGACCAAAAAAATTTATTCACAAATATTATTTCATTAACTTAAGTAGTAATTAAGTTCAACTCAAAATTTTTATTTAAGCTACATCAAATCAAGATCAAAAATCAAAATGCATTATAATATCACTTTAATGTTGATATTAACATGTTAATTGTTTCCAACATCGAATTTATTTATACTATTAAAACACATTAACAAATTTCCAAATAATACTCAAACAGTTATTTTATTCCATATTAAAAAAAATGTTAATAACATAACGTGGTTAACAAATCGCTCTAATGGCATTAGATAATTTAAATTTACATTATCAAATGTATTCAATATCATAAATGTTAATTAGAAAAATTATTCACGAAATCAAATATTACTTAACTAACAAAATATTGTCCAATCAATGACTATTAGTATTATTAGATCAATAAACATTATTAAGTCAATATTATTAAGTTAATGAAACACTAGCTAATCAATAATTGTCATTTAACCAATAAACCATTTCTTAATTAAATTTAGGAAATTTCCTAATATTGCGCTGACAATTCATATAAGGTCATGGTGAGTACATATATATTAATATTATATATGCACACATTCAACCACCGTTTTATAAATTCATTTCCTACATGCAATCAGCCAATAAAATTCCAAATACGCGTTATACATTAACGCGCCTCAAATTGCATTTATTTTGGCAACCACAACACACTAACAATTCCTACATGCAATCAATCAATAAAACTCCAAATACGCATTATACACTACGCGCCTCAAATGCATTTATTTAGAAACCATCACACACTAACAACAATTAATTAACCATTTATGCAGCCGCACATTTTCAGATTCATTAATTATGCATATGAAATTTAAATTATATAAAATAAGATAAAATTAAATTGTTCTCACCTTAATTGCTTTCCAACAATGGACTTTTTCTGTCTTCGCACAAAATGTTCCAGTCCCACGTTCTACTTATTCTATGCTTTCTTCTTGCGTTCCTATCTCTCTTCGTCCCTGCTTCCTTACATCTCTTTTCACGTTGTTTTTTTTTTCTCGAACCAAGATGCTTCCGCATGTATGCAAAGATCGGATAAAACTCTAAATGCCACAACTATGTTCGTATAAACAATATAAATGACATGCATGTATGCGGGTGGCGCATGCATATGATCAGTTCGGCGGTGGAGTAATAAAGAAAAGGCGGAGGGATTGTTGTTTATGTAGCGGTGAACTGAAGTTATTTAGGAGAAGGAAGGAGCTAGCAGCGGTGTCTGGTGGTCGGTAGAGTTGATAGACTTTGCATGCAGAAGAGTGGCAAAAGCATGCGGTGGATGTTTATGCGGAGAAGTGGCAACGTGTTTGAGGGGAGGAGTATTTGCGGACGAAAAATGGACAGGAAAAGATGCTTAAATGGATGGTGCGCCCCTTATAACGTTGGAATTTGGCTGTTGACAACAAGGGGAGGCGGAATGGAGGCTTGCGTGAGGATGTTGCCATCAGGAAAAATGGTGGAAGTGGAGAAGATTTTCCGATGGAGGGTGTGCATGCGGTCAAAGGTGGGTGGCTTGGAGCTACTCGAGGCGGATGTTATTTCGATGGTGGAGGAGGAATAAAGTGAAGAAGAAATATCAAAAGACAAAGGACAGAAGTTTTTATAGAAAGGGGAGGCCAAAGCTCTTACACAGCACGTGTAAACTTGGGTTACACTTGTCCTATTTCGTTTTTGCATGCGTGCCACCTTAAGATTTTTTTTTATATATAATTAGATTTTCCGCATGTCTCATGTACCACGTAATAAAGTTTTAAAGTAATCCCATAAGCCGTCTAGCGCATGGGGATAACATTTGATCAAATCAGTTCATGCGTTGTAGGCAAAGTTGTACTCCTTCCATTGTCATTATACATTTATATCTTATGATCATTCATACTTCTTGCGTGAAACTCATCCTACACTTCTTGCTTGTCTTTGCTGATAACCCATTTCCTTTTAAATATATACACCAAAATTTTCCGATTTCTATTATTATTAATTGTCGATAACCAATAGCACCAAACTAATAATATATTTGCGTTCAATAAGGTGCCACGATTCAAAAACAAAAATAAAATAGACCGGTTGGTTGATTCTGTAAAGTGTCAAACGGGACCACAGTTACCCTAAAATACGTTAGAAAAATACATGCTTATTTTCCGAAATAAAAATTGCATTAAAATTCTATAAAATATTCTAAGACTACGCGAACAAAAACTGAATAAAATTTTGAAACGAATACTTAATTACAATTTAATTTCAAATTCTAATCGTTTCAAGCAACTCAATTTCACTCTTTCCGATATTATAACTTACGACGAACCGTTTCTCCGAACAACATTGTTATAACAAATTTCACAATAAAATTAAACTTTCAAATCTTTAAAATACTATTATCGCCTAAAGAAAAAAATTTAATTCAACAATTATTTAAACATTACAAACTTTATCTAAATTTCATATTAAATTCAAATTAAATTCCAAAAATTTTGGATCGTTACAACCATTCTAACTATTGAAATCAATCACAAAGCATTTCATACAGTCATAGCAACATGCATAATCAACCACAAACATCAAAACATGAACATGATAGGTAAAAATGGATCAAACATACCCAAAACCCCATATTTCCCCCTAAGCATGTTTAGGTGAAACTAATGATAGGATTAGCAAAACTTAACCAAATTAACCCAAATTCATATCAGAGGTCTAAAACATCATTTAAGAATTTATGAACATTTTTCCCGAATTTTATCATGTTTAAATTCGCTAATTAACACTAATCACTCCTAATTAGCCATAATTAGTGTAAAACTATGCAAATCACTCACCTTAGCCACAAATAAACTAAGATCTGAAATAAATCTCTGATTTGATGTGAATCTCTATGCTAAACAGCAGCTCCAATGTTGATTTGGTGTAGATCTTCCTTGATTAGGGGTTGCTAAGCCAAATCCTTGACCAAAAGGTGATTTGGAGGTGATTTAGAGGTTGGAGGCCATTTTTAGGGTTCCTTGGTGATAAGTGGAGGCTAGAAAACTGAAATGGAATGATCCTCTATCTCATTTCAGCCTCCCCATAACGCTAATCCCGAAATGGGTTATGGGCCTATCCACTAATCACCCGATTTGGCCCGGTTAAGCAGTTTTTCACCCTCCAAACCTTATTTCAGCCATATCTCCCAAACGGTAAGTCCGTTTGGCTATTATGACCACTCTACGGAAAGGTAAACCATCAAATGAATCCAATGGAAGTGGTTTCAGGTCAAAATTCCTTTCCAATCAAAAGTTACGGCCAAAACAGTACCAACTAGGGGCAAAATGGTCATTTAAAAATCGACAAAAATCATGAACATGGGAAATGACTTTAATAGATGTTTCCCAAAGTTACATGATCATACAACTTCATACGGTAAAGAAATAAATATTCTACAATCCTATGATGTGTAGAATACGGGTCATTACACTCTCCCCCCCTTAAGAAATTTCGCCCCCGAAATTCCCTAATCAAAACACACACAAAGGTACCGCATGCCTATCAACCATAAAACAACCATCAAACATGCAAAACAAGTAAAATAAGTCTATCCTAGCATGCGGAATAACTAAATCGCAAAGTAAATCTTACCAGGCAAAGAGTTCTGGATATGTCTTCCTATTGCTCTCCTCTGTCTCCCAAGTACAATCATTCTCGTCCTCGCCCCACTGAACCTTGACTAGCCTCACCGCCTTCCTTCGAAGTTGCTTCGTATCGTGCCCCACAATACGAATCGGCTTGCGGTTCCCAACCGCCTCGGGTTCTACTTCGAAGTCCTCTAACTGATCAGGTGAAATAGTCATATCTGAGTCGTGAACGAACTTCCTTAGTTGGGAAACATGAAATACATTGTGAACTCCCGCCATTTTCTCTGGTAAGCCAACTCTATATGCCAAATTCCCGACTAGTTCAAGAACAGGGAATGGGCCAACAAATCTTGGTGCCAACTTGCCTCTCCTGCCAAATCGTATCACGCTCTTCAACGGAGAGATCTTGACAAACACCAAGTCACCAACGGAGAATTTCAAATCTCTTCTCCTCTTATCAGCATAACTCTTCTGCCTATCTTGGGCAGCTTTCATTCGTTGCTGAATGATCTTAATCTTATCGGAAGTTTCCCTCACCACATCTGGTCCAAGAACAAACTTCTCGCGAGTTTCTATCCAACATGATGGTGAGTTGCATGGTCTTCCGTACAAAGCTTCATATGGAGCCATACCGATACTGGATTGGTAGCTATTATTATATGCAAACTCTACTAGATGCAAATGGTCATCCCATGCTCCACCAAAATCCAATATACAAGCTCTCAAGAGATCTTCCAATATACGATTCACCCTCTCCATCTGACCGTCGGTCTGAGGATGATATGCGGTACTGAGATGTAATCCTGACCCTAGAGCCTCTTGTAAGCTTTTCCAAAACCCACTAGTGAACAACGGGTCTCGGTCACTCACAATGCTTTTGGGTACTCCATGAAATCTCACTACCCACTTCATATACAATTCTGCCAACTTGGCTTCCGTTCTAGTCGATTTGACTGGTATAAATCTTGCACTTTTAGTCAATCGATCCACAATTACCCAAATGCTATCATATCCCGATCTAGTCCTTGGTAAACCATCGATGAAATCCATCGAGACTTGCTCCCATTTCCATTCGGGAATTTCTAATGGTTGCAACAACCCACTAGGCTTCTTTTGCTCGGCTTTAACGAGCTGGCAATTCATGCATTTGGATATAAACTTCCCAACGTCCCTTTTCATCCCTTCCCAGTAGTAAGTCTGTCTCATGTCTCGATACATCTTATTACCACCGGGATGTATAGTCAGTTTTGAGTGATGACATTCTCTAAGCACTTCATCTCTCAAACCATTCACGTTGGGCACAACTAGTCTTCCATTCTTTCGAAGCCATCCATCTCGATCAAGCCCATACACATTCATCTCCTCATCGATACACATCTCTAACTTGGAGATGATTTCCAATAGGTTAGGATCGTCCCTCTGACTAGAACCAATCCGCTCTATCAAAGTGGGTCTGATCGTCAAACTAGCTAGCATGACTGGATCCAATTCGCACTTTGGTCTGAAATCAAACCCCGCGATATACTCCAGTTGCTTCCACTCAAGAAACATTGCCCCTAAACTGGCATGTCTCCTACTCAAGGCATCAGCTACCGCATTACCCTTTCCAGGTGTGTATGCGATATCAAAATCATACGAAGCCAAGAACTCTAACCATCTCTGCTGACGGAGATTCAGATCTTTCTGAGAGAATAGATACTTTAACGATTTATGATCGGTAAACAACTCGAATCTTTCTCCCAAGAGATAGTGTCTCCACATCTTCAGCGCAAACACAATCGCTGCCAATTCCAAATCATGGGTAGGATACTTCTTCTCATGCGGCTTTAGCTGTCGACTAGCATAAGCTACAACCCTACCTCCTTGCATCAACACTTCACCCAGTCCGGTACCACAAGCATCCGTGTATACCGTCATCTCTTCATTCCCTTTAGGAATGACTAACACTGGCGCATGCATCAACTTCTCCTTTAGACTCTTGAAGGCATCCTCACACACTCCATCCCAGACGAAGGACTGATTCTTCTTAGTCAATTGAGTCAACGGTGTTGCTATCTTAGAGAAGTCCTGGATAAACTTACGATAATATCCAGCTAATCCCAAGAAACTTCTCACATCTGTTGCATTCTTGGGTGTAGGCCAATCCTGTACCGTAGCCACCTTCGCAGGGTCCACGGCAATACCACTCTCTGAAACAACATGACCCAAGAATCTTACTTCCCTTCTCCAAAAATGGCACTTAGAGAACTTCGCTTTCAATTGGTGTTTCCTCAACACCTCCATCACTATCCTCAAGTGTCCCTTGTGTTCCTCCTCTGTCCTTGAGTAAACAAGGATATCATCCACGAACACAAGAACAAACTTATTCAACTGATCTCTGAATACTCGATTCATAAGATCCACAAAGTAGGCTGGTGCATTGGTCAACCCAAACGGCATAACCAACCACTCATAAAATCCAGACGGCGTCCTAAATGCCGTTTTCGGAACACTCTCATCTGCTACTCGGAGCTGATGAAATCCTGTCGCGAGGTCCAACTGGGAGAACACTCTAGCTCCTTCCAGTTGATCAAACAAATCATCTATCCACGGTAGAGGATACTTATTCTTCCTCGTCACCTTATTCAACTCGCGATAGTCCACACACAAACGAAGGGAACCACCTGCCTTAGTGGCAAACACAACTGGTGCTCCCCACTCGGAGACACTCCTTCTAATAAATCCCTTCTTCAAAAGATTGCTGACTTGCACCCCGAGCTCTCGCTGCTCTCTTGGTGCCATACGACGAAGTGGCATCACTATAGGTCTGGCATCTTTCACTAAATCAATACGGAACTCAATCTCTCGGTGTGGTGGAAGCCCGGTCACCTCCTCGAAGACGTCCGGATACTGGCCAACCACGGGCACATCTGACAACTCATCCTGCGGAATGTCGAGGGAATTTACAAAACTAGACATAACCCCATCACTAGGTAGACTACCAAACACTACCCTCCGCCCATCATCCGCCCTCACTGTCACCAAAAAGCCCTCACAGTCTACCACCACCCCGTATCTTTGGAGCCAATCGACTCCCAATATAATGCCATACCCAGTAAAGCCCAAAACAAAGCAATCACATACAAACATACATCCATGACTCGATAAGACCAAATTCCTGCAGATCATACTAAGGCTAGTCGAACCACCAATCGGGTTCGTCACAACCAAAGGTCTATCGACTATCTCGGGTTCCAGTCCCAACCTATCTACCAGGTCACTAGATATGAAGGAACGGGAAGCCCCAGTATCAAAAAAAACTCGAACTGGTATATCATAAATAGAAAGCATACCTTGAATAACAACATTCTTTCCTTTTTCCGCCGCAGTTGGGGCATTCGACGAAGAAGGAACACCATCAAGAGCATATGCTTTCACAATCTGCTTCTCCTTAAGAGGTTGCGGACACTTATCCTTGAAATGTCCCACTTGACCACAGTTGAAGCACTTCTTATCCGCTGGCTTGGCCCGACAATCTTTAGCATAATGGCCCTTCTTTCCACAGCTGAAGCACTCAACGTCCTTCTTACTCTTTTTCTGGCCACCCTTAGATTGGTCCTGCTTCCTCTTATTCTGAGAGTTATTCTTGCCTCCACCGCCTGCTTGCGGCTTTGGCCCTTCTGCAGATGCAGCCTCAGTCTTTGACTTAGGGTAAAGACTCTCTGATCTCAAAGCTTTCCCCACGATCGATTCAAAAGTCTCATCGATGTGGTTAATAAGCCTCTCCTCCAAGTACCCATCCAGGCCAGTAATGAACTTCTCATTCTTCTTTTCAGGAGTATCGATAAGAGACAGTCCATACTTCGACAAAGTGTCGAACTCAGCAATATAATCAGAAACTGCCTTTCCGTTCTGCTTGAGTTCCAAGAACCTCTTAAACAACACTGACTTCTGGGCAGCTGGAATGAACTTCTCGCTAAAGCGAGCCTTGAACTGATCCCGAGTAACCTGGTCCTCTGGAGTAGCTGTTCTAATGGCATTCCACCAATTCATCGCTCGCCCTTGCAGCTGACGAGACGCTAGCCTTCTCTTCATCGCATCCTCAAGACCCAAGTCATCAAAGATACGATCACAGCTATCCATCCAGTCTTGAACATCTGTGGCCGACTCCGTTCCGTGGAACGGCTTCCCACCAAGATTAGTGTAATCCTTGCACAACTTGGCGAAATCGACCCTAGGCGCCTGCACTACTGGGCCAACACCAACTCCGGGATTGGGAACTGCCCCTTGCACTTCTCTAAGCATGTCTCTCATGAGGTTAGTAAACATTGCCCTCATGTCAGCGGCATTCCCTTGGTTGGTCCCTCTACCAGCACCCCTCGTGTCTCGGCTCATCGTCAATCTGAAAAAGGGAAACGATTAACGACCCCATAGTGGTGCTAGTGCAGTGCGACTTCATTCTCATACTACTAATAGTATATATATACATAGCTTTTGAAAACCAAAGTAATCACAAATACGCGCTCTCATATACGTACTATCTCTCCCTGGTGCCTTTCCCAAGGTTAACTACGCAACCTAGAGCTCTGATACCAAGTGTGACGGCCCGCCCCGCACCAACCGACATTTACTCCAAAGGTGCGCTGTACACATGTCCAGTTAGCACAGAACGGGTCGTCAGAAGGAAAGGAAAGAAGGAAATGAACATACAAAGAACCTGTAGAATGTCTCACAGCGCATAGAACAAAATATAATAATAACATACTTGACATAAAACAGGAGAGACAGTGCATAAGCTGAAAATCAGAACTAAACATCATAGCAGCGAAAATCCAAAATACAGCTTATTACAACTTTCAAACTGTCTCAAAGCAAAAGAAAGATAAAGGAGGTACACTACTAATGCCCAAGTAGCGACCGCCAACGACACAGGGAGAATGTGTATATATATATCATACGTGGAAGCCTCCTGCCCGCCTCCGAATCAGCTACTCGCGCATCACCAGCTAACCTGTCTCTAGTCTGCTCGTGTGAGCACCCAGAGTAATAAGAGGAGACATAAAACTCTGGGTCAGACATAAAGCCTGGTATGAGCGATAAGCATCTAAAGTGAACAATAACAGGTAGACTAAAACATACCTGAACCTGGACCTGCAACCAAAGAGTTAGCACTACATACTGTACAACACTCTAAGGTACCATATCAAACAGTGTAAAGATACGGAGGTGGGGGAGGTGTGCATGTCATAATGATGGCAAACAATCAAACATAGCATCCATCCTCACATCTCTCACTCAGTGCGTAAAGCATACGATATTCACCACTTCGATCACCCAACATGCCTTGCTACGATCACTATGCCCCATGAAGTCATAAATGGCTTCGCTGCACTGATAACGTAGCCACTAATTCCTCGCTATGTCCACTTGCCCCATGGAGTTATTCACCCCATCTGCGCTGGCTCATAGCCTTACCAATCCTTACTATGTCCACTTGCCCCATGGAGTTGTTCACCCCATCTGCGCCGGCTCATAGTCTTACTACGCATCACCTTGCCCCTCAGGTCATAATGACCCTACTGCACTGATAACGTAGTCTTGCTACCATCACCTTGCCCCTCAGGTCATAATGACCCTACTGCACTGATAAGTAGCCCATCATTCATTCTTAGTGGTGAATCGAAGTTATGAACGTTGACAACTCCTTAGCACACGTCCCGCAGCAAAGTCCAACTCATGAAGTGAACTCATTGGTTCCCAACCGGATCCTGAGCTCTAACTTCCATTTGGACTACCTTTGCATCTCGGGTTATTGGTCATCACCAGATCGGATCGGGTCATAGTCTTCAGGTCATAGCGGTTCGGTTCGGAGTCCAGTTTCCCCTCGTCACCACGGTTCGGATCGAGTCACGCCATCAGCTCGTGGTCACCCATACGGATCGGGTCGTAGTCACCCTTTCGGATCGGGTCGTGGCATCCATTCGGATCGGGTCGTGGCATCCATTCGGATCGGGTTGTAGTCACCCTTTCGGATCGGGTCGTGGTTCCTCCTTCACGTCAGTTCGTGTTTCCCCCACTGGTCAGGTCGTGCTCCTCCCTTCGGATCGTGGCGCCTCATCAAGCTGAATCGGATCGTGGAGAGGGTTCGCGATCGGGGGTGGCCATACGGATCGTTGTCTTCGGATCGGATCGCCCCTATGCCCACCGATCCGGTCCGGTTCGGGTAGATTCCTGCAGTTCTTCCAGCGAACAGTTTACGCCCCTCGACGGCGTTTTCGACCATTCTAACTATTGAAATCAATCACAAAGCATTTCATACAGTCATAGCAACATGCATAATCAACCACAAACATCAAAACATCAACATGATAGGTAAAAATGGATCAAACATACCCAAAACCCCATATTTCCCCCTAAGCATGTTTAGGTGAAACTAATGATAGGATTATCAAAACTTAACCAAATTAACCCAAATTCATATCAGAGGTCTAAAACAACATTTAAGAATTTATGAACATTTTTCCCGAATTTTATCATGTTTAAATTCGCTAATTAACACTAATCACTCCTAATTAGCCATAATTAGTGTAAAACTATGCAAATCACTACCTTAGCCACAAATAAACTAAGATCTGAAATAAATCTCTGATTTGATGTGAATCTCTATGCTAAACAGCAGCTCCAATGTTGATTTGGTGTAGATCTTCCTTGATTAGGGGTTGCTAAGCCAAATCCTTGACCAAAAGGTGATTTGGAGGTGATTTAGAGGTTGGAGGCCATTTTTAGGGTTCCTTGGTGATAAGTGGAGGCTAGAAAACTGAAATGGAATGATCCTCTATCTCATTTCAGCTTCCCCATAACCCTAATCCCGAAATGGGTTATGGGCCTATCCACTAATCACCCGATTTGGCCCGGCTAAGCAGTTTTTCACCCTCCAAACCTTATTTCAGCCATATCTCCCAAACGGTAAGTCCGTTTGGCTATTATGACCACTCTACGGAAAGGTAAACCATCAAACGAATCCAATGGAAGTGGTTTCAGGTCAAAATTCCTTTCCAATCAAAAGTTATGGCCAAAACAGTACCAACTAGGGGCAAAATGGTCACTTAAAAATCGACAAAAATCATGAACATGGGAAATGACTTTAATATATGTTTCCCAAAGTTACATGACCATACAACTTCATACGGGAAAGAAATAAATATTCTACAATCCTATGATGTGTAGAATACGGGTCGTTACATTTTTTGTCTTATATGTGAACCTATTTAATTTGTTGGGGTTAAGAAAACCTGTTTAATCTGTTGGGATTAAGTAAACATGTTTGATCTGTTGGGGTTATACAAACCTGTTAACCTGTAATACTTAACATGTTTAATCTATTGTGGTTATATGAACATGTTAACCTGTAAAACTTAACCTGTTAATCGGGGGAGGGGGTAGGCGAACCTGTTAATTTGTAAGGTTTAACCAGTTAAAAATCCTAGTTAATTAGGGGACCCAAGTTTAGGGGTTTGACTTGTGTCATCTACTATGTGGGGCCCATATAAGTCAGTAACCATTCTGGTATTAAAAGGGGACCCCGCACTAGGTAGGGGTCAAGGCACATATGTTGAACTGATCGTAAGAGGTTCATCTGAACGGGGGTGTATATGGGCATGTTCCAACGAAGTCATGTGCATGCATGGGTCCAGTATATAGGGGAAATAAGTCACTGTAGCACCAGTAAATAGTTATGTGTCATTCTATAGGTTGCCACTTTAGGAAGTAATACATCCTACTGTGGGGCCGACATAGGGTATTTACACATTAGGGAGCTGATCACTTGGGGTAGTAATCAGGGTCATCTAATCCTATCTCTTTTCTATTTAGGTACCTGTTATTTCTGTTTGGGTAACACCCAATTATTTCTGTTGAGGTACCTGTTATTTCTGTTTGGGGTAAAACCCGTTATGTAACTAGAATACACCTAAAACTACCATTATGTTTCTGTTAGGATCATTCAATTTCTGTTAAATTAGGGGACACCTAGTTCTGTCATAAATCCTTATATATTAGTATTGGTGCAAATAAACGTATTTGAGAAGCATCGTCTACTCTGTTTATTCTGCTTATCCTATTCATTTTGTTTATACCTGTTACATGATAATGTTGTCTCTCATCCAGTCTTATATGCCTGTCATGGTACTTTTATTTCTTTATATGCTAAAAGTCATTGGACTCACCAAACTTTATGTCTGATTCTTTTTGTCCCCTTTTCTCTCTCTTTCTTTCCCCAAAGTTCTCAGGGTGGGAATGCTTAGGCGTGATTAGGACTCTCTCTTCTGTTTCTAATTGGATCTGGATCAGCTTTGATGTATCTCTTTGACTATTTGTCTACTTTATTATAGCTATTATTGGGGATTATGATTTTACATTTTTGTACTCTGATGGTTTTTAACGCAAGGCAGGTGTTTTGGTTTGGTGTACTTGGTTTCAGTATTTTAGCTTGATGTACTTGGTTTCAGTATTTTAGCCTGATGTCGTAACTGGTTTTGTGACTACGATGTTTTTCTTCTGCATAATGAAGTTTTAATTTTCCGCTGCTATTTTTATATCTGTCTTATGAGATTCTGTTTCTGTTTACCTACAATGCTTCACGAAACTTAATGCATTCTGATAAAGAGTGACATTAACGGATGTGGGGTGCCACATTTGGTATCAGAGCTGAAGGTTACAAGATTAGATAAATGTTTTGAAAATTGTTTTCAAAAATAAAGTGTTTCCAAAGAATAATCTGTTTTTCAAAAACATATTCCCCGAAGCCATATAAAAAATCTTTTCGATTCTCTATTTGAATCCCTTTCCTTTTCTTTTCAGCATGTCTAGGGAACCGAATCTTCCCGAGGGCGTTCCAATACCGAGTAGGTTCCGTAGATATCTTGAGGCTATGATACCTGTTGGAGGCTAAGGATATACCCCTCCACCAGCAACAGCCGTTGCTCCTCCACCTCCACGAGTAGAAAATTTCTCCAAGATATGCAAGGACTTCTGTGCTATGGGAGGAAAACCGTTCCGTGGAACTGAAAGCTTTGTGGAAGCACAGAATTGGTTGCGAGAGACAGAGAACTTGTTTGGACTTTTTGATGTCGACGACCGTAGGAAGATGCAGTTGGATGCATGGCAGCTTAAGGACGAGGCTTCGTTTTGATGGAAGGTAACACAAGCAGGGCGTCCAGTTGATACTTGGGCTGATTTCCGATATAGATTCGATATGAAGTTCCTTTCTCAAGCAGAAGAGAGTATGCAGATGGAGAGATTCTTGGCACTTAAGCAAGGGAGTATGTCAATAAGTTCAATCAGTTGGCAAGACTTGGGCTGGACTTGGTGAACACCCCGCACAAAAGAACTTTAGGTTCGCGAGAGGATTAAATCAACCTCTCCAAGCATTGACATTAACTCATACACCGATGGGGGCAACTTTTGAGAGGCTTATTTACATGGCATTAATGCACGAAGAGGGTAAAAGATGAAAAGAAAGAGGTTAAGGCTGATGAGACTTAAAACAAGAAAGTGTAGCCAAAAAAACAAGTATAAAAGAATGGCAGAAAGAATGACAAAGCTCAAAACAAGAAGAAATGTCATGGTTGTGAGAGCTTGGGTCATCTGGTCGAGGATTGCAGGAAAAGAAAGAATGCTTGCTTCAACTGTGGTGAAGTTGGACACTATACTATGGAATGTCGAAGAAGCAAGGACAGGGACAAAGGGTAGAACCTTTTGGAGGGCAGGTGCATGCTCTCGAGGCCAATGGACCGGACAGTGGTAGGAAAGTTTCTGTTGTAGGTTTGATTTCCCTTTCTGATCATCCAGTTATGACTCTTTTTTATTTTGGCACTTCTCACTCTTTTATGTCTGATTGTGTGGTTGCATCTCTACGCCTTAGTACTAGTATTTTTTCTGATCCCGTCATCGTCTCAAATCATATTGGGGGCATAGCTCAGCTGTGTATGATATTTCGGGGTTTGAGGATATCTTTGTTAGGCGTCGAGTTTGAGTGCGACGCGTATGTGCTTGGTTTTATGGACTATGGTCTAATTTTAGGGATGGATTGGCTAGCCATGTATGGTGCCATCCTAGACTATAGAGGAGGGTTGTTAGACTTTTGACTTGCCGAGGGAGGACTTTCGAGATTTCCTGTGACCCAAAGGGGTCTGTCATGCTTAGCTTCCTAGAATCACTTAATGCTTTTGCCGATGATTTGCAATCTGTACCCATAGTCTATGAGTATCCGGATGTTTTTAATGAGGTTCGGGGCTTACCTCTGAGGCATGAGATTGATTTCCAGATATACTTGGTGGATAATGCGAAGCCAGTCGCATTTTCTATGTGCTACATGGCTCCTAGGGAAAGGAGGGAGCTTAGCAAGCAATTAGGGGAGCTACTTGAGAAGGGGTTTATTAGGCCAAGTATATCAGAATGGGGTGCTCCAATCATCTTTGCAACTAAGGCGGATGGCTCACTTCGCCTATGTGTGGATTGCAGGGAGTTGAATAGGCTCACTAAGAAGAATAGGCACCCACTCCCGAAGATTGATGATTTGTTTGACTAGTTTGTTGGCGCATTTGTTTTCTCACAGTTAGATTTGGCCAGGGATTTCATCAGTTGAGGGTGGCCGAGGACAGTATAGACAAGACCGCTTTCAGAACTCCAGATGGATTCTTTGAGTGACTAGTCATGACGTTTGGTTTGACGAATGCACCTTCGTACTTTGTGGATCTGATGAGTAGACTGTTTAGGAAGTTTCTGAATAAGTTCACGATGGTCTTTGTGGATGGCATCCTGGTTTTCTCGAAGAGCGAGGAAGAGCATGCCCAACATTTAGGAGAGGTTTTGAGGACTCTCAGAGCACACCATCTTAAGGCGAAATTCTCCAAGTGTCATTTTTGGAGAAAGGAGGTGATATTTCTAGGGCATGTGGTCTCCAAGTATGGGATAGCGGTAGATCCCACGAAAGTAGTTGTAGTTCAAGATTGGAAGGTTCTAAAGAATGCAACGGAGTTGAGACGTTTTCTTGGTTTAGCGGGCTATTATAGGAAGTTTATTAAGGACTTCGCAAAGATATCTGCCCCACTCACCAGACTGACGAAGAAGAATCTGACCTTTTCTTGGAATATGGACAGTGAGGATGCTTTTCAACGGTTGAAGAGGGCTCTGAAAACAACCTTAGTGTTGACATTGCTTGATGGTAGCAAGGTGTTCACAGTGTACGTTGATGCATGTGGTACAGGGCTTGGTTCCGTTTTGATGCAAGAACAAAGGGTAGTATGTTATGGTAGTAGACAGTTGAGAGTTCATGAAAGGAACTACCCTATGGAGTTGGCTGTTATAGTGTTTGCACTTAAGACTTGGCGGCATTATCTCCTTGGAGAGAGGTTCGAGTTATACACGGACAATAAGTCGCTCAAGTATTTGTTCTCGCAAAAGGATCTCAATTTGAGACAACAGAGATGAATGGAGTTCCTAGCGTCCTATGATTTTGAGATTGCTTATACTTATGGTAAGGGTAATATAGTGGAAGATGCATTGAGTAGGCAGAGGATGACTTTGAGTCATCTATTTGTAGAAAGGCGGAGTTTGGAGTATATATCGACCTTCGATTTTAGGCCATCTATGGATCTTACACCTAGTTTGTTGGCATCCTTAGAGGTGCGACCTACTCTTAAGGATCAGATAGGATCTTCGCAGTGAGAGGACCTACAGATAGCAGACATCTTGGTTAGGCTCCATAGAGGGGAGATTTCTTATCACCTTAATAGATATTCCATGGATGACAGAGGGTGGCTACAGCAAGATAGGAGGCTTGTGTTCCCCGAGTCGGGGATTTGTTGAGGACAGTCCTTGAGGAAGCCCGTCATTTTAGGATAACTATCCATTCGGGCAGCGATAAGATGTACCGGGACATGAAGAGGATTTTCTTTTGGGCCGGGATGAAGAAAGATGTAGCAGAGTTTGTAGATCGATGTTTAGTTTGCCAGCGAGTAAAATATTAACAGAAGAAGCCTGGCGGTTTGCTTCATCCTTCGAAGGTCCCATAATGGAATTGGAGAGCATCTCTGTGGATTTCATCGATGGTTTGCCTAGATCGAGGAAAGGAAACACCAGTATCTGGGTTGTAGTAGAGATGCTTATTAAGAGCACTCATTTCATTCTGGTTAAGAGCAAGAGAACAACTGGATGGTGGCATCAGTTTATCTTCGGAAGATAGTCCGTCTACATGGAGTACCTTCTAGCATAGTGAATAATTGTGATCCCATCTTCATTAGTGAGTTTTGGAAGAGACTGCAAGAGGCACTAGGTGCACAGTTATGTTTGAGCACCGCATATCACCCTCAGACCGATGGACAGACTAAGAGGGTGAATAGAGTTCTTGAAGATCTTTTGAGGCTGTGTATCCTAGACTTCGGAGGGACTTGGGAAGAGCATCGTCCATTAGTGGAGTTTACCTACAATAACAACTGTCAGACTAGTATAGGCATGGCACCCTTTGAGGCACTATACGGACGACCTTGCAGATCACCGACTTGTTAGTAGGAGACTACATATCGGCTTCTATTTGGACCTAAGATGATTAAAGAGACTTCATAAAAGATTGATCTTATCTGCCGACGTATGAAGACAACTCAGGACAGGCGGAAAGTCATACGCAGGTAAGAGGAGGACGGACATTGAGTTTAAGGTAGGAGACATGGTTTTCATCAAAGTATCACCTCTGAGGAATGTGGTTTGCTTTGGATCTGTAGGGAAATTGACGCCAAGGTTTGTAGGGATAGTGGAGAGGATAGGCCAGATGGCATATAGGGTGAGATTACCAGAGAGATTGGTGGGTGTTCATGATGTTTTCCACGTTTCTCATTTGCGGAAATGCTTTCACGACACAACAGAGGTGGTTGAGCCGAGCTTGCTTAAGGAAGTAGAGGTAGAAAAGGTGGCAACAGTTAGACGAGTTCATACCCATATACTTGGATCATAGGTTAAGAAACTACGCAACAAAGAGGTTAAGTTGATGAAAGTTCAATGGGGAGAAGACCGCAAGGATGCAACTTGGGAGGCTAAAGACAAGATTCGTGCTTCGTACCCTTTTCTTTTTAAGGGTATGTTCTTAACTTCTTTTTTCCAAGCTTTTATTCTCACTTGCTTCGATCATTCGAGTATATCCTATCGATCGAATCTTCGACCTTTAGGTAGAAAACCAATGGATGAAAACATGTGTTTGAGACATGTTATGTTTGATGGACGCAAGTGGATGAAATTGTTTTCTAGTGGTTGCTCATGGACGCATATACACATGCAAGGCACTAGATCACCTCAAAGCACTCTCATATTGCATATGGATGTATGTGCAATTTATTTTTATGGGTGAAAATGGATGTATCATCATATGGATGTTGCATTTGACCGAATGATTGTGCACACATATAGAAATTTCATGATATACTAAGACTATTTGCATACATTTTGGATACATGGCACTAACATGTATTGCATTAAGTAGGTCAACTGAATCAGTAGACCGCTTGATTTTCGCATTAGCATAGGGACATATAAACACAACTTTGCATATGTTCATACAAGCATTAGAAATTCCTAAGAACAATGGATGCCTATGGATAATGGATAAGTAGATGATTGTAGGTGGATGTTAGAATAGTAACATTCTTCTTAACTTGGAGATTTCGGGGATGAAATCCTTTAAGCAAGAGAGAATGTAACACCCCGTAATTTTATAGAATATTAATAAAATAAAGGGTATAATTAATTAAATATTAGGAACTAAGTAAAACAGACTGTACCATTGCGTTTCTCTCGAAATTCTAGTTCAGATAGACTTTGATTTTGCGTAAAATGGACATCGTATGAGGAAGATACAGAGGTTAGAAGTTAGTATACATATAAGAGACTTATATATAAACATAAATCGAACCAGAATTCAAATACATAAGAGGGAAACGAAGGCGGCAATGGGTGGGAATCTGACCCGTTAAGGGTTAACCCACAACCTAGTCTGGGTCGACCTATGGGTCGACCCAAGGTTAGGTGGGTCGACCCAGCTGGGGGTGGATTGACCCAACCCTGATCTGACAGAATACATTTTCCTGTTTTTGGATGTATTTGTTAAACAGGTATATTATTTTCTGAATGGTTGGATTTAAAAGCAGGGATCCGATGGTTAAGAATTGTCTTGTAAACTCTATATAAAGGCATGCATTCCTATCAAATAAATCATACTTCGTCATACTTCTTCCTCAAACTCTTGTTCTGAAAATATAAAATGAAGATAGGGTAATGCTGCCGAAACTTGGATTGAATCAAGACAATTCTTACCTAACATATACAAGAATTTCTTCTGCAAACACCGACATATTATTCTCTGTTCTTTAAATCCAATCTCTGTGAGTTCATATTACAACTAGATATAAATTTTAACAGTAACCCTGACATCTTAATAAACCTAGATATGAGCCTATGTCTGTTAAGAAACTGATTCGTATCTAAACAATTCTACTTTAATTACATGTATTTTTCCTTACACCTATTCTGTTGTTCAGTTGTTGTTATATACCTATTTTTGTTGTTATTATACCTATTTCTGTTTTTCTCCCTCTCTAATTCCCTTTTTATTTTTATAAGCCTAGCCCACCTTCGAGCCTAGGCTAATCTCGTAAGAGATATGCGTATGAACAAAATGGGACAATTAGGGAATGTTTAGGGGTGAAAAATTGGGGCATATCTTGTACTGTGGAATATGACTGGAATTTCGGGTGTATGAACATGTAAATCTGTAGGCTTAATTCAAGAATTAAGTGGAACATGAAACTTTGTGTGTGTGTGTGTATAACCTGTGGAACTTGTTTAATTTATTGGGGTTATATGAACCGGTTAACCTATTTAATCTGTTAGGGTTATTGTTAAAACCGAAAATCTATTTCAACACCAAAGGTGTTATGTAAACACTTCACCAAATGGTTAGATTAGAATATGGAACCACGTAATTACAAAATAAAGAGCAATAAAATGAAGACAAAGAAATTTTTATAGTGGTTCGATCCAAAATGGATCTACGTCCACTTTTCAATCACTTCTCATTACGATATTTCGTTTACAACATGCATGACTTCTCACTTTACATTCATTTCTCTTTTCCCTCTCTTTTCGTTCTCTTTATGATCTAAATTGCACTTTGATTGGCAAAGGAATTGGAGAGATCTCTTGCTTTGTGATGGTGGATGTATGAATCTTCAATCACTTTAGCAATCAGATGATCTTCATGGATTCCATAGCGATTTAGTGTTAGATCTAGACTTTAGAGAGGATTAAGAGTGATTAGAGATCACTTGAATCATATTGGAGAGATTTTCCATGATGAATGAAAGAGAATGGAGAAGCTTCGAGTGAATTGAAAAGTACTTTAATGTTGATTGGAATGAATTTGATCCATATGATGTTGGGGAAAAGTTGTTTGATCCTTGGAAGCCATTAATGAAGTTGGAGGAGGGCTTCAAAGTTGGCGGCACTTCGTGGTAGGAATGAAAATTCCTTCTCCTTGAATGAAGGAAAGAGAGGGCTATTTATAGGAGTGTTTAAGGGTAGTGGCAGTGTTGTAATTACGATGTACAGGGTACTAGTTGGTCTCGAATTTATTTACGGAGAATGCCACAGGGTACAGTTGGCAACAACTGTCATTGGGTACCGGTCGGTCACACACCTTTTTTATACCGACAGGTCACACTCTTTTATATACCGACAGGTCACACTCTTTTATATACCGACTGGTCACACTCTTTAATACCAACCGATCACACTCTTTTATACCGACCGTTCATAACCTTTTTATACCAACCGGTCACACTTTTTTTATATCGATCGGTTACACTCTTTTATACCGACCAGTTACACTCTTTTTATACCGACCGGACTAGTTAATGCCGATTGAACCGAATGCATGACCGAGCGGAACGACATACAAGCGATTTCTTCAACGGACATTCGACGTATCAATTTTTAAACCGTATTTTAACGGGGTTAACATTTGCACCTCGAAGCTTGTATTCTTTGCTTGTGAAAAATGAAGGCTTCGAAATGAACTTTGTTGTTGATACATCCTGCATTAAGATCCAGTTTCCGCCTTTTGTTTGCTATGGCAAATCTAACTTTGAATTCATATGCTTCACATCACTTGTTCTGCAATTAGTGTTGTGGCCTGGTTGATTGTGAAGCTGACAGAACTTCCCTGTTTTGGCTGTATCCTCTGATATCCTCAATGGTCAAGGTTTCGGATAATCCTCTGCATCTTTCGTGGCGAGATGGATGTTTTTAGGAGTGTCATTCAGAGGAGTTAGCTCAGACGAGTCATGAATGTGAAACTTCTTATTATCTTTTTTGCCATTCCTGTCATTGGCTCGTTTCTGCCCTTGAGTTCTTTGCTGATTAATTTGAGCATTAGCGTTCTTCTTATCTTCAGCAATGTTGCTTGTGCCGATAGGAGGATCGTCATCTACTCTCATGTACTCTTCGGCTTTCTTATAAAACTTGCAAAAGATTCGTAATGGAGATAATTTAAGATAAAAAAAATACTTTTTTGCATAAAGCTTTGGATAAAACGAATCATAATGAGGACTTTAAGTTGGTAGAAATGACCAAGTAGTACTTCTCCACGATTCCGATCTCGAGTATGCTCCTATTCACTGATTAAAGAAATGACTATAAAAAATGAATTAATCCGTTATTTTTACTTTTCATCTTACCTCCCTTCCTCTGAGAAAGAAGAATAGGACAGGAGCAAAAGAAATATTTCTTATTTATTTTGCCCATATAATATTCATATCTACTATAATATATACACGGAATTCTTAATCATAAATTTGGAATTAATGATCAATTCTTTCTAACTAATTCTTTAGAGTTATTGATAAAACCTAATTTATTGATATAACGAGTATTTTATTTAAGGATTAAGTTATTACCGAATAAAGATAAATTAAAATTTTAATGGAAAAGATCAATTCGGAAGCGTGTTCGGTTCTTTCATTTTAATCCATCTACCAAACTCGTTATTCTCATCTATAGCACCGAGTAGAGACATGAGTATTATGCGAGGTTTTGCATTATTTACTTCAGATAGAGCAACATTGAATCGACTGAGAAAAGCTTTAATACTTTCCCCTGGCTTCTGTTTCATTGCTGAAAGTGTTATAGCATCCTTGGCTTTGGTAACATACAGGCGGAACTGCTCTTTGAACTTTTTCGTCTGGTCAGAGAATCGGTCTATAGCCTTAGGTGGCAATTTTGTGAACCATAATGATGCAACACCTTCTAAGTAGAGATGAAAGTATGTGCATCTCATCTCGTCCGATGCCTTTGCTGCATTCATACTCCATTCATATCTGAAAAGGAAGTAGTTAGAATCAACAAGGTCGTTGTACGGAGGCAAAATTGGAGGATTGAACTTCTTTGGACAGTCTGCTTCAAGGATTTCGGTGAACAGAGTCCTATCGGGAGAGAAGTCCCATTCTCTTTCATTGCCAGCTTGATTCTTCTTCATGATTTGCTCTATCATATCCGAGATGTATTCTTCAGTGTTATGCCGCTCTGCGAAGCTGAGCTCTTTACCAAATGTTCGTCTGGGAAATCGGTCTTGATTAGATAGCTTAGGTGCTTTACCTTCCCGGCGAGGAGGTGCCCCCGTAACGGGAGTGGTGTTAATCCCTTATACATATGCTGGTCTATTAAATCTGTGTGAAAACTACGGGTCGAGCGTCATTGGGGTCGGTCGCGTATAGTCCACTCCAATCCAGAACACACAGACAGTTTGTGAAGAGTAAGGGACGATCACACAGAACAAAGTTCAAGTGCCAACTTAAGGTTAAGCACGACAAGGAAGGTCGCATACATCAGAACAAGTTGGGATAGCTAGCTCAACACAGTCAGAATCGGTCATACAACATAATACAATCATACAGAGGGGTCGTGCGCACGAAGCTAGCTCAAGAATGGTACTGGCCAAGGACGTAGGGCTCGTACATCCTGTAAAGATCACCCATATTGAGGAAGTCGCTTATTCTTGTACCAATGAAATCGGTCGTATAAGGCAAGGAGAAGAATTGGTTCCGGTCACATGATCCACTCTGCAGTCGTTCGTTCATGCTACCCCAATCGATCGTGCGTAGCAGGGAACACAAAGATGCCAGAAATCGCACATGCATCCCATGTCCGCTCATGGATTGCAACCTCAGTTGCTCGCTCGTTCTTCAATCAGTCACTAATGCTACAATCATATGCAACCTACTGGTCCAACAGATGCCAATTCCAGAGTGATCGCATATATGTCTACTCTACAAGCTTTGATTGGTCACCCATCTACCATAAGATACAGATGCTCCAACCAGGTAGTATATGCCAGTAAATTATAAAAGGCATAACATGATGATCGGGTCGGTCATTCTTATACTAACCGAGAAGCTTTGACAAGCCGCCTGCACGCTGATCGTCTGTCCACCCATTCAATGTGCTCAGACCTATGCAATTGCCCGTTCCTATGCAATCGCTCACTCCCATGAGGTCGCTCGTACAGGACAACTGAATACAACTATCGACAGTTGGTTACATCTAGGCAGTGACATTTTCGTAATTAATGAGACAGGCAACCCATAACCTGCATATATGGATTTCAGTTCATTTCTTCAGGGGAGCTTACCGATAAATAGGACATGTCTTCCACCATAAAGGGGATCGACTCCTTGCCACCATGAAGTGCTGCTGCATTCTTTCCTCCATTATTCCTTAAGCATTTCAACCATCATCATGATCTTTGTTCAAAGGTTATTAATCCATTTGTCCATGGCATCCATTAGAATCTGATAAGTGAGAAAAGATTAAAGACGTCCTCCGGCTTTGTCACTCATCCATCCTTCTCCTTCACGAATTCTTCCATTCCTTCATTGAATTTTGAGAATTTAAGTAAGATCTGTATATGAGAATATGTTTAGAGAATGAGAAGATGTATGAACAAAGAGAGTTTATATGTTTTGTAATCATTGTCATGATGATGCAAACTACCTTCATAGTGGATGTAGGCCTACCTTAGGGTCGAGCCACTCTAAAAACATTGTCTCCATTTTACTTTGCTCACATTTTTTACTTTCATCTTTAGTTGAGTGCGGCTCCATTTACTTTCTAATCATATTGGTGAAGTACGATTTTCGTACCCTTGGTGTTTGAGCCATTTTTTGGTGAAAACATTTGGCGTCTATCATGGGGCCGTGTTTGCATCTCCTTCCTTCGCACTTTTCTCTGATTCCAACAATCTACCGTTAAAATCTTAAACCGCCTCCTTCCTTGAAGCCATGGCTGGTTCGAAGAAAAGTAACAAGTCCATTAGAGCTACCACAATTGTTGAGGATGTTCATGGTGATGAAGCTATACCACAAGCTTTGAATCGAGAAGTTGAAGAATCCTCCAGGCCATCCGTAACACGAGATGAGTTGAATATGGCTATGACTGGTTTGAACGAAAAAAGGGATGCTACAACAAAAATCATGATGGAAAGGCTTGATGCCCTGATTAATGCTCAAGCCAATCTTCCTCCACCGAATGTTGTAAACAATGTTGATGAAAGAGAGGACTCATCTGCCTCAGACCCTAATCGATCCCACTTCTTAGTGGAATACAAGGGGGAGGCCGGAGTTGAGGGCTCTAAGGACAAAGCCCCACATCACGAGGTGAAACGTGCAACTCAGAGCGCCGTAAGTCCCACCAAAGGGACACCTCCCAAAAGAGGTGCAAGGCATCGGAGCTTGAACCGCGATCGTACCGGCAAAAGCATCGATGTCAATCCCATGGAATGAGCGGACGACGAGAAGCGCATTGCGGATGTGATTCAGTGAATAATAAAGGAAAAAACAGCCCAAGAGGATGATGAGAAAGAATGGAAGTTTTCACCCAGTAAAAACCTGTTTTCAGAAAGGATCCGTCAAGCGAAGTTTCCTAAGAAATTCACACCCCCGATAATAGCACCTTATGGTGGAACGGGAGACCCGAACATCTTCCTATTCAAGTATGATCAACACATGAATGGAGCTAGGGAAATTGATGAGATAAAATGCTTGTACATTCCTGTATTCCTAGAAGGTGTGGCTTCACTATGGTTCACTAGACTTCCACCTAAATGCATTGATCAATTTGCCGATTTGGTGAGAAGATTTCGAGACCAGTTCCGTCTTCAAACAACCAAAGCAAGGGATGTGATGTCGCTCAGCGAGATGGAACAGATGCCTGGAGAAACCATCAAATCTTTTCTTACACGATTCCATGTTGCGGCGGCCGATGTCATAGAACCAGAACCTTGGTACTTATTGGTAGCCCTGAAGGGTGTTATTGATAAGAAATCGAAATTTGGGAAATGGCTCAAGATGAAGAAACCCAAAACTCTAAAGAAGTAATATAAGAAAGTCGAAGAATATATGAGTGTGGAAGATGATGCGCTGAATATTCATAAGGTCATAGAAAGTAGTACTACCAAAGAAGGAAAAGGCAATGAGTTTCAAACTGACCAGAAGAATGACTCTGGGCAGAAGAGAGGAAGTGATGAGAAGGATATCAAAGCCTATAAGAAAACGCGGCTTTACAAGCATTGAGAATTGACTCTTTTAAATGAAACCCCAAAGAGAATCTACTCCGCCACAAAGGATTCGGGCATTTTTCCTCAAATGAAGCCTCAGAAGATTACTGAGTAGCAAGCCAACTCCGACAAATTTTGCCGATTTCATAATCAACCGGGGCATAGCACTAACGAATGTCGACACCTGAAAAGTTTGATTGAAGAACTCATCAGAATGAACCAACTTCAACAATATGTGAAGAATCCTCAAAATGCTCCGACTGCCCAGGGACAGAATAATACCGCCAATCAATCTGGTTCTAGTAAGAAAGATCAAGCACCCGATGATTCGAGACAGGAAATCAACATGATTTTGGAGGGCCCCACCCAGCTAAAAGTAGCTGGGCAGATATAGAAAGGTATGCTAACAAGCTGAAGGGTGTCTCGAAAGAAGAGAGGTGCATGGTTCTAAGCAACAAGCTCCCAATAAAGATGCCGAAGACTTCAGCCGATGATGTGGTATTCAGGGATAAAGAGTCTGACGGACTACCTGCACCAACTATCGATGCCATGGTAATCTTAATTGGTCTTGGCCATGCGGTTATGAAGAGAGTCCTAGTTGACACGGGGGCATCCGTTAATGTGATCTTCATAAACACATTTCAGAAAATGAGCATCTCTATGACAGAAGTGCGAGCCTATCCAAACAAAATCCATGGATTTACTGGACAACCAACGCAACCCATTGGTACAATTGACTTGCTCGTCGAACTAGCAGATGGGGAACGCAAGGTCTCTATGATGCAAACCTTCGTCTCGGTGGATGAGCCTCCGCCTACAATGCGTTCCTCGGGCGACCGACCCTCGCAGGCTTTAAAATTGCGCTAGCTCCATGGTGTTTAACTATGAAGTTTCCAACTGAGAATGGAATTGGTGTACTTAAGGGCGATCAGGCCACTGCAAGGGATTTCTATGTGACAGAGTTGCGTGAGGCAAAGAAGAAAGACTTGGGAAAGAATGCAGAGGCTCCACCCCGCATTCGCGAACTCCCCTTATAGCAATTAAGGAATGGTCCCTGCACTGGCAAACACAGTGGAGGGCAGAAAGAAATCGATCCTAGAAAAGCGAGTGCAGAGGACGAAAGAGCGGTCCCGGCTGAGATCACAATTCCTATAGCTGTTAATCCGAAGGATCCAAACCGTGTGCTAAATATAGGATCTCAGTTGAGCCCTGAATTGAAGAGTCAACTTATTATCTTTTTGAAAGCTAATTTGGACATGTTTGCATGGAACCATTCTGACATGAGTGGCGTATCTCCAGATGTTGCAGTCCATAAACTTCATACTAATCCACATGTTCCATCTATCAAACAGAAAAGGAGGATCCAGGGGCCAGAAAGGTCAAAGGCCTTGAAGGAGGAGGTCGACAGGCTATGGAGAACAACTTCATCAGGGAATCTACCTACCCAAATTGGGTTTCCAATCCTGTACTTGTAAAGAAAGCAAACAGCAAGTAGCGAGTCTGCATAGACTATTCGGATCTTAATAATGCCTGTCCAAAGGATAGCTTCCCTTTTCCCAGAATAGATCAATTGGTGGATTCCACGGCTGGGCATGAGTTGCTGTCTTTTACGGATGCGTATTATGGTTACAATCAAACCATGATGTACGGACCGGATCAAGAAGACACAAGTTTTGTCACTGATCTTGGCCTGTATTGCTACAAAGTGATGCCATTTGTCCTAAATAATGCAGGGGCAACTTATCAGCGATTAGTGAATGCTATGTTCAAAAAACAAATTGGTAGGACAATGGAAGTCTATGTCGATGATATGTTGGTAAAGTCAAAAAGAGGAGTTGATCATTTGGAAGATTTGGCCCAGATGTTCGATATTCTACGCCGATATGGTATGAAGCTGAATCCTTTAAATTGTTTCTTCGGGGTCGGTTCGGGCAAGTTCCTAGGGTTTATCGTCAACGCAAGGGGCATAGAAGCCAATCCAGAAAAAATATCATCCTTAAGGGAAATGCACACCCCAGGAACCAAGAAAAAGCTTCAGCGTTTAAATGGAAAAATTGCAGCTTTGAATTGCTTCATATCCAGCGCAACGGACAGATGTCTTCCCTTCTTCAATGCCCTTAGGAAAGGAAAGAAAGAGATACAATGGACTTCCGAAGGCCTTTGGAAGAACTAATCTAACACATGGTGACATCTCCAATGCTGTCAAAGCCAAGTGATGGAAAAGATTTGTTTATATAACTAGCAGTATCCGCCCATGCTCTAAGCGCAGTATTGGTAAGGGAGGATTCGAAGGTCCAAAGGTCGGTTTATTACATCAGTAAGAGATTATCCGGGGCAGAACTGAACTAACCAAAACTCGAGAAACTTGCTTATTGTTTACTTATCGCATCAAAGAAGCTTCGACCCTACTTTTAGGATCACCCTATCATGGTCCTCACGGATCAACCTTTGAGGTAAGTGTTGTTCCGACCAGAGACTTCCGGGAGGTTGTTAAAGTGGAATATTGAGCTTAGTCAATATAACATTACATTACATTCCATCCCCAAAAGGAAATTTACGGATGATACACCCCACGTCTATTAATGTAACTCACTAGGGGAATGCATTAGGTTTTGTGAAGCGCTATAGGTAAGCAGACACAGAATAATTAAGACAAATATAAATAATGCAGCAGCAGAAAATTTAAATTTTTATTTCAACCATAAAACATAATACCATGGTCCATAATTTCATAAGTCACAAAAACCATTCCAATAAAATAACTTCTGCCTTGCAGCATCAGAATACATAAGTAAATAAAAAGCATAATTTCCCCAATTAAAAGAGTTAAGCCATAGTAGGGACAAGAACTTGAGCCATACTTCAGAAGTAGCTCCTAGCAAGATTATATCTGAGTCCTGATTAAGTCTGAGTGTTTCCTCCTTGAGAACCTGGGGGAAATGGAAGAAAGAAGGAGAAACAACAAGGTCAGACATAAAGTCTGGCAAGTCTAGTTACTTTTAGCCAGTAGATAAATAAAAGCAACATGATAGGCATATAAAGTGGATAAGGGAGAGATCACTACATAAATGGAAGGTGTGACAAGGTAACCAAGATAAGGTGTATGTGCCTCCACAATGATTACTCTGCACTATTACTAGTATAACGAAAATGAGATGATCCCTTCCACTATAAGTTGGTAGACTTAGGGCATACATCCAAGTGTACCCTAACCACTACCCTAATCGATCGGCTCCCTACCCCATAGACATCCTGTGATTGCCCCACAGTAGAAGGTATCAATCCCTAAGTGGAAACCCTTAGTTTCCAAGATGTGCACAACCATATCTACTTGTGTCACGGTCGTCTTATCCTCTTCTGCCCGGCTCATGCACAGACATGGCCCGGTCGGTTTACGCCGCCCACACCATCTGTTTCGTTTGGATCTCTTATATTCAATCAGTAAGCGTGCCCGTTCTATGCCTAGTACGGAGTTCTTTATTTGATACATACTCCGGGTTACTGACTTGAAATGGGTCCCACACAATATGATACAAGCTCTGCCCTTTGTCTTGTATCCCCATTAGGTTTTCCATTGACCATGTATACCCTTAGGTGTCTTTAATTACATAGCCCTATGTCAGTTATGCTTACCGTAAAGGGTGTCTTTAATTACATAACTTTATTATATTTTTCCACCGGTTATTCATAGCACTAGTGTCTTTAATTACATAACCTTACTGGGTTAAGTTCGTGGACCTATATATAAATATTACCCACCCCCTTTAATTTACTTAACCCACCCACTACCCATCCAATTTAACTTAACCCTAACTTAAGTTCATAATCATACAATCTTTATGGATTAAATTAGGTTAGGTAGTCCAATTCTTTACCATGTCCATTTATGGTTTTATAATGGGCTAGACCTCCCATATTAGGCCTACAACATGTGGACGCTGGATATGCCGGTCGGGTACGGGCAGACTTATTCCATAGGTTGGCCTAATCTCGTGTCATAGCCCAATTCGTATTTACATAGGTCAGCATTAGTGGCTGCTGGATATGCCGGTCGGGTTCGAGCAGACTTCCGCCACTAATGCAACCTAACCTCGTGTCATAAGTACAATTACAATTCCTAATTATAATTACTAAATATTCCATCATTATTCAAATCTACCTATGCCATTATCGGTAATTATTTCTATGTTTCCCCATTTGAATTAGATGTCCAACATTACCTAAATTATGCCAGTTATAAACCCTTTTTCCCCGTTTCCTAACTAACATATTCACACGTATTCTGGCGGCATCTAGGCTCTAAAGTTGCCTAGCCGCAACAATGAAAAAGGGAATATGACAAAGGTGATAGTTTTTCAACATATCTTGGCATAGACATAAACTTAACATGATAGCAAGGTGAGAAGACATGTAATTTTTATTATAACAGAGTGGACATAAAACTGATGAACTTGTGGCAACTACGATGTAAAAGCAACGTAATGATATCTAGTCCAACTATTTAGATCTAGCATAATTAGGGTGACACAGCAACATGTTTAATCTAAAAATGGCTTCACATGTCAAGTTTACAACATATTAGATTGATCACAATATGACAGGTGAAAGGTGATTTGCATAAGGAACTAGATCTAGCCAATGTTACAATTGTCCAATTTAATAGATGTACATTCACTATAATATGGTTACAAGTCAAGATACACATAGGCAACATAATAGAACAAGCACAAATGTATTAGATCTAGGGAATTAGATCTATAATGACATAGTATATGATTTAGCACTTGCATAGATTCATACTTTACAACATATCCAAGTCACAGTCTTTCACAATTTACTTTCATTTATCTAAACCTAAAAACTAACTATAAACTCACAGCGTTAGGTTTAGAGAATTGAAAAAGAACGGATCTAGAATTTCTGAACTTGATTTGCAAAGTATGTTGGTTGTAGAAAACGGTTCAGTTCACACTCCAGCAGCATATGGCCTCCATGACTTCTAATGAAGAAAATATGAGAAATAGCCACATATTTATAGCTGTATAACCCTCTGAAACCGACTGCCACCACAGCCTTAGGGGTGTCGACACCCCTGTGGGTGGGTCGACCCCTAGGTCAACACCCCTCTAGGGGGGTCGACACCCCTCTAGGGGGGTCGACCCCCTAGAGCGGGAATTTTGCCGCTCTGAGGAATTTTTGAACTTGAATCATTGTGGATAAAATCCTGACTCATCTCTGACTCATGCGTATATATATAATTTTTCTGCGCGTATACAAATTTAAAACCCTCGTAACTTCCTTATACAATTTCCGTTTTACGCAAACCAAATGTCTATCTTGACCAGAATTTCGAGACGGACGCAATGGTGTAGACCGTTTCCTCTAATTATGAATATTAAATTAATTATTATTTAATTTATTCTCTTTAATGTCATTAAAAATTCGGGGTGTTACATTCTCCCCTACTCAAAGGATTTCGGCCCGAATTCTCTAAGTTGAGATGAATGCACATCCTACCATCCATCATCCATCTGCTCATCCACCAACCATTAACATCCATTGTCCTTAAAGATTTCTAATTCTTATATGAATAAATGCGAAAGTGTGTGTATATGTCCCAACACGAATGCGAAGATCAGGTAGTCTACTGATTCAGTTGACCTCCTTAATGCAATGTATGTTAGTGCCATGAATCTAATATGTATGCAAATAAACCTATTGTATCATACAAGTTCTATATGCTTGTACACCCATTCGTCCAAATGCAACATCCATATGCTAGTTCATCCATTTCTATCCATAAAAGAAAAAGAAAATGCACACACATCCATATGCAGCATGAAAGTGATTGAGCCGATCTTAGTGCCTAATGTATGTGTATATGCGTCCACAGGCAATCACTAGCAAACACTTGCATCCATCAAACATAACATGTTTCAAACACATGTTTACATCCATTTTATTCCTATCTAAAGATTGAAAATACTATAGATAAGATATACTCTATTGACAGAAACAAGCACTGATAAAACTTAGGAAAAGGAGTTAAGAACATACCCTCGAAAAGAAAAGGGTACGAAGCACGAATCTTGTCTTCGATCTCCCAAGTCGCATCTTCTGGGTTATCTCCCCATTGAACCTTTAGCAACTTGATCTCCTTATTGCTTAGCTTCTTAACTTCTGACCCAAGAATACAGGTAGGGACTCGTCTGACTGTCGCCTCCCGTTCCACTTCAACTTCTTCCAACATACTCGGCTCAACAACTTCTACGGTATCATGTAGGCACTTCCGCAGATGAGAGACGTGGAAATGTAGTGAACACCGGATAGATTTTCTGGGAGCTTTACTCGGTAGGCCATTTGGCTGATCCTCTCGGTTATTTGAAATGGTCCCACAAACCTAGGTGCCAACTTCCTTACTGATCCGAAGCGAACCACATTCCTTAAAGGCGATACTTTGATAAAAACTGAGTCTCCCACTTCAAATTCGATGTCAGTCCTTCTCTTGTCTGCATAGAACTTCTGCCTATCTTGAGTTGTCTTCATCCGCCGTCGAATAAGGTTAATCTTTTTGGACGTTTCCCAAACCATATCTGGTCCAAGTAATAATCTTTCTGTAGATTCCCACCAATAAGTCGGCGATTTACAGGGTCGTCCATACAATGCTTTGAAGGTTGCCATTCCGATGTTGGCCTAATAGCTGTTATTAGAGGAAAACTCTACTAAAGGAAGATGATATTTCCATCTCCCCCCGAAGTCTAGGATACACAGCCTTAAAAGATCTTCTAGAATTTTGTTCACCCTCTCCGTTTGCCCATCGGTCTGAGGATGATAAGCGGTGCTCAAAATCAACTGTGTATCGAATGCTTCTCGCAAACTCCTCCAAAATTCGCTGGTAAAGATGGGTCGCGGTCGCTCATGATGTTGGAAGGTACTCCATGAAGACGAACTATCTCTCGGACATAAATTGCTGCCAACCATGATGTCGTCCTCTTACTCTTAACTGGAATAAAGTGAGCGCTCTTAGTGAGTCTATCCACTACCACCCAAATGTTGGTGTTACCTTTCTTCGATCTAGGCAAACCATCCATGAAGTCCACAGAGACGCCCTTCCATTTCCACTGCGGAACCTCCAACGGATGAAGTAATCCACCGGGCTTCTTTTGCTCATCTTGGCTTGCTGGCAGACTAAACATTGAGAAACAAATTCGGCCACATCTTTCTTCTTCCTAGCCCAAAAGAAGACCCTCTTCATGTCCCTGTACATCTTATCACCGCCTAGATGAATGGTCATCTTAGAATGGTGGGCTTCTTTTAGGACTGCCATTATCAAGCTTCCAATTTGAGGAACACAAAGCCTTCCATCTCATCGCAACCACCCTTTTTCATCTATGGAATACCTACTGAGGTGACTAAAAGTCTCCCCTCTCCTGAGCTTATCCATGATGTCTAGAATCTGTAGGTCACCTTGTTGTGAAGCTCCTATCTAGTCCATAAGCGTCGGTCGTATCTCCAAGGATGCAAACAAATCAGGCAAAATCTTGATGGAGGGTCTAAAATAAAAACTGATATGAATTCCAAGTTCTTTCTTTCCACAAACAGAGGACTCAAGGCCATCCTCTTCCTAGTTAGTGCATCTGCCACTACATTACCCTTGCCAGGGGTATAAGCAATCTCAAAATCATATGAAGCCAAGAACTCCATCCACCATTGTTGCCATAAGTTGAGATCCTTCAGTGAGAATATAACTCGAACTTTTCTCCAAGTAAATAATGATGCTACGTCTTTAACGCAGATATTATGGCAGCTATCTCTAGATCATGGGTGGGGTAGTTCTTCTCATGAACTCTCAACTGTCTACCCCCATAACATATTACTTTCCCTTTTTGCATCAGAACTGCACCAAGCCCTGTACTGCATGCATTAGTGTAAATAGTAAACACTTTAATTCCATCGGGCAAGGTCAAGACTGGGGCTATTGTTAGAGCCCTTTTCAGTCGTTGGAAAGCAACGTCACAGTCTATGTCCCACGAGAATGCCAAATTCTTCTTTGTCAACCTAGTGAGAGGGGCTGATATCTTTGCGAAGTCCTTAATGAACTTCCTATAATAACCTGCCAACCCAAGAAAGTTTCTCACCTTGGTTGCATTTTTAGGAATCTGCCAATCTTGCACTGCGACCACCTTCGCAGGATCTACAACTATCCCTTCTTTGGAGACTACATTCCCCAAGAAACTCACCTCCTTTCTACAGAAATGGCATTTGGAGAACTTTGCTTTTAGTTGATGGCCACAGACAGTTTTCAAAACTTCTCCCAAATGTTGGGCATGCTCTTCTTCACTCTTGGAGAAGATTAAAATATCATCAACGAAGACTATGACGAATTTGTTTAGGAACTCCTGAAACACCCTACTCATCAAATCAACAAAATAGGCGGGTGCATTTGTCAACCCAAAAGGCATAACTAGCCATTCAAAGAAACCATCCAAAGTTCTGAAAGCAGTCTTATCTATGCTGTCCTCGGCCACCCTCAACTGATGGGACCCCGTAGCCAAGTCCAACTGAGAAAATACCAAGGCACCAACAAGCTGATCAAGTAAATAATCAATCCTTGGAAGTGGGTGTCTATTCTTTTTGGTGAGCCTATTCAATTCTCTATAGTCAACACACAAATGAAGTGAACCACCTTCCTTAGTTGCGAATACAACTTGAGCACCCCATTCAGATATGCTCCGTTTGATAAACCCTTTCTCAAGTAGCTCCCCTATTTGCTTACTCAACTCCCTCCTTTCCCATGGAGCCATGTGGCGCACTGGTAATGCAACTGGCTTTGTATTGTCCACCAGAAATATGCGGAAGTCGATCTCGCGCCTTGGAGGTAAACCCTGTACCTCATCAAAAACATCGGAATAATCTCGAAACAATGGAACAGACTGCAAATCATTTATGGATGCATTTAGAGACTCTAGGAAGCTAAGCATAACAGACCCTTGGCGGTCACAAGAAACTTCGAGGGTCTTCCCATGACAAGTCAGGAGTCTAACAACCCTCCTCTCACAATCCAGAATGGCCCCATACGTGGTAAGCCAATCCATTCCTAGAATCAACCGGTAGCCCATAAAACCGAGCACATACACGTCGCATTCAAACTCGACGCCTAACACAGATATTTTCAAACCCTAACAAATCATCGATAAATGAGCCGAACCACCAATGGTTTTTGAAACAACTACGGGATCTACTACCATACTGGTAATTAAGTGCAAAGATTCAACCATAGAACTAGATATAAACGAGTGTGAAGCACCAAAATCAAAAATTATTCTAACTGGATGGTTTGAAAGAGAAACTAAACCTTATGTGGAAATTTTTCTACCTCTTTCAGGTTCACTGGTTGCGAGAGCACGCACCTTCCCTTAGGGATGCACACAACCCATATCCAACCCGACCCAACCCACATAAACCCAACCCATCCTAGTTCGGGTCGGATATAGGTTACAATTTGTAACCCATACTATATACGGGTCGGGTTTGATATCTTGTTTAACCCAACCTTATTTTAACCCAACCCAACCCTATATTAAAAAACTAATTTAATATCTGTCCACTTAAAGTTAGAATAGTTCCTAGAATAATGTTTATTTATTCTATAGTAAATATGCAAAAAAGCATATTTTATGTCAATCCAAACTAGATAGAATTTGGCAAATATATTTTAAAGAGCAATTTAATGTATCTTAAAATGAAACACTTGTTCTGCTATACAGTAAATTAATTTCATATAATGTGTTTTACAATGAAATTTTAGTACAATATGTCTTATAATGAATCAGTTATTTTAAATGCATTATTCTAGAAAAAATCTGATATATTATACCGAATATTTTAATATTACTTTTAAACAAAATTCCCTTATACTCTCATTTTTGATTATATTCAGGCAACCCAACCCTACTAAACCCGACCCAACCCATACTTCAACCCAACCCATATCCAACCTCATATAGGGTCGGATACGGGTTGAACTACCTTAAACCCGTACCTATGCGGGTCGGATGTAGTATTTGGTCCAACCCGACCCAACCCATACTTTGTGCAGCCCTACCTGCCCTCCAGAAGTCCCTGCTCTTTGACCTTGTCCCTGCGATCCCTGTTTCTTCGGGCACTCTTTAGATAAGTGTCCGACTTCTCCGCAGTTAAAGCAATTGGCCTTCCTTCTCTTACAATCTTTGATCAAGTGACCCACCTTTCCACAATTGTTAAATTTTCTCTTATCCCTGCCTTTGTCATCTTTCCCTCCTTTCTTTTGTTGTTGCTGCTGTTGTGGTTGTTGTTGTTGTTGCCCCTTCTTGGGCCATACCTTCTTATTCTGCGATGTCCCCTCGGTCTTTGCTTCCTTCTTCTCTCCCTTGTCCTCTTCATGCACTAGGGCCATATCAACAAGCTTTTCAAAAGTGGCCCCCATTGGAATATGGGACATGGCTAAACCATGCAGAGGCTCATTCAGCCCTTTAGCAAACCGCAAAGCCCTTTTGTGCGGTGTATCCACCAACTCTAACCCAAACCCTGCCAGCTGGTTGAACTTGTTCACATACTCCTTTACCATCAAACTTCCTTGTTTGAGTGTTAAGAACCTCTCCATTTGTATGCTTCCCTCAGTTTGGGAAATAAATTTCATTTCGAACCTTTGTCTAAAGTCTTCCCAAGTTTCCACCGGACGTCCAGCTTGGGTGACTTCCCACCAAAATGAGGCTTCGTCCTTTAACGGCCAAGCAGCTAACTGAATTTTTCTTCGGTCCTCCACTTCAAAGATTACGAATAAGTCCTCGGTCTCCTTAAGCCAATTCCGAGCTTCTACGAATGTCTCGTTCCCAGTGGAATGGCCTTCCTCCTATAGCATGGAAGTCTTTGCAGATCTTGGCAAAGTTATCAGCTCTTGGAGGGGGAGGAGGAGGAGGAATAACTGGTGCAGCTGGGGGGGAACATTTCCTTGGCCTTCGGCAGGTGTCGTGGCCTCCAAATACCTACAGAACCATCCGGGTATTGTGACACCCTCTGGGATATTAGGGATGTTTCGTTCCCCAGACATGCTGAAAAAAGAAAAAGGAAGAAATTTAGATAAAGGACCGAAGGATACTACATATGGCTTTTTGGGGAATGTTTATTTTTTCAAAACAGACTTTTCTTTTGAAAATTCTTTCTTTTAAAACCTTTTTTGAAAATAATTTCCAAAAGCTTTTATCTAATCTGGTAACCTTCAACTCTGATACCAAGTGTGACACCCCACGTCCGTTAATGTCATTCACTAAGAGAATGCATTAAGTTTCGTGAAGCGCTATATGTAAACAGACACAGAATAATTACAAGAAAGATATAAATAAGGAAGCAGCGGAAATTTTTTATTTTTATTTCAACCATAAAACATAATACCATGGTCCACATTTTCATAAGTCACAAAAACCATTACAATAAAATAACTTATGTCTTGCACCATCAGAGTACATAAGTAAATAAAAAGCATAATTTCCCCGACTAAAAGAGTTAATCCATAGTAGAGACAAGAACTTGAGCCATACTTCAGAAGTAGCTCCTAGCAAGATGATATCTGAGTCCCGATTAAGTCTGAGTGTTTCCTCCCTGAGAACCTGAGGGAGGGGGGAAAGGAAGAAAGAAGGAGAAACAACAAGGTCATACATAAAGTCTGGCGAGTCTAGTTACTTTTAGCCGGTAGATAAATAAAAGCAACATGATAGGCATATAAAGTGGATAAGGGAGAGATCACTACATAAATGGCAGGTGTGGCAAGGTAAGCAAGATAAGGTGTATGTGCCTCACTAATGATAACTCTGCACTATTACTAGTATAACGAAAATGATATGATCCCTTCCACTATAAGTTGGTAGACTCAGGGCATACTTCCGAGTATAACCTTACCACTACCCTAATCGATCGGCTCCCTACCCCATAAATATCCTGTGCTGGCCCCACAGTAAGAGGTATCAATCCCTAAAGTGGCAACCCTTAGTTTCCAAGATGTGCACAACCATATCTATTGGTGTCACGGTTGTCTTATCCCCTTCTGCCCGGCTCATGCACGCACATGGCCCGATCAGTTTGCGTCACCCACACCATCCATTTTTGTAACACCCCACGTCCATTAAGGTCACTCACAAAGGGAATGCCTTAACTTCAATGGAGCATTATGGGTACTGGAACAGAAATATTACAAGACAGACATATATAAAACAGCGGAAAGTAAAGTGGAAGTACTTAAAATCATTTATTAAATATAAATGTTTACAATAAAAGCCCATCAACTTCCAATACCCAATTACATAGTTAAAATATCTGTCTTGCTCAAAAACAAAGAAGCATAAAAACAAACTGTAGTATTCCCCAATAAAGCAAAGCAAGCCATAGCCAAGAGAAATCCAAGTCATACATGAAAGAGCCTTGGAGCTTGGTAAGATCCGAACTAAGCTGTATACCCACCCTGCGAACCTAGGGGGGAAACGGAAGAAAAAGAGGCGAAACAAAACGGGTCAGTCATAAAGACTGAGTAAGTCCTAGTGACTTTCAGCATAAAAATAGTTAAGGATAATATAACATGAGTAAACTGAAAGTAAACATAAGCATGATGACAAGATAAGCAATAGGCAAGATAACTAAGGGTAACATGATGTGATTTTTGTCAAGTAACATCGCAAGGTTCCCATTCAAGATAAACTAAGTATAATTTCGTAAGATTCCTATCAAGCATAACAAGATTCCTCTGCTTCGCCATTAAAAGATTTCTGTGATATCTATTTGCTCTGCACCACCTAACTAACATCCTCACAAGTGTCTTACAAGGAATGATCTGTATTCTTACTAGTACTCCAACTAGTGTCCTATGTAACAAGGATCCTTACCTCTACTAGTGTCCCAACTAGTAGCCCTTGTTATATAATAAGGTGATCCTGCCTACTGAACATAAGTGATAATAATAATGGTAGTTTCGTGTACCCCTAGCTGCTGTCATAGGTGTCGCCTGCTCCTATCTCCACTAGTGGTACACACTACCCTCCCCATTCTAATATTCATAATATGGTAGTTGTACTCCTAGCTGTTGTCATAGGTGCCGCCTGCTCCTATCTCCGCTAGTCGTACTCACTCGATCGGCTCCCTAACTCGTAGATACCCGTGCTGGCCCCACAGTGGGGTGTATCATTTCCCAAAGTGGCAACCCGATACAACTTGGGGATGCACGGCTTATACCTACACGATGCAACAACGTCTTACCTACCAGCCTGGGTCCACACACGCATATGAAACCCGTTGGACTTGCGTTGCCACCGCTAACCCGTTTTGACATCTTACAATCAAACCCAGTATGCGTGTCCCGTCCTCGACATGGGTCGAGCTCACAAAGATATGTAATGAGCTACTGGCCTGAAAAGGGTCCCCTTTCCTCGACACAAGATTCCCTCCTATGCTTGGTCCCCTCTAGTAATTCTTACTTAACCCCTTCTTATTCATGTCCACTTACATGCTTAAATTTTGGTTAAGTATACACCAGTTATGTCTTACATGTTACCCATGTCCTCCACTTAACCCCTACATCATCCTCATGTCTTAATACATGCTTTATCTTGGTTAAGTGCTTATAGGTTATATTTTACATGTCATTCATATTACCCCCAACGTCGGGGTTTAACCAAGCGCCTTGGCTTTATCTGCCATTAGACCCTATGTCTATCAATTAACTATGTGTTTGTGCTACCTCATCAATCTTATCATTTAACTTGGTTATTTCCATTTATACCAACCTTCAACTTGCTTATTAATTCACTTCTTAACTTGAACTATACTAAGTCCATTAATAAGCCCACAACATGTTATTCCTATGATTCATACATTAATCCATGTTATGGTACAATAACATGTTCTTATTCAATCTTTACAACCAAGTACCCCTTAACTTACAAACACACTGGAGAGAGAGAGAATAATTCCCTAAATACCAACCCCGAAGACCGGAATCAACATCAAATTGATACTCAGAGGATTATCCAACCTAACCAATGTTTTGTTCCTTTTTATAATATAACTTATGTCGCCTTCAATTGTAAATTCATTCTTGTCTTTACATATTGCTTAATCTACAATGAAGCACATCTTCCCTTATTATATAAGTTATCTCATCTTATCTATTGTTCCACCTAACTTACTTTATTCCATAAGTTATCATTCCCACTTAGGCATTAATTAAGATTTACTTAACTCAACCATTCATGTCATAATAGTTAAGTGTCATTAGCCTGGTCATATTACTTAACCCACCCATTCATACCATATTGGTTAAGTGTTCTTAGTTTACTTAACCCTACCCACTGGTCTAATTACCATGTTATGTTGGTTAAGTATTACTATTCGTATTTCCACATGTCACCCACATGTCACCCACTTAACTCCTATGTCCCACCACATGTTTATCTGGTTAAGTATTTCTTAATTCATTAAGGCCGTAACCCTATAAAGACCTCTCACATTAGACTTACATTTAAGGCAGCTGGATTTGCCGGGCGGGTCCGGGCAGTCTTACACCATAAAAGAGTCTAACCTCGTGTCTTTACAACTGTTACGCTTTTAATTTGGGCCTAGGACCTCTCACATTGGGCTACCATTAGTGACTACTGGATTCGCCGGGCGGGTCCGGAAAGTTTTACGTCACGAATGAGTCCAACCTCGTGTCCTAAGCATTGATTATAACTTATAATCATGTACCCCAGTCTTAATAATTTCCCTATTCAAATTATTAATTAATTCCTAATTTAACGATGTCCATAATTGACTCAATTATGTTCATCAATTAATGGTATGCAAAATCATACCAATTTTATCACAATTTATCTTATGCCATTAAAGGTAACTTATCTCAATTTATATTTATCCCTCCTTTAAGGCTATTACATGCCAACTACCCAAAACCCACTTAGGCGTGTTCATATTAGCCCTTTTTCAAGACATAAATTATCATATGTGTTTCAACTACAAATCTCACATAATTAACATATGCCCAAGTTCTAGATTACATATCAGTTTTACACATGCCCAATTCATACCAAATCTACATATGTTCAGTTCATGCTGTTTTATACGTATGCCAATTTTTATGTCAATTTACACATATCAAGTTCTAGCCAAAAATTACATATGCCAATCCCAATTCTTACAATTACCATTTTAATGGCAATACCCAATTATCAAATTTCATATTAATGGCAACAATACCCATATATCCAATTTTCATGTTATGCCATTAATTCCACCAATCACATATATCCGAATAGGTAATATTCCCATACTTTTCCCCGTATTCAATCGTACGCAGAATCGTGGTTTAGGCCCAGATCTGAAATTGATCTAGATTCATCAAAAGAAAATAAATAGGGGAAAGGTAGAATTTTGCAATAAAACAAGATCAGAGAGAAAACAGCATAAATCATCATGATAGGCATAAAGATTAGATCTTGATAATAATATCAACATGAATCCAAGAAACTGATTTACAACGACTGAATAGAGCATGAACTAGACATAAGAATGGAGATGAACAAGTCTCAAAACCCAAGGTTCAAAGGTAAACAGGAATAGGTCTGAATTGATAAACATGCTTATATCCAATTACACTTTATTCCATAGCCATATTAAAATTAAGTATTTTAATCTAAAAAGTAACTAGAACTTACTTAGCATGGCTAGCGAATTAAGAACTGAAAGTGTAGAAACGTTGTAGAGTTGTTAATTCATCTCCTTGAATTGTTGTAGAAGTCTTCATCTTTGCATTGGATTGCGTATGAAAGCTTAAGAAGAAGATTAGAGACGGCGGCCATGACCAAGAGGGATTTCAGCAGAGTAATGGTGGTTAGATATGTTGTAGTGAATTAGGGTTTAGGCATCAGGGGGTTTATATAGGATTTAGGACTAGTCTAGGCCCTTAGATTAACCCTAGTTTAGATCTGAACCATCCAATCTCGTCACAGGCCAACAGAACAGACCCAAAGGAGCAAGCAGGTGCTCCAGGCCAACCTGGCCCGACCAAGGAGGTCGACCCCCAGGTCGACACCCAGGTCGACTGCCCAGTCGACCTGGTCCTGGGGGGTCGACTCCCCAGTCGACCTGGGGCTGGGCGGGAAATTTTCCCGCCCAGTCTGTTTGGGGCTAAATTCGAAAATCTGTTTTCGTTTTCTGATTTTTCGTGAAACTTCTAGAGGCCATATCTTGGTCATACGGACTCCGATTTACGAAATTTCGAACTCGTTTCCAACCAAAATTCCGAGATGAACGCAACGGCGCAACCCGTTTCTCTTGATTCTTATTTTAAAATTTAATTCTGCCTTGATTCTTGTATTAACATGTTATAAAAATTCGGGTTGTTACATTCTCCTCTCCTTAAAGGATTTCGTCCCCGAAATCTTCAAGTTAAGAAGAATGTGTCCCACCATCCAATCATCCATCTACTCAATCATCAATCACAGGCATTCATTGTCCTTAAGAAATTTCTAATGCTGTATGAACATATGCAAGAAGTGTGTGTATACGTTCCTTGTCTATTGCAAATGATCAGGCCTGATTGATCTTCTAGATGCAAAATATGTTTAGTGCCATGAGTCCAACATGTATGCAAATAGTCCTAGTCACATAAACACTATATGTGTGCACAAACATCCATCCATATGCAACATCCGTATGATAACACATTCAATTTCATCCACAAACAAGGGTAAACACACATGCATATGCAATATGAAAGGTGACTGAGCCGATCTAGTGCCTAATGTGCGTGTATATGCATCCACGAGCAACCACTAGCAACCACTTGCAACCACTTGCAACCATCAATCATAACATGTCTCAAACACATGTTTACACCCAACTGTTCCTACCTAAAGATATAGTCGAATGATAGAAGCAAGTAAAAACTCTGCGCCCATCAAAGCTGGAAATCTACGTCACATATATACTGATTAGGAGAAGAATTCCCTAAGCACCAGCCCCAAAGACCGAAATCAACATCAGACTGACACCCAAAGAAATTCTCAACCCAACCAATATATATGTGATTCTAGGAAACTAAGCATGATGGACTCCTTTTAGGTCACAAGAAATCCCTTCCTAAAACCAACCCATATCCTATAAAACCCAAAAGGTTTAATCAACCCAACGGACACCCTCAAGCCCCAACATGTAAAACTAACAGATGAGTCATACTCCCTATGGGGTTTGCAACAGAAATTGGATTGAGAATAGGACCGAGAGGATATACACAAAAGATAGCATGCAAGTAACCTCTACAGGAAAAAGGAATCAAGAATATACTCTTAAAAAGAGATGTGATGCACGAATATAGTCTTCAATCTTCTAAGCCACATTCCCTTGAGCTTAACTCCATTGTGCTTTGACCGACTTTAACTTCACAATTTCATAGCTCCTTGATTCTTATTTCCAAAATACGAGTTGGAACTCATTTCACTGTTGCCTCTCGTTCCACTTTCACTTATTCTCCCTCTAGTAAACTCGGTCTCAAACATAACTGTGTACTGAGGGTTCCATGTAAGCTCTCCAAAATTCACTAGTGAATCTTGGATCTCGTTCACTTACTAGAAGGTATTCCACATAGATGAATTATCTCTTGAAAATAAACAAATGTCAACCATGTTGCCCAATGTACTTACTTAGGTGACTCTCTACAACTCATGCATAAGCGAAATGACCCATCCGCCTTAGTGGCGAACACTACTCGAGCGGATCAATAAACGTATCTAGAGATTCTAGGTAACTAAGCATGGCAAAAACTCTAAGGGTTACACTAGACTTCGAGGGCATTACCGAGGTAAGTCAAGAGTCTAACTACCCTCCTTTCAAAACCGAGAATGGCACCCTTATTGGATAACCACTCCACCCCTAGAATCCACTCCTAGCCCAAAAATCATAAGCATTCCTTCTAAGCTCAATACCTAGTATAGGCATTCTCAAATCCAAACAAATCATGAATAAATGAGCCAATTCCCCAATAGGATTTGAGACAAAAATTGGGATCTCCAATACGCTAATACTAAGGTGCAGAGACTCAACTATCAAAGCAGAATTAAAAGGATGCGATGTACAAAACAAAGTTCTAGTGGGATAATAGAAAAGAAAGCTAAACTTTTAACAGAAATGTTACCGCCTCTCTTAGGTATACAATTTCCCTCTCGACGATCTTGCCTTTTTGCCCTTGTCCTTGTCCTATACTTAACTACATGTCCCTTTTTACCATACTAAAGATACTCTCTCTTGTCATGGGTTCTACTATTCTTTCACTTTGTCCTCTTTCCTTTCACCTTTTTCCTCCTTCGTGGATTAAGCTATAACAACTAGTCTCTTGTTCTTACTGTCCTTGTATAGTTTGTTGACAAGTCCTTCGAAGCTACCTCCAACGCACGGCAATTCTACACAGCTTGGAATACGATTAGTCGCAAGTAAAACTATTGCGGCTACAGATGGAGGTTGGGCACTTCTTTGCCCTCCGACATATGTTGGATGCCTACGAAACTATGGTGAAAAGAGAGAGAGGAGAGATTTCAAGAGGGAATCAAAAGATAGTGCATATGGCTTTGGGGAATATTCCTTTTAATCAAAACAAAATTTTCTTGAAAATTTGCTTCTTTGTAAATGTTTTGAAAACTAGTTCAGAAGGTTTTTGAAAACTTTTGCCCAGTCTGGTAACCTTCTGCTCTGATACCAAAATGTAACACCCCACGTCCATTAAGGTCACTCACAAAGGGAATGCCTTAACTTCAATGGAGCATTATGGGTACTAGAACAGAAATATTACAAGACAGACATATATAAAACAACGGAAAGTAAAGTGGAAGTACTTAAAATCATTTATTAAATATAAATGTTTACAATAAAAGCCCATCAACTTCCAATACCCAATTACATAGTTAAAATATATGTCTTGCTCAAAAACAAAGAAGCATAAAAACAAACTGTAGTATTCCCCTATAAAGCAAAGCAAGCCATAGCCAAGAGAAATCCAAGTCATACATGAAAGAGCCTTGGAGCTTGGTAAGATCCGAACTAAGCTGTATTCCCACCCTGCGAACCTGGGGGGAAACGGAAGAAAAAGAGGCGAAACAAAACGGGTCAGTCATAAAGACTGAGTAAGTCCTAGTGACTTTCAGCATAAAAATAGTTAAGGATAATATGACATGAGTAAACTGAAAGTAAACATAAGCATGATGACAAGATAAGCAACATGCAAGATAACTAAGGGTAACATGATGTGATTTTTGTCAAGTAACATCGCAAGGTTCCCATTCAAGATAAACTAAGTATAATTTCATAAGATTCCTATCAAGCATAACAAGATTCCTCTGCTTCGCCATTAAAAGATTTCTGTGATATCTATTTGCTCTGCACCACCTAACTAGCATCCTCACAAGTGTCTTACAAGGAATGATCCGTATTCTTACTAGTACTCCAACTAGTGTCCTATGTAACAAGGATCCTTACCCCCTACTAGTGTCCCAACTAGTAGCCCGTGTTATATAATAAGGTGATCCTGCCTACTGAACATAAGTGATAATAATAATGGTAGTTTCGTGTACCCCTAGCTGCTGTCATAGGTGCCGCCTGCACCTATCTCCACTAGTGGTACCCACTACCCTCCCCATTCTAATATTCATAATATGGTAGTTGCACTCCTAGCTGCTGTCATAGGTGCCGCCTGCTCCTATCTCCACTAGTCGTACCCACTACCTTCCCCATTCGATCGGCTCCCTAACTCGTAGATACCCGTGCTAGCCCCACAGTGGGGTGTATCATTTCCCAAAGTGGCAACCCGATACAACTTGGGGATGCACGGCTTATACCTACATGATGCAACAACGTCTTACCTACCAGCCCGGGTCCACACACGCATATGAAACCCGTTGGACTTGCGTTGCCACCGCTAACCCGTTTTGACCTCTTACAATCAAACCCAGTATGCGTGTCCCGTCCTCGACATGGATCGAGCTCACAAAGATACGTAATGGGCTACTGGCCTGAAAAGGGTCCCCTTTCCTCGACACAAGCTTCCCTCCTATGCTTGGTCCCCTCTAGTAATTATTACTTAACCCCTTCTTATTCATGTCCACTTACATGCTTAAATTTTGGTTAAGTATACATCAGTTATGTCTTACATGTTACCCATGTCCTCCACTTAATCCCTACATCATCCTCATGTCTTAATACATGCTTTATCTTGGTTAAGTGCTTATAGGTTATATTTTACATGTCATTCATATTACCCCCAACGTCGGGGTTTAACCAAGCGCCTTGGCTTTATCTGCCATTAGACCCTATGTCTATCCATTAACTATGCGCTTGTGCTACCTCATCAGTCTTATCATTTAACTTGGTTATTTCCATTTATACCAACCTTCAACTTGCTTATTAATTCACTTCTTAACTTGAACTATACTAAGTCCATTAATAAGCCCGCAATATGTTATTCCTATGATTCATACATTAATCCCTGTTATGGTACAATAACATGTTCTTATTCAATCTTTACAACCAAGTACCCCTTAACCTACAAACACACTAGAGAGAGAGAATAATTCCCTAAATACCAACCCCGAAGACCGGAATCAACATCAGATTGATACTCAGAGGATTATCCAACCTAACCAATGTTTTGTTCCTTTTTATAATATAACTTATGTCGCCTTCAATTGTAAATTCATTCTTGTCTTTACATATTGCTTAATCTACATGAAGCATATCTTCCCATATTACATAAGTTATCTCATCTTATCTATTGTTCCGCCTAACTTACTTTATTCCATAAGTTATCATTCCCACTTAGGCATTAATTAAGATTTACTTAACTCAACCATTCAAGTCATAATAGTTAAGTGTCATTAGCCCGGTCATATTACTTAACCCACCCATTCATACCATATTGGTTAAGTGTTCTTGGTTTACTTAACCCTACCCACTGGTCTAATTACCATGTTATGTTGGTTAAGTATTACTATTCGTATTTCCACATGTCACCCACTTAACCCCCATGTCCCACCACATGTTTATCTGGTTAAGTATTTCTTAATTCATTAAGGCCGTAACCCTATAAAGACCTCTCACATTAGACTGACATTTATGCAGCTGGATTTGCCGGGCGGGTCCGGGCAGTCTTACACCATAAAAGAGTCTAACCTCGTGTCTTTACAACTGTTACGCTTTTAATTTGGGCCTAGGACCTCTCACATTGGGCTACCATTGGTGACTACTGGATTCGCCGGGCGGGTCCGGGCAATTTTACGTCACGAATGAGTCCAACCTCGTGTCCTAAGCATTGATTATCACTAATAATCATTTAACCCAGCCTTAATAATTTCCCTATTCAAATTATTAATTAATTCCTAATTTAATGATGTCCATAATTGACTCAGTTATGTTCATCAATTAATGGTATGCAAAATCATACCAATTTTATCACAATTTATCTTATGCCATTAAAGGTAACTTATCTCAATTGATATTTATCCCTCCTTTAAGGCTATTACATGCCAACTACCCAAAACCCACTTAGGCGTGTTCATATTAGCCCTTTTTCAAGACATAAATTATCATATGTGTTTCAACTATAAATCTCACATAATTAACATATGCCCAAGTTCTAGATTACATATCAGTTTTACACATGCCCAATTCATTCCAAATCTACATATGTTCAGTTCATGCCATTTTATATGTATGCCAATTTTTATGTCAATTTACACATATCAAGTTCTAGCCAAAAATTACATATGCCAATCCCAATTCTTACAATTACCATTTTAATGGCAATACCCAATTATCAAATTTCATATTAATGGCAACAATACCCATATATCCAATTTTCATGTTATGCCATCAATTCCACCAATCACATATATCCAAATAGGTAATATTCCCATACTTTTCCTCGTATTCAATCGTACGCAGAATCGTGGTTTAGGCCCAGATCCAAAATTGATCTAGGTTCATCAAAAGAAAATAAATAGGGGAAAGGTAGAATTTTGCAATAAAACAATATCAGAGAGAAAACAACATAAATCATCATGATAGGCATAAAGATTAGATCTTGATAATAATATCAACATGAATCCAAGAAACTGATTTACAACGACTGAATAGAGCATGAACTAGACATAAGAATGGAGATGAACAAGTCTCAAAACCCAAGGTTCAAAGGTAAACAGGAATAGGTCTGAATTGATAAACATGCTTATATCCAATTACACTTTATTCCATAGCCATATTAAAATTAAGTATTTTAATCTAAAAAGTAACTAGAACATACTTAGCATGGCTAGCGAATTAAGAACTGAAATCGATGTAGAAACGTTGTAGAGTTGTTAATTCATCTCCTTGAATTGTTGTAGAAGTCTTCATCTTTGCATTGGATTGCGTATGAAAGCTTAAGAAGAAGATTAGAGACGGCAGCCATGACCAAGAGGGATTTCAGCAGAGTAATGGTGGCTAGATGTGTTGTAGTGAATTAGGGTTTAGGCATCAGGGGGTTTATATAGGATTTAGGACTAGTCTAGGCCCTTAGATTAACCCTAGTTTAGATCTGAACCATCCAATCTCGTCACAGGCCAACAGAACAGACCCAAAGGAGCAAGCAGGTGCACCAGGCCAACCTGGCCCGACCAAGGAGGTCGACCCCCAGGTCGACACCCAGGTCGGCTGCCCAGTCGACCTGGTCCTGTGGGGTCGACTCCCCAGTCGACCTGGGGCTGGGCGGGAAATCTTCCCGCCCAGTCTGTTTGGGGCTAAATTCGAAATTTGAAAATCTGTTTTCGTTTTCTGATTTTTCGTGAAACTTCTAGAGGCCATATCTTGGTCATACGGACTCCGATTTACGAAATTTCGGACTCATTTCCAACCAAAATTCCGAGACGAACGCAACGGCGCAACCCATTTCTCTTGATTCTTATTTTAAAATTTAATTCTGCCTTGATTCTTGTATTAACATGTTATAAAAATTCGGGTTGTTACAGTTTTGTTTGGATCTCTTATATTCAATCAGTAAGCGTGCCCCTTCTCCGCCTAGTATGGAGTTCTTTATTTGATACCTACTCTAGGTTACCGACTTGAAATGAGTCCCACACAATATGATACAAGCTCTCCCCTTTGTCTTGTATCCCCGCTAGGTTTTCCACTGACTATGTATACCCTTAGGTGTCTTTAATTACATAGCCCTATGTCATTTATGCTTACCCTAAAGGGTGTCTTTAACTACATAACTTTATTATATTTTTCCACCGGTTATGTATACCACTAGGTGTCTTTAATTACATAACCTTATTGGGTTAAGTTTGTGGGCCTATGTTTAAATATTACCCACCCCCTTTAATTTACTTAACCCACCCACTACCCATCCAATTTAACTTAACCCTAACTTAAGTTCATAATCATACAATCTTTATGGATTAAATTAGGTTAAGTAGTCCAATTCTTTACCATGTCCATTTATGGTTTTATAATGGGCTAGACCTCCCACATTAGGCATACAACATGTGGATGCTGAATATGCCGGTCGGGTTCGGGCAGACTTATTCCACAGTTGGGCCTAACCTCGTGTCATAGCCCGATTCGTATTTATGTACTTAGACCTCCCACATTAGGTTCAGCATCAGTGGCTGTTGGATATGCCGGTCGGGTCCGGGAAGACTTCCGCCACTAATGCAACCTAACCTTGTGTCATAAGTACAATTACAATTCCTAATTGTAATTACTAAATATTCCATCATTATCCAAATATAACTATGTCATTATAGGTAATTATTTCTATGCTTCCCCATTTGAATTAAATGTCCAACATTACTTATATTATGCCAATTATAAACTCATTTTCCCCCGTTTCCTAACTAACGTATTCACACGTATTCTGGCAGCATCTAGGTTATAAAGTAGCTTAGCCACAACAATGAAAAAGGGAATATGAAAAAGGTGATATTTTTTAAACATATTTTGACATACACATAAACTTAACATGATAGCAAGGTGAGAGGACATGTAATTTTCATCATAACAGAGTGGACATAAAACTGATGAACTTGTGGCAACTATGATGTAAAAGCAACATAATGAGATCTAGTCCAACTATTTTGATCTTGCATAATTAGGGTGACATAGCAACATGTTTAGATATAAAAAGGGCTTCACATGTCAAGTTTACAATATATTAGATTGATCACAATATGACAGGTGAAAGGTGATTTACATAAGGAACTAGATCTAGCCAATGTTAGAACTGTCCAATTTAATAGATATACATTCACATAATATGGTTACAAGTCAAAATCCACATAGGCAACATAATAGAACAACCACAATTGTATTAGATCTAGGGAATTAGATCTATCATGACATAGTATATGATTTAACACTTGCATAAAATCGTACTTTACAACATATCCAAGTCATAGTCTTTCACAATTTACTTTCATTTATCTAAACCTAAAAAAAATTAGAAACTCACAGCGTTAGGTTTAGAGAATTGAGAAAGAACGGATCTAGAATTTCTGAATTTGATTTGCAAAGTATGTTGTTGTAGAAAATGGTTCAGTTCGCACTCCAGCAGCATATAGCCTCCACGACTTCTAATGAAGAAAATATGAGAAATAGCCACATATTTATAGCTGCAGAACCCTATGAAACCGACTGCCACCTCTGCCCTAGGGGTGTCGACACACCTGTGGGTGGGTCGACACCTAGGTCGACACCCCTCTAGGGGGGTCGACCCTCTAGAGCGGGAATTTTGCGGCTTTGAGGAATTTTCGAATTTGAATCGTTCTAGATAAAATCCTGACTCATCTCTGACTCATACGTATATATATAATTTTTCTGCATGTATACAAACTTAAAACCCTCATAACTTCCTCATACGGTGTCCATTTTACGCAAACCAAATGTCTATTTTGACCAGAATTTCGGATGCAATGGTGCAGTCAGTTTCCTCTAATTATGAATATTAAATTGATTATTATTTAATTTATTCTCTTTATTGTCGTTAAAAATTCGGGGTGTTACAACGGAAAAGCATTTGCTGATTTCATTAAAGAATTTACCGACCGAGGAGAGATAAAAAAAGGAGTCTGATACTGAAACCGACATCCAATGGAAATTATTCGTTGATGGAGCATCAAACGATTACTGCTATGGGGCAGGGGTAGTCCTGGAAACCCCTGAAGGAAGATCTATATACTACGCGCTAAGATTAGAATTTCCATCAACAAATAACAAAGCTGAATATGAATCCCTCGTTGCAGGAATAAGACTAGCAAGAGAATTACAGCTAAAAACCATACAAATCATCAGTGACTCCCAACTAGTAGTGTACTAGGTCCGTGGAGAGTTCCAAGCCAAAATGGGTAACTTACCAACTTATCAATCTAAGGCCTTGGAACTACAGGAGAGCTTCGAGCATTATACCATATCTCACATTCCGAGGGAAGAAAATACCAAGGCGAATTTACTGGCAAAGTATGCAAGCACGGGAGATGCACAACTTATAGGATTATTCCTAGTGGAGGTCCTCTCCAGCCCCAGCATGGAACAAATTGAGATGGAATAGGTCATGGTAGTGGAGAATGAGCCAGACTCGTGAATGACACCAATCGAAGAGTAAATCATGATAGAATTACATGAGGGTAAATGCGATGGTCTTACTGGTGGCCAGACATTGGCCAAGAAAATTCTGCGATATGGTTACTTCGTTGTGTTACAAAAAGGATTCGAAAGCAATCATGATAGAATAACATGAGGGTGAATGCGGTGGTCATACTGGTGGCCAGACATTGGCTAAGAAAATTCTGCGATATGGTTACTTCTGGCTAGACATAAATAAGGACTCCGTAGCATATACCAAAAGATGCGACAGATGTCAGAGGTTTGCAAAAATTTCAAGGATGTCATCAACAGTTATAACCCAGATGGTCAGCCCATGGCCATTCTCCATCTGGGGCATCGATCTTATAGGAGCACTTCCAACCTCAAAATCTAGTTATAAATATGCCATTGTTGTTGTTGATTATTTTACGAAATAGGCTAAAGCAGAACCATTAGCAACTATAACCTCAAAGAAAGTAATTAAATTTGTCTTGGAAAATATCATTTGTAGGTTCAGAGTGCCACCAAAAATAATCACGGACAACGGAACCCAATTTGAGAGCGAAGAATTCCAAAATTTTCGTGCCAAGTATAAAATACAGAAAAGTTATTACGCAGTTGCCCATCCGCAAGAAAACGGGAAAGTGGAAGCGGTAAACAAAATCATTAAATTGACCATCAAAAAGAGATTGGAGAAATCTAAAGGTGGTTGGGCAAATGAGCTTCCACTAGCACTATAGGCATACCGTACCACTCATAAAACTGTGAATGGGCACACTCCATTTTCCTTAGCTTTCGGCTCTGAAGCCATGTACTCGGTGGAACTAAAGTTCCCACCCATAGGAGGATTCACTTCAATCAAGAAGAAAATGAGAAGCTACAACTTGAGGCCCTCGACCAACTCGAGGAAAAAAGAAAGGAAGCAGAACTCAGGGTGGCTGCACATCAGAGAAGGGTGGCTAGGCATTTCAATTCAAAAGTCAGACACAGAATTTTTGAGATTGGAGACCTTGTGCTGAAGAAAGTAATGACTGAAACCAGGGTTTTTAGACCAAATTGGGAAGGGCCTTATGTTATTCGGGACGGTACTTTCAAACTGACCACCACAGATGGAGTCCAGATTCCTCGAGCTTGGAATAGCGAGCACATCCGCTGTTACTTTCTATAATGCATTGTTCAAATCTATTGTAAAAGCAGTGAATATTTGCAAAAAACTTCGCACTCGAACTATGTACATAAAAAATCACATGAGTGAGAAACTCCATTTTCATACACGAATCATATATTTACAAACTTCTGCTAAAAGTTGACTTCTTTATGTAGGTAAACAAGAACAGTAACTCTCTCAAAATCCAACCATAGTTGGAGACTTACCAAGTGTATCGTGGCTGGAACAATTCAAAAACATTGAGTGCCGGAGCATCATTCAAATTAAGCAATGAGTGGGTGACAAATCAGAAAGCTGCATCTTTCATCGCAAAAACACTGAATCCTCAGTAAGCATCTAGCAGAAGAATTGGTGCCAAGCTGAGAAAATAATGCAAAGGTAGAAACAACCAAAATTTTCCTATGGATAAAAGATTGCCAGTCCCAAAAAAGGAACCTTGTTAGGTGCAGGACACGAATTCTTCAAATCGAACTAAAACTCGATAAGATGAACTAGTGTCCACCTCCCGAGATGAAGCATAAAGTCGGAGGGACTGACAAAACCTAGGCTGGAAGCACCAATCCTAGTGTCGGAAGGACCGACAAACATGCTGGAAGGACTAGCACAAACAGAAATCCTAGCCGAAAGGGGGTAACAGAAATCCTAGCCTAAAGGTGGTAACAGAAATCCTAGCCGAAAGGGGGTATCCAATTTAGTTCTTTTTTTATTCCGAAATAACCAAATCAAACAGGGCCAAAGTTGGATCGAAACTTAAAACTCAATTCCTCCCCTAGGGGCACGTACTCAAAACTAGTCTCCGAAGGACTTGGATCACCGAGGTAGTGAGATATGGAGATGAATACATACTAATAAACAACAACAATATGTGTGTGTATATATATATATATATATGGATATGTGTTTAACCAGGTCTCCAAAGGACTCGGGTCACTGAGTTAGTGAGAAATATGGTTAGATACATTAGAAACCAGAAACATGCATTTAAACTAAATCTCTGAAGGACTCGGGTCACTGAGTTAGTGAGAAAAATGATTAAATACATCATAAAATTTATGACCCTCTTTAGGGGGCATGCATTCAAGTCCAAAGTCCGAAGGATTTGGGTCACCAGGTAAGTGAACGCACGATCTCCAAAAGAAAGAAAAGTGGCATAAAATTAGTCAAACTAAATTCTAAGAAGCTGATTGCTTCCAATCTAATAAAGCTATAACAAACTACTATAACATCGAAAAGAGAGTCTGCAGCATTAATGTTACACACCACAAGCTCAATACTAACGCACGGTTGGCAAAGAAAATTATGATGCGAAGTACAAATAGAAAATACTTTCAAATAGGATGAAAACCATAGTAAAACAAGCAAGAGCATTGTCCAGTACTAACAAAACAGAGCACAGAAGCATCACAGCGTCCCAAACCAGTCACAGAGCCACCAAAACACCAAAATAAGCACAAATCGCATCACAGACCAACATAAAGTTAAATGCGAGGATCGGCACCTGCTTATACAACCGATATAAAATCATAGTTTGCAAAAGAAATGACCAAAGGCAAGATAGAGAAGTTTCAGAGCTACAGATCCTTGTTCTTCCTAGGCCTACCAACCTTCCTCTTAACCTGGGTAAAGCAGGACAGAGGTTCATCAGCCAAGGACCCTTTGTGCTCTGAAACTGCCAACTCAACATCTCCTGGAGTAAAGGAGGCAATGACACTATCCCTGGATGTAAGATCTTGGATCAACTTCGCCTTGTCCTCCTCTAGGGAAGAGATACGCTCAAGATTATCCCTGTGAAGCCTTTATAGATCGCAAGCAAGTGTGTGCCAACTGCTCATTTGTTTCGCAGAGTGAACCTTGAGCAGATCCATCTGCTTTCCAAACTGATACATAGCAGTCTCAAAACGGGCAAGCATCTAACCCTTCGCGGCAATCATATCAGAAGAAAACGTTTGATGATCAGACGGAGATATGTTCACATTAGAGGATACTCCTTGCAAACTCCAGCCTTTGAGTCGTTTAGCAAGCTTGGGATTGCATGGTCTAGGGGCATAGCGTGGCTTATTAATGATTGTTTAAAGTTCTGCATGAGAGGGACTGAGGGGAGAGTTCACAGACGGTTGATCGGTCGATTGAACGTCAGTTATCTGAACATCCAAGTCAAAAAACCATTCTAGCTGAAGCCGCTCCAGAGACGAATCCATCTTATATAAGTGAATTAGTAAATAGCTATGCAATTCAGGGATTTAAAGGGTCGGTGAAGAGTAAACAAGTAATGAAACCAAAAGCAGAACCAAGAACGATCGATCCCTCCGACCCTGGCTGTGCGAAACAAGTTCATTCTCGCATGCTTTACTCAAAATAGTTTCTCATATTTAACTAAGTCAGGACCATTCAGGATTGACTTAAAAAAAGGGGAACGACCCTCTGTCAAATGCACTTGGGCGACCATAAGAGTCAAACCAGAAGTATGGATCATAGTGACAATACCAAGGCCACGTGATTTAAGCATTTCGTCAAACATCATGTGTGTAAAACAGATAACTTGGAACAAATTATTGGCACATGGTAATAAGATTAGTAATTGTACAAGATGTGAACTATCTTAAGCATTTTAGTAAGCATATCATATGTATGAAGTTTAGAACCAGAGGAAAAAGGAATATTGGATATAATGTTCTTAGACAAGCGCATGCACAGAACAACCCAGAATCCAGTCCAAAATTTCCGATTATTATCATCATGAAAGATCAACAACAACACAAATCATATCTAATGATCATAAGGGTTTTCGAAAGCAGTCCAAGAAAGCATAAAAATAACTTGCTTCCTATTAAAGAATATTTTATCAATTTAGAAGAGGAACAAGCATAAACAAGAATGAAAAACCTGCACTTCACAGATTGATGATAGGAAGAAGTATGGGGTTTTTGACTGGGAGAATCTAATCGAAAGGAAGTCGAAGTAGAAATTAGGGTTTTAGAAAATGAAGTAGCTGCTATCGATGTGTTTTATCTGGGAAATAAAAAGTAAATTAAAGAGAAGAGTAAGAAAACAGTAAGGAAGATTAAAAGACACGCATCCAGATCATTCTCGCCACATCAGCTCAGTACTCGATTGCACAAGTATAAGTGGCCCCATCAGGTCTAGCTGGCTTTCCCGCATCCCCATGATTTGATCGATCATAATGATACTTCGACTCAAAGGAAATAGTGTGAGTGACTCAGGCTTTTCGCTCACGAGAAGGAACGATCTCAAATATCTTTACCTAAACAATCCTAAGTTCTGCGCGATCATTCCTTGGTAAATTGGATTTGATCTACCAAACGATTAATGATCAGTTATTTTGAAGCCTGTAATTCTTTGCAAAATAAAAATTATAAAATTTGAACGGCAAATGTTAATCCCTTATACATATGCTGGTCTATTAAATCCATGTAAATACTACGGGTCGAGCGTCATTGGGGTCGGTCGTGCATAGTCCATTCGAATCCAGAACACCCTGACAGTTTGTGAAGAGTAACGGACGATCATGCAGAACAAAGTTTAAGCGCCAACTTAAGGTTAAGCACGACAAGGAAGGTCACATACATCAGAACAAGTTAGGATCGTTCGCTCAACATAGTCAGAATCAGTCATACAGCATAATACAATCATATAGAGGGGTTGTGCGCACGAAGCTAGTTCAAGAATGGTACTGCCCAAGGATGGTAGGGCTCATACATCCTGTAAAGATCGCCCATATTGAGGAAGTTGCTCATTCTTGTACCAAAAAAATCGGTCGTACAAGGCGAGGAGAAGAATTTGTTCCGGTCACATGATCCACTCTGCAGTCGTTCGTTCATGCTACTCCGATCGATCGTGCGTAGCAGGGAACACAAAATGCCAGAAATCGCACATGCATCCCATGTTCGCTCATGGATTGCAACCTCTGTCGCTCGCTTATTCTTCAATCAGTCACAAATGCTGTAATCATATGCTACCTACCGGTCCAACAGATGTCAATTCCAGAGTGATTGCATATATGTCTGCTCTACAAGCTTTGATCGGTCGCCCATCTACTATCAGATACAAATGCTCCAACCAGGTAGTATATGCCAGTCAATTACAAAAGGCATAACATAATGATCCGCCTGTACTCTCATCGTCTGTCCACCAATTCAATGTTCTCAGACCTATGCAATCGCTCGTTTCTATGCAATCGCTCGCTCCCATGAAGTCTCTCGTACAGGATAGCTGAATACAACTATCGACAGTTGGCTACAGCTAGGCGGTGGCATTTTCGTAATTAATGAGACAAACGACCCATAACCCGCATATATGGATTTTAGTTCATTTCTTCTAGGGAGCTCACCTATAAATAGGAGATGGCTTCCACCATAAAGGGGATCGACTCCTTGCCACCATAAAGTGCTACTGCATTCTTTCCTCCATCATTCTTTAAGCATTTCAACCATCATCATGATCTCCGTTCAAAGGTTATTCATCCATTTGGCCATGACATCCATTAGAATCCGATAAGTAAGAAAAGATTAAAGACGTCCTCCGGCTCCGTCGCTTAGCCATCCTTCTCCTCCACAAATTCTGCCATTCCTTCATTGAATTCCAAGAATTTAAGCAAGATTTGTATATGAGAATATGTTGAGTGAATGAGAAGATGTATGAAGAAAGAGAGTTTATATGTTTTGTAATCATTGTAATGATAAAGCAAACTACCTTCATAGTGGACGTCGGCCTACCTTAGGGCTGAACCACTCTGAAAACCTTGTCTCCATTTTAATTTCCTCACATTTTTACTTTCATCTTTTGTTGAGTGCGGCTCCATTTACTTTCTAACCATATTGGTGAAGTACGATTTTTCGTACCCTTAGTGTTTGAGCCATTTTTTGGTGAAAACAAGTGGTACCCTTTCGAGCATTCACCTCGGAATGATTCTTAGCTTTTGATTTTGATTGTTTGATGTTAGCTTCGTCCTTGTCACTCAACCAGTCATAGTCGTCTTACATGTTGTCATTGCGATCATGGTTAGAAGCGGACGAATTATCATTTTCATCGAGATCAACATGGACTTTCTGAAGGGCCGGATTTGGTTGAGCATTAAGGATGGCGTCAAGTTTCTCCATTACTGCTTTAGTAGAAGCATTCATTTGTTGGTTCATGTTGGCGATAGCGGTATTCAACTCATTTCTAGTCACACCAGCTCCACTTATCGAGTTTTCACCAACATCGAAATAGTTAGCAAGTGGTGTTCCTTCATTAGCAATATTATCGGCGTCTACCACAGTTTTACTAGTAGCTTTCTTAAAATTTTCCATGATTTCGGAGAAGGAGGTGGTTTAGAACTTCAATGCAAGTCTCTTAACCTTTGAGGGAAATGTGAGAGAAGGAAGTGCGAATGCGGCCGCATGGTGGGCGCTAAATGTTAAAACCGAAAATCGATTTCAACACCAAAGGTGTTATGTAAACACTTCACCAAATGGTTAGATTAGAATATGGAACTGCGTAATCACAAAATAAAGAAGAGCTTAAAATGAAGACAAAGGAATTTTTATAGTGGTTCGATCCAAAATGGATCTACGTCCACTTTTAATCACTTCTCATTACGATATTTCGTTTACAACATGCATGAATTATCACTTTACATTCATTTCTCTTTTCCTTCTCTTTTCGCTCTCTTTATGATCTATATTGCACCTTGATTGGCAAAGGAATTGGAGAGATATCTTGCTTTATGATGGTGGATGTATGAATCTTCAATCACTTTAGCAATCAGACGATGTTCATGGATTCCATAGCGATTTAGTGTTAGATCTAGACTTTAGAGAGGATTAGGAGTGATTAGAGATCATTTGAATCGTGTTGGAGAGATTTTCCACGATGAATGAAAGAGATTAAAGAAGTTTTGAGTGAATTGGAGAGCACTTTAATGTTGATTGGAATGGATTTGATCCATATGATGTTGGAGAGAAGTTGTTTGATCCTTAGAAGCCATTAATAAAGTTGGAGGACAGCTTCAAAGTTGGCGGCACTTCGTGGTAGGATTGAAAATTCCATCCCCTTGAATGAAGGAAGGAGGGGGTATTTATAGGAGGGTTTAAGGGTAGTATCAGTGTTGTAACTACGGTGTGCAGGGTACCGGTCGGTCTGGAACTTGTTTACGGAGAATGCCACTGGGTACAACATGCAACAGCTGTCATTGGGTACCGGCGGTCTGGTACCAGTCGCTGACACTCCTTTTTATACCGACCAGTCACACATCTTTTTTATACCGACCAGTCACACTTTTTTATATACCGATCGGTCACACTCTTTTATACCGACCGGTCACACTCTTTTTATACCGACTGGTCACACTCTTTTTATACCGATCGGTTACACTCTTTTTATACCGACTAGTTTAGTTAATGTCGATCGAACTGAATGCATGACCGAGCGGAACTGCGTGCAAGCGATACCTTCAACAGATAGTTGACCTCTCAATTTTTGAACCGTGTTTTAATGGGGTTAACAGTTATGTTGACTTACTTTATAGCCCGACCATACAAGGTCTAGGTTATCACTTATGAAGAAGCGCCGTAAAGTTAGATCGCAAAAAGAATCCTAAGTTAGAGGTGGAATCACACCAAATGAAATTGGATCGGTTCGAAGATACGATGCTCTAATCCTATTTGCATGCACGAGAAGCTCGGCATTGGACAACAAGCAACGGTTCAGTTCGGAGGCCCAAGATACAATCCCCTATGATACATGAAGAGATGCGACCTTCTTCTGTTGTCAAGTCGGATCGGTTCGTGTAACGACCCGCCTTCTATGCATCGGAGGATTGTAGAATATTTATTTCATTATCATATGAAGTCGTATGGTCGTGTAACTTTGGGGAATGACTATTGGGGTCATTTCCCATGTTTATGATTTTTGCCGAATTTTAAATGACCATTTTGCCGATTTTTAAATGACCACTTTGCCCCTAGTGAATATTGTTTCACCTATAACTTTTGATTGGTAAGGAGTTTTGACCTGAAACCACTTCCATTAGGTTCAGGTGATGGTTTAGCTTTCCGTAGAGTGGTCACACTTATGAAACGGACTTACCGTTTGGGAGATATGGCTGAATTAAGGTTTGGAAGGTGAAAAACAGCTTAATTGGGATTAACCGGATGATTAGCAGCTAGGCCCATTGGGGGATTTCAGAATTAGAGCTATATAAGGGCTGATTAGGGTTAGAGAAACCTTTTCTTTTTCATTTACCAGCCGCCACTTACCTCTCTTTAACCCTAACAATGGCCTCCACTTTCTAAATTCATCCCAAATCACTGTTTAATCGCGTATTAGCTTAATCTACACCAAATCAAGGAATTCTAGTGGCAAATCATAATTGGAGCTGCTCTTAAGCATTGGAATTTGACCTATAACAGTAGCAAAGTTCAGATCTAAGATTAATTTGTGGCTAAGGTGAGTGATTTGCATTGTTTTTCACTAAATACGGCTAACTAGGGGTGATTAGTGTTAATTAGCGAATCTATGCATGTTAAACCTCTAGAAAAATTTGTAAATTTCTAAAATATTATTTTAGGGATCTGATAGAAATTTAGGCTAATTTGGATAAGTTTTGCTAATTGTATGCTTAAACATGATTAAGGGGGATTAAGGTTAAAACATAGGTTTTTGGGTATGTTTGATCCGTATAAACATGTTAACTTGTTGTTTTGATGTTTGTGGATGATTATACATGTTGCTATTACTATTTGATATGATTTGTGATTGCACAGAACAATTAAAATGGTCGAAAACGTCGTCGTGTGGTGTAAAACAGTCACTGGAAAAGTTGCAGGAAATGGTGCAGGAACCGAATCGAATCGGGGGAGGGGGACCGAGTCGGGTCGTGTAGCCCACCCACGAGCCGCCTCATGTTTCCGAACCGAGCCGACTCGCCATCACAAATCTTCACCCTTGATGTCACGAGCCGATCTGGAGCTTGGAGAAGACCACGACCGAACCGGAGCTCGAACCCGAATCGATGAAGGCTCGACCTACGAGCCAATGAAGGAGCTCGATCCGAACCACCATGAGAGGGAGCTGACGACTTGACCGCTCAAGTGAAGGAGCCCGATCCGAATCGCCATGAGAGGGAGCTGACGACTCGACCTCTCGAGTGAAGACATCATGAACCGAACCGAAGATAGTGCTAGGAGTTGAACCAACCTGATGCTATGGAAAGGGGATCACGAACCGAGCCAGGATGGCCGAACCGATGATAATTGGGGTACTGCGCACATTCAAACCGATCCGGAGGAGACGAAAACCCGAGATGCAAAGGTAGTCCAAATGGGAAGTATAACTCAGGATCCAGATAGGAACCAATGAGTTAACTTCATGATCGGACTTTGCTGCGGGACGTGTGCAAAGTGGTTATCGGCGTCTATAGCTTTGATTCACCACTGAGAGATGGATATTGGATATGGATCAGTGCAGTGAGGTTGTTATGACTTCAAGGAGCAGAGTGATCGTAGCAAGGCTATGAGCCAGTGCAGTGGAGTTGTTATGACTCCATGGGGGCGGAGTGGACATAGCAAAGGATTAGTGGCTATGGATCAGTGCAGTGGAGTCACTGTGACTCCATGGGGCAAACTGATCGTAGCAAAGGATTGGGTGATCAATGTGGTAGATATCATATGCTTTACGCACTGAGTGAGAGATGAGAGGATGGTTGCTATGTTTTATGTTTGTTATCACCAGGACATGCACACCCCCTCCCCCATATCTTTACACCATATATTAGTGTCACCTTAGCGTATTGTACATCTTGTGTGCCAACTCTTTGGTTGCAGGTCCAGGTTCATGTATGGTTATGTATACTTGTTATTGTTCTATTTTGCTGCTTATCGCTCATACCATACTTATGTCTGATCCAGAGTTTTATGTCTCTTCTTATTAATCTGGGTGCTCTTAAACAGGCAGACTAGAGACAGGTTAGGTGATATGCACGAGAAGTTGCATCGGAGATGAGCAGGAGGATTACATGTATGATATATATAGATATTCTCTATGTGTTATTGCTGGTCACTACTTCGAGCATTAGTAGTGCACTTTTTTCTTTGCTTTAGAGATAGTATGTCGGAGTTGTAATAAGTTGTATTTTGAATTTCCACTGCTATGATGATTATGGTTTAGTTTTCAACTTATACACTGTCTCGCCTGTTTTATGTCAAGTATGTTATAATCATATTTTATTCCATGCGCTGTAAGACATTCTACAGGTTCCTTGTTAGTTCAAATTTCATTATTTTCTTCTCTTTGGCGACCATCCCGTGCTAGTCGGGCATTGGCACAGTGCACTTTCATTAGAAATGTCGGCTGGTGCGGGGCGGGCCGACACGCTTGGTATCAGAGCTCTAGATTGCGTAGTTAACCTAGGGGAAGACACCAGGGAGAGATAGTATATGTATATGAGAGCGCGTATTTGTGATATTTTGGTTTTCAAAAGCTGTATGTGTATATATACTATTAGTATATCTATGGATGGAGCCGCACTGCACTGGCACCACTGAAGAGATGGTTAATCGTTTTCTCTTTATAGATTGAACGATGAGCCGATATACGAGGGGTATTGGTTCAGGGGCCAATAATAGGAATGCTCCTGATATGAGGACGATGTTCACTGACTTCATGAGAGAGACACTTAGGAATGTTCATAGGGCAACTCCTAATGCAGCAAATGGTGGTGGTGCAGCGGTGCAGATGCCTAGAGCCGATTTCGCCAAGCTATGCAATGATTACACTAGTCTTGGTGGGAAGCCGTTCCACGGAACGGATTCAGCTACAGAAGTTCAGGATTAGCTGGATAGTTGTGAGTGCATCTTTGAAGATTTGGGAATCGAAGATGCTATGAAGAGGAAGCTAGCATCCCGTCAGCTTCAAGGACGAGCTATGAATTGTTGGAATGCTATTAAGGCAGCTATTCCCAAGGATCAAGTTACATGGAATCAATTTAAAGCTCGCTTCAGTGACAAGTTTATCCCAGTTGCCCAGAAGTCAGATTTATTTAGGAAGTTCTTATAGCTTAAACAAAGTGGTAGGGCAGTCTCGGAATATATTGCTGAGTTCGATACTTTATCGAAGTATGGATTATCCCTCATTGACACTCCCGAGAAGAAGAATGAGAAGTTCATAACAGGCTTAGATCAGTACTTGAGGTAAAGGCTTATAAAAAATAATGATGAAACTTTTGAATCGATTGTTGGGAAAGCATTGAGATCAGAGAGCCTTTATCCTAAGCCCAAGGCTGAAATTTATGTTGCATCTGCAGAGGGGCCAAAGCCGCAAGCAAGCGGTGGTGGCAAGAATAATTTTTAGAATAAAAGGAAAAAGAGTCAGAACCAAGCTAAGGATGGTCAGAAGAAGAATAAGAAAGATGTTGAGTGCTTTAGTTGTGGCAAGAAAGGCCATTATGCTAAAGAATGTCAAGCAAAGCTAGTAGATAGGAAGTGCTTCAACTGCGGCCAAGTGGGACATCACAAGGATAAATGTACACAACCCCCGAAAGAGAAGTAGATTGTGAAAGCATATACAATTAATGTTGTTCCTTCTTCGTCGAATGCCCCAACTGCGGCAGAGAAAGGAAAGAATGTCGTCATTCAAGGTATGCTTTCTGTTTATGGTGTTCCTGTTCGAGTATTTTTTGATACTGGGGCTTCCCGTTCCTTCATATCCAGTGACCTGGTAGGTAGGTTGGGATTGGAACCCGAGATAGTCGATAGACCTTTAGCGGTGACGAACCCGATTGGTGGTTCGACTAGCCTTTGTATGATTTGTTGTAATGTGATCTTATCGAGTCATGGATGTATGTTTGCTTGTGATTGCTTTGTTTTGGGCTTTACTAGGTTTGGCATTATTTTGGGAGTCCATTGCCTCCAGAGATATGGGGTGGTGGTAGCCTATGAGGGATTTTTGGTGACTATTAGGGCGGATGATGGGCGAAGGGTAGTGTTTGGTAGCCAACCTAGTAAAGGTAATGGCTAGTTTTCTAAATTCCCTCGACATCCCCCAGAACGAGTTAGCAGGAATTCCCATTGTTGGCCAGTATCCGGATATCTTCGAGGAAGTGACCAGATTTCCACCACACCAAGAGATTGAGTTCCGTATTGATTTAGTGAAAAATGCCAGACCTATAGTGATGCCACTTCGTCGTATGGCACCAAGGGAGCAGTAAGATCTTGGGGTGCAAGTGAGCGATATTTTGAAGAAGGGATTTATCAGAAGAAGTGTTTCTGAGTGGGGAGCACCAGTTGTGTTTGCTACCAAGGCAGATGGTTCCCTTCGATTGTGTGTGGACTACCACGAGTTGAATAAGGTGACGAGGAAGAATAAGTATCCTCTACCGTGGATAGATGATTTGTTTGATCAGTTGAGTGGCACGAGAGTGTTCTCCCAGTTGGATCTCGCGACAGGTTTTCATCAGCTTAGGGTGGAAGCTGAGAGTATAGCTAAAATGGAATTTCGAGCGCCGTCTGGATTCTATGAGTGGTTGGTCATGCCATTCGGGTTGACCAATGCACCAACATATTTTGTGGATCTTATGAATAGGGTATTCATAGATCAATTGAATAAGTTTGTTCTTGTGTTCGTGGACGATATCTTGGTTTATTTGAGGACAGAGGAAGAACACAAGGAACATTTGAGGATAGTGATGGGGGTGTTGAGAAAACACCAATTAAAAGCAAAGTTTTCTAAGTGTCACTTCTGGAGGAGGGAAGTGAGATTCTTGGGACATGTTGTTTCAGAGAATGGTATTGCCGTTGACCCTGCGAAGGTGGCTACGGTACAAGATTGGTCTACGCCCAAGAATGCAACAAACGTAAGAAGTTTCTTAGGGTTAGCTGGATATTACCGTAAGTTTATCTAGGACTTCTCCAAGATAGTGACACCGTTGACTCAGTTAACCAAGAAGAATCAAGCTTTTGTTTGGGACAAAAAGTGTGAGGTTGGATTTAAGAGTCTAAAGGAAAAGTTGACGTACGCGTCAGTGTTAGTCATTCCTAAAGGGAATGAAGAGATGACGGTATACACAGATGCATGTGGTAGTGGGCTAGATGCTGTATTGATTCAAGGAGGTAGGGTTGTAGCTTACGCTAGTCGACAACTGAAACCGCATGAGAAAAGATATCCTACCCATGATTTGGAATTGGCAGCGATCGTATTTGCGTTAAAGATATGGAGACATTATCTCTTGGGAGAAAGATTCGAGTTGTTTACTGATCATAAATCGTTAAAATATCTCTTCTCTCAGAAGGATCTAAATCTCCGACAGCAAAGATGATTAGAATTCTTGGCTTCCTATGATTTCGACATCGCATACACACCAGGAAAGGGAAATGCGGTGGCTAATGCATTGAGTAGAAGACATGCCAGTTTAGGGGCTATGTTACTAGAATGGAAGCAACTGGAGTACATTGCTCGGTATGATTTTAGACCAAAGTGCAAATTGGATCCAGAAATGTTAGCAAGTTTGACGATCAGACCCACTTTGACTGAACGGATTGGTTCCAGTCGGAGGGACAATCCTAACCTATTGGAATCATCTCTAAGTTAGAAATGGGTATTGAGATGAACAAGTATGGACTTGATCGAGATGGATGGCTCAGAAAGAATGGGAGACTATTTGTGCCCAATGTTAATGGATTGAGAGATGAAGTGCTTAGAGAATGTCATCACTCGAAACTGAGTATACATCCCGGTGGTAACAAAATGTATCGAGACATGAAGCAGACATACTACTGGGAAGGGATGAAAAGAGACGTTGGGAAGTTTATATCCAAATGCATGAATTGCCAGCTAGTTAAAGCCGAGAAAAAGAAGCCTGGTGGTTTGTTGCAACCATTAGAAATTCCAGAATGGAAATGGGAACAAGCTCAATGGATTTCGTTGATGGGTTACCAAGGACTAGATCGGGCCATGATAGTATTTGGGTGATTGTGGACCGATTGACCAAGAGTGCAAGGTTCATACCAGTCAAGTCGAATAGAACGACAGCTAAGTTAGCGGAACTATATATGAAGTGGGTAGTGAGATTTCATGGAGTACCCAAAGGCATTGTAAGTGACCGAGATCCGTTGTTCACTAGTGGATTTTGGAAGAGCTTACAAGAGGCTTCAGGATCAGAATTACATCTCAGTGTCGCGTATCATCCTCAAACCGACGGTCAGATAGAGAGGGTGAATCGTATACTAGAAGATCTCTTGAGGGCTTGTATATTGGATTTTGTTGGATCATTGGATGACCATTTGCATCTGGTTGAGTTTACATATAACAATAGTTATCAGTCCAGTATTGGTATTGCTCCATTTGAAGCTTTGTATGGAAGACCATGCAACTCACCATCATGTTGGTTAGAATCTAGTGAGAAATTTGTGCTTGGGCCAGATGTAATAAGAGAAACCTCTGATAAGATCAAGGTTATCCAACAACGAATGAAGGCTGCCCAAGATAGGCAGAAGAGTTATGCTGATAACAAACGAAGAGAGTTAAAATTCTCCATTGGCGACTTGGTGTTTGTCAAGATTTCTCCGTTAAGGAGCATGATTCGATTTGGTAGGAGAGGCAAGTTAACACAAAGATTTGTTGGTCCATTCCCAGTTCTCGAGCAAGTTGGGAATTTGGCATATAAAGTTGAGTTGCCAGACAAGATGGCGGGAGTTCATAATGTGTTTCATGTTTCCCAGTTAAGGAAGTTCGTGCACGACCCCGATATGACTATTTCACCAGAATAGTGGGATGACATTGAAGTAGAACCTGAGGCAGTTGGGAACCGCAAGCCGATCCGTATAGTCGAGAGCGATACGAAGCAACTTCGAAGGAAGGCGGTGAAACCGGTCAAGGTTCAGTGGGGTGAGAATGGGAGTGACTGTACTTGGGAAACAGAGGAGAGCATAAGGGAATCGCATCCAGAACTCTTTGCCTGGTAAGATTTTAAATTGCGATTTAGTTATTCCGCATGCTAGGATAGACTTGATGTGTTTGTAATGTATGTTTTTTTGTTTGTAAATGACCGTTAGGCATGCGGGACCCGTTATATGCTTTAATTAGGGAATTTCGGGGGCGAAAATTCTTAAGGGGTCGAGAGTGTAACGACCCGCTTTCTATGCAATGGAGGATGGTAGAATATTTATTTCATTATCAAGCGAAGTCGTATGATCATGTAACTTTAGGGAACGACTACTGGGGTCATTTCCCATGTTCACGATTTTTGCCGATTTTCAAATGACCATTTTGCCCCTAGTGAATCTTGTTTCGCCTATAACTTTTGATTGGTAAGGAGTTTTGACCTGAAACCACTTCCATTAAATCCGGATGATGGTTTACTTTCCGTAGAGTGGTCACACTTGTTAAACAGACTTACTGTTTGGGAGATATGGCTGAATTAAGGTTTAGAAGGTGAAAAACAGCTTAATTGGGCTTAACCGGGTGATTAACAGCCAGGCCCATTGGGGGATTTCAGGATTAGAGATCTACGAGGGCTGATTAGGGTGAGAGAAACCTTTTCTTTGTCATTTTCCAGCCGTCACTTACCTCTCTTCAACCCTAACAATGGCCTCCACTTTCTAAATTCATCCCAAATCACCGTTTAATCGCGTATTAGCTTAATCTACACCAAATCAAGGAAGTCTAATGGAAAATCAAAGTTGGGGCTGCTGCTAAGCATTGGAATTCGACCTATAACAGTAGCAAAGTTTAGATCTAAGATTAATTTGTGGCCAAAGTGAGTGATTTGCATTGTATTTCACTAATTACGGCTAATTAAGGGTGATTAGTATAAATTATCGAATCCATGCATGTTAAAATTCTAGAAAAATTTGTAAAATTCTAAAATATTATTTTAGGGCTCTGATAAAAATTTGGGCTAATTTGGATAAGTTTTGCTAATTGTATGCTTAAACATGATTAAGGGAGATTAAGGGAAAAACATAGGTTTTTAGGTATGTTTGATCCGTATAAACATGTTAACTTGTTGTTTTGATGTTTGTGGATGATTATACATGTTGCTATTACTGTTTGGTATGATTTTTGATTGCATAGAACAATTAAAATGGTCAAAAACGCCGTCGTGTGGCGTAAAACAGTCGTTGGAAAAGTTGCAGGAAATGGTGCAAGAACCGGATCGGATCGGTGGAGGGGGACCGGATCGGGTCGTGTAGCCCACCCACGAGCCACCTCATGTTTCCAAACTGAACCGACTCGCCATCACAAATCTTCACCCTTGATGTCATGAGACGATTTGGAGCTTGGAGAAGACGACGACCGAACCGGAGCTCGAACCCGAATCGATGAAGGCTCGACCTACGAGCCAATGAAGGAGCCCGATCCGAACCGCCATGAGAGGGAGCTGACGACTCGACCGCTCGAGTGAAGGAGCCCGATACGAACCGCCATGAGAGGGAGCTGACAACTCGACCGCTCGAGTGAAGACATCACGAACCGAATCGATGATGGGGGCTACGAGCCGAACCGACCTGATGCTATGGAAAGGGGATCACGAACCGAACCAGGATGGCCGAACCGAACCGATGATAATTGGGGTATTATGCACATTCAAACCGATCCGAAGGAGACCAAAACCTGAGATGCAAAGGTAGTCCAAATGGGAAGTAGAACTCAGGATCCAGATGGGAACCAACGAGTTAGCTTCATGATCGGATTTTGCTGCGGGATGTGTGCAAAGGGTTATCGACGTCTATAGCTCTGATTCACCACTGAGAGACGGATATTAGCTATGGATCAATGCAGTGAGGTTATTATGACTCCATGGGGGCAGAGTGATCGTGGCAAGGCTATGAGCCAGTGCAGTGGAGTTGTTATGACTCCATGGGGCAGAGTGGACATAGCAAAGGATTAGTGGCTATGGATCAGTGCAGTGGAGTCACTGTAACTCCATGGGGGCAGAGTGATCGTAACAAAGAATTGGGTGATCAAAGTGGTAGATATCGTATGCTTTACGCACTGAGTGAGAGATGTGAGGATGGTTGCTATGTTTGATGTTTGTTATCACCAGGACATGCACACCACCTCCCCCGTATCTTTACACCATATGTTAGTGTCACCTTAGAGTATTGTACATCTTGTGTGTTAACTCTTTGGTTGCAGGTTCATGTATAGTTATTGTTAGATCCAAAAATGACTCTAACACCCAAATCAGAAATAATTCTAATGAAATGAAATCAAAAACAAAGAAGAAACACACGGTTCATAGTGGTTCGGCGTTAAAGAGCCTACGTCCACTTTCTACTCTTTGAATTGATGACTTGAATGCAAGTACAACAATGGTTCTTAATCAATTTCACTCACACAATACAGGAATTCACTCAATCTCTTCCAGAATGTGCTTTAGAAGATGATTGTAATCTGAATATCGTGATGAAATTCGGTTTGTGAAGGAGTATGAGCTCTGAATATGCCCAAAGATCCTTTCAAATGAGCTTTGGTGGTGTATTTACAGGTGGAAAATCCCCCCTGGAATGGACCCGGTTTGGATGTACGTGGCACTCATCCCATGAAAGTCGGTTTCGGAGAGAACTAAATGGCGACAGCGCATTAGGATAGTGGGAGAACGTAAGGAGAGTGGGTGTATAACCGCTCCTCATTTCTAGGGACCATGCGCTGCAACTGGTGCTGCTTTCCTTCGGATCAGACGCATGCTGGAGGGAAGGTGCGGATCGGTGCATCCAACCCGGTCCGATTCTGTCTGAGCTCTTCTGCTTTCTGCTCTTCACTGTTTTGGCTTGGCTAGAGATTCCGATCCGATCTGGACTTCAAGTGCATGTTCTTCTAGTCAACATCATTCATAATTGATCTTTTGACTTTGTGTAACCTAGTTCACAAAGTAGGCTAACATTTTGCCCCCTCGAAGTGCGCTTCTATTAAAAATAGAGTGTGCTTAGAAATTGTCTGTCCATTGATTACTAAATTAAAATCACTGAATAGTTGCTTCCATTCGCTCGTAAAGACGCGTTGCTACATCAAGTCACATCTCTTGTCGTCAATATATATATATGCGAGTCAATCTGCAAATTGTTTCCGCTGCTTAGAATAACTTTGAGAACTTTGCTTGATGTCCGAGTGGCTATTTCAGGAAAACTCTTATAATATATACTTATTAGTTTGCTACATCGCCTTTTGAGTTGGTCTTGCATATTGACTTGTTTCTTGGATATCACATTCATCCCGTCCGGCTTCGAATTAGCTCGTGTAGCGTCACAAGGCTGAAGGGGTGCAGGCTTCTCCTCCAGCGGGTCGACCCAATCACTAGGGGCCCACATGAATGCGGAAAGCCCCTTTACTCTATATAAATTTGCTAAAAATCCTCCTTTCTCTTTACTTAAATTTGCTCTCTTCTCCATCACTCTGCGAAAACCCTAACCCCCAAATTTTGCAATTTCCTTCAATCTTTAATTCGAATTAGCAGGTGGGGTTCCAATCTCTAATTAGTTCTGTTTCAACTGAATTTAGTTTGGGTTTTGGGGTAATTTAAAAGATCTCGCTCATCGTCACATCAAATTCAGTGCATCGCCTCTATCCCCTCGCCATCGTCGTTAGTGGTCTCGTCGCCACCTCGAGATGGCTGCGGAGGAGGTCGGAGTCAGCGTTAGACATACGGGTCCATAGGTGTTTCGTTGTGGAGGAGTTTATGGAAATGAGTAATCTTCTGAAAGGAGGTGGGCTTGGCGTTGATGAAGGAATGGAGAAGATGAAGAAGGAGAATAAAAAGAAGAAGTGTGTCACTCAACGGCGAATAGTTCTCAAAAGCTTGGAATCGAGGTCTTTTGCTGGCACTGTTCCCTCGATTTCTATTCCTTCTATTGTCGTTGCCATCTCCGTTGTTATTACCTCTGTTCTGGTTGCCGACATTCACCTCAACCATCCCCGAGCTATCACCGGATTGCTTTACAGCAACATTGATTTGGATGCCTTCCCTCTCAAAGGAAAATTCAGCATAGCAATTAAGGGGTACAGTCTCAAGAGAGTCGCCCAGAGAAGCACTCGAGGATATGGATCCCAGAGAGGATAGGGAACCAGAGGACTGAAAGGCGACTCCCAATGAAACGACAGTGGACATCTCCATTGACGACGCAGATCCGACAAAAGTATTGAATATTGGATCACAGCTAGACCCAATTCGAGCAAAAGAGTTGGCCGACTTTTTGAAGGCAAATCAAGATGTGTTTGCCTGGACTCATGCTAAAATGTGTGGGATATCACCTGCTATTATGAGCCACTCTTTAAGCATCAATCCAAAACATCCGCCGATCAAGCAGAAAAGACGAATGTTAGGCCCAGAGCGTTCAGCAGCCTTAAAGGAAGAGGTATAGAAATTAAAGGATAACGGATTCATCAAGGACTCAAAATATCCCGACTGGATATCGAATCCTGTCCTGGTTAAAAAATCTAACGGGAAGTGGCGTACGTGCATTGACTTCTCTTGAACAAGGCTTGTTCGAAAGATAGCTTTCCTCTCCCCAAGATTGATCAACTAGTGGACTCGACGGCCGGACACGAGCTCCTATCCTTTATGGATGCCTATTCGGGATACAATCAAATTCCCATGCACATACCAGATCAGGAGCACACGAGTTTCATCACAGACTTGGGGGTTATATTGCTATGTGGTAATGCCATTTGGATTAAAGAATGCAGGAGCCACATACCAACGCTTGGTCAACCGCATGTTATATAATCAAATTGGAAAAACCATGGAGGTTTATGTGGACGACATGCTCGTGAAGTCTAGATAGTCTTCCGATCATACAAAAGACTTAGCAGAGATGTTTGGCATTCTGCGAAGGTATGGGATGAAGTTGAACCCTCTAAAATGTTCATTTGGGGTCGCATCTGGGAAATTCCTCGGGTTCATCGTGAGTTCTCGAGGGATTGAGATAAATCCTAGTCAGATAGCAGCACTAAGGAATATTGTAGAACCATGAAAGATTAAGGACGTACAAAGCTTGACAGGAAAAGTTGCTGCATTGAGCAGGTTTATCTCCAAAGCCACAGATAAGTGTATTCCTTTCTTCGATTTGATAAAATGGGGGAAACATAACTTTGAGTGGACTCCCGATTGTGTGGAGGCTTTCCAGAATCTATTAGACTTATTAGAGAAGCCTCTAATATTGTCAAAACCTGTAGAACATGAGGATTTGTTCGTCTACCTGGCGGTGTCGTCTCATGCTGTCAGCACAGCATTGGTGTATGAAGAAGACAAGGTCCAGAGGCATGTGTACTACGTAAGCAAGAAGCTAGCCGCCGCAGAGCGTAATTATCCAAGAATAGAAAAGCTTGCTTATAGCCTCCTGATTGCTTCCCGAAAGCTCCGTCATTACTTTCAAGCTCATCCGATAGTTGTATACACTGATCAACCTTTAAGGCAAGTGTTACAAAGACCCGAAGCATCAGGGCGATTACTTAAGTGGAATATCGAGTTGAGCCAATTTGATTTGAATTTTCAACCGCGAAAATCAATAAAAGGCAGGCCTTAGCCGATTTCATAGCAAAATTCACGATACCCGCAGAAGAAATGGTGGATGACAAGGTTGTTGCTTCTGAACACAAGCTAGAGCTTAGTCCGTGGAAGCTATATACGGAGGGGCCAAGAATGATCGAAGATCCGGTGCCAGAGTTATTTTAATCACTCCTGAAGGACGATCTATTTACTACGCCCTGCGATTGGAATTTCCTGCTACTAATCACGATTCCGAGTATGAAGCCCTGATTATCGGGCTAAAGCTCGCCAAGGAATTAGGAATGAAAACACTGGATATATGTTGTGACTCCAAAATAGTTGTCTGCCAGGTACGAGAGGAGTTTGTTAGTAAAGGACCTCTGCTTGTTACTTATCTTAGAAAAGTAAAGGAGTTATTGGACAATTTGGAGCGTTACAGCATAACACACATTCCAAGAGCAGAGAATCAGAAAGCAGTCCGGTTGGAAAAACTAACAAGTTTTGACAACCCTGAAGAAACTGAAATGGTTCCAATAGAGATATTGGAGTCACCAAGTTTCGACCTAATGGAGGTGGAACTAGCCCAAGAAACCGAGCCAGAGAGGGAGTCATGGATGACACCAATCAAGAACTTCCTCAACAGCGGAATTCACCCATTGAAGAAAAGCAAAAGACGAGCTGTAACACGTAAGGCTGCAAGATACGTTTTACAAGACGACATCCTTTATCGCCAAGGGTTTTCCATGCCCCTACTACGGTGTATCGTACACGACGACATCAAACGTGTACTGCAGGAAGTACATAAAGTGAGCGTGGAGACTACACCGGGGGCCAAACCCTAGCAAAGAAAGTACTGCGGTATGGATATTTTTGGCCTACCGTTAATAAAGACGCGGTTGATTATTCATGACGCTGCGACAAATGTCAAAGATTCGCCAAAATTCCCAGAGCACCTCCAACCCGATTTAAGTTAATGGTAAGCCCATGGCCGTTTGCTATGTGGGGAATCGATATTATTGGAGTGTTACCCATCGCCAAAGGAGGAGCAAAATACGCAATCGTTGTCGTGGATTATTTCACGAAGTGAGCGGAAGCCGAACCCTTAACCACAATCACGGCAAGGAAGGTGATAAGTTTTGTGGTCAGAAACATTATCTACCGATTTGGAATACCGAAGACCATTATAACTGATAATGGGACATAGTTCGACAACACCGAATTCAGAAACTTTTGTCAAAAATACAAGATCGATAAAAGTTATACCGTTGTAGCTCACCCGCAGACAAATGGGCAGGTTGAAGCAATAAACAAAGTCATTAAGTCTATTCTTAAGAAGCAGTTGGAACGGGCGAAAGCCAAGTGGGTGGATGAGCTGCTGCTAGCTTTGTGGTCCTACAGAACAACCTTTAAGACGACAACTGGCCATACTCCCTTTTCACTCTCCTTCAGATCAAAGGCAGTGATCCCGGTAGAGCTCGAAGTCCCCTCTCATAGGGTGACATACTACGACCCAATGACGAATAGAGCACTCCTCCTAGAGTCTCTTAACATGGTTGAAGAGAAAAGAGACGAAGCTGACTTACGTGCCTCAAGACATCGACACCAAGTAGCACATTATTATGAACAAAAAGTTCACTTCAGGACTTTCGAACTATGGGATTTAGTGTTAAAACGAATCTTCCTGCCTTCAACCCAATTGGGTCCAAAGTGGGAAGGACCATATGCCATCCAACAGAAACTTGATACAGGAGCCTTCAAGCTAACAACCGTGGATGGTGAGGAGATTCCTAGAGCTTGGAATGCTCAGCACTTGCAGCGATATCTGAGCTAGATATGTAATATGTCCTTTTTGTTTTTATGGACCATGTAAAAAGGCACGACTTGCCTTAAAAAGTCTGTTTATATGAATGAAGAATTATGAAGTGGATGTAGGCTACGACTTAGCTGAACTACTATAAAAATATCATGTGTCATTTACTTTCCTGCATTATTTTTATCTCCAGTAATTATTCTATCATAACTATGAAACACAAAACATTAAATTAAAGTTGAAAAATTGGAGATAATTCGTGTGCAGGAGCAAATGAAATGACCGTTTGCATAATAAGATAGAAGGAATGGGAAGACGACATTTCTAACTCTAACTCTCATGAATCGACAGGGAGTATAAAGGATGGGAAGATGACGTCCCTTGAGGCGTGAAGGTGCACCCCGATAAGAGACCGCCTTGATAGTACTTTAACCTGGTTATGAGACAGGAGAGTATAAAGATGCTAGAAGAATAAGCATCAACGACGAAAGAAATTTAGCCCCGCCAGAGAGTTGGGGGCAACTGAATGTTGAATCTAATTAAACTCGAATAAGCCTTAGTTAGTCAGTTTATTCAAGATTGATTGGGGGCATATATATACACATATTCCCTTGATCATGACTTTATTGTATAAATGTGATATGACATGTTGTTTATCTGCATTTTTATTTAAATGACAAATTTACAAATATTTGACATTGCAAGGAACAAATTACTTTATTCACAAACACGTGAGTTTATATAGAAAAACTAAGCAAAAGATGCGAGGGTCGCGCTCGCTACAACAATAACGGACTGGTGGAATATCAAAACAAAAAACAAAACACGCTTTCACTTGGACTTCGGAGTAGACTTTGCCTTCTTGGCATCCTAGAGCTTTTCCTTCTCTTCTTTCTCAGTGAAATCAGTAAAATGTTAGATCCAAAAATAGCTCTAACACCCAAATCAGAAATAATTCTAATGAAATGAAATCAAAAACAAAGAAGAAACACACGGTTTTTAGTGGTTCAGCATTAAAGAGCCTACGTCCATTTTCTACTCTTTGAATTGATGACTTGAATGCAAGTACAACAATGGTTCTTAATCAATTTCACTCATACAATGCATGAATTCACTCAATCTCTTCTAGAATGTGCTTTAAAGATGATTGTAATCTGAATATCTTGATGAAATTCGGTTTGTGAAGGCGTATGATCTCTGAAAATGCCCAAAGATCCTTTCAAAAGAGCCTTGGAGGTGTATTTATAGGTGGAAAATCCCCCTGGAATGGACCTGGTTCGGATGTACGTGGCACTCATCCCATGAAAGTCGGGTTTGGGGAGAACTAGATAGCGACAGCGCATCAGGATATTGGGAGAACATGGGGAGAGTGGGTGTATAACCGCTCCGTATTTCTAGGGACCATGCGCTGCAACTGGTGTTGCTTTCCTTCGGATCGGACGCATGCTGGAGGGGAGGTGCTGATCGGTGCATCCAATCCGGTCCGATTCTGTTTGAGCTCTTCTACTTTCTGCTCTTCACTGTTTTGGCTTGGCCAGAGATTCCGATCCGATCTGAGATTTTGATCCGATCTGGACTTCAAGTGTATGTTCTTCTAGTCAACATCATTCATAATTGATCTTCTGACTTTGTGTAGCCTAGTTCACAAAGTAGGCTAACAGTTATGTATACATGTTGTTGTTCTGTTTTGCTGCTTATCGCTCATACCAGACTTTTTTCTGACCCAGAGTTTTATGTCTCTTCTTATTACTCTGGGTGCTCTTAAACGGGTAGACTAGAGAAGGTTAACTGATATGCACGAGTAGCTGTACCGGAGAGGAGCAGGAGGCTTCCACGTAGGATATATATATAGATATTCTCCCTGTGTTGTTGCTGGTCACTACTTTGGGCGTTAGTAGTGCACCTTTTTCTTTTCTTTAGAGATAGTATGTTGGAGTTGTAATAAGCTGTATTTTGAATTTCCGCTGCTATAATGATTCTGGTTTAGTTTTCAGGTTATGCACTGTCTCGCCTGTTTTATGTCAAGTATGTTATTATCATATTTTATTCCATGCGCTGTGAGACATTCTATAGGTTCCTTGTTAGTTCAAATTTCTTTCTTTTCCTTTCTTTGGCGACCGTCCCGTGCTAGTCAGGCATTGGCACATCGCACTTTCATTGGAAATGTCGGCTAGTGCGGGGCGGGCCGTCACAGTTCGGGTGGATCCGATTTGAACCTCCTACTTACTATCTGATCCATTCCCACCATGCTGAAACGGTTACATGCCACATTCCTATGTATTCGGAGTGGTTACCACCCACCTATCCACGTTGCCGGTAAGCTGTCCTCACCACGGAGCATCCGAACCCGAGATTCACGAGATGGGATCCACGTAGCATTCGACTCACCTACATTCCTAGCCTATAAATACACCATAATGTGTCATTTTCAAAGATCTTTTGGCCATTTATCTACTCTAACTCCATCACCAATGAAATCTCTCAGTTTATTTTAGATTATTCTCAAAGTTCTAGAGTATATTTCAACGAAATTGGAGAGGTTATTGGTTGTACTAGTGAGATTGAGTGGTTATTTTCATTGTATTTGTGATCAATTCATCAATCAAAGAAGTATAATTGGACGTAGGCTAGTTAACGCCGAACCACTAAACCCTTTGTGTAGATTCTCCTTTTATCTATTTTTAGTTCTCATTCTCCGAAATCATCAGTCAATTGTTTTAACCTATTAAAAATCCTAGTTAATAGGGGGGCACAAGTTTAGGGGTTTGACTTGTACCATCTGCTGTGTAGCGCCCATACCAGTCAGTAACCCTTTATGGTATTAAAAGGGGACCCCGCACTAAGTAGGGGTTAGGGAACGCATAATGAACTGATTGTAAGAGGTTCATCTGAACGGGGGTGTATACTGGCGCGTTCCAATGGAGTCATGTGCGTGCATGGGTCCGGTCTGTGGAGGGGAAATAAGCCGTTGTAGCACTAGTAAATAGGTCTGTCCTTCTGTAAGTGGGGCCGACACATGGTATTTACACATTAGGGATCCGTTCGCTTGGATTAGTAATTAGGGTACATCTAGTCCCATCTATTTTCTGTTCTGGTACCCATAATATGACGGCCCGTCCTGCACCAGCCGACAGTTCCCATGAAAGTGCGCTGTGCCGATGTCCAACCAGCACGGGACGGTCGCCAAAGAAAGGAAAAAGAAGAGAACTTACTGGTGAACTAAAAAAGAACCTGTAGAATATCTCACAGCGCATGGAATAAAATATAATAATAACATACTTTGACATAAAACAGGTGAGACAGTGCATAAGCTAAAAATTAAACATCGTAGCAATGAAAAATCCAATTACAACTTATGTTCCACATCATCATTATTACAACTTTAACACTGTCTCTAAAGCAAAAGAAAGGAAAGGTACACTACTAATGCCCAAACTAGTGACCAGCAGCGACATAGGGAGAATATCTATATATATCATACATGGGAGCCTCCTGCTCGTCTCCGGTACAACTACCCGTGCATACCACCTAACCTGTATCTAGTCTGCACATTTAAGAACACCCAGAGTAATAAGAAGAGACATAAAACTCTGGGTCAGACAAAAGTCTGGTATAAGCGATAAGCATGAAACAGAACAATAACAGGTATACTAAACCATACCTGAACCTGGACCTGCAACCAAAGAGTTAGCACAACATACCGCTCAATACTCTAAGGTGCCACTAACATATGGTGAAAAGAATACGGGGGTGGGGGTGTGCATGTCATAATGAAATCAAATAATCAAACATAGCAACCATCCTCACATCTCTCACTCAGTGCGTAAAGCATACGACATCCACCACCTTGATCACCCTATTCCTTACTATGATCACTCTGCCCCATGGAGTCATGATGACACCACTGCACAGATCCATAGCCACTAGTCTTTGCTATGTCCACTCTGCCCCATGAAGTCATAACAACTCCACTGCACTGGCTCATAGCCACGCTACGGTCACTCTGCCCCATGGAGTAATAACTACCCCACTGCACTGATACGTAGCCTAACATCCGTCTTGGTGGTGAATCAAAGCTATAGACGTCGATAACCCCTTAGCATACGTCCTGTAGCAAAGCCCAACTCATGAAGTTGACTCGTTGGTTCCCAACTGGATTCTGAGTACAAACTTCCCACTTGGACTACCTTTGCATCTCGGGTTTTGGTCTTCTCCGGATCGGTTCGGATATGCACCTCTTCACTATGCTTCGTATCGTGCCCCTCGAAGTAGTCCTGTCTGTGATCATCCACATCGGGTTGGGTCGGATTTCTCCATCCAAATCGGTTCGGTTCGGATCGCGATCAATTCGTGATGGGCTGCGCATCGGGTCGGGTCTTCATCTCCAGTTCGAGCTCGATTCCTGATCGGATCGGGGTCTCCAAGCGGTTTGGGTCGGATGGCTCTCCAGATGAGCGGGTCAAATCGGAGCTTCAAATGCAAGGGATCGGTTTGGTGCCACCATCCACGAGCGGTTCGGATCAGGTAGTGTTCCACGATCGGGTCGGGTCGGAGCTTCATGGTGCTCCACGGTTCGGTTCATGCTCCCCTCCTCTAATCCGGTCCGGTTCGGTTAATTTCCTGCACTTCATTCCAGCGACGGTTTTACGCCATTCGACGGCGTTTTCGACCAATCTATCTTTTCTAATCAATTACAAAACATTCCATACAGTTATAGAAACATATAGAATCGACCACTAACATCAAAACGACAATTTGATAGGTTAAAACGGATCAAACATAGCCAAAATCTAGTATTTTCCCTTAAGTATGTTTAAGCAAAACTAATGATAGGATTAGTAAAAGTTAACCAAATTAACAAAATTTCTAACAGAGGTCTAAAATAATATTTCGAAATTTACCAATATTTTTCCAGATTTTTAACATGTATAATTTCACTAATTAACACTAATTACCGTTAATTAATCCTAATTAGTGAGGAACTATGCAAATCACTCAGCTTAGCCACAAATAAAATATCAAATCTAAAATGAGTCCCTGTTTGGCGCTGTTCCCAAAAGAGGCACAGATAATTTATTTATCACCAAATAGAGATGAATATTATATGGTAGCCGCAGGAAATTCTTTGGCCCTGAATTGGGGTGTTCCCAAGGCTATACAACAGTTCTACCTCAATTCTTGTGTTAATCCACTTTGATTTGATGTAGATTTGGCTTAATTAGCGATTAGAAGGTGGTTTAGAGGTGTTATAGATGTTGGAGGCCATTACTATGGTTCTAAGAATGAAAGTGGCGGCTGTGAAAGTGAGAAAAGGGTGTTCTCTAAACCCTAACAGCCCTTAAATACTCCAAATCCCGAAATTCCCCTTTGGGCCTAGCTGTTAATTACCCAATTAAGCCCGATTAAGATGTTTTTCACCTTCTAAACCTTAATTCATCCATGTCTCCCAAATGGTAAGTCCGTTTTTCACATATGACCACTCTACGGAAAGATAAACATCATCAGGATCTAGTGGAAGTGGTTTCAGGTCAAAACTCCTTTCCAATCAAAAGTTTTGGCCGCAACAAGATCAGCTAGGGGTAAAACGGTCATTTAAAAATCGGCAAAAATCATGAACAATGGGAAATGACCCCAATAGTCATCTCCCAAAGTTACATGACCATACGACTTTGTATGTGAAAGAAATAAATATTCTATGATCCTTCGATACGTAGAATGCGGGTCGTTACATTCTCCCTTCCTTAAGAAATTTCGTCCCCGAAATTCCTTAACCCGAAACATACAAAGGATCCTGCATGCCTACCAGCCACATACAACAATCAAACATGCAAAACAAACAAAATAAGCCTATCCTAGCATGCAGAAAGACTAAATCGAAACTGAAATCTTACCAGGCGAAGACTTCTGGATACGTCTTCCTAATGCTCTCCTCTGTCTCCCAAGTACAGTCATTCTCATTCTTGCCCCCACTGAACTTTGACTAGATTCACCGCTTTCCTTCGAAGTTGGTTCGTATCGTTCCCAACAATACGCATAGGCTTGCGGTTCCCAACCGCCTCGGGTTCAACCTCGATATCATCCAACTGATCAGGTGAAATAGTCACATCGGGGTCATGCATGAATTTCCTTAACTGGGAAACATGAAATACGTTATGAACTCCTGCCATCTTCTCTGGTAATTCAACTTTATATGCCAGATTCCCAATTTGCTCAAGAACTGGGAATGGACCAACAAATATTGTTGTTAACTTGCCTTTCCTACCAAATCGAATCATGCTCTTTAACGGAGAAATCTTGACAAACATCAAGTCGCCAACGGAGAACTTTAATTCTCTTCTCCTCTTATCAGCATAACTCTTCTGCCTATCTTGGGCAGCCTTCGTTCGCTGTTAGATAATCTTAATCTTAGCTGAAGTTTCTCTTATTACATCTGGTCCAAGCACAAACTTCTCACCAATTTCTAACCAACATGACGGTGAGTTGCACGGTGTTCCGTATAAAGCTTCAAATGGAGCCATACCGATACTGGATTGATAACTATTATTATATGCAAACTCTACTAGATGCAATGGTCATCCCATGATCCACCAAAATCCAATACACAGGCTTTCAAGAGGTCTTCTAATACTCGATTCACCCTCTCTGTCTATCCGTCGGTTTGAGGATGATACGCGGTACTGAGATGTAATTCTGATCCTAACACCTCTTGTAAGCTCTTTGAAAATCCGCTAATGAACAATGGATCTCGGTCACTCACAATGCCCTTGGGTATTCCATGAAATCTCACTACCCACTTTATATATATAGTTCCGCTAACTTAGTTGTTGTTCTATTCAACTTGACGGGTATAAACCTTGCACTCTTAGTCAACCGGTCCGCAATCACCCAAATGCTATCATGGCCCGATCTAGTCCATGGTAACCCATCAATGAAATCCATTGAGATTTGTTCCCATTTCCATTCTGAAATTTCTAATGGTTGCAACAAACCACTAGGCTTCTTTAGCTCAGCTTTAACTAGCTGACAATTCATGCATTTGGATATAAACTTCCCAACGTCTCTTTTCATCCCTTCCCAGTAGTAGGTCTGCTTCATGTCTCGATACATCTTATTACCACCGGGATGTATAGTCAGTTTTGAGTGATGACATTCTCTAAGCACTTTATCTCTCAATCCATTGACATTGGGCACAACAAGTCTTCCACTCTTTCTGAGCCATCTATCTCAATCAAGCCCATACTTGTTCGTCCCCTCATCGATACCCATCTCTAACTTGGAGATGATTTCCAATAGGTTAGGATCGTCCCTCTGACTGGAACCAATCCGCTCAATCAAAGTGGGTCTGATCGTCAAACTTGCTAACATTTCTAGATCCAATTCGCACTTTGTCTGAAATCATACCCAGCAATGTACTCTAGTTGCTTCCATTCTAGAAACAAAGCCCCTGAACCGGCATGTCTTCTACTCAATGCATCAGCCACCGCATTGCCCTTTCCTGGTATGTATGCGATGTCGAAATTATAGAAGCCAAGAATTCTAACCATATTTGCTGTCGGAGATTTAGATCCTTTTGAGAGAAGAGATATTTTAACGATTTATGATTAGTAAACAACTCGAATCTTTCTCCCAAGAGATAATGCCTCCACATCTTCAATGCCAACACGATCGCTGCCAATTCCAAATCATGGGTAGGATATCTTTTTTCATGCAGTTTCAGTTGCCGACTTGCATAAGCTACAACCCTACCTCCTTGCATCAATACAGCACCTAGTCTGGTACCACATGCATCTGTATATACTGTCATCTCTTCATTCCCCTTAGGAATGACTAACACTAGTGCACATGTCAACTTTTCCTTTAGACTCTTAAATGCATCCTCGCACTTTTCATCCCCGACGAAGGCTTGATTCTTCTTGGTCAACTGAGTCAACGATGCTGCTATTTTGGAGAAGTCTTGGATAAACTTACGATAATATCTAGATAATCCCAAGAAACTTCTTATGTCCATCACCTTCGCAGGGTCCACGGACTACCATTCTCTGAAACAACATGGCCCAAGAATCTCACTTCTCTCCTCCAGAAGTAACACTTAGAAAACTTTGCTTTCAATTGGTGTTTACTTAATACCTCCATCACTATCCTCAAGTGTTCCTTGCGTTCTTCCTCTGTCCTTGAATAAACAAGGATATCGTCCACGAACACAAGAATAAACTTATTCAACTGATCCCTGAATACCCTATTCATAAGATCCACAAAATATGTTGGTGCATTGGTCAACCCAAATGGCATGACCAGCCACTCATAAAATCCAGACGGTGTCCGAAAGGCCATTTTAGCTATACTCTCAGCTTCCACTCTAAGTTGATGGAAACCTGTCGCGAGATCCAACTGGGAGAACACTCTCGCGCCACTTAACTGATCAAACAAATCATCTATCCATGGTAGAGGATACTTATTCTCCCTCGTCACTTTATTCAATTCGCGGTAGTCCACACACAATCGAGGGGAACCATCTTCCTTGGTAGCAAACACAACTGGTGTTCCCCACTCAGAAACACTTCTTCTGATAAACCCCTTCTTCAACAGATTGCTTACTTGCACCCCGAGCTCTCGCTGCTCCCTTGGCGCCATACGACGAAGTGGCATCACTATAGGTCTGGCATATTTCAATAAGTCAATACGGAACTCAATCTCTCGGTGTGGTGGAAGTCCGGTCACTTCCTCGAAGACGTCCCAATACTGGCCAGCCACGGGCACATCTGACAACTCATCATGCGGGATGTCGATGGAATTTAGAAAACTAGCCATTACCCCATCATTAGGTAGACCACCAAACACTACCCTCCGCCCATCATCCGCTCTAACTGTCACCAAAAAGCCCTCACAGTCTACCACCACCCCGTACCTTTGGAGCCAATCGACTCCCAAAATAATGCCAAACCCAGTAAAGCCCAAAACAAAGCAATCACAAACAAACATACATCCATGACTCGATAAGACCATATTACGGCAAATCATACTAAGGCTAGTCGAACCACCAATCGTGTTCGTCACTATTAAAGGTCTATCGACAATCTCGGGCTCCAATCCCAACCTATCTACCAGGTCACTAGATATGAAGGAACTGAAGCACCGGTATCAAACAATACTCGAACAGGAATATCATAAACAGAAACCATACCTTGAATAACAACATTCTTTCCTTTCTCTGCCGCGGTTGGGGCATTCGACGAAGAAGGAACAACATTGATAGCATATGCTTTCACAATCTGCTTTTCTTTGGGGGGTTGCGGACACTTATCCTTGTGATGTCCCACTTGGCCACAGTTGTAGCACTTCCAATCCGCTGGCTTGGCCCGACATTCTTTGGCATAGTGGCCCTTCTTACCACAACTGAAGCACTCAACATCTTTCTTATTCTTTTTCTTCTAGCCATCCTTGGTCTGATTCTGCTTTCTCTTATTCTAAGAACCATTCTTGCCTCCAACGCTTACTTGCGGCTTTGGCTCTTCCGCAGATGCAACCTCGGTCTTTCACTTGGGGTATAGACTCTCCGATCTCAAAGCTTTCCCCACAATCGATTCAAATGTCTCATCGATGTGGTTAATAAGCCCTTCCCCTAAATACTGATCCAAGCCTGTTATAAACTTCTCATTCTTCTTCTCGGGAGTGTCAATGAGGGATAATCCATACTTTGATAAAGTATCGAATTCTGCAATGTACTCCGAGACTGCCCTACCATTCTGCTTGAGCTCCAGGAATTTCCTAAACAATTTTGACTTCTGGGCAGCTGGGATAAAATTTTCACCGAATCGGGCCTTAAACTGATCCCATGTAACTTGCTGGAGTGTAGCTGCCTTAATAGCGTTCCACCAATTCATTGCCCATCCTTGCAGCTGACGGGACGCTAGCTTTCTTTTCATTGCATCTTCGATACCTAAGTCTTCGAAGATACGCTCACAGTTATCCAACCAATCCTGAACATCCATAGCCGATTCCGTTCCATGGAACGGCTTTCCACCAAGACTAGTGTAATCCTTGCATAGCTTAGCGAAATCGGCTCTAGGCGCCTGCACCGCTACACCACCACCATTTGCAGCATTGGGAGCTGCTCCTTGGACGTTTCTAAGCATCTCCCTCATGAAGTCAGTAAACATAGCCCTCATGTCAGGAGATTTCCCATTATTGGCTCTACTACCAGCACCCCTCGTATATCGTCTCATCGTTCAATCTGTAAGGAGAAAACGATTAACCATCTCTTCAGTGGTGTCAGTGCAGTGCGACTTCATCCTTAGCTATACTAGTAGTATATATATACATAGCTTTTGAAAACCAAAATAATCACAATTACGCGCTCTCATATATGTATTATCTCTCCCTGGTGTCTTTCCCTAGGTTAACTATGCAACCTAGAGCTCTGATATCAAATGTGACGGCCCGCCCCGCACCAGTCGACAGTTCCCATGAAAGTGCGTTGTGCCGATGTCCAACTAGCATGGGACAGTCCCCAAAGAAAGGAAAAAGAAGAGAACTTACTGGTGAACTAACAAAGAACCTGTAGAATATCTCATAGCGCATGAATAAAATATAATAATAACATACTTCGACATAAAACAGGTGAGATAGTGCATAAGCTGAAAATTAAACATCATAGCAGCGGAAAATCCAATTACAGCTTATGTTCCACATCATCATTATTACAACTTTAAAACTGTCTCTAAAGCAAAAGAAAGGAAAGGTACACTACTAATGCCCAAAGTAGTGACCAGCAGCAACACAGGGAGAATATCTATATATATCATACGCGGGAGCCTCCTGCTCGTCTCCGGTACAGCTACCCGTGCATACCACCTAACCTGTCTCTAGTCTGCCCGTTTAAGAGCACCTAGAGTAATAAGAAGAGACATAAAACTCTAGGTCAGACAAAAGTCTGGTATAAGCAATAAGCATCAAACAGAACAATAACAGGTATACTAAACCATACCTGAAGCTGGACCTGCAACCAAAGAGTTAGCACAACATATTGCTCAATACTCTAAGGTGCCACTAACATATGGTGAAAAGAATATGGGGGTGGGGGTGTGCATGTCAATGAAAGCAAACAATCAAACATAGCAACCATCCTCACATCTCTCACTCAGTGCATAAAGCATACTACATCCACCACCTTGATCACCCTATTCCTTACTATGATCACTCTGCCCCATGGAGTCATGATGACACCACTGCACGGATCCATAGCCACTAGTCTTTGCTATGTCCACTCTGCCCCCATGAAGTCACAACAACTCCACTGCACTGGCTCATAGCCACGCTACGATCACTCTGCCCCATGGAGTAATAACTACCCCACTGCACTGATACGTAGCCTAACATCCGTCTTGGTGGTGAATCAAAGCAATAGACGTCGATAACCCCTTAGCACACGTCCCGCAGCAAAGCCCAACTCATGAAGTTGACTTATTGGTTCCCAACTGGATCCTGAGTACAAACTTCTCACTTGGACTACCTTTGCAACTCAGGTTTTGGTCTTCTCCGGATCGGTTCAGATATACACATCTTCACTATGCTTCGTATCGTGCTCCTCGAAGTAGTCATGTCTGTGATCATCCACATCGGGTTGGGTCGGATTTCTCCATCCAAATCGGTTCAGTTCGGATCGCGATCGGTTCATGATGGGCTGCGGATCGGGTCGGGTCTTCATCACCAGTTCGAGCTCGATTCCTGATCGGATCGGGGTCTCCAAGCGGTTCGGGTAGGATGGCTCTCCAGATGAGCAGGTCAAATCGAAGCTTCTAATGCAAGGGATCGGTTCGGTGCCACCATCCACGAGCGGTTCGGATCGGGTAGTGTTCCACGATATGGTCGGGTCGGAGCTTCATGGTGCTCCACGGTTCGGTTCGTGCTCCCCTCCTCCGATCCGATCCGGTTCGGCTAATTTCCTGAACTTTTTTCCAGTGACTGCTTTATGCCACTCGACAGCATTTTCGACCAATCTAACTTTTCTAATCAATCATAAAACATACCATACAGTCATAGCAATATATAGAATCGACCACTAACATCAAAACGACAATTTGATAGGTTAAAACGGATCAAACATAGCCAAAATCCTATACTTTCCCTTAAGCATGTTTAAGCAAAACTAATGATAGGATTAGTAAAACTTAACCAAATTTCTAACAGAGATCTAAAATAATATTTCGAAATTTACCAATATTTTTCCAGATTTTTAACATGCATAATTTCACTAATTAACCTTAATTAACCCTAATTAGTGAGGAACTATACAAATCACTCACCTTAGCCACAAATAAAATATCAAATCTGAAATAATTCTCTGTTTGGCGTTGTTCCAAAGGCTATACAACAGTTCTACCTCGATTTATGTGCTAATCCACTTTGATTTGATGTAGATTTCGCTTAATTAGCGATTAGAAGGTGGTTTAGAGGTGTTTTAGATGTTGGAGGCCATTACTAGGGTTCTAAGAATGAAAGTGGCGGCTGTGAAAGTGAGAAAAGGGTGTTCTCTAAACCCTAACAGCCCTTAAATACTCCAAATCCCGAAATTCACCTTTGGGCCTAGCTGTTAATTACCCAATTAAGCCCGGTTAAGCTGTTTTTCACCTTCTAAACCTTAATTCAGCCAAATCTCCCAAACGGTAAGTCCATTTTTCAGATATGACCACTCTATGGAAAGGGAAACCATCATCCGGATCTAGTGGAAGTGGTTTCAGGTCAAAACTCCTTTCCAATCAAAAATTTTGGCCATAACAAGTTCAGCTAGGGGGCAAAATGGTCATTTAAAAATCGGCAAAAATCATGAACATGGGAAATGACCCCAGTAGTCATCTCCCAAAGTTACATGACCATACGACTTCGTATGTGAAAGAAATAAATATTCTACGATCCTTCGATACGTAGAATGCGGGTCGTTACACATTATTACTACTTGGATTACACCAGTTATTTCTGTTGAGGTACCGGTTATTCTTGTTTGGGGTTATACTCGTTATGTAACTAGATTACACCTAAAACTACCATTATGTTTCTGTAGGGATCATTCTTTTTCTGTTAAATTAGGGGACACCTAATTCTGTCATAAATCCTGTTATACTAGTGTTAGTGGAGTGAAAAGTATTCGAGAAGCATAGTCTACTATGTTTATTCTGCTTTTCCTGTTCATCCTGTTTATACCTGTTATATGAACTGTTGTCTCTCATCCAGTCTTATATGCCTGTCATGATGCTTTTATTTATTTATATGCTAAAAGTCACTGGACTCACCAGACTTTATGTCTGACCCTTTTGGTTTCCTTTTCTCTCTCTTCCTTCTCCTAGGTTCTCAGGGTGGGAAAGCTCAGGTGTGATTAGGACTCTCTCTTCTGTTTCTACTTGGATCTGGATCTGCTTTGATGTATCACTTCAACTATTTGTCTACTTTATTATGGCTATTATTGTGGATTATTATTTTACATTTTTGTACTCTGATGGTTTTTAGCGCAAGACACATGTTTTGGTTTGATGTACTTGGATTCAGTATTTTAGCTTAATGTTGTAACTGGTTTTGAGACTACGATGTTTTTCTACTGAATAATGAAGTTTTAAATTTCCGCTGCTACATTTATATCTATCTTGTGAGATTTTGTTTCTGTTTACCTACAACGCTTCACGAAACTTAATGCATTTAGATAAAGAGTGACATTAATGGACGTGGGGTGTCATAGAAATCATGTAGATCGAATCATTATTCGGTGAACTAAAAATTAAAACTGATAGAAGACCAATAATATGGTGTGATAATTTAAGCACAGTTTCACTAACCGCAAACCCAATACTTCACTCACGAACAATACACATGGAAGTCAATTTATACTTTGTTCATGAGGATGTTATTTGTGGAGAACTAGAAGTAATCACTTACCTTCCTTCTTTTAGAAAGCAGATATTTTAACAAAACCCTTATCAGTTACCAATTTCACCGGACTAGGGAAAGAACTGCAAATCGAAGAATACAAAAGGCAAGAGAAGAAATTAGGAACAACCGAAAGACCAAAAACGTCAACGAATCAGTTAATTCTAGTATAAAAAAAAGAATCGAGTAGAATGAAGACAGAAATGAAAACGGAGGAAACCCTAGCTGAGCTTCAGGGGGAATATTGAAGATAATAAGCTCACATGCGACATATAACCCAGATCAATTACAAAGCCCAAAGCACAGAATATTACATATGCACAATATATTGGGCTTAGCCCATTATTCAGTCCATGTTATACTATTTGCCTAATTTATATACTTGCCTATTTTACACATTGTTACCGTTGGCTATAGCCTATAAATACAATCACATTATATGACAACTCAATTAAGCATTAATAAAAGTTACTTCTCTCATAATCTTGATAGCTAGAGAAGTAATTTGTGCTAATCTCTGAGCATCATACATTTTCTTCTCTTTGCTCACGTGCTCCTGTTCGCTCTCACCACCCACTATAGCTACCTTAAATTTGTTCATTAGATTGACAAATACGTTCTTTATCCTTTTCATTATACCTTTGGCTTTAATCCGTTGAATCTTCTGAAATTTCACAGGTGTTTTCAACTTCCAAAACCGCCGTTTTTTGCCTAACTGAACTGAAGGCACATGCTGCCGCCAACGAAAGATTCTCTTTGCTCCTGATTCTGATGATTTATTTGTTAGATCCGCTTCCTTCCAGTATTTTTTTAAACTTTTGTTGCATACCTCCATCTTTATATTCTCTATCTTAGCGCTTATTGAGTAACAAACTAGGAAGCTAATTTTGTTCCGTATATAATAGATGCATATGTGATATTGCGGCACTTTTATACGAAAGAATGGAAGAAGATGGGCTTGTTTTCATGCACTTAACTCATAGTTTATAAGAAGAAGCAAGAAGAATTTGAGGGATGAACCCGAGAGAGAGATTTTGTAAACAGAATGAACTTGCATGAAAAGAGGTTGGTATAGTCATTAATGTGGGATATAGATCCATCATTCAAATATTTTGTACATTTATATATTCAATGAACATGTCGTTTAAAAATATAGCTCTTCTCTTTTAAGTGTAATTTATACTTTGAAAAGATATCTTCAAACATCTTCTGTTATACTATTGTATAACTATACAATAACTAATTAATAATATCAAATAACTTTACATACTAGGATAAGAAATAATATATTGGATCACTACTATAACTATAGTGTATTCCAACGTCTGTACTCCAACGGCCTCAACGGTTTATCCAACAACTTCCAACGGTCCATTGATTTCGAAACAAGCCGTTGGAAACCATTGAAATATAAGTTGTTAATGGCCGCTGGAAGCCATTGTAAACCGTTGGAATATAAGCCGTTTGTGGCCATTGGAAGCCATTGGAAATCGTCTATATACATTTTTTCCATAAATTTGTATGCTACTCATTCCATCTTCCTCCACTTAATCAATCAAAACCCACCTTCCATTCCTCCCTAAACGTTGCACCACACCAAATCGCCTCCAAATCATCTCCGGGCGCTACCACCAAGCTTCTGTTGATGCCCCTCTACTCTCCAACCTCTCAAAATCAGGTTATTTAATTAAACCATAATTATTTAGGTTTTCTAATATAGGCCTAAATTTGTATTATGTTTATTCGTAATAGCTATGAGTGTTTATTACATCATATTGCATGCTAATTACTATTGCTATCATCAAAATGTTCAAATTATTGCTAATAGCTAGGTTAATTATATATATATTATATATGCATAAAATGATTTTGTTTGGATTGATCGTAGGCTTATGATAAGTTTTGCAAACAATTTAATTTACGCGAACATAAGTTATGTATTTTGTTGAAATTAGTCGTAATTTTGGAAACTATGTGAAAATGAGTTGTATATTTATGCGAAAACGAATTGTATATTTATGCGAACACGTGAGTTGATTTAGTGTTTAATAAGTTTTGAATGATTTCGGTAGATTTTATTATGATTAACCATTGTTCGAATTCCTTAAATAGTATAACTTAGTATATAAACAAACTGTATATTTAATTTAGTATATAAGAAAAAAATGAGTTATTTTTAAGCAAAATAGTAAAAATATATAATTTAGAACATATGTTCAAAACGGTAAAATATAAACAAATTAATATAAACAAATATTTAAATCCTTAGATATTATTTGGCCACATTTGACAAGTGGTGTATTTGATCGTTATATTGGTATTCATTTTTTTTACAAGACGGACATTCATATTCTTCTGATACAGCATTTGTCATATTTGTCCCTGTATTGGACAAGTTACAAAAACTATTAATTATATTTCGTGAATCATATCATTTTAAACGGTTCACAAATTTTCAACAGATTTCCTTTTAGTTTCTTGTGTACACACATTTGTGTACGATACAAGGAACATGGGGGAAGTGTTGCCGAAATTTTAGAAAATTGTTTAAAATGATATGATTTAAGGAATGTAATTACTATTGTGTTTGTAATGGGAAGTAGGATGATCCACCACCAGAAAAGACATATAAATGTCAATGAACCATAGTTATTTATTTAAAATAAAGTTTGTAAAAAAGTATAAAATTTAGTATATGTTCACTAAAGTAGTAATTAGAATATAAGCAAAATATAAAACGAACGATTAATATTTTTTTACTTTTCATCATAGGTTTTAAAGTAGAAAAAATGGTCAATTATTTTATTGATCGGAGTTGGATGTACCAAATGAAGGGAAATTAATGGCGCAACAAGTGAACATTTTCTTAATGGGGTACATGTGTTCATTAAATTTGCTTTAAGTAATAGTGGAAATAATGAAGAAATTCGTTGTCCCTGTAGTAGGTGCAAATTGTTGAATGAATATGGTTGAGGTTCATTTGCGCCAATACAGTTTCGTATCTAATTATTTGATGTGGGATCATTATGGAGAATTTTTTTCCCCTAATCAAGAACAGTCAGTGGAGGTCATTGATGAAGAAGTTAGTATGACGAATCTCATAGAACATATGGTCGTAGATGCAGCACGATCAACGTTCCATACTGTTGAAATTGATAACAACGACGTTACCATCGAAGAGAAACCAAATGTTGAAGTTGAAAAAATATATGATTTAGTGGATCATGCTAAAAAAAATACCTTTGGAATGGATGTAAAAACGACACTCAATTATTGGTAATTGCAGAATACATTGCATGAAATCAAAATACAACCTTACAGAAGCTGGATTTACGATTGTTGTTCAAGCTGCTAAATGTCGTATGTCATTCGATAATTTAATTTGCGAAAATTGTTATGAAGTGAATACCTATTTGTGAATACCTATCCAAACATATAATACAAATTATGGACTGAGCAAACTACAGTTTAAACCAAATACAACTAATTCTCAGCAAGTAATCCAACAATATTTTGGAAAATGATTTGACAAACAGGTACAATTCTTTGTTTTTGTCAAGAATAATCCAAATAGAAATATTGTGCTACTGCTTACTAAGATCTATAATCTTAGAATAATCCAAAAATAAATATTGTACTACTGCTTACTAAGATCTATAATCTTATGCTTTCAAACTCTTGTAGTAAATTCCAAGTTTATAATTAGTTATATTCAACACCAGACCAAACAATGTGATTGTCAATGTAAATGGGTAGGGTTCTGTTAGGCAACAGCCCTTGATGATAGTGTTTTTTTAGTTTATTTACATGTGTCGTAACCCATCTAGCTACGCCCTGATCCGGTCCAGATGCGACTAGGTTACTTGAAAGATGGCTAGGTCAATGGCTTGGTCCGCATATCATGCAAAAAGCCAAGCATTGTTGTGACGCAACAGTCAACAAGGCTGTTGCCCCATGATAATAACCGGACAATTATTATTTTTATAACTTAGAAGCTTATTACTTACTAAGTTTCATTTCATACTACAAATACATGTGTTTTTTTATTCAAAGCGAAGCAATCTTGCTTGCAATGAACATAAACTGACCATTTGCAAAAGTTTATTGTTAATAGGATAACCATATTTCCCAAATAGATTTGCAGCATGTACTTTTGCATGCAAACGTAAAATGTTTTCATGTATGAATTTTTAGTAGTTTATTCATCATTGTAAATTGGCCAAACTTCTATTACAATATTTAGTTACTCTTTCTTAATTGGAACATAAACTAAGAAAATGAATATAGAACAACAATACGAGAGATAAACAGAAAGAAACCTGGTAATCATGCAACCAAACAACAATCAAATGTTTTAACTATCTTAGAGTATTCAAGAGAGGGAAGGGAAAAAATCCTATAAATTTACTTTGATATAACTACATTTCAGTCAACCAAACTTGGCTTATTTCATGACTAATAAATTCTATTACCATGTGTGACTGTAATCATACTAGATTTATGTTAGGATATTTAACCAAATATTGAACTTTAGTTTGAAGTTAACGAATAACGATTAACTATATCAACATCCCTTTAGTAAAAAAGTGTAACTGTTAAAACGTGTTTTTAGTACCTAAATTATATCGACATCCCTTTGGTAAAAGTGTAACTATTTAAATGTGTTTTAAAATTTCCTTTATCGTATTCCTCAACTAGAGCATATGCATTCTGTCATCGTATCCAACCAGAATCTGTTACTTAACAGCCCATATACTTAACCTGCTTAATCTTGAAATTAGTAGTATTCTTTCCACATTCATAAAGAACAAGATGGGAATAACTTAAGAACAATAACACTTGAATACCAAACAAACTTTTATCAATGCCTAAGTGAATCAAAAATTTCCATAACCACGTTTTAATCAGGCTAATTGTAACTAAGATCTAAAATGGTCAATGTACTAAGAGTTACATTCATTTTAGAGAAATTACGAAGTTCCCTTAGATTCAATACTAATAATAGCAAATTGTTACAGTTCATAACCAATCACCTTATTTAATTCATCTGGTGAAGTTAAAATTTAAAAATTGTATTATAGTTAACTCCCTAAAAGAAAAGATGGTTTGCATAAGAGGATGAAACGGATATCCAAAGAAAATGAATATAAGAAGTATTAGCATATATTTTTGATTAGGCTAGGTATAAAATGCAAACAAAAGGCCTTCTAATGCTAAACAACATATGTAGAAATCAGATTACGAAGACAGTAAGAGATCATCTTAAGAAATTATGTAAATTACATTAAGAAATTGGATGCATAATTCAAAATCACAAATCATGGCATAAATTCAGATCCACTGAATCTTATACATATTCTTTATCTAATACACATTTGATTTAATCAGCCTAGGATTGTATAAGAAAAGTGACAGAAAATGAATTACTTTGGTGCAATTGTAGGAAGGTTGTAGATGGAGTATTTCCTATCTATTTTGAACTCATGCATAACCCAGTTTGACGTCTCCCCTTTTGGTGCTCGACCTTTGTAAAGCACAGGTTTCTTTTGCTCCTACCAATAATTTATTCCTAGAAATCCCCTTATCTTTACCAGTTGCCTTTCAGTTGCTCTACTTGTTCTCATACCTATCGGGATATTTTGCATCCCTTACCAAAAAGAAGTCCTGCATTTTTCCGCTCGTTTTTGCTGCACCTAAAACATAAACAAATATGTATGCAGTAAGGGGATTGAACATAAAAACAAAAAGAAGATGGTAAATAAATTTACTGACAATGAATGAGCACCCAGATCTGGTAATGGTGGGCCGCTCACAACCAATCCAAGGGTACATAATTTCATACAAAAAATCCCATAACTCAATGGAAATCCCTTGTTCTCAACATTATTTCATACAAGAAAAAAATGTCCTTCATTATTCAGTACTACAAAAGAAATTTCTTAATTAACAATCATCATTCTCACTATCACGGTACAACTCAGTTGAAAATAAAAATTAACCGACAACAACCATAAAATAAATTCCAAGCAAGTAACATGCCAGTAGCACTATAGCAGTCGTAGCAGATTGTATACCAATACCAAAACATAGAATGACAAACTAATTGTGAACCTGCAGCGGTTGCAATATAGTTGGACGATTGGAGAAGCGAGAAAGGAAAATTTGCATATTCCGAATTTTCTCTGATCTTTTCTTGCTAGAATTTGCCCTAGTTTAACAACCCGGAAATTCTGAACCAATTTAAAATTTTTATCTTAGAAATTTTAATGGATTTTAAATATTTAAAATAATTTATTTCAAATAATAACAAATAAAAATTTATTTAAATTGAAGTTATAATGAAATTTTTTATTTTAATTATAAAAGGAGTTAGAAATAGCGCGGTAGTTTGAAAATTTGAATTTGAACTTTGATTGACTGCGCAGAATGCAAAATAAATCAGATTTTAGTGAAACCAAAAATATTTAAATCTATTTAAAGATATCTTTCCAACGAACCGAAAAATCGAAATTTCATAGCCGGAATCAAAATTATGTCCAGTTTAAAATTTAGAATAGTCGCTATAGAATTTATAAATATTTTAATATAATATATTGGCCTTAAAAATAGTCATTTTTCAAACGACCTCCGTTTTCGATGAAACCACTTTTGTGGGAACCGGAATGTCAAATTATTGCTAGGTTTCAATTTTCATAATTTTTAGAATTAATATGTGAGCGTATCAAAAGAAAATGTATTTTGTTGGTTTAAGTCAAATCAGATCGACCAGAAAATGACCATTTTTCAAACGGTCTCGGAATTTGACGAAATTAGTTTTGTTAGGACCGTATCGTCAAAACATAACTTGAAATATTTTTTTGGAATTTTTAGAGGTCGTATGTGGCCCCGTTGAATTTAAATGTAAGACTGAATTAATTAAATAAATGATTTAAATATTAAATTAAATAAAATAGACTGAAGACGTTCGTTTGGGCTGACGGAACCTAGCCCATTGCGTCCGCATCGGGGGCATTTGGGTAGGGACAACTTTTGCTGGACTGAGATTGGAACCGATAAGGATAAACGGGCTAAAACCATTAATTTAGATAATTAATATTATAATATTTTAAATAACATGACAAAGCAAACCCTAATCTCCTAAAAGAAGGTCGCCGTCGTTCTATTCCTTCAATGGCCAGAAATGTCCCAACTTCGATGTCCATTATCTCTCAATCCAAACTATAACTCCTAAAAATCCAAAAGACAAAATTGAAGAGCTTGACGAGCTGTGTAGATCCAACAATTGTGATGGCTTATGATCTCGTCGTTCGTGGGTTAGGGGGCTCGAAAGCCGTGGCGTTCACGGTGGGTTTTGATGAGGAGGGGCCCACTGAGCTTCACCGTGCTCGGGGCATTGGTGGACCACGAAACGACGCTCCTGGTGGTGGCTTCGGATTGGCGGCAGGTGGTCGGATGGAGGCGCGATGTGATGCCCTAGGCGTTGAAAAATGGGTTTCTTTGATGGGAGCAATACTGGAAGGAGACGGCCTTTGTTATTCTTAAGGGTTAAGTGATTTTTATTATTATTTAATTAGTTAATTATAAATTTAATTGTTTAAAAGTTTTAAAAGGGCGTAACATCTTCAAGCAGTAACGAAATCGAACGATTTCAAATGCGCTGCATTTGTATGTACGAGATCTAGACGATGGAACACACCAGATCTGAAAAGGAGCACTTTGAAAATTCAGACAAATCGATGTGAGAATTCTATTTCCATTTAGATAATTAAAATAAATTAATTATGATTGTGTTATTATCCCTCTACTGTTAAATTCGGTGTATGGTTGTACGTTATTTGATGATAATTACGATTGTCGTTGTTATGATGTTCCGTTAATTCGATTGATGGTTGTGTTGGAATTGAAATGTCATTTTGTTTGAAATAAGTGTGGACAAAAATCAATTTGTCATTTATGTTGAACAATAATCAAATTGTCATTTTGTTGAAATTAGATTAAACATAATCAAATTGTCATTTATGGTGAACAATAATCAAATTGTCATTTATGTTAAACATAATCAAATGGCATTTTGTTGATTTAGGAATGTTAAAGAAAAATTAAAGTATCATTTAAAATATCATTTTGCTGAAATAAAATAGATTAAACAAAAGTATCATTTTTGTTAAATTAGAAAGTGTAACAAATAAAATTATCATTCTTTTATTTGTTATGTAGAATACATAGAAAAATGTAAACAAATAAATATTCTTTATTTTGACATTAGAATACATAATAAATTGTTTACAAATAAATCTTTCATTTATTTTTCATTGAAATACATAGAAAATTGTATATAAATAAATCATTCTTTTATTTGTTATGTGGAATACATAGAATTTTTTTTTCAAATAAATTATTCTTTTATTTGTCATCAGAATACGTAGAATAATGTATGCAGATAAAATACTCTTTATTTGTCATTGGATTACATTGGAAAATGTATGTAAATAAATGTGTCACCTATGTTAGAAAACATATTTGTAAATAAATATATCATTTATGTTAGAAAACATAATTTGTACATAAATATGTCATTTAGTTAGAAATGTTCGATTAATATAAAAACATCATTTTTAGTTAGAAATGTTTTGTTAATTTAGAGTATTCAACATAAATGAAATATCACTTTTTGGTCATTATGTTGAGCTAGAGTTTTCAACATAAATGAAATAAACATTTTTGGTCAATTAAAAAGAAGGAGACAAAATATACATTTTTGTCATTTAAAAAGAGTAAAACTAAATTATACATTTTTGGTCACTAAAAAGAAATAAACCAAAATGTACATTTTTGTTCATTTAAAAAGGATGAAACAAGAATATACATTTTTGGTTATTTAAAAGGATTAGAAACAAAAGAGTCAATTTATTTTAATTTTCAATTAGTTACAAAGATTAGAATTGGAATAAAAGATTTCATTTTAATTTTCAATTAGTTACAATGAAATAGAGTTGAGATTTAAAAGTAACATTTTTATTGTCATTTTATATACAATAAAAAGTGTAGGTTAAAAAGTAACATTTTTATTGTCATTTTATATGCAATAAAAAGAATGGATTTAAAGTAACATTTTTATTGTCAATTTAGTTACAATAAAAAAGATAGATTTAAAAATAAAATTTTTGTTATCAAGTTAGTTACAATAAAAAGAATTGATACAAGAGAAACATTTTATTGTCACTTTGGTTGTAATGAAAAGAATAGATTTTAAAGTTGCATTTTTATTTACATTTTATATGTAATAAAATCAGAAGAGTTGAAAGTATCATTTTTGTTGTCATTTTATATGAAATAAAAATAGTCATTTTTGTCAAACATGTTAGTTGAAATAAAAATAACATTTTATCAAAACATGATCATTGAAATAAAAAAAATAGATTTTTGTCAAAACATGTAAATTGAAATAAAAGTTATCATTTGTGTCAAACATGTTATTGAGGCAAATTTAACATTTGTGTCAAAAAGATTAGAATAAGAAGTTTAGAATAAAAAGGATTAAAATAAAAAGATAACAAAAGTTATCTCCCTTGCTTAATAATTTAGCAAAACAAACATTATCATTTTTGTCGCATTGGATTTAGCAAAACAAACATTATCATTTTTGTCGCATTGGATTTAGCAAAACAAACATTATCATTTTTGTCGCACTAGATTTGCCAAAATAAACATTTTCAATTTGTTGCATTAGAATTGTTAAACAAACATTAGCATCTTTGTCAATATAGAATAGTCAAACGAAAATATTCCTTTTTGTTAATATAGTTTAATTGAACAAAAACATTCATTTTTGTCAATTGGTATAGTTGAAATAAAAACATTCATTTTCATCAAATTAGAATTGTTGAATAAAATATACACTTTTATCAAATTATAATAGTTAAAACTAAAATTGTCGCTTTTATCAAATTATAAATGTTGAAACCAATTTTGTCACTTTTGTCAAAATGTAACAGTTGAAACAAAATTGTCATTTTTGTCAAAATATAATAGTTGAAAACAAAAATTACATTTTGTTAAATATTATGGTTGAAAACAAAAATTACCTTTTTGTTAAAATTAAAAATAGAATTTTGTATACAAATAAAGAAAAATGAAAATTATCTTTTCATTTTTCATCAGCAATAATGTCATATAAATAAATTACAGTCTATTAGACATTAGAAATGTATAAGGAAATTATACGAGTCAAATACATTTTTATTCGACATCAGGAATATAATGACATGTTTGTTCATTATCGTCGACATGTTAGCAGAATTAGAAATTTGTTAAATTCATTAACAATTATTTATTTATATGAACTGTTGTTGGCTGAAAACCCCACACGGGTATAGAGATGATATTTGACATACACTAGTCCCAGTATTTAGTTATATGTCAATCGATGGATTGACAGGCTGCAATGAGCGTTATCTATTCATTTTAATGCTCACACAGTTATAAATTTCACTATGGATGTGAATGGATGGTTTGATGATTATTTATCATTTGTTATCATATTCATGCGATGTATGAAGTCCATATAACTGAAATTATATGGTAACTGATTGAGTCGCATTCCGATTCAGGATTTCTTTTAAATAAAGAATATTTTAAAATAAAAGATTGTCCTTTAATAAAGAATATCTTTTATATAAAGAATATTTTAAAATAAAGAACATTGTAATATAAAGAATATTTTTACATAAAGAATCTTTTTATATCAAGAAATTTTTTAAATAACAAATATTTTAAAGAATATTCAATGAAGAATAAAATGATGATTTCTATGTCCATTTTTGGATGGACACTAAAGATAAAAATATATTTTCATCAAAATAAACTAATTATTAATTAGAGTAAATCTTTTAAATTAAGATTTAATGAAGTCCCCCAATTAACTGATATTTAATTGGAATTAAATAAAAGAATTAGATTTTGGGTTGTCGTGGATAGTGTCTTAAATAACACTGTTCTTAAACCCCGTATGATAGAAATTAATCCTTTAATTAAGATTATTAAAGTTTCCAATTATATCTATTACTTACATAGAATAAAATGATATATGATTTGGGTTTATCGTGAACTATGTTTTAAACGACATTTGTTCTTTAACCCAAATTAACAGTGAAAATATAATTTGGAATTTATAAATCTTTTTATTAAGATTTAAATGAAATTTTCCAAAGTCAAGTTTTCCAATTTAATATATTAAATTGGAGTTGAGTGGAAATTCCATTGGATAATAACCGAGATAGGCTTCTGTAAAAGAAGACTGTTACTATACATGGAATTTAAAACGCTTTGCCGTTATTCCATTTATATTATTAGTCTGATACAGAAATTTATATCGATTATTTATTGATTTGATTTCTGTGAAAATTCCATATTTAATGGAAGATGATTTTGGGTTTATCGTGAACAATATTTTTAAATGACATTAGTTCTTTAACCCAGTTAAAGACAAGATTAATTTCTTAAAATTAAATAACCATAAAGTAATGATTTTTTATATTAAAATCAAATTGGAGTTTGATGAATCTTTAAAAAGAAAATTAAAAAATAAGATTCAAAAGGATTTATCTTTGATAAAATTAATGGGAACCTTTCCCAAATAATATGAATATTTTATTAAAAGAATATTCTGAATTGGAATGAGGCGGGATGTGTCTTTATAGCACTTGATTTGTAATTATAAAATTGCGCGAGTTATTCGGAAAGACCGGGTCTAACCCATTCTGAATAATTACTACGACGATTAAAGTCAAAAATATCGAAGACAGTGATTGAAGACGGCGATCTTCACATCGAATGGGCGAATACTGATGCCCTGAACTGGGTCGCTCCCAGTAAAGGGTTAAAGTGATAGTTTGTTCGGACGTACTTGTTAATTGTCCGGATATGCGAGCACCTCACTTCCGTATTAGACATGCGGGACGAGGAATAAGGTGTCCCCGGTTTCGTTCAGACCTAGAACAGACTTGTTAATGGATGTGTGTTTGACATTGGATTTCATTTCATGTAAATTAAACTGATTTCTAGTTAATATATATCTGTGGTGGCGGAGAATTTATTCTCTTGCTTAACACCCTTCTCTGAGACGTACGAGCTCAGAGGTTATATATTGGTAGTTATCGATCGCATGGCATGAATTGTCAATGTGGCATGCCAAGATGCAAATGATCGAGGCTTTTGTTGAAAAGCATAGCCTTGTAGTTGATGATCAAAGCATAGCCTATTTCGACATAGCTTTGTGTATAGCGTTACCTCGCGAATCTCACACCCCGGTAAAAGTCAGTGTAACGAACCATAATTTCTGTATATTTAAAATTTAAAATTTAATTAAATAAATCGTATACTATTGGTTAAATTTATATTTATTTATATTACGAGCCTGAAATGGCGCGGTAGTTTGAAAATTCGATTTTTAAACTTTGGAAAAATATATAAAATTCATTTTAAATCAGAATTGGGTAAAACTGGAAACGTTAGAATCGAATAAATCATATCTTTCCAGAGAATGTAAGAAATTGAAATTTCACCGGATAAATTGCAAGTCATGACTAAATCAAAATTTCGAAAGGTCGCTATGGAATTTATATAAAGAAATTAAAAGCGTTTGCGATTAAAATTTGAATTCCGGATTTGTTAAATTTTAAATAATTATATATGGGAATATAAAATATGTGAATTTGATTTATAAAATTTTATTTAAGTTATAAATTGATTTAAATTGAATTTTAAGGATATTTAATTTGAAAGTTAAGTTAAAGTTGGAATTTTATTTGTTTATATTTAACTTGATATTCAAGTTTGAAATTTGAAAATAAGTAAATGTGGAATTTAAAATATATGTGAAATAAATTTGTAAATTTATCTAAATTGTAATTTGGTTTAAATATGAATTTATAAATATTTAAATTTGAATTTAAACAGTTAATTGAATTTGAATATTTTATTTATTTATTTATTTAACTATGAAATTTAACGGTTTTGGCGACTGTCTCGGAATTCGACGAAACTGGCGCCATCGGAACCGGAACGATGAATTATGCTAAGAGTCCAATTTGCGTTGAAATCCGACTTACCGGTTGACCGTACGAGAGAAGTTGTGAGCGAGACCCTTGTAAGCTGATAATAGGGTGTTTATCTGAGTTGGGCCTCCTTTTGCATATAAATAAATTCCACCTCCTTCCTTCAGCCCATTCTCTATTTCCCATGCTGCCCTCCATCAAAATTTCATCGTTAATGGCAGAAATAAAATTTAAATCATAATTTCAAAACAAAAATTCACCTCAAATTAAAATCTCTCAAAACCCTATCGTATTATATATCAAATCGAAGATCTCGATGAGTAGAACATAGATCTGCAATTCGTTTTGACATGCAGTGGAGGAGTTGGCCGGAAATCGCAGTCAAAGGTCGTATTTTTCGAAGTCAAAGGTACAATTTGGGGGTTTTAATTCGGGATGTAATTGGAGATTCCGACTTCTGGGTATTGTAGCTACTATCCTCAGGAGTTGATCGGTGGTGTTCGTTGGTTATATTATCAAGTGTATCGCCAGAATTTGTTGATGGAAGTGGCGGTTTTCGGTTTTAGGGTTGGCCGCCGGAGGAGGTATGGCCCACCGAAATGGGTGGCTCGGGTGCTGGAGGGCGCGGAATTCAAAGGGGAAGGGTTTGGTGGCGGTCTCGCCGACGATGGTGGCCTGAGGCGCAGGCAAAAGCCGGTCAAACGAAGGTGCTTTTGGGTTTTGCTGTTCGTCGACTTACTGTAGCAGAAAGAGAATGGGAGCGGGAGAAGGGAAACCAGGTGCTGACGTGTCGGCCGATGTTAGGGTAAGGAGAATATTTTATTTATTGTTATAAATTTAAATTCAAAGAGAATAAAACGCTGATAACTCTTTCGTTTTGACTCGGATTTACGCGCGGTTTGTTGCGTTGGGATCGTGGCGAAATTGCGGACGTTTTGGCACTGGTTTGGTTGCGATCTGAGACTGTCAAATTTTGGGCCTTTTCTGGACGTCCGTTCGAATTGTAACCCGAAGGTGAGTGTTTCTTCACTCACGTAAGACTAAATTTATCCCATATTTATCGAATTAATGTATGGAATAAATTGTTTACATGGTTGTGTTTGATTTGGTGAATGATTGCTTGAAATTGATATGCCAGTGTGTTACATGCAATAATAATCGATAATTGGTTATTTAAATTTAATTTAAAATTTCAAATTTAAATTTTGAGCACTTGTTGATCAGTAATGTGATTCAATTTACTGTTTGAATGAAATGATGTGATGGATGCCTTGTTGATTTGACTGTTGATGAATATTATCTGGATTGTTCATTTATTCGGTTCATAATGGTATATGTTATTGACGATGAATCCCATTTACCCTTGATGTTGCGGGCATCTAATGAACCCGGGATTTATCGATAAATGAATTAAGAACACAGAGTGAAATGATAAATCTCTGTGACCCTGATTTGGATTGAAATGATAGATCCATCCCGAATATCGAGAAATTAAATTTAAAATCACTTGGCCGTAGGATAGCAAATTATATACAGACACCGGTCGGTTAAATCAAAATTTGTTTAACCATGAATTTTGAAATTATTGTTGACGATAATATAAGTGATGTTTTGAAGTTTATTTCCTTCGAATTTGAATTTTTTTATTTTCAACAAAAAGGGAAGTAAATTTGTATTGCAATTATAGTTAAATCAAGGGTGGGATTTATTTTAAATTGAATTTATTTGAATTTGAATGGTCTTGCATGTTTTGAGATTTACATAAATCGGCCATGAATTGAATTGAATATGAATTTGAACTCGATAATTGTTATACGTTAAAAATCTTTGAAACGATGAAATGAATTTGTAATTTCGATGTGTGATATAAATCGAATCTGGAATGAGAATATGGATTGAAATCGAATTCGGTTTATTCGTAATAAATTGAGATTGTTGGAATGGGAATACGGGTTCGAGTTAACCATTTGAACTGAATTGGCGAATTTGAAATGAATGAAAATTTGAAATGAAGTCGATCGGAAATGTGAATTTGAATTGATGTACTTGAAGTTGAAATATAACTGCAAGTGTGACCGAAATTGATCGAACGTTTCTAACCCCAATTATAGTATTTCAAAATTTATTTTTCAAAACTATTTTGTTAATAAATTAAATTTCCTTATAACAATTTATTGTATAAATTATTTAAATAAAATACTTTATAATTATTAATTATTTATTTTATGAATTATTTTAATGTTTTAATTATTTTGTCAAACTCTACTTTATTACAAACTATTATTTCAAATTATTTCAATTATACCTTTAAACTATTTAAATATATTGTTAATTAATTGGATATTCAAATTTTATAAGTTGGAATTAGTTCAAGATGTTGAGCGTAAATGGGAATATCCCAGTTGAATAATATTCTATTTAGAATATGAAAATGAATTTCGAAACATGATATTTTGATATGAAACACGAACTTCTTTGAAAAGTAAAAGCACTGACCGGTGTGAAAAATGTAAATGTTTGGTTGTCAAGGAGACCGGAGTCGACATAAGGCATACTCTCTGTCAGTGTCGATACCACTTTGACAACTGTGTACGCGGTGGAAGTTCCAGAACCGAAGTCGGATGGTATGGAGGCGATTACTGGATTTGAAGAAAGAGAACGATGATGGATTAGCCTTGACCTTCGGGTCATAATTGAAATGACTAAAACAGGAGCCATACCCAGGTTAATGAGATCGCTTCTCTGATCGAACGCGCTCCTTCGAAACCATCTCTATTACTACTGTGATCGATTTGGGTGCACCCCTTGAATATGGGAATGTCGTTCGAGGTGGGCGGTAGTTGCGGCTATGCGTTACCACCGGCCTGGGTCCGCGAATTCGGTAGAATCCTACCGGGGTATTCCTCAGTGCCTTGTCATATTATCCTGATCGAGCCCCTACGATTTTGATTTAACGTTGTCGTATCACGGCGCATCCCTATCCACCGACGTACTGGTGTGTTATATGCAAACTGTACGGCAATGGTATAAACGGCGTAAGGGTAACATGTAATCCCGCTTACGCTATTTTCGATATTATACTTTACTGAATAAACACTATTGTAATAGCGTATTATACTATGTATGTATTAGTTTAACGGATCCTTGAGAGATGGAAAAATCCCGTAACATCTCTTGAGTTACTGCACCATGATACCGATATTATTCTGTATTTTAATTTGACTAATATGAGATGATTTAGTGCTGATCCGAGTGTTTGTTGTGTTTTTCTTTTTATGCAATACGCTCGGGTCAGCAGATGTTGCAGATAATGAAGATTATTTGGCCTTGGAGATCGAAGACGGAGTTGGTATATGTATCCACTACATTTTTATTTCCGCTGCATTACTGTATGTAAGTGTATAACTCTGATGATTTAATGCTGTAACTCGAATGTATATGTTTAAATGCTTTTGAATATTTATTTGCTTATTATATGTGATCCTTCCGCTGTGAGATTCTGTGATTGTTTTCCTTTCTGTCTTCTTTTTCTTTCTTTTTTTCCCAATAACTATCCGGGTTGGCGATTTGTTTGGGTCGACATGTGTGGTTTATTGTCGATTTAAACGGCCAAAAAACCCGGGTCGTTACAGTTGGTATCAGAGCGATGGTTAGCGATAACCTTGGCTCTGTTTGGGAATTAACTCATTAGAGATGGGGTTAGAAACACCCTAGAATGAGTTTGAGTGATATATGAGAGAGCGTACTTGTATTTTTGATATAAAAATGGTTTTTATTGTGTTGGCTTGTTCTGTTGAATGTTTATGGATTCTGGTCGATATATGGGACGCCATACGATCGATAGGAATTTCTAAATAATCGAACAGAATGATTTGACATAATATGGTTTTCAATTATATTTTTAAAATATATCAAATATACATTATGGTTCAAATATGTATGTATTTGTTTTAATGGGTGATGATATAAAGTTATTACCCATTATGGTTGATTAAACCATAAATCTAATACGGAAATTTAATGAATTTTGAAAATATTTGGAAATAAAATCTGTTGAATACAATTGGGGGGCAAAACAATTGCGATTTAAATGAAATGGACTTGAGGGTTTGATTCTGGTGCTTTTGAGATAGTTTTGTCAAATTTTGAAATTATATAGTATTATAAGTCTTTACGAAAGAAATGGTTTAAAGGATTTTAAAAGAACTAAGTGTGTAATCCCTTCTCGGACATCAGAAATTGACTTCGATAATGAGTGCACGCATTATCGACGTTTATTATGAAGTGTCTAAGTGGGGGAGACCACTCCGTACTTTCATAACCTGTTTGAAAAGAATTTTGGATCTAAATTTCCAAGGGTATGTAAAGTGTATTTTCTAATTTATACAGGATTGAAATTTCTTTGTTTATTAATTAAAGTTGAATTTTAATTTAGGGTATGTTCCTACGGATTTATAAATACGTATGTATTTTGAACTTAGGTTACAAAACCAGGATCAAGAAATTTAAGTTCGTCCTAATTTGCGACATCGATTCAAGGTTAATACTCTCGGTTCCTTGAATTTTTAGACTTTGAAATGTTGGAATGAACTTAAGAACTGAGGGGTCGTCACAGAACTCTTGAATTTAGATTGTAAAAATATTTTATCAGATAAAGTATAGCTTTATTTAAGTAGAGGGAATCCAATAATGATAGTTTGAGAATTAAGTATGAATTTGAGTCGTGAACAGTTGTTAATTCAAATCATGACTTGTACGTCGAATAAATAAATTTGGTTAATGGAATAAGGGTCAAGTGAATCCAATTCATCGAAAATTTTAAAGTGAATTCAAGTTTAATCGGAATATAACACTTGAAACAAACCGGAAATTGAATAGAAAGAATATCGAATATAAAGTAAGCAATTGAATGTAGATCCAATTATTGAAAATGAGGTGATAACAACGTTAAGTGTTAAGGATTCACAAAGTATTGGAATCGAAAGGTTGAAATTTCAAATAGAAATAAACCAACGTTATGAGAAAATCCAAAATAGTCGATAAGCTGAAATTAAAATGACTATAACTTTTGATAGGCTGATCGGAATCTGACAACTCCGGACTTTATGGAAACCTTAGAAATTGAGTCAAAACTTTCGTTATAGCGCCCGTTGAAATTCTCATGTTTACTACGCTGAAATTTCAAGTTTTAGACATAGTTGTATGTACAGGAAATTTAAAACAGAGGTGTACATCGATATTGTTTTGATCATAACTCCCAAGCGAAACGTCGGATTTTAGTGTGCGAGTACAATTCGGAAAGGCCAGAGTGTAAGCTAAAACTTTTCCTTAATGTGCTAAGTAAAATTTTGAGGTTTAGAGGGCTGAAAACAGACCTGAACAATTCAGGCCTGCATTTTCAGCGCTCGGGCTGAAATGTTCACTTGCGGTAAAACTGCCATAACTTTTAAACCGATTATCCGAATTCGATGAGTCCGGACATTTCGGAAAGCCTAAAACGAGAGCAACAACTTTTTCCTGGTATGCTTTGGTCAAATTCCAACTTTTAATGCGTGATAATCAACGATTTGTTCGCTGGCCTGTTACGGATATTCGGTTTCGTAGTTGAAACGATGAAATTTTGATATGTATGTTGAATGCATTTGCTATATATCGTATATATGTTTGATTTTCATGTATGTGTAAGTATTTGGCAGGTGTACGGAGTGTGCGCTACGACTTTGAAGCTCGCTTGCGCTAAAATGCTAAACGCTAAGGTAAATAAAAATGCAATATAACGCTAAAAGAGGTACGTACTTGTGGTATATAGTTTTGTGGGTTTTATATTTTGTTTTTCCCCACTTTTGGGATGCCTCATCATTGGATGAGATGGATTTTGGGTTATATATGTATTGGGATTTTTCCCGGACCTCTCCGTACAAAGGAGATGCTGCCGAAATTTTTCGTGATTTCGGGAGTTAGAAAAATTTACAGATTTTTCAACTATACTTGTTTTGGAAATATTATTTTAAGTATAGATTTGAAATTTATCTGCGCTTAATATCGGTTCGTTCTCTTTTCGAGGACGAAAAGATTTTAAGTGGGGGAGAATGTAACGAACCATAATTTCTGTATATTTAAAATTTAAAATTTAATTAAATAAATCGTATACTATTGGTTAAATTTATATTTATTTATATTACGAGCCTGAAATGGCGCGGTAGTTTGAAAATTCGATTTTTAAACTTTGGAAAAATATATATAATTCATTTTAAATCAGAATTGGGTAAAACTGGAAACGTTAGAATCGAATAAATCATATCTTTCCAGAGAATGTAAGAAATTGAAATTTCACCGGATAAATTGCAAGTCATGACTAAATCAAAATTTCGAAAGGTCGCTATGGAATTTATATAAAGAAATTAAAAGCGTTTGCGATTAAAATTTGAATTCCGGATTTGTTAAATTTTAAATAATTATATATGGGAATATAAAATATGTGAATTTGATTTATAAAATTTTATTTAAGTTATAAATTGATTTAAATTGAATTTTAAGGATATTTAATTTGAAAGTTAAGTTAAAGTTGGAATTTTATTTGTTTATATTTAACTTGATATTCAAGTTTGAAATTTGAAAATAAGTAAATGTGGAATTTAAAATATATGTGAAATAAATTTGTAAATTTATCTAAATTGTAATTTGGTTTAAATATGAATTTATAAATATTTAAATTTGAATTTAAACAGTTAATTGAATTTGAATATTTTATTTATTTATTTAACTGTGAAATTTAACGGTTTTGGCGACTGTCTCGGAATTCGACGAAACTGGCGCCATCGGAACCGGAACGATGAATTATGCTAAGAGTCCAATTTGCGTTGAAATCCGACTTACCGGTTGACCGTACGAGAGAAGTTGTGAGCGAGACCCTTGTAAGCTGATAATAGGGTGTTTATCTGAGTTGGGCCTCCTTTTGCATATAAATAAATTCCACCTCCTTCCTTCAGCCCATTCTCTATTTCCCATGCTGCCCTCCATCAAAATTTCATCGTTAATGGCAGAAATAAAATTTAAATCATAATTTCAAAACAAAAATTCACCTCAAATTAAAATCTCTCAAAACCCTATCGTATTATATATCAAATCGAAGATCTCGATGAGTAGAACATAGATCTGCAATTCGTTTTGACATGCAGTGGAGGAGTTGGCCGGAAATCGCAGTCAAAGGTCGTATTTTTCGAAGTCAAAGGTACAATTTGGGGGTTTTAATTCGGGATGTAATTGGAGATTCCGACTTCTGGGTATTGTAGCTACTATCCTCAGGAGTTGATCGGTGGTGTTCGTTGGTTATATTATCAAGTGTATCGCCAGAATTTGTTGATGGAAGTGGCGGTTTTCGGTTTTAGGGTTGGCCGCCGGAGGAGGTATGGCCCACCGAAATGGGTGGCTCGGGTGCTGGAGGGCGCGGAATTCAAAGGGGAAGGGTTTGGTGGCGGTCTCGCCGACGATGGTGGCCTGAGGCGCAGGCAAAAGCCGGTCAAACGAAGGTGCTTTTGGGTTTTGCTGTTCGTCGACTTACTGTAGCAGAAAGAGAATGGGAGCGGGAGAAGGGAAACCAGGTGCTGACGTGTCGGCCGATGTTAGGGTAAGGAGAATATTTTATTTATTGTTATAAATTTAAATTCAAAGAGAATAAAACGCTGATAACTCTTTCGTTTTGACTCGGATTTACGCGCGGTTTGTTGCGTTGGGATCGTGGCGAAATTGCGGACGTTTTGGCACTGGTTTGGTTGCGATCTGAGACTGTCAAATTTTGGGCCTTTTCTGGACGTCCGTTCGAATTGTAACCCGAAGGTGAGTGTTTCTTCACTCACGTAAGACTAAATTTATCCCATATTTATCGAATTAATGTATGGAATAAATTGTTTACATGGTTGTGTTTGATTTGGTGAATGATTGCTTGAAATTGATATGCCAGTGTGTTACATGCAATAATAATCGATAATTGGTTATTTAAATTTAATTTAAAATTTCAAATTTAAATTTTGAGCACTTGTTGATCAGTAATGTGATTCAATTTACTGTTTGAATGAAATGATGTGATGGATGCCTTGTTGATTTGACTGTTGATGAATATTATCTGGATTGTTCATTTATTCGGTTCATAATGGTATATGTTATTGACGATGAATCCCATTTACCCTTGATGTTGCGGGCATCTAATGAACCCGGGATTTATCGATAAATGAATTAAGAACACATAGTGAAATGATAAATCTCTGTGACCCTGATTTGGATTGAAATGATAGATCCATCCCGAATATCGAGAAATTAAATTTAAAATCACTTGGCCGTAGGATAGCAAATTATATACAGACACCGGTCGGTTAAATCAAAATTTGTTTAACCATGAATTTTGAAATTATTGTTGACGATAATATAAGTGATGTTTTGAAGTTTATTTCCTTCGAATTTGAATTTTTTTTATTTTCAACAAAAAGGGAAGTAAATTTGTATTGCAATTATAGTTAAATCAAGGGTGGGATTTATTTTAAATTGAATTTATTTGAATTTGAATGGTCTTGCATGTTTTGAGATTTACATAAATCGGCCATGAATTGAATTGAATATGAATTTGAACTCGATAATTGTTATACGTTAAAAATCTTTGAAACGATGAAATGAATTTGTAATTTCGATGTGTGATATAAATCGAATCTGGAATGAGAATATGGATTGAAATCGAATTCGGTTTATTCGTAATAAATTGAGATTGTTGGAATGGGAATACGGGTTCGAGTTAACCATTTGAACTGAATTGGCGAATTTGAAATGAATGAAAATTTGAAATGAAGTCGATCGGAAATGTGAATTTGAATTGATGTACTTGAAGTTGAAATATAACTGCAAGTGTGACCGAAATTGATCGAACGTTTCTAACCCCAATTATAGTATTTCAAAATTTATTTTTCAAAACTAGTTTGTTAATAAATTAAATTTCCTTATAACAATTTATTGTATAAATTATTTAAATAAAATACTTTATAATTATTAATTATTTATTTTATGAATTATTTTAATGTTTTAATTATTTTGTCAAACTCTACTTTATTACAAACTATTATTTCAAATTATTTCAATAATACCTTTAAACTATTTAAATATATTGTTAATTAATTGGATATTCAAATTTTATAAGTTGGAATTAGTTCAAGATGTTGAGCGTAAATGGGAATATCCCAGTTGAATAATATTCTATTTAGAATATGAAAATGAATTTCGAAACATGATATTTTGATATGAAACACGAACTTCTTTGAAAAGTAAAAGCACTGACCGGTGTGAAAAATGTAAACGTTTGGTTGTCAAGGAGACCGGAGTCGACATAAGGCATACTCTCTGTCAGTGTCGATACCACTTTGACAACTGTGTACGCGGTGGAAGTTCCAGAACCGAAGTCGGATGGTATGGAGGCGATTACTGGATTTGAAGAAAGAGAACGATGATGGATTAGCCTTGACCTTCGGGTCATAATTGAAATGACTAAAACAGGAGCCATACCCAGGTTAATGAGATCGCTTCTCTGATCGAACGCGCTCCTTCGAAACCATCTCTATTACTACTGTGATCGATTTGGGTGCACCCCTTGAATATGGGAATGTCGTTCGAGGTGGGCGGTAGTTGCGGCTATGCGTTACCACCGGCCTGGGTCCGCGAATTCGGTAGAATCCTACCGGGGTATTCCTCAGTGCCTTGTCATATTATCCTGATCGAGCCCCTACGATTTTGATTTAACGTTGTCGTATCACGGCGCATCCCTATCCACCGACGTACTGATGTGTTATATGCAAACTGTACGGCAATGGTATAAACGGCGTAAGGGTAACATGTAATCCCGCTTACGCTATTTTCGATATTATACTTTACTGAATAAACACTATTGTAATAGCGTATTATACTATGTATGTATTAGTTTAACGGATCCTTGAGAGATGGAAAAATCCCGTAACATCTCTTGAGTTACTGCACCATGATACCGATATTATTCTGTATTTTAATTTGACTAATATGAGATGATTTAGTGCTGATCCGAGTGTTTGTTGTGTTTTTCTTTTTATGCAATATGCTCGGGTCAGCAGATGTTGCAGATAATGAAGATTATTTGGCCTTGGAGATCGAAGACGGAGTTGGTATATGTATCCACTACATTTTTATTTCCGCTGCATTACTGTATGTAAGTGTATAACTCTGATGATTTAATGCTGTAACTCGAATGTATTTTTTTAAATGCTTTTGAATATTTATTTGCTTATTATATGTGATCCTTCCGCTGTGAGATTCTGTGATTGTTTTCCTTTCTGTCTTCTTTTTCTTTTTTTTTCCCCAATAACTATCCGGGTTGGCGATTTGTTTGGGTCGACATGTGTGGTTTATTGTCGATTTAAACGGCCAAAAAACCCGGGTCGTTACAGTCAGAAACGAAGCAAGGGAAATCAGGGAGTGCATACATTTCTTTCTAGCTAGAAGTGGTGTCAACAACTTACCAGCCCAGACATTTTGCTTATGTGGATGATGGAATTTTCAAGGCCTCGGATTTATTGGCCGCCAATGGCCAAATTATAGGTTCAATAGAACCGGGAAGCGTGTGTTCAAGCATAACTAATCCACTAAAGTATTTGTGGACCGGCCCTGCAGGATCCAAGGGTTCGCCAGCGTCTGAATCCTGAGACATTGCTAGGGTGTCTCGAATCGGTAAGGAGATCGTTCCTAGCCTTGACTCATGATGAAAATTCAACTTCCAATACGACATCATATTGTTTTGATTGTAGAACTAGTATGGCGACATAGCATATGGTAGTTATGACGTCTATGATTGATACATTATGATTGAAATGTTTTTGAAACATATATACACTAATAATAATATCAAATCCGTTTTTATCGTATCAAGCATTTTTGACCATTATAAGGTAAAACTCTATCCTCTGATTTGCATTGCATTGTGTGATGGGACTTGAGTCTTATAATGGTTTCATTTTTCTATAAAGCATTGCGTTGTTTAACGATTTACTTTATTTAAATTATGCACTGGCAATCCAATGGAGTAAACCCGTTCCGCGTTAGCGGCCCTGTGATTAGTCTTCTTATTAGATAAGTTAAGTAAAGATTTCTCATACCAATCCCATGACTGACCCGTAGTTTGTTTCACTTTGCAAACTCGGGTGCCCTCTTTACCTCACGGCCAGTCGAGTAGCTTATTTTGCAGAAATATTGAGTATGATTCTGGATCGAAGCTTAAAGCTATGTCCAGAGCATTGGTAGTCTTTCGTTGTGTTAATTTAATTGTTCCGCTGCAGTGTATTACATTTATTGTAATTTAATCTTCCGATGTATTGTTATAATCGATGTACTCTGATATATTTTGTACTCTGATGTTGCATTAACATGATGTAATAAAAGTCTTCTGTTATTTGTTCTGATGTGTTGTATTCCCAGAGTTAACGTATTCGGGTTTTGAACGGTCTTGGTCGATTTAGCGATAGATTAAGTCCGGGTGAAATCGAGGTTGTTACAGTTGGTATCAGAGCTTAGGTCAGCTCAAATCTTTGGGGTACAACTCGTAAGAACTGAACAAAAGACTCATCTGAGATTGGATTAGTAATATCCAATAAGAATACTCTTTAGAGATAGGATCAGTAGTATCCAAGAATGAGAAAACTCATTAGAGATAGGGTTAGTAATGCCCTAAAATGAGTTCAGAGTGACAAGTTTATAACTAACGTATTTGTGATTATATATATAATCCAATTTTAGAAGATATGATTTTTAATATATAAAGTTTATATATATTTGAAAAGCTAATCAACGAATAAAATTATTGGAACCAATTAAAAGAATGAAAATTAAATTGGTTAATTTAACAACTTTCAGCTCCGTTCCTTTTCGGGGACGAAAAGATTTTAAGTGGGGGAGATTGTAACAACCCAGAAATTCTGAACCAACTTAAAATTTTTATTTTAGGAATTTTAATGGATTTTAAATATTTAAATTAATTTATTTCAAATAATAACGACTAAAAATTTATTTAAATCGAAGTTAGAACGAATTTTTTTATTTTAATTATGAAAAGAGTTAGAAATAGCGCGGTACTTTGAAAATTTGAATTTGAACTTTGACTGACTGTGCAGAATGCAAAATAAATCGGATTTTAGTGAAACCAAAAATATTTAAATCTATTTAAAGATATCTTTCCAACAAATCCAAAAAATCGAAATTTCATAGCGGGAATCAAAAGTTATGTACAGTTTAAAATTTAGAATAGTCGCTGTAGAATTTATATATATTTTAATATAATATATTGGCCTTAAAAATAGCCATTTTTCAAACGACCTCCATTTTCGATGAAACCACTTTTGTTAGAACCGGAATGCCAAATTATGCTAGATTTCAATTTTCGTAATCTTTAGAATTAATACATGATTGAGCGTGACAAAAGAAAATGTGTTTTGTCGGTTTTAATCAAATCAGATCGACCAGAAAATGGCCATTTTTCAAACGGTCTCGGAATTCGACGAAATTAGTTTTGTTATGACTGTATCATCAAAACATAACTAGAAATAATTTTTACGGAATTTTTACAGGTCGTATGTGGCCCCATTGAATTTAAATGTAAGATTGAATTAATTAAATAAATGATTTAAATATTAAATCAAATAAAACAGGCTGAAGACATTCGTTTGGGCTGATGGGACCGAGCCCATTGCGTCCGAAATGGGGGCATTTGGGTAAGGACAATTTTTGCTGCGCTCAGATTGGAACTGATAAGGATAAACGGACTAAAACCATTAATTTAGATAGTTAATATTGTAATATTATAAATAACATGACAAAGCAAACCCTAATCTCCTAAAAGAAGGTCGCCGCCGTTCTATTCCTTCAATGGCCAGAAATGTCCCAACTTCGATCTTCATTATCTCTCAATCCAATCTATAACTCCTAAAAATCCAAAAGACAAAATTGAAGAGCTCGACGAGCTGAGTAGATCCAACAGTTGCGATGGCTTAAGATATCGTCGTTCATGGGCTAGAGGGCTCGAAAGCCATGGCGTTCACGGTGGGTTTTGACGAGGAGGGGCCCACTGAGCTTCACCGTGCTCGGGGCGTGGGGGGACTATGGAACGGCGCTCCTGGTAGTGGCTTCGCATCGGCGGTAGGAGGTCGGATGGAGGCGCGATGTGATGCCCTAGGCATTGAAAAATGGGTTTCTTCGATGGGAACAATACTGGATGGAGATGGCATTTGCTTTTGTTAAGGGTTAAGTGATTTATATTATTACTTAATTAGTTAATTATAAATTTAATTGTTTAAAAGTTTTAAAAGGGCATAACTTCTTCAAACAGTAACGAAATCGAACGATTTCAGATACACTGCATTTGTATGGACGAGATCTAGACGATGGAACAAACAAGATCTAAAAAGGAGCATTTTGAAAATTCAGACAAATCGATGTGAGAATTCTATTTCCTTTTAGATAATTAAAATAAATAAAGTATAATTGTGATATTATCCCTCTATTGTTAAATTCAGTGTATGGTTGTACGTGATTTGATGATAATTACGATTATCGTTGTTTTGATGATCCGTTAATTCCATTGATGGCTGGTTGGAATTGAAATGTCATTTTGTTTGAAATAAGTGCGGACAAAAATCAAATTATCATTTATGTTGAACAATAATCAAATTGTCATTTATATTGAACAATAATCAAATTGTCATTTTGTTGAAATTAGATTAAACATAATCAAATTGTCATTTATGGTGAACAATAATCAAATTGTCATTTATGTTAAAAATAATCAAATGGCATTTTGTTGATTTAGGAATGTTAAAGAAAAATTAAAGTATCATTTAAAATATCATTTTGTTGAAATAAAACAGATTAAACAAAAGTATCATTTTTGTTAAATTAGAAAGTGTAACAAATAAAATTATCATTCTTTTATTTGTTATGTAGAATACATAGAAAAATGTAAACAAATAAATATTCTTTATTTTGACATTAGAATACATAGTAAATTGTTTACAAATAAATCTTTCATTTATTTTTCATTGAAATACATAGAAAATTGTATATAAGTAAATCATTCTTTTATTTGTTATGTGGAATACATAGATTTTTTTTTTCAAATAAATTATTCTTTTATTTGTCATCAGAATACATAGAATAATGTATGCAGTACATAGGAAAATGTATGTAAACGAATGTGTCACTTATGTTTGAAAACATATTTGTAAATAAATATATCATTTATGTTAGAAAACATAATTTGTACATAAATATGTCATTTATTTAGAAATGTTTGATTAATATAAAAACATCATTTTTAGTTAGAAATGTTTTGTTAATTTAGAGTATTCAACATAACTAAAATATCACTTTTTGGTCATTATGTTGAACTAGAGTTTCCAACATAAATGAAATAAACGTTTTTGGTCAATTAAAAAGAAGGAGATAAAATATACGTTTTTGTCATTTAAAAAGGGTAAAACCAAATTATACATTATTGGTCATTAAAAAGAATTAAACCAAAATGTACATTTTTGTTCATTTAAAAAGGATGAAACAAGAATATACATTTTTGGTTATTTAAAAGGATTAGAAACAAAAGAGTCATTTTATTTTAATTTTCAATTAGTTACAAAGATTAGAATTGGAATAAAAGATTTCATTTTTATTTTCAATTAGTTCCATTGTAATAGAGTTGAGATTTAAAAGTAACATTTTTATTGTCATTTTATATACAATAAAAAGTACAGGTCAAAAAGTAACAATTTTATTGTCATTTTATATGCAATAAAAAGAATGGATTTAAAGTAACATTTTTATTGTCAATTTAGTTACAATAAAAAAGATGGATTTAAAAATAACATTTTTATTGTCAAGTTAGTTACAATAAAAAGAATTCATACAAAAGAAACATTTTTATTGTCACTTTGGTTGTAATGAAAAGAATAGATTTTAAAGTTGCATTTTTATTTACATTTTTTATGCAATAAAAATGGAAGAGTTGAGAGTATCATTTTTATTGTCATTTTATATGAAACAAAAATATTCATTTTTGTCAAACGTGTTAGTTGAAATAAAAATAACAATTTATCAAAACATGATCATTGAAATAAAAATATAGATTTTTGTCAAAACATGTAAATTGAAATAAAAGTTATCATTTGTGTCAAACATGTTATTGAGAAAAATTTAACATTTGTGTCAAAAAGATTAGAATAAGAAGTTTCGAATAAAAAGGATTAAAATAAAAAGATAACAAAAGTTATCACCCTTGCTTAATAATTTAGCAAAACAAACATTATCATTTTTGTCGCATTGGATTTATCAAAACAAACATTATCATTTTTGTCGCATTAGATTGTCAAAATAAACATTTTCAATTTGTCGCATTAGAATTGTTAAACGAACATTAGCATCTTTGTCAATATAGAATAGTCAAACGAAAATATTCATTTTTGCCAATATAGTTTAACTGAACAAAAACATTCATTTTTGTTAATTGGTATAGTTGAAAACAAAAATTACATTTTGTTAAATATGATGGTTGAAAACAAAAATTACCTTTTTGTTAAAATTAAAAATAGAAATTTGCATACAAATAAAGAAAAATGAAAATTATCTTTTCATTTGTCATCAGCAATAATGTCATATAAATAAATTACAGTCTATTAGACATTAGAAATGTATAAGGAAATTATACGAGTCAAATACATTTTTATTCGACATCAGGAATATAATAACATGTTTGTTCATTATCGTCAACATGTTAGCAGAATTAGAAATTAGTTAAATTCATTAACTAATTATTTATTTCTTTGAACTATTGTTGGCTGAAAACCCTACATGGGTATTGGGATGATATTTGACATACACTAGTCCCAATATTTAGTTGTATGTCAATCGATGGATTGACAGGCTGCGATGAGCGTTATCTATTCATTTTAATACTCACACAGTTATAAATTTCACTCTGGATGTGAATGGATGGTTTGACTCTGGATGTGAATGGATGGTTTGATGATTATTTATCATTTGTTATCATATTCATGCAATGTATGAAATCCATATAACTGAAATTATATGGTAACTGATTGAGTCGCATTCCAATTCAGGATTTCTTTTAAATAAAGAATATTTTAAAATAAAAGATTGTCCTTTAATAAAGAATATCTTTTATATAAATAATATTTTAAAATAAAGAACATTGTAATATAAAGAATACTTTTACATAAAGAATCTTTTTATATCAAGAATATTTTTAAATAACGAATATTTTAAAGGATATTCAACAAAGAATAAAATGATAATTTCTATGTCCGTTTTTGGTTGGACACAAAAGAATAGAATATATTTTCTTCAAAACAAACTAATTATTAATTAGAATAAATCTTTTAAATTAAGATTTAATGAAGTCTCCCAATTAACTGATATTTAATTGGAATTATATAAAAGAATTAGATTTTGGGTTGTCGTGGATAGTGTCATAAATAACACTGTTCTTAAACCCCGTATGATTGAAATTAATCTTTTAGTTAAGGTTATTAGATTTTCCAATTATATCTAGTACTTGGAATAAAATGTTATATGATTTGGGTTTATCTTGTACTATGTTTTAAATGACATTTGTTCTTTAACCCAAATTAACAGCGAAAATACAATTTGGAATTTATAAATCTTTTTATTAAGATTTACAAGAAATTTTCCAAAGTCAAGTTTCCCAATTTAATATATTGAATTGGAATTGAGTGGAAATTCGATTGGATAATAACCGAGATAGGCTTCTGTAAAAGAAGACTGTTACTATACATGGAATTTAAAAGGCTTTGCCGTTATTCCATTTATATTATTAGTCTGATACAGAAATTTATATCAATTATATATTGATTTGAATTCTGTGAAATTCCATATTTAATGGAAGATGATTTTGGGTTTATCGTGAACAATGTTCTTAAATGACATTAGTTCTTTAACCCAGTTAAAGACAGGATTAATTTCTTAAAATAAAATAATCATAAAGTAATGATTTTTGATATTAAAATCAAATTGGAGTTTGATCAATTTTTAAAAAGAAAATTAAAGAATAAGACTCAAAAGAATTTATCTTTGATAAAATTGATGGGAACCTTTCCCTAATAATATGAATATTTTATTAAAGAATATTCTGAATTGGATTGAGGCGTATGATGTGTCTTTATAGCACTTGATTTTTAATTATGAAAATACGCGAGTTATTCGGAAAGACCGGGTTTAACCCATTCTGAATAATTACTATGGCGATTAAAGTTAAAGATATTGAAGACGATGATTGAAAACTGGCGATCTACACATCGAATGGGCGACTATTGATGCCCTGAAATGGGTCGCTCCCAGTAAAGGGTTAAAGTGGTAGTTTGTCCGGACGTACTTGTTGATTGTCCGGATATGCGAGCACCTCACTTCCATATTGGACATACCGGACGAGGAATAAGGTGTCTCCGGTTTCGTTCAGACCCAGAACGGATTTGTAAATGGATGTGTGTCTGACATTGGATATCATTCCATGTAAATTAAATTGCTTTCTATTTAATATATATCTGTGGTGGCAAATAATTTATTCTCTTGCTTAACACCCTTCTTTGAGACGTACGAGCTCAGAGGTTATATATTGGTAGTTATCGATCACATGGCGTGAATTATCAATGTGGCATGCCAAGATGCAAATGATCGAGGCTTTTGTTGAAAAGCAGAGCCTTGTGGTTGATGATCAAAGCATAGCCTAGCATAGATTTATGTATAGCGTTACCTCGCGAACCTCACACCCCGGTAAGAGTCAGAAATGAAGCAAGGAAACGCAGGGAGTGCACACGTTCCTTTCTAGCTAGAAGTGGTGTCAGCGACTTACCAGCCCTGCAATTTTACTTATGTGGATGATGGAATTTTCGAGACCTCGGATTTATTGGTCGCCAATGGCCAAATTATAGGTTCAATAGGACCAGGAAGCGTGTGTTCCGGATAACTAATCTACTGAAGTATTTGTGAACGGCCCCTGCAGGATCCAAGGGTTCGCCAGCGTCCAAATCCTGAGACATTGCTAGAGTGTCTCGAATCGGTAAGGAGATCGTTCCTAGCCTTGACTCGTGATGGAAATCTAACTTCCAATACGACACCATGCGGTTTTGATTGTAGAACTAGTATGGCGACATAGTATATGATAGCTATGCCTTCTATGATTGATACATTATGATTGAAATGTTTTTGAAACATATATACACTAATAATAATATCAAATCCGTTTTTATCATATCAAGCATTTTTGACCATTATAAGGTAAAACTCTATCCTCCGGTTTGCGTTGCATTATGTGATGGGACTTGAGTCTTATAATGGTTTCATTTTTCTATAAAGCATTGTGTTGTTTAACGATTTACTTTATTTAAATTATGCACTGGCAATCCAATGGAGTAAACCCGTTCTGCGTTAGCGGCGTGGTCCTGTGATTAGCCTTCTTATTAGATATTTCTCATACCAGTCCCATGACTGACCCATAGTTTGTTTCACTTTGCAAACTCGGGTGCCCTCTTTTCCACACGGGAAGTCGAGTAGCTTATTTTGCAGAAATATTGAGTAGGATTCTGGATCGAAGCTTAAAGTTGTGTCCATAGCATTGGTAGTCTTCCGCTGTGTTAATTTAATTGTTCCGCTGCAGTGTATTACATTTATTGTAATTTAATCTTCCGTTGTATTATTAAATTCGATGTACTCTGATATATTATGTACTCTGATGTTGCATTAACATGATGTAATAAAATTCTTATGTTATTTGTTCTGATGTGTTGTATTCCCAGAGTTAAGTATTCGTGTTTTGAACGGTCTTGGTCGATTTAGCGCTTGATTAGGTTCGGGCGAAATCGGGGTCGTTACACTAGTCTTTTCTTTATCTCTCTCTTTTGAGTCTTTGTAGTGGATCGGGCATGCTCGAGCTCGATAACGATGAGTTTCCTGATTAATTGACCGAGAAAGCTGGGCTAAAGTGAAAAATGAAGGGGAAAGAGGGGTTTCACGATTAATGGTGTGGATTGATGGTTAAGATTTTGTTTGAAATGATAGTGTGGATCCTTGAGATGTATTTTTTTTATTTTCTTAATTTGAATATATTTATGGCTACTGCAACATCTTGTTGATATCTATGCTAGCACCTTGAAACAAATGTTGTAATAGACAAAAATCAACATAGCTATCGTTACATTATAGCTAGCAACATCGTGTAATTTTATTGTTATAGGTCATCTATGGCTTAGTGTTTTCAAAGTAAAATATATTTTAAAAAATAATATAAAGATGAAATAAAAAAATTAAGAAATTAAATATAAAATGATATAAAAGTATAAATATAAAACTACGAATATATTAAAACTTAATATAAACAAGAATGTTGAAAAACATAAGTAATTAAAAAACTAGTAAGTAAACCTAAGTTAAAAATCTATTAAACTAGATTTATGTTAGGATATTTAACCAAATATTGAAGTTTAGTTTGAAGTTAACAAATAACGATTAACTTAATCAACATCCCTTTAGTAAAAAAGTGTAACTGTTAGCACGTGTTTTTAGCACCTAAATTATATTGACATCCCTTTGGTAAAAGTGTAACTATTTAAATGTGTTTTAAAATTTGCTTTATCATATTACTTAATTAGAGCATATGCATTCTGTCATCGTATCTAACCAGAATCTATTACTTAACAGCCCATATATTTAACCCACTTAATCTTGAAATTAGAAGTTTTCTTTCCACATTCATAAAGAACAAGATGGGCATACCTTAAGAACAATAACACTTGAATTCCAAACAAACTTTTGTCAATGCCTAAGTGAATCAAAAATTTCCATAACCACGTTTAATCTGGCTAATTGTAATCAAGATCTAAAATGGTCATACGTACTAAGAGTTACATGCATTTTAGAGAAAATACAAAGTTCCCTTAAACTCAATACTAATAATAGCATATTATTACAGTTCATAACCAATCACCTTACTCAACTCATTTGGTGAAGTTCAAATTTAAATTTTTTATTATAGTTCACGCCCTAAAAGCAAATATGGTTTGCATCAGAGGATGAAATGAATATCAAAAGAAAATGAATATAAGGAGTATTAGTATATATTTTTGATTAGGCTTGATGTAAAATGCAAACAAAAGGCCTTCTAATGCTAAACAACATGCATAGAAATCAGATTACGAAGACTGTAAAAGATCAAATCAAGAAATTATGATAAAAATTTGATGCATAATTCAAAATCACTAATCATGGCATAAATTTAGATCCACCTAATCTTATACATATTCTATATGTAATACACATTTAATTTAATCAGCCCATGATTGTATAAGAAAAGTGATAGAAAATGAATACCTTTGGTGCAGTTGTAGGAAGGTTGTAGATGGAGTACTTCCTGTCTATTTTGAACTCATGCATAACCCAGTTTGACTTCTCCTTTTTTGGTCTCGACGTTTATAAAGCACAAGTTTTTTTTGGCTCCTACCAACAATTTATTCCTAGAAATCCCCTTATCTTTACCAGTTGCCTTTCAGTTGCTCTACTTGTTCTCATACCTGTCCGGATATTTTGCATCCCTTACAAAAATGAGGTCCTGCATTTTTCCGCTCGTTTTTGCTGTACTTAAAAACATAAACAAATATATATGCAGTAAGGGGATTGAACATAAAAACAAGAAGAAGATGGTAAATAAATTTACTGACAATGAACGAGCACCCAGATCTGATAGTTGGTGGGCCGCTCACAGCCGGTCCAAGGGTACATAATGCTATAATCAAACAAGTATTTCTAATTGTTTTTCTAGTCCCTTAACTCAATAGAAATCCCTTTTTCTCAACATTATTTCATAAAAGAAAAAAAATATCGTTCATTATTCAGAACTACAAAAGAATTTTCTTAACTAACAATCATCATTCTCACTATCACAGTACAACTCAATTGAAGAAAAAAAATTAATTAACAGGCAACAACCATAAAATAAATTCCAAGCAAGTAATATGCCAGTAGCACTACAACAGTCATAGCAGATTGCATATCAATACCAAAAGATAGAATGACAAACTAATTGTCAATCATGGAATTTTTATAGCAAATTGACCAATACCAGAAATACTGACATTAGCTTGTGCTAAGATTCCAATACACGATCTGAGATAAAATTCGAAATTAAATTAGGGGTTTGATCCTTTGAGCTGAGATTCGAAGTTAATGGCCGTTGCGTTTGGAGCATGAAGGGTAGCTACTGTAGTTGAGACTCAAGAGGGATGAAGGTGCTAATTGTGAACCTGCAGCGGTTGCAATATAGTTGGACGATTGGAGAAGCGAGATAGGAAAAATTGCATATTCCGAATTTTCTCTGGTCTTTTCTTGCAAGAATTTGCCCTAGTTGTAACAACCCGGAAATTCTGAACCAATTTAAAAATTTTATTTTAGAAATTTTAATGGATTTTAAATATTTAAAATAATTTATTTCGAATAATAACAACTAAAAATTTATTTAAATTGAAGTTAGAACGAATTTTTTTATTTTAATTATAAAAGGAGTTAGAAATAGCGCGGTAGTTTGGAAATTTGAATTTGAACTTTGACTGACTGCGCAGAATGCAAAAAAATTCAGATTTTAGTGAAACCAAAAATATTTAAATCTATCTTTCCAACGAACCGAAAAATCGAAATTTCATAGCCGAAATCAAAAGTTATGTCCAGTTTAAAATTTAGAATAGTCGCTGTAGAATTTATATATTTTTTAATATAATATATTGGCCTTAAAAATAGCCATTTTTCGAACGACCTCCGTTTTTGATGAAACCACTTTTGTTGGAACCGGAATGTCAAATTATTGCTAGGTTTCAATTTTCATAATTTTTAGAATTAATATGTGAGCGTAGCAAAAGAAAATGTATTTTGTTAGTTTAAGTCAAATCGGATCGACCAGAAAATGACCATTTTTCAAACGTTCTCGGAATTCGACGAAATTAGTTTTGTTTGGACCGTATCGTCAAAACATAACTAGAAATATTTTTTTGGAATTTTTAGAGGTCGTATGTGGCCCCATTGAATTTAAATGTAAGATTGAATTAATTAAATAAATGATTTAAATATTAAACTAAATAAAACAGGCTGAAGACGTTCGTTTGGGCTGACGTAACCTAGCCCATAGCGTCCGGAACGAGGGCATTTGGGTAGGGACAACTTTGCTGGGCTGAGATTGGAACCGATAAGGATAAACGAGCTAAAACCATTAATTTAGATAATTAATATCATAATATTATAAATAACATGACAAAGCCAACCCTAATCTCCTAAAAGAAGGCCGCCGCCGTTCTATTCCTTCAATGGCCAGAAATGTCCCAACTTCGATCTCCAGTATCTCTCAATCCAAACTATAACTCCTAAAAATCCAAAAGACAAAATTGAAGAGCTCGACAAGTTGTGTAGATCCTTGTGATGGCTTAAGATCTCGTCGTTCATGGGTTATGGGGCTCGAAAGCCGTGGCGTTCACGGTGGCTTTTGACGAGGAGGGGCCCACCGAGCTTCACCGTGCTTGGGGTATGGGTGGACTACGAAATGACGCTCCTGGTGATGGATTCGGATCGGCGGCAGGTGGTCGGATGAAGGCGCGATGTGATGTCCCAGGCGTTGAAAAATGGGTTTCTTCGATGCGAGCAATACTGGAAGGAGACGACCTTTGTTTTTGTTGAGGGTTAAGTGATTTTTATTATTATTTAATTAGTTAATTATAAATTTAATTGTTTAAAAGTTTTAAAAGGGCATAACTTCTTCAAACAGTAACGAAATCGAACGGTTTCAAACGCGCTGCATTTGTATGTACGAGATCTAGACGATGGAACAAACCAGATCTAAAAAGGAGCACTTTGAAAATTCAGACAAATCGATGTGAGAATTCTATTTCCTTTTAGATAATTAAAATAAATTAATTATAATTGTGTTATTATCCCTCTATTGTTAAATTCAGTGTATGGTTGTACGTGATTTGATGATAATTACGATTGTCGTTTTTATGATGATCCGTTAATTCGATTGATGGTTGTGTTGGAATTGAAATGTTATTTTGTTTGAAATAAGTGCGGACAAAAATAAAATTGTCATTTATGTTGAACAATAATCAAACTGTCATTTATGTTAAACAATAATCAAATTGTCATTTTATTGAAATTAGATTAAACATAATCAAATTGTCATTTATGGGGAACAATAATCAAATTGTCATTTATGTTAAACATAATCAAATGGCATTTTGTTGATTTAGGAATGTTAAAGAAAAATTAAAGTATCATTTAAAATATCATTTTGTTGAAATAAAATAGATTAAACAAAAGTATCGTTTTTGTTAAATTAGAAAGTGTAACAAATGTTATATAGGACAGCAATCAGACCTGCAATGTTATATGGTGCAGAATGTTGGCCTACTAAGAGGCAACACGTCCAGAAGATAAGTATAGCAGAGATGCGAATGCTGCGTTGGAGCTGTGGGCATACCAGACGAGATCGGATTAGAAATGAGGATATTCGGGAAAAACTTGGAGTTGCACCTATTGAAGAGAAGTTAGTCCAATACCGCTTGAGATGGTTTGGACATATCCAACGTAGACCATACGATGCACCTGTACGCGCTGGAATTCTAGGTCGTGCCGAAGGCCCAAAGAGAGGTAGAGGTCGACCTAAAATGACATGGGAGGAGATAATAAAGAGAGATTTAAGTAACTGGAGTTTATCGGAAGAGCTGGTAGTTGATAGGAGTGCATGGAAATTGGCAATCCATGTACCAGAACCATAGTGGTTTTTTTTTTTTAGACTTTATTTCACGTTTACTGAACATTTTTACTTTTTATTTACTATTTTAAATTTTATTTCACTTTTATTGAACATTTTTACTTCTTCTTCTTACTATTATTATTTAGAAAAAAACCTTTATCGGACGACTTTTTATTTGATTGGTTATTTTAAACCCTTTATATATATATAATATTATTATCATCATTATTAATTTTATTTTAATTTTGGGTTCCATATCTAGCCAACCCCAACTTGTTTGGGATATATGGCTTTGTTGTTGTTGTAGAAAGTGTAACAAATAAAATTATCATTCTTTTATTTGTTATGTAGAATACATAGAAAAATGTAAACAAATAAATATTCTTTATTTTGACATTAGAATACATAGTAAATTGTTTACAAATACATCTTTCATTTATTTTTCATTGAAATACATAGAAAATTGTATATAAATAAATCATTCTTTTATTTGTTATGTGGAATACATAGAATGTTTTTCCAAATAAATTATTCTTTTATTTGTCATCAGAATACGTAGAATAATGTATGCAGATAAAATATTCTTTATTTGTCATTGGATTACATAGGAAAATGTATGTAAATAAATGTGTCACTTATGTTAGAAAACATATTTGTAAATAAATATATCATTTATGTTAGAAAACATAATTTGTACATAAATATGTCATTTAGTTAGAAATGTTTGATTAATATAAAAACATCATTTTTAGTTAGAAATGTTTTGTTAATTTAGAGTATTCAACATAAATGAAATATCACTTTTTGGTCATTATGTTGAACTAGAGTTTTCAACATAAATGAAATAAACATTTTTGGCCAATTAAAAAGAAGGAGACAAAATATACATTTTTGAAAAAGAGTAAAACTAAATTATACATTTTTGGTCACTAAAAAGAATTAAACCAAAATGTACATTTTTGTTCATTTAAAAAGGATGAAACAGGAATATACATTTTTGGTTATTTAAAAGGATTAGAAACAAAAGAGTCATTTTATTTTAATTTTCAATTAGTTACAAAGATTAGAATTGGAATAAAAGATTTCATTTTTATTTTCAATTAGTCACAATGAAATAGAGTTGAGATTTAAAAGTAACATTTTTATTGTCATTTTATATACAATAAAAAGTGTAGGTTAAAAAGTAACATTTTTATTGTCATTTCATATGCAATAAAAAGAATGGATTTAAAGTAACATTTTTATTGTCAATTTCGTTACAATAAAAAAGATAGATTTAAAAATAACATTTTTATTATCAAGTTAGTTACAATAAAAAAAATTGATACAAAAGAAACATTTTTATTGTCACTTTGGTTGTAATAAAAAGAATAGATTTTAAAGTTGCATTTTTATTTACATTTTGTATGTAATAAAAATAGAAGAGTTGAAAGTATCATTTTTGTTGTCATTTTATATGAAATAAAAATAGTCATTTTTGTCAAACATATTAGTTGAAATAAAAATAACATTTTATCAAAACATGATCATTGAAATAAAAATATAGATTTTTGTCAAAACATGTAAATTGAAATAAAAGTTATCATTTGTGTCAAACATGTTATTGAGACAAATTTAACATTTGTGTCAAAAAGATTAGAATAAGAAGTTTAGAATAAAAAGGATTAAAATAAAAAGATAACAAAAGTTATCACCCTTGCTTAATAATTTAGCAAAACAAACATTATCATTTTTGTTGCATTGGATTTAGCAAAACAAACATTATCATTTTTATCGCATTAGATTTGTCAAAATAAACATTTTCAATTTGTCGCATTAGAATTGTTAAACAAACATTAGCATTTTTGTCAATATAGAATAGTCAAATGAAAATATTCCTTTTTGCTAATATAGTTTAATTGAACAAAAACATTCATTTTTGTCAATTGGTATAGTTGAAATAAAAACATTCGTTTTTATCAAATTAGAATTGTTGAACAAAATATACACTTTTATCAAATTATAAAAGTTAAAACTAAAATTGTCACTGTAATCAAATTATAAATGTTGAAACCAATTTTGTCACTTTTGTCAAAATGTAACAGTTGAAACAAAATTGACATTTTTGTCAAAATATAATAGTTGAAAACAAAAATTACATTTTGTTAAATATGATGGTTGAAAACAAAAATTACCTTTTTGTTAAAATTAAAAATAGAAATTTGTATACAAATAAAGAAAAATGAAAATTATCTTTTCATTTTTCATCAGCAATAATGTCATATAAATAAATTACAGTCTATTAGACATTAGAAATGTATAAGGAAATTATACGAGTCAAATACATTTTTATTCGACATCAGGAATATAATGACATGTTTGTTCATTATCGTCAACATGTTTGCAGAATTAGAAATTGGTTAAATTCATTAACAATTATTTATTTATATGAACTGTTGTTGGCTGAAAACCCCACACGAGTATTGGGATGATATTTGACATACACTAGTCCCAGTATTTAGTTATATGTCAATTGATGGATTGACAGGCTACAATGAGCGTTATCTATTCATTTTAATGCTCACACAGTTTTAAATTTCACTATGGATGTGAATGGATGGTTTGATGATTATTTACCATTTGTTATCATATTCATGCGATGTGTAAAATCCATATAACTGAAATTATATGGTAAATGATTGAGTCGCATTCCGATTCAGGATTTCTTTTAAATAAATAATATTTTAAAATAAAAGATTGTCCTTTAATAAAGAATATCTTTTATATAAAAATATTTTAAAATAAAGAATATTGTAATATAAAGAATATTTTTACATAAAGAATTTTTTTATACCGAGAATATTTTTAAATAACGAATATTTTAAAGGATATTCAATGAAGAATAAAATGATGATTTCTATGTCCGTTTTTGGATGGATACAAAAGATAAAAAAATATTTTCATCAAAACAAACTAATTATTAATTAGAATAAATCTTTTAAATTAAGATTTAATGAAGTCTCTCAATTAACTGATATTTAATTGGAATTAAATAAAAGAATTAGATTTTGGGTTGTCGTGGATAGTGTCTTAAATAACACTGTTCTTAAACCCCGTATGATAGAAATTAATCCTTTAATTAAGATTATTAAAGTTTCCAATTATATCTATTACTTAGAATAAAATGATATATGATTTGGGTTTATCGTGAACTATGTTTTAAACGGCATTTGTTCTTTAACCCAAATTAACAGTGAAAATATAATTTGGAATTTATAAATCTTTTTATTAAGATTTAAAAGAAATTTTCCGAAGTCAAGTTTTCCAATTTAATATATTAAATTGGAATTGAGTGGAAATTCGATTCTATAATAACCGAGATAAGCTTCTGTAAAAGAAGACTGTTACTATACATGGAATTTAAAAGGCTTTGCCGTTATTCCATTTATATTATTAGGCTGATACAGAAATTTATATCAATTATTTATTGATTTGATTTCTGTGAAAATTCCATATTTAATGGAAGATGATTTTGGGTTTATCGTGAACAATGTTTTTAAATGACATTAGTTCTTTAACCCAGTTAAAGACAAGATTAATTTATTAAAATTAAATAACTATAAAGTAATGATTTTTTATATTAAAATCAAAATGGAGTTTGATGAATCTTTAAAAAGAAAATTAAAGAATAAGATTCAAAAGAATTTATCTTTGATAAAATTGATGGGAACCTTTCCCTAATAATATGAATATTTTGTTAAAAGAATATTCAGAATTGGAATGAAGCGTATGATGTGTCTTTATAGCACTTGATTTTTAATTATAAAAATACGTGAGTTATTCGGAAAGACCGGGTCTAACCCATACTGAATAATTACTACGACGATTAAAGTCAAAGATATTGAAGACGGTGATTGAAGACCGACGATCTTCACATCGAATGGGCGACTACTGATGCCCTGAACTGGGTCGCTCCCAGTAAAGGGTTAAAGTGATAGTTTGTCAGGACGTACTTGTTGATTGTCCATATATGCGAGCACCTCACTTCCGTATTGGACATACAGGACGAGGAATAAGGTGTCTCCGGTTTCGTCCAGACCCAAAACGGACTTGTAAATGGATGTGTGTCTGACATTGGATTTCATTTCATGTAAATTAAATTGATTTCTATTTAATATATATCTGTGGTGGCGGAGAATTTATTCTCTTGCTTAACACCCTTCTCTGAGACGTACGAGCTCAGAGGTTATATATTGGTAGTTATCGATCGCATGGCGTGAATTGTCAATGTGGCATGCCAAGATGCAAATGATCGAGGCTTTTGTTGAAAAGCAGAGCCTTTTGGTTGATGATCAAAGCATAGTCTATTTCGGCATAGCTTTGTGTATAACGTTGCCTCACGAACCTCACACCCCGGTAAGAGTCAGAAACGGAGCAAGGGAAATCAGGGAGTGCACACATTTCTTTCTAGCTAGAAGTGGTGTCAAGGACTTACCAACCCTGACATTTTGCTTATGTGGATGATGGAATTTTCAAGGCCTCGGATTTATTGGCCCCCAATGGCCAAATTATAGGTTCAATAGAACCGGGAAGCGTGTGTTCAGGCATAACTAATCCACTAAAGTATTTGTGGACCGGCCCTGCAGGATCCAAGGGTTCGCCAGCATCCGAATCCTGGGACATTGCTAAAGTGTCTCGAATCGGTAAGGAGATCATTCCTAGCCTTGACTCATGATGGAAATCCAACTTCCAATACGACACCATGTAGTTTTGATTGTAGAACTTGTATGGCGACATAGTATATGGTAGCTATGACATCTATGATTGATACATTATGATTGAAATGTTTTTGAAACATATATACACTAATAATAATATCAAATCCGTTTTTATCGTATCAAGCATTTTTGACCATTATAAGCTAAAACTCTATCCTATGATTTGCATTGCATTGTGTGATGGGACTTGAGTCTTATAATGGTTTCATTTTTCTATAAAGCATTGCGTTGTTTAACGATTTACTTTATTTAAATTATGCACTGGCAATCCAATGGAGTAAACCCGTTTCGCGTTAGCGGCGTGGTCCTGTGATTAGCCTTCTTATTAGATAAGTTAAGTAAAGATTTCTCATACCAGTCCCATGACTGACCCGTAGTTTGTTTCACTTTGCAAACTCGGGTGCCCTCTTTTCCACACGGGCAGTCGAGTAGCTTATTTTGCAGAAATATTGAGCAGGATTCTGGATCGAAGCTTAAAGCTATGTCCAGAGCATTGGTAGTCTTTCGTTGTGTTAATTTAATTGTTCCGCTGCAGTGTATTACATTTATTGTAATTAAATCTTCCGATGTATTATTATATTCGATGTACTCTGATATATTTTGTACTCTGATGTTGCATTAACATGATGTAATAAAAGTCTTCTGTTATTTGTTCTGATGTGTTGTATTCCCAGAGTTAAGGTATTCGGGTTTTGAACGGTCTTGGTCGATTTAGCGATCGATTAAGTCCGGGCGAAATCGAGGTTGTTACAGTTGGTATCAGAACTTAGGTCAGCTCAAATCTTTGGGGTACAACTCGTTAGAACTAAACAAAAGACTCATCTGAGATTGGATTAGTAATATCCAATAAGAATACTCTTTGCAGATAGGATCAGTTGTATCCAAGAATGAGAAAACTCATTAGAGATAGGGTTAGTAATGCCCTAAAATGAGTTCAGAGTGACAAGTTTATAATTAACGTATTTGTGATTATATATATAATCCAATTTTAGAAGATATGATTTTTAATATATAAAGGTTATATATATTTGAAAAGCTAATCAACGAATAGAATTATTGGAACCAATTAAAAGAATGAAAATTAAATTGGTTAATTTAACAACTTTCAGCTCCGTTCCTTTTCGAGGACGAAAAGACTTTAAGTGGGGGAGATTGTAACAACCCGAAAATTCTGAACCAACTGAAAATTTTTACTTTAGAAATTTTAATGGATTCTAAATATTTAAAATAATTTATTTCAAATAATAACGACTAAAAATTTATTTAAATCGAAGTTAGAATGAAATTTTTTATTTTAATTATGAAAAGAGTTAGAAATAGCGCGGTACTTTGAAAATTTGAATTTGAACTTTGATTGACTGTGCAGAATGCAAAATAAATCGGATTTTAGTGAAACCAAATTTTTTTAAATCTATTTAAAGATATCTTTCCAACAAATCCGAAAAATCAAAATTTCATAGCAGGAATCAAAAGTTATGTACAATTTAAAAATTAGAAAAGTCGCTGTAGAATTTATATATATTTTAATATAATATATTGGCCTCAAAATAGCTATTTTTCAAACGACCTCCATTTTTGACGAAACCACTTTTGTTGGAACCGGAATGTCAAATTATTGCTAGATTTCAATTTTCGTAATTTTTAGAATTAATATATGAGTGTGACAAAAGAAAATATGTTTTGTCAGTTTCAATCAAATCGGATCGACCAGAAAATGGCCATTTTTCAAACGGTCTCAGAATTCGATGAAATTAGTTTTGTTAGGACCGTATCATCAAAACATAACTAGAAATAAATTTGTTGGAATTTTTACAGGTCGTATGTGGCCCCATTGAATTTAAATGTAAGATTTAATTAAATATATGATTTAAATATTAAATCAAATAAAACAGGCTGAAGAAGTTCGTTTGGGCTGATGGGGCCGAGCCCATTGCGTCCGAAACGAGGGCATTTGGGTAAGGACAACTTTTGCTGCGTTGAGATTGGAACTGATAAGGATAAACGGACTAAAACCATTAATTTAGATAATTAATATTATAATATTATAAATAACATGATAAAGCAAACCCTAATCTCCTAAAAGAAGGTTGCCTCCGTTCTATTCCTTCATGGCTAGAAATGTCACAACTTCGATCTTCATTATCTCTCGATCCAAACTATAACTCCTAAAAATCAAAAAGACAAAATTGAAGAGCTCGACGAGCCGAGTAGATCCAACAGTTGTGATGGCTTAAGATATCGTCGTTCGTGGGTTAGAGGGCTTGAAAGCCATGGCGTTCACGGTGGGTTTTGAGGAGGAGGGGCCCACTGAGCTTTACCGTGCTCGGGGCGTGGGTGGACTATGGAACGGCGCTCCTGGTGGTGGCTTCGGATCGGCGGCAGGTGGTCAGATGGAGGCGCGACGTGATGCCCTAGGCATTGAAAAATGGGTTTCTTCGATGGGAGCAATACTGGATAGAGACGACCTTTGCTTTTGTTAAGGGTTAAGTGATTATTATTATTTAATTAGTTAATTATAAATTTAATTGTTTAAAAGTTTTAAAAGGGCATAACTTCTTCAAACAGTAACGAAATCGAACGATTTCATATGTGCTGCATTTGTATGGATGAGATCTAGACGATGGAACAAACCAGATCTGAAAAGGAGTATTTTGAAAATTCATACAAATCGATGTGAGAATTCTATTTCCTTTTAGATAATTAAAATAAATTAATTATAATTGTGTTATTATCCCTCTATTGTTAAATTCAGTGTATGATTGTACGTGATTTGATGATAATTACGATTATCGTTGTTTTGATGATCCGTTAATTCCATTGATGGCTGGTTGGAATTGAAATGTCATTTTGTTTGAAATAAGTGCGGACAAAAATCAAATTGTCATTTATGTTGAACAATAATCAAATTGTCATTTATGTTGAACAATAATTAAATTGCCATTTTGTTGAAATTAGATTAAACATAATCAAATTGTCATTTATGGTGAACAATAATCGAATTGTCATTTATGTTAAACATAATCAAATGGCATTTTGTTGATTTAGGAATGTTAAAGAAAAATTAAAGTATCATTTAAAATATCATTTTGTTGAAATAAAATAGATTAAACAAAAGTATCGTTTTTGTTAAATTAGAAAGTGTAACAAATAAAATTATCATTCTTTTATTTGTTATGTAGAATACATAGAAAAATGTAAACAAATAAATATTCCTTATTTTGACATTAGAATACATAGTAAATTGTTTACAAATAAATCTTTCATTTATTTGTCATTGAAATACATAGAAAATTGTATATAATTAAATCATTCTTTTATTTGTTATGTGGAATACATTGAATTTTTTTTTCAAATAAATTATTCTTTTATTTGTCATTAGAATACGTAGAATAATGTATGCAGATAAAATATTCTTTATTTGTCATTGGGTTACATAGGAAAATGTATGTAAATAAATGTGTCACTTATGTTAGAAAACATATTTGTAAATAAATATATCATTTATGTTAGAAAACCTAATTTGTGCATAAATATGTCATTTAGTTAGAAATGTTTGATTAATATAAAACCATCATTTTTTGTTAGAAATGTTTTGTTAATTTAGAGTATTCAACATAAATGAAATATCACTTTTTGGTCATTATGTTGAACTAGAGTTTCCAACATAAATGAAATAAACGTTTTTGGTCAATTAAAAAGAAGGAGATAAAATATACATTTTTGTCATTTAAAAAGAGTAAAACCAAATTATACATTATTGGTCATTAAAAAGAATTAAACCAAAATGTACATTTTTGTTCATTTAAAAAGGATGAAACAAGAATATACATTTTTGGTTATTTAAAAGAATTAGAAACAAAAGAGTCATTTTATTTTTATTTTCAATTAGTTACAAAGATTAGAATTGGAATAAAAGATTTCATTTTTATTTTCAATTAGTTACAATGTAATAGAGTTGAGATTTAAAAGTAACATTTTTATTGTCATTTTATATACAATAAAAAGTGTATGTTAAAAAGTAACAATTTTATTGTCATTTTATATGCAATAAAAAGAATGGATTTAAAGTAACATTTTTATTGTCAGTTTAGTTACAATAAAAAAGATAGATTTAAAAATAACATTTTTATTGTCAAGTTAGTTACAATAAAAAGAATTCATACAAAAGAAACATTTTTATTGTCACATTGATTATAATGAAAAGAATAGATTTTAAAGTTGCATTTTTATTTACATTTTTATGTAATAAAAATGGAAGAGTTGAAAGTATCATTTTTGTTGTCATTTTATATGAAATAAAAACAGTCATTTTTGTCTAACATGTTAGTTGAAATAAAAATAACAATTTATCAAAACATGATCATTGAAATAAAAATATAGATTTTTGTTAAAACATGTAAATTGAAATAAAAGTTATCATTTGTGTCAAACATGTTATTGAGACAAATTTAACATTTGTGTCAAAAAGATTAGAATAAGAAGTTTCGAATAAAAAGGATTAAAATAAAATGATAACAAAAGTTATCACCCTTGCTTTAATAATTTAGCAAAACAAACATTATCATTTTTGTCGCATTGGATTTAGCAAAACAAATATTATCATTTTTGTCGCATTAGATTTTTCAAAATAAACATTTTTCAATTTGTCGCATTAGAATTGTTAAACGAAAATTAGCATCTTTGTCAATATAGAATAGTCAAACGAACATATTCATTTTTGCCAATATAGTTTAACTGAACAAAAACATTCATTTTTGTCAATTGGTATAGTTGAAATAAAAACATTCATTTTCATCAAATTAGAATTGTTGAACAAAATATACACTTTTATCAAATTATAAAAGTTAAAACTAAAATTATCACTTTTATCAAATTATAAAAGTTGAAACCAATTTTGTCACTTTTGTCAAAATGTGACAGTTGAAACAAAATTGGCATTTTTGTCAAAATATAACAGTTGAAAACAGAAATTACATTTTGTTAAATATGATGGTTGAAAACAAAAATTACCTTTTTGTTAAAATTAAAAATAGAAATTTGCATACAAATAAAGAAAAATGAAAATTATTTTTTCATTTGTCATCAGCAATAATGTCATATAAATTACAGTCTATTAGTTAGAAATGTATAAGGAAAATTTACGAGTCAAATACATTTTTATTCGACATCAGGAATATAATAACATGTTTGTTCATTATCGTCAACATGTTAGCAGAATTAGAAATTGGTTAAATTCATTAACCAATTATTTATTTATATGAACTATTGTTGGCTGAAAACCCCACACGGGTATTGGGATGATATTTGACATACACTGGTCCCAATATTTAGTTGTATGTCAATCGATGGATTGACAGGCTGCGATGAGCGTTATCTATTCATTTTAATTCTCACACAGTTATAAATTTCAATCTGGATGTGAATGGATGGTTTGATGATTATTTATCATTTGTTATCATATTCATGCGATGTATGAAATCCATATAACTAAAATTATATGGTAACTGATTGAGTCGCATTCCGATTCAGGATTTCTGTTAAATAAAGAATATTTTAAAATAAAAGATTGTCCTTTAATAAAGAATATCTTTTATATAAAGAATATTTTAAAATAAAGAACATTGTAATATAAAGAATATTTTTACAAAAGAATCTTTTTATATCAAGAATATTTTTAAATATCGTATATTTTAAAGGATATTCAACGAAGAATAAAATGATGATTTCTATGTCTGTTTTTGGATGGACACAAAAGATAAGAATATATTTTTATCAAAACAAACTAACTATTAATTAGAATAAATCTTTTAAACTAAGATTTAATGAAGTCTCCCAATTAACTGATATTTAATTGGAATTAAATAAAAGAATTAGATTTTGGGTTGTCGTGGATAGTGTCTTAAATAACACTGTTCTTAAACCCCGTATGATAGAAATTAATCTTTTAGTTAAGGTTATTAGAGTTTCCAATTATATCTAATACTTGGAATAAAATGATATATGATTTGGGTTTATCGTGTACTATGTTTTAAATGACATTTGTTCTTTAACGCAAATTAACAGCGAAAATATAATTCGGAATTTATAAATCTTTTTATTAATATTTAAAAGAAATTTTCCAAAGTCAAGTTTTCCAATTTAATATATTAACTTGGAATTGAGTGGAAATTCGATTGGATAATAACCGAGATAGGCTTCTGTAAAAGAAGACTGTTACTATACATGGAATTTAAAAGGCTTTGCCGTTATTCCATTTATATTATTAGTCTGATACAAAAATTTATATCGATTATATATTGATTTGAATTCTGTGAAATTCCATATTTAATGGAAGATGATTTTGGGTTTATCGTGAACAATGTTTTTAAATGACATTAGTTCTTTGACCCAGTTAAAGACAAGATTAATTTCTTAAAATAAAATAATCATAAAGTAATGATTTTTGATATTAAAATCAAATTGGAGTTTGATGAATCTTTAAAAAGAAAATTAAAGAATAAGATTCAAAAGAATTTATCTTTGATAAAATTGATGGGAACCTTTCCCTAAAAATATGAATATTTTATTAAAAGAATATTCTGAGTTGGATTGAGATGTATGATGTGTCTTTTTAGCACTTGATTTTTAGTTATAAAAATACGCGAGTTATTCGGAAAGACCAGGTTTAACCCATTCTGAATTATTACTATGGCGATTAAAGTTAAAGATATTGAAGACGATGATTGAAGACCGACGATCTTCACATCGAATGGGCGACTACTGATGCCCTGAACTGGGTCGCTCCCAGTAAAAGGTTAAAGTTGTAGTTTGTCCGAACGTACTTGTTGATTGTCCGGATATGAGAGCACCTCACTTCCATATTGGACATACGGGACGAGGAATAAAGTGTCTCCGGTTTCGTTCAGACCCAGAACGGATTTGTAAATGGACGTGTGTCTGACATTGGATATCATTCCATGTAAATTAATTTGATTTTTATTTAATATATATCAGTGGTGGTGGAGAATTTATTCTCTTGCTTAACACCCTTCTCTGAGACGTACGAGCTCAGAGGTTATATATTGGTAGTTATCGATCGCATGGCGTGAATTGTCAATGTGGCATGCCAAGTGCAAATGATCGAGGCTTTTGTTGAAAAGCAGAGCCTTGTGGTTGATGATCAAAGCATAGCCTATTTCGGCATAGCTTTATGCATAGCGTTACCTCGCGAACCTCACACCCCGGTAAGAGTCAGAAACGAAGCAAGGAAATGCAGGGAGTGCACACATTTCTTTCTAGCTAGAAGTGGTGTCAGCGACTTACCAGCCCTGACATTTTACTTATGTGGATGATGGAATTTTCGAGACCTCAGATTTATTGGTCGCCAATGGCCAAATTATAGGTTCAATAGGAACGGGAAGCGTGTGTTCAGGATAACTAATCTACTAAAGTATTTGTGAACCGGCCCTGCAGGATCCAAGGGTTCGCCAGCGTCTGAATCGTGAGACATTGCTAGAGTTTCTCGAATCGGTAAGGAGATCGTTCCTAGCCTTGACTCATGATGGAAATCCAACTTCCAATATGACACCATGCGGTTTTGATTGTAGAACTAGTATGACGACATAGTATATGATAGCTATGCCGTCTATGATTGATACATTATGATTGAAATGTTTTTGAAACATATATACACTAATAATAATATCAAATCCATTTTTATCGTATCAAGCATTTTTGACCATTATAAGGTAAAACTCTATCCTCCGGTTTGCGTTGCATTGTGTGATGGGACTTGAGTCTTATAATGGTTTCATTTTTCTATAAAGCATTATGTTGTTTAACGATTTACTTTATTTAAATTATGCACTAGCAATCCATTGGAGTAAACTCATTCCGCGTTAGCGGCGTGGTCCTGTGATTAGCCTTCTTATTAGATAAGTTAAGTAAAGATTTCTCATACCATTCCCATGACTGACCCATAGTTTGTTTCACTTTGCAAACTCGGGTGCCCTCTTTTCCATATGGGAAGTCGAGTAGCTTATTTTGCAGAAATATTGAGCAGGATTCTGGATCGAAGTTTAAAGCTGTGTCCAGAGCATTGGTAGTCTTCCGCTGTGTTAATTTAATTGTTCTGCTGTAGTGTATTACATTTATTGTAATTTAATCTTCCACGTTATTATTATATTCGATGTACTCTGATATATTATGTACTCTGATGTTGCATTAACATAATGTAATAAAAGTCTTATGTTATTTGTTCTGATGTTTTGTATTCCCAGAGTTAAGTATTCGGGTTTTGAACGGTCTTGGTCGATTTAGCAATTGATTAGGTCCGGGCGAAATCGGGGTCGTTACACTAGTCTTTTCTCTCTCTCTCTCTCTCTCGAGTCTTTGTAGTGGACCAGGCATGCTCGAGCTCGATAACGATGATTTTCCCGATTAATTGACCGAGAAAGCCGGGCTAAAGTGAAAAATGAAGGGGAAAGAGGGTTTTCACGATTAATAGTGTGGACTGGTGGTTAAGATTTTGTTTGAAATGATAGTGTGGATCCTTGAGATGTATTTTTTTTCTTAATTTGAATATATTTATGGCTACTGCAACATCTTGCTGATATCTATGCTAGCACCTTGAAACAAATGTTGTAATAGACAAAAATCAACATAGCTATCATTACATTATAGCTAGCAACATCGTGTAATTTTATTGTTATAGGTCATCTATGGCTTAGTGTTTTCAAAGTAAAATATATTTTAAAAAATTATATAAAGATGAAATAAAAATAATTAAGAAATTAAATATGAAATATTTAAGAAATTAAATATAAAATGATATAAAAGTATAAATATAAAACTATGAATATATTAAAATTTAATATAAACAAGAATGTTGAAAAACATAAGTAATTAAAAAACTAGTAAGTAAACATAAGTTAAAAATCTATTAAACTAGATTTATGTTAGGATATTTAATGTGACGACCGTCCATAACCCCCGCACTAAACAAGAGGAATAATGCGCTGAAAGGCGTGCCAGGCTGCTATGGACGATCATCATAGTAAGTGAACACATCGAAACCTGTCGTAGAACTCACAGCGCAAGGATAAAATATAATAGAACATATACAACAGGTGATAGTAATGAGGTATCATATAGCAAACTTTTGAAACTCTTTCAACATCCAGAAAGATTATCCAACTGATATCCAAGTTTGTACATAAGGCCTCACTACAACTCTCAAGCAACTCAAACAGCGGAAACAGAAATACTAGATAGAATAAAACTGGTACGCCAGCCTCCTTCTCGTCATCGCTCAGCTTCCTCGTATCACTAAGCTCCATTACCTGTAACCTGCTACTTAGTCTGCCCATCCGCAACCGGATGAATAGCCCAAGGTAATAAGAGGAGACATAAAATGTAAAGGCCCGCAAATCTGAGCTACCTGAGTTGACTCAATACACCACAAGTCCAACCCAAATAACACAGAAATACGACTCATTATTAGAAAGAAGTTAGAGGATGAGAAATAGAAAGAAAGAAATATTAGAATAGAAGAAAACGAAGATCACAAACTCACAGCGGAACGAATAAAATATATTATATAACATAAGCTTTGAAATACAAATCTGTTTGGTACATATATACATACCATCATCAGAGTACACATAACATTTGATCCAGCGGAAGTAACTCTAAATAACTAACGTTGAAGCCTTCTGCTTCAAGCTCCTCCAAGTGTATCTGCAAAAGCCTGAAACACTCGACTGCCCGTACAAATTTGGGCACCCAAGAGTTTAGGAAAAACAAAATAAACTCTGGGTCAGTCATGGGACTGGTGTGAGTAAACTCCAACCACTTGTTTAATTTTAAAAGTCCTTTCAAAAGAAAAGGTAATAGTAAGACCAGCCCACACATAAACACGGACGGTTTTTACCTTACTATAACCCAAAACACTTTGATATCAAAAATCTAGTGATATTATAATAATGTCTACATCAAGTAGATAACCAAATAGCAGAACGCTTGCATCTCACGCTCCACATATATATTATAAAATCAAAAACCGCATGGCGCTTATTGGAGATTGGATTTCCAACATGACAAGGTATGGGACCACCTTCCGATGATGTATCTCTAGAGACGAATACACCTGGGTTCAACAAGAACGTCTTGCAACCCGGCCCACACATGACCGACCACTCATTTCGCTTGAGTGTATCGAATGTATATCACCAACGGTTGGACTCAAACCACCGTTTCCCGAATGGCAGAATCGATAGATTTAGAAACAAAAGGAATTTCTCTAGATAGGTGATTATACACCCTAATGGGTGCGACCCACATAGCCATGCTGCCTGCCCGATTTTTGTCCTTTCCCGGTTGTTGAGGCCTGAGGCTACGCATACTTACCATTCATCGATAACACAATCACTTTGAATGCCACATCGTCAGATCCGTTAATCACTAGTTGAGTTTGCACAAATATTCTGGATATTATGCTAAGGGATAAATCCGTTGCAACCATATATATTCATACAGACCAACCCATTTGATCATTGGAAATACTCTGTCAGACATTCGTCCATTTACGTTCGTTCTGGGACTGAACGAAACCGAAGGCACCATTTCTATTAATAGAAAAAGCCCTTGCACTTCACTCCGTCTTCAATATATTCAGCATACTTGGTTCGCAACTCTTATGCCAATACGGAGTGGTTCTTCGGGTAATAATCCAACCGGTCTCTCCATATTGACAACGATGGTCAAAACTTCGATAGTCTGTGATTTAACTATCGAATAAAAACAAGTGTTCATCCAACATATCACACAAATCACTGGGCTCTTTAATTAATATTTCATTAATTAAATCTCTTCTCCATTTCCTCTATCAATATTTGTTAACCAAATATTTCAATAATCATCTTGGCCTCTTATGCCATTTGGAAAACGTTTCCAAATATTAATTTCTTTTATTTTCTATATATTAGAAAATATCTCTATTTGCAATTGGAAACAATTCCAATCACTTATATCTACTCCTTTTTGTTTACAACATTCGATTTTTATATTCACTTTACTATCGAATTCAATACGTCGATACAATGATTTCAAATTATCAAAATCTCTTAAAAATATTCTAACTCCTTAAATTTCCGGAAAATTTCGCCATAACCTCCCCTGTATCGGGAGCATCGGGAAATTGCAAATAGCATCCCGGTATCTTCCTCAATCAAAAAGAAAAAGGAAAAGCCAAGCGGCTTGCCGATACGGCGCATAAATCTCATATATGAATTAAACATGTACCTTTTTGTCGAGCACATAAATAAAAATCTTCATATACTCCATCCCATATCTGTTTAACACCTGTTCACCTGTTTTCAATTCAATTCAATACTATCTAATTGTTTGAATTCAGTTTCGCCCATTTATTCTTTAATTAGTCGTTTTGCCTATTTCACTTCTTTGTTGAACATAACATGTTCAAACAAAATATTTAACTCGTTCATAACCAAATCGAATTCCAGTTTCAATTCTAGTTTCCCTTTTTGATTTCGAATATAAATTTTCAAATCGAAATTACTTATTCAACCCCAATATCCATTCGAAATCTCATTAACTAGTTTTTATTCAATTTAGTTAATTCTATTCAATAAATCAAAATCTGGTTTCTGTTTCAAAAATCATATTCATTTACGCAACTTGAATTCGCATATATTTTACAACTCAACTCTGAAATTTTCTAAATAGTCAATTCGGATTTTTCCGCTTAAAATCCTTTTATAACATTAAATAAACCATTATGGTTTTAAAACGATTCTGGCGCTGCTTTTCTGAAAATTTGATTTTGACATAACTCAAAATCTATACGACGAAATTCATATTTTTCTCTTTCATTAGAAAGCTATTATCAAATCGGTCCTGACGTTTCTTGTTTCGAAGAATTCCGACTTCAATTGAGTTCTGTATACTCGATTGAAGTTCGAATCGCTATTTTACGAACTGCAGTGCTGCGGCGAGTTCGTTTTAATTATATTTATAAATATAAACTTTTAAACTTCGTTTATATAAATTCAACTCTATCCTAATATATATATATAGATATATATTCCAAATTCCATTTGAATCTTTACATTTCAAATTCCATAGTTTCAAATCCTGTATTCAAATCCCATTTGAAATCCTTTATTCGAATTCCATTGCAAATTCTTTTTTCGAATTTCATTTCAAATTCTTTATTCGAATTCCCATTTCAAATCCAACTCCTTTTTGAATTTCTATATTTGAAATTCATACTTGAATTTAAATATCCAAACTCCATTTAAATTTCTATTTGAAATTCTAAATGTTTCAAATCCCATTTGAACTTCTATATTCCAATTTCTATATTTGAATTCTATTGAAATTCAAATATTCAAACTCCTTTTTAAATTCTATATTCAAAATTCCATAGTTAAAACCCCATTTGAATTTCATATTCAAATCTCATAGATCAAATCCTATTTGAATTCAATTTGAATTTCTTACATTCAAATTTCATTTTTCCTTTCCCTTTGAATTCTAATATTCAAATTCATTTCCAGCCCCATTTAAATTCTAATATTCAAACTCATTTTGAATTCTAATATTCAAACCCATTTGAATTTCTTCACTCAAACCCATTTGAATTCCCCGGAATTCAAATCCCATTTTCAAAACCATTTGGATTTTCTATTTTTTTGAAATCCTATTTGAAATTCCATTTCCCATTCTACTTCGAAAATCCTATTTCAAAGTTTATTTCAAATTCTATTTTGAAATTTCATATTCAAATTTCTACTTGAGTTTCTATATTCAATTCCATGTTCAAATTCAATACTCGAATTTCTATTTCAAATCTCTATTCAAATTTCACATTTGAATTTCTTCCTTGAAATACCATATTTCAAATTCTATTCAATTCTTCTTTGAAATTCTATATTTCAAATTCTATTTTGAAATTCTACATTCAAATCTCTATTTGAATTTCTTTATTTGAATTCCTTTGAATTCAAATTTTATTTTTCATTCTAATCTCGTCTATTCAAATTCTATTTGAACTTCTATTTGAATTTCTAAGATTCAATCTCCTTTTAAAATTCAAATATTTAAACTCCTTTTAAAATCCAAATGTTATACTCAAATTTCATTTGAGTTATATATTTAAAAATTTCATTTCACATCTTATTTTGAAATTTCATTTCAAATCCCAATTTCACGCTTTTATTTCTATTTCTGAATTATCAAGTGATAATTCTTTTCACTTCATTTATAACTTCGTTATAAAAGAACTATTTATAAACTTCGTTTAAAAAGAAACTACTTGTTTTATTTTTCAAAAACAAGTTTATATTTTTATTTCCATTTAAAATTCAAATTCTATTTAAAAATAGAATTTTCCCTTCTTAAATCTCAAATATCCTTCCACGATATTTTTAAATATCATTACTTAAGCCCAGTGATATTTAAACACACAAAGCAATGAATTATTTATTTTTCTAACACATCATATATAACAATATATATGCAAACAAATAAACAAACAGATAATATATTTTTGAGGAATCCAGTTGGATTCCTCCAACCTGTTTTCCTGCATCCACAGATGTTAGCACATAAATAATACCCATTCTGCTTCGTGGCAGAATATCGCGGTATAGAAGGTCATCCACTAATCATAGCGTGGGGCGTATAGGGTAATCATCCGCTATGAAACTGCGGGCATCCGCTAATGAGACTGCGGGAATCCAACCAATCAATCAACCCAATATATATATAGCCTAAATAACTAATATATATAAAGCAAGCAGAAAAATCCAAACAAGCAACAACAATTATTTTTAACGAAATAAAAATAATTTTAATCAAAGGTGAGTGAGATTTACTCACCAGGATTTTCATTTTGCGAATATCCAATTAAATGCTGTATCGACTCGGCTATGCACCTATTTGAATCGTTCAAATGAATCCATCACCTATCATTATTTAATTTTAATTTATCGGTTAACATTTATTTATTTAAATTAACTATGAACAATAAATTAATCCTATGAAATTTTAAATTACGTAAAAATATACCTCATTGCTCTCGACCTATTGTCGAAGCATACCCTCAAAGCAGCCGATCCGCATTCACTGAAATCAGCCCTAAAAATTGCTCCATTTCATCTCGGCATACCCTCAAACACTTGGTAGACCATTGCCCAAACAGATCGAATCTCACTCCCGATCCCCTGCTCATAGCTGTACGGCTTCAACTCCATTCAGCCATCCATAGATCGAACTCCCTCCAACTTTCCTACTGCCGAACCTAATAGCGATCTCCCTAAAAAAAACAGTGCCCTACTGATAATCGCACACCTCAATCAATGCCTGTTCTGGTCACCCCGTTCGTTCCTCAGACAGCCGAACCCAATAGCCCATTCGAACGCATCCAGACCCTACTTTGTTCCTAATCGTGAGCACCTTTTCACAATTCGCAATAGTTCCCAAAGATCAAAACGCGAGGTGACATCGCACCACTCCAGGCGCTATTTCCATACCATCAGATTCGAACTCGTCTTGTTTTATTGGTATTCGATTTTCAAATTTGAATGGAAAAAGGAATCGAAGAGGAAGTGTTTTGCTGAGGGAAAAATGGAAAAAAAAATGAAGGCCGATACTTGTTTATATAGGAGAGGAATTGGGAACAGTCAGTACACAACATTAATTTCATGTTTAGCTTTGCGTTGAAGGTTAGGGACAAAATTTTGAGCTCGAGAAGAACACTAGGTCTGCGGAATGAAACAGAGGTCGGCTTTGTTTAGTCATCTTAGGTCGGCTGATTAGGTTGTCTGATTTTAGTTTGTTTAAAAAAAAAATAACTAAAATATATCACAGTCCCTTATTTTAAAACCCAGAACCGCTATTCTAACTTAACGACCGGTGTTCTCGGATTATAACGTTATTTTGAACTCCACAGAACTGATTCTGGAATTAAATTTGACCGTATAGAAGAGATAACAGCTTAAATTAACGATTCAATTTAAAATATAAATTGATTCAAACAATTAAATTCATCGATAATAAATTATTATTATCGTTCCATTTCAAACAGAATTTATGTTAATCGACAGTATCGTTTCGATTCAGTTTTAAAATCTGAATTATATCCTATATCGATTATTTAATCGACAAATTCAATATAAAAATTCTTTTATATTATTAACACAATATTTAAAACGATATTAAATATTTAAAATTAATCGTTCAAAAACCTGGGTCGTTACATTCTTCCCCCCTTAAAATAATTTCGTCCTCGAAATTGCTAAGGTAGAAAAATGGTACAAATCCATTACTTTTCAATATTTCTCTTATGTTGACACTCAACTCCTCGTATTTCAATAATTTAACTCCAACCAAAACTTTTGGTTTTCACACATTTGTTTTGAATGATCTATGATCAATCCATTTATATCCAATCTATATTATTTTAATATACTTTAAAAAATACTTTTCAACTTCCCAGGATTTTGAATTCTTAATTCTAGTTTGAATTTAATTCTAATTTATCTCATTTGTATATTTAATTTCTATACAAATTCTACTCTGGTTATAAATAACCATTTCATTTCTATAATCGTATTTGATTATAATATTAACATTCAACACATCCATATAATATAATGATTTCAAAAATCATTCTTCCTATATCAAAATATAATTTTGGGTAAAATTATTTCTACCCACTTGAAAACAATATTATGTTCAATCTTCTGTTCAAGCGTTTAGAAATTCCTATCGACTTCGTGGCGTCCCACGATTCGACCAGAATTCATAAATTACTCAACAGACAAGCCAACACAATATAAAACAATTTTTATATCAATTTACAAATACGCTCTCTCGTATATATACTCAACTCATTCTAGGGTACTACTGACCCTATCTCTAATGAGCACATGCCACACAAGCCTAGGTATTCGCTCAACCTAAGCTCTGATACCACTGTAAAGGCCCGCAAATCTGAGCTACCTGAGTTGACTCAATACACCACAAGTCCAACCCAAATAACACAGAAATACGACTCATTATTAGAAAGAAGTTAGAGGATGAGAAATAGAAAGAAAGAAATATTAGAATAGAAGAAAACGAAGATCACAAACTCACAGCGGAACGAATAAAATATATTATATAACATAAGCTTTGAAATACAAATCTGTTTGGTACATATATACATACCATCATCAGAGTACACATAACATTTGATCCAGCGGAAGTAACTCTAAATAACTAACGTTGAAGCCTTCTGCTTCAAGCTCCTCCAAGTGTATCTGCAAAAGCCTGAAACACTCGACTGCCCGTACAAATTTGGGCACCCAAGAGTTTAGGAAAAACAAAATAAACTCTGGGTCAGTCATGGGACTGGTGTGAGTAAACTCCAACCACTTGTTTAATTTTAAAAGTCCTTTCAAAAGAAAAGGTAATAGTAAGACCAGCCCACACATAAACACGGACGGTTTTTACCTTACTATAACCCAAAACACTTTGATATCAAAAATCTAGTGATATTATAATAATGTCTACATCAAGTAGATAACCAAATAGCAGAACGCTTGCATCTCACGCTCCACATATATATTATAAAATCAAAAACCGCATGGCGCTTATTGGAGATTGGATTTCCAACATGACAAGGTATGGGACCACCTTCCGATGATGTATCTCTAGAGACGAATACACCTGGGTTCAACAAGAACGTCTTGCAACCCGGCCCACACATGACCGACCACTCATTTCGCTTGAGTGTATCGAATGTATATCACCAACGGTTGGACTCAAACCACCGTTTCCCGAATGGCAGAATCGATAGATTTAGAAACAAAAGGAATTTCTCTAGATAGGTGATTATACACCCTAATGGGTGCGACTCACATAGCCATGCTGCCTGCCCGATTTTTGTCCTTTCCCGGTTGTTGAGGCCTGAGGCTACGCATACTTACCATTCATCGATAACACAATCACTTTGAATGCCACATCGTCAGATCCGTTAATCACTAGTTGAGTTTGCACAAATATTCTGGATATTATGCTAAGGGATAAATCCGTTGCAACCATATATATTCATACAGACCAACCCATTTGATCATTGGAAATACTCTGTCAGACATTCGTCCATTTACGTTCGTTCTGGGACTGAACGAAACCGAAGGCACCATTTCTATTAATAGAAAAAGCCCTTGCACTTCACTCCGTCTTCAATATATTCAGCATACTTGGTTCGCAACGCTTATGCCAATACGGAGTGGTTCTTCGGATAATAATCCAACCGGTCTCTCCATATTGACAACGATGGTCAAAACTTCGATAGTCTGTGATTTAACTATCGAATAAAAACAAGTGTTCATCCAACATATCACACAAATCACTGGGCTCTTTAATTAATATTTCATTAATTAAATCTCTTCTCCATTTCCTCTATCAATATTTGTTAACCAAATATTTCAATAATCATCTTGGCCTCTTATGCCATTTGGAAAACGTTTCCAAATATTAATTTCTTTTATTTTCTATATATTAGAAAATATCTCTATTTGCAATTGGAAACAATTCCAATCACTTATATCTACTCCTTTTTGTTTACAACATTCGATTTTTATATTCACTTTACTATCGAATTCAATACGTCGATACAATGATTTCAAATTATCAAAATCTCTTAAAAATATTCTAACTCCTTAAATTTCCGGAAAATTTCGCCATAACCTCCCCTGTATCGGGAGCATCGGGAAATTGCAAATAGCATCCCGGTATCTTCCTCAATCAAAAAGAAAAAGGAAAAGCCAAGCGGCTTGCCGATACGGCGCATAAATCTCATATATGAATTAAACATGTACCTTTTTGTCGAGCACATAAATAAAAATCTTCATATACTCCATCCCATATCTGTTTAACACCTGTTCACCTGTTTTCAATTCAATTCAATACTATCTAATTGTTTGAATTCAGTTTCGCCCATTTATTCTTTAATTAGTCGTTTTGCCTATTTCACTTCTTTGTTGAACATAACATGTTCAAACAAAATATTTAACTCGTTCATAACCAAATCGAATTCCAGTTTCAATTCTAGTTTCCCTTTTTGATTTCGAATATAAATTTTCAAATCGAAATTACTTATTCAACCCCAATATCCATTCGAAATCTCATTAACTAGTTTTTATTCAATTTAGTTAATTCTATTCAATAAATCAAAATCTGGTTTCTGTTTCAAAAATCATATTCATTTACGCAACTTGAATTCGCATATATTTTACAACTCAACTCTGAAATTTTCTAAATAGTCAATTCGGATTTTTCCGCTTAAAATCCTTTTATAACATTAAATAAACCATTATGGTTTTAAAACGATTCTGGCGCTGCTTTTCTGAAAATTTGATTTTGACATAACTCAAAATCTATACGACGAAATTCATATTTTTCTCTTTCATTAGAAAGCTATTATCAAATCGGTCCTGACGTTTCTTGTTTCGAAGAATTCCGACTTCAATTGAGTTCTGTATACTCGATTGAAGTTCGAATCGCTATTTTACGAACTGCAGTGCTGCGGCGAGTTCGTTTTAATTATATTTATAAATATAAACTTTTAAACTTCGTTTATATAAATTCAACTCTATCCTAATATATATATATATATATATATATTCCAAATTCCATTTGAATCTTTACATTTCAAATTCCATAGTTTCAAATCCTGTATTCAAATCCCATTTGAAATCCTTTATTCGAATTCCATTGCAAATTCTTTTTTCGAATTTCATTTCAAATTCTTTATTCGAATTCCCATTTCAAATCCAACTCCTTTTTGAATTTCTATATTTGAAATTCATACTTGAATTTAAATATCCAAACTCCATTTAAATTTCTATTTGAAATTCTAAATGTTTCAAATCCCATTTGAACTTCTATATTCCAATTTCTATATTTGAATTCTATTGAAATTCAAATATTCAAACTCCTTTTTAAATTCTATATTCAAAATTCCATAGTTAAAACCCCATTTGAATTTCATATTCAAATCTCATAGATCAAATCCTATTTGAATTCAATTTGAATTTCTTACATTCAAATTTCATTTTTCCTTTCCCTTTGAATTCTAATATTCAAATTCATTTCCAGCCCCATTTAAATTCTAATATTCAAACTCATTTTGAATTCTAATATTCAAACCCATTTGAATTTCTTCACTCAAACCCATTTGAATTCCCCGGAATTCAAATCCCATTTTCATAACCATTTGGATTTTCTATTTTTTTGAAATCCTATTTGAAATTCCATTTCCCATTCTACTTCGAAAATCCTATTTCAAAGTTTATTTCAAATTCTATTTTGAAATTTCATATTCAAATTTCTACTTGAATTTCTATATTCAATTCCATGTTCAAATTCAATACTCGAATTTCTATTTCAAATCTCTATTCAAATTTCACATTTGAATTTCTTCCTTGAAATACCATATTTCAAATTCTATTCAATTCTTCTTTGAAATTCTATATTTCAAATTCTATTTTGAAATTCTACATTCAAATCTCTATTTGAATTTCTTTATTTGAATTCCTTTGAATTCAAATTTTATTTTTCATTCTAATCTCGTCTATTCAAATTCTATTTGAACTTCTATTTGAATTTCTAAGATTCAATCTCCTTTTAAAATTCAAATATTTAAACTCCTTTTAAAATCCAAATGTTATACTCAAATTTCATTTGAGTTATATATTTAAAAATTTCATTTCACATCTTATTTTGAAATTTCATTTCAAATCCCAATTTCACGCTTTTATTTCTATTTCTGAATTATCAAGTGATAATTCTTTTCACTTCATTTATAACTTCGTTATAAAAGAACTATTTATAAACTTCGTTTAAAAAGAAACTACTTGTTTTATTTTTCAAAAACAAGTTTATATTTTTATTTCCATTTAAAATTCAAATTCTATTTAAAAATAGAATTTTCCCTTCTTAAATCTCAAATATCCTTCCACGATATTTTTAAATATCATTACTTAAGCCCAGTGATATTTAAACACACAAAGCAACGAATTATTTATTTTTCTAACACATCATATATAACAATATATATGCAAACAAATAAACAAACAGATAATATATTTTTGAGGAATCCAGTTGGATTCCTCCAACCTGTTTTCCTGCATCCACAGATGTTAGCACATAAATAATACCCATTCTGCTTCGTGGCAGAATATCGCGGTATAGAAGGTCATCCACTAATCATAGCGTGGGGCGTATAGGGTAATCATCCGCTATGAAACTGCGGGCATCCGCTAATGAGACTGCGGGAATCCAACCAATCAATCAACCCAATATATATATATATATATATAGCCTAAATAACTAATATATATAAAGCAAGCAGAAAAATCCAAACAAGCAACAACAATTATTTTTAACGAAATAAAAATAATTTTAATCAAAGGTGAGTGAGATTTACTCACCAGGATTTTCATTTTGCGAATATCCAATTAAATGCTGTATCGACTCGGCTATGCACCTATTTGAATCGTTCAAATGAATCCATCACCTATCATTATTTAATTTTAATTTATCGGTTAACATTTATTTATTTAAATTAACTATGAACAATAAATTAATCCTATGAAATTTTAAATTACGTAAAAATATACCTCATTGCTCTCGACCTATTGTCGAAGCATACCCTCAAAGCAGCCGATCCGCATTCACTGAAATCAGCCCTAAAAATTGCTCCATTTCATCTCGGCATACCCTCAAACACTTGGTAGACCATTGCCCAAACAGATCGAATCTCACTCCCGATCCCCTGCTCATAGCTGTACGGCTTCAACTCCATTCAGCCATCCATAGATCGAACTCCCTCCAACTTTCCTACTGCCGAACCTAATAGCGATCTCCCTAAAAAAAACAGTGCCCTACTGATAATCGCACACCTCAATCAATGCCTGTTCTGGTCACCCCGTTCGTTCCTCAGACAGCCGAACCCAATAGCCCATTCGAACGCATCCAGACCCTACTTTGTTCCTAATCGTGAGCACCTTTTCACAATTCGCAATAGTTCCCAAAGATCAAAACGCGAGGTGACATCGCACCACTCCAGGCGCTATTTCCATACCATCAGATTCGAACTCGTCTTGTTTTATTGGTATTCGATTTTCAAATTTGAATGGAAAAAGGAATCGAAGAGGAAGTGTTTTGCTGAGGGAAAAATGGAAAAAAAAATGAAGGCCGATACTTGTTTATATAGGAGAGGAATTGGGAACAGTCAGTACACAACATTAATTTCATGTTTAGCTTTGCGTTGAAGGTTAGGGACAAAATTTTGAGCTCGAGAAGAACACTAGGTCTGCGGAATGAAACAGAGGTCGGCTTTGTTTAGTCATCTTAGGTCGGCTGATTAGGTTGTCTGATTTTAGTTTGTTTAAAAAAAAAAATAACTAAAATATATCACAGTCCCTTATTTTAAAACCCAGAACCGCTATTCTAACTTAACGACCGGTGTTCTCGGATTATAACGTTATTTTGAACTCCACAGAACTGATTCTGGAATTAAATTTGACCGTATAGAAGAGATAACAGCTTAAATTAACGATTCAATTTAAAATATAAATTGATTCAAACAATTAAATTCATCGATAATAAATTATTATTATCGTTCCATTTCAAACAGAATTTATGTTAATCGACAGTATCGTTTCGATTCAGTTTTAAAATCTGAATTATATCCTATATCGATTATTTAATCGACAAATTCAATATAAAAATTCTTTTATATTATTAACACAATATTTAAAACGATATTAAATATTTAAAATTAATCGTTCAAAAACCTGGGTCGTTACATTCTTCCCCCCTTAAAATAATTTCGTCCTCGAAATTGCTAAGGTAGAAAAATGGTACAAATCCATTACTTTTCAATATTTCTCTTATGTTGACACTCAACTCCTCGTATTTCAATAATTTAACTCCAACCAAAACTTTTGGTTTTCACACATTTGTTATGAATGATCTATGATCAATCCATTTATATCCAATCTATATTATTTTAATATACTTTAAAAAATACTTTTCAACTTCCCAGGATTTTGAATTCTTAATTCTAGTTTGAATTTAATTCTAATTTATCTCATTTGTATATTTAATTTCTATACAAATTCTACTCTGGTTATAAATAACCATTTCATTTCTATAATCGTATTTGATTATAATATTAACATTCAACACATCCATATAATATAATGATTTCAAAAATCATTCTTCCTATATCAAAATATAATTTTGGGTAAAATTATTTCTACCCACTTGAAAACAATATTATGTTCAATCTTCTGTTCAAGCGTTTAGAAATTCCTATCGACTTCGTGGCGTCCCACGATTCGACCAGAATTCATAAATTACTCAACAGACAAGCCAACACAATATAAAACAATTTTTATATCAATTTACAAATACGCTCTCTCGTATATATACTCAACTCATTCTAGGGTACTACTGACCCTATCTCTAATGAGCACATGCCACACAAGCCTAGGTATTCGCTCAACCTAAGCTCTGATACCACTGTAAAGGCCTGCAAATCTGAGCTACCTGAGTTGACTCAATACACCACAAGTCCAACCCAAATAACACAGAAATACGACTCATTATTAGAAAGAAGTTAGAGGATGAGAAATAGAAAGAAAGAAATATTAGAATAGAAGAAAACGAAGATCACAAACTCACAGCGGAACGAATAAAATATATTATATAACATAAGCTTTGAAATACAAATCTGTTTGGTACATATATACATACCATCATCAGAGTACACATAACATTTGATCCAGCGGAAGTAACTCTAAATAACTAACGTTGAAGCCTTCTGCTTCAAGCTCCTCCAAGTGTATCTGCAAAAGCCTGAAACACTCGACTGCCCGTACAAATTTGGGCACCCAAGAGTTTAGGAAAAACAAAATAAACTCTGGGTCAGTCATGGGACTGGTGTGAGTAAACTCCAACCACTTGTTTAATTTTAAAAGTCCTTTCAAAAGAAAAGGTAATAGTAAGACCAGCCCACACATAAACACGGACGGTTTTTACCTTACTATAACCCAAAACACTTTGATATCAAAAATCTAGTGATATTATAATAATGTCTACATCAAGTAGATAACCAAATAGCAGAACGCTTGCATCTCACGCTCCACATATATATTATAAAATCAAAAACCGCATGGCGCTTATTGGAGATTGGATTTCCAACATGACAAGGTATGGGACCACCTTCCGATGATGTATCTCTAGAGACGAATACACCTGGGTTCAACAAGAACGTCTTGCAACCCGGCCCACACATGACCGACCACTCATTTCGCTTGAGTGTATCGAATGTATATCACCAACGGTTGGACTCAAACCACCGTTTCCCGAATGGCAGAATCGATAGATTTAGAAACAAAAGGAATTTCTCTAGATAGGTGATTATACACCCTAATGGGTGCGACCCACATAGCCATGCTGCCTGCCCGATTTTTGTCCTTTCCCGGTTGTTGAGGCCTGAGGCTACGCATACTTACCATTCATCGATAACACAATCACTTTGAATGCCACATCGTCAGATCCGTTAATCACTAGTTGAGTTTGCACAAATATTCTGGATATTATGCTAAGGGATAAATCCGTTGCAACCATATATATTCATACAGACCAACCCATTTGATCATTGGAAATACTCTGTCAGACATTCGTCCATTTACGTTCGTTCTGGGACTGAACGAAACCGAAGGCACCATTTCTATTAATAGAAAAAGCCCTTGCACTTCACTCCGTCTTCAATATATTCAGCATACTTGGTTCGCAACGCTTATGCCAATACGGAGTGGTTCTTCGGATAATAATCCAACCGGTCTCTCCATATTGACAACGATGGTCAAAACTTCGATAGTCTGTGATTTAACTATCGAATAAAAACAAGTGTTCATCCAACATATCACACAAATCACTGGGCTCTTTAATTAATATTTCATTAATTAAATCTCTTCTCCATTTCCTCTATCAATATTTGTTAACCAAATATTTCAATAATCATCTTGGCCTCTTATGCCATTTGGAAAACGTTTCCAAATATTAATTTCTTTTATTTTCTATATATTAGAAAATATCTCTATTTGCAATTGGAAACAATTCCAATCACTTATATCTACTCCTTTTTGTTTACAACATTCGATTTTTATATTCACTTTACTATCGAATTCAATACGTCGATACAATGATTTCAAATTATCAAAATCTCTTAAAAATATTCTAACTCCTTAAATTTCCGGAAAATTTCGCCATAACCTCCCCTGTATCGGGAGCATCGGGAAATTGCAAATAGCATCCCGGTATCTTCCTCAATCAAAAAGAAAAAGGAAAAGCCAAGCGGCTTGCCGATACGGCGCATAAATCTCATATATGAATTAAACATGTACCTTTTTGTCGAGCACATAAATAAAAATCTTCATATACTCCATCCCATATCTGTTTAACACCTGTTCACCTGTTTTCAATTCAATTCAATACTATCTAATTGTTTGAATTCAGTTTCGCCCATTTATTCTTTAATTAGTCGTTTTGCCTATTTCACTTCTTTGTTGAACATAACATGTTCAAACAAAATATTTAACTCGTTCATAACCAAATCGAATTCCAGTTTCAATTCTAGTTTCCCTTTTTGATTTCGAATATAAATTTTCAAATCGAAATTACTTATTCAACCCCAATATCCATTCGAAATCTCATTAACTAGTTTTTATTCAATTTAGTTAATTCTATTCAATAAATCAAAATCTGGTTTCTGTTTCAAAAATCATATTCATTTACGCAACTTGAATTCGCATATATTTTACAACTCAACTCTGAAATTTTCTAAATAGTCAATTCGGATTTTTCCGCTTAAAATCCTTTTATAACATTAAATAAACCATTATGGTTTTAAAACGATTCTGGCGCTGCTTTTCTGAAAATTTGATTTTGACATAACTCAAAATCTATACGACGAAATTCATATTTTTCTCTTTCATTAGAAAGCTATTATCAAATCGGTCCTGACGTTTCTTGTTTCGAAGAATTCCGACTTCAATTGAGTTCTGTATACTCGATTGAAGTTCGAATCGCTATTTTACGAACTGCAGTGCTGCGGCGAGTTCGTTTTAATTATATTTATAAATATAAACTTTTAAACTTCGTTTATATAAATTCAACTCTATCCTAATATATATATATAGATATATATTCCAAATTCCATTTGAATCTTTACATTTCAAATTCCATAGTTTCAAATCCTGTATTCAAATCCCATTTGAAATCCTTTATTCGAATTCCATTGCAAATTCTTTTTTCGAATTTCATTTCAAATTCTTTATTCGAATTCCCATTTCAAATCCAACTCCTTTTTGAATTTCTATATTTGAAATTCATACTTGAATTTAAATATCCAAACTCCATTTAAATTTCTATTTGAAATTCTAAATGTTTCAAATCCCATTTGAACTTCTATATTCCAATTTCTATATTTGAATTCTATTGAAATTCAAATATTCAAACTCCTTTTTAAATTCTATATTCAAAATTCCATAGTTAAAACCCCATTTGAATTTCATATTCAAATCTCATAGATCAAATCCTATTTGAATTCAATTTGAATTTCTTACATTCAAATTTCATTTTTCCTTTCCCTTTGAATTCTAATATTCAAATTCATTTCCAGCCCCATTTAAATTCTAATATTCAAACTCATTTTGAATTCTAATATTCAAACCCATTTGAATTTCTTCACTCAAACCCATTTGAATTCCCCGGAATTCAAATCCCATTTTCAAAACCATTTGGATTTTCTATTTTTTTGAAATCCTATTTGAAATTCCATTTCCCATTCTACTTCGAAAATCCTATTTCAAAGTTTATTTCAAATTCTATTTTGAAATTTCATATTCAAATTTCTACTTGAATTTCTATATTCAATTCCATGTTCAAATTCAATACTCGAATTTCTATTTCAAATCTCTATTCAAATTTCACATTTGAATTTCTTCCTTGAAATACCATATTTCAAATTCTATTCAATTCTTCTTTGAAATTCTATATTTCAAATTCTATTTTGAAATTCTACATTCAAATCTCTATTTGAATTTCTTTATTTGAATTCCTTTGAATTCAAATTTTATTTTTCATTCTAATCTCGTCTATTCAAATTCTATTTGAACTTCTATTTGAATTTCTAAGATTCAATCTCCTTTTAAAATTCAAATATTTAAACTCCTTTTAAAATCCAAATGTTATACTCAAATTTCATTTGAGTTATATATTTAAAAATTTCATTTCACATCTTATTTTGAAATTTCATTTCAAATCCCAATTTCACGCTTTTATTTCTATTTCTGAATTATCAAGTGATAATTCTTTTCACTTCATTTATAACTTCGTTATAAAAGAACTATTTATAAACTTCGTTTAAAAAGAAACTACTTGTTTTATTTTTCAAAAACAAGTTTATATTTTTATTTCCATTTAAAATTCAAATTCTATTTAAAAATAGAATTTTCCCTTCTTAAATCTCAAATATCCTTCCACGATATTTTTAAATATCATTACTTAAGCCCAGTGATATTTAAACACACAAAGCAACGAATTATTTATTTTTCTAACACATCATATATAACAATATATATGCAAACAAATAAACAAACAGATAATATATTTTTGAGGAATCCAGTTGGATTCCTCCAACCTGTTTTCCTGCATCCACAGATGTTAGCACATAAATAATACCCATTCTGCTTCGTGGCAGAATATCGCGGTATAGAAGGTCATCCACTAATCATAGCGTGGGGCGTATAGGGTAATCATCCGCTATGAAACTGCGGGCATCCGCTAATGAGACTGCGGGAATCCAACCAATCAATCAACCCAATATATATATATAGCCTAAATAACTAATATATATAAAGCAAGCAGAAAAATCCAAACAAGCAACAACAATTATTTTTAACGAAATAAAAATAATTTTAATCAAAGGTGAGTGAGATTTACTCACCAGGATTTTCATTTTGCGAATATCCAATTAAATGCTGTATCGACTCGGCTATGCACCTATTTGAATCGTTCAAATGAATCCATCACCTATCATTATTTAATTTTAATTTATCGGTTAACATTTATTTATTTAAATTAACTATGAACAATAAATTAATCCTATGAAATTTTAAATTACGTAAAAATATACCTCATTGCTCTCGACCTATTGTCGAAGCATACCCTCAAAGCAGCCGATCCGCATTCACTGAAATCAGCCCTAAAAATTGCTCCATTTCATCTCGGCATACCCTCAAACACTTGGTAGACCATTGCCCAAACAGATCGAATCTCACTCCCGATCCCCTGCTCATAGCTGTACGGCTTCAACTCCATTCAGCCATCCATAGATCGAACTCCCTCCAACTTTCCTACTGCCGAACCTAATAGCGATCTCCCTAAAAAAAACAGTGCCCTACTGATAATCGCACACCTCAATCAATGCCTGTTCTGGTCACCCCGTTCGTTCCTCAGACAGCCGAACCCAATAGCCCATTCGAACGCATCCAGACCCTACTTTGTTCCTAATCGTGAGCACCTTTTCACAATTCGCAATAGTTCCCAAAGATCAAAACGCGAGGTGACATCGCACCACTCCAGGCGCTATTTCCATACCATCAGATTCGAACTCGTCTTGTTTTATTGGTATTCGATTTTCAAATTTGAATGGAAAAAGGAATCGAAGAGGAAGTGTTTTGCTGAGGGAAAAATGGAAAAAAAAATGAAGGCCGATACTTGTTTATATAGGAGAGGAATTGGGAACAGTCAGTACACAACATTAATTTCATGTTTAGCTTTGCGTTGAAGGTTAGGGACAAAATTTTGAGCTCGAGAAGAACACTAGGTCTGCGGAATGAAACAGAGGTCGGCTTTGTTTAGTCATCTTAGGTCGGCTGATTAGGTTGTCTGATTTTAGTTTGTTTTAAAAAAAAATAACTAAAATATATCACAGTCCCTTATTTTAAAACCCAGAACCGCTATTCTAACTTAACGACCGGTGTTCTCGGATTATAACGTTATTTTGAACTCCACAGAACTGATTCTGGAATTAAATTTGACCGTATAGAAGAGATAACAGCTTAAATTAACGATTCAATTTAAAATATAAATTGATTCAAACAATTAAATTCATCGATAATAAATTATTATTATCGTTCCATTTCAAACAGAATTTATGTTAATCGACAGTATCGTTTCGATTCAGTTTTAAAATCTGAATTATATCCTATATCGATTATTTAATCGACAAATTCAATATAAAAATTCTTTTATATTATTAACACAATATTTAAAACGATATTAAATATTTAAAATTAATCGTTCAAAAACCTGGGTCGTTACATAAAACCTTGAGTCAGACAATAGTCTTAGTGAGCGATAATACAGCTAACAAACTTCAACAAGAAAGTATATGAGAATGGGTAAATGGACAACTTATCTACCCACAACACTAGAGAAGAACTCAACCCTATCTTCCCCACATCGGACAGTGATAGCCTTTACAACAAGCATTTCAACCATTAATCCATAGAAACCAGAACAACCATTCATCCATGGAAAACAGAGGCATCCAACAATAGCAATCATGGCATCGAGATTATATATATATATATATATATCTCACGTAAACTATCCTAGTCGAATTCAACATCCCTCGAATACAAGCCCCAGAGGCCGAAACCAATATCAGACAAGCACTCAAGGAACATCTACTTCGATGTTGGATAACCCACGTGAGATGGCACATGCAAAACATCCAGCATACATGACAGACTCTGGCTATCACCGCCAATCCTGCTTCGAAACCATCATTATCGTATGACGGCCAACCTTGCCATATGTCAAGGGCTAATGGTAACCCCAGTTCTAGCATGAACTCCATATGCCCAACCTTGGCAATGTCCAACCTTGACACTAGGCCTTTCCCCAACCAGAAAGACCCAGGGTACTCGACCAACAACCGGTCTTTTGGGCCTTTCAACGATACCCATCGTACCCCTGCTTCGAGCCTGCTAGAACTTACGACAACGATGACTTCTCGGCCTTCGCATCTCTAATCGTCCAACCTTGACGATGTTTCATAGCTCAAGCAACCTTCTCGAGCAGCCATTATCCACCAACTCACGACCTTTGAGTTGTCTCCGCATTCGTTGTTCCACCTTGATCAACGAACACATTCATCACTTCGAGTCTTCCTACTTGAATCACCTCGAAGTCACGCCATCACCCGAAAACGTACTTTTTCAGAAAACGACCCTGCGAAAACCGACCAGAACCTTGCTCCAGAATGACCAGCCAAAAACCGACCAGCCTTGCTCCAGAACGACCCGCCAAAAACCGACCAGCCTTGCTCCAGAACGACCCGCCTCCATGCAGCTTTGGATCGACTCGACCTCCTTGCAGCTTTGGATCGACTCGACCTCCTTGGGACCGACCATCTTTGGATCGACCCCGTCAAGACCGACCAGATTTTGCTCCACCTGACCGACCAGCTCCTTCAGAGCGACCAGGATTTGCTTCCAGTAAAAACCAACCAGAATGCCACCATCTGAAACCGACCAGAATGCCACCATCTGAAACCGACCAGAATGCCACCATCTGAAACCGACCAGAAACACTTCTGCTCCTTCTGGACCGACCAGCTTAAACCGACCAGCTCCCTGACTTGCTTCCCAAGCCATACTATGACCGACCACCTCATTCCAGACCGACCCGACCAACTCCAGGACGACCAGAAACCTGCACATCTCCAATTCGACTCCGATTTCGACCAAAACTTCGCCAAACGACGAATCCGACGAAACCAGCTTATCTGATTCATCCAAACGCAATCACAAACATGTTATGCAACCAACAATATCATCAATCTAACAATTTCCATCAAAACACATAAATTTCCCAAAACATGATAAGTGAATCATATGAACATAAAAACGGATCTAACTTGCATAATCTTGAGAAAAATCATATAATTAACCATTTAAATTATCTAGATCAGATCCTAAGGTGATTCATATATAAAATGGACTTAGCATGGTGTGGATCTAGGGAAAATAACATGGAAATGATGAAATTAACATCGTAAAACCCATATACTTGCATGAATCCGAATGAGAGATGTAAATCACTCACCGATTACCCAAAACAAAGCAAAAACGATGCAAAAGCAATCCGGACAGCGAACACTTCGAATCAAACTCTTCAATCCGATGAATTCTCCCTTGAAACGATGTTGATCTAGCCTCGAATGGTATAGATCTTCGATTTCCCTCCTTGGATTTGGAATTTTAATGGTGGAAAGATGTTAGAGGAAGAAGGAGATCAAAGCCTCCCCATAAGAGAATGGAAAATGCCAACCTTTCTCCATACCCCTTACCCCCTATTTATAGTCTCCACCCACACTCTAATGGGCCTTCTCCAAATCAACCCATTAGCCTTCCAAAACCTGAACAGCCAACTGAAAAACCTTAAAACAGCGATTTCTCCCAAACCGCTGAACCAAATCCTTAATGTAACCACTCTACGGAAAGGGAATCATCAATTCCTTTCCAATGGCACAGGTCTCACCCTCTGATTCGACCTGAGTCAAAAGTTATGCCCAGTACAAGACTGACAGGGGCAAAATGGTCACAAACAAAATCGGTAAAAATTATGGACATGTCACACATCCCCCATAAGCAACATACCAAAAGATGAGAATGATCCAACCCTCAGGGAATAAAATAAAAATATTTTACGATCTTCCGATACGTAAAATGCGGGCTGTTACATTTAACCAAATATTGAAGTTTAATTTAAAGTTAACAAATAACGATTAACTATATCAACATCCCTTTAGTAAAAAAGTGTAACTGTTAGAACGTGTTTTTAGTACCTAAATTATATTGACATCCCTTTGGTAAAAGTGTAACTATTTAAATGTGTTTTAAAATTTTCTTTATCATATTCCTTAATTAGGGCATATGCATTCTGTCATCGTATCTAACCAGAATCTATTACTTAACAGCCCATATATTTAACCCACTTAATCTTGAAATTAGTAGTATTCTTTCCACATTCATAAATAACAAGATGGGCATAATTTAAGAACAATAACATTTGAATTCCAAACAAACTTTTGTTAATGCCTAAGTGAATCAAAAATTTCCATAACCACGTTTAATCAGGCTAATTCTAATCAAGATCTAAAATGGTCATATGTACTAAGAGTTACATGCATTTTAGAGAAATTACAAAGTTCCCTTAAACTCAATACTAATAATAGCATATTATTACAGTTCATAACCAATCACCTTACTCAAGTCATCTGGTGAAGTTCAAATTTAAAATTTGTATTATAGTTCACGCCCTAAAAGCAAATATGGTTTGCATCAGAGGATGAAATGAATATCCAAAGAAAACGAATATAAGGAGTATTAGCATATATTTTTGATTAGGCTAGATGTAAAATGCAAACAAAAGGCCTTCTAATGCTAAACAGCATATATAGAAATCAGACTACGAAGACTGTAAAAGATCAAATCAAGAAATTATGTTCATTATGATAAAAATTTGATGCATAATTCAAAATCACTAATCATGGCATAAATTTAGATCCACTTAATCTTATACATATTCTATATGTAATACACATTTAATTTAATCAGCACATGATTGTATAAGAAAAGTGACAGAAAATGAATACCTTTGGTGCAGTTGTAGGAAAGTTGTAGATGGAGTACTTCCTGTCTATTTTGAACTCATGCATAACTCAGTTTGACTTCTCCTCTTTTGGTCTCGACCTTTGTAAAGCACAAGTTTTTTTTTGGCTCCTACCAACAATTTATTCCTAGAAATCCCCTTATCTTTACCAGTTGCCTTTTAGTTGCTCTACTTGTTCTCATACATGTCCGAATATTTTGCATCCCTTACAAAAAAGAGGTCCTGCATTTTTCCGCTCATTTTTGCTATACTTAAAAACATAAACAAATATGTATGCAGTAAGGGGATTGAACATAAAAACAAGAAGAAGATGGTAAATAAATTTACTGACAATGAATGAGCACCCAGATCTGGTAGTTGGTGGGCCGCTCACAGCCAGTCCAAGGGTACATAATGCTATAATCAAACAAGTATTTCTAATTGTTTTTCTAGTCCCTTAACTCAATAGAAATCCCTTTTTCTCAACATTATTTCATAAAAGAAAAAAAATGTCCTTCATTATTCAGAACTACAAAAGAAATTTCTTAACTAACAATCATCATTCTCACTATCACAGTACAACTCAATTGAAAAAAAAAATTAACAGGCAACAACCATAAAATAAATTCCAAGCAAGTAACATGCCAGTAGCACTACAGCAGTCGTAGCAGATTGCATATCAATACCAAAACATGGAATGTCAAACTAATTGTCAACCATGGAATTTTTATAGCAAATTGACCAATACCAGAAATACAAACATTAGCTTGTGCTAAGATTCCAATACGCGATATGGGATAAAATTTGAAATTAAATTAGGGGTTTGATCCTTTGAGCTGAGATTCGAAGTTAATGGTCATTGCATTTAGAGCATGAAGGGTAGCTACTGCAATTGAGACTCAAGAGGGATGGAGGTGCTAATTGTGAACCTGCTGCTGTTGCAATTATGTTGGACAATTGGAGAAGCGAGATAGGAAAAATTGCATATTCCAATTTTTCTTTGATCTTTTCTTGATAGAATTTGCCCTAGTCTTTTCTCTCTCTCTCTCTCTCTCTTGAGTCTTTGTAGTGGACCGGGCATGGTCGAGCTCGAGCCCGATAACGATGAGTTTCCCGATTAATGGACCGAGTAAGCTGGGCTAAAGTAAAAAATGAAGGGAAAGAAGGTTTTCACGACTAATGGTGTGGATTGATGGTTGAGATTTTGTTTGAAATGATGTTGTGGATCCTTGATATGTATTTTTTTATATTTTTTAATTTGAATATATTTATGGCTACTGCAACATCTTGCTAATATCTTTGCTAACACCTTGAAACAAATGCTGTAATAGATGAAAATCAGCATAACTATCATTAAATTGTAGCTAGCAACATCGTGTAAGTTTATTGCTATAGGTCATCTATGGCGTAGTGTTTTCAAAGTAAAATATATTTTAAAAAATTACATAAAGATGAAACAAAAATAATTAAGAAATTAAATATAAAATAATTAAGAAATTGGACATAAAATGATACAAAAGTATAAATATAAAACTATGAATATATTAAAACTTAATATAAACAAGAAAGTTGAAAAACATAAGTAATTAAAAAACTAGTAAGTAAACATAAGTTAAAAATCTATTAAACATTAGTTTGAAAATAGAAAATAAATTACGGGAGTTAAAATATTTCTTAAAATAAAGAAGTATATATTTATAAGGAACTAATTTTGAAATCATTAGAAAACTAGATTTAAAATAAAGTAAATAATATTGAAATTATTTTGAAAGGAAGTTTGAAATCAGGATTTAAATTTAAAATCAGAATCTAAATTTGAAATTAGAATCAAGTGCTAAGCAGAGTTTTTACATAATTACTAGAAACATTTACTCTATAATTCCTAAACTCTTGAACTCTTGATTTCTTGGTACTCATGAGTCTTGAAACTTGAACTCTTCTATATTAAATCTTCATTCTCTGAATTGTGTAGGATCTAAATTAACCCTAGAGGGGGGGTGAATAGGGTTTATTGCAGATTTTCACAGAGTAATTAAATAATCACAGCACAGATAATAATCAGAATAAATGCGGAAAATAAATAACACACAGATATACCCAGCTTCGGCAAAACTCTGCCTACTGCTGCATTCCCCAAGGTTTCTACTAGGAGTTAAAGCAATCTCTACGCTTACAATCCCCTGTAAACTCGCGACACTCGCTCCCAACTGTTCTTAACCCTACGCTCAAAACCCTGCACTGGTTTTTATCTCCAAAACCAGATTTCCCCGAATTACAATTCCCGTAATTCGTCTTCCCTAGATTTTACAGATCTAGAAACTGTTTGTTTGTTTTTACGAATTAAACAAAAACAATTGTAAAATAAAATAGAAACCCTTAGGAGTTAAAATAAATGGGTTATCCCTTTTAAAAAGCTTGGCCGGCCTCTTCTATTTGCCCTAGCCCCTTTATTCTTTGACCCGATCTCCTTTTTCTTAAAAATGGCGGCGGCTCTTGAGAAATTCCTAGGGTTTCTTCAAATCCCTAAATTGCGATTGTATGATTAATTCTATGATGCTCGAGTCTGTTTGGCTTCGATCTCTGGAGGCTAGCGCTTTTTCTAGGGTTTGTGCTTCTCGTTAAACTCGACTTCGACGGCTCTAGGGTTTCGACTCTATTCAACTTGAGGTCGCTACTTTCTCGTATGATGATTTCGAGTAATTCAGTGGCTATCCTCTTCTTCGTTGATGAGTGTTGAACTGGATCCAAGTAATCTCCTTTTTACTGGTATGAATTTAATTCGGATTTTTGCTTTTTGCTTGTTCGAACTTGGATTATAATAGCCGATGATGATTGGTGTTTATATAAGATTGTAAATCCGAGATATATGCTCTAATTTCGTGTATTACTTGGTCGAGATATATTCATGAATTTTGGACCTTGAACTCTTCGTGGCTTTGAATAGTTCTTGAACTACTGGAGATTTCTTCGATTTGAATTTTGTGTTAACTTCTGAAACTTTTTGGATTAAGTATTACTTCAAAAATAATCTCGAAAAAAATCCATGAATTCCTTTTGAGCTAATTTTCTGGGGCTTTGATTAATATCATTTTGGGCTGATATTATCTTGAATAAACTGCTTCAAAAGAACTGATATGAACCTGTACTGTACTTCATTCTTCGAATTTGACAATTTCTGGATTTAAACTTTCTTCTTATGAACATATATTAAACCTGATTTTCCAAAACACACTCGACTTTGAAATCGGTTTCTTTGATTTCTGGTTTGCTAAAACTGTCAATTCATTTGAATGGATGCTTTTCTGATGATTTAAAAACCAGAACAGAAATTTCTCTTGATTTTGTTGAGAGCAGTCTTCATTGATTATCCTTTTAACTGATACCGTACTTTGATACAAAACTTGATCATTGAAATTGATTTAATACTTGATCTTGCCATACACTTGAACAGATTTAGTACTCTTGATTTTTGAACTGGTACTTCATTTATTCTTTGACTTCCTACTTGAGTTGTAGCGACCCGGGAATTTCGACACTTGAATCCTGACATTTATACCAACCGTGTCCAAAACTCAAGTACCGAAACCCCAGAAAGCTAGAAGAAAGAAGTTAGAGGGTGAGAAAAGAAAGAAAGAAATGTTAGAATAGAAGAAGAAGAAGAATCACCACAGCACAGAGTCTCACTTCGCAGCGGAACAAAATATAATATATAAATAAACTTTATAGAGAGCTTTGAAGTAAAAACTTACAATCATCAGAGTACATCAATATACTGGGACAGTTATAATAATCTGTCCTTATATACATCACACAGCGGAATAATACCAGGTAATAGCATACGTCTGAACACCTTCAGCTCGTCTTTGGACTTCACAGCATCCGATAACCTGAACCTGTACACCCGGTCTAACCCGAGCATTTACAAAACACCGGGTCAGTCTGGTGAACCAGAGTGAGTAAAACTCGCCCAGTATTAAGGGTATCACACAACTTGATTTTAAAGTTAAAATCCTTTCGAAAGAAAAGGATAATCGTAAGACCAAATCCACACATAAACACGGACGGTTTTTACCTTACGATAACCCAAAACAGTTTTGAAATCAATATCTTTTCTGATATTATAATAGTGTCTAGATACAAATAAATATCAATCTAGTGGAACGCTTGCATCTCACGCTCCACATATATAGTATACAATCAAAACCTCGGGCGCTTATTGGAGATTGGATTCCGACCTTGACAAGGTATGGGACCACCTGCCGCTCGTGTATCTCTAGAGGCGAATACACTGGGTTCAACAAGAACGTCTTGCAACCCGGCCCACACATGACCGACCACTCATTTCGCTTGAGTGTATCGAATGTATATCACCAACGGTTGGACTCAAACCACCGTTCCCGAATGGGCAGAATCGATAGATTAAAGAACAAAAGGAATTTCTCTAGATAGGTGATTATACACCCTAATGGGAGCGACCCACATAGCCATGCTGCCTGCCCGATTTTTGTCATTTCCCGGTTGATGAGGCTTGAGGCCACGCTTTACCTTTATAATCAGCACATCACATTCACTTCGAATGCCACATTGTCAGATCCATCGAAATCACTAATTGACGTCCACAACAATACTTTATGTGTCAGCTAAAAGAAGTTTCCTTTTCCGCTTCCACTCTTGGTACGGTTGAAGAAATCAATGTACGTGACCTTTCTAGAAATACTCTGTCAGACATCCATCCATACACGTCATCCAGGAACAGGATGAACCGAAGGCACCCTCCTACTGCATCCTAGGAATCACCCTATAGATCAGTAGCAAGTAGTCCTTGCAACCCGTAGATTTCAGCCACGACAGAATCACAGTATATCTCTAGGGATCAGCCAGAGATTGTAAGTAATTCTTCCGTTTCATGAAGATCTATGGTCTTCAATCGCTCTATCTCGATCAGCATCTTCAACGTATTCGTATTTATTGGTCGGAATGGTTTTCGAATATAAATTCGATCCCGGTCTTCCCGTACCAATATCGTTGGGCCAGATTTTGATAGTCGGTTATTTAACTATCAAAATAAACAAACATAAATAAAATAGATTCATTGGTTCAGAACACAGCATCACTTGGCCAATAAGATAACATAATATTCTCAAATCATTTTATTTCCTTTTCTTAAGGCGTCTCATTATGTATCTTTCTAAACACTTCAAATAATGTTTCACTACTATTTTCTCAAAATCAATTACTTCTTACGTCTTCCTTATTACAATTAATACCATCCTTCGATAATCCTGAAGTCGTTCAAGTTGGGGTATTTTAATTACCTCTCAGACCTTGATCAACAACACTCTTATCTTAAGATAAATATGCATTGTAATTCAGAATCTCATATTCATTCCGATATCAGCAATTTCCGTTTCACTATTTCATTTAACATATGGTTTTTATAAATCTTCTCATCTTGGAAATCTTCCTTTCAAATATATCACCAATATATTGATTTAGTAAATGATAAATAAAATATCCATATTTAAACTTTAACTTCTTTAAATCATTACAAATCCCATTACTCGATCCTTTTCTCAATTCAATTACAAGAATCCATTTATTCCTTCTGGGAAATCTTATTTCAAACTCGCTCATTTCACTTAATGCCATTATAAAGTAGCGTTAATCTAAAAATTAACGTTTTAACTTCCGATCCCTTTTTATATACTTGTTTGCACAACTTTGGTTTAATACAAACCCCTTTCGCCTCGATTTCCTTCCTTAATTCAAACAGTTATCTTAGGCTTATCGCCTTTGCTTAGAAATCTCTTTTATAACTTAATTTACCAAATCTGGTTTAGAATATAAAGCCGTTCACTCTTCTTTTGAAATCTAATCATAATTCATTATAACTACGATTATTTAAATAAACCATTAACTTAATCGTTAACTTGGATAAATATCAAATTTCCTTTTCTTATTAAGTCAAACACCCTTTGCTAAAGTCATTTTATTGGATAAATCTGCTCAAATTTATTTAACTTAATAATCAACTGTCGTTATAACAATTGGCTTGGTCGACTTTAACATAAGATAAATTTGTTGATCAATTCTACTCATCTTTTCATTTAAACTAATAAATAATATTATTAATTTAAATAATCCATTTCAAAATAAATCTTATTTTTAATTGTTACAAAAAAACAATTAATAATCGTTTCACACTTGCTTACAAATCTTCTTAATACAAGAATTAGCTCTATAAAAGATAAAGCACGTGCTTCGCACACGGTCGATTTTGGTGTCAAAATGGTGATTGTTGGTTAAACCAACAATATACAAATAGAATTGGGTTATTTCTTTTATTTGTAAACTTCATTATATTTAAAAATCTATATTCAATTATAGAATAAATTACTTCATTTTTACCGATGCACCTGACGGTAAATCAATCTTTATAAAACAGTTTTTTATTTTGGCCATCTGCTATAAATTTCTCAACCAATATCGCACATTGGTTAATAACCGAATAAATGTTGAATTTAGATTCAACAAACAACCACCAAGCCAATAATCCAATTATGTCGGTTAAACAGTTCATATAATGATCATATGCAAACAACCAATCAGTTCAACTGATAGCGGTCAACTAAAATAATCATTCAGGCATCCAATTCAATTTAAATACGTTTATATTATTATAAACGTAACCATCAAGGTACGTTACCTTGTTTGGAGACAATCGTTAAAATAACGATTTCTTTTCATTTTAAATTAAACAACCGTTTAATTTAAACGGTGTAGCGAATAACCAACAATCAGTAAATCAACCAAATTAATTAGCAAACATAGCACACAAGCAATAAACCCAATTTATAAAAATTATAAATGGGTAACTGAGTGAGTTTAACTCACCTTGGTTTGGTTATGTCGATTAAACGTCCTGTTTTAATTAAATCAAACTGACGTTTAATTTAATTAAGGATCCCGGTCACTTCATGTGCTGACAAAACCTGCCGTCTTCGTCGATCCGGTTCCGACGCGTCCGGTCTTGTTCAACTCTAAATTCATGCGAACAAGTTATTATTATAGCAACCGTACGAATAAATTTAATAATTTATTTACAGTTTAATTTTAATTAACCTAACCATAGTTATTAACTAAAATCAACACTGAATTCTAGCTTAACATTATAATTAAAAGAGGTATAAACAATCCTAAACTAACGTTATTATATTATTATTATTATTATAAACAAATGGCTTACCTAAATTCGCTCAGTCCATGTTCACATTCCTCATGAAACCCTTCCCATTTTTCCTCATTCTTTCCCACTTCCTTAACGTCTTCAGCCCAAGCACTACTTTGAAAACAACCTGCTGCTTTACAAACTAGTCCAAGTCCAAACTTCCACTACACATTCATGAACCCATCAATATTCCATCCCATTTCCACGTTCATACCACCTGCTACACTATTTACCCCACCTCCTTTGATCCCATTTTCGTTTTCATTCACGCTTTTTTTTTTTTTTTCATTTTGGAAACTGACGCCACCCTCCCCTTTGCTTTCTTTCCCAAACGTTCTCCCTCCCTCTCTGGCACAAAACTGTGCACCCGTGTGCACATGCATCCTCAAAACTGACCACCGCAAACCCCGCCAAGATCATCCACAAACTCCCCTTTCTCATCTTGACCATCTGCACCGCTCTGCTCCGCAACAGACCACCGCTGCTGATCCATCAGGTCGTCGGACCCCTCTCATGTTTACCTTCTACTTCCCATTTCTTTCTCTTAGCGCCATCTTTGTTTGCTTTTGTATTTTTCTCACTTTCGTTTTATATATTTTTCATTTTTTTTTAAAGAGAAAATGCGGTTTCATTTATATGAAAAGAAATAGGATGGAGCAGTCTTATATATAGGAAGAAGACGTGCGCATCACGGTTACTTGGCAATAAAGGCATCGATGGTTTGGTCGGCAAGGTTTGTGTTTCCAACGCAATAACATGTACGGTTTTATTTTTATTTTTATTTGTATATATATCTTTGAACTATAGTGTCTGGGTTACGTACAAGCTTAGGGTGGCGCATATTTATTTACTTATTTGTCTAAGTTTTTTTTTTTTTTTTTAAAAAAAAAACTACGTACCCTGCTATGTACAATTTTATCCATATACGAGCGGTACAGACCGAAATAAACATGTCTTTGAGATAAGCAATGTGCCACGATCCCAAAAATATAATAATATTGGTAGTTTAACTTCTATTGTGAAACCCCAAAATGTTGACACAGGGTGTAAAATACTCCGAATAAAAAGTTGTTTATTTAATTAATTAAAAATTACAGTAAAATTCTCAAAATTAAATTATCACTATGTCTCAAAAGAACCTTGTCTAAATTCGAAACCGATATCTAGTTATATCGAATAAACCGTTACGGTCGATAAACGATTCTACAGCGACTATTTTAATTTTTGATTAGGCCATATCTCACAATATACACGATGAAATCTCGATTTTTCTGCTTCACTAGAAATTTTTTATCAATTAGATTCAGACACTTCTTGTTTCGACGAAATCCGACTTAACATGGATTTGGTATACTTAATTGAAGTTGAAATTCAAATTTTACGAACTACCGCGCAGTTTCGAGTTCGTTTTATATTAAATATAAATATAAACGTTTATTCTTCGTTTTATAAATGAATCCAATATTAAATCTATTCATATTTCCAAATAAATATTTAAACCAATTTAAATATTCGAATTCAAATAACTGGAAAACCCGGGTCGTTACATTCTTTCCCCCTTAAATAAATTTCGTCCTCGAAATTGCTAAGTAAAGGAGAATGATTCAAACTCAATTATTTTCAAAATAATTAGCATTAAAACATTATCAAAATAATTTCTAAGTTTAAAAATTTCCGAGAAATTCGTCAGCACCTCTTCTGTACTGTTCGATCCAAACAACTACAACTCGCCTTTCGGGCTTCCCATCGATCAAAAGAAAACAAAGCCAAGTGTCTACCCAACCCAGGGGTATAGAAATCAAAACCCAAATCAGTATATTCAGGTTTACCTATTTGTCGGGTCGTCAATACTCTAGTCACGAGGCAATCAACTAACAGCTCTTTCTCTTTCCAATCCTGCACTTGACTCGATATATTGCAAATATCCACTACAGGATTAAATCATCTGGTTTCATTTTATTAGTGATTTTATTCAAATTTATTATACAAATAATTTATCCTTTTCGTTTTCAATTCATTTAGTTATTCATGAATTTTATTAATTCAATCTAACATCCAATAAACAAATAATGCACTATCAACGCAGCCAAGTCAATCCATTTTCCTCTCAAATTTCATTCAACTTATCTTTGAGATGAATTCTAATTTATTTAATTCCAATTTAAAGTTCTCTCTCACAAATCCCGTAATTTAATTCCCTTTTGATTTTATATAACCGGTCAAATTTATAATCCAATTAGAATTCACTCAAATCAATCAAATACCCCATTATCCTCAATAATTTGATAAAATTATTTCCTTCATATATGAAAATATATTTTGGGCAAAATTATTTTATCTACCCAGTTTACAAAACAATATTGTATCAATTCGTCAGTTCAACTTGAACCGATCAAACAACACAATACAAAACATTTTTATATAAAATTTACAAATACGCGCTCTCGTATCTATACACTCAACTCGATCTAAGGTATTACTAACCCTATCTCTATCGAGTTACTCCACAGAGCCAAGGTTATTCCTAAACCATTGCTCTGATACCAACTGTAGCGACCCGGGAATTTCGACACTTGAATCCTGACATTTATACCAACCGTGTCCAAAACTCAAGTACCGAAACCCCAGAAAGCTAGAAGAAAGAAGTTAGAGGGTGAGAAAAGAAAGAAATGTTAGAATAGAAGAAGAAGAAGAATCACCACAGCACAGAGTCTCACTTCACAGCGGAACAAAATATAATATATAAATAAACTTTATAGAGAGCTTTGAAGTAAAAACTTACAATCATCAGAGTACATCAATATACTGGGACAGTTATAATAATCTGTCCTTATATACATCACACAGCGGAATAATACCAGGTAATAGCATACGTCTGAACACCTTCAGCTCGTCTTTGGACTTCACAGCATCCGATAACCTGAACCTGTACACCCGGTCTAACCCGAGCATTTACAAAACACCGGGTCAGTCTGGTGAACCAGAGTGAGTAAAACTCGCCCAGTATTAAGGGTATCACACAACTTGATTTTAAAGTTAAAATCCTTTCGAAAGAAAAGGATAATCGTAAGACCAAATCCACACATAAACACGGACGGTTTTTACCTTACGATAACCCAAAACAGTTTTGAAATCAATATCTTTTCTGATATTATAATAGTGTCTAGATACAAATAAATATCAATCTAGTGGAACGCTTGCATCTCACGCTCCACATATATAGTATACAATCAAAACCTCGGGCGCTTATTGGAGATTGGATTCCGACCTTGACAAGGTATGGGACCACCTGCCGCTCGTGTATCTCTAGAGGCGAATACACTGGGTTCAACAAGAACGTCTTGCAACCCGGCCCACACATGACCGACCACTCATTTCGCTTGAGTGTATCGAATGTATATCACCAACGGTTGGACTCAAACCACCGTTCCCGAATGGGCAGAATCGATAGATTAAAGAACAAAAGGAATTTCTCTAGATAGGTGATTATACACCCTAATGGGAGTGACCCACATAGCCATGCTGCCTGCCCGATTTTTGTCATTTCCCGGTTGATGAGGCTTGAGGCCACGCTTTACCTTTATAATCAGCACATCACATTCACTTCGAATGCCACATTGTCAGATCCATCGAAATCACTAATTGACGTCCACAACAATACTTTATGTGTCAGCTAAAAGAAGTTTCCTTTTCCGCTTCCACTCTTGGTACGGTTGAAGAAATCAATGTACGTGACCTTTCTAGAAATACTCTGTCAGACATCCATCCATACACGTCATCCAGGAACAGGATGAACCGAAGGCACCCTCCTACTGCATCCTAGGAATCACCCTATAGATCAGTAGCAAGTAGTCCTTGCAACCCGTAGATTTCAGCCACGACAGAATCACAGTATATCTCTAGGGATCAGCCAGAGATTGTAAGTAATTCTTCCGTTTCATGAAGATCTATGGTCTTCAATCGCTCTATCTCGATCAGCATCTTCAACGTATTCGTATTTATTGGTCGGAATGGTTTTCGAATATAAATTCGATCCCGGTCTTCCCATACCAATATCGTTGGGCCAGATTTTGATAGTCGGTTATTTAACTATCAAAATAAACAAACATAAATAAAATAGATTCATTGGTTCAGAACACAGCATCACTTGGCCAATAAGATAACATAATATTCTCAAATCATTTTATTTCCTTTTCTTAAGGCGTCTCATTATGTATCTTTCTAAACACTTCAAATAATGTTTCACTACTATTTTCTCAAAATCAATTACTTCTTACGTCTTCCTTATTACAATTAATACCATCCTTCGATAATCCTGAAGTCGTTCAAGTTGGGGTATTTTAATTACCTCTCAGACCTTGATCAACAACACTCTTATCTTAAGATAAATATGCATTGTAATTCAGAATCTCATATTCATTCCGATATCAGCAATTTCCGTTTCACTATTTCATTTAACATATGGTTTTTATAAATCTTCTCATCTTGGAAATCTTCCTTTCAAATATATCACCAATATATTGATTTAGTAAATGATAAATAAAATATCCATATTTAAACTTTAACTTCTTTAAATCATTACAAATCCCATTACTCGATCCTTTTCTCAATTCAATTACAAGAATCCATTTATTCCTTCTGGGAAATCTTATTTCAAACTCGCTCATTTCACTTAATGCCATTATAAAGTAGCGTTAATCTAAAAATTAACGTTTTAACTTCCGATCCCTTTTTATATACTTGTTTGCACAACTTTGGTTTAATACAAACCCCTTTCGCCTCGATTTCCTTCCTTAATTCAAACAGTTATCTTAGGCTTATCGCCTTTGCTTAGAAATCTCTTTTATAACTTAATTTACCAAATCTGGTTTAGAATATAAAGCCGTTCACTCTTCTTTAGAAATCTAATCATAATTCATTATAACTACGATTATTTAAATAAACCATTAACTTAATCGTTAACTTGGATAAATATCAAATTTCCTTTTCTTATTAAGTCAACCACCCTTTGCTAAAGTCATTTTATTGGATAAATCTGCTCAAATTTATTTAACTTAATAATCAACTGTCGTTATAACAATTGGCTTGGTCGACTTTAACATAAGATAAATTTGTTGATCAATTCTACTCATCTTTTCATTTAAACTAATAAATAGTATTATTAATTTAAATAATCCATTTCAAAATAAATCTTATTTTTAATTGTTACAAAAAAACAATTAATAATCGTTTCACACTTGCTTACAAATCTTCTTAATACAAGAATTAGCTCTATAAAAGATAAAGCACGTGCTTCGCACACGGTCTATTTTGGTGTCAAAATGGTGATTGTTGGTTAAACCAACAATATACAAATAGAATTGGGTTATTTCTTTTATTTGTAAACTTCATTATATTTAAAAATCTATATTCAATTATAGAATAAATTACTTCATTTTTACCGATGCACCTGACGGTAAATCAATCTTTATAAAACAGTTTTTTATTTTGGCCATCTGCTATAAATTTCTCAACCAATATCGCACATTGGTTAATAACCGAATAAATGTTGAATTTAGATTCAACAAACAACCACCAAGCCAATAATCCAATTATGTCGGTTAAACAGTTCATATAATGATCATATGCAAACAACCAATCAGTTCAACTGATAGCGGTCAACTAAAATAATCATTCAGGCATCCAATTCAATTTAAATACGTTTATATTATTATAAACGTAACCATCAAGGTACGTTACCTTGTTTGGAGACAATCGTTAAAATAACGATTTCTTTTCATTTTAAATTAAACAACCGTTTAATTTAAACGGTGTAGCGAATAACCAACAATCAGTAAATCAACCAAATTAATTAGCAAACATAGCACACAAGCAATAAACCCAATTTATAAAAATTATAAATGGGTAACTGAGTGAGTTTAACTCACCTTGGTTTGGTTATGTCGATTAAACGTCCTGTTTTAATTAAATTAAACTGACGTTTAATTTAATTAAGGATCCCGGTCACTTCATGTGCTGACAAAACCTGCCGTCTTCGTCGATCCGGTTCCGACGCGTCCGGTCTTGTTCAACTCTAAATTCATGCGAACAAGTTATTATTATAGCAACCGTACGAATAAATTTAATAATTTATTTACAGTTTAATTTTAATTAACCTAACCATAGTTATTAACTAAAATCAACACTGAATTCTAGCTTAACATTATAATTAAAAGAGGTATAAACAATCCTAAACTAACGTTATTATATTATTATTATTATAAACAAATGGCTTACCTAAATTTGCTCAGTCCATGTTCACATTCCTCATGAAACCCTTCCCATTTTTCCTCATTCTTTCCCACTTCCTTAACGTCTTCAGCCCAAGCACTACTTTGAAAACAACCTGCTGCTTTACAAACTAGTCCAAGTCCAAACTTCCACTACACATTCATGAACCCATCAATATTCCATCCCATTTCCACGTTCATACCACCTGCTACACTATTTACCCCACCTCCTTTGATCCCATTTTCGTTTTCATTCACGCTTTTTTTTTTTCCATTTTGGAAACTGACGCCACCCTCCCCTTTGCTTTCTTTCCCAAACGTTCTCCCTCCCTCTCTGGCACAAAACTGTGCACCCGTGTGCACATGCATCCTCAAAACTGACCACCGCAAACCCCGCCAAGATCATCCACAAACTCCCCTTTCTCATCTTGACCATCTACACCGCTCTGCTCCGCAACAGACCACCGCTGCTGATCCATCAGGTCGTCGGACCCCTCTCATGTTTACCTTCTACTTCCCATTTCTTTCTCTCAGCGCCATCTTTGTTTGCTTTTGTATTTTTCTCACTTTCGTTTTATATATTTTTCATTTTTTTTAAAGAGAAAATGCGGTTTCATTTATATGAAAAGAAATAGGATGGAGCAGTCTTATATATAGAGAAGAAGACGTGCGCATCACGGTTACTTGGCAATAAAGGCATCGATGGTTTGGTCGGCAAGGTTTGTGTTTCCAACGCAATAACATGTACGGTTTTATTTTTATTTTTATTTGTATATATATCTTTGAACTATAGTGTCTGGGTTACGTACAAGCTTAGGGTGGCGCATATTTATTTACTTATTTGTCTAAGTTTTTTTTTTTTTTTTTTTTTTAAAAACTACGTACCCTGCTATGTACAATTTTATCCATATACGAGCGGTACAGACCGAAATAAACATGTCTTTGAGATAAGCAATGTGCCACGATCCCAAAAATATAATAATATTGGTAGTTTAACTTCTATTGTGAAACCCCAAAATGTTGACACAGGGTGTAAAATACTCCGAATAAAAAGTTGTTTATTTAATTAATTAAAAATTACAGTAAAATTCTAAAAATTAAATTATCACTATGTCTCAAAAGAACCTTGTCTAAATTCGAAACCGATATCTAGTTATATCGAATAAACCGTTACGGTCGATAAACGATTCTACAGCGACTATTTTAATTTTTGATTAGGCCATATCTCACAATATACACGATGAAATCTCGATTTTTCTGCTTCACTAGAAATTTTTTATCAATTAGATTCAGACACTTCTTGTTTCGACGAAATCCGACTTAACATGGATTTGGTATACTTAATTGAAGTTGAAATTCAAATTTTACGAACTACCGCGCAGTTTCGAGTTCGTTTTATATTAAATATAAATATAAACGTTTATTCTTCGTTTTATAAATGAATCCAATATTAAATCTATTCATATTTCCAAATAAATATTTAAACCAATTTAAATATTCGAATTCAAATAACTGGAAAACCCGGGTCGTTACATGAGTACACTCAACTTAGAACTGATACTAAGTTCTGATTTGAACTGATTTTCCGTGTTTTGACTTTACACTCCACTTAGAACTGATGCTTTTAACACTGTTTTACTATGTGGACTTGTATCACTTGATTTTGAACTGATGCCATTCTTATTAGCCATGACTTGATGAGCAGACACTCAACTTGATCTGCCATATATTTGAACAGATATTACTCTTGATACTTTTGTTATTCTTGCACCATCCAAGTGATTTCACTCTTGTATGAATGTTGGCATGATACTGATTTGTATAAGGTTGTAGCATTCTTTGCTCTGCATCATTTTGATGTTCTGGCTCTACTCATGTTTCAAGACCTTGTCTGTTTCATATGCTTTCACCATGCTTATCTCAATTTTGATATGCTCTTCACATTACTGTGTACACCTCTGTGTATATTCTCCTGCATGTTGTTGTGTTGAACATATTGTTTTAAAAATATTTGCTTGAACTGTGTAGTTTCCTGTGTGCCACTGTTTGTATCTTGAAATGCCTTTGGCTTGTGTATATTATTGCTGCTCTACACTATGCCACTTCACCTTGTGTATGCACCATATACCACTCATGCTTGCTAGCCGATCATTGAACTGTTGCTTTACTCTTCTTTGTGACTGCACTTGTAAATGCTCCTATGTACTTGTGACCTCAGTTTTGCTCCTCCGTGTTGTTTCTTGTATGTTGCTGCATTGTTTTTGTGTACTAGTAATGTGCTTGACCATTTTTGAAAAATCATCCAAATATGTTGCCTCTGCCTTGTGCTGAGCTGTCTCGACCACTTTGAGTTTTTATTGACTTTACATTGAATTATTATTTGCTGAGCAGTCTTGGGCTTGGCTCGACCATTTTGATGTGTGTTGACATGTGCACTGAGTCGAGATGGTCCAAGTGGCTACTCCTCAGTCGCGACACTGGATTGGCGTGGCAGTGCACACGTGTGTATATGCAGCCATCCAGACGAGTTTTTCTGTCCCTGCATATCAGACCAAGCCTAGAAAAATGATGAGAAACACACCGCAAATTTGAGGCAAATGAAAATTAAAAATAAATTTTTATTTGCTTTTATTTATTTTTTATTTTTGTGGCAGTCTACTGTGTGTGTTCTTCTGTATGTGCCAGGTATGAAGATAACTGGATTGACTGTGGAATGCTGTGAAGTCAAGAAGACTGAAGATGATGATATTCATATGTGTCAGTATATACGAGTGAACTGTATAGAAATGTAGTGTGTATGAAATTGTAAGTGTTGTAAAGAGGAGCTAAGTAAGAAATTGAATATATTGAAATGTATATCAGTGATATATGTACAAATAGTGGAGTTGTAAATCTGTACTGTTTAAATATCGAAATAAAATATTCTTATTCAAATAAAATACTGTGTGAATATTTAAATTTTTGTATAGTTGTATTTTATTTAAATAGAAATATTATATTCCTGTCTGATGTGTAGTATAACAGTACAGTTACAAACACATTCAATAATAAAATATATTTGGTTGTTATCATCAAACAAAAATCATATAATTGTGTATACAACACTGTTATATACAACAAATTGTACAATCTTCATTAATAAATATGTGCATAGATTTCCTGTACACACACACACGCGCGCGCGCGCACACACACACACACACACACATATATATGTATATATATTCTAGAAAATAGTGTATATTTTATAACAATAGTAATTGAAACAAAGTATAAATAAGGCTATTGTCATCAAAATCATCATTATCAATGTCTCCGTCTCTAACAGTACTTCCCACAGTACCCTCCTCCAGTGGTCCCATCGTCAACTATGAAAACATATTAGACCTCCGTCTCCACGCTACAAAAGCGTACTAGCTACGCTGCAAAAGCGAATGAGCCTCTACCGCTCCACCATAAGGGTGCCTAATCCCTAAGTTTCTACACAAAACTCGGTCGGGGGTTTACATGTATCTACAAAGGATAACTTCATTAGGCATACAAGAGAGATATCCAAAGATAGGTATGTCTCTTTCGCTGGCTCTCGAAGGCCCCACCCAGCCTACCCCTACTACTGAAAGACTATTCGAAGATCTAAATGACCGCCCTACCATCCAATCTAATAAACATGCGGTCCCTCATCTAATGACCCGATAGTAAAAGATCGTTATTCTCTTGGCTTAGCTTCATTCTTTTCCACGCACGTTCTGAAAGACGATGTATCCAACGATCGACTATCCGTTGTTGGGTCCTAACCATGAAGCCTCCCCCTTTGAGGCAACCGCCAAATCATCTTAAGATCATCTCAATCAGTTTTTAGGTTGCCTACTATCAAAGATGCAGTCAAGGCATACTCACTTACTGGAACCGTACAGACCATGCCTTTATGGGTACAACTTAATTAGGCCTACCACAAAGGTCCATCTCGGAGTATCCTAACAACTTGTAGAAGTCTCACACTTCCTCCCAGTCCCTGTCGAATAATAAGCTAGATGTGCTCCTCTCGTGTCTCCAAACACCCGCGATGATCTCTCCCGTTGAGCTCTTCATCCCAAATACGTACTGACTGGTCCAAGTGCTTCTCATCATTACGTTATTAGACCATATATATATATATATATATATATATATATATATATATATATATAATCTTCAACTACGCGCTTGTTTTACTTACCATATTTCTAATTATCTTAAACATTAAACTATTTATTCTGCATTCAAATTATTTGTTTATAGCTTTAGTTGGCCGCTTATTATTCCTAATCAGCTTTCACTAGCGGAACGGGCCACTACTTATCATTATATTCATTTGAACTTAATTCCTCAATTATAAATTTATTTATGATAAACCTACTCTAACGTCCCAGAAATTTTGACAACTGGAATTTGGAATTTATTAGAGATTAAACTATTAATGATCAATTTTATTGATACTGGGATTAGAAATTAGAAATCGAATATATGGGTTTGAGTATAAATTGAATATTTAATTCAAAGCAGTTGGTTTGAAAACACATATTTATTGATGGATATTTGAATTGAATTTGGTTGGATATTTGAAAGCCGCTAGGTTTTTGACCAAACAGGATCGTCCAGTTCCTACAGAACCCCTCGGATTGAAATTCAACTGGAAAATATGAATGGTTGTATTTAAAAATAAACGTTATTAACGTTAAATGAATTAGAAATTTTATTTGTTAAAATATATGGAGAAATTGGCTTGGATATGTGTGTGTATTGGTGTATATAAAGATATTGAATTTAACGTTTCAAATTTGAAATCGAACAGGAGTTGTTAGGCAAACGGAATAAAATCGGTGAACTGATAAGTAATTTAAATTAAAAAAACGTTGTACACAAGTGGAGTCGAATTACAATTAAATTAATTTCATCGAATTCAGAACATTGAAACGAAATGGTACATATAATTTTTGTTGTATTTAAAAACTGGGATTACGGTACAAATATTGAGCGTTCAACGTCAGTTTGCGGTGCCAGTTAAATATTTAATTAAAACATATACAGCCTACCCTAGGAAACATTTTCGCCGACCTACATTTAATAACCATGGCTACCCTAAAAACTATTGATTGGATTTCCTTCTGATCTCTTTCTTTTTCTTCTGTAAAATCAGCATATTCTCCCCATTTTTCTTTAGCAAAATCCATTCTTTCCCCGAAAATTAAAATTCCCAAATCGATGAGAAAATGGCCACTGTAAATTCGGTTTTCCCATCCTCAAAATAAAATTGATTTTTCCTGATTTCTTCAGCCTGTGCCTTCGCACCACTGAAAGCCATAGCCTTCACTTTGAGCGACGTCTCCACCAGAAACCGAGACAGCTTCACGCGTTGCTGCTTTTCTGGTCCACCTCTGTCCTTCATCAATTCAATCCGTGCTCAGCTCATCAGCAAACCGAAGCAGTAGCCGTAAGCACCACCACCTGAACCACTTCGGCGCCATCTCCACTTAGCCTTCATAATGTTTCCGCGTGACCAAAGCCGCCTGTGCAGGTGAGTTATAAACTCACGATTAATTTTCGTTTCAAGTACATTGATTTCAATATAAATTAAAAATAATGGTATAATCTGGGTTGGGTTTTGCTTGCTTGGTTCCTGGCTGTTCTCTCACTGCTGAAACTGGGATGTATTGCCAAACCTTGTTTTGCATATCATCTAGAATTGCATAATGGTAATATATCAAAATAACAATCTGCATGCAATCTAGTGATCGTGTATGTTAAGGCCATACAAAAGAAGGAATAGGCCATGTGTATTCATATGTGTGTACGAAGGGAGGGATACAAAATCGAAATATCAGCTTTGTGAATAACTGAACTTGTGATGCGAAGATAGCATATGATGATTGATGGTGTTAGCAATGCAAAAAATTTCTTATCATATAAATCAGCAAAGCATGCAATTGATATTAGTTATTAGTTAGATAACTCAACTCAGAAGTGAATTTGCCAATAGGTAGTAGCTACCAGTTTACTACAGTACGGATACCTGACATCGTAGCAAATGCTAGTTTGAGTTTCTTTTCAAGTAAGAAACACAGTTTAACCAATTGCTTGGTTGAATCAAGCAACATAATAACATAAGTGCATTCAAACTGCAGAAAAGAAGTATAGATAGTTGCTTCCTTGTTCTTCCAGCCTAGGTTTCTCTTTCTTGCTTGTTCTTTAAAGGTTAAGAAAAATGGAAAGAACAAATATATCCTTCACCATGTCACCACGTGATAATTTTTATTCCATCCCCTGCATGTTTTGAATGTATGTATGTGTCTGTATATATACATATATGTGTGTGAGTGTGAGTGTGTGTGTGTGTGAGTGTGCGTGTGTGAATTGAGGTGTTATCCAAAGTGTGCATCTCACTGCTTGACTGTGTAAGTCAGTAGCTTAAAAGGGAATGACATAAATTATGGAGCACTTTTCTGTTAATTATACACCAAACTATTCCCAAGATTTGGCATGCATTGTACTATTAAACTAACATTAATTATAGTTAATCACCAATGACATACCTTTAAGTGTCCCACGTAACTTTCAGATAGTCGGTTGTATCTGATATTGTATGATTATTTTCTGATAACCAATCCAGTATTGAATCACGATCAATAACCAATGTGCGCCACGTAACTTTCTGGTAACCGGTTTGAGTTTACAGTCCATAGTATTGACAATTTTTCAAAACATATTTACATTTTTTTCAGGTTCAGTTGTGATCATTGCCATGTTTGCTTGCATATGGATCTTTGATAACTCGTGTATTGGTGCTACCTTCATAGATGTAGTTGTCACACCATCACCCCTGTTTGCTTGAATGCATTTGATCGATACCTCACTGAATATGTCAAGTTAAGACTGATTTTCGAAACCACTACACTGAATAGACACCAATATTAATACATATACTTATGTGTGTGCCCGGTTTATGCACACATTCACCCCTGTGCGTGTGCTTATGTACCCCTTTCATGCTTTGATCAGTACAAAATTTTGACTTTCTAGCCGGTGAAAACCTATGCACTAATGTGTTTTGTGAAATATGAACGATAGTTAATTGGATCATATGGATTTAAAGGGGGATGCTAATAGTAAAATATTATTGATGTTAAACTAAACCTTAAGTATGTGCTAGTCAATTGATTACATGTGCTCTTCACTTCCTGCCCATTAATCTGAAGTCAAACATGTAGATTTCCTTATTTGCTAATCAAAAACATTATTATGTAAGTTTGTGTGTTAATATAAATCACTCACGAAGAGTACGTATGACCTGGAAAGCATTATTCTGTAAGTTGTTTTGTTAATCAAACATGTTAAGTCCACTGGAAACAAATAAAATGTTGGCACTTTGACTATGTCAATAGTTGTTGCTGTGAATACCCAGTTTCTGTCGTTATATGTCAACATTAGATTGTGGCTTGATTCTTGCTGTGGATATGCCTTGCCATCTTAAATATTCATTTGCTTGACCGCGGTACCAATGGAAGCTGGTGGTTGTTAAACTGCATTGGGCGGTTTGTAGTTGCGCTGCCCGTTGGCTGTCACCTTAGCACATCCTATAAGCCTTCATTAAATTTGTTATTCGAGTTTACGGGATGCTGGGGCAGTGTACACGTGTATCTGTACACATGTGCACGTGCAGGTTTCCGTGACCGTTCGTCCCTGAAATAAAAATTGATATGCCTACATATTATACCTGATACTCGGATATTTGTGTACCCCGTTGTACGCATATGTATATATATATATATATATATATATATATACACACAACTGTATGTGTGTGTGTGTATATATATATATATCATCGGATATGTATATATGTTTTTGTATATATATATGGTGGCTGATGTACACATATGTATATATATGTCATCAACATCCGTATATATACACACACGCACACACATATATATATACACATATACATATAATATGTAATACATATGCGATTTGAAGTAATTCTAACGGTTTTCTTCCTTTAATGGCGGACAATACATCGCTTTTTCCTCCTCCACGATCTTCTTTTCAATCATCAAAACTAAACCACCATCAACATCGGATCCAGATCTACCTCATCCTCAATCTAAACCTACATTTTCTCCGCAATCTAAGTCATCCTCATTAGAATCTAATGATCGAAAGCTCGAATATGTCAAACCTGGATCTGAGTTCATTTTATTCCTGAGCAAACTTTTAAAGAATCAGATCAAGCTTGGATTCATACAGTTGCTTTAGTTCTGATTAATTTCAAGCTTTCGATCATGAAGTTAAAGGACTATATTCAAAAGGTTTGGAAACCTCATAATGGTTTTAATGTGCATGTTACTCCTCAATATAATTTTGCAGTCCAGTTTGAATCTCTAGAGGATTTTTCTCGAATATTGGAAGGATCTACATATTCTTATTTTGGTCGATTACTTTTGGTTGAAGAATGGTGCCCAGGATATGATTTTTCTAAAAAACAGAGGGATATGATTCAAATCTGGGTAAGATTTCATGGCCTTCCTATGGAACTATGGACGAAAAATGCTATTCAAATGATTGCTAGTTTCATTTCTAAACTAGTGACTATTGATTCAAATTCAGCTGAAAAAACGTTTTACAAAATATGCAAGGGTATTAATCTCTATTGATACTCAAACAGATTTGAAAACTTTGATTCCTATTGTAATACATAATGGACAAAAAATAGAAATATCAGTAGAGTATGAATTTGTCCCAGCAAAATGCTTGATATGTAATCAATTTGGGCATGATGATGATGAGCATGAAGTTACTCTTGATCCATCATGGAAGCAAAATGAAGTAGAAGATGAAACCATAGCTGAAAATGGTGATAGCTCTCTGTCTGATCAAAACCAGCAAAATGAGTCTCTTGCTAAGCAAATGGATGATTTAGATTTCCTCAATTCAAAACTTCCTGCTGATATACTTCCAGATGTTTTGAATCATGTGGCTGATGCAATTGAGAAAAATAACCATCCAAAAGAGCCTGACAAAGGAAAATAGGTTGATGTTTCTAACTTTGTTGAAAAAAAATGCAAGTTGCTTGCAAAGTACAAAATCTAATACTTCAAGTGCAAATGATATCCCTCACGTTTCTCCTGCTAAAAGAATTACAAGGAGTTCTTCTACCATTAAATGACAATTTTATCCTGGAATGTGAGGGGAATGAACACTCTTTCTCGTATGAAAGAGGTGCTCAAACTCCTTAATCAAGCTAAGCCAACTATTGTTGGTTTAGTTGAAAATAAGTTGTCAAGTTCTAATTTGAAACTTTTTCTTGCTTTAATTCCTAGTTCATGGAAACACCTGACAAATAATTCAGATACAATTAATGGTAGAATACTAATGATATGGGATTCAAAATGTTTGGGATATTATGACTTTAGCATCTTCTTTTCAACATATTACTGTTTCTGCTTCAAATAAAGGGGTTTCACAATGATTTTTTCTTTGGTTTATGCAAGCAACATTTTCTTAGAAAGGTTGAATTTATGGCAACATCTTATTAATGACTCTGGACTTGTCAATTCTGCATGGATTCTTTTGGGTGATTTCAATAATGCCTTATCTCCTAAGGACGAGAGGGGATCGTTCAATTCCATATCAATATGTAAGGGAATTTAAGAAATTCATTTTACAAGCATCTTTATCAGAACTGAAACCTCTTGGATTTCTTTTTACCTGGCGTAGAAGAGGAATTGCAAGTCACATTGATAAAGTGTTAGTTAATAATTTCCGTCTATAGAATTTCCTTAACATGAAGGCTCTATCACTTTCTCAATACTCCAGTGACCATAATCCTATCATGTTGGACCTTATTCCTACCCCTAAAACAAAAGGTTTTCCGTTCAGATTCAAGAATGAATGGCCAAATTTTCCTGGCTATATGAGGGTTGTTGAAAAAGGTTTAAATGCTTCTACATGGGGTTTTCAGAGTTATAAATTTCTTCATAAGCTATAGAGATGTAAAGCAGAGCTGAAGCTTTGGAATAAATCAGAGATAAAAATAATGCAAACCTCATTTCAGCAGAAAAACAGTGCTCTATATGGAACAAGCTGCAGATCTGAATCCAGAGGATACTATGCTGTATGATAATTATCTTCTAGCCAAACAAGAATATCAAAATCTGCAGAAAATTTATTTCACTACACCATACTGTCAGTTTTGCCACATCCAAATGCAGATGAATTGCCACGGCTCTGAGCCGTGGCAATTTTGGAACGGTTTTGCCCCATGGCAAAGTAAGTTAGCACGGCCTTGGACCGTGGTGGTTTTGGAACGGGTATGGCCCGTTCTAATCTAAAGGGAAAATTTTCACCCCATACGTACCCATGTGTCCCAATTTATTCACGCCGCCAAAAACAAAAGCAATTCATTCCCAAAACAATACTTGGATCTCATCTTCTTCGGAGTCGATCTAAAAAAATTACCACTGTTGCAATTTTAAATCGAAACCAGCGTATTACTCTTATTCGAAGATTCCAATTCAAGTGCTTTTTTAGGTATTCAATCAAAACCCTATTTATGTGTTTAACTGTTTAATTGCTTCCGCTCATTTTCGTCAAGACTGTTGAGAAATTTTATAGCTTGTGAGTTCCACTAATTTTTAAACATATAATTCAGATGGAATTTGTCATGTTTATGTTGACAATCGACTAATATGAATATGGCGAAGCGTGTTGTTTTGGATGCAAAAACAGAATATCCTGCAGCTTGCAGTGTGATGGTAAGTTAATATCTTTTTTCTTTTCAATCTATTTTTTCCTTTCAACAGTTCAACTAATTTATTTACATAAAATTTTACGGAGAGAATGAATTATATTTATAGGAAACACTGCTGGTACACAAGGACCTTACATAAAGTGAAGGATTTAGAGGTTTACTCGGCCAACTCAGGGCACAAGGTACGCAATTTACGGTAATTTATTGATTCAAGATTACCTATACTTGAGACACTGGCCTATAATATTAAATAGATTCTGACGAAATATTTCTTTTCTTTTTGTAGGTTAATTGTACTAAAGAAATAACATGTTCATACTTACATCATATTAAACTTCAGTTATAACTCTTGTGTCAATTTCATTTCAGGAGTTTCTATTTATGCTGGGCCGAAAGGAAGTGCAAAGTTAGATATTCCACCGGCAAGTTCTTTAGCTCATGAATACAGCTCCTTGCTTGTGCAGTTGAAATTGTGGATGATTTAAATGCTGCAATTAGCCACAGAAGTGACCATGTAAGGCATGTTTTAGAAAATATAGAATTCCATTTTCAAGTTTGATGCTAAGTCGATTAACATAGACAAAACAATTTTTTTTTATGTTTGCTGTATTTCCAGTGCACATACTGACTGCGTAATCACTGAAGATTGTGAAGTTGCAGAGGCCTTCCTAAACCAAGTTGATAGGTACCATTGCATCATAATTAGCCATTTATGTATTAGTTCTTCAGTTTCTAGTATGAGCAAATCAAAATTAAAAACAGAAGTAATAATGTTGTTAACTTGACAGTGCCTCTGTCTTCCATAACACCAGCACACGATTTTGTGATGGTGCTTGATTTGGGCTTGGAGCAGAGATACATAATTACATATTTAAAATCATTTAATTAGTGCATAAACTTATTGCTAATAGATATTATATTATGACTGTATTAGGTTGGCATCAGTACAAGTAGAATACATGCTCATGGTCCTGTAGGTGTTGAAGGCCTGCTAACAACAAAGTGGTATGCTAAGATATTTTTACTTGTTTGTGTCAAATATGCACTAATGATACTGTAAATTTTGGTAAATTTCCCGCTTTTATGCATACGTATCTCCGGAATATGCATAGGATTCTCAGAGGTCATTGGCAGATTGTGGATGGTGATAAAGCTGTCATCTACACTCACAAAAACATACCACTATGCCATCTTTTTTCTCTCTTTATTACAAGTATTATTCATTTATATAATTTCATGGACTAGTATATTGAGATCTTTTCTCGTGCACCATGCAAATTTTAAAATTCACTTTCTCCACTTCTCAAAAACATGTTTAATGAAAAACCGCTGTCTTTCTTTTAATGAAAATGTGCATTCTACACTCAATGTAATTGCATCTTGCATTTCAAATATTTACAGTTCTAACTGCATATTTTCATATAATAAATCTTACATCCTCTAGTTAGAATTATGCGGTTCAATTCTTTTATCATTATGTTATATATTTCTATTTCTTTGAAAATTTTGACAGGGGTATTTTTTTAGTCTTGTTTTTTAGAATGATTTGTGATACATTTGAAATGGTCAGATCCTATTGTCAATTAATATATTGCTTTAGAACCATATTATCCGATAGGCGTAGATATGTTCGTCTGTCCAAGAAAATTGAACGACATTGCTCAACATATCAAGCTTCCCAAGGTCAAGCCCCATGAAAAAGTCCCATCTCTTCTTATTGTTAATATTTAGGTATTTTCCCAGTGTAATATTACTGTTTCTTTTTGAGTATAGAAGAATGCATCCACAATATATAATCGAGGTTTTTTATATGGCCAAATGATCTATCATTTGGTAGTTATTACTGCGGTCTTTCATAGTATCATATTAAACATTTTAGTTCGATGCAGGTGCCTACATATCCTGCAGCAATGTTTTTAGGGGGAAGTGATGGAGAAGGAATGAGCCTTGTATTGTACTTCAATTTTTCTGAATCTTTTGACAAGGACATTTCTCCAGCATTTCAGGATTTCATCAGGGTAATCGGTTTATCATAAACATACTAGAGTAACAAGAAGTCATCATAGAGAGTAATCTGCCATATATAATGTTGCAGAAATTCATAGATGATGAAACAGAAAGAGTAAAAGGGTTCACAAAGGAATCAGTTGTTCCATATAGAGAGAGACTAAAAATTATGGCAGGGTTATTAAATCCAGATAACTCAATTTGAATTTTGCAGAAAGAAAGTTTATTCATTCCTATAAGGTAAATAAAAAGCTGAATAGGCAGATTTTATTTAGTTATACATAACATAAACGTACTATTACAATACATATTAGATTGTTGATACTCTTTTAGTAAGATGGTTTAACTGTGTATGTAGGGGACGAATTACTTTGAGATTGATGTTGATATTCATCGGTTTAGCTATATATCAAGAAAAGGGCTCGAATCATTCCGCGAACGTTTAAATTCACATTTTGTATTAATTCATCCTGTGATAATAATCTTTTTTTTTTTTTACAAGATTACTACTTAATGAAGCTTAATTTAAATAATTTGTGTATATGGTGGCATTGGTGTACCATTTTGAAAAAATGGCATGATAAGAACAACGATATTTTTTTTTGTTTACAGTATTCCATTCAGATATGCTTATGAGTTGACATTATGGTTATGGTCTGATAATCATTTGAACTAATGTGTTGCCAAGAACAATAGTTAAAGCTTTCAATGTTCCATCAGCTAGAAGGGTGCCAGCAATGTTCGTAACATGACTTCTTTTATTGGCATAACTTAGGAATGGTCTAGCTGTTATTAAGACTAACAACATTCTATTTTTGTTTTTGTTTTTGTTTCTTCATCTAGACTATTATCATTACCTTTCTGTTTTTTTTTTTTTTTTTTCATTACCTTTCTGTTTTTGTTTCTTCATTGTTTAAGATCTTTTCTTCATCTTCCAAAATGATTCAGTGTTTACTTCACTTACATTCAATCTCTCATCATCTGAAAGTGTTCCATCTTCACATATATTGCTTTCAATATTGACTAGACTGAATTATGTAAACTTGATCTACATAATTTCACCTCATTTAATGTAATTTTTATTTGTCATATTTGATGATTGATTATTAACTTTCTTTGTTATAGGTACTTGGAAAGTTTTGGTGCAAAATCTAACTATTTGTCATGATATTCAAAATGTCTGAAGATTTTTTGGCGTCGTAAGCATATGTTTTCTTTTACTTTGCACGTTTTGTAGGGTGTATGCTGGATACATATGTTATAAAAACTTGTCTTAAGAATACTATCTCACGTTGATCTATGGATATTGTGAAAAATTCAACAAAGGTCATGCATTTTGCGTATATTTTATAATCTAAAGGAGAAAAGAACAAGAAAATGCACACATGCACAAGGAGTCATTCTGATCGGCTTTACAAACTACTAAGTAATTATGAACTTACTAAAAATTCATTCAGACTGTGAATTATGATCATTAGGACAGTAACCGTGCTTGTCACTATGAACACACAAATATATTTATTATGGCAACTTTTGTTGCCTTATACTGTTGAAGCAACATATATTCACAAGTATATTTACTATAACAACTTTTGTTGCCTTGTACTGTTGAAGCAACATATTGAACATAAAAATGCCTTTTGCTTATGGTTCACCAATGTTTCTTTTAAGTATTTTATTTCTTTAGTAAAAAAGTTGAGTGATTTATGAATTTGACATGGTAAAGAGTTTTTGCATACACTAAACTTTCTAAAATTCAATGCAGGATGTATGGGAAGAAGCAATAAGGGATATTTCTGACACATGCATTTATTCCTTGTTAAATGTGGAGAGTTCAGTTTTAGAAAATCAGTTTTCCCAAGGTTGAACATAAATTTAGGGTACACAATGTAATAGTATTAAATAGTGTTTTTGTATAAAAGCTCATTGTACTATAGAAAATACCCAAATATTGTAAGAATGGTTTTGACTAGGGAAGATGATTTAGCATTGTTCTAAGCATTTTCAAACTTTGTATTGTTTTGATTGAAATTTGTATTACTGGCATGATTATCAAGCCACACGCTTTTTTTTTTTAAAATAATGTACATTTAATTAGCCATGGCTTATAGCCGTGGCTAAATTTCATTTTGCCATGGCCGAGAGCCACGGCTCATTTTTATTTTGCCACGGCTCATGGCCGTGGCTGAAATTTTACCACAGGCCATTTTGCCACGGCCCAAAGCTGTGGCTAAATAGCTTTTCTTGTATGGTGTTTTGAAGGATTTAAACAGCAAGCAAAGGTTTGTTGGTTGGATCAAGGTGATATTAATTCAATTTTTTTTTTATTCTTGTATGTCTAATAGAAGATATTTCAATCATATTCGAGCTCTCGTTGACCAAAATGTGGATTTAATGTTTAAAGCTGAAGAAATAGAGAAAGAGACCGTTAAATATTTTTCTGAATTATTTAATGGTCCTTCAAACATTCCTGCTTTCAATTTTCAACCTATTAGCACTATAAATGAACAAGGACAAAATTTCCTTTTATCGGAAATTTCTATAAATGAAATCAGAGAGGCTTTGTTTTTAATTCAAGATGACACAAGCCCTGGTCCAGATGGAATAAATTCCAAATTCATGAAATTGCATTGGGATTTGATAAAGCAAGATTTGCTAGAGGCTATTCAGGACATTTTTAGGTCTGGAAAATTACCAAAATCTATCAATCACACATTTATAACTCTCATTCCAAAGAAATACAGACCTACAGAGATCTCCCATTACAGACCAATTTCCTGTTGCAATGTATACTATAAAGTTTTTGCTAAGGTTCTTTGCAACAGGTTAAAACTCTTTTTGCCTTATCTAATATCGGAGAACCAAAGTGCATTTGTGAAGAATAGGTACATTGGAGATAATATCTTACTGGCACATGAAATGTTGAGGGATTTTAAGAAGAAAGGCATGGCAAAAATGTGTGTAAAGGTGGATTTACAAAAAGCTTATGATAATATAAATAGGAAATTAATTTGTCAGTTAATGTCACTAATGAATTTTCCTAATCATTTTATAAGTCTGATCTATGAATGTATGTCCACAGCAACCTTTTCTATCTTAATTCAAGGAATTCCTAAAGGGTTTATCACATCAACAAGAGGTATTAGACAAGGAGATCCCTTATCTCCTTATCTTTTTGCTTTAGCAATGCAATTCTTTACTTTTCAAATGGATGAAGTAGTTTCAAATAAAGTCTTTCAGCCAAGCAGCTCAGTTCTACCAATAATTTCACATCTACTTTATGCAGATGATTTCATGATATTTGGGAAAAGCTCAAAGCAGAATACAAATTATTTGAAACATATTTTTCAACAGCTAAAAGATTGTGCAGGTTTGAAAGTTAATGCAGATAAAACAAAGGATTTTTCCAGTAGCTCAGTAAATAATGCACAGGAAATTTGGGATATTATGGGTTTTGAAAGAGGTTCTCTACCTATAAAGTATGTAGGTGTTTCTTTATCATCCAATTATTTGTATTATTCAGAATGTAACTCTCTGATTCAAAGAATACAGACTAAAATTCAGGGATGGGAAACTAAAATGCTATCTTATGCTGGTAGAGCTGAATTGATCAATGGGGTTCTAACTCCTATTATCCTCTATTGGTTATTCATTTATCAAATTCCAGAGTTTACTCTAGATAAGTTGCAGTCTCTTTGTTCATATTTTTTCTGAGGTGGATCAGTGCATAAAGTAACATGGAATTCCTTGTGCAAACCAAAAAATGAAGCGGGTATAGGTTTGAAGAATTTCTCTGATTTAAAAAAAGCTGCCTGTGTTAAACTGTTATGGAACTTCTTATCTGAAAATTCCTTATGGAGTAAATGGATGAAGAACAAATATAACGAAGGTAAATTTATTTTGGTCGATGGCAATAGATAATAATTCTTCTTCCATATGGAAATCTATGCTTAGATTAAGATCTCATTCTAAGCAGTTTTTAAATAAAATCATTGCAAATGGGAATGATACTTTTTTGTGGCATGATCCTTGGATAAACTGCCAGTGTTTGGTGGGTATTCTTGGATATGATAGATTACATCTGATAGGTAATTCTAATCAAAAAGTTAGTTATATTGTGTATGGTGAAGAAATTAATCCTCTAATTCATCCAACAACCAGAGAGTTAATTGATGAAATTAGTTCCATTCAAATTCAGTCTAATCTTAGTGGGGATAAATATGAATGGTGTTTCGGAGGTGATTTTTCATATCATAAAGCATGGAATTCAGTGAGAAATCATGAAGATATTGATCCTGCTTTTCAGTAATTTGGCATAATAAAAACAACAGGAAAATGTCATTTATTACTTACTTAGCATGTTTGGGAAGATTAAGCACAAAGGATAGGATCCTTCATTTTGGAAATATCTCTAGTACCTTATGTCCTCTTTGTGAAGTCCATCTAGAATCGATTGAGCATATTTATTTCCAATGTGATTATTCATCTTTCTTATGGTTATCTTTAAAACAGAAGTTTGTTATTCTCTGTCGATGCATCTGCGGATAAAAGATGAACTGAGGAACATTGATCATAATTTCAAAACAAAAGATCAAGTCAGAGACCTTGCATGTGGAGCTATTACTTCAGTGATTTATTTCATTTGGAAAGAAAGAAATGAAAGAATTTTCAGGAATTGAAGTACCAATGTAATGACTAAGCTTTCTCAGATTGAAAGGGAGACTCAATTTCTGGTTCGAAATAATGGGAGTAAATCTGAACGGAATATGAGAAATTTTCAAATTTTGAATGTCTGGGGAATTGATCTAGTAGATACAGGGTAGAAGAAGCTGGGAATGGGATCAACACTGGGCTTTGCTGGTTAATTTTAGTTGGTTTTGGGCCTTGTATTTGGGCCGATAGAGGTGTTGTTTCTATGTTGTTTTTTCAGCCTTGTATTTTTTTTTTGATTTCGTCGTTATATTTCAACATTGTAATAACTGAATTTATATGTACTCTTTTTCCCTACAAGGTACCCATCTAGGTTAGGGGGGTTGTAGGGTTTTAACGAGGCATATAAAGGAGGTTTTATATTGGTATTAGCAATAAAGTGTACTAATTTTCAAAAAAAATATATATACATATACATACATATTACATATATATATATATATATATATATATATATATATATATATATATATATATATATATATATATATATCCATATGTTGTCCCGATTTGTTTCGGCCCAAGTTGCCATGATATATTCCGACAGTCTCTCATGGGTTGATGTACTCGAAATTTGTGAATTATAGGATTAACTATTATATTTCAGTTTCTACTGAAATTAATTTACTTGAACAAGTGATTAATCCTGACTCGAGTGTTTTAAGTTTTTGCATGAAACGCTCGGGTCAGACCCGAGTGTTGCAGATTTAAAGATTTCAGCTTAGGATTCGAAGCCTGCTGAAGCTGGGGGTCCGAAAACGTGCGCGATCTAAAAAATTTTGAACAATTAATATTTTACTTGTAGTTAAACTGTATTTTACTTCCAATGTATAGAAAAATTTCTTGTATCAAACTACTGATTTATAAATAAATGTTTTATTCTGTTGTTCAAAACTGTGTTATTGTAACGTACAGACTTTCCCGTACCCTTTGGGATGATAATCACAACTCATGTCCAAACCAAATTACACCGAAAAGCAGATTGTTAATAGAAAGAATATAGAGGATGAGATAAGAAAGAAATATTAGAATAGACGATGAAGAAGAACACAACACAGTGTCTCACATCGCAGCGGAACAAAATACAATATAGAAATAAATCTTTATTGAGAGCCTGAAATAAAACTTACAATCATCAGAGTACATCAACACATCTGGACAGTTATAATATCAGTCTTCATATACAACACACATCGGAATAAACATATATCATACGTCTGAACTCTTCCAGCTCGTCTCTTCACTGCATCCGATAACTTAAACCTGTACAGCCCGGTCTAACCCGAGCATTACAAACGCACGGATCAGTCTAGTGAACTAGAGTGAGAAAAGCACACAAAGTTTAAACGTATCATCCAACTTGAATTTAAAGTCAAAATCTTTTCGAAAGAAAGGATAATCGTAAGACCAAATCCATACATAAATACGCACGATTTTTACCTTACGATAACCCAAATGATTTTTGAAATTAATATTATTTTGATATTATAATAGTGTCTAAATACAAATAAATATCAATCTAGCAGAACGCTTGCATCTCACGCTCTACGTACATAGTATATAATCAAAACCGCGGGCTCTTATTGGAGAATGGATTTCCAACTATGGCAAGGTAAGGGACCACCTTCCGACAATGTACCTCTGGAGATGAATACAATGGGAATTCAACAAGAACATCTTGCAACCCCGGCTAAACATGACCGACCCCTACTTCGTTTGAGAGTTCCGAATGTATCATTACCGCGGTCGGGGGCCAGCCAACCGAACCGATAGCATATAAATAAAATAAAGGGACAACCAAAGGCATTTAATTTCACCAAATCGAGTAATGATATACCCTTTTGATGGGTGCGGCCCATATAGCCATGTGACCTACCCGATTTTATACCGTTTCCGGTTGATGAGGCTTAAGGTCCAAATTAATTAATTAATTAATATTATTATTTAATTCTTCTAAACATCGGCCACAATTCACTTTGAATGCCACATCATCAAATCCACTGGATATCACTTAATTGAACCCCACAAAAATACTCTGAGCGTTAAGCTACGAGAAATGCCCCTCTCTCCGCCACCAACAGAAAAACGTTTGTGAAAATCAATGTACGTTATTCCTTTGGAAATGCTCTGTCAGACACTCGACCATACAAGTCATCCATGAACAGGATGAACCGAAGGCACCCTGCTACCAAATTCTATATAGGTATCACCCCAAGGATCAGTAGCGAGTAGTCCATGCAATCCGCAAAATCGCAACAACGACCGTATCACATCAGAATACCTCTGTGTTGTAACACAGAAAATATTCAAGAAGTAACTCTTCCTCTTATGAAGATCCACGGTCTTCAATTTCTCCATCTTCTATCTTTACGTATTTGCTGGTTCGGAATGGTTTTCAAATATAAATTTGATCTCGGTCTTTCCGTACCAACAATCGAATGGGTCAGATTTGATAGTCGGTTATTTAACTATCAAATAAACAATTATGAAAATAAATCGAGTCTACCGATTCGGTACTACTTGGCATTATTTGGCCTTTTTAATTAAAAACAATTAACGAATGTCAATTTAAATTCTTTAATCTTTTGATATAATGAATATAGATTCTCACTTCTTATTTAACATAAGATTATTTCAAAAACTGTTTTATTTTTGTGTTTAGGAAAATATCCTATAATCATAACTAATTTTCTAATCTATTATCATTTCAAAACATGTCCTATATCATTTCTTATTATCTATAATTGGGAAATTCACTTCATCTTAACATTCGTAAAATAACGTTATGAATCTCTTTTGTTTCATTATTAAAAACAAAACCCAACACTTATCTTTTTAGAATAAACCCATTCCAACACATTACTTTTCATTTACTTTTAATCTGGAAATATTGTTATATTTTCACAATCCCCTTTTATTACGATTTACATTGGAAATATCATTATATATATGTTCTCAGATTCTTCTGTTTCCATTACTTTGGAAATTCCATTTTATATTCTCAATTCTCTCAATTTACGTTGCGTTATTATTTCTTATATGGAAATAATAAATTATTTGAAACACCCCACCTCCGTTAGGGTCACTCTCAAAGGGAATGCCCTAATTTTGGTGGAGGTTTATAAGTATAAGTCACAGATATACAAGACAGATATAAGAACACATATTTTTGAACAACGGAAAACAACAACTTTTATTTCATTAAAATACGTGTTACACCAACCATACCATAATTGTCTTACAATACTTCCAAAAACATAACATCTTCATAACTGTCTTGATTACATTATTTAAAGAAGCATAAAGAAAACATAAATAAACTGCAAAAGTCCCATAGTTGCTGTCCAAGGCCATAGTCCAAAACGAAAAGATCCAAGCAATACATTCTTTCTCTTCAAGCTGGATATGAAGGCTGGTCAAGCTGCGGTATTCCTTCCCTGTGGACCTGGGGGGGGGGAACGGAAGAAAAGAAGACGAAAGAAAAGTAGAGTCAGACATAAAGCCTGAGTAAGTCTAGGACTATTCAGTTTATGAATAAAGAACTGGGTATGATAAGTATAAACTAGAAATGGGAAAGCACCATAAACTTAGTTAAGTTGTCTAGGGTCGAATATACTATCGTACCCCATATTAATCTCTGTACACATATAAACTAGTTCCCAACGGGCACCCCATAATCAGGGTGAAGTGATCCATTTTATGATGATCGGCTCCTACTCGCATAGTTACATGTGTCTTACGGCCCCCGATGTTGTAGTTACCTATGCTGGTCCCACCATGGGGTGTATCAAGTCCCATGGTGGCGGCCCGACACAATCCTAGAATGCACAGGTATGCTACTGGTGCCCAGTGCCTTATTTTTCTGCGCCGGAGTGTGTGCACGCCCACACCCCGTTAGAACCTACACTGCTGCACCACCGCCGTCGATTTGACCTCTTACAATCAACCCAGTAATCGTGCCCCACCCTGCCTAGTTTCAGGGTATCATGATACCTTGTAGGGTTACTGCTGAAAAGGGTCCCCCGCTACTAGGTTTTCTATTTCTAGCCAACATGCTAAGTTGGTTAAGTGTTTTATAAACCTAACCCCCAATCAGTCTGTTTAGTTTAGCATGTTCTATTTTGATTAAGTATTAATATAATTTACTTAATCCTATCAATCCTGACTCAGCCTTAATTGTCTTATTGAAGCCTTGACCTCTCACATTAGACAGGTATTGTTGTGGCTGCCTGTTGCCGGTTGGGTCCGGGCAGTCTTACGCCACAACTCAGTCTAACCTCGGGTCCTTATTGGGCTCCGTGTTTAACCACCCACATTGGATAGGTATTGTTGTGACTACTGGAAAGCCGGGCGGTTCCGGGCAGGTTTACATCACAACTCAATCCAACCTCGGGTTAAACACATCGTATTTTCTACATTTACATATTTTGTCTCTTTTCTTTTTATATGTAAATATTTGCGGCCCATTATTCAAATTCATCTTTATTGATTAAAATTTATTTATGCCACTTAATTGTTTTTCAAGGTTGTTGGCATGCGCACATATGTTCTATATTTTAGCCCAAACGTCATTACCCCCGTTTTATACGTTCGCTCCAATGTAAGGTGTGTTGGGTTTAATACTTAAACCCAATTTAGCCAAATGAAAAGGGGAGGCTTACAACATGGTGCTTATAAGGTAACATGAAAAAGGGGGGTGTGAATGCATGAACTTGCAACGAACGATTCAATTAACATAAAGTAGTCACATGTGAACTTGCAATTGTAAAATCATGGCATAACATGAATCATTTTATTCATATAATCATAGCATAAACAATACTTAAACATGAATCATTCTATTCATATAATTATGGTATAGACAATACTTAAACATGAATCATTCTATTCATATGGTTATGGCATAAACAGTACTTAAACATGAATCATTTATTCATATGATTATGTCATAAACAATACCTAAACATGAATTATTCTATTCATGTGATTATGGCATAAACAATACTTAAACATGAATTATTCTATTCATATGATTATGGCATAAACAATACCTAAGCATGAATTATTCTATTCATATGATTATGGCATAAACAATACTTAAACATGAATTATTCTATTCATATGATTATGGCATAAACAATACCTAAGCATGAATTATTCTATTCATATGATTATGGCATAAACAATACTTAAACATGAATTATTCTATTCATATGATTATGGCATAAACAATACCTAAGCATGGATTATTCTATTCATATGATTATGGCATAAACAATACTTAAACATGAATCATAGGTTCAACTAACCATGTAAACTTGAAATTAAGAATCTAACTAAATTAGATATCATTATTATTGGCACATGGTCTTGACTAGAAATATAAGCCTATATTTTTATTTAGGCATAATATAAACTAATCATGTTCATAAAATCACTACATGCTAACAAAAAGGTACTTACTTTTGTCACTAATACAAAAGTATGGTTCAACTAGAATTATCCCAACCTAAATCTTATATGAATCATGGTTTTTAATCCATTTATAGAATTATAGCATAAACATACCTAAACTTAAATCATGGTTTTTATTTTATCTATGCAAACTTGCAAGTGGAATGTAATTCTAATGTAACTTATGTGTCACATATATTATCATATGATTATGATAACAACATAAGCCTAAAAACATGTTTTCAACTAGGCATAATAACAAACATAGTTTAGTCATGTTCATAAAGGTGCTTACTTTTGTTTCTAACACAAAAGTATGATTTGCCAATTTCAACATAGATTCATATAAATCATAGTACTTAGTCGATTCAATTACACACTAAAAGTGGTCATAAAAGTATGTACATCATATTAGCATAATAACGAATCATATACTTGCATGAATTCCAATTAAAATATCATAACATATAGTTGTTAACATGAATCATATACTTGCATGAATCTTAAATAAACTATTACAACATATAGTTGTTACTTTCAACATGAATCATATACTTGCAATTATCAAATGGGTGTTGTAAATAACTACCACAAACATGTAGTTTTCAATATGAATCATATGCTTGCATGAATCCCAATTAAAAATTCCACTACATGTGGTTGTCAACATAAATCATATACTTGTATGAATCCAATCGTACACCATAACATTGCCAAATCGTTTAGAATCAAAATAACATACAAATATAGATTATTATCGCCACAATTCCATTTCGCAAATCACGTACTTGCAAATATCCAATCGTATACCACAATATTCCCAAATCGTTTAGCATCAAAGCAACATACAAATATAGATTATTATCGCCACAATTCCATTTCTTACTTTACACAAATCAACACAATTATTTAATTCACATCGGAATAGCACTCTACTTACAACGTATGATGAATCTTCAATTCAGGAATCTGAGTTCTGAATTTGGAGATGCTATCCTTTGTTGTAGGCGTTGCTTTAAGCTTTGAATTATCTCCTAATTGTCTCTCTATTTCTGACGGCTATACTTAGTCTCTCCTCAGCAACATGACGGTCTCATCTCCATTTTAGTTTGTGTGAATTAGGGTTAGACTTAGGTCCTTTTTATAGAGTTTGTGAGTTGATTTAGACCGTCGATGAAGCTTGGTTCAATAATAGCCGTTCGTTTGAAGGAGAGACCAACCAGGAGCTGACACCTAGCCCTAGTGACAAGGCAAGGCTCAGAAAATCGACCAAACACAGACTAGGCCAGCCAGGACCTGACCAGACCTGACCAGCAGGTCATTTTTGACCTGGGCGCACTTGGCAGGTGCGCCAGGTCAAAAATGTACTGGCGCACTTCCCAAGTGCGCCAGTTCATTTTTGTTCTGGCGCACTTCCCAAGTGCGCCAGTGCATTCTGACCCGTTTTCTGGTTTTTCGCCCAACTTCGTTCGTCCATATCTTCTTCATACGATATCCGTTTTACGCAAACTCAGACTCTATCTCAAGCAGAATTCCGAGACGAACGCAATGGCGTATCCCGTATCCCTTAATTCTTTGATTTAAAATTAGTTATAGTTTAATTTATGAATTTCACAGTTATAAAATACACGGGGTGTTACATTCTCCCCCACTTAAAAGGATTTCGTCCCCGAAATCTTCAAGTTCAGGAAGAATGTACATCCCAACATCCAAACATCCATCTACTCATCCATCAAACACGAGCATCCATTGTCCTTAAAAGATTTCTAATGCTTCATGATCATATGCGAAGTGTGTGTGTACATGTACTTATCTAATGCAAAATCAGGCGGTCTACTGATTCAGTTGACCTCCTTAATGCGAATTATGTATGTGCTATGAATCCATTATGTATGCAAATCCTCCTATTCATGATTCTACATGAGTGCACAATCATTCATACAAATGCAACATCCATATGACAACATATTAAACTTCAACCATATACGAATGCAAACATATATGCATATGCAATATGAAGTGATTGAGCCGATCTAAAATCTAGATTGTGTGTGTATATGCAACCACGAGCAACCACTAGCAATCACTTGCAACCACTTGCAATCATCATCCATAACATGTTTCAATTACATGTTTTCATCCAAAGGGTTTCTACCTAAAAGATAAGGTCGAGGAGATATACCTAAAAAGATAGATAAAAGCGCAACTTAAGGAAAAAGAAAGATCAAGGATGTACCCTCGAAAAGGAAAGGGTAGGCAGCGCGTATTCTAGCTTCAGTTTCCCAAGTTGCGTCTCCCTCGGCGTCGCTCCACTGAACTTTGACGAGCTTGACTTCGCGGTTGCGTAGCTTCTTCACTTCCGTTCCTAATATGCGGGTTGGAACTTTCCTCATGGTTGCTTCGCGTTCCACTTCAGCTTCTTCTAGGATATTTGGCTCTACCACTTCAGCAGACTCATGTAGACATTTTCGGAGATGTGAAACGTGAAAGACGTTGTGAACTCCGACCAATCTTTTGGGTAGCTCTAATCTATAGGCCATTTTCCCAATTGTTCCTATCTAAAGGTATAGTCGAATGATAGAAGCAAGTAAAAACTTTGTGCCCATTAGGCAATGTCAAAACTGGAAATCTATGCCACATATATATTGATTAGGAGAAGAACTCTCTAAGCATCAGCCCCGAAGACCGAAATCAACATCAGACTGACACCCAAAGAATTACTCAACCCAACCACCATATATGATTCTAGGGAACTAAGCATGATGGACTCCTTTTAGGTCACAAGGGAGTCCCTTCCTAAGACCAACCCGTATCCTATAAAACCCAAAAAGTTTAGTCAAACCAACGAACACCCTCCAGCCCCAACATGTGTTACTAACAGATGAGTCATACTCCCTATGGGGTTTGCAACAGAAATTGGATTGAGAATGGGACCGAGAGGATATACATAAAAGATAGCATGCAAGTAAGCTCTACAGGAAGAGAGGGATCAAGGATATACTCTTAAGAAGTGATATGATGCACGAATCTAGTCTTCAATCTTCTAAGTCGCATTTCCTTGAGCTTAACTCCATTATGCTTTGTCCGTCTTTAACTTCACAATTTCGTAGCTTCTTAATTCTTGTTTCCAAAATATGAGTTGGAACCTTTTTCACTGTTGCCTCTCGTTCCTCTTTCACTTACTCTACTTCTAGTATACTCAGCTCAAACATAACGGCGTACTCATGGTTTCATGCAAGCTCTCCAAAATTCACTAGTGAATCTTAGATCTCGTCCACTTACTATCAGGTATTCCACGTAGAAGAACTATCTCTTGGAAATAAATGCCAACCATGTTGCCAAATGTACTTACTAAGGTGATTCTCTACAACTCAAGCATAAGCGAAATGAACCTTCTGCCTTAGTGGCGAACACTACTTGATCGGATTACAAATTACCAATAAATGTGTCAAGAGATTCTAGGAAACAAATCATGATAGAACCCTAAAGGTTACCTGCGACTTCGAGGGTATTACCAAGGCAAGTCAAGAGTCTAACTACCCTCTTTTCGAAACCGAGATGGTCACCCTTACTGGATAACCACTCCATCGCTAGAATCAACCAATGGCCCAAAACAAAGGCACTACATTTAAACTCTACGCTTAGAATAGAAATTTTCAATCCCACACAGATCATGGACAAATGAGCCGGGCCCCCAATTGGGTTTGAAACAATTAAGGGGTCCTCTACCATACTAGTTTTTAGGTGCAGAGATTCTACTAAAGTAGACGAGATAAAGGAGTGTGATGCGCCGGAATCAAATAAAGTGCGAACGGGGTAATCATAAAGATAAACTACACTTTCTACAGAAGTATTTATACCTCGCTGTTGCAGAGGTGGCGCTTCTAGCACATGAACCTGTGCCCCTGTAGTGGATCCAGCCCTCTACCCCTGTCCTCGTTTCTTTGGGCAGTCCTTAGCCATGTGGCCTATCTCACCGCAAGAAAAGCACCCGCCCTTCATCTTGGCCTTCTTTTTCCGACAATCTTTCACTAAGTGCCCCACTTTGTCACAGAATTTACACTTCCTCTTCTCTTGGGACTTGCTGTCTTTCCCGCCCTTCTTAGAGTCTGTCTTCTCAGGGCAGTTTTTGCTGATGTGTCCAGTCTATCCACAATGAAAACATTCTCCTTGCTTTCTTTTCCTCTTTCTACAATCCTTGGCTATGTGCCCTTCCGTACCACAAAAATTGCATTTCCTTTTTTCTCGTTTCTTGTTATTACTGTTACGATCCTTTCTTGTTTGACTATTATTCGTCTTCCTACTCTGGGACTCTTCCGCTTGCTGGTTCACGTGGAGGAGGAGGAGTGAAAGCGTCAGCAGCTGGGGAGTAAGGTCTCCAGACATGCTGAAACAGAAAGGATAGATTCAAAACGAAGGATAAGAGATAGTTCCTATGGCTTTGGGGGGGGCTTTGCCTTTTAAAATAATATTTTATCTTTTAAAAATGCTTCTTTAAATTTCTTCTTTGAAAAATAAATTTTCAAAACTTTTTATCTTATCTGGTAAACCTATGCTCTGATACCAAGTGAAACACCCCACCTCCGTTAGGGTCACTCTCAAAGGGAATGCCCTAATTTTGGTGGAGGTTTATAAGTATAAGTCACAGATATACAAGACAGATATAAGAACACATATTTTTGAACAGCGGAAAACAACAACTTTTATTTCATTAAAATACGTGTTACACAACCATACCATAATTGTCTTACAATACTTCCAAAAACATAACATCTTCATAACTGTCTTGATTACATTATTTAAAGAAGCATAAAGAAAACATAAATAAACTGCAAAAGTCCCATAGTTGCTGTCCAAAGCCATAGTCCAAAACGAAAAGATCCAAGCAATACATTCTTTCTCTTCAAGCTGGATATGAAGGCTGGTCAAGCTGCGGTATTCCCTCCCTGTGGACCTGGGGGGGGGGGAACGGAAGAAAAGAAGACGAAAGAAAAGTAGAGTCAGACATAAAGCCTGAGTAAGTCTAGGACTGTTCAGTCTATGAATAAAGAACTGGGTATGATAAGTATAAACTAGAAATGGGAAAGCACCATAAACTTAGTTAAGTTGTCTAGGGTCGAATATACTATCGTACCCCATATTAATCTCTGTACCCATATAAACTAGTTCCCAACGGTCACCCCATAATCAGGGTGAAGTGATCCATTTTATGATGATCGACTCCTACTCGCATAGTTACATGTGTCTTACGGCCCCCGATGTTGTAGTTACCTATGCTGGTCCCACCATGGGGTGTATCAAGTCCCATGGTGGCGGCCCGACACAATCCTAGAATGCACAGGTATGCTACTGGTGCCCAGTGCCTTATTTTTCTGCGCCGGAGTGTGTGCACGCCCACACCCCGTTAGAACCTACACTGCTGCACCACCGCCGTCGATTTGACCTCTTACAATCAGCCCAGTAATCGTGCCCCACCCTGCCTAGTTTCAGGGTATCATGATACCTTGTAGGGTTACTGCTGAAAAGGGTCCCCCGCTACTAGGTTTTCTATTTCTAGCCAACATGCTAAGTTGGTTAAGTGTTTTATAAACCTAACCCCCAATCAGTCTGTTTAGTTTAGCATGTTCTATTTTGATTAAGTATTAATATAATTTACTTAATTCTATCAATCCTGACTTAGCCTTAATTGTCTTATTAAAGCCTTGACCTCTCACATTAGACAGGTATTGTTGTGGCTGCCTGTTGCCGGTTGGGTCCGGGCAGTCTTACGCCACAACTCAGTCTAACCTCGGGTCCTTATTGGGCTCTGTGTTTAACCACCCACATTGGATAGGTATTGTTGTGACTACTGGACAGCCGGGCGGTTCCGGGCAGGTTTACATCACAACTCAATCCAACCTCGGGTTAAACACATCGTATTTTCTACATTTACATATTTTGTCTCTTTTCTTTTTATATGTAAATATTTGCGGCCCATTATTCAAATTCATCTTTATTGATTAAAATTTATTTATGCCACTTAATTGTTTTTCAAGGTTGTTGGCATGCGTCAAACATGCCAACACATATGTTCTATATTTTAGCCCAAACGTCATTACCCCCGTTTTATACGTTCGCTCCAATGTAAGGTGTGTTGGGTTTAATACTTAAACCCAATTTAGCCAAATGAAAAGGGGAGGCTTATAACATGGTGTTTATAAGGTAACATGAAAAAGGGGGGTGTGAACGCATGAACTTGCAACGAACGATTCAATTAACATAAAGTAGGCACATGTGAACTTGCAATTGTAACATCATATAATCATGGCATAACATGAATCATTTTATTCATATAATCATAGCATAAACAATACTTAAACATGAATCATTCTATTCATATAATTATGGTATAGACAATACTTAAACATGAATCATTCTATTCATATGGTTATGGCATAAACAGTACTTAAACATGAATCATTTATTCATATGATTATGTCATAAACAATACCTAAACATGAATTATTCTATTCATGTGATTATGGCATAAACAATACTTAAACATGAATTATTCTATTCATATGATTATGGCATAAACAATACCTAAGCATGAATTATTCTATTCATATGATTATGGCATAAACAATACTTAAACATGAATTATTCTATTCATATGATTATGGCATAAACAATACCTAAGCATGAATTATTCTATTCATATGATTATGGCATAAACAATACTTAAACATGAATTATTCTATTCATATGATTATGGCATAAACAATACCTAAGCATGGATTATTCTATTCATATGATTATGGCATAAACAATACTTAAACATGAATCATAGGTTCAACTAACCATGTAAACTTGAAATTAAGAATCTAACTAAATTAGATATCATTATTATTGGCATATGGTCTTGACTAGAAATATAAGCCTATATTTTTATTTAGGCATAATATAAACTAATCATGTTCATAAAATCACTACATGCTAACAAAAAGGTACTTACTTTTGTCACTAATACAAAAGTATGGTTCAACTAGAATTATCCCAACCTAATTCTTATATGAATCATGGTTTTTAATCCATTTATAGAATTATAGCATAAACATACCTAAACTTAAATCATGGTTTTTATTTTGTCTATGCAAACTTGCAAGTGGAATGTAATTCTAATGTAATTTTAATGTAACTTATGTGTCACATATATTATCATATGATTATGATAACAACATAAGCCTAAAAACATGTTTTCAACTAGGCATAATAACAAACATAGTTTAGTAATGTTCATAAAGGTGCTTACTTTTGTTTCTAACACAAAAGTATGATTTGCCAATTTCAACATAGATTCATATAAATCATAGTACTTAGTCGATTCAATTACACACTCAAAGTGGTCATAAAAGTATGTACATCATATTAGCATAATAACGAATCATATACTTGCATGAATTCCAATTAAAATATCATAACATATAGTTGTTAACATGAATCATATACTTGCATGAATCTTAAATAAACTATTACAACATATAGTTGTTACTTTCAACATGAATCATATACTTGCAATTATCAAATGGGTGTTGTAAATAACTACCACAAACATGTAGTTTTCAATATGAATCATATGCTTGCATGAATCCCAATTAAAAATTCCACTACATGTGGTTGTCAACATAAATCATATACTTGTATGAATCCAATCGTACACCATAACATTGCCAAATCGTTTAGAATCAAAATAACATACAAATATAGATTATTATCGCCACAATTCCATTTCGCAAATCACGTACTTGCAAATATCCAATCGTATACCACAATATTCCCAAATCGTTTAGCATCAAAGCAACATACAAATATAGATTATTATCGCCACAATTCCATTTCTTACTTTACACAAATCAACACAATTATTTAATTCACATCGGAATAGCACTCTACTTACAACGTATGATGAATCTTCAATTCAGGAATCTGAGTTCTGAATTTGGAGATGCTATCCTTTGTTGTAGGCTTTGCTTTAAGCTTTGAATTATCTCCTAATTGTCTCTCTATTTCTGACGGCTATACTTAGTCTCTCCTCAGCAACATGACGGTCTCATCTCCATTTTAGTTTGTGTGAATTAGGGTTAGACTTAGGTCCTTTTTATAGAGTTTGTGAGTTGATTTAGACCGTCGATGAAGCTTGGTTCAATAATAGCTGTTCGTTTGAAGGAGAGACCAACCAGGAGCTGACACCTAGCCCTAGTGACAAGGCAAGGCTCATAAAATCGACCAAACACAGACTAGGCCAGCCAAGACCTGACCAGACCTGACCAGCAGGTCATTTTTGACCTGGGCGCACTTGGCAGGTGCGCCAGGTCAAAAATGTACTGGCGCACTTCCCAAGTGCGCCAGTTCATTTTTGTTCTGGCGCACTTCCCAAGTGCGCCAGTGCATTCTGACCCGTTTTCTGGTTTTTCGCCCAACTTCGTTCGTCCATATCTTCTTCATACGATATCCGTTTTACGCAAACTCAGACTCTATATCAAGCAGAATTCCGAGACGAACGCAATGGCGTATCCCGTTTCCCTTAATTCTTTGATTTAAAATTAGTTATAGTTTAATTTATGAATTTCACAGTTATAAAATACACGGGGTGTTACATTATTCATATTCCCTTTCTCGTTACAAACAAATATTATCTTCAGATAATTCTGAAGTCATTCAAGCTGGGGTATTTATCTACCTCTAAGACCTTGATCAACAACGTTCTTATCTTAATATAGCTATGAGTTGTAATTCAATTTACCCATATTCATTTTAGTATCAGACAAATCTCATTAACTATTTTATTTAAATATGGTGCATAAACCTTCTATTTAGTTATAACTGATTATTACTTAACATGTTGATTAAGTAATTTCTTAATAAAAATCACCTTCTAACCTTAAACTTCTTTCAAAGCGTTCATTTTACAACTACAATTATCAATACCAATCTCACTATTAAATCCTTTACCAACTTCAATTACAAATCCCTTTTTAGTTGTTTCCTTCTGAAAATATCATTTCTGTTTATACCAAAATTTGGCAAAACAATCAAAGTATTGCTTAACGCGTTACCTAATCTGAGGCGAGATGCTTAGGAAGCATGTTACCTTTTCAAAGGCAAGACGTAAGAATACCTTTTTTTATTATGTGAGGCCATATCTAATACATGAAAACATCAAAATATAGAAAGAAGACAAGAGTTTATAGTGGTTCGACCTTTGAGGAGGTCTACGTCCACTCTTAAGAGAGAATTTTATTATCAACAAGTTGTTTACAAGGTAAGATCACTCAGACATTCAACCAAACTTTCTCTCACACACATCCTTCCATTTGAATTGCTGAAAATGGTAGAGAAATATCTTGGACAGCGAGGAAATCTCCTTATTACCAAGCTTTTGCCATGGATCTTCGACCTTAAGCTCTATCATATATCATTTGTGGAAGCCATGATTCCATGCTCCATTGATCTTTATTGGATTATGAAGAATAGATGTTGGAATGCTTGAAGAAGTCCAAAAAGCAATTTGGCAGCACCTCCACGTGTTTCCAGAAAAGTCCCCCTGAAATGATGGAGGTAGGGTGCTATTTATAGGTGAAGGAGTGGCTGAAATCTTGAATTCAGGCTGCGGGTCGGTTTTTTCAGGTATTTACGAAGATGCCACTGCCAGCTGTTACCAGCTGTCGCGCCATTTCATGTATTTCGGTCGACCAGGGAGCTCCGCTGGAGGGAAAGGCGACCAGGAAGCAGAAAGACGACCAGGAGGCTGAATAAATAAGGCGGACCGACCAGATGTTGTGGGAACTGGATGGCGCTACACTTTGGATATGCGGACCGACCAGGGATCTTTGTAGAATGGACCGACCCTGAGAGTTTGAAGCTAGTTGGAGCAACCAGATGCCCTCTATCTTTGGAGCGACCCGAAGCCTTATGTTTAGAGGAGAACGACCGGATTTCCTCTATCTTTGGAGCGGCCAGAGGTATTCTGCATTATGGAGCGACCAGGTCAGCATGGAGATGAGAGCGACCAGAGGCTTTTCGTATCTGGAGCGACCAAGTCAGTATGGAGATGAGAGCGACCAGAAGCCTTTCGTATCTGGAGCGACCAAGAATCTTTTGCCTTTCGAGCGACCAGGAATCTTTGTGCACTACGACCGATCCCTCTTGAGAATTACAGGACCGACCCCTTCTTTTAAATGTCCAAAACCGACTCGTACACAATTGTTGATAACGAATCGATCAGGTGGATAACATTTTGCCCCTCGGAGTTCCATAATTTTTTACGAAAAACTATGGACTTCGAAATATTGTACGATATATTAGTGGATCGATCAGGTTCAAGAAGGGGTCGGTTTCTCGCAGGGGTCGGTTTTCTCCAATTTTGATTAAGGTTCGGTTTCAAAGTTGGTTCGTAGGGGTCGGTTTTTTCTCCAGTGAATACCGAAGTGGCTGGTCGTCCTGGCTATATATCTTCCCTTTGACCCTTGGTGTTCCTTACTTTTCCTAAGTCCGAAAATTTCTTATTTTAATGGCGGCAACCCTCTGACGATAATTCTCTAATCTTCATTTTGTTCCACCAATTTAATCCGGGAAAACAATCTATCCACGATCACTCTCCCCGATTCTCTGTCAAGTGCTCGAATCTGCACCTCGTCGAAGCCTGGAAATTCAGTCCAAACTTCTTCAACTAGTTAATTTAATCGTAGGTATATGTTTTTATTCCCTTTGTTAATTGAGAATGATAAATGTTGGCTTTTTCGGTTTGACTGGATTCTTTGAGGTTAGAATGTAATTTGTACTAGAATCCTCGAATCCGAAACCCTTTGTGTATTAGGATGTCTGACAGTAATATAGTAACTGATTCATTCAACTCGAGTTTGTGGATGATGATTTTGAAATGAACAATCTTTGTACTATTTCCATAATGATCACAATCTGTTTGTGTAAATGCTTGAACGGATGATGCATATATAGTTTTCTGCTTAAACCATTATCTCATGATGTTTTCATTATGCATTCGCACTGAATAATCATGCTAACAACATGTTCGTATAAATGTTTGATTTGATGGAGCTATGGTAACATGATGCATGTCTGATTTTCCTTCTAAAACCATCCCTTTATACTATTTGTATCACATATTTGTAGCAGTGATCACGTTTGCTTTTAAAGTACGACCGACTCAGGTCGATTTTTTGTGTGTATTGCCTCTAAAATCGATCAGCTTCGAACCGACTAGGGCTTTGTTTGACCGACCTGAGGTGAAGTTTGATACAAACCGACCTAGACAAGTTTTGAGCGACCAGAGCTCTAGTTTTGTTTTAAAGCGACCAGTCTTAGATAAGCTCCAACTTTATCATATGTAACCGACCAGTCTTGTTTAACCAAGCACGACCGACCAGTTTTAGCTCATAGCACCAACGACACTTGAATTTGATTGTTGATCACAAGTTTGTGAAATTCTTGTGCAGGATGGATATGTCTCGAGAGGAGTTTGTGAAGAAATATTTTGATAGGGACGCCGACACAACTGTCCAGCCTTCCGTGAACTCCCATCTACTTATTCGGCCTTTTTATCCTGAACTCCAAGCCGTTATAAACAGGCCCCGTTATTCCCCAGGAGTACGTGATGCTAAATTTGCTCGACGCCTTCCCGATTGGAATTTACAAGGAGTTACTTCCAATGTAGGTGTCTCTTCTTCTGATCATCAGATTATATCCAGTGATATGAACGTTGTTAAATCAAGATTACTGAGCCGAATGGAGGATGCTTCGGTGCAGTTTAATAAACAGATGGTCATGCTGAAGGATCAAACCGCTCAGAAACTTCAAGATTGGTACACTCTGGCCGGAGATTTGGACAAACTTCATAGGGAAAATCTTGAACGAATTGCTATCTTGGAAGGGGACAAGATGAAGTTGATTCAAGCTTTACGAGCTCGGGATACCATCATTGCTGCTTTCCCAAAAGGCGATATTGAACTAGCAGGTTCCTTTGACAAGAGGCATGCTTCTGGTGCTTCCTCTTCAGGTTATTTCCCAGCAAAGAGGAAGGTCGGGAGGCCTAGGAAGCGCCCGACTGTGTGATCACTCTTTGTTTGATGATCTTTACCTTCTGAACTTTTAATTTAGACTAGTTTGTAGTAAGCGAGTGCCAGTCCTTGCCTTTGACTTCTAGACTATTTTTTGTTAGTACTCTATGTATGTACTTATGATGTTGGTGGTTTCGCTTTGGTATGTGTAAGTGATGTGCTTATGTGTTACGCCTTTGTACTTTTAACCTTGCTATTACGTTTTTTCCGCACATTTTGGTTTGTACACCACGCTTGCACATTTCACTTTACACATTTTGCTTGTTTACGGATTTTTCAACTATACATGGTTGTAGTGATCCTTTGGTACGTAAGGAATCAAATAGTCACTTTTGTGATATGATATGCCCCCGTACCAATGGAATATTTCAACCCTGATATATTGAAGACGGACTTGAGAATTGGATGCTTTAAGTTGTAATCAGAATTTAAGAAGCGTCTGTCATCGCATTGCGACATTCGGAGCTTTTTATTCTTCATACGAACTTTACATGTATTATTTTGAATTCCCCATTTTTTACATTTGGGCGGACTAGATATTGAGAAATAAGTGGACACCTCTTGAAGAGGTTTTTTACCCAATTTGTGACGTTATTTGGTCAGATATTTACTGACCTTTGCAGTCGATCGGGTGCCCCCGGAGAGGTCTTGGGTTAAGGACTCAGTTTGGTAATAACGTGGTCAGATTTGTACTGACTTTAAGTTATTTGACTGAGCACCCCTGGAGAGGTTTTGGGTTAAAGACTTAGTTTGGTAATAACATGGTCAGATTTGTACTGACTTTAAGTTATTTGACTGAGCACCCCCGGAGAGGTTTTGGGTTAAAGACTCAGTTTGGTAATAACGTGGTCAGATTTGTACCGACTTTAAGTTATTTGACTGAGCATCCCCGGAGAGGTTTTGGGTTGAAGACTCAGTTTGGTAATAACGTGGTCAGATTTGTACTGACTTTAAGTTATTTGACTGAGCACCCCCGGAGAGGTTTTGGGTTAAAGACTCAATTTGGTAATAACGTGGTCAGATTTGTACTGACTTTAAGTTATTTGACTGAGCACCCCCAGAGAGGTTTTGGGTTGAAGACTCAGTTTGGTAATAACGTGGTCAGATTTGTACTGACTTTAAGTTATTTGACTGAGCACCCCCGGAGAGGTTTTGGGGTTAAAGACTCAGTTTGGTAATAACGTGGTCAGATTTGTACTGACTTTAAGTTATTTGACTGAGCACCCCCGGAGAGGTTTTGGGTTCAAGACTGTGTCTGCCTAGTTCCATGGAGTGGGTATTGATTTTGTTGGACCTTTGAGTTGATCGAGATGCCTCGGTTATAAATCCATAACCCTAGGTCGATCCTCTCGAATGATACTCCTTTGGTGGAATTTTAGCGAGTCTTCTTTGATTTTACTCGATTGGTTTCTCCCGCTGATTGGCCTTGGTATTTTGTTCTTCTTTTTTATTTTATGGAGACATTCCTCACTTACCGTATTTCGACGGGAGTGCTTTATGGATCCATGTGCTTAATTTGTCCTTTTGGACTATGCTATGAACTAACACCAGGCTTTCATCGGGGAATGAACCAGCGAATTTTTCCTTTTAATTATGTCCTGTAATCAGAAATCATAACTGAACATCTTTGAGTATATAATCAAAGGTATGCGATGTATAATTTAGACAGGAGTCAAAAGAGTTGTTTTACTCATATTCATGTAATTTCATACAAAGTATCCGTTATATTCATAGAAAAACACAAAGGAATATGAGCCAAAAGAGTTATTTGAAATAACGCCGGAGGTTATCACTGTTCCAGGCCCTTGGGACTTCTATTCCGTCTATAGTCCTGAGCTTAAAGGTGCCATCGAGGAGCTTTTGATCGATGACAAATGGACCTTCCCAGTTGGGGCCAAAAACTCCTGTTGCGGTCATGATCTTCTTTAACACTAAGTCTCCCACTTCGAATGTTATATGCCTGACCTTTTGATTGAAGTGTCGGGCAATTCTCCTTTGATTACTCCCACTCCGTTTGCAGTTGGGAACTTCATCGTCAAACACCATGGAGCAAGAGCTATCTTGAAAGCAGCTAGTGCTGGTCTTCCCAAAAATGCATTATACCCTGACAGCGAGTCTATTATCACAAAAGACTGCATCATGGAAACTTGCTTCTTCCCCTCACCAAGCTCTACGAGGAGATCGATTACACCAATAAGCTGAGTTGGTACACCAGTGAAACCGTGTATTTTATTTTTACTTGCTCGCACATTATCCATGGACAACCCCATATAAGAGAAAGTATTGTAAAACAGGACATTTAGAGATGCCCCATTATCAATCAGTACCTTCTTCACTATTGCTGGACCCAAGCCAATAGTGATCACCATTGGGTCAATGGTTGGAGTCAATATTCCACTGGAATCCCGATCTCGGAATACCACATCTTCCCATGATGTTTTTGGTATTTTCCAACGAAGTGAGTTACTGCAAACTTCAAATCCATTTTCTTTTGAAGCACTGCCTAGTTCATTTGTATACCTGACAATATCCTCCCAGGTATCTCCTGCAGGATGAGGTCCACCACTGATTGTGTTGATAACAGGTCGAGAACCATTTACAGGTGTTCTTCCGTCTTGACTTGGATGAATCTGCTGCCCTTGAGTAGGCTCAGTATCCGACGAACGTTTCACGTACTCCTGAAGACGGTTCTTTCTTATCAACTCTTCAATTAGACTCCTCAAGTGCCGATACTCATTTGTGTCATGACCTGGTCGATTATGAAATCGGCAAAACCTCCCTGAATTTGCAGCTTCTTCGGACACCTTTTTTGGTTTCGGGCTTGGATAATCCTCCGTAGCTTTAGTTTCCATGTATATGTGCTCAAGCGTTTCATTCAACGGAGTAAGGTCCGTAGGCTTGAGAAGCGTCGCTTTTTAAAATCCTTATCGTTCTTGGCATCGTTACCGTTTCCTCTTTTTTGCCCCCCACCTGAATTTATCTGATCGGTTTTTGTAGAAGCTTCTTTTTTCTCCAGAACCACATTAGTTTTGGTCTTGCTAACAGAGTAAATGGTATCATCTTCAAGACTCATGTATTCCTCGGCTTTGTCATAGAATTTCTCTAATGTGTTGGGCTTCTTTCTCTTTATCCACCTTCCAAATTCAGAATGTTTATCTATGCCCCCCTTCAAGGCCATTAGAATTAGCCTTGGCTCATGGGTCCCTACTTCAGTAGCGGCAGCATTAAAACGACTTAGAAAAGATCTAATCGTTTCACCCGGGGCTTGTTCCAACTCGTTGAGGGACATAATATCTCTAACCTTCGTTGTCTGGAGGCGGAATTGGTCTTGAAAACATCTTGCTAGCGTGAAAAAAATTATCAATAGATCTGGGAGGCAATTTAGTGAACCATAATGATGCAACTCCTTCCAAGTACACTGGAAAGTACAAACACTTAAGCTCGTCGGTTGCTTGGGCCTCATCCATTTGTTGGTCGTATCGAAACAAAAACACATTGGGGTCGTCTGTCCCATTGTAGGCTTGGATTGTAGGTGGCTTGAATTTCCGTGGGAAGGTTGCCTTTTTGATTCTCTCAGTGAGAGGGGTTTTTGATGGCGCGAACTCCCATTCAGCCTCATTATCATTTCGAGATTTTCTTTCTTTCATAAGTTATTGGACCATTTTCAGGAGGCGTTCCCTCTCATGGAGGCTATCTGCGGGGCGGACGCTTTTGTCTTGACCGGCAGCTTGCCTAAGCAAGCCATCACGGTTGTGACTCCGGGGTCCTGGTTTTTCATCATTAGAAAGTGCCCCTTTGGCAGAATTGGCCGCTTGACGAGAAGTAATCCCCGCATTATGGTTCCGATCAACATGCTTTGAATTCTCATGCTTTCCTTTATTAGGATCAGAGATCTGTTGGATAGATTATTCTCAGTTCGGACTAGAGGAAGAAGATCCGGTACCCTCTGCATGAGCAGTCCTTGTGGCTACCTTTGCTGTAGCGGTTTGAAGAGCAAAGAGTGAATCTAGCCTTGCCATTATGACTTTGTTAGCTATTTCCTGTTGTTGTGTCAGACCCGCGACGGCTTGATCAAGCTCGCCTCTTGTGACATTCACGCCTCCATTCGATGTTTCGCCTACTTCAAACCGGTTAATGGCGGGGGTTTTCTCTCGATTTCCCTCGTTAGATGCTCTAGCCCTTACTTCCTTATTTGCTTTTGGCGACATTATTTCAGAAAGTAGTTTGAACTTTGAGGAGAGTTCGTCAGAAGGCCCAACTCGTAGATTCGAGCGGTCTATTTTGAGACTAGGCTCAAAAACTCCAAGATCTTCATAATATATTTGATGTTAGAAAGTAGATCGGCCCCACGGTGGGCGCCTAATTGTTTCTACCAAAATTTGGCAAAGCAATCAAAGTATTGCTTAACGCGTTACCTAATCGGAGGCGAGATGCTTAGGAAGCATGTCACCTTTTCAAAGGCAAGACGTAAGAATACCTTTTTTATTATGTGAGGCCATATCTAATACATGAAAACATCAAAATATAGAAAGAAGACAAGAGTTTATAGTGGTTCGACCTTTGAGGAGGTCTACGTCCACTCTTAAGAGAGAATTTTATTATCAACAAGTTGTTTACAAGGTAAGATCACTCATACATTCAACCAAACTTTCTCTCACACACATCCTTCCATTTGAATTGCTGAAAATGGAAGAGAAATATCTTGGACAGCGAGGAAATCTCCTTATTACCAAGCTATTGCCATGGATCTTCGACCTTAAGCTCTATCATATATCATTTGTGGAAGCCATGATTCCATGCTCCATTGATCTTTGTTGGATTATGAAGAATAGATGTTGGAATGCTTGAAGAAGTCCAAAAAGCAATTTGGCAGCACCTCCACGTGTTTCCAGAAAAGTCCCCCTGAAATGATGGAGGTAGGGTGCTATTTATAGGTGAAGGAGTGGCTGAAATCTTGAATTCAGGCTGCGGGTCGGTCTTTTCAGGTATTTACGAAGATGCCACTGCCAGCTGTTACTAGCTGTCGCGCCATTTCATGTATTTCGGTCGACCAGGGAGCTCCGCTGGTGGGAAAGGCGACCAGGAAGTAGAAAGATGACCAGGAGGCTGAATAAATAAGGCGGACCGACCAGATGTTGTGGGAACTGGATGGCGCTACACTTTGGATATGCAGACCGACCAGGGATCTTTGTAGAATAGACCGACCTTGAGAGTTTGAAGCTAGTTGGAGCGACCAGATGCCCTCTATCTTTGGAGTGACCCGAAGCCTTATGTTTAGAGGAGAACGACCGGATTTCCTCTATCTTTGGAGCGGCCAAAGGTGTTCTGCATTTTGGAGCGACCAGGTCAGCATGGAGATGAGAGCGACCAGAGGCTTTCCGTATCTGGAGCGACCAAGTCAGTATGGAGATGAGAGCGACCAGAAGCCTTCCGTATCTGGAGCGACCAAGAATCTTTTGCCTTTCGAGCTACCAGGAATCTTTGTGCACTACGACCGATCCCTCTTGAGAATTACAGGACCGACCCCTTCTTTTAAATGTCCAGAACCGACCCGTACACAATTGTTGATAACGAATCGATCAGGTGGATAACAATTTCAATTCTAACCAGTTTACTTAATTCCATTATTAAGTATCATCAATTCAAATCATGCTTTGAATTCTTATTTCCTTTTATAAACTTTATTTATAAAATCTCAGGTTTAATATAAATCGCTTTTTATCACGATTTCCCATTTTCATCTTATTTCAAATGTTGAGTAAACATTTATTTAAACCACCGTATGAGATTATAATTCCTTTTATAACTTTGTTATAAAATTTGGGTTTTATATCGAAAACTTGTATAAAATCTCTTTTCCAAACTCAACAATATTCCATTTCAAAATCGGTTACTTACTTAAATGTATCATTTAAGAAGTAATTACTTAAATCAGTATTAATTAAAATAAGAATTTACTTCATTATTAACAAGAATAAAAATTAAATTTCTTTTTAAAATCTTATTTAAGTCAAACAGCTTTATTCTAAATTATTGCATTTCTAATTGGCACAACTAATTTAATTAAATAATCAGTTTTAATTTAAACAGTTGACTTGGTCAACTCTAAAACTTGATTAACTCGTTGATCCACCTTAACTCGTCTCTTCATTTAAATTAATAAATTAGTTTAAATAACCTTATTTACTTCGATTAATATTAAATAAATAAATATATAATCCCATTTTAATTCGTTCCTTTTTGAAACAATTAATCTGAATTATAAATTGTTTAATAATTAAGACGAGGCACGTGCTTCGTACATGGCTGGTTTTTTTATACCAAAAATGGTCATTGGTGGTCAAAACAATCAACATATATGATTTAAGTTTATTTCCCATTTATAACTTTATTTTAAATAATATGTTTAAAAATCTATATTCAGTTATAAAATAAATTTCATAACTTCATTTTTTTATCGATTTACCTGACGGTAAATCCATATTTCAAAACGATTGATTTACCGGCCAAAAGCTGCCAATTACTCAACCAAAATTTCTCATTGGTTAAAACAAAACAATTTGATGAATTTCATGTCAATGATCAATAATCAAATCAATTATCCAAGATGATGGGTTTAAACAGTTCATATAATGATAATATGAAAGTAAATAACATCTAATATATTTTAAGGAATCCGGTAGGATTCCTTTAACCTGTTCTTCTCTGCATCCAAATGGGTTACTTCATATGATATCATTCAAATTAATTTTACTGGTTATTTATATAACAGTAAAATAACAGCAATTTAATATCAATCAATTTATTTAACACTAACAATCAATTCAAGCCATTTGTTAGATTAAACACGTGTATTTATAAACGTGTTCAACAAGGTAAGTCCTCTTGTTTGAAACAATCGTTAAAAATGATTGGTTTTCATTTGAATTCAACTAACATGCAATTCAATCAATTCAAACAATATATATGTAAATGGTCAACACACAACAAACAATCAGCAATTATAACACACAAGATTAAAAAAACCCAACTTATATAAAATGCAAGTGGGAAGAGAAACTAAGTGAGTTTAATTCACTTTGATTTATTTTGTTGAATGGTTCGATTTCAATAAAATTAAACTATCGTTTAATTTTACTGAAAAATCCTGCTACTTCCAATCCTGTTCAGGCTAGTTCCAGAATGCCCTTCTCGAAAATATGATTCCATTGCAACTTCTTTTGTTCCATTTGGATAACCTAGTAATAAGTTATTAATATTATAAGTTAAACGATTTAATTAATTAATGAAAATCCCCAAGCACTTTAGTTAGCTCTAACTAATTACTAAGTTAACCCTAACTAACTAAATCACTAATCTAATTACATTTAGGAGATATTAAGGCCGATGGTTTTATCTATTTCCTTCCAGGAGTTCCCGTTCAAACAAAAACCAACCACGATGCCTTTGACTGCCGGCCGTGCCTCCTCCTGGCAAATGGAGTCCGATCCGACCGTGCTGGCGCCTGCGTCGTAAGCTCCTTCCCCTACGCCATGAGTATACTCCATCCGATCAGCTCAATCAAACCCAACAGCTCACAAACCGCACCCACTTTCGAGACCAAAATCTGCCGCTACAGTAGCTTAGACCCCATCATCACTGTTAAAAAGATAGATCTCGATGCTCTCAATACGTTTGCAGTTAAATACTTTATGGTATGAGGCTTGGATCGTGAGGGATTTAGTGGAGAGAAATTGAAAGTTTCTGGTCATTGATATTATGGAGGCGGCGGATGAATTAAGTTGACCATGCAGACTAAAGAATTAGGTTTTTTAGATTTGTATAAGGTCATATAGGGGAAAATTTAATAATATTATATTCTTAGGAAACTTCAACGTGAAGTATCATATCAAAACATCATCACATGACTTCTGTTTTTGACAAAATAAGGTAATCCTAGCATAAAAAAAAATTCGGACCCAATGTGATAGGTTTCGTCGAATTCCGAGGTCGTCTGTTAAAAATCCTTTATAAATATCGATGAAAAATCAAGCATTTAAATTCCTATAATTGCAGAAAAATCCAATAAATCTGAGGCTTTGACATTTTACTAGACCTCTTCCTTACGGATCCGATGAATCTTGTTTCATCAAATTTGTAGTTTGTTTGACCAGTCGTTTATGCGTTAAAAGCTGCCCATGTCTAAATACTCTAAACAATTAATTAGAAACAAAGACGTCTTTGACCACTAAAGTCACATACGATATCGGTTTGCCACGAAATTTTATTTTCTTACAATAATTTAACGATATAGTTCCAATGAAACTAATTTCATCGAAGACTGAGACCTTTACAAAAATGGCTATTTTTAACTCTTATCTAATATCGATTAAAATATTATATAAATTCCAAATTAATTCAAATAAATCATAGTAAATTATTTCCAACATATATATCCAAACAGAATATACATGCAATTCCAAATATAATTTACACAACTCAACATCGCCAACTTTGAGTTAAATGATTTAAATTTCCCACTTAAATATATTAAATAAACGTTATATTTTAATGACGACTTCCATAGCGACTATTTTAAAAATTGAATTGGACATATCTAACAATCTCTAACACAAAATATGAATTTTTCTCTCTCATATGAAAATTATAATCAACAAGATTACAACGTTTCTTGTTTCATAGTAATCCGACTTATAATGGATCCTGCTTATCCAATCAAAGTTCAAAACTCCATATTATGAACTGCAGCGCCATTTCAAGCTCGTTTATAATTAAATATAATTTTATATATATTTAATCGTCGTTTTATTAATGAATTCAATATTAAAATTGATTAATATTCCAAATATAATATTTAAATAGATTTAAATATTCGAATTCAAATACTGGAAAATTTGGGTCGTTTCATTCTCCCCCCCTTAATAAAATTTCGTCCTCGAAATTACTAAGGTAAGAAAATGCTATAAACCCACAAATTTTAAAATTCAATTTATTATAAATCAAAAACCAATTCATTATAATCAATATAAATTTTCAAAAACATCGAAAATTTTCTAGCACATTAAATTCCCAGAAAAATTCAGCATAGTCTCCCATGTACGGAATGATATCTGCGATATCGCATGAACAAATATTATATATACATCGATCCACACGGTCGAAAAACAAAAATCGAAACCCAAAATTTCTTATTTTCGCGTAGGCATACCTTATGTGAGCGCTATTGAGCATACTACTCAATTCATATGCGATCAAAACCTATCCTCATAGCTTTCAGCTTCCTGTACTCAACTCAACTCAACATGTAAGTCCCAAATACATGAAATTCAAATAGCACTTCATCAATCATCAAGTATGACTATACAAATTCCAAGAACTAAACATGAATCATCATTTCACTTGTAAATACGGGGTTAAATCGTTAATTTCAATTCATATGCAATTCCATTTAAATTATTACACTGGAATTCATTTAGTTTAAATTTATTTAACTTCTTTTTGAACTATTGATGAATTATTCCACCATTCTATCACACAATAAGCAAACAATGCATAACAAAAAACCCCAGTAGATTTAATCATATCCAACATCAATATTTATTTTGATAACATTCACTTGAGTTTATCATATTATATATCAAGCGATTAATATCCGATTGATTTCCACTCAATTATAATAATTTAGTTTCCAAATCTCAGAATTATCTTATATAGTTTCAATACCCATCCTTAGCTTAACCAAGTTAAGTTTTAATTTCAAATCGAATTAACTAATTGATTTTCTAATTAGTTTATTTTCATTCCATGATCCATATTCTGATTTTATTTCAAAAATCATTCTAATGTATTACATTTTAACTTATTTTTAAGTTAAATTCTGATTCATTCACTTTCATATTACAATTCTTATTCACAATTTTATATGCAAATTTCTTCTGGTTATGTTAAACAATTCCAAATTCTTAATTCAATTCAAATCAACTAAACAAACAATCAAACAAACCAATATTTAAATAATTTGATGAAATTATTTCTTTTCTATACAAAAATATATTTCGTGCAAAATTATTTCATTTACCCTCTTTACAAAACAATATTGTGTCCATTATTAATTCAAATGCTCCTCAACACTTGAACTGATCGAACAACAAAATACAAAACATTGGTATATAAAATCTACAAATACGCGATCTCATATATATGCACTCAAATTCAATCTAGGGTATTACTAACCCTATCTCTATCAAGTCACGCCACAGAGCCAAGGTTATTACTAAACATTTGCTCTGATACCACTGTAACATACAGACTTTCCCGTACCCTTTGGGATGACAATCACAACTCATGTCCAAACCAAATTGCACCGAAAAGCGGATTGTTAATCGAAATAAAGAATATAGAGGATGAGATAAGAAAGAAAGAAATATTAGAATAGAAGAAGAAGATCACAACACAAAGTCTCACATCGCAGCAGAACAAAATACAATATAGAAATAATTCTTTATTGAGAGCCTGAAATAAAACTTACAATCATTAGAGTACATCAACACATCTGGACAGTTATAATATCAGTCCTCATATACAACACACAGCGGAATAAACATATATCATACGTCTGAACTCTTCCAGCTTGTCTCTTCACTCCATTCGATAACTTAAATCTGCACAGCTTGGTCTATAATGAGCATTACAAACGCACAGATCAGTCTAGTGAACCAGAGTAAGAAAAAGTACATTAAGTTTAAACGTATCATCCAACTTGAATTTAAAATCAAAATCTTTTCGAAAGAAAGGATAATCGTAAGACCGAATCCACACATATATACGGACGGTTTTTTCCTTACGATAACCCAAATCGTTTTTGAAATCAATATTATTCTGATATTATAATAGTGTCTAAATACAAATAAATATCAATCTAGCAGAACGCTTGCATCTCACACTCTAAATACATAGTATACAATCAAAACTGTGGGCTCTTATTGGAGAATGGACTTCCAACTATGGCAAGGTATGAGACCGCCTTCCGACAATGTACCTCTAGAGATGAATACATTGAGGATTCAACAAGAACATCTTGTAACCCCGGCTAAACATGGCCGGCCCCTCACTTCACTTGAGCGTTCCGAATATATCATTACCACGGTTGGGGGCTAGCCAACCGAACCGATAACATATAAATAAAATAAAGGGACAACCGAAGGCATTTAATTTCACCAGATCAGGTAATGATATAACCTTTTGATGAGTGCGACCCACATAGTCATGCGACCTACCCTATTTTATACAATTTTCGATTAATTAGGCTTGAGGTCCAAATTAATTAATTTATCATTATAATATTATTATTTAATTCTTATGAAAATTGACCACCACTCACTTTGAATGCCACATCGTCAAATCCGCTGGATATCACTTAACTGATCCCCATAAAAATACTCTGAGCATTAAGCTACTAGAAGTGCTCCTCTCTTTGCTACCAACAGAAACGTTTGTGAAAATCAATGTACATTATTCCTTTGGAAATAGTCTGTCAAACACTCATCCATACAAGTCATCCAGGAACAAGATGAACTGAAGGCACCCTCCTACCACATCCTATATTGGTATCACCCCAAGGATCAGTAGCGAGTAGTCCTTGCAATCCGCAAAATCCTAACAACGACCGAATCACATCAGAATACATATGCGTTGCAATACAGAGAATATTCATGAAGTAATTCTTCCGCTTACGAAGATCATGGTCTTCAATTTCTCCATCTTCTATCTTTACATATTTGTTGGTTCGGAATGACTTTCGAATATACATTCGATCCCGGTCTTTCCATACCAAAAATCGCATGGGTCAGATTTGATAGTCGGTTATTTAACTATCAAATAAACAATTATGAAAATAAATTGAGTCTACCGATTCAGTAATTGGCATTATTTGACCTTTTTAATTAAAAACAATTAACGAATGTCAATTTAAATTCTTTAATCTTTTGATATAATGAATATAACTTCTCACTTCTTACTTAACATAAGATTATTTCAAAAACTATTTTATTTTAGTGTTTAGGAAAATATCCTATAATCATAACTAATTTTCTAATCTATTATCATTTCAAAACATGTCCTATATCATTTCTTATTATCTATAATTGGGAAGTTCACTTCATCTTAACATTTGTAAAATAACATTATGAATCTCTTTTATCTCATTATTAAAAACAATCCCAACACTTATCTTTTTAGAATAAACACATTCCAACATGTTACTTTTCATTTCCTTTTAATCCGGAAATATTGCTATATTTTCAAAATCTCCTTTTATTACGATTTACTTCAGAAATATCATTATATATATATGTATATATATATATGTTCTCGGATCCTTCCATTTCCATTAATTTGGAAATTCCATTTTATATTCTCAATTCTCTCAATTTACGTTGTGTTATTATTTCTTATATGGAAATAATAAATTATTCATAATCCCTTTCCCATTACAAACAAATATCATCTTCAGATAATTCTGAAGTCATTCAAACTGGGGTATTTATCTACCTCTAAGACCTCATCAACAACGTTCTTATCTTAAGATAGCTATGAGTTGTAATTCAAAAACCCATATTCATTTTAGTATTAGACAAATCTCATTAACTATTTTATTTAAATATGGTTCATAAACCTTTTTTTTAGTTATAACTGTTTATTACTTAACATGTTGATTAAGTAACTTCTTAATAAAAATCACCTTCTAACCTTAAACTTCTTTCAAAGCGTTCATTTTACAACTACAATTATCAATACCAATCTCACTATTAAATCCTTTACCAACTTCAATTACAAATCCCTTTTTAATCGTTTCCTTCTGAAAAACTCATTTCAATTCTAACCAATTTACTTAATTCCATTATTGAGTATTACCAATTCAAATCACACTTTGGCTTCTCATTTCCTTTTATAAATTTTATTTATAAAATCTCAAGCTTTATATAAATCCCTTTTTATCTCGATTTCCCTTTTTCATCTTATTTCAAATGTTGAGTTAACATTTATTTAAACCATCATATGCGATTATAATTCCCTTTATAACTTTGTTATAAAATTCGGGTTTTATATCGAAAACTCGTTTATAATCTCTTTTCCAAACTTAACCACATTTCATTTCAAAATCGGTTACTTACTTAAATGTATTTCATTTAAGAAGTAATTACTTCAATCATTATTAATTAAAATAATAGTTTACTTCATCATTAACTAAAATTAGCATTAAATTTCTTTTTAAAATCTCATTTAAGTTAAACAATTATATTCTAAATTATTTCTAATTAGCAAAACTAATTTAATTAAATAATAAGTTTTAATTAAAACAGTTAACTTGGTGTAGTGACCCGCATTTTAGCTGTTGAATAATTTATTTATTTAATTATTAAATATCGATTTATCGATATCGAGAACGTGAATTAAATAATATTGAATATTTAATTAATAATTATAATATAATAAAATATATTATAATGTCGAAATAGTCAGAAATAGTGAAATTCACAATATCGTGTGAATTAAATAGCATACGAGATTTGGTGGAGTTTCGATTCGAAATATAATAACGATTATATTGAATCGACGACAGTTGAACGTATAGTTTATAATATATTTATAAACGAGCTCGAAATGGCGCTGCAGTTCGCTATTTGGCGATTCGAACTTCAACTGAATGTACAGGATTCGTTTTAAATCGGATTTCTGTGAAACAAGAAACGTGTGGAGCTGGTGGAGTATATCTTTCTAGTGGAAGAGAAAAATCAGGATTTCGTCGTGTAGATTTTGAGATATGTCCAAATCAAATTTTAAAATAGTCGCTATAGAATCGTTTATCGACCATAACGGTTTATTCGATATAACTAGAGATCGGGTTTGAATTTAGATAAGGTTCTTTTGGGATATAGTGATAATTTAATTTTTAGAATTTTATGGTAATTTTTAATTAATTAAATATACGACTTTTTATTTGAAGTATTTCGCACCCTGAAATCAACATTTTTGAAGTTTCACAATATGAGTCCACCTACCGGTGTTATTACATTTTTGGGACCAGAGCACGTCACTTATTTAAATGGTATCTTTGTTTCTGTCCATAGCAGTCCCTACGTGAACAGGATATTTCATAGTACGGTACACTATGTTTTTAACTAGAAACAAACTAAACTGACTGATTAACTAGTCAAACGAACTCGAAATTCAACGAAACAAGTTTCATACGAAACTTTAGGAAGAGGTCTAGTGAAACGTCAAGGCCACATATTTTTAAGATTTTTTCTGTAATTTTAAGGAATTAATGCTCGGTGTTTTTCATCGATATTTTCTAAGGGATTTTCACAAACTATGTCGGAATTCGACGAAACCTATCCCATTGGATCTGGAATATTTTTCTATGCTAGAATTAGCTTAGTTTGTCAGAAACAAAGATCGTATGTGGCCATTTTTATACGAGAATCCATAGTTAAGTTTTTATATAATATAATATTATAATGGACCAAAATCTTCTATAAAAAGGGTGCTCTCGTAACCTAATTCCTCAGAACACAAACCTCCGCCGCCACTTATACTTCTTCAAAACGTGAGAAACCAACCTTCAAAATATTTTATCAATTAATTTAAAATACTACAAATCCGAATGGTTGTATATTCGAACTCGTATCAACCTGTTCTTCGATCTAGTATGCTTCTCGGAAGAATCGATGTCCGTTTGCAGTTACCGACAGTTGAAAGTATCAGCTAGGGTTCACCAATACAGGAAATTCGAGCATCGATTTGGAACTCTGGCTTGTATTTGAGTTCGACGCGAGCAACGTGGAAGGTCGAGTTCTTCCACATGGGGGTAGTCGGAAAAGGGGGAGTGACGAGATGGACGTCGGTGGGGAAGTCGACGGCTTGTGGGAAATGGAGTTTGAAAAGGCTGAGTATCGATTGGGAAAGAAGATGAAGGGAGAACTGTTGGAAAGGGGTCTGGGTAAAGATGGTACTGGGCTAGATGAAAGAGGGACGGACGTGGATTGAAATGGGTCAGCGGCTTGATGTTTGGTAGGGGAAATGAGGTGGCAGGACCAGTGGGAATTCACGGCAAGGAATGTTTACTGGAGTGGCTCGATTTAGAGTGGAGAAGGAGGATAACGGGTTGAAGCAGACTGAAGGGAGATTGGGCCAGAAGTGAAAGGAGGAAGCCCAATAGCAAACGAAAGGGTAAATGGGCCTTAACTTTTGGTTGAGCCCAACATTAAATAATAAACTATTTGTGTTAAGTTAAATGATGGTATAACTTATAAATATTATAACTTGATCGTACTGTATCAGAATCATACCAAAACATGATCCGACCAGATCGTATGGACGGGAATGACAACATACAGGCTGGTCTGGAATGTTTTGGAGTTCGTAACAATTTATGGTGGAATAAATTGACTGATCAAAATGGACAATCGTTATTCGTTATTTAACGATAACGAACAATGTGAGTAAAAAACTCACTAACTCTCCTCAATTTATATTTTAATATAAATTGTATTTTTATTTCTGTATTTGACTGCTAGTATGTACTGTTAATCTGGACTGTTAAGTTGTATTGTTAAATTGGACTGTAGATTTGGATTGTTAAATAATTGATTGAAAACAGTATGGATATATATATATATATCTACATATATATATATATATCGTTATTAAACGGTGATTGTGTTATCAGTGTATTTCATTAGAAATGCAAGTGATGTTATATACGTTGTTTAACATCGGTGGATGCAGGGAAACAGGTTGGAGGAATCCGACTGGATTCCTCAACATTTATTTTACTGTTATTGGTATATTGTGATATATACTGTGATATATAATCTGTTGTTGATTGTATATGTTTGGATGATATTGATCATTGACAGTTGGTTGTTTAAAAACAATAGAAAATACTGAAAATGTAGAAAAGGGGATTTTCAATATTTATATTGAAAATGAATCTATTTATAAAATCGAAGGATTTTATAAAAGGATATTTATTTAGAAATAAATAAATAAAATAAAAGGATATTTATTTAGAAATAAATAAATAAAATAAAAGGATATTTATTTAGAAATAAATAAATAAAATAAAGGAATGTTTATTTAGATTAAATAAATAGAATAAAGGATATTTAATTTGGGATTAAATAATTAGAGTTATAAAGGAAAATCTATTTAGGAAAATAAATAGATTATACAAAAGGAAATCTATTTAGGAAATAAATAGAAGTTAAAATAAATAGAAATAAAAGCAAAGTTAGTTAGTCGGATATAAATATTCGAATCAAGTTAGTTAAGTGATCAAACCAAGCTAGTCGAACCCAATCGAGTCAAGATGGTCGAGTCAAACCAACCAAGTCGAAATGGTCGAGTCGAACCAATCGAGTCAAGATGGTCGAGTCAAACCAACCGAGTCGAGCTGGTCGAGTCGAACCAATCGAGTCAAGCTGGTCAAGTTAGTCGAACCTGGTCAGTCGAGTCGGGTAAATCAAACTTAGTTAATCGAAAGGAGTTTATCGATTTAGTTAATCGATAGGAGTTAATTGATTTAGTCAAATCGAGATGAGTTAAATCGGTTTTAATGAATCGAGAGGAGTTAGTCGAATATGGTATTCGAACAAAATGGTCAAACCAAGTGGTCGAACCAAGTAGTCAAGCCCAGTGGTCAAACCAAATGGGTCAGGTTAGCCAAACCTGGTCAGTCAAACCTGGTCGGTCGAACCAAGTTAGTCGAGTTAGCCGAATAGGGTTAGTCAAATAGAATTAATCGATTAGGGTTAAACCATAGAACTAATCGATTAGAGTTAAACCAATAGAGTTAGTCGAGCCTAGTTAATCGAATCGAATTGGTCGAACCAAGTAAGTCGAGTTAGTCGAGTCAAGTTAAGTTAGTCGGGTTAAATAAATCGATGTTTAGTTTCATCGAAAGGAGTTATCGATGTTAGTTTCATCGAAAGGAGTTATCGATGTTAGTTTCATCGAAGGGAGTTATCGATTTTAGTTTAATCGAAGTGAGATTTTCAAATATGAGATATTTGAAAAGGGAAGAGTTATCGAATATTAGTTATTCGAAGAGAGATTTTCGAATATCGTTTATTCGAAGGAGTAATCGAATATAGGTTATTCGAAGAAGAGTTAATCAAATAGAGATTTCTCGAAGAGAGTTAATCGGCAAATTCGATTATATCGAATTCGGGAAAGTACTTATACTTTTCCAGTGTTTAAATAGAGATTTATGTATATTTAAATAAATAAGTGTTAGGTTAATTATTAACTAATAAGAATAGAAGTTATAATTAAAGTTAGATAATTCGAAAGTAGGGATTATAGCGTTGTCGTTATAACCAAGGTTTAAAATATAGAAGTGGATTAGTAAAAATTGAATCCGAGAAAGGCGTAAAGAAGTTGTTAAAAGATTAAAAGATAAACTTTGACCATTTCGAAGTTATAACGTTGTTCAGTTAAGGTCTGAGAGGTAATTATACCCCAACTTGAGTGACTTCCTTCTTAACTAAGAAATAGTAAGGTTTGATCGTAAAGGAGTTTTGGAAATGTTTTCCAAACGAGAATCAGAAATGTTTTCTGATAAAAGAAATTAAGAATTTAGAATATAGGGAACAGGAGATAAGTAAATAAATGAACTAAAGAGATGAATGTTAAATGATGTTTGTTCGATATAATTTCCATCTGGAAATAATATCGTTGTTTGCACACTTGTTTTTCTTTGATAGTTAACTCACCGACTATCGAAGTTTTGACCATTTTAACGTTGTTAATATGGAGAGACCGGTTGGATTATTATCCATAGAACCACTCTGTATTGGCATAAGCGTCGCGAATTATATATGCCAAAGATAATTGAAGACGGAGTAAAATGCAAGGGCTATCCTGTTTATAGAATAGTGCCTTCGGTTTGTCCAGTCCCAGGACAACTTGTATGGACGAAGGTCTGACAGAGTATATCCAATGGACCGCGTAAGTTGATCTGTTCAAACGTATTCACGTTTGGTGGCGGAGGAATTCGTTTCTCTTAGCTGTATACCCGTGTTATTTTTGGATAAGTCAATTTGTGATTTGGCGGGTATGACGATGTGACATTTCTAAGTGATTGAAGATGGATGTCTGACATAGTATTTCCAGACGGTCACGTACATTGATTTCTTCAACTATACCAAGAGTGGAAGCGGAGAAGGAAACTTCTTTTAGCTGACACGTAATGTATGGTTGTAGACGTCAATTAGTGATTTTTGATGGATTTGACAATGTAGCATTCGAAGTAAATCTGATGTAATGATAAAGCGTAGCTTCTAGCCTCATCAACCGGTAAATGACAGAAATCGGGCAGGCAGCATGGCTAAGTCGGTCGCACCGAAGTAGGGTGTATATGTAACAACCCGTAAAATGCGAGCCAGTTTGAAATTTTTAAATTGGCAATTTTAGCGAATTTTGAATATTTAAAATAGACTATTTTAAATAATATCGACGGAAAATTTAATTTAAATAGAATTCGACGTATATATTATATACGTCGTCATTAGAATATAAATATTTATATATAATTATAAATAGAATTGAAAATGGCGCGGTAGTTCGATAATTCGATTTCAAACTTCAATTGAATATACCGGGTGCGAAACAATCCGGATTTTAGTGAAACCAAAAACATTAGGATCTAATTGATAATATCTTTCCAACGAATCCGAAAAATCAAAAGTTCGTAGCGGGAATCAAAAGATATGTCCAGTTGAAAATTCTGAATAGTCGCTATGGAATTCAGGCCCTTAAAAATGGACATTTTGCAAACGACCTCGGATTTCGACGAAACCAGTTTTGTTGGGTCCGTGATGTTAAGTTATTGCTAGATTCCAAATTTCATAATTTTTCGAATCAATATGTGAGCGTGGCAAAGGAAAACGCGTTTGACCAGTTTCAGTTGATTTTAATCGACTGGAAAATGACAATTTTTCAAACGGTCTCAGAATTTGATGAAACTAGTTTTGTTAGGACCGTATCGTCAATACGAAGCTAGAAAATATTTTTCTGGAATTTTTCTAGCTAGTATGTGGCCCCAGTAAATTGAAATCTGCGTTTAAAATCAATATATAGAGTTATATGTTGATTTTAACGAAAACAGATCGTAACGATCGAATTGGCTTGCGAAACACATCCCATTGTGTTTGGAATGGGGGTAGTTAGCTAGGGGCGACAGTCGGTGGGTTCAATTTCGAATTCGAAATAAAAAGTTACCTTTTGAAGAGAAATTAAAATAAATTAATATATATTTTATTATAATAGCCCCCCCATCCTTTTCAGTTCTCTCTCCTCATTCATTAAATAAAAAAAATAAAAAAAAACCCAAAAACCTGTCGTGCCCAGACCCCTCCCCCCCCCCCCCCCCCCCGATCCCGTCGCCGCCCTCGTGGCCGCCTCCACCATCGTCGCCGGAGACGCTGGGCCCCCTCCCCTCCTCAGTAGCTGACGCCGGCCTCTCCACTCACCTCTCCTCCTTTCTCCTATCCCCGAATCCCCCAAACAGGACGCTGCAGCCCCACCGCCGCCACTGGTGGATCGGCGCCCCACCTGCACACCCCCCCTGAGCACCCCACCCCGCCAGCGAACAAACCCTTCTCCCTCTTCTCTTCTAAATCGACCCATAAACTCCTCGACAGCCCCAAAGACCCGATGCCTCTACCCAAACCCGCGAATGCATGCCGCCGCCCCTCCACTGAATCACCTCCGACCACTGTTCCGGTGAACCCCTCCCCCCTCTCCGACGGGCGACGAAATTTAAGGTAATTCACTAATTTAATTACTTATTATTATTTTTTATTTATTATTTAATTATTAAGTGTAGCTAATAATGAAATTTTTTAGTCGAGAGCATTGTAAAAAGATTTAATTTTTGATAAGGTGAATACACGACGATAATATGACAAAGGTGAGATTTTTGTTTAGATAAAGTTAAGATTTTTAACCTAAGAAAGTCGGAATTTTTAACATAAGAAAGATTAGATTTCTAACATTGGAAAGAACGGATTTTTAATCAAAGAAAGAACGGATTTTTATTCAAAGAAAGAACGGATTTTTAACGATATAAAGAGGTGATTTTTAATCTAGGAAAGATGATATTTTCATATAATGAAAGGCGTGATTTTTATATAACGTAGAGAAGTTAAAAATATAATTTTTATACTATTGGCATATTAAAAATATGATTTTTATATATTGAATAGCATACTAAAAATTCGATTTTTATATATTGAATAGCATACTAAAAATTCGATTTTTATATATTGAATAGCGAAGAAAAAATTTGATTTTTATATATTGAATAGCATACTAAAAATTCGATTTTTATATATTGAATAGCAAAGTAAAAATTCGATTTTTATATATGTAGTGAATACGGGCAACGAAGATGACGAAGAGACGAGAACAGCGAAGACTTCTACACTAGGAGAGTCGTGGAATCGGGATAGCTATATGTGAGAATTTCTCACCTTTCAATTTCTTTTCTAATTATATATATATACTAGGATGCAGACGGTGCTTAGTAGCACCTGACACAATCGTCCACAGACCATGGACTTGTTTGTTTGGTTGCATAGATTAGTTGAATTGAATTGTTTGGTGAGATGAAATTGATTTGATTGATGTGTGAATGGCGTGGGCCTTCACTAGACCGGGGATAAGGCTAGGCCTTGTCCCGTTTCTAGTATCGTGCCGTTATGCCGCCGAAATTTTCTAAAATATGTTAGAAAAATAAAAATGTCATTTATTGAATAAATGAACTGAAAAGAAAATTCATGTGTTGGAATAAATATTTTTTTTCGTTAAAAATATAGTTTTAACGTGAATGTGAATAAAATAAAATATTCATTTACAAACCAGACGGTTTGTTTATGTACACTGATTTGACTGATATTGATTGGGACGATAAATTTTACACATCGCCCAATTGCACAAATAAAATATGTGTTTGATTGTTTGAAACCCCACACGGGTGTTAGGATGAAATTTGAAGTTCACTCATCCTGATTGATTAAATATGTCGATCGATTGATTGACATGCTGTTATAAGCGTTAGATATCTTTATTTGATGCTTATACAGTGTAGTGCACTTTGGTTGATGGTTGATTATTTTTCAATGCTATTATATACATGTGTTGTATGAAAATCCATATAATTAATTTTATATGGTAATTGATTGGGCCTCATTCCAGTTTAGAAATAGAAATATTTGAAATAGAAATATTTGAAATAGAATATTTGAAAATAGAAATTTATGAAGCCGTGTTGATTAGATTGACGCCATTTTGACGTGAACGATATTTATATCGATTTTAAATGATTTCGAAATGAATTGAATTGAAAACGATTTCGAAATGAATTGAATTGAAAACGATTTCGAAATGAATTGAATTGAAAACGATTTCGAAATGAATTGAATTGAAAACGATTTCGAAATGAATTGAATTGAAAACGATTTCGAAATGAATTGAATTGAAAACGATTTCGAAATGAATTAAATTGAAAACGATTTCGAAATGAATTGAATTGAAAACGAATTCAATCGAATTGAAATTTGAATTGAATAAAAAAATGAGTTTTAAAACGAATTTATAAAGAAGAATTCAATTTTGATTTGAATTGAAATGGAAGTTGAAATTGTTTTTGAAACAAATTTAAGACTATTTATATAATTCGTTTTAAATAGTAATCGACGAAATATATATTATATATATTATATATATAATATAATGGCCTGAATAGAACGTGCCGCGCCGCGGCAGTTCGTGAATTTCGACCATTTATTTCAAACGGACATTGCGGGAGATCCGACCGTCGGATTCTCCTAAAACCGGAACCGTTGGGTTCGTATCGAAAAGAGCTTTCTAATGAATGTTAGAAATTTGAAATCTAACGGTTGGATTTGGAGATACGTCCAAATCAAATTGGAAAAAGGTCGCTATACGTGCAGTTCGATGGCCATTGGTGGAAATCGACTGTACGGGCCTTGATAAAATTATTAAAAATAGTAATAATTTGTGTAAAATCATAAGAAATGATTTGTGAAGATTTGGGATGAAAAACTCCATATTTGAAGAGATAAAAATAGATTTTTATCGAAATGAACTAGTTTTGAACTAGAATTATAATTCTATTTATTTTTAAATAAATAAATTGAATTTGAAATGGTTTTAAAAATAACCAGAATATCCAATGATTGCATTGGAGTGGAATTGAATCGAAATTGTCTTCGGAATATTTCGATGTTGGAATTCGTGATTATACGGATGTTGATATGGAAATTTGAAAGATATATACTTATATCGTTATTTCCAATACGACATTTGTTAATCGTAGAATTTGATATTGAATATAAGCCGATATATTTTCTATTCAGAGCCTTGTATTTAATATCAAATGTGATTTGGGTTTGTCGTGAATGGTGTCTTCACTAACACTGTTCTTGAACCCAGTTGAGAAAAGATTAAATCTTTTTATTTAGATTTAATGAAGTGTACCAATTAAACAATATTTAATTGGAATTGAATTGGTATTGATTTTTGGGTTTATCGTGAACAGTGTTTTAAATAACACTTGTTCTTTAACCCGATAATTAATGGAATGTGATTTTGGGTTTATCGTGAATCGTGTTTTAAATGACACTGATTCTTTAACCCAGTCGAAGATTAAAACTAAGTGGAGTTTTAATGAATCTTTAATTTGATTGAAATGATCGAAAATGGAGTATCACCAGTTTTGCTCCAGGCGATAGTTAAATCTTTAATTAGATTTGAACGTGAAATGGTAATTGAATTTACCGATAACACTGTGGTGTTAGATATGAAGTATTACCAGTTTTACTTCATGGGATGAATAGGTTGGGATTGGGAAATTAAAACAAATGATTACTTCGGTAAGGTTCGCTAATCCCGACTAGTTTGAATTGATATTCAAATGTAGGTTAAAGAATAAATTCAAGAATTTATCTTTGATAAAATTAATGGGAACCTTTCCCTATGAATGTGAAATTTAGAAACTAACTGTCGGTTAGCTAAGCAGAATGGTTTTCTGGATATTGATCTGATGTTGGTTTCGGCCTTCGGGGTTAATATTTGGGGAATTATTCTCTTGATTAATTTACGGTTAGTGACTAATGAATTGGAATGAGGCGTATGTTGTGTTTGTGTAACACTTATTTAAAGTATACGCGAGTTACTCGGAAAGACCGGGTTTATCCCATTCCGAATAACTGATAAAACGATAAGTCGAAGATGAAGACGATGGTCGAAGACCGGAGGTCTTCACGTCGTTTGGGTGATTACTATGATCTTGATTAGGCTGTACACCCAAGAAGATGGAAACAGTTAGTGATCGTCCAGACGTACTTGGAGATCGATGGATATGCGGGGTACTAGGTGCCTCCGGCTTCGTTCAGACCCAGAACGGACTTGGAAATGGACTGTGTGTCTGACATTGGATTTTAGTCCGTGTGATTGATCTCTATTAAATATATATCTGTTTGGCGGCGGAGAATTTATTCTCTTGCTTAACGCCCTTCTCTGAGACGTACGAGCTCAGGGGTTATATATTGATGGATATCAATCGCATGGAGTGAATTGCCTGTGTGGCATGCTAAGATGCAAATGATCAAGGCTTCTGTTGAAAAGCAAAGTCTTGTGGTTGATGATCGAAGCACGGCCTTTGTGGCGTAGCTTTGTGTAACGTTGATTCGCGAGTATCACACCCGGTATGAATCAAAAACGGGAGACGGACCTCAGGGAGGGCATGCGTTTCTTTCTAGTTATGAGTGGCGTCAGTGCTTGAACTGGCTGACGAGTTTGACTCATGTGGATGTTACTTATTATTACTTGCTGAAAAGCGAGGCGCCTCGTGATATCGGTTTCGGCCGATGCTTCTGGTCGGCTGACGGGCCAGATTTACGCCCCAAAGGGCGGAGAAACGTAGTGTTCAGGCATAATAATCCACATCGGTGGACCGGCCCTGACGATCCAAGGCCCACCTGAGTCTGGGTCCTGAGACATGGACTAGATTGTCTCGAATCGGTAGAGGATCTTGCCCCTTGCCTCGGTTCATACCATAAATGATAACCCAACTTCCAATACGTCGTTTTGCGGTTTTGATTGTAAACTTATATATGGCGACATAGTGTTATGGGCCATTCATGCCGCCTATGATTGATACTTATGATTTGAAGTTGTTTTATACACTATGCACTTATTATAGTATCAAATGATTTGTTTCAAACGTATCAAGCATTCTTTGGCTGTTATAAGGGAAAACCCTATCCCCCGGCTTGCGTTGCATTGTGTGATAGGACCTGGGTCTTATAACAGCTTCATTTTTCTTTATTTAGCATTGCGCTGTTTGTTTTATGCACTGGTATTCTTGGGAGGAAACCCGTTCCGTGTTATACGGCGTGGTCCCTTGATTTACCTAAGCTTTAAAATAAAGATTTATAACTGTTTTAGTTCTCACACCAGTCCCATGACTGACCTGGAGTTTATTGTTTTAACCTAAACTCTGGGTGCCCCTATTTTGACACGGGCAGCTAGTAGTTTTGGGTTTTGCAGATTTATATTCACAGGATCCTGGTTTACAGCTGGAACGATATCCGGAAAGCTTTGTATCCGTATATCTCCTTATAGTTGTGTATTGTATTATTTTCCGCTGCGATGTATTTAAATGTAATTTAAATCTCTGATATTTCTGTGTAATATTCATTTATACTCTGTATATTCTTGTAATCTGATGCATTGTTGTAATATACAGTGAAATGTCCTTCTGTATGCATTCTGATTTGTCGTGTTCTCAAACGATAGGGCGTTTCGAACGGTCTGGGTCGGTTTAGCGACTGGTTCGGACCGAGCGAAATTCCTTGCCGTCACAGTATAATCACCTATCTAGTGAATATTCATTTGTTTCTTAAATCTATCAATGCTGTCCCATATATATACGGGAACGGTTGCTGATCCCAACCGTTGGTGATGTACATTCGATACACTCAAGCGAAATGAGTGGTCGGTCATGTGTGGCTGAGTTGCAAGATGTTCTTGTTGAACTCCAGTGTATCGTTCCTAGAGTACACTGATCGGAAGGTGGTTCCATACCTTGTCATAGTTGGAAATCCATTACCCAATACGTGCTTGCGTTTTTGATTGTATACTATATATGTAGTAACGTGAGATGCAAGCGTTTCTGCTAGATTGATATTTATATGTACCTAGACATTATTATAATATCAGAATGATATTGCTTTGAAAAGTTATTTGGATTCTCATAAGGGAAAAACCCGTTCCGTATTCACGGCGTGGTCTTATGAGATATCATACACCTGTTTAAATGATTTGAGTTTATTCACACCAGTCCCATGACTGACCCGGAGTTTATTTTGTTGTTTTCCTTAAACTCTTGGGTGCCTAAATTTGTACGGGCAGTCAAGTAGTCGGGATTTTACAGATACACTTGAAGAGCTGGAGCAGGAGGCTTCAGGATTCTATAGCTATTATTATTTCCGCTGTTGTTGTAAGTGTTGTACTCTGATAAGTGTTATTGTATACCTATACTGATGTTATTTCAAAGATATGTTATGTTATATTTTATTCGTTCCGCTGTGAGATTCGTGTTTACTCTGATGTGATGTTCTTCTTCTTCTTCTATTCTATAAGTTCTATCTTATCTATTCTCACCCTCTGTCTTCTTTCATTAATTACCGGGATTTTTCGATGTTTTGGTTATCGACGTCGAGCTTACGTCGATAACCAAAGTCGCCGAAAATCCGGGTCGCTACACTTGGTCAACTCTAAAACATGATTAACTCGTTGATCCACTTTAACTTGTCTCTTCATTTAAATTAATTAATAAATTAATTAAAATAACCTCATTTACTTAGATTAATATTAAATAAATAAATATATAATCCCATTTTAATTCGATCCTTTTTGAAACAATTAATTTAAATTATAAATCGTTTAATAATTAAGATGAGGCACGTGCTTCGCACACGGCTGATTTTTTAATACCAAAAATGGTAATTGGTGGTTAAAACAATCAACATATTTGTGTTTGGTTTATTTCCCTTTTATAACTTTATTTTAAGTAATATATTAAAAAATCCATATTCAGTTATAAAATAAATTTCATAACTTCATTTTCTTATCGATTTACCTAACGGTAAATCCATATTTCAAAACGATTGATTTATCGGGGAACTACTGCCAATTACTCAACAAATTTTTCTCAATAGTTAAAACCAAACAATTTGTTGAATTTCATGTCAATGGTCAATAATCAAATCAATCATCCAAGACGATGGGTTTAAACAGTTCATATAATGATAATATGAAAGTGAATAACATCTAATATATTTTGAGGAATCCGGTTGGATTCCTCTAACCTATTCTTCTCTACATCCAAATGGGTTACTTCGTATGATATCATTCAATTCAATTTTACTGGTTATTTCTATAACAGTAAAATAACATCAATTTAATATCAATTAATTTACTTAACACAAACAACCAATTCAAATAATTCAAGCCATTGGTTAGATTAAACATGTGTATTTATAAACGTGTTCAACAAGGTAAGCCCTCTTGTTTGAAACAATCATTAAAAACGATTAGTTTTCATTTAAATTCAACTAACATGCAATTCAATCAATTCAAACAATATATATGTAAACGGTCAACACACAACAAACAATCAGCAATTATAGCACACAAGATTAAAAAAACCAACTTACAAATATAAGTGGGAAGAGAAACTGAGTGAGTTTAACTAACTTTGATTTATTTCGTTGAACGGTTCAATTTCAATAAAATTAAACTATCGTTTAATTTTACTGAAAAATCCCGCTGGTTCCAATCCTGTCCAGGCTAGTTCCAGAATGCCCTGCTCGAAAATACGATTCTATTGCAACTTGTTTTATTCCATTTGGATAAACTAGTAACAAGTTATTAATATTATAAGTTAAACGATTTAATTAATTAATAAAAATCCCTAAGCACTTTAATAACTCTAATTAATTACTAAATTAACCCTAATTAACTAAATCGATAATCTAAATACATTTAGGAGATATTAAGGCCGATGGTTTCATCTATTTCCTTCTAGGAATTCTCATTCGAACAAAAACCAACCACGATACCTTTGACTGTCGGCCGCACCTCCTCCTGGAGAACGCAGTCTGATCCGACCGTGTTGGCGCTTGCGCCGTAAGCTCCTTCCCCCCATGCCATGAGTATTTTACATCTGATCAGCTCAATCGACCCCAATAGCTCATGAACTGCACCCCCTTTCGGCACCAAAATCCACCGCTATAGTAGCTTAGACCCCATCATCACCGTTGAAAAGGTAGATCTCGATGCTCTCAATACATTTGCAGCAAAACACTTTCTGGTATGAGGCCTGGATCGTGAGGGATTTAGTGGAGAAAGATTGAAAATTTCTGGTCGTTGATATTATGGAGGCGGTAGATGAATTAAGTTGACCACGCAGATTAAAGAATTAGGTTTCCAGATTTGTATAAGGTTATATAGGGGAAGATTTAATAATATTATATTCTTAGGAAACTTCAAAAATGAAGTATCGTATCAAAACATCATCACACGACTTCTGTTTTTGACAAAATAAGGTAATCCTAGCATAAAAAAATATTTCAGACCCAATGGGATAGGTGTCGTCGAATTCCAAGGTCGTCTGTGAAAAATCCTTTTATAAATATCGATGAAAAATCAAGCATTTAAAATTCCCATAATTGCTGAAAAATCCAATAAATCTGAGGCCTTGACATTTTACTAGACCTCTTCCTTACGGATCCGATGAATCTTGTTTCATCAAATTTGGAGTTTGTTTGACCAGTCGTTTATTCATTAAAAGTTACCTCTGTCTAAATACTCTAAACAATTAAATAGAAACAAAGACGTCTTTGGCCACCGAAGTCACATACGATATCAGTTTGCCACAAAGTTTGAGTTTCTTACAATAATTTAACGATACGGTTCCAATGAAACTAATTTCATCGACTACTTGGACCGTTTGCAAAAATGGCTATTTTTAACACTTATCTAATATCGATTAAAATATTATATAAATTCCAAATTAATTCAAATAAATCATAAAAAATTATTTCCAACATATGTATCCAAACAGAATATATACATACAATTCCAAATATAGTTTACACAACTCAATATCATCAATTTTGAGTTAAATAATTTAAAATTTCCCTTTTAAATATATTAAATAAACGTTATATTTTAATGACTATTTTTATAACGACTATTTTAAAAATTGAATTGGACTTATCTAACAATCTATAACACGAAATTTAAATTTTTCTCTTTCATATGAAAATATAATCAACAAGATTACAATGTTTCTTGTTTCATAGAAATCCAACTTATAACGGATCATGTATATCCAATCAAAGTTCAAAACTCCATATTAGAACTGCAGTGCCATTTCGAGCTCGTTTATAATTAGATATAATTTATATATATTCAGTCGCCATTTTATTAATGAATTCAATATTAAAATCGATCAATATTCCAAATATAATATTTAAATAGATTTAAGCATTCGAATTCAAATAGCTGGAAAATCTAGGTTGCTATAGTTATTTATTCTGTATTTTTCTGTGTTGATTTTGTTTTAAACCCTGTAAGCTAAATAACGATCTGTCGATTTGAACGTTTGAAGTAGGTTTAATCACCAATTTGAAGCGGTCAATCAGGAAGGACATTATGAGTGGTATCAGAGCTTCGGTTTATTCAGAGTATAGCTTATCGGGTTTAAAATGAGTCGGATCGATACTAGAAAAAAAGGATTTTGAAATAAGAGTTTTGAAAAATAGATTTTGAAATATAATTTTTGAAAGTGTAAATAATTTTAAAATAAATTTTGAAGGATAAATTATTTTGGAATTATCATGAATTTTAAACTAATACAGCAGAAACATAAATTATTTTGAGATTTGAATTTTTTTGGAATCCCCGGTCTTCAAATCTAGATTTACGAGAGCCAATTCTTTGATAAGTCCCCTTATATTTGAATCTCGAATCCATCATCAAATGGTATCTAAGATAGATAAGTATAAGAGAATCAACAAATCAGTTGTGTATTTTAGTAATCATAGATAACTGAAATTGATTGGAAATAAGAATTCAGATGGGAATTTGATAGAGAAAAAGGGAAATTTGGAATCGTTTCAAAAATGAAACGATGAATTTTATTTTGATTTTCAGAATATAAGTAAATGAAAATAAAATCAAAAGGGTATAATTGGAATTCGATTGTGATTGAATTTTATTATTAATTTACTATTCCGAACATGGCAAGATAAATTATAATTGGTTTCAAACCAATAATGTATAATCAAATATATGAATTCGATAGTAAGTTATAAACTTGTTAGTCAATTAACAAGGCGTGAACTATAAACGAGAGTTGTAAATGAAGCGAAATATGAAGAAAGATTTTAGAGAGATTTGAACCTATATTTGAACGAAATCAAAACTAATTTGATGTGACGAGTCCAGATTCCTATAAGAGGAATAATACTTCTTTCTAGAAGTAAACAATGTGTGAAAACAAAAATGTTGCAGATGGAATTGGGAATAAAGGAAATGAAGTTGACCAGGACGGTGAATTATTCTAAAGTTCAGATTATAAATCAAATGAGATTTTTTCGAAGTTCGGAATATATTATCGAATGAGAGATTATTCGGAAGGAAGTTATTTACGGGAGTCAATTATGCCGAATTTTAAGAGAGTACTATTTACTTTCCGTTTTAATTTAAAATTTAATATATTATTAATAAATTGTTTATGTATTCATATTAAAGGATAAAGTATATTTTTAAAGGTTACATATTTTCGAATGCATGAATTATTGTTATAATCAACGATTTTCGGAAAAAGAAGTATTCTTTACTTGAATTCGAATGTTATAAGAATTGTTGTTTTGTTCGAAGTTGTGAATTTTATCTATTTCAAAGTTAATAACGTTGTTCAGTTAAGGTCTGAGAGGTAAATATACCCCAACTTGATTGACTTCATGGTTGACTAAGAAATGGTTAAGGTTCGATAGCAAGAGTGGTTAAGTAAAGCCAGTTAATGAGTATCAACAGTTGAATGGAAATAGCGGTGTTTTATTTAACATTTATTTTAATCCAAAAAACAAATTTAAAAAAAATGTTTCCCCTGGGAATAAAATATATTTTCTAGGGAATATAAATATTTGCGAATATATGGAATTGTTTTCCAATAAGAATTATAGGAAATAAATATGACAATTGGAAATGTTTTTCAAAAGATCGTGAGAGGCTAACATAAATCTGAGTGGCAAGAACTAAAGAACAAAGAGCCGCAAGTCGAAAATGAAGAGCGACAGAACGTAAAAGAAGGGAAGAATTGAATTTGGAATACAAGAAGAGGATTAAGGAAAAATAGACAGCTAACCCCTATGATAATGTCGTCTGTTACAGATGTCAGAAAAAGGGATATTACGCGGCTACGTGCGGAGAGAGAGACAAGGGAAAGAAGAAGGAAAAATTTACTAGTCCAAGATTTTCTATTTTAAATGTCGAGAGAGGAGACATTATCCTAGTCGTTGTCTTAGGGTGAAAAGGAAGAAGCCTGCCATTTTTAAAAAGTCCGATGGACCGATCATTTGTTATCATTGTAAGCAAATTGGACATATAGCTCGGAACTATTCCGAGAGGCAACAAGGAAAACATACACTGTTGCATACCGCTAGAGAGAAAATGGTGAAGTATGTAGATAAAAATGGCTCCATCTCGTATTATTGGAAGAACTGCAAGGGATGGGGTCATGTGGATGAGGAATGCACTAATCCTTTTGCGGGGACTCCAAAATGATGAATATAGTGAAATAATGGATTATTGATCGAAAACTAGATAGTCATTGATGATTGTGGATCCTAATTAAGTTGACTCTGTTTTATAATACTATCCTTTGTAATCTCCTATGTACGTGTTTTGAGTAAATCGAGACTATGTATAATTATTTAAATTAAATGGTTATGGGAAATTTTGATTGGTGGTTTAATCTCATTGTATGGAGTTATTCGAGAATCTTGAATAGGGAAAACCATTATTTGTTTTGATAGGGGTAAATAAGTTAATATTGTTGAGATAAACTTATAATTAAATTTAAAATGGCTTAAAAATGGAATTTAGAAATTGACTGGAGATTAGTTAAGTTGAATAATTTCCTGAGTGTTGATCTGATGTTGGTTTCGGCCTTCGGGGTTAATGCTTAGGGAGTTGTTCACTTGCTAATTTACGGTCGAAGAATGTAAATATGGATGAGTAGTAATGTGTGAATGTGAAATGTTTAATAAGAAAGAAAATTTCTGGAATTTTGAGAGTATAAAGATGTGAACTAAGTGATGAACTTAATAATTGAGGATTTAGGAGAAAATTTGGTTTATAGATTTGACTTGAAAAGATATCATATCTGAATTGATTCAAAGTAAGTTTTGAAATTTGAATGGAAATTTGAGGGTTTTCAATTTTAGATACTAGATATAGAAATTTTCAAAACTTATACGAAGAATATAGTGAATTTGGGAACTACTGATTTGGAGGGTTATTGATTTAAGATAAAATCTTGTACAATAAAATGAGATGTTTGAAAATAAGATTTGAAAAGAGAATCTTATGTAAGTTGACATAAGTACGATTTATGAGGAGTATGAACCAGAATACTATATGTACATAGTATTCTATGTTTTAAAAGCAAAATAAGGAAAGTACCTTCTTTATTTGGATCTCGAGCTTAGTTGAGATGTGTTGCTGGTGATAGTAGGTTGTCCAGACGTAAAACTCATGAGTTGTCATTGTTCCTGGAAGAATATGACCGTGTAGCGTAATTCATAGGGCTATAGATGACTTACGGCGGACTGATGTTGTAACACCCGGAATTTTCCATGTCTATTAAAAGAATGAATCAAAGAATACTTAATTTTTTAAGTAAGAATTAAGGGAAACGGTTACGCCATTTCGTTCATCTCGAAATTCTGCTTAGAATAGAGTCCAAGTTTTCGAAAATCGGACTTCGTATGAGGAAGTTATGGCCCTCAGAAGTTTCACAATTCAAATAAATTGAAAACAGTTCGAAGTTAAAATTCAAAATTCAAACAAAATACAAAGAACCGGGCTAGGCGGGATTTCTCCCGCCCCGGGCCAGGTCGACCAAGGGGTCGACCTCCCCTATACAGGTCGACCTGGGGGTCGACCTACCCCCCGGGGCAGATCTGAAATGAGACGATGCTGACTAGTTGCTGAGTCTTTTCTAACCTGTTGCTGAGTCACTAGGGCATATGTGGCAATTCTGGATAACTCTATCTAGTCCGGACGGTTGTGATTGCTCCTAGAACGATCTAACGGCTCAAATAAGATTAAACTTCTATAAAAGCAACCCTAATCCTCAAACCCTAAATCACACAAATTCATTCCAAGGAGCCACCATGCTGTCCATGATCGTTCTAGCCTAGCCACCATTTCTTCTTCAATTAGAAAATGAGTTAAAAGCTACGAATCAAAACTAACTTAGAGAATTGATAGTCTTCTTCAAGGGATTGCTTTTCAAATTCAGAAAACATATCCCAGAAAACAAGACTTTCTTTTGTTTGTAAGTCCTGTTATTATTTAGATGTGAACGATTAAAAGTTATGATTTGTAATAAAATGAAAACTAGCGTTATTCCTAGTTGTTAGATAATGATGATGCTGATTCATGCCTATTCTTGTAACGATTCTATCATATATGCTTATGAGATTATTGTGGTTATTGTGTTGGTGTTAAACCAATCATGTATTATGTAAAGTTTGGTGACTTATTCATGTTATGTTACATGCAAGTTGTTAGGCTATTGTGGTTATTATGTTGATTTATCTAATCATGTAAAATTGGTGACTTATTCATGTTATGTTACATGCAAGTTGTTAGGCTATTGTGGTTATTATGTTGATATAAACCAATCATGTAAAATTGGTGACTTATTCATGTTATGTTACATGCAAGTTGTTAGGCCAAGACATGTATTATGTTTAGATCTACATTTAGACCTATGAAAATTGGATCCAAAATAAAAGTTCATATTTACATGCCTAGTTGAACTTGTGTAATTCCATATGTTTAAGATTCATGTTTATTGGATCCAAATTAAAAGTTCACATTCACATGTCTAGTTGAACTTGTGTAATTCTATATGCTTAAGGTTTATGTTTATTGGACCCAAAATAAAAGTTTGTATTTACATGCCTAGTTGGATTTGGGTAATTTCATATGCTTAAAGACTCATGTTAGTTGGACCCAAAAATGCAAGTTCATTATTTTACGCCACATATACATGACACATGTTTAGTTAGATCCTTATTATTTTATGTTGTGTGAATGGTACACGCTCCCTTCTTTCCCCTTTTGTATATAAGTTAGGCTAAGTTACTAACATTCAATGTGAATTTTGCGAACGTATGACGGGGGTAACGTTGGGAAAACCTTAAAAATTATTATTATTGGCATAATTTGGCTCATAAATAAATGAATGGTTAGTGGCATAAAAATGGTATAATTTATATACCAAAAATTTTGAATATGATTCAGAGGAAAAATTGGGCATGACTTGAATGGCAATAATTGTGGAAAATTTACATATAAATATGAAAAGTAAATATGTAAATTAAGTAAAAGACGAATATGCCTAACCCGAGGTTAGATTGAGTTACAGTGTAAGACTGCCCGGAACCGCCCCGCACATTCAGCAACCGTAACATTATATATCTAATGTGAGAGGTTAGTGCATCAAGCCCAAAAGAACCCGAGGTTAGATTGAGTTGCGATGTAAGACTGCCCGAAACCGACCGACACATCCAACAACCGCAACAATGCATATCTAATGTGAGTGGTTGGTGTTTTAATGAATGAATTAATGCTAAGACAAGAATGATAGGGTTAAGTTAATTAAGGTAACACTTAACCAATGCAACATGTTAACTAAACTGTTGGGTGGGGTTAGGTTAATTTGAAAACACTTAACCATTTTAACATGTTGATTAGGAAACCCTAGTAACGGGGACCGGTTTCAGCAATAACCCACATAGATATATCATGGTACCCTGAACTAGGCAGGGTGGGGCACAATTACTGGGCTGATTATAAGCGGTCAAAACAATGGCGGGTGGTGCGTTAGTGTAGGTTCCGACGGAGTGCGGTCATGCACGTACTCCGGAGTGGAAAAAGCAGGCATTGGGCATCTGTAGTTATACTCTGTGCATCTTGAATTGTGTCGGGTTGTCACCATAGGATTTGATACACCCCATGGTGGGACAAGCACAGGTATCTACAATCATGCGGGGCCGAATGACACAAGTGGTAAACGTATACGAGTAGGAGCCGATCGATAAAAAGGGGATCATTTATCTTGGACACATGGTGCTAGTTGAAACACTTGTAAGGGGGTGCAGAGAAGTAAAATGGGTGCGATAACATATTCAGCCTTATTATCTTATTTCTAGGGTGTTGTCCTAGATTCAGTTTATTCATGTCATAACCCTTTTCTTATTTACATGCTAAATTGTCGCTGGACTTACCAGAATCATGTTTGATCCATTTTATTTCGTCTTCTTTTCTTCCGTTCCCCCTCCCCCCCAAGGTCCGCAGGAAGGGAATACTTCAGCTTAGATCGGATCATTTCCAGCTTGAAGAGAGTAGATGTATTGCTTGGAATCTTTTTCCTCGGGCTATGGCTTTGGATACTCTCTTATTGGGGATTTATGCTGCCTTACTGTTGTTTTAATGCTTCCTTTTGTTTTAATTCAAGACAGAGTTTTTGTTGTAATAATGTGGAAGTTGGTTTGAGACAGTTGTTGTAATGTTTTATCTGAACCACGTACTTATGAAATAAATTTAGTTTTTCCGCTGTTTATATGCCTGTCTTGTAAATTATCTGTATCTTTTACCGGTAATGCTCCACCAAAGTTAAGGCATTCCCTTTGTGAGTGAACTTAACGGAGACGGGGTGTTTCACTTGGTATCAGAGCTGATGGTTGCCAGATCAGATAAAATTTTTGGAAACTAATTTTCGAAAAGAAGTTTAAAGAAGCATTTTCAAGAAAAGTGTTGTTTTAAAAAAGGCATAATTCCCCCCAAAGCCATATGTACTATCTTCCTATCCTTTGTTTTGAATCTTTTCTTTTTCGTTTCAGCATGTCTGGGGATCTTAACCTTCCAGAGGGTGTACCGGTACCTGGCTGGTTCAGAAGGTACCTAGAGGCTAAGGCTAATGATGCAGGCCCAGCAGACGTTACTCCTCCCCCAGTCACAGTTGTTCCTCCTCCCCCTCCTCCTCCTCCTCGTGCAAATGATTTCTCCAAGATATGTAGGGATTTTCGAGTCATGGGTGGAAAGAACTTTAATGGAACCGAGTTATTTGTAGTAGCAAGAAACTGGCTCAAATAAACCGAGGATCTGTTTGCTATCTTCGAAGTGAACGATAGGCAGCAGATACAGTTGGTCGTGCGGTTGCTTAAAGATGAAGCCTCTTATTGGTGGGAAGTTACTAATGCCGAGAGACCAGTTGAAACTTGGGAGGATTTCAGAATGAGGTTTGAAATGATATTCCTCTCACAAGCTGAACGTAGCCTACAGATGGAGAAATTCTTAACTTTCAAACAAGGAAGTATGTCGGTCAAGGAATACGTCAACCAATTCAACCAGCTAGCTAGATTCGGACTAGAGTTAGTGAACACTCCCCATAAGAAGGCTCTCCGTTTTGTTAAAGGATTGAATGGGCCATTGCATAGCCTAGCTATGTCCCATATACCTATGGGTGCAACTTATGAGAGACTGGTGGACATGGCACTGCTACAGGAGGAAGACAAGGATGGCAACAAAGAGGCAAAGGTGTAAGTACCTCAAAATAAGAAAGTGGAGGGATCCCAGAATAAGAAGACAGACTCAAAGAAGGGCGGGAAGAACAACAACCCCGTGACAAGAGGAAGTGTAATTTTTGTGGCATTCCTGGACATCTGATTAAGGACTGCAGGAAGAAAAAGAGGAAGATGGGTGGTTGTTTTCGCTGCGGCGAGACATGACACATGGCTAAGGACTGCCCAAGAAAGCAAGGGAAAGGGCAGAGGATTGGATCTACTTCTGGAGGGAAGGTTCATGCTCTCATGGCACCTCCGCAAAAATGAGGTAGAAATATTTCTGTTGAGAGTTTAGTTTATCTTTTTGATCGTCCTGTTCGTACACTCTTTGATTCTGGCGCATCGCACTCTTTATATCCACTGCTTTAGTTGAATCTCTGCACCTAAACACCAGTATAGTAGAGGATCCCTTGGTTGTTTCAAATCCAATTGGGGGCTTGGCCTATTTGTCTATGCTTTGTTTGGATTTGGAAATTTCTATACTAAGCATTGGGTTTAGATGTAATGCCTATGTTTTGGGCTTCACGGGCTATGGGTTGATTCTAGGCATGGATTGGTTATCCAATAATGGTGCCATCCTCGATTGTGAAAAGAGAGTGGTTAGACTTATAACTCGCCTCGGTAACACTCTCGAAATCTCTTGTAATCCCATACACTCTGTCATGCTTAGCTACCTAGAATCTATTGATACGTCTGTTGAAAACTTGCAGTCTATTAGAGTAGTCCGTGAATACTCAGATGTATTCGAAGAGGTGAAGGGATTACCTCCGAAGCGGGAGATAGACTTCCGCATATACGTTGTTGATAATGCAAACCCTGTAGCTCTACCCGTTAGACATATGGCTCCAAAGGAGAGAAAAGAGCTCAGCAAGCAAGTCAAAGAGCTGCTCGAAAAAGGGTTTAGAAGGCTGAGTATTTCTGAATGGGGTGCTCCAGTAGTATTCACAACCAAAGCGGATGGTTCACTTCGTCTATGCGTTGATTATAGGGAGCTAAACAAGCTGACCAAGAAGAATAAACACCCAATTCCAAGAATAGACGACTTGTTTGATCAGCTTGTAGGTGCGTCGATTTTCTCCCAACTAGATCTGGCTACCAGGTTTCATCAGCTAAGAGTGGCTGAAGACAGCATTGGTAAGACCGCGTTCAGAACCCCGGATGGTTTCTTCGAATGGCTTGTCATGCCTTTCGGCTTGACAAACGCACCCGCTTACTTCGTTGACTTGATAAGCTGGGTGTTCAGGGAGTTCCTTAATAAGTTTGTGGTGGTCTTCGTAGATGACATTTTGATTTTCTCGAAGAATGAAGAAGAGCATGCTTTGCATTTAAGGGAAGTCATGGATACTCTTCGTGTACATCAGCTAAAAGCCAAATTCTCCAAATGCCATTTCTTGAGAGAAGATGTGAGGTTTCTTGGACATGTGGTGTCCAAAGAGGGGATAGCTGTGGACCCCGCAAAAGTAGTTGCGGTGCAAGATTGGAAGGTTCCACGGAATGCAACCGAAGTCTGAAGCTTTCTTGGGCTAGCGGGTTTTTACCGAAAGTTCATTAAAGACTTTGCGAAAATCTCAGCCCCACTCACAAGATTGACAAAGAAGAACCTAACTTTCGCTTGGGACTTGGATTGTGATATTGCTTTCCAACGTTTGAAAACGGCTCTAACAACAGCCCCGGTTCTAACATTGCCAGATGGGAGAAAAATGTTTACCGTATACGCAGAGGCATGCGGTACAGGATTAGATGTTGTCTTGATGCAAGAAGGCAAGGTAGTTTGTTATGGGGGAAGGCAATTGAAGGTACATGAGAAGAACTACCCAACTCATGATTTGGAGCTAGCTGCCATTGTTTTCGCTCTTAAGTCATGGCGTCATTATCTACTAGGAGAAAGGTTTGAATTGTTTACTGGCCATAAATCGTTAAAGTACCTTTTCTCACAGAAAGATCTTAACTTAAGACAACAAAGGTGGATGGAATTTCTGGCCTCATATGATTTTGAGATTTCCTATACCCCTGGCAAGGGCAATGTAGTAGCAGACGCATTGAGTAGAAAGAAGCTGACCTTAAGTCCTCTCTTTGTAGAAAGGCAAAGCTTGGAGCACATAGCAAACTTTAACTTTAGACCCTCTCTGAAATTGTACCTGGTCTGTTACCATCGCTAGAGGTACGGTCTACTCTTTTGGACTCAATAGGAACCGCGCAACGTGAAGACCCTCAGCTAGTTGATATGATGGATAAGCTAATTAGGGGTGAGACTTCTAGTCACCTCAATAGATACTCCATTGATGATAAGGGTTGGTTGAGACGGGATGGAAGACTATGCATCCCACAAGCAAGGGATTTGGTGAAGACGGTTCTCGAAGAAGCACACCATTCTAAGCTGACCATACACCCAGGCGGAGATAAGATGTATAAAGACATAAAAAGGATTTTCTTTTGGAATGGCATGAAGAGGGATGTAGCTGAGTTCGTCGCTAAGTGCTTAATATGCCAGCAAGTCAAAGCGGAGCAGAAGAAGCCTGGTGGTCTGCTCCATCCTCTAGAGGTCCCACAGTGGAAATGTGATAGCATTTCGATGGACTTTGTGGATGGGTTGCCTAGGTCAAGAAGGGGAAATACCAGTATTTGGGTAATAGTGGACAAGCTCACTAAAAGCGCTCACTTTATACCTGTTAAGAGTAGAAGGACTGCCTCGTCCCTAACATCCATTTATCTTAAAGAGATAGTTCGACTCCATGGGATACCTTCCAGCATAGTGAGTGATCGAGATCCTATCTTTACGAGCGAGTTTTGGAAGAGTTTGCAGGAGGCTGTAGGCGTATAATTATGCTTAAGCACGGCCTATCACCCCCAAACTGATGGTCAGACGGAAAGGGTGAACAAAGTATTGGAAGACCTCTTGAGATTGTGCATTCTCGACTTTGGAGGAACATGGGAAGATCAACTTCCTTTGGTGGAATTCTCTTACAACAATAGCTACCAAGCCACTATAGGCATGGCACCCTTCGAAGCTTTATATGGAAGACCATGCCGATCACCAACTTGTTGGTGGGACTCTACAGACAAGCTTGTACTTGGGCCAGACATGATTAGAGAAACCTTAGAAAAGGTGGACTTGATAAGAAGACGGGTGAAGGCTGCACAAGATAGACAGAAGTCCTACACAGACAAAAGAAGGACCGATCTTGAGTTTGAGGTTGGAGATAAGGTGTTCCTTAAAGTATCTCCTTTGAGGAATGTCATTCGCTTTGGGTCCATAGGAAAGCTAGCACCAAGATTTGTAGGACCATTTCCTATCATTGAAAGGATTGGGATGATGGCTTATAGAGTAGAGCTACCCGAAAGACTGGGTGGAGTTCATAATGTTTTTCATGTTTCTCAACTACGAAAGTGCTTACATGAGTCTGCGGATGTTATGGAGCCAACTATACTAGAGGAAGTAGAAGTGGAAAGAGAAGCGACTGTGAGTAGTGTTCCAACTCGTATCTTAGGTATGGAAGTCAAAAGGCTACACAATCGAGAAGTTAAGCTTGTTAAAGTTCAATGGAGTGACGTTGAGGAAGACGCAACTTGGGAAACTGAGAGGAAAATACGCCCAGCCTACCCTTTTCTTTTTGAGGGTACCTCCTTGATCTCTTTTTCCATAAGTTTATTCATACTTATATCTATCTTTTAAGTATATCTCCTCGGCCCTATTCTTTATCCTTAGGTAGAAACTAATGGATGTAAACATGTATTTGAAACATGTTATGATAGATGGTTGCGAGTGGTTGCTAGTGGTTGCTCGTGGATGCATACACACACACATTAGGTACTAGATCGGCTCAGTCACTTTCATGTTGCATATGCATATATGTATTTGTATATAGATTGGAACTTGATGTGTTATCATATCGACGTTGCATTTGTATGACTGATTGAGCACTCATGTAGAAAGTATGATTAGGAATAATTGCATGCATAATGGACTCATGGCACTGACATAATTCGCATTAAGGAGGTCAGCTGAATCAGTAGACCGCCTGATTTTGCACTAGAAAAGGACATGTACACACACTATGCATATGATCATGAAAGCATTAGAAGTCTTTTAAGGACAATGGACGCCTGTGTTTGAGGGTTGAGTATATGGACGATTGGATGGTAGGATATACATTCTTCTTGACTTGAAGATTTCGGGGACGAAATCCTTTAAGGAGGGGAGAATGTAACACAATAAATTTTCTGTGTCTATTAAAAGAACGAATTAAAGAATACCTAATTTTAAAGTGAGAATTAAGGGAAACGGGTTACGCCATTTTGTTCATCTTGAAATTCTGCTTGGGATAGAGTCCAAGTTTTCGTAAATCTGACTTCGTATGAGGAAGTTATGGCCCTCAGAAGTTTCAGCAATTTAAATAAATTGAAAACAGTTCGGGGTTGAAATTAAAAATTCAAACAAAATACAAAGAAGCGGGCTGGGCAGGATTTCTCCCGCCCCAGGGTCGACCGGGGGTCGACCTGGGGGTCGACCGACCCCACCTACCTCCTGGGGCAGATCTGAAATGAGACGATACTGACTAGTTGCTGAGTCTTTTCTGACCTGTTGCTGAGTCACTAGGGCATAGTTGGCAATTCTGGATAACTCTATCTTGTTTGGACGGTTGTGATTGCTCCTAGAACGATCTAACGACTCACATAAGATTAAACTTCTATAAAAGCAACCCTAATCCTCAAACCCTAAATCACACAAATTCATTCCAAGGAGCCACCATGCTGTCCATGATCGTTCTAGCCTAGCCACCATTTCTTCTTCAATTAGAAAACGAGTTAAAAGCTACGAATCAAAACTAACCTAGAGAATTGATAGTCTTCTTCAAGGGATTGCTTTTCAAATTCAGAAATCAAATCCCAGAAAACAAGACTTTCTTTTGTTTGTAAGTCCTGTTATTATTTAGATGTGAACGATTAAAAGTTATGATTTGTAATAAAATGAAAACTAGCGTTATTCATAGTTGTAAGATAATGATGATGCTGATTCATGCCTATTCTAGTAACGATTCTATCATATATGCTTATGAGATTATTGTGGATATTATGTTGGTGTTAAACCAATCATGTATTATGTAAAGTTTGGTGACCTATTCATGTTATGTTACATGCAAGTTGTTAGGCTATTGTGGTTATTATGTTGATATAAACCAATCATGTAAAATTGGTGACTTATTCATGTTATGTTACATGCAAGTTATTAGGCTGTTGTGGTTATTATGTTGATATAAACCAATCATGTAAAATTGGTGACTTATTCATGTTATGTTACATGCAAGTTGTTAGGCCAAGACATGTATTATGTTTAGATCTACATTTAAACCTATGAAAATTGGATCCAAAATAAAAGTTCATATTTACATCCCTAGTTGAACTTGTGTAATTCCATATGTTTAAGATTCATGTTTATTGGATCCAAATTAAAAGTTCACATTCACATGTCTAGTTGAACTTGTGTAATTCTAAATGCTTAAGGTTTATGTTTATTGGATCCAAAATAAATGTTTACGTTTACATGCCTAGTTGGATTTGGGTAATTTCATATGCTTAAAGACTCATGTTAGTTGGACCCAAAAATGCAAGATCATTATTTTACGCCACATGTACATGACACATGTTTAGTTAGATCCTTATTATTTTATGTTGTGTGAATGGTACATGCTCCCTTCTTTCCCCTTTTGTATATAAGTTAGCCTAAGTTACGAGCCTAACATTCTATGTGAATTTTGCGAACGTATGACGGGGGTAACGTTGGGAAAACCTTAAAAATTATTATTATTGGCATAATTTGGCTCATAAATAAATGAATGGTTAGTGGCATAAAAATGGTATAATTTATATAACAAAAATTTTGAATATGATTTAGAGGAAAAATTGGGCATGACTTGAGTGGTAATAATTTTGGAAAATTTACATATAAATATGAAAAGTAAATATGTAAATTAAGTAAAAGACGAATACGCCTAACCCGAGATTAGATTGAGTTACGGTGTAAGACTGCCCGGAACCGCCCGGCACATCCAGTAACCATAAAAATATATATCTAATGTGAGAGGTTAGTGCATCAAGCCCAAAAGAACCCGAGGTTAGATTGAGTTGCGGTGTAAGACTGCCCGGAACCGAGCGGCACATCTAGCAACCACAACAACACATATTTAATGTGCGTGGTTGGTGCTTTAATGAATGAATTAAAACTAAGACAAGAATGATAGGGTTAAGTTAATTAAGGCAACACTTAACCAATGCAACATGTTAACTAAACTGATGGGTGGGGTTAGGTTAATTTGAGAACACTTAACCATTTTAACATGTTGATTAGGAAACCCTGGTAACAGGGATCCGTTTCAGTAGTAACCTACACAGATGTATCATGGTACCCTGAACTAGGCAGGGTTGGGCACAATTACTGGGCTGATTATAAGCGGACAAAACAACGGCGGGTGGTGCGTTAGTGTAGGTTCCGACGGAGTTCGGTCGTGCACGTACTCCGGAGTGGAAAAAGCAGGCACTGGGCATCAGTAGTTATACTTTGTGCATCTTGAATTTTGTCGGGTTACCATCATAGGATTTGATACACCCCATGGTAGGACCAGCACAGGTATCTACAATCATGCGGGGCCGAATGACACAAGTGGTAAACGTATACGAGTAGGAGACGATCGATAAAAAAAGGATCATTTATCTTGGACACATGGTGCTAGTTGAAACACTTGTAGGGGGGTGCAAAGAAGTAAAATGGGTGCGATAGCATATTCAGCCCTATTATCTTATTTCTAGGGTGTTGTCCTAGATTCAGTTTATTCATGTCATAACCCTTTTCTTATTTACGTGCTAAATAGTCACTGGACTTACCAGACTCATGTCTGACCCATTTTCTTTCGTCTTCTTTTCTTTCGTCCCCCCCCCGGGGAGGTCCGCAGGGAGGGAATATGTAACACCCCGTGAATTCTATAACTATGAAAGTCACAAATTAAAGTATAATTAATTTGAAATCAAAGAACTAAGGGAAACGGGTTACGCCATTGCGTTCGTCTCGGAAAAATACGCGAAATAGAGTCCGAGTTTTCGAAAAACGGAGTCCGTATGAAGAAGATATGGCCTTCGGAAGTTTTTAAATTAAATTTAAAATTCAAACAGAATAAAACAATTAAAAATTCCGAAGTGGGGCCCGATGGGCCAGGGCGGGGAAAGGCCCGCCTGACGCACCCAGGTCGACTGGGCTGTCGACCTGGTCTAACCAGGTCGACAGGCCTGTCGACAGGGCTGTCGACAGGGGTGTCGACCTGGTCCAGAGCCAGGTCGAGCCCAGTCCAACCTGGCTGGCCTATTCTATGTTGGTCGATTTTCTGTGGTCTGCTTTGTCATTAGGGCTAGGTGGCAAGCTCTAATTGGTCTCTCTTTCGAATGAATGGCTACGATCAATCCAAGCAACATCAATGGCCCTAATCAGTTCATTACCCCTATAAAAACAACCCTAGACTAACCCTAATCTATTCATTCAAAAATAAGAACAAAGCCGCCATGTTGCTGAGGAGCATCTAGGAGTAGCCACCAAATTGGAGAGAAGATTAGGAGGAAAATTCTAAAGCCTAAAGCAATTCAAGCAAATCAAATCAACGCCTACGTCAAAAGGAGTCGCATCTCTAATTCCTAAATTAGAGAATTCGCCGCAACGATTGTAAGTAGAGTATTATTTTGGTATGAACAAATAATTGTGTGGATATGTATACTTGATTTGTGGCGATAAAATAATTCATATTTGTGCGTTGGAATATTGTATACGTTTGGATGTTCTTGAATTATGTTATTCATTATGAAAAACTACATGCGGTAGTTTTATGCAAGTATGACGTTTGGATATTCGCAAAATATGTAATTTATGTTGAAGCTACATGTATGTAGTTGATTAATTGAAATCATGCAAGTTTGGGATTTTGTTACTATGCCATCATAATGTGTATTTTTACACAAACATCATTTTTGTGAAGTAATTGGAATAAGGTTGGGATTATCATAATTTATATGAAATTATATTGAAAAGTTTGGCACCATGATCTATGTATTAAGCCATGTTTTGTACTAGAAACCTATTTGCAAACTTATGAATATGGCTAGGCTATGATCGATATTTCGCATAATTGAAACCATGTTAGGTCTATATTGTTAACAAGAATTATATGATGACATATGTGGTACATGGCTAGGTTAGATTCAAAAATCCCTTTTTGCAAGTTTACATGACTAAAGTAAAGATCATGATTTCATGTTAGAAATATTTATGCCATAGTTATGTGAACAAATTTAACTATACTTATGCCATGCTTATGTTTGACATTATGCCATGCTTATGTTTGACATTATGCCATGCTTATGTTAGAAATATTTATGCCATGCTTATGTTTGACATTATGCCTAAACAAAAATATAGGTTCATGTTGTAGTTAAGCCCATGTGTTAATAGTGATATTCTTAACTTAACTACAAGTTTACATGGTTTGATTCATGTCACTTATGCTTTTATGATCAAAGTATATGTTACTACTATGCAAGTACACCAGTTTCTATTTTGTATTTCCAACGTCATATTGCAAGTTCATACGCTCACCTTACCCTTTTTGTGTATGTAATCACGCTTTAAGCCTCCCCTCTTTCGCATGGCTAAGTTGGGCTTAAAAAGGTTAAGCCCAACATATAAACGAACGTATTAAACGGGGGAAAATAACGTTGGGCTAAATTAATTAATAAATGAAAATATAAAGTAGAAGGGCCCAAATTCAAGTATGGGTTGGGCCCATGATTGGTGTAACCTTTACACCATTAACTTAATAATGGGCCGCAAATATTTACATATAAATAAAGAAGAAAGACAAAATATGTAAATGTAGAACATACGATGTGTTTAACCCGAGGTTGGATTGAGTTGTGATGTAAACCTGCCCGGAACCGCCCGGCTGTCCAGTAGTCACAACAATACCTATCCCATGTGGGAGGTTAAACATGGAGCCCAAGAAGGACCCGAGGTTAGACTGAGTTGTGGCGTAAGACTGCCCGGAACCAACCGGCAACAGGCAGCCACAACAATACCTGTCTAATGTGAGAGGTCAGGGCCTTAATAAGACGATTAAGGCTGAGTCAGGATTGTTAGGATTAAGTGAACTAAAGACTTAATCAAAATGGAACATGCTAAACTAAACGGACTGGTGGGGTTAGGTTAGAAAACACTTAACCAACTTAGCATGTGGTTAGAGATAGAAAACCTAGTAACGGGGGACCCTTTTCAGCAGTAACCCTAGAAGGTGTATCAGGAAACCCTGAAACTAGGCAGGGTGGGGCACGATTACTGGGCTGATTGTAAGAGGTCAAATCGACGGCGGTGGTGTAGCAGTGTAGGTTCTAACGGGGTGCGGGCGTGCACACACTCCGGCGCAGAAAAATAAGGCACTGGACACCAGTAGCATACCTGTGCACTCTAGGATTGTGTCGGGCCGCCACCATGGGACTTGATACACCCCATGGTGGGACCAGCATAGGTAACTACAACATCGGGGGCCGTAAGACACATGTAACGATGCGAGTAGGAGCCGATCATCATTGAATGGATCACATCACCCTGATTATGGGGTGCCAGTTGGAAACTAGTTTATACGGGTTCAGAGATTAACATGGGGTACGATAGTGTATTCGACCCTAGACAACTTAACCAAGTTATAGTGCTTTCCCACTTCTTGTTATACTTATCATACCCAGTTCTTTATTCATAGACAAAATAGTACTAGACTTACTCAGGCTTTATGTCTGACTCTACTTTTCTTTCGTCTTCTTTTCTTCCGTTTCCCCCCCCCCCCCAGGTCCACAGGGAGGGAACACAGCAGCTTGACCAGCCTTAGCATCCAGCTTGAAGAAGAGAAATGTATTGCTTGGTCCTTTTCGTCTTGAACTATGGCTTTGGACAACCACTATGGGGCTTTTGCAGTTTATCTATGTTTTATTTATGCTTCTTTAAATAATGTAATCAAGACAGATTATGAAAGTATTATGTTGTGTTTTCGGAAAGGATGTAAGACAATTATGGTGATGTTGTTGTAACACGTATTTGCTTTTATAAAATAAAAGTTCTTGTTTTTCCGCTGCTTACAAATATGTGTTCTTATATCTGTCTTGTATATCTGTGACTTATACTTATAAACCTCCACCAAAATTAGGGCATTCCCTTTGAGAGTGACCCTAACGGAGGTGGGGTGTTTCACTTGGTATCAGAGCATAGGTTTACTAGATAAGATAAAAAGTTTTGAAAAATTATTTTCAAAAAGGAAATTTAAAGAAGCATTTTTAAAGGAAAAATATTATTTTATTTTTTAAAAAAAAGGCAAAGTCCACTCCCCAAAGCCATAGGTACTATCTCTTATCCTTCGTTTTGAATCTATCCTTTTTGTTTCAGCATGTCTGAAGACCTTAACTTGCCGGAAGGGGTGCCAATACCTGGTTGGTTTAGGCGGTTCTTAGAAGCAAGAGCCACTCAGCCAGGTCCTACCGTTCCTCCTCCCCCAGCTGCCGGAAATCATCCAGCTGCAGCGGCACCTTTTCCTCCACCTCCTCCTCGGGGAAACACGTTTGCTAAGATATGTAAAGATTTTAAAGCTATGGGAGGAAGGGATTTCCATGGAACTGAGTCCTTCGTGGCAGCTAGAAATTGGCTGAAAGAAACGGAGGACCTATTCATCATCTTTGAGGTAGAAGATAGACAAAAAGTACAACTGGCAGTATGGCTATTGAAGGGCGAGGCTTCCTACTGGTGGGAAGTCACTAATGCTGAAAGACCAGTGGAGACATGGGAGGACTTTAGGGCAAGGTTTGAGACTAAATTTCTCTCAGATGCGGAAAGAAGTTTGCAGTTGGAAAAATTCTTATTTCTTAAGCAAGGGGACAAGACAATCAGAGAGTATGTGAATCAGTTCGATGAGCTGGCTAGGTTTGGGCTTGACCTAGTCAACACCCCGCACAAGAAGGCTCTCCGTTTCGTCAAAGGGTTGAATGAGCCATTACACAGTTTGGCCATGACCCATATACCCATGGGAGCCACGTATGAAAGACTGGTGCAAATGGCATTGCTGAATGAAGAGGATAAGGGCAAGAAGGAGACAAAGGCAGAAAGCTCTCAAGGGAAGAAAGAGGGTTTGCAGCCTAAGAAGACAGACTTTAAGAAGGGCGGGAAAGGCAACAAAGAGAAGAGGAAGTGTAATTTCTGTGGCAAAGTGGGGCACTTAGTAAAGGACTGCCGGAAAAAGAAGGCCAAGGAGAATGGAGGGTGTTTTTCGTGCGGTCAGACAGGCCACAGGGCTAAGGACTGCCCAAAGAAACGAGGACAGGGGCAGGGCGCTGGATCCACCCCAGGGGCACAGGTTCATGTGCTAGAAGCGCCACCATTGCAACAGCGAGGTATAAATACTTCTGTAGAAAGCGTAGTTTATCTTTATGATCACCCCGTTCGCACTTTATTTGATTCTGGCGCATCACACTCCTTTATCTCGTCTGCTTTAGTAGAATCTCTGCACCTAAAAACTAGTATGGTAGAGGACCCCTTAATTGTTTCAAACCCAATTGGGGGCCCAGCTCATTTGTCTATGATCTGTCTGGATTTGAAAATTTCTATCCTAAGTGTTGAATTTCAATGTAGTGCCTTTGTTTTGGGCTTTTCGGGGTATGGTTTGATTTTGGGTATGGATTGGCTATCCAGTAATGGGGCCATCCTTGATTGTGAGAAAAGGGTTGTTAGGCTCCTAACCCAGCTCGGTAATACTTTGGAAATTTCTTGTAATCCCTCGTATGCGGTTATGCTTAGTTATCTTGAATCGCTAGATGCCTCTGTTGAAAATTTGCAATCAGTTAGAGTGGTCCGGGAATATCCGGATGTCTTCGAAGAGGTGAAGGGCTTGCCTCCGAAGCGGGAAATAGACTTCCGCATATATCTTGTAGATAATGCAAAGCCCGTTGCGTTGCCCGTTAGGCACATGGCTCCACGAGAAAGGAAAGAGCTCAGTAAACAGATTAAAGAGCTTCTAGAAAAGGGGTTCATTAGGAGGAGCATTTCAGAATGGGGCGCTCCAGTGGTGTTCGCTACAAAGGCGGATGGTTCACTCCGTCTATGTGTTGACTATAGGGAGCTCAACAAGCTAACGAAAAAGAATAGGCACCCTCTCCCTAGAATTGACGATTTATTTGACCAGCTTGTAGGAGCGTCTGTTTTCTCCCAACTCGATTTAGCAACCGGTTTTCATCAGCTAAGGGTGGCTGAAGATAGCATCGATAAAACGGCGTTCAGAACCCCAGACGGCTTCTTTGAATGGCTTGTCATGCCTTTCGGCTTGACAAATGCACCTGCTTACTTCGTGGACCTGATGAGTAGGGTATTTAGAGATTTCCTCAACAAATTCGTAGTGGTCTTCGTAGACGATATCCTTATCTTCTCAAAGAGTGAAGAGGAGCATGCTCAGCACTTAAGGGCAATTATGGAAACTTTGCGAGTCCATCAATTAAAAGCCAAATTCTCCAAATGCCACTTTTGGAGAGAAGAGGTGAGGTTCCTTGGGCACATAGTATCCAAACAAGGGTTAGCAGTGGACCCTACTAAGGTAGTGGCAGTACAGGATTGGAAGACACCAAGGAATGCGACTGAGGTCCGAAGCTTTCTAGGACTAGCAGGTTTCTATCGAAAATTCATAAGGGATTTTGCGAAAATCTCAGCTCCGCTCACGAAGTTGACCAAGAAGAACCTAGTGTTCAATTGGGACATGGATTGCGAGTTTGCTTTCCAACGACTGAAAAGGGCTCTTACAACAGCCCCAGTTTTGACACTGCCAGATGGGAGCAAGATGTTCACTGTTTATACGGATGCATGTGGGACAGGGCTAGGCGCCGTCTTAATGCAAGAAGGAAGGGTAGTAGCTTATGGCGGGAGGCAGTTGAAAGTGCACGAAAAGAACTACCCAACCCACGATCTTGAGTTAGCCGCCATCGTCTTTGCACTCAAGTCTTGGCGACACTATCTCCTAGGTGAGAAGTTCGAACTTTACACTGACCATAAATCGTTGAAATATCTTTTCTCGCAGAAGGATCTTAACTTAAGGCAACAAAGATGGATGGAGTTTCTTGCCTCATACGATTTCGAGATCTCCTACACTCCGGGCAAAAGCAACGTAGTAGCAGACGCGTTGAGCCGAAAGAAATTGACCCTAAGCCCGTTGTTTGTTGAAAGACAAAGCCTAGAGTTTATAGCCAGCTTCGACTTTAGGCCTTCCTCCGATTTCGTACCAGGCTTGCTAGCATCTCTCGAAGTGCGCCCAACCTTAGTGGATTCAGTAGGGACAGCACAACGCGAAGACCCTCAGCTTGTGGAAATAATTGATATGTTAATTAGGGGTGAGACTTCAAGTCACCTCAACAGATACTCCATCGACGATAAAGGTCTGCTAAGGCGAGACGGAAGACTATGCGTCCCACAGACAAAAGATTTAATAAAGAAGGTTCTCGAGGAAGCACATCACTCCAAGATGACGATACACCCAGGCGGAGATAAAATGTACAAAGACATAAAAAGGACTTTCTTCTGGAACGGCATGAAAAAGGACGTGGCAGAGTTCGTTTCTAAGTGTATGGTGTGCCAACAGGTTAAGGCGGAACAGAAAAAGCCTGGCGGACTGCTACATCCTTTAGAGGTCCCGTAGTGGAAGTGGGATAGCATCTCAATGGACTTCATCGATGGGCTGCCTAGGTCTAGGAGAGGCAACACTAGCATTTGGGTAATAGTGGATAGGCTTACTAAAAGCGCCCACTTTTTACCTGTCAAAAGTAAAAGAACTGCCTCATCCCTAGCATCACTTTACCTTAAGGAAATCGTTCGACTCCATGGAATACCATCTAGCATTGTTAGTGACCGAGACCCCATCTTCACCAGCGAGTTTTGGCGAAGTCTGCAAGAAGCAGTAGGAACGCAGTTATGCTTGAGCACAGCCTATCATCCCCAAACCGACGGCCAAACAGAGAGAGTGAACAGAGTTTTGGAAGACCTTCTAAGACTATGCGTCCTTGACTTCGGAGGGACATGGGAAGACCACCTTCCTTTGGTGGAATTTGCCTACAACAACAGCTATCAAGCAACCATCGGAATGGCGCCCTTCGAAGCTTTATATGGAAGACCGTGCCGATCGCCCACTTGTTGGTGGGAGGCTACTGATAAGCTCATACTTGGACCAGATATGATCCGAGAGACTTCAAAGAAAGTAGACTTAATACGAAGAAGGATGAAGACGGCCCAAGACAGACAAAAGTCCTATGCCGACAAGAGAAGGACCGACCTTGAATTTGAGGTTGGAGACAGAGTTTTTCTCAAGGTATCACCGCTAAGAAACGTTGTTCGTTTTGGAACCACAGGAAAGCTAGCGCCAAGATTCGTAGGGCCATTCCCTATTATCGAGAAAATTGGGAAAATGGCCTATAGATTAGAGCTACCCGAGAAGTTGGCCGGAGTTCACAACGTTTTTCATGTTTCACATCTCCGAAAATGTCTACATGAGTCTGCTGAAGTGGTAGAGCCAAATATCCTCGAAGAGGCCAAAGTGGAACGCGAAGCAACCATAAGGAGAGTTCCAACCCGCATCTTAGGAACGGAAGTGAAGAGGCTACGCAACCGTGAAGTCAAGCTCGTCAAAGTTCAGTGAAGCGACGCCGAGGGAGACGCGACTTGGGAAACTGAAGCTAGAATCCGCACAACCTACCCTTTTATGTTCGAGGGTACATCCTTGATCTTTCCTTTTCCTTAAGTTGCGCTTTTTATCTATCTTTTTAGGTATACTTCCTCGACCTTATCTTTTAGGTAGAAACCCTTTGGATGGAAACATGTAATTGAAACATGTTATGGATGATGATTGCAAGTGGTTGCAAGTGATTGCTAGTGGTTGCTCGTGGTTGCATATACACACACAATCTAGGTTTTAGATCGGCTCAGTCACTTCATAATTGCATACGCATATATGTTTGCATTCGTATATGGTTGAACTCTAATGTGTTGTCATATGGATGTTGCATTTGTATTGAATGATTGTGCACTCATGTAGAATCATGAATAGGAAAATTTGCATACATAATGGATTCATGGCACATACATAATTCGCATTAAGGAGGTCAACTGAATCAGTAGACCGCCTGATTTTGCATTAGATAAGTACATGTATACACACACACTTTGCATATGTTCATGAAGCATTAGAAGTCTTTTAAGGACAATGGATGCTCGTGTTTGATGGATGAGTAGATGGATGATTGGATGTTAGGATATACATTCCTCCTAGCTTGAAGATTTCGGGGACGAAATCCTTTTAAGTGGGGGAGAATGTAACACCTCGTGAATTCTATAACTATGAAAGTCACAAATTAAAGTATAATTAATTTGAAATCAAAGAACTAAGGGAAACGGGTTACGCCATTGCGTTCGTCTCGGAAAAATACGCGAAATAGAGTCCGAGTTTTCGAAAAACGGAGTCCGTATGAAGAAGATATGGCCTTCGGAAGTTTTTAAATTAAATTTAAAATTCAAACAGAATAAAACAATTAAAAATTCCGAAGTGGGGCCCGATGGGCCAGGGCGGGGAAAGGCCCGCCTGACGCACCCAGGTCGACTGGGCTGTCGACCTGGTCTAACCAGGTCGACAGGGCTGTCGACAGGGGTGTCGACCTGGTCCAGAGCCAGGTCGAGCCCAGTCCAACCTGGCTGGCCTATTCTATGTTGGTCGATTTTCTGTGGTCTGCTTTGTCATTAGGGCTAGGTGGCAAGCTCTAATTGGTCTCTCTTTCGAATGAATGGCTTCGATCAATCCAAGCAACATCAATGGCCCTAATCAGTTCATTACCCCTATAAAAACAACCCTAGACTAACCCTAATCTATTCATTCAAAAATAAGAACAAAGCCGCCATGTTGCTGAGGAGCATCTAGGAGTAGCCACCAAATTGGAGAGAAGATTAGGAGGAAAATTCTAAAGCCTAAAGCAATTCAAGCAAATCAAATCAACGCCTACGTCAAAAGGAGTCGCTTCTCTAATTCCTAAATTAGAGAATTCGCCGCAACGATTGTAAGTAGAGTATTATTTTGGTATGAACAAATAATTGTGTGGATATGTATACTTGATTTGTGGCGATAAAATAATTCATATTTGTGCGTTGGAATATTGTATACGTTTGGATGTTCTTGAATTATGTTATTCATTATGAAAAACTACATGCGGTAGTTTTATGCAAGTATGACGTTTGGATATTCGCAAAATATGTAATTTATGTTGAAGCTACATGTATGTAGTTGATTAATTGAAATCATGCAAGTTTGGGATTTTGTTACTATGCCATCATAATGTGTATTTTTACACAAACATCATTTTTGTGAAGTAATTGGAATAAGGTTGGGATTATCATAATTTATATGAAATTATATTGAAAAGTTTGGCACCATGATCTATGTATTAAGCCATGTTTTGTACTAGAAACCTATTTGCAAACTTATGAATATGGCTAGGCTATGATCGATATTTCGCATAATTGAAACCATGTTAGGTCTATATTGTTAACAAGAATTATATGATGACATATGTGGTACATGGCTAGGTTAGATTCAAAAATCCCTTTTTGCAAGTTTACATGACTAAAGTAAAGATCATGATTTCATGTTAGAAATATTTATGCCATAGTTATGTGAACAAATTTAACTATACTTATGCCATGCTTATGTTTGACATTATGCCATGCTTATGTTAGAAATATTTATGCCATGCTTATGTTTGACATTATGCCTAAACAAAAATATAGGTTCATGTTGTAGTTAAGCCCATGTGTTAATAGTGATATTCTTAACTTAACTACAAGTTTACATGGTTTGATTCATGTCACTTATGCTTTTATGATCAAAGTATATGTTACTACTATGCAAGTACACCAGTTTCTATTTTGTATTTCCAACGTCATATTGCAAGTTCATACGCTCACCTTCCCCTTTTTGTGTATGTAATCACGCTTTAAGCCTCCCCTCTTTCGCATGGCTAAGTTGGGCTTAAAAAGGTTAAGCCCAACATATAAACGAACGTATTAAACGGGGGAAAATAACGTTGGGCTAAATTAATTAATAAATGAAAATATAAAGTAGAAGGGCCCAAATTCAAGTATGGGTTGGGCCCATGATTGGTGTAACCTTTACACCATTAACTTAATAATGGGCCGCAAATATTTACATATAAATAAAGAAGAAAGACAAAATATGTAAATGTAGAACATACGATGTGTTTAACCCGAGGTTGGATTGAGTTGTGATGTAAACCTGCCCGGAACCGCCCGGCTGTCCAGTAGTCACAACAATACCTATCCAATGTGGGAGGTTAAACATGGAGCCCAAGAAGGACCCGAGGTTAGACTGAGTTGTGGCGTAAGACTGCCCGGAACCAACCGGCAACAGGCAGCCACAACAATACCTGTCTAATGTGAGAGGCCAGGGCCTTAATAAGACGATTAAGGCTGAGTCAGGATTGTTAGGATTAAGTGAACTAAAGACTTAATCAAAATGGAACATGCTAAACTAAACGGACTGGTGGGGTTAGGTTAGAAAACACTTAACCAACTTAGCATGTGGTTAGAGATAGAAAACCTAGTAACGGGGGACCCTTTTCAGCAGTAACCCTAGAAGGTGTATCAGGAAACCCTGAAACTAGGCAGGGTGGGGCACGATTACTGGGCTGATTGTAAGAGGTCAAATCGACGGCGGTGGTGTAGCAGTGTAGGTTCTAACGGGGTGCGGGCGTGCACACACTCCGGCGCAGAAAAATAAGGCACTGGACACCAGTAGCATACCTGTGCACTCTAGGATTGTGTCGGGCCGCCACCATGGGACTTGATACACCCCATGGTGGGACCAGCATAGGTAACTACAACATCGGGGGCCGTAAGACACATGTAACGATGCGAGTAGGAGCCGATCATCATTGAATGGATCACATCACCCTGATTATGGGGTGCCAGTTGGAAACTAGTTTATACGGGTTCAGAGATTAACATGGGGTACGATAGTGTATTCGACCCTAGACAACTTAACCAAGTTATAGTGCTTTCCCACTTCTTGTTATACTTATCATACCCAGTTCTTTATTCATAGACAAAATAGTACTAGACTTACTCAGGCTTTATGTCTGACTCTACTTTTCTTTCGTCTTCTTTTCTTCCGTTGCCCCCCCCAGGTCCACAGGGAGGGAACACAGCAGCTTGACCAGCCTTAGCATCCAGCTTGAAGAAGAGAAATGTATTGCTTGGTCCTTTTCGTCTTGAACTATGGCTTTGGACAACCACTATGGGGCTTTTGCAGTTTATCTATGTTTTATTTATGCTTCTTTAAATAATGTAATCAAGACAGATTATGAAAGTATTATGTTGTGTTTTTGGAAAGGATGTAAGACAATTATGGTGATGTTGTTGTAACACGTATTTGCTTTTATAAAATAAAAGTTCTTGTTTTTCCGCTGCTTACAAATATGTGTTCTTATATCTGTCTTGTATATCTGTGACTTATACTTATAAACCTCCACCAAAATTAGGGCATTCCCTTTGAGAGTGACCCTAACGGAGGTGGGGTGTTTCAGAATACTTCAGCTTAGATCGGATCATTTCCAGCTTGAAGAGAGTAGATATATTGCTTGGAATCTTTTTCCTTGGGCTATGGCTTTGGATACTCTCTTATTGGGGATTTATGCTGCCTTACTGTTGTTTTAATGCTTCGTTTTGTTTTAATTCAAGACAGAGTTTTTGTTGTAATAATGTGGAAGTTGGTTTGAGACAGTTGTTGTAATTTTATATCTGAACCACATACTTATGAAATAAATTTAGTTTTTCCGCTGTTTATATGTCTATCTAGTAAATTATCTATATCTTTTACCTATATTGCTCCACCGAAGTTAAGGCATTCCCTTTGTGAGTGACCTTAACGGAGGTGGGGTGTTTCAGATGTTTCATGGCGGAACCAAGCGTAACCATTGTATCTACTGCGATCTACAGTCATGATAAGAGAATAATCCGCATAGCTGTGAAAGCTTACAGGTATGAATTTTTCCTGGGGGACCCAAGTGTAACCATTGTGTACCTGCAGTTCATATGACATATCTACAAGTGAAAGAGATGTAACCTCTAGAGTTACTAAAGGTAGAATGGAGTCATGTAATGTTGAGATATATTAGTGATGTGGAGCCACCTGTTTGATGCAGCACCGAGTCTTTGTGACTGGATTTGTCTTCGTGACTTGATTTGTCTGGTGACTTGATTGATCCTTATATCTTGAATTATTTCCATAATTTGATTATTTGTTTTTGTGACCCTTAGTAAAAGTAGTCAACGCTCAATGACCTCAGCTTTTCTTTTGATTATAAAATATCTTCCGCTGATCTGTCCATGACAAAATTCGCAGGGAAGTGATTTCCTATGGATATGGATGTTTTCTGGAGGATCCAAATGGAACCATTGTGTATCTGCGATTCATGAACAATCAACATATCAACATCACATTGGTACTTTCCGTATCTGTTTTCTTTTAAAAAGAATTTTTGAAATATTTTCATTGGGAATTAAAGCAAGGAAAATTTGTATGTCAATATTTTAGTCGTATGCCTGGCCAGCATATGCTTAATATCTGTGAGAACAACAATAGACTTGTCAAACTTCGAGTTATCAAGTATTTTCAAATAAATAATTTGAAATTGAAATATACTTAACTAAATAAGAAAGAAGATTTCAAAGTATTTTCAAGTCCATAGTTTGAAATAAAATACAAATGTTTTCTATATAAAAATTATAAATGATTTCGGATTTTGGAAATTCTCAAGTCGACAAATTTGTAACTTGAAAAGGAGATATTATTTATGCTCATCAACGAGTGTTGGAAAAAAAAATGGATTAAATGTAAGGAGCTGTGGTTGAACCTGGATTGTAACAAATAAGTGGAACGGCGGATAAGTAAACATTGTCAGATGGGATTTATAAAGAAGTTTGGGATAATTTGAGATGCATAAATCGAACTTATGCAGAAACTGAAATTTAAATGAGATGTGTTTTGAAAAGAAATTATATGGTTTGAATCTCGTAGAAGATTACATAGAATGAGAAATTGGGAGATATATCAAGAAAATTTGAGATAAAAATTGAATATAGTCTTAAAAGGCATGGAAATAAATAAAATCCATCGCGGAAGATGAAGAGAATCGTGTTTGATAAAAAAAATGAACTCCAAATATAAAGGAAATTTGATTTTCCGAGTTAATTAAAGAGAATCGATGACTTAAATATCGATATTTAAACCAGTTATGGAAAAATTCACACAAATATGAAAATTTGGAAGTATACATTGGATAACTCTGGCGTTCACTCTTTTTCGAGGACAAAAAATTTCAAAAAGGGGAAAATTGTAACATCCTAGAAATTTCGACAACTGGAATTTGGAATTTATTTGGCATTAAACTATTAATGATCAATTTTATTAATATTGGGATTAGAAATTTGAAATTGAATATATTGTTTTGAGTATGAATTGAATATTTAATTCAGAACAGTTATTTGAAACGCATATTTATTGCTGAATATTTGAATTGAATTTGGTTGGATATTTGAATCGAATGGAAATTCAATTGGAAAATATGAATTTAAAAATAAACATTATTAACGTCAAATGAATTAGAGATTTTATCTATTAAATTTTATGGAAAAATTGGCTTGGATATGTTTGCATATTAGTGTATATAAAGATATTGAATTTAACGTTTCAAATTTGAAACCTAAGAGGAGTTGTTGGATAAAAGGAATAAAATCTGTGAACCAATGAATAATTTAAATTAAAATAACGTTGTATATAAGCGGAGTCAGATTACAATTAAATTAATTTCATCAAACTTAGAACGTTGAAACGAAGAGGTACGTATAATTTTTGTTGTATTTGAAAACTGGGATTACGGTATGAATATCGAGCGTTTAACGTCAGTTTACGATGCCAGTTAAATATTTAATTAAAACATATACAACCTACCCCAGGAAAAAATTTCGCCGACCTACATTTGATAACACAGCTACCCTAAAACCTATTGGTTGGATTTCGTTCTTATCTCTTTCTTTTTCTTCTATAAAATCAGTATATTCTCCCCATTTTCCTTTAGCAAAATCCATTCTTTCCCCCAAAATTAGAACTCCCAAATCGATGAGAAAATGGCCACTATAAAACCGGTTTTCCCTTCCTTAAAATCTAATTGATTTTTCCTGATTTCTTCAGCCTACACCTTCGCACCATTAAAAACCATCGCCTTCACTTTGAGCGACATCTCCACCAGAAACCGAGACGGCTTCACGCGCTGCTGTTTTTCCGGCCTACCTCTACGCTTCATCAATTCGAGACATGCTCAGTTCACCAGCAAAGTAAGCAGTAGCCATACGCACAACCACCTGAACCACTTCAACGCCATCTCCACTTAGCCTTCACAATGTTGTCACATGACCAAAGCCACCTGTGCAGGTGAGTTATAAACTCACGATTAATTTTCGTTTCAAGTACGTTGATTTCAATAAAAAATTAAATATAATGGTATGATCTGGGTTGGGTTTTGCTTGTGTGGTTCCTGGCTGTCCCTTTCACTGCTAAAACTGGGATGTATTGCCAAACCTTGTTTTGCATATCATCTAGAATTGCATAATGGTAATATATCAAATTAACAATCTGCGTGCAATCTAGTGATTGTGTATGTTAAGGCCATACAAAAGAAGGAATAGGCCATGTGTATTCATATGTGTGTACGGAGGGAGGGACACAAAATCGAAATATCAGCTTTGTGAATAACTGGACTTGTGATGCTTTTGAATAACTGGACTTGTGATGCGAAGGTAGCATATGATGATTAATGGTGTTAGCAATGCAAAAAAGTTCTTATTATATAAATTAGCAAAGCATGCAAGTGATATTAGTTATTAGTTAGATAACTCAACTCATAATTGAATTTTCCAATAGCTAGTAGCTGCTAGTCTACTATAGTACAGATACCTGACATCGTAACAAACGCTAATTTGAGTTTCTTTTCAAGTAATAAACACAGTTTAACCAATTTCTTGGTTGAGTCAAGCAACATAACAATATAAGTGCATTCAAACTATATAAAAGAAGTATAGATAGTTGCTTCCTTGTTTTTCCAGCCTAGGTTTCTCTTTCTTGTTCTTTAAAGGTCAAAATGGAAAGAACAAATATATCCTTCACCATGTCACCATGTGATAATTTTTATTCCATCCCCCGCATGTTTCGAATGTATGTGTATGTCTGTATATATACATATATGTGTGAGAGTGTGTGTGTGTGAGTGTGTGCGTGTGTGAATGCAGGTGTTATCCAAAGTGTGTATCTCACTACATTGACTGTGTAAGTAAGTAACCTAAAAGGGAATGATACAAATTATGGAGCACTTTGCTGTTAATTATACACCAAACTATTCCCAAGATTTGGCCTGTATAATGTTTTGCAGTATTAAAGTAAGATTAATTGTAGTTAATCACCAATGATGTAACTTTTAGTCCCTCGCGTAACTTTCAGATATGATTATTTTCTGATAACCAATCCAGTATTGAATCAAGATTAATAACCAATATGCGCCACGTAACTTTCTGATAACTAGCTTGAGTTTGCAGTCCATAGTATTAACCATTTTTTAAAACATATTTACAGTTTTGTTCAAGTTCAGTTGTGATCATTGACACGTTTGCTTGCATATAGATCTTTTATAACCTGAGTATTGGTGCTACCTTCATATATGTAGTTGTCACACCGTCACCCCTGTTTGCTTGAATGCATTTGACCGTTACCTCACTAAATATGCCTAGTTAAGACTGATTTGCAAAACCATTACACTGGATAGACACCAATATTAATACATATATTTTTGTGTGTGCCCAGTTTATGCACACATTTTCCCTGTGTGTGCGCCTGCGTACCCCTTTCATGCTTCGATCAATATAAAATTTTGACTTTCTAGCCGGTGAAACCTGTGCACTAATGTGCTTTGTAAAAAATGAACGTCACGATAGTTAATTGGATCATATGGATTTAAAGGGGGTTGCTAGTAGCAAAATATTATTGATGTTAAACTAAACCTTAAGTATATGCTAGTAAATCGATCACATGTGCTCTTCTCTTCCTGCCATTAATCTGAAGTCAAACATGTAGATTTCCTTATTTGTCTGTTAATGTATTTCACTCACGAAAAGTACTTACGACCTCGAAAGCATTATTTTGTAAGTTGTTTTGTTAAACAAACATGTTAAGTCCACTGGAAACAAATAAAATGTTGGCACTTTGACTATGTTAATAGTTGTTTCCGTGAATACACAGTTTCTATCATTATACGCAAACCTTGGATTGTACCTTGATACTTGCTGTGGATATGCCTTGCCATCTTAAAAATACTTATGCTTGACCGCAATACCCATGGAAGCCATTGGTTGTTAAACTGCATTGGGCAGTTTGTAGTTGCGCTGCCCGTTGGCTGTCATCTTAGCACACCCTATGAGGCTTCATTAACTTGTTATTCTAGTTTATGGGATGCTGGGGCAGCGCACACGTGTATCTGTACACATGTGCACGTGCAGGCTTACATGACCATTCGTCCCTGAAATAAAAACTAATATGCCCAAGTATTATACTTGATACATATTTGCATATCATGTTGTTCACATATGTATTTATATACAACTGTATGTGCATATATATGTCATCGGGTATGTATATATGTTTATATATATATATATATATATATATATATATATATGTGTGTGTGTGTGTGTGTGTGTGGTGGCCGATGTACACATGTATACATATACCACTGTATGCATATATATGTGTCATCAGCATACATGTGTGTATGTATATACACACACACACACACATATATATATATATATACACACACACACAAATCCATATGTTGTCCCGGTTTGTTTCGTCCCAAATTGCCATGATATATTCCGACAGTCTCTCATGGTTTCGATGTACTCGAAATTTGTCAATTATAGGATTAACTATTATATTTCATTTTCTATTGAAATTAATTTACTTGAACAAATGATTAATCCTGACTCGAGTGTTTTATCTTTTTGCATGGAACGCTTGGGTCAGACCCAAGTGTTACAGATTTAAGGATTTCAGCTTAGGATTCGAAGACTGTGAAGCTGGGGATTCGAAGACATGCCCATTCTGAAGATTTTTGAACAGAAAATGTTTTACTTGTAGTTAAACTATATTTTAATTCCACTGTATAAAAAAATTTCTTGTATCAAAACTTCTGATTAATAAATAAATGATTTATTCTATTGTTCAATACTATGTTATTTATTCTGTATTTTGCTGTGTTGATTCTGCTTTGAACTCTGTAAGCTAAATAACGATCCGTCGATTTAGACGTTTTAAGTGGGTTTAATCACCAATTTGAAGCAGCCAAAAAGGCGGGACGTTACAACTCTACTCTTTTCCATTCAATTATAACCTCGTGTTATAATATTACTACACCCATAATTGTGGGTTTGCTTATTATACTTATTTTCTGTAGAATAAGTTCATTTATAATAAGCATCTTACCTTCCCTTTTATCTTTTAATTATAATCCATGTGTTATAATCTTACTTGTCTCAAAGGCAAGCCTACTCATTATATTACATTCCCATCTTATATGATTTATTATATGTTATATTCCCCTTCCATTACATACTTCATAGATTTCTTATTCCATCCTCTTTACATAATATCTTTCACTAATTTATCCCTTTTTATTTCCATTTTTACAATTTATTATTTAGGAAATTAGACTTATTCCAAATTGATTGGTTATTAAAACTATAAAAATTTATTTTGATAGCTTAAGGTAATCATCGCAATTGTAACCTATAAGTGCAAGGCATATCTTTTAATTATTTTTAGACTATTGAACAGTGCACAATACGACAAAATCCTTATTTTACACTAATACACATCTTTATTTATTTTTAAAACTTTTAATCATGTTTTTCCACTTCTTTTAAAAACCAAACTATGGAAATAAATCCTTTTTTTCCTAATCAGTCAATCTAGGCTACTAATAGGACTATCAATGGGTCGGGTCAAGTCATGTTCAGGTCATGTCAGCTCAACCCGTTTATTAAATAGGTCGGTTTCGGGTTGACCCATTTATAATCGTGCAGGTTTCGGGTTTGAATCGTGTAACCCGTTAAGAAAACCATTTGTATAAAAAGAGGAAAACATGAAAGAAGGATGTTGTCGTCATTCACTTGTTGCAAGCTAAGATGAGAATAAAAATGTAAAAATTTGTTACTGTGGGAATAAACATGAAACGTGAAGGAGTGATTCAGTGAAGAGGTAGAACCATAGAAATTAGAATGACTGAATGAGTGGAGGCTTGATAATTGGTAAGTTAAGGTAAAGCGGCAAATGGGTAGTGGACCGGGATAGGCCTATATTTTGAAGATTGTAGAGTAATAAAAATATGTTGTATATTAAACGGGTTAGAAACGGGTTCATGGGTCGGGTGGGTCGGGTCAATCCGTTTATTAAACGTGTCAGAGCGGGTTAACCCGAAATTGACCCGTTTATAAATGGGTTGGGACGTGTCGGGTTTTGCGGGTTACGTGTCGTGTTTCGGGTCGTGTTAGAAATTGACAGCCCTAGCTACTACTAACTTTCTAATTTAATTGATATACATTAATTCTTGTCTCTAACTTATTTTCCCCTTTTGTTTTACATAACTATATGACATTATTTACATTTTAAATATGAAAAGTGATTTCTTACAAATAATATGAAAATTCTCAAACTTATCTTTTTTGCTACAAATTTACTATATATAACCTTATTTATGCCATATCAATCTTTGTCACATTAATTTAGTAAGCCTTACCAAGTTTGTCTATTTTCAGATTTCCCTTTTATTACACTTTTGACATAATATGTTCATATAGCTCCAAATCATCAAGTTTTCCCTTTTTACTACAATTACCATTAATTTTGCGAAGGACCACGGTTAACTTATTTTGCGCCTACCACAATTCAAATAAATTTGCGCCTAATCATAATTTAATTATTTTGCATATAACAACAATTTTATTCATTTTGCGCATAACCACAATTTTATTCATTTTGCACATAACCAAAATTTTATTTATTTTGCGCATAACCACAATTTTGTTCATTTTGCACATAAATAAAATTTTATTTATTTTGCGCATGACCACAATTTTATTTATTTTACGCATAACTAAAATTTAACATAAACTGTATATTCTGACGCAGAACAGGGGAAAAGATGAATATAATGTAAATTCCAATAGTAATTAAACGATACAATATACCATAATTGGAAAATATAATTTAAAACCACTCACCTGAGATTTGCGTTCAAATGTTTTGGATCTGGTTTGAATTTGCGTTGTTTCTTTTCAATTAAGATTTATTGATTTGTTTTGACTGACGATCTGGGCGTCTATATTTTATATATACAATCTTCTTCTCTAAATCTTGAATCAGAAATCCTAAAACTAATATATTTTTATTTTAAGCCCTCTCAGAAAATTCAGTATGAGGATAAGCCCTGGTGGTTTATTTACAGTTGCCCAGAAGAACCACATCTGTTCGATCAAAACAATTAAAATTAGAGTCGTCCAAAGCGAGTAGTCCACGTCATTTCGACCCGAAGTGGGTCGACCCACGGCCCCGGTGAGTCGACCCCTGTGTCGACCCAGTACCTAGGTGGGTCGGCCCCTTGCAGTAAGGGTCGACCTATATACCATCATCACGATCGTATATCGGGTCCTATGTTTGTGATTTCCGCTCTGCTTTTAAAACGTTACTCTAACGTTTATTTTCTTGCTTAGTCTTCTCCAATCTTATTTTATTATTTTCCATTTTTGGTTTAACGCTTTAAATTTCAATTTTAAATCTATGTGTATATATTCACGCACGACCCCATAAATACGTTCAAATTTTGAATTTATATCTACGTGTATAAATCTACGTATAATTCTATATATTTCAAAATTCAAATAACGTTATCCCGAAATTTCTTTCTTTCTTGTATTGACTTATTGCGTGTTACTTTTGAATTTCATGTCTATATATACATACACACACACACACTCATTTACATATAATCTTTCCTTATATGTACATACATATAAACTTTTCTTTTAGAGCATGCATCTTTTTGGCTGGCCTCCTTAAAATTTAAAAACATCACTAGACCATACTGCGTTTTCTTTCTCAAAACTAGAACATTGATAACTATTGGTTTTATGTGCGCTTCTCTTATTTCTTCTTTTTCGTGCTTGTTCTAAAACTTCATTTAATGATATCTTTTTCGTTTTAAAACTTCATTTAATGGTATCTTTTACGTTTTAAGTTCATTTTCTGCAAAACATAGATCTATATTAATCAGAAAATCACAACGGACGCAATGGTGCTAGTTCCGTGACCAGATTCAGAAATTTTTGTGAATTTCATTTTATTAATTAATTTAAAATGTGGGGTGTTATAGTGATCAGTTCTGTCGCATCAATTGCCCATGTGCACGACCGATCCGAGTCATGTAAATCCAAAATTTCAAGTATTTGTAAGATTGACCACTTAATCCAAGCATTTTCGAGTTTGTGTATGTCCAAGATCAAGTCCCGAGCTATCCAGTAGTCATAAATCCAAAGTATGACAGATGTGTAAAAGGGCGGGTCAACACATAGTAATTTAAATTTTTGGGTAAGCTAAAATTTCCAAAATGGCACGAAATTTTGTGTCGATAATCTTAGTAGTAACAAGATCGTATCCACAATATATTTTAGTATTTGAAAACTTAGTGATGCATCAAATGTAGGAGGGTACTCTTGGAAGATTTAAAAGAAATGGTTAATGGATCCTTCCTGAATGTGTTTTGTGTGTGTGGAAAAACTCCACATACTCGCTTTTTGTTCTCCTATTTATTTCTTATAGACTTTTTTTTTCTTAATTCTTGCATTGATATTAGTAACAAGGTCACATCTACAATGTATTTTTGCATATTAACACTTGAAGATGCATCAAATGCAAGAGGATATTCTTGGAGGATTTAAAAGAAAGGGACAACAGATCATTCCTATATATGTTATGTGTGTGGAAAAACTTCACCTACTCACTTTTTGTTCTTTCATTTATCTCAAAATATTTCTTGTTTCTTGATTCTTACCATGATGCTAGTACTAAAAGCGCGTTGCATGGGATATTTATTAAAATCACAATTGTTTTAACAAGTTACAATAAACTAAAATTGCACAGTTCAACTTATTCTAGCACGTACTAATTATGAATTATGATAGCAACCCATTACGTTATACATCAAGCATGAATAATTAAATAAATAACAAATAAATTCAAAAAACAAAAGGAAAATAATTAATCAACATCGAAACATATCCATAATGCTCGTTTTAATATGAATAATAAAAGTAGATCTCAAGTAATAAGTGATTGAATAGGAAGCTTGAGATACGGTGCTATAAAATCTTGCTGCTAAAAGGTGACCTCCTTACACTATATAGTGTATAAAGACATGTGATCCAATCATCAAGTAGGAATCAAATGATTTTGAAAACATCATTAATAAAATAGTTTATTATTTCATTTCATAAGATTGAGACGATGGAAAGCAAAGAAGAGTGAAGCTAGCAAACCAAGTGGTTAAGACTTACGATTTTCTCAGGCTGGAATATAATTAAAATCAATGGTCGGTTTTGTTGTATAAGATGCAAGATCGCTCTATACTGTTTTTACATAGATGTATTAGTGATTGTAAGTTATGGGGGAAGTGGAATATTGTGTTTGGATTAGCTTTCGATTAGTTTCTCTATTAATCATCGATGGAAGGTCTCATCTAGTGATAATCACAGTCTACCAACTTGGGATCTGTAACACCTTAAGTAAATACAATTCCCCTGGTGCAAAAATACTAAGTGAGGCTGCGTACACATACATGACTGTATGCACATGAACGAGCCTGTGTTGTTACCAGCTCCAAAGCTAGATGTAACATGATTTAGGTTGTGTATGACTAAGTGCGAAGTCAACATTGACTAACATGATATCTCATTGATCCTACGTCATGTTACAAACACAATTTTAGGAAAACACATGCTAGGCCGAGCATGTTGGTAGCTCACCAAGTACAGGGTCTTAGACAACCACCTTTTGATGTTTCATTATATATATATATGTATGTGTGTGTGTGTGTGTGTGTTACAGAGGCTGTATAAAAATGCTGTTATTAACCAACAATCTGTTAGCTATTTTGAAATATCTTTCAAAATCAAATTAGTGGTGTGTTGCACATAGCGTCAAGTATAAATGCCTTTTTTTTGCATGAATATTTGACCAACAGATTTGTTGTTTGCTGCGTTGTTTGTAGCAAGGCGCTACCAAGTTCTCACTGGTTATTTTAGCAACATCATTCATTAATCTAGTATATTTCTTATTTTGGAATTCATCCTTACCAACCACATATATAATAAATATTGTTTAGCGGGTGTAGTATGTGAGAAAAACATATTTATTTTGTTGATTACGTGTACTTCAACCATCACATATTATTGTGCAACTATATTCATTTTAGAAATTGTGTGAGATTTTAATATTTTGCTCAACTTCTTCTATTTCCATTTCAAGGTATGACCATTTCAAAGTATGAATGTGATATTTTATTTTATATGTGGTAGGTGGATCAATTGCATGATCGCATATGCAATCGCCACAACCATTGTTATATAATATGAATTATTAGCACCATTAAATGCAATATGGTTGAAAAATAGAAATTGTTTAATATACATGTTGTTGGCATCTGTAATACCTTCCTTTGTGGATTTAAAAGAAAGTTGAATTCTATGTCCTTGTTTTTATATGTGAGCCAAATTGTCAAGCAACATGGTGTTAAATTTATGGACATTGTTATTCGCACTTCAAAATTGATTAAGGAGTTACTCATTTTTTTTAAAAGATTTACTAAGGGGAGGTTTTAGAAAGTAACCCTCCTTACAATTAAATTATAATATGACCAAACTATCTTATCTTGGTACTGACCCTCCAAAAATGATTGGGGGTGGGGATGTAGGAGGAGGAGACACAAATGAAATTTTACAAGGCTGTGTCGCATTTATTCATGGAATTTGGCAGGGATGTGGTTGAGTTTCACCCTTAAATTCAGCATAAAGCGGTCGAAAATGGAAAAAATGAAAAACGGTGGGTGTATACCGAATTTTATTTTCAGCCATGACCCCCCTTAACCATTTTTGGAGCGTCAGTAATAATCTTTTGCTAAAAAAGAGATTCGAAGAAGAAAAGTATGGATATCTTTGTATATTAATTTTTGTGTTCATAATTTAAAATATGATTAGAGTGCCCTTAAAAATGATCATCCCTTAATCAAATTTGAAGTACGAATAAACTTTGGTAGAATTTCCACATATGGTGTACTCTGTTTGTCTTGGACCACAATCTGATCACCCAGAAGCTGTTATGAATGACACAGACAAACCCAACAAAATGCACCACAATCACTAATGACTAATGAAAATAATCCACAGAACAAGAAATAATAATAAAGTAAGAACACACAAATTTTTGATGTGGAAAACCTCTTTCATGTGAAGAGTAAAAACCACGGGACCAATGACCAGGATCCTCCTAAACTTCTCTTACTATGATAATGGAGTGGTACACAAATCCAAATCCAAGTCACAAAGTGGATACACAAATTATCCAACAATAGCTAGCAATAACAGCATCAAAACAAAAGCGAGAAAAGTGAAAAATATCACCGGAAAATAGAGCTTAGAAAAGCTGAGAGATCTCGCACAAACACTCCAGCAAAGGGCAATCTCAAAGTAGTAGAAGCAGCCCACAAAGTCTTGGAGAAACTGACAAAGTTTTGATGTTGTAGACTTGTATCTTGTGTGTGTATTTGCTACCCAAGAATGGATGTATATATATAGCCACCAAAGAGGCACCTTGAAGTCTCCATTCAACCACCATAATTAATAAGATCACAATTTCCATAAATGTGCAATTACCGAAGCAACCCAAAGTCAAATAGTCACCTATTCAAACAAAAGCACGAAATACCGTAGCAACATTTATTGCACCAATTAAATAAGTATGAGTTTTTCCACATAGGAAAGGACCCATTCCCAACAAATCTCCCCCTCCCGACTATGTGGAGTTGGTTGTCATTCCGGCAATTGAACGACAAGTCTCAAATTTGTCTTTTACCAAAGCTTTAGTCATCATGTCGGAACCATTATTATCGGTATGAATTTTCTCAAGCTCAATTAACTTCTCATCAAGAACATCACTATCCAATGATATCTCACATCAATATGCTTCAACTTTGCATGAAAAGTGGAATTCTTAGCAAGATGGATTGCACTTTGATTATCACAATACAACACATGCTTCTTTTGTGTAAATCCAAGCTGATGAACAAACTGCTTCATCCACAACAACTCCATACATGCCTCTGCCGCTGCAATAAACTCCGACTCAGTAGTAGACAAAGCCACACATTTTTGTAGGCTAGATTGCCAAGACACTGCTCCCTCCGTAAAAGTGATCATATAACCCGAAGTAGATTTTCTTGAGTCAATATCACCATCCATATATCAGAATCTGAATAACCAACAAGACAAAGCTTGTCACTCCTAAAACAAAGCTTCATATCAGCAGTACACTGTAAGTATCTCATAATCCACTTCACAGCATTCCAATGCTCTTTACCAGGATTAGAAATAAATCTACTAACCAAACCTACAGCATGAGCTATATCAGGCCGAGTGCAAACCATTACATACATCAAACTACCCACGACGGAAGCATAAGGAACATGCGCCATCTTCTCCTTCTCTTCAGTTGTGGAAGGACACTGTTGAGAACACAACCTAAAATGCATAGCAAGTGGAGTACTCACAGGCGTTGCTTTCTCCATATTGAACCTTTTAAGCACTCTCTGAATATATGATAGCCATAACTTTCGAGCCTTGCGATCACGAATAATTCTCATTCCTAAAATGTTCTTCGCCGGACCAAGTTCCTTCATGGAGAATGTCTTGCTCAACTGTTGCTTCAAACAAGCAATACGATCTTCATTTTGCCCTACAATAAGTATGTCATCAACATAAAGTAGCAAAATGATAAAATCATCATTAGCAAATTTCTTCAAGAAAACACAATGATCATTATATGTCTTTTTGTAGCCTTGCTCCGCCGTAAAAGAATCAAATTTGCGATACCATTGCCTTGGAGCTTGTTTTAGACCATACAAACTCTTCTTTAATTTGCACACATATTCTTCCTTCCCTTTAACTTTGAAGCCCTCTGGTTGTTCCATGTAAATGTCTTCTTCAAGATCATCATGAAGAAAGGCGGTCTTCACATCTAACTGCTCAATTTCTAAGTTCAAATTAGCAGCAAGACCCAAAACAAATCTGATGGAAGACATCTTGACAATCGGTGCAAATATCTCTTTAAAGTTAATTCCCTTTCTTTGGTTGCATCCTTTTACAAAAGCCTTGCTTTGTAGCGAAGCGTCTTTGCATTTTCATCTTGTCTCAGCTTGTAAACCCAACGATTCTTCAAAGCCTTCTCTTCCTTCGGTAGTTTCACTAGATCAAAAGTTTTGTTATCATGTAACGACTTCATCTCTTCTTTCATTGCATCCAACCAAAGTTGCTTATCATCGCTGTCTATAGCTTCCTTAAAGCTCTCAGGTTCTCCTCCGTCGGTTAAGAGAATATACTCGGAAGAAGGATACCTAGTGGAAGGACGTCGTTCCCTGGTAGATCGCCTTATGAAGGTTGTTTGAGTTTCAGGAGAAGCATGATGATCAATTTCAGCATCTTCATCATGGGTATCATCTTCCTCAGGTACATGACCTTCATTGTCATTTTCTTGTACTTGTTCAGTTAGAGCTGGTGCAGGAGTTGTAGGAGTCAAAGGAGGAAGATATAGATCAACCAGATCATAGCCACTATGTGATGCAGCTTCTTGTGGTTTCTGAATATCTTCAATTGTTTGGCCTTCAACAAAGTATGCACCCTTGCTACGAATCAATTTCTTTTCTATAGGATCATAAAACCTATAGCCAAACCTGTCAAGACCATATCCCACAAAGATGCATTGGCGAGTCTTGGAATCCAGCTTCGATCTTTCATTATTAGTCATGTGCACAAATGCCTTACACCCAAAGACGCGTAAATGACTGTAAGAAACCTCATTGCCAAGCCAAACCTTATCTGGAACATCACCATTCAAAGAAAAACAAGGTGACAAATTAATCACATGTGTAGATGTAAATAAAGCTTCACCCCAAAAGTGTTTTGGCAACTTAGCCTCTGAAAGCATGCATCTCATTCTCTCTAACAAAGTCCTATTCATTCTCTCTGCTACACCATTTAGCTGTGGAGTCTTCTTTGGTGTAAATTGATGCCGAATACCTTGAGCCATAAAATATTCATCAAGTGGAGTGATGTACTCACCACCATTGTCAGAACGTAAACACTTTAGCTTTTTACCAGATTGCCTTTCAGCCAAGGCTTGAAACTGCTTAAAAACATCAAGTACCTGATCTTTTGTTTTTAAAGCATATGTCCACAATTTCTTTGAACAGTCATCATGAAAAGTAACAAAGTAAAGTGCACCACTAAAGGTCTTAACTTTTAATGGATCACAAACATCAGAATGAACAAGATCAAGCAAACTTGATTTTCTTGAAGGAGGATGTCTCTTAAAGGAGACCCGATTCTACTTTCCCGCAAAACAATGAGAACATTTGTCCAATTTTACACACTTAAAATCAGGTAATGCAATTTTCTTCATCAAACAACTTAGCCCCTTTTCACTTATATGACCAAGTCTTCTATGCCACAATTTTGCATGATCATCATTTGCCACATTTACAGAATCAGTCAAAATTGAGGCTTGCAGCAAGTACAGGCTTGTGTGCTTCTTCCCACGAGTTAGCACCATGTTTCCTTTAGTAAGCTTCCATTGACCGCAATGAAAAGTGTTGCAGTACCCATCATCATCGAGTTTTCCAGTAGAGATCAAGTTTAATCGGATTTCTGGAACATGTCTGACATTTATAAGCATTAACTTTGCTGCAATGTTGGTCACCAAACATACATCTCCAACGCCCACAACTTGAGCCACACCATCATTACCCATTTTCAACACCCCAAAGTCACCAGGTGTATAAGATGTGAAGAATTCCTTCCGCGATGTCACATGTAGTAATGCTCCACTGTCAATGACCCAACTCGGCTCATATTTAGCAAGGTTCACATAGCTCTCATCATGTACAATGATAAGATCACCGTTAGTTGCAGTAGCAGCTCTATCATCATTACTGCAATCTTTTTGATCTTGCTTCTTATCTTCCATGCCTTTACCACCCTTGCCGTCTCTTTTCCACTTGTAGCAATATTTCTTTATATGACCGAATTTATCGCAATAATGACACTTCATATTAGCGTATTTTCCACGAGATTTGCTTCTGCTTTTGTCTCTGGAAACTGGACCTTTACTCTTGCTTCTTCCTCTGTTTTCAGCAACATATGCTTCCTCGGATGAAGAATATAATCCATGAGATTTCTTTCTCGTCTCCTCATTCAAAATACCAACTTTGGCAATATCTAGTGTAACTTTGCCATGTGGTGCTGAGTTGCAAAGTGTCATTCTGAAAGTGTCCCATGAATCAGGAAGAGTGGCAAGTAACAAAAGTCCCTGAATTTTATCATCAAAATTTATATCCATAGCTGATAATTGCTGAATAATGCCATGAAAATCATTCCGATGATCAGAAATTGACTTGCTTGAATTGTACTTCAAGTCCATCAATTGCTTGATAAGGTACAATTTATTATTTCCAGACTTATTAGCATAAAGGGATTCAAGTTTTTGCCATAGTGATCTAGCATGAACATCATCATTTATATGATTCAAAACATTATCATCAACCCACTGACGAATAAATCCACACACCTGTTCATGTTCAAATTGCCACTGTTCATCAGTTTTACCTTCTGGTTTTTCATCACTAAACACAGATAAATGCCAACTTTTGACATACAACAAGTCTCTCATTTTCTTTTCCAAATATGATAGTTAGCTCCATTCAAACTAATCATTCTACTAGTGTTGATATTACTAGTATCCATCAGGAGATATTACAAATTAACCAACCTCGCACCGATACCAGTTTGTTATGAATGACACAGACAAACCCAGCAAAATGCACCACAATCACCAATGATTAATGCAAATAATCCACAGAACAAGAGATAATAATAAAGTAAGAACACATGAATTTTCAACGTGGAAAACCTCTTCGATGTGAAGAGTAAAAACCACGGGACCAATGACGGAGGTCCTCCCAAACTTCTCTTCCTATGATAATGGAGTGGTACACAAATCCAAATCCAAGTCACAAAGTGGATACACAAATTATCCAACAATAGCTAGAAATAACAGCATCAAAACAAAAGAGAGAAAAATATCACCGGGAAACAGAGCTTAGAAAAGCTGAGAGATCTCGCACAAACACTCCAGCAAAGGCAAATCTCAAAGTAGTAGAAGCAACCCACAAAGTCTTGGAGAAACTGACAAAGTTTTGATGTTGTAGACTTGTATCTTGTGTGTGTATTTGCTACCCAAGAATGGATGTATAAATATATAGCCACCAAAGAGGCACCTTGAAGTCTCCATTCAACCACCATAATTAATAAGATCACAATTTCCATAAATGTGCTATTACCAAAGCACACCAAAGTCAAATAGTCACATATTCAAACAAAAGCACGAAATACCGTAGCAACACTTATTGCACCAATTAAATAAGTATGAGTTTTTCCTTGGGACCCATTCCCAACAGAAGCATGAGAATTATGCATTTCTTGCTCTCTAAATGCATCTCTACTCGGTCTTCTGATAGGGCTGTCAATTAGTCGGGTCGGGTCGGGTTCGGCTTGATTTATAAATGGCTTGGGTCAACCTTTTTATTAAACGGGTCATTTTTCCCAATTATAACTGGACCCGTTTATAAACGGGTTAATCCGACCCATGTAATCCGTTTAAGTAAACGGGTCAGGTTTGCCCGTTTGGCCCATTAGCAAATATGTCCACTAATATAAACACAAAATAACCAAATCACCAACATGAAACACTATTATATAATCACCAATCGGCAGCAAGTTACAAAATCACCAACAAGCAGCAAGTTACAAAATCACCAATAGGCAACACATATATAAAACATGAAATCACCATATCCAAAAGTCATTCTCCATACATAAAAATATATGAGAATACTGCATACATAAAAGATTAACAGTTTGGAAGAGATACAATTGTTATAAGTAAAATATAACCAACAACATACAAGAATAAATTAGTAAAATATAACAGTTTACACAATTAGCAAATATGTCCACTAATATAAACACAAAATAACCAAATCACCAACATGAAACACTATTATATAATCACCAATCGGCAACAAGTTACAAAATCACCAACAAGCAGCAAGTTACAAAATCACCAATAGGCAACACATATATAAAACATGAAATCACCATATCCAAAAGTCATTCTCCATACATAAAAATATATGAGAATACTGCATACATAAAAGATTAACAGTTTGGAAGAGATACAATTGTTATAAGTAAAATATAACCAACAACATACAAGAATAAATTAGTAAAATATAACAGTTTACACAATTAGCAAATATGTCCACTAATATAAACACAAAATAACCAAATCACCAACATGAAACACTATTATATAATCACCAATCGGCAACAAGTTACAAAATCACCAACAAGCAGCAAGTTACAAAATCACCAATAGGCAATACATATATAAAACATGAAATCACCATATCCAAAAGTCATTCTCCATACATAAAAATATATGAGAATACTGCATACATAAAAGATTAACAGTTTGGAAGAGATACAATTGTTATAAGTAAAATATAACCAACAACATACAAGAATAACTTAGTAAAATATAACAGTTTACACAAGAATATATGAGCATACTAATTGCTTCATTCATAAAAGACTAACACTAACAACATACATAAAAGATTAACAGTATGGAAGAGATACAACATATAATTGGGTTTGGACGGTCAAAATCGGATTAGCGGGTCAATTCTAAACCGACTCATTTATAAATGTGTCAAATTCGGGTTAATTCGAAAATGACTAACCAACTAAAGAGGTCGGGTTAACTTGCTAATTCCTGTGTGAGTTTCGGATCGAATTTCGAGTCGTGTAGAAAATTGACTTGTAGAGGTCGGGTTAACTTGCTAATTCCTGAGGTATTTTGTCGTTTTAGTTGTCTGGCCAAAAAAAAAAAAAAAAAAAAAAAAAAAAAAAAAAAAAAAAAAAAACGACTGGTGGTGGTTATTAGGCCAGGAAAGTGTAGCACCACGCCTATTCAATCCATCTGTTTACATAAACCTATTGCATAATGCCTCTGTTCACATGAACAAAAATAGACTATAGATCGCAAAAGAAAGCAGAAAAAGCCTGTGATTCTTGAAATCATACCGCCTCATTGTTGGCGAAGTCCATGGTATGCTCGAATTTCGTCGAAGCTCCTCTTCGGTGATGGTTGAATTTGGTTAATAGCATACGAATTTGGAAAGCGGTTTGCTAAAGCTCAATGGGTGGTAATTTATGTTTTCGATGCTTTTATAGGTGAAATTTTGATTCAGTTGCTGTTTTAATCGTGTTTATGAATTATCAGATGTCTAGACTAGGTTTTCTATTTATTTTTCATTTTTGCTTCTTCGATTGATTTCGTTTGTTCTTTCCAATCGCTTACCTCCTTTTCCTCTCTAGCAACAGCAATTTCATTTTTTTAATTTTTTTTTATATTTTTTTTTATAGAAAAACTTTGATAGTAACAGGATGGGATTTTTAGCTTATCTCGTCTCGCTTTGGTCAGAGCCAATACAAGATGGCTGGAATCTCATGGTTCCGGCCGGAACCTTACACCATGGTGTATACCATGGTCAGTAATATAAATTTAAACCAACAAGCGTTTTGTTTAATGCATTCAAAATAAAATGATTTGTACAAACTTTTAGCTATGTTTTTACGTCAAAATCATATGTAGTTTGTTTGAAGTTTCATTTCTGTGTTGCAATATCTAATTTTCTATTATATGTTTTAATTGTTGTTTGTGTTATTAATTAATAAAAAACAATGTTGTAAATGATATTTATTTGGTAGATCCCATATTCAGTGTAGTCAATAGCATGTAACACAAAATAGCGCAAGGCTTGCGCTATAGCAAGCGCTATTGAGTTCATTTAAAAAAAGTAATCAAGCATATTCTGCCCTATTGAATTTTATTTTTATTTCTTTGCATATTTTGTGTCATATTCAAACAGTTCAAGACTCTAAATACAAACATTACCCTACTTTATGCATGTATCAAATATTTTTTGATGTAAAATGTGACTATATTAGAGAAAATTTGATAAATTCATATTGTACATTCAAAATAATTGATGATATAATATATTTGTGTCTTACAAATTTGAAATTTATTCTCATAATTGGGAGTCATAATGAAATTTATTATTATTTATCAGCTATGGTGATATAATAAGAAAAAATACATCAAAATACATTTTTGCATAAAATGTAAAAAAAAAAAGTCTAATGACAAGTACTAAGAAGAAAACAATAATGAAAGAAAAGCTGTAAAGTGAAAATAAGATCAGATGAGAATAGCATATGAAGTCTGCTATACCAACCAAGATTTCAATAAACAAAAGTCAAATGTGATTCAAGTGTGCAATACAAAACATAGAAATTATATTATGCTTTTAAAATTTAAAATCTAATCACTAGTTTCATCAAAATCAAAACTATTAATCGTTATTTAAACAATCATTAATTTCTTCTTCTTTCGAGTTATAATTTACAACGTTCTCCTTTGAGTCATTATAAGTACAATAGCGTGTTATTTTGAACTTTTTCACTCTCTAAATATTAAAAAAAGAAAAACAAAATAGCGCGCTATTTAAAGCTATGCGCTATTTCGCGCTGTGCTAAAATAGTGTGTTATTTCTGCGCTATAGGAAACCCTTGCACTATTGTAAGTACAATAGCAAAAGAACTGCGTTATTTGTCACTATAGCGCACGCTTTGATAACACTACCTATATTTATTAAGTGTATCTTTGAAAATTAATTTTAATTTGTAAAAAAAGTTTAGCCGGAGTCCAATTTTTAAGCATTATATAAAAACAAAATTGTGTATGGGTATTTTTGAAAGTTCGCAGTTGGATCAAAAATTTATGTTTCCACGTCAATTATTAATAAAGATATTATAAATATGAGCATTACGTCACGCGCTTCACGCTTGATGATGACATATGCTTCGCTCTTTAATTGTTTTTCTACAAAGTTTATATTTTTAGCACATTCAAGAGACAATGCTTTATAGAAATATTTAATCATATTTTTGTTAGTTCACATTTTATTTTTTAAGTTACAACATTTATAATTTAGTTTGAATTTTTATTTATATCATTAATTAACAATTTATTTTGTATGAAAGTTCTGAATTTTTAACAACTTTATTTGTTATATCCAAATTTTAAATGATATTAAGAGTTGAAAATATTTGTAAATAAACATTTTGAATTTGTATAAAAAATTGATTGTTAGATCTTTTCTTCTTACGTTGAAATCATATTGTTAAGTTTGCAACATTTTATAAAGTTTGAACTTTATTTATATCATTCATTAATAATATATTTGACTGGTCTTATTTTCAAGTGATTTTAAGGTTTAATAGTATTTGTGGAATTTTGAATTTGTAAAAAAAAAAACTATATTTGTTAGATTTACTATGATTTGAAAACATTTGTAGATGAACATCTATATTTTGTAAATAAAATCTAATTGGTAGATCATATTTTCAAGCGATACTAAGATTTAGTAGTATGAGCATTTTTATAGTTCGCGCTGACATCAAAAGAGTGTGACACCAAAGATATTACAACTATTATTAAAGATATTGTATTACATAAAATATTAGTTATTATTGATCTGCTTATTTTTTTCTTCTTCCATGGAGAGAGGGGGGGGGGGGGGAGGGGGGGGGGGTCATAAATATCATCCTGTTTTCTTATGCTCTCAATAATTTAGGCAGTCTCAATCTATGGAAAATGACGTTATCATCTTAAATGTATGTATTTTGTACATATATTATAAAGCTCTATTATAACGAGACTTAAATGACACTACATTCTACGTTATAAACTTGTAGTTGTTACTAGCGTCTTCGTTGCACTTTTTTTCGATACCGTTGTTCTGACCAATGTGGCCATTTTTCTGTTTTAAGAAACTAATTTATAACTACCAATGATTTGTCTAGGGCACCCAAATAAATAAAATAAATTTTATTTCCCAGAATTTTTTTGGGTAATTGTGTTTAAAAAACAGTAATTTATAACCATTTCATAAATGTTTGTTTAAGATAGCAAAATGGATTAATTATTTTACTTATGTGAAAAGTTTCTTATGCTAAGTGTTTTAGGTTTTATGTAGTAAATAAAATTGGGGGCACAAAGGCGAATGCTTTCTAAGATTTTACATGTGCAAGCCCCATTTTCCCCGCATATTTATATAGGGCAATGAAAACATTTTGTGGCTAGGGCAAGTTGGGAAACCCATGCCATTGGGTGGACCAAGACATGTGTCATGTAAGCACTACACGCTGTTTTTCAATGCTTGATGGAGCTACACTGGCTTTCAATGGTGGTGCAATCTTTGGCATGGTCCATTGGACAAAAGTGGCTAAGCCTGGGCTAAAATCTTTGTTGTTTGGGTCGGTCATAGGATTACCTTCTAGTCAAGGGATCGGCCTGAATCTTAGCAAGGAGTCATCCCTGATTGTGCGGTACTTTGTTAGTGGTAGAACTGGTGTACTGCAATATAGCTTATAACACATGATTACCGTGATGACATAACATGTGCTAGTGTATATCAGCGAGCCTTGGTTTCATGGGTTGTTACTTAGTAATTGTAGAGATAAAAGAATGCTTAATTTAAATCTGCACAACCTAAGCATTATTTGGAAACAACAAGAATATTTTTTTCCAGAAAACAATTTTTTTAAATGATGATAATTTCTTCTTTAATGCTATCTACCCCCGGTTAAAAGCATAAGAGACGTTTAGTGAAATTTAAATAATAGCCTGCTTCTTCTAGAGAATAGAATAAACAAATCAGCTGCCTAGTGGTAAATACAAATGAATCTGAAAAAATGTTGGGTCTCTGAACAGAACGGAAGCATGAAATTCATGGTTTTTTTTTGTGATGGCCGCCCCGTACCATCAGACATTTCCTCCAAATGCGCTGCCAATACCCGACTAGTACGAGACGATCTTCAAAAAGGTTCAAACGATGAATTACCAAAGAACCTGTAGTATATCTCACAGCGCATGTAATAAAATATAATAATAACATAACTTGATATAAAACAGACGAGACAGTACATGAGCTGAAAACTAAACCATATCCATCAGAGTAGTGGAATCCAAAGTACAGCTTCATATCCAATTATTACAACTTTAAACTAGTCTCTCAAAGGAAATAAAAGAGGTACACTGCTAATGCCTAAAACAGTGACCAACAACAACACAGGGAGAATATATATAAAGTACGTGGAAGCCTCCTTCTCGCCTCCGGACAACTACTCATGCATAACCACCTAACATGCCTCTAGTCGGCTCGTTTAGTAGCACCCAGAGTAATAAGAAGAGACATAAAACTCTGGGTCAAACGAAAGTCCGGTGTGAGCGATAACAAATCTATATAACTAAATAAAGCAATATCAGGTATAAATAATCATACCTTACTTGGACCTGCAACCAAAGAGTTAGTATAACAAGATGTATAATACTCTAAGATAACACTAACATAAAGTGTGAAATAGAAGTGTGTGTCATGGAGATAGCAAACATCAAACATAGCAATCATTCCTCACATCTCTCACTCAGTGCATAAAGAATACGATATCCACCGCTTTGATCACCAAATCCATTAGGGTCTGACCTGTCCACACCGCCTTGGACTCCGTACAACTATTGTTATGACCACACCGCCCTGGTCTATAGTCAATAACCCTACCCAGTCCACACCGCTCCGGCTCTGGTTCGTCTACATGCCACCTCCCTCAATGGTGAACCAAAGCTATAAATATCGTTAACTCCTTTGCACATGTCCAGCAGCAAAGCCCAACTCTTGATGTTAACTTGTTGGTTCCCATCTGGATCCTGAGCGATAACTTCTCACTTGGACTTCCTTTGCATCTCGGGTTTTGGTCAAATTGGTGTTCGGTTCGGTTCGGATCTCCTCCTCCTATCTGATTCGGTTCGGGTCTCCTCCTCATATACGATTCAATTCGGGTCTCCTCCTATCCGGTTCGGGTCTCCTCCTATCTGGTTCGGTTCGGACCTCCTCCTCCTATCCGGTTCGGTTCCTCTTCCGGATCGGCCCATCCTCCGGATCGGCCCATCCTCCGGATCGACCCCTCCTCCGGATAGTCCCCTCCTCCGGATCGGCCCCTCTTTAGGATTCCTGCAAGTTCTTCCAGCAAGCTAATTTCGCCAAAAAAGATGACGTTATCAACCATTCTAATTTTCCTATGCAATCATAAAACATACCAAACAGTAGTAGTAAAATGTAGAATCAACCAAAAACATCAAAACAATAATTTCACATGTTAATTTAGATCAAATATACCCAAATCCATGATTTCCCCATTAACCTTGTCTAACTATAGGATTGACAAACTTAATCCAAATTAACCCAAATTCATATCTGCGACATAAAATATGATTTTATAATTTTTACATATTTTTCCAGAATTTTTAGGTGTATAATTTCGTTAATTATCATTGATCACCCCTAATTAGCCATAATTAGTGAATAAACATGCTAATCACTCACCTTGGCCATAATGAATGATAGATCAGAAACTTTTGCTGATTTGGCTTGGATCCTATGTGGTGCAACAGTTCTACCTCAAATTTGATGTTAATCCGGCTTGATGTAGATTTGATTAATTTGTGATTAGGTAGTGACTAGAGAGGGATTTAGAAGATGGTAGGCATGATTAGGGTTTGGGAAAGCTTTGTGGCGGCTAGAAAAATGAAAGGAGACGATTCTCCAACTCCTTTCAGTCCTCCCATAACCTTAATCCCGAATTGGGTTATGGACCTAGCTGTTAATCACTTAATTAAGCCCAATTAGGTTGTTTTTCAAATCTTATTTCAACCATATCTTCCAAACGGTAAGTCCGTTTGATTAATGTGACCATTTTAAGGAATGAGAAACCATCATTCAAATCCAATGGAAGTGGTTTTAGGTCAAAGCTCCTTACCAATCAAAAGCTATAGGCGAAACAAGATTCGCTAGAAGCAAAACGGTCATTTTAAAATCCAACAAAAATCGTTAATGTGGGAAATGATCTCAATAGTCGTTTCCCAAAGTTACACGACCATATGATCTCGTACGGAAATAAAACAAATATTTTACGATCCTCCGATACGCAGAATACGGGTCGTTACACTCTCACCACTTAAGAAATTCTGCCTTTGAAATTTCTTAACTAAGAAAACATACAATAGTGTCCCGCATGCCTATCAACCATTTACAAACAATCAAACATATATAATAAACACAAGTCTGTCCTAGCATGCGGTTTACTAAGGGAATAACTATATCGCGATTAAAATCTTAACAAGTAAAGAGCTCTGGATACGACTTCTTTATGGTCTCCTCGGTTTCCCAAGTACAGTCATTCTCTTTATCACCCCCATTGGACCTTAACCAGATTCACTGTCTTCCTTCGAAGTTGTTTCGTATTGTGTTCGACAATACGAATCGTTCTGCGGCTTCCAACTGCCTCGGATTCTATCTCGATATCATCCAACTGATCTGGTGAAATAGTTATATCAGAATCGTGCACGAACTTCCTTAACTGTGATACATGAAATACGTTGTGCACTCCTGCCATTTTGTCAGATAATCCAACTTTATACTCTAAATTTCCAACTCGAGAACTGAAAATGGATCAACAAACCTTGGTGCTAACTTACCTCTTCTACCAAACCGAATCACACTTTTCAACGGAGAAATTTTGACGAATACCAAGTCATCAACGGAGAATTTCAAATCTCTTCGTCTTTTATCAGCATAACTCTTCTGCCTATCTTGGTTAGCCTTCATTCGCTGTTGAATAACTTTTATCTTATCTGAAATTTCTCTTATTACATCTGGTCCAAGCACAAATTTCTCAGCAGTTTCCAACCAATATGATGGTGAGTTGCATGGTCTTCCGTACAAAGCTTCAAATGGAGTCATACTAATACTGGACTGATTATTATATGCGAACTCAACCAAATGCAAATGGTCATCCCATGAACACCAAAAATCCAATATACAAGCTCTCAAGAGATCCTCTAATACATGATTCATCCTCTCTGTTTGACCGTCAGTTTGAGGATGGTACGCGGTACTGAGATGTAATTCTGATCCTAAGACCTCTTGTAGGCTCTTCCAAAACCCACTAGTAAATAATGAATCTCGGTCACTCACAATACCTTTAGGTACTCAATGAAATCTCACTACCCACTTCATATACAGTTCCGCTAACTTAGCTGCCGTTTTATTCGACTTGACTGGTATAAACATTGCAATGTTGGTCAATCGATCCACAATCATCCAAATACTATCATTACCTGATTTAGTCCTTGGTAAACCGTTAATGAAATCCATTGAGATTTGTTCTCATTTTCATTCAGGAATTTCCAACGGTTGTAACCTGTAGGCTTCTTTTGCTCGGCTTTAACTAACTAGCAATTCATGCACTTGGATATAAACTTCCCAACGTCTTTCTTCATCTCTTCCCAGTAGTAGGTCCGCTTCATGTTTCGATACATTTTGTTACCACCGGGATGTATAGTCAGTTTCGAGTGATGACGCTCTCTAAGCACTTCATCTCTCAATCCATTAACATTGGATACAACTAGTCTCCCATTCTTTCGAATTCATCCTTCTTGATCAAGTCCATACTTGTTCATTCCCTCACCGTCGATACCCATCTCTACGTTGGAGATGATTTCCAATAGATTAGGATCGTCCCTCTGACTGGAATCAATCCGCTCAATTAAAGTCGGTCTGATCGTCAAACTTGTTAACATCTCTGGATCTAATTCATACTTAGGTGTAAAATCATATTCCGCGATATACTCCAGTTGTTTCCATTCTAGAAACATAGCCCCCAAACTGACATGTCTCTTACTCCATGTATCAGCTACCGCATTGCCTTTCCCGGGTGTGTATGTGATATTGAAATCATATGAGGCCAAGAACTTTAACCATCTCTACTGGCGAAGATTTTTTTTTTTTTGAGAGAAAAGATACTTTAATGACTTATGATCGGTAAACAACTCAAATCTTACTCTCAAGAGATGGTGTCTCCACTTCTTCAATGCGAACACGATCGCTACCAATTCCAAGAATCCAAGACATGGATAGGATGTCTTTTCTCATGTGGTTTCAGTTGTCGACTAACATAAGCTACATCCTTACCTCATTGCATCAGTACAACACCTAGTCCGATACCGCAGACATCCGTGTATACCGTCATCTCTTTGTTCCCTTTAGGAATAACTATCACTGGTGCACACGTTAACTTCTCCTTTAGACTCTTAAATGCATTCTCACACCTTTTGTCCTAGACAAAAGCTTGATTCTTCTTGGTCAACTGAGTTAACGGTGTCGCTATCTTGGAGAAGTCTTGAATAAACTTACGATAATATCCAGCTAATCTCAAGAAACTTCTCACGTCCGTTGCATTTTTAGGCGTAGACCAATCTTGCACCGAAGCCACCTTCGCAGGGTCCACAACAATACCATTCTCTGAAACAACATGGCTCAAGAATCTCACTTCCCTTCTCCAAAAGTGACACTTAGAAAATTTCGCTTTCAATTGGTGTTTCCTCAACACCTTCATCACTACCCTCAAATGTTCCTTGTGTTCATCCTCTGTCCTCGATTAAATCAAGATATCATCCACAAACACAAGAACAAACTTATTTAATTGATCCCTGAAAACCCTATTCATAAGATCCACAAAATATGCGGGTGCATTGGCCAATCCGAATGACAACCACTCATAGAATCCAGACGGCGTCCGAAACGCCGTTTTAGGTATACTCTCAGCTGCTACTCGGAGCTGATGAAATCCTGTCGCAAGATCCAACTGGGGGAACACTCTTGCTCCATTTAGTTGATCAAACAAATCATCTATCCGTGGAAGATGATACTTATTCTTCCTAGTCACCTTATTCAACTCGCGGTAGTCTACACATAAACGAAGGGAACCATTGGCCTTGGTAGGTAATTAAACTGGTGCTCCTCACTCAGAAACACTTCTTCGGATAAATCCCTTGTTTAAAAGATCGCCTACTTGCACTTCGAGCTCTCGCTGCTCCCTTGGCGTCACACGACGAAGAGGCATCACTATAGGTCTGGCATCCTTCACTAAATCAATCTGAAACTCAATCTCTCGGTGTGGTGGAAGTCCGGTCACTTCCTCAAAGATGTCTGGATACTCGCCAGCAATAGGCACATCGGATAACTCATCATGCAGGATGTCGAGAGAAATTAGAAAACTAGTCATCACCCCATCACTAGGTAGGCAACCCAGTACCACCCTCTGCCCATCATCCGCTCTAATGGTCATCGAAGACCCCTCATAGTCTACTACCACCCTCATACCTTTGGAGCCAATCGACTTCCAAAATAATGTCAAACCTAGTAAAGTCCAAAGCAAAACAATTACAAGCAAATATACGTCCATGATTCGATAAGACCAAATTTCGACAAATCATACAAAAACTTGTCGAACCACCGATCGGGTTCGTCACAACTAAAGGTTTATCGACAATCTCCGGTTCCAATTCCAACATATCTATCAGGTCAGTAGATACGAAGGAATGAGAATTCCCGGTATCAAACAATACTTGAACAGGAACATCATAAATAGAAAGCATACCTTGAATAACGAGACTTTTTCCCTTCTCCGCCGCAGTTGGGGGCATTCGACGAAGAAGGAACAACGTTGATGACATATGCTTTCACGATCTGCTTCTCCTTAGAGGGTTGTGGACATTTATTCTTAAAATGACCCACTTGGTCACAGTTGAAGCACTTCTTCTCCCCTGGCTTCACTCGACAATCTCTGATATAGTGGACCTTCTTGCCACAACCAAAATCTTTCTTATTCTTCTTATTCTGACCATCCTTGGTTTGACTCTGTTTTCTCTTATTCTGGGACTTCTTACTACCTTCACTGCTTACCTGCGGTTTTGGCTCTTCTGCAGATGTAATAGCAATCTCGGTCTTCGTTTTGGGGTAAAGGCTCTCCGTTCTCAATGCCTTCACCACAATAGATTCGAAAGTCTCATCGATATGGTTTATAGGTGTTTCCCCCCAAGTACTCATCTAAGACAGTTATGAACTCCTTCTCGGCAGTATCGATAAGAGATAATTTATACTTCGATAAGATATCGAATTCAGCAATATATTCCGAGACTGCCCTACCGTTCTGCTTAAGCTCCAAAAAATTCCGGAATAATTCCGATTTCTGAGCAGTTGGAATAAACTTGTCACTGAAGCGAGTCTTAAACTGATTTCAAGTAACTTGATCCGCGGGAGTAGCGCTTTAATAGCATTCCACAAATTTATTATCCGTCCTTAAAGCTGACACGATGTCAGCTTTCTCTTCATTGCATTATCGATCCCCAAATCCTCGAAGATGCGCTCACAACTATCAAGTCAATCCTGAACCTCCGTAGCTGATTTCATTCGGTGGAACGACTTCTCACCAAGACTAGTATAATCCTTATTAAGCTTGGCGAAATCGGCTCTAGGCGCCTGCACCACCACCGTTAGCGGCATTAGGAACTGCTCCCTGAGCATCCCCAAAGCATCTCTAACATGAAGGCAATAAACATCGTCCCGCTCCCTCTTCAACTCCCGGTGCGGAGTTCCTTACCGTACTCCTCGTATTTCGGCTCATCGTTCAATCAGTAAAGAGAAAACGATTAACTATCTTCTTAATGGTGTCAGTGCAGTGCAACTTCATCTTTTGATATATAATAGTATATATATATATATGTATGTATATAGTTTTTGAAAACCAAAATATCACAATTACGCGCTCTCATATACGTATATTATCTCTCATTGATATCTTCCCCTAGGTTAACTAACGCAACTTAGGCTCTGATACCAAGAGTGACGGCCACCCTGTACCATCAAATATTTCCTCTAAATGCGCTGTCAATGCTCGACTAGCACGGGACGATCGTCAAAAAAGTTGAAACGATGAATTACCAAAAAACATGTAGTATATCTCACAATGCATGAAATAAAATATAATAATAACATAACTTAATATAAAACAGGCGAGACAGTACATAAGCTGAAAACTAAACCATATCCATCAGAGTAGCGGAATCCAAAATACAGCTTCATATCCAATTATAACAACTTTAAAATACCGTCTCTCAAAGGAAATAAAAGAGTTATACTACTAATGCCCAAAACATTGACCAGCAACAACATGGAGAATATGTATAAAGTACGTGGAAGCCTCCTTCTCGTCTCCGGACAGATACTCATGCATAACCACCTAACATGTCTCTAGTCTGCTCGTTTAGAAACACTCAGAGTAATATGAAAAGACATAAAACTCTGAATCAAACGAAAGTCTGGTGTGAGCGATATCAAATCAGTATAGCTAAATAAAGCAATAACAGGTATAAATAATCATACCTGACATGAATCTGCAACCAAAGAGTTAGCACAACAAGATGTACGATACTCTAAGGTAACACTAACATAGAGTGCAAAATGGAAGTGTGTCATGATGATAGCAAACATCGAACATAACAATCATTCCTCACATCTCTCACTCAGTGCGTAAAGCATACGATATCCACCGCTTTGATCACCAAATTCATTGGGGCCATGACGGGTCCACACCGCCCTGGACTCCGTACAACTATTGCTATGACCACACCGCCCTGGTCTATAGTCAATAACCCTACACAGTCCACACTGCCCTGGCTCTGGGGTACGGGTCAACCAGTCCACACCGCCCTAGCTCTGGTTCGTCTACATGCCCCCTCTCTTAGTGGTGAACCAAAAGTTATAGATATCGATAACTCCTTTGCACACGTCCCGCAGCAAAGCCCAACTCTTGAAGTTAACTCGTTTGTTCCCATCTGGATCATGAGCGATAACTTCCCACTTGGACTTCCTTTGCATCTCGGGTTTTGTTCGAATTGGTGTTCGGTTCGGTTCGGGTCTCCTCCTATCCGGTTCGGTTCGGGTTCTCCTCCGGATCGGCCCCTCTTTTGGATTCTTGCAAGTTCTTCCAACGAGCTAATTTCGCCAAACGATGGTTTTTTTCAACCATTCTAACTTTCTATGCAATCATAAACATACTAAACAGTAGTAGTAACATGTAGAATCAACCAAAAACATCAAAACAATAATTTCAAATGTTAATCTAGATTAAACATATCAAATCCATGATTTCCCCATTAACTCTGTCTAACTATAGGATTAGCAAACTTAATCCAAATTAACCCAAATTCATACCAGCGACATAAAATATGATTTTATAATTTTTACATGTTTTTCCAGAATTTTTAGGTGTATAATTTCGGTAATTATCATTGATCACCCCTAATTAGTCATAATTAGTGAATAAACATGTTAATCACTCACCTTAGCCAATAATAAATGATAGATCTGAAACTTTAACTGATTTGGCTCGGATTCCTTTGTGGTGGGTGTAGCAGCTCTACCTTGAATTTAGTGTTAATCCGGCTTGATTTGATTAATTTGTGATTAGAGAGTGATTAGAGAGGGATTTAGAAGATGGAATGCATGATTACATTAGGGTTTGTGAAAGTTTTGTGGAGGCTAGAAAAATGAAAGGAGATGATTCTCCAACTCCTTTCAGCCCTCCCATAACCTTAATCCCGGATTGGGTTATGGACCTAGCTGTTAATCGCTTAATTAAGCTCAGTTAGACTTTTTTTCATTTTTCAAATCTTATTTCAACCATATCTTCCAAACGGTAAAACCGTTTGATTAATGTGACAACTCTACGGAATAGGAAAACACCATCCGAATTCAATGGAAGTGGTTTCAGGTCAAAACTCCTTACCAGTCAAAAGTTGTAGGCGAAACAAGATTCGCCAGGGGCAAAATGGTCATTTTAAAATCCAGCAAAAATCGTGAATGTGGGAAATGATCTCAATAGGCGTTTCCCAAAGTTACACGACCATATGACCTCGTATAGAAATAAAACAAATATTGTACGATCCTCCGATACGTAGAATACGGGTCGTTACATTTTTTGCCTCCTTTTTTCCTTTTCTTTTTAAATACCTAACTTTACACGCTTTTTTTGCTTGTGACCTTTTCTCTTAGTTTTTAAGTGGCATTTCATTCTATGTGTATAATGTCTTATAATATTCGCTGTATACCTGCTTTTACAAGACCATTTTCAATTTTGCACGGTGTATAGGATAGAGTTTTCTTTTCTTCGAAAAGTCATGTTGAGTTTGTACGATGTAAATAATTACTTGGTTTATTAAATGGATTTTTTTCGATTCGGCCACCTTTTAAAAACTTATTACTGAAATAGTCTACTTTTAAAACTTATTACGGTTGTGGCCTGGTTTTGATCACATCAGCCAAAACGGTTATTTTTATTTGCTCCATTTGAAATGCCGCAATGTGCTCCATTAGAGATGCCGTACAAAATACAAAAATTGTGCTCCATTTGAAATGTCACAGCGTGCTCCATTTGAAATAGAGCAAATAAAAATAACCGTTTTGATTGATGTGACTAAAACAAGGCTACAACCGTAATAAGTTTTAAAACTAGGCTATTTCAGTAGTTTTCTAAATGTGGCCAAATCGAAAAAAAAAAAAAATCCTTATTTAATTCAGTTTCCTGGTTCGTAGTATACTTTATAGTGTTGCATATGATAGTTATTGGTTAGTTATCATATGGATAGCTGTCCTAGGATCTAAGACTGCCCTTCGGCTGGCTAGGCAACATCCCAGAGCCTAATTTATAGAAGAGCAATTCTACAACATTATATTCATCAACTTTTTGAATAATACGCCCATTTCATACATGAATTGAGCTCATTAGAAACATCACACTGGAATATTCAAAACAAACTTAATAGCTGTTTTATACTTTCTCCTTTGTCCAAGTCATGCGCTGTGTTATACTCTCTCTTTCATCCAAGTCTTTCCTCTTGTGCAATAAATGGTTCATCTTCTCATTTCTTTTACATTATTTTTTCTCTATAAATTTCTTCGTCTTTCGATCTTCAAATATTTCAAATTGATCTGGGATGCGTAGAAGCAAAAAAACCTTATCCAACATCGTAGTTTTTGGTTATTTTCAATTTTATTCTCTCTCAATTTCTGTACCTTTATCCAAACATACACATGCTCATGTGCATGTATGTATCAAACTTTTTATTTAATATATTTCTTGGTTGTGTTTTTGGTGAAATTGACTGAATCTATTTTGTAAAATATTCAGCGTACTTCAAAACTGTACCAATTTATCAAACTGTTGTGTAATGTTGCTGTCAGTTGCACTCCTGTTTTATTTGTACTGCTCTCTTCATCATTGCCATGTGAAATTGTTCTATCCATGTTTTGTTATAAGTTGCAGTAATCTGTAGATAACAGTGAAATTTGAATTTTTAGATTTGTGAAATACTTTGGAGTGAACATAAGAATATTGAGGGATCGAATATAAATCTGAAGATGGATATTACAAATTTATTGATTGAAATTTACTATCTAAACTTATTGGAATTGGGATTTGTGATAGAATCCATTTGGAATTGACTTTACTAATCGAAATTTTGCTTCTTCCCTTTTAACTTTTTTACTGATTGAATATTGTAATACTAGTGATTGATTGATGTCGATTAGTTTAAACTTTGAATTTAGTAGTACTTAATAAAAAATCAACCATTTTTTATGTTGTTATGCTTTGGAATAACTTTAGTAATTATAACAAGGGATGTCAGTCCTGCTTAAATCTTGACATATTATATGCATTCAGCTTAAGGTGTCATGCAAAACATAACCTATATAATCATATTTAAGATGGAATACTTAGACTTGTGAAAATGTATTGTATTTGTAACGCAATTTTCTGCTTTTGCAGATTGGACACAAATCAGCAAGCTATGTGAGTGAGTTCACATTGCATTTATAATATTTTTGGTCATCAAAAAATCTATGAAGAATCATATTGCAATTTTCACAACTGCAAGTTTACCATGGATGACTGGAACTGCTGTAAATCCTTTGTTTCGTGCTGCTTATTTATCAAAAAGTGGTGAATGGGAAGTTACCTTGTTAATTCCTTGGCTGTCTTTGAAAGATCAAGAACTTGTTTATCCAAACAAAATTACATTCAGTTCACCTTTAGATCAGGAGCAGTATGTTCGTAATTGGTTGGAAGATAGAACTGAATTTCCATCAAGATTTAGCATCAGATTTTATCCTGGAAAGGTAATCTCCCTTTTATGATCCAAGTTTCTGGCTTCTGAATTTAAGTAACATCGTTCAGTGCCTTATGCCTGAATACAAACTATGTAGTTTTATTTTTTTTTAACTTCCATTTTTTAAGCTGCTGTTGTTCAATTAATGTGTTGACAGCAGTTGATTAAACAATCACACATAATGTTGTCAAACTCGAGTTCTCACTGAAGAGCGTTGGGGTATGCAAAAATCGTAAATTGTGGGATCGTAATACGAATCGTAAGCTCCCACAAAAAAGAAAATTAATATTAAAATTCTAGCAAAATAAGCATAACATAAGTCTTTCTAGCATAAATCCATCAATTTAATCAATAATGTTAGGAATCTACCATGAAATCTTCAGCTTCAATTTCATCATCAAAGTTAGAAATCCCCAAATCATCTTCCGGAGCAGCAGCTGCACAACCTTCTGCTGCAGCTCCAACATCTTCCCCTCCTTCATTTTGAGTGCCAAATTCCAAATCCTCTCTGTCTAACGTTAAATCTAAAATATCGATGAACTTTTATCAATCAGAATTAGGGTTTCTTTTCGAATCAGATCAATAAGAATTAGGGTTTCTTTTCGATCAGATCAATAAGAATAAGGGTTTCTTTTCGAATCAGATCGCAGAAACTGAATCGGGTTGGGAACTTTGAAACGGATCGAGCATCGAAACATCACAACTGTCGCACGCTGAAACTCGCCGTGACCACGTTTTCACGAGGTTCCGCGGCGCGCCGACCGCTCCACCTTCTCCAGCGAGATTGACGGCGTGTTAGCACGGCCGCCTGACAAAATCGCGTAAGAACGGACGCTTCCATGCTTTAGCACGCGCACCTGACAACCATGATCACACATGTTACCATAACGTGATTCAGCATCTTTCATTAACAACTCTCACTGGAAAACAAATCTTACTAAAAGATTATATTCCTATATACTTGAAGGTACCAATATTAATTCCATATGAATACAAAATCATGGATGATACTGTTGTCATTATGAAATCTGAACATTTGCTAGTGGGTAGGCCATAGGCATTAGCATTTTACTTATTATTAATGTCTGGAATTTCTAATTTCAATCTATAATGAAATGAAAATAATAAACCTCCAATTTCAACTGAATGAACCATCGGCAAAGTCTTCAATGCCAGCCATCAATGAAATAATAGACATAACCTTGCAGATCTTCCTTATTTCTACTATCAATGGAAAATTCAATATTTTTGTTTGTACCTAACTTATTGGTTGATTTTAAAGTTGATGATTGATGAAGAATTGACAGTACATTTGGTATAACTTGAATTCTATTCTCTTCTGATTATTCTGCAAACGTTATCAGTCTCACATATGGAGATGTATGAATGCGATTTGTATTCGCTTTTTAATTTTTTAATGCATACATATTTATATGATTTACTAAATCATAAAATTTATCCACTTTTTGATTCAAACAGGATGGTTCATTTTAGACAACAATGTATGTATATATGGTGATTGTTAGTGGTGAAGGGTGGGTCTGCTGCAATTAGTTTAACTTAAGTATTGTTATGCATAAATTTACATTTTAAATGCAATTATGACCAATGAATTAGTCGTGGTGATGCTACACAACACTATGGGTGTACTTTCTTCAAGGGTTTATAATTGTCCAATTGTATATAGTTTTCCCTGGACAAAAGAAGCATACTTCCAATTGGTGACATCACTGAATGGGTTCCTGATGAAGAGGCATTCATTGCTGTACTTGAAGAACCCGAACATTTGACATGGTATCATCATGGCCGAAGATGGAAAAACAAATTTCAGCTAGTTGTAGGAGTAGTTCACACTAATTACTTGGAATATGTAAAGCGAGAGAAGCATGGATCAATAATTGCTTTTTTCCTGAAGTATGCCAATAGCTGGGTTACCCGCATTTATTGCCACAAGGTAGGTCTTCCTCCCTGACGTATGCAGTGTACACAAAATTGACGTGTTTTTAAAATCACAAACGCATATGACTTTATTGCTCAGTGTGCTATGTGTCTTGATTGGAAGCGAACCTAAAATTTTGACAAACTTGGACAATGATGTCTAGAATTTTAACCATGGCTTCATAAATGCTATCTTTCTTTTAGCAGAACATGACTTAGGGTCCGTTTGGGGACAACTTAGTTTTCTTTGTGCTTAAAAGCAGTTATGAAAAAAATATAAATGAACAGCAATACGAAAATGTATTTGGATGGTTAAATTGAAATGTAGCGATTGTAAAGATGAAAATAACTAATATGCAAGCAAGTGTTGCATGTTCAACCTATTTTGCCTCTTTGTGCGTTGTCGGCAATGACATAAATTGTAAGTAATTATCAAGTAGCTTTAGCTGCTTATAAGTAGTTGGCAGCCATATTGTTAGCTGCCGCAGTCTTAACTGTCACGTTTCTTATGGTCATTATCTTTGAACCTACTTGTGCTAAAAACATGTCATACCCATTAATTTTAGAGAAGCCTTTTGGAAAATTAGTGCTAATTTGTTCTACATTTGTCCGCATCTAGGTTATAAGATTGTCGGCTGCCACCCAAGATCTCCCAAGATCGATAGTCTGTAATGTCCATGGTGTAAACCCTAAATTTTTAGAAATTGGGAAAGTAAAATTAGAGAGACAACAAAGAGGAGAAGCGGCTTTTACTGGTGTATACTATATCGGGAAAATGGTTTGGAGCAAAGGCTACAGAGAACTACTTCAACTGCTCTCTGATCATCAAGATGAACTATCAGCTCTTAAAGTTGATCTTTATGGAAGTGGTGAAGACTCTGATCAAGTCCAAGAAGCAGCAAAAAGACTTAAACTGGAAGTAAGAGTCAACCCTGGTCGTGATCATGCCGACCCCATTTTTCATGAGTAAGTTAATTTATCAAGACAATTGTACGACAATTGAGACCACTTTTCAAAAAATATATAAATTGAAATCCTTTCGAAAGCTGTCCATTTATTTTCCTGCGTTGGAGAAATATAGGGCTGGCGCAAAATGTTTAAAGTTGTGTCTTGCCTTCTCAAACATCATTGGTACAAATTTCAGAAAAATGTGCATCAACGCATTTTTCTTAGCTTTTGAAAAACTGAACTAGTGCCATCTTAAAGTGGGGCTGTAAACGGATGCGGATAGTGCTGTGTCCGCATCCGTATTTGAAAATTAAAATCTGCATCCATATCCGCTATCCACAGATATTTTAGAAGGAATATCCGTATCCGTCAAGTTAAACATGATTTTCTTGTATGGATGGCTGAAAATAGTCAACAGATTTATGGTTATTTAAACTGATTTATAATTGTTTTAAAGTTTAGGAGTTAAAGTATGCTTTGAAAATAAAAAATGGATATTTGATTCCATAGCAAACGGATATTTTTCGAATACGGATGGCACCATATCTCTATTCGTATCCGGAAACGTATTCGGATATCAGATAGCTGTATCTGTTTTCGAATATCGGATATTTTTCGTATTTTCGAAGGTGGATACGGACGGATTTTGGATTTTTCGAGTACTCATTGACAGTCCTATCTCAAAGTGCTTTTAAAAAAAAAATCAAGCAAGCAGAAATGACATATTTTTGTAATTAGTTTTTATGAGAGTCCGGCTCAATCTTTGGTACATGATTTTGACTAATTTAGCTCACTTTTCTAAATCATAGCAACTTTATGTCAGTTTCAAAACATATTACGGTTACAGGTTTAATCAATTAGTTATTATTATTGTTAGCATGTTGGCCCTAGTTTAACAGGATTTAATAGTGCAATTTGAAAGCATCCAACGTTTTTTTCATAGAAATAAAGTTCATGGTGATTCTTGAAAAGAATCAGGATTTTTTATTTTATTTTTTTGGTTTCTTAAAGGCTTTTTTTTTCCCCTTCTTATTTTGGCACATTTTCGAAGTGAGATGGAAAAGCCAGCCTTGCAAAAACTGATATATTTTGAACCATGTCCAGATTTGTTACATGGTTAGAAACATCGGCTAAACTAATAAAATCATTTAGTACGTTAAAAAATTGGCTGTTATTGTTGAAAAAAAAACATTTAATAATTTTACCGGCATAAATTTACATGTATGTGCAGTTACAAAGTGTTCCTAAACCCAAGCACGAGCGACGTGGTATGCACAACAACAGCAGAAGCCTTAGCCATGGGCAAAATGGTAATCTGTGCCAACCACCCTTCAAACGACTTCTTTAAGCAATTCCCCAACTGCCACGTCTACGACAACCCAAAAGAGTTTGTCAAAATTACCCTCAGCGTCCTTAACAAAGACCCAGTTCCGCTATCTGATGATCAGAGGCATGCACTGTCATGGGAAGCAGCGACCGAACGATTTGAATCGGCTGCAGAACTGCACTCTGTGGTCAACAATGTCAGAACCGTTTCGGCTTATCCTAATAATTCCAGACCTTTGAAACTGCCGAAGAGCGTGGAAGAAGTATCAGCTATTCTGCATCAAGCTGTTTCCGGAATCGAAGTTGCGCGTAGGGCATTTGGTGCCATTCCTAAGAGTTTGAAACCTGACCCACAGCAGTGTTTGGAGCTCGGCCTGGACCTTTCCGAACGTAAACCTCTTCTTAATTATTGATCCTTGGCGGTTTTGTTTTTAAAACAAATATGTAACCCGGAAAATGTGGTTTTAATAATCATAATCTGTAAATGTATAGGAGACTTATTTTATGCCTCTTATAGATAATCAAGGAGATTTGTACCACTAGTGAAATTCTGCAACTTGGGGTTGGTCATGTATAGTAGTCTTATTCTATGTATAACAAATATCCATTCTCAAGCTGGGGTTGAGGTAAAAGAATTATAGCTTGATAAAAGATTGTTTTTCTGTAATGGTGAATGGTTTTTGGAAAGCTTTAAAGAATGATTTAGTAGGGGTTCTAGCTGCAAAGAAGTGAGAATCAGGAGAGCTGAGCATGGTCTTGGTAAGGACAAATTTGCATCCAGGTGGTGAAAGCATGAGTTCTTTATCCTGCCCTTAAAAGGTTGTATAAGTGTGGGGGAAGGGGAGAGATGATGTTTAGTCTAGGGCTGGCAATTAGAACCGAGAACCCGAACCGATCCGACGAGACCTGGATTCGAACCAAACCTGACGGGTCTAGATGATCAAAAATAAAATTAAAACCCGATCAAACCAGACCCGAATTGACCCGACCCAAAAGACCAGGTCAAAAAGCATTGAAATATATGTATTTTTAGTGTTACTATTCAACCGAATCTGAATCGATCCCAAGCTCGGATCGTGTCGGGTCTATATTTTTGAAATACGTAGTTCAGATCCGGCAAAACCCGACCTGCCTAGAATCGAGATCCGTCGGGTCGGATCTGGGTCCATCGGGTCGGGTCTAATTGCCACCCCTGGTTAAGTCTATTGTTAAGCCAAGCCAAGCCTTTTGGTAAACGATGTGAGCATGAACGCGATGATGGAACTTTTATCAATGTTGATTTTGGCCTTACCCGCAACCATAGTGGTGTAAAATTGTAGGTCCAACTTGCTTTGTTTGGTTATGGGTATTGGCCATGGTGTTGTGGTTGATGAATATGGATTAAGGAATTCAAGCAAGAGGAGGATGGAATTGGATACCGGAGGTAGTACAGGGTTTAGCTAGGAAGAATATGAGTGGTTGAAGCAGGAGAACTATAGCAGTAAATTTAAAATTAGGTAGTATGTTATATATATATATATATATATATATATATATATATACATACATATATATATATATATATGAGGTATGAGGAGGGTTTCGCTACACCTTTTATATTGCCCGTGAACTCTCCCCCTTAATCTCCACCATTCATTTTCTCACTCATTTTCTCTTTTTCCACTAAGAAATAATATTGAAATGGAAAGAGAGAATAAGTGGAGAAGTGGGTGGTGAAGATTAAGGGGGAGAATTCACGTACAATATAAGAGGTGTAGCTGAACCCTCATGTGTGTGTGTATATATATATATATATATAGATGTGTGCGTGCACAGTGGCGGATGCACTAAGAGACTAGTGGGGGCAGTGGCCCAACTGATGTTTATTAAATGACAAAAAAAAAATAGCTTTTTTGTTTATATAATACATTCATATAGAAAGTTATCCCCACTCATCACATACCTCCCAACAACTGCATTCAGTTTTTTCATTTTTGCTTCACAAAAGCCAAATACCACCAGGTCCAACAAAGCAAACAGCAGGTTCCAACATGCAACATTCAATCAATACTGTAAAATTACATATTTTCTAATTGGTATGACCTTTATTTTTATTAATACGTTTTTTGGTTTTATGCTTCCTTAGAGCTGAGATGATACTATGAAGTTTTTCCAATTTTTATTAATTTACAGTGCCTACTATATGTTTGTGAAAATGTCATAACCATATAATGTAACTTAATTTTATTATTATGTGATAAAATAAATAGTATGTGTATGAGTGTATCATTGCCATTTGCAAATTTAATATAGGTAGGCATGGAAAAATATTTTAAAAGAGCATCATCAAATATGCTAGAATCTAAAGCTATAGATGCTGATAATTCAAAAAGAAGTTGTCTTGATGTTAATATGGAAGACCTTCCTTTTGATGTTAGATTACGAACTCATATATTGGACTATCATCCAAATATTCAAGATGAAGTTCGAAGACACTATTTACAGCAAGGCCTTACCAACCGAGAGATCGCGATTTTCCATTTAGTCATTTTGAAAAATCTAAATGTCGTTTTGTATCTAAATGGTTTGATGATTTTCTAATTGTTTGGAATATAGCAAAGAAAAAGATCGTGCATTTTGTTTATGTTGTTATCTTTTCAAACCGGTTGTCGGAAAACAAGCCGGTAAAAATTCATTTGTTGGGGAAGGATTTAAGACATGGAAGAAAACAGAAAGATTTTTATGTCATGTAGGCGATCAAACTAATGCTCACAATGATGCATATAGAAAATGTTTAACTTTGATGAATGAAAAACAATGCATAAGCATTGCGATGAAGAACGAGTTAGATATCGTATTCGTTTAACTCCATATGTTGATTGCATTCGTCTTACGAAAAAGCCTTGCATTTTATGGTCGTGATGAGTCTAAAAATTCAAGTAATCAAGGTAATTTCCTTGAACTTCTAACTTTTCTATGCGATCATAACGAAGAAGTTAGAGCATCGGCTTTCAAAATGCTCCAAATAAGTTAAAATTGATTTCTTCAATGATTCAAAAAGACATTGTTAATGCCGCTGCGCTTGAAACAATCCAAGTCGTTATTAGTTGATGAATCTCGCGACGTATCCATAAAGGAACAAATGGTGGTAATGTTTCGTTATATGGATAAAAATGGGTATGTCATTTAATGATTCATAGGTATAGAGCATGTGGCAAGTACCGCTGCGGTCTCACTTAAGTTGGCAATTGACCAATTATTTTCTAAGCTTGGATTGAGTATATCTAGATTATGTGGCCAAGGATATGATGGAGCTAATAACATGAGTGGAGAATTGAATGGCCTAAAAACTATTATCATGAGAGAAAATAAATTTGCATTTTATGTTCATTGCTTTGCTTATCAACTACAATTGGCCCTCATGGGCGTGGCAAAAAAACGTGTTCTAATAGGTACTCAAACTTCCTTTCTTAATTAACTATATTTTTATTTTTATTTTATCAAAGTATTTTATGCTACTTTCCTTACTAGTATTTTTTATATGCTAAACAGGTACCTTTTTCATTATTATGTCTAATTTGGTAAATATTGTTGGAGCTTCATCTAAATGTTGTGACATACTTCGAGAAAAATATGCTTGCAAGGTCGTCAAAGCTTTAAATGATGGAGTACTTTCAAGTGGGAAATACTTAAAGCAAGAAATCGGTATAAAATGTCCATGTGACACAAGTTGGGGTACACACTTTAATACTTTGCTAAGTATTGTTACCATGTTTTCATCTTTAATTGATGTGCTGGAGGATATAGCAAAGCGATCAAAAATATGAAGCATCTATTATGTTAGGATTGGTACAAACATATTACTTTGTATTTAGTTTGCATTTTATGAAGACCACGTTTGGGATTACAAATGAGTCATCAGAAGTCTTACAAAGAGATGATCAAAATTTAATGAATGTCATGGATTTAGTTAAAGTATGCAAGGAACAAATACAAAAAATAAGGGATAATGGATGGGACTCTTTAATGGAGATCGTTGTTGATTTTTGTGATCAACAAAAAAATGATGCGTTGGTTATGGATGATATGTATCACCCTCAAGGAAGATCACGACGCAAGGTTCAAAAAATCACAAATATGCATTATTATCAATTTGATTTTTTCAGCACGGTAATTGATATGCAACTACAAGAGTTGAACAACCGTTTCAATGAGGTTAACACAGAGTTGCTACTTTGTTTGGCATGTTTGTCTCCTAATAATTCATTTGAATCTTTTGATAAAGGAAAACTGATTCCTTTTGCCCAACTTTATCCAAACGATTTCTATACTATAGAATTGAGGATGTTAGAAAGTCATCTTGACACTTATGTTTGTAATATGCGATCTAATCTTATGTACTCATACCTGGAAGGAATTTCGAATCTTGCAAACAAACTTGTGGCGACAAAAAAAACGTGAGGTATATCAACTAGTGTATTTGCTAATCAAGTTGGCACTAACATTGTTGCCACCGCTTCTATTGAAAGAGCTTTCTCTGCTATGAACATAGTGAAGAATCGTATGCGAAATAGGATTGGTAATCAATGGTTAAATGATTGTTTGACTGTGTATCTTGAAAAAAATGATGGCAAGTCCTTCACCATTTCTTCAAAAAATGATGGCAAGTCCTCCTGAATAATTACCCCTTGCCCTACCTTTCTTTTCAATCGTGATACATGGAAGATGAAGTGTACTTTAGAATGAGCATATAGTTTATGCAACCTTCCAAACCTTTTCAGTTTCATGTGGAGCACAATACTTAGGTGAGAGTTTGTGGGTTTTATAATTTCTGATAGTGGTCTACCTATCAGGGTGCAAATTGAGATACAACAAATCCTCTACATTGAAGCTTCTATCAGTCCTCCTAAGATCGGCAAACCTCTTTATTCAAATCTAGCAAGCTTAAGATTATCCATCAACATCAGAATAACTCATCTCTGGAGAATGGCTCTTCTTCAACCTGCTGCACCTTTGTAGTGTTAGGAATGTATGTTAATAAAGTACGTATTGCCTGGAATGAAGTGGTGTTTGTAGATATTTTCCAAGTAGTATTATACCAGTATTCAATTAGCGTGATCCATTTTAGACCATTCCCGAACCTTACGACAAATGAAACATCTCAAATAATCCTCTAATACCTTACTAACGCCTTTAGTCTGCCAATCTATTTATGGATGATAGGCATAACCGAGTTGTAAAGAATAACCCTACAACTTAAATAACTCTTACCAAAATGCACTTGTAAACATGACATCCTTGTCATTAATTATAAAGGTAGGAAGTCCGTGTAATAAACACCCATTGAGAAACACATGAGCTACATCCTTAGCCGTGTTAGAACATCATATCTTGGGTTCTAATGACAATAACTATACAGCCATATGGTATTGAGTTATCTAACTATTTACAAGGCTAAGAAGATTGAGACAAAAACAAGAAATCATTCTTTTAAATTAAGAAAGTGAAGATCAAGCATGAAAACAATGTAAGGATGATTTTTTACGTATATTGTGTCTTCGATATTTTTGTATAATCCTCGTTGAAATACACGCATATTGTACTCAAAGATTTCAACTTGATCAAAGTTTGAACATCTAGGTCAGATGTTTGGAAGATGTCTCAGTAATAACAAAATATTAAAGTTGGACATCTGACCAAACACTTAGGAAAATATTAGAGTGTAATCTGACTTTTGAACCATAAGTCAAATGTATGACTGAAGTCATAGGAATTTTTCCTGATCAAAGATGACTTATGACTTTGGACGTATGACTTGAAGAGAAACTGTTTTTTTTATTTATGAAAAGACACTTCGATGTCTCTTCCTTTTTCACACCCCTTCCTCAATGGTTACGATTTTTGATCAATTTAAACAACTTGAAGAGTGGAAATCCTTGAACGAAACTATTGATCGAGTATTTATATAAATGATTTTATGATAAACGCTATCAATTCATTCTTGCTATCAATACTCTGTTATATCCTTAACCACTCAAACGGTTAATAGCCTTCCTAAGATCGTCATTTTCTATCCGTAGTGAAAGTGCTTTCTATAAATATACGCACAATCACAATTTACACCCAAGGGAGATTTTTAAAAGAATTGTATTGACAGTTAAAATTTGTGTTTGTTGAATACAAGTTTGTCAAGACGAAAAGTTTTGTATTAGCCTATTCTTTGGGTAAAGCGAGGTTTTTGGTTAGTGAAATACCGAAGGGAAGCTTCGAGACTGGACGTAGTATGGTAGGCCCAAACCAGTATAACAAATCTGCTACATCTATACATATTGTCACACTTATATATCATGTGTCACAAACAAATCATATCTCGATCCTAGTACACTTTCAAGCTGTATAAGGGCGAGACAGAGGAAAGAAATGTGCGTATTTGGACAATCCATCTACTACAACATAAATGACCATATACTTCTGATTTTTTGGTAAACCTACGATAAATCCAGGGTTATATCTGTCCATACTCTTTCTTTAATAGGCAAGGGATGCAACAAGCCTAGTATATTATTTTGCTTTATTTCGTTGGATGTTTCGCATTCTCTCACAAATTTCTCAACTGACAACCTCATTTTCTTCCAAAAAAATACCGACTTGATTCTATTCAATGTTCCAACTTATACTCTTCTGAGCCTAAATTCCAAAAAAATCGAAATCTAAGTCCTTCAAAACGTGGATCGTCAAGTTTGGTATCTGCAAAAAAATAACGTGAGCAATATCAGAATCTTATTAATTTAAAATCACAGACCAAACAAGATATGATAACAAATATTGAATGTGTCTACTTAGAATCAATAGACATATACATATAACTTAGAATCAATAGACATGTAAGGCAATAATCACAAAGCACAATGTTTTCATATACACAAATAACCAAAGCTCAAGGCTAATGTATATATACATATACAAATCTTAGATCACACAGAAACACAAGACAGAAACTACAAAATCTCAACACATAGAACTCGATCAGGAGTTCAACACACAAAAATGTAATTGTCGTAACGTAAATCATCAAATAGCTCATAGGCGATGTATAAAAACCGAACATTCGCAAAATGGTGAGAACATTTAGAAATCACAAATTCTAGAAATCGATGAATAATGAAATCTAGAAAATACCACATTGATTTGATCTATAAATGGCGCATTTTAGCTACGTCTACACGTGTACCATACAGATGATCGAAGCCTGTCATGTACCATCCACACAGATTTGGCATCCCATACAAATTACCCAAAGGTCCACATATATCCAAATCCCTATATAAATGAAATGAACGTCCCACGCAGTCCACACAAATGACCTGGAGGTCTAGTACTTGCATTAACAACATAATATGTCACAAACTTCCGGATAGTAACCCAAATAGAGACGACAGTGTGTCCCATACCATATGTTCTAACTTATCCATTTACTACAAGTCGATCAATTCCACACTTGTGTAGCTTCAATTGAACGAGTCCGAAATTAGCCGATATAGCAAACCTATATGTCACTACGATGTGGTTTATCGTATCGTTAAAATCACTTCCTCGTATTCTCGAAGAATGCAAAAAAATATGTAATTTTACAGGATAATACTTATTTTTAAAATCGAGTGTAAAAGATTTTTCAAAAACATTTTGAAAAATAATTCTTTTAAAATCTCTTTATAATACAGAATATCTATATTTATAAAATAGCTTTGGAAATAATTATAATTTTATAAATTGATTATAAAATATTTTTTTCAAAATTTGAAGTTGAATCAAAAATTCTTTAGAAATCAATTTATAAAACATGTGCACAAAATCAGCAATTTCAAATAAAAATTAAACGAAAAAAACATAACAAAACTCACACAAAAACTATCAAATATGAATTAATATTAGTGTCGAATTTTCTATTTGTAGGAATAAGCCTTTTGAAATCAATGTAAAATCATGCAACAAAATCATCAAAAGATGCAATAGGAAACTCAAAAGGCAAAGCATCAAATCATTAGAAAAATCAACAATGGGACGTAGGAAAAAAAGCTCGACTTGGCACCAAAATTGCTAGTGCCAGGTCAACCTATTACATGGGTAAGGTTCGACATGAGGTTCGACCTATAGGTCAACCCTACTACATCATTGGTCAACCTTTTGGTCGCGATTACTGCGAGAAATTTTGCCTTGTTCGATTCAAACTTTGAGCACATATTTGGCAAAGATATAGATAGAACCCAAGCATGAATTTAAGGGTATATGAAGACCAATGTCTATATTCTGAAAAAGATTTGACAAGAGTCTGGCATAAAACGATGAATCTATAAGCTCATAAAGATGAACATGCAACGCTAGTTATTGTAACGTGAAATATCATAAATCATTTACGGTAAACGCAAATCCATAACAGGAACCCATAATTTCAAACATGCAAACTTATTCAAGCTAGAATTTAGAACTCACCTTTAATTGATTACAGTGAATTTAGCAAAGAAAAGTTGAAGCTTTAGCTTTGAAATGACTTGAGAAGAGCTTCAAAAACCTATAGATTGAGAGATACAAACATGCAAAAAAATGGAACTTACAGTAAAAATATCTTTTCAAAATAAAATAAACTGATGAATAAATTACTTGTTTTTGAGTTTTGATTGTTTGTTAGTCTTTAATTTCACGATCTTTCTTAGCTTTAATCTTTATAAATGGCTCTGATTTGCTAATCTGAAGAGGAGGATTTGCATCCCAGGTTGAGTTTTACAGGGAAGAAGGAAGAAAGCTGAAGGAAGTACGTATTCTCTAAATCTTTTTCTGCCTAACAAATTAAAACACTTTGATTTTGGGTTTGAACCCAAATCCTATCCAATAACCCAATTGTTATTAATATAGGCTAAGTATGGTTATGTTAACTTAGTTATGCAGTTAACTTATCAATTTAACACGTGTTTTCCATTATTTACACCATTTTTCACCAAATTGTTCACATTTTAACATGTTTTAACATTACAAAATTATTAACAACATGTACAAATATATTAAAATTTACATTTTTAATAAAAAGTTTATTTTACATTTTCATTTGGTTAGAACTTACATTTTAACACTAAAATTAACAAAACATTTATTGCCTTTGTCTAAAACAACATACAAATCAAGCTAAAATAACTTTATACTTAAACAATGATTTTAATTAACATTTCTTATTTTAATTTTCTAATTACAACCCAATTTAGTTTCCAATGTCCCATTTTTACTACTAAAATTCACTTTAGCAATAATTTACAAAATTATTGAATTTTACCAATTAAAATCCTTTATCATTATTTTTATCCTAAATTCTCATCATAAAGTTTACAAAACTTTACTTCCCTTTATATTTAAATTTATTGAACAAACAAGTATCAAAATTCTTTTATTCCTAAATTAAATCCAACTTATCAACTTACCAACATATTTCTTTCTTATTAACTCAAAACTCATTGTTTATTCAACTTAGATGATTGTATGAATTATCCTCTCCAAATTTATATTTATTTTCTCAACTCACAAATTATAATCTTCATTATAATTTGTTTATACAAATAATCACAAAACATGGTTGTTGCAGACTCTTCCTCATAAAAATTATGTCCTTGCAATTTCTAGAGAAATGCCATACCTATCACAATTTACTTCATGTAGAAGTAGAAAATAGATAAGCTTGAGTTAAGAATACTCACTCTTAACATTGGAAGATAGAGAACAATTAGGACATGTTAACTTGATAAATCCTTTGGTTTCTCAAGTGCACTCCATGGGATTAGTGGGCCATTAATTGAATTTTCATTAGCAGAACATCTTTATTTTGAAGACACTTAACCTCCGAAGAAGTACACAAATAAGATGTTGCACAATAGATAAGTACGTGAGATCTCAATCTCATACAAAGTATAAGGATCAACAACTAAATATGGATCACGAACACACTTCCGAAGTTGTGATACGTGAAATATAACACGAATACCGAAAAATTGAGCTAGAAATGATACTGTATAAGCAATTGGGCTAATACATTTAGTAGCAAGGATGGTCTTATGTATCTAGGAGCCAGTTTCCTAGTCGGACCGAAATGCATTAACCACTTAAGAAACACGAATATACACCAGATCACCAATTCTTATAGTTGTCTGCATAGGATTTCTATCCATTCTGAGCCTCTTTCATTCTCTGACGAATGAGATGAATCTTTTCAGAAGCTTCACAAATAGAGTCGGGGCTTAATACCAACTTCTCCTTAGACTCCAACTAACAAAATGGCGATCGATATGGTCTTCAGTATAAGGCTTCGAACGGAGATATAACGATACTAGACTGAAAGCTATTGTTGCAGGTGAATTCAAAAAAAGGAAATGGTCTTCTCAGTTACCACCGAAACTAAGAACAAAAGCATAAAGCAGATCCTTAAGAATACGATTCACCCATTCAATCTGTCCATCAAACTATAGATGATAAGCTGAGCTGAAATTAAGACTTATACCCAAAGCTTTCTGAAGACTACGCCATAATTCATGAATAAAGAGAGGATCTCTATCACGAAAGAACTAGGAACACCGTGAAGTCTCGTGACATCCTTAACACGTAGCTTAGATAGATGAGAAGTGGTCCAATTAGACTTAATAGGAATAAAACGAGGTGTTTTGATCAAACGGTTAACAATCACCCAAACACTGCTATGACTAGATCTCAAACGAGATAAACTATCAACAAATCCATGGAAAGTTTATCCTATTTCCACAACGGGACCTCAAAATGCTGCAAAAGACCACTTGGACATTGATGTTCGGCATTGATGAGTTGACAAGTCATGCAATTTCTCATATAACTTGCCACATCGTGCTTCATTCCTTTATAATAATATAAACATCTCATATCAATGTGTACATCTTGCTACTACCAAGGTGAACAGTATACTTCGAACAGTGACAATCATCAAGAATGTCCCTCCTAAGACAATCAACATTAAACACGATCAATCTACCTTTCCTACTAACACAACTATGAGCATCAACACTGAAATCCCTCAACTCATCATCATGGGATTCAGATTTACAACATTGTAAAAGATGAGTAGGGCATTGGCAATACGATCCAATAGACTAGGACGAGCTTCCATGCTAAACAATAGAATATGAGAATATGATACTGGAGCACGATCACGAATATCATAAATAGACAAGGCTTCCAATATATTCCACTCAAATAGCATCCTACAAAAAGCAATTTGTTGCTTACAACTCAACGCGTCTGCTACTTAGTTCCCCTTTCCAGGAGTGTGCTAGATATAGGAATCAGTTGTCGCATATTGAGCTCTTTCTGATTAATAGATACTTCAAATATCTATGATCAGTGCAAAGAACAAAGATCTCGTCTAACAGATAATGATGCCAAATCTATAAGGCAAAGACTATGGCGGCTAACTCTAAATCGTGGGAGGCGTACCGAATCTTGTTCGGCCACAATTGCCTAGAAGCATAGGCAACTACCTGATATCTCTACATTATAACGTCACTAAGACCACATTTACTAGCATCGGTATATACAACAAGATCTTGATTCCCTTCGAGAACCACTAAGATAGGAGCATAAGAGAGAAGTTCTTTCAATTTATGAGAAGAAGCTTCACAGTTATTGGATCAAATGAAACAAACACCTTTCCTCGTAAGACTAGTAAGAGGTAGGACATTGCAAGAAAAATCCCTAGTGAACCGATGATAACAACCCATCAATCCAAGGAAACTATGAATCTTAGAAATATTCGCTGGACTTTTCCAATTTTGAATATCTTTTATCTTCAATGGATCGATAGAAATGCCATTAGAAGAAATGTAGTGGCCAAGAAATTTCACATTCTTCTCTCATAAATGATACTTGGAGAATATGGCTTTAAAGTTGATTTGGTGAAGAGTGCTCAAGACAATTCTTAAGTGTTGAGCATGATTGACTTTTGTTACACCAAAAGCGGCACAAATACCCAAAGACTGTGATGAAGAGATTAAAACTAAAGAAAAGAACTAAAACGAGGAAAGAGCACACATAAGAAATTTATAGTGGCTCGGCTATGGATTGACTAAGTCCACTTTATAACTTATCTTTAAATATTACAAGAAATTGAGGTTATAATGTTTCGAGATGATAAAATCTCGAGTACGATATGTTTGCAGAAAGTAAAGTACGTAAGGAAAGCCAAAAGTTCTTTTTATGTTGCTATATGGGGCTATTATAGATGATGTTTGAATCCGTCTTGGTAGGGACACGTGGTGGTTGATCTGAGAGTGGTGGAGATCGTGGCTTAGTCACGATGTAATGGAGCGAGTCAACAACAACCATAATCCGGCTCGACCAATGTCCGGGTCGACATAGTCGAACCGAATAATAGCTAATCCGGATTTTCATTACATTTGATTAGTCAATCCCGACTTTAATTTGAACCAGATTTCCTTTGTAGTAGAGTCTTGGCCAATCTAGGTCACATATCTGAGTATTCATAAGAGCTTTAAAGATGTGTCTACAACAGGATTGTCTTGAACATGAATCTTTGTACGCTTGATGGCCTTGTCGAAAGGCAGTAAACACTTTGCCCCCCAAAGTACATCCCGTTGCAAACATGATTTGCTTTGAATGAGTTGAGCTACATCTCCTTGGGATTTCACCTGTCTTCAGGAAAGCGGTGAGTAATGATCGTGTTCTTTCGATTAGTCATTACATTTAGACTCTTTCTTTCTGTATAAATAACTGGTCATGCTCCATATTGTGTTCAAGGGTACTCGCCAGGCCAGAGTCTTTGACTGGAGTCACCGAGTGATACAGGTAACTATTCAAACCCCGTCGAGTCAAGAGTTGAATATATATACCATATAGTCAAGTAATGTTGAGTCTTTAGCTCCGGCGTGTGTGCAACACATGTAGGTCATTACCAAAAGGTGTTTTCTTTTCGTGCAAGTTGAGCGCATTATTGAATTAATTCAACAATCACATGTGAGTAGACACGTGGAGGTATTGACTTAGCCGTGGAAATGTTAGAATTTCTCTTCTTAACTCTTTCCTTCCATCATCTTCTTTCTTCCCATCTTTTTTTAAGTATAGTTCGATGATCAACCGGATTCTAGATCGATATAGTTGATCCAGACCGAGTCATCAGTCACATCGCTAAGAAGACAAAAAGTCTCCTTCTTTCTCACGCTTTATTTTATTCTTTTAATTTTCTTCTGTCAGCTCTAAGCATAGGAAATCTCAATATCTTCCAAACCCTAAATTGAACGATCTGAATCCAACAACCACCAAGATCTTGTTGGAGAATGGAGTTTGATGACAATAACCTTATTTCAATATTAATTGATTATAAAATATATACTTACACTTTTTTCTAGAATATATATACATATATACACACACATATGTAGGATTTATATACATGAATTATTACTGAAGACTTATAGTTTAAAGATGTTAGAGATTCAGAATTTAGAGATGTTTCAAGACTCATGAGTATTCAAGATTTCAAGAGTTCAAGATTTCAAGAGTTCAAAATTTCAAGATAAATATAGTTATAGAGTCTAGATTATGTAAGACTCTGAATAGCACTCCAGGTTCAAATTTAAAATAATTTCAAATTCTGTTTTTCAAATTCTGCTTTCAAATTCTATCTTCAATCTCTTTCTTCTCTATTTTACTTTCTATTTTGATTTTGATTTTAAACTTAAGTTTTATAAGTTTATACTTTATAAGTTTTATATATTTATATTTTATACTTTATAATTATGTAGTCTTAAACTCTATAATTTTATAAATATGTTTATATTTATGTTTTCATATGATTTCTACTTTATAATATCTATTTATAACACTATATTTTAATTCAAGAATTTCCAGAATTTTATATATATGTATGTATGTATATCAAAACACTTAAAAATGTTCAAATTTCAACTTTGTACATATATATGTCGACATACATATATATACATGTCGAATATAATTGTCGTTTTCTCAAAATTGAGAGGAAGTGTCTTTTCATTATTTGTGATGGTTCTGAGACGTTGCAATCTTTCACACACTATAAAAAGGGGATGATTTTGATTTTTTTATTACTTCTTCTTCTCCATCTTCATTCCCTTTCATTACACCATTATTCTTTATCATTTTTATGATTTCTACACCTACACTATGCCAAATTCAATTCTGTTTTCACTAATCTTCTTCTCTCTACACTCTCTACTCATTACTCTTCGAATCAAGTGCTATTGAAGAGTTATATGGCTATTTATAATTTTTTGGGTTGTGTAAGTAATCGGTGGTACCCATGTAGTCGTGAAATCAAGGACGAGTACTCGGTGGTATCCTTGTAGCCGTTAGATCAACAAGGTTGTAACCAGTAGTATCCCTTATAGTTGTAAAATCGAGGAGGTTGCAATTGAGTATTGATATAGTAATAAAACTTTGTGCAATCCAGTGTTGCGTGGGACTGGATGTAGGAGCAATTCCGAACCAATATAAAATCCGGTGTGTTCTTTCCTTTTCTGCACATTACTTTTGTTTATATTTGTGTTTGTGTTTGATTTTATGTTTGTGATTGTCTCTGTGGTGTTTGATTCATATAGTAGTTCACATAAGTTTTAGTTTTTGTTTAAATTCTTAAAAACACTATTCACCCCCCTCTAGTGTTTCTTTTGCCTTAACGATCCATTCTGCAATCTCTAACAATTGGTATATGAGCAAGGTCTTTCAAAAAGTTCATAATCTGATTTTTGAAAATAGTGATAATGGCAACCAACACTGGTACCAATAATGGTTCTTTTGCAGAGGGCCAGTCCACTGTTAGACCACCACTATTTGATGGTAGTATTTATTCATATTGGGCATGTAGAATGAAGTTATATTTATAATCAGTAGGATTATATACATGGAATAGTACACAAAATGAATTTATTGAACCCACAACTGCTTTTGCACAATGGACAAATGAAAAAAAGACTGTTGCATAAAGCAATTCTAAAGCCATGAATATGTTATTCTGTTCATTAGATAGGAATGAGTTTAATATAGTATCAGTATGTAAAACTGCTTATGAAATTTGGAGAACTTTACAAGTTACTCATGAAGGAACTAGTAAAGCTAAACATACTAAAATAGCAATGTTAGTAGATCAGTTTGAATTGTTAAAAATGGATGAGAATAAATCTACTTCCGATATGCATTGCAGATTTCAAGAGATAGTGCATTCATTAACAACACTTGGAAAAACCTATTCTGAAGCAGATCAAGTCAGAAAAATATTAAGTTCACCAACTCCAAAATGGGATCATAAAACTTTGGCAATTAAAGAAGCCAACGATGTCAATGAAATGAAGATTGAGGAGTTAATCAGAAATCTGATGTCTTATGAACTCCAATTACAAAAGAGAAAAGAAAACAGGCCAACTGAGAAGAAATCTATTGCATTAAAAGCAACATCAAATGATTCTGACTAGAGTAGTGAAGATGATGAAGACACAACTCTTATGACAAATCATTTTATAAAATTTCTGAGATATAGAAGGAGAAATTATAACCAAGGCTCAAGAAGTAATGATGGTCGATGTTATAACTGCAACAAACCAGCCATATAAAGAAAATGTGCCCATATCCAGATAAATCGACTCAACAAATAGACAAAAACAATTCGTCGAGAAAGAGAAAGAAAGCATACACAACAATATTAGATGATTTAGATTCATCATCAAGTGATGAAGAGCTAGAAACTGGAAATTCAAATATATGCTTTATGGCAATTCAAAGTTCAGAATATTTCGGCCAATACTCCTAGCTCAGTTGGTTAGAGGTGAGCGAATTGGGTTGAGACATAGGTCTCTGGTTCGAGGGCCACCTCTACCAATTTCTAGGGGTGACTACCTAGGTAGTGTGAAGGCGTTGCAAAATCGGGGTATATCACTACCCGTGGGGTTTACTATGACCGACAAGCAATGACTTGAGTGAAGTCTTAGGTTCCACACGTAAATTAAAAGTTCAGAATATTTCAAAGAAAAGGATCTAAAAACCGGGTACGTCTTAATTAATTTTTAATTTTATTTGGTTGAATGGTTGCTTTGATTTGAATTTTAAAACTTTAAAATTTAAACTTGAAATTTGAATTTCAAATTTGAATTTTGAAATTCAAAATAATATAATAATAATAAATAACAAATAAAATAATAAAATATATTTTTTGTGTGTTTGATAGGATTAGAATTATTTCAGGAAATCGTTATATAAATCGATAATTTAAATCACATTTCATAAAAATTCAATTTCCTTTGAAAATAGGCACATATGTCGACATACATATGTCCATATGTCGACATATATTGACTAGAAATTTGAAATTTAAAATTTAAAATTTGAATTTCAAAGGTTTAAACTTTCAAACTTCCCTCCAACTTTTCATTAACTCCTAAGGTCTGAAAAGGTGTAATTTAAGTCTGAAAAGGTGTTCCTATTGAATTCATATTCATTCAATTTCTATTTATACACCTATCCTTTCTACCTTTCATTCACAACTCAAATCAATATTCTTTATATCTATTCTCTTCAAAACTATCAATTCAATGGCTTCCTCAAGTTTAACTCAGAAATTGAAGTTAACCTGTAACGACCCGGATTTTTCTGCTATTTTGATTCGAATATTTAAATTTATTTTAAATATTTTATTTGAACTATTTATGGGATTCAATATCGATTTCGTTTATTAAATGATGACTGAATGTTTATATTTATATTTAATTTAAAACGAACTCAAAACAGCGCGGTAGTTCGTAAAATTTAATTTCAACTTCAATTGACTATACTGAATCCGTTTTAAGTCGGATTTCGGTGAAATAAGAAGCATCTGAATCTAGTTGATAATATTTTTCTAATGGAAGAGAAAAATCGAGTTTTCGTATTGTATATTTTATTTTACGTCCAAATCAAAATTTGAAATAATCGTTGTGGAATCGTTTATACGCCATAACGATTTATTTAAATATAATTAAATATTGGCTACAGATTTGGGCAAGTCCTTTGAGGCGTAGTTATAATTTAATTTTTAGAATTTTACTGTAATTTTTATTTCGTAAAATAAACAACTTTTTATTTGGAGTATTTTGCACCCTATATCAACATTTTGGAGTTTCACAGAATAAGTTAAACTACCGGTATTTTTATATATTTGTGATCATGGCACACTGCTGAGCGCGATGGTATATTCATTTCTGTCGGTGGCAAGTCGTACGCAGACGAAGTTGTATATAACGGGGTACGTTTAACTTTGTAGCTAAATATCGTCGGTCATATCAACAAAAATATGATCTATCCATCTCTTCGTACCCAAAAATGTGCGCTGCGAGCTTCATAATTTGAAGTGACAAAAGCGGACATGCTTTGCTTGACAAATCTTTCAGCTTACCTTACATCAAATTTCAAACTGTACATGCAGACTATAACCACACAACTAATACCTACTAACAGCTACCCGAAAACTTAAATCCTAAGTAAAGATGAAATGAAGAAAAAAAGAAGTAATGTAGCCTGAATCAGGCATAGCTACCCTATTATGCCAAGCATTTATGAATCGCACATGCCATAAACTAAAGCCTACCCTATCCTTAACCTCAGAACGTACCCAATGTGTTTTCTTTTCCTCTGCTAAACATCAATTTCCCACCTCGTCAGCACACAGACAAGAAGACTCATGCGCAGAGCCATTGAAAAGGAAAACTCATGCTAAAATTACTAACACAGCTATGGTAAGAACAACAGCTACCTCATCAAACTGCTACTGAGTTGGCTTTTCCATTTTGTACCAACCGACATGTATTTTCTCTTTCAACGGTGTATGTTTCTTACGCATAGCCTTCACCTTTCCAGCTACCGAATGTCCTTATCACGCATGGCCTGGCAAAATGAATTTTCAATTGCAGCTACCCTTAGTTTTACTTCAGCTAATATCTCTTCTCTCACCTACACTATCTTCTCTTTCTTTCATACGACCAGACAAGTGCATGCCCTGTATTTTCAATGTCATAGCTTCTGCTCCTGCCAACCTAGGGAACCTGATTCGACATTGAACTTATCCAACTCCTTCCATCTATAAATACATGCATTCCCTTTGGCTCGTTCATCATTCCAGCACACAAGAAACAGAACCCGTTGTTTTATATATAAAACGAAGAGTGAAGCCACACGAATACAGACAACGAGATGGAGGAGTAGTTCGAGGGACTGGTGGGTGTGTTTGAATAAGGACGTGAGAAGGAATATTGGCATTGGCGGTTTCAGCTGCGTGGCGGGAATGGGATATTGCGGGTCTGTAGTGGTGAGAGGGATTTGTATAGCAAGCGGATGGAATACAAGGAAGTTCATGTGGTGGTGCGATCTTTAGTATGTGCGGTGGTAGGTAAGAAGTTAATGTGACAGGTAGAAGTGTTTAAACATTGGGAAGAGGAGTGCGGTAGAGTGTAAAACGTGGGAGGACATATGTAGTTTGAAGAGTGATGGAGCAGCTCGCATGAGCGTGGAGAGGTGAGGGACTGAAAGGGTACAGGCGGTTTTGTTTAGAAAAGAAAAAGAAAATAAGAAATGGCAAAAAGATGGCCATGTTGGAGTATGGGGAAGAGCTCGCGTGGGGAAGCTTTTGAACTGTCAGGTGTTGGGTTGCATGTACTTACGTAGGTGAGAAGTTTTGGTGGGAAGATTAACGTGTGCAGGCGAAGAAAGGAGGAAGGTGAGTATGGCGGTGATGGGCTGTGAAGCAACGGGTTGGAATTGGGCCTTCTGTAAAAAAAAGAGAAAAAAATGGATTTTAAACCGTAACAGAAGAAACGCAAGCGGATGGTTGCGTGAGAAGACAAAAGTGTTCAAGGCTGGTTCATTTCAAAGAAGCTGGGTCCTTAACCGTGAATTTTGGGAACGTTAATGACATATTAAAACCTTAATGATGGATTAAGGGATCATCAGTAGAAGAAGGAAGACCAGGGGATCAATGTGAACGGCTGCAGTAGTGAGAAGATAACATGACAGTAGTAGCTGGTGCAGATGTTTGTATATAGAAAGAATAGTGAAGGAAAGGAGAGGCGGTCGGGTTGCATGGAGAACAAAGGGCGAGTTGCCGTGACAAGGGGAAGGGATACGCTGCCTGCTAATCACGTTTAGGACGGTAGGTAAGGTATTAATATGGAAAATTAATAATCTCAGTAAGCCATATGTCTATATAATTCGAGTTAAATATTTTAACAGCTGTAACATGGCGAAGCAGGATCTGATGGAATCATATCAGAGGAGACTACACTCTTACGCTAATTCAGAAAGGAACAAGGACAACCGGATTTCCCGTTTAGTTGAAGACGCTAGTTTAAAATTAAACAACGCGACGCGCGAACCGTCGACCAAAAACAAAGATGAGTTAATTCTCACACATTTCTGAAATACTAGAATGTGTTAAATTCGTATAATTAAATTTAATTGGTTGATTGGATGCTTTGGATGCCTATGGTTGATTTTATGGTTGATGTTAATTATATTATCGTCATTTAAAATATTTTTATGTACTGATATGAAATATTATAATGGTCTGTGTTGCAGGGAAGAACAGGTAGGGGGAATCAAACCCGTTCCTCAAACATTTAATATGCTGTTATTTCATATTTTATGAACTGTTTAAAACCCGTTGACTTTAAACCCTGTTGGTTGTTAAATGTGGTTGAGTTTGAACCAATATATATAGTATTGGTTGAGAAAAAATAGCAGATGGCCTAAAAGTACACCGTTTATAAAGATCGATTCACCGTTAGGTGAATCGTTAGAAATGAGGTTATAGAATATATTTTATAACCGAATATAGATTTTATTTAATATATTATTTTAAATGAAGATCTAAAAAAGGAATAAATCAATCACATATATCCATTGATTTGTTTTAATCACAAATCGTCGTTTTGGTTTAACCAAAATATACTGTGCGCGAAGCACGTGCTTATCAAGTGATTATTAAACGATTTTATTTAGCTAATTCAAGTGACTAGAATTAGCGTAACAATCAGGATGGGTTTACATTAATGTTAATTTAATAGAAATCGATGTGAATAGAATTATTTAGATTAATTAATTATTGATTAATTTTAATGGCAAGATCAATAACGATTAACTAACAAGTTAATCAAGTTTAGAACCGAACAAGTTAACGGCGTTAACCGAAATTGTTTATTAAATTAGTTCGTTAATTTAAAGAAGGTAGTTAATGGTTAGGTAACCCAGTTCTATTTTAGTAAATGTTGAAATCTGATTATTATTTATTTATCGAAGTGATAATTTAGAACTGGGAAATCAAACGAAAACCCAAGTTTGAATCAAAGTAATTAAACAAGATAGGTTATAAAGATGCGATATAAAACCGCCATTTTTTTTAAAGAAATGATATTTCATTAAGATGGAATTATAATGGGATTTGTCGTAGGGGAAATGGGCATGAAATTTTGTATTGCAACTGACATCTATCTTAAGATATGAACGTTGTTGATCAAGGTCTGAGAGGTAATTAAAATACCCCAACTTGAACAACTTCAGGATTATCAAAGGATGATATTAGTCGTAATGGTGAAAATGTTAGAGTAAAATATTTTGGGAAACAACAGTGTAATGTTATTTGAAGGATTTGAATATATATATAATGAGATCTTCAAATAAAAAGGGGTTTGATGGTATGAAATGATATTCCCGTAACGAAGGAAATAAAAAGGAGATTGATGGAAATATAACGATATTTTCTAAGTTAAGAATGAGATTCGAATGGGTTTATTCTAAAGGGATGAGTGCGGTTTCGGTGTTCAATAACGAAGCCAAAGAAGATGTCGTTGAATCGATAAGGCAATAAGTAATGTTATAGAAAGATTTTGAAATGTTAATTAGAAGTTAAATTAGATATGATTTTAAGATATTTTCCTAGGTTTAAGTAAAAGGATTTGAGTATAATTATATATTAAACCAATATATTATTTTTGGGTATTTCAGCCGAGGTATCATTTTTAAATGGCCAAGTGACGAGGTGTTCTGTTTTACTTTTATGTTTGTTTATTTTGATAGTCAAATAACCAACTATCAAAATCTGATCCAACGTTATTGGTATGGAAAGACCGGTATCGAATTTATATTCGAAAACAATTCCGACCAATAAATACGAATACGTCGAAGATGCTGATCGAGATGGAGCAATTGAAGACCGTAAGTCTCCATGAGCGGAAGAACTATTGTTAAATATCTCTGGCTGGTCTCCAGAGTTAACAATGATTCTGTCGTGATTGGAATCGACGGATTGCAAGGACTACTCGTTACTGATCTATAAGGTGATTCCTAGGATGCAGTAGGAGGGTACCATCGGTTCATCTTGTTCCTGGATGACGGGTATGGACGATGTGAATGTGGCCAGATGTTTCAAAAGTCGATTATAGCCTCAACCCTCATCAACCGGGAAATGACAAAAATCGGGAAGGCAGCATGGCTATGTGGGTCGCACCCATTAGGGTGTATTGTCACCATCTAGAGAATATTCATCTTTGTTACTTCTTTTCATTTTTGTATCTCCCGGGGATTACGGTGGTCGCGCGACAAAAAGCCGTAAGGTGACAATATACTCGATACACCCAAGAGAAACGAGTGGTCGGTCATGTGTGGGTCGGGTTGCAAGACGTTCTTGTTGAACTCAGTGTATTCGTCTCTAGAGATACACTATCGGCAGGTGGTCCCATACCTTGTCATAGATGGAAATCCAATCTCCAATAAGCGCTCACGGTTTTGATTGTATACTATATATATGGAGCGTGAGATGCAAGCGTTCTGCTAGATTTTATCTACTTGTATTTAGACACTGTGATAATATCAGAAAGGATATTGATTTCAAATTGGTTTGGGTTATAGTAAGGTAAAAACCGTCCGTGTTTATGTGTGGACTGGTCTTACTATTATCCTTTTATTTCGAAAAGGATTTCAAAGTTAAACAAGTTGGTTGCTATATGAATTTATCACTGAAGGTATTTCAGACTGATCCGGGTGAATTTTGCTTTGCTTCAAATGTGCTTGGGTCAGACCGAGTATATTATCAGGTTAGGTATCGCTTGGAGCTTCAGAAGAGGAGTTGAAGTCGAGACGTATTCCATATATATATACTGGTACTAGTTGTTTTTCCGCTGTGTGTTGTATTGATCAGAATGTATACTCTGATGTTGTAATATACAGTTCTTTATAAAGTATTATTGATTATTATATTTGGTCCATTCCACTGTGAAACTCTGATCTTCTTATTCTTCTATTCTAATATTTCTTTCTTCTCTCACCCTCTAACTTCTTTCTATTAGCTTTCTGGGTTTTCGATACTGGAGTTTGGATACGGGACGTGTTAGTATCTGGATTCAAGTGTCGAAATTCTCGGGTTGCTACAGTTGGTATCAGAGTAATGGTTTAGGAATAACCTTGGCTCTGTGGTGTAACTGGATAGAGATTGGGCTAGTAATACCCTAGATCGAGTTGAGTGTATATATATACGAGAGTACGTATTTGTAATTTGAATATGAATTTTTTTTATATTGTTTTGACCCAAAATATTTTATGAGAAGGTAAAATTTATAATTTTCTCAAATTATTATTTTTATGAAGTTGGAACATTTCAAATATGAAATTAAATATTTAACTATAGATAAGTTAAATAAAAAGAAAAATGAAATGATTTGATTAAGTGATTGTTGCTTACTTGGCTGGATTGGATTAAATTGAAACCATTAGCAGTTAATTAAGAAGTTGAATGGATTGAAAAGAAAGGAATTCCAGCATAACGACTTTTGGATGGGATTCTATGATATAACCCGGTATCAGTTTTTGCATTGGAAGTTGAGTAAAGGGCAGACTACCAGATGGCTATGATAATTGACTTGATCACGAAGATTAAAGCACATATTGAGAAATGAAGAGTTGTTGGTTGATTTGCTTCGAAACTGGGATGAAGTTGCCCGACAAAAAGGTAAACCTTGATATATTGGTTTGATGATTGAATTTGTACCCGAGATGGATAGACGCTTGGCTTTTACTTTCTTTGGATCAATATGGGAGGCCCAGAGTGGCGTTTGTAGTCGTTTGGCTCGAACAATACAGAAGGGGTGCTGGCGAATTTTTCGTAAATTTTTAAACTTAGAAAACATTTTTGATAATACTTTAAAAGAATATTTTGGAAATAATCAAGTTCAGAGCATTCTTTTCACCTAGCATTTTCGAGGACGAAATTTATTTAAGGGGGGAAGAATGTAACGACCCGGATTTTTCTGCTATTTTGATTTGAATATTTAAATTTATTTTAAATATTTTATTTGAACTATTTATGGGATTCAATATCGAATTTGTTTATTAAACGATGACTGAATGTTTATATTTATATTTAATTTAAAACAAACTCAATACAGCGCGGTAGTTCGTAAAATTTAATTTCAACTTCAATTGACTATACTGAATCCGTGTTAAGTCGGATTTCGGTGAAACAAGAAGCGTCTGAATCTAGTTGATAATATTTTTCTAATGGAAGAGAAAATTCGAGTTTTCGTATTGTAGATTTTATTTTACGTCCAAATCAAATTTTGAAATAATCGCTGTGGACTCGTTTATACGCCGTAACGATTTATTTAAATATAATTAAATATTGGCTTCGGATTTGGACAAGTCCTTTGAGGCGTAGTTATAATTTAATTTTTAGAATTTTACTGTAATTTTTATTTCGTAAAATAAGCAGCTTTTTATTTGGAGTATTTTGCACCCTATATCAACATTTTGGGGTTTCACAGAATAAGTTAAACTACCGGTATTATTACATATTTGTGATCGTGGCACACTGCTGAGCGCGACGGTATATTCATTTCTGTCGGTGGCAAGTCGTACGCAGACGAAGTTGTATATAACGGGGTACGTTTAACTTTGTAGCTAAATATCGTCGGTCATATCAACAAAAATATGATCTATCCATCTCTTCGTACCCAAAAATGTGCGCTGCCAGCTTCATAATTTGAAGTGACAAAAGCGGACACACTTTGCTTGACAAATCTTTCAGCTAACCTTACATCAAATTTCAAACTGTACATGCAGACTATATCCACACAGCTAATACCTACTAACAGCTACCCTAAAACTTAAATCCTAAGTAAAGACGAAATGAAGAAAAAAAGAAGTAATGTAGCCTGAATCAGGCACAACTACCCTATTATGCCAAGCATTTATGAATCGCACATGCCATAAACTAAAGCCTAAATCGCACATGCCATAAACTAAAGCCTACCCTATCCTTAACCTCAGAATGTACCCAATGTGTTTTCTTTTCATCTGCTAAACATCAATTTCCCACCTCGTCAGCACACAGACAAGAAGACTCATGCGCAGAGCCATTGAAAAGGAAAACTCATGCTAAAATTACTAACATAGCTATGGTAAGAACAATAGCTACCTCATCAAACTGCTACTGAGTTGGCTTTTCCATTTTGTACCAACCGACATGTATTTTCTCTTTCAACGGTGTATGTTTCTTATGCATAGCCTTCACCTTTCCAGCTACCGAATGTTCTTATCACGCATGGCCTGGAAAAATGAAATTTCAATTGCAGCTACCCTTAGTTTTACTTCAGCTAATATCTCTTCTCTCACCTACACTATTTTTTCTTTCTTTCATACGACCAGACAAGTGCATGCCCTGTATTTTCAACGTCATAGCTTCTGCTCCTGCCAACCTAGGGAACCTGATTCGACATTGAACTTATCCAACTCCTTCCATCTATAAATACATGCATTCCCTTGGCTCGTTCTGAAAGTGCGTGCGTGTACTTGTCAAGTATAGTATACTCACAAGGATCGTGTAATATGGTGTATAACACACAAGTATGCAATAAAAACAAATCACAGATATATAACAGTAAATGTAGTAAAATAGGAAAAATCACCCAGGGCTTTTTATACTGGTTCGGAGCACCGTCCTACATCCAGTCCCAGACCTCTCTCTGGATTTTCACTAATCAACAACCTCGCTTCACCCGGAGGAACAGGTTCACAACACACCACTTGATTTCACGGGCCACAAGCTTACCCACCTGATTTGAACGGCTACAGGCTTACCAGAATTTCAATACAAAGTAGTTGATGATTGACTATATATTGTGTCTTCAATACACGGACTAGTCACTCGTAGTACACCCTTCCTATAATCTTATCCTCAAGTATATACTTTGTGTGCGTAGATTTAAGGAAGTATATTACTTATTGAATCAAGAGATATGAAATAATTTCAATGATTCAATAACCAATTGAAATATTTGAGAGCTTTTAGAATGCAAGAATATTTAGAAAGTAAGATCAGAATTTAGAGCAAGAATCGGTGATTTGAAAGTATGATTTCAAGTCTATTTATAGTGTAGAATAGTTGCATTCCTTCATGAAGAGTTTCTACAAAAGATTGCATCCGTTTCCATTGAAAATTGAAGAGAAAACTCTTGATGAATGGAAGCAACCCTTCATAAAAAAGCTTGCTGTTCGGAACCGGTCGACTGGTTGAAAATCACCGGTCGACTGGTTAAGTTTCTACAAATTTAAAGAATCAAAAAAATAGCCGTTATGTGCAAACACAGTAAAACCGGTCGACCGGTCCTTTTTGGGGTGGTCGACCGTTTTCTGGCTATGGACCAGAGGACCTCGGTCCATAGTCTATATCACTCTGCACTCTTTCCCGGTCGAAGCCTGGACCGTTTGGGCTTTTTCTGTGACTTTTCAATTCCTCAAATATACAGATTCCAGCAACGAAGTTTTGTGCATTCGTGTTATACTTTGAGGATAGATTTTAACATATTTCTGACACGACTAAAAGTAAAAAACCTTAGCTCTATGAAATGATCTTCATTGCACCTTTATATGTTGGCATCGATCAAAATCTTGTCTCAACATTCTCCCCCTTTTTGATTGATGACAACACCTTAGATTTTCTTTCTTTAAATATAATGCTCCCCCTGAATTTCTGCAACATTTGTTAGTTCATAATGTAACTAATCTTACCTTTTGATTCCTGCATTAACAAATGTTAGCACACATATACTATTACCATGTTAAGCTCATACCTTGAAATGATAGTATATGTAACATGAATGATATGAATAATTATAAGAGAGAATATTCTCCCCCTTTGTCATAGATTAAAAAGAATAAATACCATAATAAGCACAGTAATCGAGAGTAGTAGAGAATACAACTAATTATAGCACCTTTGATAAGCTGAGTTTTCAAAGATATTTAGAGATACCGAATAACCTTCTCTTTGTTGTGGTGTACCTGCAAAAATATACACATATATAGTTTTGGTACCCACTTGCTTTGTTTGGGTCCATGGGTTAGATGGAAGGTAACCATACCCAAGAGGGTTTAATGGAACCTTTAAAAAAAAATTCATTATTAACTACCGAATCAAAATAATCATCAATATATTTTTCTCGGGTTTTTCCAACTTACAGGAACCCAAATACTTAAGTAATCTCTAGTGATATTCCTTTTCGTACTTCTATATTTATTATAAATACCGTTAGTCATAGAAGTATTCGAATTTCTATAATAATTGGGTCTTGGATGTGCATTAGTACTAGCAGTGATATTCTTATTGTACATAAAAGCATATCTAGTACTATTTCTATGATTGGTTTTATTATATCCTATACCACTTTTGTCATGTAAAGGTCGAGATCTAGATAAAATCATGTTTAAATCATTTTGACCTTTATTAAATTTCGCGAACTTATTTGTACATTTGATTCCATAGTCGCGATTGATATTTTCAAAAGAAACTTTAATACCCTTATTTAATTCAGAATTCTTCCTTTTTAAAGTTCTATTCTCATTTTCGAGATAACTAGTTTGAGATTCTGAATTATATAAAGATGATTGTAAATTTTCTTTTGAGTCAGAAATTTCATTTTGCAAAATATTATTATTAACTTTTAAAGTCTCACATTCTTTAGATAATTCCAAATTCTTTTCAGTTAGAGCTCCATTCTCTTTTTCAAGAGACGAAATTAAAGAACTAGAATTATTGAAAGAATCTTCTAATGATTTATTTCTATTTTGCAAAAGATCGATTTCCTTTAAAAGAACATTGTTTTTATCTTCTAGTCGCTCATTTTCTTTTTGAAGGAAATCTTTTTGAAAAACAAGCTCTTCTAAGGTATTTTCAAAACATTTGGCTTGTTTTACCAAATGATTGTTTTCTTCTTTTAATTTGGAATTTTCTTGCTTGTAATTTTTTGACATAGCTAAAACGACTGTATTGAGTTTCAATAATTTTTCATGGTAAAGATCTTTAAATAATGAATCTACGCATACCGATTGTGATTGACTTTAGCCATGAGACATTTGCTTCCTTGCTCTCTTGATTCGGCTTTGTTGCTCTTCCACTTTCTAATCCCTTGACTAGACTTCTTTATTGCTATTTGTTCTAAGATGTTGTTACGATCTCTCGAACACCAGGCTCTGATACCAATATGAAAGTGCGTGCGTGTACTTGTCAAGTATAGTACACTCACAAGGATCGTGTAATATGGTGTATAACACACAAGTATGCAATAAAAACAAATCACAGATATATAACAGTAAATGTAGTAAAATAGGAAAAATCACCCAGGGCTTTTTATACTGGTTCGGAGCACCGTCCTACGTCCAGTCCCAGACCTCTCTCTGGATTTTCACTAATCAACAACCTCGCTTCACCCGGAGGAACAGGTTCACAACACACCACTTGATTTCACGGGCTACAAGCTTACCCACTTGATTTCACGGGCCACAAGCTTACCCACCTGATTTGAACGGCTACAGGCTTACCGGAATTTCAATACAAAGTAGTTGATGATTGACTATATATTGTGTCTTCAATACACGGACTAGTCACTTGTAGTACACCCTTCCTATAATCTTATCCTCAAGTATATACTTTGTGTGCGTAGATTTAAGGAAGTATATTACTTATTGAATCAAGAGATATGAAATAATTTCAATGATTCAATAACCAATTAAAATATTTGAGAGCTTTTAGAATGCAAGAATATTTAGAAAGTAAGATCAGAATTTAGAGCAAGAATCGGTGATTTGAAAGTATGATTTCAAGTCTATTTATAGTGTAGAATAGTTGCATTCCTTCATGAAGAGTTTCTACAAAAGATTGCATCCGTTTCCATTGAAAATTGAAGAGAAAACTCTTGATGAATGGAAGCAACCCTTCATAAAAAAGCTTGCTGTTCAGAACCGGTCGACTGGTTGAAAATCACCGGTCGACTGGTTAAGTTTCTGGAAATTTAAAGAATAAAAAAAATAGCCGTTATGTGCAAACACAGTAAAACCGGTCGACCGGTCCTTTTTTAGGTGGTCGACCGTTTTCTTGCTATGGACCAGAGGACCTCGGTCCATAGTCTATATCACTCTGCACTCTTTCCCGGTCGAAGCCTGGACCGTTTGGGCTTTTTCTGTGACTTTTCAATTCCTCAAATATACAGATTTCAGCAACGAAGTTTTGTGCATTCGTGTTATACTTTGAGGATAGATTTTAACATATTTCTGACACGAATAAAAGTAAAAAACCTTAGCTCTATGAAATGATCTTCATTGCACCTTTATATGTTGGCATCGATCAAAATCTTGTCTCAACACGTTCCTCATTCTAGCACACAAGAAATAGAACCCATTGTTTTATATATAAAACGAAGAGTGAAGCCACACGAATACAGACAACGAGATGGAGGAGTAGTTCGAGGGACTAGTGGGTGTGTTTGAATAAGGACGTGAGAAGGAATATTGGCATTGGCGGTTTCAGCTGCGTGGCGGGAATGGGATATTGCGAGTCTGTAGTGGTGAGAGGGATTTGTATGGCAAGCGGATGGAATACAAGGAAGTTCATGCGGTGGTGCGATCTTTAGTATTTGCGGTGGTAGGAAAGAAGTTAATGTGAGGGGTAGAAGTGTTTAAACATTGGGAAGAGGAGTGTTGTAGAGTGTAAAACGTGGGAGGACATATGTAGTTTGAAGAGTGATGGAGCAGCTTGCATGAGCGTGGAGAGGTGAGGGACTGAAAGGGTACAGGCGGTTTTGTTTAGAAAAGAAAAAGAAAAGAAGAAATGGAAAAAAGATGGGCATGTTGGAGTATGGGGAAGAGCTCGTGTGGGGAAGCTTTTGAACTGTCAGGTGTTGGGTTGCATGTACTTACGTGGGAGAGAAGTTTTGGTGGGAAGATTAACGTGTGCAGGCGAAGAAAGGAGGAAGGTGAGTATGGCGGTGATGGGCTGTGAAGCAACGAGTTGGAATTGGGCCTTCTATAAAAAAAAGAAAAAAGGGGATATTAAACCGTAACAGAAGAAACGCAAGTGGATGTTACGTGAGAAGACAAAAGTGTTCAAGGCTGGTTCATTTCAAAGAAGCTGGGTCCTTAACCGTGAATTTTGGGAACGTTAATGACATATTAAAACCTTAATGATGGATTAAGGGATCATCAGTAGAAGAAGGAAGGCCAGGGGATCAACGTGAACGACTGTAGTAGTGAGAAGATAACAAGACAGTAGTAGCTGGTGCAGATGTTTGTATATAGAAAGAATAGTGAAGGAAAGGAGAGGCAGTCGGGATGCATGGAGAACAGTGGGCAAGTTGCCGTGACAAGGGGAAGGGATACGCTGCCTGCTAATCACGTTTAGGACGGTAGGTAAGGTATTAATATGGAAAATTAATAATCTCAGTAAGCCATATGTTTATATAATTCGAGTTAAATATTTTAACAGCCGTAACATGGCGAAGCAGGATCCGATGGAATCATATCAGAGGAGACTACACTGTTACGCTGATTCAGAAAGGAACAAGGACAACCGAATTTCCCGTTTAGTTGTAGGCGCTAGTTTAAAATTAAACAACGCGACGTGCGAACCGTCGACCAAAAACAAAGGTGAGTTAATTCTTACACATTTCTGAAATACTAGAATGTGTTAAATTCGTATAATTAAATTTAATTGGTTGATTGGATGCTTTGGATGCCTATGGTTGACGTTAATTATATTATCGTCATTTAAAATATTTCTGTGTACTGATATGAAATATTATAATGGTCTGTGTTGCAGGGAAGAACAGGTAAGGGGAATCAAACCCGTTCCTCAAATATTTAATATGCTGTTATTTCATATTTTATGAACTGTTTAAAACCCGTTGACTTTAAACCCTATTTGTTGTTAAATGTGGTTGAGTTTGAACCAATATATAGTATTGGTTGAGAAAAAATAGCAGATGGCCTAGAAGTACACCGTTTATAAAGATCGATTCACCGTCAGGTGAATCGTTAGAAATGAGGTTATAAAATATATTTATAACCGAATATAGATTTTATTTAATATATTATTTTAAATGAAGATCTAAAAAAGGAATAAAGTAATCACATATATCCGTTGATTTGTTTTAATCACAAATCGTCATTTTGGTTTAACCAAAATATACTGTGCGCGAAGCACGTGCTTATCAAGTGATTATTAAACAATTTTATTTAGCTAATTCAAGTGACTAGAATTAGCGTAACAATTAGGATGGGTTTACATTAATGTTAATTTAATAGAAATCGATGTGAATAGAATTATTTAGATTAATTAATTATTGATTAATTTTAATGGCAAGATCAGTAACGATTAACTAGCAAGTTAATCAAGTTTAGAGCCGAACAAGTTAACGGCGTTAACCGAAATTGTTTATTAAATTAGTTCGTTAATTCAAAGAAGGTAGTTAATGGTTAGGTAACCTAGTTCTATTTTAGTAAATGTTGAAATCTGATTATTATTTATTTATCGAAGTGATAATTTGGAAATGGAAATCAAACGAAAACCCAAGTTTGAATCAAAGTAATTAAACAAGATAGGTAATAAAGATGCGATATAAAACTGCCATTTTTTTTAAAGAAATGATATTTCATTAAGATGGAATTATAATGGGATTTGTCGTAGGGGAAATGGGTATGAAATTTTGTATTACAACTGACATCTATCTTAAGATTTGAACGTTGTTGATCAAGGTCTGAGAGGTAATTAAAATACCCCAACTTGAACAACTTGAGGATTATCAAAGGATGATATTAGTCGTAATGGTGAAAATGTTAGAGTAAAATATTTTGGGAAATAACAGTGTAACGTTATTTGAAGGATTTGAATATATATATATAATGAGATCTTCAAATAAAAAGGGGTTTGATGGTATGAAATGATATTCCCGTAACGAAGGAAATAAAAAGGAGATTGATGGAAATATAACGATATTTTCTAAGTTAAGAATGAGATTTGAATGGGTTTATTCTAAAGGGATGAGGGGGTTTCGGTGTTCAATAACGAAGCCAAAGAAGATGTCATTGAATCGATAAGGCAATAAGTAATGTCATAGAAAGATTTTGAAATGTTAATTAGAAGTTAAATTAGATATGATTTTAAGATATTTTCCTAGGTTTAAGTAAAAGGATTTGAGTATAATTATATATTAAACCAATATATTATTTTTGGGTATTTCAACCGAGGTATCATTTTTAAATGGCCAAGCGACGAGGTGTTCTGTTTTATTTTTATGTTTGTTTATTTTGATAGTCAAATAACCAACTATCAAAAACTGATCCAACGTTATTGGTATGGAAAGACCGGTATCGAATTTATATTCGAAAACAATTCCGACCAATAAATACAAATACGTCGAAGATGCTGATCGAGATGGAGCAATTGAAGACCGTAAGTCTCCATGAGCGGAAGAACTATTGTTAAATATCTCTGGCTGGTCTCCAGAGTTAACAATAATTCTGTCGTGATTGGAATCGGCAGATTGCAAGGACTACTCGCTACTGATCTATAGGGTGATTCTAGGATGCGGTAGGAGGGTACCTTCGGTTCATCCTGTTCCTGGATGACGGGTATGGACGATGTGAATGTGGCCAGATGTTTCAAAAGTCGATTATAGCCTCAAGCCTCATCAACCGGGAAATGACAAAAATCGGGCAGGCAGCATGGCTATGTGGGTCGCACCCATTAGGGTGTATTGTCACCATCTAGAGAATATTCATATTTGTTACTTCTTTTCATTTATGTATCTCCCGGTGATTACGGTGGTCGCGCGACAAAAAGCCGTAAGGTGACAATATACTCGATACACTCAAGAGAAATGAGTGGTCGGTCATGTGTGGGCCGGGTTGCAAGACGTTCTTGTTGAACCCAGTGTATTCGTCTCTAGAGATACACTATCGGCAGGTGGTCCCATACCTTGTCATAGTTGGAAATCCAATCTCCAATAAGCGCCCGCGGTTTTGATTGTATACTATATATATTGAGCGTGAGATGCAAGCGTTCTGCTAGATTTTATCTACTTGTATTTATACACTATGATAATATCAGAAAAGATATTGATTTCAAATTGGTTTGGGTTATAGTAAGGTAAAAATCGTCCGTGTTTATGTGTGGACTGGTCTTACTATTATCCCTTTATTTCGAAAAGGATTTCAAAGTTAAACAAGTTGGTTGCTGTATGAATTTATCACTGAAGGTATTTCAGACTGATCCGGGTGAATTTTGCTTTGCTTCAAATGTGCTCGGGTCAGACCGAGTATATTATCAGGTTAGGTATCGCTAGGAGCTTCAGAAGAGGAGTTGAAGTCGAGACGTATTCCATATATCTATATACTGGTACTATTTGTTTTTTCCGCTGTGTGTTGTATTAATCTGAATGTATACTCTGATGTTGTAATATACAGCTCTTTATAAAGTTTTATTGATTATTATATTTGGTCCATTCCGCTGTGAGACTCTGATCTTCTTATTCTTCTATTCTAATATTTCTTTCTTTCTTCTCTCACCCTCTAACTTCTTTCTATTAGCTTTCTGGGTTTTCGATACTGGAGTTTGGATATGGGACGTGTTAGTATCTGGATTCAAGTGTCGAAATTCTCGGGTCGCTACATAACCAAAATCATCAGCGGTTATCTTCATAATGATAAAGAAGCTATCAAGACTTATGTTAACTACGTAGCAAATGATAAAGTTAACACGGGTGCTTTCGCCATCTTTAGCGAATTTCCCTCATATGACCTTACCTCTCTATTTGAACACAACGAAGTCCTGAGTCTAATTAACTCTCGTGATAACGACGAAGTGTGTTATCCCAAACTTGTCAAAGATGTTCTATGCGAATCTTAATCATAGATTTTATGAAGGCAACGAAGATCAAATTTGGAGTAGTGTTAAGGGCACTCAAATTGTTCTTGATGCCAAACTCTTAGGTACTATTCTAAATTGTAGAAGCACAGGCTCAGATTTCTCGGATTTTGTTATTGATGAAACTGACTTAGAGACCTATCACGATATATTTGAAGATGATGCTCCAACGGAGTTCAAAAATCGCTTTTTCCGCCCAAAAACAAGAATCGTAAACCTTCTTCTCCAACATACCATCACTCCTCGTTCCGGAAATTTTAATAACCCAACTCTCAAAGTCCAAAAGGCTCTATTTGCTATTAGGGTAACTACAACATTAATTGGGCTGACATGATCTTAAAAGAGATCAAACCCATAGAATTATCGTCAAGAGAAAACGCTCTCTACTATGATGTTTATCTCACACGTGTTTTCGAATACTTTGGATTTGATCTTTAGGGATAAGAGTTTGTGTCTAGATAAGTGTTTGACTCATCAAAAATACATCTCATGAAAATTCCTCTCACTTTCAAACCATATAAGACATTCGAATCCAAACAAGCTCGAATGCAACAAGAACAAGCACCAACGGAAGTCGAAGATGAAGAAGAGACCGCTATAGAAAGTGTTGTGTCCAACCAACACTAGGTACATTTCCAAAGAGACGACTGTTCAAAATCAAGTCAAAATTGTCAACAATCAAAAGAAGCTTAAGAAAACTTCTCCAAAATGACCAAGTTTGTGGTTAAGATGGGAAGAAAGCTTGGAATCTCACGTCCCTCATCATCATCATCAGAAAACTAGACTATCTAGTTTAATCTCTCTCTATGTATTAGCTTATGTTTTGCTTTCGAATCTCTTATTTAGTGTGTCTTAATTAGTTGGATGTATTTGCTTTCTATTAAGTAATGAATGGAGTTTTATTTATGATAAAATCATCTTTAAGTTTCTGTAAAAACTTTAGAGTTAATTATAGTTTAATATAAGTTCAAAATTTTGAATATTTAAAAAATTTCAAAATTATCAATAGGATATGTTAACATACATTTCTGTATATGTCGACATATAACTGCCAGATTTTCAAATTGGTTCAAATTTTAAAAATTGAACAACTACTCATGTCCATTCAAAGTCCAACAAATTTCAGACCCTATTTAAGTCTATTTCTTCCTGAAAATTTCATTATTTTATTTCCACTTCTCCCTTATTCATTTCTTATCAAATCCATGGCAAATCCAATTCATGAAAATCTAGAATAAACCTTGAATTCTTTCAAGAATATCCTCTCTACCATTCTACGTAACCAGTGTCATCCCGAACTAAGCTAAATAAAGATGTTTGAGCAGCAAGAGAAACATTTTGATGCAATTCGGGGGCTAATCTCTTCTCTTTTCAGAGATGAAGATAATATTCTCGCAAAGGCTCCACCAACCAAAGAAGATGAGGATTGGGAAGTCATCAAGAAGGACCCAATCTTTGGGGAAGACGGTTGGGTTGAAGTCCTAAGAAATGTTTAATTGATTGGTATGGTTTTGATTGATTTGTTTGAAATTTGAATTCTATGACTTCACACTTGCATATATTAATACATATGGTGTGGTGTGCTTTGATTTGATTTGGTTTGTATATATGACATTAAACAAATGTAAATATAATACCTGGATTCCTTTGTATTTGATAACCATAATGTAAGGAATTACTATTATAGGATTATATAAATTAAGGGGGTGTATTCTACTTTTAGTAATTACTTTGTTTCTTATAGGTATTATTTAGATAGTTATACAATTTAGAGGAAGTAGTTTTAGAACTTATTTTTGATAATGCCAAAGGGGGAGAAATTATAAAATATAAACAGAGTTTATAGGATTTATATAGATAGAGGGAGTATTTGAAGGATAATCATTAACAACTATATACAAGTATGATATTTTATAAGCTAAGGTTGTCATCATCAAAAAGGGGGAGATTGTTGGAGAATGGAGTTTTGATGACAACAACCTTATTTCAATATTAATTGATTATAAAATATATACTAACACTTTTGTCTAGAATACATACATACACATATGCAGGATTTATATACATGAATTATTACTGAAGACTGTAAAGTTTAAAGATGTTAGAGATTCAGAATTCAGAGTTGTTTCAAGACTCATGAGTATTCAAGATTTCAAGAGTTCTTGAGTTCAAGATAAATATAGTTATAGAGTCTAGATTATGTAAGACTCGGAATAACACTCTAGGTTCAAATTCAAAATAATTTCAAATTTTGTTTTTCAAATTCTGCTTTCAAATTCTATCTTCAATCTCTTTCTTCTCTATTTTTCTTTCTATTTTTATTTTGATTTTAAACTTAAGTTTTATAAGTTTATACTTTATAAGTTTTATATGTTTACATTTTATACTTTATATAGTCTTAAACTCTATAATTTTATAAATATGTTTATGTCGTTTATATTTATGTTTTCATATGATTTTCTACTTTATAATATTTATTTATAACACTATATTTTAATTCAAGAATTTTATATATATATATATCAAAACACTTGAAAAATGTTCAAATTTCAATTTTATGTATATGTCGACATACATACATACACACACACACACACACACATATATATATATGTATATATATATGTCAACATATAACTGTCATTTTTCCAAAATTGAAAGGAAGTGTCTTTTCATTGTTTGTGATGGTTCTGAGACGTTGCAATCTTTCACACACTATAAAAAGGGGTTGATTTCAAATTTTTTATTACTTCTTCTCCATCTTCATTCCCTTTCATTACACCATTATTCTTTATCATTTTTATGATTTCTACACATGTACTCTACCAAATTCAATTTTGTTTTCACTAATCTTCTTTCTCTACACTCTCTACTAATTACTCTTTGAATCAAGTGCTATTGAAGAGTAATAGGGCTATTTGTAATTGTTTGGGTTGTGTAAGTAATCGGTGATATCCCTTGTAGTCGTGAAATCAAGGACGGGTAATCGATGGTATCCCTTGTAGCCGTGAAATCAAGGAGGTTGGAATCAGTGGTATCCTTTGTAGCCATAAAATCAAGGAGGTTGGACGTAGGAGCAATTACGAACCAGTATAAAATTCGGTGTGTTCTTTCCTTTTCTGCACTTTACTTTTGTTTATATTTGTGTTTGTGTTTTATTTTGTGTCTGTGATTGTCTCTGTGGTGTTTGATTCATATAGTAATTCATATAAGTTTTATATTTTTTTATATTCTCAAAAACACTATTCACCCCCCCCCCCCCCCACTAGTGTTTGTTTTGCCTTAACGATCCATTTCGCAATCCTTAACAGATCTTCCTTGCTAAAACTCTCGATTCTAACTTCGAATTAAACTAAGTAGGCTCAAATCGATTTATTATATGCCTATATTCGAATCGAATTTTTAATTTGACGATTATGGTCAATCTTCGAATTACCTACGACAAAGGCGATGGTGGAGGTGGCTTGGGTGACGCGATGTGGAGCAGGGTGTAGTAGAAATTGGTAGTGTGACGTGGTGAAACCTCTTGGTGCATTAGTTCATGAAGGAAGAAGAAGATGAGGTCTTTTATAGTGTTGTGGGGTCCCCAAAGGGCGGTAGAGGAGGATAAAAGAGTTGGAGCATGGAGGAAATTCATAGGCTCAGATCGACATTTCTATTAGTCGATCCGAAGGGAGACCGAGTCGAGGAAGTCAAGCCGTACTAGTGACATTAGGGATGGTCGATACAGAAATAGTCAACCCAGAGATTGTTGATCTAAAAATACTTGACCCGGAGATAGTCGATCCGAAAATCATCAAGCTGGATTGATCAACCTGAAGAAGTCCGTCCGGACTTGATATAACCAGCTTTAGTATCCAACCTCGACGCTTCAACCAAACTTAATAACCACGACAACCTTGCATAGGACGATAATAATGAATCAATTTTAAACAAGAATTCACAAACATAAGAATCTGGATAGTTACGATAGAGCATATCATGACTTTCAGACATGCCTATGAACATTTCGCGACATACATATAACTTTGGACTTCCCAAATAACAGAACATTGCCTCTCATGGGAATATGACATGGAATCATTCACAATCACGATTTGATAGGACGATCGGGAATGACGACCTATTGAATAAATTTCCATCACACAGTTCCAACATTTTAGTTCTCTTGTTATCTTTACACAGTTTCCACTGCACACACTACACTAGTTCACACATAGGGGGTAATGGTTTATCGCTTTAACCAGTAACATTTTTAGGTTAGCACAACTATCGAGTTCAGGAGATATCCAACAAGAGCTTCTGAAACTGCAAATGGAAAGACCATCCAGTGAGATCTCGGTACAAATTCTAACTCTGGAACTAATTCATACGATGACTTGCATTTCGTTGTCCATCCTGATGATGAGGACCCAACTACCTCGTCATCTGAGGAGAAATCATCGTCAGAGGGAGAATAAGCTGATGGTGAAGGAGCTCCTAACACTTTTCCTGGGGCCTTCATTCTAAACCTATTGACTGACTCTTGGTCCACCTCGATGGACGAACCAAAGTTAAAGAGATTGTGTGCGAATCACAGGATTTCCTTTAACCAAATTTAAGTGCCGACTCAGGGAAAAACTTCCAATAATCCTGAAAAAGGCTACTTGACTGCCAGTCGACAGATGCGCACAGTAGGATGCATTCCTTCATTAGTTCATCGTTGACTTCCTTAGTCGCATGAAATTGGCACCTATGCAACTGGACCCCATAGCATACGCCTATCTCTCCACACTGTACATATTATAAGGGAAGCATCTACATCGAGAGCCTACCCTCAATGACATCGTCTTCTTCTATAACTTCAAGCATCGAAAGGATACCCTGACTTTCCTTTGCTTCAAATCCACCTCGGTAACCGAGTGATAATGGGCGATTTCAACAAACCGACGAACAAAAGAACCGATTGGTTTTATGTCTTACGGCAAGAAGGATGCGTTAAGAGATGGATCCAATGCCATAAGTGTCAAGTCCATATTTTCTTCTTTCAGTTTTACTCGGGAGTTTCTAATGCTCATACTTCTTTGAGGTGACAGCCCGCCAAGTTCGCCAACAACGCGTATCGCGCCCGTTTGGTTACTCTAAGGAGCATTTCAGTGAATGATCTCATTGTAGTTGCGCCCCCAGTCTTGGTGCCAGCGGCTGCGCCCCTAGCAGGGCCAACGATTGTTGAAATTTGACCTTGGTTTTAGGTTAAGAGTGCCACCAAGGGAGCAGTTTCCCAGGGTGTAATCGGTGACCCATGAAAGAGGGGAGAGAGGGAAATCTCCAGGGAAATTGGTCGAGGAAGGGTCTACGAGCTCCCCTCCAAAACAACCAGTTGTTGAAAAGTCTCCAGCTAGAATTCCATCCTTGACCAAGTTTCCAATTCCCGGTGCCCGGTCAAAAGGCATCGAGTTACCGTTCAAGAGCCTGAGCGATTTGGCGTTGCTAGACTTCATATATTCTACTTATAACATGGACCTCGTTACGTTCTTCCCTAGGATCCGAAGAAGAGATAATTCATGTTAAGGCTTGGAAGATAACTCCGACATGCCTAATTCCGGGCTCGGGTCTGTTAGGGGGATCACTAGGACACAGCAGAGTTCTAGCTTGATTTTTCTGGATCAACAGGCACCATGACCAAAGGAAGAAAGTTCATTGGTCATTTCGGCACCAGTCTATCCAGAAGAGGTTCTGCTTATAAAAGCTCCTCCGATCGTGAATAATAGAAGAGGCATGACCGTGAGGATAGGGAGTGCGAAATGGAAAGGATGAAGGAGAGAGATAGAGAGAGGAAGGAGAGGGAACAATACCGAGAGTGGACGAGGGAGCGTGAAAAAGAACAATGCCATCACGAATATGATCCTTGCCCTCATGGAAAATCCTCTCGATCTCACGATACGATGCCCAGCAAGCATTCTCAAGTCAAGGGCTCGTAACAACATAAGCTTCCTAATAGACTGACTCCACAATCCTAGTCAGCATCGTCCAAGGGTGGGGGGTCGTTGTGCCCGGTGGGCGAAGAGATAAGGATCCTTAAGCTACACTTGCCTAAGAGCAGGAAATAGCTAATGAGTAGAGAAAAAAGAAGTTGGAGAAAGCCTTCCCTTATCCCTATTTCTTCCGAATCCAGTTCTTACCTACTTTGTATCAATGCCTGAATCCTTCGATGATAAGCTGCGAGCGGATGTTAATGACATATTTCTCAGTATCGGGAAATGGTCAAGTACTCGAGAATGCTATCCGAAGTCATTAGGAGTCTTGAACTGGACATAGATAACGTTAGGGGTGTCAAATGGGTTGTGTTGGGTGAAAATTAACCCAACCCATTCAACAAAAAAAAACAACCCATTATACCATTTATTAAATAGTTAATCCCAACCCAACAATTTAATGGGTCGAACCAAGCCCAACCCATCTAATCCGTTTAATTGAAACTATTGCAAAATGCATATAAAATGAACATGGATTTATGGACTGTATCATAAAATAAAAATATCACTCAAACTGCAATATTCAAATGATCATTAAAGAATAGCGCTTTCGTAGTACATAATACAACAATCATCAAAAATAATTTTCAAAAATGCATAACATTTGCAATCAGCCTGCATCTCTCAGTATAAATGGGTTGATCGGAAATTCACAGCCTTCACATCAACTATCGCTTGAGCCTACACATTAAAATATCAGCATAGAAATACCTTATTAGTTCTACATTTGAGCAGCAAAATGGGATTGCAAATATTATTTTTGCAATGCATATTGAGGATCTAGAATGCATATCAATGCAACACAAGTTGAGATTTGATTTTCCTTATTCTGAGCTAGAGCTCTCAAAATATACTTCATCCCAAGAAACTACCATGTGTGAAAATGAATGCATGCTTCTGAAAGAGACGATTGTAGAAAATGAAACTTAGTATATACAAGAAACTACCACATATAAAAATGAATGCAAACTTCTAAAAGAGACCATTGCAGAAAATGAAACTTAGTCTATACAAGAAGATCAATGAGATAGAATTTGCAGAAAAGATGCATGAGCTCAAGGTGAAAAACTCTAATCTTGAGAACAGCAAAAGAAAATCGATGATGGCATTAACTGATGAAGAAATGTGAAGATTTAAATATAAATAGAAGATAAATGTAAAATAGGAGAAGACGTGCTTAAAAAATAAAAAATTCAAGAACTGACAATTGTTCTGAGTTTTGACAATGATCTGATTCCACTAAGCACATTGTTAGAAAGGAAAAAAAAGTACAAAGTTTGCTAAAAAGAAAAATATAAACAGACACTTTCAAACAAAAATATTAAGTTACCTGGTACACAAAGTCCACAAAATACATCTCAGTTCAAATTATGATACACAAACTCCAGCCTTGCATGGCTGCACAATAAATCTTTAGTTATATTATGAATTACATTTCACATAGTAGCAAAGTTATTTCCTTTGCTGATAGTAAAAATAATTTGATTAGGTTGTTTCTATTTTGGCAAGTTATTTTTGATGGCATTACAGGGCAATTCTTCTGCATCTTCATACCCAAAACGTGTTAAAGAAAAAGCAAATGAGGTTCATACCCAATCAATTTGCATTGTTTTGACTTATTGGAAACATAAAACCAATAAAAGGAAAAAAGATTGAATCCTAATCCAATAAGTCAATTACATTGTCAAATACAATTACCAAAACTTGTTTGGTTCATTTAATTTATTCTAAACAGCCACTTGACAACCATATGGCTCAGAACATTAGCGATTGTAAGTAGTTTGTTGTTACTTTGATATATTTATATTTATAAACGACCTCTTAAGACATGTGACATGGGACATAATGGTAAAAGGTGCAGTTCTTGTCATTTCCTTATATAACATAAAGAAAGCACTTTCAATCGAACCATGACCACTTAAGATTTAGCTTTTGTTGGTATAACAGGTTGAACACATGAAACCATGAAATATTTATTTTCGAAAGTTCACACATCTAATCAGTACAGGCTATAAACAAAAATATTAAAAAGAAAAAATATATACATAAAAGACCTAAATTATATACCACTGTAATTCACGGCTACAGCAGCTGTAGCCTACAGTTGCACTACCAATGGCTTACTTGAGACGAGGGTGTGATGATACCATTTGTTAGAACTAAAGCAGAGAACAGACATTGAATTCGGAGAATCCGAGAATGGCATTGTACTAGGAAACCAAGTACATTCACAGAACTATCATAGATGCTGTAATCATTTTCTGGCTTTGTCATGTTATTTAGTTGGATAATTTTGTTTATCTTATATAGTTATCATTCAAATTTTGCACAAATAAGTCAATTACATTGTCAAATCCAATTAATTCATTCAATAGAAAGTTGGGCATTGACTAGAGGAAAATATATTAGTATCTAATGCACCAATTTGCCACTTGCAACTATTTAGAATTTAAATGCAAACAAATTATGCACAGGTTCTCACATACATAGTGTGTAATGAAAGCATATGTGTTGGGAAGATTGCAATAAATATTTGTCCCACATTGGCAAATATTATGGTATAGCACAACATATATATGAAGAGTTTGAATAAGAAGTTGTGAATTAACAAGATGGGCTTAGAGATAAACACAATTGTTTGGGTTGAAATAGCTTGGGCCTATAAAATATTATTATGGGTCAAAAGATGGGCACATGGGGCACATGGGCGCGTGCGTGACCGTACTAATTGGGTTCGACCTTTTTCTGCATCTCAGATCCATCTTCTCGAACCCCTCTTCTTCCTTCTTCGTTTCTGCTTATGTAAAATCATTGTTTGTTGTATCCTGGAGGAATTTCGCTGCGTTATTACTGAAAGTAGTGGGGGCAAATAATTCCTTAAGGATAACTGCACGTGCCTCAAACGACTCTTCCTGATTTATCTTCTGCTGCGAATCTGAATCACAACAATCTTAAGGAATTATTATAGCATCGTCTGAGTCAACATACAAGATAATGAATCAGGAATTCACCAAACTGGATCGTTTCGATGGCACTAACTACACCTGTTCGCAAGATAAGATCATGCTTCTCTTGACTACTCTCAAAATTTCATACGTGCTTGATGATAACTTGGAACCGATACCACCACCAACTGAAGAAGACACTGCAGATGTTATTTCCAAGAGAAAGAAGCGTGAAGAAGATGAAGTTGTCTGTAGAGGTCATATACTTAATACTTTGTCTGATCGATTGTATGATTTGTTCACTTCTGTCAAGTCATTGAGAGAGATATGGAAAATTTTAGAGGCCAAATACAGGAATGAAAAACAAGGCACAGATAGGTTTTTGATTTATGATTTTTTTGAATTTAAGATGCTTGACAACATCTCGGTTCTAGATCAAGTTCACGAGTTACAGGTTATATTTAATAAATTAAAGGACGTTAAAATTAACATTCCTGAGCCACTACAAGTTGGGGCTGTTTTGGAAAAACTTCCGCACTCATGGAGTAACTACAGAAAAAAGCTAATGCATTCCACAGAGGATTTCTCTATGGAACAGCTTCATAAGCATCTTCGCATTGAAGAGGAAACCCAAATTTGTGAGAAAAAGATATTTGAGTTTGATTCAAATATAAACATTGTTGTCAACGACCAAAAAAGTCATAAAGAAACTGGAAAGCGGAAAAGGGATGACAGCCAGAAGAAATCCAGTAAAAAGGGAAAGGATTGTTATTTCTATGGAAAACCTGGTCATTTCAAAAGAGACTGCAGATTTTTTAAGAGACAAAAGAAGGAACATGGACAAAATTCAAACCAAGGAAAGAAGAACTCAGACTCTTCACATAAAGCAAATATGGTTCAACAAGACGAGTTCGAAATTGTTGCAATGATATCAAAGTTAAATGTTGACATGGTGACATAATTAACCATGGCTGATAACACTAAGGATACTAATTGGTGGTATGATTCTGGTTCTACCATACACGTCTGCAACAACAAAACAATGTTCAATTTCTATGAGAAAGTTTTAGATGATAATAAAGTACTAATGGGCAACTATAATACTTCTAGTGTCATTGGAAAGGGAACCATAGAATTAGAATTCACTTCTGGAAAGAAACTTGTCCTTGTGAATGTTTTACATGTCCCAGATATTAGAAAGAATCTTGTGTCTGCAAGTCTTCTTTGTAGTAAAGGGGTAAAGTGTGTACTGGATGGCAACAGTCTCATCTTAACAAAAGGGGGAACATTTGTTGGAAAAGGATATGCTTGTAATGGGATGTTCAAACTAAGTATTAATAAAGTGACTGAATTTGCTTATATTCTTGATTCTATTGATTCATTGCATAGTAGACTAGCACATTTAAATTTGAAATATTTAAAGTTCATGTCTAATCAAGGTTTAATATCATATGAAAATAAAAATGTATCAAAATGTGAAACATGTATTGAAGCCAAAATGTGCAAAAAGTCATTCCCAAAGTTCGAAAGAAATACAAAGTTGCTTGAATTAGTTCATTCTGATATATGCAAATTAAATGGTATATTAACTAGAGGAGGGAATAAATATTTTATTACTTTTATAGATGACTATTCCAGATATACATATGTTTACCTTATGAAAACAAAAGATCAGGCTTTTGATATGTTTAAGCATTTTAAAATTACAGTCGAAAATAAAAAAGAAAGAAAGATTAAAATATTATGCAGTGATGGAGGTGGAGAATACTTCTCTATAGAGTTTTCCTTATTCTGTGAGGAAAATGGAATTATACATCAATCAACTGCACCATATACCCCACAACAGAATGGATTGGTTGAACGAAAAAATAGGACATTAGTGGAAATGATTAATGCTATGATTTTAAATGCCAAACAAAATGTAAACTTATGGGGGGAGGCAATTTTAATAGCATGTCACTTACATAATAGAATTCCATCAAGGAAAACTAAAGTATCTCCATATGAATTATGGAAAAGTAGAAAACCAAGTTTGAAATATTTGAAAGTTTGGGGCTATCTAAGCTTTTATCGAGTAACAGATCCAAAATGAAATAAACTGGGGCCAAAGGCTTTAAAAGGTGTATTTGTAGGATATGCTGAGAATTCCAAAGCATTCTGGGTGCTAGACTTAAGTTCTAATGTCATTATAGAATCGAGAGGCGTAGAATTTATTGAAAATTAGTTTATATGTGATTCCAGTCAAGTCTCTGTTCCTACTCAAATTTTTCACGACAAAGATAAAGAAAACTTTGAACAAACTTCTTCTAATAAAAGAAAATTTTCTGATATATTAGAAGAGCCTAGAAGAAGTCATAGAACAAAGAAAACTAAAGAGTTAGGACCTGATTTCGTTTCACCTGATGATGTAGTTCATCTCGTGATAGGTGAAAGAAAGATGTTATCAATGATATGACTTATGTCCTAGGTACAGAAGGCAATCCCAAAACTTTTAAAGAAGCAATGGCTTCTAGAGATGCTTCTTTTTGGAAAGAAGAAATACAGGATGAGATGGATTCAATTCTATCTAATAACACTTGGGAATTAACCGACTTACCTAGAGGATCAAAGCCAATTGGATGTAAATGGGTATTTTGTGGAAAATATAATACGGATGGATCAATACAAACTTTCAAGGCAAGGTTGGTCGCTAAAGGATTCAGGCAAAAGGAAGGTATTGACTATTTTTGTGAACACCAAAACTCCGTTAAGGTCACTCACAAAGGGAATGCATTAACTTTGGTGAAGCATTTTAGGTAAAAGACACAGATAATTTACAAGACAGACATATAAACAACGGAAAATTGAAATTATTTATTAAATAGCGTGGTTCAGTCAAAACATTACAAGCATTGTCTCAAAACCCAACTTCTAAATTATTACAACAAAACATCTGTCTTGATTTAATTCTCCAAGTACATAAAGAAGCATAAAACAGAAGTAAAGCAACATAAATCCCCAATAAAAGTGTAACCATAGCCGTAGCCCAAGAAAAGAGAATCCAATCAATACATCTACTCTCTTCAAGCTTGAAAAGATCTGCACTAAGCTGAAGTATTCCCTCCCTACGGACCTGGGGGGAGGGGGGAGACGGAAGAAAAGAAGGCGAAAGAAAACGGGTTAGACGTAAGTCTGGTAAGTCCAGTGATTATTTAGCATGTAAACAGGAAAAAAGATCATGACATGAATAAACTGAACCTAGGACAGTACCCTAGAAATAAGATAACAGTATATAAGGCAAGATAAACTGAATATACTATCGCACTCATTTCTATTTCTCTGCACCTACAAACAAGTGTTTTCAACTAGCACCATGTGTTCATGATAAAATGATCCCCTTTATCGTTCGGCTTCTACTCGCGTGCATTCATGACTTGTGTCATTCAGCCTCGCTTGATTGTAGATACCTGTGCTGGTCCCACCATGGGGTGTATCAATTCTTATGGTGGCAACCCGACACAAATTCTAGACGCACAATGTATACAGCCGATGCCCAATGCCTGGTTTGTCCATGCCGGAGTACGTGCATGCCCATACTCCGTCGGAACCTACACTGCTGCACCACCCGCCGTTATTTTGACCTCTTATAATCAGCCCAGTAATCGTACCCCACCCTGCCTAGTTCAGGGTACCATGATACATCTATGTGGGTTACTGCTGAAATGGGTCCCCGTTACTAGGGTTTCCTAATCAACATGTTAAAATGGTTAAGTGCTCTCAAATTAACCTAACCCCCACCCATCAGTTTAGTTAACATGTTGTATTGGTTAAGTGTTGCCTTAATTTACTTAACCCTACCATTCTTAGCCTGCCTGTTTCTTAGCTTTAATTCATTCATTAAAGAACCAATCTCTCACATTAGATTTATATTTTTGCGGTCGCTGGATGTGTCGGGCGGTTCCGGACAGTCTTACACCGCAACTCAATCTAACCTCGGGTTTTTGGGCTTAATGCGCTAACCTCTCACATTAGATCTGTATTGTTATGGTTGTTGGATATGCCGGGCGGTTCCGGGCAGTTTACACCATAACTCAATCTAACCTCGGGTTAGGCATATTCATCTTTTAATTAATTTACATATTTACTATTTATGTTTATATGTAAATTATCCACCAATGTTGTCAACTCAAGTCATGTCCCATTTACCCTTCTAAATTTTGTCTATAATTCTTAGGTATACAAATTATACCATTTCATGCCATTAATCATTTACATGATTATGAGACAACCTATGCCAATAGCATGATATTTTTCCCAACATATCCCCCGTTATTCGTTCGCATAAATTGCATAGAGCTTTAGGCTCGCAAATTAGCCTAACTCATAAACAAAGAGGGAAAAGCAAAGGGACATGTAACATTCCAACAGCATAAAACAGTATAAATCAACTAAGCATGTGTGATATAAATTTGGCATAGTACTACACAAATTCAATTAAGCATGTAAATGTGAACTTGCATTTGAATTGGATCAAATTAACATAGACCTAAACATATAAAGCATGTAGATCTAGTCATATAAGCATATATGAACATGACTTAGCTTATGAACTTGCATATAACATATCTTAAAAAAATCACCAAATTTATATACAACATGATAGGTTCATCACAAAATTAATATATAACATGATAGGTTCATTACCAAATTGATATACAACATGATAGGTTCATCACCAAACTAATATGCAACATGATAGGTTGATCACCAAATTGATATACAACATGATAGGTTCATCACCAAACTAATATACAACATGATAAGTTCATCAGCAAATTGATATACAACATGATAGTTTCATCACCAAACTAACATGATAAATTGTATCAATCACAATAGTCACATAGGCATAGGTAATTTCAGAATTGCTACAGGGATAAACATGAATCCGAATACGATTATCTTATAAATAAGCACAGTTCTAGTTTCGCTTCATTACAAGTCATGACTTTTATTTGTTTAAATCTAAAGAATAACTGAACTTACAAACAAAAGAACAAATCTTGTTTTCTGGGATCTGATTTCTAAAACTAAAAAGCTATCCTTTGATGTAGACTATTGATTCTCTAGTTTGGACTTGCTTAGGGGCTTTCTAACTTGATGTCTAGTTTAAAGAAAAATGGAGGTATGCTAGTTTGGCCATGGACAGCATGACGGCTTTACAGAGCAAGGTTATATGGTTTTAGGGTTGGGGTTGTTTATATAGAAGTTTAGATTAATGAGAGCCGTTAGATCAACCTAGGAGTAATCAGAGCCATCAAGACCAAACAGAGCCAACCGGAAGTCGCCACATATGCCCTAATGACTCAGAAAAATGTCACTTGGACAAAACAGCCCAGATCTAGCCGAGGGGGTTGACCCCTACAAGGGGGGTCGACACCTATGTCGACCCCCCTAGGGGGAGTCGACCCCTATGGGCGGGAATTTTCCCGCCCATCTGATTCTCGGAATTTTAAAATTCGAACTACTTTTTGATTTAATTATTATTTATATTTAATTTCCGTTTAAACTTGAATTCTTCTGAATTCCATAACTTCTTCATACGGAGTCTGATTCACGCAAACTCGGACTCTATCTCAAGCAGAATTCCGAGACGAACGCAATGGCGAAACCCGTTTCCCCAAATCTCCATTTTTAAAATTAAGTATTCTTTAATTCTTTACTTTAATGTTCATAGAAAATACGGGGTGTTACATTCTCCCCTCCTTAAAGGATTTCGTTCCCAAAATCTTCAAGTCAAGAAGAATGTATATCCTACCATCCAACATCCATCTACTCAACCACTCAATCACATGCATCCATTTTCCTTTAAAGGTACCTAATGCTTTTCGTGAACATATGCATAGTGTGTGTATATATCCTTATCTAATGCAAAATCAGACGGTATACTGATTTAGTTGACCTCCTTAATGCAAATCATGATAGTGCCATGAATCCATTATGTATGCAATTATTCCTAATCGTACTTTATAGCTTCTACATGAGTGCACAATCATTCGTACAAGTGCAACGTCCATATGACAACACATCAAGTTTCAATCCACATACAAATACATATATGCATATGCAATATGAAAGTGATTGAGCCGATCTAGTACCTAATGTGTGTGTATATGCATCCACGAGCAACCACTAGCAACCATAAATCATAACATATTTCAAATACATGTTTACATTCACTGGTTTCTACCTAAAGATCATGGATAGGACCGAGGAGATATAATTAAGAGATAGATACAAGTATGCATAAACTTATGGAAAAAGAGATCAAGGATGTACCCTCAAAAAGAAAAGGGTAGGCTGCGCGTATCTTGTCCTCAGTCTCCCAAGTCGCGTCTTCCTCAATGTCACTCCATTGAACTTTAACAAGCTCGACTTCACGGTTTTCTGTCCCTAAGATACGATTTTGAACTCTCCTCACCATCGCTTCTCGTTCCACTTTTACTTCTTCTAGTATGCTTGGCTCCACAACTTCCGTAGACTCATGTAAGCAATTTCATAGATGAGAGACATGGAAAACATTATGAACTCCAGCCAATCTTTCGAGCAGCTCTAACCCTCTCAATTATAGGAAATGGCCCTACAAATCTTGGTGCCAATTTTCCTGTAGACCCAAAGCGAACGACATTCCTCAAAGGAGATACTTTAAGGAAAACCCTGTCTCCAACCTCAAACTCAAGGTTGGTCCTTCTATTATCAGTGTAGGACTTCTGTCTATCTTGTGCAGTCTTCATTCGTCTTCTTATCAAGTCCGCCTTCTCTGAAGTTTCTCTAATCATGTCCGACCCAAGTACGAGCTTGTCTGTAGACTCCCACCAACAAGTTGCTGATCGGCATGGTCTTCCATATAAAGCCTCGAATGGTGACGTGCCTATGGTGGCTTGTAGCTATTGTTGTAGGCGAATTCCACCAAAGGAAGATGATCCTCCCATGTCCCTCCGAAATCAAGAATGCACAATCTCAAAAGATCTTCTAATACTCTGTTCACCCTTTCCGTCTGACCATCGGTTTGAGGGTGATAGGTCGTGCTTAAGCATAGTTGTGTGCCTATGGCCTCTTGCAAACTCTTCCAAAACTCGCTCGTAAAGATAGGATCTCGATCACTTACTATGCTAGAGGGTATTCCATGCAGTCGAACCACCTCTTTAAGATAAATGGATGAGAAGATGAGGCAGTCCTCCTACTCTTAACAGGTATAAAGTGAGCACTTTTTGTGAGCCTTTCCACTATTACCCAAATACTGGTATTGCCCCTTCTTGACCTAGGCAACCCATCAATAAAGTCCAACGAAATGCTATCCCATTTCCACTGTGGGACTTCTAGAGGATGAAGCAGACCACCAGGCTTCTTCTGCTCCGCTTTGACTTGCTGGCATATCAAGCATTTAGAGACAAACTCAGCTACATCCTTCTTCATGCCTTTCCAAAAGAAAACCCTTTTTATGTCTTTATACATCTTGTCCCCACCTGGATGTATGGTCAATTTAGAATGGTGTGCTTCTTCGAGAACGGTTTTCACCAAATCTCTTGCTTGTGGGATGCATAGTCTTCCATCCCGTCTCAACCAAACCTTGTCATCGATGGAGTATCTATTGAGGTGACTAGAAGTATCACCTTTCATTAGCTTATCCATCACATCAACTAGCTGAGAATCTTCACGTTGCGTGGTTTCTATTGAGTCCAAAAGCGTAGATCGCACCTCTAGTGTTGCTAACAAGCCAGGTACAAACTCAAAGGAAGGTCTAAAGTCAAAGTTTGCTATGTACTCCAAGCTTTGCCTTTCTACAAAGAGAGGACTTAGGGTCAGCTTTTTCCTACTTAAGGCATCTGCTACCACATTGCCCTTGCCAGGGGTATAAGAAATCTCAAAATCGTATGAGGCAAGAAACTCCATCCACCTTTGTTGTCTTAAGTTAAGATCTTTCTATGAGAAAAGGTACTTTAACGATTTATGGCCAGTAAACAATTCAAACTTTTCTCCTAGTAGGTAATGACGCCATGACTTAAGAGCGAAAACAATGGCAGTTAGCTCCAAATCATGAGTTGGGTAGTTCTTCTCATGTACCCTCAACTGCCTTCCCCCATAACAAACTACTTTGCCCTCTTGCATCAAGACAGCGCCCAATCCTGTCCTGCATGCGTCTGTATATACAGTAAACATCTTGCTCCCATCAGGCAATGTTAGAACCGGGGTTGTTTTAGAGCTCTTTTCAGTCGTTGGAAAGCAACATCGCAATCCAAATCCCAACAAAAGTTAGGTTCTTCTTCGTCAATCTTGTAAGTGGTGCTGAGATTTTCGCAAAGTCTTTAATGAACTTTCTGTAAAAGCCTGCTAGCCCGAGAAAACTTCGTACTTCGGTTGCGTTCCGGGGGACCTTCCAATCTTGCACTGCAACTACTTTTGCGGGATCCACAGCTATCCCCTCTTTGGACACCACATGTCCAAGAAACCTTACTTCTTCTCTCCAAAAATGGCATTTGGAGAATTTTGCTTTCAGCTGGTGTGCAAGAAGAGTATCCATGACTTCCCTTAAATGCAAAGTATGCTCTTCCTCACTTTTCGAGAAGATCAAAATGTCGTCCACTAAGACCATACAAATTTATTAAGGAACTCCCTGAACACCCGACTCATCAAGTCAACGAAATAAGAAGGTGCGTTTGGCAAGCCGAAAGGCTTGACAAGCCATTCAAAGAAACCATCTGGGGTCCTGAATGCAGTCTTATCAATGCTGTCCTCAGCCACTCTTAGCTGGTAGCCAGATCTAGTTGGGAGAAAACTGATGCACCTACAAGCTGATCGAACAAGTCGTCTATCCTTGGAAGTGGGTGCTTATTCTTCTTGGTCAGCTTGTTCAGCTCCCAATAGTCAACGCATAAGTGAAGTGAACCATCTGCTTTGGTTGCAAACACCACTAGAACACCCCATTCAGAAATACTTCGCCTTACAAACCCCTTTTGAAGCAACTCTTTAACTTGCTTGCTGAGCTCCTTCCTTTCCCTTGGAGCCATGTATCTAATGGGTAAAGCAATGGGTTTTGCATTATCAACAAGGTATATGCGGAAGTCTATCTCCCGCTTCGGAGGTAAACCCTTCACCTCTTTAAAGACATCCGAGTATTCATGGACCACTCTAACAGACTTCAGGTTTTCAACAAACGCATCAAAAGATTCTAGGTAGCTAAGAATAACAGAGTTCATGGGATTACAAGAGATTTCGAGAGTGTTACCGAGGCGAGTCATAAGTCTAACTGCTCTCTTTTCACAATCGAGGATGGCACCATTACTGGATAGCCAGTCCATGCCTAGAATCAACCCATAGCCCGTGAAGCCAAAAACATAGGCCTTACATCTAAACCCAACGCTTAGTATAGAAATTTCCAAATCCAAGCAAATCATTGATAAATAAGCCGAACCCCCATTGGATTTGAAACAACCAAGGGATCCTCTACTATACTGGTGTCTAGGTGCAGAGATTCAACTAAAGCAGTAGATATAAAAGAGTGCGATGCGCCAGAATCAAAGAGAGTACGAACAAGATGATCTAAACTCTCAACAGAAATATTTCTACCTCGTTCTTGCAGAGGTGCTATAAGAGCGTGAACCTGTCCTCGAGCAGTAGATCCATTCCTCTTCCCCTGCCCTTGCTTTCTTGGGCAGTCCTTAGCCATGTGTCATGTCTCGCCGCACTGAAAAGAACCACCCATCTTCCTCTTCTTCTTTCTGCAGTCCTTAATCAGATGTCCAGGTATGCCACAAAAATTACACTTCCTCTTGTCACGGGGTTTGTTATTCTTCCCGCCCTTCTTGGAATCCGTCTTCTTGTTTTGTGATCCCTCCACTTTCTTGTCTTGAGGTACTTTCACCTTTGTCTCTTTCTTGCCATTCTTGTCTTCCGCTTGTAACAGTGTCATGTCCATTAGTCTCCCATAAGTCGCACCCATAGGTACATGGAACATAGCTAGGCTGTGCAGTGGCTCGTTCAACCCTTTAACAAAACGGAGAGCCTTCTTATGTGGAGTGTTCACTAACTCCAATCTGAATCTAGCCAGCTGGTTGAATTGGTTGTCGTATTCCTTGACCGATAGGCTTCCCTGTTTGAGAGCTAAGAACTTTTCCACCTGTAGGCTTCTTTCAGCTTGCAAGAGGAACTTTATTTCATACCTCATTCTGAAATCCTCCCAAGTTTCAATTGGTCTCTCAGCATTAGTAACTTCCCACCATTAAGAGGCTTCGTCCTTAAGTAACCACACAACCAATTGTATCTTCTGCCTATCATCCACTTAGAAGATAACGAAAAAATCTTCTGTTTCCTTGAGCCAGTTTCTTGCTTCCACAAATGACTCAGTCCTATTAAAGTTCTTTCCACCCATGGCTCGAAAGTCTCTACGCACCTTCGAGAAAGCATTCACATGAGGAGGAGGAGGAACAGCTGCAACTGAGGGAGGAGGAACGTCTGTTGGGCCTGCGTCATTAGCCCTAGCCTCCGGGTACCTTCTGAACCAACCAGGTACCGGTACGTCCTCAGGAAGATTAAGATCCCCAAACATGCTAAAATGAAAAGAAAAGGTTCAAAACAAAGGATAGAAAGATAGTGCTTATGCTTTTTTAAAATAAAACAACATTTTTCTCAAAAATTCTTTTTTAAACTTCTTTTTGAAAAATAGTTTTCAAAAACTTTTATCTGATCTGGTAAACGTTTGCTCTGATACCAAGTGTAAACACCCCACCTCCGTTAAGGTCACTCACAAAAGGAATGCATTAACTTTGGTGAAGCATTTTAGGTAAATGACACAAATAATTTACAAGACAGACATATAAACAGCGGAAAACAAAAATTATTTATTAAATAGCATGGTACAGTCAAAACATTACAAGCATTGTCTCAAAAGCCAACTTCTAAATTATTACGACAAAACATCTGTCTTGATTTAATTCTCCAAGTACATAAAGAAGCATAAAACAGAAGTAAGCATAAATCCCCAATAAAAGTGTAACGACATCCATAGCCCAAGAAAAGAGAATCCAAGCAATACATCTACTATCTTCAAACTTGAAAAGGTCTGCACTAAGCTGAAGTATTCCCTCCCTACGGACGGGGGGGGGAGATGGAAGAAAAGAAGGCGAAAGAAAACGGGTCAGACATAAGTCTGGTAAGTCCAGTGATTATTTAGCATGTAAACAGGAAAAAGGATCATGACATGAATAAACTGAACCTAGGACAATACCCTAGAAATAAGATAACAATAAATAAGGCAAGATAAACTGAATATACTATCGCACTCATTTCTATTTCTCTGCACCTACTAATAAGTGTTTTCAACTAGCACCATATGTTCATGATAAAACGATCCCCTTTATCGATTGACTTCTACTCGCATGCATTCATGACTTGTGTCATTCGGCCCCGCTTGATTGTAGATACCTGTGATGGTCCCACCATGGGGTGTATCAATTCCTACCGGGACAACCCGACACAAATTCAAGATGCACAGTGTATACTACCGATGCCAAGTGCCTGATTTGTCCATGCCAGAGTACGTGCACGCCCATACTCCGGCGGCACCTACATTGCTGCACCACCCACTGTTATTTTGACCGCTTATAATCAGCCCAGTAATCGTGCCCCACCTTGCCTAGTTCAAGGTACCATGATACATCTATGTGGGTTACTGCTGAAATGGGTCCCCGTTACCAAGGTTTCCTAATCAACATGTTAAAATGGTTAAGTGTTCTCAAATTAACCTAATCTCACCCGTCAGTTTAGTTAACATGTTGTATTGGTTAAGTGTTGCCTTAATTTACTTAACCTTACCATTCTTAGCCTGGCTGTTTCTTAGCTTTAATTCATTCATTAAAGCACCAACCTCTCACATGAGATTTATATTATTGCAGTCGTTGGATGTGTCGGGCAGTTCCGGGTAGTCTTACACCGCAACTCAATCTAGCCTCGGGTTTTTGGGCTTAATGCGCTAACCTCTCACATTAGATTTGTATTATTACAGTTTCTGGATATGCCGGGTGATTCCGGGCAGTCTTACACCATAAATCAGTCTAACCTCGGGTTAGGCATATTCATCTTTTAATTAATTTACATATTTACCATTTATGTTTATATGTAAATTATCCACCAATGTTGTCAACCCAAGTCATGTCCCATTTACCCTTCTAAATTTTGTCTATAATTCTTAGGTATACAAATTATACCATTTCATGCCATTAATCATTTACATGATTATGAGCCAACCTATGCCAATAGCATGCAATTTAATATTTTTCCCAGCGTATCCCCCGTTATTCGTTCGCATAAATTACATAGAGCTTTAGGCTCGCAAATTAGCCTAACTCATAAACAAAGAGGGGAAAACAAAGGGACATGTAACATTCCAGCGGCATAAAACAGTATAGATCAACTAAGCATGTGTGATATAAATTCGGCATAGTACTACACAAATTCAATTAAGCATGTAAATGTGAACTTGCATTTGAGTTGGATCAAACTAACATAGACCTAAACATATAAGCATGTAGATCTAGTCATATAAGCATATATGAACATGACTTAGCTTATGAACTTGCATATAACATATCATAAAAGAATCACCAAATTTATATACAACATGATAGGTTCATCACCAAATTAATATATAACATGATAGATTCATTACCAAATTGATATACAACATGATAGGTTCATCACCAAACTAACATGCAACATGATAGATTCATCACCAAATTGATATACAACATGATAGGTTCATCACCAAACTAATATACAACATGATAGGTTCATCACCAAATTGATATACAACATGATAGGTTCATCACCAAACTAACATACAACATGATAAATTGTATCAATCACAATAGTCACGTAGGCATAGGTAATTTCAGAATTGCTACAGGGATAAACATGAATCCGAATACGATTATCTTACAACTAGGCCCAGTGATAGTTTCGCTTCATTACAAGTCATGACTTTTATTTGTTCAAATCTAAAGAATAACTAAACTTACAAATAAAAGAACAAATCTTGTTTTCTGGGATCTGATTTCTGAAACTGAAAAGCTATCCTTTGATGTAGACTATTGATTCTCTAGTTTGGACTTGATTAAGGGATTTCTAACTTGATTTCTAGTTTAAAGAAAAATGGAGGCTATTCTAGTTTGGCCATGGACAGCATGACGGCTTCGGAGAGTAAGGTTATATGGTTTTAGCGTTGAGGGTTAGGGTTGTTTATATAGAAGTTTAGATTAATGAGAGCCGTTAGATCAACCTAGGAGTAATCAGAGCCACATAGACCAAACAGAGCTAACCGGAAGTCGCCACATATGTCCTAATGACTCAGAAAAACGTCACTGGACAAAACAACCCAGATCTGGCCAAGGGGGTCGACCCCTATGGGGGGGTCGACACCCTAGTCGACACCCTTCTTGGGGGGTCGACACCTATGTAGACCCCCCGGGGGGAGTTGACCCCTTTGGGTGGGAATTTTCCTGCCCAGCTGATTCTCGGAATTTTAAAATTCGAACTGCATTTTGATTTAATTAGTATTTATATTTAATTTCCATTTAAACTTGAAATCTTCTGAATTCCATAACTTGTTCATACGGAGTCCGATTCACGCAAACTCGGACTCTATCTCAAGCAGAATTCCGAGACGAACGCAATGGCGAAACCCGTTTCCCCTAATTTCCAATTTAAAATTAAGTATTCTTTAATTCGTTACTTTAAGGTTCACAGAAAATACAGGGTGTTACAATTTTGATACATATGCTCTTGTTGCAAGATTAACATCCATTAGAGTTCTATTTGCACTTGCTTCTATTCATGGGTTGCATGCACATCAAATGGATGTTAAAACTGCTTTTCTAAATGGCAATATTGATGAAGAGGTATATATGGAATAACCAGAAGGTTTCATTATGTCTGGAAATGAACTTAAAGTTTGCAGACTTGTTAAATCATTATATGGATTGAAACAAGAACCAAAACAGTGGCATGAGAAGTTTGATTCTGTGATTCTATCTAACGGTTTCAAGCATAATAATGCAGACAAATGTATATATTCTAAATTCACTGATAGATATGGAATTATAATATGCTTATTTGTGGACGATCTGCTAATATTTGGTACAAATATGGAAGGCATTAATGAGACAAAGAAATATTTGACTTCATGTTTTAAAATGAAAGATTTAAATGAAGTTGACACTATATTAGGAATCAAAGTTAAGAAATATAGTGGTGGATATGCATTATGCCAATCTCACTACATTGAAAAATTGCATCTTAAGTATAAACACTTAAATATTAAAGAAGCAAGTAGTCCTTATGATTCTTCGATTAAATTATTTGCAAATTCTGAAAGGGCAATAAATCAAATAGAGTATGCAAGCATTATTGGAAGTCTCATGTATGCAATGCATTGTACTCGTCCGGATATTACTTTTGCTATGTGTAAACTATCTAGATATACGCACAAACCAAGCAAATTACATTGGAAAGCGATATGTAGAATTCTTGGTTATTTTAAAAGAACCATAGGATTAGGACTTTATTATGGAAATTTCCCAGCAGTTCTGGAAGGATATTCAGATGCAAGTGTTGCAATTCCTGAAAACGATAATAGAGGAACTAATGGATGGATTTTTACTCTTGGAGGAGGTGCTATATGATGGGCCTCCAAGAAGCAAATAGTTATAACACATTCTACAATGGATGCAGAATTTACTGCCTTAGATGCATCAGGTAAGGAAGCGGAATGGCTAAGAAATTTACTATTAGATATAAAATTGTGGCCACAACCAATGTTAGTCATTTCTGTGTATTGTGATAGCGAAGCTACATTGTCTAGAGCTTATAATAAAATATATAATGGAAAGTCTAGACATATAAGTTTAAGACATGCATTCGTCAGAGAATTAATTGTAGATGGTATCATTACTATTATATTTTTTAGATCAAAATAAAATCTAGCAGGCCCACTAACAAAAGGATTACCAAGAGAAATGGTGAGAACTACTAGTAGTGCAATGGGTCAGAAATCATTTTAATCACCTGCAATGGAAACCAAACCTTATGTTATTCAAGGTTTAAAGGGTAATAACAAGTTGCAGAAAAGTTATTGATAAACATTGAATATCAATGTTTGTATTGTTATGTTTTGCGGTGATCATTTGTCTATAGTAACAAGGACGGAAAGAATGGATACCTATATGGACATAAGAAACAATGTTTCAATAAAGTTTGGATATGACTTTATACATGTCCATGGAAACCAGGAGGAAATTAATAACCAATTTACGGTTATGACATTTTATAGAAGCATTGTAATATTTATGTGTTCATATATTTCATTTCATCGCATAGGATTTTGGTTTAAGTATTTTATACCAAATATTCTGTTGAAACTTAGATACATGGACTAAGGAGAAAAGTTTAAACCAAAAGGTATTTTTTTATGCATAAATAAATAATTATTATAATCTTGTGGGGGATTGTTGGGAAGATTGCAATAAATATTTGTCCTACATTGGAAAATATTATAGTATAGCACAACATATATATGAAGGGTTTGAACAGGAAGTTGTGAATTAACAAGATGGGTTTAGGGATGAACACAATTGTTTGGGCTGAAATGGCTTGGGCCCATTAAATATTATTATGGGTCAAAAGATGGGCACTTGGGGCTCGTGGGTGCGTGCGTGACCGTACTAATCAGGTTCGACTGTTCCAAACAGTCGTGATTTTTGAATGAACGGACACAACCATTCGCATGCAACTGTCTCCAAACGGCTACACCCGTTCAGCCCTTATATATTCGCCGTTTTTCTGCATCTCAGATCCATCTTCTCGAACCCCTCTTCCTCCTTCTTCGTTTCTGCTTCTGTAAAATCATTGTTTGTTGTATCCTGGAAGAATTTCGCTGCGTTATTACTGAAAGTATTGGGGGAGAATAATTCCTTAAGGATAACGTTCTGCACGTGCCTCAAACGACTCTTTCTGATTTATCTTCTGCTGAGAATCCGAATCACAACAATATGCATATTTTCTCATGCCTTGTGGTAGGTAATATGTTCTTTTGTACAACCAAGCCAATACAAGTATGTTGTATGTATTAATAAATGATGGAACAAACATGCTAGTCGAACTGTCATCGTACACCATTGTAATAACCCAGAAATTCTGAACCAGTTTAAAATTTTTATTTTGGCAATTTTAGCAAATTTTGAATATTTTAAATAGATTATTTTAAATAATATCGATGAGGAATTTATTTTGAATATAATTAGAACGTATATATTATATACGTCGTCGTTAGAATATAAATAATTATATATAATTATAAAAAGAATTGAATATAAAACGATTTCGAAATGAATTGAATATAAAACGATTTCGAAATGAATTGAATATAAAACGATTTCGAAATGAATTGAATATAAAGTGATTTCGAAATGAATTGAATATAAAGCGATTTCGAAATGAATTGAATATAAAGCGATTTCGAAATGAATTGAATATAAAACGATTTCGAAATGAATTGAATATAAAACGATTTCGAAATGAATTGAATATAAAACGATTTCGAAATGAATTGAATATAAAACGATTTCGAAATGAATTGAATATAAAACGATTTCGAAATGAATTGAATATAAAGCGATTTCGAAATGAATTGAATATAAAGCGATTTCGAAATGAATTGAATATAAAGCGATTTCGAAATGAATTGAATATAAAGCTATTTCGAAATGAATTGAATATAAAACGATTTCGAAATGAATTGAATATAAAACGATTTCGAAATGAATTGAATATAAAACGATTTCGAAATGAATTGAATATAAAACGATTTCGAAATGAATTGAATATAAAACGATTTCGAAATGAATTGAATATAAAACGATTTCGAAATGAATTGAATATAAAGCGATTTCGAAATGAATTGAATATAAAGCGATTTCGAAATGAATTGAATATAAAGCGATTTCGAAATGAATTGAATATAAAGAGATTTCGAAATGAATTGAATATAAAGTGATTACGAAATGAATTTGATTCAATTAGAAAACGAATTGAATTTGATTCAAATAAATAACGAATTGAATTTGATTCAAATAGAAAACGAATTGAATTTGATTTGAATAGAAAACGAATTGAATTTGATTCAAATAGAAAACGAATTGAATTTGATTTGAATAGAAAACGAATTGAATTTGATTAGAATAGAAAACGAATTGAATTTGATTTGAATCGAAAATGAATTGAATTTGATTTGACTAGAAAACCAATTTTAATTGAATCGAATATTTTGAAATGAAATTTGAATTGAATTGAAAACGATTTCGAAATGATTTGAATATATAACGAATTTGATTCAAATAGAAAACCAATTTGAATTGAATCGAATAGAAAACGACTTTGGAATTGAATTGAATTGAAAACGAATTCGAATTGAATTGAAAACGATTTCGAAATGAATTGAATTGAAAACGATTTCGAAATGAATTGAATTGAAAACGATTTCGAAATGAATTGAATAGAAAACGAATTTGATTTCAATTGAATATATAACGAATTTGATTTGAATAGAAAACGAATTTGATTTCAATTGAATATATAACGAATTTGATTCGAATAGAAAACCAATTGGAATTGAATCGAATAGAAAACCAATTTGAATTGAATCGAATAGAAAACCAATTTGAATTGAATTGAATAGAAAACGACTTTGGAATTGAATTGAGCTGAAAACGAATTCAATTTGAATTGAAAGCGAATTGAAATGAATTCAAATTGAATTGAAATTTGAATTGAATAGAAATGAATTTTAAAACGAATTTATAAAGAAGAATTCAATTTTGATTTGAATTGAAATGGGAGTTGAAATTGCTTTTTGAAACGAATTTAAAACTATTTATATAATTCGTTTTAAATAGAAATCGACGAAATATATATTATATATGTATATATATAATATAATGGCCTGAATAGAACGCGCCGCGCCGCGGTAGTTCGTGAATTTCGACCATTTATTTCAAACGGACATTACGGAAGATCCGACCGTCGGATTCTCCTAAACCGGAACCGTTGGGTTCGTATCGAAAAGAGCTTTCTAATGAATATTAGAAATTCAAAATCTAATGGTTGGATTTGGAGATACGTCCAAATCAAATTTGAAAAAGGTTGCTATAAGTGCAGTTCGATGGCCATTGTTGGAAATCGACTGTACGGGCCTTGATAAAATTATTAAAAATATCAATAATTTGTGTAAAATCATAAGAAATGATTTGGGAAAATTTGGGATGAAAAACTCCATATTTGAAAAGATAAAAATAGATTTTATCAAAATGAACTAGTTTGAACTAAATTTAAAACCCGATTTGTTTTTAAATAAATAAATTAGATTTAAAAAGGGGTTTTAAATAATCGTAATTCCTAATATATTTGATTTAAATTGAACTAGAATTGATTTGTGGGTTCATCGTGAACTGTGTTTTAAATAACACTAGTTCTTTAACCCGATAATAAATAGAATGTGATTTGGGTTTGTCGTGAACTGTGTTTTAAATAACACCTAGTTCTTTAACCCAGTAAAAGGAGTTTTAACGAATCTGCAATTAGGTTGAAATGTGAATCTATAATCTAAATTATCAAATTTAGAAATGAGCGAGAATGGAGTATCGCCAGTTTTGCTCCAAAGCGATAGTTAAATCTTTAATTAGATTTGAACGTGAAATGGTAATTAATTTTACCGATAACACCGTGGTATTAGATATGGAGTATTACCAGTTTTGCTTCATGGGATGAATAGGTTGGGATTGGGAAATAAAATAAATAATTACTTCGGTGTGGTTCGCTAATCTCGACTAGTTTAGAAAACCATAATTTGGTTTGAAATGACATCCAAAGGAAGATTAAAGGATAAATTTTAAAGAATTTATCTTGGATAAAATTAATGGGAACCTTTCCCTAAAAATGTGATTTTGTGAATAAAAGAATATTCTGAATTGGAATGAGGCGTATGTTGTGTTTGTGTAACATTTGTTTTAATATACGCGGGTTGTTCGGAAAGGCCGGGTTTATACCCATTCTGAATAACCGATTCGACGATAAGTCGAAGATGAAGACGGTGGTCGAAGACCGGAAGTCTTCACATCGTTTGGATAATTACTGACGATCCTGATTGGGTTGTACACCCAAGAGGATGGAAATAGTTGGTGGTCGTCCAGACGTACTTGGAGATGGATGGATATGCGAGGAAAGTGCCTCCGGTTTCGTTCAGACCCAGAATGAACTTGTAAATGGATTGTGTGTCTGACATTGGATTTTATTCTGTGTTGATTGATTTCTGTTAAATATATATCTGTTTGGCGGCGGAGAATTTATTCTCTTGCTTAACGCCCTTCTCTGAGACGTATGAGCTTAGTGGTTATATATCGATAGATATCAATCGCATGGCATGAATTGCCTGTGTGGCACGCTAAGTTGCCTGGATCAAGGCTTCTGTTGAAAAGCAAAGTCTTGTGGTTGATGATCAAAGCACGGCCTACGTGGCAGCTTTGTGTATAACGTGAATTCGCGAGCCTCACACCTCGGTATGAGTTAAAAATGGGATACGGACCGCTGGGAGAGCACGACGTTTCTTTCTAGCTATGGTGGTGTCAGTGACTTACCAGCCCTGACATTTATATACTTTTCACCTTTGTGGTTGTTGGAATGAGGCGCCTCGATTATAGGTCTGTAAGGACCGGGAAACGTGTGTTCAGGAATTGCCAATCCTCTAACGTAAGTGAGGACCGGCCCAGCCGCATCCGGGGTTGCCCAGAGTGTGTAGTCCCGAGGCATTTGCTAGAGTGTCTCGAACGCGGAGAGGAGCTTGCCCCTTGCCTCGACTCATGATGGAAATCCAATTTCCAATACGTGTATCGCGGTTTTAATTGTAGAACTAGTATGGCGACATGATAGACGGTACCCATGCCTCCTGTGATTTATATTTATGATTGAAATTGTTTTGACACTATACACTTATTATAGTATCAAATGATTTGTTTTAAACGTACCAAGCATGTTTGGCTATTATAAGGGAAAACCCTATCCTCCGGCTTGCGTTGCATTGTGTGATGGGACCTGGGTCTTATAATAGCTTCATTTTTCGAAAAAGCATTGCGTTGTTTATTCTATGCACTGGTATTCTTGGGAGGAAACCCGTTCCGTGTTATATGGCGTGGTCCCTTGAATTACTCTCTTTTAAAGTAAAGTTTTAAATAACTGTTTTAGTTCTCACACCAGTCACATGACTGACCTGGAGTTTATTGTTTTAACCTAAACTCTGGGTGCCCCTATTTTCCGCACGGGCAGCTAGTAGTTTCGATTTTGCAGATTTATATTCATAGGATCCTGGTTTACAGCTGGAATGATATCCGGAAAGCTCTGTATCCGTATATCACCTTCAGTTGTGCTTTGTATTATTTTCCGCTGCTATGTAATTTATTGTAATCTCTGATATTTGTCGAATGCAATTTATTCATTTATACTCTGTATATTCTTGTATTCTGATGGAATTGTTGTAATAACAATGAAATGTTCTTCTGTTTGTGTTCTGATTTGTCTTGTTCTCAAATGATCAGGGGTTTCGAACGGTCTAGATCGGTTTAACGACTGATTCAGATCGAGACAAATTTCCGGCCGTCACATTTGGTATCAGAGCTTTGGTTTACAGAGCTCGAGAACAAGACACATTAGAACCATACGAAAGAATTCATCAGATATTGGATTAGTAATATCCAATAAGAATGACTCGTTAGAGATAGGATCAGTAGTATCCTAGAACGAGTGTGAAGAGTATATTTTTCAAATGAAAACAATTTTGTTTTGAAAATTTAAATCGTTTTATACGTATTTGAATATTTATTTATATTGATATGGACAATCTAGTATATAAAGATTTTGCATATACGCGTCATGAACGTATATTCGAAGTTTTAATATATTAGATAGATATAGAATCACATTCTAGTCGCCCGGACATGATTCTGATGATGGCGCGCCATCACCAGCATTTATTTTCGAGTGACGAAGGTATGATATCTATATATTTCCATTAGGCTGGTGTGAGAACCAAAACTAATATAGCTAGAACACATTGTTGCGAATTGGCATCAAAAACGAGATTTTCTGTATATATATCAAAATTATGAATTTGAAACGTTAATCCACTAATTGATTGATGTTTGTGTTATTTGTTTATTTGTTTGCTAATTTTGAACCATTTAGCCTAATTGAATCGAATATTGAATTATATTGAAAATTGGTCGCATTTGCTTGCATATACATATACTTACATTGAACAGGTCATAGCAAGGAGGCTAGAGCCGAAGAATAAAATTTGTTTGCCCGACAAATAGGTACATGTTTAACATAATTTACTGTTTTGTTTGGGTGATGATGATTTTATGAGCCTATTGGCTAGCCGCTTGGCTTTTTCTTTTTCTTTTTGAGATCAGAAGGCCTATATGGCAATTTCGGGATTTTCCCGTGGCTCCCGGTGCAGGGGAGGTTATGGCGAAATTTTTCGAAAATTTAGGGTGTTAGCCAAATTTTTGAAAATTAGAAAATTCTCAGAAACTGAAAAGTTGGAGAATGGAAGCCGGATCGAACGTGGAGCTGATTAATCAAACCACTTTCGACTTTGTTCCTTTTCGGGGACGAAAAGTTTTAAGTGGGGGAGATTGTAATAACCCGGAAATTCTGAACCAGTTTAAAATTTTTATTTTGGCAATTTTAGCGAATTTTGAATATTTTAAATAGATTATTTTAAATAATATCGACGAGGAATTTATTTTGAATATAATTAGAACGTATATATTATATACGTCGTCGTTAGAATATAAATAATTATATATAATTATAAAAAGAATTGAATATAAAACGATTTCGAAATGAATTGAATATAAAACGATTTCGAAATGAATTGAATATAAAGCGATTTCGAAATGAATTGAATATAAAGCGATTTCGAAATGAATTGAATATAAAGCGATTTCGAAATGAATTGAATATAAAGCGATTTCGAAATGAATTGAATATAAAGCGATTTCGAAATGAATTGAATATAAAACGATTTCGAAATGAATTGAATATAAAACGATTTCGAAATGAATTGAATATAAAACGATTTCGAAATGAATTGAATATAAAGCGATTTCGAAATGAATTGAATATAAAGCGATTTCGAAATGAATTGAATATAAAGCGATTTCGAAATGAATTGAATATAAAGCGATTTCGAAATGAATTGAATATAAAGCGATTTCGAAATGAATTGAATATAAAGCGATTTCGAAATGAATTGAATATAAAGCGATTTCGAAATGAATTGAATATAAAGCGATTTCGAAATGAATTGAATATAAAACGATTTCGAAATGAATTGAATATAAAACGATTTCGAAATGAATTGAATATAAAACGATTTCGAAATGAATTGAATATAAAACGATATCGAAATGAATTGAATACAAAACGATTTCGAAATGAATTGAATATAAAGTGATTTCGAAATGAATTGAATATAAAGCGATTTCGAAATGAATTGAATATAAAGCGATTTCGAAATGAATTGAATATAAAGTGATTTCGAAATGAATTGAATATAAAGTGATTATGAAATGAATTTGATTCAATTAGAAAACGAATTGAATTTGATTCAAATAAATAACGAATTGAATTTGATTCAAATAGAAAACGAATTGAATATGATTTGAATAGAAAACGAATTGAATTTGATTCAAATAGAAAACGAATTGAATTTGATTTGAATAGAAAACGAATTTAATTTGATTTGAATAGAAAACGAATTGAATTTGATTTGAATAGAAAACGAATTGAATTTGATTTGACTAGAAAACCAATTTTAATTGAATCGAATATTTTGAAATGAAATTTGAATTGAATTGAAAACGATTTCGAAATGATTTGAATATATAACGAATTTGATTCAAATAGAAAACCAATTTGAATTGAATCGAATAGAAAACGACTTTGGAATTGAATTGAATTGAAAACGAATTCGAATTGAATTGAAAACGATTTCGAAATGAATTGAATTGAAAACGATTTCGAAATGAATTGAATTGAAAACGATTTCGAAATGAATTGAATAGAAAACGAATTTGATTTCAATTGAATATATAACGAATTTGATTTGAATAGAAAACGAATTTGATTTCAATTGAATATATAACGAATTTGATTCGAATAGAAAACCAATTGGAATTGAATCGAATAGAAAACCAATTTGAATTGAATCGAATAGAAAACCAATTTGAATTGAATCAAATAGAAAACGACTTTGGAATTGAATTGAACTGAAAACGAATTCAAATTGAATTGAAAGCGAATTGAAATGAATTCAAATTGAATTGAAATTTGAATTGAATAGAAATGAATTTTAAAACGAATTTATAAAGAAGAATTCAATTTTGATTTGAATTGAAATGGGAGTTGAAATTGCTTTTTGAAACGAATTTAAAACTATTTATATAATTCGTTTTAAATAGAAATCGACGAAATATATATTATATATATTATATATATAATATAATGGCCTGAATAGAACGCGCCGCGCCGCGACAGTTCGTGAATTTCGACCATTTATTTCAAACGGACATTACGGGAGATCCGACCGTCGGATTCTCCTAAAACCGGAACCATTGGGTTCATATCGAAAAGAGCTTTCTAATGAATATTAGAAATTCAAAATCTAACGGTTGAATTTGGAGATACGTCCAAATCAAATTTGAAAAAGGTCGCTATAAGTGCAGTTCGATGGCCATTGTTGGAAATCGACTGTACGGGCCTTGATAAAATTATTAAAAATATCAATAATTTGTGTCAAATCATAAGAAATGATTTGGGAAAATTTGGGATGAAAAACTCCATATTTGAAAAGATAAAAATAGATTTTATCAAAATGAACTAGTTTGAACTAAATTTAAAACCCGATTTGTTTTTAAATAAATAAATTAGATTTAAAAAGGGGTTTTAAATAATCGTAATTCCTAATATATTTGATTTAAATTGAACTAGAATTGATTTGTGGGTTCATCATGAACTGTGTTTTAAATAACACTAGTTCTTTAACCCGATAATAAATAGAATGTGATTTGGGTTTGTCGTGAACTGTGTTTTAAATAACACCTAGTTCTTTAACCCAGTAAAAGGAGTTTTAACGAATCTGCAATTAGGTTGAAATGTGAATCTATAATCTAAATTATCAAATTTAGAAATGAGCGAGAATGGAGTATCGCCAGTTTTGCTCCAAAGCGATAGTTAAATCTTTAATTAGATTTGAACGTGAAATGGTAATTAATTTTACCGATAACACCGTGGTATTAGATATGGAGTATTACCAGTTTTGCTTCATGGGATGAATAGGTTGGGATTGGGAAATAAAATAAATAATTACTTCGGTGTGGTTCGCTAATCTCTACTAGTTTAGAAAACCATAATTTGGTTTGAAATGACATCCAAAGGAAGATTAAAGGATAAATTTTAAAGAATTTATCTTGGATAAAATTAATGGGAACCTTTCCCTAAAAATGTGATTTTGTGAATAAAAGAATATTCTGAATTGGAATGAGGCGTATGTTGTGTTTGTGTAACATTTGTTTTAATATACGCGGGTTGTTCGGAAAGGCCGGGTTTATACCCATTCTGAATAACCGATTCGACAATAAGTCGAAGATGAAGACGGTGGTCGAAGACCGGAAGTCTTCACATCGTTTGGATAATTACTGACGATCCTGATTGGGCTGTACACCCAAGAGGATGGAAATAGTTGGTGGTCGTCCAGACGTACTTGGAGATGGATGGATATGCGAGGAAAGTGCCTCCGGTTTCGTTCAGACCCAGAACGAACTTGTAAATGGATTGTGTGTCTGACATTGGATTTTATTCTGTGTTGATTGATTTCTGTTAAATATATATCTGTTTGGCGGCGGAGAATTTATTCTCTTGCTTAACGCCCTTCTCTGAGATGTACGAGCTTAGAGGTTATATATCGATAGATATCAATCGCATGGCATGAATTGCCTGTGTGGCACGCTAAGTTGCATGGATCAAGGCTTCTGTTGAAAAGCAAAGTCTTGTGGTTGATGATCAAAGCACGGCCTACGTGGCAGCTTTGTGTATAACGTGAATTCGCGAGCCTCGCACCTCGGTATGAGTTAAAAACGGGATACGGACCGCTGGGAGAGCACGACGTTTCTTTCTAGCTATGGTGGTGTCAGTGACTTACCAGCCCTGACATTTATATACTTTTCACCTTTGTGGTTGTTGGAATGAGGCGCCTCGATTATAGGTCTGTAAGGACCGGGAAACGTGTGTTCAGGAATTGCCAATCCTCTAACGTAAGTGAGGACCGGCCCAGCCGCATCCGGGGTTGCCCAGAGTGTGTAGTCCCGAGGCATTTGCTAGAGTGTCTCGAAAGCGGAGAGGAGCTTGCCCCTTACCTCGACTCATGACGGAAATCCAATTTCCAATACGTGTATCGCGGTTTTAATTGTAGAACTAGTATGGCGACATGGTAGATGGTACCCATGCCGCCTATAATTTATATTTATGATTGAAATTGTTTTGACACTATACACTTATTATAGTATCAAATGATTTGTTTTAAACGTACCAAGCATGTTTGGCTATTATAAGGGAAAACCCTATCCTTCGGCTTGCGTTGCATTGTGTGATGGGACCTGGGTCTTATAATAGCTTCATTTTTCGAAAAAGCATTGCGTTGTTTATTCTATGCACTGGTATTCTTGGGAGGAAACCCGTTCCGTGTTATACGGCGTGGTCCCTTGAATTACTCTCTTTTAAAGTAAAGTTTTAAATAACTGTTTTAGTTCTCACACCAGTCACATGACTGACCTGGAGTTTATTGTTTTAACCTAAACTCTGGGTGCCCCTATTTTCCGCACGGGCAGCTAGTAGTTTCGGTTTTGCAGATTTATATTCACAGGATCCTGGTTTACAGCTGGAATGATATCCGGAAAGCTCTGTATCCGTATATCACCTTCAGTTGTGCTTTGTATTATTTTCCGCTGCTATGTAATTTATTGTAATCTCTGATATTTGTCGAATGCAATTTATTCATTTATACTCTGTATATTCTTGTATTCTGATGGAATTGTTGTAATAACAATGAAATGTTCTTCTGTTTGTGTTCTGATTTGTCTGGTTCTCAAACGATCAGGGGTTTCGAACGGTCTAGATCGCTTTAACGACTGATTCAGATCGAGCGAAATTCCCGGCCGTCACAACCATTATATATGCATGTATTTGTATATAGAGACACATGCATGCGTAGTACTTATGTGTGTGCTTTTTCTTCTTTTACAAAGCGTCACTAATTATTGGTAAAACTTTATAGAAGTTATCTTCGCGATGTATGCTAATTACAGGAATGTAGTCAAATTTCTGGAACTTTTTAAATTATTAGTAACAATTTAGCTTGCATCATTAAAATGAAGATTAAACTTGTAAAGTACAATGTGACTTGGGTGTAGCAAGGTGTATGAAACAAAATGGAAAACATATCAAATATTTTGGTACTTGGTTTTAAAAAAGCGGACTTATAAATAGTTACAACTGCATACGATTATGGAAAATAACGCTCTCAAAAAGCCAAATAATAATCAAAAAGCCTATTAAGCAGCATAATATAGCAAAGTCATCTTCTACAACCAACAGTGAGGAATGGGTTGAAGATTTCTTACTATAAATCGGAGATAATTGTAGATCTAGTTTAAATGCTATAAATCAAAGCGTCATTGCCTCAAGCTCCCTTTATGACTGTGGTTATCTCAATTTTGAAATCAGAAATATATTCTATAAGAGAAGCGAACATGTTCTATTGAACTAAAAATCTTCATATAATAATTGTAAAAATAGCAATTACTTCTCTGTTTCATTAAAAGAAATTAAACACTAGTTTAATTCAAATCTCCCTATAAAATGTAAAACATCAAAAAGATAAACATTTAATCACACAAATAATCGAATATCAGTTTCTAGCAAGGCATGAGAAAAAGAAAGAAAGAGCAGTTGGAATTCCCATACAAATAATCAGTTATTCTGAATCATCAAGTTCTTTACCTTAAAATGTCGATCAGATCAACGGAAGAGAAGATAGAAGTGGAGATGAAGGTAAATTGCACAATAATTTTAAATTTACTGGTATAATCGATCGATTGAAAAGCTGAAATCGGCGGAAATTAGGGCTGACAATGGATATCCAAAAAATCCAAAATCCGTCTGCATCCATATCCGAAAAGCGGATAAATATCCGATATCCGGGAAAGCGGATACGGATGCGGATATAGGCATATCCGCATCTGAAAATTATGCATCCGCTTTTTTTCCTGATTATAGCTTAAGTTATGTGTATTTCAACATAATTAAATATACTAATTTATTAATTTGCAAAATAAAAAGTCTATTAAGCTCATGTTAATTGCTCAAAATTATATATTATCATCATATTTATTCATTTTTTTATTTTATTAATCAATTAGGTTGAAAAAGCTTAATATTAAGCTAAAAAAAATCATTTATGTACATTGATTTATCGATCGTTGGTAGAGCGGATAATTATCCGATATCCGTCCGTATCTGCGGATGCGGATATCCGATATCCGAAAATGGTTGCGGATGCGGATATAGCACTATCCGTATTTGAAAGTATCCGTTGACAGCCCTAGCGGAAATGACAAGGAACCGTAATTTTGGATGAATCGTATTTCGCAGTGATGTAGACTCTGGGTTAAATGGTTAAATGGGTAAGCCTGAGACAGAACCATTAAACCCACTATTTTATTGGATTAGTTGGGTTCAACCCAATAAGTTTATTTACTTAAATGGGGTTAACCCAACCCACTTAACTTTGGATAGTTGGGTTGGGTAATTGGGTTGGACATGATTTTGACAACCCTTGATAACGTGAATCAGATGAAGGGTTGCGAAAAAACACCCTGGAGCATACTAAGAAAGATCTTGCGCATTGCGAGGCTCAACTCACAGGCACAAAAAAAATTATATGAGAAGTACAAGGTTGAGCTTGACGAGTTTCGAGCAAGATTTAATTGTGAGCTTAGTCTATGGTGCTCAAAATCAAGGTTGTCGAGGATGAGATGAAACTCGTGGAGTAGGAAAACCTATCTATCAAGGTCAAGAATGAGGCGCTGAAGAAGGAGAAGGTGCATTACACCTAGGAAAATGCACGACTGAAGGCCCAGTTGGATGGTTCTGAAGAAGCCAGGAAGAAGGTTGAAGATAATACTCATGCCTCCCTTGAGTATACCGCTAAATATCAAGCTCAATGCGATAAAGAAATTTAAGAGATCAAGGCTAAGGTGGCTTAGGTGAAAATGATGGAGGAGGTATTTGGCTCCCAAGTGTTGACTTTCTATGCCTGATCCATCAGGAATCGTGATTTGACGTGGGTCAAAGATTACCCACAGACCCTGACCGACACTTGGGACCAATTCTTGGAGAAGGAGATACTGGCTTACAAAGATGGCGGGGTAAATGAAGAAGAATTGGTAGACAAATTTTTGAAGGGCAATGAGCCAAAAGTACTCGTTGAAGGTCGATAGTTGCTTGAGGATGAGGAGAAAGAGGAGGAGCGACTCTGACTCAAAGGAAAATATATAGTTGAGAGGGAGCCTGACATGGATAAGGATGATGCAACTTCTGCTCAATCGACCAGCCAGCATAACCATGTTGTGGATCCACTCACCTTAGGAGTAGTCGTCCCTGTAGAGTATAACAATATGTTTTTTGTTTAATTATAACAAACATATATATTATAATATAAATGTGTTTATACCTATGCTATTATATACTACATTACATACTAAAATATTTATTACTGAATAGAGTACTATTGCACAAGAATTTGAATATTTAAACAGTGTTTATTTAATAACTATTTTATTTCAACGTTTGGAATAGTACAAATCTCTAACTCTACCATTGTGCATCTCACTGTCATATAACACAACTGTACAAATTTCATTTATTACATTTTGTCCTCACTACAACACTCAGGATCCATTATATCACTCAGTATCAAATATTGACTCACTGACACTCACTTTTGTCTTCAGTCTGCCTCAAAGTCGGTCCAGTCACCTGCATGCATGTCACAAAAACACACACAGGAATAAAAATTGAGTTACATTCTAGCAGATATAAATTTATTTTAAATTTTATTTGCCTTAGAATTTTGATGTGTTTCTCATTATATTTCTTGACTTTGTCTGATATGTATATACATCTATCTGTGTCTAGACTGATTGTGATTCACACTGATTCACTGTAAATACCACAAGGTAGACTATATAATCTATGCCTGCAGATCATCCCTGACACAACTATACTGGTTTGCTGATCAGAACCGACATTTAAAATTTGTTGATTTTGACTAGCCACAACTCATATATAGTGGTCTACTGATAGAAATTTCACGCATGTCATTCAAATAGCTCACATATATAAATTGCACATGGACGATACATGTCTACACATACATGTGTGTGTACACACACGCATACACACATACATACATACATACATACATACATACATACATATATATATATATATATATATTAATGTGCAGGTGAATAGGTTCGACATGGTAAACATGAATCAAAATGGACAGAGAAGGAAAGTGCAAAAAATACAAGAAGTAATGCACACATGTACGTACATAAGCAGACTAGTACAGGTCAAAAGCATAAGGTGGCACAGTGCACACTCAACACAAACCCAGTTTACAAACCCAAGAGTGAACTACATAGTGGCTTTTTCACGTGCAACAAGCCAAGGGTGAAATCAGCTGTGTGCACAAATACAAGTCACAAGTACCAATATATACAAGAAGTCGGAGCTGCCTAAAAATGAAGACAATTGCTCATATGACATGCACATGGACTAAACCAGGATCAGCTCAAGGCTGAAAATGACACATGCAACAAAGTAAACAAGAAATGGCACAGATGTATGGTTCAGGAAGAACAAGTCAACATGAACCATGACTTATCATCTTCCAGGATCAACTACACAATGACAGGTACAACAATATGGTACATAAAGCAATGCATCATCCCACTAATGCCAAGTCAGATCTGCCCAAAAGAACAAACCAAAAAATACACAAATGTAACACAGGTGCAACAATGAAACCAATATGGTCAAGTATGTACAAACATACAAATCATGGTTTAAACAAACATAAGTGCTACAACATATGTATATGCAACATGGTCAAGGCAGCAAGATGAATCAAGAGCAATAACATGGTGCAGATGTGATCAAATGTACATGTGTATAAGGTATACACTGCAGCATGGTGCAGACATGCATGCAAGAAATGGCTCGAGTACGTGGTGTTATGCACAAAAACTAGCTCAGTGAAAAATATGGTCAAATTGAATGCTGCAAGGCCAAAATGTACAAATCCAGGATTCAAATGCAACTTAGAAGATGACACAAGAATGTCAATGCACAAGAAAGCATAAATGAGTACACAAAGCAATGAAAATATTTGCAACTCAGCGGCACATTGCAGTGTTCATATGTACACTACTAAACATGGTGCAGGAAGGATGTGCAAATGCACATGTTTTAACAAACACAAATGCAAGAGTTCCAGGGTACAGATAAGATCAGATCGATGCAATACATCAGAGCACAAGGCAGAACAAAATCACACAAGTGGACATAAAGGTTCAGTTTCAAATTTCATGGGTCAGCATGAAGCATGCGCACATGTTGGTGCATCAGTTTGAAAGAGAAATTGCACAAACATGTGCAAATACAACATGAGACACAACAGCCAGAAATATATGTTCATGTACAAGCCCAGGTTCAAGCTAGAAATATATGTTCACATGCACAAATCAACCATGCTAAAGGAAGGTCAAGTAAATGACATGGCAGTGGCATATATACATGCATAACATACATATATACATACATAAATATGTATATATACTTATGTATATGTATTCATCAGTATACAGTCATGAGGCAAGTCAAGCTAGAAAGTTTAAGGGCTAACGAAATGATCGAGTGATTCCAAGGGATAAAGGAAATCCTTTTTTCCTAATTCACTGATTCAGTTTTTGGAAAATATTTAATCTGTATTTTCGGCATGAGTTTGAATATATGTATTTTTGAATTATTCTCCAAAATGCACAACATACAGAAACACAACCAAATACATTTCCAGAAAATCAAGCAATAAGTTATCTGGGTGATCAAGGAATTGATTCATGGCATGAATTAATTCATGTTTTCAAATGTTTCCAAATATTCACAAATGGGGTGTTTTAGGAAAGTAAATCATTCGAATTATTTCCAGAAATCAACATAGGATTCATGACATTTTAAATCACGCAACAAATCAAGACCAAATCATATGAGTGAAATCAGAGATTGATAGGGGTTTGTAAACCCTATAAATTACACACGATTCATCATAGGCAAGCCATTGAAATAAAGCAACAAAAATTTAGGATCAAATGAATCTACCACATTCGTTTTGATCGCAATTCTCCAAATCGTTGACAAGAAGCATCAATTATTCGGGACATCAAAGAATCAATTGTACCAGAGATCTGAAGTGTTGTGATTTAGGTGGAAAAACCCTAGAATTCAATTTTGGATCGGTCATTGAAGAAAAGACAGGAATCCCGATTTGTTTAAGTGAAAAAAGGGGAGGCCGACCATTTTAATCAAACATAAGGTTTTTGTTGTTTTTTATTTAAGTTTTTTTTAAAAACATTGTATAAGTTTTCTAGTTTACTTTAAACAAGGGGTTACGAGTTATAGGTTTGTAATTCTGGGAAAATATGATCTTGGGGATAAAGATCAGTCCAAGGTTTTGAGTGTAGGATTAGACTAGTAGTAGGTTTTGCGAGTTTACAGGGTTTTGTAAGCGGGAATCTATTTTAATACCTAGTAGAAATCTTAGGAATGCACCAGTAGGCAGGGATTTGCCGAAGCTGAGTAAAATCTATGTCATTTAATTTCTACATTCATTTTCTCTATTGCACACTATGTTGTTATAATTTTTAATAACTTGTAAGACTCCAATAAACCATATTCACCCCCTCTAGGGTTAATCTAGATCCAACAGTCCCGCCATCTTCGTCTTAGGGCTCCGAGGGAGTGAAGGAGTATAACCGGGACGAACTGGACCTCGGCCCACGCAAGACTTTAACTTTGATCCTTGAGATCAGGACTTCTGCTACTCCTAGTGGTGGTTATGCCGAAGCTATTCCTTTACTTTCTCCTTAGTTTCAGAAAGTTATTATGGAATGTCTCCCAGCAGTAGGGTTTTCGGTCAAGAGACCCATTATCTCACAAGGACTGATAGTCGTTGCTCTTCTTGTTGTAGGTATAAAGCTGTCTAAGGCTGCTCCTAAGGCAGAACAAAAGTGACGTATGAGCCTCAACTTCCCTTTGGCGATAACGTAGCTCAAGAGGAAAGTATGACAAATGCCCTTAAGAACCTAGATGGAAAAGAGGCTCCCCCCGACGATGATGTATATCGACGATTCTGGGAAGTACAGTGTTTTGGGCATGACAAAGCTAAAGGCACTACTAGAAGGAAAAATCATTAAGCATAAAGCCGAGTCAGTATCAAGGCTTATTTTAGTCGTTCCATTATAAATCATCTCTTCTTGCATTGAAGTGCCGACCGAACTTGCCAAATACTCTTCTTAAGAAATGTGTTCCAAGAAGAAAGACAAACAACCCACATTGGGGGCTGAGGAGTATTTTAGTGAAAAGTATCAAAAGAACTTGCTCATAAAGTCAGAGCTCGAGAAGAAGAAGCCAAAGACCTAATGGCTATTTATCGTTGCAATTTTTATTTTGCTGGCCTGCTGTGTTTTGTGTGAGTGCGACCCTCGCGTTTTTGACTTGTTTTTCTGTATAAACCAGCAACATAAATAGAATAATCCATTTGTTTGCATGTTTATTTCTCTTTCCATTCAATGTGCTTCCGATTTAAATTCTTTTACTAAATCTCGTTTAACTCATAAGCTGTTTGGGTTAAAATGAGTAAGTGTCATAGTCCGAATATATGGCTCCAATTAACTTTGAATCATGCACCATGTCAGGAGTGTGTTCGAAGTTAATTTAAGTCCGTCTCGTGCCTCCAATGTTAGTGGGGGTCAAAGCAAGTCTATTGAATGTCTGATCCTTAAGTTTTTATGCTCTCCCGTCATTAATTCGAGCTAGAGTTGCGAGTTAAGCGGTCTTAAGTTGTGGCGCGCCGTTCTTGCTATTATTTTATGCTCCCTCTTAAATCGTGGGAGTTATAGTTAGGTGTATGAATGGTCGCTTCACATTCACCTGGGCGCCCTACACTTTAGTCTCTACAGTGAGGATCTCCTTATTGAGCGTCTAAGTCAAGCTCGGACTTTGTTAAATATTATCGGACTAGTCGTGGAGTTAATTAAGCTTGTCGAAATGTAACACCCTACCTCCATTAATGTCACTCACAAAGGGAATGCATTAACTTCAGTGAAACTTTATAGGTAAAAGATGCAGATAAATTACAAGACAAACAAATAAAGCAACGGAAAACAAAGTCATTTTATAAGCAATGTAGTTCAGTCAAGCTTTTACAACAATTGACTCAATCATACTTAAAAGTACTGCATAAAACTTTTGCCTTGATTCAAAAACTTCCAAGTATATAAGAAGCATAAAACATAGCAAAGTAGCATAAGTCCCCAAATTAAAGTGCAAACACAACCATAGCCAAAGATAAGAGGATCCAACAATGTATCAAGGAATCTTCAAGCTTGGAAAGAGAAACGGTCCAAACTGAGCCGAGCTATTCCCTCCCTGACTACCTGGGGGGAGAAACAGAAGAAAAGAAGACGAAAGAAAATGGGTCAGACATAAAGCCTGGTAAGTCCAGTGACTTTCAGTATGTAAACAGGCAAAAGCAACATGACATGAATAAACTGAATATAAGACAATACCGTGATAAGAGGGATAACAAGATAAGATTAGCATAAGATATGATAAGGCAAGATAAACTGAATGCGCTTTTACTTTTTCTCTACTTCACTACTACCCTGTTATTATGGTTTCTATATCCTTGCACCACCTAACTAGTGTCCCAACTAGAAATCTATATAAAATGGTAATGTGATCCCAATCCCCACAATTGTGGTAGCCTTTAGGTGTATATCTATTATGAGGATTCCACCTCAATCTGCCTAACTGCCATGGATATATTAGATGTACCCTTACTACCCTATTGATCAGCTCCCTAACTCGCATGTATGTATTACTTGTGTCATTTGATCTCGCTTGTATGTATTCATTACTTGTGTCATTCGGCCCCGCTTGTATGTAGATACCTGTGCTGGCCCCATCATGGGGTGTATCAATTCCCATGATGGCAACCCGACACGATTCAGGATGCAGAGTGTATACTACTGATGCCCAGTGCCTACTTTTCCACTCCAGAGCACGTGCGCGCCCATACTGCATTGGAACTATACTGCTGCACCACACGCCGCTATTTTGATCGCTTGTAATCAGCCCAGTAATCGTGCCCCACTCTGCCTAGCTCAGGGTACCATAATACATCTATGTGGGTTACTGCTGAAATGGGTCCCCGTTACTAGGGTTTCCTAATCAACATGTTTTAATGGTTAAGTGTTCTTAATTTAACTTAACCCCACCCATTTGCTTAATTAACATGTTGTACTAGTTAAGTGTTGCATATTCATATGTTACTTAACCTTCTCACTAATTTACGTATGTTTATTTAACGGTTAAGTTTGTGGGCCTATATATACTAATATTACCCACTTACCAAAGATTTACTTAACCCTTCCCCTTATCAAGTCCATATGTATTATTGGTTAAGCTTGCGTTAACCCTATCCACATTGTTCATATAATATTGGTTAAGTTGTCTTCTTGTCCATGTTAACTTAACCCACCCACCTAACATGTCATATTGGTTATGTGTTTCTTATTAACTTAACCCTTCCCATTCATCATGTTATACTAGTTAAGTGTTTCCTATTAACTTAACCCTGTTCATTCATCATGATATATTGGTTAAGTGTTTCCCCTTGACTTAACCCTACTCATTTGCTTAATTAACATGTTGTACTAGTTAAGTGTTGCCTATTCATACGTTACTTAACCCTTCCACTTGTCATTCTACCTTTTTTAAGTGTTTCCCTATCACACATCATGTTATATTGGTTAAGTGTTTCCCTCTTGTATTAACTTAACCTTACCATTCTTAGCATGTCCGTTCATTAGCATTAATTCATTCATTAATGCCTCAACCTCTCACATTAAAACTGTTGTTTGCGGTTACGGATGTGCCGGGTGGTTCCGGGCAGAATTCTACCGCAAACTCATTCTAACCTCGGGTTTTGGGCTTAATGCGCTAAACTCTCACATTAGATCTATATTGTTGCGGTCGCTGGATGTGTCGGGCGGTTCCGGGCAGTCTTACACCGCAATTCAATCTAACCTCGGGTTAGGCATGTTCATCTTTAGCCAATTTACGTATTTACCATACATATCCAAGTCTAGATTTTATATACTAATTATCCCAAATTTTACAAAACTAGTCATGTTCCAATTCTCAAGTTATGCCCAACCAAGTCAATTGCAAGTTATGTCCTACAAATTAAATTTCAAGTTATTGCTCAAAATAGTTACACCTAATCCTCCCAAATTTGCAATAATAGTCATGCCCCAAAATCACAATATACATTATGCTTGGCGTCCCAATCAATAGTTATGCCTAATCTAGTTTTAATATTCCAATTTACAGTTTACACCCAATCTAGATTTAATATTTCAATTTACCTCAAGTTCGCAACAATAACAATTATGCCCTCAAATCACAAGTTACAAATTATGTTCCACTATTACCAAATAGATTATTCCCCAATATCAACTACAAGTTATGCCCAACAATTTCACCAAAATAGGTTATATCCAAATATTCCCCATATTTCAAATCATTCGTATTTTGCGATTTCAGCCTAGGTTCGAAGGTAACCCAGGTTCATAAAAGAAAAAGGAAATAAGGGAAGACAGAGAAGGAGCATAAAATTAGAATAGGCATAAAAATAGGCATGTAACAATAGACCTAATACAGGAAATTTAGATCCAACAAAGATAGATTCTTGAATAAGCTGATACAATCATTATCGTAGACATAAGAATAACATCATGAACCAAAAAGGATTATATATTCGATGTTCAACAAGGATAGGCATGATTGAATTGATATAATAACTTCTTAGGCATGTAAAATCATAGATTCAATAGAAAGATAGGGGTAAATCTGAAAAGATTGTCTCATCATCAAGCATAGACTTAGATCCATTTTATTACATGCCAAGATTACTGTTAGGTGTTTAAATCTAAAAATAACATGAACTTACATTGCTAAGATTAAGAAAAGATAATTGAATCGTTGTTGTTGCAGAGACTCTAATTTGATGTTCATTAAATCATTGAGGCTCTCTAATTTGATTTCTAGTTTGGAGAAGATGGCGGTGGCTAGGCTAGATTGAAGATGAACAGCATGACAACGTCATAGCTTTGGAGAAATAGAATTAGGGTTGGGTTATGAGTGTACATATAGATGTCTAGGATTATTTCTAGCCTTTAGATTAGTCTAGGAGTGATCAGAGCCATCCAAACCAAGGAGATGTGTCATCCAGCCAACCACACCATGACACATAAGCCCTAATACCTCAGAATTGGTCATCAGGCAAATCAGAGAAGGCCACATCAGCTCGGGGCTACAAAAATTCGTCACTGTTCTGGATCAAAAAGGGGTTGACTCCCTACAGTGGGGGTCGACACCTATGTCTACACCCCTATAGGGGGGTCAACACCTATGTCGACTCCCCTATAGGGGGGTCAACACCTATGTCGACTCTCCATGGGGGGAGGGGGGTCAACACCTCTGAGCGGGAAATTTCCCGCTCAGGCCGCTCTGACAAAATTTTGAATTTCGAACTGTTTTGACTTTTAGTTACTATTTTAATTTAATTTATGTTTAAACTTGAAATCTTTTGAACTCCATAACTTCTTCATACGGAGCCTGATTTATGCATCTCAAGCAGAATTCCAAGACGAACGCAATGGCGTAACTCGTTTCACCCAATTCTTCTTCTAAAAATTAAGTGTTCTTAAATTTGTTAATTTAATATTCATGTAACACCCCACCTCCGCTAGGGTCACTCGCAAAGGAATGCACTAGCTTTAGAGGGGTATTATTGGTAAACATGTACAGAAATATTACAAGACAGAACATATAAAATAGCGGAAGTAAAATCAATTTTCATATCATTAATAGATAAGGTCTAAAGCCTTTTACATCAGAGAATTTCTTACATGGAAACCTGTCTTGCAATAGTAAAGAAGCATAAAAACCTTTTTATCAATTATTCCCCAAGTAAAACAATAAAATAGCCATAGCCAAGAAAAGTCCAAGCCATGCGTGATGACCTTCAAACAGAAGAAGTCCAAACTAACAAATGCATTCCCTCCCTGTAACCTGGGGGGGAAACGGAAGACAAGAGGCGAAACAAAACGGGGTCAGTCATAAAGACTGGTAAGCCCTATCTACTATCAGTATATAAACTAGTAAAGTTAACTGGCATGAGGAACTGAGATGAACATAAGTATGATGATAAGATAGATAAGCTAAACCAAAATAACAGGATGAACTACTGTACCAAGATACACGAGTGCGTCATGATAAACTACGGTGTCAAGATAAATCAAGGTATCACATTGTCAGGTTTCTATCAAGTATACTATCCCAAGGTATCTATCCTGTATAACATTCCACGGTATCTATCATGTATATTTCTCCTGGTTCTAACATGTGTATTTGCTCTGCACCTCTCGTACTAGTATCCCAACCCGCGTCATGTGTTAACTATGAATGTCCCTTGCCCAATGTCATGTAATGGTCCATGTCAACCTAATATATAGTATATGTAGGTTTCCCCAACTCGTATGTTCCTTTCCATTTATAAGTTCAGTCCTTTGCCGTAGGCCATACGGGCTTTCCCATGTAAATGTTTTATCCTTGAGGTTATTTTGGACTGCTACCCTTGATCTAGTTATGTTTTCTTACCATGAATTATCGCGCGTTCACTTAGGATTTATGCCGCCTAGGACCACTAGGGATTATGCTACCTAATGAACGTCTCCGTGTCTCGGTTTTGGTTTTGGCCACCTAAGACCACTAGGGATTATGCCACCCGTCAACCGCGCCCTTTATCCCGCGTATGTATCGTGAATCGTTATCCATGTCTATACGCACATGTTCCTCAATGTGCCATCCGAGTTCCGTGCCAGGGCAAATCAAGAAATACGGAACTCGGTCGGGAGCTTTAAGTCGTCTGCTGATGCAGATATCAAGGTCTGTTTTTTTTTGTACCCGTGGCTATGGTCCCACGTGACCCCTCCCTCAACTACTGAAAGGCAATCCAAGAAAAATCATGTATGAGAACTACACTAAGGCCCATCGATGCCCACTTCCAGATAGCCAACCTCACCCATAACTCGATAGCTAGTATATGGTCTTTTGGGAGTTCCCTGCCTTTCCGTACGTACACGATTGACTAAAGATGGTAGGTAGTCGGCGACATGCTATCCCAGGGCAAAGTCAAGTATCGTCGACTCCACGCTAATCCATCCCAGTCTTTAGGTCGCTCGCATAGCAACCAAGGCATACTCTTGGCTCTTCTACCGCAGACCTTAACCTCTGTGAGGCCAGGTTTCATGGACCACTTGCCACCTCACAGAGGGATACCAAGAGTACCCTCACGTTCCCCGAAGCTTCCGCTTCGTCACCCAGTTCGTTGGAGCCTTTATCTAAGTCAGATAATTTGCTCCCCCTCGTATACTAAGCGATGACCTACCGTATTAGGTTACTCATCTCTTTATGAACTAGTCCCATGTCCTTAGCTAAGAATTATTACTTAGTTACCCTTAACTAAGGTTTACCACTTAGCTCCTCTTTCCGCTATCCTTGTTAACTACGATTTCCAACCTAGTCCCCTGAGCTAGGGTTTTGTCAAATGGGTTAAGTGTTGTTATCCAAGTTCATGACTTAACCCGCCTACGAATCATGTCAAGATTGGCTAAGTACTCAAGTTCAAGGTTTAGCCCTACAAGTTGGTTAAGTGTACTAAGAAGCTCATGACTTAACCCTATCAAGTCAAATTGGTTAAGTACTTATTTATCTTAACCCTATCAGATTATCATGTTAGATTGATTAAGCAAAGATTATCTTAATCCCATCAGATTGTCAAGTCGGATTGGTTAAGTGTAGGTTAACTTAACCCCATCCACTAATCGTATTACACTGGTTAAGCCTAATTTAAAAGGTCTTGTGACTTAACCCTACCAGACCCACGTATTAGATTGGTTAAGTGTAGGTTACTTAACCTCATCAAATCATCATGTATAATTGGTTAAGTATAAGTTACTTAACCCCATTAAAGTATCATATTAAATTAGTTAAGTATTGGTTACTTAACCCCATTGAATTACCAAGTTTAGGTTGGTTAAGTGTCTAACTTAACCCCATCGAATTCCCGTGTTTAGATTAGTTAAGTATAGGTTACTTAACCCCATCTAATTACCGTGTTCAGATTAGTTAAGTCTTAATTACTTAACCCCATCTAATTACCGTGTTTAGATTAGTTAAGCCTTAATTACTTAACACCATCTAATTACCAAGTCGGATTAGTTAAGTGTAAATTACTTAACCCCATCCCCTAATCATCTTGTATGGTTAAGTGTCATTAAGAAATCAAACCCGGTCCCACTTAACCTACCCATTCGTGTCATATCGGTTAAGTGTCATTAGTCAAATTTACTTAACCTTATCATGTGGCATTAATTTAATTAATGCACTCTTAACCTCTCACATTAGACCTTGTTGTGGTTACTAGTTACGCCGGGCGGGTCCGGGTAGTTTTACACCGCAACCTAGTCTAACCTCGGGTCTTAAGCGCGACATGACCAACTTCTCACATTGGATCCTATTGTTTGTAGCCACTAGTTAAGCCGGGCGGGTCCAGGTAGATTTATGCTACAAACTCAACCCAACCTCGAGTTGGCCATTATCATGTTTGGTCTAGTGTCTTGTTACACTTACAACCCATACGTGTCAAGTTTTCAAGTCCCATGCTCATAGCCAAAGTTACATGTTGTCACGTTTATACCAATTTACCCAAATCATGTTTCATGTTATTAAAGTTTCCCCATAACATAACCCCAACGCTTTTAAACCCGCATATACATTCACAACAACGCCCAATGGATTAAAGAAGGAACTTGGCAAGGGCATGACAAAAAGGGTATAAGGCCACAAGTTAATCATGGTGGCATATGAGGCGTAAGTGTGTTCATTAACTTGCATGTTACATTATTAAGCCTCAAAAACATGCATAACCCCAAACTTAGCACATAGGCGAATCATGATGATAGGTGGCATAGAAAGATGCCTAGAAGTTCGCATATAGCATTACATGCAAGTTATCATAAGGGATATGATAGCTCTCATGTTGCATAATGCAACATTCAACATAAAACTTATAGCTTTTAGCCCATAAGATCAAGATGGTGTCTTTACAAACATGATGGGATACATAACATGATAGCATGTATGATACTTAATGTTCAAACCCAACTTGCAACATTCATTTAACTTCATAGTTAATATCTAATAGTAGGAGGGGGCTTACAATGCTATGAAGGCAATAAAACGACATATAATACAAAGATTGAGACGAAGCCACTCAAGCGACACCAAAACCCCCAAATGATAAGCTCCAAATGAAACCCTTGAGCAAATACCAATAGAAATCCTTGCTTTGAAGTAGAAAGGTTGCAACTTTAGCCTTCAATCGAGCTTAGCAACTCTCATGTAACTTAGAAACACTCACATGATCATCTAATCTCTCAAGAGAATGAAGATAGAATTTATGACAAGAGGATGAAGGCTAGGGTTTTGAGTAGAGGCCATGATCACTAGAAATTTTGGCATAGTTTAGTTGTAGGATCAATTAATGAGGGTTTAGGCTAGGTTAGGGGTCTTTTTATAGAGATTAGGGGTAGTTTAGGCCGTTAGATTAACCCTAGGATAGATCCAAGCCGTCAAAAATCGTCACAAGCCTCCAAAACCGAGCCAAATAGCAAAACAGGTGCACCAGGCTGCCTGGGTCCGACCAGGCAGGTCGACCCTGGGGTCGACTCCCCAGTCGACCTGGTTGGCAGGGGGTCGACTCCCCAGTCGACCTCCCCTGGTCTGGCAGGGAATTTTCCCGCCTCTTCTGAATTCTGAAATTTGAATCTGTTTTCGTTTTCGAATTTTTCGTGAAACTCCGCGAGGCCATATCTTGGTCATACGGACTCCGATTTACGAAATTTCGGACTCTATTTCGCGTATTTTTCCGAGACGAACGAAATGGCATGGCCCGTTTCTCCTGATTCAGAATTTATAATTTAATTCTGCCTTGATTCTTGTCTTAGCATGTTGCAAAAATCCGGGTTGTTACAATTCATAGAAAATACTGGGTGTTACACGAAATGTCAGCGAATGAACGTTGTTGGGGATTAAGTTGTTCCCTTCTTTCAAGTTTTGGCCACAGGTTGATCGAATCGTAGCACTTAGCCATATTATTGTTAAGCCACGTTATTATACACAGCCACAAAGCATGGAAGAAGCTTTTATTTATAACACCATGGAAATTGGCGAGTCATGCCTTACATATTCTGAGAATGAAATGATATTTACAAAATTACATAAACAAAAGCTAAAGTCAAATAATGTTGCAGATGCTCGGCATTCCATGCCCTTGAGAGTCAGTCGCATCTACAGCCATTAACCTAAAAGCTCTGTTATCAAGTTTCTGTTGAATGGCGTATGGTCCTTCCCATTTAGGGCCCATGTGGACAAGGCCAGGAAAGACACGTTTCAGGATGAGGTTTCCAGGTTCAGAGGTCCTAGGTCGAACCTTCTTGTTATAGTATTTGGCAACCCGATGTCTATGCGCCGAGGTACGGAGTCAGTCTCTTCTCTCTTCTCGTAATTCATGACAAGCTATTCCAGGAGAAGTGCCTTATTAGTCAAAGGATCATAGCACGTCGTTTGAAAAGTGTTGGCTTCAAGCTCAACTAGTATCTGCTTCGGATCCACAGGACAATGCGAACGGAGTGTGGCTAGTCGCTGACTTATGGGTCGTCTGATATGCCCAAAGGGCCAAGGAAAGCTCATCAACCCACTTGGCTCCAACCTGCTCCAATTTCTTTTTCAGAATGGACTTTATAATCTTATTCATAGCTTCAACCTGTCCATTTAATTGCGGCAACGTAACTGCAGTATAGCTCTTCTCGATGTGTTGACGTCGACAAAAGCCCTTAAACTTTGAGCTATCGAACTAGGCCTTATTATATTAGTCCTAGGGAGCCCAAATCGATATATGATATTTTCGATGATAAAATTGATCACCTGCTTCGTCGAGATCATGGTCAGCTTTTCAGCTTCGGCCCACTTCATGAAACAATCGACTACCATGATTGCGTACGTTAGTCCACCTTTGGATATCGAAATGTTACCGATAATGTATTCTCCCCACACTGCAAACGGTAACCATCTTAGTGAACTGAGTTGGTGGACCTCTCAAAATATTAAAAAATCTATGACATTTGTCAGAACGGCGTGAATAATCAACCACATCTCGGTTAATGGTAGGTCATAAGTAGTCGTACCGAAGTATCTTCTTAACCAAAGTTTGCCCTGAATATGATCACTGCACTCGCCTTTATGCACTTCCTACAGTACTTGCTTGGCGTCGTCGTGAGTTACACACCGAAGCAAAGGGATGAAAAAACCCTTTCTATATAATGTGTCTCCATGAATGATGTATCTTGAAGCTTTTCATAAGAGAATACCTTCTCATTCTTTCATTCAATAGGGTTCCGTGTAGGAGAAAGGTCTTGATAGGAGTCATCCACGATTTTTTTCAGGCTTGATATCCAACCTTCGATTAACTTCCATCTGATTTATGCTGGAGGTAGTCAATATCTCTATCGAGGCCGACTCCATTTGCATCGGGTTCTTTGAGCTAGCCATCTTTGCCGAAAAATCCACTTTTTCATTCTACTCTCATGGAATATAAGAGATTCCATAATAGTCGAACCAAACTAAAAACTCTTCCACCTGATCGAGATTAGGTGGCAAATCGTTCTCCTTTGTTTGGAATTCTCTCCTAACTTGATAAACAACAACCTATGAGTCACAAAAAATGTCAATCACCTTCACCCCCAATTCCTTTGAGAGTTTTAGCCCGGTAATCAGGACTTTGTGCTTAACCTGATCATTGGTCGCCGAGAAGTCCAGCCTCAATGCATAACAGATCGATCAATCCTCAGGAGTTAATAGAGAAACTCTATTTCTAAGTATCGATCATTATGTGCTTCGTCTGTGAATAGCTTCCATATAGCAGTCGATAGATCAATTTCTACTTCGTTATCCTCAGGAGCAGTGAATTCCACTATGAATTCTGCCAATGGTTGCACTTGGATCACCCTCCGAGGAATGTATGTAATATCGAACTGAGTAAGCTCAATATTCCATTTGAACAACCTTCCAAACGCCTCAGGTCGCTGAAGGACCTGACGTAGTGGCTGGTCAGTATGCACTTTGAAGGGATAAGCTTGGAAGTAGTCACGCAGCATCCTTGAGGTTATTAGGAGGATGTAAGAAAGCTTCTCGATCTTCAAGTAGTTACGCTCTTCCCCCATCAACCTCTTGCTTACACAATACACGTGCCACTGAACTTAATTCTCTTCAAGAATAAGTGCTGAGCTGATAGCATGCAAGGATACTGCCAAATACACAAATAAATCTTTGTGATCAATCGGCTTTGATAATATCGAAGCTCTCTTCAGGTGAGTCAAAAAGTTTTGGAACGCTTCGACATAGTTTGGCGTCCAAGAAAAGTTGCGCTTCCCTCGCTTTATCATTTCAAAGAAAGGAAAGCACTCGTCGGTTGCCTTAGATATAAACTTGTTCAGGGCTGCCACTTTCCAATTCAGGCTCTGCATATCTCTGATCTTCCGAGGCTCTTGAATGTCCCATATGGCTTTTATCTGTTCTGGGTTGACCTCAATGCCATGCAAGCTAACGATGAAACCCAAAAACTTCCTTGATGCAATGCCAAAAGAACTTTTCAAAGTGTTGAGTTTCATTTCATATTGGCGGAAAATACTGAGCATTTCTACCAATTGATCAACATGGTTGGTCAATTATCTCGACTTAACAAGCATGTCATCTATGTATACTTCCATTGACTTTCCAATCTGGTTCTAAAACAAGCGATTAACCAATCGCTGATATGTCACTCTAGCATTTTTCATTCTGAATGGCATGACCACATAACAATAAAGTTAGTGTGCTCTTGGTCTGACACATGCATTGTGATTTGATTGTACCTAGAGTATGCATCCACAAAGGAAAGAAGTTCATGCCCAGCGGTCCACTCCCCGAGCTGGTCAATTCAAGGAAGCAAAAAGCTGTCTTTAGGGCAAACCTATCTCAAGTCCGAGAAATTATTGCACGTCTGCCACTTCTTGTTGGAATTCTTTACAAGTACCAAATTTGACAGCCAAGCAGGGTACCAAAATCTCGGATTAACCCGTTGCTCTTTAGTCTTTCTATTTCTTCCTTCAAAGATGTCAATCTCTCATTACCATGCATATGTCACTTCAATTTCATTGGGATGTATTTTTGGTCGATGTTAAGAGAATAACTCATAATAGTCGGTGATAACCAACATATATCAACATGGGTCGAGGAAAACACATCAAGATTTGTGTGGAGAAAGTGAGTAAGTTCCTTCGTTTGGAGGGGTCCAAGGTGGGATTCGATTTTCAAGCCCTTAGCCGTAAAACTCATATTTTTTTGAATGGGCGCGGAACCCTGCCAGTTCCTTTTCCTCTAATTCTTAGGAATAGAGAAAATATTAGATTTAGGCTTTTTGATTTAAGATTTGGAGGCAGATGTTATAGATTTAAGATTTAGATGTCCAAATTCTTAATCTGTGCGAGGTAAGTTAACCAGATCTGAATTTAAATTGTTTCTTTCATTCTATTTGGATTTAGATATGTAAATTCGTGAATATTATAGTTTGTAGATTTAAATAGGAAAGATCATGGATAATAAATCTAAATCAAAATCAGTTCCAGAACTTAGAGAACAAATTCTAATTGAGTCGATTTAAATTATTCTTTTTAATAGCAACGTATATCATCGTTTGATTCCTGTTAAATTAATAAGATATTTTCTCAGTCCTCTTTACCCTTTCCGCGTCTGATTTTACAATTTTATGTTAATTTTTTGTTATACCCAAACTATACCTAAATTTGCAATATTGACATATGTATACGACTAATTTGTGCGATTAGTTGTGTGTGACTAGTTATAATCCTTATATTTTGCGTGTTTGGAAAATATGATTCAATTGGAATTATGAAGAAAAAAGGATTTGATAATTTGGTTTTAAATGAACATGTAACGCCAAAAATGTAATAAAGTGGAAACTAAGACTGAAAATAGGCAAACTTAATAAGACTTACCAAATAACTATGACACGAATTGAAATGACAAAATTATTATTATGCACAGTAATTTTGTATTTGAATGGTAAATCTGAGAATTTCCATATTAATTTGTTAAAATCACCATTCAAATTTTGAATGGAATGAATACAGAAATTATTGGAATTGAAAGAAAAAGGGGTATAAGCCCAATTATGTCCAATTTTTTTTTGTAGTTATGGCATATTGGAATAAATAAATTGAGAACATGAATTAATATATACTTATTAAATTAGAAAGTTAGAAATAGCCTAGATTGTTTGGTTAGGAAAAGGGAATATATCTACATAGTTTGATTTGTAAAATAAATGGAAAAATAATTACAAGTATAAAAAAAAGTGTGGATTGGTATGAAATTGGGATTTAGCCATATTGTGCACTGTTCAATAGCCTAAAAGTAATTGAAAATAATGTCTTACAATTATGCGTTTCTATTGCTGCAATTACCTTGAACTACGAAAATAGATTATTGTGCAATTTTAATAACAATCAAATAGAAACATGCCTAACTTCCTAGAGGATATATTTATAAAGACGAAAGGGAAAAGGGTGGCATAAATAAAAGGTGTTATGTAAAGAAATAACATAAGAAATCAAGATAAACAGACATGATAGCTAAAAGGAATGTAATATAATATGATAGATGTATGAACATATAAATGGATCATAATAAGACAAGTTTAATATGTTGGGAAGAATAATATTATGATAATTGCATAGATATAAAAATGAATCATAATGCGTAGTCTTGATATATGTGTAAGCAAGATTATAATATGAAGATTATCATTAAAAGTTAAATGAAGGCTTATCATGAATAAACTTAAAATATATGAATTAATTTTAATAAGCATAATTCTACGGTTATGGTTCTATGGTGAAAGTAATATTATAACAAGAGAGTTATAATTAAAATGAAAAGTCTAAGAAGGGCTTATAATTAATAAACTTGCATTTGTGAATTAAGTTAAGTAAGCATAGTGGTCCGCTCCGATAGCGAGGGTTGATTAGGGAAAATAAATGGCCAATAAAGTTAATAAGCATGTAGCAGTAGTGGTCCATTCCAGTAGCGAAGGATGATTAGGGTAGTTAAGTAGCTAATAATGCTATCAAAAAATAATTAAAGTTCATATTAAATAAATTGAACAATAATGTTAATTAGCAAAAAGAAAACTTAAGTTAAATGCATAATGAAAAATTAGACATAAGGTCTAATAGAGAGATCCGTTTGGACCAGTCCGAAGGAATGAAGAGCCCAATGGGGCAGATCATTGTAGGTGTCCGAAGACACGGTGGAAGCACATCCAACTTAATATTCGACAGGACTTAAAGGAAGTTCGAGGCTTCTACAGGATGTGAGGGTACTTTGATATGGCCTTTTGGGACAGGCCTAATGAAGCTGTACCCCCAGAGGAAGGTCTGTGCGGTTCCATCCATAAAAGTATATCTTGGCTGCATTTGTCTAGCGGGCATCCAGAAGACTGATGGGATGATTTTTAGGATTTGGTGGTTGCCTCGGCTTCAAGAGCAGGCTTTGTGTCTAGGACCCAATAAGAATAGTAGATCATGAATACCTTTCATCGCGGTTATAGCAAGTATAGGAAAGACTTAAGCTAAACCAACTGGCCCATGGTCTTTCATTATCGAGACATTGGATGAGGGCAATGCCAATTTGGATGTTTAGATTGCTTGTTATGGGCACCGTCACTTAGCTCTTGAAATGGTCTTCCATTAGTTGATAGGGGCCAAGTGGGGCCATAGCCAATGAAGAAAAGAGACAGGCCAATCTATGAATATTTGTATTGTAAGCCTAAAAGTTGTCCTTTACATATATACGAATCTCCTAACCGAGCTTCGTGCAAGGTTTTAGCCTGATAGAGGAACTCAAATGGTATACAATATGCTTTTGTAGCGTGGGGATAGGGGCTTAGTACGCGTTTGTCGCATGGCCTATTACACTGTCGTAGTGTGGCATAGAGATTTAGTACACTTTCATAGTGTGGCTCATTATGTTTTCCTAGCGTGACTATGGAGGCCTCTCGAGGAGGGTACTACGGGTAATACCTAGATATATTGGACAAACACATCAAGATTTGCGTGGAGAAAGTTAGTAAATTCCCTCACTCGGAGGGTTTCAAGGTGGGATTCGATTTTCAAGCCCTTAGCCGTAAAACTCATATTTTTTTGAATGGGCGCAGAAGCCCTGCCATTTCCTTTTCCTCTAATTCTTCGGAATATAGAAAATATTAGATTTAGGCTTTTTGATTTAAGATCTGGAGGCAGATGCTTTAGATTTAAGATTTAGATGTCCAAATTTTCAATCCGTGCGAGGTTTGTTAACCAGATCTGAATCTAAATTAGATATGTAAATTCGTGAATAATATAGTTTGTAGATTCAAATAGGAAAGATCATGGATAATAAATCCAAATCAGATCCAGAACTTAGAGAACAAATTCTAATTGAGTGGATTTAAATTATTCTTTTTATAGCGACGTATATCATCGTTTGATTCATGTTAGATTAATAAGATATTTTCTTAGTCCTTTTCACCCTTTCTGCGTCTGATTTTACAATTTTATGTTAATTTTTTGTTATACCCAAACTATACCTAAATTTGCAATATTGACATATGTATACGACTGATTTGTGCAACTAGTTGTGTGTGAATGGTTATAATCCTTTTATTTTGCGTATTTGGAAAATATGATTCAATTGGAATTATAAAGAAAAAAGGATTTGATAATTTGGGTTTAAATGAACATGTAACACCAAAAATCTAATAAAATGGAAACCGGGACTGAAAATAGGCAAATTTAATAAGAATTACCAAATAACTATGACACAGATTGATATGAAAAAATTAATATTAAGCATAGTAATTTTGTATTTGAATGGTAAATATGAGAATTTCCATATTAATTTGTTAAAATTACCGTTCAAATTTTGAATGGAATGAATATAGAAATTGTTGGAATTGAAAGAAAAAGGGGTATAAGCCCAAGTATGTCCAATTTTTTTTGTAGTTATGGCATATTGGAATAAATAAATTGAGAACATGAATTAATATATACTTATTAAACTAGAAAGCTAGAAATAACCTAGATTGTCTGGTTAGGAAAAGGGAATATATTTACATAGTTTGGTTTGTAAGATAAATGGAAAACATAATTACAAGTATATAAAAAAAATGTGTGGATTGGTATGAAACAGGGATTTAGCCATATTGTGCACTTTTCAGTAGCCTAGAAGTGATCGAAAATAATGTCTTACAATTATGCGTTTCTATTGCTGCAATTACCTTGAACTATGAAAATAAATTATTGTACAATTTCAATAACAATCAAATAGAAACATGCCTAGCTTCCTAAAGGATAAATTTATAAAGATGAAAAGGAAAAGGGTGGCATAACTAAAAGGTGTTATGTAAAGAAATAAAGTAAGAAATCAAGATAAACAGACATGATAGCTAAAAGGAATGTAATATAATATGATAGTTGTATGAACATATAAGTGGATCATAATAAGACAAGTTTAATATGTTGACAAGAATAATATTATGATAATTGTATAGATACAAAAGTGAATCATAATAGATAGCCTTGATATACGTATAAGCAAGATTATAATATGAAGATTATAATTAAAATTTAAATGAAGGCTTATTATGAATAAAATTAAAATATATGAAGGTGAAAGTAATATTATAACACGAGAGTTATAATTAAAATGAAAAGTCTAAGAAGGGCTTATAATTAATAAACTTGCATTTGTGAATTAAGTTAAATAATCATAGTGGTCTGCTCCGATAGCGAGGGTTGATTAGGGAAAATAAATGGCCAATAAAGTTAATAAGCATGTAATAGTAGTGGTCCATTCCAATAGCGAAGGATGATTAGGGTAGTTAAGTAGCTAATAAAGCTATTAAACAAATAATTAAAGTTCATATTAAATAAATTGAACAATATGTTAATTAGCAAAAAGAAAACGTAAGTTAAATGCATAATGAAAGATTAGACATAAGGTCTAATAGAGAGACCCGTTTGGAGCAGTCCGAAGGAATGAAGAGCCCAACGAGGCATATCATCGTTGGTGTCCGAAGACACGGTGGAAGCACATCCAACTTATTATTCGACAGGACTTAAAGGAAGTTCGAGACTTCTATAGGATGTGAGGGTACTCTGATATGGCCTTCTGGGATAGGCCTAACGAAGCTGTACCCCCAGAGGAAGGTCTGTGCGGTTCCATCCATAAAAGTATACCTTGGCTGCATTTGTCTAGCAGGCATCCAGAAGACTGATGGGATGATTTTTAGGATTTGGCGGTTGCCTCGACTTCGAGAGAAGGCTTTGTGGCCTGGACCGAATAAGAATAGTAGATCATGAATGCCTTTCATTATTGGTTATAGCGGGTACAGGAAGACTTAAGCTAAACCAACTGGCACATGGCCTTTCATTATCGAGACATTGGATGAGGGGCAATGCCAATTTGGATGTTTAGATTGTTGGTTACGGACACTGCCACTTAGCTCTTGAAATGGTCTTCATTTAGTTGATAGGGACCAAGTGGGGCCATAGCCACCGAAGAAAAGAGACAGACCAATCTATGAATATTTGTATTGTAAGCCTAACGAAGTTGTTCTTTACATATATAAGAATCTCCTAACTGAGTTTCGTGCAAGGTTTTAGCCTGATAGCTGAACTCAAATGGTAGACAATATGCTTTTGTAGCGTGGGTATAGGGGCTTAGTACGCTTTTGTCGCATAGCCTATTACGCTTTCATAGTGTGGCATGGAGATTTAGTACGCTTTCATAGTGTGGCTCATTATGTTTTCCAAGCGTGACGATGGGGGCCTCTCAAGGAGGATACTACGGGTAATACCTAGATATATTGGGCATATAGCTACATATATATGGGTTAGTAGGTTTGATTTACGGGGGAGCATGAGTGTTATAAACCATAACAACCTAATAAAAGTAAGTCAGTGATAGAATGATATATGTAGTGTTATTCTTAGAATGTATAATTTGTCCATTCACAAGAATTTTTGTTCTGACTCCCTCCTCATAACAAACCCGCAGGTTAGATAGATGGCAAAGATAATACAACTTAGAGACAATTGCTAGAAAGTGTCATTAATATGGTAGGTATTTACTTACTATTGTATTTTATTCGTTCCACATTGAGATATTTTACTGTAGTCTCTGATATATATATATATATATATATATATATATCTTTACCTTTCTACAGGATACCAGACAAACCAACTTGGATTTCAGTGGACTTGGATTTTAGCATTTTGTGAAAAAATCAGGCCTGCTAAAATTTAGGTTGTTACATTGCTTCCGAGTTTGGGATAGTCCATGTGCTATGCAATTAAAGAGACTTCACGTTGATGGTGCTGCAAAGTAGAACTCCAATGGATAAGTATGCTCATTCTTACGCTAATACTGTACTCCACTCACATAGGGGTTGCATCACCCCAAACTCCTCATGCACGGATCGACATCGATCCCATTGCTTAGGATCAGTGATCAGGCCGATCTAGATTGGTGTGGGCACACTGATCTGAAGTCCCCCTCCATTTCCTTAGGTTTATCTGAGTCATTGTGCTTCCATCGATCCAAGTCCACCAGCTCCCATAGATCTGAAGTTCACCACACTAGCCAACCCATACTAAAATGTCCCATCACTTTAACTAATCCACGACACATACTTTAGGCCATTCCGAACTTTGGACCATCATATCTTCTTCATACTTAATCCAATCGACTTTAAATTTAAAACACAATCTCCAGGAACCGTCCTTTGTCACCCATAATTTTTTTATGAAATTTTGGGCAATTTCAATTTTATGTTGATCCAAACATAATTGGCCATAACTCCTCTGTACGAACTCCAAATATTTCACACCACCTTTGGAGACCTTCCATCTCATCCCCTCCAAATTTGGTGTAAATTTGAGAATTTTTTGTTTTTGGATTTTTTTACGGAATCCTAATTATAAGTAACTATTCATCGACGTTTTCTAACATTTGATTAACAAAATTCATGCAAAAAGTCATCCAAAATAATACATAATAACAATAAATCATTTAACCAATTTACTAAGGTCAGATCCAAAAATATGAACATGGGCTTATGTCGACGTCTTAGCAATTTCACAAGAAAAATATCACAATCTAATCCCTAACCATTTTAAATTCATAATTTTAATTTAAGATCAATGTAAATAAAATTCCTAACATTTTTTACCTTTTTAAGAAGATCTTTAAGATGAGTAAGTGTAGAAATATGTAAACGAGAATAAACCATTCATCTTTACCAAAAAACTATAAATCTAAAATAAATTTTCCAAATTGAAATGGAACCACTGAATACGGATAGATCTTTGCTCCTACTAGTTACAATTATGTTCTCCTTATTTGGATCTGCTAAATCTTCTATTTTAATTTTAGTGGAGAATTTAAGTTTTAGATGAAGATTTTTTTTAATGGAGGTAGAAATTTTGGTAGAGAAAGATAGAAAAACAAAATCAAAAAATGAGTTACAGTAACTCATTTCAGCCTTTTTTTATCCTTAATCTCAAAATTAAGGTTGGTCTACCGAATTATAGGCCTTAATTGCTGAAAATAGGGTGTTTGATTTTGAACAATCCTTCAAACAGTCATCTCTCAAATGGTTTATCCGTTTTCAACGTATAACTACTTTACAAAAAGCGAAATCATCATCCCGATCCAATGGAAATGGTTTCAAATCAAAATTCCTCTCCAGTCAAAAGTTATGGGCTAAATAAGATTTCTTCAAAGGCACACTATAATAGAAAAATTCGACAAAAATTTTAAACATGAGAAATTCCTCTAATGGTCATTCCCCAAAATTGTAGAATGATACGACCTAATATGAAAATAATATTTCTTATTTACATGCTAAAAACGCATAAAATCATGGATCATTACATTCTCCCCCTTTAAGAGTTTTGCCTTTGGAATTCGATAAATGAGTCAATAAGGTCACCCCTCATGCCCGTCAACCGTATGCAATCATCAAAAAATCAAACATGCATTAATAACAATCAATAGGGAAATGAATTATCTAATCCGATCCTAACATGTACGATACTATATTAAGGCACATTAATGTCACCACAATGAAAGCAAAAACGACAAGCAGAAAATCTTACCAAGTAAAGCGCTCTAAATATAACTTTGTCGCACTCTCCTCGGTTTCCCAAGTGCAATCGTCCTCACTTTCGATTTACTCGACAATTGCTAACTTCACTACCTTCCTCCTTAATTGTTTCATATCATGTCCAACAATATGAATTATTCTACAAGGTCTTAAAGCTTCTGGCTTAATCTCGATGTCGCCTATTTGATCCATTATGATGGTTATATTAGATCAAACATAAATTTCCATAATTAAGAAATATGGAATACATTACGCACTCAAGCCATTTTTGTGGTAAGTCAATTCTATAAGCAAGGTTCCTCATCCTCTCTAATGTTGGAAAAGGACCCCTAAACCTCGGTGCCCACTTCCTTCTTTTACGAAATCGAACAACATTCCTCAAAGGGGAAGTCTTGAAACCACCATATTACCGACATAAAACTCCAAAACTCAACGCCTCTTATCGGCATAACTCTTTAGTTAGTCCTAAATGGGACTCATTCGTTGCCGAATGATCTCAATATTCTCCGAAACCTCTATCACCGTCTTTGGACTAAGTATCAGTTTCTTACCCATTTCTCATCAACATGAAGAGTGTTGCACGGTTTCCCTTACGTTGCCTCATATGGTACCATACCAATGCTAGACTAATGACTATCAAGATGCAAATGATCGTCCAATGAGCCTCTAAATTCTAATATGCACGCACGAAGAAGATCTTCGAAGATATGATTTGCTTTCTTGGTTTGACCGTCAGTTTGAGGGTGATGAGCTGTACTAATGTGCAACTCAATCCCTTGTTCCTCTTGTAAACTTCTCTAAAACCCTCTATATCTTGGTCAATTGAATTGGGATGCCGATCGAAATCAATTGTGAGCATTCTTGTTTGATTTCTCTGATTACGCTTCGAATTTGTTGCTTTGATTTCCGATTCAGCCTATGATGAAATTAGGTGAATATATATAGGATTATAAAATCCTAAATTACACTCAAATTTACAAAAATGATTGATCTGATTTTTCTTCTAAGATTTTTGTTGCCTTGTTGACTGATTACACGATTTGAACAGTAATACATGTGTGATTGTTGCCCAAAAATGTCACCCATGATTTATGGAAATACTGGGAAGATTCTATTTGATTTTCTGGCCCTCTGAAACCGAATTGAAAATATCTGGAAACAAATTTCACCACGTATTTATTTGTTTCTAGAAAAATGTTTTCTTCGAATATGTTAAAGTTAATCTACGCGATTTATGAGATGATTCCAGACTTGCATTTGGTCTTGATTGTTTTCTCAAAATAGTTGCTCTCCAATTTGTTGTTGAAAAACTTTCCTATAATCGTATTCGACACATGCTGATTTAAAACCATTCCATATAATTTTGGAAAGTTTTGAATGCGAATTGGTCTGTTTCTAGAGCCAATTTCTTTGAATTTGTGGAATTAAAAGCTTGCGTGAAATGTTGATGAACCTGGATGACTTTCTGAACCATTTTGAACTTGGCACATTGAAATACAATATTTGATTAACTTAATTCTTATCAGCAAAAACAAGAAACATTTGCCATTCCTTTTTTTGCATGTATGCTGAATTGCCACTTGGTCGATTTCATGGTATCAGTAAACTTGGTAAATTGAAAACTAATTTTCAATTTCCAAATTTTCTATATAACTCAGTCATTCAGAAAAAAATACTTTCATTTCTTTCTTCGAAATTAAAAAAATGAGCTTTTAATTCCTTGTTTATTTCTGCAACATATAAACTTGTTGTTGTAGAACATATACACATTTGTGTGTCTTTATTCCCTTGTACTTGCTGAGTGCTACATCCTGTTTTGCCACTAGATTGTTTAATTATGCATCACTAAGCATTATCATAGTGTTTATGTCCATGAATATGAATCCATGCAACAGTTTGAGTCCAACTGCATCACTTTAGCTTAAACTTGTTTGTCATGTGTCCTATTTTGTTTTCTTGTGTTTCCAGAATATGTATTCCTTCCAAAACTTGAATGCATTGCTTGTTTAATTGGCTTGTTTTTCACTGACCTGTATTGGTCTGACTTTGTTCCACTTGTTCTTGAGATCCTGCTGTGCATTTCTGAGCTTTATCGATGAGCTTGCATTTGCATGTCCCTTGGTATGCTATATTTGTATTGCTTGAATTTGAAATGTTGCATATGTACATGGCTGAGCAGTGTACATCTTTGACTGGCTTTTGCTTGCAGTCTTGAGCACTATATCATTATGTGTGTACGTGTATCACCATATACATACATGTATATATATATACGTGTGTATATATATGTGTTTATATTTGTTGCTTGAGTGTTGCGGCATGAAAATGTTATCAAGCTTCACCTGACACATCATATTCAATATATTTGTACCTTTCTGACCATATTGCTTCTACATAGAAAAATATGTGTATATACATACACATGTATGTGTATACATGTATAGTGCACATGCAGAATATATATGTGAGCACTACAGACGATTTATACCTTGCGGTATTTACAGTGAATCACTATGAATATCACATGTTGTCTAGACACAAATGAATGTCCATATAAATCAGATCAAGTCATGAAAAATGATGAGAAACGCACCAAAATTTTGAAGTAAATAAATTTTTAAAATAAAAATTATATCTACTTGAATATAAAAATATTTTTATTCCAGTTCGCTGTGTGTTTCTTCTGTGATAGGTAAGCTGAAGACTGGACTGGCAGTAAGGTAGACAGAAGGCAATTGAGTGTGACTGTATATGAATGTATAACTGAGTGACTGAGTGAACTGTAGTGAGGAGCAATGTATACAAATGAAATTGAATGTATATGTACAGTGAAATGTACAAATTCATTTGTAGAAATAAAGTATTATATTTAAATAAAATACTGTTTGAATATTTAAATTCTTGTGCAGTAGTGTTTTGTTTAAATATAAATATTATATTCTGTCTGTGATGTATGGAATAGTACAATTGTAAACACATTTATAATAATAAATATATGTTTGTTATCATAAAACAAAAATCATAGAATTGTTAGATACAACAATCTCCCCCTTTTGATGATGACAAACATAAAATAAGATCTTGAATATAATATTATAATAAATGTGTTTGACAGTGAATTATTGAACTCTCCTTACTTGAATGCCCCCCTACAACAAAACTCCCCCTAGATATGTGCATGAGTGAAAAAATAATAATTGAAACTTTAATATTAAAACATTGATTGAATATCCACTCATCGATTAAAATCCTAACCCATCCTCCTCCTTTTGTTATCAACAAAAGGATATAGAAATTAAGATAGTGATGAAAAATTGACTAAAAATATAATATCAACTTAAGAGGTAGAATGATCATCATAAATTTCATTTAGTCAAATAAAAATCATAATATTCTAAGAACTAGTGGCAAATTTCACATTGTAAAATGATGGATTTACGATGAAATTTATAAAAACAGAGGGAGTTTTAAAACAAATGATTTCCAATTATTTTTAAATGAGTTTTTATAAAAAATGAACACAAATCAGTGATGGATTTGGACAACGATTATTAAGTGACACAACCATATAATCTCAAATCCCAATAGTTATCAATCAACAAATCATAATATATCATAATATATTAACACATTTCACATATTAGAAAAATGGATTGGTAAGGCTGGTTTTTACACACCAAGGAGAATTTTATATAAAAAAATATTTATAGCAAATTATTTCCTTTTCTTTTTCTTTTTATTTAAGAGTACACTGACCACATATAATCAGATCTTGGATTTTTAAATGAGGTCAGTTGCAGCTTAAAAATAAGTAGTCTCATAACCATGCATGACCAGAGCTTGGATTTTTAAATAAGGTTAGAGAAACATTTAGGAATATTATATTTTTATTAATTTTTGTTCCAAAATAAAAACTCATTAGTATATTAAACCAATATGGATGATAGAAATGCGGTAGGTACAGACATGGTTGTGAAATAAATTTCTAAATTAATCATATTATGAAATATGCTCAACTGTAACAGGATTCTTAAAAATTTACAATTATCACTAATTCTGAAAAATAATATAATCACAATTCCATCACAAATATTTCCACTTTTTATTTAAGATGATTTTAAAACTATTAAACTCTCCACATTAATATAAAATCATGATGTATGACAGAATGATGATAGACTAAGAAGATGTTCATGAAATAAACGCCAGTTTAAAGATATTATAAAAACCGTTCAATCATCATGAAAATTTAAATAAAATCTCCTCTTGTTGTGAAATATACTATAGTCACAACTAATCACAATTTCAATAATCTGATAATAATTTTGATGAGTTCTAAATATAGTTCTTTTTTGTTATTGTTTTCAATTTCTGAATAAATAATCAATAAATGATTTCAGAATTGAAAAATCAATTACAATAGGGAATTCAGAAGGATTTATACAAGACAGGAGGGATTTAAAAGATACATATAGGATGAGAATCAGATCAATAAAGAATTCAGCACTTCTATACTGATACTATTTGTTGTCTCTATCAACGAGGATCTTAACATGACACTTGTAGCTAACAAAGATATCTCAGACAGCAATATCCAATCACAAAGCCCAAGCAAGAAAAATAAACACACAAAGTCCATTTATCAGAGCAGCATGACAAATTCAGAAGAAGTCTCACAAGAGAGTTTTCAGAAACTTTACAATAAGTTCAAGAAGACAATTCATAATCCAATTCAGATCACTTTTTCATAGTAGCAATTTATTTTTACCAAAACAAGCAGTCATCAAAACATTTTCAAAACGAATCCTTTTATCAGAGCAGCACTACAAACAATTTCAAAGCGGACTTGTCAAGAGAATTTTTCACAGATATTTCTGATAGTCAGAAAAGATGATTCATGACTCAAGAATAAAAATACAGTTTATTTTAAATCATTTGAAGAAAAATGAAAATCTCAAGATTCAAAGAACCGATCACACCAGATTATAAATTACAAATCCAAGACTTGTGTGAGATTCAAGAAATCAATAATTTCAAATGATTTCAAATATTCAAATCAAATGGTCATGAAATAACTGTAAGTTTCAATATGATATCTTCAAATAATTTCTCATAATTATTTCTGACAAGCACAAGAGAAATTTTCAGAATATTTACATCAAGCTTGAGAGATATTCATGATCCAAAATTAAAACGGTTTATTTGAAATCACTTAAATAAATGTAAATTTTTAGATACAAAGAATCAATCACACAAGATTATTAATTTCAAATCTAAGAAGTGTGTGAAATTAAAAATATCAAAAATTTCAAATGATTTCTACAAACAAATATCTAAGTCAAATGATCATAAATAATAATGAATTTCAAGATGTAACACAATGATTCAAGCCAAATGTTTTCAATTCAGAAATAACCAAGCCAATCCAAAAATCAATGAAATTATCACACCTGAAAAATAGTAGTATGCTGTAAAGACTATAAATTTTCGAGTCTTTCCAAAATGAATTAGAAGAAACTCAAAACATCAGGGATGTGTGAAATTTCATTAATTTTTCAGATCTTCAAAAATTTAGAATTCAAATTAACAGTGTTCAAGATATAACAAGAATGCTTCAGCATTGTTATGAATTCAGAAATATAAAAAATAAACCTCAAAAACATTTGCAGATATTTACAAGTTTAAATTCAAGATTTGGAAAAGATTAAAGCATGAGATTTTGTTCAGATGAAGCGAATTTCCAGAAAAACAAGAATTCTGCAATTGGAAGTTAAGAAACTCAAAATAAAAAAATATGGCAGTGTCAATTGCAAAACAGAATAATCAAGAGGAAATAAAAGGGGTAAAATAAGGAATAAACAAAGAAGAATAAAAAAAAGAGAATATTCACAATAAAAATATGAGTTTGGAGATCATACCTGAATTCGATGTGAGCAAATGGATCTCTAACTCAACAATCTTGGCTAAGGATCTCTGAATGATACAGAAATATGGAACATCTTGAATTCAATTCTCTTTTGTACAGCAGTTCCTCAGCCTTCTTGGTACCTAACATTTTAGAGGATAGAGTGGTCTAACAAAATTTGTAAAACCACTCTCAATTGTTTTCTTACATTTTGGTACCCAAACTTGTTTTTATAACAATCCATCAGAATTCATCAAAGTGCTTTTAAGGACAAAAATCTGTTTGAATTTAGATAAATTCGCAGAATTTCTTTTTGGCGTCCAAAATGGTTTAAATGGATTGTTACACAACCAGTTTTCATACCGTTTATGATTTAAAAAACCTTTGAAATTATCAGAGTCCAGATTTTCAAGTCGATTCTTTTCAAAATAGTTTGAAGGATTTTTAAAACCATTTGAATTCCGGTTTTCAAAAACATTTATTTTCACAAAACCAAGACCAAACTTATTTCCATCTAAGACTTGATTTCGTAACAACATTTCTACATTAGAGAATTTTTCAAAAGTAGATTCAAGTCGTTGAATTTTGGATTTAAGATCACTGTTATCTTTTATTAAAATTCAACAACGATTATGAGTGATCTTCTTTTCAGCTTCATATTGTTTCAAAACCTAATTTTCGGATACAAGTAATTTGATTTTAGCTTCAAACTCATAAATTTTATTTTTAAAACGTTTTTGTTTCTCAATCTCGAAAGTCTTGAAATTCTCAATTTCTTTTTCTAGTTCGTTAAGCACTAATTCAATTTTTAGCAAACTCTCTTATTCAAAAAATTTATGATTGGAATTAATCTCAACCAACTACTTTAGCAAAACATCGTTCTTATAAGTTAGCTCATCCTTATTTTATTTTAAACTAATAATTTCATTATCAAATTTATGAAGATTTTTATTGAGATGAGCTAAATCAGTTTTCAAATTGATATAATTCTTGCAATCAGAGTTTTCATGTTTTAATTCCAACATATTATTTTTGTGAATCAATTCATGATTTTTAGACTTCAATAGTTTGCTTTTCCGTTGGAGTTTATCAACAGATTTAGTTAAATCGACACACATATGAACTAAATCTTCATACAAGTAGTTTTCTGTCTCATCATCTGTTGAGTCTCCATCTTCTAATCCATCTGAAATTTTATTATATTTGTGCGACCTGTTAATCACATATATGAATCTGAGTTGACCTTTTGAGGTTTTGAGCAGTTGTTGTCAATTCATCCATACTCCATATTGAGAGTATTCCAGATTTCCTGCGTAGTTAAATAATGGGAGATAAGATTAAGCTGACAAGTACTAAGATAAGAATATAGAATATGCATAACACGAGCATTGATAACTTTATTTTTCTTATCTTGCATATCACCTATATTTTCAATAATATTCCAATATTCAAAATTAACAGATTTTAGATAGGATTCGGTTTCTGATTTCCAAATTAAACAAATCTGTCCCATTGAAAATAATTGGAATGTCACTGGATCGGCTCTCGCTATATTGACAACTAGGGAACACCATCTCTAGAGTTGATAAAATATCAAACTCTGATACCAGTTAGTGGATCTAGATTAACCATAGAGGAGGGTAATAGGGTTTATTAAATTAATTCGAGATATTAAAAATATCATAGAACAGTTGCAGAGGAGTAAACAAGTGCGGAAAGTAAATAACACAGATTTTACCCAGCTTCGGCAAATCCTGCCTACTGTTGCATTCCCCAAGGTTTTTACTAGGTATTAAACAAACACCCACATACAAAAACCTATAAACTTGCAAACCCGTCGCTAACCTCCTATACAATTTTGTACGCTCGCAAAACCTACTGTTGTTCTAATCCTACACTCAAAACCCTACACATATTTTTGTCTCCGAAACCAGGTTTTCGCCTAGCTACAAACTTGTAGCTAGTAAACCCTAGTTATTACAGACATCAGAAAACTGTTTGGTTACAAAAGAATAGAAAAAAATTACAATAAAAAATAAAAGAAGAAAACCTTTCCCTTTTCTATATAAAAATAATAAAGTCGGCCCTTGTATTATTTCATATGAAATGTTTTGCCTTCCTTGCTATGTCGGCCGACCCAATTAAATTATGGTTTCTCAAAATTCCTTTTCCCCAAATCACGACGCGATTTCTACTTTGTCCTCTGGAAAATTTCACTGATGTTCTTCGAGAGAGATTTAATCTTGATCGATTGAATTGGGATGCCACTCGAAATCAATTGTGAGTATTCTTATTTGATTTCTTTGATTACTCTTCGAATTTGTTGCTTTGATTTCTGATACAACCTATAACGAAGTTAGGTGAATAAATATAGGATTATAAAATACTAAATTACACTCTGATTTCGAAAAATGATTGATCTGATTTTGGTTGCGAGATTGCTGTTGCCTTGTTGACTGATTACTCGAGTTGAACAGTAATACATGTGTGATTGTTGCCCAAAAATGTCACCAATGATTTCTGGAAATACTGGAAAGATTCTATTTGATTTTCTGGCCCTCTGAAACCGATTTGAAAAAATTTCACCACGTATTTATTTGCAGAAAAATGTTTTCTTCGAATATGTTAAAATCAATCTACTTGATTTATGAGATGGTTCCAGACTTGTATTTGGTCTTAATTGTTTTCCCAAAATAGTTGCTCTCTAATTTGCTGTTGAAAAACTTTCCTACAATCATACTTGGCACATACTGATTTGAAACCATGCCATATAATTATGGAAAGTTTTGAATGTGAATTAGCTTGTTTCTAGAACCAATTTCTTTGAATATGTGGAGTTAAAAGATTGTGTGAAATATTAATGAACCCGATGGCTTTTTGAACTAATTTGAACCTGGCACATTGAAAAACAATATTTGATTTTCAAACTAAATTCTTGTCAGCAAGACAAGGAAACACTTGCCATTCTTTTATTTGCATGAATGCTGAATTGCCACTTGGTCGATTTCATGGTATCACTAAACTTGTTAATTTGAAAACTAACTTCCAAATTTGCTATAACTAAGTCATGTAGAAAAAATACTTTCATTTCTTTCTTCGAAATTAAAAAAATGAGCTTTTAATTCCTTGTTTATTCCTGCTGCATATAAACTTATTGTAACACCCCATAATTTTAACGAATACTATAAACTATAAACTAAGGGATACTTAATTAAATATTAGGAATTAACTAAAACGGACTATACCATTGCGTTTGTCTCAAAATTTTGCTTAAGATAGACTCCGGGTTTCGTAAAACGAACATCGTATGAGAAAGTTATTAACCTTTGAAGTTTGTATACATATAAGAGAAATATATATATATACAAAACAGCTCATGATTTTCAAAATATAAAAAACAGCAAAAGAAGCGGGAGAAATGGTAATCGACCCATGATCTAGACGGGTCGACCCGTGGGTCGACCATAGGCAAGTGGGTCGACCCATGGGGGGGGGGGAGGGCCGACCCCTGCGAGATCGGGGCGAATTCTTTTCTGTGAATCTAGAAGTGAGCTTTGTCTAAGTTCGTTGGCTTTAGACTATATATAGGACCTAATTTATATTGTTTTTACACATAAAAAACAATGGAGACAACGAGATGATGCCCTAACTTAGTTTGAACTAGCTTATTTCTCTTCAACAACAGCTTATACGCATACGAGAATTTCTCTTGCAACATCTGCTTGTTATTCTCTATTTTTTATATCCAGTCTCTATGAGTTTATGTTGTTTTCAGATATAAACATTTAACAAGTAATCCTGACATGTTTATAAATCTGGATCTAAACCTATGTCTGTTAAAAATCAGACTCATACGTAGCAGCTCTGCTATTACATGTACACCTGATCTACTATTCAGTTCCTATATGCCTAATTCTGTTATCATATGCCCATCTCTGTTACTATATGCTTATTTTATTTTATGCCTATTTTATTCTTCTTCCTCCATTCCCCTTTTATTTTTATAGCCAGGCTACCTTCGAGCCTAGGCCGATATCGATGAAATATGCGCACGAATGAAATTAGGTTAAAATGGGAATGATTGTGAATGGTAATTTGATAGCATAACTTGAACCATGACTGGGGATTGGGGGCATAAACTATACTGTAAAGTTTGACTAAAACTTGGGGCATACCTTGGACTGTGAATTATGACTTGTGGTTTGAGGCATACAAATTTGTAGGCTTAATTTAAAGATTAAGCGGAATAGGTTAATGGATCTGTAAGTTACCTATGAAACATAATGGGGGTTATGAATACTTATAATACTTAACTTGTTTGAATATGTGGGGGTTTATATGAACTTGTTCGATAGTGGAGGGTTAAGTAAACTTGTTTGAATCTGTGAGGGTTAAGTAAATATGTTAAATCTGTGAGTGGGGTTATAAGAACCCGTTAAACTTAACTTGTTTTATCTATTGGGGTTATGCAAGCTAGTTAATCTGTTAGGCATAACCTGTCAAAATCCTAGTAATTGGGGATACAAGCCTAGGGGGTGGCTTGTGTCATCTGTTGTGTGGGACCCGTATTAGTCAATAACCCATTCTGGTATCAAAGAGGGACCCCGCACTTGGTAGGGGTCAGGGCACGATTACTGAGTTGATTATAAGAGGTTCATACGGATGGAGGTGTTCTTATGGCGATTCCAATAGAGTCGTGTGCGTGCATGGATTCGGCTTGCTTGGAAAAAGAAGCCGCTATAACACCAGTAAATAGATCTATGTTCTTCTGGGGGTTCCCACTTTAGGAAGTGATACGTCCTACTGTGCGCCGGCATAGGGTATTTACGGGGTAGGGAGCCGATCAATTGGTGGGTAGTAATTAGGGTACATCTAGTTCTGCCGTTTAGGTGCCCATAGTTTCTGGTTGGGGTAACACCCGTTATTTCTGTTTGGGAACCTGTTATTACCTTTTGGGGTAAAAACCGTCACTAGAAGTACACCTAAGTCTACCATTATGTTTCTGTTGGGATCATATCTATTATACTAGTATTGTGCAGAGAAAAGTATTTCAGAAGCATAATATGTTTAGTTCATTCTGTTTATCCTGTTCCTACCTGTTATATGTTATTGTTATCTCTTGTTCAGTTTATATGCCTGTCATGATGCTTTTACTTATTTATATGCTAAAAGTATTTGGACCTGCCAGACTTTATATCTGACCCATTTTGTTTCCTTTTCTCTCTCTTCCTCCCCTCCCCCCAGGTTCTCAGGGTGGGAACACTCAGGCTTGACTAGGACTGTAACAACCCGGAATTTTGGAAGCAATTTAAAATTTTTATTTTAGCAATTTTATTGAATTTTGAATATTTAAAATAATTTATTTTAAATAATAATGACTAAAAATTTATTTTAATTGAAGTTATAACAAATATATTTAATTTAATTATAAAAGGAGTTAGAAATAGCACGGTAGTTTGAAAATTTGAACTTTGACTGAATGTACAAGATTCAAAATAAATCGGATTTCAGTAAAACCAAATACTCTAAATCTGTTTAAAAATATCACTCCAACGAATCTGAAAAATTTAGATTTCATAACGGGAATCAAAAGTTATGGCCAGTTAATTATTCAAAATATATATAAATATATATTTTTTAATATTAAAAATAATCATTTTGTAAACGACCTCCGTTTTCGATGAAACCATTTTGGTTGGATCCAGATTGTCAAATTATTGCAAGATTCCAATTTTCATAATTTTTGGAATTAATATGTGAGCGCAGTAAATATAAACGTGTTTTGTCACTTTTAGTCAAATTGGATCGACCAGAAAATGGCCATTTTTCAAACGGTCTCCAAATTCGATGAAATTAATTTTGTTAGGACTGTATCATCAAAACATAGCTAGATTTATTTTTTGGTAATTTTTGGAGTTAGTATGTGGCCTCGGTAAATTAAAATGTACGATCAAAACAAATAATTAAATGTTTTATATTTTAAATTTAAAAAAAGTGGGCCAAGACGATCGAATGGGCTGATGAGAACTAGTCCATGGGTCCAGAATAGGGGTATTTGGCTGGGGGCAACATTCTTTGGGCTGGATTTGGAGCTACTAAAAGTTAACGGGCTTTTCTAAAAATTGAAGGATTTAATATATATATTTTATTATAATATTGGATAACTAAAACCCTAAAAACAAACATAGCGTCCGCCGTTTGCTTATTTCAATGGCAGAAAATGTCCAGATTTAATTCCTCAAAATCTCCCAATCTACACAATGATTCATGAATCATCCAACGCTAAAGATGATCAGCTCACTTAGATCTATTCATCCAACGGTTATGATTGAATTTAGCATCGTGAGTTGTGAGAATTTTCAGCCTAAACACGGCGCGTTCATGGCGGATTTTAAGGCGGAGGGTGGGTGCACACCGACCATGTTTACTGGCAGTGACAGGTGGCTTCAAATACCATTTTTGGTTGAAACCAAATTGTTGATACAAATATATCATTTTTTTTGTGATAAAATGGTTGAAACAAAAAAAACACCATTTTTGGTTGAAACCAAATTGTTGATACAAATAGATCATTTTTGTTGTAATAAAATGAGTGAAACAAAAATATCAATTTTTGTTGTAACAAAATAGTTGAAATAAAAATGACAATTTGTTGTAAGAAAATAGTGAAACAAAAATTATCATTTTTTTTTAGTTGAAACAAAAATGAACATTTTTGTGACAAATTGTTGAGGCAAAATTGTCATTTTTGTCACAATATAATTATTGAGGCAAAATTGTCATTTTTGTCACAATATAATTGTTGAAGCAAAATTGTCATTTTTGTCAAAACAAAAATAACATTTTTGTTGAAGTAAATTTGTCAAAATAAAAATTAACATTTTTGTTGAAATATAAAGTGCCGAAAACAAGAATATCATTTTCATTGTATTAGATTTGTGACAAAATAAAGATTGTCATTTTCATTGTATTAGATTTCTGACAAAATAAAGATTGTCATTTCCATTGTAATAGATTGGGGACAACATAAGAATTGTCATTTTCATTGAATTAGTATTGACAAATAAAATTGTCATTTTTATTGAATTAGTATTGACAAATAAAATTGTCATTTTTGTTGAAATTAGTATTGACAAATAAAATTGTCATTTTTGTTGAAATAGATGGTATGTAGACCGAAATGCCTTTTTATTTTGTCATTAGAATTAAAATATACATAGAGACCGAATTGCCTTTTTATTTTGTCATTAGAATTAGAAAATGTGTATGTAGACAAAATTATCTTTTATTTTGTCGCTAGAATTAGAAAACATGTGTGTAGACAAAATTGTCTTTTTGTTTTGTCACTAGAAGATTAGAAAATGTATGCGAATAAAAATTCTTTTTATTTAACATTAGAAAACATGTAGATAAGTTATGCAAATAAAACTCCTTTTTATTTGATATTAGAAGACATATTTTGTAAAACAAATATGTCATTTAGATAGAAAACATATTTTGCAAAATATAAAAATGTCATGTTAGATAAAATTGTCATTTGTTTAGAATAATATCATGTTAGATAAAATTTTCATTTGTTTAGAATAATGTCATGATAGATAAAATTGTCATTTGTTTAGAATAATGTCATGTTAGATAAAATTGTCATTTGTTTATAATAATGTCATGTTAGATAAAATTGTCATTTATTTAGAATAATGTCATGTTAGATAAATTTTCATTTATTTAGAATAATGTCATGTTAGATGAAACTGCCATTTATTTAGAATAATGTCATGTTAGATAAAATTGTCATTTATTTAGAATAAGGTTATGTTAAATAAAAATGTCATTTTATTAGAAAATGTAATGCTGAAATAAAAATGTCATTTTATTAGATAAGGTCATGTTAAAATAAAAATGTCATTTTATTAGGGAATGTTATGTTGAAACAAAAATACGTCAATGATAAAATTTACATTTTTATAGTGCATGTAGAAATGATCATTAGTTAGAAACACAAAAATATGTTAAAGATTAAAACATTATCATTGTTATGATAGCAATATTAGAAAATTGGCTGTATGTTAAAAATATGAGTTGTGCTAGATTTAAAACATTATCATAATAATGTTAATATTAATATGGCAGTTGAAATTAAATTATAAATATCCATTTATAATTTAAACAGTGAAAATTTGTTAAATAGAAAATAATTCAAACCGAATTATAATTGGTTAGATTTATTAACCAATGATTTATCTAAATGAGTTGTTGTTGTCTGAAAACCCCACACGGGTATTGGGGTGATATTTGACATACACCAGCCCAATATTTAGTTGTATGTCAATCGATGGATTAACAGTCTATGATGAGCGTTATTTATTTATTTCAATGCTCACACAGTTGTAAAACTTCACTCTGGATGTGAATGGATTGTTTAATGATTATTTATCATTATTGTTGTATACATGCGATATATGAAATCCATATAACTGAAATTATATGGTAATTGATTGAGTTGCATTCCGATTCAGAATATCTTTTATATAAATAATATTTTAAAATAAAGAATCTTTTAAAATAAAGAATATTTTAAAATAACGAATATTTTAAAATAATATTCAATGAAGAATAAAATTATGATTTTATGTCCATTTTTATATGGATACAAAAATATAAAAAATGAAGCCGGGCTAAGTATAGAAACGTCATTTTTTACCCAAATGGGTTTATTGGCCGATTTTATCTATTTTAAAATGAATATTGAAAAGAAGTGATTTAAAAATCTAATATTTTGAAACTATTAATATTTTAATATGGTGAAGATATAGAATATTCAATTTTGATTTTAAATTGAGAATGAAGTTGGAATCGTTTAAAATGAATTAATAAAATACGATTTAAATGGAAATCAACGAAATATATATAATATTATATATATATATATATATAATGGCCTGAATAGAACGCGCGGCGACCGTTCGTGAATTTTGACCATTAACTTCAAATTAATGTAACGGGAGATCCAACCGTCGGATTCCCCTAAAACCAGAACCGTCGGGTTTGTATCGAAAAGAGATTTCCAATGAATATAAGAGATTTGAAATCTAACGGTTGGATTTGGAATTATGCCCAAATCAAATTTGGAAAAGGTCGTTATGGATGCAGTTCGGTGGCCGTTATTGGAAACCGACTGTACAGGCCTTAATAATATTATTAAAAATATGGAAAAATTATGTAAAATCATAATTAATGATTTAGAAAGATTTTGGATGAAAAATTCCATGTTTGAAAAGATAAAAATATATTTTTATCGAAATGAACTAGTTATTAACTAGGATAAATCTTTAAATTAAGATTTAATGATGCTTTCCAATTAATTAATTAATATTTAATTGGAATTAAATAAAATAAATTGGATGTTTGGGTTGTCGTGGGTGGTGTCTTAAATAACACTGTTCTTAAACCCCATACGAAAAGAATAAATCTTTTAATTAAGATTATTAGAGTTTCCAATTATATTTGGTAATTGGAATAAAGTGAAATGTGAATTGGGTTTATCGTGAACTGTGTTTTAAACGACATTCATTCTTTAATCCAATTAGCAGTGAAAATATAATTTGGAATTTATAAATCTTTTATTAAGATTTAAATGGAAATTTCCCAAAGTAAAGTTTTCCAATTTAATATATTAAGTTGGAATTGAATGGAATTCGATTTAATAATAATCGGGAAGAGCTTCTATAAAAGAAGGCCGTTACTATAAATGGAATTTAAAGGGCTTTGTCGTTATTCCATTTATATTATTAGTCTGATGCGGAAATTTATATCGATTATATATTGTAACAACCCGTATTTCGATAACAGGATTAAGACGAGAATCAAGGCAGAATTTAATTTTAAATTCTGAATCAAGTTAAACGGGCTATGCCATTGCGTTCGTCTCGGAAAAATACGTGAAATAGAGTCCGAGTTTTCGAAAATCGGAGTCCGTATGACCCGATTAAGGCCCAACGAAGTTTTCAGAAAATTCCTAAGTAAAAACAGATTTCAAATTCAAACTTGAATTTGGAAAATTGGGCCAGTTGGGCCAGGCGGGAAAGATTCCCGCCATAGTACCCAAGTCGACAGCCCTGTCGACTTGGGAGTCGACTTGGTCTGACCAAGTCGACAGCCCTGTCGACTTGGCTGTCGACCTGGCTCAGACGAGCAGTCTTGCCTGGTGCACCTGTTTCTATCTTGGCTAGGTTTTTGGGCCTGGTTTGAGATCTGACGGTTCAGGTTGGTCCTAGGGTTAATCTAAGGGTCCTAACTAGCCTAATCTTCTATAAATAAGCCCCTAGCCCTCCCCTAAACCCTCATTATTCACTCATGTAACTAAACTATGGCAAAATTCCTACTCTCATGGCCTCCACTCAACTATCCTACCCTCCACTTCATTTCTATGAGAGGTTTCATGATCATGAGAGTATTAGAGAGTCCCTATGTTAGTATGAGAGCTTCTCAAGTTGATTCCAAGGCAAAAGCTTTGATCTTTGTTCATAAAGATGGTGTTTTTGTTGATTTGGAGCATCCATCTTTGGGTTTTTGGGTGATGGCATGCATAGGCTTCATCACAAGCTTTAGTGTAATCGATTTAGGCCTTAATACCAATGTAAGCCCTTCCCTACTCTTAGATATTAACCATGAAGTTAAATGTTCATGTTGCAAATTTGGGTTTGATCATTGAGTATGATTTATGCTATCATGTCATGCAAGTTTATGAAGTCATTATCTTGATCTTATGAGCTAAAAGCTACAACCTTTATGTTGGAAAGTTGCATTATGCAACATGAGAGTCGTCATAATCTTTATGTCAACTTGCATATGAAGTCATAACCCTTATATGATGATATATGCGAGTCTCTAGTCATCATTCCATGCCTTTTGTCACCATGATTCGTTTATGTGCCAAGTTTGGGTTTATGCATGTTTTGAGGCTTAAGAATGTAACATGCAAGTTAATGAACACATGTGTGCCTCATTTGCCACCATGATTAACTTGTTGCTTAATATCCATTTTTGACATGCTTTTGCCAAGTCTCTTCTTTTAATCCATTACGTTGTTGCGAACATATATGCGAGTTTAAAAGCGTTGGGTTATGTTATGGGTAACTTCTAATGACATGAAGATACAACTTGAAAACATGACTTGAAAGATAACATGGAAGTTGACATGTAAATATGCATAAAAACATAAGCTTGGGAATTTACCTATTAAGTTAGGTCTACCCATTGGGAATTTACCTATTAAGTTAGGTCTACCCAATTGCTTGAAAACTTGAATATGAACATGGCACTAGACTAAACATGAAAGTGGCCAACTCGAGGTTGGGTTGAGTTTGCAACGTAAAACTACCCGGAACCGACCGGCCTAACTAGTAGTTGCAAACAATAGGACCCAATGTGAGAAGTTGGTCATGTTGTGCTTGAACCCGAGGTTAGACCAAGTTGTGGTGTAAAGCTACCCGGAACCGGCCGGCTTAACTAGTAACCACAACAAAGTCTAATGTGAGAGGTGAAGGTGCATTAAGTAATTAATGCCACATAATAGGGTTAAGACAATTTGATTAATGACTCTTAACCAAATATGACATGGACAAGTGGGTTAAGTAACTGGATTTGACTAATGACACTTAACCGATATGACACGAATGGGTAGGTTAAGTGGGACCGGGCTTGATTTCTTAATGACACTTAACCATGCAAGGTGATTAGGGGACGGGGTTAAGTAATTTACACTTAACTAATCCGACTTGGTAATTAAATGGGGTTAAGTAATTAAGGCTTAACTAATCTGAACACGGTAATTAGACGGGGTTAAGTAATTTACACTTAACTAATCCGACTTGGTAATTAAATGGGGTTAAGTAATTAAGGCTTAACTAATCTGAACACGGTAATTAGACGGGGTTAAGTAATTAAGACTTAACTAATCTAAACATGGTAATTAGATGGGGTTAAGTAATTGATACTTAACTAATCTAACCACGGTCATTAGATGGGGTTAAGTAATCCACACTTAACTAATCTAAACACGGTAATTCGATGGGGTTAAGTTAAAACACTTAAACAATTTAAACTGGGTAATTCAATGAGGTTAAGTAACCAATACTCAACCAACTTAACGTGATAATTTAATGGGGTTAAGCAACTCATACTTAACCAATTATACATGATGATTTGATGAGGTTAAGTAACCTACACTTAACCAATCTAATACGCGGACCTGATAAGGTTAAGTCACAAGACCTTTTTTTTGGAATATACTTAACCATCGTAGTACGATTAGAGGATGGGGTTAAGCTAACCAATACTTAACCAATCCGACTCGATAATTTGATGGGATTAAGATAATCTATGCTTAATCAATCTAGCAAGATAATCCGATAGGATTAAGGTAAACTAGTACTTGACCAATTTGACTTGATAGGGTTAAGTCATGAGCCTCTGGGTACACTTAACCAACTTGTAGGACTAAGTCTTGAACTTAAATACTTAGCCAATCTTTGACGTGATTCGTGGGCGGGTTAAGTCATGGACTTGAATGATAACACTTAACCCAATAGACAAACCCTAGTTAGAAGAACTAGGTAGAAAACCGTGGTTAATCAAGGAGAACGGGAAAGGAAGCTATAGTTAAGGGTAACTAAGTAATAATTCTTAGCTAAGGACATAGGACTAATTCACAAAGCGATGAGTAACCTGATACGGTAGGTCATCGCTTAGTATACGAGGAGGAGCAAGTTATCTGACTTGGATAAATGCTCCAGCGCACTGGGTGCCGAAGCGGAAGTTTCGGGGGACGTGAGGATACTCTTGGTATCCCTCTGTGAGGTTGCAGATGATCCGCCTGGGCTCACAAGAGGTTAAGGTCTGCGGTAGAAGAGCCAAAGTATGCCTTGGTTGCTATGCGAGCGACCTAAAGACTGGGATGGATTAGCGTGGAGTCGACGATTCTTGGTTTTTGCCCTGGATAGCACATCGCCGACTACCTACCATCTTTAGTCAATCGTGTACGTACGGAAAGGCAGAGGACCCCCAACAGACCATGTTCTTGCTATCGAGTCATGGGTGAGGTTGGCCCGTAGGAAAGTGGGCTATAGTGGGGCCGGGGAGTGGTTCTCATACATGATTTTTCGTGGGTTGCCTTTCAGTAGTTGAGGGAGGGGTCACGTGGGACCATAGCCACGGGTACAAAAACAGACCTTGATATCTGCATCAGCAGACGACTTAAAGCTCCCGACAGAGTTCCGTATTTCTTGATTTGCCCTGACACGGAACTCGGGTGGCACATTGGGGAACATGTGCGTCTAGACATGGGAAACGATTCACGATACATACGTGGGATGAAGGGCGCGGTTGACGGGTGGCATAATCCCTAGTGGTCCTAGGTGGCCAAAACCCAAACCGAGACACGGAAACGTTCATTAGGTAGCATAATCCCTAGCGGTCCTAGGTGGCATAAATCCTAAGTGGACGCGCGATAGTTCATGGTAAGGAAATATAACTAGATCAAGGGTTGCAGTCCAAAACAGCTTCAAGGATAAAACGTTTACATGGGAAAGCCCGTACGGCCTACGGCAAAGGACTGAACTTATACATGGAAAGAAACATACGAGTTGGGAAAACCTACATATGCTATATATTAGGTTGACATGGACCATTTCATGACATTGGGCAAGGGACATTCATGGTTAACACATGACGCGGGTTAGGACACTAGTACGAGAGGTGCAGAGCGGATATACAGGATAGATACCATGGGACGTTATACGTGATAGATATCTTGGGGATATTATACTTGATAGAAACCTGACGATGTGATACCTTGTTTTATCTTGACATCGTAATTTATCATGACACCTTAGTTTATCCGAGTTCAGTAGTTCATCCTGTTATTTTGATTTAGCTTATCTATCTTGTTATCATGCTTATGTTCATCTCAGTTTCTCATGTCAGTTAACTTTACTAGTTTTTATGCTAATAGTAGATAGGGCTTACTCAGTCTTTTTGACTGACCCGTTTTGTTTCGCCTCTTTTCTTCCGTTTCCCCCCAGGTTACAGGGAGGAAATACTGTTGTTTAGTTCGGACTTCTTCTGCTTGAAGGTCATCATGGATGGCTTGGACTTTTCTTGGCTAATGGCTACTTTACTGTTTTTACTTGGGGAATAATTAACGAAAATGTCTTTATGCTTCTTTACTATTGCAAGACAGGTTTTGATGTACTCTGATGTAAAAGGCTTTAGGCCTTATTTATTCATGTTATGAAAGTTTGATTTTACTTCCGCTATTTTATATGTTCTGTCTTGTGATATTTCTGTGCATGTTTACCAATAATGCCCCTCTAAAGCTAGTGCATTCCTTTGCGAGTGACCCTAGCGGAGGCGGGGTGTTACATTTGGTATCAGAGCAGAAGGTTACCAGACTGGGCAAAAGTTTTTAAAACCTTCTGAAAACTATTTGAGAAACCGTTTACAAAGAAGCATTTTTCAAGAAAAGTTTTTAAAGGCTATTCCCCAAAAGCCATTAGCACCATCCTTTGATTCCTTGATTGAATTTCGTTTCCTTTCTTTCCTCCATCTGTGGTCACAGTAGTTCTAACTGTGACTAATCTTTGTCTAGCCACGTAGGTGTTTCCCGTACGATAGAGGAAGTTCTCGAGAGACTTGTTACAAGAAAGGATAATAGGAGTAAGGGTAAAGGATACCAGCTTAAGGATAAGCAACTATTGTTATGGCTTAGTCCATCGAGGAGGACAAGGACAAGATCAGCGGAGAGGGAAATAGTACGCTCCCACTTCTAGGGTACCTAAAAGAAATGGTGCCGTTTCTGGTAAAGGTTTAGTCGTTCTTTTCTATCATCCCGTCCATACTTGGTCTTGATCATCGTATCATTTAAGTCTGCTTGGATAGTTGAGTCTCTGCACCTTAGTACTAGCATGGTAGAAGATCCCAGTTTTTGTCCCAAAGTCTAGTTTGGGTGTCGGTCCATTTATTCATGACTTGTTTGGATTTGAGAGTGCCCATGTTTTTGGAACTATGGATAGATTCTAAGGATAAAGTGGTCACCCAATAAGGGGTGCCATTCTCGGTTTTGGAAAGAGGGTAGTTAGACTCTCGACTCATCTTGGTGATACCCTCGAAGTCTCGTGTAACCTTTTTGGGTTCTGTCATGGTTAGTTACCTAGAATCCCGGGATGCAGTTGTTGGTAATCCATTCGAATAGAATTCGCCGCTAAGGCGGATGGTTCGTTTCGATTATGCATGTGTTATGGGAATCACCCTAGTAAGAACTCTTGGCAACATGGATTGGCATCGGAAAACGAGATCCAGAATTCACTAAGTGAATTTTGGAGAGCTTGCATGAGTACGCAGACATATTTGAGCCGAGCTTACTAGGGGAAGAATAAGTGAAAGTGAAACGAGAGGCGACAGTGAAATGAGTCCCACTCACACCTTGGAAATAGGAATCAAGGAGCTACGAAATCATGAAGTCAAAGGCGGTCAAGGCACGATGGAATTAAGCTCATGGAAATGCGGCTTGGACGCGCGCATCACGTCTCTTTTTAAGAATATATCTTTGATCCTTGGTTCACCTGTAGAGCTTACCTGCATGCTATCGCTTGGTGGATATCCTCTCGGTCATGTTTCTGTTACAAACCCTGTAAGGAGTTTGTCTTGTCTATCTTCTCGATCTTATCTTGGGAACCTTAGGTAGAACGCTATGGATGTAAACATGTATTTGAGACATGTTATGATTGACATGGTTGCAAATGGTTGCAGGTGGTTGCTCGTGGATGCGCGAATACACGTTAGATACTAGATTGACGCGATCACGTTTCATGTTGCATATGCACGAGCATTTATACTTCTTTATGGATGAAATTGAATGTGTTGTCATTGCATATGGATGAATGTTTGGGCACGCATATAGTACTTATATGACTAGGACTATTTGCATACATGTTGGATTCATGGCACTTAACATATCTTGCATTAGAAAGATCATTCAGGCCTGATCATTAGCATTAGCTAAGGAGCGTATACACACACGTTTTGCATATGTTCATACAGCATTAGAAGTCATCTAAGGACAATGGTCGCTTGTGGATGATGTTTTGAGTAGATGGATGATGGATGGTAGGATATGTTCTTCCTAACTTGGAGATTTCGGGGACGAAATCCTAAAAGGTGGGAAGAATGTAACAACCCGAATTTCGATAACAGGATTAAGACGAGAATCAAGGCAGAGTTTAATTTTAAATTCTGAATCAAGTTAAACGGGCTATGCCATTGCGTTCGTCTCGGAAAAATACGCGAAATAGAGTCCGAGTTTTCGAAAATCGGAGTCCGTATGACCCGATTAAGGCCCAACGAAGTTTTCAGAAAATTCCTAAGTAAAAACAGATTTCAAATTCAAACTTGAATTTGAAAATTGGGCCAGTTGGGCCAGGCGGGAAAGATTCCCGCCACAGTACCCAAGTCGACAGCCCTGTCGACTTGGGAGTCGACTTGGTCTGACCAAGTCGACAGCCCTGTCGACTTGGCTGTCGACCTGGCTCAGACGAGCAGTCTTGCCTGGTGCACCTGTTTCTATCTTGGCTAGGTTTTTGGGCCTGGTTTGAGATCTGACGATTCAGGTTGGTCCTAGGGTTAATCTAAGGGTCCTAACTAGCCTAATCTTCTATAAATAAGCCCCTAGCCCTCCCCTAAACCCTCATTATTCACTCATGTAACTAAACTATGGCAAAATTCCTACTCTCATGGCCTCCACTCAACTATCCTAGCCTCCACTTCATTTCTATGAGAGGTTTCATGATCATGAGAGTATTAGAGAGTCCCTATGTTAGTATGAGAGCTTCTCAAGTTGATTCCAAGGCAAAAGCTTTGATCTTTGTTCATAAAGATGGTGTTTTTGTTGATTTGGAGCATCCATCTTTGGGTTTTTGGGTGATGGCATGCATAGGCTTCATCACAAGCTTTAGTGTAATCGATTTAGGCCTTAATACCAATGTAAGCCCTTCCCTACTCTTAGATATTAACCATGAAGTTAAATGTTCATGTTGCAAATTTGGGTTTGATCATTGAGTATGATTTATGCTATCATGTCATGCAAGTTTATGAAGTCATTATCTTGATCTTATGAGCTAAAAGCTACAACCTTTATGTTGGAAAGTTGCATTATGCAACATGAGAGTCGTCATAATCTTTATGTCAACTTGCATATGAAGTCATAACCCTTATATGATGATATATGCGAGTCTCTAGTCATCATTCCATGCCTTTTGTCACCATGATTCGTTTATGTGCCAAGTTTGGGTTTATGCATGTTTTGAGGCTTAAGAATGTAACATGCAAGTTAATGAACACATGTGTGCCTCATTTGCCACCATGATTAACTTGTGGCTTAATATCCATTTTTGACATGCTTTTGCCAAGTCTCTTCTTTTAATCCATTACGTTGTTGCGAACATATATGCGAGTTTAAAAGCGTTGGGTTATGTTATGGGTAACTTCTAATGACATGAAGATACAACTTGAAAACATGACTTGAAAGATAACATGGAAGTTGACATGTAAATATGCATAAAAACATAAGCTTGGGAATTTACCTATTAAGTTAGGTCTACCCATTGGGAATTTACCTATTAAGTTAGGTCTACCCAATTGCTTGAAAACTTGAATATGAACATGGCACTAGACTAAACATGAAAGTGGCCAACTCGAGGTTGGGTTGAGTTTGCAACGTAAAACTACCCGGAACCGACCGGCCTAACTAGTAGTTGCAAACAATAGGACCCAATGTGAGAAGTTGGTCATGTTGTGCTTGAACCCGAGGTTAGACCAAGTTGTGGTGTAAAGCTACCCGGAACCGACCGGCTTAACTAGTAACCACAACAAAGTCTAATGTGAGAGGTGAAGGTGCATTAAGTAATTAATGCCACATAATAGGGTTAAGACAATTTGATTAATGACTCTTAACCAAATATGACATGGACAAGTGGGTTAAGTAACTGGATTTGACTAATGACACTTAACCGATATGACACGAATGGGTAGGTTAAGTGGGACCGGGCTTGATTTCTTAATGACACTTAACCATGCAAGGTGATTAGGGGACGGGGTTAAGTAATTTACACTTAACTAATCCGACTTGGTAATTAAATGGGGTTAAGTAATTAAGGCTTAACTAATCTGAACACGGTAATTAGACGGGGTTAAGTAATTTACACTTAACTAATCCGACTTGGTAATTAAATGGGGTTAAGTAATTAAGGCTTAACTAATCTGAACACGGTAATTAGACGGGGTTAAGTAATTAAGACTTAACTAATCTAAACATGGTAATTAGATGGGGTTAAGTAATTGATACTTAACTAATCTAACCACGGTCATTAGATGGGGTTAAGTAATCCACACTTAACTAATCTAAACACGGTAATTCGATGGGGTTAAGTTAAAACACTTAACCAATTTAAACTGGGTAATTCAATGAGGTTAAGTAACCAATACTCAACCAACTTAACGTGATAATTTAATGGGGTTAAGCAACTCATACTTAACCAATTATACATGATGATTTGATGAGGTTAAGTAACCTACACTTAACCAATCTAATACGCGGACCTGATAAGGTTAAGTCACAAGACCTTTTTTTTGGAATATACTTAACCATCGTAGTACGATTAGAGGATGGGGTTAAGCTAACCAATACTTAACCAATCCGACTCGATAATTTGATGGGATTAAGATAATCTATGCTTAATCAATCTAGCAAGATAATCCGATAGGATTAAGGTAAACTAGTACTTGACCAATTTGACTTGATAGGGTTAAGTCATGAGCCTCTGGGTACACTTAACCAACTTGTAGGACTAAGTCTTGAACTTAAATACTTAGCCAATCTTTGACGTGATTCGTGGGCGGGTTAAGTCATGGACTTGAATGATAACACTTAACCCAATAGACAAACCCTAGTTAGAAGAACTAGGTAGAAAACCGTGGTTAATCAAGGAGAACGGGAAAGGAAGCTAAGTGGTAAACCTTAGTTAAGGGTAACTAAGTAATAATTCTTAGCTAAGGACATAGGACTAATTCACAAAGCGATGAGTAACCTGATACGGTAGGTCATCGCTTAGTATACGAGGAGGAGCAAGTTATCTGACTTGGATAAATGCTCCAGCGCACTGGGTGCCGAAGCGGAAGTTTCGGGGGACGTGAGGATACTCTTGGTATCCCTCTGTGAGGTTGCAGATGATCCGCCTGGGCTCACAAGAGGTTAAGGTCTGCGGTAGAAGAGTCAAGAGTATGCCTTGGTTGCTATGCGAGCGACCTAAAGACTGGGATGGATTAGCGTGGAGTCGACGATTCTTGGTTTTTGCCCTGGATAGCACATCGCCGACTACCTACCATCTTTAGTCAATCGTGTACGTACGGAAAGGCAGAGGACCCCCAACAGACCATGTTCTTGCTATCGAGTCATGGGTGAGGTTGGCCCGTAGGAAAGTGGGCTATAGTGGGGCCGGGGAGTGGTTCTCATACATGATTTTTCGTGGGTTGCCTTTCAGTAGTTGAGGGAGGGGTCACGTGGGACCATAGCCACGGGTACAAAAACAGACCTTGATATCTGCATCAGCAGACGACTTAAAGCTCCCGACCGAGTTCCGTATTTCTTGATTTGCCCTGACACGGAACTCGGGTGGCACATTGGGGAACATGTGCGTCTAGACATGGGAAACGATTCACGATACATACGTGGGATGAAGGGCGCGGTTGACGGGTGGCATAATCCCTAGTGGTCCTAGGTGGCCAAAACCCAAACCGAGACACGGAAACGTTCATTAGGTAGCATAATCCCTAGCGGTCCTAGGTAGCATAAATCCTAAGTGGACGCGCGATAGTTCATGGTAAGGAAATATAACTAGATCAAGGGTTGCAGTCCAAAACAGCTTCAAGGATAAAACGTTTACATGGGAAAGCCCGTACGGCCTACGGCAAAGGACTGAACTTATACATGGAAAGAAACATACGAGTTGGGAAAACCTACATATGCTATATATTAGGTTGACATGGACCATTTCATGACATTGGGCAAGGGACATTCATGGTTAACACATGACGCGGGTTAGGACACTAGTACGAGAGGTGCAGAGCGGATATACAGGATAGATACCATGGGACGTTATACGTGATAGATATCTTGGGGATATTATACTTGATAGAAACCTGACGATGGGATACCTTGTTTTATCTTGACATCGTAATTTATCATGACACCTTAGTTTATCTGAGTTCAGTAGTTCATCCTGTTATTTTGATTTAGCTTATCTATCTTGTTATCATGCTTATGTTCATCTTAGTTTCTCATGTCAGTTAACTTTACTAGTTTTTATGCTAACAGTAGATAGGGCTTACTCAGTCTTTTTGACTGACCCGTTTTGTTTCGCCTCTTTTCTTCTGTTTCCCCCCAGGTTACAGGGAGGAAATACTGTTGTTTAGTTCGGACTTCTTCTGCTTGAAGGTCATCATGGATGGCTTGGACTTTTCTTGGCTAATGGCTACTTTACTGTTTTTACTTGGGGAATAATTAACGAAAATGTCTTTATGCTTCTTTACTATTGCAAGATAGGTTTTGATGTACTCTGATGTAAAAGGCTTTAGACCTTATTTATTCATGTTATGAAAGTTTGATTTTACTTCCGCTATTTTATATGTTCTGTCTTGTGATATTTCTGTGCATGTTTACCAATAATGCCCCTCTAAAGCTAGTGCATTCCTTTGCGAGTGACCCTAGCGGAGGCGGGGTGTTACATATATTGATTTGAGTTCTGTGAAAATTCCATATTTAATGGAAGATGATTTTGGGTTTATCGTGAACTGTGTTTCAAATGACATTGGTTCTTTAACCCAGTTAAAGACAAGATTAATTTCTTAATGTTGAATAATCATAAAGTAATGATTTTTGATATTAAAACCAAATTGGAGTTTTAATGAATCTTTAAAAAGAAGATTAAAGAATAAATTTATAAGAATTTATCTTTGATAAAATTAATGGGAACCTTTCCCTAATAATGTGAATATTTATTTAAAAGAATATTCTGAATTGAAATGAGGCGTATGATGTGTTTCTATGGCACTTAATTATTGATTATAAAATACGCGAGTTATTCGGAAAGACCGGGTTCAACCCATTCCGAATAATTACTGCGACGATTAAAAGTCGAAGATGAAGACGGTAGTTGAAGACCGGAGATCTTCACATCGTCTGGATGATTACTGATGTCTTGATTAGGAGGCATCCCAAGACAAGGTAATAAGTGGTGATCGTCCAGAAGTACTTGGAGATCGATGGATATGCGAGAACCTCTCTCATGTATTGGACATATGGGACAAGGAATAAGGTGTCTCTGATTTTGTTCAGACCCAGAACGGACTTGTAAATGGATGGTATGTCTGACGTTGTATTCCTTTATGCTGTATTCGTTGATCTCTGCTAAATATATATCTGTTTGGTGGCGGAAAATTTATTCTCTTGCTTAACACCCTTCTCTGGGACGTACTAGCTTAGAGGTTATGTATTGGCAGAAATCAATGGTATGGTATGGATTGACAATGTGGCATGCTAAGATGCAAATGATCAAGGCTTTTGTTGAAAAGCATAGCCTTATGGTTGATGATCAAAGCACAACTTTATTTAGCATAGCTTTGTGTAGCGGTACTTCGTGAGCCTCACACCCCGGTATGAACCAGAAATGGGAGAAGGATCCAGGGAGAACATGCGTTTCTTTCTAGCTAGGAGTGGTGTCATGGTATGGAGCCCAGACATTTTACTTATGTAGATGATGGATTGCGAGGCACCTCGGTATTTGAGTCCCTAGTGGCTCTATTTTATGCCCCATAGGGCGGGGAGACGTATTGTTTAGGAATTTATATATAATCCACCAACGTAAGTTGGGGACCGGCCCTGTGACTCCTAAGGCTTGACTGAGTACTTGCTTAAGACATGAGCTAGATTGTCTCGAATTCGGTAAGGACGATCCCTTGCCTTGGTTCATGATGGAAATCCAACTTCCAATACGACACCATACGGTTTTGATTATATAACTAGTATGGCGACATAGTATATGGTAGTTATGCCGTTTATGATTGATACATTATGATTGAAATGTTTTTGAAACATATATACATTAATAATAATATCAAATCCGTTTTATCGTATCAAGCATTTTTGACCATTATAAGGTAAAACTCTATCCTCTGGTTTGCGTTGCATTGTGTGATGGGACTTGAGTCTTATAATTGTTTCATTTTTCTAAAAAGCATTGCGTTGTTTAACGATTTACTTTATTTCTTCCACTGGAAATCCAATGGAGTAAACCCGTTCCGCGTTAGAGGCGTGGTCCTGTGATTAGCCTTATTATTAAATAAGTTAAGTAAGATTTCTCATACCAGTCCCATGACTGACTCTTAGTTTGTTTCACTTTGCGAACTCGGGTGCCCTCTTTTCCACACGAGAAGTCGAGTGGCTTGTTTTGCAGATATCTATTTATTAGGCAGGATTCTGGATCGAAGCTTAAAGTTGTGGCCAGAGCAATGATAGTCTTGCGCTGCATTGTGTTAAGTTTATTGTAAATTAATCTTCCACTGTATTATTATTTATTCGATGTACTCTGATATTCTGTACTCTGATGTAACATTATTATAATGTTTATAAAAGTCTTCTGTTATCTGTTCTGATGTGTTGTATGCCCAAAGTTAGTGTATCCGGCGATTTCCCACGAGGGGAATTTTTGGGTCATTACAAGAACTCTCTCTTCTGTTTCAGCTTGGATTTGAATATTGCTTAGATGTATCGCTTTGACTATCTATCACTTTTTTATGACTACTTTTGGGGACTATGGATTTTTATTTATGTACTCTGATGGTTTTGAGCAAGACAGGTGCTTTTTTTATTTGACGTATTTTGTTCCAGTATTTCCGTATAATGTTGTAACTGAATTTTGAGACCATGATGTTTTCTGTTGGAAAATAAATTTTTAAATTTCCGCTGCTATTTTATATATCTATCTTGTGAGATTCTGTTCTGTTTACCTACAACGCTTCACTGAACTTAATGCATTTTGTTAAAGAGTGACATTAAAGGACGTGGGGTGTCACACTTGTTGTTGTAGCACATATACACATCTGTTTGTGTCCAATCCCTTGTACTTGTTGAGTGCTACATCTCGTTTTGCCACTGGATTGTTTACTTGTGCATCACTGACCATTATCGTAGTGTTTATGTACATGTATATGAATCCATGCAACAGTTTGAGTCCAGCTGCATCTCTTTGGCTTAAACGTGTTTGTCTTATGTCCTGTTTTGTTGGATTGTGCTTTCAGAATATGTGTGTCCTTCCATAATTTGAATGCATTACTTGTTGTATACTTGTTTGTTGTTGTATCCTTGTTTGTGTACATTACTTGCTTCACTGACCTGTATTGGTCTGACTTTGTTCCACCAATTCTTGAGATCCTGCTGTGCATTTCTGAACTTTGTCGATGAGCTTGCAATTGCATGTCCTTTAGCATGCCATATTTGTATTGCTTGAATTTGAAATGTAGCATTTGTACATGGTCAAACAGTGTACATCTTTGACTGACTTTTTCTTGCAATTTTGAGCACTATACATCGTTATGCATGTGCATGTACCACCATATACATACGTATGTATATATATACACATGTGTACATATATATATATGTTTGTATTTGTTGCTTGAGTGTTCATGGATACTTGCAGCATTAAAATGTTGTCAAGCTTCACCTGACACATCATATTGGATATATTAGTCTCTTTCTGACCATATTGCTCTTGCACAAAAAAATATGTGTATATACATACACATGTATGTGTATACATGTATATTGCATATGCAGAATATATATATATATGTGTGTGTGTGTGTGTGAGCACTACAGGCGATGTCTACCTTGTGGTATTTACAGTGAATCACTGTGAATATCACAAGAAGTTTAGACACAAATGGATGTTCATATAAATCAGATCAAGTCATGAAAAATAATGAGAAACACACCAAAATTCTGAAGCAAATAAATTTTTAAAATAAAAATTATGTCTGCTAGAATATACAAATATTTTTTTCCAGTTTACAGTGTGTTTCTTCTATGACAGGTAAGCAGAAGACTGGATTGGCAGTGAGGTAGACAAAAGACAATTGAGTGTAATTGTATATGAGTGTATGAATGTATAATTGAGTGACTGAGTGAACTGTATTAAGGAACAATTTATACAAATGAAATTGAATGTATACGTATTTTTGTGAAATGTACAAATGGTAGAGTTATGAAATCTGTACTATTCAAATGTAGAAATAAAATTTTATATTTAAATAAAATACTATTTGAATATTTAAATTCTTGTGCAGTAGTATTTTATTTAAATATAAATATTATATTCTGTTTGTGATGTATGGAATAGTACAATTATAAACACATTTATAATAATAAATATATGTTTGTTATCATCAAACAAAAATCATAGAATTGTTAGATACAACAGTAATATCTTGTAAAATGTGATTAGGAACAATGAAAATGGAAAGCATACCTCAAGTGACAATGCCCATTCCTTTTTCATTTGTTGAAAGGGAATTCGATGAACTTAAAGCAGCATTGATAGCACATGCTTTTACCACCTGCCTAGCCACAGTGTTGGAGAATGGAGTTTTGATGACAACAACCTTACTTCAATTAATTGGTTATAAAATATATACTAACATTTCTATCTAGAATACATATACAAATATATGCAGGATGTGTATATAGGACTTAAATACTGAAGACTGTACGATTTTAGAGTTCCAACAGATTTAGAATTCAAGAGATCTTCAAGACTCATGAGTAATCAAGTTATCAAGAGTTCAAGAGTTCAAGAATTCAAGAAATATATAGTAATAGAGTCTAGTTATATGTAAGACACTTAATAGCAGTCCAGGTTCAAATTCTGATTCTCAAAATTCTAATTCTAATTTCAAATTGTTTTTCTATCTTACTTGTAACAACCCGAATTTTTATAACATGTTAAAACAAGAAATCAGGGCAGAATTAAATTATAAAAATAAGAATCAAGAGAAACGGGTTGCGCTGTTGCGTTCGTCTCGGAATTCTGGTTGGAAACGAGTCCGAAATTTCGTAAATCGGAGTCCGTATGACCGAGATATGGCCTCTAGAAGTTTCACGAAAAAATCAGAAAACGAAAACAGATTTTCGTTTTTCAAATTTTAGCCCCAAACGGACTGGGCGGGAAATTTCCCGCCCAGCCCCAGGTCGACTGGGGAGTCGACCCCCCCAGGGACCAGGTCGACTGCCCAGTCGACCTGGGTGTCGACCTGGGAGTCGACTTCCCTGGTCGGACCAGGTCGGCCTGGGTGCACCTGCAGGGTCTTGTGGTCTGGTTTGTTGGCCTGTGACGATTTTTGATGGCTCAGATCTAAACTAGGGTTAATCTAAGGGCCTAAACTAGTCCTAACTCCTATAAAAACACCCTAAGACCTAGCCTAATTCACTAAAAATCATTCTAGCAACTAAGTGCTGCCAAAATGCTCCTAAATCATGGCCTCCATCTTCATCATTGAGAGCTTGAGAGTTCTAAACTAAAGCTAAGGCAAAGGAGCAATCTTTCTCCATCAAATCAAGGAGCTACTTACATTCTCAAGGCTTCTAGTGTTGCTACATCATTCCTAGAGCTTCTACAACGATTCTATGACGATTCTTGCTCCTAATTCACTAGCCACGCTTTGTAAGTTCTAGTTACTTTTAGATCTAAACGGTAGTTCTAATGTTGACATGGAATAAAATGAGATGAAACCTAAGTATGCTAGTCTATGTGAATCTAGTCTTGCCTTTCTCTTGAACCTATGACTTTGGGCTATTTCTTAGTGATTAAATCATGCCACTCATGTTGTGTTTGACTTAGTTTATCATGCAAGATTAATCTTGACTTGTGGAAATGTTGGCATGAATCCTTAGAACAATTTGGATTGTGGAATATTCATATGAACTTGACTTGGGGCTTATGCATGTAAAAGAACCTAAACCCCTCATGACCATTTACATGCCTATGATGATGAACCTAGTGTTATGCTATCATACATGCTTGAGGCCAATCCTTTCATGCTATCATACATGCTTGAGGCCAATCCTTTTATGCTATCATACATGCTTGAGGCCAATCTCTTTATGCTATCATACATGATTTGAGGCCAATATGTTGTCATATTATTCCTACTATGTTGACTCGCTTTCACTTGCGTTGGGAACACGCCTTGGGTAGTTTAGGCAAACGTGAGATGGGCTATGAAATTTAACATGAATTAAGTAAAGGGGAAAATGGGCATAAGTGTAAAACGTGGACTTTGTCGTAGCCTAAATTTGACATGAACATGATAAGTAGGAAAACATGAAAGTGGCCAACTCGAGGTTGGGTTGAGTTTGTAGCATAAATCTGCCCGGAACCGCCCGGCAAATCCAGTAGCTACAGACAATAAGACCCAATGTGAGAAGTTGGTCATACCGCGCTCAAAACCGGAGGTTAGACTAGGTTGTGGTGTAAAGCTGCCCGGACCCGCCCGGCGTAACCAGTAACCACAACAAAGTCTAATGTGAGAGGTTGGGGTGCATTAATCTACTTAATGCCACATGATAAGGTTAAGTTAGTTTGACTAATGGCACTTAACCGATATGACATGAATGGGTAGGTTAAGTAAGACCGGACTTGATTACTTAAAGACACATAACCGTATAACATGATTAGCGGATGGGTTAGTTTAACCTAAATGGGTTGATAACACCCGACTGGGATAACGCGATGCGTGGTAGAGTTAAGTAAACCCGCAAGAATGATACTTAACCAATTATAAATACGACTAGTGGACGGGGTTAAGTTAACCTACACTTAACCAATCCGACTCGGTAATTTAATGGGGTTAAGTTAACTTACACTTAACCAATCTGACTTGATGATTTGATAGGGTTAAGTCTCGAACCTCTTAAATATACTTAACCAATCCGACTCGATAATTTAATGGGGTTAAGTTAACCTACACTTAACCAATTTTACTCGGTAATTTGATGAGGTTAAGACAACCTATACTTAACCAATCTGACAAGGTAAATTTGATAGGGTTAAGTTAACCTATAGTTAACCAATCTAACACGGTAAATTTGATAGGGTTAAGTTAATCCATACTTAACCAATCTGACACGATAATCTAGGGTTTAAGTCATGAACGTCTTGATATACTTAACCAACTTGATACATGGTTTGTAGGGCTAAGCCTTGAACTTGAATACTTAGCCAATTTTGACATGGTTCGTAGGCGGGGTAAGTCATGAACTCGAATGACAACACTTAACCCATTAGACAAAACCCTAGTTCAGGGGACTAAGTGGAAAATCATAGTTAATAAGGATAACGGGAAGGGAAACTAAGTGATAAACCTTAGTTAAGGATAACTAAGTAATAATTCTTAGTCAAGACAATTGGACCAGTTCACAGATAGATGAGTAACCTGATACGGTAGGTCATCGTTTAAAACGAAGTCACGAGGAGGAGGGAATGTTTATCTGACTTAGATAAAGGCTCCAGCGAACTGGGTGACGAAGCGATAGCTTCAGGGGACGTGAGGGTACTCTTGGTATCCCTCTGTGAGGTTGCAGATGATCCTCCTGGGCTCACAGATGTTAAGGTCTGCGGTAGAAGAACCAAGGGTATGCCTTGGTTGTTGTGCGAGCAACCTAAAGACTGGGGTGGATTAGCGTGGAGTCGGCGATATCTAGTTTAGCCCTGTGATAGCACGTCGTCGACTACCTACCATCATTAGTCAATCGTGTACGTATGCGGAAAGGCAGAGAACTCCCAACAGACCATATACTTGCTATCTAGTTATGGGTGAGGTTGGCCAATAGGAAAGTGTGGCATGGATGGCCGGAGTATAGTTCTCGTGCCTGATTTTCTTCGATTGCCTTTCAGTAGTTGAGGGAGGGGTCACGTGGGACCATCACCACCGGTAGAAAAACAAACCTTAATATCTGCATCGGCAGGTAACCTAAAGCTCCCGACCGAGTCCTGTATTTCTTGATTAGCCCTGGCACGGGACTTGGATGGCACATTGAGATACATGTGCATCTAGACATGGAAAACGATTCACGATACATACGTGGGAAAAAGGGGCATGGTTGACGGGTAGCGTAATCCCTAGCGGTCCTAGGTGGCTTAAACCCAAACCGAGTTACGAAAACGTTTAGTAGGTAGCGTAATCCCTAGTGGTCCTAGGTGGCATAAATCCTAGCCGAACATTCGAGAATTCATGGTAAGAAAATACAGCTAGATCGAGGGTGACAGTCCAAACGATTTCAAGGATAATGGAACTACGTTGAAGTAGTATAGAACTACGTGAGGAAGCCCGTAGGATTTACGGCAAAGGACTAAACATATACATGGAAAGAAACATACGAGTTGGGAAAACCTACATTAGGTTGACATGGACCATTTCATTGGGCAAGGGACATTTTGTAGCTAACACATGACACGGGTTGGGATACTAGTACGGAAGGTGCAGGGCAAATATACTTGATAGAACCTTGGGGTGTTATACTCAATAGAACCTTGGGATGTTATACTCGATAGAACCTTGGGATGTTATACTTGATTCATAGTGACCGTAGTTTATCTTGATACAGTAGTTCATCCTGTTACCTTGGTTTAGCTTGTCTATCTTGTCATCATCCTTATGTTTACTTTTAGTTTATGCATGTCATGTTACCTTTACCTGTTTTTATGCTGGAAGTAGATAGGACTTACCAGTCTTTATGACTGACCCCATTTTCTTTCGCCTCTTTGTCTTCCGTCCCCCCCCCCACCCCCACAGGTTTTAAGGGAGGAAATACTGTTATTTAGCTCAGACTTCTTCTTCTGCTTCAAGGTCATCATGTATGGCTTGGATTTTTCTTGGCTATGGCTGCTTTACCGTTTTACTTGGGGGAATATTTTAAGACTGTGGTTTTATGCTTCTTTAACTATTGCAAGACAGGTTTCCAATGTAATGGCTTTTAAAGGCATTTTGATGTAAAAGGCTTTAGACCTTATAATTTTATGAGGTAATGAAATTTGGTTTTTCTTCCGCTGTTTTATATGTTCTGTCTTGTAATATTTCTATGCATGTTTACCTAGACAACGCCCCTCCAAAGCTAGTGCATTCCCTTATGAGTGACCCTGGCGGACGTGGGGTGTTACATTTGGTATCCGTGCAGAAGGTTACCAGACTGGGCAAAAGTTTTAAAACCTTCTGAAAACTATTTGAAAACCGTTTACAAAGAAGCATTTTTCAAGGAAAATTTTATTTTTAAAGGCTATTCCCCAAAAGGCCATTAGCATTATCCTTTGTTTCCTTGATTGAATCTCTTTTCCTTTCTTTCCTTCACTTGTAGTCCCAGTGGTTTGAACTGCGACTGATCCTCTTCTAAATACGTCAGTGTTTTCGGTACGATGGAGGCAGTTCTCGAGAGACCTATTACCACGTTACAAGAAAGGATAGTAAGAAAAAGGATAAAGGATACATGCTTAAGGACAAGCAACTTATTGGTATGGCTTAATCCACAAAGGAGGAAAAGGGTGAATGATAAAATCCATGACGAGAGAGAGTATCTCTAGTAGGGTAAAAAGGGAAAGATAGTCAAGTATTATGAGACGAGGACAAGATCATCGAGAGGGCAATTGTATGCTCTCACTGTTAGCGTACCTAAGAAGGATGGTAACGTTTCTGTGAAAGGTTTAGCTTTTCTTCTCTATCATCCCGTCAGGACTTTGTTTTGATCACCGCATCATTTAAGTCTGCTTCGATAGTTGAGTCTCTGCACCTTCGTACTAGCATAGTAGAGGATCCCATTTTTTCCTCAAATCTTGTTGAGGGATCGGTCCATTTATTCATGACTTGTTTGGATTAGAGGACGCCTATGACTTTTTGGAATAATGCTTATGCTTTTAAGCTATGGGTTGAATTCTAAGAATGGAGTGGTTATCCAGTAAGGGTGCCATTCTCGGTTTTGAAAGGAGGGTAGTTAGGCTCTTGACTTACCTCGGTAATACCCTCGAAGTCTCGTGTAACCTTAGGGTTCTGTCATGATTGGTTACCTAGAATCTCTTGATGCATTTGTTGGTAATCCGTTCGAGTAGAGTTCGCTACTAAGGCGGATGGTTCATTTCGCTTGTGCATGAGTTATGGAAATCACTCTAGTAAGTACACTTGGTAAAATGGTTGGCATCTGTTTGTTTTTAAGAGATAAGTTCTTCTGCGTGGAATGCCGTAGAGCGAGTAAATGAGATCCATGATTCACTAGTGAATTTTGGAGAGCTTACATGAAACCATGAGTGCACGGATATGGTTGAGCCAAGTATACTAGAGGGAGAATAAGTAAAAGTGGAACGAGAGGCGACAATGAAGTGAGTTCCAGCCCATATTTGGAAATAGGAGTTAAGAGGCCACGAAATCAGGAAGTTAAAGATGGTCAAAGCACAATGGAATTAAGCTCAAGGAAATGCGACTTAGAAGATTGAAGACAAGATACGCGCATCATATCTCTTTTTAAGAGCATATTCTTGATCCCTGTTTTTTCTGTAGAGCTTACCCGCATGCTATCTTTTATGCATATCCTCTCGATCCTATTCTCGATCTTATTTCTGTTGCAAACTCCATAGGGGGTATGGCTCATCGGTTAATAATAAATGTCAAGGTTTGAAGGTGTCCGTTAGGTTGACTAAACCTTTTGGGCTTTATAGGATATGGGTTTGGTTTAGAAAGGGATTTCTTGTAATCCAAAAGGAGTTTATCTTGCTTATCTTCTCGGTCCTATCTTGAGGACAATAGGTAGAACCCTGTGGATGTAAACATGTATTTGAAAACATGTTATGATTGATATGGTTGCAAGTGGTTGCTCGTGGATGCGCGAATACACACTAGGCACTAGATCGGCTCAGTCACAATTCATATTGCATGAGTGTTTACACTTATTTATGGATGAAATCGAATGTGTTATCATATGAATGCTGCATATGGATGAATGTTTGTGCACACATATAGTGCTTACGTGACTAGGATTATTTGCATACATGTTGGACTCATGACACTAAACATATTTTGCATTAGAAAGATCAATCAGGCCTGATCATTTGCATTAGATAAGGAACATATACACACACTTTCTGGATATGTTCATACAGCATTAGAAATCTCTTAAGGACAATGTTTTCTTGTGGATGATGTTTTGAGTAGATGGATGATGGATGGTAGGATACGTTCTTCCTAATTTGGAGATTTCGGGGACGAAATCCTTTAAGGTGGGGAGAATGTAACAACCCGAATTTTTATAACATGTTAAAACAAGAAATCAGGGCAGAATTAAATTTTAAAAATAAGAATCAAGAGAAACGGGTTGCGCCGTTGCGTTCGTCTCGGAATTCTGGTTGGAAACGAGTCCGAAATTTCATAAATCGGAGTCCGTATGACCGAGATATGGCCTCTAGAAGTTTCACGAAAAAAATCAGAAAACGAAAACAGATTTTCGTTTTTCAAATTTTAGCCCCAAACGGACTGGGTGGGAAATTTCCCGCCCAGCCCCAGGTCGACTGGGGAGTCGACCCCCCCAGGGACCAGGTCGACTGCCCAGTCGACCTGGGTGTCGACCTGGGAGTCGACTTCCCTGGTCGGACCAGGTCGGCCTGGGTGCACCTGCAGGGTCTTGTGGTCTGGTTTGTTGGCCTGTGACGATTTTTGATGGCTCAGATCTAAACTAGGGTTAATCTATGGGCCTAAACTAGTCCTAACTCCTATAAAAACACCCTAAGACCTAGCCTAATTCACTAAAAATCATTCTAGCAACTAAGTGCTGCCAAAATGCTCCTAAATCATGGCCTCCATCTTCATCATTGAGAGCTTGAGAGTTCTAAACTAAAGCTAAGGCAAAGGAGCAATCTTTCTCCATCAAATCAAGGAGCTACTTACATTCTCAAGGCTTCTAGTGTTGCTACATCATTCCTAGAGCTTCTACAACAATTCTATGACGATTGTTGCTCCTAATTCACTAGCCATGCTTTGTAAGTTCTAGCTACTTTTAGATCTAAATGGTAGTTCTAATGTTGACATGGAATAAAATGAGATGAAACCTAAGTATGCTAGTCTATGTGAATCTAGTCTTGCCTCTCTCTTGAACCTATGACTTTGGGCTATTTCTTAGTGATTAAATCATGCCACTCATGTTGTGTTTGACTTAGTTTATCATGCAAGATTTAATCTTGACTTGTGGAAATGTTGGCATGAATCCTTAGAACAATTTGGCTTGTGGAATATTCATATGAACTTGACTTGGGGCTTATGCATGTAAAAGAACCTAAACCCCTCATGACCATTTACATGCCTATGATGATGAACCTAGTGTTATGCTATCATACATGCTTGAGGCCAACCCTTTTATGCTATCATACATGCTTGAGGCCAATCCTTTTATGCTATCATACATGTTTGAGGCCAATCCCTCTATGCTATCATACATGATTTGAGGCCAATATGTTGTCATATTATTCCTACTATGTTGACTCGCTTTCACTTGCGTTAGGAATACGCCTTGGGTAGTTTAGGCAAACGTGAGATGGGCTATGAAATTTAACATGAATTAAGTAAAGGGGAAATGGGCATAAGTGTAAAACGTGGACTTTGTCGTAGCCTAAATTTGACATGAACATGATAAGTAGGAAAACATGAAAGTGGCCAACTCGAGGTTGGGTTGAGTTTGTAGCATAAATCTGCCCGGAACCGCCCGGCAAATCCAGTAGCTACAGACAATAAGAACCAATGTGAGAAGTTGGTCATACCGCACTCAAAACCCGAGGTTAGACTAGGTTGTGGTGTAAAGCTGTCCGGACCCGCCCGGCGTAACCAGTAACCACAACAAAGTCTAATGTGAGATGTTGGGGTGCATTAATCTACTTAATGCCACATGATAAGGTTAAGTTAGTTTGACTAATGGCACTTAACCGATATGACATGAATGGGTAGGTTAAGTAAGACCAGACTTGATTACTTAAAGACATCTAACCATATAACATGATTAGCGGATGGGTTAGTTTAACCTAAATGGGTTGATAACACCCGACTAGGATAACGCGATGCGTGGTAGAGTTAAGTAAACCCGCAAGAATGATACTTAAGCAATTATAAATACGACTAGTGGACGGGGTTAAGTTAACCTACACTTAACCAATCCGACTCGGTAATTTAATGAGGTTAAGTTAACTTACACTTAACCAATCTGACTTGATGATTTGATAGGGTTAAGTCATGAACCTCTTAAATATACTTAACCAATCCGACTCGATAATTTAATGGGGTTAAGTTAACCTACACTTAACCAATTTTACTCGGTAATTTGATGAGGTTAAGACAACCTATACTTAACCAATCTGACACGGTAAATTTGATAGGGTTAAGTTAACCTATAGTTAAACAATCTGACACGGTAAATTTGATAGGGTTAAGTTAATCCATACTTAACCAATCTGACACGATAATCTAGGGTTAAGTCATGAACGTCTTGATATACTTAACCAACTTGATACATGGTTTGTAGGGCTAAGCCTTGAACTTGAATACTTAGCCAATTTTGACATGATTCGTAGGCGGGGTAAGTCATGAACTCGAATGACAACACTTAACCCATTAGACAAAACCCTAGTTCAGGGGACTAAGTGGAAAATCGTAGTTAATAAGGATAACGGGAAGGGAAACTAAGTGATAAACCTTAGTTAAGGATAACTAAGTAATAATTCTTAGTCAAGACAATTGGACCAGTTCACAGATAGATGAGTAACCTGATACGGTAGGTCATCGTTTAAAACGAACTCACGAGGAGGAGGGAATGTTTATCTGACTTAGATAAAGGCTCCAGCGAACTGGGTGACGAAGCGGTAGCTTCAGGGGACGTGAGTGTACTCTTGGTATCCCTCTGTGAGGTTGTAGATGATCCTCCTGGGCTCACAGAGGTTAAGGTCTGCGGTAGAAGAACCAAGGGTATGCCTTGGTTGTTGTGCGAGCAACCTAAAGACTGGGGTGGATTAGCGTGGAGTCGGCGATATCTAGTTTAGCCCTGTGATAACACGTCGTCGACTACCTACCATCTTTAGTCAATCGTGTACGTATGCGGAAAGGCAGAGAACTCCCAACTGACCATATACTTGCTATCTAGTTATGGGTGAGGTTGGCCAATAGGAAAGTGGGGCATGGATGGCCGGAGTATAGTTCTCGTGCATGATTTTCTTGGATTTCCTTTCAGTAGTTGAGGGAGGGGTCACGTGGGACCATAACCACCGGTAGAAAAACAGACCTTAATATCTGCATCGGCAGGTAACCTAAAGCTCCCGACCGAGTCCTGTATTTCTTGATTAGCCCTGGCACGGGACTCGGATGGCACATTGAGATACATGTGCATCTAGACATGGAAAACGATTCACGATACATCCATGGGAAAAAGGGGCGTGGTTGACGGGTAGCGTAATCCCTAGCGGTCCTAGGTGGCTTAAACCCAAACCGAGTTACGAAAACGTTTAGTAGGTAGCGTAATCCCTAGTGGTCCTAGGTGGCATAAATCCTAGCCAAACATTCGAGAATTCATGGTAAGAAAAAACAGCTAGATCGAGGGTGACAGTCCAAACGATTTCAAGGATAATGGAACTACGTTGAAGTAGTATAGAACTACGTGAGGAAGCCCGTAGGATTTACGGCAAAGGACTAAACATATACATGGAAAGAAACATACGAGTTGGGAAAACCTACATTAGGTTGACATGGACCATTTCATTGGCAAGGGACATTTTGTAGCTAACACTTGACATGGGTTGGGATACTAGTACGGAAGGTGCAGGGCAAATATACTTGATAGAACCTTGGGGTGTTATACTCAATAGAACTTTGGGATGTTATACTCGATAGAACCTTGGGATGTTATACTTGATTCATAGTGACCATAGTTTATCTTGATACAGTAGTTCATCCTGTTACCATGGTTTAGCTTGTCTATCTTGTCATCATCCTTATGTTTACTTTCAGTTTATGCATGTCATGTTACATTTACCTGTTTTTATGCTGGAAGTAGATAGGACTTACCAGTCTTTATGACTGACCCCGTTTTCTTTCGCCTCTTTGTCTTCCGTTCCCCCCCCCCCTACAGGTTTTCAGGGAGGAAATACTGTTATTTAGCTCGGACTTCTTCTTCTGCTTCAAGGTCATCATGTATGGCTTGGATTTTTCTTGGCTATGGCTGCTTTACCGTTTTACTTGGGGGAATATTTTAAGACTGTGGTTTTATGCTTCTTTAACTATTGCAAGACAGGTTTCCAATGTAATGGCTTTTAAAGGCATTTTGATGTAAAAGACTTTAGACCTTATAATTTTATGAGGTAATGAAATTTGGTTTTTCTTCCGCTGTTTTATATGTTCTGTCTTGTAATATTTCTGTGCATGTTTACCTAGACAACGCCCCTCCAAAGCTAGTGCATTCCCTTGTGAGTGACCCTGGCGGAGGTGGGGTGTTACATTACTTATGATTTCAAATATAAGTTTCAGATGTAGTTATATTATTTTATAGTAATATAGTTTTAAACCTTATAAATTTATAAATATGTTTATATAATATATTACTATGTTTTCATATGATTTTACACTTTAGATTACTCATTTATATCACTAAGTTTTAATTCAAGAATTTAACATATACGTTTAAACACTTGAAAAATAAGTTTTAAAAATAAAAAAAATATGTATATATGTCGACTACATATATGGGTATGTCGAAATACAACTGTCAGAAACTCAATTTTCAAAGGAAGTGTCTTTTCACTATTTGTAACGTTCCAGAAACATTGCAACCTTTCAAATCTTATAAATAGGAATTGATTTCGATTTTTTAAAATATCTTCTTCTCCATCTTCACCCCTCTTCATCCCACCGTTATTCTTTATCATTTTATTGATTTCTACACTTCTGCTTCGCCGATTTCTACTCAAATTATATAAAACTTCTTCTTTTCTGACTCTCTATTCACTACTCTATAAATTGAAGTGCTATTGAAGAGTTATAGGGTTGTTGTAATCATTTGGGAAGTGTTTGGGAAAGGATGTGTTCCTTGTAGCCCTGAAATCAAGGAAAGAGGGCGGTGTTAACCTTGTAGCCGTAGAATCAAGGGTGTTTGGAGCGGTGTTAACCTTGTAGCCGTGAAATCAAGGGGATTATACTTGGATATTGCTAATAAAAAAACTTTGTGCAATCCAACGTTGCGTAGGACTGGACGTAGGAGTAATCCGAACCAGTATAAAATCAGGTGTGTTCTTTCCTATTCTGCATTTTATATTTATCTGTTTTTATGTTTGTGATTGATTTTATGTCTGTGATCATCTCTGTTGTGTGTGATTCATATAGTAAATCATTTAAGTTTAAGATTTTCATAAATTCCTTATAAACACTATTCACCTCCCTTTAGTGTTAATCTTGCCTTAAAATCCGCCTTTCACAATCCCTAACAATTGGATCAGAGCGTAGGTTTTCAAAAAGTTCATAATTGGCAACCAACACTGGTAATAATAGTTCTTTTATAGAGGGTCAGACCTTTGTTAGACCGCCACTGTTTAATGGCAGTAATTATTCATATTTGGTATGTAGAATGAAAATATTTTTACAATTAGTAGGATAAGACATATGGAATAGTACACGGACCGAATATGTTGAACCCACTACTAATTTTGCATAACGGAGTTGTGAACAAAAGACTACTGCATAAATAAATTCTAAAGCCATGAATATGTTGCTCTGTTCATTAGGGAGAAACGCGTTTAATAGAGTGTCAGTTTGTAAATCTGCTTATGAAAAATGGAGAACATTACAAGTCAGTCATGAAGGAACCAATAAAGTTAAACAGATAAAGATATCATTGCTAATTAATCAGTTTGAGTTATTTAAAATTAATGAGAATGAATCTATTTCCGATATGTATTGCAGATTCCAAGAGATCATGCATTCATTAATAGCATTGGGAAGAAACTTATTCAGAAGAAGACCAAGTCAGAAAAATATCGAGTTCATTGACTCTAAAATGGGATCAGAAAACATTGGTAATTAAAGAAGCCAATAATGTTAGTGAAATGAAGATTGAGGAGTTAATTTCGAATTTGATGTCTTTTGAAGTTCAATTACAAAAAAGAAAAGAAAATAAGGCAATAAAAAGAAATCCATTGCATTTAAAGCAACAAAGAATGGTTCTGATTTAAGCAGTGAAGACAATGAAGAAATTGCTTTAATGACAAGGAATTTCAAAAAATTCCTGAAATATCAGAGAAGAAATAATTTTCAGAGAAATAATCAAGGGAGTTCAGGAAGAAATGATGATCGATATTATAACTGCAACAAACCAGGCCATATAAAAAGAACGTGTCCATATCCAAATAAAACAACTCAACAAACAGATAATGGTAATTCGTCAAAGAAAAGAAAGAGGGCATACTCAACAACTTTAGATGATTCAAATTCATCATCAATTGATGAAGAACCAGAAACCAGAAATTCAAATATGTGTTTCAAAGCGATTCATAATTCAAAAAATATCGAAGAAATGGATCTAAAACCAGGTACACCTTAACTAATTTTTAATTTTTTAGTTGAATGGATGTTTTGATTGTTTTGTTTGTTTACTTTGTTTGAATTTTAAATTTAAATTTTAAAATTCAAACTTGAACTTTAAATTAAAATTTGGAATAATAAATCTGAAATATGAAACATTAATATAATAAAACATGCGTCCTTAGAATTTCAACATGTATGTCGACACACATAATTACATATATCGATTTAAAGGTCTGTAAATGAAATTCAAATTTTGAATTTCAAAAGTTTAAACTTTCAAACTTCCCTCCAATTTTTCACCTACTCCCAAGGTATGAAAAGGTGTCACTGATTTCAGAAAAGTTGTGTCCGTTCGATCTCTATTTATATATCTATTCAATCTTATTCTTTGTACCCCTCATTCAAAATTCGAACAACTCTCTTCATATCTATAGTCTTCAAAAACAAATCTTTAGTGGCTTCCTTTAGCACTCCTCAAACAATAAGAATATCCAAAAACATCAAAGGATATCTCTACAATGATAGAGAAGCAAAAAATGCCTACGTTGACTAACTAGCAAATGGAAAAGCCAATATGGGAGCCTTCGCCATCTTTAAATATATTCCATCTTACAATCTTCATTCTTTTTTCGAAGAAAATGGAGTTTTGAGTCTAATAGATTCACGGGATAACAACGAAGTATATTATCCTAATCTTGTCAAAATGTTCTATGCAAATCTAAATTGTGGCTTTTACGAAGGAAATGAAGATCAAATATGGAGTAGAGTAAAAGGCACTTGAATTGTTTTAAATTGTGAAATCTTGGGTAATATCTTGAATTGTAAGAGCACGGGCATGGAGTTTTCAGATTTCGAAATCGATGAAACGGATTTGGAAACCTTTCATCACTTATTTGAAAGTGATGCTTATTTGGAATTCAAAAATCTCTTTTTCAGCCCAAAAGCAAGAATTGTCAACCTCCTCCATCAACATACCATCACTCCTCGTTCCGGAAACTTCAACAATCCTACCCTCAAAGTCCAAAAAGCACTCTTTGCTATTATTGGTGTTTATGACATCAATTGGGCCGATGTGATTTTAAAAGAATTTAAGAACAAAGAAATGTCAACAAGAGAAAACACTCTTTATTATGGAGTTTACCTTACTCGAATTTTCAAATATTTCGGTGTTGATTTCAAAGGAGAAGAATTTGTATCAAGAAAGGTATTTGACCCCACAAATAAATGTCTTATGAAAATTCCATTCACCTTCAAGCCTTATGAGACATTTGAAGATAAATAAGCTCGAATGCAACAAGAACAAGATCTTATGGATATCAAAGAAGAAGAAATCTCTTTGGAAAGTGTAGAGTGTCCATCAAATTCTAGAAACATTTCCAAAGAAATGCTTGTCCAAAATCATGCAAAATTAGCCAAGAACCAAAAGAAGCTCAAAAAAACTCTTACTCATATGTCTAAATTTGTTGGCAACATAGGAAGAAAATGTAACAACCCGAAAATCTGAACCAGTTTGAAAATTTTATTTTAAGGAATTTAGCTGAAAAATTAGTCCGGATTTAAAATTTCAAAATTTAAATAATTTATAAACAATTAAAAATGGTCATTTCAAACGACCTCGGAATCCGACGAAACCACTTTCGTTGGAACCGGAATGTCGAATAATGGTTGAGTTGAATTTTCCAGAATTTTTCATATTAATCCGTGACCGTGGCAGAGAGATATGTGTTCTGCAAATTGCAGTCAATTTAGATCGACTGAAAAATAGCCATTTTACAAACGGGCTCAGAATCGAACGAAATAAATTTTGTTGTGATCGTATTGTCATAAGAAAGCCAAAAATAATTTTTCTGGATTTTTCTGAGCTAGTATGTGGCCCCGGTGGAATTAACAAGTACGTTCGAATTTAAATTAAATAATTTATTTTAAAAATAAAAGAAACATGTGTATAACTTCGGAATTGGAATTCGGGGATAGCGCCATCGCGTTCAGAAGGCGTCAAAACGTATAGATCGACAGTCGTTGAGCGCGAATCGGAGTTCGGACGGAAAATCACTATTTTCGGGAATTAATTAAATAAATAAAAAACCCTAGAGAATACGCACCGTATAAATACGGCTGTATACTACTTCTTCTTCCCCGATTACACAGCCGCCTAACCCATTTCAGCACAGAATTTCAAACTCCGATTTCTCACCCATCTCTCAACGAAAATCCGCAAATAAATACACGTTTTGAAGCTCTCCGCGAGCTCTTCGATTAGGTACCCACCATCACCTCCCCCGTGCCCTGTAGCGCCGCCACCGTCGCCACGAAGTAGCCGTCGTCGCACCCCTACGGGGCCCACCAGACACGTGCGCACGCCACCACTCTCCCGGCGCAAGTCGACCTCTCCTAGACCGACAACCTCCAGCAATCGGTTCGACGTTTCATTGACTACAACTCCTGCAAACTGAAATCAAAGTTTTGAACAATAGTGGGTTCTAAGGTAAATTTAATTTCAGGTTTTGCCACTCTTTTAAGCGTTACTCTGTCAGTTGTTAAAAGTCAGAACCGTTCAAACATCAATAACTAACACATACAGACTCCGAATCTGAAAATTTCAGATCCGTTAGGACCGTGACGACGAGTAGGATCTGCTGTGATTGATTGGAGCATTCTGAAATTATTTTAACCTCTTATTATTTTCTTATCCAGTCAAGGTGAGTATTCACTTTAAATTAAATTAAGTTAATTTAATTTATACTACATGATGTGACTCTGCTATGATCAAATCTGTGTGTGTATGCTATGACTAAACCTATGTATGTATCCTAGATCTAATGTTGTGATAAGAATTTATGCTTTGTTTGGATTTGTTATGATTGAGATCTATGTCACACAATGGGGATTCCTTCGTATTCAGATCTATAAATATCAAATTAAGTTAGATTTAATTTAGATTGAAAATAAATAAATAAATCCAATCCTTAAATATAGTTGGTTGACACCAAAATTGGACATTATGTGGTTAGAGAATGATTAAAACAAAAATTCTCATCTTTGTTTATTTATTCAGATGGCACAAAATTGGACATCCTGTGTAATTGGAATTGTATGTAAACAAAAATGTCAAAATAGATTTTTACATTAAAATAGAAAATGTCAAGATAGAATTTTATGTTTAATAAAGGATTACCTTTTGTTTGCATTCCTTGATGTGAAAAAAAAGGGTCAAACGAGAAAGTTACATTAACAAGTAAGGAATTTGACATAGAATATTAATTTACATTTTTATATGTAAATAGAAATATAATATTCACTGTATGTTAAAATATACATTTTTCATAATGTAAATAAAAGTAGAATTTTTATCGTATGGAAATTTACAATTTTGCTAATGTAAATATGTAGAATATTCAACGTAGGGAAAATTTACATTTTTGTTAAGGTAAATAAAAGAGAATGTCATCGTATGAAAATTTACATTATTCTTAATGTAAATAAAAAGAAACCCACCGTATGTTAAATTAAAAAGAAATTCACCGTATGTTAGTTAACATTATTTTTAATGTTAAAGGGAATTACACCGTATGACATGAAAAATTAACATTTTATTTAATGTTAATATTAAGTAATTTCACTGCATGAAGGTTTATCATTTTTTTAATGTTAATAATAAGTATTTTTACCGCATATGTAAATTAACATTTTTAATGTTAGTGTCATAAAATTTACCACATAAGTAAATTAACATTTTTAATGTTAATATTATGAAGATTATAACGTAGAATGACTTTAACATTATTTTTAATGTTAATAATTGAGAATTTACACCATATGACTTTAACATTATTTTTAATGTTAATAATGAAGTATTCACACCGTAGGATGACATTAACATTTTAGTGTTAATATTAAAAAGAATAACACCGTAGGGCGAGTCAACATTATTATTTTTATGTTAATTAAGGGTAATTTAACCATAGGATGAAGTGGACATTAACATTTTAATGATTGATATTAAGGAATACATCGTAGTATGAAGTTTACATTATTTTTAATGTTAATAACATAAAAGAATTTGATCGTACGATGAGTTAACATTATTTTTAATGTTAATATAAAGTAATTTCACCGCATGAAAAATTAACATCTTATTTAATGTTAATAATGAGTAATTTCACCGCATGTATGAATTTACATTATTGTCAATGTAAATTAAATAGTAAATTTAACCGTAGGAAAATTTCACATTTTTATTAGGGTGACTAAAAATAATTCAATCGTAGGATGATTAACATTATTTTATAATGTCAACATAAAAGAGAATTGACCGTAGGAATTAACATTATTTTATAATGTCAACATAAAAGAGAATTGACCGTAGGAATTAACATTATTTTATAATGTCAACATAAAAGAGAATTGACCGTAGGTATTAACATTATTTTATAATGTCAACATAAAAGAGAATTGACCGTAGGTATTAACATTTATTTTTAATGTTAATATTAAATGAATTACTTCGTAGGAAAATTACATTGTTTTATATAATGCAAATAAAAATAAAAAAAAGGAGAATTAACAGTAGGATTGATTTACATTATTCTTAATGTAAATAAAAAAGAGAATTTAACTGTAGGATAGCGTTAACATTATTTTTAATGTTGATATAAATGAATTTAACCGTAGGTACAGGTTTACATTTTATTCAATGTAAATAAAATAAGAGCGTGATATGTATTGAAAGATTACATTTTATTTAATGTAAATAAAAGTAAGATTATGCGCCGTTAAATAAGAAGTTAAATTATTTTAAATAATTATGACAAGAATTAGCCGTTATAAAATAATATAACGACATGAAATAGTTTTTCCAAAACACAAGTATGCGAGGTTATTTGGGAAGTCCGAGATACTCTCATCCCAAATTAAACCAAACGACGTTGAAGGATCGAAGTATGAGATGACGTGAAGGCCGTAAATCTTCCCTCGAATGGACGGTGACCAAGGTCCTGAATTGATTTGCTCCCAATTCAAAGGTTAAGGTAATTTCCCAAACGTATGTGTCAATTTCACGGTTTAGACTTTCGCTCAGACCCAGAGCATAAGTTTTAAATGGAACGTGTGTCCAACATTGGACTCCTTTATATTTCATTTGTTGATTTTCTGTCGAGTGTACGAATGTTGGTGGTAGAGAATTTATTCACTACTTAACACCCTTTTGTACAATTGACGGAGAATCGATAGTGTGATATGGAGTGTCAGTGTGGCATACTAAGATGCAATGATCAAGGTTTCTTGTTGAAAAGCAGAACCTTGTGGTGATGATCAGAGCATGGCCTATTTTAGGCGTAGCTTTGTGTAACGTAACTTCGCGAGCCTCACCCACCGGTTGAGTCAAAAACGGGCGAAGGGAACGCAGGGAGAGCAGCACATTTCTTTCTAGATATAGTGATGTCAGGGACCTACCAGCGCTGACATTTTACTCAAGTGGATGATGGAATTTTCGAGGCCTCGGTATTAGGTCCTATAGGACCGGGAAACGTGTGTTCAGGAATTGCCAATCCGCTAAGCTGTATTTGCGGACCGGCCCTGCAGCTATCCAAGGGTTCTCTGCGGGGAATCCTGAGGCATTAGCTAGAGTGTCTCGAATCGGTAAGGAGCTCCGCCCTAGCCTTGACTTATGATGGAAACCAAAATCCAAATACGATCCGACGAATTTGATTGTATTACTAGTACGGAAGCATAGTATATGGTAGCTATGTTTCCTAGGATTAATACATTTACCTTGAAATGTTTTATATACACTAGTAATAATATTAGATGCGTAGTTGCCGTACTTAGCATGTTTAATCACCATAAGGTAAAACCCTATCCTCTGGTGTGCGTTGCATTGTGTGATGGGACTTGGGTCTTCTGGTGATTCCATTTTTCCAAAAGCATCGCGATATTTCACGTTGTTCTTATTTTTTTTTTCATGACACCTTAAATTATGCACGGCAACCCATTGGATAAAACCCGTTCCGCGTTAGCGGCGTGGTCTTTGGGTTTGCCATCTTATTAGTTGTTAAAGTAGTTAAGAATTCTCACACCAGCCCCGCGACTGACCCATAGTTTGTTTCACCTTTTTTTTTGCAAACTTGGGTGCCCTCCTTTCTACACGGGCAGCCAAGTAACGGGTATTCTTTTGCTTGGAGTCTTTTCTTTGGAGCTACTTATCATTTTCCTTGGGCCAGCTTTTGACGTAGAGGTGATGACTTGGAGCTACGAAGACTTTCTATCATTTTCTTTTATCGCATTTCCTTTTTCATTTCAAACATTAGACTTATTTCCATTTCATGTCATTTATTTTGGAATTGGAATTTATGTCATTTTTCTGCAAACTTGATGTAATAACTTAGAATTCTGTGACTGTGGATTTTCTATTGCTGATGACATTATATCTCCGCTGCTATGATGTTGTTACTATATGGATTTCCTGTACTATGTTGTTTCTGTGACTTGTTATATTATATTTATGTTGTATTCCAAATGATAATCTCTTACTTTCATTCCCGTGGAAGTTTGGGGTCATCACAGTTGGTATCAGAGCTTTGGTTTACAAAGCGGAATATAACATATTTATAATAATTCGTTTACGTAGAATCACATTATTCTACGGCGAACATTTCATAAGAATACGTAATAGTCAGTCACTTTATCACCATCTTTCATCCATCCTTTTATCTTATCACTTCTTAAAAATCATCATCGTTAAAGTTGTTCTGACTCTTTCCTTGATTGTACAGAACTAACTTAAAATGAGTACCGCTGCTGCTAGAGCTGCTAGAGCTAGAAGAATGCAGAATACCACTATGACTGAGGAGCCCACTGTCCAACAACAACCACCACCGCCGCCACCCTTTGACTTGGATAAGGTGGCAAAGAAGTTCAAGAACTTAGGTGGAGTTCCATTCACCGGTTCAGAGACCGTGGTACAAGCTCAGGCGTGGCTGAAAAATTGTGAAAAGATATTTGGAGGATGTGGGCTAGATGATCAGAGAAAGAGATTCACTACAGCATGGAATCTTCAAGGTGAAGCGCAAAACTGGTAGGAGGTGGTCAACATTGGAGGCAACGAAGATAATATGTCTTGGGACAGATTTAAGGAGCTTTTCAACGACAAATACATTCCGAGGCAGGAGGTAGAAAGGCTGCACGACGAGTTCGCCAATCTGAAGCAAGGCGACAAGTCCATCTCAGAATAGTTCATAGATTCGAGGACCTTTCCCGTTATGCCCCTGAACTGATTCGAGATGACTTTAAGAAGAACAAGAGATTCATAAATGGGCTTGCGAGGAAATATATTGATAGAGTCACTGCCCACATCGACCTTTCCTTCAATAAGATGGTGGAGTTCGCTTGCCGTTATGAAGAGAATGACAAGAAGGGTTCTCAGCAGGACAGAGAGAGGAGCTTAGCCAACAACAACAAAAGGAAGCAGCCGGAGAAAAAGACTGAAGGGAGTAGTTCGGGAGCCGCTAAGAAGGGGGATAAGTCAAAGGTGCAATGTTTTAACTGCCAGCAACTTGGACATTATAGCTCGGAGTGCAAGAATCCGAAGAAGGCTAGGAGTGATAGCACCAAAGACTGCTACAACTGCCACAAGAAGGGTCACATCAAATCCAACTGCCCACTTTTGAGAGGAGCTCAGGTTGCACATGTCTATGAGGGAGCAGGTACACCATCTTCCTCCGCACCTACTGAGGGAGGTAAGCCTAATGTTCTAGATGGTACTGTTTCTATTAAAAATATCCCTGTCACTGCTTTGTTTGACACTGGCGCATCAAGAAGCTTTATATCTAGGAATACAGTCAGTAAACTAAAATTGAAACAAAGAAACCTTAAGGAGCCTATAGATGTTCACAATCCTGTAGGGGGTTCATCGTCCTTGATTTGTACTGCAGGGTGCCTGTTTCCTACTCTTATTTTCGGTTTCCTTTTGACTTGATCGTTATGGATTTTTCCGAGTTTGATATCATCCTTGGTCTTGATTGGCTAACAAAATATGACGTTGAAGTGCTATGCTCAGAAAGAATAGTAAAGGTGAAAACAGGGCTTGGAAATACTGTTACTATACCTTGCCATGGCTCGAAATCTGATAGAAAGGAATTTTGGTCTTCCCTCGAGATCACTCCTATTTCTCTAGAGAATATTCCCGTGGTCAAAAATTACGCGGATGTATTTGAAGAAGTAGACAGCTTACCGCCACGAAGGGAAATCGATTTCAGAATTGATCTGGTTCCAAACGCAAGGCCTGTAGTTCATGCTGTCCGAAGAATGACCCCTAAAGAAAAAGAGGAGTTGCAAAACCAAACTAAACAGCTTTTATGGAAGGGACTAATCCAGCCTAGTTTTTCCGAATGGGGCGCAGCTGTGGTGTTTGTCCCCAAGTCTGACGGTACTCTAAGGCTCTGCGTGGATTACCGCGACCTTAATAAACAAACATTGAAGAACAAATACCCCTTGCCTCGCATAGATGATTTGATGGACCAATTAAATGGGGCCAAGGTGTTTTCGAAGATGGACCTAGCCATAGGTTTTCACCAACTCCGCATAGCTGAAGAATGCATTCCTTTGACCACTTTCAGAGGCCCTGACACATTCTACGAATGGTTGGTGATGCCGTTCGGGCTGTGCAATGCTCCAGCCTACTTTGTTAACTTGATGAATAGGTTCTTCCGCGAGGTCCTAAATAAATTCGTCCTAGTCTTCATTGATGATATTCTTATCTATTCTAAAACTAAGGAGGAGCATGAAAGGCATATAAGTGAAGTATTGGAGATTCTGCGAAGAAATATTTTAAAAGCAAAATTTTCAAAATGCACATTTTGGCAAGAGGAGGTAAAATTCTTGGGCCATGTTGTGTCAAAAGAAGGAATTGCAGTTAACCCAAGTAAAATTGCCGCCATTCGAGATTGGAAGCAGCCCCGTACACCCACCGAAGTAAGAAGCTTCCTAGGTTTGGCTGGATATTATAGAAAATTTGTCAAAAACTTTTCCAAGTTGTCTGGCCCATTAACAAAACTCACCAAAAAGCACACCAAGTTCAATTGGACATCGGATTGCGAGGAGGCTTTTCAAAAGCTAAAAGTGAGTTTGACCACTGCTCCCGTATTAACCATCATCGATGGCAACCAAGATTTAAAAGTCTACACCGACGCTTCTCAAGCTGGTGGCCTTGGAGCAGTACTGATGCAAAGGGGCAAGGTTGTTGCATATGCGAGCCGTCAATTAAAGCCACATGAGAAGAATTATCGTGTGCATGACTTAGAGTTGTTGGCGGTAGTCTTTGCTTTGAAAATCTGGAGACATTATCTTTTGGGCGAAAAATTTGAATTATTCACAGATCACCAATCCTTGAAATATCTCTTCGATCAAAAAGATTTGAATTTAAGGCAGCAACGGTGGCTAGAATTTCTTGCGGCATATGATCTCGACATCTTATATACGTCGGGGAAAGCCAATGTTGTGGCAGACGCACTCAGTAGAAAGGCTGACATGGTCGCAAGCCTCATCATTACCCCTTCTTTGATTGATAAAATTTCTTCCCTTCAAAAAGATGATGAGTTTGTTCAAAGAATTATTAAAAGAATTCAAGAAGGTGAAAGCACGAGCTCCCAAATAGATCGAAAAGGAGTTCTTAGGTTGCACGGGCGGATCTGTGTTCCAAACATCCGAGGGCTCATAAGGGAAGTTTTAGACGAAGGGCACAAATCAAAGCTTAGCATCCATCCAGGCGTGAGCAAGATGTATCGAGATCTTAAGCGCACGTTTTGGTGGAGGTCTATGAAGAGGGATATATCCATTTATGTGAGTAGATGTCCTACATGCCAACGAGTAAAGAGCGATCAACAAAAGCCTGCAGGATTGTTGCAACCATTACCGGTTCCAGAAGGGAAGTGGGACCAAATCTCCATGGATTTTATAGATGGTTTGCCCCGTACTAGGAAAGGGAATGACAGCATTTGGGTGATCGTGGATCACTTCACCAAAACCGCTCATTTCATACCTGTCAAGTCCACTAGAACTGCTCAAAGTCTGGCACAAATTTATTGCAAAGAAATCGTCAGGCTACATGGGTAATAAAACTAAATCTTTCCTTTTCATCCTTTTTGAAATGAAAAATTTTCATGTCTAATCAAAGAAAATATTTCGTGTTAAACAGAGTTCCTAGCTGTATTGTTAGCGACCGTGATCCTATCTTCACTAGCAAGTTTTGGGAAGCATTCCAAAATGAGTTGGGAACGAAGTTAAACCTTAGTACCGCATACCACCCTCAGACAGATGGCCAAACTGAGAGGGTGAATCGCATTCTTGAAGATTTGTTGCGAGCTTGCATACTTGATTTTGGAGGTTCTTGGGAGGATCACTTGCATTTAGTTGAATTCTCATATAACAACAGCTATCAAGCAAGTTTGAAGATGTCTCCATTCGAAGCCCTATATGATAAGCCATGTAGATCGCCAGCCTGTTGGGTTGAAAAAGGAGATCGCCTTGTTTTGGGTCCAGACATGGTCCGAGAAGCTTCAGACAAAGTTGACAAAATTAAGAAGCGATTACTGGCTGCGCAAAGCCGACAGAAAAGCTATGCAGATAAGCGTAGAAGAGATTTACAATTCTCTGTTGGTGACCATGTGTACTTGAAGGTTTCTCCACTAAGGGGTGTGATTCGATTTGGAAAGTTTGGGAAATTGGCACCGAGATTCATTGGTCCATTCCCTATTCTTGAAAGGATTGGTACTCTTGCTTATCGAGTGCAGTTGCCCGACTGGTTGCCAGGGGTGCATGATGTATTTCATGTGTCCCAACTCCACCAGCATGTGCATGATCCAGATTTGATTGAAGATAAACTAAATCAACAAGTCATGGATATTACTCCAAGTCTAACAGTGAGGAAAGAGCCGATAAAGATTATTAGCAAGGAAACCCGAGCTGTGAGGAATAAAAGAATCAATCTAGTCAAAGTACAGTGGAGTAGTGATCCTAGAGTCTGCACTTGGGAAACGGAGGAGAGTATCAAACAGGCCTATCCCAAATGTAGAGTGGATATCTCCGATTAGACTTTGTTTTGAGGTACGCTTAATCATTTCATTATTCTCTGTGTTGTTCCCTACTCTTCTATTTCTCCTTTTTCCTTTTCGAGGACGAAAAGTTCTTAAGGAGGGGAGATTGTAACAACCCGAAAATCTGAACCAGTTTGAAAATTTTATTTTAAGGAATTTAGCTGAAAAATTAGTCCGGATTTAAAATTTCAAAATTTATAAACAGTTAAAAATGGTCATTTTTCAAACGACCTCGGAATCCGACGAAACCACTTTCGTTGGAACCGGAATGTCGAATAATGGTCAAGTTGAATTTTCCAGAATTTTTCATATTAATCAGTGACCGTGGCAGAGAGATATGTGTTCTGCAAATTGCAGTCAATTTAGATCGACTGAAAAATAGGCATTTTACAAATGGGCTCAGAATCGAACGAAATAAATTTTGTTGTGATCGTATTGTCATAAGAAAGCCAAAAATAAATTTTCTGGATTTTTCTGAGCTAGTATGTGGCCCCGGTGGAATTAACAAGTACGTTTGAATTTAAATTAAATGATTTATTTTAAAAATAAAAGAAACATGCGTATAACTTCGGAATTGGACTTCGGGGTTAGCGCCATCGCGTTCAGAAGGCGTCAGAACGTATAGATCGACAGTCGTTGAGCGCGAATCGGAGTTCAGACGGAAAATCACTATTTTCGGGAATTAATTAAATAAATAAAAAACCCTAGAGAATACGCACCGTATAAATACGGCTGTATACTACTTCTTCTTCCCCGATTACACAGCCACCTAACCCATTTCAGCACAGAATTTCAAACTTCGATTTCTCACCCATCTCTCAACGAAAATCCGCAAATAAATACACGTTTCGAAGCTCTCCGCGAGCTCTTCGATTGGGTACCCACCATCACCTCCCCCGTGCCCTGTAGCGCCGCCACCGTCGCCACGAAGTAGCCGCCATCGCACCCCTGCGGGGCCTACCAAACACGTGCGCACGCCACCACTCTCCCGGCGCAAGTCGACCTCTCCTAGCCCGACAACCTCCAGCAATCGGTTCGACGTTTCATTGACTACAACTCCTGCAAACTGAAATAAAAGTTTTGAACAATAGTGGGTTCTAAGGTAAATTTAATTTCAGGTTTTGCCACGCTTTTAAGCGTTACTCTGTCAGTTGTTAAAAGTCAGAACCGTTCAAACATCAATAACTAACACATACAGACTCCGAATCTGAAAATTTCAGATCCGTTAGGACCGTGACGACGAGTAGGATCTGCTGTGATTGATTGGAGCATTCTGAAATTATTTTAACCTCTTATTATTTTCTTATCCAGTCAAGGTGAGTATTCACTTTAAATTAAATTAAGTTAATTTAATTTATACTACATGATGTGACTCTGCTATGATCAAATCTGTGTGTGTATGCTATGACTAAACCTGTGTATGTATCCTAGATCTAATGTTGTGATAAGAATTTATGCTTTGTTTGGATTTGTTATGATTGAGATCTATGTCACACAATGGGGATTCCTTCGTATTCAGATCTATAAATATCAAATTAAGTTAGATTTAATTTAGATTGAAAATAAATAAAAAAATCCAATCCTTGAATATAGTTGGTTGACACCAAAATTGGACATTGTGTGGTTAGAGAATGATTAAAACAAAAATTCTCATCTTTGTTTATTTATTCAGATGGCACAAAATTGGACATCCTGTGTAATTGGAATTGTATGTAAACAAAAATGTCAAAATAGATTTTTACATTAAAATAGAAAATGTCAAGATAGAATTTTATGTTTAATAAAGGATTACCTTTTGTTTGCATTCCTTGATGTGAAAAAAAAGGGTCATACGAGAAAGTTACATTAACAAGTAAGGAATTTGACATAGAATATTAATTTACATTTTTATATGTAAATAGAAATATAATATTCACTGTATGTTAAAATATACATTCTTCATAATGTAAATAAAAGTAGAATTTTTATCGTATGGAAATTTACAATTTTGCTAATGTAAATATGTAGAATATTCAACGTAGGGAAAATTTACATTTTTGTTAAGGTAAATAAAAGAGAATGTCATCGTATGAAAATTTACATTATTCTTAATGTAAATAAAAAGAAACCCATCGTATGTTAAATTAAAAAGAAATTCACCGTATGTTAGTTAACATTATTTTTAATGTTAAAGGGAATTACACCGTATGACATGAAAAATTAACATTTTATTTAATGTTAATATTAAGTAATTTCACTACATGAAGGTTTAACATCATTTTTTTTAATGTTAATAATAAGTATTTTTACCGCATATGTAAATTAACATTTTTAATGTTAGTGTCATAAAATTTACCACATAAGTAAATTAACATTTTTAATGTTAATATTATGAAGATTATAACGTAGAATGACTTTAACATTATTTTTAATGTTAATAATTGAGAATTTACACCATATGACTTTAACATTATTTTTAATGTTAATAATGAAGTATTCACACCGTAGGATGACATTAACATTTTAGTGTTAATATTAAAAAGAATAACACCGTAGGGTGAGTCAACATTAATTTTTTTATGTTAATTAAGGGTAATTTAACCATAGGATGAAGTGGACATTAACATTTTAATGATTGATATTAAGGAATACATCGTAGTATGAAGTTTACATTATTTTTAATGTTAATAACATAAAAGAATTTGATCGTACGATGAGTTAACATTATTTTTAATGTTAATATAAAGTAATTTCACCACATGAAAAAATAACATTTTATTTAATGTTAATAATGAGTAATTTCACCGCATGTATGAATTTACATTATTGTCAATGTAAATTAAATAGTAAATTTAACCGTAGGAAAATTTCACATTTTTATTAGGGTGACTAAAAATAATTCAATCGTAGGATGATTAACATTATTTTATAATGTCAACATAAAAGAGAATTGACCGTAGGAATTAACATTATTTTATAATGTCAACATAAAAGAGAATTGACCGTAGGAATTAACATTATTTTATAATGTCAACGTAAAAGAGAATTGGCCGTAGGTATTAACATTATTTTATAATGTCAACATAAAAGAGAATTGACCGTAGGTATTAACATTCATTTTTAATGTTAATATTAAGTGAATTACTTCGTAGGAAAATTACATTGTTTTATATAATGCAAATAAAAATAAAAATAAAAGGAGAATTAACAGTAGGATTGATTTACATTATTCTTAATGTAAATAAAAAAGAGAATTTAACTGTAGGATAGCGTTAACATTATTTTTAATGTTGATATAAATGAATTTAACCGTAGGTACAGGTTTACATTTTATTCAATGTAAATAAAATAAGAGTGTGATATGTATTGAAAGATTACATTTTATTTAATGTAAATAAAAGTAAGATTATGCGCCGTTAAGTAAGAAGTTAAATTATTTTAAATAATTATGACAAGAATTATCCGTTATAAAATAATATAACGACATGAAATAGTTTTTCCAAAACTATAAGTATGCGAGGTTATTTGGGAAGTCCGAGATACTCTCATCCCAAATTAAACCAAACGACGTTGAAGGATCGAAGTATGAGATGACGTGAAGGCCGTAAATCTTCCCTTGAATGGACGGTGACCAAGGTCCTGAATTGATTTGCTCCCAATTCAAGGGTTAAGGTAATTGCCCAAACGTATGTGTCGATTTCACAGTTTAGACTTTCGCTCAGACCCAGAGCATAAGTTTTAAATGGAACGTGTGTCCGACATTGGACTCCTTTATATTTCATTTGTTGATTTCTGTCGAGTGTACGAATGTTGGTGGTAGAGAATTTATTCACTACTTAACACCCTTTTGTACAATTGACGGAGAATCGATAGTGTGATATGGAGTGTCAGTGTGGCATACTAAGATGCAATGATCAAGGTTTCTTGTTGAAAAGCAGAACCTTGTGGTGATGATCAGAGCATGGCCTATTTTAGGCGTAGCTTTGTGTAACGTAACTTCGTGAGCCTCACCCACCGGTTGAGTCAAAAACGGGCGAAGGGAACGCAGGGAGAGCAGCACGTTTCTTTCTAGATATAGTGATGTCAGGGACCTACCAGCGCTGACATTTTACTCAAGTGGATGATGGAATTTTCGAGGCCTCGGTATTAGGTCCTATAGGACCGGGAAACGTGTGTTCAGGAATTGCCAATCCGCTAAGTTGTATTTGCGGACCGGCCCTGCAGCTACCCAAGGGTTCTCTGCGGGGAATCCTGAGGCATTAGCTAGAGTGTCTCGAATCGGTAAGGAGCTCCGCCCTAGCCTTGACTTATGATGGAAACCAAAATCCAAATACGAACCGACGAATTTGATTGTATTACTAGTACGAAAGCATAGTATATGGTAGCTATGTTTCCTAGGATTAGTACATTTACCTTGAAATGTTTTATATACACTAGTAATAATATTAGATGCGTAGTTGCCGTACTTAGCATGTTTAATCACCATAAGGTAAAACCCTATCCTCTGGTGTGCGTTGCATTGTGTGATGGGACTTGGGTCTTATGGTGATTCCATTTTTCCAAAAGCATTGCGATATTTCACGTTGTTCTTATTTTTTTTTTCATGACACCTTAAATTATGCACGGCAACCCATTGGATAAAACCCGTTCCGTGTTAGCGGCGTGGTCTTTGGGTTTGCCATCTTATTAGTTGTTAAAGTAGTTAAGAATTCTCACACCAGTCCCGCGACTGACCCATAGTTTGTTTCACTTTTTTTTTTTTTTGCAAACTTGGGTGCCCTCCTTTCTACACGGGCAGCCAAGTAACAGGTATTCTTTTGCTTGGAGTCTTTTCTTTGGAGCTACTTATCATTTTCCTTGGGCCAGCTTTTGACGTAGAGGTGATGACTTGGAGCTATGAAGACTTTCTATCATTTGCTTTTATCGCATTTCCTTTTTCATTTCAAACATTAGACTTATTTCCATTTCATGTCATTTATTTTGGAATTGGAATTTATGTCATTTTTCTGCAAACTTGATGTAATAACTTAGAATTCGGTGACTGTGGATTTTCTATTGCTGATGACATTATATCTCTGCTGCTATGATGTTGTTACTATATGGATTTCCTGTACTATGTTGTTTCTGTGACTTGTTATATTATATTTATGTTGTATTCCAAATGATAATCTCTTACTTTCATTCCCGTGGAAGTTTGGGGTCATCACAGAAAATATTAGAACATCATCTTTCTCATCATCCGCTGAAAACTAAGCTTATCTAGTTTAAGTTATCTTTCTTATTTGTTTTTGAATCTCGCATTTAGTTTCTCGTATTAGTTGAATGTATTTTCTTTTAAGTAATAATAAATAGTGTTTTATTTATGTCAAAACTATCTTTAAGTTACTGTAAAAAAACATTATAATTAAATAAATTAAAATAATGAAATAAGAAATTAACTATAAAAAATTGAAAATTTCCAAAATATTACTTATGTATGTTGACATATATTTATCCCTATGTCAACATTTAATTGCCAGGTTTTCAAATTTGTTCAAAAATTGAAATTTAAATAACTAACTAATGTCTATTCAATTCCAACGAATTACAGACCCTATAAATACCTATTTCTTCCAGAAAAAATTATTCTAACATTTCTTCTCTAATCAATTTTTATCTAAAACATCAAATTATATTAAATCCAATACATAATTTGAGTGAAAACCTTGAAGAAACTTTGAATTCCTTCAAGAACATCCTATCCATAATACTACACAATCAGCGTCATTTAGAATTAATTCAGATGAAAATGGTCAAATATCAAGAGAAACACTTTGACGTTATTCGTTCGTCAATCTCTTCTCATTTCAGAGATGAAAACAACAAAGCATCACTCACAAAGGGAGAAGACTGGAAGGACATCAAGGAAAACCCAATCTTTGGAAAAGATGAATGGGTGGAAGTTCCAAGAGACGTTTGATTTGAAATTGTTTGTTATGATTTGCTTGATTGGTTTGATTTGAATTCATTTCAATTTATTTGAACATTGTTTGTAAATATTGCTTGGTTTGGATTGCTTGGATTGAAAACTTGTATGAATATAGAGTGATACACTTGTAAATATTATCACTTGAATTGATTGTTTTATTTATGCTTTTTATAGTCATGAATTTACGGGGAGTAATTTACTTTAGTATAGAATCAAATATTATAATCATAGGATATGTATATATAGATATAGGATTTAGCGGGAGTATATTTAGAATTTCTTTTTGTTGATGGCAAAGGGGGAGAAATTATAAAATGAGGATTTGTTTCAGGGGGAGTATGTAGGATTCATGATGACAGGAGGAGTAATCAAAAGACCAGATCTAAAAAGAATCAACAGGTATGAACAGGTATTAATATTTTATAAATCAAGGTTGTCATCATCGAAAAAGGGGAGATTGTTGGAGAATGGAATTTTGATGACAACAACCTTATTTCAATTAATTATTTATAAAATACATATTAATATTTCAATCTAGACTATATATATACATGTATACGCATGATGTGTATATAGGACTTAAATACTAAAGACTATATGGTTATAGAGTTCCAAGAGATTCAGAATTCAAGAGAGATTCAAGACTCATCAGTAATCAGGTTAACAAGATATCAAGAGCTCAATAATTCAAGAAATATATAGTAATAGAGTCTAGTTATATGTAAGACTCTGAATAGCACTCCCGGTTCAAATTCTGATTTTCAAATTTCAAATTTCAAATTCTGATTTTCAGAATTCTAATTCTAATTTCAATTTGTTTTTCTATCTTACTTATGTATAAGTTTCAAGTTTAATACATAAGTTTATATAATTATATAGTTTTAAACCTTATAAATTTATAAATATCTCTATATAATATTTTATTATGTTTTCATATGATTTTACACTTTAGAATACTCATTTATATCACTAAGTTTTAATTCAAAAATTTCCAGAATAATATATATGTTTAAACACTTGAAAAATAAGTTTTTAAAATAAAAAATATGTATATATGTCGACATACATATATGGGTATGTTGACATACAACTATCAGAAATTCAATTTTCAAAGGAAGTGCCTTTCACTATTTGTAATGTTCCAAAACGTTGCAACCTTCCAAATCTTATAAATATGGGCTAATTTCGAATTTTTTAAATATCTTCTTGTAACACCCCGTATTTTAACAACACAAAAAGATGAAAAATTAAAGAATAATTAATTTAATATTTAGAGTTAAGTGAAACGGACTGCGCCATTGCTTTTGTCTTGGAATTCTGGTCAAAATAGACACTTGGTTTGCGTAAAACGGGCACCGTATAAAGAAGTTATTAAGGTTTGAAGTTTATATACGCACAAGAGAATTATATATACACATAACCATCAAAATCAGCTCAAATCAGTTCAAAATCGCATAATTGGGGAGTCGGAGTTTTCCCGCTCAGGGATGTCGACCCTCCGGTCGACCCCATAAGGGGGTGTTGACCCATGGGTCGACCCCATAAGGGGGGGACCCCCTACGACAGATCTGGGCAGATTATTCTAGCTAAATGTGGACTCCTTTCTTGACCTGGTTTGTTGGCTTTAAGCGATAAATAAAACTACATTTCTTTTGTTTCTCCACACCAAAAATAATGGAGGACTAGATGTAGTCTCTACCCAGATTGAATCAAACCTTTTCTTCTTCAGAAGTCAACTAGAGTTTAGAGATCTGTGATTCAACATCTACAACCCTTTATTCTATTTTTTCTAGATCCAAACACTGTGAGTCTATGTTAATTTTAGATCTAAATAATTAAAAATTAAATATTGACATGACTATAATTTGGAACTATACCTATGACTATGTGAATCATATCAGAACTTCTATAACCTGTTTATCCAAGTTATTCTGACATGACTAGTTGGATATCTAATTCATTGTTTAGATCTCATCATGCCTATTAAAGATGCCCCTATTAGAATCAGTTCTATTGACACATGTTCGTCAGATCTGCCCCTATATGCTTATCTTGTCATTGTGCCACTGCATGTTTATGTCTATTTCTACCATTACATGTCAGTCTTGTTAGTATGACCATTTTTGTCATCTTCCCTCTATCTTTTCCCTTTTTATTTTTATATAGCCAGGCTACCTTTGAGCCTAGGCATGTTGTTGAAATATGCTAATGCGTTAGATTGGGAACGAGGGGAAACCGTTAAAATTAGGGCATAACTTGTAATTGGAAATTTAGGCATAACTTGAATGAAATATATGAACATGAATTTGGGGACATAAATCAACTTGTGATTAAAGACCTTAATTTGAGGTATATGGTTCATTATGAACATAACTTGGAAAGGGGCATGAAAACCTATAACGACATAGGAATAATTGGTTAATAATTAAAATTCCTAGGATTATGGTAACTAGAAACTGTAACCGTGTTTAGACACGAGGTTAGATTACACCTATGGTGGAAGTCAGTCTGGAACCGATCGGCATATCCAACGACCACAAGTGGTGAATTTAATGTGAGGGGTCTAAGTGCATAAACACGAGACGTGCTAAGACACGAGGTCATGTCCGACTTGTGGAAAAAGTATGCCAGGAACCGACCGGCATATCCAGCATCCACAAATGGTAGGCCTAATGTGGGAGGTCTAGCACATTATAACCATAAATTAATATGGTAATGAATTGGAATACTTAACTTAGTTGAATCCATAGGGATTGTATGAACATATAACTTGAGTAGGGGTTAAGTAAACTTGTTTGAAACAGTGGGTGGATTAAGTAAATCTTGGGTGGGTGGGTAATATTTATATAGGCCCACAAATTTAACCTGTGGGGTTATGCAATCTTTTATTCTGGTATGGCATAACTTGTGGAAAACCCAGTGGGAATGCAAGCGTGGAAGGAAGCTTGTATCGTCTTGTGTATGGGACCTGTTTTAGTCAGTAACCCATATATAGGTATCAAATGCGTACTCCGAACTAGGTCAGAGTCGGGCATGCTTACTGGGCTGACTGTAGGAGATCCAAATGTGGGGGACGGTGTGAGCGGCGCATTCCGACAGGGTCATGTGCGTGCATGGGTCCGGCAGAGGAGGTTTAGACGCCGTGACATTACGGCTGGCAATGGATACCCGAAAAATCCGATATCCGTCCGCATCCATATCCGAAAAGCAGATAAATATTCGATATCCAAAAAAAAAGAATACAGATATGGATACATTGATATCCGCATCCGAAAAATATCCGTCTGATTTTCTTAAACATTATGTTCAAAATTATATGTATTTTAGCACAATAAATCAGATTTATTTATTGCTTTACTAAGTCGAAAGTTTATATTATATGCATTAAATGCATATTAGCTACTCAAATCTATTCAACTTCATCATATATGTTTATTTTTCACACTTTAGTGATCAATGGAATTGAAAAACATTTATAGTAAACTACAAATTGTCATTTATATTTCTTGATTTATCGATCATTAGCGGATAGGATAATTATCCGATATCCATCCATATCCGTGGATACGGATATCCGATATCCGAAAATGATTTCGGATACGGATATAGCACTATCTGTATCCGAAAGTATCCGTTGACAGCCTTACGTGACACCTAAAGATATGGTTGTGCACATCTTGAAAATGAAGGGTTGCCACTTTAGGGAGTGATACATCCTACTGTGGGGCCAGCACAGGGTATCTACGGAGTAGGGAGTCGATTGATTAAGGTAGTAATTTGGGTACATCTATACTCCGGTATGTTTAGGAGCCTGTTAATATCTTTGGGGGTAACTCCAGTACGTTGGGCTGCGTGTTGATTGTATAGGGTGAAAAACTCTCACTGGAAGTACACCTAAGTCTACCATCTTATACTTGTTAGGGATCATCTTGTTAATAAGACACTAGTATTGGTGCAGAGAAATCATTAGAGAAGCACAGTATACTCTATCATGTTTGTTCTGTTTACCTTGTCATACCTGCCTATTATGATGTTATCTCTCTTATCCACTTTATATACCTGTCGTGATACTTTTACTTACTTATATGCTAAAAGTAACTGGACTCGCCAGACTTTATGTCTGACCCATTTTGTTTCCTCTCTTTTCTCTTCCGTTCCCCCCTTCCCCCCAGGTTCTTAAGGTGGGAATACTCAAGTTTGACCAGGATTCTGCTGTCATCTGCTTGGAGCTGCTTTGATGTATTGCTCGATCTCTTATCCTTTCTACTATGGCTATGTTTTTGTTTGTAGAATTATGCTTCTTCTACTATTATACTCCGATGTTTTAAGTACAAGATAGAAATTTTAAGATGATGTACTGGGTTTATGTATTTTCACACTTATGATGTTTTGAACCACGAAGTTATGCTTTATGATCAATAAAGGTTTTTAATTTTGCTGCTATTTTATATCTGTCTTGTAATGTTTCTGTTTCTGTTTACCTATAACGTTTCATGAAACTTAATGCATTCTCTTAATGAGTGACATTAACGGACGTGGGGTGTCACACTTGGTATCAGAGCTGAAGGTTACCAGATCGGATAAAGTTTTTGAAAATTATTTTCAAAAAGATTTTGAAAGAAAGCATTTTCAGAAAGAAAAGTCTATTTTGAAAAACATATTCCTCAAAGCCATATGTAATATCTTTCGGTCCTTTGTCTGAATCCTTTACCTTTTCTTTTCAGCATGTCTGTAAAACCTAACATTCCTGAGGGCGTTACGATACCAGGCTGGTTCCGTAAGTATCTAGAGGCCACAGCGCCTACCGGTGGTAAAGCAGACATTCCTCCCCCAGCTGCACCCGTCGTTCCTCCTCCTCCTCTAAGTAGATAGTTTCTCTAATATCTACAAAGATTTCTGTGTTATGGGAGGAAAGCCATTCCGTGGAACCGAGATGTTCGTAGAGGCAAGGAATTGGCTTAAAGAGACGGAAGATCTGTTTCGAATTTTCGAAGTGGACGATCGTAGGAAGATTCAGTTAGCCTCCTGGCTACTGAAAGATGAAGCTTCGTTCTGGTGGAAAGCGACGCAAGCAGGGCGTCTAGTGGAGACTTGGGATGATTTTCGGTAAAGGTTTGAAATGAAGTTTCTTTCTCAAGCTGAGAAAAGCATGCAAATGGAAAGATTTTTGGCATTCAAGCAAGGAGGCATGACTGTCAAAGAGTATGTTAACAAATTCAACCAACTAGCAAGACTTGGGTTGGAGCTAGTGGATACTCTGCATAAGAGAGATTTTCGGTTTGCTAGAGGACTGAATGAACCCCTTCATGGGTTAGCTATGTCTCATATTCCAATGGGAGCAACTTTTGAAAGGCTCGTTGATATCGCCTTGATGCACGAGGAAGATAAGGCTGACAAGAAGGAAGTTAAGGTTGAGGAAATACAAAATAAGAAAGTATGGCCCAAGAAGGGACAACAACAACAAAAAAAGAAAGGCGGAAAGAATGAAAAAGCTAAGGATAAGAGGAAGTGCCATAATTGCGGACGTGAGGGTCCTGCAAACGAAGGAAGAATGCTTGCTTCAGTTGTGGAGAGGTCTGACACTTTTCTACGAAGTGCCCGAAGAAGCAAGGACAAGGTCAAAGGGTAGGAACTTCTGGAGGACAAGTGCATGCTTTCGCGATCAGTGCTCAAGATCGAGGTAAGAAAGTTTCCGTGGAAGGTTTGATTTCTCTTTCCAATCATCCTTATAACTCTTTTTGATTCTGGCGCTTCGCATTCATTTATATCTGATTCTATGGTTGAGTCTCTGCACCTTAATACTAGTATGGTAGTGGATCTCATTGTTGTCTCAAACCCCATTAGTGGTTCGTCTCATTTGTCCATGATTTGTCGGGGTTTGATAATATCTGTGTTGGGCATCAAGTTTGAGTGCGACGCATATGTGCTCAGTTTTATGGGCTATGGGTTGATTCTAGGGATGGATTGGCTAGCCAGGTATGGTGCCATTCTGGATTATGAGAGGAGAGTCGTTAGACTTTTGACTTGCCATGCGAGGACCCTCGAAATTTCTTGTGACCCTAAGGGGTCTATCATGCTTAGTTTCCTAGAGTCTCTTAACGCATCTATTGATGATTTGCAATTTGTACCAGTAGTCCATGAGTATTTTGATGTTTTTGAGGTGGTTCGGGTCTTACCTCTGAGGCACGAGATCGATTTTCGTATATAGTTGGTAGATAATGCAAAGCCAGTTGCATTACCTATGCGCCATATGGCTCCAAGAGAAAGGAGGGATCTTAGTAAGTAAGTTGGGGAGCTACTTGAGAAAGGCTTTATTAGGTGAAGCATATTGAATGGGGTGATACGGTGGTATTCGCTACTAAGGCGGATGGTTCGCTTCGCTTATGTGTGGATTATAGAGAGTTGAACAAACTCACAAAGAAGAATAAGCGCCCACTGCCGAGGATAGATGATCTGTTTGACCAGCTTGTTGGTGCATCAGTATTCTCTCAGTTAGACTTGGCCACAGGGTATCATCAGTTGCGGGTGTCCGAGGACAGTATAGACAATACCTTGGCTCGTTATGCCTTTTGGGTTGACGAATGCACCCGCCTATTTTGTTGATCTAATGAATAGGGTATTTCGGGAGTTTCTAAATAAATTTGTCGTGGTCTTTGTTGATGATATCTTGATCTTCTCAAAGAGCGGGAAAGAGCATGCCCAACATTTAAGAAAGGTTTTGAAAACTTTGCGTGCGCATCAGCTTAAGGCGAAATTCTCCAAATGCCATTTTTGGAGGAAAGAGGTGAGATTTCTTGAGCATGTAGTCTCTAAAGATGGGATAACAGTAGATCCCGCGAAGGTAGTTGCAGTTCAAGATTGGCAAATTCCTAAGAATGCAACGGAAGTGAGAAGCTTTCTTGGTTTGCCAGGCTATTATAGGAAGTTCATTAAGGACTTAGCAAAGATATTAGCCTCACTCACCAGGCTAACAAAGAAGAATTTTACATTTTCATGGGATATGGATTGTGATGTTGCTTTCCAATGATTGAAGAGGGCTCTGACAACAGACCCAGTCTTGACCTTACCCGACGGAAACAAAGTGTTCATAGTTTACACTGATGCATGCGGTATACGGCTTGGTGCGGTTCTGATGCAAGAAGGAAGGGTAGTATGTTATGGGGGTAGGCAGCTAAGGGTTCATGAGAAGTACTACCCTACCCATGACTTAGAGCTAGCTGCCATAGTATTTGCACTTAAGACATGGCATCATTATCTGCTTGGAGAGAAGTTCGAGTTGTACACCGATCATAAATCTCTCAAGTACTTGTTCTTGTAGAAGGATCTTAATTTAAGGCAACAAAGGTGGATGGAGTTCCTAACATCTTATGACTTCGAGATTGCTTACATCCCTAGCAAGGGTAATGTGGTGGTAGACGCACTAAGTAGGCAGAGGATGGCCTTAAGTCCTCTGTTTGTGGAAAGGAAAAGGTTGGAGTTTATATCGACTTTTGACTTTAGACCCGCCACTAAATTTTTTCCTGGCTTATTTGCATCATTGAAGGTGCGACCTACTCTTATGGATCAGATAGAGGCTTCGCAGCGGAAGGATCCACAGATTGTAGACATCTTGGATAGGCTCAGTAAATGGGAGACTTCAAGTCACCTCAATAGATATCCCATAGACGATGAAGGTTAGTTGCGACGAGATGGAAGACTTTGTGTTCCCCAAACTGGGAGTCTTTTGAAGACAATCCTAGAGGAAGCCCATCATTCTAAGATGATTATTCATCCTGGTGGCGATAAGATGTATAGGGATATGAAGAGGGTTTTCTTTTGGGATGGGATGAAGAAAGATGTGGCGGAGTTTGTTTCTCAATGTTTGATTTGCCAGCAAGTTAAAGCTGAGCAAAAGAAGCCCGGTGGTTTGCTTTATCCTTTGGAGGTCCCGCAGTGGAAGTGGGAGAGTGTCTCTATGGATTTCATAGATGGTTTGCCTAGATCAAAGAAAGGAAACACCAGTATTTAGGTTGTAGTAGACAGACTTACTAAGAGCGCTCATTTCATTCCAGTTAAAAGTCAGAGGACGACAGCATGGTTGGCAGCAGTTTACGTTCGTGAGATAGTCCATCTTCATGGAGTACCTTCTAACATCGTAAGTGATCGTGGCCCCATTTTCACCGGTGAATTTTGGAGGAGCTTGCAAGAAGCATTAGGCACACAGTTGTGTTTGAGCACCGCTTATCACCCTCAGTCAGATGGATAGACAGAAAGGGTGAACAGAGTTCTTGAGGATCTTTTAAGACTGTATATCCAAGACTACGAAGGGACTTGGGAAGAGCACCTTTCTTTAGTGGAGTTCGCATACAACAAAAGTTATCAAGCTAGTATTGGCATGGCACCCTTCAAAGAATTGTACGAACGACCCTGTAGATCACCAATTTGTTGGTGGGAATCTACAGAAAGACTACTACTTGGATCGGATATGATTAGAGAGACGTCCGAAAAGATTGATCTTATTAGACAGCGAATGAAGATAGCTCAGGATAGGCAGAAGTCCTACGCAGACAAGAGAAGGACTGACATTGATTTTGAGGTGGGAGACATGGTTTTCATCAAGGTGTCACCTTTGAGGAATGTGGTTCGCTTTGGATCTATAGGGAAATTGGCACCAAGATTCGTAGGACCATTTCTCATAATAGAAAGGATTGGCCAAATGGCCTATAGTGTAAATCTACAAGAGAGACTATTTGGTGTTCATGGTATTTTCCACGTTTCTCATTTGCGGAAGTGCTTGCATGATACTGTAGAAGTAGTTGAGCCGAGTATATTGGAGGAAGTAGAGGTGGAACGGGAGGCGACAGTTAGGCGAGTTCCTATGTGTATTCTTAGATCAGAAGTTAAGAAGCTACACAACCGAGAAGTCAAGTTAACGAAGGTTCAGTGGGGAGATAACCCAGAGGATGCAACTTGGGATACCGAAGAAAAGATTCGTGCTTCGTACCCTTTTCTTTTTTAGGGTATGTTCTTAACTTCATTTCCAAAGCTTTTATTTATACTTGTTTCTATCATTTGAGTATATCCTATTGATCGAATCTTCGATCTTTAGGTAGGAATCCCATGGATGTAAACATGTGTTTGAAAACATGTTATGTTTGATGGATACAAGTGGATGCAAGGGTCTACTAGTGGTTGCTTGTGGATGCATACACACACATTAGGCACTAGATCGGCTCAGTCACTCTCATACTGCATATGGATGTGTGTGCATTTTTCTACTTTTTATGGATGAAAATGGATGTATCATCATATGGATATTGCATTTGGACGGATGATTGTGCACACATATAGAACTTGGATAAACAGGTTATAGCAGATCTGATATGATTCACCATTTTTGTAGATCTGATATGCAAAATGGATGAGATCTGAACCTATACCTATTTATCATGTCAGATCTACGATTGTTGTAGATCTAATTCACTATTTAGATCACCTTATGCATGTTCCTATTATGTTTGTGGCTAAACAGCCTGTTCCTATTATGTTTGTGGCTAAATCAGATCTGTTATTAGTTGGATATCTAATTCATTGTTTAAATCTCATCATGCATGTTTAAGATGTCCCTGTTATATTAGAATCAGTTCTATTGACACATGTTCATCAGATCTGCCCCTATATGTTTATCTTGTCATATGCCACTACATGTTTATGCCTATTTCTACCATTACATGTCAATATTGTTAGTACGATCATTTCTGCCATCTTCCCTCTGTCTTTTCCCTTTTTATTTTTATATAACTAGGTTACCTTCGAGCCTAGGCATGCCGCTGAAATATGCGAACGCGTTAGATTGGGAACGAGGGGAAATCGTTAAAATTGGGCCATAACTTGTAATTGGAAATTTAGGCATAACTTGAATGAAATATATGAACATGAATTTGGGGACATAAACCAACTTGTGATTAAAGACCTTAATTTGAGGTATATGGTTCATTATGAACATAACTTGGAAAAGGGGCATGAAAACCTATAACGACATAGGAATAGTTGGTTAATAATTGAAATGCCTAAGATTACAGTAATGAGAAACTGTAACCGTGCTTAGACACGAGGTTAGATAACACTTGTGGTGGAAGTATGTCCGGAACCGACCGGCATATCAAGCGACCACAAGTGGTGAATCTAACATGAGGGGTCTAAGTGCATAAACACGAGACGTGCTAAGACACAAGGTTAAAGTTCGACTTGCGGAAGAAGTCTGCCCGGAACCGACCAGCATATTCAGCATCCACAAGTGGTAGGCCTAATGTGGGAGGTCTAGCACATTATAACCATAAATGAATATGGTAATGAATTTGAATACTTAACCTACTTGAATCCATAGGGATTCTATGAACATATAACTTGAGTAGGGGTTAAGTAAACTTGTTTGAAACAGTGGGTGGGTTAAGTAAATCTTGGACGGGTGGGTAATATTTATATAGGCACACAAACTTAACTTGTGGGGTTATGCAATCGTTTACTCTGGTATGACATAACATGTGGAAAACCTAGTGGGGATGCAAGCGTAGGGGGAAGTTTTTATCAACTTGTGTGTGGGACCCGTTTCGATCAGCAACCCGTATATAGGTATCAAACGAGTACTCTGAACTAGGTCGGAGTCGGAGAACACTTACTAGGTTGATTGTAAGAGATCCAAACACGGGGGACTGTGTGGGTGGCACATTCCAATGGGGTCATGTGCGTGCACGGGTCCGACAGAGGAGGTTTAGATGCCTAAGTACACCTAAGTCTACCATCTTATACTTGCCAGGAATCATCTGGTTAATAAGACACTAGTATTGGTGCAAAGAAATCATTAGAGAAGCGCAGTATACTCTATCATGTTTGTCTTGTTTACCTTGTCATACCTGCCTATTATGATGTTATCTCCCTTGTCCACTTTATATGGCTGTCATGATACTTTATCCAGGTTCTCAAGGAGGGAATACTCAAGCTTAACTACGATTCTGCTATCAGCTGCTTGGAGCTGCTTAGATGTATTGCTCGAGCTCTTATCCTTTCTACTATGGCTATATTTTTGTTTGGGGAATCATGCTTCTTCTACTATTGTACTCTGATGTTATAAGTACAAGACAGAAATTTAAGATGATGTACTGGGTTTATGTATTTTCAGACTTACGATGTTCTTGTAACGTTTCTGTTTCTGTTTACCTATAACGCTTCACAAAAATTAATGCATTCTCTTAATGAGTGACATTAACGGACGTGGGGTGTCACACTTCTTCTCCATCTTCACCCCTCTTCATCCCACCAGTATTCTTTATCAATTTATTGATTTCTACACTTTTACTTTGTCGATTTCTACTCAAATTATATGAAACTTCTTCTTTTCTCACTCTTTATTCACTACTCTCTAAATTGAAGTGTTATTGAAGATTTATAGGGCTGTTGTAATCATTTAGTAAGTGTTTGGAAAAGGGTGTGTTCTTAGTAGCCCTGAAATCAAGGAAAGGGAGCGGTGTTAACTTTGTAGTTTTAGAATCAAGGATGTTTAGAGTGATGTTAACTTTGTAGCCATGAAATCAAGGGGATCGTACTTGGATATTGATAATAATAAAACTCTTCGCCATCCAGCGTTGCATGGGAATTGACGTAGGAGTAATCCGAACCAGTATAAAATCAGGTGTGTTCTTTCCTTTTCTGCATTTCATATTTATCTGTTTCTGTGTTTGTGTTTGATTCTGTGTCTGTGATCATCTCTGTTGTGTGTGATTCATATTGTAGATCATTTAAATTTTAGATTTTCATAAATTCCTTATAAACACTATTCACCCTCCCCCTCTAGTGTTAGTCTTGCCTTAAGATCAGCATACTGCAATCCCTAACGATCTGGACAATCATTCTTGAAATGTCCACTCTTATGTAAGATACGGAACTTCTTGTAATGGCCCGAAAATCCATACTATCTGAGTTGCCTAATTCAACACACGTCCAACTCAAATAATACATAAATACGAGTCATTATAGTTAAGGAAATAGAGGCAGATAGAATAAGAACAGAAATAACAACACAGAATCTCACAGCGGAACGAGTAAAATATATTATATAACATAACCTTTGAAATACAAAATTTTGAATCATATATACATACCAACATCAGAGCTCAATACAATATTTGATATAGCAGAAATAACTCTTAAATATCTAACGATGAAGCCGCCTGCTTCAAACTCCTCCAAGTGTATTTGTAAAAGCCTAAAACACTTGACTGCCCATACAAATTTGGGCATCCAAGAGTTTAGAAAAAACCAACAAAATAAACTCTGGGTCAGTCATGGGACTGGTGTGAGTAAACTCCAACAATAATGTTTAACATTGAAAAATCCTTTCGAAAGAAAAAGGTAATAGTAAGACCAACCCCCACATAAACACATACGGTTTTTACCTTACTATAACCATATCATTTTTGATATCAAAATCCAGTGATATTATAATAATGTCTAATCAAGTAAATAACCAAATAGCAGAACACTTGCATCTCACGCTCCACATATATAGTATAAAATCAAAAACTACAGGGCGCTTATTGGAGATTGGATTCCAACTATGATAAGGTATGGGACCACCTCCCGATTAGTGTACTCTAGAGGGGATACACTTGGGTTCAACAAGAACATCTTGCAAGCCGGTCCATACAAGACCGACCACTCATTTAGCTTGAGAGTATCGAATATATTGTCACCTACGGTTGTCGATCGTCCAACCATAATCCGTAAGATATAGAATCGAAAGAAGAATAAATAATGAATTTTCTCTAGATCGGGGACAAATATACCATGCTTGGGAATGACCCACCTAGCCATGCTGCCTGCCCGATTTTTGTCATTTCCCAGTTGATGAGGCTTGAGGTCACGTTTAACTTTTCAGAACATCTGGCCACCATCCACTTTGACTGCCACATCGTCAAATCCGTTAATCGCTAATTTGATTTATAAAAATACACTCCAGGTGTTAAAACAAAGAGAAGTTACCTTATCCCCACCAACATGGTATATTCATAAAAACCAACAGGCGTGATCATTGGAAATACTCTGTCAGACATTCGTCCATATACGTTCATTCTGGGACTGAATGAAACCGAAGGCACTATCTTGAAAATAGAGTAGCACTTGCATTCCACTCCGTCTTCGATTATCCTCAAATAGTCTAATTCGCAAAGCCTATGCCTATACGGAGTGGTTTTTCGGAAAATAAATCCAACTGGTCTCACCAGATTGACAACGATGTAAAAAAATATTTGATAGCCGGTGATTTAACTATCAAAGGAAAATAAACATCCATCAAACAATCACTGGCCCCTTTTAATTAATATTCATTCATTAATTATTTTCCAAATCTCTTATCAAATTCCACATATATCGACATAATTATTTCTATTTTCAAATTTTCATAAAAATATTCTAACTCCTTAAATTTCCAAAAAAAATCGCTAGCACCTCCCCTGTACCGGTCAATCTTTCAAACCCAGACTCGCCTCTCTAGGCCCTTTCCATTCAAAAAGAAAATCAAAAAGCCAAGCGGCTTGTCGATTCGGCGCATAAAACCTCATACGGAAATTTAAACATGTACCTTTTTGTCGAGCACTTAAATTAAAATCTTCATACTCTTCATTCACTTTATCCCACACCTGTTTAGAATATTCACAACCATTCCCAATTCATTTTCATTAATTCATCCCTTTTTACATAACTTGCTTTCCATTCGCTAATTAAATTTCTAATTAGATTCTTGGTTTCATTTACTTCTAATTTGAACATGTCTCATTAAAATATATTTGTATTTGCTTATATATGAATCAAGCTCAAAATGCTTGCTCGCTTCCCAACTCTAATTCACGTTTCATACTCGGATTTTCAATTTTAATTAATAAATTCAAATTACTTAAACAAAGTTGAATTCGAACCAACTCTATTAACTGGTTTCAAAGAAATTAATTAACCTCATTCGATAATCCGATTTTTGTTCCAAAAATCACTTCATCTACTTCACTTAAGTTCATATTTAATTTATAACTCAAATCTGGATTTTTACGATTGGAAATCAGAATTTTTATTCACTGAAAACCCTTTTATTTAATTAAACAAACCGTTGATTATGGCGTTGTTTTTCTGAAAATTTGATTTTGACATAACTCAAAATCTATAAGACAAAATTCAGATTTTTCTTTTCCATTAGAAAATTATAATTCAGTAGGTCCGGGCGTTTCTTGTTTCATCAAATTCCGACTTGTATTGAGTTCTATAAACTCAACTGAAGTTCGAAACACCAGATTACAAACTACCGCGTTGCGGCGAGTTCGTTTAAATTAAATATAAACGTTTAAACTTCGTTTATTAAAAAAAATTCCATCTCTATTTTCAATATTTATAACAATTCAAGCCTGTTATTCAAATCTGACTTAACAATCCTGGTCGCTCAAGCTTGTCGATTATTTTATTCCTCATTCACAACTCAGTTATGAATTTATTCAAAACTCAATTTCTTATATTCATTCCAATCTCCTTGGAGCTAATTTATTTATAAAATCCGACATAATCGAATTCCGGTTATAAATTCCTTTTATACGAATAATCAATTAATTCAACATCGTTTACCATTACAAACTAATATCATCCCTTGATAATAGTGAAGTAGTTCAAGCTGGAGTATTTTATTTACCTCTCAGACCTTGATTGACAACGTTCTTACCTTGAGATGGATAAGAGTTTGTGATACAAAACTGCCATTACTTTTCAACAAAATCTCCTTTTCTGTCCCATTTAAAAATATGATTTTAAAATGCCATTCCTTATATTTGGAAAAAATCTATTTACGACTTACCAAATGAAAATCACTTTATTATATTTATAATCCTGGCTTATAAATCACTTCCTTATTTTATATTAAACAAGCTTCCATATTAAAACTCTATTAAAACTATCTTCCAAATTATCCAACGATAATAAATATCGATTGTAAATTAACTTCCTTGTTTAATAATTTTAAACAAGCTTTCCATTCCAAAATTCATTTGAAATCCAAATTCAATTACGCATAAAGTAAATTTTCTGTTCCAGTATACCTTCGAAGATATTTTATAATTACAACTTATATATGTATAAACATAGAATCTATTTCATATTTAATTTAGATTATAGTTTCTAATTGATACAGTTTCAATATTCCTTCTGAAAATAGCTAATTTTCATAAATTCGACATAGTTGAATTCCAAATCGTAAATCCTTATGGATTTATTACAATTCAATTAACATTCCGAATATCGGAATAAATTTCGTCGTTTCCTTCTCGAAACGGTTCTGAATTCACTTTTTAAATTCATTAAGAATTCAAATTATCCAATAATAGTTATTTTTCTTTATTTATAAATATCGTTTATAAATTTCACTTCTTCTAAATATTCAAAACACATTTCAATTTCAAATTACATTTGAAATATAATTTCCACTTCGGAAAAATAAATCATACTTGAATTCAAAATAAAATATAAAGTACCCAATGATGATTTTTCACATTCATTTATAATGCTGTTTGTAAATTATACTTCTTGTTTTGAATATTAAAACAAGTTCTATTTCAAATCCCATTTGAAATTCCATTTCTACTTTGAGCGAATAAACTTCCTTTTTAAAATCATGCTTGCATTTACGTTTCCAAATTATCAAATGATAATTTCCTTTCCATTTAAAAACATCGTTTATAAATTTCAGTTACTTGTTTTGTTACTGAAAACAAGTTAATATTTTCTAACTTATTCGAAATTAAGTTTCTATTTCGAAAAAATAAAATTTTCCTTTTTATAACTTAAAATCCCTTTTCTATGATATTTTTAAATATAAATATCTAGGGCCAGTGATATTCAACATCCAAACACAAACAATTAATCCAATTCAACACATCTCATATATATAAACAGGTAAACAACAAATAATGAAATTTGAGGAATCCAGTTCGATTCCTCCAACCTGTTTTCCTGCATCCACAGATGTCAAGCAACATTAATAATACCAATCCTGCTTCAAGGCAGGATATCGCGGTATAGAAGGTCATCCACTCATATATTGTAGGGCGATCGGGTCATCCGCTAATGATACCGCGGGCATCCGCTAATGGTACTACAAGAAATCCTATATATATATATATATATATATATATATGTATATGTATGTATGTATAACCACAATCACCAAGCCTAAATAACTAACATATATATAACCACAATAATTCAGCAATTCATGCAAGCGTCCAAACAACCAACAAATTATTTTTAACGATTAAAAATAAATTTAAATATAAATTCGGAGTGAGATTTACTTACCTCGATTTTCCACTGTCGAATATTTTGTTTAATTCCATATCATTGTGCCATGAATTTACTTGAATCCTCTTGAATGAATTTATTTGCACCTACAATTATTTAATTTAATTTATCGACTAAATTCTATTCATTATAAATTAACTATTGAAATAATTAAATAAATTATTCTATGAATTTAATTTTCGAAACAAAAATGTATACCTTATGGTCTTGCGAATTACTTGACTTATCGACGCGGCAAATCCCTTAATTGCTCCCATCATCTCAACATCAATATCTCCATTGAACCCGAATTCTATTAAACCCGACTACCACTATTGAAATTCCACTGCCACTTGCCGTTTCTGCAATTCTACTGCCTTCAAATGATAAGCCTTATTTTTATTTTAATCATCGACATTTATCATTTCCAACAACAAAGAAACAAGCTGATCTTCCCATACCAATATAGATCGACATTAGTATGATCGAACTCCAAATCCCCCCATGGTATTCAACTATAAACTTCCTAATCCTTTCTTCTTAATTCATGTTTTCTACATATACAAAAATCGAACTTCATCCCCACTTTCAGTTCGCAATGTACAGAGAGCCAAAGAACCTCCTTCCTTCATGTTCCTCCCAAAATCACAGGTCTGTACTCCCAAATACCCCAGTATCAAAACCCAAATATCACCTATGTCCATCATAAAACAGATCTAGATCCTAATCAACGATGAACTGTCGATCTTCAAACTAGCATCGCCCTCTTTTCCTGAACCAAATTATTTCTACAGTTAGCCCAAATGCCACTGTCGAATCCAAAACCAATAGCCACAATACCAAGTTCGCACCCATCATTTGAAATATCGACACCTTCCTACTTCCATAAATCGCACACCTCTGATCCCAAAACCTTTCAGAACCCAAAACCACAGTTCTTATACCCATAGCACCCCTAGTCGAGACCCCCCCCCTCGCGAGTGCTCTAGCTTCACACGGTTTTAGCGATTTGAAATCGTGATTTCAATTTTGATTTCTTTTTTTTTCGATGGATTTGTTTGCTGGTAAAAAAGAAGAACGAAGAGAAGGCATAGGATTATAGTTGGTTTAGAATGAAAAGCTTGCAAAGGCGGGAAGTTATTTATAGAACGAACGGGGAAACTAACAGTGCATGGCCATTAAATTGTTGTCACCTTGATATCAAGCTAGAAGGCAATTTTTACTGCTCGAGAAGAAAAGTAAGATGCGTGATTTAAAATGATATGTCGGCTTGTTTCCATGTAATTGCTTTGTTGGTTTTTGGAATTAAACGCGAGTTGATTTATATTGGTTCGAAGGGAGACATTTGGTACAAAAGCCATTAATTCTTGTTTCATAGATATTGAAAGTGAGAAGCATTTCGTACTCGAATTAAAGGGAGAAGACAACGGATAGTCTGCTTAGAAATTATAGGTCGGCCTTTCTTTTACTTATTATATTTTTGATTTTTATTTTGTTTTAATTTAAACAACTAAAATATCTCGCGTCCCCGAACTGCTATTTAAACCTAACAATCGACGTTACTAGATTATAACGTTATTCTAGACTCAATGGAATCAATCCTAAAATTTAATTTGACTGTATAGAGGAAATAACAATTTAAAATTAACCATTTAAATTAAATTCGATTAAAAATATAAATCGATTTCAAACAATTAATTTTATCGATAATAATTTATTATTATCGTTCTAATTAAATATAGAATTTATATTACTCGACTGAATTAATTTAGATTCAGTTTTTAACTGTTAATTTGATTATTCAATATATTGGATATTAATTCGTATATCGGTTATTAAATCCATAAATTCAGTATAAAAATTCATTTATAATTCAAATTAAATATTTAAAACTAATTTAAATATTTACAGCAAAAATTCGGGACGTTACACTTCTGCTCACTACTCTTGCATTGACTCTTATAATGACCTTCTTATTTGTAGTTTAAGATAATCAACCCAGGCCTGGCCTTCTTCTACTTTTCTTCCTAACTCTGAGATGGGTTCCTTATGCTGTTCCATTTCTTCTTGCCTCCTCCTCTCGCATGCTGCTTCGGCTCATCCTTTGGAGCAACATTAGCTACAATTTTGGACTTAAGATAGCTAATCTCATGCCTGAGCACCTTACCAACCCACTTCCTTGAAGGTGTAACACCCCACGCCCGCTATGGTCACTCTCTAAGGGAATGCCATAACATCGGTGGAGTATTTTGAGTGAATATAGAACAGAGTAATTACAGCAAGACAGATATAAGTAATACTTGAAAATTTAAAACATCATTTCACTTGCAGCGGAAAATAAACATGTCTGGTTACATCACAAAACCATAATAGGAGTCAAGTACAAATATCCATCATGATAAATAAAAATACATAATCCCAATACATGAACTGATAGCCATAAAAGAAAAGGGTAAGTTGAGCTCTACATCTAGGGTCCAAGCTCCAAGAGAGTAATAAAAGCAGCCTGATCAAAGCCCACTCGTGCTGGGCCCACTCTGAGAACCTGAGGGTTGGGAAAAAGATAAAAACAACGGGGTCAGACATAAGTCTGAGCGAGTCCTATAACTTTAACAATGTAATCATTAAAGTAATAAGGATATGATATAACTTGGTACGGTGTGACTGGGGATAGATGACTACACTCAGTAGCCAATCAGACTTAGAGTGAACTAAGATAACGATAAAGACGCATTTACCCTCCCAAGGATAATTACTACACTGCACCACACCAGTCATTCCTATTTAAAGGTTGATCCCTCTCAAGGACTTAGAAATTTTACCCAGTAGTTTCGTGTACCCCTAGCTGACTACATAGGTGCCGTCTGCCCCTATCTCCACTAGGTGTACCCACTGCTCCCAAGCGATCGGCTCCCTACCGTAGATACCCGTGCCGGCCCCACAGTGGGGTGTATCACGCCCCAAAATGGCAACCCGATATAATTAACGGTGCACGGCTTATATCTACACGATGCCACAACGTCTTACCTACCAGCCCGGGTCCACACACGCATATGAAACCCGTTGGACTTGTGTTGCCACCGCTAACCCGTTTTGGCCTCTTATAGTCAAGCCCAGTACGCGTGTCCCGTCCTCGACATGGGTCGAGCCCAATAAGATACATATGGGTTACTGGTTGAAATGGGCCCCCACAAGCTACCCACCTAAGCTTGTCCCTTTTTCTAGTGCATCCCACTTAACCCTTTAATCATGTTTAATTACATGTTTCCACTTGGTTAAGTATTCTAATCGTATTTTCTATTGCCACCCAAGGCAACCCACTAGATTTCCACATGCCACCCAAGGCACCCACTTAACCCCTCATGTCCCTCTCCATGCTAATATGGTTAAGTGTTTCTTAATTAATTAATTAAGATCATGACCTCATAAAGACCCCTCACATTAGACCGTCTTTTATGACTGCTGGATATGCTGGTTGGTTCCGGGCAGACTTCTGTCATAAAAAGGGTCTAACCTCGTGTCTTTACTTTAATCACGTATTTAATTTATGACTAAGACCTCTCACATTGGGCCAATCATTTGTAGCCGCTGGATGGTCGGTCGGTTCCGGGCAGACTTCCGCTACAAAAGGGTCCAACCTCGTGTCTTAGTTGATTAATTACACCTAATTAATCACCCCCATAATTAATTATCCCTAATTAATTACACATTTTTAAGAATATGGGTAGACCTAACTCAATAGGTAAATTCCCAATTCCATAGTGTGGGTAGACCTAACTTAATAGGTAAATTCCCAACTCCATAATGTGGGTAGACCTAACTTAATAGGTAAATTCCCAATTATGTCCATTCATTTTATGTTATGCTTAATCCAAACAACTTTACACCTTTTTATAATCATGCATATTAACCCCATCGTTTCCCACGTAATTCGTTTACATAACATGTCATATATAGGGACAACCTTGCATATGTTATGCATGTCATAAAAAGAGACAAACTTGCATATGAACTTGCATATAAACTTGCATAAAACTTGCATATGAACTTGCATATGAACTTGCATAAAACTTGCATATGAACTTGCATAAAACTTGCATATGAACTTACATAAAACTTGCATAAAACTTTCATATGAACTTGCATATGAACTTGCATAAAACTTGCATATGAATCTTGCATAAAACTTGCATATGAACTTGCATATCAACTTGCATATCATGTCATATCACAAAGGCAACTTGCATATGTTATGCATATCATAAAAAGAGACTAACTTGCATATGAATCATGTCATATCACAAAGGCAAACTCGCATATGTTATGCATATCATAAAAAGAGACTAACTTGCATATGATCTTACATATAAACTTGCATAAAACTTGCATATGAACTTACATGACACATCATATCATAAAAGAGGCAAGTTTACATATGAACTTATAACATATGACAACCACAACTTGCATAATCCACATTTACATCCATAGCCTCCTAATATCCTATCCTAATTAGTTTAGCAATTACTTGCTAAAGGCATAGGAACTCACCAAAACCAAGATTAGCAAACTTATGAAGTAGAACTAGTTGCTAAATATGAAGAAGATGATGATTAGAGGTTGATTAGCTTGCAACTTCCTTCATAAATTAGTGGAGGCTCCTCTTAAGTTTGATTTTGGCGGCATGAGGCCCTCATTTCTATTTTTAGTATGGATTAGGCTTGCATTAGGGTGTATTTATAGGATTAGGGTGTGTTTTAGACCATAGGATTAACCCTAGGTTAGATTAGGTCCGTCAGATTTAGGAAGTCTCTAGAACACAGCCCAGCCCTAGCCAGAAAACCAGATCTGGTGCACCCAAGCCAACTGGCTCGACACCCTGTGTCGACAGGCAAGTCGACAGGGCAGTCGACTCCCCAGTCGACAGGCCTGTCGACAGCCCTGTCGACATGGGTAGGGCGGGAAGTTTCCCGCCTGGCCCCCTGCTGGCTCCAATTTCGAAATCTGATTTTTAATTTTTAAATCTGTTTTTAACTTTGAATTTTCTGCAAACTTCATTGGGCCATAACTGGGCCATACGGACTCCGATTTACAAAATTTCGGACTCTATTCTGCGTATTTTTCCGAGACGAACGCAATGACGCAGCCCGTTTCCCCCAATTCTTACATTTGAGATTATTTATTCTGCAATTAGTGAATTTTAGTATTAACTGAAATACGGGGTGTTACATTCTCCCCTCCTTAAAGGATTTCGTCCCCGAAATCTCTAAGCTAAGGAGAATGCATATCCTACCATCCAAACAACCATCTACTCAATCCATCAAACACGGGCATCCATTGTCCTTAAAACAATTTCTAATGATGTATGAGCATATGCAAAAAGTGTGTGTATATGTTCCCTATCTAATGTATGAACATATGCAAACCATGATAGTGCCATGCATCCATTATGTATGCGAGAGAACCCTATCGACACATACAATATCTACATGAGTGCACAATCATTCACCAAAATGCATCATCCATATGATAACACAATCATTATACATCCATAGATATAACTTCCTACACACAATTTTATGCAATATGCAATATGAAGTGATTGAGCCGATCTAGTGCCTAGAGTGTGTATATATGCATCCACGAGCAACCACTAGCAACCACTTGCATCCACATGCATCCATCAAACATAACATGTCTCAAACACATGTTTCAACCATAGGTTTACCCTATCTAAAGGTCAAAGGTACAAATGAGAGGACATACTAAAGATAAGATAAGTACTAGATGAACGATAAAGGAGAAGTTAAAAGACATACCCTCAAAAAGGAACGGGTACAATGAACGCATCTTCGCTTCCGTTTCCCACGTTGCGTTGCTCTCGTCTTCTCCCCATTGTACTTTGACTAGTTGAACCTCTCGATTCCTCAACTTCCTAGTCTCTGACCCAAGGATGCGGGTAGGAGCTCGTCGAATAGTCGCATCACGCTCTACTTCCACTTCTTTAAGCAAGCTCGGCTCTACCACCTCTGCGGTCTCATGTAAGCATTTCCTCAAATGGGACACATGGAATACATCATGTACACCACTAAGTATGTCGGGCAACTCCACTCTATATGCCATCCGTCCGATCCTTTCCTTAATAGGAAACGACCCTACGAACCTTGGTGCTAACTTTCCAACAGATCCAAAGCGAACCACATTTCGTAACGGAGACACTTTGACAAAGACCATGTCCCCAACTTCAAACTCAAGATCCGTCCTTCTCTTGTCCGCGTAAGATTTTTGCCTATCCTGGGCTGCTTTCATCCTCCTTCGAATCAAGTCAATCTTCTCAGAAGTCTCCCTAACCATATCAGGCCCAAGCAAGATATTATCTGTAGATTCCCACCAACATGTAGGCGATTGACAAGGCCTTCCATAGAGAGCTTCGAAAGGAGCCATACCAATACTGGACTGAAAGCTGTTATTATATGCGAATTCCACCAATGGAAGATGCTCTTCCCATGTACCTCCAAAATCCAAGATACAAAGCCTCAAAAGGTCTTCTAGGACACGATTCACCCTCTCAGTCTGGCCGTCCGTCTGAGGATGATATGCGGTGCTCAGACACAATTGAGTCCCCACTGCTTCTTGCAAACTTCTCCAGAACTCGCTAGTGAAGATAGGATCTCGATCACTCACTATACTAGAGGGTACCCCATGCAATCGAACTATCTCTCGAAGATATACTGAAGCTAGCCATGGAGCAGTCCTCTTGCTCTTCACAGGTATGAAATGGGCGCTTTTAGTAAGTCTGTCTACCACAACCCAAATTCCCGTATTACCCTTTCTTGATCTGGGTAACCCGTCAACAAAATCCATCGAGACGTTATCCCACTTCCATTGCGGAACTTCCAATGGGTGAAGCAACCCACCAGGTTTCTTTTGCTCTGCTTTCACCTGTTGGCATACCAAGCACCGAGTAACATATTCAGCCACATCTTTCTTCATACCGGCCCAGAAGAAAACCCGCCTCATGTCTTGGTACATCTTGTCCCCACCGGGATGAATGGTCATCCTAGAACGGTGTGCATCATCAAGAATAACCTTCCTCAAATCCTCGTCTTGCGGTACACAAAGTCTACCGTCTCTACGCAAGCACCCCCTGTCGTCTAGGGTGTACCTACTCAAATGGCTGGACGACTCCCCCCTTATGAGCTTCTCCACCAACTCAACCAACTGTGGGTCGTCCCTCTGTGCTTCCCCAATCCTCCCCAAAAGAGTAGGTCTGACCTCCAAGGATGCTAGCAAACCGGGTACATAATCAATGGAAGATCTGAAATCAAACATTGAGATAAATTCCAAGCTCCGTTGTTCCACGAACAATGGACTTAAGGACAACCTTTTTCTGCTCAAGGCGTCCGCCACCACGTTACCCTTGCCAGGGGTATACGCTATCTCGAAATCATAGGATGCTAAGAACTCCATCCACCTTTGCTGTCTCAAATTCAAATCCTTCTGAGAAAACAAGTACTTCAATGATTTGTGGTCAGTGAACAATTCGAACCTCTCACCAAGAAGATAATGGCGCCAAATCTTAAGCGCAAAAACAATAGCGGCCAACTCTAAATCATGGGTAGGGTAATTTTTCTCATGCACTCTCAACTGCCTTCCACCATAGGCTATTACCCTTCCCTCTTGCATTAAGACTGCGCCTAGTCCTGTCCCACAAGCATCGGTATAGACAACAAATGGCTTGCTCCCATCTGGCAACACTAAAACTGGAGCAGTGGTTAAAGCTCTCTTTAACCGTCGGAACGCATCATCACAATCTACGTCCCATGTGAAAACAAGATTCTTCTTCGTTAAGCGGGTTAATGGGACTGATATCTTCGCGAAGTCTTTGATAAACTTCCTATAATAACCCGCCAAACCCAAGAAACTTCTCACTTCGGTAGCATTCTTCGGAACCTTCCAATCCTGAATTGATACTACCTTTGCGGGATCCACAGCTATTCCTTCCTTGGAGACCACGTGCCCCAAGAACCGCACTTCCTTCCTCCAGAAGTGACATTTAGAGAATTTCGCCTTAAGTCTATGTGCTCGAAGAGTCTTCAACACCTCCCCAAGATGTAGGGCATGCTCTTCTTCACTCTTAGAAAATACTAAGATATCATCCACAAAGACCACCACGAACTTATTAAGGAACTCCCTGAACACCCTACTCATCAAATCAACAAAGTATGCAGGGGCGTTCGTCAACCCAAATGGCATCACCAGCCACTCATAGAAACCATCCGGAGTCCTAAAGGCAGTCTTGTCTATGCTATCCTCAGCCACCCTCAACTGATGAAACCCCGTGGCTAAGTCCAACTGAGAAAATACTGAAGCGCCAACCAATTGATCAAAAAGATCGTCAATCCTCGGCAATGGGTGTCTATTCTTCTTTGTGAGCATGTTGAGTTCTCTATAGTCTACACAAAGTCTGAGGGACCCATCCGCCTTCGTAGCAAAAACTATTGGAGCACCCCACTCCGATATACTTCGTCTTATGAACCCCTTCTCAAGCAACTCCCCTACTTGCTTATGGAGTTCCCTCCTCTCATGAGGAGCCATGTGGCGCACTGGTAAAGATACAGGTTTAGCATTATCCACCAGATATATTCGGAAGTCAATCTCCCGCTTCGGAGGTAAGCCCTTCACCTCCTCAAACACATCCGAGTATTCCCGGACCACTCTAACAGATTGCAAACTTTCGACCGAAGCGTCAAGCGATTCAAGATAACTTAGCATAACAGAATCCATGGGATTACAAGAGATCTCGAGAGTGTTACCCAAGCGGGTCATGAGCCTAACAACTCTCCTTTCGCAATCAAGAACGGCACCATTACTGGATAACCAGTCCATGCCCAAAATCAACCCATAGCCCGTGAAGCCCAACACAAAAGCATCACATCTAAACTCAATGCTAAGTATAGAAATCTTCAAACCCAAACATATCATGGACAAGTAAGTGGAGCCCCCAATTGGGTTTGAAACAACCAAGGGATCATCTACCAGACTGGTGTCTAAGTGCAGTGACTCAACTAATGATGATGAGATAAACGAATGCGATGCGCCAGAATCAAACAATGTTCGGACAGGATGATCAAATAGAAAAACCAGACTTTCAACGGAAATAGTTCTACCTCTTTCTTGAATCGGTGGAACCGCGAGAGCCTGTACTTGCCCCCTAGCCTGACCCGGTGCCATAAGAGCTTGCACCTGTCCTCCTGAGGTAGATCCCGTCCTTTGCCCCTTCTTAGGGCAATCCTTCACTAGATGCCCTGCATCGCCACAATGAAAGCAACCAGTCTTCTTCTTCTTTCTACAATCTTTGCTTATGTGGCCTGGTATCCCACAATTGAAGCACTTCTTCTTCCCCTTGCCACCGTTGCCTTTCCCACCTTTGTTTTGCTGTTGTTGCTGAGGTCTCTTTTGATCTCCCTTCTTCTCGGGTGCCTTATTAGCATTGGGACCCTTCTCTTCTTCATGCATGAGTGCCATGTCAACTAGCTTCTCAAAGGTGGCCCCCATAGGGATATGAGTCATAGCCAACCCATGCATCGGTTCATTCAAGCCTTTCACGAACCTCAAAGCCTTCTTCTCCGGTGTATTCACCATGTCTAGGCCAAACCTTTCCAATTGATTAAACTTGTTGACATATTCCTTCACTGAGAGATTTCCTTGCTTTAGAGTCAAGAATCTTTCCATATACAAGTTTTCCTCCGCCCTTGAGAGAAACTTTTCCACAAATCTTTGCTTAAAATCCGCCCAAGAGTCAACGGGGCGTTCTCCATTAGTGACCTCCCACCAGAATGAGGCCTCTCCCTTCATTAACCAAGCAGCTAACTTGACTTTCTTTCCTTCTTCCATCTCGAAGATATCTATCAACTCTTCCACCTCCTTAAGCCAATCTCTAGCCTCCACAAAAGTTTCAGATCCTTGAAAAGGTTTCCCTCCCATAGCTTTGAATTCCTTGCAAGTCTTAGCAAAAGTATCCGTGCGAGGAGGAGGAGGAAGATCGGGTGCTACGGTTGGTGGAGGAACATTTGCTGGACCCGCAGTGGTGGCCCTGGCCTCCATCAATCTCCTATACCATGCTGGTATCGTCACACCCTCCGGAAAGTTAAGATCCTCAGCCATGCTGAAACGAAAAAGGAAAGATTCAAAACGGAGAATTCGAAAGATAAAGATATGGCTATCGGGGATTATGCTTTTCTTTCAAAAACTTTTCTCTTTAAAGACATGTTTTTGAAAATATCTCTTCAAAAAAAATGGTTTTAGAAAAATAGTTTTTCTAAAAATTTTATCTGTTCCGGTAACCTTTGCTCTGATACCACGTGTAACACCCCACGCCCGCTATGGTCACTCTCTAAGGGAATGCCATAACATCGGTGGAGTATTTTGAGTGAATATAGAACAGAGTAATTACAGCAAGACAGATATAAGTAATACTTGAAAATTTAAAACATCATTTCACTTGCAGCGGAAAATAAACATGTCTGGTTACATCACAAAACCATAATAGGAGTCAAGTACAAATATCCATCATGATAAATAAAAATACATAATCCCAATACATGAACTGATAGCCATAAAAGAAAAGGGTAAGCTGAGCTCTACATCTAGGGTCCAAGCTCCAAGAGAGTAATAAAAGCAGCCTGATCAAAGCCCACTCGTGCTGGGCCCACTCTGAGAACCTGAGGGTTGGGAAAAAGATAAAAACAACGGGGTCAGACATAAGTCTGAGCGAGTCCTATAACTTTAACAATGTAATCATTAAAGTAATAAGGATATGATATAACTTGGTACGGTGTGACTGGGGATAGATGACTACACTCAGTAGCCAATCAGACTTAGAGTGAACTAAGATAACGATAAAGACGCATTTACCCTCCCAAGGATAATTACTACACTGCACCACACCAGTCATTCCTACTTAAAGGTTGATCCCTCTCAAGGACTTAGAAATTTTACCCAGTAGTTTCGTGTACCCCTAGCTGACTACATAAGTGACGTCTGCCCCTATCTCCACTAGGTGTACCCACTGCTCCCAAGTGATCGGCTCCATACCGTAGATACCCGTGCCGGCCCCACAGTGGGGTGTATCACGCCCCAAAGTGGCAACCCGATATAATTAACGGTGCACGGCTTATATCTACACGATGCCACAACGTCTTACCTACCAGCCCGGGTCCACACACGCATATGAAACCCGTTGGACTTGCGTTGCCACCGCTAACCGGTTTGGCCTCTTATAGTCAAGCCCAGTACGCGTGTCCCGTCCTCGACATGGGTCGAGCCCAATAAGATACATATGGGTTACTGGTTGAAATGGGCCCCCCACAAGCTACCCACCTAAGCTTGTCCCTTTTTCTAGTGCATCCCACTTAACCCTTTAATCATGTTTAATTACATGTTTCCACTTGGTTAAGTATTCTAATCGTATTTTCTATTGCCACCCAAGGCAACCCACTAGATTTCCACATGCCACCCAAGGCACCCACTTAACCCCTCATGTCCCTCTCCATGCTAATATGGTTAAGTGTTTCTTAATTAATTAATTAAGATCATGACCTCATAAAGACCCCTCACATTAGACCGTCTTTTATGACTGCTGGATATGCCGGTTGGTTCCGGGCAGACTTTTGTCATAAAAAGGGTCTAACCTCGTGTCTTTACTTTAATCACGTATTTAATTTATGACTAAGACCTCTCACATTGGGCCAATCATTTGTAGCCGCTGGATGGCCGGTCGGTTCCGGGCAGACTTCCGCTACAAAAGGGTCCAACCTCGTGTCTTAGTTGATTAATTACACCTAATTAATCACCCCCATAATTAATTATCCCTAATTAATTACACATTTTTAAGAATATGGGTAGACCTAACTCAATAGGTAAATTCCCAATTCCATAGTGTGGGTAGACCTAACTTAATAGGTAAATTCCCAACTCCATAATGTGGGTAGACCTAACTTAATAGGTAAATTCCCAATTATGTCCATTCATTTTATGTTATGCTTAATCCAAACAACTTTACACCTTTTTATAATCATGCATATTAACCCCATCGTTTCCCACGTAATTCGTTTACATAACATGTCATATATAGGGACAACCTTGCATATGTTATGCATGTCATAAAAAGAGACAAACTTGCATATGAACTTGCATATAAACTTGCATAAAACTTGCATATGAACTTGCATATGAACTTGCATAAAACTTGCATATGAACTTGCATAAAACTTGCATATGAACTTACATAAAACTTGCATAAAACTTTCATATGAACTTGCATATGAACTTGCATAAAACTTGCATATGAATCTTGCATAAAACTTGCATATGAACTTGCATATCAACTTGCATATCATGTCATATCACAAAGGCAACTTGCATATGTTATGCATATCATAAAAAGAGACTAACTTGCATATGAATCATGTCATATCACAAAGGCAAACTCGCATATGTTATGCATATCATAAAAAGAGACTAACTTGCGTATGATCTTACATATAAACTTGCATAAAACTTGCATATGAACTTACATGATACATCATATCATAAAAGAGGCAAGTTTACATATGAACTTATAACATATGACAACCACAACTTGCATAATCCACATTTACATCCATAGCCTCCTAATATCCTATCCTAATTAGTTTAGCAATTACTTGCTAAAGGCATAGGAACTCACCAAAACCAAGATTAGCAAACTTATGAAGTAGAACTAGTTGCTAAATATGAAGAAGATGATGATTAGAGGTTGATTAGCTTGCAACTTCCTTCATAAATTAGTGGAGGCTCCTCTTAAGTTTGATTTTGGCGGCATGAGGCCCTCATTTCTATTTTTAGTATGGATTAGGCTTGCATTAGGGTGTATTTATAGGATTAGGGTGTGTTTTAGACCATAGGATTAACCCTAGGTTAGATTAGGTCCGTCAGATTTAGGAAGTCTCTAGAACACAGCCCAGCCCTAGCCAGAAAACCAGATCTGGTGCACCCAAGCCAACTGGCTCGACACCCTGTGTCGACAGGCAAGTCGACAGGGCAGTCGACTCCCCAGTCGATAGGCCTGTCGACAGCCCTGTCGACATGGGTAGGGCGGGAAGTTTCCCGCCTGGCCCCCTGCTGGCTCCAATTTCGAAATCTGATTTTTAATTTTTAAATCTGTTTTTAACTTTGAATTTTCTGCAAACTTCATTGGGCCATAACTGGGCCATACGGACTCCGATTTACAAAATTTCGGACTCTATTCTGCGAATTTTTCCGAGACGAACTCAATGACGCAGCCCGTTTCCCCCAATTCTTACATTTGAGAATATTTATTCTGCAATTAGTGAATTTTAGCATTAACTGAAATACGGGGTGTTACAAAGGTCTCATAATACGATTTAAGAGTTTTCTGCTAAGTTGGTCATCAAAACCAAGAATAAACTTCTTATTCTTCTTCTACGAGGTGTCAATGAAAAACATCTCATACTTCGACAAAGCGTCAAACTTAGCCACATATTCAGGGACAATTATGTCTCCGCCAAAACTCGAAAACTTTCTAAACAAATACGACTTATGAGTAACCAAAATGAACTTTTTTTTCTAAACAAGCATTGAACTGATTCTAGGTGAATACATCCTCTGGTATAGAAACCTTCTCTGCATTCCACCAATTCAGCGCTCGACTTTAGATTTCACGTGAAGCCAACCTCTTTTACATTGCATCACCCAAACTAAGATCATCGAAGATTTGCTCACACTTGTCGACCTGATCTTGGACCTTCATTGCCGATTTAGTTTCTAAAAAAGGTTTGCATCCCAAGCAAGAAAATTCTTTATTAAGCTTAGCATAATCAGATCTAGGCGCCTGTGGTTGAGCACCATTTCCAGCGGTACCATTTGGGAAATCTAATTGGGTATTCTGTAGCATATTCCTCATAAAGGTATTAAACATATCTTGCAAGTTGAGATTAGCAACCCTTGAACCATTTCCTTCCTCGGCTACTGAATTTGGGTTCCTCGCAGAAGTCCTTGTTAGGCGACTCTTCCTTCAATCATCGGTAAAGATGATTAATGTAACAGTCCGAAAATCCGTACTATCTGAGTTGACTGATACCACACACGTCCAACCCAAATTTGCATAGAAATACGAGTCATTAGAGTTAAAGAAAATAGAACAGATAGAAGATAAACAAAGAAAACATCAGAATCTCACAACGGACTGAACAAAATATAATATCATATATCATAATTTTGAAATACAAATATGTATTGTATATATACATACCATATCAGAGTATAATACATATTCATCACAGTGGAAATACTCTAAATAACTAACGGTGAAGCCTCCTGCTTCAAGCTTCTCCAAGTGTATCTGTAAAGGCCTGAACACTTGACTGCCCATACAAATTTGGGCACCCAAGAGTTTAGGAAAAACAAACAAAATAAACTCTGGGTCACTCATGGGACTGGTGTAAGTAAACTCCAACCATATTGTTTAACTTTGAAAAACCTTTTGAAAGAAAAGGATAATAGTAAGACCAGCCCACACATAAATATGGACGGTTTTTACCTTACTATAACCCAAACCATTTTTAATATGAAAATCCGGTGATATTATAATAATGTCTATATCAAATAAATAATCAAATAGAAGAATGCTTGCATCTCACGCTCTACATACATTGTATAAAATAAAAAACCGCAGGGCACTTATTGGAGATTGGATTCCAACTATGACAAGGTATGGGACCACCTCCCGATTAGTGTACTCTAGAGGGGATACACTAGGGTTCAGCAAGAACATCTTGGAACCCGACTACACATGACCGCCCACTCATTTAACTTGAGTGTAGCGAATATATTGTCACCCACGGTTGTCGGCCTCTCAACTGTAATCCGTAAGACACAGAATCGAAAGAATAATAAATAATGAATTTTCTCTAGATCGGTGACAAATATACCATGTTTGGGTATGACCCACCTAGCCATGCTGCTTGCTTGATTTTTGTCATTTCTCGGTTGTGAGGCTTGAGGCTACATTTATCTTTCAGAACATCTGGCCATCGTTCACTTTTGAATGCCACATCGTCAAACCGTCAAATCACTAGTTGATCATCTCAAAAATATTACGGGCATATAAAGCTAAGAGGAATGAATTCCTCAGCCACCAACGTAATACCTCGAAAAGATCGTCATATGTAATCTGTTAGGAATACTCTGTCAGACATTCGTCCATATAAGTTGTCCTCGGTCTGGACAAGCAGAACAGCCCTTACATTTTACTTCGTCTTCAATATATCTTCAGCATAATCTAATTCGCGACGCCTATGCCAATATGGAGTGGTTTTTGGATATTAAATCCAACCGGTCTCTCCATATTGACAACGATGGTCAAAAATCTTTGATAGCCGGTGATTTAACTATCAAAGGAAAACAAAAATCCATCAAACAAATCACTGGCCCTTTTTTATTAATATTCTATTTTCAGTTTTCTTATCGATTTCTACATATCGATTTATGGTTATCCAAAACTTCTTAAAAATATTCCAACTCCTTAAATTTTTGAAAAATTTCGCTAATACCTCCTTTGTACATGTTAATAGTTCAAACCCCAACTCGCCTCTCTAGGCCCATTCCATTCAAAAAGAAAACCAAAAAGCCAAGCGACTTGCCCGATAGGCTCATAAAATTTCATATGGAAATTTAAACATGTACCATTTTGTCGAGCACTCAAATTATAATCTTCATTCTCTTCATTCCAAACTTGTTTAACATATATACGCATATCCCCAATTTTTCATTCATTCAAATCAATCCAACATGTACATTTACCCTATTCAATTCGCTAATTATACTCAAATCAGCTCATTTCTCTTTTAATTGGAATCGATCTTGCTTAACACATTATTATTTGACTTATAAATAAGTTGAATTCCATTTCTAACTAGCGTTTCGTATTCAATCTCAAATTTTAATTTACGAATCCAATTTATTTAATCTTAGATAAATTCAGTTCAAAATCCCGTTAACTAATGTCTTTCAAAAAAGTTAACTTCATTCAATTATTAAAAATCAGATTCTTATTTCAAAAATCTATTCATTTACTTCACTTGAATTCATATTTATTTTATAACTCAACACTGGATTTTTCTAATGGAAATTCGAATTTTATTCACTTGAAATCCTTCTAATTTATTTAATAAACCGTTACGACTTATAATTGATCAGGGCGCTGTTTTTCTGGAAATTTTATTTTGATATAACTCAAAATCTATAAAACGAAATCCATATTTTTCTCTTCCATTTGAAAATTTTCATTGAATAGGTCCGCACGTTTCTTGTTTCATCAAATTCCGACTTATAGTACTCAATTGAAGTTCGAATCGCTACATTACGGACTACCATGCTGCAGCGGGTTCGTTTAAATTAAATTAAATATATACATTTAAAAACTTTGTTTATAAATAAGCACCAACGCTTCTTTTAATATTTTAAAATAACCCTGTTATCCAAATCAATTTCTCAAACTCGTCGATTATTTCATTCCATATCCATAACTCAGTTCAAAACTCAAATTTATGTATTCGAGCCCAATTTACATGGAATTAGATTATTTATTAAATATTGTTACCATCGAATTCTAATTATAAATTTTCCTTTATACAAATAATTAATTAATTCAATATCTCTTACTATTACAAGCTAATATCATCCCTTAATAATAGTGAAGTCGTTCAAGTTGGGGTATTTTATTTACCTCTCAGACCTTAACCGACAACGTTCTTATCTTGAGACGGATAAGAGTTTGCAATACAAAACAACCATTACTTATCATAAAAATTCCCTCTTCTATCTCATTTAAAAGTATGATTTTTAAATGTCAGTTCTTATATTTGGAAAAATCCATTTCCAATTCATCCAATGAAAATCACTTCATTTCATTTATAAACATGGTTTATAAGTCGACTTTATTTTATATCTTAAAACAAACTTCCAATTTGAACTCCATTGAAACTAACTTCCAAATTATCCAACGATAATAAATATCGTTTGTAAAGTGACTTCCTTGTTTTATGATTTAAAACAAGTTTTCCATTCCAAAATTCATTTAAAAACCAAATTCTACTCTACGAAAAGTAAATTCCCCTTTTTATTTTACATTTGACGATATTTATAATTTTAACTTATATATGCATAAACATAGAATTTGTTTCATATTTAATTTAGATTATAACTTCTAATTAATGCAAACCTCAATATTTCTTCTGAAAATAGTTTATTTTTATTTATTTTTATTCGACATAGTCGAATTCGAAATCATAAATCCTTATGGATTTATTTGAATTCAATTTACATTTCGAACATCGGAATAAATTTTACCGTTTCTTTTTTAAATGATTCCCAATTATAAATCACTTTTTAAATTCATATTTGAATTTAAATTTATAAATTATCCAATGAAAATTCCCCTTCTTAATTTATAAATATCGTTTATAAATTTAACTTTTGGTTTTTAAATATTGGAGCCAGATTCTATTTCAAATTTCATTGAAATCCCATTTCCACTTCGGAAAATAAATTTTCCTTTTTAATTTCATACCTGAAATTAAAATTTTATGTTATCAAATGATAATATTCCTTTTCATTTATAAACATCGTTTATAAATTCAATTACTTGTTTTTATTGTTAAAAACCAGTTAATATTCCCCAATTCATTCGAAATTCTATTTCGAAAATTAACTTTTTTCCTTTTAAATCAAAAAATCCCTTTGTACGATATTTTTAAATATCAATATCTAGGGCCAATGATATTCAACATCCAAACACAAACAATTAATCTAATTCATCACATCACACATATATAAATAGGTAAACAAAAATAATAAATTTTGAGGAATCCAGTTGGATTCCTCGCTATTTTCCTGCATCCACAGATGTCAAACAACATAAATAATACTAATCCTGCTTCAAGGCAGGATATCGCGGTATAGAAGGTCATCCACTCATATATCGTGGGGCGGTAGGGTCATCCGCTAATGATACCGTGGGCATTCGCTAGGTACTGCGGTAAATATATATATATAATAACCACAATGACTCCAGCCCAGGGCCTGATGGAATGGGGGCAGCCTTCTTCAACTGCACTAGGAAAACCTGAAACATCACGTGTTAGCAGCTTATCAAGAAGATCTGGATACAGGTGAATTCATCAGAGAAATTAACCACACTTTTGTATCCCTAATCCCCAAAGTACAAATCCCAGGCAGAATAGAAGATTACAGGCCTATATCATGTTGTAATGTGGTGTACAAAATCTTGAGCAAAATAATTTGCAATAGAATGAACAAAGTACTCCCTGAACTGATTTCACAATGTCAAAGTGCATTTATCAAAGGCAGATTTATATCAGAAAACTCTCTCTTGGCTCATGAGCTGGTTAGATAATTCAATAAAAGGGGTGCAGGCAAGCTTTTCCTTAAAATTGACTTGCATAAGGCCTATGATAGAGTTAATAGAAGATTCATCATTCACATGCTAGCCTTAATGGGGGTATCAGATAATCTTATTAAATTGATTGAATTCTGCCTAAATACCCCAACTTTCTCTGTCCTAATTAATGGGGTTCCAAAGGGGTTCATTTTGAGTTCCAGAGGCATCAGACAAGGTGACCCCCTTTCACCCTACTTATTTGCAGTTGCAATGGAATGGTTCACGCTGCCAATGGAGCTTGCAGCTGAGAGAAATGAAATTATGCCAGTCTACAACCACCAACCTAAAGTCACTCATCTTATTTATGCAGATGACTTGTTAGTTGTGTTTAAGGCCTCACACACAACAATAAATCAATTGAAATGCATTTTCCAAAATTTAGAGAAGTGGGTGGGACTCAAAGTTAATGAACTAAAAACCAAGTGCTACTTTAATAAGTTCTGCAATCACAAACAAGAATACTTAGCAGACATTGGGGTGCAGGAAGGCTCACTTCCAGTTAAGCATTTAGGAGTGCCACTATCCAACAATACTATAACTGATGTTGAATGTGGCAAGTTAGTGGATGATATTAGAGATAAATTGTAAGGCTGGAGGTCAAAATTGTTGTCTTTTGCAGGCACAGTTGAACTAGTTCTCACAGTTATCACATCTAAAATAAGGTTCTGGCTGCAGACTTTTCAAATTCTTGACTGCTCCATTGCCAAAATCAATTCAGTTTGTGCTAATTTTATTTGGAAAGGGGTGTTGTACAAAATTAGTTGCAAGTTGCTCTGCAGACCTAAGAAAGAGGGTGGAGTTGGGCTTAAAAACCTATTTGAACTGAAAAAGGCCTATGGGCTTAAAATTGCCTAGAAAGTACTTTCCTCCAATAATCTATGGGCTGTATGGATGAGAGCCCGATATATGAAGACTAATTTTTGGACTGCAAGCATTGATAACAATGCCTCTGTGATATGGAAAAATTGCATGAAACTCAGGAATGAACTCAAACCACATATACAACGTGAAATTGCTAATGGAGTCAACACAGATCTTTGGAGAGGCCCATGGCTAAATGGCCAAAGCTTAATTGATAGGCTTGGCTGGGATAGCTATTCAGTGTATGGGGCACCTAATGTGACAGTTAGCTCTGTTATCTCAAATTCTAACTGGCCATGCAGTAATAATTTGGTAGCTCGAATTCTCAATGAAGAAATTACATTAATGCCTATACACTCTGAACGAAATGAAGACATATGGAGATGGCAAAATGGTAACTTTAAGCTTGGGCGTGTATGGGAGAGCATCAGGACGATCCACCCTACTGTACACTGGAGCAAGGTGGTATGGACTCGATCCACCCCACCAAAAATGGCACAGACCCTATACAAGGCCATTCTAGGCAGGTTACCTACCAAGGAAAGACTTTGTAGTTGGGGTATAATAGAGGAGGATAGACGCGTGATATGTAATAGACAATTTGAAACACACAACCACTTGTTTTTCGAGTGCGGTTTCAGCAGACAATTGTGGGCTATTCAAAAGCTAAAGTGCTTTAACTCAGATCAAATTGGAAACTTGGAGGAAGAAATTGAGTACCTGAACAATGGAAGTCACATGTCGAAGTTGATGGTAGAGCTCGGCAAGATTTGCTTCACAGTCACAGTGTGGCAGACATGGCGAGAACGCAACTCCCGTGCTTTCGAGAAAAAAAGCAGAGATGTTTTAGTCAACGCAGCAATTGTCAACAGAGAAATTGTTATGGTGATTGGGAGGATCAGCAAGAAGCTACTTACCAGTGCAACGGAACGAGAACGATTGCTATTGGGGAAGTGGAGCTGGAAGGAAGCGATTGGAGAAAGGTTACGAGAGAATTTACGTCCGCCATGACTGAACCCAAATTTTGCTTTTGTGCTTTTCCAGAGAATGTGTGAAGACGCAAAAAGGTTCTCGTTGGAAGTATATGTAAAATACCCGTATGCTATAAACGGGCTGTAATTTGGGCCGAGCCGGCTTTTGGGCTATAATAAAGATTTAACCCATTTTCAAAAAAAAATAACCACAACCACCAAGCCTAAATAACTAATATGTGTGTGTGTGTATATATATATATATATATATATGTATATGTATATATAATAACCCTAATTTCAATAACAACAATGCATTCAAACAACCAACAATTTATTTTTTATGACTAAAAATAAATTTAAATATAAATTTGGAGTGAGATTTACTCACCTTAATTTTCCTTTTCTGATTACCCCCGTTTAATTCCATATAGTCGTGTCTATGAATCTACTCGAATAGTCTCAACTGAATTCATCTCGCACCATTGATTTATGTAACTTTAATTATCGATTAAACGATATTAATTTAAATTAATTCTAACATAAATAAACGAATTGCTCAACGTATATTAAATTTAGTTAAAAAAAGTATATACCTTACTATCTTGCTAAAAACTCGATCAACAATCTTCGATCCACAAAACACTCACGATCAGTTCAAAAATAATGTCATCAGCCCTTAAAACTGCACCACCAAATTTCATCTCAACATCATTACAAATCTCCTCAACTACATAAGCTCCTTGCCCATACAAACTTCCCCCATGACCGACTATCCACTGCATCCCTTATTCCATAAAAAAACGACTTCCTTCTTGAAAAAAATCAGACAAAACCACCCCGCAACAATCATTAGTGAATCAGACTCCTCCCGTTTAACCCAATTCACTATCAACCAACATCGACTTCTAGAATAGCGCACCAGAACAATCAACATCCCAAACATCGCACAATCTCCCCCAAACACCTATTGGCAAATCACATACCCTGCTACCAATTCGTACACCTCAACATAGTCAGAATTCCCAGTTCAAATCCATCGCGCAAAACTAGACTTCGCTTAGTGTTGTCGAGCTTCCAACCATTGATGCGCACCCCTCAAAACAGATCGTACTTCCCCCAATGAATTCCAATCGCAACCAAAATCACCCAATCGCCTTCACTACTTAACATCGCACCTTCTGAAATTGCAAAGACCCCATCACATACCCCTTAACTCGAGTGCCTTAGCTGTTGTCACTCCTCAAGGGATTGCGCGATTCGAACTCACGGTTCTTGATTTCATTTTTTATTTAACGTGGAAATTGATTCGAAGTTGACTGAAAGAAATGATGGAAGGAAGGGGAATTAGAAGAGGATTTCACGGTTTTGAAGTTAATCGCTGAAAAGGAAAGGGAAACAAAAGGGTAGAGTCGAGTTATTTATAAAGGAGAAGGAGGACATTTCGTACACAGCAATTAGATCTGTGTTTCTTTGATTTGGAGGGAGGGAGACAAACTTTCAGCTCTAGGAAAGGAGGCTGCGATGTTGGTCGGCTGAAGTGATTAATCTAAATTTTATTTTGTTTCAGTATATTACACCAAAATATCTCATGGTCCCTCACTCTAAATTCTGAACCGCTATTTAATCATAATGACTGACGTTCTCCAACGTTATTCTCTACTCTGAACTCAATATAACGAGTTCTGAAATTTAATTCAATTTTATGGAGAAGATATCATTTTAAATTGACGATTCTAAATTAAATTAAATTGATAAAAATATAAATCGATTTCAAAACGATTAAATTTATCAGTAATAAATGGTTATTATCGTTCTAACCCAATATACAATTTATATTGATCGATTGAATTGTTTAGATTCAGTTTTTAACTGTGAATTCAATTGTTTTCGTTTCGTAATACGATAATTCAATATATCCAATATTAAATTGTATATCAATTATTAAATCGATAAATTCAATAAAAATCCATTTATTGATTCAATTCAACATTTAAAATAAATTTAAATGTTCAAAATAAATTGACTTAAAATCCGGGATGTTATAATTAACCTTCTTGCTAGAAATTATACTTGACTAGAGATCTTGTGCAGTGCGACTTATACTATATATATGTACATATTATTATATAATTTTGAAAACCAAAATATATAACAAGTACGTTTTCTCGTATTTATATACTCTCAATTCAGTCCTTAGCTTAGACAATGCAACCTAAGATCTGATACCAAATAAGATGACCACCCTACACTTTCGACACTCAATATATCTGAAGAGTGCGCTACTATGGTGTTCGGACAGTGTAAGGTGACACTGTAGGTAGGAAAGAACTAAAAACTATACAGAACCCGTCGTATATCTTACACTGTATGAGATAATATATAATAATAATAATAAAACATAATGATATAAAACAGACGAGATAATAAAATACTAAAATGAATCCCACTATCTGAGAGATAGATCTAGAACAGTAAACAGCAATGTCACAGGCTGTGAAATGGAAATAACCCAAAAGAAACCGTTTCTAAAACAAAAATACTATTAAGCTCTACAATAGTGAACAACGAAAAGTAATTGAGTACATATAAATAATATGTGAACATCCTATTGTTCGCCTCCCGATCAAATACTTGTGCTTACCCCTGACCTTCATCTAGTCTGCTCATTTGAGAGCACCGAGGGTAATAAGAAGCAAAGCATAAAACTGAAGATCAGACAAAGTCTTATGTGAACGATAAAATTTTTAAGTACTAAAATGACTGGAATACACAGTATGCTTAACCATACCTGACATGCCCATGCATCCATATATTAGCACATAAAAGTATATACTGCTCTACAATATCAATATGAATATACCTTACATCAGAGTACTGGGATGTCTAAATACCTGCATTAACACTGCCTATATCTGCGTCAATGCTACCTACATTTAATGACGTCTCTAAAAGCGATAAATTACTAAGAAAACACTGCATACATCATATATACTCACATTCATTCACTCAATGCGTTGGATATATAATATGTTTGGTCCCATGGAATCTGTACCCGCCCAAAGAGCTCTAAGATGAGAAAGCCTATGAACCTGGCTGACAACCTACATCAGGTTGAGGAAGAGAGAAAACATTGTCATAAATCTCCCCAATGGATAAATGACCTACAATCTGCTTGCATGTTCGATGGGAAGCCTACGTACCTGCCTTACAACTTACATCAGGTTGAAGACTCAACCGAAACTCAATCATCGGCTTTTTGAATTCCTGTCGGAACCTACATACTAAAGTCCATTTTCATGCAAATCTCCACTGTGGAGCTTGTCCTATAACTGTCCTCATAACTTATGTTTGAAGTCTTCTGATCAAAAACTATCAAGATAACTAACATCAATCGTCAAACTACACCCCTTGAATCTCTACTGATAGCTCTTCCATCTAGAATAACTGTCTCTCCATCTTGGCTCGTGGTCTCTTACTCTACTCCTAGGAATTCAACTAGTCGTTTGTTGGAATCATTTCTTCTAAGTTTAGGATGGCCATTGAGTTATGCAATAAAGAATCTTCACGTTGACGTCTTTACAAAGTAGAACCCAAATGGACAACTACAGTCCCTTTGAGAAGTTGCGCCAATCTCGTACTTTGCTCACGTAGAGGTCGCATGACCCTAATCTCCTTATGATGGGATTGGTGTGGACACACCGGTCAGAAGTCCCACTCCCCTTCCTCCGCTATTTCCTTAGGTCGATCCGAGTCCACATGTCTCCATCTATCTGAGTGCACCATCTCCCACTGACCCGCAGGTCACCACACTATCTGACCCGATCAGAAACATCTCATCCCTTGCAGCAGCCCAACTCTATCTAATCCAAAGCACATACATCAGGCTGATCCAAACTTTGTACCATCATACTCCTTTATAATTTCTTTAATTGACTTGAAATTTGAAAAGTAACCTCTAGGGACCATCCTTTATCACCTACAAAAAATTCACGATGGGCACTTTCAGTTTTAAGTCGATCTGAACATAATTGACCATAACTCCTTCATACGAACCCCAAACAACCCCAAATTTTTCAAACCACTTTTGGAGTCCTCCCATCTCATTCCCTCTAAATTTGGTGTGAATTTAAGCAATTTTTTGTTTTTGGACTTTTCTGCGAAATCCTAATTGTAAATTGCCAATCCTCCGCGTTTTCAAACATTCAAGCAACAAAATTCATGAAAAAGGTCATCCAAAACAATACATAATAACGTCAATCATTTTTAACCAATTTTCAAGGTTCAGATCTAAAAATAAGAACATAGATTTACATAGATTCCCTAGCAATTTCATAGGAAAAATGTCGCAATCTAATCCCTAACCATTTTAGATTCATAATTATAATTTGAGAACAAAGTAAATACGTGTCCTAACATATTTTACTGTTTAAGAAGGATTTTAATATTAGAAAGTGTAGAAATTTGTAAATGAGAATAAGTTATTCACCTTTGCTAATGAAAAATTGTAAATTTTAAATAACTTACCCAGATATGAAATGGAATCACCGAATATGGATAGATCTTTACTCCTAGCAACTACAGTTATGTACTCCTTTTCTGGATCTACCAAATCTACTAATTTAGTTTTGATTTCAATGGATAAATCTAAGTTTTAGACGAAGAAATTATTTTTAGTAAAGGTAGAAGCTTTTGGACAGAAGGAAAAAAAATGAAAGAAATGAGTTACATCAACTTATTTCATCCTCTTTTCTCTCTAATCCCAAAATTATGGCACAGCCTCCCAGATTATGGGCATTAATTGTTTAAAATAGGATGTTTGAATTTTAAAAATCCTTTAAATAGTCATATCCCCCAAATGGTTTATCCATTTTCAGTATATAACCACTCAGCAGAAAGGGAAGCTATCACCGCAATCCAATGGAAGTGGTTTTGAATCAAAATTTTACTTCAGTCAAAAGTTATGGACAAAATAAAATTTCATTAGTGGTTTTGAATCAAAATTTTTACTTCAATCAAATGCCTCTAATAGCCATTCTGTAAAACTATAGAATGATACGACATCATACAAAAATAATATTTCTTATTTATGCATTAAAACAAAACTACGGGTTGTTATAGCTTGGGGATCAGCTTGTGTTGTGGCATAAAGGTACCGACGGAATCATGCAGGTATATTAATGTCTTGGATTTCAGGAATATTTGAAGCGTCGACCCCTTTTGTATGTGGATAAGTTTAAATCAGTAACCCCAAATTTGGATAAGGAAGATGGATACGTGAGATTTTTGATTTTTTGTTGTTGTGAAAATGCTTATTTTTACACTTTTCAAAATATTTTCTTTGAAAATTTTGAAAAACCTTTTACTTTTCAAATTTTATATTTTAGTAATGTCGATCCCTTAAGGACGATATCGCTTGTGACTATCCACACCCCTTGATATACCCCCGATCATGGTCATATCAAAGTATGTATATCGTCGGATATAGATAAGTCATACAGAGACTAAGATGACAACATATGATAAAAATAAATAACACCACAGAGAAAAACAACTTACAAAAAAATTAATAAGATACTTTCTTATAAAAATATCAATTAATACATACCATAACATCATGGTCTCGAAATACCAAAAAATATTAAAATGCATAAAATGTCAACAAATGGTCAAACAAACTTATTGAATATGATTACCTGCTACCAGCAAAGCTTCGTAACTATCCAAGTAATGATCAGTTGCAACCCTGCGCTCCTAAGGCAAGGAAAAATGAATGGACCAAACATAAAGTTTGGTGAATGAGAAATAAACTTGAAATAAAAAGGTAAAGTGCAATCCGTCTCAAATCTACTTTGAATGTCATAAAGGTATAGTGTTCAAGCTTTTCTATTTTTAAAGAAGTTAACTGTACCAAGTGAACTAGCCAAAAGGTCCACCCAAACCCACTCATTAGTCGGCCTATTGTACCTCTGCCATTTTTCTACTTATTATGCCTAGAAAAAGATCGTGAAATGAAATCTCATATAATGACACATCAAAACACCCACGCTCTCTTTCCATACATTGTAGCAAATTACCTCTTATTTCCTACTCTAGTATTCACAACGAACGAACATCGTTGGGACAGGCCACCCTTTGGTTTTGTGGTTCCTACTCCGAAATTTTCCGCGAATTCATTAGAACGAACACGACACTAGTAGTGCACGAGTAACTAGAGCATATTATTTTCTGCTTCGATGCCTGCATGTCCAATGCCAGTAAGATGGACTCCCTCCGTTCTCGTTCTCCCTATGGCTTCTTATTTCCTAATCTGATCCGATGTGCATGTCTTTTTAATCGTTAAGGCAGACTCCAACCAATAGTCTTATATGTGTTAAACTCAGTGCTCATTAAGTTTTACCTTTGTTCTGTTATTTCCCGATTCGACGTGTGTATCCAAAGTCGTTAGGATGGGCACCCAACCAATAACATGAAATTTAAAATAGGAGACATGTCAAAGGTTCCCTTCTTCCTAGTGTTTATTTATAAGCTTAGTTGAGTAACTTTGACTATTAGATTAAACCTCATTTAATATTGTTAAACATGTAATACATCTTCTCTTAACCATTAGATTTACGGTTTTATTCAAATACAACAATAAAAATAAATCTTAACACTCATCTGACCATAGAAATAAGTTATAAAGAAGATCTGGTCATCCAACAACTTCAGTTTTCACTCGATCCGACCATGTTCGAAAATATTTTCCCACTGCGTCACGTGCCTACCCGAAGAGACGGTTGGATACGTGCTTAGGTCGACCACCCAAGGGAGCGGTCGGTCATCCCTAAGGGCAGTCGATCCGAGAATTAACGTTATTATATTTTTATTTTTTCCATTATGGATTTTAAATTTAAGTATTTGAGTTATCATCTATTTTCATCTCCATATCTCTTCCGAACTGACTCAAATCGTGATAAGTTATACATGAAAATTGTCCAGAAAATCGCTGTGGACACAATGGTGAAGTTCGCATAGCCAAATTCGAACATCTATGAAAATTTTACTTTTAATCCATTTTCTTTCTTTAATTTATTTTTGTGTAAATTTCTTAGCATTTTACAATTAGATCTCTTCTCTTTGTTTTCCAATGGTTAATGAATATCATTTAGGTTAGAAAATTTTCCATATTCACCTCCGAAAGCCCATATTTCTCTCACCACTTATCTTCTAAATTACCAAACAAAACAAAGAAAAACGTTTGTAGCATGCTTGTATACCAACTATTTGGGTTTTTTCCAAGTATCCCAAGACAAATACATTCAAGAGGACATAAGTGAAAATAAACATATTTTCCTCTAAAAAAAAACATATTACAAAAGAAAACCTTAAAATTGAGAAGTCTTAATTCACAAAATTCTAACACAAAACCGTTAATAACCAGGGATAAAACAGTTTCTTCAATCGACTGATTAACAAATTGATTGGTTTACATTTTTCAAGATAAATGCTTCATGTAAATAATTCAGTACATTTTTTAATACAATAAAAGATATGATCATCTTTATTCACTCTCCAAAATCTACAAAAACTATAAAAGAGAATATATTTAAGTCATAATTTCATCTTGACTCACAGTATCTTCCAAGTTTACTTCGATTTGAAAACACTATATTATCACGATCCAACACAATCCACATGCATACAGACATCAAACTTTCACATGCATATAAGCAATACGGGTGTTAACTTGTCGATATAGACCAAATGAAAATGTGTTTGTCACTTGATCAAATAAGGTTTTCATTCAAACATTGTTTGCACAAACCGAGCAACAATCAATGTACGAACAACAAAAAAAAACTTCTTACAGCCTCAAAAAAGGACATTTTCGTATAACTTTTTCTGTCCAAGTTTGTATTTTAAACAATGACGGACATAAGCACAGACCTAAACACTTCACATCTATGGACCTACTAGCCATGTCGGGCAATGGTACAAAATTTGACATCAGATTAATAAATCAATAGAATATACCATGGAAAATAACACGACGACCAAAAGTTAAACTGTGCCGCCTACTCGACCTCATATAATGTCGAGCTGTATTGGTTAACAATGGCAAATCTTTAATAATTTACCAGATTAAACATCTTCAGCTTTCTTTGACAATCATAAGCGAAAAGAAAAGGGGAAAAAATCATCAAAGTAGGCAATGAGCCTGTATGTAGAAATACACTACATGAACTATACAAATTAGGGGGGAATTAAGTTCCCTCCTCATTAAGAGTATACACAGGAATTTGCCAGACCTTAGTGTTCTTCTTTGGGTCATCCGTTAGGCTAAGGTCATTTTCATCCTCTTTATATGTCTTCACAAATGTCGCTGCACCTGCCAAAATCAACCTTTCTACCATGAACAGTTGGTAATTATTCTCAATTACCGGATCCAGAATGCTGCTGTAGTTTGATGAATAAGCAAGCTTGTAACTGCAATTACATACAAATAGTAAATTGTTTTTCAATTAGTTGAACACTGAGGCCTAATCTGAATCTGTAAGATGAATGGGCGGGCAAGCTTCGCAATCTCGTTTCTGTTGTGTATGTCAATCTATCGGTTGGATGTCTCGCTTTACAGATACATATTATATGCAGTACGTTTTGCTTTGCATGTGAAATCCTACTGAGTTATATTCCGATGTCATTGGAATCGGATTCCACGAGTTACTAAATACAGCTATCCCCATAGACTTCGCTCATGCATGAATCTCGTGTACTAAGTAATTTGATGATGAGGAGTTTATATTAAATCAAGTTAATATAACACATCTAATAAGCGTAAATAAAAAGAGAAAATATAAAGGTAGAACACTAAAAGCATAATGATGATAGGGCCAGATAGTGCAAACGGCTACCAATGCAGAGTATGGGCTTTCGTATATCTATATCAGGTGGGTGAACACAAGAACAATAGTATAAACATATAATGTGATTTCGGTATTTGATAATTAGGCAAAACATGAATAAACGACACCGCTATGTATAATAAAATTGAGTGCATGATATGTAGATAAATAAAGTATACCTGACAGCAAGAGGAGAAAAGAAGTTCGGTGTTCTCTCATTGGAAGCAATAAAGAGAGTGCGTCCTGGTGGAATCCATTTTGCAATTCTTATCTTAATAAATTCTGGCCGCGTATCCCTATCTAAATGAGGATGAAGACTTCTATGAACACCATGCCTATCTTTCCTGGTTTTTATTTTGTCCCCACGTCGTACATGTATAGCATCATAATCACCAAGTAATCGCTTGATCTGTTGTGACATCGTATAGCATAAATAAGAACAAATAATCGGTCGTGCGAAACTTATGTAGCAAAGTATGTTGCCTCATACATGGTCCAAAATTTAAAATTCTCAAAAGTATAAAAAATAGCTATGTAAACCTTGATATTCCTGGTCCATCCATGCATACAAATGATTTTCATTTGGTTAACCTATTAGACTGCAACACATTTAAATACTATGAGCATTTACATGAAAAGTAAAGGTTGCGAACTAAACTAAAGTAACTAATTCAATTGGAAGCAAGCCACAAAACTAGAAGAACTAAAGTAGTTATCAGAATATGTAGGAAAAGTAAAGGGTGTGAGCCTAGGACAATTTGGTGCAACATATAGCAGGTCTCTTTCTCAGGATAAAGAAGTCGGAGCATTTATCAAATCTCGGAATAACTAAACAAGATACATCAGTATCATCCAGCACGAAGAGAAGTGGAAAATTTTATGTTGCATTAGATTATAAAAAGGGAGACTGCAATGATGATTCCAACATACTTTTTTTTTCAGATTTCCATGATTTACAGTTAAAGAATTAGCATTTAAGGTTTGAGAGAGAGTTTGAGATATTTTTACCATAGAAAAAAGGAAGAAACATAGATTACATAATGGATAAATTAGTAATTTTGAATTTTATAAGGGTAAAATTATCTTGATTCTCCACTTAACAAGAAATTTCCCCAAAAAAAAGGTTATATATTTCATCCCTTTATCCAAACTGATAATCCCTTCAACATTTCCCCTTATTTAGTTTTACTAATATGGATGCGATGCGTCCAAGCATCACAATATTTTATATCATTGTTTTCAACTTCATGAAAAACTACTTTGTTAAACTAACGTCAAGGTTCAAAAACAGATAATGCCTGAAGTAGAATGAATTGTCAATATTGCATAACTTCTTACAGAATAAATAAAAATAAAATATTCAACTGAATATCAAATAAAATGTAATAATATACACAATTCCCATCTTTTACTGAATTGCCTTGAATGATTAAAGTCATTAAACTATTTGATTTTTATCAGTTATTTGGTTTACTGAGTTTAATCAAATAGTTTAAATGGTTCAGTAAAAGATCAAATAGTTCAATTGGTTCAGTGATATAAAGGCATTATTTTACTGAATTTAACTGAACATCAAATAAAATGTAACAACATACACAATTTCCATCTTTTACTGAATGCCTTGAATGATGATTTTTATCAGTTATTTAATATACTGAATTTATCAAATAGTTCAATCGGTTCAGTAAAAGATCAAATAGCTTAATCGGTTCAGTGATATAAAGGCATTGTTTGATTAAGTCATTTGTTTTTTTACATAAAAATCAAATAATTCAACTAAATCAAGCTTTTATCAACACCTTCAGTAATACATATAGCATAAAACATTGTTACTATTACAGTAACAAACATGAATTTGAAATTTTATCATGTTTATTTGCATAAAGCATGTCATGTAATAGGCTTGCGTTGTGGAACTGTATGGTTCAATAAAAGCAACAAAAATTGCACAAAAGATGCGATTATGAATGCTCAATCACTTATACTATTTATGCGCATACAGCATGTCACTTAAATTATATGACGCAAGACATTTTAGAAAAAATAAACAAATTCAAAAATTTATAGTAGGTTATAAATAGTGTAAAAGACAATCAAAAGCCATCAAAATTGCATAAAATGACATAACTTTGAATGTGATCTACTCATGAACAAAAAAAAAATGAGTCATGGTCTCAAAAATAAACATAGAAACCTGTTTTATTTAAGTAAAAATACGGAACTGCAATACACTTCCCGATGTATCAATTCTGGCATTGTTCTTAGCAGTAAACTTCTACAAAATTGGCTGGCTTGGATGATTCTTCTTAACCTTAAACAAGATCTTTATTAGATGCGCCTGGATTTTCTTTTCTTTCTTTTTTCTCTTACATTATCAGATGAGGGGGTGATAGAAAAAAAATCAAATCAATTTCATATCTACATTCTACATTATTGGTATGTGCACATAATCAAAAGAGTTATCGTGTTATTAACATTGATGTCCTAAAATTTTACTGCAATGGTTCTAGATGGTAGCTCAAGTGTAGTTAATAGCAGTTGTAATTGTTGTTTCTATGGATATTACTAAACAATTGTGGCAACAGATTAAACAGTTTTATGATAGAGCAACCAAGAAATGATTTCAAACACGTTTCTATAGATGTTTAGTTAACAAATGTTTCTGGTGGTGTTAACATTTTTTTTTTTTAAATTTATAACTTAATGCATTAACAAAGATTATGATGTTACTTTTGTTAAGAAAGATGAGTAAAGTGTAACCGTTTCAAGATCTAACAGTAAATTTAAAATTCACGTTTCTCTTGAATGTAGTATGCTAACATTCATGTGATGTTGATATTAATATTAATCATCTTTCCATCTTAAATAGATTTATTTTATTGATTTCTGATCATATTTGTTCTAATCTGTTAAGATTAAAGATATTATTACTCCTTTTCAAACTGAATATAGTAATAATTTAAGTAGTCGTTTCACTTATACTAAAAAGATATTCGACCTTGAAAAAAGCATGCATTGATTTGTCGATAAATCATCATTTAAAATCCAACTATAAAATGTCAATTCAATCAACTCCTAGTAATGGGATTATGTTAGAGGGCGGTCTCATTTCCCGCGAACTTAGGAGAGTTCACATAGTATTGAAAGTTCACATTCATGGTTTTCAATGTTGTTGTCAGCTGATTTTTTGGGTTGTACTTTGTCTGAAAGGGCGAGCTCAAAATGATTTGAAGCCAGATGCAGCTAAGAATGGTAATAAAGATAATTCACTTGTTATTTTTTTCCTCCTCCTTTTTTCCCTGCAAATCTATGCATTGTATATTGCTGTTTGTAGTGAAAATAGTTTGTTGTATTGTATGTTGCAAGTATCTGCATTTTATGGTACAAATGTTTTTACTGTATTATGCTAATATTTGCGTGTTGTGGTACGAATATGTTTACCATATTATGCGAAAATTCGCATTTTATGGTGTGAATTTTCTACTGTATACTATTTTCACGTTGGAGTTATAGGTCGTGCCGAAGGCCCAAAGAGAGGTAGAGGTCGACCTAAAATGACATGGGAAGAGATAATAAAGAGAGATCTAAGAAATTGGAGTATATCTGAAGAGCTTGTGGTAGATAGAAGTGCATGGAAGTTGGCAATCCATGTACCAGAGCCTTAGAATTTTTTTTTTTAAATATATATATATATATTAATTATTATTATTTTTAGACCTGTTTAATTATTTAAATTTTAAATTTTTTTTTTTAGGACTTTATTTCACTTTTATTGAACCTTTTTACTTTAATCTGTTTGGTTATTTTAAACTCTTTTTATATATTATTATTAGTTATTTTACCTTAATTTTGGGTTCCATATCTAGCCAACCCCAACTTGTTTGGGATATATGGCTTTGTTGTTGTTGTTGTATAGTTAAAATATTTATTTTAAGGTGCAATTTTTTTAGATAATTTTTCTTTTCCAAATCTAGAGTTAGATTTATATTCTAAAATTTTATCCTTCTGTTACTGTATCTAGTGAAGGTTAATTAATTTTAGTATAGTTTCTACAAAATCTTAGAAGCATACATCAATTTGATGACAGAAATTCCACCTTTATATCTGACCTATGTTTTGTTCTTCTTGTTACTCTCGACTATCATGCATTCTTGTTTTATCAGTTAAAGAATGACTTTGACAAACGTTCTGAGAAGTTACCCTCATAAAGCATAAAGAAGCAAATGGTTTCTTTGTACGCATGTGCTGTGTATACTTTCAGCTCGAAAGAATTTGAAAACGCATTTGCTTATTTTAGTTAGAAGGAGGTGTCTAAACATCAGTTATTTTGATTGAGAAATTGTTTGAAGCCTTTGCCAACGGTTTTTTTCCTTGGTAATTGTTAGACCAAAAAATGGCACTAACACCCAATGCAGTGTGAAATCCTCACAATCACAGATCACAGATCGCGAAGTGTAGAAAACAGTAAATAAAGAGGAGACACACGAGGTTTTTATAGTGGTTCGGCTGTAGATGTAGCCTACGTCCACTTTATAATCTTATTGTTATACTGATAGATTACATGAATCAGTTACATGCAGACACACAATCTGTGTGTTTAATGAGAGTACAAGAATTTATACATGTAATCCACGTGTTAAATATGTAGGAAGGGAGGAGTTTATGAGTGATGGTGCAAAGTCCTTGCACTTTGGTAATGACAAAAGCTATGAGGATGTAGGAGAGGAGCCTCAGCCAACAGTCCGGAGAGATCCCCTCAAAATGCCTTTACATCCAATATTTATAGCCATTTTCAGGTACCGGCTCGCGGGACACATGGCACGCATCCCAAAAATCTCGAAAGGAGGTGGAAAACATGGAGAAATTGTCTTCAAGTCGTGTCATGCCATGTGTAAACTGATCCATGTCCATTGAAGTGGAAATAGCCTAAAGAATAGGGATAAATCCGTGTGTAACTGCTACTTCCAGGCGATTCGTGGGAGGCGGCTCGCGGTGTCCAGGCGTCTCGCGGTGTCCAGGCGGCTCGCGGTGTCCAGGCGGCTCGTGGTGTCCAGGCGGCTCGCGGGTGTCAGGCGGCTCGTGGTGTCCAGGCGGTTCGCGGCTTGTGGTCAAGGTCGAGACCTGGAGCGGCTCTCAGGTTCGAAAGCCGGGGCAACTCGTGTTTGAAAGCCGGGGCAGCTCTCGTGTTTGAAAGTCGGGACAGCTCTCGTGTTTGAAAGCCGGGGTAGCTCTCGTGTCCGAGAGCCGGAGCGGCTCTCAGACATGTTCAAGAGCTGAAGCGGCTCTCATGTTCGAGACCTGGAGCGGCATTCAGACATGTTCGAGAGCCGGTGCGGCTCTCATGTTCGAGACCCGAGAGCCGAAACCCGAGAGCGGGGATCCGAGAGCCGAGGTCCGAGAGTCTGGACCCGAGAGCCGGGACCCGACAGCCGGGGTCCGAGATTTCCTATACTTTGTCACTTCATCCAAGCGAACGTCGTTGAACATAAAGTTATGCTCAAGTGTTGAGTAACTTCAACCAAATCGATTTGTTTCTTCGGACGACGTTCTCTATGCTTGAGCAAGTTACTAACTAGAGTATTCTCGTGTGATGGCTTTTGGCAAAAAGCATGTCAACATGTTTGCCCCTCGGAGTCGGAGCTCAATGCTTATTACTAATTCATGAAAGTGCAACGGTCGTTAGCCGGACACGACTGGAGACCACAAGCTGATTCCGTGCGTGTGGGCTGATGTAGCCACTTTTATTATATGCGAGAAAACAAAGAGGGGCGAGGAGTCGTCTAAAAGCTTAAAAACATGAATTACGGACTGGAGTCCGGCAAACTGAAAAGATCCACTCAGTGAGATCAGTTAATGATAATCTCGCGATTGCTCGATCCAGGATCGTTCCCTGGATCTCTCTCCGGGGAATCGGTGGTGGCAGTGTCGGGGCAGATGCAGGCGCTGTTGGTTGTGTGACGTACTCGGACAGCTCTCCTCGTCTGACCCGATCCTCAATCAAATCTCGCAATGCCTGCAATCATCAATGTTATGACCGTCCATGTCATGAAATATTCAATGTCTTCCGGAGTTACGTTGTGCTAGCGTTGACTCCTTTTTGGAGGGCCTTGGATAAGAGGTAGCACATCCTGTATGTCAGTCAGGGTTGTATAGAGTTCAGTGTACTTCTCATATCTGGACCCTCTCCGGGGATTAGCATTGCGATCATTCTTCACATTGGTTGTTCCTTTGCCTTTGTCATTGCCTTTTCTAGAATCAGATGGTGCTCCGTCCTTAAGCACGTTGACATCGAGAGTGGCCTTATCAGATTTGGCGTCTTCCTCACGCAGAAATATGTCTGCTTCAAAGTAGAATTCACCGAGATCTCGTGGTGGGTCTCGGTGCAAAGATGTTTTGAAGTCCGATGTATCCAGAACACCAGATATTGCTGCCATCAATACCATAGATGGTTCAGATTTATCAACAGATGCTACTGCAACGTTGAATCTTTCAAGGAACGAACGTAGAGTTTCTCCAGATCTTTACTTGATTGAAGTGAGTGACATGACGTTTTTGGGTCGAGCTATGTGGACCCAAAATTGTTCAATAAAGCGGTTGATCAACATATTCCAGTTATTGATCGACTCAGGTTCGAGCTGCCGAATCCACATAGCAGCTATATCGGTTAAAAAGAGGGGGAAGCATTTTGCCATGACGTTTTCCGATGCCGATTAAACTTCCATACGTCATTTATATCGCATCAGGTGCATGGTAGGATTTATTCTACTGTTGTATGGTACTATAACTGGAAGCTTAAAATCCGGAGGATTGCGGGAATTCCTGATTTCCCATGTGAACGGATTGTGATTGACGTCATCGACGTCATTCTGATAAGTGCGGCCTCTCGAGAGGCGTTGAATTAAATTAGCGAGTCGATCGCCTTCGAAAAGTTGCTGTAAATTGCCAAGATCAGAGCCGGTGCCTCCAGCGTTGAATGCAAGAGAGTAAGGAAGTTGTTGGTGAGCCGTTGCATTCGGATCGCGAGTCGCGGTCCTGGGTCTCTGCCACGAGCCGCTCCCTGCTGCTGTTGAGTAGGAGTGTGCACTCTTGTGTCCATTTGAACCGGGGATGAAGATGGTCGAGCCTGACCATTTCCAAAAGGGAGGGGATTGCCCCTAAGCTCAGGTGGTGCCACGGATCGAGTGGAACCCAATCCGATCCTATTGGGATCTGCTGCTTGGGCAACTTGGTGAGCTGATGCACCTCGAGTCATTTATGTGCCACTTCCAACGAGTTGTATGGTGTTGCTCGGCCTTCCATTCATCCGAGCGAAGAATTCGTCCATCATTTCCCGCTGTTTACGGATGAGATTATCTTGCCTTGCCATCTAATCTCTTAATTCAGTTATAACTCCATCCATCTCGTCTATAGTCAAGTAAGCTGATGGATTTCCCTGAGAGGATGCTTCCTCGTTGTTCTCGTTTCTAGCGCATTCACCTAGAGCACGGGAGAATTCCATCTTTCTTTTGCTTGACCATTGATCCAATAGCCCAATAATCCGCTTCCTTTCAAGCTAGGAGTTGAAGTTGTCGTGTGCCCCCTACCCGCCGCGCCAAAATGTTAGACCAAAAAATGGCATTGACACCCAATGCAGTGTGAAATCCTCACAATCACAGATCACATATCGCGAAGTGCAGAAAACAGAAAATAAAAAGGAGACACACGAGGTTTTTATAGTGGTTCGGCTGTAGATGCAGTCTACGTTCGCTTTATAATCTTATTGTTATACTGATAGATTACAGGAATCAACTACATGCAAACACACAATCCGTGTGTTTAATGAGAGTACAAGAATTTATACATGTAATGCACGTGTTAAATATGTAAGAAGAGAGGAGTTTATATGAGTGATGGTACAAAGTCCTTGCACTTTGGTAATGGCAGAAGTTATGAGGATGTAGGAGAAGAGCCTCAACCAAAAGTCCGAAGGGATCCCCTCAAAATGCCTTCACATCCAGTATTTATAGCCATTTTCATGTACCAGTTCGAGGGACACGTGGCACGCATCCCAAAAATCTCGAAATGAGGTGGAAAACGTGAAGAAATTGTCCCCTAATCGTGCCATGCCATATGTAAGTTGATCCGTGTCCATTGGAGTGGAAATAGCCTAAAGAATAGGGCTAAATCCGTGTGTAACTGCTACTTCCAGACGGTTCGTAGGAGGCGGCTTGCGGTGTCCAGGCGGCTCGTGGTGTCCAGGCGGCTCGCGGGTGTCAGACGACTTGTGGTGTCCAGGCGGTTCGCGGCTCGTGGTCAAGGTCGAGACCCGGAGCGGCTCTCAGGTTCGAGAGCCGTAGCAGCTCTCGTGTTCGAGAGTCGGGGTGGCTCTCACGTCCGAGACCCGGAGCGGCTCTCGGACATGTTCGAGAGCCGGAGCGACCCTCATGTTCGAGACCCGAGAGCCGAGACCTGAGAGCCCGGGTCCGAGAGCCGGGATCCGAGAGCTGGGACACGAGAGACGGGTCTGAGAGCCGGCGTCCGAGATCCAGGATCCAGGATCCGAGAGCCGGGGTCCGAGAGCCGGAATTCGAGATTCCCTATACTTTGCCACTTCATCCAAGCGAACGTCGTCGAACATAAAGTTATGCTCAAGTCCTGAGTAACTTCGACCAAAACGCTTTGTGCCTTCGGATGACGTTCTCTATGCTTGAGCAAGTTGCTAACTAGAGTATTCTCGTGTGATGGCTTTTGGCAAAAAGCATGTCAATAGTAATCATTATGAAGAAACGTCTTCAAGTTGATATTAGAGTTCCAATGTTTAGATTTAAACAAACAATGCCTTTATATTACTGAATGCCTTGATAAAAATTGAATTAATTTAGGGATTTGTTGTTGACACTCCAATTTATGTTAAGCGGGGCCTAAATTTTAAGGACACTCCAGCTTTTTTTAAATTGTTAAGGAGGTCAATGTAGGTAGCTAATTTTTTTTAACTTTTTACACTTTTACCCATACTTTTAAAAATTTACGCACCACAAAATCATCAAACCCATAAATCAAAAAACCCTAAATTGTTTAACTGCAAATAACGTTAGGGAATAGTTGATATCATATGGATACGATTTAATATACTGAAATTAGACCTTAACCCTAACAACATGTGCATACGATTTAGTAAACTGAAATTAGACCTTAACCCTAACAACATGTGCATACAATTTGATAAATTGAAATTAGATCTTACCATCTTATCACTCTAATCAACTCCAACATAACGCTCACTCTCCTGTGTCAATATCATATATTTTTCTTTTTCGATCATGTTTTTTTGTTAGGGTTTGATGTTTTCACAACTAATGGTGTTGATTAAACATTAATAATTAGATTAATGAACAGAAGAGTGAAATTAAGCCTAAATGGGTAATAAGGTAAAATTATCTTTATTTGTTAAGGGGCTACTTCCCTCACTGGTACTCCCCTTAACAAAATTTTAAAAAAAAAAAAAATTGATCATCCCTTAACAATATTTGGAGTGTCAATAACAATGCCCTTAATTTAATAGAACTCATGTCTAATTGTGGAGAAATAGCTAGTACATGTACTATCTAGTTGTGCTAGACCGCTGAGAGATGTGAAAGTAATAACTTTTTCACATCCTTTTCTTCTTCTTTTCCCCTTCGATGTTAATTTTAGTACTTTTTCAAAAAACAAATCTTTATAAATATATATATATATATATATATATATATATATATTATTCAATGAAGTCAGATCTGAAAACAAACAAACAAACAAACTTTTGTAGAAGGTGCAAAAAATGGCATTAAACGGAAAAAGAAAGAAAGAGAAAGGTGAAAATGTTAATTTTACATCCTTTATCTACTATCAAATAGCAACTAAAAAGCATCTTCGATCCTACCACCTTATGTGATGTATTTGGATAAAACATAACTCAATGTTATGTACTCATGTGTACAAGTTAGTTCCCGACTATCCAACATAAGTATGGATTAGAAATTTATTAAGATATACAATAATATAGAGATGTCTTTCTTACAACCTCCAAGGATCGATGATCTCAAACTAATTTGAATACATTTTCTCAATGATAAGTGCCAGAAGAAACATCAATAAATATTATAAAGGTATCCCACTAAAAACTGTAACATAATCATCATTTGCTTGTCTAAAATCAGCCGATGCAATCTAAAACTCATTTAAGTTAGAAGCATAAGAAACATGTGCATGTATATAAACTATCAACTAGCTTTTTTCCTTTCGAGAAGTGACTTGTAACAACAATTTTCAAGTTTTTATTTGAATCATGAAATAACAAGCATGCACAGAAGTTGGAAATACTTAAAGAACAACGATAAAGTTCAAGATATTGATCAGACGGTTGAAACCATACCCAAAAAGAGTCATCTTCACTTAATACAACTCCAGAAAAAATTATACAATAACATGCAACTAACTGGGATACAACAAATATATTTGTACCATAACATCGTAAATGTTTGCAAATAGCAAAATTCAATACAATTTAGTTGCATCGAAAATGGCATAATATTTGCATCACAAAGGAAATACCATGATTTGTAAAATAATATAATAATAATTAGCAGTAAATTACCACCATTGCCATTCTTATTTGTAGTTGACATCAAACAGTCTTCATTTCTTTTATAATAGTACCATCCAAAAAACTGGCAAACACGATATCGAAAACTATTATTGTAAACTTCAAATCTACTGAAAACCCTCAACGTCAAAATTAAAATCCCCTCTAGTACAACATTACTGCCATGATTGGATCCAACTACTATTTCACGAAAATATTTCTAATGATGACAGGATGAAACTTAGTGCATTTAGTTCTGTTGAAGCCAACCTAAATAAGTACCAACTAATTCTGTAAAAGCTAACCTCATTTTTCTGTGTAAGTAAAATAGTAAGTGGAACTAGTATATCTCGGTTTGGCACGAAAAATTATGATTTTTTTTTTTTTTTTTTACAATAAAAAAAAGCAGCATGTTAAACATAGAAGAAGCATGAATCCTGAATCATGAATTGACAATTTAGTCTAGATCATCTGTTAGTTATTCTTAATTATTCGGTCTAGAATATATGTTAGTTACTCTTTTATTATTCTAAACAAGATAACAGCATGGTCATTGTTAATGAAGCATTACGATACTCCATAACACCACCAAAAGAACATTTGCCTAACACCTGCAAAAACATAATGACCAAATAATCCCATAATATTTGTCTCATATAACTATTAGATTCATTGTTGCAAATAAAAATAGAAGAAATACAATTGCTACAACCACAATTGAACTACTGCTCTCCACATCATTAGTTGATGAATTTGAAAGAATTGCATTAACAGTAAAAATGAAACTCCTCTCACGATTATTCACACATAGCAACACTCTAGGATGTAAATTTTAATTGTATCAACTCTTTTCCCATCTTCTTCTCAGAGACAATTTAAAGAAAAAGAAGTCAATTCAACCCATCCCTGACAAAGATAATTTTTTATGTAAGAAGATAACCGCTTCCAACCAACAAGTATAGCAAAACTTTCCTTGCTAAATATTAATAGCAGCATAACATTTCTAAACGAAACCATATTTTCTAATTCTAACCATGCTAAACCTGATATTAACTCTAACTAATATTTTCTAAATTGTTAAGTACTCAAAATCTTATATTGAAATTTAAGATATATCAATTCAAATCAATATTCACATATAACATGAAATTAGGATCACCAATTCACGATTAGCATCTGAAATATAAACAAAAATCAAGTATAACTATAATTAAATACAAAAATTCTAAAACTGAAGGAAGAAATACATAATATATAGAAAATATAATTCTATAAAATCAATTTAATTTTTAAAAGAAGAGTAAACATACATGGATCAAAATTAAAGAAATGAACAAGATCAATTGAATAAAAAATATAAAAAAAAAACAACTTGCTTCAAATTGAGTGAAAAGAAAAAAAAGGAAAATTATACATACATCAGCAAATATAAAAATGAGAGTTGATTTGAATAAGACGATTGTTAAGGACCTTTGGTGGATTAAGTTTGATATTGGGGGTTGTGGCCCTAATATCAACATATACCAAATATTGCAAGTTACTTGAGGCAATGATAAGACAAAGCAGCAAGGGTTTTTATGTAAGAAATCATTTCTGAAATGTTCTTCCAACTATCTCCCTTGATTTCATTATGACCAAGATAAAGCACCACAATTAGGTATCCGTTCCACAGCAGGAGCACAATGGAGGCATACCTTTTTTAAAAATCGAAGTAGCTCTAAGAGCTTATTTGGAATTTGGATAGCATTTAGAAAGGTTTTTTTTTTTTCCTTTTTAAAGGAAAATTTAGAAACTTCGATAAAAATGAACATTTTAATGTCATTATCTGATTTATTTCAAAGAAAACATTTATGAAACAAACAAATAATACCAAGTTAATTTTTCAAACTTTTTGACTTAATAAATTTTGGAAATCAAATCATTTTGAAAGTAAACGGATTTTTCTTTTGGTTACCATGTTTACTCTTGCTAAAATTGATGCTCAAATGGCACTCTAATGCCTCCATGGACAGAAATAAGCTTAACTCGGAATTTAATTAAAAAAAAGTCCCTTGCTTGGCTATGCTTTCAACACTTATTATGCATGCTAGGAAAATATAGGTCTTGCACATGGCATTCACATATAATATGCGTAAATACACCTAGTACATTTGTAACCCACTTACATTGCATATAGAACTACTGTTCATTGTTCAATATCCTTGAATTATCAGTTATGAAATGATGATACCAAGTTAACTTTACAAATGATTACTCACATATCAGAAGTTTCATGACAAAAACTGACTAATTGAAGTAATTAAAGGGATACACGAACCTACTTGTGATTGCATACCTTCTCAGCTGCATCCCTTAGCTTTTTGGCTGCCATTGCTGGAAGGAAAGTATAAGGCAGCATAATCGCACTACGGTTGTTTCGATCCTTGCATTCCATAAACCTGGACGGTTATCAAGACGATCAAGACTACCAATTACCTAGCAAAATTTTGATCCTTGTCCATAAAGAACAGAAATTGCTTGGGCATGACAAAAACAAGAAGATTACTTTTGCACTATACCAAGAAAGTGGGCTTGCAGTGCGGTTTATTAATAAGACATTTGAGTACAAATTGTTTTCCTTGAGGTCAACTCTGCTTACACCCTTAACATGTGCTGCCCCCATTTTTCCAAGTTTCTTGCTTGCTAATAACACACGGAACCAGGTTTCTGAATTATCAAGAATCACTGGTATTGTTCCAGAAATAAGATCCATGTCATACAACGAATCCATGGAGCAAGAGCTTGCAGCCCACCTGCCACAAGAAACTATCTGAGATGCTGATAACAACCAAACACCAACCTCCTACATGAAAAATCGTGTTACAAGAAATTTGCGATGTGAAGGGTATAGTGCTTATATGAGAATATTTGTCCCAAGAAAAAAAAAAGACAACGACGTTTGTTTTTCCCAGAACTCTTGTTTGTTGGTGCTATTAAATTCACCATAGCCCTATTTCTAGACGATCATAAAAATGCATAAGATGTAAATGTTTAATAGCACATAATATCCTAAATGAGAATTTTATTATACAATTATCTTATGGAATTGAAAATCCGGCCAGAATTACAAACCTTTCCTCTGAGCTTGCATTACTTGAGTGGTGTAGGATCCCTTTCTTATTGTGTATTGGATTAATACACATCCTAGATGGCATCACAAAGACTCTGAGAGTGAAAAGAAACAAGTATTGACTAAGCCAGAGTATCTCACAAAAGTTTGAAAGAAACAATAAATCCAGTGTAAATAATCCTATAAATATACCCTTTGAAGATAATTTGCAAGGGTACCTAATGTACAATTAACACGTTACATATAATCTGCCCCTTCACCTATTTTGCAAATATAACTCACACAAAATGAACCTTAAGGAATATATGGTATTTGCAGCAATATCTGTGCACCATGAGAAAATTTGGATGATCCAGATGCTAGCCTTGAGCCTATGCAAAAACTAGGGTTTCACAGTTATGCCTTCAAGACGGTTTCAATAGTTGAATTTTTTTTAACCAAGGAATACTTTCATGGGTTTTGAAAGGTTGGACAACTTCCCACTATTTTTTTTCCTGAAGTCAAAGTTATCCAAATAAAGAGTTCGCTTAGATCATAAGTAATTGATGCCTATCATTATGCAGATCATACGTTTTGGTGTTTCCTGCAGGCTGTCTATCCCTGAGCCTATTAGGAATACCAATCATGTCTTTCTTGATTTTCCTGTTGAGCTAGAGAAGATGAGCATGCATTCACATATACATATTTATAACATTGAATCTGCACTGCTTACTTTATGTTCATTTGATCAATACATGTTTTTTTAAGGAAAATGAGCGAATCATTTTTACTTTTAGGAAGTAAACAAATAAAACATACACTACTAAAAGATGGCCTTAAAAGATTTCTGTATCCTCCACTCACCAAACCCTTTTATCTTTTATGATTTAAAGCAAACAATAATTTCCTCCATTCTTTCTAGCCACATTTTTTCCACTGTGTACTGTTATCAGCATTCAAGTTTTTGTTTGCGGCCACCACGGTCAGCGATCAACCACCATGCAAACCCTGCTGGCTCTGGCAGTGGTCGCTTATCATAGTGTAAAAAAATTGCATGGTGGCGAATGAAAGACCTAGCTTTGGCCTAATTTGGGCTGCCGCCCCCACTCAATTTTTCTTGTTAATTTATATGAAAACTGAGATAAATTTACCACTTATGTTTCCTATTAAGTGAAATACTAATTAAGAGCAATTTATTCTCCCGTGCTGAAGCAAGAAACAGTAAACTATCAACTTTAAGACAAGCAATCGCACCATATTAATAGCAAAATTCAGCAATAGCAGCCAGTAGCACAAAAGAGAGGCCTGTAAGCACTAATTCTTGGTTCATGATGATTAATCCTAAAGCCACCGCTGCTACTGCTGCTGCTTCTTCTTCCATTGTAGCTAATGTAGCTGTCTGGACCATGTATTGATATGTCATACTTGAAGTATCTTTGTTGTTTTAATTGTTATTGGTTTACAATATTATGTTTAGGTATTTTTATTTAATTTGGATAATTTACTTTGAATGCGAAATAATATACAAAAGGTTAAACATTTTGTACGTGATTAATATTAAACTGAGATGATGAGTTCATGTCTTTTTACTATGAAGTTTTTCATACTAGTTTTATTTGTCAATGTATAGCGAACATATAAAGTAATGATTAACTTTGATACACTGTTTTGGGAGATGAAATAATATAAGTTTTCCCAATAGTTATTTTATTTATTCAAAGTTTCAAGTTGATTGTTTGAATTTCATTTATTTGTAGAAAAGCTGAGTTATATTATTATTATAGAGCATAGTGATAATTGATTAAATTTACAAAATCAAGGAACCGATATACGTTGGCTAATATAATTCAAACTCCATTGCATAACGGATTAGAAGGAAAATTGATGAATGCATGTTTTGAGGTTTCCCAGTATTTTACTCATACAGAATTGTGTTTAGTGGTAATACACTAATATCATCCAAGTATCTATCGTCGGTATTTTGGAAGAATATATGCTATATGAAAATCCTCTATATTACGTGCCTTTGTTTGTGTGGGTACACATATAAAATTCTTACATCCGTCTCCTTATTTAATTTTCTAACACTAGACAAGTACATGAAAATCAAAAATTGATCTCCCCCCACCCCCCCCCCCCCCCCCTTTTCAAATTTCTGCATGCATCCTTGGTGGTGGCCGCTAACATAAAACTGATGCTAATAATAATACACTAAAATTTGATAATAAGAGCAACACCTTTTGAGAAACAGCGCTTCTTCGAGACTGCAACGCAGGCTACTCTCCTGATGTCCCAATCCTTCGCAAGAATCGCAATGCTTTCCAGGGCAATCAATTCGATCTCCCCAGTACAGAAACTTCTTGTCCTTCCATTTCCAATTTAAAACCGCATTATTTTCGTCCTTGTTATCTTTTGATTCTTTAACCTGATATGCCGTTGTGTTACTGAAATTAGACATATACGAGTAGGGATTTGAGGATGATGAGAAAACGAGCAGCAGGATCACGATTGAGATGGTTGAGAGTGAGAAGAAAAGAATGCGAGATCTGGGGTTTTGTTTTGACAATAGGTTTGGATTTTTGTGGATGGCCATTTCGGAGCCAAAAGGAGGAGAATAGGATTTAAAAGAAAGATGATCGGAGCACGCTGTCGCAGGGATGGGAATTGGGAAGAGCTCTCAGTTCGGCAATTACGCGTTATTGCAAATTAAAGGCAAAACTAGAATCAGCCCAGTGCTTCGCACACGGGCATTGTTTTGAATGAAAATGCAAATTTTTTTTTAAATTTTGTTATTATGTTAATAAGATGTAGATATTTTACATGATATTGTAACCCCATTTTATGTAAGTTTAGATCGTGTCGTAATAGATATTCTTAAGTTGCTGAACTTTGCCAAGTTGATATAGTAACTTTTATTTTCATCTGTTTTAATAAGTTTGTACCGTCATGTAAAGCATGTCAACATAAGCCCACGCTAAGTGCAAAGAAGACAGAACAGTTGCCATGATGAACGCTTAAATTTCTTTTGTATTAAAAAAAATAAAACATAAAAAAAAGGTACAAAGACAACCTGTCGTCAGACAGTTAATGCACATTGGATTTAGAGCATGCACGCAGGTGTTAGATGACGAAACAAACATTAGAACTGATGGTAAAAATAAAAAAAAATAAAAAGCGGTTGACACTTATGTACAAAACGTATATCATACCATAATCCCTTTACGCAGCAAACATAAGAATAAAATGCAGCCACTTAATAAATACAAATGAATGCAGAAGTGTTTTTACAGCAGGCCTAACAATACAAACGTTAGATTTTAAGACATACAAATACAACATAAACAAACATCTAAAATATGCAAATGAAGCCAGAAAAGTAAATCCTAATCATGAGTACAGATGACTGGAAATTTAAAACAACAAATAGTAGCCAAACAAAATATTAGAGTAATACTGGTAGTAGACAATACAACATAAATAGTAGTACATAAGACTTGAAATTGCAGCACAATGGCTTAGGTCTTCCTTCGTTTTCCTGGAACCTTTGCAGTAGGCATTTCAGAGAATCCGTGTCCATCTTCAATTTCCAGTATATGATTAATGTTGTAACCCCAATGAGCAGAGAACAAATAACAGTTACGAACAGAAATTATTATTAATTATGCATTGATTAGAACATATAAGAAGGTACACACACATTGTGGCACTCTAGCAACATATGTTTTAGGTAACACGTCAATAAACAAACTTACCTTAATGATAATCCCACTGTTTGCAGATTTACGCGTGTTGAGCAAACCACCAGGACGTTTATTTTTCTCAGCAGCCTGCAAGTTAACAACCAAGTAAAAACATTAAAATTTATAATTAATTGTTCACGATAGCAATTATGCTAACATATCTTTGTGTATAAGAGTTGAGAGGACTGTGTACCGTCGTATTTATAGATTTTCCCTTTCGGTCGTCTGAAGTCTGTGCCTGATGAGTTTTAAGAGTAGGCAAATTATTAGCAGTTGCGCTTTGTTCCGATGGTGCTGAATTCTGCACACAAATTTGTGGAGGTTATCATAATGAACCAATTTTATGTTAAACGGACTGTCTAAATATGAAACATATCAAATAAGTTTTGGTTTTGTTTCCAACTTACCGGGGTTACTGCGCTAGCGAAAAGAGAATCATCTGTTGTCTTTGTTATTTTTCTTGCGTTAAGGAATGCATCAGGATTATTCATCTCATAATTAGTCGGACGAAACTCAAATACAGCAGTCGTGCCAACTAAAGTATCAAAAATTCTCTGAACTTTAGCTGTTCCGTTCTCCTAGAAGGACAGATAAGGAGGTTGCACTTGCATAAGTATAGTGTAAAAGTCACATTGTACAAAGTTGGAAGCTAACAACCAAAAGTAGTACACATACCGACTTTGAGATTGCAAACATATCATCAACTTTATGGCTTATAAGTTGCTCAGCTTCGTAGTCAAACACAGTGATGGTCATCGATGTGTCTTGATCAAAAACATCAAGGTTTAAACGGTATCTGCTATGTCATGCGCAAGTATGTACGTTACAATCATAATTATTTCTATATATGAATATGAAGATATTTTTTACCAGTTTACTGGGTTGTCAGTAGGCCTATGGCAGCTTCCGCAAACGTAGGTAGAACTGTCTAAGTGAACCGAACCCTTGCATAAAACGCATGAAAGATAACTCCAACGCGTTGCAGTTCTGAACTTCCTTATGGTTGCCGGGACCTCATAATTTTTTCCCTAATTTAAAGTTGGGTCGTAGTAGTTAGTTTGCAGGAAAGGTTAATACTACTGTATAGCGAATTAAGTTGCAGCTCAATAGCTTTTGAAGATAACCCCATTTAAAGACAATATAGTAAAACCGTTGTATGTATGGTATACCCGATAGTTTGCAGTCCTCAACTCTTCCTGCAGACGGGAAATATTTGAAGTGATACGCTGTATACCAGTATTTCCATAGCTATTTTGGGTGTTGTCCACATCATTGAGCACAAGGGAACATAGTTTTTTACTTAACACGAATTAGGCGATTGACGACTACTTCTATGTTACATTACAAAAAAAGCGTCTACCTTTCAATGAGTGATTCAATTTGTGGGACTGGCTTTTTGAGGTACACCTTCGTTGCTTTTGTGGAGTTGAAAGTAAACGATCCTAAAAAAATTCATTAGTGCATGCAAGTGATTGCTTGGATAAGAGTGCTAGAACTTACTTCCAAAATAGGCCACGATTGTGGAAGTGATCACTATTGGTATTGCTCGTTCATACTTATCAACAACAGACTCGTCAACCAAATCTGTTTTGTCAGACCACAAAGACACAACAGCTGTACTCCCGCTGTTCACAAAATGATAAGCTTGTAAATGTGTCATAGTGGGAATCCGGGCTGATAATTTTTGGAATACCTACCTAATTGTGTGTACTCGAAGCTCTCGCTTAACAGCTTGAGTTCCGTTTTTCTTAGTGATATGCAGTATATTAGTTATGGAGAGCAGCAAACCACCTACATCTGCAAATATGAAGGTATATGTGTATAGGAGTTCGTAGTATGGAAACAAAATGTATGGTGTATGTGACAAGCAGTGGAAGCAAGACAGTTATTTAAAAAGATTAATATATGCGGTAGGCAAAAGTAAAAGCATATTTCGTTAAAGCGGGATAAGCAGTATATATGAACAAATGTTGACCAATATAAATCAAATATAAGTAGTGTGTGGAATATAGCATGTACTGCATATATATCTAACATGCGAGGTTGAAAACTGGGTGCAGTGTGCATAATACAGGCACATATTATAACATATAAAAGACAGGTTTTAATTTTCGAAAAGAAGGGTTACCAGTAAGTTGCTCCGCCTTGTTCAATCTGGACGGAAGAACACTGTCATCGACAAATCCAAACCGATATCTAGGAATGTCTACGTCCATGTTGACAACCTCATCTACCTGAGTGTCTGGCCTAACAACTATAATCCAGTCTTCATCAATTGCCCTGAAAGATGCTTCAGCGTTTTGTACGTTAAACCGTGTAATGTCATAAACCTTCTCCTCGATAAATGTATTTTCAAATTGTGCAAGTATGTGTCTGCGAACCGTTGCCATTTTTTGATCACCCTACACAATGTATAAAATTTAATTGCAAATTTGAGGTAAGACAGGAATCGCAAAATAGATACAGCATTTCATATGCAAAAACTTACATTGCTATCCAGCAACTGCATGTTTATAGCATAAGGTTCATTAGTACTCTGGTTGATCAACACCCAAAGTCTGCCAACCCTAACTCTAACTGTAGTCATGTTAACTCCAAAGAGCAAGTTGGAAAGTGGCTGGAAGTCCTGCTGCATTTTAATTAGTGAAAACCTGAAAGGTTGTTGGAAAGGGGCGTAGTGAGGAAGAAGACAATAATAATAACATAAGAAAAAGCTTCTAATTAAGTAGTTATATTGTCCTCATCGAGTGATAGCAGTTACATATTAGAAGTGGGCAGTTTTTATAACCGTGTGAATACGTTATACTTTTCAGTTGTAAAAGAAGTTTAATAACCACATCCCACGTTTGTGCATGGACCAAAAGTAAAGAAAAAGAACACGTCAGATTAATTATAGTATGGGCAGGGTACGTACCATCCATTTGTACTTACGTTTTTATATAATAATTCATGCATTTACACTGTTCCTATCTGCCGTATAACATGTACTACCCTGTTATTTAATTTTGGATATACAACTATCTTTTTAGATCAATGGGACCTGCTTATGTGCTGAATAATTTCTAAGGACACATGATATATTAAAAGTAGGAGTCCGTGAGAATAAGTGCATGAAAATTTCAAGCAAGGAAATATTTGGCATCTCATCTTTGGAAATACGGAAACAAATAGACCATCGTTTATGTCTTTGTAATTTAAACGTAACCTACTTTTTTATTGTACTGTATAAGCAAGTTAAGATCAAAGATCAAAACTATAGAGGTGCAGTCAGTGTAACCCTAACAAATTCAAAGTGTAATATCCACTATGCCAGTAAGGGATCAATGAACAAAATGTAGTCCTGGCAGGTTTTGTTTTGTATAATAGACTGATATCAATAGAATTAATTTCATAAGTCAGAGAGAACTGTTTTTTGGCAAAAAGCTCCCAATGGTCTTAATTAAAATTTTGAAATTTAAGTCAAAAGCTTCCCATTCTCAGAATTATACTTCACAGACACATGCATTATGTTGTAACCAATTAATAAAGCTGGCTAAATAGGCTACAAAAAGAATAGTGGATCCAAGTAAAATGTCAGCTTAACAGTGGAAGAGCATCAACAAAATTATGTTAAATTGTACCACGCTGCTTCGTATTGCAATCAGGTGCGTACAAACTGCATGCGAATTGATAGTCTATAATCAAGTAGTTATTATAGTCATGTGGATTCCAAACATTAAGCAAAAGAGAAACACATTGTAATGCAGCAATAGAAGGGACCAGATGTGGAATTTTTAATGAGCTTTCAAGCTTGGAATCATGCTTGATGGTTAGATAATGAATCAGGATACGACCTAATAAGATTGTAGTGCTAACAAATGCGCAACTGAGAAACATGTATAGGTCCCGTTTCAAATAACCAAGTAGCATGTACGTGGTACGAAAAATATAAATGGTACGGAAAAAAAATGTATTGACAAAAGAAAAGAGGTACATTGTTTGAAAACACATCGTACACTTGATTAACAACAAAGCAGCATACAGATAACAGTAGAACTGATGGAAGTGTGTTTTGCAGTCCTATTTCGTCCAAGTACATGGCTGGTGGATTGGTATGACATTATTCCACATCTGCTATTTGTAAATTGGAAGGAATGAATGAATTGAAGTATAATTAGTCAGCATAAATAAATAAAATGTTAATTAGCAGTATGCCGCTGTATACCTGCAAGATTCTTGAACACTTCCGTGTACACTATGTTTTGAGTGAAAGTTCCCTGTCCATTGGGTTGGTTAGCAGTAAGTATGTTTAGTTCAGACGGTGACGTAGTTCTATAAACAACGACATACAGTTGTCCATGAGTGAACACTGGACGGGGTAAATATATACCAACATGATCCAAATTCTGCCCTTGACTTTTATTAATGGTCATTGCAAAAAAAAAACTTTTATTGGAAACTGTCTTCTACGCAGAACAAATGGCCACTTTGTATCATTAGTGGTGAGAACTATTCTGGGGATTAAAACCTTGCGGCCTACATTAGTGCCAGTTAGTATTTCTGCCTCAACGACTCGAGTAGACAGTTGAGTTACAATTAAGCGTGTCCCATTACACAGTCCTAGACTTTGGTTCAAGTTCCTAAGAAGCATTATTGGAACTCCAACCTTTAACTGCAAATCATGGTTTGGAAGGCCTGAAACCTTTAGTGTGTGAAGAAATTCAGGAGGGTATAATGAATGTTGATCTTCAGATGTGTTAGACAGGGGACTAATTGTATCAGCACTTAAATAACTTTTCAAAGTTCCTTCTATACGGTTGACTACATAACTATTAACTTCCTCAACGCAGTCATTAGTAGGAGCTAAAATACAACGTTCTCTAAGATAGCGTGGGTTTGACAAAAGCTCTTCCAAGCATGGATACGTACTATCAACAATTGCAGATACTGCATCAGAAGATGCTGGTATAACATACTCATTTGGTATTTCAATCCAATTACTATCTTCTCCTGTTTGAAAATAAAAACACGGCAGTCTACCCTCCCCCAGTGCTAAAATCCAAGTAGAAAACTTTTGCAGTTTTAGCACTTGGTCTTGCGATATGCCATCATTCCGTAGTCGCATGTTCAAGGTCAAAGTAAAAATATTGCATTTACTCCAAAGCGGTGACTGGTTTATTGCGGAATTAACAATTGATTGTCTAGTTCCTTTTCTGACAACTGGCAAGGTTTGCCTGAAATCACCTCCCAAAACCACTGTTTTCCCACCAAATATTTTGTCATGGCATGAAGCAGGTTCAGTGCACATGATATCAATCAAGCTCTTTTCAAAAGCTTCCAACGCATTTCTATGCACCATTGGAGCTTCGTCCCATATATCCAAATATGTATGCCGAAGTAGATCAGCCAACATAGACTGCTTGGATATGTCGCATGTAGAACTATCATCCAGATTTATCGGGATTTTAAATTTAGAATGAGCCGTTCTACCACCAGGAAGTAAAAGTGAAGCAATCCCAGACGATGCTACAGCAAGCACAATCCTACCTTCAGATAGTAGACTGGTTATTATAGTTTTCCACAAAAAAGTTTTACCTGTACCACCACTACCATAAACAAAGAAAAATCCACCTGCACCTGTATGAACAACAGCATTAACACTACCAAAAACTTTTTTTTGCTCCAAGTTAAGACGTGGCAACAACGCGTCTGCTTCCTCCGCCAGCAATGTACAGTCATATTATTCCTCATCTCTTATCAAAGCATTCGTAGAGTAGGACGTTATGAAAATTTGTTCATCTGCCATAGCCCAAAATTCCTTCATAGACCTACCATTCCTTTGCATAATTTTTTCTACTTCCAACAGTGTGGCAGCCTTCACCTCCAGCTCATTTGGATTGCATGTGGAATCACGATTTTTACCTCTCTCTCTCTCCAACTTATGTCTTCGGAAAGCAGCATCCAATGGTTTGACCATAATTGTCCCGGGTTTGATACCTCACAGAATAGTAAGATAGTCACGAATAATTCTCTAAGAGAAGACAGTGAAGCCCAAAATCCCGCTTCGTTTAATGCTTCGTCCCATTCATGATCATCCTCAAGCAAACCACGTGCAACACATGCATGTTTGAAAGTGTCGTATACAACACCGTCAACCTTTCTGATATCTTCGCAGCACGTTGGCCCTTTAACAACATTTAACAGCATGCGTAGATAAAATCTTTCACCAGCTGTTGGATGAGCATAAAAAATTCGGCCAATAGTGTCACCTTTCGGTCTTATCGTCCAATGTTTCAACGTTTTGTTCCAAAACCCATTTTGTGGGAAAATCAACATAGGTTAGACTTTGCGCATCGCAGGATGACTTGTTTGTTTCTAACCATTCCGTGAACATCGTTCTACTTGCATTTGACCGGCCTTATACATCCAATAAACTGTCATCTTCGTCGAAATATACAGTATGCTCCCCTGGCATGTGAAACATCAACCGCTCAACAGCAGGATTACGATATTGAATATCAAACTTGTATATTCTCCAGCAAGCTTCAGAAGCTGAAATATATCTACAGTCCAAATATGTTCTAATCTCGTCTACTTCATGTACAACCGTACGACTGTCGCTACTATAATCCTCAATAATCATGCTTGCTTTGTCATGCCCCTTGTTAATATATTTGAACAAATATTTGACTGATCTGGCTTTATTGCAAATTTCAACGTTAATATGTGCTTGATACTTGACCACCAAATGAACATTGTGTGGAATAACCACCTGTTATCTTGAATAAACCCATTGTCCGTTTTACTTGTACGACCGTTATCTCTTCGCTTGTACACAACAAAACCCTTCCTGTCAAAAGTTGTATCACTATAGTAGTCTTTCGGGTAATGCTTCGAACATGTGTTGGAAATCATGCAAGGACAGTTTGGGTTTGCATATCCGCAAGGTCCATGAATCATAAACTGACATACTGATTGGTAGCAAATGGATCAGTCTGAGCATCAGGTATCTCCGCACTAACAATTCTGTCCACATCAGCGGCAGTTTGAGGTCTTGAGTTGGCACACACAAATATGAGGATGTGCGCATGAGGCAACCCTCGCTTTTGAAACTCAATTGTATATATCATTATTTACATATTTCATGCAAATCAATGTTAAGAAATAAGATAAAGTAAGCATAACTGCAGAAAAAGAGAAGGAAAAAAAAGGAAGGTAGATAGTGACCATAATGTAGAATAAAATGTGTTTGTATATTGAATGAGTGTCAGTTGTAAGTTTGTTAACAACAACGTTTACACCTTTTAATTATTTAGTCACCGTTTACAGAAACTGTGAAAACTGTCGACTGGACATTAAATAAATAAATAAAATAGAAAAAAAAATGGTATCAAAAACATTTAAACTTATGCAGTTCTTAACCATTACACCATAGTAGTATCCAAGTTGGATGTGGTATAAATAAATAGCCATTAACGTATGTAACACCCATGAAAGCTGTCAAATGGACATAAAGAAAAAAAACTGGTTTTATTAAGAACATTTAAAATTATGCAGTTCTAACATTTACATTATGGTACTATCCAAGTTGGATGCGGTAGAAACAAATAGCCCTAAACGTATGTAACATGTATCATTCCAATTATTGTGTACACCGTGGAAGCATTGACAAATACAGTGCAGAATTAACTTATTAATTTGCAGTCATGTACATGGGAGCTAGCAAAAATTAGTGGAAAGTATATAATATAAAAAAAGGTGCATTAGACCTGTTAAGCATTTCAACCTCAACAAAAAAAGGAAGAAAAGAACCATACTAAACAGTGTTATTAAAAATACTTACATGCTTTAATTCTTCCAAAATGAGATTTGTCTTTTATATCTTTTATTAGCTCCATTAACTTAATTTGAAATACTCAGGAAACTATGTCGGGTCTATCCTCAGATCTCTGACCGGGATTGATTTCCAAAGCTCTATCAATTTCTGACCATTTAGGATTGCAAGTTAACGTGACAAAGTAATCCAGACAACCCGTCCACCTACAAATTGCCATTGCATCTTGATAATTCTGAACCATGTACCGTGGCCACCTGTGAATGTGGATGGCAATATAACCTTTTTTCCAATTAAATGAGCAGACGTATCACCGGCTGCCACAGTGTCACGCAATCCGTTATATACCTCACGTCTTAACTTACTTTGATTACAGTTGATCCATGATAGTCTGTCTTCCTCTATGCACGTGTATACATCGACAACAAATTGCTGAAAGAGTCTACCACCATGAAGCAAGATGGCCCCGTCGACTGGTCTTTGTTGTATTAGATATGAATAGTACTCTCTCATTGTGACATACTCTCGTTTGGTCGACCTGTTAACCCGAACATCCCTGTACTTAATGTTAGGTCGATATCCATCCTGTCCATAAGGAAACAGCAGTGGGTATTGCATAGCCATGAATGAAGGATGTTTTTCATTGATTCTTTTAAGTAACCCACTTCTCTCTTCCACTACAACATCCCTATATCCACAAGAGTCAACATTGGCAGAGTCAATTAAAGCTGCAACTTCGGAGGAGGTAGGTATGTTATATTGTCTGCCATCTCTGTAACGCCTTTCGTACAACTGAATAGAAATTGGTTTGTATTGCGTTGCATGAAATCGATCTCTAGCCATCCTGAACAGTTTAGCTAGCTCATTATGTTCATCAAGCATGGTTATCAATCGTGTAATAATCGCCTCATCTACATTTGTACCACAACCACTCCCGGGGGCAGTCACTCTATTTCTCACCTCATTCGCCGTGTCATAAAAATACAATTGTGCAAATTTAGGCTTTCCACATGATGGAAGTAAAGATCCAATCCTATGATGGTTCTGTCCATTTAGACGAAATACATACGGACCACGACCGTCATTTACCACATTGTCTATTTGACCTCCCATTGACGTAAATGCAAAAATTGAATTGTATGATCTAATATTATCTCTAAAATTTCTACATTCAGTCCTCCACGGTGCTGAAGAAGATGAAATAAATATTCGGGGCATTGTTTGTAGATTGGTAACTGCACCTTTCCTTTTTGGCAGCATAAAGAGAAAACTGGATTTGCTATCGTACAGTCCTTCTTTACTCGTTCCTCATACAACATTGCAGCCCCGCATTGAGAGCAGCAGCAGTCGCGAGCCCAACATCGAGTGGTGTAAGCATTTTGCCTGAAATAAAACAGTTATAGTTGCTGAGTTGGAGGGAAAAAAAGGTGCATGTAATGCTAAATATAGATAGACTCACGATTTGATGATGATGTATCAGCAGGATTTGATGATGATGTATCAGCAGGAACGTTAGGACGGTGGGATGTTGCCTGGAATAAGGGATTCGTAAACCGAATTGCGTAGTAGTCAAACCAAGGGAATGTGGGTCGTGGACATTGACCTCCATTTACGTTACCCACTGCATTTTAAAAAAGAAAAAAAAAAGAAAAAAGATCTATCACTTAAGTTCTCAATCATCATTTATCGTTGTCTTCCACTTCCTACTTGACATATTTAAAAAGTAATAGTGGGCCTAAGGATCATACCTTCTTTTATCTTGCTGCACTTTCTATGCTGACAAAATCGATGCCTATACTGTCGATTTAGCCTGCAAACTGCAATATTGAGTATTTTAATATCATGATCAGTACTCGCAACATAACATAGACAGGATCACATATAGGAAATGCACGACAAAATACCTCCCAGTCGCTGGCATGCAATTAGATTAATTAATTTTTCACCATCAGCAATGTGCTTCGAGCAAAGACGACGGCTTGAATTTCGGCATTGCAATTCCGTCACGACCGATCGACAATGACTACAACCTTCCGTTAATTTGTCAATTTTTTTTGGTTCTTTTACCTAGCAGAAGCAACCTTCTCCTAGTACAAACTTGCGTACATGACTTAAAGCACAAAAGAGAACGATGATCAATACTGTGAACTTTTTATGTCTTGTCAAACATAAGAACAAAGGTTTCAACTTGTGTTCATATGTGTACATATTGAAGATGGTTGTCTTAATATATATAAATAAATATGTAAACCAATATGTAACAACCGCGATTAAAATTCAGGTAGGTGCGTGTTACTATGGGACGGGGTGACATTACACAGGTTGTAACTTCAATACTTAACATGTCAATACTGATGTCAACAAAAATCGATGTGAAGGCTGCTACCCCACATCTCACAACCCACTGAAATGACAGAGTAAATGTAGCCACAGTGATACCATTTGATCACCTCACCACCGTATTGTTTAGGTTGTGCGGAAGATGTAAGGTGTCAACACAAAAAAAAAAACATACAATATGGTGTTTCTTATTAATTAGGTAGTTTGCTATTTTGAAATTTTTTGAAACTGTAAAGAATCATAAGAGCGCACATATTTTAATCGTAAATAAAACCGAACATGTTTCAGGATACCTTTTAGAAAACTGTATGAAAGTTGATATCCACCTAAAAATTGGTTAATCGAAATATATAAGGACATATCATCCGTGTCATATATCATGCACGCACACAAATATATATATATATATATATATATATATATATATATATATATATATATATATATGCTCTCATGTATGTGTGTGTGTCTGTGTGCGTGTGTGTCTTACAAACAACTTTGTCTCATAGTTATAGGACACCGGTATCAAATGTGTACAAAATGTTTGGTAACATCGATAATTTATTTTTTAGCAATAGCAAACCGAGTGATGGGAAACGTGAAGCAGAACAAAATTTACTCACTTACCAAAATCTTGCAGACGCGATCATGAGTTGGAAGTTTCTCCCGTCTTTCCATCAGATAACATGTTTCCGTGTAGCGTATAAATAAATCTGTTATGTATGTTTATTTGTCCCGGTAACAACACCTACACACATTCCAAAGTAGGGATAAAGAAATTCAGTGCTGCTATGTACATAGCAAACTGTTGTTGGTAGTGGAATATAGGGGAATTAGCACGTTACATCGTTACTAACACTAAATTTAGTATTAGTTTCGCGAATGTTGAAAAAATAATATAGTTACTGAAAATCATACAACAATGCTACTGAGATCTGAACTGAACCTATAAGTACCATATAGATTTAACCTTTTTGTGCCCTTTGTCTCTCTTTATCCACTTAATGTTGTTTTGAGTCCAAGGTATGTATTCCGAAACCACTGGCACTGAATAGGCATGACTGATGATCATGAGCCTGAAGAGCCACTCCTAAATAGAAAGAGGCCTTGATCGGGGAATGGCTGCAAAAGCTGCACGTAATAATAACATAATTTCATTAAATTAAGGACAACACATCACAGTTCATCAATCATTCAAATGTTTAATGCACACCCTGAGAATCAGTAGGATATTTGAAATGTGTGTTGATGTACAAAAAAAATTATTTCAACATAATTAACAGCTAAATTTGTGCTGAACACATTTATGGTAATCTACGACCAAATATTTTGCAGCACGGGAAAAATAACAACCAAAGATTACATGAGTGCTAGGTTTATTTTTTACGTACCACGGCCTGGAGGATGATGGAAAGTTGTAAACATCACAAAGCGAGCATGCGTCCACCCAGTTTATAAACTTACAATATTTACTTGCTTTCATTGCAAAAGGCTATTACCATTAAGAGCAAGGAAAAAATCAATGGCATATATGCATGCACTTATGTTGTTCAAAGCATAGTATTACGTCTCTGGCAATAAAAGCTAATACACCAACCACTTTTTATACTTATAGAAGTTTCCTCTCCCGTTCTACATACATCGAGTGTGTGAATCAGTTTAAGCAATATAAAAAAGAGAAGAAACGTTGTGAAGCAAAGCAAGTGGTATTTATATAGTGCAAGTTTAAGCCAAAAACAAATCCCTGTATGTATGAGGGGAAGATTCAAAAAAGTTAATAAATACATCCATCCGTATTTTACAGGTTTTCTTGTTTTTTCGTTTCTTTGGTAAATTCAAAAGTGGAGACCTTATATGCTTTTGGATCAGAAACTATGGAAAATATTTGATAGATTTTTAATTGTTTGATTATTTGATGGGCCATTGTTACTGAAAGTGGTCATGTTTATCGAATTGTTTGATAATTCAGATATTTGCAAATACTACCAGAACATGTAATATTTTTACTTGTAACAAACTGGTTATATTACCGAAACTGGTAATACTTTCACTAGAACTCAATGGTTATACTTAGAGTATCAAGGTAGAATGCCCTAAGGATGCATGACAGCTAATAATTTCAAAGAAAAAATTCAAAATAGACTAAAAACTTAAATCAGGTCGAATTTAGCATAAGAATGAATTGCATTTGGTATAAGTTTTTCAGTCTTAGAAGATATAAGAAATTAGATGGTTGTAAAAAAAAAGCTAGAAAAAGGATTTTAGAGGCAGCGCATACAATGACACTGTATTTTTGTTATATAAAACATAGTGTAAAAATTAATTGCATCCTCTGTAATTTTACTCTGTAACACATCTACAAAATTTTAACATATCATTTAGGCAACCAAACATATACATATATGTCTCTGGCACTAAAAGAATGGTATAGTGATTAGAGATCATTGTTGTCGTAAATGCATTGTAATATGTTTACGTCGGTTAAAGCAAAATAAATTAGTGGACACATTTTAAGCTGTCTCATTAGAGCTTAAAACCATAAGCGGTTCGAATGTTACTTGCTACAGATGAATGTAAAAATACAGCAGTGTTTTTGGTCATATGTAGTGCAAATATGATCACGAAGAAGAATGCCTAACCTGTAAGGGAAGAACTGCAACTGATGTAGCGAGTTAATACAAATTCAAAGGGTTCTTTGGTGGAAAAAATATCTGTTCAACCTGAATTACATAGCATTTGTGGTTTGTTGCATATTAAAATATGCAAATTTAATTTAAACAAAATTATGGAAATAAAAATTGTAGAGGAAATACCGATGTACCTTGTCCTTGGTCTTATCCAACTCAATCCTTCCACATTGTTTGCGGCTAAAGCAGTAACACAGTGTGTTAGAGATAGTAGTGAGGTAATAATTTTCATCATGGAGAATGTAAATATCAACGGAGAAAATAATTATTGGTTGCAGCCAGAACACGGTCAGAAAATCAGATGAACTGTGATAATTCCATGTACATCTCAGATTCTCAATAACATTTCTACCTGTTCTCCCGTAATACCTACCAGTGGTTTGAACGACCAATAACTGGTAATAGTTAGGGGAAGCAAATTATTTTCGTAATTGATTAATCCAAGAACCGATTATAGGATAGGAATAAGAAGCATAAAAAATAACCAACCACAAATCAATTGTTATAACAACCTGACAAGCAATGTAGATAATTCGCTTTAAAAGCAGAAAAATAACTATTTTCGAAGTAGATGCTATAACTACTGTATTAATCACCCAAATTGTAGGCTAATGTTGATTTCAACCATAACTGTGTAGAGGAAAAGTAACGAAATAAGGAGAAAACCGCAATAATAAACAAAATTCGTTCGATTTTAAAAGTGGGAGGAGAAATCACGTGGAATCGAATGTAAAAAAAAAAGTAGATTCATTTACTATACACATACTGCACACAAAAGAAGATGGATTAAGTAATTTGCACAGGAAGAAAAAAATATAGTAAGTATCGATTACCCTGGCTTACATTAAAAGAAGATCTACAGTGGTGTGAATGATTCGTGGGACCAGAAATTAGAGATTAAAAATCGTCCAATCACCGTGTGTAGGAAGAAGGAGATCTGGGTACTGTGTTGTTTTCTCCAAAAGCAGCGGCCGAAGATGTAATAATGGATGCAGATTAGCGGGTGAAGATGGAGGGGAGAAAAATTGGGGAGAAAACGGTTTGGCAACTTGGGAAAAGTGAAAGCGGTTTGGCAATTTGGGAAAAGCGGAATAGGGAAAAAAGCGGTGAGTAAGGGAGAAACCAGTGATTTGTCTGATATTAGAGAATGCGGTGAACGCATATCAATTACAGTGTACGCGTAGGCTGTGCTTAGTTCCTATTTTCCTGTTTAAATAATAGATTTGGTTAGGCCATTGTAGAAACATATTATAGTCATCAAATTTAACGTGCATAACCATCATATTCTTTGATTTTGTTATACAAGGTTAACTAATATTAGTTTATTCTACGCGAATGATGTGAGGACAGTAATGAATTAATTTTAAAATATTTGGTTTTAAATTTAATGAACATTTTTGTATTTCCGCTATATCCCTGTTATTTCCCACATTTACCTCCGCTACACCGTTTTGCACCTTCAGTGCTATAGAACCACTAAGCGTTTTAACTGTACAGTTGTAACGGCCCATATTTCTGGTAGTCAAATATTTAATATATTTATTATTTAAAATATCGATTTAGAATTGTAAATGTATTTACTATATACAATTCGTTTATTAAATAATATATGGACGTATAATTTATATATATTTATAAATCAAGCCCGAACGTCGCTGCAGTTCGTGAACTTCGTTTTAAACTTCAATTGCATATACAGAATCTATTTTAAATTAGAACTCGGTGAAAATAGAAACGTTTGAGTCAATTTGATTATAATTTTCTTATGAAAAAGGAAAATGGAGATTTGCAGCTTATGGGTTGTTAGTTATGACCAATTCAAATTTTCAAATAGTTGTTTATAGAACAGTTAAAAAAAAGGTATAACGATTTATTTGTTTTTATGAAAGGGTTTTTATATGAATGAAATATCATTAAAAACCAAAAATTTTAATGTTGAACTTTGAATTTTATATTAAGTGAAATTGGAGCAGTTGTTGATACTGAATTATTATCCATAAACTTAGTTGTTTGAATTTAATGTATGTTGTATCGACATTTTATAAGATTTATTTAAAACCAACTAAAATTTTGACAAGATAGTAACAGCTAAAAAACTGTGATTCCAACAACATAGAAACAAGTTACTACATGAAAACCAAAAACAAAATATATACTATCGATACAAATATGAATGCAAACTGGTCATTTACAAAGAAAAACAAATTATATACAACGGTATGTGTAAGTGCAAATACAAAGAAACAAAACATATTGTACAGATGCAAAACACAAAGCAGAAAAGAAAATAACACATATTATTGTTGTGTCCCCTTTGTTCTATCTCTTCTGTATTGTTGTGCCCTCCTTTCTTCTTTCTTTCTGTCCATTTTCACTACTACTGTTCCCCTCACCTCTTCTATTCCTTACTGTTGCCTTGCTCACACTCCCTTCTTTTCCTGTTTCTTTCCTGTAACCACTGTAACAAATAAACAGGGTATCAACTAAACGTGTAAAAATATTAAATAGAAAAAAAGAAAAGAGAAACAAGAAAAAATCATGAATAGACATATATATATATATATTCATAATCAAATGACAACTTATGAACAACCAGAAAGAGAAAAGGAAGATCATGAACAGAAAAAATCTATACTTTCAGATAATGAAAATTTGAAATGTTTGTAAACCATAACTATATTGCCTCGCCAAAATAAGCTGCTACCAATTAGTTGAAAAGGAAAAGATATAGCTAATTAATCGCTGATTTGATTGTTGCCGTATGGAAAAGAACATGAATAATGGCTGCTTATAACCAGTTATTAATGACAAGTATAGAATAAGTACAACATAGGAAAATTTATATGAAGTTTCATGACATTACAAACTAATTCATTATAACAGTCCCATACTTGATATAGTGATATTTGTTCCATTTGTTTTTAATAAACATACAAAGGAAAAATAGTAATATATCTCATACGAATGCAAATGCAAACAAAACATACATGGTTATTTGAACGAATGCAAAACAAAAATTGAACAAAACAAAAATATATTCATACGTCAATCCAACTGAAATGAACAGCTAAGAAGAATCAAATCTAAGTATATATTTAGACATCAGATCATATACATAGACAATGAACAGCTACAAGAGACAGACAGTGCACAGCTAGAAGAAAATCTAATATATGTATATATTTATACCATCAAGTCTACACAACTAAAATATATTTATATATGCACATAAACAGTAATCTTATGTACAAATGCATACGGTGACTGCCATATTTTTTTTTTAAAAAAAAATCTGAACTTAGAATCTAGAATACAGTTTCAAAATCTATGAATTTGATTTAAACAAGTCATAGCCTCAATCTGACCTAATCTATACAAGATCAATCAATATCTTTCGAATAGACCAACAGTATTGGATCCAATACTAAATTCATTTAAAAAGCTCCTACTAAAACATCAAACAGCTATCAACCTCAATCAACAGTACAAACACAATCTGAAAAGGGAGAAGAACAACCCAATGGCATAAACCTAGTAGCCGAACCTACCTAGGATGAAGTGATAGACATTGATCTTATCTAACTCAATCAAACTACTATAAATACATATTGCGCATATGTGTTTCATCATCCCATAACGCAATATAAACAATACAGTAAACAGAAAATCGTATGAACCACTATAAAATCAAAGGAAAAAAAGAAGCAAACAAGTGATCAAATAAAACACTTGTCTGTGTTGTGAATCCATGCATGCTTCCAACGAATTCCCTTAGGATTTTATTCAAACCAAGGATGTAGGGTTTGGAAATTTCTTCGATGGAAGCTTCGAATTGGTTTGTGGATGAGCTGCAGTGGATTGGGAAGGGCATAAGGGTTACGGCGAAGTTGGGATAACGTTGGATACTGAAAGAATTATTTTTTTGGGGGTTTGTCAGATCGACTGAAGGAGGAGGTCGAAGAGAAGATCGAGGATGAAGGTGGCGCGAGGCGATTGATTTCGATCTCGGACAGAACAGAAGGGGGAAAAGGGGGGATCGAGATCCGGCATTGATCAAATTTGGTGGAGGCGGTGTTTTTGTTGTAAGGGATTGAAGGGATACAGTAGGGTCTTCATATGGGGATTGGGCTGGGTATAGACGGGTCGAACGGATAAGGTAAAAGCCCATTTTTAATTCATGTTTTAATAATTAAATTACTTTAATGTTTATACGATATCATGCGCATACGATATCATATTTAAGCACAGTCGGTCTCGTTGGAACCGTAGAGACGAGAATATCGAGATGGAGCAGGATCGGTTAGGACTGGAAGCAAGTAGAATTTTTAATTAAATTAAACCGCTGTTTAATTTAATTAAAAACCAGCGTCAATGACCTAACCAAATCAAGGTGAGTTAAACTCACTCAGTTTTGCCCATTTATATTTTATATGAATTGGGTTTTATTTTGTGTGCTCTGCTTGCCGATGATTGACTGTTTGCTTGTTATAATTTAGTTGTCGATTTAACTGATGAAATTAAATCTTCATTTAATTTCAGTAAAATACCAAATCGTTATTTTTAACGATTGGTTCCAAATAAGGTAACTCATCTTAGTTGGTCACATTTATAAAAAATAAACGTGTTTAAACTGTTGAATTATTTGAATTGCGTGTGGTTGCTATTAAATGGCTGTTATTTATTGCTATCAGTTAAATGAAACTGAATGAGTTGATTTGTGATAACAAATTTGTATACAGGGAAGAACAGGTTGGAGGGATCCAACGGGATTGCTCAAATATATTATTTAATTTTATATTATCATATAAACTGTTATGTTTGGGTGATTGATTTGAGTATTGATCAATGGTTGGAAATTCAACTTGTGTTTGGTTTTAACCAATAGGCAATATTGGTTGAGTAATCAGCAGTAAATGGCCTAAAAGTAAATTGTTTTATTTATACCGATTTACCATCAGGTAAATTGATAGAACGAAAGTTATAAAATTTATTTTATAACTGGAGATAGATTTTGAAATATATTATTTTGTATAAAATTTTATTAAAAGGAAATAAATATTTATGTTTATAATTAATTGTAAATTGATTTTAAAAGTAAATTCTGAGCTTAATTAGATTTATAAATATGGGAATAGAATATAACCTTAACAAATTTGGAAAAAACTGGTTATTGAAACTTAATTAAATGGAATTATTTAAATTAATTATATTATTAATTAATTTAAAGTGAGAATGGATTAGAATGGGTTAACAAAGTAACCGTGCCTTGAGTTGATTAAGTCAACCATTGTAATTGGAATTGATTTTAAATTATTTTGATTTGAATTAATATAATAGAATAGTGCAGTGAATATTGTTTTAATTTTAATAAGATCTTTTAAATGGGAATTAATACTTATTTTAATAAATAAAGAAATTAACTACGGAAGTAGTTAACTATTGAAGTAAATTATTATTTTAATTGATAATAATTTAGGGAAATACTTTTTAATTGAAATTCATTTAAAAATTACTTGAAGTGGGAAATGGAATCCAATGGAAAGGTGAAAGGAGCTTATGAACAGGTTTTGTTTAAAACCTGAGTTTTTATAACAAAGTTATAAAGCGTATTTTAAGCGGATATTATAGCTAAAAATAAATGTTACTTAATTATTTGAATTAAGTAAAAGGAAATTTAGAAAAGAAAGGTTTTATAATAAACCAGGGTTATATAAATGAGGTTTAAAGTGTAAAATCGTTAATTTCAAATTAACATTACTTAATAATGAGATTAAGTAAGAAAGGGAATTAAAATAAGATTTCTAAAGCAGGAATGGGAGAACGGATTTGGAAAGAGATTGGAAAAAGTGAAATGGGGTAAAGAAGGGGATCATAGGATTTGATAAACAAATCCGAATTATGAACTGAAACTGTTCAAAAAGGGGTAAAGGTAAAAAAATGGTGTTTTATAAGGAATTACTTAATTATTAAATTTAGGAAAAATGTTATATTCGAGAAAGAGATTTTCAAAGCGTAAGAAGGTTTATGAAACCATATTTTGAATAAAATAGTGAAATGGAATTTGTATTAATATTGGAATGAAGTATCGGATTTCAAATTACAACTCGTATCCATCTTGAGATATGAATGTTGTTGATCAAGGTCTGAGAGGTAATTAAAATACCCCAACTTGAACGACTTCAGGATTATCTGAAGATGATATTATTTGTCATGGTGGTAGAAGTTAGTAGTAATTTATTATTTCATTAGAGAAATAGTAACGCAACGCTTTGGTGAAAATTTGGCAAGTATGTATGTAATGAGATTCCAAAGTAGAAAGGGGAAATAAAAGGAGATTGGACGACGTGAATTTTAATGATATTTCCGAGCTAGAAATGAAATGTAAAAATTGAGTTTATTCAATAAGAATAAGCGTGACGTTGTCAAGTAATGAATAAAAGATATTCCGTAACATTGTTTTTACGGGTAATAAGTGAATTGACTTCCAATATTAGAAAATAATGTGAAGAGTGATTTGAAAGTGAAAATAGAAAACTAAATATAATATAGGATTTTCCTAGGTATGAAAACGAATTTGTTTAAAGAATAATCTTATGTTGAATAGGAAGTGAAAACTATATTTGTAACATCGAGTTATTTAAAAGTTTAGTGTATGTTTGTTTTAATTAAAAGGCCAAATGATGTTGAATACTGAACCAATGAACTCATTGGATTGTCATGATTGAAACACTGTTTATTTTGATAGTTAAATAACCGACTATCAAATCAGTCCAATGCGATTGTTGGTACGGAAAGATCGGGATCGAGTTTATATTCGAAAACCATTCCGACCAATAAATACGTGAAGATATCAGAAGATGATCGAGATGGAGCATTGAAGACCGTGGATCTTCATTAAACGGAAGAACCGCTACTAATCTCTAGATCACAAGCAGAGATAAATTGTGGTTCTGTCATGACAGGAATCTACGGGTTGCAAGGACTTCTCGCTACTGATCCATGGGGTGATTGCTATAGTGAATGCAGTAGGAGAGTACCTTCGGTTCATCCTGTTCCTGGATGACTTGTATGGATGAATGTCTGACAGAGTATTTCCTGAAACCATGTACGTTTATTTTTACAAATATACCGAGTGGTGGCAAAGAGGGGCACTTCTATTATACCCAGAGTATATTTATGGACGTCAATTAGTGACTTGACGGATCTGATAATGTGGCATTCAAAGTTAATGGTGACCAGATACTCCAAAAGGGAAATTTAAACCTCAAGCCTCAACAACTGGGAAATGATAAAAATCGGGCAGGCAGCATGGCTATGTGGGTCGCTCCCATTAGGGTGTATAATCACCTATCTAAAGAATATCTTTTTCTTCTTTAATCTATTTCGATGTTGTCCCTTTTCGGGAAACAGTGGGTCGCACCCAACTGTTGGTGATATACATTCGATACACTCAAGCGAAATGAGTGGTCGGTCATGTGAGGGCTGGGTTGCAAGACATTCTTGTTGAACCTAGTGTATTCGCCTCTAGAAATACACTATCGGCAGGCGGTCCCATACCTTGTCATAGTCGGGATCCAATCTCCAATAAGCGCCCGCGGTTTTGTTTTTAGTTTATATATGTGGAGCGTGAGATGCAAGCGTTCCACTAAATTGCTATTTACTTCTATTTAGACATTATTATAATATCAGATAAGATATTGGTTTCAAAGATGTTTTGGGTTATCATAAGTAAAAACCGTCCGTATTTATGTGTGGATTTGGTCTTAGGATTACCCTTTTCTTTTGAAAAGATTTCTGAACTTAAAATTCAAGTTGTGTGATACCTTAATACTGTGCGAGTTTTTCTCACTCTGGTTCACCAGACTGACCCGGTGTTTTTTTTGTAAATGCTCGGGTTAGCCCGGGGTGCACAGGTCCAAGTTATCAGATGGTGCGAAGTCCAGAGACGAGCTGGGAATGTTCAAACATATGATATTATATAGCTACTATTCCGCTGTGTATATGGGACAGATTATTATAACTGTCCAGACGTGTGATGTACTCTGATAATTGTAAGTATTTTTAAAGCTCTCAGTAAAGATTTATTTCTATATTATATTTTATTCAGCTGCGATGTGAGACTCTGATTACGTTATATTGGTTCTTCTTCTTCTTCTATTCTAATATTTCTTTCTTTCTTATCTCACCCTCTAATTTCCTTCTAATAACGTTCTAGTGTTTTTGGTGTTTGGAAGGTCGGCATAAGTTACGGTAAAGGTATTTATGTCGATTTTTGGAGCCAAAAATCTTTGGGTCGTTACAACAGTTGTCGCCCACTATTTAAATCAAATATATCGCACTCCACCTTTTTCTTTTTCCACCCCAAAATATACCGAAGCTACAGTTATTTTATCCTTACAAAAACAACTTAATATTACTAATGTAATGAAAAAAGAGATGAGATCCAAAAACAACAAAATTGTAGTTCGTAATTGCTTTTTCATTTTTTTCATCGATGGCATGATCTAAAAAAATTATATTTAGTTTAATTAAAAAACAATTGAATTGTAAACTAAATTCAAAATAACATCTTTAAAAAAAGCAAATCTAAAATATAACATAATTTCCATGTATATCATGTTTGCTATCTTCAATCAACTTTGTTATTCATGTCTTATTTTTCATTTTACTGTGATTAAGTGCATAGTAAAATGAATGTTGAATATATTAATTTTAATATCATATAAGGGTAAATAGGTCATTTTATTTTTTTAAATCTTTAGTGGGGTGGGAAAGGCAAAATGAGAGGTGTTAATAGAATTAACCTTCTATTTAAACTACTATAATTGCTAAGTTATCCTCCAAGAAAAAATTCAAAATATTAGAACAAAATTGCCCTTCGTAAAAGTATATGGGTGAAATTGTACTGAACTACACAAACGAGTTTACAACTTATGACGTGAATTTTTTTTTAAATTATAAATGTCGGATCGATGTTGTAATAACGGCCCCTTATTTACGTAGATGTATAAGTCATGTGGTAAATTGATTGGGAGTTCGTAGCACTGGTAGAAGCCTCGATTTTGTGCTTACCATTTTGAAAACCGACACCGGTGCATTTGCAAAACATCCTAGAATTTTGTTTGCATGTGAGCGTAGTGGTGTATATAAGATGAAGAAAATTAAAGGTTCGACAAATTATAGATTGACGGGTACTAAAAAGTGTAATTGTTCGTTTAGACTTAAAGGCGTAAAACTTGAACATTTAGATGAACGAAGTTTGGTTGTAGTTAATTATGTGCAGAACCACTCAGAGTTGAAGCATAGTGAGGGACACTCGTATGTGGTTAGTGTAACATCCGGATTTTTTTAACATTTAAGTTAGTAATGAAACCAACTCAAATCGTTCGAAACAACCGATTATTTAACTATGGGGTTTAATAAAATCAAATCACATAACACAGATATATCACAGACACAAAATAGCAGTGTAAATAACATAGTAGTTCATGAAGCTACTAATTACGAATTTCAAAATCAAAATATATAATATCAGAGTCATAAATCAATACATTATAAAATCTGAGACACATAAATGCCAAGTATATATGAAAATGATAGAAATGGAATGCCTGAATCATCAACATAGCGATAAAAGATTTGATAACAAGTAGAATCTCCAATAGATCTTTAGCTCTCAAAAGATAAATCGCCAAAACTGGACTCCTCGGTCTGACCGAGCATAAAGTCAAAACAAAACACTTGGATTATGAGTAACAATCTCAATAGTGAATCAACTCAAGTAAAATGTACAAATGAAATGCATCAATGACTTAAAGAATATTTGAGATTCCATTTCTTAAGGAACAGTTAAACTTGATATCATATAATACAATTTTCTGTTATAATAGTGTCTGTGGTTAAATATAATATTGAAAATAGTGTAAGTGTAACACCCCACACCCGCTAAGGTCACTCACTATGGGAATGCCTTAACTTCGATAGAGTATTTTAAGTGAATATAGAACAGAAAAATTACAACAAGACAGATATAAATAATACTTGTTAACTAAAACATCATTTCATTGCAGCAGAAGGTAAACATGTTTGGTTACAAAACCATAAAACAAGAGTCAAGTACTAAATATCCATCCTGATAAAACATAAGTACATAATCCCACTACATAACTAATAGCCATAATAGAAAAGATAAGTTGGGCTTTACATCAACGTCCAAGCTCCAAAAGATAAATAAAGAAATATGATCAAAGCCCACTAGTGCTAGGCCCAACCTGAGGACCTGAGGGGGAAAAGATAAAAACAACGGGGTCAGACATAAGTCTGAGTGAGCCTTATAACTTTAACAATACAATCATTAAAGTAATTAGGGTATGATATAAACTTGGTACGGTAATGACTGGGGATAAATGACTACACTAAGCAGCCAACTACACATAGGATGAACTAAGATATCGGTAAAGACGCATCTACCCACCCAAGGGTAATTACTACACTGCACCACACCAGTCATTCCTACTTAAAGGTTGATCCCACCCAAGGACTTAGAAAATATAACTAGTAGTTTCGTGTACCCCTAGCTGACCACATAGGTGTCGTCTGCCCATATCTCCACTAGGTGTACCCACTACTCCCCAAGCGATCGGCTCCCTAACGTAGATACCCGTGCTGGCCCCACAATGGGGTGTATCACTCCCCAAAGTGGCAACCGGATACAACCAACGGTGCACGGCTTATACCTACACGATGCAACAACGTCTTACCTACCTGCCCGGGTCCATACACGCATATGAAACCCGTTGGACTTGCGTTGCCACCGCTAACCCGTTTTGGCCTCTTATAGTCAAGCCCAGTACGCGTGTCCCGTCCTCGACATGGGTCGAGCCCAATAAGATACATATAGGTTACTAGTTGAAATGGGCCCCCACAAGCTACCCACCTAAGCTTGTCCCTTTTTCTAGTGCATCCCACTTAACCCTTTAATCATGTTTAATTACATGTTTCCACTTGGTTAAGTATTCTAATCGTATTTACTATTGCCACCCAAGGCAACCCACTAGATTTCCACATGCCACCCAAGGCACTTACTTGATTTCCACATGCCACCCAAGGCACCCACTTAACCCCTCATGCCCCCACTACATGCTTATCTGGTTAAGTGTTTCTTAATTGATTAAGAACGTAACCTTTGTAAAGACCTCTCACATTAGACTGTCTTTTATGGCAGCTGGATTTGCCAGTCGGTTCCGGGCAGCCTTACGCCATAACAAAGTCTAACCTCGTGTCTTTACACTTGTCACATATTTAGTTTATGCCTAAGACCTCTCACATTGGGCCAATCATTGTAGCCGCTGGATTTGTCAGTCGGTTCCGGGCAGTCTTATGCTACAAAAGGGTCCAACCTCGTGTCTTAGTCGATTAATTACACCTAATTAATCACCCTCATTATTTGCATTAATTATCCCTAATTAATTACAAATTTAACGATGTACATAATTGACTCAATTATGTCCATCCACTTTATGGTATGCATAATCATACCAACTTCACACCATTTTATTAACATGAATATTAACCCCATCGTTCCCCACGTAATACGTTGACATGACATACTTAAAAGGGGAGATTCATCACAAACACAATGGGTTCAACTTGCATAACATTAGCATCAACATGGGTTTTAAAGGTGCCAACATGCATATATGACCATAGCATCAAACCCAACTAGCATAAATAATCAACCTAAACTTGCATGCATCACATATGTCATAAAGAGGGTAACTTGCATAAGTTACTTATGTCATACAAAGGGGTAAACTTGCATATGTATGTATGACATACAAAGGGGTTAACTTGCATATGTATGCATATCATACAAAGGTGTAAATTTGCACATGTTACTTGCATATAATCAAACACCAAACTTGCATAACATGGTGTCATAATGGATCAATGTTTATCATAGTGATTTGCATAACTAGCATCATGAGCACATAGCATAAAACTTGCATAACTAGCATCATGAGCACATAGCATAAAACTTGCATAACTAGCATCATGAACATATAGCATAAAACTTGCACAACTAGCATCATGAACTCATAGCATATGACTTGCATAACTTGCATAACATCATGAACACATAGCATATGACTTGCATAACTTGCATAACATCATGAACACATAGAATATGATAACATAACTTGCATTGATCCACATACATAACCATAACCTCATTATATCCTATCATAATTAGTTTAGCAATTGCTTGCTAAAGGCATAGAAACTCACAACTTGTTGATTAGCACTCCTATGAAGAAGATTAAGTTGCTAGAGTTGATTAGAAGTTGATTTGAGAAGCTATCTTCTTCTACAATTTGATGGAGGCTCCTTCAAGTTGCATTTTGATGGCATAACGACGTTGTATCTATTTTTAGTATGGATTATGGTAGTCTTAGGGTGTATTTATAGAATTAGGATGTAGTTTAGGCCCTTAGATTAACCCTAATTTAGTTTAGAGCCGTCAGATTTCGTCACAAGCCACCAAAACACAGCCCAAAGCTCAAAACAGAGCACCCAGGCCAAACTGACCGACAGGGAGGGTCGACCCCTGGGTCGACACATGGGTCGACCCCTTGGGGGGTCGACACCCATGTCGACCCTAGTGTCGACACCCTCTGTCTGGCGGGAATTTTCCCGCCTCTTCTGAAATTTGAAATTTGAATATTTTAAATCTGTTTTGAATTTTCTGAAACTTCGGATGGCCATAACTTCTTCATACGAGGTCCAAATCACGCAAACTCGGACTCTATCTCAACCAGAATTCCGAGACGAACACAATGGCGCAACCCGTTTCCCTTAATTCTCACGTCTGAGATTAATTATTCTTTAATTACTAAACATTAATATTAAGTGAAATTCGGGGTGTTACATTCTCCCCTACTTAAAGGATTTCGTCCCCGAAATCTCTAAGTCAAGAAGAACGTATCCTACCAACCAAACAACCATCTACTAAACCATCAAACACTGGCATCCATTGTCCTTAAAGTTTCTAATGCTGTATGAACGTATGCAAAAAGTGTGTGTATATGTTCCCTGTCTAATTCAAAATCAGGCGGTCTACTGATTCAATTGACCTCCTTTATGCAAACCATGATAGTGCCATGCATCCAATATGTATGCGAAAGAATCCTATCGACACATACTATTTCTACATGTGTGCACAACCATACACCAAAATGCATCATCCATATGATAACACAACCATTATACATCCATTAATATAGCTACCTACACGCAATTATATGCAATATGCAATATGAAGTGACTGAGCCGATCTAGTGTCTAAAGTGTGTGTATATGCATCCACGAGCAACCACTAGCAACCACTTGCATCCACACGCATCCATCAATCGTAACATGTCTCAAACACATGTTTCAACCATAGGTTTACCCTATCTAAAGGTCAATGGTACTAATGAGAGGACATACTAAAGATAAGTACTAGACAAACGATAAAGGAGAAGTTAAAAGACATACCCTCAAAAAGGAATGGGTACAATGAACGCATCTTCGCTTCTGTCTCCCAAGTAGCATTGCTCTCATCCTCTCCCCATTGCACTTTGACTAGTCGAACCTCTCAGTTTCTCAACTTCCTAATCTCTGACCCAAGGATGCGGGTAGGAGCTCGTCGAATAGTCGCATTACGCTCTACCTCCACTTCTCTAAGCAAGCTCGGCTCTACCACCTCTGCGGTCTCATGTAGGCACTTCCTCAAATGTGACACATGGAATACGTCATGTACCCCACTAAGTCTCTCGGGTAAATCCACTCTATATGCCATCCGTCCAATCCTTTCCTTAATAGGAAACGGTCCTACAAATCTTGGTGCTAACTTCCCAACGGACCCAAAGCGAACAACATTCCGTAATGGAGATACTTTGACAAAGACCATGTCCCCAACATCAAACTCCAGATCCGTCCTCCTCTTATCCGCGTAAGATTTCTGCCTATCTTGCGCTGCTTTCATCCTTCTTCGAATCAAATCAATCTTTTCCGAAGTCTCTCTAACCATATCGGGCCCAAGCAAGATCTTATCCGTAGATTCCCACCAACATGTAGGTGATCGACAAGGCCTTCCATAAAGAGCTTCAAAAGGAGCCATGCCAATACTAGATTGAAAGCTGTTATTATATGCGAACTCCACTAATGGAAGATGCTCTTCCCATGTACCTCCAAAATCTAAGATACAAAGCCTCAAAAGGTCTTCCAGAACACGATTCAACCTCTCGGTCTGGCCGTCCGTCTGAGGATGATATGCGGTGCTCAAACACAACTGAGTCCCTACTGCCTCTTGCAAACTTTTCCAAAACTCGCTAGTGAAGATAGGATCTCGATCACTCACTATGCTAGAAGGTACCCCATGCAACCGAACTATCACTCGAAGATATACTGAAGCTAGCCATGGATCAGTCCTCTTACTCTTCACGGGTATAAAATGGGCACTCTTAGTAAGTCTGTCTACCACAACCCAAATTCCCGTATTACCCTTCCTCGATCTCGGTAACCCATCAATAAAATCCATCGAGACACTATCCCACTTCCATTGCGGAACTTCCAATGGGTGAAGCAACCCACCGGGTTTCTTTTGCTCCGCTTTCACTTATTGGCACACCAAGCATCTAGCGACATACTCGGCCACATCTTTCTTCATACCGGCCCAAAAGAAAACTCGCTTCATGTCTTGGTACATCTTGTCCCCACCGGGATGAATGGTCATCCTAGAACGATGTGCATCATCAAGTATAGCCTTCCTCAAACCCTCGTCTTGCGGTACACAAAGTCTACCGTCTCTACGCAACCACCCCCTATCGTCTAGGCTGTATCTACTCAAATGGCTGGACGACTCCCCCCTTATGAGCTTCTCTACTAACTCAACCAACTGTGGGTCATCCCGCTGTGCCTCGCCAATCCGTCCCAAAAGAGTAGGTTTGACCTCTAAGGATGCTAGCAAACCGGGTATAAAGTCAACGGAAGGTCTGAAATCAAACATCGAGATAAATTCCAAGCTTCATCCCACGAACAATGGACTCAAGGAAAACCTTTTTCTGCTCAAGGCGTCCGCCACCACGTTACCCTTGCCAGGGGTATACGCTATCTCGAAATCATAGGATGCTAAGAACTCCATCCACCTTTGCTGTCTCAAGTTCAAATCCTTCTGAGAAAACAAGTACTTCAATGATTTGTGGTCAGTGAACAATTCGAATCTCTCGCCAAGAAGATAATGGCGCCAAGTCTTAAGCGCAAAAACAATAGCGACCAACTCAAGATCATGTGTAGGGTAATTTTTCTCATGCGCCCTCAACTGTCTTCCACCGTAGGCTATTACCCTTCCCTCTTGCATTAAGACTGCACCCAGTCCTGTCCCACAAGCATCGGTATAAACAACAAATGGCTTACTCCCATCCGGCAACACTAAGATTGGAGCTGTGGTTAAAGCTCTCTTTAACCGTTGGAACGCATCATCACAATCTACGCCCCATGCGAAGACTAGATTCTTCTTTGTCAAGCGAGTTAATGGGGCTGATATCTTCGCGAAGTCCTTGATAAACTTCCTATAGTAGCCAGCCAACCCCAAGAAACTCCTCACCTCGGTAGCATTCTTCGGAACCTTCCAATCTTGGATGGATACTACCTTCGCGGGATCCACAGCTATCCCTTCCTTAGAGACCACGTGCCCCAAGAACCGCACTTCCTTCCTCCAAAAGTGACATTTAGAGAATTTAGCTTTAGGCTATGCGCTCGAAGAGTCTCCAACACTTCCCTAAGATGTAGGGCATGCTCTTCTTCACTCTTAGAAAAGACTAAGATATCATCCACAAAGACCACCACGAACTTATTAAGGTACTCCCTGAACACCCTACTCATCAAATCAACAAAGTATGCGGGGGCGTTCGTCAAACCAAATGGCATCACAAGCCACTCATAGAAACCATCCGGAGTCCTAAAGGCAGTCTTGTCTATGCTATCCTCAGCCACTCTCAACTGATGAAACCCCGTGGCCAAGTCCAACTACGAAAACACTGAGGCACCAACCAACTGATCAAAGAGATCGTCAATCCTCGGCAATGGGTGTCTATTCTTCTTTGTGAGCTTGTTGAGTTCTCTATAGTCTACACAAAGTCTGAGGGACCCATCCGCCTTCGTGGCAAAAACCACTGGAGCACCCCACTCCGATATACTTCGTCTTATGAACCCCTTCTTAAGCAACTCCCCTACTTGTTTATGGAGTTCCCTCCTCTCATGAGGAGCCATGTGGCGCACTGGCAAAGATACTGGTTTAGCATTGTCCACCAGATATATTCGGAAGTCTATCTCCCGCTTCGGAGGTAAGCCCTTCACCTCCTCAAACACATCCGAGTATTCCCGGACCACTCTAACAGATCGCAAACTCTCGACCGAAGCGTCAAGCGATTCAAGATAACTTAGCATAACATAATCCATGGGATTACAAGAGATCTCGAGAGTGTTCCCCAAGCGGGTCATGAGCCTAACAACTCTCCTTTCGCAATCAAGAACGACACCATTACTGGATAACCAGTCCATGCCCAAAATCAACCCATAGCCCGTGAAGCCCAAAACAAAAGCATCACATCTAAACTCAACGCTAAGTATGGAAATCTCCAAACCCAAACATATCATGGACAAATAAGTGGAGCCCCCAATTGGGTTTGAAACAACCAAGGGATCATCTACTAGACTGGTGTCTAAGTGCAGTGACTCAACTAATGATGATGAGATAAACGAATGCGATGCGCCAGAGTCAAACAAAGTACGGACAGGATGATCAAACAAAAAAACCAGACTTTCAACGGAAATAGTTCTACCTCTTTCCTGAATCGGTGGGACCGCGAGAGCCTGAACTTGCCCCCTTGCCTGACCTGGTGCCATAAGAGCTTGCACATGTCCCCCTGAGGTAGATCCCGTCCTCTGCCCCTTCTTAGGGCAGTCCTTCACTAGATGCCCTGCTTCGCCATAGTGGAAGCAGCCAGTCTTCTTCTTCTTCCAACAATCTTTGCTTAGGTGGCCTGGTGTCCCGCAATTGAAGCACTTCTTCTTTCCCTTGCCACTGTTGCCTTTCCCACCCTTGTTTTGCTGTTGCTGTTGAGGTCTCTTCTGATCTCCTTTCTTCTCGGGTGCCTAGCATTGGGACCCTTCTCTTCCTCATGCATGAGTGCCATGTCTACTAGCTTCTCAAAGGTGGCCCCCATAGGGATGTGAGTCATAGCCAATCCATGCATTGGTTCATTCAAGCCCTTAACGAACCTCAAAGCCTTCTTCTTCGGTGTATTCACCATGTCTATGCCAAATCTTGCTAGCTGATTAAACTTGTTGACATATTCCTTCACTGATAGGTTTCCTTGCTTTAGAGTCAAGAACCTTTCCATATACAGATTTTCTTCCGCCCTTGAAAGAAACTTTGCCACAAACCTTTGCCTGAAATCCGCCCAAGAGTCAACAGGGCGCTCTCCATTAGTGACCTCCCACTAGAACGAGGCCTCTCCCTTCATTAACCAAGCAACTAACTTGACTTTCTTTCCTTCTTCCATCTCAAAGATATCTATCAACTCTTCCACTTCCTTAAGCCAATCTCTAGCTTCCACAAAAGTTTCTGATCCTTGAAAAGGTTTCCCTCCCATAGCCTTAAATTCCTTGCAAGTCTTAGCAAAAGTATCCGTGCGGGGAGGAGGAGGGAGAGGAAGATCGGGTGCTACTGTTGGTGGAGGAACATTTGCTGGACCCGCAGTGGCGGCCCTAGCCTCCATCAATCTCCTATACCATAATGGTATCGTCACACCCTCCGGAAAGTTAAGATCCTCAGCCATGCTGAAACGAAAAAGGAAAGATTCAAAACGGAGAATTCGAAAGATAAAGATATGGCTATTGGGGATTATGATTTTCTTTCAAAAACTTTTCTCTCAAAAGACATGTTTCTGAAAATACTTCTTCCAAAATGTTTTTAGAAAAATAGTTTTTCTAAAAGTTTTATCTGTTCTGGTAACCTTCAGCTCTGATACCACGTGTAACACCCCACACCCGCTAAGGTCACTCACTATGGGAATGTCTTAACTTCGGTGGAGTATTTTAAGTGAATATAGAACAGAAAAATTACAACGAGACAGATATAAATAATACTTGTTAGCTAAAACATCATTTCATTGCAGCAGAAGGTAAACATGTTTGGTTACAAAACCATAAAACAAGAGTCAAGTACTAAATATCCATCCTGATAAAACATAAGTACATAATCCCACTACATAACTAATAGCCATAATAGAAAAGATAAGCTGGGCTTTACATCAACGTCCAAGCTCCAAAAGATAGATAAAGAAATTTGATCAAAGCCCACTAGTGCTAGGCCCAACCTGAGGACCTGAGGGGGAAAAAGATAAAAACAACGGGGTCAGACATAAGTCTGAGTGAGCCCTATAACTTTAACAATACAATCATTAAAGTAATTAGGTATGATATAAACTTGGTACGGTAATGACTGGGGATAAATGACTACACTAAGCAGCCAACTAAACATAGGATGAACTAAGATATCGGTAAAGACGCATCTACCCGCCCAAGGGTAATTACTACACTGCACCACACCAGTCATTCCTACTTAAAGGTTGATCCCACCCAAGGACTTAGAAAATATAACTAGTAGTTTCGTGTACCCCTAGCTGACCACATAGGAGCCGTCTGCCCCTATCTCCACTAGGTGTACCCACTACTCCCCAAGCGATCAACTCCCTAACGTAGATACCCGTGCTGGCCCCACAGTGGGGTGTATCACTCCCCAAAGTGGCAACCCGATACAACCAACGGTGCACGGCTTATACCTACACGATGCAACAACGGCTTACCTACCAGCCCGGGTCCACACACGCATACGAAACCCGTTGGACTTGCGTTGCCACCGCTAACCCGTTTTGGCCTCTTATAGTCAAGCCCAGTACGCATGTCCCGTCCTCGACATGGGTCGAGCCCAATAAGATACATATGGGTTACTGGTTGAAATGGGCCCCCACAAGCTACCCACCTAAGCTTGTCCCTTTTTCTAGTGCATCCCACTTAACACTTTAATCATGTTTAATTACATGTTTCCACTTGGTTAAGTATTCTAATCGAATTTTCTATTGCCACCCAAGGCAACCCACTAGATTTCCACATGCCACCCAAGGCACTTACTTGATTTCCACATGCCACCCAAGGCACCCACTTAACCCCTCATGCCCCACTACATGCTTGTCTGGTTAAGTGTTTCTTAATTGATTAAGAATGTAACCTTTGTAAAGACCTCTCACATTAGACTGTCTTTTATGGCAGCTGGATTTGCCGGTCGGTTCCTGGCAGCCTTACGCCATAACAGAGTCTAACCTCGTGTCTTTACACTTGTCACGTATTTAGTTTATGCCTAAGACCTCTCACATTGGGCCAATCATTTGTAGCCGCTGGATTTGCCGGTCGGTTCCGGGCAGTCTTATGCTACAAAAGGGTCCAACCTCGTGTCTTAGTCGATTAATTACACCTAATTAATCACCCCCATAATTTGTATTAATTATCCCTAATTAATTACAAATTTAACGATGTACATAATTGACTCAATTATGTCCATCCACTTTATGGTATGCATAATCATACCAACTTCACACCATTTTATTAACATGAATATTAACCCCATCGTTCCCCACGTAATACGTTGACATGACATACTTAAAAGGGGAGATTCATCACAAACACAATGGGTTCAACTTGCATAACATTAGCATCAACATGGGTTTTAAAGGTGTCAACATGCATATATGACCATAGCATCAAACCCAACTAGCATAAATAATCAACCCAAACTTGCATGCATCACATATGTCATAAAGAGGGTAACTTGCATAAGTTACTTATGTCATACAAAGGGGTAAACTTGCATATGTATGTATGACATACAAAGGGGTTAACTTGCATATGTATGCATATCATACAAAGGTGTAAACTTGCACATGTTACTTGCATATAATCAAACACCAAACTTGCATAACATGGTGTCATAATGGATCAATGTTTATCATAGTGATTTGCATAACTAGCATCATGAGCACATAGCATAAAACTTGCATAACTAGCATCATGAACATATAGCATAAAACTTGCACAACTAGCATCATGAACTCATAGCATATGACTTGCATAACTTGCATAACATCATGAACACATAGCATATGACTTGCATAACTTGCATAACATCATGAACACATAGCATATGACTTTCATAACTTGCATAACATCATGAACACATAGCATATGATAACATAACTTGCATTGATCCACATACATAACCATAACCTCATTATATCCTATCATAATTAGTTTAGCAATTGCTTGCTAAAGGCATAGAAACTCACAACTTGTTGATTAGCACTCCTATGAAGAAGATTAAGTTGCTAGAGTTGATTAGAAGTTGATTTGAGAAGCTATCTTCTTCTACAATTTGATGGAGGCTCCTTCAAGTTGCATTTTGACGGCATAACGACATTGTATCTATTTTTAGTATGGATTAGGGTAGTCTTAGGGTGTATTTATAGAATTAGGATGTAGTTTAGGCCCTTAGATTAACCCTAATTTAGTTTAGAGCCGTCAGATTTCGTCACAAGCCACCAAAACACAGCCCAAAGCTCAAAACAGTGCACCCAGGCCAAACTGACCGACAGGGGGGGTCGACCCCTGGGTCGACACATGGGTCGACCCCTTGGGGGGGTCGACACCCATGTCGACCCTAGTGTCGACACCCTCTGTCTGGCGGGAATTTTTCCGCCTCTTCTGAAATTTGAAATTTGAATATTTTAAATCTGTTTTGAATTTTCTGAAACTTCAGATGGCCATAACTTCTTCATACGAAGTCCAAATCACGCAAACTCGGACTCTATCTCAACCAGAATTCCGAGACGAACATAATGGCGCAACCCGTTTCCCTTAATTCTCACGTCCGAGATTAATTATTCTTTAATTACTAAACAATAATATTAAGTGAAATTCAGGGTGTTACAGTAAGCGGGATTACATTTTTACTCTTACGTCGTTTATACATTGTTGTATACATTGCATATAAAACATCTGTTAAACGGTCGGTGGATAGGAATGCGCCGCTATGCGACAACGTTAAATCAAACTCGTAGGGGCTCGATCAGGATAATATATACACGAGGAAATACTCAGGGCAGGATTATACCAATTGCACATCTGGACCGGTGGTATTGCATAGCCACAACTACCTCCCACCTCAAAACACACTCTCATAATCAAAGAGGCCTCAAATCAATCACAAAGCAAAAGAGATGGTATCGAAAAAGTGTGTCCGACAGGAGGTGCGATCTCACTTAATCACTACCAGTTTTAGTAATTTTAATTATGACCCCAAGGTCATAGGTACCCATCATCGTTCTCTTACTTCATTTCAGCAGTGTTCGCCAAACAAACCTACTTCATTCTGGATTATCCACTACGTGCACAATTGTTAAAGTGATTCCCGGTATTGGCAAAGAGTATGAAAATATCCGGCCATGGTCTCTTTAACAATCAACGCTTATTTCTCACCGCGGTCATTTATATTCAAAATCATATCAAATATCATAAATTAATATAATATTAACCTTGGTTTATATTCAAATAATTACGTTTAAATGGTTAAAGGTCATAAGTCGGATTTTAAAACATTACAAATTGAATAATAACGATATTGATTTATATTCAAATCATTGATTTCAAATTATTCAATGTCATAAATCATATTTCAAACCAATTCATTATTCGATTAAATTCATAAATCATAAATCATAACATATTATTAGATTAAATTCAATATACATGTTCCGTATTTACAAAACCGTTCATTAACAAAATGCATTTCATTTCATATTCCTATATCTCAAATATCATTATTTCAAAAATCTTTATATTATCATTCTGGATTTATTGGCACAAACATTGATTCAAAATCTTTATATTAAACATTTCGGATTCAATAGATTAGAGTAGAACAACCTCTATTTAAATTAGTTAACATAATATAAAATAGTTTTATTTAGAAATAAATTTTATTTATATAAAAATAAATTTTATTTAAAATTATTATAAAGTAAATAACAGTTAAATTTAAAATAAAATAATATAATTGGAATAGTTATAGAAAGTATAGAAATTAAGTTAAATATATATAATAGTTATAAAATAGTAATTAGATTTAAAAATATAATTTAATAGTTTAATATAAAAAAATTCAAATAATTTAAGATAGTCCAATCCAACCTACGTATCCGTATTTCCAAAGTTCAGTCTCATTAATCAAGATTCAATTTTTTTTACTTCAAATCAATCTTAAACTCTAAACAACAAGTTCTTAAGTTCAATTCATTTCAAAGTTATATTCATGTTGGATTATTTGATTTTATTAATAAGAATTCAAATTACATTCAAATCACTTTTTTGTATAAAGTTCATATCAATTGAATCTAAATTTACATTAAATCGATTTTAAAATTTTAACTTCAATTATATTTAGATTCAAAACATTTACTAAACCAATTATTGTCAAATCACTATATTGAGTTTCATAATCGGGCCTAATTCATAAGACTTATCCATCAAGTCAAATTCATGTTTAAAAATCAATTTATCTTAACTTGATAAATCTCAATATTGTCACATCGGTTATACAAATCAAGCTATCATTAAATTTCAAAGTTCTCTTTAAACTGTTTATATACTTATTTTATATTTGGGGGCGGCTACTTGGACACAAACATAAGGACACAAAGTTTGGACCATTGGGTCTTCTTGCCCTTATGTGGAGGAGTGGAATTCAAGGGCAATCTAATGGTAGAGATCAATTATGACACCAATTGTATCGAATTTTTTGTTTACATAGACTTTTCCTTTATATTTATACATGTAGTTTGAAAATTTAAATAATATTTATACTATAATAAAAGATTCATTTGTTTACCTATTAAAATAGTTTATATTATTTAAATTTTAAAACTAAATAATATTAAAGTATAAAATCTTGAATTTATATTAAAACATATATTAACTTATACATTTAAATTTGTAACATATAATTTTATTTTCAAATTTTTATTAAAGCTTTATTAAATAATCAAAATATAAGTTTAAATAAAATTCTAAATGTAAATCGCTAAAATACTTTATCAATTCAAAACATTTTATAAATTCAAAAATTACTTTCAAAATAGACCAACGGTGTCTATATATAATTTTCTACCTAGGCCAAGTGATACAGATATATATCATTTAATCGTGATTTAAAATTTATGAATATTTATCATTTCAACCCGCATCTCAATATATCGGTTTAAATTCCTAAATCTATACAATGATACAGGTATATATCATTTCAATCCATAATAGTTTTACACATATAAGGAACTTATAGGATGAAAACAAAATAAATATAACATTTCAATTAACACACATAAATCAACACACATCATAACAATTAATTTCATGTCATATATGTGAACAGTGTGTGTGTCACATGTGTGTGTCACATGTGCGCAAACAAATAATCAGTTTTTCTAGAGCAATCCGAACATTTCATACGTCATTTCAAATGATATCAATTTACTAATTTAAATTGTTACTCGGTGAAGATTCTCACTTTGCGTGGCAAAAAGAAATAGATGACGTAGGCTAAAACAAACACGGAGGCTAATACAAAAGCTGACACAGCATGATTGAATCAACGAATTACTTCTTTAACTCAAATCAACGAATTGCATCTCTAACTTGAATCAACCCAAGCTTTGTCATGAATTCCAAATCAATACTCTATTATTTTATAAAATATATGTACATTCGCATGAAGCAATATAATATATATATAATCTCCCAACTAAAAGTATCTCCAATTGGCAACATTAGGAATTGAACTTAAGACCTCTAATTTCTCATTCTCATGTCTTACCAGTTCACCACACAATTTTCAAATACAACACCAATACACATAACTTTGAAACAACACCATCACATCTCCTATAATAGCACATCATCATCGTGACCAGGTCAGACTTGGTGCAGGATAGGTGGTTGGAGGGGTTGCCTGGAGTGGTCGGTGCACTTGGAACGAGTTGGAGTTTTTTTTTTCAATAAGAGGTGTACGGTTTCGGGAAAATGGAAGCTTGGATGTCAGAGCCTAGCGGCAGCGCTGGCCGGAGGTGAAGGTCAGGCGGAGCAATATGCAGGGGAAGCAAGGCGCGGTGGTTGCTGGTGGCGGGGAGGTAAATACAGGTTTTGCTGAGTTTTTTGAGAATGAGAAGGGGAGGTGTTGGCGCCTTGTGTACAGAGTGTGTAGGTGGCGGCTGGAGGAAGGCAGAAGGGAGCAGTGTTGGCTTTGATGAAGGGGAAGTACGGGTTCGCTGTTCAAAATAAAATAGTGAAGAAGGAGATAGGGGGGAGAGAAAGAGAGGTAGAAGGGAGAGGGGGTTCTAAGAGTTTGGCCATGTATATAAGAAAAAGTATAGGGAGAGAAAACGTTGGAATTCGAAATGGCACATCCCAAAAGAAATGAACATTCCCACTACTACTGTCCATGAAATTTCGGTTTCGAAAGTAAAAATATTTCACCATTTTTTTTAATTTGAATCGTTATAGTATTTACCATTAGCCTAATTGACTTAGTTCACTACAAATTAAAGTTCAATCCGCTTTACAGTCTGTATCGGAAGTCCGAACATACCAACTTGAATGTCGTTGTATTTGATATGTTGATATGAACTTGAAAACATGCCAAAAATTATAATATAATGTTCAAATTAAATTTCATTATTTATGTTGTGTCAATTGTCGTCTGTTAACTGTTTATATATAATTATTTAAATAGAACCAATGAATCAAAATTTGACAGAACAAACCTTGACGTTTAAAATTTAAATATTTCCAAAATCACTTTATGTAAAAAATGCATCGAGATCCAATAATTTAATTGTTTATTATTAACTGAATTTATAGCAAAAAATAAACTAAAATTATATTTCCATTATTATCAATCACAATTCATCTCAGTCTAACATGTTGTTTATCGGAAATAAAATTTGAAATCATTCATTAATAACATCATAAGTTCAAACTTAAGTACCATTTAAATTCAGTTATTAAATTTAATTCAATATTTACATCATCGAAGCTACAGGTTGTTACAATTTCCCACATTCAAACCCTTTCGTCCCCGGAAAGGAACGAGGCAGAGAAAATAGTAATTAAATAATTTAGCTTATTTAAAATCAAAAGGTTTACAATTATTATCTTACTTATTTATATTTTGAAATGTCCACTCAAATCAAAAGTTTAAATATTTATCAAAATTCGAATATTGTTTTAAGTATTCATCCGACATCTCAATTGGTACTATATGTTCATCTCACTTTCTAAACCTGAAACCGGATACTGGTGATGCTACAACAGTCCTCAGAATCATTTCCAAGCGGCTAGAATGTGATTTTATATTTTATATAGTACATATAGGATTTAACACATACGTTGATCAGACATATACCAAGTCATTATATATTCAATTTACCAATTTTAACATCAAGTAAATGCTCGGAACTTTCCTTTTTAGAATAAAATATATAAAATTTCCAATATAAATATATTTTCAATCATTTATTACAAGAATTTCAAATAGGGAAAATTTATGTATATCCCCCACTAGTTTATACATTATATCATGACTTATATCATACATTCAAATACATCTAATTTATAATTACAATGAGAAATTTTATAAAATAGCTTCTCAAGACATATATTATACTATTTCCAAATGTATACAAGGATTTTACTTATGTGACCTTGTTTATTCTTAATTCATACCTTTTGAACTAAAGTTAAGTTTATATCTAAATTCATTATTATAGAGTTCTCAAATCTTATTATCACTAAGACACACTAGTTAGGTTTTCATTTAGAAGCCAATAAACAAAATAAGTATATATTACATTAAATCTCCTTATATTAGATTCATCCCAATATTATTCTATATTATTCTTAACTGCACTAAGTTTAAATAATCCTTAATGTTCATTACAAAATCCTAAGTCCAAATTATGTTAAAAGTAGTAAAACTTAACTCGAATAATACCCAGTTTTATAAAATTAAAAGGTATGATCACCTAAGTTATACTAAAAAAATCCATTTACCTACATGGGTTTAACTTATTTCTGTTTCATCAATCATTATTTTTTGATAACTTTAATATCTATATATAGAATATGCCTTAATTATTCCTCAAAAATCGAACTAGTCCTCCAATTATATTTCCTCAAAATCAAATTTATGCTCATGCTTATTTGATTAAATAAGATTAACAAAATTCAAAACATCATGTTTTAAGTTCCACCTTATAATCTTTTTAGTATAAATTCACATAACATTATTCCAATATTTAATATATAAGGTCTTTCGAATGGTTATATTACCCATATATAACCTACGTGATTATTACCCTTTTCATCGGCACATTCACATTTTTTGCATTAATTTTTAATACCATTTATACTTAAATTTTCCATTATTGATTCAATTAGTACAAATATAAGTATGAAACTCGAACTAGAACGGAACCAATGAAAGAACCTAACTAATAGACTCAATGATGACAGAGACCCTAATCACAATAAATTATAGAATATTAATGATTTCAAAAGCTATCGACTAAAATTTCCTAGGATATAGATTTAGAACAAATACCAGATTGGTGGACGGACTACCTTAAAAACCATATTTAGCTAATTGTCAACTAACAATCACCCGTATTATACTGTATTTTATTATAGTTACAATAAAAGGTGTTTGCGGTCACCATAAAAACAGATCAGCTTTGCCAAAAAAGCGAACAGAGATCAGATTTAACTAAGGGGATTCTAATTTAAGAGAATTCTAACAAAGGGAACGAATTCAAAGAATTGGGGCACTTCGAAAAGATAAAAGTTAAAACAAATTTCTATACCAAAAATATTTTTAAAACTATTTATACTTTCAAAATACGCTTCCTTAAGAAAAATCTGTGATTGATTTTACGCATTCTAAGGTATCACCACCCTATCTCTAATGAGTTTTAAACCCCAAAAGATAATGTTTTGATTAAACCAAAGCTCTAATACCACTTGTAACATCTGACATTTTCTTACCATTTAAGTCAATAATAAAACCAAATCAAATCGTTCGAAACAACTGATTGTTTAACCATAGGGTTTAATAAAATCAAATCATAGAACACAGGCAGATCATATAGATACAAAATAACAGAATAATTCGCAACAGAATAAATAACTTAGTAGTTGATGAAGCTGCTAATCACAACTCTCAAAATCAAAATATATAATATCAGATTCATAAATCAATACATTATAAATTCTAAGATTCATAAATTCCTAGTATATAAACGAATGATAGAAAAGGAATAACTGAATTACCAAGATAGCAATAGCTGATTTGATACTAAGCTGAATCTCCAATAAATCTTCAATTCTCAAAAGATAAATCGCCAAAGCTGGACTCCTCAGCTTGACTGAGCATAAAGTCAAAACCAAACACTCGGATTATGAGTAGGAATCTCAACAGTGAATCAACTTAAGTAAAATGTACAAATGAAATGCATCAATAACTTAAAGAATGTTTGGGATTCCACTCCTTAAGGATCCTTAATATAAATATCATATAATACAATACGTTATTATAATATTGTCTATGGTTAAATATAATATTGAAAATAGCATAAGCTGGATTGCATTTTTAACCTTCGGCCGGTTATACATTGTCATAAACATTGCATATGAAAAACTTGTTAAACGGTCGATGAAAGGGATGCACCACTATATGACAACATTAAATCAAAATTGCAGAAGGCTCGATCAGGATAATATGACAAGAAACATGAGAAGATATCAAGGGTATGATTCTACTAATTGCACAACTGGACTGGTGGTAACGTATAATCGCAACTACCCCTACCTCAATAAACACTCCCATAATCAAAGGGCCCTAAATTAATGATAAAACAATAGAGATGGCATCGAAGAAGTGCATCGAATAGGAGATGCGACCTCACTTAATCATGATATAACATTTGTTTTAATCATTTTAATTATGACACGAAGGTCAAGGCTATCCATTATCTTTCTCTTACTTCAAGCCAGTAATGTTCACCAAACCGACCTCTTTATTCTAGATTCTCTACCACGTGCACAGTTATTAAAGTGGTTCCCGATATTGGTAGGGAGTATGACAATATTCAACCCCGGTCTCTTTAACAACCAAATGCTTATTTCATACTGCGGTTATTTATATTTAAAATCATTTCAAATATCATAAATCAATATAATAATAACATTGGTTTATATTCAAATAATTACGTTCAAATTGTTAAAGGTCATAAATCAGATTTTAAAACATCACAGATCAAATAATAACGATAGTGATTGATATTCAAATCACTGGTTTCAAATTATTGAACGTCGTAAATCATATTTCAAACCAATTCATTATTCGATTAAAATCATAAACCATAAATCTATTTATATTATTGGATTAAATTCAAGATACACATTTCATATTTACAAAACAGTTCATTAACAAAAAACATTACATTTCTTATTCCTATATCTCAAATATCACTATTTCAAAAATCTGTATATTATCATTCTGGATTCACTATCTTTATATTAAACATTTCAAATTCAGTGGTTCAGACTGGAACAACCTTTACTTAAAATAGTTAACATAATATAAAATAATTTTATTTAAAAAATATATGATTTTAAATGATTATAAAGTAAATAATAGTTAAATTAAGAATAATATAATATAATTGAATTAGTTATATAAAGTATAGTAGTTAAGTTAAATATGTCTAAAATAGTAATAATTAGATTTAAATAATATAATTTAAAATAGTTTAATATAAATTTGAAATAATTTAAGATAGTCCAATCCTACCCATGTATTCATATTTCCAAAGTTCAGTTTCATTAATCCAGGTTCAAAAATTATACTTCAAATCAATCTTCAACTCTCAAAAACAAGTTCTTAAATTCAATTCATTTCAAAGTTATATTCTAGTTGGGTTATTTAATTTTATTCTTATGAATTCAAGTTACATTCAAATCGCTTTTTTGTGTATAAAGTTCATATCAATTGAATCTAAATTTCCATTAAATCGATTATAAAGTTTTAACTTCAATTATATTCATATTCAAAACATTTACTAAAACAATTATTATCAAAACACTATATTAAATTTCGTAATCGCGCCTAATTCATAAGACCTATTCATCAAGTTAAATTCACGCCTAAAAATCAAATTATTTTAACTTGATGAACTTCGATTTTATCACGTTGGTTACACAAATCAAATTACCGTTAAATTTCAAAGTTCTCTTTAAACCCTTTATATACTTATTTTACATTTATATATAGTTTTAAAATTTAAAAAGTAATTATACTATAAAAAAAGATTCATTTGTTCACCTATTAAAATAGTTTATATTATTTAATTTTTAAAATTTAATAATACTATAGTTTAAAATCTTGAATTTATATTAAAACATATATTAACTTATACATTTAAATTTGTAACATATAATTTTATTTTCAAATTTGAATTTAAAGCTTTATTAAATAATGAAAATTATAAGTTTAAATAAATTCTAAATTTAAATCTCTAAACTGCTTTATTAAATCAGAACAATTTATAAATTCAAAAAATACTTTCAAAATAGACCAACAGTGTCCATATATAATTTTCTACCTTGGCAAGTGATATGGATATATATCATTTCAATCTGTGATTTAAAATTTACGAGTCTTTATCATTTCAACTCGCATCCCAATATATCGGTTTAAATTCCTAGATCTATACAATGATACAGTTATATATCATTTCAATCCATAACGGTTTTACACATATATAGGGAACTTGCAAGATGAAAACAAAATAAATATAACATTTCAATTAACACACATAAATCAACACACATCATAACAATTAATTATTCGACATATATGTGAGCATCTTTGTGGCATATATGTGAATAATGTGTGTGTCACATGTATGCAAATAGATAATCGGGTTTTCTAGACTAATCCTAACATTTCATATGTCATTTTAAATTATATCAATTTACTAATTTGAATTCTTAATTAGTGAGGATTCTCACCTTGTGCGGAAAAATAGAAATTAACGATGTAGGTAGAAACAGATATGGAGTCTAATATAAAAGCTGACATGTCACGATCGATTCAACGAATTGAATCTCTAACTTGAATCACCAAAATCTATCATGAATTCCAGATCAACATTTTATTATTTTATACTATATACATATTCACGTGAAGCAATATATATATAATCTCCCAGCTAAAAATATCTTCAATTGTCTACATTAGGAATTGAACTTAAGACCTCTAACTTTTCGTTCTCATGTCTTATCAGTTCACCACACACACTATTGATTTTCAAATACAACACCAATACACATAACTTTCACACAACACCATCACCCCTCATATAACATCACATCATCATTACGACCGGGTCGGACTTGGCGCGGGATAGGTGGTCAGAGGGGTTGGCTGGAGTGGCCGATGTACTTGGAATGGGCTGATGTTTTTTTTTTCAATAGGAGGTGTACGGGTTTGGAAAGGAAGCTCGGATGTCGGAGACTAGTGGCAACACTGGTCGGAGGTGAAGGTCAAGAGGAGCAGTGCGCTGGGGAAGCAGGACGTGGTGGTTGTTAGTGGTAGGGAGGTGAATACGAGATTTTTATGGCTAGGGAAAAGAAGGAGGAGGAGGGGAGGTGTTGCCATTGTCTGGTGGTGGCGCCTAGTGAGCAACGTGCGTAGGTGCATGCTAGTGGCGGGGAGGATGGTGCAGTGCTGGCTTTTGTGAAGGGGGAAACGTGGGTTGCCTATTCAAAATAAAACAAAGAAAAAGGCGAGAGGAGAGAAAGAAGGGAGAGGGGTTTGTAAGAGTTTGGCTGTGTATATAAGAAGAAGTGTAGGGAGAGGAAACATGGAATTCGAATCGGCAAATCCCAAAAGAAATGTGTCCACCACTACTCTCTACGAAATATCGAAGCAAAACTAGTTGCATTGGAATCGCATCGACGAATACTACACATAGGAAGTGATATGGAGTAATTTGGAGCTCATTGGTATTCTAATTTTAAATGTCCGTTTAAAATTAGATAAAATGACGCGATATCGTCTATCGAAATAAAATGTGAGTTAATCTCACATCTTCTGGAGTTCTATAATGTGATTAAATTCATATAACTATAATTTATTGTTGATAGTATAAATTGGATGCTTGGATGCCTTGGATGCTTGTTGCTTGTTTGATGGTTGACGATATTTATATTTTTGTCATCTTGAATGCATTATATTAGAAATTCTATTTCATATTCATTTATTAAATGATATTATGAGCTATGATGCAGGAAATAATAGGTTACAGAGATCCAGCTAGATTCGTCAAAAAAATTATATGTTACTTGTTTTTCATATTTTTCATATATGAACTATTTAACCCAAGTAACATTATATCTTGTTTGGATGTTAATTGTTCAATTAAATGCAACATTGATGCGTTATTAATCAATAACCATATTGATTAAGTGATTGATAGTAGATGACCTAAAATCCATCTTTTAAAAATGTTCATTTTCCGTTAGGCAAATTGATGAAGTTTAAGTTATAAAATTTATTTTTATAATTGAATCAAAGTTTTCAAGTTGTTTTATATAAGTTATTTAAAATAGAAGTTTTATAAATAATCAATATTTATAGTTGGTTTTTCTTTTTATAAAATAGTCATAGTAAACTCTTGTGTTTTAATAAAGTTTTATAATCAAGGAAGTTAAAAATTAACCCAATGGTTAAAGATTTTAAATAATTGTTTTTATGAAACAATTAAGCAATATTATTAAATTAATTAAGTTATCAATTAATTTTAGAGGAAAGATTAGTGGAAATAAGTTAACAAGTTAACTGATGTTTTCAAGTTGACTAGGCCAACTGTTTAATTTGAAATGAATCAATACACTATTTTTTTTTCAATTGAATTTATAAATATAGTTTTAACAAATAGTTGTTTAAAATTAATAAGATTTCTGAAAAAATTAATCAATTTTTAATTAATAGTGTTTAAGGATAATTATCGGGTTACTATAATTAGTTAGTTAATGTCCTAATAGGGTTTTAAAAGAGATTAATTTTTTTATTTTAATTAACAAGGAAGTAAACTACTTTTACTTCAGTTAATGTTGAAGTTAATTATTATTTTAATTAATAATAATTAAAGCCATGACTTTCTAATTAGAATTTATTTTAGAAAGTAATCAAGTTTCTAAAATACAAGAATGGTTTATAAAACCATATTTTAATTGAATAGTAAATAGGACTTGTGATATTATAAATAATATCAGCTTTTGAGTTACAAACTTTTGTCTATCTCAAGATAAGAACGAGTCAAGGTTTGAAAGTTAAATAAAATACCCCAACTTGCACGATTTCACTATTATCAAGGGATGTATTAGTTTGTAATGGTAAAAGATGTTGGAAATTGTTTATTATTTCGATAAGAGAAATATTGCAGATTATTTGCAAGATTTAGAATTTAATAAAACTATTAGGATGTATAGTAATAATGTATTAATTGACGTTGTTTAACCTAGATATGAGGTGTGACTATATTCATACCATTCGATTAAGTATATAGCACTATTTTCTTAATAATGAAAATAGTATGGTTTAACGAATACACTTATTCCAAGCAATAAGTAAATGGCTAGGGATTTCAAAGAAATGAAATAAGAAAATATACTAGTTCGAAAGGAAATAAGAGATATTTCTTTTGAAGTAATAAAAACAAGAGATTTGTGAATAATACTTATTATGTTGAGATAAGTATATGGAAACGCTTTTAAATCGATGAAATGGTTTTAATGAATAGTTTTTAATTAAAAAGGGCCTTAGATGCTGATATACTTATCTATAGTGTTTGATTTGATAGTTAAAGAACCAACTATCGATGAATATCCCTTTTTGACTTTAACGTGTTAGTTCGAGGAGACCGGGATGGGAATTGGACCCAAAACCACTTGGAACCGATTGCATTTGAAAACTAACTTACAAGGATACTTATGCGGTATTAAGATGGAAAAAAATGAAGATCGTGGATCTTCATGAGCAGAAGAACTACATGAATTTCTCTGATTAGCTCCCAGAGATATTTTGGCAGTGATTCTATCGTGATTGATATCTTTGGATAGCAAGGACTACTCACTACTGATCTTTGGGGTGATTCCTATATAGCATGTGGCAGGAGAGTACCTTCGATTCATCCTGTTCCTGGATGACATGTAAGGACGAATGTCTAACAGAGTATTTTCTAAGAATCATGTATGTTGATTTTTACAAATATACCCAGTATAGTGGTGGAGAACGTAACTTCTTTTAGCTTTACACTTCGAGTATATTTGTGCAAATCAATTAGTGATTTGGCTTTTCTGACAATGTGGCTGTAACAGCCCGCATTTTACGTATCGGAGGATCATAAAACATTTTTATTTTATTCCTTGAGGTTTGGATCATTCTCATATTTTAATATGTCGGTTATGGGGATGTGATACATATCCTTAATTTTTGCCAATTTTGTTTGTGACCATTTTGCCTATGTTAGTCTTGTACAGGGCATAACTTTTGAGTGGAATCGAACCAGGTGCTGAGATCGGTCTTTGTAACAACCCAGAATTTTGGGGCCAATTTAAATTTTTTATTTTAGAAATTTTAATGAATTTGGAATATTTAAAATGATTTATTTTAAATAATAATGATGAAAATTTTATTTTAATCGAAGTTAAAATGAATAAATTTAATTTAAATATAAAAGGGGTTTAAAACAGCACTGCAGTTTGAAATTTTGATTTTAAACTTTAACTAAATGTACAAGATTCAAAATAAATCGAATTGTAGTAAAACAAGAAATATTTAAATCTGTTTAATCATATCTTTCTAACGAATGTGAAAAACTGAGATTTCATAAATAAAAAGTTATGCCCAGTTTAATTTTCAGAATAGTCGCTGTAGAATTTATATATTTTAATATAATATATAGCCCTTAAAAATAGTCATTTTTCAAACGACCTCTGTTTTCGACGAAATCACTTTTGTTGAAACCGGAATGTCAAATTATTTCTAGGTTTCAATTTTCATAATTTTTTGAATTAATATGTGAGCATGGCAGAAGAAAATGTGTTTTGTCAGTTTCAACCAAATTCGATTGACTTGAAAATGACCATTTTTCAAGCGTTCTCAGAATTTGATGAAATTAATTTTGTCAGGACCGTATCGTCAAAAGAAAGTCAAAAATAATTTTTCAGTAATTTTTAGAGTCCGTATGTGGCCCCGGTGAATTTAATTGTACGACTGAAATAAATAAATAAATGATTTAAATATTAAATTAAACAAAATAGGCTGAATACGGCCATTAAGGCCCACGAGACAAAGCTCATTGGATCTGGAATGGGGGTTATTAGCTAGGAATGACTGTCGTTGGGCTGAAATCGGAGCAGAAAAAGATTAGCGGGCTTAAACCCAATAAATAGAATTATTATATTATAAATAATGGCCAAATTAACCTAGAAACCCTAATTTCCAAGTGGAGCAGCCGCCACCCTCATAACCGATGGCTCCAAAGCTCAGAATTTTGGATCCAAATTTCTATCAATCCGCACATTAATTTTCTAAGATAATAAAACCAAATCAGAGAGAACTTCGAGGGCTTTCATCCCATACGGTGATGATCAATTATAGTTGAGTAAATTGGGAGATTTCGGGGTCCAAACACCCCATGTTCGCACGTAGTTCGAGAAGGGAGGGGCCCACCGAGCTCCATAGCTCAGGACGTGGGATGGCAGCGTCATGGCGGTCGGTGTGGCGGCTCTGGATCTGGGTTCGGTGATTAGTCTGGCGGCGCGCAAGCTTGGGACAAATTGGAATGATGGGTTCGGTTTGCCTGTGAAGAAGATGACGATGGAAAGTAGGATTGTAAAGGAAGAAAAGTTCACGGGTATGTACATAATTAAATTATTAATTAATTATTTTAAAATTGTAATTAACGTATAAACAATGATATCTCATTCAAATCAAATCATAATTTGATGAAGCGAAATCCTTTGGAATTGTCTTTCTGAGATCTACACTGTAGAACAAACCAGATCTGAAAAGGAGCACTTTCAAAATTCAGAGAAAATTCAGATCTGAACGTTACAAAATCAAAATCAATGTGAGAAATTCTATTCCTTTATTTATATAATTAAAATTTGTTAATCGTAATTTTAGTGTTACACATGTGCTGTAATATTTGCGGAATGTTCGTGATTGGATTTAAATTTGTTGGATACTATTTGTTGATGTGTTAATGTGATGGAATATTTTTGTCATATTAGAATTGACAAAATAATCATGTCCTTTATGTTAAATCAAAATTGGCAAAATAAAACTTTCATTTTTCCAGTATACTTTGGGTTGAAATTAACATTTTTGCTAACTAGATTATGGTTGAACAAAAATTAACATTTTGTTAATTAGATTATAGTTAATCCAAAAGTTACATTTTTTTTCATTAAAGTAGTTGAACTAGAAATATGTCAATTTGTTATTATAAAATTGATGAGAACACATATATCATTTTGCTGTGACGAAAAGATTTTTTGTTGTAACCAAATAGTGTAACCAAATCATCGTGTTAATTTATTTGATTTGTTAATTCAAGAATTAACAATTGTGTTAATTAGATCTGTCAATTCTAAAGGATTAATAGGGTCGTTCCTGAATATTTATGGGCCTAGTGCGGACCCAAAATTTTGGGCCCTTAATTTTCTTTTTTAATGAAATTGAACGTAAGTAAAAATGTGTTTTTTCTACTGTGCATCTCGATTGAGGAAATTGCGTGTTTCAGCAAATTCGTAAAGTTTTTACCCAAATTTTCAATCTGTCAACTAGAAGTCCACACAAGCCACATCTTCATTTTAATATATTGATTGATGTCAACAAAGCATACAATCATCTATTTTTGCATACATAAATTACTATCAAGTACACACATCCTGACAAGAAAAAACAGCTCTAGTAAAGATAATACAATTTTTTTTTGGCCCTCCTGACATAATGGGCCCTGTGCAGTCGCACGGCTCGCACTAGGCCAGGACCGGCCCTGAGGATTAACAAAGGTGTTGATTAGAAAGATAGTTAAAACAAATGTATCATATTTGTTAAAATGAAATAATTGAAAACAAATATGTCATTTTGTTATTGTAAAATTTTTGTAAACAATCTTATCATTTTTGTTATAATAAATTAGATAAAACAAAATATCATGTTAATTGAAATAAAATAGTTGAAACCAAAATATCATTTTTGTTAATTAGAAATCGTTAACAAATAAGATTATCATTTTTATTATTTAAGTTAGATATAAAAAAATGTTTACATATAAAATACTCTTTTATATGATATTAGAAAACAAAGAAAAATGTTAACATATGAAATATTTCGATCATTAAAAAGGATTAAAGAAAAGATGAAACATTTCTGTTCATTTAAAAATGATTAAACAAAAAAATACACCTTTGTTCATTGAAAAGAAAGAGACAATTTTTGTGTCCATTAAAAAGAAACTATACATTTTTGTTAGTTAAAAAGAGTTAGACGAAACATACATTTTAGGTATGGATTAAAGATTGAATTGAAAAGTATCATTGTAGTTACATTCTACATATAAATAAAAATATGAAATTAGAAACATGATTATAAAAAGAACATATATATTTATTTACAATTTAGTTGTAGATAAAAATATGATTATAGGAAATTGATTATAAAAGGACATTTTTGCTTACATGTTAGGCGTAAATCAAAATATGATTATTAGAGGACATTGTTATCTTCATGTTAGGCATAAATGAAAATATGATTATAAAAAGTCATGAATAAAAAGGAAGTACATTTTATTTGCATCTTTTTATGCAAATAAAAACATAAGAAAAGAAATTACGTTTTATTTGCATCTTTATACGTAAATATATACATAAGAAAAGAAAGCATATTTTATTTACATCCGTTATATGTAAATTGAAACAGAAGAAAAAAATATACATTTTTATCTGCCTTTTTTATATGCAAACAGAACATAGGAAAAAATAAAACATTTCTGTTAGAAACTATCATGTTAGGTGAAATAAAACATTTTTGTTAGGAATTATCATATTAGGATAAAAATAATTGTCATTTTTAGTTACAAATGTTTAATTAGAATAAAAACACTAGAAAAATGCTTATTTAAATTAAAAACATGTCATTTCATTTAGAAATGTTATATTGTAACTAGTATTACCGTACAACGGTGGAAATAACCGACCGTTAGTGCTCAGTATGAAATAAAAATCATTTGTTAAAACATATTTCAAATTAGATCATATTTTTAAAATTATAAGGTAATTTAGGAGGAAATGAAAGTAACTAATAAATTATAAATTCAATCATACTGAATTTTACATGGAAACCAACTTGAGACAAGAATATACCATCAATGTATTGATTCGAATTTGTCACAAAAAGATACATGCATTTTTATTATATATCAAGCAGGATCAATGTAGTCTAAATGTTTAGTTTTTTTGCAACTATAAACGATTAGTGGAATGAAGAAAAAAAAACAAATATAAACTCAGAATATATCATTATATCAGTGAATATTTAATTGAAAAAAAACAATTATAAGAGTAAGATGTAATAAATAAATCTCAAACTAAATTATTTAAATAATTCACTTAAAAGTAGCATTGTAACATTGCATGTTTGACTTTGGATTAATTTAAATACTATCAATGAGCTGTTCAAATACTATATATTACAAATACCCACTTTTTTTTGCTCAATGTACCATTGCATGTTTAACTTTGGATTACAAACAACCGCAATTGTCATTGTTTCATGGGAATGACCTGTATCGCACATGTTTATCTCTCCTTTTTTTTCTGATAACTGAGCACATTAAACAATATAGAACACATAGTTCTAAGCAAAATAACAGCATATGCATTTCTAGTGATAATAACTATATATAAGTTCATATATCCAAGAAAAACAATATATATACATAAAAAGAAATAGTAAAAACAGCAGAACATCACATCAGTTGTAAAATGCGATCCACACAAGTCAACACATCAGCAAATTCTACAAGTCGAGATAAATAATGCCGTCCAAAAATGATAGTTACCATGCAGGATAGAATTTTGAAGGAAAGTGGAGAGCTGCAGAAGTATACGGTGTATCTGCTGCTCTATGTGTGATAATTTTTTAGTCTGATTTAAGAAGCTATGCTTTTTCTGAAGTGATTTTTCCTTGCTATTTTGTGCAAAATGTACATTTATTATAGCTTGAAACCGCCAGTCTCTCAGATTAATTTAGAAATGCTCTTCCTTTGTCAGTTGTTTCACCAGAAGCCCCAGCATGTTCCAAAAACCATTTGAGTTCAAGTTCAATCTCAGAAAAAGCAGGTTGTATTGAAGGATCTGCATCCCAACATCTTTGCATCAGCATTACCAATTTAGGATGTATGTTCAATCTATAGAAACAATAACATTTATTTTAAAAAATGTTATAATAAAGTAAATAAAAATACTGGCAATGATAATAAGGGATAATCTTTTCAAAAGATTGGTTTTTTAATTCGGTTTAATTGGTTGGTTTAGTCTTAAATTTTGGAAAACCAAACCCGACCGAAAACCGAACAAATCTGCATAGAACCATAATCAAATTTCTGCCAAAACTGACTAAAGATCTTTGGATTAGTTGGTTTTTTTGTTTTGACTAATAAATGCTGACCCTTACCTGAAAATGGATAGCAAAATCTTATGGATGAAAGTGGTGCACATTTTGATATTATTGGCCTAACCCTAGAATAGCTATAATGTTTCCAGAGTAGCAGAAAAAACTGGTTTTGTAACACCCCGCATTTTTAAGTATAATTAAAAATGAAATAAAATATATGAAAATATGCTTATGATAGGTAAATAATGGTGATGCATAAGAAGAATTAATTAATACATGAAAGAGAAGAAAAATTAGTTCAATAACGGTGTGTGTAACGGAAAAGATAGTAAAATGAGGATAATTAATTTAAGAATCAGGAATTAGGTAAAACGGACATCACCATTGCGTTTCTCTCAAAATTTTACATGAAATAGAGTCCGTGTTTTCGAAAATTGGAGTCTGGATGAAGAAGTTATGGCCTGTAGAAGATTCAGAAGGTTTCGGTCAGCACAGAACTGGGCAGGTCGACCTACGGGTCGACCTGGGGGCCAGGTCGACCAGGGGGTCGACCTGGGAGTCGACCTCCTCCATGGGGGTCGACTATAGTGTCGACCTCCCCCCTACAGGTCGACCTGGTTGGCCTGTTTCAGTCCAGAACACGTTTTTGAAGCCCAGGGACGATTTTTGATGGTCCGGATTGGTTTTAGGGTTAATGTGATGGCTGAAATGAATTGCTACACCTATAAAGACAACCTAAGACCTAGCCTTCTCTACACACAATTCTATTCTGCTTCTTCTCTGCCTCTATTCTAAATAAAAATAAAAATGGCGTCGCAACTCTGCTGGAATCAAAACTAGAAGCTAATCAACATCAACCTAAGCAACTCAATTCAAATTAGAGATTAAAGCTTCTACAACGATTCTACAACAATTAAAGTTCTTTCTTTAATCCAATCAAGGCAAGTACAGTTATTTTCCGATATAAATGTTAATTCTGATTTTGACATGAATTGTAAATCTAAATCTGAGGTTATATCTGTTCTGTTCTGTTTAGATCTATCTTATTTTGTATCTCTTTCCTCTTTCTGTTCTATAGCCAGGCTACTACGAGCCTGAGCCAATCTCATAAGAGATTAACCTACGCTAAATTGTTTGGGATAATAAAATGAATGATGCAAAAATTGGGCATGACCAATAGGTGATTGATTTGAGGAAAGAACATGGATTGTAGTTAGAACATAAATTTGAGACATATGACTGGACATGTTGTATTTATAACATAAATGGGTATTGAACATATGATTTGTGATAAAAAGAATATGGCTTAGGTATAAAGATTTACATGAGAGTAGGGTATCTATTAATGTAAATAAACACCGAAGTAAGGGATCTTTGGGATATATGACATGCATAGTAATAGATGGCTATATTTGGTATATAATCATATTGTGAACCATGACAATTATTTAGGCATGCAAACTTAGGCCAAATTTATAATTAGGCAAGATGGATCAATGAAACCTTAAGGAATAATAAAATCTGCTATTTAGTTCTGCTATATTTGCCTAATCTGCTAGTCTGTTACATTGCTTAATCTGCTAGTTCTGCTCTACTGCCTAGTCTGCTCGATTTGTTCATCTACCAAATCTGTCATTTGTTAAGTCTGTTGAAAATGCCAAATCTGCTAAACTTAATCTGTTGAGATGCCTAATCTGTTATCTGCTAAATATGCTAGTTTGCTTAATCTGTTGAATCCGTTAAGACGCCTAATCTGCGAAAATATGTTATCTACTATATCTGTTAAGCTGAGATATTCAGTCTGTTATTGACAAAATCTGAATTAGCTATGAATAATTGACATGTATATTAGGCGTGGGTATAAATGGTAAATCATTAATTAATTGGCCGCAAAGATAAACATGGCTAACTCGAGGTTAGAATGAGTTTGCGGCGTAATTCTGCCCAGAACCGCCCGGCATATTCCAGTGGTCGGGTTCTAATGTGAGAAGTTAGTCATAACGTGCTTGAAACCCAAGGTTAGACTCAGTTTGCGACAGAAACCTGCCCGGAACCAACCGGCCTAACCAGTAGCTGTAAACTGTCAGTCTAATGTGAGAGGTTTGGGCATTAATATTTAATTAATGAAAATCTGAGATAATTATGAAGTCTAAAACGTGTTGGGTAAGGTTAAACCAATTGGACCAATGAATCTGATAAACCCGTTTCGTGAATCCGTAGGCCCAATACAAAGTTAGATAATCTGTAACCAGTTAATCTGTAAGTCTGTTAATTTGTAACCAGTTAATCTGTAAGCCTGTTAATCCGAACATCTGATCTGTTAGTCTGAAAACCTGTTAACTTGATTATCTGATCTGTGAACTAGCTAATCTAAATTTTGTATGTCTGAAACTTGTAGACAAGTTAAGCTGAAATCTGTTAGTCTGGGGACACAAGGTTAGTGTAAAAACCCGTAACTTCCCCGTAAAGGAAAGCGGCGGATAGTTCGAGAACAAGCCACAACAGAATACATACAAAAGAACGTTTCATTGTATATTACAACAATGCATCAGATTACAAGAATATACAGAGTATAAAAGAGTATTACACAGAAGTATCAAAGATTTAAATTACTTTTAAATACATCGCAACGGAAAATAATACAATACACAACTAGAAGGAGATATACGGATACAAAGCTTTCCGGATATCGTTCCAGCTGTAAACTAGGATCCTGTGAATATAAATCTGCAAAACCGAAACTACTAGCTGCCCGTGTCAAAATAAGGGCACCCAGAGTTTAGGTTAAAACAATAAACTCCAGGTCAGTCATGTGACTGGTGTGAGAACTAAAACAGTTAATCTTTATTTTTAATGTTAGGTAAACCAAGGGACTACGCCGTATAACACGGAACGGGTTTCCTCCCAAGAATACCAGTGCATAAAACAAACAACGCAATGCTAAATAAAGAAAAATGAAGCTGTTATAAGACCCAGGTCCTATCACACAATGCAACGCAAGCCGGGGGATAGGGTTTTCCCTTATAACAGCCAAAGAATGCATGATACGTTTAAAACAAATCATTTGATACTATAATAAGTGCATAGTGTATAAAACAACTTCAAATCATAAGTATCAATCATAGGCGACATGAGCGTCCCATGCCACTATGTCTCCATATATAGGTTTACAAATAAAACCGCAAATGTCACGTATTTGGAAATTGGATTTCCATCTATGAACCGAGGCAAAAGATAGTCCTCAACCGATTCGAGACAATCTAGCCTACCATGTCTCAGGAACAGCCGCAACTGCCCCCTGGATCGTCAGGGCCGGTCCACCGATGTGGATTATTATGCCTGAACAATACGTCTCCCCGCCCTTTGGGGCGCAAACGAGCCAACGAATGACTCCATCGGACCCGGATCGTCCGATCAAACCGAGGCGCCTCGTAACAGCAACAACCACATAAGTCAAACTCGTCAGGGCGTGTAAAACCACTGACGCCACTTTTAGCTAGAAAGAAACGCAAGTCCTCCCTGATATCCGTCTCCCGTTTTTGGTTCATACCGGGTGTGAAACTCGCGAAGTCAGCGTTACACAAAGCTACGCCACAAAGGCCTTGCTTTGATCATCACCACAAGACTTTGCTTTTCAACAGAAGCCTCGATCAATTGCCACTTAGGCATGCCACACAGGCAATTCACTCCATGCGTTTGACATCTATCAATATATAACCCCTGAGCTCGTACGTCTCAGAGAAGGGCGTTAAGCAAGAGAATAAATTCTCCGCCGCCAAATAGATATATATTTAATAGAGATCAATCACACGGACTAAAATCCAATGTCAGACACACAGTCCATTTACAAGTCCGTTCTGGGGCTGAACGAAACCGGAGGCACCTAGTACCCCGCATATCCATCGATCTCCAAGTACGTCTGGACGATCACCAACTGTTTCCATCTTCTTGGGTGTACAGCCCAATCAAGATCATCAGTAATTACCCAAACGACGTGAAGACCTCCGGTCTTCGACCATCGTCTTCATCTTCGACTTATCGTCGTATCAGTTATTCAGAATGGGATAAACCCGGTCTTCCCGAATAACTCGCGTATATTTTAAATAAGTGTTACACAAACACAACATACGCCTCATTCCAATTCATCAGTCACTAACCGTAAATTAATCAAGAGAATAATTTCCCAAATATTAACCCCGAAGGCCAAAACCAACATCAGATCAATATCCAGAAAACCGTTCTGCTTGGCTAACCGACAGTTAGTTTCTAAATTTCACATTCATAGGGAAAGGTTCCCATTAATTTTATCCAAGATAAATTCCTGAATTTATTCTCTAATCTTCCTTTGAATTTCAATTCAAATTAGTCAGGATTAACGAAACTTACCGAAGTAATCATTTGTTTTAATTTCCCAATCCCAACCTATTTATCCCATGAAGTAAAACGGGTCTTACTTCATATCTAACACCACGGTGTTACTGGTAAATTCAATTACCATTTCACGTTCAAATCTAATTAAAGATTTAACTATCGCCTGAAGCAAAACTGGTGATACTCCATTTCGATTATTTCAATCTAATTAAAGATTCATTAAAACTCCACTTAGCTTTAATCGTTAACTGGGTTAAAGAATCCGTGTCATTTAAAACACGGTTCACGATAAACCCAAAGTCACATTCATTAATCATCGGGTTAAAGAACAAGTGTTATTTAAAACACTGTTCACGATAAACCCAAAAATCAATATCAATTCAGTTCCAATTAAATATTATTTAATTGGTACACTTCATTAAATCTAAATAAAAACATTTAATCTTTTCTCAACTGGGTTCAAGAACAGTGTTAGTGAAGACACCATTCACGACAAACCCAAATCACATTTGATATTCAATATAAGGCTCTGAATAGAAAATATATCGGCTTATATTCAATATCAAATTCTACGATTAACAAATGTCGTATTGGAAATAACGATATAAATATATATCTTTCAAATTTCCATAATAACATCTGTATAATCACGAATTCCAACATCGAAATATTCCGAAGACAATTTCGATTCAAATCCATTCCAATATAATTATTGGAAATTCTGGTTATTTTTAAAACCCTTTTCAAATTCAATTTATTTATTTAAAAATAAATAGAATTATATTTCTAGTTCAAAACTAGTTCATTTCGATAAAAATCTATTTTTATCTTTTCAAATATGGAGTTTTTCATCCCAAATCTTCACAAATCATTTCTTATGATTTTACACAAATTATTACTATTTTTAATAATTTTATCAAGGCCCGTACAGTCGATTTCCATCAATGGCCATCGAACTGCACTTACAGCTACCTTTTTCAAATTTGATTTGGACATAATTCCAAATCCAACCATTAGATTTCAAATTTCTAATGTTCATTAGAAAGCTCTTTTCGATACGAACCCAACGGTTCCGGTTTCAGGAGAATCCGACGGTCGGATCTCCCGTAATGTCCGTTTGAAATAAATGGTCGAAATTCACGAACTGCCGCGGCGCGTTCTATTCAGGCCATTATATTATATATATAATATATATAATATATATTTCGTCGATTTCTATTTAAAATGAATTATATAAATAGTTTTGAATTCGTTTCAAAAACATTTTCAACTTCCATTTCAATTCAAATCAAAATTGAATTCTTCTTTGTAATTTCGTTTTAAAATTCATTTCTATTCAATTCAAATTTCAATTCAATTTGAATTCATTTCAATTCGCTTTCAATTCAATTTGAATTCGTTTTCAATTCATTTCGAAATCGTTTTCAATTCATTTCATTTCGAAATCGTTTTCAATTCATTTCATTTCGAAATCGTTTTCAATTCATTTCATTTCGAAATCGTTTTCAATTCATTTCATTTCGAAATCATTTTCAATTCATTTCATTTCGAAATCGTTTTCAATTCATTTCATTTCGAAATCGTTTTCAATTCATTTCATTTCGAAATCGTTTTCAATTCATTTCATTTCGAATCATTTTCAATTCATTTCATTTCGAAATCGTTTTCAATTCATTTCATTTCGAAATCGTTTTCAATTCATTTCATTTCGAAATCGTCAAAATCGATATAAATATCGTTCACGTCAAAATGGCGTCAATCTAATCAACACGGCTTCATAAATTTCTATTTTCAAATATTCTATTTCAAATATTTCTTTTTCAAAGTAGTTGTTATTATCAAAATATTTCGTTCAACACATGACTAATCTCAACGAATGAGTACAGTCAACACATGAACCTTTATTTTATATTGATAAAGAGGTAAATTTTATTACTAAAATATTTCGTTCAACACATGACCAATCTCAATGGATGAGTACTGTCAACACATGAACCTTTATTTTATAGTGATAAAGATGTAAATTTTATTACTAAAAAATTTCGTTCAACACATGACCAATCTCAATGGATGAGTACTGTCAACACATGAACCTTTATTTTATAGTGATAAAGATATAAAATTTATTATTAAAATATTTCGTTCAACACATGACTAATCTCAATGGATGAGTACTGTCAACACATGAACCTTTATTTTATAGTGATAAAGATATAAAATTTATTATTAAAATATTTCGTTCAACACATGACTAATCTCAACGGATGATTATAGTCAACACATGAACCTTTATTTTATAATATTCTTTATTTTCTAAATTGGAATGAGGCCCAATCAATTACCATATAAAGTTAATTATATGGATTCCATACAACAAATGTATATAATAGCAACGATAGATAATCAACCATCAACCAAAGTGCACTACACTGTATAAGCATCAAATATAGGTATCTAACGCTTATAACAGCCTGTCAATCAATCGATCGACATATTTAATCAATCAGGATGAGTGAACTTCAAATTTCATCCCAACACCCATGTGGGGTTTCAAACAATCAAACGCAGATTTTAGTTGTGCAGTTGGGCGATGTGTAAAATTTACCGTCCCAATCTATGTCAGTCAAATCGGTGTACATAAACAAACCGTCCGGTTTGTAAATGAATATTTATTTATTCACATTCACTGTATTCATATTCACGTTAAAAATTATATTTTTAACGATAAAACATTTTATTTTAACATATGAATTTCTATTCGGTTCATTTATTCAATAAAATGATATTTTTATTTTTCTAACATATTTTAGAAAATTTCGGCGGCATAACGGCACGATACTAGAAACGGGACGAGGCCTAGCCTTATCCCCGGTCTAGTGAAGGCCCACGCCATTCACACATCAATCATATCAATTTTATTCCACCAAACAATTCAAATCAACCCAAACAATCTAACTAACAACACAGCCAAACAAACAAGTCCATGGTCTGTGGACGATTGTGTCGGGTGCTACTAAGCACCGTCTGCATCCTAGTATATATATATATATATATATAACTAGAGAAGAAATTGAAAGGTGAGAAGTTCTCACCGATAGCTATCCAAACATCTTGACTCTACTTTGATATAGATCTTCTTCGTTCTCGCCTTTTTGTTACCTTCGTCGCCCGCTTTCACTACCTATGTAAAAATCGAATTTTTACTTCGCTATTCAATATATAAAAATCCTATTTTTATTTCGAAGTTCAACATATAAAAATCATATTTTTATTTCGAAGTTCAACATATAAAAATCATATTTTTATTTCGAAGTTCAACATATAAAAATCCTATTTTTATTTCGAAGTTCAACATATAAAAATCCTATTTTTATTTCGAAGTTCAACATATAAAAATCATATTTTTATTTCGAAGTTCAACATATAAAAATCATATTTTTACTTCGAAGTTCAACATATAAAAATCATATTTTTACTTCGAAGTTCAATATATAAAAATCACATTTTTACTTCGAAGTTCAATATATAAAAATCACATTTTTACTTCGAAGTTCAACATATAAAAATCCCATTTTTATTTCGAAGTTAATCCTATATTTTCATAACAATGACATCTACATTTTCAAAACAACGACTATATTTTCTAAATAATCTTAAACTGATTTTAAAACTGAATTTAAATATGATTTTAAACTGAATTTAAATATTAAAAATAAATAGAAAATCTAAATCAAAACTTACTTTGTTTTTTCAGCACGAACGAGAGGGGGGGGGGTCTGTTTTGAGGGTGGCGCGAGGCTGTGGGGTGCTCCATCGGCCAAGGGTACGGATTGGGTGCGGTTTTGGTAGAAGGAGAGAGGAAGGGCGAGGGGGGAGGCGGCTATGGAGGCGGTGGTGGTCTGCCCGGTGGCGCGTGGGAGGGTTCGACGGGGTTTGAGGTGTTTGGGCTCTAACGAGGCGGGGGGAGGGTGGAGTCTCTCGAATCGAAGGGGAAAGAGGGGAGAGGAGGGGCGGCGGACTGGGGTGGGCTGCGGAGGTGGTGCGGCGGCTCCAGGATCGAGGGCGACGGGGGTTTAGGTTTAGTTAGTTTTTTTTTCTGTCGATTTGAAAACGAGTAGGGGGGCCAGAAGGATTAAAGGGGAAGAGGGAGAATATTTTTTTTTTTTGTAAAAAGTTGACTTTTACATACGACCCCTAAACGAGGCCCACCGCCTGTCGTCCATAGCGTTTTACCCCCATTCCGAACACAATGGGATATGTATCGCAAGCTGATGTGATCGTTTCGATTAGTTTCCATTGAATTTACATTTAAATCACTATATTGAATTTTAAACATACTTTTCAAATTACCGGGGTCACATACTAACTCTAAATATTCCCGAAAAATATTTTCTAGCTTCGTATTGACGATACGGTCCTAACAAAACTAGTTTCGTCGAATTCTGAGACCGTTGGAAAAATGGCCAATTTCCAGTCGATTAAAATCAACTGAAACTGGTCAATACGCGTTTTCCTTTGCCACGCTCACATATTGATTCGAAAAATTATGAAATTTGAAACCTAGCAATAATTTGACACTGCGGATCCAACAAAAGTGTTTTCGTCGAAATCCGAGGTCATTTGCAAAATTTCAATTTTTAAGGGCCTGAATTCCATAGCGACTATTCAGAATTTTCAACTGGGCATATCTTTTGATTCCCGCTATGAAATCTTGATTTTTCGGATTCGTTGGAAAGATATCATCAATTAGATAATAATGTTTTTGGTTTCACTAAAATCCGGATTGTTTGCACCTGGTACATTCAATTGAAGTTTGAAATCGAATTATCGAACTACCGCGCCATTTTCAATTCTATTTATAATTATATATAAATATTTATATTCTAACGATGACGTATATAATATATACGTTCGATTTATATTCAAAATAAATTTCCCGTTGATTTTATTCAAAATAATCTATTTTAAATATGGAAAATTCGCTATAATTGCCAAAATAAAAATTTTAAACTGGCCCAGATTTTCGGGTTGTTACAATCTCCCCCACTTAAAACTTTTCGTCCCCGAAAAGGAACAAAGTCGAAAGTGGTTTAACAATTCAACTCAACTTCCATTGTTTTGATTACGGCTTAAGTTCTTCAACTTTTCAGTTTCAAAGAACTTTTCAAAAATTTCAAAAATTTGGCTAACACCCTAAATTTTCGAAAAATTTCGCCATAACCTCCCCTGCACCGGGAGCATCGGGGAATTTCAAATAGCTTCCCCGGTCCTTCAGATCTCAAAAAGAAAAAGAAAAAGCCAAGCGGCTAGCCAATAGGCTCATAAAATCATCATCACCCAAACAAAACAGTAAATTATGTAGTAAACATGTACCTATTTGTCGGGCAAACAAATTTCATTCTTCGGCTCTAGCTTCCTTGCTATGACCTGTTCAATGTAAGTATATGTATATGCAAGCAAATGCAACTAATTTTCAATACAGTTCAATATTTGATTCAATTAGGCTAAATGGCTCAAAATTAGCAAACAAATAAACAAATAACACAAACATCAATCAATTAGTGGATTAACGTTTCAAATTGATAATTTTACTATATATACAGAAAATCTTGTTTTTGATGCCAATTCACAACCATGTGTCCTAACTATATATAAGTTTTGGTTCTCACACCAGTCTAATGGAAATATATAGAAAATCACACCTTCGAAACACGAACATAAATATAGATGATGCGATCGCTATCATCAATATCATCTCCGGGCGACTAGAGTGTAACCCTCTATCTATCTAGTATATTAAAACTTCGAATATACGTTCATGACGCGTATATACAAAACCTTTATATATTGGATTGTCCATATTCAAAATAAATAAATATTCAAATACGTATAAAACGATTTATATTTTCTAAACAAAATTGTTTTCATTTGAAAAATATACTCTTCACACCCGTTCTAGGATACTACTGATCCTATCTCTAACGAGTCATTCTAATTGGATATTACTAATCCAATATCTGATGAATTCTTTCGTATGGTTCTAATGTGCCTTGTTCTCTGAGCTTTGTAAACCAAAGCTCTGATACCAACTGTAAAAACCCGTAACTTCCCCGTAAAGGAAAGCGGCGGATAGTTCGAGAACAAGCCACAACAGAATACATACAAAAGAACGTTTCATTGTATATTACAACAATGCATCAGATTACAAGAATATACAGAGTATAAAAGAGTATTACACAGAAGTATCAGAGATTTAAATTACTTTTAAATACATCGCAGCGGAAAATAATACAATACACAACTAGAAGGAGATATACGGATACAAAGCTTTCCGGATATCGTTCCAGCTGTAAACCAGGATCCGGTGAATATAAATCTGCAAAACCGAAACTACTAGCTGCCCGTGTCAAAATAAGGGCACCCAGAGTTTAGGTTAAAACAATAAACTCCAGGTCAGTCATGTGACTGGTGTGAGAACTAAAACAGTTAATCTTTATTTTTAATGTTAGGTAAACCAAGGGACCACGCCGTATAACACGGAACGGGTTTCCTCCCAAGAATACCAGTGCATAAAAGAAACAACGCAATGCTAAATAAAGAAAAATGAAGCTGTTATAAGACCCAGGTCCTATCACACAATGCAACGCAAGCCGGGGGATAGGGTTTTCCCTTATAACAGCCAAAGAATGCTTGATACGTTTAAAACAAATCATTTGATACTATAATAAGTGCATAGTGTATAAAACAACTTCAAATCATAAGTATCAATCATAGGCGACATGAGCGTCCCATGCCACTATGTCGCCATATATAGGTTTACAAATAAAACCGCAAATGTCACGTATTTGGAAATTGGATTTCCATCTATGAACCGAGGCAAAAGATAGTCCTCAACCGATTCGAGACAATCTAGCCTACCATGTCTCAGGAACAGCCGCAACTGCCCCCTGGATCGTCAGGGCCGGTCCACCGATGTGGATTATTATGCCTGAACAATACGTCTCCCCGCCCTTTGGGGCGCAAACGAGCCAACGAATGACTCCATCGGACCCGGATCGTCCGATCAAACCGAGGCGCCTCGCAACAGCAACAACCACATAAGTCAAACTCGTCAGGGCGTGTAAAACCACTGACGCCACTTTTAGCTAGAAAGAAACGCAAGTCCTCCCTGATGTCCGTTTCCCGTTTTTGGTTCATACCGGGTGTGAAACTCGCGAAGTCAGAGTTACACAAAGCTACGCCACAAAGGGCTTGCTTTGATCATCACCACAAGACTTTGCTTTTCAACAGAAGCCTCGATCAATTGCCACTTAGGCATGCCACACAGGCAATTCACTCCATGCGTTTGATCTCTATCAATATATAACCCCTGAGCTCGTACGTCTCAGAGAAGGGCGTTAAGCAAGAGAATAAATTCTCCGCCGCCAAACAGATATATATTTAATAGAGATCAATCACACGGACTAAAATCCAATGTCAGACACACAGTCCATTTACAAGTCTGTTCTGGGGCTGAACGAAACCGGAGGCACCTAGTACCCTGCATATCCATCGATCTCCAAGTACGTCTGGACGATCACCAACTGTTTCCATCTTCTTGGGTGTACAGCCCAATCAAGATCATCAGTAATTACCCAAACGACGTGAAGACCTCCGGTCTTCGACCATCGTCTTCATCTTCGACTTATCGTCGTATCAGTTATTCAGAATGGGATAAACCCGGTCTTCCCGAATAACTCGCGTATATTTTAAATAAGTGTTACACAAACACAACATACGCCTCATTCCAATTCATCAGTCACTAACCGTAAATTAATCAAGAGAATAATTTCCCAAATATTAACCCCGAAGGCCGAAACCAACATCAGATCAATATCCAGAAAACCGTTCTGCTTGGCTAACCGACAGTTAGTTTCTAAATTTCACATTCATAGGGAAAGGTTCCCATTAATTTTATCCAAGATAAATTCCTGAATTTATTCTCTAATCTTCCTTTGAATTTCAATTCAAATTAGTCGGGATTAACGAAACTTACCGAAGTAATCATTTGTTTTAATTTCCCAATCCCAACCTATTTATCCCATGAAGTAAAACGGGTCTTACTTCATATCTAACACCACGGTGTTACTGGTAAATTCAATTACCATTTCACGTTCAAATCTAATTAAAGATTTAACTATCGCCTGGAGCAAAACTGGTGATACTCCATTTCGATTATTTCAATCTAATTAAAGATTCATTAAAACTCCACTTAGCTTTAATCGTTAACTGGGTTAAAGAATCCGTGTCATTTAAAACACGGTTCACAATAAACCCAAAGTCACATTCATTAATCATTGGGTTAAAGAACAAGTGTTATTTAAAACACTGTTCACGATAAACCCAAAAATCAATATCAATTCAGTTCCAATTAAATATTATTTAATTGGTACACTTCATTAAATCTAAATAAAAACATTTAATCTTTTCTCAACTGGGTTCAAGAACAGTGTTAGTGAAGACACCATTCACGACAAACCCAAATCACATTTGATATTCAATATAAGGCTCTGAATAGAAAATATATCGGCTTATATTCAATATCAAATTCTACGATTAACAAATGTCGTATTGGAAATAACGATATAAATATATATCTTTCAAATTTCCATAATAACATCTGTATAATCACGAATTCCAACATCGAAATATTCCGAAGACAATTTCGATTCAAATCCATTCCAATATAATTATTGGAAATTCTGGTTATTTTTAAAACCCTTTTCAAATTCAATTTATTTATTTAAAAATAAATAGAATTATATTTCTAGTTCAAAACTAGTTCATTTCGATAAAAATCTATTTTTATCTTTTCAAATATGGAGTTTTTCATCCCAAATCTTCACAAATCATTTCTTATGATTTTACACAAATTATTACTATTTTTAATAATTTTATCAAGGCCCGTACAGTCGATTTCCATCAATGGCCATCGAACTGCACTTACAACTACCTTTTTCAAATTTGATTTGGACATAATTCCAAATCCAACCATTAGATTTCAAATTTCTAATATTCATTAGAAAGCTCTTTTTGATACGAACCCAACGGTTCCGGTTTCAGGAGAATCCGACGGTCGGATCTCCCGTAATGTCCGTTTGAAATAAATGGTCGAAATTCACGAACTGCCGCGGCGCGGCGCGTTCTATTCAGGCCATTATTTTATATATATAATATATATAATATATATTTCGTCGATTTCTATTTAAAACGAATTATATAAATAGTTTTGAATTCGTTTCAAAAACATTTTCAACTTCCATTTCAATTCAAATCAAAATTGAATTCTTCTTTGTAATTTCGTTTTAAAATTCATTTCTATTCAATTCAAATTTCAATTCAATTTGAATTCATTTCAATTCGCTTTCAATTCAATTTGAATTCGTTTTCAATTCATTTCGAAATCGTTTTCAATTCATTTCATTTCGAAATCGTTTTCAATTCATTCCATTTCGAAATCGTTTTCAATTCATTTCATTTCGAAATCGTTTTCAATTCATTTCATTTCGAAATCGTTTTCAATTCATTTCATTTCGAAATCGTTTTCAATTCATTTCATTTCGAAATCGTTTTCAATTCATTTCATTTCGAAATCGTTTTCAATTCATTTCATTTCGAAATCGTTTTCAATTCATTTCATTTCGAAATCGTTTTCAATTCATTTCATTTCGAAATCGTTTTCAATTCATTTCATTTCGAAATCGTTTTCAATTCATTTCATTTCGAAATCGTCAAAATCGATATAAATATCGTTCACGTCAAAATGGCGTCAATCTAATCAACACGGCTTCATAAATTTCTATTTTCAAATATTCTATTTCAAATATTTCTTTTTCAAAGTAGTTGTTATTATCAAAATATTTCGTTCAACACATGACTAATCTCAACGAATGAGTACAGTCAACACATGAACCTTTATTTTATATTGATAAAGAGGTAAATTTTATTACTAAAATATTTTGTTCAACACATGACCAATCTCAATGGATGAGTACTGTCAACACATGAACCTTTATTTTATAGTGATAAAGATGTAAATTTTATTACTAAAATATTTCGTTCAACACATGACCAATCTCAATGGATGAGTACTGTCAACACATGAACCTTTATTTTATAGTGATAAAGATATAAAATTTATTATTAAAATATTTCGTTCAACACATGACTAATCTCAATGGATGAGTACTGTCAACACATGAACCTTTATTTTATAGTGATAAAGATATAAAATTTATTATTAAAATATTTCGTTCAACACATGACTAATCTCAACGGATGAGTATAGTCAACACATGAACCTTTATTTTATAATATTCTTTATTTTCTAAATTGGAATGAGGCCCAATCAATTACCATATAAAGTTAATTATATGGATTCCATACAACAAATGTATATAATAGCAACGATAGATAATCAACCATCAACCAAAGTGCACTACACTGTATAAGCATCAAATATAGGTATCTAACGCTTATAACAGCCTGTCAATCAATCGATCGACATATTTAATCAATCAGGATGAGTGAACTTCAAATTTCATCACAACACCCGTGTGGGGTTTCAAACAATCAAACACAGATTTTAGTTGTGCAGTTGGGCGATGTGTAAAATTTACCGTCCCAATCTATGTCAGTCAAATCGGTGTACATAAACAAACCGTCCGGTTTGTAAATGAATATTTATTTATTCACATTCACTGTATTCATATTCACGTTAAAAATTATATTTTTAATGATAAAACATTTTATTTTAACATATGAATTTCTATTCGGTTCATTTATTCAATAAAATGATATTTTTATTTTTCTAACATATTTTAGAAAATTTCGGCGGCATAACGGCACGATACTAGAAACGGGACGAGGCCTAGCCTTATCCCCGGTCTAGTGAAGGCCCACGCCATTCACACATCAATCATATCAATTTTATTCCACCAAACAATTCAAATCAACCCAAACAATCTAACTAACAACACAGCCAAACAAACAAGTCCATGGTCTGTGGACGATTGTGTCGGGTGCTACTAAGCACCGTCTGCATCCTAGTATATATATATATATATATATATATAACTAGAGAAGAAATTGAAAGGTGAGAAGTTCTCACCGATAGCTATCCAAACATCTTGACTCTACTTTGATATAACTCTTCTTCGTTCTCGCCTTTTTGTTACCTTCGTCGCCCGCTTTCACTACCTATGTAAAAATCGAATTTTTACTTCGCTATTCAATATATAAAAATCATATTTTTATTTCGAAGTTCAACATATAAAAATCATATTTTTATTTTGAAGTTCAACATATAAAAATCATATTTTTATTTCGAAGTTCAACATATAAAAATCATATTTTTATTTCGAAGTTCAACATATAAAATTCCTATTTTTATTTCGAAGTTCAACATATAAAAATCCTATTTTTATTTCGAAGTTCAACATATAAAAATCCTATTTTTATTTCGAAGTTCAACATATAAAAATCCTATTTTTATTTCGAAGTTCAACATATAAAAATCCTATTTTTATTTCGAAGTTCAACATATAAAAATCCTATTTTTATTTCGAAGTTCAACATATAAAAATCCTATTTTTATTTCGAAGTTCAACATATAAAAATCATATTTTTATTTCGAAGTTCAACATATAAAAATCATATTTTTACTTCGAAGTTCAATATATAAAAATCACATTTTTACTTCGAAGTTCAACATATAAAAATCCCATTTTTATTTCGAAGTTAATCCTATATTTTCATAACAATGACATCTACATTTTCAAAACAACGACTATATTTTCTAAATAATTTTAAACTGATTTTAAAACTGAATTTAAATATGATTTTAAACTGAATTTAAATATTAAAAATAAATAGAAAACCTAAATCAAAACTTACTTTGTTTTTTCAGCACGAACGAGAGGGGGGGGGTCTGTTTTGAGGGTGGCGCGAGGCTGTGGGGTGCTCCATCGGCCAAGGGTACGGATTGGGTGCGGTTTTGGTAGAAGGAGAGAGGAAGGGCGAGGGGGGAGGCAACTATGGAGGCGGTGGCGGTCTGCCCGGTGGCGCGTGGGAGGGTTCGACGGGGTTTGAGGTGTTTGGGCTCTAACGAGGCAGGGGGAGGGTGGAGGCTCTCGAATCGAAGGGGAAAGAGGGGAGAGGAGGGGCGGCGGACTGGGGTGGGCGGCGGAGGTGGTGCGGCGGCTCCAGGATCGAGGGCCACGGGGGTTTAGGTTTAGTTAGTTTTTTTTTTCTGTCGATTTGAAAACGAGTAGGGGGGGCAGAAGGATTAAAGGGGAAGAGGGAGAATATATTTATTATTATTATTATTATTTTTGTAAAAATTGACTTTTACATACGACCCCTAAACGAGGCCCACCGCCTGTCGTCCATAGCGTTTTACCCCCATTCCGAACACAATGGGATATGTATCGCAAGCTGATGTGATCGTTTCGATTAGTTTCCGTTGAATTTACATTTAAATCACTATATTGAATTTTAAACGTACTTTTCAAATTACCGGGGTCACATACTAACTCTAAATATTCCCGAAAAATATTTTCTAGCTTCGTATTGACGATACGGTCCTAACAAAACTAGTTTCGTCGAATTCTGAGACCGTTGGAAAAATGGCCAATTTCCAGTCGATTAAAATCAACTGAAACTGGTCAATACGCGTTTTCCTTTGCCACGCTCACATATTGATTCGAAAAATTATGAAATTTGAAACCTAGCAATAATTTGACACTGCGGATCCAACAAAAGTGTTTTCGTCGAAATCCGAGGTCATTTGCAAAATTTCAATTTTTAAGGGCCTGAATTCCATAACGACTATTCAGAATTTTCAACTGGGCATATCTTTTGATTCCCGCTATGAAATCTTGATTTTTCGGATTCGTTGGAAAGATATCATCAATTAGATAATAATGTTTTTGGTTTCACTAAAATCCGGATTGTTTTGCACCCGGTACATTCAATTGAAGTTTGAAATCGAATTATCAAACTACCGCGCCATTTTCAATTCTATTTATAATTATATATAAATATTTATATTCTAACGACGACGTATATAATATATACGTTCGATTTATATTCAAAATAAATTTCCCGTTGATTTTATTCAAAATAATCTATTTTAAATATGGAAAATTCGCTATAATTGCCAAAATAAAAATTTTAAACTGGCCCAGATTTTCGGGTTGTTACAGTTAGGAGGGGAATTACTTGTGTCATCAATTGTTTCCGACCCATATTAGTCAGTAACCCTTTCCGGTATCAAAACTTTGACCCAACAATAAGTAGGGTCCGGGCACGCTTACTGAACTAATTATAAGAAGTTCATTCTGATAATGGCGAGGGGTGTTGATGGTGCGTTCCAACCGGTCATGTGCGTGCATGGATCCCGGTCTGCCTCTGAGGATGTAAGACGCCGTGACATCTGTAAATAGGTCTGTGCTAATTGGTTGTCACTTTAGGGAGTGATACACCCTACTGTGGGGGCCGACACAAGATATTTATGTATTAGGAAGCCGATCGCTTGGGGTAGGGTTTTATGGTACACTTAGTTCTGTCTGTTTCTGTTGGTACCGTCTATTTCTGTTCGGTGGTAACACCTGTCTGTTTCTGCGTGGTACCGTCTGTTCTGGTGGTAAAGGCCCATTACTAGTGTACACCTAATTCTACATTCTGTTTCCGTAAGGATTAATCTGTTTCTGCTTCTGTCTGTTTCTGATCGGGTGGTAAAGGCCCATTATTAGCATTCTGTTTCTGTTAAATTATTCTGTACCCGTTTCGGTTTCAGTTTAGACATTAGGGTGACACCTAATTCTGTTATACTAGTATTAGTGCAGAGAAGTGTAAAACAATAGCTTATATCATTCTGTTCTTCTGTTATATCTGTTACACCTGTTACAGTTATCTCTCATCCAGTTTTATTTTCATGCCATGATATTATTGTCTGTTCATAACTGAAAATCACTGGACTTGCCAGACTTTTTGTCTGACCCTTGTTGTTTCGCCTCCTTTCTTCCGTTTCCCCCCAGGTTATCCAAGGAGGGAATACTTTAGCTTGATCCGGATTTCTTCTGCTTGAAGTGCTTAAAGTATGGCTTGGCTCTGTATAGCTTCCGTTCTATGGGGATTATGATTTTAAACTATGCACTCTGAAGGCTTTTGTACAAGACTGATATTTTGTACTTGAATTCTGATAATGTGATTTAAAAGGATGTAACCAAGTTTATTTCGGTTTCTGTTGAAATAAAGTTATATATTTTTCAAGTACTATTTTATCTGTCTTGTAAGTTTCTGTTCTGTTTACTAAAATGCTCCACCAAAGTTAAGGCATTCCCTTTGTGAGTGACCTTAACGGAGGTGGGGTGTTACACTTGGTATCAGAGCTAAAGGTTACCAGATTAGATAAAAGTTTTTGAAAACTATTTTCAAAAAGGTTTTGAAAGGAAGTATTTTCAAAAATAAAGCTTATTTTGAAAAACATGATCCCCAAGAGCCATATTCTTTCCTTCAGTCCTTTTTGTATTGAATCTTTCCTTTTTTCGTTTCAGCATATCTGAAGCATCTGAGATACCAGAGGGTGTTCATGTACTCAGTTGGTTTCGTCAATATCTTGAGGCTAGGACCGTCGCCGCAGGTCTAGCAAATGATCCCCCTCCTCCTCCGCCCCCTCCTCGTGCAATTGCTTTCTCAAAGATCTGTAGAGATTTTAGGGCCATGGGTGGAAAGGATTTCAAGGGAACTGAATCATTCGTCGAAGCGAGGAACTGGCTCAAAGAAACTGAGGATCTATTCGTTATCTTCGAGGTGGACGATAGGCACAAGGTACAGTTGGCGGTATGGCTACTCAAAGACGAAGCTTCCTACTGGTGGGAAGTCACTAACGCCGAGAGGCCAGTTGAGACATGGATGGATTTCAGAACAAGGTTTGAGACAAAATTTCTCTCGCAAGCTGAACGGAGTTTACAACTGGAAAAGTTCTTATCTCTTAAGTAAGGAAGTATGACGGTCAAGGAATACGTCAACCAGTTCAACCAACTAGCTAGGTTCGGATTGGATTTAGTCAACACTCAGCATAAAAAGGCTCTCCGCTTTGTTAAAGGATTGAACAAGCCACTGCACAGCCTAGCCATGACCCATGTACCCATGGGAGCGACTTACGAGAAATTGGTGGACATGGTACTACTGCATGAGGAAGACAGAGGCCCGAAAGAGACAAATAAGGAAGAACCACAGAATAAGAAAGCATGGCCCAAAAAGGAAACACAAAAGAAGGATGAGAAGTCTGAAGATAAGAAGGGGAAAAAGTGCTTTACTTGTGGGAGCTCGACTCATCTGAACAAGGATTGCAGAAAAAGGAAGGGCACTTGCTTCAACTGTGGTGAGATGGGACACTTCACTAGGGACTGCCCGAAGAGACGAGGGCAAGGAGGGCAGACGAACACTCTTGAGACTAGTGGCTAGGATAGAAATAGGAAAATTCCTATAGTAGGTTTAATTTCTTTATCTGATTATGGAGTTAAGACTCTTTCTGATTCTGGTATTTTGATTTTGTAATCGATACTCTGCACTTTAATACTAGTATTATTTCTGATTCCGCTGTAGACTCGGACCCATAAGAGTTATGGCTCATCTGTTTGAGATTGGGGTTTGAGGGATATCTGTGTTAGGCGTCAAGTATGACGCATACATTCTGAGTTTTCGTAGGGTATGATTTTATCATGATTAACTTCCTAAGAGCCATTAGGGAACCTGATCTGTACCAGTAGTCTGTAAATATTTGAATACTTCTGATAAGATTTCCAGTTTTGACATTGTCTAAAGAGGGTAATCCTCTAGGTGTCAATTTGATGTTGGTTTCGGTCTTTGGGGCCGATACTTAGGACCCATGCCTAATGGGAACCAAGTTTTTGTTCTATCTGTACTCGCTTCCATCATTCGACTGTATCCTACCGATCGAATCTTCGAACTTTAGGTAGAAACTAATGGTTGTAAACATGTGTTTGAGACATGTTATGTTTGATGGTTGCAAGTGGATGCAAGTGGTTGCTAGTGGTTGCCCGTGGATGCATATACACGCACTAGGCACTAGATCGGCTCGAAAACACTCTCATACTGCATATGGATGTGTGAGCATTTTTAATTTTTGTGGATGCAAAATGATTGACTCAGCACATGGGTGTTGCATATGACTAAATGGTTGTGCACTCATATAGAAATGATATGTATCGAGTAGGAAAATTGCATACATGTTGGACTCATGGCACTGGCATAATTCGCATTAAGGAGGTCAACTGAATTAGTGGACCACCTGATCTTTGCATTAGACAAGGAACATATACACACACTTCTTGCATATGTTCATACAGCATTAGAAATCTCTTAAGGACAATGAATGCCTGTGATTGGTGATTGAGTAGATGGATGATTGGATGGTAGGACACATTCTTCTTAACTTGAAGATTTCGGGACGAAATCCTTTAAGGAGGGGAGAATGTAACAACCCGCATTTTTAAGTATAATTAAAAATGAAATAAAATATATGAAAATATGCTTATGATAGGTAAATAATGGTGATGCATAAGAAGAATTAATTAATACATGAAAGAGAAGAAAAATTAGTTCGATAACGGTGTGTGTAACGGAAAAGATAGTAAAATGAGGATAATTAATTTAAGAATCAGGAATTAGGTAAAATGGACATCACCATTGTGTTCCTCTCGAAATTTTACATGAAATAGAGTCCGAGTTTTCGAAAATCGGAGTCCGGATGAAGAAGTTATGGCCTGTAGAAGATTCAAAAGGTTTCGGTCAACACAGAACTGGGCAGGTCGACCTGGGGGTCGACCTGGGGGCTAGGTCGACCGGGGGTCGACCTGGGAGTCGACCTTCCCCATGGGGGTCGACTATAGTGTCGACCTGGTCGGCCTGTTTCGGTCCAGAACACGTTTTTGAAGCCCAGGGACGATTTTTGATGGTCTGGATTGGTTTTAGGGTTAATCTGATGGCTGAAATGAATTGCTACACCTATAAAAACAACCTAAGACCTAGCCTTCTCTACACACAATTCTATTCTGCTTCTTCTCTGCCTCTGTTCTAAATAAAAATAAAAATGGCGTCGCTACTCTGCTGGAATCAAAACTAGAAGCTAATCAACATCAACCTAAGCAACTCAATTCAAATTAGAGATTAAAGCTTCTGCAACGATTCTACAACAACTAAAGTTCTTTCTTTAATCCAATCAAGGCAAGTACAGTTATTTTCCGATATAAACGTTAATTCTGATTGTGACATGAATTGAAAATCTGAATCTGAGGTTATATCTGTTCTATTCTGTTTAGATCTATCTTATTTTGTATCTCTTTCCTCTTTCTGTTCTATAGCCAGGCTACCACGAGCCTGAGCCAATCTCATAAGAGATTAACCTACGCTAAATTGTTTGGGACAATAAAATGAATGATGCATAAATTGGGCACGACCAATAGGTGACTGATTTGAGGAAAGAACATGGACTGTAGTTAGAACATAAATTTGAGACATATGACTGGACATGTTGTATTTATAACATAAATGGGTATTGAACATATGATTTGTGATAAAAAGAATATGGCTTAGGTATAAAGATTTACATGAGAGTAGGGTATCTATTAATGTAAATAAACACCTAAGTAAGGGATCTTTGGGATATATGACATGCATAGTAATAGATGGCTATATTTGGTACATAATCATATTGTGAACCATGACAATTATTTAGGCATGCAAACTTAGGCCAAATTTATAATTAGGCAAGATGGGTCAATGAAACCTTAAGGAATAATAAAATCTGTTATTTAGTTCTGCTTATTTGCCTAATCTGGTAGTCTGTTACATTGCTTAATCTGCTAGTTCTGCTCTACTGCCTAGTCTGCTAGATTTGTTCATCTGCCAAATCCGTCATTTGTTAAGTCTGTTGAAAATGCCAAATCTGCTAAACTAAATCTGTTGAGATGCCTAATCTGTTATCTGCTAAATCTACTAGTTTGCTTAATCTGTTGAATCCGTTAAGACGCTTAATCTGCGAAAATCCGTTATCTACTATATCTGTTAAGCTGAGATATTCAGTCTGTTATTGACAAAATCTGAATTAGCTATTAATAATTGGCATGTATATTAGGCGTGGGTATAAATGGTAAATCATTAATTAATTGGCCGCAAAGATAAACATGGCTAACTCGAGGTTAGAATGAGTTTGCGGCGTAATTCTGCCCGGAACCGTCCGGCATATTCCAGTGGTCGCAAACAATAGGTTCTAATGTGAGAAGTTAGTCATAACGTGCTTGAAACCCGAGGTTAGACTCAGTTTGCGACAGAAACCTGCCCGGAACCAACCGGCCTAACCAGTAGCCGCAAACTATCAGTCTAATGTGAGAGGTTTGGGCATTAATATTTAATTAATGAAAATATGAGATAATTATGATGTCTAAAACGTGTTGGGTAAGGTTAAACCAATTGGACCAATGAATCTGATAAACCTGTTTCATGAATCCGTAGGCCCAATACAAAGTTAGATAATCTGTAACCAGTTAATCTGTAAGTCTGTTAATCTGTAACCAGTTTATCTGTAAGCCTGTTATTCCGAACATCTGATCCGTTAGTCTGAAAACATGTTAACTTGATTGTCTGATCTGTGAACTAGCTAATCTAAATTTTGTATGTCTGAAACTTGTAGACAAGTTAAGCTGAAATCTGTTAGTCTGGGGACACAAGGTTAGGAGGGGAATTACTTGTGTCATCTGTTGTTTGGGACCCATATTAGTCAGTAACCCTTTCTGGTATCAAAACTTTGACCCAACAGTAAGTAGGGTCCGGGCACACTTACTGAACTAATTATAAGCGGTTCATTCTGATAATGGTGAGGGGTGTTGATGGTGCGTTCCAACCGGGTCATGTGCGTGCATGGATCCCGGTCTGCCTCTGAGGATGAAAGACGCCGTGACATCTGTAAATAGGTCTGTGCCAATTGGTTGTCACTTTAGGGAGTGATACACCCTATTGTGGGGTCGACACAGGATATTTATGTATTAGGGAGCCGATCGCTTGGGGTAGGGTTTTAGGGTACACTTAGTTCTGTCTGTTTCTGTTGGTACCGTCTGTTTCTGTTGGGTGTACCACATGTCTGTTTCTGCGTGGTACCGTCTGTTCGGGTGGTAAAGGCCCATTACTAGTGTACACCTAATTCTACATTCTGTTTCCGTAAGGATTAATCTGTTTCATCTTCTGTCTGTTTCTGATCGGGTAGTAAAGGCCCATTATTAGCATTCTGTTTCTATTAAATTATTCTGTATCCGTTTCTGTTTCAGTTTAGACATTAGGGTGACACCTAATTCTGTTATACTAGTATTAGTGCAGAGAAGTGTAAAACAATAGCTTATATCATTCTGTTCTTTTGTTATATCTGTTACACCTGTTACAGTTATCTCTCATCCAGTTTTATTTTCATGTCATATTATTATTATCTGCTCATAACTGACAATCACTGGACTTGCCAGACTTTTTGTCTGACCCTTGTTGTTTCGCCTCCTTTCTTCCGTTCCCCCCAGGTTATCCAAGGAGGGAATACTTTAGCCTGATCCGGATTTCTTCTGCTTGAAGTGCTTAAAGTATGCTTGGCTCTGTATAGCTTCCGTTCTATGGGGATTATGATTTTAAACTATGCACTCTGAAGGCTTTTGTACAAGACTGATATTTTGTACTTGAATTCTGATAATGTGATTTGAAAGGATGTAACCAAGTTTATTTCGGTTTCTGTTGAAATAAAGTTATAAATTTTTCAAGTACTATTTTATCTTTCTTGTAAGTTTCTGTTCTGTTTACTAAAATGCTCCACCAAAGTTAAGGCATTCCCTTTGTGAGTGACCTTAACGGAGGTGGGGTGTTACAGGTTTGAAATCTCGACCCATCATTAGGTACAACTCCGGAAGCTCCACTTCTTGTGCATGTATCTGCATAGATTCATTTGTTAATGGATCATACAAAGCAGAAAGCACATACATTTTCTGAACAGAGTAGATGACTCCACTAAAAACTCACAAGTAAACATTCATTTGGACTAAAAGTCTCGCCATTTTGAGGTAACATGTTTTACCTGTTATAGCAAACATTTTGGAAACAAAGGCAATGCAAGGAGCTCTGACACTAGAATCACATCTCTCCACAGATTTTTTTTCACATGCTCTAATTCATAAATGATACCTGAGGTGAATCTAAAGCAATCTTCAGTTATCAGCTCTTTTTTAGGAAGTAGCCGTCCAATTCTGTAAGTTTGAGCAGTAATTGGATTAGAGATGTGCCTGATGACCATTTTCAAAAGTACACTCTGATAAAGGAATCCATTTACTCATAACATATTTCAGCATGGATCCTTTCCTTTTGTGATCACTTTTAGACTCATGTCTTATACTTTGAAGTTTAGCGTGCAAAGTTGATAGCTGACCTGCATTTATAACCCTGTCCGGCTTTCCTTTATCTACCTTAGCTTCAAAAACAACATCATAAGCTTGCCATAATGGTTCAAGCAAAAAGTCCACAAACATGGGATGAGGCTTCTTGCTCTTACCTTTTATTCCTTTTCCCCCTACTACCATTTTTTTTCTGCCTGTCATAATATATGGGACCGGACAAACTTTTCCCCCTACCATCATCGATGATAAGTTCATTTAATTCACCATCTTTAAGAGAATCAACATCTGAAAATAATTTCAGATTTGTGTTCATTGAAAATTTATTAACATTGTGAACCCTTTTCCGCAATCCAACAAAAGCTTCCATTAGAATTAGTTTCAAATCATTATATAACACCCCGATCTTAGTTATAACCAGACAAGGTGTTAGTTTCTCCACCCAAGTTTGTCTAAGAACTGCGCGAGTTCGTGTCTGAAATATATGCTTTAGAAAAAATTATTATTAGATATGCAATTAGGAACAATAATATGATTTTACCTGATTCTTTCACTAGTTAAAAAAGTAGAATAATATCATATGCTTACTTTATTTTGAGAGAATGAAAAAAGGCAGCATCTGACTCCTGAATAAAAAAATAAAAATAAGAATCACAGTACATAAAAAATAATATCAAGTGAATAAATAAACAGAGATGAATTCCTCTGCATAATACTTAGATGATTTATGCACTAATATACTTGGAAAGCTAAAATCATACAGGAATCATTATAAATAATGGTGTGTGCATTGTGAAATCACTTTAAAGAACAATAAAAAATTACCTTTGGAAAGTTAGCGGTAAAAGGGACAGTCAGAACAACCATTCCTCTAGGGAACTTCTTCATAGTGTCAGTCATAGGGTTGCCTTCCATACCCTCTTGCATATTCAACAGAAATCATTGCAGCCATTTTTTATTTATTTTTTGAATTAGCGGCGATTGTTTTGGTTTAATCACAACTACACTTAGTGTAGTACTATGCCTAAAATGTCCTTAAATATCAGGAACAAGACAACAAGCAAAAGTTTTAATACAAAATTTATAGATGAATTCCAATTCCAATATACACTGGAAGCTGTCAAAATAATGTAGGTGCACTGCTTGTTGTAAAATGGCTTATTGGGTTGTGATTTTGCTTCTTATAAAAATGCTACACATTATATCTTAGAAATACCTGTAACGAACCTTAGCCATAGCTTGGATACCCAAAAAGGTACTCCGACAATCATGTGATGTGATAATGAAGGACATAATACTGGTATTTAAATGGTAGAATTTAAAATACAAAAGGAAAAAAACAGAAAACAAGAACTAAAAAACGATCAAAATCAGAAAATAAAAAAGATCAAAACCAGGTCGGCTATGTGCGGATTTCAGATGTGGTAATCCGGGTCAAATAATTCATCGAAATAAGCCTTAAGCTGACAGTAGATAATTAGGTTAACAAACGATATCTAAACAGATGAAAGAATATACAACGTGCTTCAGAGTTATTATAACTTCTAAGTCCCACTCCACATGACACAACCAAATGATAGATGATGTAAGTTCTCGGATTCACCTTGCTCTGAACTACTTAATGTGACATACAACCAAATTCAGATATATTTTCTTTCCAGTAATTGTGTAGAGTGTAGAATAAATAAAATTATATTAGGTCAAAAATAAGCCACGATGTGAAATTTTTTGCAATCAGAATAATGTTTACGACCCAAAAATTTAAGGAAACTTCCTGAGTAATGACATCATACCTTAACAACACACCTTAATAAACAACATTAGTTTTTGAACTAGGAATTGCATGTGTTAATGGTTCAGGCGAGATTTATACATTTAAATGAAACATGTCATAGAGCACTGTCTTTACAAATATTGAAAAATATTATACATTTTTTGTTGCATAAAGCGTGTGGAAACAAACTTTGGGTAGCACCTTTAACTGACTGAACTATTTATATAGAGTGATATTTCATTTACTAAATAATGATGGACGCTTATATCCATCCATGTTGATGGTACATTGTTGCTGCCAACCCGCAATCATGAAAGGGATGTCAGTTATTCATAACATCCAATTTCAAATGAAATTATTTGATTATAAATGACCAAAAATGCAAGCCATATCAACAATTTGTTTTTTGAAGAAAAGGAATAAGAAAGTTTTAAAATATAGTGGACAGAATTCACACCTGTTTAAATTTGCAAGGCTTGACAATCCAGACTTCTCGTTCGACTGCTCTCTGTAAACAAACCTATTATAATCATGCCACGTTTTTTTCTGCACCAACTACAAAAACTAATATAAAAGGTCCTTGTGTGCTTACATAGCTAACAAAAGAATGAGTGATTACAGCTATAGTCTTGCTGTGTACCAAAAAAAGAAGAAGAAGAAGAAGAAGCTGATTCATGAAATAGGAGCTAACAACTTCATCACCAAAGTAAGAAATATTAAACTCTAAATGTACTAACTAAAAATCCTCGTCTCATTTTTCAAAAAATTATGCAACATTCAAATTAAGTCAAAAATCTGAGGCTATCATGTATAGCATACAAAAGAAAACAAAACTGGTACTTTATAAACTAACTATGCAAATGCGTGTGGTACCAGCTTCATGCTTGCAACATTCATTCGTGATGAAGCTGCAGTCCTACATATTTTGCCTTTTGTTCTGCAATTATGTAACAATTGTTCATTTGAAATTATATTTCAACTTATTCCAAATTATGTAACAATTGTTCATTTGAAATTTTCAAATACATGCCATTTTGACAACCGTTTAAATATATACCAGATACACACTGGTGTTACATCTAGATGCATAAAAAATTAAAGATTTAATGACTTGGAATGAATTTAATATTGTTAGTATCACTCATTCTAGTTACTTTTTAAGACATATTTTATTTAGATTTTAACCATCCAACCCATTAGTTATTCAAATCCACGTTTGTATAGTATCCAATACAACATCAACTGTTAACTTTGATTAGTCCTTCATTTATGCCATTGCAATAGCACGTCCAAGTTTGAATGAGCTTTAAGACGTGCAAATACAAGCAATTTAGACAAGGACACATATGCATACCATACCAGGAAATATATTACAAAAAAATAACAATCATATTGAGGCTTATTTCCCTTTTATCACAATCAGAGAAGCACCAAATAGTCAAACAAATTTGACTGTTGTGATCTTTTAGACCATGAATAACATGTTCATCTAAGACCGATAGTATGATCAATCAATTTGCAACAATTCAAAGTGCAAATAATGAGCAACAACAAACATATGCAAACCTCCATTGTTCGGACGATACCTCAAACCTTTGTTAGCACGAATTGCTTAACAAAATTTAGCAATTATCCATGCAATGGTGATAATTACTAACAAAACTAAACCACTTAAATTAGATAATAGCAGGCTCCTCAAGGATGTACAATATTATATTGACTCAAAAACAACTAAACAATTCAAAAAAACCGCTAATTACAGTTTACAATATTATAGCGACCAAAACTAAACCATTCGAAGTAACTAAAAAACTACAATTCAATTTGCTCTAAATAACAAAAACTAAGGCAATGTTGGCTATTTGTAAGGGTTTGCTTAAGAGATAAATTGTCTAAGTCAGAACCAACCATGATTGATTTGAGTGCTATAAGCTGTTTTGAAAATAGGAAACGAACAACATGAGGCTAAAATATTCAGATAAGGTGAGCGTACTTAACAGGTAAACTAATATTAAAATTTATACACTTGCTTATGCATCAACATGATTGATTTAAGTAATAACATGCGACCACTTTATTGAATCAGCGGGTTCAGCTATTTATACTCAAGCACGTAATTATGCCACAGATTACTTATACTGCTTATGCATCAAGTGCATCAAACACATATAACTACAATTAGTAAATAATACAAGTAAAAATGGTACCATCTTGTTTTGATTGTATGTAGCAGGATATATGTTTATAATGAAACTGCTAAACAGTGGAGATTTTGAATTTTTTTACCACTTTCTTCAGGAGGCTATTGAATACTGTCTTAAAGTACTGTAAAAAAGTTTCCATACAATTATTGTGAAATAACCCATTACTGAATGATGCATCTAAACATTGATTTTTCTTACAGTAAAAGTAGCATAAACAATGGTTCAAACAAACTAATAGACAACAAAATAATGAAATATCGGTCCATGTGTGAACCACATATAAACATCTGGCATCATAAATGTAGGCTAATCGTAATTAGTTTTGAATCTGAGTTCCAAAATATTTATACCTGTTTGAAATCAGCTACCTGGCATCATACTGTATGATCTATCAGCCTTTGTATTAGAAGTATAGTATAAATTGCCAAGACAAAACGTATGATCTATCAAAATATGTCCTTCGGTGTTATACGAGAAAGAAACTGATATGCATAACTAATTTAATCATACCATAAATGCATAAAATTGAGCAAAAAAAATAACAAGACACCATTATTTCCTATAGAGTGGAAAAGCATATTAGCATTACTTTACATATTAATGCAATAAGATCTGGAAAATATAAATGATTTTAAGATGAAATTTTTTTTACTTTTTTTCTATAAGATGTAATTGATAAATTATGGCAATAACATCTTACGTAATCTATATGGAACAAAGTAATATGGTAAACACAACTTAAAATTTATTTTACTAGCATCATCAAAAATTTACTTAGCCACATTGGAAATAAATAAATTTTATAATAAATCAAAAGAATTGTAGATCATACACATATCAAAATAAATTTCGAAATCGCATACCTTGTCCTTCCTCACTTCACAGTCGATTATCAATAGCTCAGATTTTCCCTTTTTCTCTTCTTTCTATGAAAAAACCACGTATCTGCCAATCGAAACAAAGTTACGATTAAATTAATTAATGTCGATTTTAGGAAATATACATCGATGTATAATAGATCGGAGAAAACTAAACATTGTTATCTTCGAAGTTTAACACAGCGTTGGCAGATTTTGACAAGAAAATGGATGCAAGATTTAGGGTTTATGTGGAATTTGAGCATCGTGTTTGCTTAAGGGACGGAGAGTAAAGTGAAATTTAAGATGATTTCACGAAGAACGCAACAAAAGGAAGGAAACGCGATTTGAGGAAGAAAGAAGGAAAGGACGGAAAAAAGATTATTGTTAAGCAGAAATTATGCCTAAATTTATTGCCTCAGGCAATTTGATTTTTTCTCCTATAGTAGACAAACCTTCCTAACGGTCAATTTGATAAACGTACTACTTTTACGTTATGTTAGAATTGAAATATGAACCATTAGAAAAGAGTTGTCAATAAAAATTACATTTTTATTGTAATATGAATCATTAGAAAGTGTAAACAATAAAGATTGCATTTTTGTTATAATGGGAATCATTTTTGTTGGAATGAAATAGATTAAGCAAAAATTTCATTTTTGCTAAACAGAAATTTGTATACAAAAAAACCATTCTTTATTTGTCATTGAAATACATAGAATGATGTAAGCACATAAAACATTCTTTTATATGTTATGAGAACATATAGAAAAAGGTAAACAAATAAAATATTCTTTTATTTGTCATTAAGAGAATATAGAAATGTTAGGTTAGCTAAAAATATCATTTTATTGAAAGGGGCATATTTAACAAATTAAGAATTGTTAAATTATAATTGTCAGGTTTAACAAATTAGAATTGTCAAATTATGTTAATGATAAAATTTACAATTTTCATCGTACATGTAGAAAGGACTAAATACATACATCTTTGTCATTTAAAAAGAGTGAAACTAAAAATTTACATTTTTGGGTCATTAAATAGGATAAAAACAAGATATACGTTTTTGGCAGTTGAAAAGGATTAAATAAACATTTTTGTTCATTTAAGAGAATTTTTTTTTTTCATTTAAGTGAAACAAACATTTTGTTCATTGAAAAGGATTAAACAAAAGTAGACATTTTTGTTTATCAAAAGAGTTTAAAAAGTGCATTTTTATTCACAATTTAGATGTGAATAAAAACTTGGAATTTAAAAAGCACCTTTTTATTTACATTCTTGTTGTAAATAAAAACATGATTTAGAAGAGTACATTTTTGTTAGCCTACTTTGTGAACTAGGCTACACAAAGAGCGAACAGTGAGAAAGCCACCAATCAGTTTGGATCGGAGGGAGATGACGCAAGAAAAAAGTAGAGATCGAAGACGTAGAAACCATATCGCTTCGGATCGGAGAAGTACGTCAGCAGTATTAAAAGATAGCAAGTGGTTGTCTCGGTTTGGATAGGAGAAACATTTTAGCTGCATCGGTAGAAAGCAAACACTCTCACCGGATCGGAGGCCCCGATCCGAACCCCTTTTCCCTTTGAATCTGTAACCGTTGTTACGCATATCACCCGAAGATTCGGACTAGGCCTGACCATTTCTCCCACGATCTCCCACTAAACCAATGCGTTGTCGTCATCTTGGAGCCTCCAAACCCGACTCTCAAAGGATGGGTGCCACGCAATTCCGAACGGGAGCCACTTCAAAGAGATTTTCCACCTATAAATACATCATCTAGGGGCATTTGAAAGGATCTTTTGGCAAATTCTCAGTTCTTACTTCCTCCATAGCCGAATTCTGCAATCATATTCAAATAAAAATCATCTCTTAAAGTCTATATTTGAGATATTTGAGTGAGTTTATGCATTGTAATTGCGAAGTTGAGTGAGAATTATTGTTGTCTTTGTATTCAAATCATCAAATAAAAGAAAAAAAAGTGGACGTAGGCTCCTTAACACCGAACCACTATAAATCGTGTGTTCTTTACTACTTTTTGATTCTATTTCATTTAAATCATAACTAATTTGGGTGTTAGAACCAATTTTTGGTCTAACATTTTGGTGCTTTCACTGAGAACTTTCGAATTCTCAGCTTTTTCGGGATTATCATTCTACTATTTGGACTTTCAAGTTCAAAGAAGTTAATCCCTTCTCTCTGACATCTTTCAGTACTTGTTGACTAACCGTTGAAGAATCAAGTGTTATGGCTAAGACCAAAGGAAAAGAAGTGCAAGGTGTAAGGGGAAATGATTCTAGAGAAGGTCAGCAAGCTATCGTGTTAACATGGTCACGCGCTCAAAGCTCTGGAGCAGATCATTCCAATCAGGAGGAAACGAACCAGATCGTGTAAACAACGATCCGAACTGATGATCTGATCTGAACTGATGATCCGATCCGAGCTGACGATCCGATCTGAACCGATGATGTCGGGGGCTCTCACTCTCTCCATCCGAACCACCCAGACCAGGCTGTTGTGAACCGATCCGATCCGAATCAGAATGAAGCCGGAACTTCTACTCGAGCTCCCTCCAATGCTCCGATTCCAGCCACGACGACTAATGTTCAGCCTAATCCATCAGCACCCATTACTCAGGGAGACTTTTCACGTTTTCTTGACATGCTTCAGAGCACCAAAGAAGCATTGAAAGCCCAAAGGCGTGACAATCTTCGCATGCAGGAAAACATGATCACTATGCGTAGAGAACTGCAGGAGCTCCGGAGGCAGAAGTCTCCTTCCCCGACACGTCGTCTTACTACAGATGATTCGTCTTCTTCGGAGGAGGAGTGCCCTCGCGAAAGGAGGCTGCTTGAATGACCTCAGAATCTAGACCAATTGACTATTGGATCTTTAGGATCCCGAGAAGATGCTGCTTGTGCATTGGGCCCTGATGACCCGAGCCTACAACAACCTATGTTGCTGGCCATGCGTGGATCCCTCGTCTTACCCAGAGATCCTAATATTACCAACCCCACGCAGCAACAGCTTCTCCAACCTCTACCTCCCGAGATCGACCGGGAGCACAAAGAGCAACGTAGAGCAGCTGCCGCCAGAAACAGGAGGTTGTCTCTTGAGCAAGAACCCAGGGGCAACCCGAACATCAGATCAAGAGAGCCTGTGCAGACATTAACAAATGCCGATGCATGGGCAATGGTGCGTAAGATAATGTACAAAAGCCAGCACTATACTAATGAAGACTGGGGCATTGAACGAAGTCATACCCCCTTCACAGATGACATACTGAATTTCCAGTTCCCCCGGCGATTCAACTTGCCTCAGATGGATCGGTATTCAGGAAGAACAGATCCAAGGCAGCATCTGATGAGATATGCATGGTTCATGAATGCGGCAGCAGCTCCAGACGCCGTAAAATGCAAAGCTTTTCCAATTTATCTTGAAGATGTAGTGTTAATGTGGTTCACTCGACTTCCTCCTCGGTTGATGTCAAATTTCATGGAATTAAGTGAGCGTTTCATGAATCAGTTTCGACTCCATGCCCAAAAGTCCAAGACCGTCATAGAATTGTCACGGATTAAACAGGGCCTTGGAGAATCTTTGAAGTCATATTTGGATCGCTTCAACTTGGTCGTCACTGAAGTCACTGATCCCCATGAGCCCACTATTCTGATCGCCTTGATAGAAGGAGTAGATCCCGACACAGGGTTCGGGGATTACTTGGCCGGAGAACCACCTCCTATAAGAGAATTGTTCCATGAAAAGGCTAATGTTCGCCTAAGGCGGGAAGAAGATAAGGCAAATCAAAAGAGAAAGTCTGAAGGGGCCTCAAAGGAAGGTGTCCAGAGTAATGTCACTGTGAAACAGTCTGGTGACAGTTCAGGAAAAGTGGAAGTAAATGTTGGCAACCAAAGTGGTGGTAATAGCAACAGAAATGGGAATGGCAATAGAAGGAACAAAAGCCGAGGGAATAACTCTAATAAAAGACCCAGATTCCAAAATTTTGAAAATTACACGCCGTTAAATGACACATTAGAGAACATTTACCTAGATACATACAGCATATTACAATAAAAAAAACCACCACCTAGGGATTCTACTGAGAAGGAGATTGAAACAGGAAAATTTTGCTTGTTTCATGGTACACACGGTCATTCCACCAATGAATGCCGTCATTTGAGGGATATCGTCGAAAAATTGCTGCGAGAAGGGAAGTTGGATGAGTACAAAGCCGCCCCGAGGGGCAGAGGGCAAGGGGGACAAGCCCCGAATCAAGAACAACCTACTTCAAAACCCACAGCTCAGCAAAAAGGTAAGAGGATCGTCATTAACTCCATTATAGGCGGGCCTCACTTGGTTGGTCGTAGTTTTAATGCAATGTACCAGTACGTCAACGCCGCCAAGCATTATGAAGTAGGAGAATGCAGCAGCCTTGAAGACGTCACTCCAATAAAGCAGCAAAAAACGATGTCCGATGATGTCGTATTCCGCAATAGAGACGAGTTTGGAGTTCAATCTCCAACCGACGATCCATTAGTGATAACCACGACAATTGGCCCCGCTTTAGTCCATAAGGTGTTAGTGGACAATGGAAGCTCGGTCAATATCATCTTCAAGGGAGCTTTCGAACAAATGAGGCTCGAAGCAAAAGACTTAAAGCCATGTCAAGGATGGATACGTGGTTTTAACGGAGTATCTACAGCTTCAATAGGTTTTGTGGAATTACCAGTCACACTAGGACAGGGAGACCGCCAGAGAGTAAGGATCCTGCCGTTTGTAGTTCTGGATTTGGAGTCGCCTTATAATGCCTTCCTAGGCCGACCAGCCCTTGCCGAATTTAAGGCATGTATTGCACCTTGGTGTTTGCTGCTAAAATTCCCGACTGACTCGGGAGTTGGGATGATGAGGGGCGACCAAGCTACGGGACGAGCTTGTTACGTGGCAGAGTTAAAGATGTCAATGAAGGGGTTGGATATAGATGCTAAAGACGATTCCACCCCTCCAAGGGAGGCCTCAACATAGCAATTAAGGGGTCCTGCCCCAAGAGAGTCGCCCTCAGACGTTCTCGAAGACATAGATCCTAGAGAGGATAGAGGACCCGGGGACATGAAGGCAACTCCCAACGAAATAACAATTGACATACCTATTGATGAAACTGATCCAATAAAAGTACTAAAGATCGGCTCGCAACTAGATCCAGTTAGAGCAAGGGAATTGGCTGATTTCTTGAAGGCATATCTGGATGTGTTTGCCTAGACTCACGCTGACATGTGTGATATTTCACCTACCATCATGAGCCACTCTTTGTGTATCAATCCAAAGCACCCACTAGTCAAGCAGAAGAGACGGATGTTAGGCCCAGAGCGGTCGGCAACTTTGAAAGAAGAAGTAGAAAAATTAAAAGGTAATGGATTCATTAAGGATTCAAAATATCCCGACCGGATATCGAATCCTGTCCTGGTCCAAAAGTCAAATGGGAAGTGGAGAACATGCATCGACTTTTTTGATTTGAACAAAGCTTGCCCGAAGGATAGCTTTCATCTCCCCAGGATTGATCGACTAGTAGATTCAACTGCCGGGCATGAACTCTTATCCTTTATGGACGCCTATTCTGGGTACAATCAAATTCCCATTCACATACCAGATCAAAAGCATACAAGCTTTATTACAGACTTGGGATTGTATTGTTACGTGGTAATGCCATTCGGGTTAAAAAATGCGGGAGCCACATACCAGCGCCTGGTCAACTGCATGTTCTACAATCAAATCGGGAAAACCATGGAAGTGTACATGGATGATATGCTCGTGAAGTCCAAGCAATCTCCCGATCATACGAAGGACTTGGCAGAAATGTTCGGCATACTACGACGGTATGGGATGAAGTTTAACCCCTTGAAGTGTTCTTTTGGTGTGGCGTCATGCAAGTTCCTCGGCTTTATCGTGAGTTCCAAAGGAATTGAAATCAATCTGGACCAAATAGCAGCAATCCGGAACATAAAGGAGCCGCGGAAGATCAAGGATGTTCAAAGCTTAGCCGGCAAGGTTGCAGCACTAGGCAGGTTCATCTCCAAGGCAACAGACAAGTGTGTACTTTCTTCGATCTCATAAAACGGAGAAAGCGAAATTTTGAGTGGACTCCTGACTGTGTGGAAACATTCCAGAATTTGATAGATTTCTTAGAAAAGCCTCCAATATTATCAAAGCCTGTGCAACAGGAGGATTTGTTCATTTACTTGGAAGTATCAGCTCACGCCGTCAGTGCAGCATTAGTACGTGAAGAGGATAAAGTCCAGAAACCTGTGTATTACGTAAGTAAAAAACTAGCTGCTGCAGAATGTAATTATCCGAAGATAGAGAAGCTTTCTTATAGCCTCCTGATTGCCTCCCGCAAACTCCGCCATTACTTCCAAGCACACCCGATAATTATATATACCGATCAGCCTTTGAGAAAAGTGCTGCAGAATCCTGAAGCATCGGGGCGATTACTCAAATGGAATATCGAGCTGAGTCAGTTTGATCTGAACTTTTAGCCATGAAGATCAATAAGGGGGCAGGCCTTGGCTGACTTCATAGCTGAATTTACAGTTCCTGAAGAAGAAGAAACGATGGGCGACAAGATAGTTACTTTGGATCAAGAGTTGGAGCTCAGTCCGTGGAGACTATATACGGACGGAGCCAAGAACGATAGAAAGTCCGGCGCCAGAGTTGTTTTAATATCTCCTAAAGGGCGATCTATTTATTATGCATTACGGTTGGAATTTACTGCTACTAACAATGATTCCGAGTATGAAGCCCTGATTGCCGGGCTGAGACTCACCAAAGATTTGGAAGTGAAGACACTAGATATATATTGTGATTCCAAGACAGTTGTATGTCAAGTTCAAGAAGAATTTGCTGCTAAAGGACCTCGACTCAGTGCTTATCTCAAAAAGGTAAAGGATTTATTGGAAGGATTGGAGCATTACAGCATAACACACATTCCAAAAACGGAAAATCAGAAAGCAGATCGACTAGCGAAACTAGCAAGTTCTGATAACCCTAAAGAAACCGAAATGGTCCCGATCGAGGCATCGGAATCACCAAGCTTCGACCTAATGGAAGCAGAGCTAGCCTTGGAAGTCGAACCAGAAAGAGAATCCTAGATGACATCAATTAAGAATTTTCTCAAGGACGGAACCCTCCTGTTAAAAAAGAGCGAAAGACGAGTTGTAATACGCAAGGCTGCAAGATACGTGTTACAGGACGACGTCCTTTATCGTCAAGGGTTTTTCAATGCCCCTATTGCGGTGTATCGCACACGACGACATTAAACGTGTACTGCGAGAAGTGCACGAAGGTGAGTGTGGAGATCACACTGGGGGTCAAACCCTGGCAAAGAAAATATTACGGTACGGATTTTTCTGGCCTACCGTGAATAAAGACGCGGTTGATTATTAACGACGCTGCGATAGATGTCCAAGATATTTCAAAGTTCCCAGAGCACCTCCGACTCAGGTCAAGTCGATGGTAAGTCTGTAGCCGTTTGCCATGTGGGGAATTGACATTATTGGAGTGCTACCTATTGCCAGAGGAGGAGCTAAATATGCAATCATTGCCATGGACTACTTCACAAAGTGTGTGGAAGCTGAACCTCTAACAACCATCACGGCAAGGAAAGTGATCAGTTTTGTGGTAAGAAACATTATTTGTCGATTTGGGATACCGAAGACCATCATATATGATAATGGGACGTAGTGTGACGATCCCAAAATCCGAGGGGCGGTATTAAGGATAATCATCGGGAAATAACACATTAATCATCAAAGCAGAGTACAGATAATAGCAGAAACAATAAATAAAATAATTTTACATGGATATGACAGCGGAATCACAACATGTAGGAATATCAGAATAGCATAACGTGGGATATACTTAGTAAAAAGAGAGGGAAGTGATCAGTCATCATCGCCAGAGGCGGAATACATACATGCAGTGACATAATAAGAGTATCAGTCTACATCGCCGAAGGCGGAATACATATACATATAGTGAGAAATACGGAAAGTAAATCAGTCTGCATCGCCAGTGGCGGAATCATAATATAAATACAGTAATAGCGGAAAATATCTAAGTCATCTCTATGAAGTCAGCCTTGCCATGAGCCAAAAGTGCATGCTATGCAGCAGTGCAGAACCAAAAACCACCTGTCACCTGTGTACTAGGCTGCCCGTGTGAAAATAAGGGCACCCGCGTTTGCAAAGTGAAACAAACAACGAGTCAGTCATGGGGACTGGTATGAGGAATCTATTTAACAGTTTAACAATAGTAATAGCAAATCATAGGACCACGCCACTTTCGCAGAACGGGTTTACTCCAGTGATTGCTAGTGCATTTAAAATAGAGTAAATTCTCTTAAAACAACGCAGTGCTTTTAGAAAGAATGAAGCCATTATAAGACTCAGGTCCCATCACACAATGCAACGCAAGCCGGAGGATAGAGTTTTACCTTATAATAGCCAAATATGCTTGATACGTATAAAGCAAAATCATTTGATATTATTACTAGTGCATATATGTTTCAAAAACGAATAGCATCATAAATATCAATCATAGGCGGCATAGCTACCATCTACTATGTCTCCATACTAGTTCTACAATCAAATCCGTTATCTCGTATTGGAAATTGGATTTCCGTCATGAGTCGAGGCAAGGGGCAAGCTCCTCTCCGCTTCGAGACACTCTAGCAAATGCCTCAGGACTACGCACACTGGGTAACCCCTGGATGCTTCAGGGCCGGTCCTCACTTACGTTAGAGGATTAGTATTCCTGAACACACGTTTCCCGGTCCTTACAGACCTATAATCGAGGCGCCTCGCATTCCAACAACCACAAAGGTGAAAAGTAGATAAATATGTCAGGGCTGGTAAGTCACTGACACCACCATAGCTAGAAAGAAACGTCGTGCTCTCCCTGCAGTCCATATCCCGTTTTTAACTCATACCGGGGTGTGAGGTTCGCGAATCTACGAAATACACAAAGCTAGGCCACGTAGACCTTGCTTTGATCATCATCCACAAGGCTTTGCTTTGCAACAGAAGCCTTGATCACAGCATCTTGGCATGCCACATAGGCAGTCCACTCCATACGATTGATTTCCATCGATATATAACCTCTAAGCTCGTACGTCTCAGAGAAGGGCGTTAAGCAAGAGAATAAATTCTCCGCCGCCAAACAGATATATATTTAACAGAGATCAATCAGTATAGAACAAAATCCAATGTCAGACATACAGTCCATTTACAAGTCCGTCCTGGGTCTGAACGAAATCGGAGGCGTCAAATTCCTCGTATATCCGTCCAATCAACATATACGTTCAGACGGCTACTACTTCCGTCCCTTTCCGGTAGCTACTCCGGTTAGGAACCTCAGTAGCGCCCCTCCAACCGATACGAAGATCGTCGGTCTTGAATCGTCTTTGCATTTCCAATTCGAATCGCTCGATGAATTATTTGAAATGAGGGTTAGCTCGGCCTTTTCAAATAATTCACGTCAATAGAATTTAAATCGATTCTTTATATGGTTATATTATTCGACATCCATCTTTCAGTTATTTAGTGTTATTTTCATGTCATACACATACAACCATCAAATATCAAACAATTCAATCCCAATTGGTTTATTTGCAACCTATGTTGCTTATAATATTTTATAACAATTTTTCGCCATTTTTATTTATTTAAAAATGGCCATATTTAATTAAACGACGTTTCAGGTCGTTTCGTGTCACTGGCGCTGTTTTTCCCTTAATTTGTTTTACACATATCGGAAAATCTAACCGTTGGATTTCTACAAAGTCTATATCAGTGGGAAGGTATTCCCAAAGCGAACCCAACGGTTCCAGTTTCGTGAGAATCCGACGGTCGGATCTTCCACACTAGTCGTTTGAAGTTACGGTTTCAAAATTCGAACTGCAGCGTCGTTATTCGATTAAATTTAATTATATTTATATTTATATATAAATATAAACGATTCTGGCGCTGTTTTTCTTCAGATTTGAATTAAACATTCCGGACAATCCAACCGTTGGATTTTCACAAGGTTGGTGCCGTTGGAAAGATATTTCCAAGGCGAACCCAGCGGTTGCGGTTTCGGGAAAATCCGATGGTCGGATTTCTCGTACTAATCATTTCAAATTTCGATTCCGAAACGCGAACTGCACGGCCTCTATTCCTTTTAATTTTATTTATATTTATATATATAAATATAGTTCAATCTATAGTTTCAACTATAGTTTCTTTTATATTTTCAACTTCGTTTTCACTTCAAATATTTCACTAACGCCTTAATATTTCGAAAAATTTCGCCATAACCTCCTTTGTACGGGGAGGGGTTTGGAAATTTATTGGGCCGTATTAGGTACCCAATAAATCCTAAAAAGCATTCACATATTTTTAGTGATATATTCTGGTGTTTACGGGGGAGCATGTACTGATAATCACTCCAGAGAATAAATTCCCGTCACCCCGTTTCCGTGTGGAAATAAATAGTCCATGTGCCGTATCTAATAACTAGAGCGACGTGATTATTGTCAACTCTAGACCCGTGTGGGGTTTTTATTAATCTGGCAGTTTATCGTTATAATTTATATAGTCCATATCAGTCATCAGTTCAACCTGTAGTACTTAGTCATCGCCATACAAGCCTCTTGCTTGTATGGTAAATCTTCCACCTCGTCACACAAGCTCCAATTGCTTATGTGGGATATGATGAAGTATGCCTATCATCAAGAAGTATGCCATGTAGTGTAGTTCAAAATTAACTGTTACTATCCTATGGCGTTGTTTATTATTTCACACAGAAACACCAGCACTCCGCATCCAATGGCATTCACAGGAGTTGATATATAAATAAAATTGCGCAGCCAACTCATCAAGGTTTACCTATTTGTCGGGCACGCAAATAATTTCTTTACTCTACAGCTAATCCATTTTTCCTGTTCAACACATGTATATATATGCAGAACAAAGCTAAAAATAATATTCCTAGCAAACTATTATTTATTTCAACACGTGTGTATTTTTAACTAAGCATATACATGATAAAAGGAATATTTTTATCATCAAAAATATTTATTCGACACATGTGTATTTTTAACTAAGCGTATACATGATAAAAGGAATATTTTTATCATCAAAAATATTTATTCGACACATGTGTATTTTTAACTAAGCGTATACATGATAAAAGGAATATTTTTATCATCAAAAATATTTATTCGACACATGTGTATTTTTAACTAAGCGTATACATGATAAAAGGAATATTTTTATCATCAAAAATATTTATTCGACACATGTGTATTTTTAACTAAGCGTATACATGATAAAAGGAATATTTTTATCATCAAAAATATTTATTCGACACATGTGTATTTTTAACACTTCATATTTATCATAAAAATATAGTTTTCAATGTCGATTCATTTTATTTTTAAAAGATGATAACATTCAACACATGAACTTCAACTCAACGAATGAATTGGAATTCAACACATGAATATTCTATATAGTTTGTATATATATAAAAAATGTGATTTTTATTACTAAAGCCATTTGTTTAAATTCGAATAATATTCAACACATGAATTTCAACTCAACGAATGAATTGGCAACTCAACACATGAATATTCGATATCGTTTGTATATATATAAAAATGTGATTTTTATTACTAAAACCATTTGTTTAAATTCGAATAATATTCAACACATGATTTTCAACTCAACGAATGAATTGGCAACTCAACACATGAATATTCGATATCGTTTGTATATATATAAAAATGTGATTTTTATTACTAAAGCCATTTGTTTAAATTCGAATAATATTCAACACATGAATTTCAACTCAACGAATGAATTGGCAACTCAACACATGAATATTCGATATCGTTTGTATATATATAAAAATGTGATTTTTATTACTAAAGCCATTTGTTTAAATTCGAATAATATTCAACACATGAATTTCAACTCAACGAATGAATTGCAACTCAACACATGAATATTCGATATAGTTGCAAATAATTCAATGCATAAAAATTATTCTAACATATAAATATTTCAGAAAATTTCGGCAGCATAACGGCAGGGTAGTTAAAACCGGGACCGTCCCTAGTACGGCTCCTCGCTCTACCTTAAAACCTCGCGGTTTTTGACAATGGGGATCATGCATCTAGTTCGCACGCAGGCGGCATGTTTTATTTTCAATTCCACAATCCTATTCTATTTTGTTTCAACCACAAAGGTATTTTTCAACCACAAAGGTATTTTTCAACCATAAAGGTATTTTTCAACCACAATATCAACCACAAACAATTATTTCCAACCATTCGTCATACCATATAATATCACGTCAAACACAAGCAATAAATATCGTCCATGGTCTGTGGACGAGGGGAGTATATATATATATAATATAATAATTCAATTGCATTTCATCACAATTCAAAGCATATATGTTTCAAACAACGCTTGTAAAATTTATACATCGCTAATATAACTTATACAACACATGTACATGAGGTATACAATGCGTATATAATTTACACTTCGCTTATATAATTTATACAACGCGATTTCATTCACACAAATAGTTTAGATTCCTCACATTGGTTCTTGCGGTGCTAAAAATCGTAGGAAGGTCAGAAAAATCCGCGGCTTCTTCTAGGATGTAGAGAGCCTCCTTGCGGTCACGGTATCTCCTGTTTCATCGAATTTCGTTGAAGAACGAAAAAGATATTATTTTTCAAAGTTTTGCAACGCTTTAAAGTGTTAAAACAGTTTAAAATTAAATAACCCGATAGTTTCCAAACCTGTTCAATTCTAGGTTTTGATTTTCCTTTTGATTCGTAGCTCTATAGGACGATCAGGCTGTTGGACGTCGTCGAGGGAGGAAAGAGCTTCCTAGCGGTGGTTGTCTGAGGCGATGCGATGGCGAATCCAGGCGGCGGCGGCTCCAGGAAGGCGGCGACTTTGAAGAGCTCGAACTCGTCGATGGCAGCTCTGTTGATGACGAGGCTATGTCGGATGTGGAGAGGGGAGTACGGTGAGCAAAAGCCTCAACAGTGGTCGGCGGCGAAGCGGCCTCTGGCGATCGGAAAAAGGAGGGGAAGCGGCGAGCTACGGGGATCGTTCTTTTCGCCTGGCGGCTTTAGGGTTTAGGTTTTTATTTTTATTTTTTTTTAAAAGAAAATTTCTCATTGGTCAATATTTATAGAAAAATTTTTAAATAGTGTTTTTGCAAACGGACTCCTTTTTAAACCCAACGATTGTCGCCCCTAGCTAAATACCCCCATTCCGGACACAATGGGATATGTTTCGTTGGCCATTTCGACTGTTACAGTCAGTTATTTTTCAATTTAAAATATAAAACATTCGATATTTAATTTAAACGTGCATTTCAATTTGCCAGGGCCACAAACTGAATCGAAAAATTCCAGAAAAATAAATCTAGCTTTGTTTTGATGATACGGTCCTAACAAAACCAGTTTCGTCGAATTCTGAGCTCGTTTGAAAAACGGCCATTTTTAGGTCGACCCATTTTAACAGAATTTGACCAAACACGTTATCTTTTGCCCCGCTCACATACTAGCTTCAAAAATTATGAAATTTGAAACCTAGCAATAATTTGACATCCCGGACCCAACAAAAGTGGTTTCGTCGAATTCCGAGGTCATATGCAAAATCTCAATTTTCAAGGGCTATATATACTATATAGCGACCTTTCTGAAAATTCATTTGGCCATAACTTTTGATTTCCGTTATGAAATTTAGATTTTTCAGATTTGTTAGAAAGGTATTGATAAACAGATTTAAATATTTTCAGTTTCGTTAAAATCCGTTATATTTTCCACCCGGTACAATCAGACTTAGTTTGTATTCAAAATTTCAAACTGCCATATCATACCAAATTCTATATTTTATTGAAATAGGCTATTTTAATCATTCAAATTTCTTGTTAATAACCTAATTTAAAAATTTTAAACTGGTTCGCATTTTCCGGGTTATTACAATCTCCCCCACTTAAAACTTTTCGTCCTCGAAAAGGAAATAACGGTTAAGCAGGAAGTAAAATGTAAATGCAAAGTATTGTAAAGGTACCTTGCACCGGAGTTAGTCAGAGATGTCCACTCTGCATTTGGGATAGGCTTGTTTAATGCTTTCCTCAGTTTCCCAAGTACAGTCTCTAGGATCACTACTCCACTGCACTTTGACTAAATGAATCTTTTTCCTCCTTAGCTCTCTAGTTTCTTTGCCAACTATCTTTAATGGCTCTCTCTTGAGTGCTAATTCTGGAGTTATGTCAATATCATGTTGTGCTGCTTCTTCCACAATAAGGTCGGGATCATGAACATGTTTTCTGAGTTGAGATACGTGGAACACATCATGTATACCAGGCAACCAATTAGGTAATGAAACCCTATATGCAAGAGTTCCAATCCGTTCAAGTATAGGAAAGGGACCAATAAATCTCGGTGCCAACTTCCCAGTCTTGCCAAATCTGATTACCCCTCGCATTGGAGAAACTCTTAAATAAACATAATCGCCAACGGCAAACGATATATCCCTTCTTCTCGCATCAGCATAACTTTTCTGTCGGCTCTGTGCGGTTTTTAATCGCTTCTTAATGAAATCGACTTTATCCGATGCTTCTCGAATCATATCGGGCCCTAACACAAGTCTGTTGCCAGGTTCTACCCAACATGCGGGAGATCTGCACGGTCTACCGTATAGTGCTTCAAATGGGGACATTCCCAAACTTGCTTGATAGCTATTGTTGTAAGAGAATTCTGCTAAGTGTAAATGATCTTCCCATGAGCCTCCAAAATCAATAACGCAAGCCCGCATCAAATCTTCTAAAATTCTATTCACCCGCTCAGTTTGGCCGTCTGTCTAAGGGTGATAAGCGGTGCTTAGATTTAATTTGGTTCCCAATTCTTCCTGGAATGCTTCCCAGAATTTGCTAGTGAACAGGGGATCTCTATCGCTGACTATACTGAGCGGTACTCCATGAAGTTTAACTATTTCTTTGAAGTAAATCTGTGCTAGACTTCGAGCCGTTCTGTTGGATCGGACAGGGATAAAATGGGCAGTCTTCGTGAAGCGATCTACGATTACCCATATACTGTCGTTCCCTTTTCTAGTTCTAGGCAGGCCATCAATGAAATCCATCGAGATTTGTTCCCACTTCCATCCAGGAATTTCTAATGGTTGCAATAATCCTGCCAATTTCTGCTGATCACTCTTAACTAGCTGACAAGTGGGGCATCTGCTAACATATAATGAGATATCTCTTTTCATAGCTCTCCACCAGAATGTGCGTTTGATATCGTTATACATCTTGCTCACACCGGGATGGATACTTAACTTGGATTTGTGGCACTCATCTAGTATTTCTCTTCTGAGCTCAGGAAGGTTTGGGATGCAAATTCTACCCTTTAATCTTAGAACCCCTTGGTCATCAAGTCGAAAACTTGTGGATTCACCTCCTTTGATTCTTTGACTGATTCTTTGAATAAATTCATCGTCTTTCTGAAGAGTCGAGATCCTGTCTATTAATGAAGACGTGATGACAAAACTGGCGATGATTTCATTCTTTCTGCTGAGCGCATCTGCTACAACATTGGCTTTCCCTGGAGTGTATATAATTTCAAAATCGTATGCTGCAAGGAATTCTAACCAATGCTGTTGTCTCAAGTTTAAATCTTTCTGGGTGAACAGGTATTTCAAGGATTGATGATCGGTGTATAGTTCGAATTTCTCGCCCAATAAATAATGCCTCCATATTCTTAAAGCAAACACGATAGCTAATAACTCAAGATCATGAGTAGCATAGTTTCTTTCATGCGGCTTTAGTTGACGGCTGGCATAAGCGATCACTTGGCCTTTTTGCATTAACACTGCGCCTAGCCCTCTAATAGAAGCATCTGTCCATACAGTCAAGTCTTGGTTACCTTCTATTATTGTCAATACCGGAGCGGTTGTCAACTTCAGTTTCAGCTCCTGGAAAGCTTCTTCACATTCAGGAGTCCATTTGAATTTCTCATGCTTCATTGTAAGCTTTGTCAATACTCCTGATATCTTTGAAAAATCCTGAACGAATTTCCGATAATAACTAGCTAATCCAAGGAAACTTCGAACTTCAGTGGGTGTAGTAGGTTGTTTCCAGTTCTGGATCGCTGTAATTTTGCTTGGGTCTACAGCAATTCCTTCTTTTGATACGACGTGGCCAAGGAATTTAACTTCATTCTGCCAGAAGACACACTTAGAAAATTTAGCTTTCAAGACATTTCTTCTTAGAATTTTCAACACTTGTTCTAAATGTTTTGCATGCTCTTCTTCCGACTTAGAGTAGATTAGAATGTCATCGATGAAGACTAGAACAAATTTATTTAATACACCACGGAACACTCTGTTCATAAGATCTACGAAGTAGGCCGGAGCGTTGCACAAACCGAACGGCATTACTAACCATTCGTAGAATAAATCGGGACCCCTGAAGGCTGTCAAAGGAACACAGTCCTCAGCTATACGCAATTGGTGGAAACCTGTAGCTAGGTCCATTCTGGAGAATACGGTTGCTCCATTTAATTGATCTAACAGATCGTCTATTCGGGGCAAAGGATATTTGTTCTTCAGTGTTTGTTTATTGAGATCCCTGTAATCGACGCACAGTCTTAGAGTACCGTCTGATTTAGGGACAAATACCACTGCGGCTCCCCATGCTGAAAAGCTTGGTCTGATCAGACCTTTCCAAAGTAATTCTCGGGTTTGACTACTTAGCTCTTCCTTTTCTTTCGGGGCCATTCTTCTTATTGGGTGAACTACTGGTCGAGCATTCGGAATTAGATCAATTCTAAACTCAATTTCTCTTTGCGGCGGTAAGTTTTCTACTTCTTCAAACACATCCGCATAATTTTTAACGACCGGTATCTTTTCTATTGAAGGGGGAGTAATTTCTAAAGAAGACCAAAATTCCTTTCTACTGATTTCTGAACCATGACATGGTATATATATAGGTCCAAGCTTCGTTTCGACTTTAACGATTCTTTCGGCACATATAACTTCAGCCTTATATTTTGTCAACCAGTCTAATCCCAGTATAATATCAAAGTCGGAGAGGTCCATGACAATTACTTTAAAAGGGAATCGATAACATGAATATGAGGCGGGTACATTACAATATGAGCCGAGAATAGTAGACCCTCCTATCGGATTTTGAACTTTAATTGGTTCTTTAAGCTTCCTTGGATTCAATTTTAACTAATGAACAATATTACCAGAAATGAAGCTACGAGATGCACCGGTATCAAAAAGTACAGAAACAGGAATATTTTTAATGGTAAGGGTACCTCCCAAGACATCGGGTTTACCTGATCCATCAGTGATGGCTGGCGGGGTATTCCCATCATAGACATGGGCCACTTGTGTGCTCTTCTTCAAAGGACATTTCTTGCTATAGTGCCCCTTCTTGTGGCAGTTGTAGCATTCAGCTGAGTCACTGGCCCTTGGCTTCTTTGGGGCTTTGCACACGTTAGAGAAATGACTGGGCTTCCCGCAATTGTAGCAGTTTCCTTTCGGGATCTTTGCGGGTTTTTGAGTAGCGGCCGCGGTAATGCTAGATTCGGGTTGGTCAGTTGAAGTCTTGCGCTTATTCCCTGCTTGGCTCTTAGCGCGGTCTTGGCTAGCATGTCTCTCATCCATGTCTTCGTAGTTGCAAGCCATCTCTACGAGTTCTGTAAAAGAGAGTTTGATGTTGCTCATAGCTCTATCATGGTATTTGCGCTTCAGCCCAAATATGAATCTCTTATTTTTCGCTTTGTCGGTCAAAACCAGTTCTGGAGCATAGCGCGATAGCTGAGTGAACTTATTCAGATAGTCTTGAATAGAGAGGTCTCCTTGCTGGAGATTAGCGAATTGCTCCCGCATCCTCTCAAGAGCTTGTTCCGGCACAAACTTCTCATTGAATAAAGTCTTGAACTGCTCCCAAGTCCGGATAGTACCAGCTGCATCCCCAGAAGTAATGGCATCCCACCACAACTCTGCCTCTTCCTGAAGAAGCCAAATGCCAAGTCGGGCTTTATTGTTAGTTCCCATGCCTATACCTTCGAAGATTTTCTCACAGGTTTTCAGCCAAGCGATAGCTTCGGTCACTGTGCCAGTGCCAGTAAAAGGTTTCCCTCCAAGATTTCTGTACCTCTTTGCTACTTTGTCGAGCTCAAAGTCTTCCGGTGCTGGTGGTTGAATAATAGGGATCTCCACAGCTACGGGGATATTCCCCCGTCCTCCTGCTGCATCTCCTCGGCCTCCACGGCCACCTCTAGCTGCTGCTGCTCGTGTAGCCATCTAAGAGTACTGTATAAGCAAGAAAAGAGTCAAGCTCACAGATTTGATATATTCATAAATGATAAAGCAAGGGAATACAAGGAAAGATAATGATGATGTACTGATCAGATTGTTTTGCTAATCTGTTTAGCTCATTCTAGGATATTGCTAATCCTATCTCTAATGAGCTACTCGCATTAGAACACTACTGATTCTATTCTGACGAGGTGTTTAATGTGTTAGATCCCGGAACTAAGGTTAACCAAAGCTCTGATACCAACTGTGACGATCCCAAAATCCGAGGGGTGGTATTAAGGATAATCATCGGGAAATAACACATTAATCATCAAAGCAGAGTACAGATAATAGCAGAAACAATAAATAAAATAATTTTACATGGATATGACAGCGGAATCACAACATGTAGGAATATCAGAATAGCATAATGTGGGATATACTTAGTAAAAAGAGAGGGAAGTGATCAGTCATCATCGCCAGAGGCGGAATACATACATGCAGTGACATAATAAGAGTATCAGTCTACATCGCCGAAGGCGGAATACATATACATATAGTGAGAAATACGGAAAGTAAATCAGTCTGCATCGCCAGTGGCGGAATCATAATATAAATACAGTAATGGCGGAAAATATCTAAGTCATCTCTATGAAGTCAGCCTCGCCATGAGCCAAAAGTGCATGCTATGCAGCAGTGCAGAACCAAAAACCACCTGTCACCTGTGTACTAGGCTGCCCGTGTGAAAATAAGGGCACCCGCGTTTGCAAAGTGAAACAAACAACGAGTCAGTCATGGGGACTGGTATGAGGAATCTATTTAATAGTTTAACAATAGTAATAGCAAATCATAGGACCACGCCACTTTCGCAGAACGGGTTTACTCCAGTGATTGCTAGTGCATTTAAAATAGAGTAAATTCTCTTAAAACAACGCAATGCTTTTAGAAAGAATGAAGCCATTATAAGACTCAGGTCCCATCACACAATGCAACGCAAGCCGGAGGATAGAGTTTTACCTTATAATAGCCAAATATGCTTGATACGTATAAAGCAAAATCATTTGATATTATTACTAGTGCATATATGTTTCAAAAACGAATAGCATCATAAATATCAATCATAGGCGGCATAGCTACCATCTACTATGTCTCCATACTAGTTCTACAATCAAATCCGTTATCTCGTATTGGAAATTGGATTTCCGTCATGAGTCGAGGCAAGGGGCAAGCTCCTCTCCGCTTCGAGACACTCTAGCAAATGCCTCAGGACTACGCACACTGGGTAACCCCTGGATGCTTCAGGGCCGGTCCTCACTTACGTTAGAGGATTAGTATTCCTGAACACACGTTTCCCAGTCCTTACAGACCTATAATCGAGGCGCCTCGCATTCCAACAACCACAAAGGTGAAAAGTAGATAAATATGTCAGGGCTGGTAAGTCACTGACACCACCATAGCTAGAAAGAAACGTCGTGCTCTCCCTGCAGTCCATATCCTGTTTTTAACTCATACCGGGGTGTGAGGTTCGCGAATCTACGTAATACACAAAGCTAGGTCACGTAGACCTTGCTTTGATCATCATCCACAAGGCTTTTCTTTGAAACAGAAGCCTTGATCACAGCATCTTGGCATGCCACATAGGCAGTCCACTCCATACGATTGATTTCCATCGATATATAACCTCTAAGCTCGTACGTCTCAGAGAAGGGCGTTAAGCAAGAGAATAAATTCTCCGCCGCCAAACAGATATATATTTAACAGAGATCAATCAGTATAGAACAAAATCCAATGTCAGACACACAGTCCATTTACAAGTCCGTCCTGTGTCTGAACGAAACCGGAGGCGTCAAATTCCTCGTATATTCGTCCAATCAACATATACGTTCAGACGGCTACTACTTCCGTCCCTTTCCGGTAGCTACTCCGGTTAGGAACCTCAGTAGCGCCCCTCCAACCGATACGAAGATCGTCGGTCTTGAATCGTCTTTGCATTTCCAATTCGAATCGCTCGATGAATTATTTGAAATGAGGGTTAGCTTGGCCTTTTCAAATAATTCACGTCAATAGAATTTAAATCGATTCTTTATATGGTTATATTATTCGACATCCATCTTTCAGTTATTTAGTGTTATTTTCATGTCATACACATACAACCATCAAATATCAAACAATTCAAGCCCAATTGGTTTATTTGCAACCTATGTTGCTTATAATATTTTATAACAATTTTTCGCCATTTTTATTTATTTAAAAATGGCCATATTTAATTAAACGACGTTTCAGGTCGTTTCGTGTCACTGGCGCTGTTTTTCCCTTAATTTGTTTTACACATATCGGAAAATCTAACCGTTGGATTTCTACAAAGTCTATATCAGTGGGAAGGTATTCCCAAAGCGAACCCAACGGTTCCAGTTTCGTGAGAATCCGACGGTCGGATCTTCCACACTAGTCGTTTGAAGTTACGGTTTCAAAATTCGAACTGCAGCGTCGTTATTCGATTAAATTTAATTATATTTATATTTATATATAAATATAAACGATTCTGGCGCTGTTTTTCTTCAGATTTGAATTAAACATTCCGGACAATCCAACCGTTGGATTTTCACAAGGTTGGTGCCGTTGGAAAGATATTTCCAAGGCGAACCCAGCGGTTGCGGTTTCGGGAAAATCCGATGGTCGGATTTCTCGTACTAATCGTTTCAAATTTCGATTCCGAAACGCGAACTGCACGGCCTCTATTCCTTTTAATTTTATTTATATTTATATATATAAATATAGTTCAATCTATAGTTTCAACTATAGTTTCTTTTATATTTTCAACTTCGTTTTCACTTCAAATATTTCACTAACGCCTTAATATTTCGAAAAATTTCGCCATAACCTCCTTTGTACGGGGAGGGGTTTGGAAATTTATTGGGCCGTATTAGGTACCCAATAAATCCTAAAAAGCATTCACATATTTTTAGTGATATATTCTGGTGTTTACGGGGGAGCATGTACTGATAATCACTCCAGAGAATAAATTCCCGTCACCCCGTTTCCGTGTGGAAATAAATAGTCCATGTGCCGTATCTAATAACTAGAGCGACGTGATTATTGTCAACTCTAGACCCGTGTGGGGTTTTTATTAATCTGGCAGTTTATCGTTATAATTTATATAGTCCATATCAGTCATCAGTTCAACCTGTAGTACTTAGTCATCGCCATACAAGCCTCTTGCTTGTATGGTAAATCTTCCACCTCGTCACACAAGCTCCAATTGCTTATGTGGGATATGATGAAGTATGCCTATCATCAAGAAGTATGCCATGTAGTGTAGTTCAAAATTAATTGTTACTATCCTATGGCGTTGTTTATTATTTCACACAGAAAAACCAGCACTCCGCATCCAATGGCATTCACAGGAGTTGATATATAAATAAAATTGCGCAGCCAACTCATCAAGGTTTACCTATTTGTCGGGCACGCAAATAATTTCTTTACTCTACAGCTAATCCATTTTTCCTGTTCAACACATGTATATATATGCAGAACAAAGCTAAAAATAATATTCCTAGCAAACTATTATTTATTTCAACACGTGTGTATTTTTAACTAAGCATATACATGATAAAAGGAATATTTTTATCATCAAAAATATTTATTCGACACATGTGTATTTTTAACTAAGCGTATACATGATAAAAGGAATATTTTTATCATCAAAAATATTTATTCGACACATGTGTATTTTTAACTAAGCGTATACATGATAAAAGGAATATTTTTATCATCAAAAATATTTATTCGACACATGTGTATTTTTAACTAAGCGTATACATGATAAAAGGAATATTTTTATCATCAAAAATATTTATTCGACACATGTGTATTTTTAACTAAGCGTATACATGATAAAAGGAATATTTTTATCATCAAAAATATTTATTCGACACATGTGTATTTTTAACACTTCATATTTATCATAAAAATATAGTTTTCAATGTCGATTCATTTTATTTTTAAAAGATGATAACATTCAACACATGAACTTCAACTCAACGAATGAATTGGAATTCAACACATGAATATTCTATATAGTTTGTATATATATAAAAAATGTGATTTTTATTACTAAAGCCATTTGTTTAAATTCGAATAATATTCAACACATGAATTTCAACTCAACGAATGAATTGGCAACTCAACACATGAATATTCGATATCGTTTGTATATATATAAAAATGTGATTTTTATTACTAAAACCATTTGTTTAAATTCGAATAATATTCAACACATGAATTTCAACTCAACGAATGAATTCGCAACTCAACACATGAATATTCGATATCGTTTGTATATATATAAAAATGTGATTTTTATTACTAAAGCCATTTGTTTAAATTCGAATAATATTCAACACATGAATTTCAACTCAACGAATGAATTGGCAACTCAACACATGAATATTCGATATCGTTTGTATATATATATAAAAATGTGATTTTTATTACTAAAGCCATTTGTTTAAATTCGAATAATATTCAACACATGAATTTCAACTCAACGAATGAATTGCAACTCAACACATGAATATTCGATATAGTTGCAAATAATTCAATGCATAAAAATTATTCTAACATATAAATATTTCAGAAAATTTCGGCAGCATAACGGCAGGGTAGTTAAAACCGGGACCGTCCCTAGTACGGCTCCTCGCTCTACCTTAAAACCTCGCGGTTTTTGACAATGGGGATCATGCATCTAGTTCGCACGCAGGCGACATGTTTTATTTTCAATTCCACAATCCTATTCTATTTTGTTTCAACCACAAAGGTATTTTTCAACCACAAAGGTATTTTTCAACCATAAAGGTATTTTTCAACCACAATATCAACCACAAACAATTATTTCCAACCATTCGTCATACCATATAATATCACGTCAAACACAAGCAATAAATATCGTCCATGGTCTGTGGACGAGGGGAGTATATATATATATATATATAATATAATAATTCACTTGCATTTCATCACAATTCAAAGCATATATGTTTCAAACAACGCTTGTATAATTTATACATCGCTAATATAACTTATACAACACATGTACATGAGGTATACAATGCGTATATAATTTACACTTCGCTTATATAATTTATACAACGCGATTTCATTCACACAAATAGTTTAGATTCCTCACATTGGTTCTTGCGGTGCTAAAAATCGTAGGAAGGTCAGAAAAATCCGCGGCTTCTTCTAGGATGTAGAGAGCCTCCTTGCGGTCACGGTGTCTCTTGTTTCATCGAATTTCGTTGAAGAACGAAAAAGATATTATTTTTCAAAGTTTTGCAACGCTTTAAAGTGTTAAAACAGTTTAAAATTAAATAACCCGATAGTTTCCAAACCTGTTCAATTCTAGGTTTTGATTTTCCTTTTGATTCGTAGCTCTATAGGACGATCAGGCTGTTGGACGTCGTCGGTGGTTGTCTGAGGCGATGCGATGGCGAATCCAGGCGGCGGCGGCTCCAGGAAGGCGGCGACTTTGAAGAGCTCGAACTCGTCGATGGCAGCTCTGTTGATGACGAGGCTAGGTCGGATGTGGAGAGGGGAGTACGGTGAGCAAAAGCCTCAACAGTGGTCGGCGGCGAAGCGGCCTCTGGCGATCGGAAAAAGGAGGGGAAGCGGCGAGCTACGGGGATCGTTCTTTTCGCCTGGCGGCTTTAGGGTTTAGGTTTTTTTTTTTTTTTTTAAAAGAAAATTTCTCATTGGTCAATATTTATAGAAAAAATTTTAAATAGTGTTTTTGCAAACGGACTCCTTTTTAAACCCAACGACTATCGCCCCTAGCTAAATACCCCCATTCCGGACACAATGGGATATGTTTCGTTGGCCATTTCGACTGTTACAGTCAGTTATTTTTCAATTTAAAATATAAAACATTCGATATTTAATTTAAACGTGCATTTCAATTTGCCAGGGCCACAAACTGAATCGAAAAATTCCAGAAAAATAAATCTAGCTTTGTTTTGACGATACGGTCCTAACAAAACCAGTTTCGTCGAATTCTGAGCTCGTTTGAAAAACGGCCATTTTTAGGTCGACCCATTTTAACAGAATTTGACCAAACACGTTATCTTTTGCCCCGCTCACATACTAGCTTCAAAAATTACGAAATTTGAAACCTAGCAATAATTTGACATCCCGGACCCAACAAAAGTGGTTTCGTCGAATTCCGAGGTCATATGCAAAATCTCAATTTTCAAGGGCTATATATACTATATAGCGACCTTTCTGAAAATTCATTTGGCCATAACTTTTGATTTCCGTTATGAAATTTAGATTTTTCAGATTCGTTAGAAAGGTATTGATAAACAGATTTAAATATTTTCAGTTTCGTTAAAATCCGTTATATTTTCCACCCGGTACAATCAGACTTAGTTTGTATTCAAAATTTCAAACTGCCATATCATACCAAATTCTATATTTTATTGAAATAGGCTATTTTAATCATTCAAATTTCTTGTTAATAACCTAATTTAAAAATTTTAAACTGGTTCACATTTTCCGGGTTATTACACGTAGTTTGACAGCATCGGGTTTAGAAACTTTTGCCAGAAATATAAGATTGATAAACAATACACTTCAGTAGCTCACCCGCAATCAAATGGCCAGGCCGAAGCCATAAACAAAGTCATTAAATCAATTTTGAAGAAGCGGTTGGAGTGGGCCAAAGCTAGATGGGTAGACGAGTTGCCATTAGCTTTGTGGGCCTACAGGACAACCTTTAAGACGACTACCGGCCATACTCCCTATTTACTATCCTTTGGGTCAGAAGCAATGATCCCAATAGAATTAGAAGTCCCTTCTCATCGAGTTGCGTACTATGACCCGATGACGAATAAAGCGCTCCTCCTAGAATCTCTTGATATGATTAAAGAAAAAAGAGATGAAGCCGACTTGCATGCCTCGAGACATCGACATCAAGTAGCATGTTATTATGACCAAAAAGTTCGCTTCAAAACCTTTGAACCAGGAGACCTAGTATTGAAACGAGTCTTCCCGCCGTCGACCCAACTGGGTCCAAAATGGGAAGGGACATTCACCATCCAACGGAAGCTTGATACAGGAGCATTCAAGCTAACGACCGTGGACGGTGAAGAGATTCCCAGAGCTTGGAACGCTCAACACTTACGACGATATCTGAGCTAAATATGAGATGTCATCTCTTTTGTTTCCATAAGTTATGTAAAAAGGCATGACTTGCCTTGAAAAGTCTATTTATGCGAACAAAAGATTATAAAGTGGATGTAGGCTATGACTTAGCTGAACCACTATAAAAATATCGTGTGTCATTTACTTTCCTGCGTTATTTATACAATCGACAATTATACTATCGTGACTGTGAAACACGAAAGATTAAATTAAATTTAAAGTGGGGGATGACCCATATGCAGGAGTAAATAAATGACTATATGTGCGATAAGACACAGAAGAATGGGAAGATGACATTCTTAACTCTAACTCTCAAGAATTGAGAGACAGTATAAAGGATGGGAAGACGATGTCCCCTGAGGCGTGAAGGTGCACCCAGATGAGAGACCGCCTCAGCGAAACTCTAACCTGGTTATAAACTAGGAGAGTATAAAGATGCTAGACAGAATAGGCATCAACGACAAAAGGAATATGGCCCCATCCGAGAATCGGGGGCAATTGGATTTTTGATTTAGTTAACCTTGAATGATTCTTGCTTAGTTATGCAAGATTGACTGGGGGCATATATGCGCATACATATTTCCCCCAACAATGACTTCATTATATGACTTCAATTTGGCATGCGTGTGTATTTTCATTTAAGCACTAAACTAACGACTATCAGGCATTGCAGGAAATAAACCATTTTTATTCATAAACATGTGAGTTTGTACAAGGAAAACAAGCGAAAAAGAAGATGCGAGGGCCGCACTCACTACAACAGTTGCGGACCAATTAAATGCTAAAATAAAACAAAGCACTTCATCACTTGGTCTTTGGAGTGGACTTGGATTTTTTAGCAGCCTTCTGAGCATCCTTCGCCTCTCTTTCAGCTTCAGTCAAAATGCGCTTTGGCTTTTTTCTCCCTGTCACCGAAGTGCTAGAAACGGTTGATTTTTTCCCAGGAGTCGGAACACTGGAATCAAGAGAAGACTTTTTAGCAAACTCTTCTGTAATAGACCTAGTTGAAAGCTTAACAACTAACCTTAATCCAGTGTCCACCATCGCAAGAGGCTTAAGGCTTTCGGGGTCCAGGTCTTCAACTTTAAGCTGCATACGTTTGTCTTGTTCGGCTTTCAATGCAGCCAAAGTGATGTCATTAGCGCTTTTTGAATCCCCAACTATAACCACCTCAGGGTCTTCCTCATGTCCTTCGTTGCCGCCATCATCTTTCAAGGCGTCTATCATCTCGTCATCATGAGGAGCATCAGCCTTAGACAGTGCAGCTCCCTCTCCTGAATCTATAGTGGCAGCTTTATCCTTTTCTCCTTGAGCCTTCTCCGCGGATTTTGCCCCGGTGGTGGTTCCCTGAGGCCCACCAACCTTCTCGATCGGTTCAACACCTACAGAATGAGAAGCAACAATTATCAACTCAGGAGAAAATAAAGGGTCCTCCATCGATTGCCCGATTATGTGATGAAAAGTGGAGACAGCCTTGACGAATTGAGGTGAAAAGGTAGGAATACCTTTCGATGATTTCTCAGCTGGAGTAACTGCCGTCTCTGATGCCGTCTTGGGTACGGGGGATAAAAGAGATGCCTGCGGGATCCCCGGGTTCTCGGGGTCATATCCCTCAACTTCAGAAGTTTTAGCGGCAGTGGAAGAAGAACCAGCCTCAAAGATATTCTTTTGTTTGGCCATCCACTTCTCCTCCTCCATAGCAGCAGCGATGAGGCGGCGTCCCTCGGCCAGGCGTCTCATCATCTCTTAGATATTTTCCCATAAACTTGTCTTCGTCGACGGAGTCTACCTTGAGTTCCTCTTTCTCCCATTCGATAATTTGGCCCCATATGTGAACCAAGGTAGTCGGATAATCTTCAATCCAAGCGATGTTTCGGCGACGAATTATATGCGCAAAGAATTCAATCAGTAGTTCGCCGAAACTATGCATTTCCTCCTCGGCCTCTGACAGCTGCTTGCGGGTCTCTTCGGCGGACTTAATAACACTTTCTACATTACCCTCCACTAGGGCAGCCCTATTCTCGGCCTCCTTCAACTTGGAATCCAAGTCAGCATTTCTCTTCTCCAATTCAGCATTCTTTCCCGCTAACTCGGCTTTTTCTCGCTCAAGAGCAGTGTAAGCAAGTTGCATTTTGGCGTTATCCGACTTAGCATCTTCTGCTTGCTTTTTCAGCTCCAAGCGCTCTTGATTATGAGACTCGAGCAAGTCATGATAACATTTTTGTAGCTCTTCAAATTGCTGCTTGAAGTTGGTAGCATCCCGTTGAGCAACAAAAGGCTGGGCCTGTGTATCCTCAAGATCTTTCCCCAATTTTTTCAAGGCTTTTGCGTCGGCTGCTGCAGTATTTTTCATCGAATCAACGTCCATGATTAAAGTTCGAATGATTCTGGAGAGGTTGAACATCTCTGAATATTGTTTTTCAACTACATCGATCTTTGCTTTGGCCTCATTTGCCCACCTCGAGGAAATAGGCTCGAGAGCAGGTAAGAAAGTCAGATTTTCAAAGTAGTGTTCGGGGAATTGTTTCTCCAAATATGTCTGCTTAACTTTAGACTCAGCATCTAGCGGTGGAGGTGGGCAGTACGTTAGATCGGTATCCTTATGTTTAGCGGGCACGATGGCGGCATCACTCTTTCCAGACCGTTTATCAGAAACCTTAAGTTTGCCTCGTGAGCTGGTGTCCTTCGGCTTGCTTCTTTCCCGACTGTATTTGTCCTGAGGAGAAGTTCGGTCTTTCGGCTACAATATGTCTTCTCCTCGACGGCTCTGATAGCTTTTATGTCGGTCTGGATCCGACCGGACGGGGGAGCAAGAATGCGGGGTACACGACTGATAGAATCATGAGGCCTTCTATCCTCTCTACCCCGGCTCTCACGACGATCATGCTCAACATCAGAAGGGGGCCTAGACATGCTACGACGTATTTTCCTGATGTCATAATGAGCACGAGACATTGTACCTGCGCAACAATGTAAATGGAATTCAGGATTAGTATTCTCATAAAAAGTAAGTGTTGTGGAGTGTGGTGCTATCGTGTTAAGTGCATCCTAAGTGCTGTTCCCCCCGACAAACCCGAGTCTGAAGCCAGACTAGTGCGAGTGGGCTCTTCGGCCTTAGCGGGAGTGGTCTCTTCTGAAGAAGTGAAAACTAAAGGATTTGTACTAAAATCCTCTAAAGTGTAGATAGTTTCAAGCAAGGGGAGATCTCCTAAACCCTGAAATGTAGGATCATCGGTACTAGGGGCATCTCTTTGGGAAGCGTCTATTGGCAGCTCTATAGGAGATAATGATTTCTCAGGAGAAATAGCATCCTCAGGGACGATGTACCCTTCTCGGTGCTTTTTGGCTATGTTGGCCAGCTCATCGTCTTGAGTTGAAGATGGAGAAGGTGAAGTTCGAAGTGGCATTGTGGGGGTTTTCAAGCTCTCGCCTGTTTCTGGAATTACGTCCACTGGGGGGATGTATACATATGGACCCGACCCATGACCTATGCTACAGGTAATGGACAGCAACCCGTGAAGATGAAGATATTCATCCTTAAGTACTTCAACGATGGTTAGAAATTTTTGGTCGCTATTGAGGAGCCGGCGCATCCGATCAAAGTACACTTGACCCGGTATTTGTTTTGGATTATCGATTGCAAACAAAAAGAAAACGGATTAATGTGTTGGCATGGACATTCAAAGTTAAGAGCTAGATAACCAATGCTTTACTTGATTTTGTCCATCTCCTAGCACATCCCGGTTGTTGCCTTATATAAAACCATTCTAGCTTAGAATCGCCGGCCTTGCTGCTGAATGGCGCTGAAATGATTTTCCTTTTTGGGACTGATTCGAAGTAAGAAAAGGAAGGAGTTTCTCGAGTCTGATGCTTGAAATTATAAAAAAAGTGAACGTCGTCGAAAATGAGCTCTGTACCTAAAATCTCTCGGTATGCTATATATAAGGTATATAAGTAAGCATAGGAGTTGGGACGTAGCTGCATGGGAGCAATCCGCATCTGTCTTAGAAAGTCGACAACAAAAGTCGGAAACGGTGGAACAGGCCCAACCATACACATCAACCGGGTAATTACCATAAATCCTTCTGGGGGATTGTGTGGACGGTCCGTTTTCGATTGCATCAAGGCATCCCTTCTTAGTATACCGTGTAGACATATGCGAGCAAGTCTGTCATCGTCAATCGTCGATTCAACAGAGTCTATGGGTGATTCCAAGATAATGGCAGACTCAAATTCGTCAGGAGCTCGATCATCTCCAATCCCTCCTTCCTCTTCATAGCCTAGAGAAACTTCGCTGCCAGAAGGCGTTTCATTGTTATGCGCTCCTACTTCATAATCTGGGCCCTCGTCGTCCCATTCAGGGTCTGAAGAAGAAGATATGTCATCGAGAGTATATTTCTCAGAAGTCTCTGCAACTTCCATCTTCTTTTCTAATCTTGAAGAACGTCTCTCAGCCATGATCACTAGACTATTGAAGAAACAATGGCAAGGATTAGAGTAAAGTTGCCCGTGTCCCCCGTGTGTGTATGTGAACTAAAGTGTGTGCTACGCGTAACAAAAATGAAGAGCAAATACATGAAAGCATAATGTAAAGGTCCAAGGAAGCAGTAATGTCCAGAACGATTCCTGATATTTGTTTATGTTCCCAAGGTACTATCCTAACTGTCCATTAAGTTGAAGATTTTATTAAGAATTGGTTTAACCAGCTAAGCAAGGTCTTATGTACAATCTTGGGCTGTTTTTCGGTTCGGTTCGGATACACGCACTAGGGTCGGATCGGGGAGAAAGCCTTGCCCTCGCCTGGGACAAAAGTTGATGCCCAGTGACCAAAGTCGGATCGGTTCGGGGGTGAGTATTTGGACGGTCCGGATCTAATTGAGCAACCATGCTTCTCCCCTCTTTTGTTTCACATTCCGATCCGGTCCGATCAAGTAAGTCTTGTTCTTCTCTTGGCTAGCAAGTCAGACCCGATCCGGTCAGTTGAGCCCCATTTTCATCTCCGTCTTGTCACCCAAACTGATCCCCTGCACTCCTCCTCTCCCTTTTTCTCCTCTTTGGGGTCAAGTTCGATCCTATGTTGAAAGTCCTAACTGAAATCGAGTATCAATGCATTCAAATGATCAACGAAGGATCTTAACCCCCTCCACCGTTGCCTCGAGAGGGAGTTAATGCCATTAACAACGATGACGAAGTGGAGGAGGTCATGGCGAAAAAACCCATTAAATACCTCGTTGGAATCGTTCAAGGAAACCATGAATCCAAGCTAAAAGCAATTATAAAGATAAGATTCAAGATTATAAAGCTAATTATATGTTTGATTCGGGGATTAAGACGAGAATTTCGAAGTTTTTTTAGGAGCTAGGGTTTGATGTGCGAGCCAGAAAATGAGAACAATAAACGGAAGAGAAGTGAAAGAAGAGGGGTAGTGAACTTATATAGATTCAATAAGGCCCTTCGTATTCCAAGCCTTTGATTCTGATCAGACCGGAGTTAAAGCCCGCATTGATTGACCAGGCCCGCCCATTTGTTAACAGAGGGTAAAAGGAGAAAAGTCCATTCGGATCGGGTCTGAACTAAATGGGATTGAACACAACAACTTGGCCTTCGAGTTAAACTCAAAGAAAAGTAAAGAGAAAGCCTATCTAGAGGAATCACTGGACATTAAGTAAAAGCTCTCAAAGTTGTTTGAAAATGAAGAAAGTAATTCATATGAATTCTGGATACATATAAGTAGCAAAAACCATGATTTTTATGAAGCAACATGGCATTACAAGTAAATGGGGGCGATCATTCAATGATTCTAATTCAAAGGATATTTTGTAAATTGCTTCGAAGCACGCCTCATCTTCGATAAGAGTGTACTTCGAGGGGGCAAAATGTTAGCCTACTTTGTGAACTAGGCTACACAAAGAGCGAACAGTGAGAAAGCCACCAATCGGTCCGGATCGGAGGGAGATGACGGAAGAAAAAAGTAGAGATCGAAGACACAGAAACCATATCGGTTCGGATCGGAGAAGTACGTCAGCAGTATTAAAAGATAGCAAGTGGTTGTCTCGGTTCGGATCGGAGAAACCTTTTAGCTGCATCAGAAGAAAGAAAACACCCTCACCGGATCAAGTCGGATTGGAGGGCCCGACCCGAACCCCTTTTCCCTTTGAATTTGTAACCGTTGCTGTGCATATCCCCTGAAGACTCGGACTAGGCCTGACCATTCCTCCCACGATCTCCCAGTAAACCAATGCGCTGTCGTCATCTTGGAGCCTCCGAACCCGACTCTCAAGGGATGGGTGCCACGCAATTCCGAACCGGAGCCACTTCGAAGAGATTTTCCACTTATAAATACATCATCTAGGGGCATTTGAAAGGATCTTTTGGCAAATTCTCAGTTCTTACTTCTTCCATAGCTGAATTCTGCAATCATATTCAGATAAAAATCATCTCTTAAAGTCTATATTTGAGAGATTTGAGTGAGTTTATGCATTGTAATTGTGAAGTTGAGCGAGAATTATTGTTGTCTTTGTATTCAAATCATCAAATAAAAGTAAATAAAGTGGACGTAGGCTCCTTAACGCCGAACCACTATAAATCGTGTGTTCTTTACTACTTTTTGATTCTATTTCATTGAAATCATAACTAATTTGTGTGTTCGAACCAATTTTTGGTCTAACAATTTCTATTTACATTCTTGTTGTAAATAAAAACATGAATATAAGAAGCACATTTTTATTTGCAAAGTAGTTGCAAATAAAAAAAACATGAATGTAATAAGTATATTTTCATTGCAAATTAGTGGCAAATAAAAACATGAAAATATAAAGTATATTTTTATTTGCATTTTAGATGTAAATAAAAACATGAATTTAAAAGGTACATTTTTATTTACACTTTAGATGTAAATAAAAACATAGAAATAAAAGTGGCATTTGAAGTTACATTTTAATGTCATTGTAGATGTAATCAAAAAGATAGAATTTAATGTTAAATTTTTATTGTCAGAATAGAGACAAATAAAAGAATAAAATAAAAAGATATATTTTTGAAATTGTCATTCTAGGGACAATAAAAAGAGTAGAATTAAAGGTGATACTTTTATTTACATTCTGGATGCGATAAAAAGAGTAGAAATAAAAATGGCATTTTTATCGCCATTTTAGAGGCGATAAAAAGAATAGATTTTAGTAATTGAAATCGCCAAACGATATATATATATATATATATTAAAATTAAATGAATCGCGCGCGGTAGTTTGTGTTTCGGCAATCGTAACTTTAAACGATTGTACCGAAAGATCCGACCGTCGGATTTTCCCAAAACTGGAACCGTTAGGACCGCTTTGGGAAATCTTTCCAACGATATAAACTTTCTTAAAATCCAATGGTTAGATTTCGAGATAAGTGTAAATCAAATTTGAATGAAAGCAGTGCCAGGGCCGCCGATCGACCCAAAGTGTCATTAAATGAATATAGCTATATATATATATATATATATATATATATATATATATATGCAAGAATCATTTGAAAGGTCCGAGTTCAATCTCATTTCAAATGATTATACGACAATCTAAGTCGAAGAGTTGAAGACGGTGATTGAGGACCGACGATCTTCACATCGAATGGATGTGTTGCTACTAAGACCCATGATTGGAGTAGCTACCTTGAAGGGGAGTCAGGGGTAGCCGTCCGGATGTATTGTTGATTGATCGGATATGCGGGGTATAAGGTGCCTCCGGTTTCGTTCAAACCCATAACGGACTTGTAAATGGATGGTATGTCTGATGTTGTATTCCTTTATATTATATTCGTTGATCTCTGCCAAATATATATTTTTTTGGTGTTTAACACCCTTCTCTGAGACATACAAGCTTAGAGGTTATATACTGGTAGAAATCAATGGTATGGATTGACAATGTGGCATGCTAAGATGCATGGATCAAGACTTTTTTTGAAAAGCAGGCCTTGTGGTTGATGATCAAAGCATATCCTGTTTAGGCGTAGCTTTGTGTATAACGTGACTTCGTGATCCTCACACCCCGGTATGAGTCAAAAAGGGGATATGGACCATAGGGAGTGCACACGTTTCTTTCTAGCTAGAGTGGTGTCAGTGACCTACCTGCCCTGACATTTTTACTTATGTGGATGATGGATTATGAGGTACCTGGTATATATAGGCAGGAAGTGGTCATATTAGAGGTCCAAAAGGACCGAGAAGCGTGTGTTCAGGAATTGCCAATCCACTAACGTTAGGTGTGGACTGGCCCTACCGCATCCAAAGGCTCGCTAGCGTCCGAGTCTTGAAGCATTTGCTAGAGTGTCTCGAATCGGAGAGGACGATCCCTAGTCTCGATTCATGATGGAAACCGAATCTCCAATATGATACCGTGTGGTTTTGATTGTAGAACAAGTATGGCGATATAGTAGGATGGGGTACTATGCCGTCTATGATTGATACATTATGATTGAAACTGTTTTGAAACATATATACACTAGTAATAATATCAAATCCGTTTTTTATCGTATCAAGCATTTTTGACCATTATGAAGTAAAACTCTATCCTCCAGTTTTCATTGCATTTTGTGATGGGACTTGAGTCTTATAATGGTTTCATTTTTCTAAAAAGAATTGCGTTGTTTAACGATTTACTTTATGCACTGGCAATCCAATGGAGTAAACCCGTTCTACATTAGCGGCATGGTCCTGTGATTAGCCTTATTATTAGCTAAGTTAATTTAAGATTTCTCATACCAGTCCCATGACTGACTCGTAATTTGTTTCACTTTGCAAACTCGGGTGCCCTCTTTTCTACACGGGCAGTCGAGTAGTCTTTTGCAGATATTTATCTCTTGAGCAGGATTCTGGATCGAAGCCTAAAGTTGTGTCCAGAGCATAGAAAGTCTTCTGCTGTGTATTGTATTAATTTATTGTAATAAGTCTTCCACTGTATTTTATTTGTCGATGTACTCTGATGTTCTATACTCTGATGTAACATTATTATGATGTTTATTAAAGTCTGTTGTTATTGTTCTAATGTATTGTATTCCCAAAGTTAATGTATGAGGGTTTTGAACGATTTTGATCGATCTAGCGATCGATTAAGGTTGGGCAAAATGCGTGTCATTACAGTCTCATTGGAAAGGAAATGGTTTTGCCAATTCCGTAGAGTGGTCACATTAAAGTTTTGGTTCAGCAATTTGGGAGTGTTTTATAGTTTGTTGTTTAGGTTTTGAGCCATTAGTGGGTTGATTTGGAGACGCCCATTAGTGGGCTGGCGGGAGGCTATAAATAAGGGGTTAGGGACATGGAGAAAGGGTTACTTTCTTCATTCTCTCATTTGATTGGGCTTATGATTGATCCTTGTTCAAACAAATACACCTTTCCACCATTAGATTCTAGATCTACATAAGAGAATTGAAGATCTACAACGTTTTGAAGCTAAATCTACATCAATCGAAGAGAGATTTCATCAAATCAAAGAGTTGAAGCTAATTCTTCGTTGTTTGGATTTAGGTCCATGTGCTTTTGTGTTGTTTTGGAGATTTGGTGAGTGATATACATCTCTCGTGCGAATTCAATCAAGTATACGGGTTATATGATCTTAATTTCATCATTTTCAGTCATTTTCACCTAAATCTACATCATGGTAAGTATATTTTCATGTGAATCACCAAAGGATCTAATCTAGTAAGTTAAAATCGGGAATTTCCATGTAATTTCAATTGTTTATGCAAGCTAGATCCATTATTTTAATCATTTATTGATTTATCATGATTTTGGTGAATTTCATATGGTTATTGATGAATATTTTTGTTTCTTGTGTTTGAATGATGATTAATCGTTACATTACTTATTGATGGTTGATTTGGATTGATGGATTAAATCGAATATTTGCACGAATTTTGGATCGGATTGGAGTTGGATTGGGCGTGAAGTCGTATAGATCGGTTATAACCTAGCATAGATCGATCATGATTTCAGATCTAATGATCGATCATAATTTTGGAGGATGGAACGGTCACTAGAATCTAGCATGGATCGATCAGAGTATTTATGGCATGGATCGGTCGAGGTTATGGATCGGTCAAGTCCATGGGACGATCAAGACCATGGATCGGGCAATAATTGCAAGCATGAATTGGGCATGTTGCTTAGATGGATCGAACTTAAATGGATCGAGCGGAGTTCAAAAGCCATGGGTCAGTCAAGGTGAAGGGTTATGGATCAATTTGCTTTTTGGTGATGATCGGTAGCGGGTCTGTGCTGTGGGTCGATCGGGTTCATGGATCGGTAGCCTTGGCAGATGGATCGATGAGACCGATCCATGGTTGACCGACATGCAAACAGAGCGGATTGGTCTGATCTACTTCTTTTAGTAATGGATCGGATGACCGATCCATGATGGGTTAGATGACTAATCCATGATGGGTCGGCATGTCCTTTCAGTAGGGGATCGGCATGTACTAAGGGTTATGACAGCGCTTTGAAACGCTATGGTTGATGGCATAAACATTGTGGTTTGTTTCCGTAGTAAATGGATGAAATGATATGGATTGATGATGAACCTTATATTGATGTTGTTTGGTTCAGTGATGTTGTGACTTCGAAGTTAATTCAACGCGGAATGTTCGAATTGTGATGAGAAGTTCGTTGATCGGTGAAATGCAACGAATATGCAGACAACTCAAGGGTGTTGAGTTGTGGATAATGGTTGCTCGAGGGGGACCTGAGCAGTGAATAGTCGTCGGTGATGGCGACTAGAGAGGCGAACGTCAAGAAGTTATCGTTGTCGTAGGTTCTAGCGGACACAAAGTAGTGGTATAGTCGGCAGTCACGATGGGCCTAAAATACCCGGGGTAATCACGATGGATCTAGAGATACGATTCGCAAAGGAAATTGGAGTTTTGCTAGAATCGGGGTATTTCCATTAGCCCTTGACGGAATGTTGAGCCGGTCATACGATTGGCGATGGTTTCGAAGCAAGATTGGCGGTGATAGCCAATGTCATGGATGATGATTGTTTTGCCTGTATCGTCTTGTGTAGGTTATTCGGCGTTGAAGGAGATATCTGTTGGGTGCTTGTTTGATATTGGTTTAGGCCTCTGGGGCTTGTACTTGAGAGATGTTAAGGTCAATTAGAATGATCTATGCTTGATAACTGATTGTTATGCATAAACCATTGTTTTTTATGTTTCCATGTAAAGGCTATCATTGTCGGATATAGGGAAGACAGATGTGGGTTCTTCTCTGTTGATGTTGGTAGATTAGTTGATTAATCTGCCTATTCTCATATACTTTATTGATGATGTTTGTCAACTATTTTATCGCTCACTAAGACTGTTGTCTGACTCAAAGTTTTATGTTTTCCTCTTATTACCTTGGGCTGTTTATCCTGTTGTGAATGGGTATACTATGTAGCAGGTGACAAACGATACCTTAGTCGATAATGAGCTAAAGGCTTACATATCAGTTTTATTACTATCTAGTATTTATGTTTCTGTTGTTGTTCTATTGATAAATACTCTGAGGGATGTAGTGAGGACTCATGTACAGAGACATTGATATGGTTCAAGGATGTATGGATATTTTGCTTGTTCTTACGGAAGTTTTAAGTTTCTATGCAATTGTATTTCACTATCATTGCCCATTGTATATGCTCTATTATATTTTGTCCTTGCGCTGTGAGTAATATGACAGGTTTCTCTTGTGTTTACCTACTCTGATGATCGTCGATAGCTGCCTGGCACGTATTTCAGAGCATTATTCTCTTGTTTAGTGCAGGAGTTGTGGGCGGTCATCACATTTGGTATTAGAGCTCTGGTTATCAATTTTAACCAAAGTTCGAAGACGTAATTACGTATGAGACACGTATTTGTAGATTTCTGATGGATGTATACTATATAGTGCATATAGTAACGTAACATTTGAATTCCATTAGCAGTTTTTCTTGTAAGTGGCTAATCATTCTAATTTGTAGATTTAGAATGAGTCGACGAACTTCAAGACACGCTGCTAGGGTGAGATTGTGCCTGGAGGGGGAAATGGAGGTACACCAGACTACCTAGCTATGTTCGAGGACATGGAAGCAGTGATCATGAGAAGGGCCCCCGCTCCAGAGACAGTCGCTGTAGATGTTAGAGTTCAGGTGCCTAGGTCTGAGGATTTTACAAAGTTGTGCGAAGAATTTACATCTCTTAGAGGGAAGTAGTTCAAGGGTACAGAACCGTCTGAAGAGGTTCACAGATGGTTGGATACTTGTATTCGGATCTTTAAAGACTTAGGCATGATGCAACAAAGAGAAAGCTTGCATCAAGCCAATTAGTAGGCAGAGCAACTATGGATTGGTGGTACTATGTTACGCTTGAGACCCCGGAGGATGAGATTTCATAGGAGTTATTCCAAGTCAAATTTGCGATGAAGTTTATCTCTACCATGCAGAAGTTTATTTTGTTTAAGACGTTCGTTGAGCTTAAACAAGATGGTTGACCAGTGCTTGATTATGTTTCTGACTTCGAGGCTTTGTCGAAGTCCGCTCGTTCATGATACACCTTATCAGAAGAGCGAGAAGTTTGTTATGGGCTTGGATAATATCTTGGGAATTACCTTGTGGATCATCTCGATGACACTTATGAGAAAATTGTCGAGAAGGCTTTGAGGCATGAAAGTTTGTTTCCTAAGAAAAATACTGTTGTTGCAGCTAAGGAAGAATAGAAACCATATTAGGGTGGTAACAACAAGAAGAGGAAGCACCAACAGCAGAAAGGGGAGGATGGTCAGAAGAAGCAGAAAAGCAAGGTGGTATACCTTAACTATCAGGAGAAGGGCCATTATTCTAAGGATTGCAAGAATCTGAAGGCTGAAAGGAAGTGTCACAGCTGTGGAAAGCCTGGGCATCTCAAGAGGGACGGTCCAGAGCCAACTAAGGGGAAGTAGGTTGTGAAGGCATATGCTTTGGAAGTTGTGCCATCGTCTTCGAGAGCTCCTGCTACAAAGGATAAGGGAAAGGCTTTCAACATACAAGGTATTCTTTCTTTTCAGGGTGTTTCAGTTCGTGTGTTGTTTGATACTAGAGCATCTCATTCATTCATTTGTGATGAGCTTGTTTGTCATTTGGGTTTGGAACCCGACTAATCCAGTTGGGGGTTCCTCCAGTTTGTGTATGATTTGTCGTGGGCTAGTATTGTCGAGTCATGGTTGCTCCTTTATATGTAATTGCTTTGTTTTGAACTTCGCTAGGTTTGGGATTATTCTGGGTATGGACTGGCTTAAGAGGTACGCGACAAGAGTCAATTGCGAGAAGCTAGAAGTGAGAGTCCGGGTTGTGGAAGGGCGAAAGGTTTTGATTCGATGTAAGCACGAAGATGAGGTATTCGTGAGCTATTTATACTCACTTGTGATTCCATAGGAAGACTTGTCATCGGTACTGATCGCAAATTAGTTTGAGGATGTCTTTGACGAGGTCAAATGATTATCTCTGCATCGTGAGATTGATTTCAGAATCGATTTGGTCGAAGGTGCTAGACCACTCGTTATGCTTCTTAGGCAAATGGCGCCTAAGGAACAGCAAGAGTTAGAGGTTCAAGTAATTAGCCTTTTGGGAAAAGGATTCATTCGGAGAAATGTTTCCGAATGGGGTGCACCAGTTCAACTTGCAACCAAGGCAGATGGCTCGTTGAGATTATGTGTGGACTATCGTGATCTGAATAAGGTGACCAAGAAGAACAAGTATCCGTCGCCGAGGATTGATGACTTGTTCGATCCGCTTCACGAAGCCAAGGTGTTTTATCAAATGGATTTAGCAACGGGATTCAACCAGTTGAGGGTAGCAAAGGATGGTGTGCCGAAGACTGCTTTTAGGACACCATCTAGTTTCTTTGAAATGTTGGTAATGCATTCGGGTTGAATAACGCGCCAGCGTATTTTGTGGATCTTATAAATGGAGTATTCAAAGACCAGTTGAACAAGTTCGTGCTTGTGTTCGTGGATGATATTCTAGTTTACTCTCGGAATGAGGAAGAGCACAAGACGCACTTGAGAGTTGTCTTGGAAATCTTGCGAAAGCATTAGCTGAAGGCTAAGTTTTCGAAGTGTCACTTCTAAGAGTGAAGTGAGGTTCTTGGGACATGTTTCCAGTAATGGAACAACGGTTGACCCTGCCAACATGGCAGCAATCCAGGACTGGGATAGACCTAAGAATGCGACGGATGTTTGGAGTTTCCTTGGGTTGGCAGGATATTACAGACGGTTTATCAAGGATTTGTCCAAGATAGGTGCACCATTAACAGGATTGAAAATGAAGAACCAAGTGCTCACATGGGATCTAAAGTGTCAGCAAGTGTTTGGAATCCTAAAAGAGAGATTGACAAGTGCTCCTATTTTGACCATTCCAAATGGGAATGAAGAGATGGTGGTATACAATGATGCATGTGGTACTGGACTTGGGGCATTGCTGATGCAGAAGGATAAGGTGGTGTCCTACGCAAGTCGACAGCTAAAGCCGAATGAAAGGAATTAACCAACTCATGATTTGGAGTTAGCGGCGATTGTGTTTACTCTGAAGACGTGGAGACATTACCTATTGGGAGTTCAATTCGAGTTGTTTACGGATCACGAGTTGTTGAAGTATCTTTTCTCCTAAAAGGATTTGAATCTTCGGCAACAACGATGGTTATAGTTTCTAGCATCGTATGATTTTGGTATAGCCTATACTCCTGGTAAAGGTAACGCAGTTGTAGATGAGTTGAGTCAAAGACACGCAGGTTTGGGAGCGATGTTTTTGGAATGGAGTAGCCTCGAGTATTTGGCAAGATTTGATTTCAGGCCAAGGTGTGAGTTGGAACCCGAAATGTTGGCAAGCTTGTCGATAAGACCTACTCTTATCAAAAGGATTGACTAAAGAAAAAAGCGAGATGCAAAGGTTGTCGAGTTTATCCAGAGGTTGGAGCCAAAGAATAAAGAGTTCAAGGTCGATCGAGAAGGTTGGCTTCGAAATCAAGGACGACCAGTTGTTCCTAATATCGACGGATTGAGAAATGAGGTTCTGAGGGAATGTCATCACTCGAAGTTGACGATTCATCTCGGTAGTAATAAGATGTATCAGGACATGAGCGATCTTACTACTGGGAAGGGATGAAGTGGGATATCATAAAATTCATTTCCAAGTGTATGAACTGTCAGTTGGTGAAAGCTGAACAGAAGAAGTCGAGTGGTTTGCTTCAGCCACTGGAAGTTTCTACATGGAAGTGGGAACATATATCGATGGATTTTATTGATGGAATGCCTAGAACCAGGGCAGGAAAAGAAGGAATTTGGTCATCATAGATCGTTTGACCAAAAGTGCAAGGTTTATTCTTGTCAAATCAACTAGGACAGTATCGAAGTTGGTTGAGCTTTATATAAAATGGAAAGTTTGATTCCATGCTATCCCGAAGAGCATAGTGAGTGATCGAGATCTGTTATTCACAAGTAGATTTTGGAAAAGTTTGCAAGAGACTTTGGGAACCGAGTTGTGTATGAGTACGACTTATCATCCCCAAACTGATAGTCAAACCGAGAGAGTTAATCGAGTTTTCGAAGATCTTCTGAGGGCTTGTGTATTATACGTTGAAGGATCGTGGGAAGACCATCTACATTTAGCGGAGTTTTCATATAACAACAACTACCAGTCGAGCATTGGGATGGCACCATATGAGGCATTGTATGGGAGATCGTGTAATTCTCCAGCATGTTGGTTAGAAACTGGAGATAAGTTGATACTTAGGCCTGAGATGATTAGAGAAACCTCAGATTGTATCGAGATCGTTCAGCAATGAATGAAGGCATCCCAAGATCATCTGAAAAGTTATGTTGATAAGCGTCGTACGGATTTGGAACTCGACGTAGGCGATATGGTTTTCATGAAGATTTCACCGTTGAAGAGTGTAGCTAGATTCAGGAGTAAGGGTAAGTTATATCCTAGGTTTGTTGGACCATTTCCAATAGTCGGGCGAATTGGAAAGCTTGCATATAGATTAGAGTTACCCGAGAAGATGTCGAGCATGCATAATGTTTTTCATGTGTCATTTCTACGGAAGTGCGTGCATGATTCGAATGTGGTGGTATCTCCAGAGCAGTACGAAGACCTAGGAGTCGAGATTATAGTTACAAACCCTCATAAGTCGCTTCGTGTTGTGGGGAATGACACGAAACAACTTAGGAGGAAGATGGTTAAGTTCGTCAAGGTATAGAGGAATGAGGATGATGATGATTGTACGTGGGAGACGGAAGAGAAGATGAAGGCGAACCATCTAGAACTCTTTGTCGGTATGACCATAAGTGTCGTGTCATTCTTACCCGTTGTAACTTGTAGTATTATTGTTGTTAGAATCCCGCGTGCTAGGATAAGTCTATGGATGCATGGCTTGATGGATGCTAGTTTGGATGTTATAATTGGCTGCTTGAGAATGATAGACATGCATAATTGTTTTGGTTATTTATGTTTGTTGGCATTTCGAGGACGAAATTCCTAAAGGGGAGGGGGGAGAATGTAACAACCCGCATTTTATGTATCGGAGGATCATAAAATATTTTTACTTAATATTCTCTGAGGGTTGGATCATTCTCATATTTTAATATGTTGATTCTGGGGATGTGAGACATGTCCATAATTTTTATCAATTTTGTTTGTGACCATTTTCCCTTATCAGTCTTGTACACGGCATAACTTTTGATTGGGATCGAACCAGGTGCTGAAATCGGTCTCATTGGAAAGGAAATCATGTTGTCAATTCCATATAGTGGTCATATTAAAGATTTGGTTCAGCGGTCTGGGAGTGTTTTACAGTTTTCTATTCAGGTTTTGAGCCATTAGTGGACTGAGTTGGAGAGGCCCGTTAGTGGGTTGGTGGGTGGCTATAAATAAGGGGTTAGGGACATGGTTACTTTCTCCATTCTCTTATTTGGTTGGGCTTGTGATTGATCCTTGCTCAAACAAAATACACCTTTCCACCATTTAAATTCTAGACTTACATAAGAGAATCAAAGATCTACATTGTTTGAAGCTAGATCTACATCAATCGAAGAGAGATTTCATCAAATCGAAGAGTTTGAAGCTAATTTTTCGCTGTTCGGATTTAGATGCAAGCGTTTTTGTGTTGTTTTGGAGATTTGGTGAAATATACATCTCTCACGCGGATTCAATCAAGTATATGAGTTATATGATCATAATTTCATCATTTTGAGTCATTTTCACCTAGATCTACATCATGGTACGTATATTTTCATGTGAATCGCTTTAGGATCTAATCTAGAAACTTAAAATTAGTAATTTCCATATAATTTCATATGTTTATGCAAGTTAGATCCATTGTTTTAATCATTTATCGATTTATCATGATTTTGATGTATTTCATATGGTTATTGATGAAAATTGTTGTTTCTTGTGTTTGAATGATGATTAATCGTTGCATTGATACTAGTTGATGGTTGATTTGGATTGATGGATGAAATCGAATGTTTGCACGAATTTTGGATCGGATTGGAGTTGGATCGGGCATGAAATCGTATGGATCAGTCATAACCTAGCATGGATTGGTCGTGATTCCAGATCTGATGGATCGGTCGTAATTTTGGAGGGTGGATCGGTCACTGGAATGAAGCAAGGCTCGATCGGAGTATTTACGACATGGATTGGTCAAGGTTATGGACCAGTCTAGTCCATGGATCGGTCAAGACCACTACAACAAAATAGTCCTTTTACAACGGGCAAAAACCATTGTTATATGCTTTTCACAACGGGCAAAAGCCCATCCTAATATGCGTTATCATAATAGGTCCTCACTAAATTACAACGGTCAGTGATTGTTGTAAAAGAACGTTGTAATAACGTGCTCTATCACGTGCAACAACTCTATGACAATGGCTACAAACCCGTTGTAATAGCTAATAAATTACAAGCGGCTTCTGCTCGTTGTAGTATATTATATTACAACAGGCATAGCCAATTGTAAAAAATCTGTTTTTTTTAAATTTGATCGTAGTAATATAAAAATATTGCATAAATTAAAATATTGAACTTAAAATTTCTTATTTTAATATAAATATTTTATTACACTCTTGAACGATACATAGTTTTATTTATTTCTATTACACGATTATTATACAAAATATGAAAATACTCATTTGTAAAAATATTATTTCACTACATACACTTAGTTACACTCACTCACACCCTCTCATGCTCAATGTCTTCGTCTTCGTTGATTGATCCAAAATGTGCATTAAGAACAAACAAGTTAAAAAATGTGCATTGAGCAGGACAACATACATTAAAAACTTGGAATAAAGTTTGTATAAGTGAATGTTCTGAGGAATAAAAACATGAGACACCTAATACCTTAATTAACCTTCTTCAAATTCACCTTAGTTAAATAAATAAATAGCCAATAAACAAGACGCTTCACTCTATTTTAAATCTTTGACTTCTTGCTCTTTATTTTGTCCAGTTGTACCTATCAGAATAAAATAAAAGTAATAAGGGCTCGTTTGGCAACCCAAAGCAAAAGCGTTTATGCTTATATAATAAGTGCTTTTACGTCTAAAAAGTTAAAAAGCCAAATAGTAAACAATATTTTGTTCTGAAACATGGTTCTAAAACAAAACAACAAACAGTAAACAATATTTGTCAAAGCTGTAAACATGGTTCTAAAACATGTCTTCAGCAAACATATATTTGTCAAAACAGTAAACAATATTTGTCAATATATTATATTTGAGTTTCTACACCAATTAACTCAAGAAACTTTAGTTGAAAAAATTCTGACTTTTCAAGACCAACAAAATAAAACCCTGTTGAGCCTACATATCTCAGCAAATAATAGAAACATCAACTAAAGCATACCATATAACTTCAAATGATTATCCCGCATATTTCATGTATTTCACGGGCTATGCATCTTTCCTGCATGTTTGTTCAATTATGTAAATATGCATCATAAATGTACAAGTATTATAGCTCAGATATTATACCTTTAGAGCAATAAACGATAAGAAAATATCTCTTTGTAAACCACCTTCATAATGTTGTGTCCCACGAGTTTTTCGTTTCTTTTCCATATTTGGATGTAGTTAAAATTGCAGTTTCTTCTAAAACTGCAATTGAATCTTTCATCATGAATATCAAGTCAAATACTTTGAGGAATAGACTAAGCAAGAAAGAAAACAGTTTCATAAGCAAACCAATGAATACTTTAAGAAATCTGATACTTTGAGGAATAGATTAAGAAAGAAAGCAGACAATTTCATAGTCAAACTAATAAATACTCTAAGACATCAAACAATCCAAAACATAGCCAAACAGTAATTTGTCACCTTTAAAACTCATCCATCAAACACTCCAGAACCTCGTAGCTTAACCATAACTAATATTCAAAAGATTAGCAATTGTGTTGTAGCAAAAAAAAAAAAAAAAAAAAAAAAGAAGAAGAACTAGGATCAATAAATTGGTTACTTGTTTACTTTGTCTGTTGTCACTATAGAAATATATAGAAAGTATGTTTTAATTTCTTTTACTTTTGTGGTGAGATGAAATTAGATAATCAGCTAAAAATACGTTGGATTGTTCAGGAAATGAAAATATGTTTATGTTAACGGTGGGTTGCTGCATGGATGTAGACAATTTCTAATGAATTACTAAAAGCTGAGGTTAGGAAGCTAATGCAACAAAGAGGGGTGTCATTCAGTTTTATACAGGCAATACATACATGTATAAAGAAACAAATATAGTTTTTCTAATATGCTTTTCTGTTTATACAAACTATTTTTCATCGAACTTGTTATCATTATGTGTCTAACCAAAACTATCAAAACTTTTTATCGGAAAGTTTACTAATTCTTGCTTGCTAGTGAAAACGGCAAAATAATATTATTTGCATCACGACGTCCAAATCTTTCATCCCACCATCCACATGATTGCTATAAAAGTCAAAGTTTGTGAAGTCAACTAAATAAACAAAAGACAAAAATTTCAAGTGCAAACAAAGAATATGTGATCAATGAACTGTAAAAACAAGCATCATATGCAAAAGTGAGCATCCATAAATTCCTAATCATTATAAACATATGTAGAAAGGTTACTAAATGATCAATACCTTATCCTTCCCAAATACTTCATCAGTATTCATGTCAAAAAACCTTTTATCTGCCATTTCCTTCAATCTCTTTTGAACTTCAGCAGGTTGAAGACTGGAAGAATGTTGTTGCTTAATAAATATCACATTCTTCCCTCCCATATTTACACCAACAATAACATGTGTGCCAAATTTATCAATAAACCTGGAAGATTGGACAAAAATAAGCGAAATCTACACTAAATATATGGACTGCATAATTAAGTACTTGCCCATGTGAGCAAAATAATGTATTCAAAAGTTTTAATATCTCAGAGAAGATTGATAACATAATACTTCAAAAGGCTAGCCTAAAAATTAGTGTTGGTAAGATGGTATGGAACTTTATTCTCTGATAGCTGCTTCTGGTCTCATGATAACAACTAATGGTATTTTCATTTCAATCATTCAATCTAGCCAGAAGACAGAGATATTGAGATATCAAGACAAGAGAATTACAAGTTCAAAATGGAGTTTCACATGGCTCAAACACAATGGCATTCAAATTAATTTCATGCGGTTATACGACAGCAACATAAAAATTAAAGGGTTTCTAGCTTAAACAATTTGTCAAACACTTTGTGAGCAAAAAGTCAAAACTAAAGTTTTAAGAGGAACAACGCATTTCAAACTCCTCAAATACAACCACAACGTCAAAACCCACTTCAATCGAATACAAATCATTCCAATACCGAAGTTTAACGGTCTGAAGCCCCAAACATTCCAAATACTTGCCCCAACTTCAAAACCGAACTAATTCAAAACCTTAAATACCTTATACCATGCAGGCTTCAAAAATAATTCATACCTGCGATTTCTCCAGTTGGAATGATGAAGCACGACTTGAGATCAGAAGTTTTCGCAAAGCACGGATTCAGGGGTTTTGACTTGCTTGAAAGATCTGAAGAGAAGAAATGCGTGGAAGAATGAATGTTGTCCCCATTAAAAAATCAATAATCTATTGGTGAATTTCTCAAATATTTTAACAATTTTACTTACTTGAAAGAACTAGAGCCTGTAGGTAATAATTTCAAAAGCCAGATACCATCATCAATTTCTTCTCTTCCTGTCAGTCTTTGTCAACTCTGTTTTGATGATAATCTTCATGTAGCCTAATTCCTGCATGCAAAAATATCAACCTTTTAAACCTTTAAATGTCTAAATTAATTTAATAATTAAATGGATCAATACCACCTGATAGATCAAAGTTGAGGAGATTGGAGCAATTACATCTTCCAGATGACTTTGCCTTTTTGGTTCGATGAGATTGAAACAAGAACGACTTTTCGGTTAGGGTTTTGGAAAAACTAATTTTATCTGAAGAATGTGGAAGCGGTGGAGAACATAATTTTATGTCGTTGATTTAAAGTCCGATAAGCATTTTATAGGCTGCGCTCTACAGGCAAACAATTTGTGGTGGAATTTGAATTTTTCCCCGCTTGAAAGAGGAAAAAAACCGATCCGTGTTAAATAATTTGTCAAACGTTTATAGATTACAAATATTCACCGCTTGAAATTATCACCACTTGAAATTATGAGTATTTACGGATTACAAATATTTATAGCAAAACGTTTTAGTTATCATTAGTTAACTATTATTATTTAGTTATTATTTATTTATTTTACTATTTATTTAATTACTATTTATTTAATTATTATTTATATTACTAGTATAACCGCATAACGGTGGGAAATCGACTGTTAGATTACATAGTTTAAAAAAGAAAAAAAAATAGTTTTTTATTAATCTTAATTGAAAATAACATGATTAAGAATATTTAACATTAGAGATATTTAAGGAGACAAAAGTGGAGATAATTAAACTGAAGAGATTTAAGGAGACATGTTATATACATGTTTAATGTTCTTTGGGCTTCGGAAAAATTAATTTTGGCCAAGTGTCAGTAAACAAACATCCATAACAGTCGATTCCGCATAACGGTGAGGAACCAACAGTTAGATTGCACAGTTTAAAAAAAACTATTTTTTATTAATCTTAGTTGAAAATCAAAAAATAATATGATAGAGAATATTTGAAATTAGAGAGATCTAAGGAGATAAAAGTGCAGAGAATTAAGGTAATTAGGCAAGTATAAATTGAGTAAATGAAATTCAATATATTTAAGGAGACATGTGAAATCTGAATTAGTCATAATGGTTGAGAAAAAAGAGGAGATATTTAAGAGATGCGAGTCAAATTATGAAGGGAAGAAGAATGAACGAGAAATAGGGAGACGAGAAGACAATGTTTATATGTCGGACAACACTGCTAGATTTGAGGCTTTATTCATTGGGACGGACAAATTGATTTAGCCTCTCTTACAGTAGGGAAACCTCCCTAACGGTCAGTTTGAACACCTCCCTAACGGTCAGTTTGAAAACCTCCCTAACTGTTGGTTTGATTATTTATTTACATATAAACACGTTGTTTCTAGACCTTTTACAGTAATAATAAAAATAATAACCAAAATTGTAGTTAAATAAGACATCAACATAGAAAGTGGTAGATATTAATATAGCTAAAGTTAGTGGAAATTCTAAAGAAAACAATAAAATGGAAAATCTTAAATAGAATATTTTCAAAGGATATACTATTTGGAAAAAAGTCAATGGAAATAATTTTCTCTTAGGAACAAGTTCAAAAGTTCTATAGAAATTTAAAACAAACAAGCTACTCCTAAAATTTAGAAGGACTAAAATGACAGAGGAAAAATTATTAAATAATAATAAATCTTTGAAAGTTTTGAAAAATTGAGTTCTATCACAAATTTCAAAAGTATTTAGTATTAATTATTATTTATTTAATACGAATAAGTGTATATTATGAAAAAAATAACTAAAATATTACATGTTAATTATTAAAAATATTAATCATAATTCATTGTGTTATAAATAATTAGTTCAAATTATTAATCATAATTATGGATTATTAATTATGAATTATAATAAATTATTAATAACTAATTATTTAATATTAAGTATATATTGTTATTTATTCATTTTTCTTAATTATTTAATCATAGTTATTAATTGGTAAAAATTATTATTAAATGTTACTTTCCTATTTATTAATTATAATTTAATGTTAATTATCAACTATTAATAATTAATATGTATATATTATTAATTTTTAATATTAATTATTAAATTTAATAGCAATTATTAATATGTCTTGTTAATTATAAATTATTGTATATTAAATTTAATTACTCGATATTACTTACTAATAACTAGAAAGTAAAATTAAGTATGTTGGAATAATAACAATTAGTAGTTAATGATTAGTAATATAATATTATAATTAGTAATTAGTAACATAAGACTAATATAATATTATTAAAGATTAATTATGAAATATTAATAAATAATAAGTATTAGTTTTAAGATAACGCTGTGATTACCAATTATTGATTGTCACTTATTACAACGGGCAGTTTTAGCCACTTGTAAAATTGGCACCTATTACAAAGGGTCTTTTTAGCCCGTTGTAAAAATGGCATCTGCTACAACGGGAATTAAATGACCGTTATAATAGCATTCTATTACAACAGGCAACCATTGCCCGTTGTAAAAAGGACATTGTATGGGTATTTATTACAATGGTTCTTAAGGGACCGTTGTGATATCCTTCTATTTCAATGGGCAATTAATGCCCGTTGTAAAATGAGCGGTTTAATATGGTATTTTTGTTGTAGTGGACCATGGATCGGGCAACAATTGCAAGCATGAATTGGGCACGTTGCTTAGATGGATCAGGCTTAGATGGATCGAGCGGGGTTCAAAAGCCATGGGTCGGTCAAGGTAAAGGGTTATGGATCGGTCTACTTTTTGGTGATGGATCGGTAACGGGTGTGCGTTATGGATCGGTCGGGCACATGTATCGGTGGCCTTGGCTGATGGATCGGTGAGACCGATCCATGGTTAATCGGCAGGCAAATAGGGTGGATGGGTCTGGTCTACTTCTTTTAGTAATAGATCGGATGGATCGGGTAACCGATCCATGATGGGTCGGCATGTCCTATCCATAGGGGATCGACATGTACTAAGGGTTATGGAAGAACTTTGAAACGCAATGGTTAAAGGCATAAACGTTGTGGTTTGTGGTTTGTTTCCCTAGTAAATGGATGAAATGCTACAGATTGATGTTGAACCTTCTATTGATGTTGTTTGGTTCAGTGATGTTGTGACTTCGATGTGAATTCAAGGCGGAATGTTCAAAGTGTGATGAGATGTTCGTTGATCGGTGAAATGCAACAAATATGCAGACAACTCAAGGGTGTTGAATTGTGGATAATGGTTGATCAAGGGTGACTTGAGCTGTGAATAGTCGTCGGTGATGGCGACTAGAGATGCGAAGGCCGAGAGATTATCGTTGTCGTAGGTTCTAGCAGACTAAAAGCAGGGGTATAGTTGGCAGTCACGATGGCCCTAAAATACCTTGGACAGTCACGATGGGCCTAGCTGTAACAACCCGGAAATGCGAGCCAGTTTAAAATTTTTATTTTGGCAATTTTAGCGAAGTTTGAATATTTAAAATAGATTCTTTTAAATAAAAACGACAGAAATTTATTTTGAATAGAATTTGAACGTATATATTATATACGTCGTCGTTAGAATATAAATAATTACATATAATTATAAATGGAATTGAAAATGGCGCGGTAGTTCGATAATTCGATTTCAAACTTCAATTGAATATACCAGGTGCAAAATAAACCGAATTTTAGTGAAACCAAAAATAATAGGATCTATTTGTGAATATCTTTCTAACGAATCCGAAAAATCGAAATTTCATAGCGGGAATCAAAAGATGTGTCCAGTTGAAAATTCTGAATAGTCGCTATGGAATTCAGGCCCTTAAAAATGGGAATTTTGCAAACGACCTCGGATTTCGACGAAACCACTTTTGTTGGATCCGTGATGTCAAATTATTTCTAGATTCCAAATTTCATAATTTTTCGAACCAATATGTGAGCGTGGCAAAGGAAAACGCATTTGACCAGTTTTAGTTGATTTTAATCGACTGGAAAATGGCCATTTTTCTAACGGTCTCAGAATTCGACGAAACTAGTTTTGTTAGGACCGTATCGTCAATACGATGCTAGAAAATATTTTTTTAGAATTTTTCGAGTTAGTATGTGACCCCAGTAAATTGAAATGCTTGTTCAAATTCAATAGAGTTATATGTTGATTTTGACGAGAACTGATCGAAACGATCGAATCAGCTTACGATACATATCCCATTGTGTTCGGAATGGGGGTAATTAGCTATGGACGACAGGCGGTGGGCCTCGTTTAGAGGTCATATGAAAAAGTCAACTTTTTGAAATTAAAAAAATAAAACTCCCTCCTTTCCTTACGTTGACCAGGCCCCCCTTTATCAAAATCGATTCAGTTGGAAAAAAACCCTAAAACTATCGTCGCCCCCGTGCTGACCTCGCCGCCACCGCATCGCAGCCCCCCCCCAGCGCCCCGCCTCGCGCTAGGCCGCGCCGCCCCCATCGCACCCCGCTTCCTCCTCTTCTCCTTCTCTTCCTGTCCTCCTCTACCAGAAACCGCAGCCCCCCCCTTTCGCTTGCGCTTCCCTCTCCTCTACCCCCACGCAGACGCCGCTACCCTGCTGAAACCCACCACCGCCGAGCTCTGAAACCCTCCCCACCTCAAGGATAAAATAATTTATTTAATTAAATTAGTTTCTAGATTAATTTCAGTTTTATTTTATATTGTAGAAGGATAAAAATATAATCTTTTATATTGTAGAAGGATAAAAATACAATCTTTTATATTGTAGAAGGATAAAAATATAATTTTTACATTATAGAAGTATTAAAATTTTGATCTTTATATATGTAGTGGATCAAAAATATGACCTTTATATAGTAGAAGATATAAAAATACTATTTTTTATGTAAGTAATATATTGAAAATATAATTTCTATAAAATAGAAAATAAAATCTTTATACTTGAAAAGGCGAAAACTTTATATGAAGAATAGCGTGATAAAAATAGAATTTTTATCTATATAGTAACGATGTAAAAATAGAATTTTTATCTATATAGTAGCGATGTAAAAATAGAATTTTTATCTATATAGTACCGATGTAAAAATAGAATTTTTATCTATATAGTAGCGATGTAAAAATAGAATTTTTATCTATATAGTAGCGATGTAAAAATAGAATTTTTATCTATATAGTAGCGATGTAAAAATAGAATTTTTATCCATATGGAGTGATAATAAAAATATGATTTTTATGTACATAGCAACAATATAAAAATGTGATTTTTACATATGTAGTGGCTACGGGCAACGAAAGTGACAAAAGGCGAGAACGGCAATGATTCCCTACATCGGAAGTGTCGTGGAGTTGGGATAGCTATTGGTGAGAACTTCTCACTCTAAATTTCTTTTTCTAGTTATATATATATACTAGGATGCAGACGGTGCTTAGCAGCACCCGACACCCGTCGTCCACAGACCATGGACGGCTTGTTTGTTTGATTGATGTGTTGTGAAAATTGATTGTGTTGTGAAATGATTGAATAATAAAATATTCTTGTGTTGAAAGGAAATAAAATATTTATATAGTTAAAAATATTTTATCGTTAAAAATATAATTTTTAACGTGAATGTGAATAAATAAATATTTATAAACAAATCGGTCGATTTGTTTATATACACTGATTTGACTGATATTGATTGGGATGATAAATTTTACACATCGCCCAACTGCACAAATAATATTCAGTGTTTGTTGATTTGAAACCCCACACAGGTGTTGGGATGATATTTGGCGTACACTAATTCCAATTATTTAATTGTATATCGATCGATTGGTCGACAGATTGTGTAAGCGTTGATTATTTATATTTGATGCTTATGCAGTTGTGTGGTGCACTTTGGATGATGGTTGATTGTTTATCGTTGCTATTATATACATGTGTTGTATGGAATCCATATAATTAACGTTATATGGTAATTGATTGGGCCTCATTCCAATTCGGAAAATAATGAATATTATAAAAGGAAATTCATGTTTTGAATATAAAAATAGTCATGTGTTGACGATGTTCATGAGTTGAAACTATTCATATGTTGAGTAAAATATTTTAATAATAAAATTTACATCTTTATCATATTTAAAATTAGAAGCTACTTCACGGTGGAGTCTGATTAAAATAATCAAACGATAGATACCATAATTTTATAAAATATATTACATAACAAAAATAGTCGTGTGTTGACAGTACTCATGTGTTGAGATTAGTCGTGTGTTGAAAGAAATATAGATTCATGTGTTGAATAGAATATATATTCATTTGTTGAATAGAATAACGAATTTATTGAAATATATAAAGCCGTGTTGATTAGAGTTGCGCTATTTTGACGTGAACGATATTTATATCGATTATATTCGTTTTTATAATGAATATAGAAAAGGTAGTGATTTCAAAATATAACGTTTTGAAAATATTATCATTTATATAGTAAAGATATGAAATATACAATTTTGAATTGAAATTGAATATAGAGTTGAAATGGTTTTGAAAACGAATTTAAAACGATTTATAAAATACGTTTTAAAAGGAAATCAACGAAATATATAATATATATATATATATTATATAAATATAATGGCCTGAATAGAACGCGCCGCGCAGCAGCAGTTCGTGAATTTCGACCATTGACTTCGAATTGATGTTGCGGGAGATCCAACCGTCGGATTCTCCTAAAACCGGAACCGTTGGGTTCGTATCGAAAAGATCTTTCAAATGAATATTAGAATTTTGAAATCTAACAGCTGGATTTGGAATTATGTCCAAATCAAATTGGGAAAAGGTTGCTGTAAGTGCAGTTCAATGGCCGTTGATGGAAATCGACTGTACGGGCCTTGAAAAAATTATTAAAAATATCAATAATTTGTGTAAAATCATAATATGTGAATTGGAAAGAACTAGGATGAAAAATTCCACATTTGAAAAGATAAAAATAGATTTTTATCGAAATGAACTTGTTTTGAACTAGAAATAAAATCAATTTATTTTTGAAATAAATAAATTGAATTTGAAAGTGGTTTTAAAGGTAATCAAAAATTCCAATAATTGAATTGGAATGGATTTGAATCGAAATTGTCTTTGGAATATTTCGATGTTGGATTTCGTGACTATACAGATATTGTTATGGGAATTTGAAAGATATATTTTATATCGTTATTTCCAGTACGATAATTGTTGGTTTCAGGATTTGATATTGAATATATGCTGGTATATTTTCTATTCAGAGCCTTGTATTTAATATCAAATGTGATTTGGGTTTGTCGTGAATGGTATCTTCATTAACACTGCTCTTAAGCCCAATAGAGAAAAAGATTAAATCTTTCTATCTAGATTTAATGAAGTGTATCAATTAAATAATATTTAATTGGAATTGAATTGAATTGGTTTTTGGGTTTATCGTGAACCGTGTTTTAGATGACATTGGTTCTTTAACCTAGTTAAAAGACAGGATATTGATTTTTGAAAAGATTAAAACTAAGTGGAGTTTTAATGAATCTTTAATTAGATTAAAATGTGAATTGATAATTTAAATTATCAAATCTGAAAAGTGATCGAGAATGGAGTACCACCAGTTTTGCTCCAAAGCGATAGTTAAATTTTTAATTAGATTTGAACGTGAAATGGTAACTAATTTTACTGATAATACTATGGTGTTAGATATGTAGTATTACCAGTTTTGCTCCAGGGGATGAATAGGTGGGGATTGGGAAATAAAACAAATAATTACTTCGGTGTGGTTCGCTAATCCCGACTAGTTTGAAATGATATCCAAAGGAGGAGTAAAGAATAAATTTAGAAGAATTTATCTTGGAAAAAATTAATGGGAACCTTTCCCTAAGAATGTGATTTTGTGAATAAAAGAATATTCTGAATTGGAATGAGGCGTTTGTTGTGTTTGTGTAACATTTGTTTATCATATACGTGGGTTATTCAGGAAGGCCGGGTTTATACCCATTTTGGATGACCGATTCGACGAGATATCGAAGATGGAGACGATGGTTGAAGACCGGAAGTCTTCACATCGTTTGGGTGATTACTGATGATCTCAATTGGGCTGTACACCCAAGATGAGGGAAATAGTTGGTGATCGTCCAGACGTACTTGGAGATGGATGGATATGCGAGGAAAGTGCCTCCGGTTTCGTTCAGACCCAGGGCGAACTAGTAAATGGATTGTGTGTATGACATTGGATTTTATTCTGTGTTGATTGATCTCTATTAAATATACATCTGTTTGGCGGCGGAGAATTTATTCTTTTGCTTAACGCCCTTCTCTGAGACGTACGAGCTTAGAGGTTGTATATCGATGGACATTAGTCGCATGGAGTGAATTGCCAGTGTGGCACGCGTAAGTGGCAATTGATCAAGGCTTCTTGTAATGACCCGGATTTTGAGCGACTTTGGTTATCGACATAAGCTCGATGTCGATAACCAAAACATCGAAAAATCCTGGTAATTATTGAAAGAAATTAGAAGGTGAGAATAGATAAGATAGAAACTTAGAATAGAAGAAGAAGAAGAACCCAACATCAGAGTAACACGAACCTCACAGCGGAACGAATAACATATAATAGATAACATAACTTTGAAATATAACAGTTATGTATACAGTAGCACTTATCAGAGTACAGCACTTACAACACAGTGGAAATAAACTATAGCTATATAATCCAGAAGCCTCCTGCTCCAGCTCTTCAAGTATATCTGCAAATTCCTGACTATTTGACTGCCCGTACAAATTAGGCACCCAAGAGTTTAGGGAAAACAACAAAGTAAACTCCGGGTCAGTCATGGGACTGGTATGAGTAAAACGGTTTAAACAGGCATATGAACAAGTAAACGATATCTTATAAGACCACGCCGCAGAACGGAACGGGTTTTTCCCTTATGAGAATCCAAAATATCTTTATATCAAAAACCTTTTGATATTATAATAATGTCTATGTATATATGGATATCAACTAGCAGAAACGCTTTCATCTCACGTTCTACATATATAATATACAATCAAAATCGCAAGCACGTATTGGATAATGGATCTCCAACTATGACAAGGTATGGAACCACCTTCCGATCAGTGTACTCTAGGAACGATACACTGGAGTTCAACAAGAACATCTTGTAACTCAGCCACACATGACCGACCACTCATTTCGCTTGAGTGTATCGAATGTACATCACCAACGGTTGGGATCAACAACCGTTCCCGTATATATATGGGACAGGATTGATAGATTTAAGAAACAAATGAATATTCTCTAGATAGGTGATTATACACCCTACTTCGGTGCGACCGACTTAGCCATGTTGCCTGCCCGATTTCTGTCATTTACTGGTTGATGAGGCTAGAAGCTACGCTTTATCATCTCATCAGATTCACTTCGAATGCCACATTGTTAGGTCCATCGAAAATCGCTAATTGACGTCTACAACCATACATTACGTGTCAGCTAAAAGAAGTTTCCTTCTCCGCTTCCACTCTTGGTACGGTTGAAGAAATCAATGTACGTGACCTTTCTGGAAATACTCTGTCAGACATCCATCTTCATTCACTTAAAATGTCACATCGTCATACCCGCCAAATCACAAATTGACTTATCCAAAAATAACACGGGTATACAGCTAAGAGAAACGAATTCCTCCGCCACCAAACGTGAACACGTTTGAACAGATCAACTTACGCGATCCATCGGATATACTCTGTCAGACCTTCGTCCATACAAGTTGTCCTGAGACTGGACAAACCGAAGGCACTATTCCGTATATCCATCTTAGTCACTGTTATCTAAGATTTATACAACATCCCTTGCATTTTACTCCGTCTTCAATTATCTTTGGCATATATGATTCGCGACGCTTATGCCAATACAGAGTGGTTCTATGGATAATAATCCAACCGGTCTCTCCATATTAACAACGTTAAAATGGTCAAAACTTCGATAGTCGGTGAGTTAACTATCAAAGAAAAACAAGTGTGCAAACAACGATATTATTTCCGAATGGAAATTATATCGAACAAACATCATTTAACATAAATCTCTTTAGTTCATTTATTTACTTATCTCCTGTTTTCCCTATGTTCTAAATTCTTATTTTCTTTTATCAGAAAACATTTCTGATTCTCGTTTGGAAAACATTTCCAAAACTCCTTTACGATCAAACCTTACCATTTCTTAGTTAAGAAGGAAGTCACTCAAGTTAGGGTATAATTACCTCTCAGACCTTAACTGAACAACGTTATAACTTCGAAATGGTCAAAGTTTATCTTTTAATCTTTAACAACTTCTTTACACCTTTCTCGGATTCAATTTTACTAATCCACTTCTATATTTAAAACATTGGTTATAACGATGACGTTATAATCCCTCCTTTCGAATTATCTAACTTTAATTATAACTTCTATTCTTATTAGTGAATGATTAACCTAACACTTATTTATTTATAAATAAATAAATCTCTATTTAAACAATGGAAAAGTATAAGTACTTTCCCGAATTCGATATAATCGAATTCGCCGATTAACTCTCTTCGAGAAATCTCTATTTGATTAACTCTACTTCGAATAACCTATATTCGATTATCTCTCTTCGAATAACTAATATTCGATAACTCTTCATTTTCAAATATCTCATTTGAAAATCTCACTTCGATTGAACTATAATCGATAACTTCCTTCGATGAAACTGACATCGATAACTCCTTTCGATGAAACTAACATCGATAACTCCTTTCGATGAAACTAACATCGATTTATTTAACTCGACGAACTTAACTCGACGAACTTAACTCGACTAACTTAACTTGACTCGACTAACTCGACTTACTTGGTTCGACCAATTCGATTTGATTAACTAAGCTCGACTAACTTGACTAACTTAACTCGACTTACTTGGTTTGACCAATTCGATTCGATTAACTAGGCTCGACTAACTTGGTCGAACCACCCGATCAGCTCAACTTATTTAACTTAACTTATTTCTCAACTCGATCAACTCGATTAACTCCTATCGAATAACTAATATTCGATTAAATTCCGTTCGCTTGACTCTAGATCGCAGCGATCACAATGGTTACGCCTGACTCCCTCAGGAAACATCCGACCGCCGTAGGCTATTTACAGCCCTGCGAATTACGCCAGTAGTCGTATAAGATGGCAACTTACCCTGAATACTATGTTTGACTAACTCTGTCTCCAATAACTATATTTGATTAACTCTAGTTCGTTTTAACTCTAATCGATTAACTCTAACTAATTAACTCCAACTGGTTAACTCTAACTGATTAACTCTAACTGGTTAACTCTATTTGACTAACTCGACTTGACTAACCCCTTTTGAATAACATATTCGATTAACTAACTTCGAATACCATATTCGATTAACTAACTTCGAATACCATATTCGATTAACTAACTTCGAATACCATATTTGATTAACTAACTTCGAATACCATATTCGATTAACTAACTTCGAATACCATATTCGATTTCTCCTTTCGAATACCATATTCGATTAACTAACTTCGAATACCATATTCGATTAACTAACTTCGAATACCATATTCGATTAACTAACTTCGAATACCATATTCGATTAACTCCTTTCGAATGTCTATATTCGATTAACTAACTTCGAATACCATATTCGATTAACTCCTTTCGAATGTCTATATTCGATTAACTAACTTCGAATACCATATTCGATTAATTCCTTTCGAATGTCTATATTCGATTAACTAACTTCGAATACCATATTCGATTAACTCCTTTCGAATGTCTATATTCGATTAACTAACTTCGAATACCATATTCGATTAACTCCTTTCGAATGTCTATATTCGATTAACTAACTTCGAATACCATATTCGATTTCTCCTTTCGAATACCATATTCGATTAACTCCTTACGAATGTCTATATTCGATTAACTAACTTCGAATACCATATTCGATTTCTCCTTTCGAATACCATATTCGATTAACTAACTTCGAATACCATATTCGATTTCTCCTTTCGAATACCATATTCGATTAACTTTATTCACTTTATAAAGATTTCCTTTTTAACAACGTTTTATTCATTTAAAAAGATTTACTTTTAAATAACGGTTCTGCACTTTAAAAATGATTTCCTTTTTTAAAATGTTCCCTTTCCAATTCTATTTGTAAATGGTTTACAAATATTTCCTTTTCAAATTTATTCTTGAAATATTCTAACTCCTTAAATTCCCGGGAAAATTCGCCATAACCTCCTTTGTATCGGGAGCATCGGGAAAATCCCCAAACTCGCCACACAGGCCTTTCCATTCAAAAGAAAATGTTTTGAAATTATTTCCCTTTTTAAATATCGCCTATTTATAAATATTCCAATTTATAAACATTTCTTATTTATAAATATTCCACTTTATAAATATCTCTTTTTCAATATCACTTTGAAAAATCTCCTTTATCTACATTCCGGTATGTCATGGTATTCAATCATATCAAATCACGATGTCTAATCTCGTCCATACACATATAATCGCCAACAGATTATATATCACATTATATATCACAATATATAAATCACAGTAAAATAACTGTTGAGGAATCCAGGTGGATTCCTCCAACCTGTTTCCCTGCATCCACAGATGTTACACAATATGATTGTCATCACTTTCAGTTCAATATAAATTATTCTGATAGCAGAATCAATATATAACTATCTAACTGTTTTATATATTATATATATATAATATTATCATTAACTGACTAGCAGTTCAATCAACAGTCAACACACAGTCAATCAGACAATTTCTAACAGTTCTAAAAATACAACATGAAATTATAAACTGTTCAGAGTTGGTGAGATTTACTCACATTTGGACGATCATCGTCAATGACGATAACCATCGCTTGACTCAGACAATTTATTTTGCTATAAATTGTGACGAGCTCCAATCCACTCCTCGTCAGTTCCAGTGCGTAGTCGTCGTCCATACGATCCCAACGGATCCTGTTTTGTTCGATTTCGATACCGTATGGAGAAGATATGATACTTACAAGTTAAATACACATTAAAATAAAATAAACTTGATTTATTTAACTCAAATGGGCCATAACCTTTGATTTTCTTTCCTGGCCCGTTTAACAAACCCGTAGGCCAAGTACAACTTGAGACCGCTAGGACTTGCATCTTCCCCGATGCTAAAAGCTTCAGCTCTGCTCATGTTTATTTTACTTAACGCAAAATCTTAAACCCCTCACACTTCCTTGAATTCTTCACATTACCCAAAGTTAAGCACACCATTAGACTCTCCTTCTTATCAACTCCTCGTCTATTTCTACTCCGATCACCCACCTTCGCTCAAAACAGGAATTCGTGTTCCCTGTGCTCAAAAAATACGCTGAAGCACCATTGATTTTCGAGCGACAGTTAATCTCACCGAAACCCATCCGATCCTCACCAATCTTCTTCCCGTCGCAGGCTACTTCCGGCCATACCCTCAGAACATCACTCGACCCCTTCTCTTCACGTCCAACTATACTGCTCCTTCTAAATAAAATACACCAAAGTCCTCCCCTTCCAAAACAGTTCACAACGTCCTCACAGATATTCACAAAAATATAAACTTCACCACAACATAACTTCCCCCACCGTACACACCCCGAGCTCCTGTTAACTCACGTATGTATACCCGAACGCTGCTTCAATCAGTAAACGCACTAGACTCCTTCCCTTACTCCCTACTCCACTTCCTGACTCAGCCCTCTCACGTCCCACGCTTCAGCTCAGAACTGTCACCTGTATACGAAGACCCCATTTCCCTTCACGGCAGCACTCCTTGCTTTACTGATATGATAACCGGCTTCTTCTCCATGTATATTTCCTTCTACCAGCATACAAATTTGCGAATCAAGATTCCCAGGCTGCGGCTTATAGAAGCGTATTTGAATCTTTTAATTGATTCTGAAGATCAACATTTGTTTGAGAACCAAGGAAGGAACGGCGGCTCGCTTGAGGAATTAGGTTATAAGAGTTTTAAGACGGGGTATTTATAATGTTAGTAAATATCTAGATATTTAGGGTGTGGTTGAAAGGACAGGAATGTGGATTGGTAAGTGACACAAAAGCTGGTGGATAGAAAAAGAAGGACGTGCACCCTTAAGTTCCAAGAAACTTAATATTATTCAACTATCATACGTTACAAAATATGTGTGCTTCATTACTTAAATTTTCGTTCAGGTCAGGCCGCTACAGACAGAAGTAAGAGTATAGTCGTGCTCAGTGAGGTTTCATGATCCCAGAAATATAATAATACCGGTAGATGGACACATATTGTGAAACCCCGAAATGTCGATACATGGTGCCAAATACTCCAAATAAAAAAGTTGCTTATTTAATTAATTAAAAATTACCATAAAATTCTAAAAATTAAATTATCACTACTTCCCAAAAGAACCTTGTCTAAATTCAAACCCTATCTCTAGTTATATCGAATAAACCGATATGGTCGATAAAAGATTCTATAACGACTATTTTAAAATTTGATTTGGACATATCTCAAAATCTTCATGACGAAATCCCGATATTTCTCTTCCACTAGAAGATATACTCCACCAGCTCCACACGTTTCTTGTTTCACAGAAATCCGGCTTAAAACGAATCCTGTACATTCAGTTGAAGTTCGAATCGCCCATTTACGAACTGCAGCGCCATTTCGAGCTCGATTATAATTATAATATAATTATACGTTCAAGCTGTCGTTATATAATATATTTGTTAATATAATTCAACTCTAAACCGGATTATATATTTCAAATTTGTCCAGTTTATATGATATTGCCATTTCAGCTAATTCTGATTATTTCAGAATTATATATATTATTTAATTATTATTTTAATTAAATATTCCTAGTTATTTAATTAACGACCATTTGAATTCTCTAAACCACCATTTATATAATTAAATTAATTAATTATATACCGCAGAAAATGCGGGTCATTACACTTCTATTGAAAAGCAAAGTCTTGTGGTTGATGATCAAAGCATGGCCTGTGTGGCGTAGCTTTGTGTATAACGTGAATTCGCGAGCCTCACACCTCGGTATGAGTCAAAAATGGGATAGTGACTGCAGGGAGAGCACGATGTTTCTTTCTAGCTAGGGTGGTGTCAATGACCTACCAGTCCTGACATTTATATACTTTTCACTTGTGTGGTTGTTGTAATGCGAGGCGCCTCGGATATAGGTCTGTAAGGACCAGGAAATGCAGGAATAACTAATCCTAAAAAGTAAGAGAGGACCGACCCTGAAGATCCAAGGATCAGAGTGGGGTCCTGGGACATTTGCTAGAGTGTCTCGAACACGGAGAGGAGCTTGCCCCTTGCCTCGACTCATGATGGAATCCAATTTCCAATACGTGTGTTTCGGTTTTATTTGTAGAGCCTAGTATGGCGACATAGTAGATGGTAGTTATGCCGCCTATGATTGATATTTATGATTTGAATTGTTTTGACACTATACACTTATAATAGTATCAAATGATTTGTTTTTAAACGTATCAAGCATTATTTGGCTATTATAAGGGAAAACCCTATCCTCTGGCTTGCGTTGCATTGTGTGATAGGACCTGGGTCTTATAGTAGCTTCATTTTTTTCAAAAAGCATTGCGTTTTTTGGTTATATGCACTAGTATTCTTGGGAGGAAACCCGTTCCGTGTTATACGGCGTGGTCCCTTGAATTACTATCTTTAAAAATAAAGATAAATAACTGTTTTAGTTCTCACACCAGTCACATGACTGACCTGGAGTTTATTGTTTTAACCTAAACTCTAGGTGCCCATATTTTCGACACGGGCAACTAGTAGTTTTGGTTTTGCAGATTTATATTCACAGGGTCCTGATTTACAGCTGGAACGATGCTCGGAAAGCTCTGTATCCGTGCATTACTTCTAGTTGTGCTTTTGTATTATTTTCCGCTGCGATGTATTTAAATGTAATTTAAATCTCTGAGATTTGTTGAATGTATTTTATTCATTTATGCTCTGTATATTCTTGTATCTGATGGAATTGTTGTAATAACAATGAAATGTTCTTCAGTTTGCATTCATTTTTGTCTTGTCCTCAATTCTATCCGCGCTTTCCTTCACGGGGAAGTTCGGGTCGTCTCAGTTTGGTATCAGAGCTTTAGTTTACAGAGCTCGAGAACAAGACACATTAGAACCATATGAAAGAATTCATCGGATATTGGATTAGTAATATCCAATTAGAATGACTTGTTAGAGATAGGATCAGTAGTATCCTAGAACGAGTGTGAAGAGTATATTTTTCAAATGAAAACAATTTCGTTTTGAAAATTTAATTCGTTTTAAATGTATTTGAATATTTATTTATTTTGAATTTGGACAATCGAGTATATAAAGATTTCGCGTATACGCGTCATGAACGTATATTCGAAGTTTTAATATACTGGATAGATATAAAGTCACATTCTAGACACCCGGGGATAATTCTGATGATGTGGCCACATCATCAGTATTTATATTCGTGTTTCGAAGGTATGATTTCTATATATTTCCATTAGACTGGTGTGAGAACCAAAACTAATATAGATAGATTCATTGTTGTGAATTGGCATCAAAAACATGATTTTCTATATATATGTATCAAAATTTTGAATTTGAAACTCTAGTCCACTAATTGATTGATGTTTGTGTTGTTTGTCTATTTGTTTGATAATTTTGAACCATTTAGCCTAATTGAATCACATATTGAATTGTATTGAAATTGGTCGCATTTGCTTGCATATACATGTGCTTACATTGAACAGTTCAAAGCAAGGAGGCAAGAGCAGAGAATAAAATTTGTCTGCCCGACAAATAGATACATGTTTACTATAATTTACTGTTTTGTTTGGGTGATGATGATTTTATGAGCCTATTGGCTAGCCGCTTGGCTTTTTCTTTTTGAGATCAGAAGGCCTGTATGGCAATTTCGGGATTTTCCCGTTGCTCCAGGTGCAAGGGAGGTTATGGCGAAATCTTTCAAAAATTTAGGGTGTTAGCCAAATTTTTGAATAGTTGGAAAAGTTCTTAGAAACTGAAAAGTTGAAGAACTTAAGCCGTAGTCAAAATAATGGAAATCCATTGTTATGTTCCTTTTCGGCCTTTGATTTAGAGAAGATTAGAATATCATCAATAAAAAAACTAGAACAAATTTATTCAATTAAATCACACATTGAACTGATTAGAAAATAGTCAGAAATATATACTTGTGCATTATATATGTTTGAATAGGAAATTGGATAGCTGTTGAGTAAAGATTTTATTTGCGTGCCCGACAAATAGGTAAACCTTAATGAGTTGGATGCGGAATATTATTATATCAACTCCTGTAAATGCCATTGGATGCGGAGTGCTGGTTATTCTGTGTGTAATTAATAAACATCGCCATAGGATAGCAACAATTAATTTTGAACTACATTACATGGCATACTTCGGGAAGATAGGCATACTTCATCATATACCACATAAGCATTTGGAGCTTGTGTGACGAGGTGGAAGATTTACCATACGAGCGAGAGGCTTGTATGGCGATGACTATATTTTACAGGTTGAACTGATGACTGATATGGATTATTTAAATTGTAACGATAAAATTGCCAGATTAATAAAAACCCCACATGGGTCTAGAGTTGACAATAATCACGTCTCTCTAGTTATTAGATATGGCACATGGACTATTTATTTCCCACACGGGACGAGGTGACGAGGATTTATCCTCTGGAGCATTTAAAATACACACTCCATCAGGCTTTGACAGGGTGACGAGAATTTATTCTCTGGAGTTATTATCAATACACGCTCCCCTGTAAACACCAGAATATATCACTATAAATATGTGTATGCTTATTAGAATTTATTGGGTACCTAATACGGCCCAATAAATTTCCAAACCTCTCCCCGTACAAAGGAGGTTATGGCGAAATTTTTCGAAAATTCCGGGTGTTAGCCAAATTTTTGAAGAATTTGAAAATTCTCAAAAACTGAAAAGTTAGAGAATGGAAGCCAGATCGAACGTAGAGTTGATTAATCAAACCACTTTCGACTTTGTTCCTTTTCGGGGATGAAAAGTTTTAAGTGGGGGAGATTGTAACAACCCGGAAATGCAAGCCAGTTTAAAATTTTTGTTTTGGCAATTTTAGCGAAGTTTGAATATTTAAAATAGATTATTTTAAATAAAAACGACAGAAATTTATTTTGAATAGAATTCGAACGTATATATTATATACGTTGTCGTTAGAATATAAATAATTATATATAATTATAAATGGAATTGAAAATGGCGCGATAGCTCGATAATTCGATTTCAAAGTTCAATTAAATATACCGGGTGCAAAATAAACCGGATTTTAGTGAAACCAAAAATAATAGGATCTATTTGTGAATATCTTTCTAACGAATCCACAAAATCGAAATTTCATAGCGGGAATCAAAAGATGTGTCCAGTTGAAAATTCTGAATAGTCGCTATGGAATTCAGGCCCTTAAAAATGGGAATTTTGCAAACGACCTCGGATTTCGACGAGACCGCTTTTGTTGGATCCGTGATGTCAAATTATTGCTAGATTCCAAATTTCATAATTTTTCGAACCAATATGTGAGCGTGGAAAAGGAAAACGCATTTGACCAGTTTCAGTTGATTTTAATCGACTGGAAAATGGCCATTTTTCTAACGGTCTCAGAATTCGATGAAACTAGTTTTGTTAGGACCGTATCGTCAATACGAAGCTAGAAAATATTTTTCTGGAATTTTTCAAGTTAGTATGTGACCACAGTAAATCGAAATGCTCGTTCAAATTCAATATATAGAGTTATATGTTGATTTTGACGAGAACTGATCGAAACGATCGAATCAGCTTACGATACATATCCCATTGTGTTCGGAATGGGGGTAATTAGCTATGGACGACAGGCGGTGGGCCTCGTTTAGAGGTCGTATGAAAAAGTCAACTTTTTGAAATTAAATAATTAAATAAATTAAAAAAATAAAACTCCCTCCTTTCCTTACGTTGACCAGGCCCCTCCTTTATCAAAATCGATTCAGTTGGAAAAAAAAGAAAAAAACCCTAAAACTATCGTAGCCCCCATTCTGACCTCGCCGCCGCAGCATTGCAGCCCCCCCCCCCCCCCCCCCGCGCCGCGCCAGGCCGCGCCGCCCCCATCGCACCCCCATCCTCCTCTTCTCCTTCTCTTCCTGTCCTCCTCTACCAGAAACCACAGCCCCCCTTCGCTTGCGCTTCCCTCTCCTCTACCCCATGCAGCCGCCGCCACCCTGTTGAAACCCACCACCGCCGAGCTCTGAAACCCTCCCCACCTCAAAGATAAGGTAATTTATTTAATTAAATTAGTTTCTAGATTAATTTCAGTTTTATTTTATATTGTAGAAGGATAAAAATATAATCTTTTATATTGTAGAAGGATAAAAATATAATCTTTTATATTGTAGAAGGATAAAAATATAATTTTTACATTATAGAAGTATTAAAAATTTGACGTTTACATATGTAGTGAATCAAAAATATGACCTTTATATAGTAGAAGATATAAAAATACTATTTTTTATGTAAGTAATATATTGAAAATATAATTTCTATAAAATAGAAAATAAAATCTTTATATTTGAAAAGGCGAAATCTTTATATGAAGAATAGCGTGATAAAAATAGAATTTTTATCTATATAGTAACGATGTAAAAATAGAATTTTTATCTATATAGTAGCGATGTAAAAATAGAATTTTTATCTATATAGTAACGATGTAAAAATAGAATTTTTATCTATATAGTAGCGATGTAAAAATAGAATTTTTATCTATATAGTAGCGATGTAAAAATAGAATTTTTATCTATATAACAGCGATGTAAAAATGGAATTTTTATCCATATGGAGTGATAATAAAAATATGATTTTTATGTACACACCAACAATATAAAAATGTGATTTTTACATATGTAGTGGCTACGGGCAACGAAAGTGACAAAAGGCGAGAACGACAATGATTCCCTACATTGGAAGTGTCGTGGAGTTGGGATAGCTATTGGTGAGAACTTCTCACTCTAAATTTCTTTTTCTAGTTATATATATACTAGGATGCAGACGGTGCTTAGCAGCACCCGACACCCGTCGTCCACAGACCATGGACGGCTTGTTTGTTTGATTGATGTGTTGTGAAAATTGATTGTGTTGTGGAATGATTGAATAATAAAATATTCTTGTGTTGAAAGGAAATAAAATATTTATATAGTTAAAAATATTTTATCGTTAAAAATATAATTTTTAACGTGAATGTGAATAAATAAATATTTATAAACAAATCGGTCGATTTGTTTATATACACTGATTTGACTGATATTGATTGGGATGATAAATTTTACACATTGCCCAACTGTACAAATAATATTCAGTGTTTGTTGATTTGAAACCCCACACGGGTGTTGGGATGATATTTGGCGTACACTAATCCCAATTATTTAATTGTATGTCGATCGATTGGTTGACAGATTGTGTAAGCGTTGATTATTTATATTTGATGCTTATGCAGTTGTGTGGTGCACTTTGGATGATGGTTGATTGTTTATCGTTGCTATTATATACATGTGTTGTATGGAATCCATATAATTAACGTGAAACGACCCGCAAATCCGTACCCTTTGAGTCGACTAATAACACCACACGTCCAACTCAAATTGCACAGAAATACGCATCATTTTTAGAAAGAAGTTAGAGGATGAGAAATAGAAAGAAAGAAATATTAGAATAGAAGAAAACGAAGATCACAAACTCACAGCGGAACGAATAAAATATATTAGATAACATATTTGTGAAATATAAAACAGTAACTGTATATATACATACCATCATCAGAGCACAACAGTTATCTCTGGAACAGTTATAAACACCTGTTTCCAGATACCACAAAATACACAGCGGAAAATATAATAGTCTATAGCCAACTGGTGAAGCCTCCTGCTTCAAGCTTCTTCAAGTGAATCTGTAAAATCCTAACTACTTGACTGCCCGTACAAATTTGGGCACCCAAGAGTTTAGGGAAAACAAACAAAATAAACTCTGGGTCAGTCATGGGACTGGTGTGAGTAAACTCCAACCATTTGTTTAACTTTCAAAATCCTTTTCAAAAGAAAAGATAATCGTAAGACCAATCCACACATAAACACGGATGGTTTTTACCTTACGATAACCAAAACACTTTGGAAATCATATATTATCTGATATTATAATAATGTCTAATCACAAGTAATTAAAATCTAGTAGAACGCTTGCATCTCACGCTCTACATATATAATATACAATCAAACTCGCAGGCACTTATTGGAGATTGGATTCCAACTTGACAAGGTATGGGACCACCTTCCGAACGTGTATCTCTAGAGTCAAATACACTGGGTTCAACAAGAACATCTTGCAACCCGGCCCACACATGACCGACCACTCATTTCGCTTGAGTGTATCGAATGTATACCACCGACGGTTGGGATCAGCAACCGCCTCCCGAATAGGGACAGCATCGATATATTTAAGAACAAAGGAATTTCTCTAGATAGGTGATCATACATCCTAATGGGTGCGACCCACATAGCCATGCTGCCTGCCCGATTTTTGTCCACTTCCGGGTTGATGAGGCTTGAGGTTTTAATTATCTTCCAGAACATCTGGCCATCATTCACTTTGAATGCCACATCGTCAGATCCATCGGAAATCACTAATTGATTCCCACAAAAATACTCAGATTGTTAGGCTAAAGAAGTTTCCCTTCTATGCCATCAACTTCGTACGTTTGAAGGAATCAACGTACGTAACCCCCTTTGGAAATACTCTGTCAGACACTCGTCCATACAAGTTGTCCTGGGTCTGGACAAACCGAAGGCACTATTCTATAAATAGGATAGCCCTTGCATAACTCCGTCTTCAATTTTCTTCAGCATAAGTTGCTTCATAACGCTTACGCCAATACGGAGTGGTTTTCAGATATCAAATCTGATCCCGGTCTCTCCATATTGACAACGGAGGTATATATATAAAAATAAAACTTTGATAGTCAGTGATTTAACTATCAAAGAAACATCCATACAATCAACGGTCCTATTTCCAAATGGAAATTCTATCAATCAAGCATCAAACAACACTGGGCCCTTTTTAAATTAGTTCTTTATTACATTATCATTTCCAATTCCCATTTTCCACCCTTCGTGTTCTTTCAAAGCACTATTTTCTCTCTCGATTATTGAAAAACATTTCCAATATTATAATTCCTTTATTGAGAAAATATCTTTTACTCCAGTAAGAAAACATTTCTAATTCCTTTGAATTAACTGATGTTATAAACATCGTTATTATAACTCAAATCATAAATCATTCGTTAACTAACGATATCACTATCCAACCCTTGCTATCGAGCCTTAACCATTTCTCCGTCAATCATGCAGTCAGTCAAGTTGGGGTATAATTACCTCTCAGACCTTAACTGAACGACATTCTTAACTTTGAAACAGTCAAAATTCACAATTTCAAATATTGCTTTCAACAACAGCGTTAAAACCGCTATCTAGCATTATAGAACACTTGTCATAACCATAGCATTAAAATTGCTATTAAAAACAGTTATTATAACGGCAGCGTTAAAATTGCTGTTTTGAATAAAATACCGTGTGCGGCGCACACGCTTCCGTTGTTCATTTTTAAACTCTGTTTATTTTAACAATTCAAGTTCTCCTTTAAACATATTTATAAACTATACATTCTTTTAACCACTTAATTCGATTTCTATAAATTCCCTTTTTATATACATTTTATTTGCAAAATATTTCTTTGTGTTAAACTATTTTACTTTAAGCATTTGAGAATCTTTCTTTAAACTTTCTCTATACTTTGCTAAATTCAAATCTATTTCAAATATTGGTTTCAGAACCGATATTCACTTTCAAATATACATTCATATTTGAACTCTCCTTTTAATTTATCCAATGGTTAATGATCCACTTAATTTACATCTTTATTTATAACATTTTTCTTGGTTTACCCAATGGAATAGGTTTCCATTTGCAATTCAATGAAAAAGAAATTATTTCTAATTTGGAAATAAACTCTGCTTTTAAATTCTAATTTCCTTCTTCCATATTCGATGATATTTTACGGTATCTAAAAATACCAGGTTCCTAAGGCCAGGGTAAATCAAACACACTAATTCAACCATGGATAATGTAGCATAACATATATCACTATTAAATAAAACAGTAAATAAAATGTTGAGGGATCCAGTTGGATCCCTCCAACCTGTTTCCCTGCATCCACAGATGTTAGTAACATCAAAAATATCGCATTAATAAAAATCATCAATCGACGATGTGATTATATCAACCAATTTATCAACTATCCAACCAAGCAACAAAATAATTTAAACGAGTGAGTTTACTCACCTCGCTTTTGCAGTTGATGATTCTGCTTTTGTTTCATTTAAAATGAAACAGACTTTTAATTTTTCTACGAAATTCTGATAACTTTGTCGTTCGACGGCATTAGCTCCACAAAGTCGGCCTTGTCGCCACAATTCCCACGTAACCGACTTCATTGGATTCGCATGAATCAATAAGATGGTCTCTTTTCTTTCATCTAATTTCCTTGCTTTCGTTTGAATTGAATTTCATGGCTTTACCATCTTCCTTCAACACAGTTGTACTTGCAATCCCCTTTTTTTTTTTCCATGGTGCTTCATGATTTTCACGGTCATGACCTCTTTTCAAAACAACTAACGCCCATACCCCTTCCCAGAACCATATCCATTTCCTTTACCTTAAACCGTACGTACCATTATTAAATAATTACCTTCACTAACCTTTCTCCTCTTCTGTTATTCAAAATTCGCTACAGGCCCTTCACTTCTTCCGCACTCCCCATCCATTCTTCCTCCACTAACTCGCGGTACCCACCAATATATCGTTCGCCACTTGCTACGGAGGTTCTCACCGGAAACCACCCATCACATTACCCTACTAATAGCGTTAACCTCACCCAACATCACTGGCCTTACCAGGACTGCCACAACTCCTCTGTCCATCACACCAGCTTTCTCACCATACCCAAAACATTCAACACGTCGCCTTCCTCTACTAATAAAACATGAACCGAAAACAAAGCAGCCCTTCCACCCTGATTTCCCCATCCCGCCTCCAAAGTACCTCTTTCGCACCCCAGTCTTCACGTTGGTCTGCACCGGCCTGCGCGAGCTTCACCTTGTTTTTCTTTTTCTTTATATTTTATTTTGCAGTGGAGGGCGATTTGTTTGGTTTATGAAATGGGAGTTCGGACGCTTTCTTCTTCTTCAGCACTTACTACCACACCCACCGATGATCGGAGACTAACCCCATCACCATGCCGACACCGTCGGAGGCCTGAACTCCTCGACCTGTGCGCGAACGCTAACCCTTGCCCCATGACTTCATCTCCTCCCTTACTACGCCCAGCCTCCTTCCGTCCTGACCTCGAGCCGAGCCTTAGCAAGGCGCTGGTGGAAGCCCAGCTGAAAACTATTGCGCTAATGATAAACATGTGAACTTGAAATGGATCAGAAGAGATGAAATATAGGGAAGAAATTTAGGGATTACGGATGGGTTTTATTTATTATTTTATTGAATGGGCGATTTTCGTTTTATTTATATACTTGCATTTTGATTTTTCTATTCGGGAAATGGGAAGAAGAAGTACAGTATTTAAAGAGGAGAAGCTTGGGTGACACGGCTTTAACACCTTGGGAAGCACGGATCTGATTGTTTAGCACCCACGGTTTTAAGTGGATTGGAAGGCACGGTATCATTTACTTGGGATGCACGGAGTCAAACACTTGGGGGTCACGGTTTGTAATTCCTTGAGCAACACGGTCTTGAAAAATTGTAAAGCACGGGTTGTCTGATTAGATTGTCACGCTGGTTTTAAACGTACAGGGAAATAAAGTTTTATATTATATTATGTTATATGAAACTTCACGGTGAAGTATCAAATAAAACTAGCCACAGTCGACTTCTGTCTACTGATAAAAAGCTAATCTTGGTGTAAAAAGGTATTTTGAACCCAATGGGACAAGTTTCGTCGAATTCTGACATCGTATGAAAAAATTTCCTTTATAAAACCGGAAATCAACACGCGTTTAAATTTTTCACGATCACCAGATAAATCAAATCAACTTGAAACTGCGAACATCGACAGTAACTTTTCGATACGAACCCAACGACACTAGTTTCGTCGCATTCTGAGACTGTTGCCCCGGTAGACTGTTTTTGGCGCGTACCGCACTGCCCTTCTGAACACCAAATTTGCCAATCTCTAAAAATAACAAACTATATACCTACCCTGACTATATCCGACGCTACGAATTCACCGGAACTGGTTTCGTGGCCTGATTCGATCGTCTGTTCCAGGTTACACTCTAATATCCCTTTATTCAGTTGAATTAATTTGATTGCACTGAACGAGCGTTTACGGCTACCGTGGTCACATACGACATCGGTTTTCCACGCCACTCACCACCGTACAATAATTTAACGATACGGTCCCAATGAAACTGATTTCGTCGAAATCTGAGTCCGTTTGCAAAACGGCTATTTTAAAGGCCTATATTTATATAACGATTTTCCATAGCGACTATTTCAAAATTTGATTTGACCATAACTAACAAATTATAACACGGAATCTAGATTTTTCTCTTTCATATGAAAATTATAATCAATACGGTTCTAACGTGTCTTGTTTCACAGAAATCCGACTTATAACGAATTCTGTATCCTCAGTTGAAGTTCAAAACTCTATATTACGAACTGCCGCGCGATTTCGAGCTCGTTTTATAATTATGTTATAAATTTACGTTCAAACTTCGTTTTTAATAAATAAATTCATTATAAAATCCTTTATATAATTCAATTAAAATATTTAAAACAAATTTAAATATTCAGAGTTCAACGGCTGAAAATCTGGGTCGTTACATTCCTTCCCCCTTAAAATAATTTCGTCCTCGAAATTGCTAAGTAGGGAAAATGCCACGTATCCTATTAACTAGGTTTAAAATTCCTTTTTATTCACTTCTTAATTTTAGCTTAACTGAACCAATTTATTCCAATTACAATATTAATTTATTCTTACTAACGAACATTTTCAGAGATTCTGAAATTTTTCTAACACTTTAAATTCTGAAAAATTTCGGCAGCATCTCCTCTGCACGGCTCAATCGGCACAATCACAACTCGCCTTTCTAGGCCTTCTCCAATCCAAAAGAAAATCAAAAAGCCAAGTGGCTTGCCTCATAGGCTCATAAAATCATCAACCCAAACAATATCGTAAACATGTACCTTTTTGTCGGGCATAATCTATCTCATGCATTTGCTTCCATTCAATATTTGCTCAGCATATCCATTCCAACTGATTTCCAATCAGTCCAACTTCCAGTCTTTAACTCTCTAATCAACTCCTGATTAGTCCATTCCAATTCTATCAAGTCAAGTCTGATCTCTACTTCAGGAATCAATCCACTTATTCCATTTGAGTTTCAATTCCCATTTAACTTAAATTTCGATCCATTTGATTTATTTCCACCAATTTATTCAACTTATACAAGTTATATTTGGTTATATATAACCATTTCAATATTGATAATTCCATTTGATTGTAATAACAATCAACACATTCAATAATTTCAGAAAATTATTACTTTTATATCAAAATAACTTTTGGGCAAAATAATTTCATTTACCCACTTTAAAACGATACTGTATCGAATTGTTTTGTTCGAGAGTTTAGAAACACCTATCGATACAGTTGTACATCCTGTATCGACCAGAATTCATAAATCACTCAACAAACCAGCCAACACAATATAAAACAATTTTTATATCAAATCTACAAATACGCGCTCATATATATGCACTCAAACTCAATCTAGAGTATTTCTAACTCCATCTCTATTGAGTTACGCCACAGAGCCAAGGTAATCACTTAACCTTCAGCTCTGATACCAACTGAAACGACCCGCAAATCCGTACCCTTTGAGTCGACTAATAACACCACACGTCCAACTCAAATTGCACAGAAATACGCATCATTTTTAGAAAGAAGTTAGAGGATGAGAAATAGAAAGAAAGAAATATTAGAATAGAAGAAAACGAAGATCACAAACTCACAGCGGAACGAATAAAATATATTAGATAACATATTTGTGAAATATAAAACAGTAACTGTATATATACATACCATCATCAGAGCACAACAGTTATCTCTGGAACAGTTATAAACACCTGTTTCCAGATACCACAAAATACACAGCGGAAAATATAATAGTCTATAGCCAACTGGTGAAGCCTCCTGCTTCAAGCTTCTTCAAGTGAATCTGTAAAATCCTAACTACTTGACTGCCCGTACAAATTTGGGCACCCAAGAGTTTAGGGAAAACAAACAAAATAAACTCTGGGTCAGTCATGGGACTGGTGTGAGTAAACTCCAACCATTTGTTTAACTTTCAAAATCCTTTTCAAAAGAAAAGATAATCGTAAGACCAATCCACACATAAACACGGATGGTTTTTACCTTACGATAACCAAAACACTTTGGAAATCATATATTATCTGATATTATAATAATGTCTAATCACAAGTAATTAAAATCTAGTAGAACGCTTGCATCTCACGCTCTACATATATAATATACAATCAAACTCGCAGGCACTTATTGGAGATTGGATTCCAACTTGACAAGGTATGGGACCACCTTCCGAACGTGTATCTCTAGAGTCAAATACACTGGGTTCAACAAGAACATCTTGCAACCCGGCCCACACATGACCGACCACTCATTTCGCTTGAGTGTATCGAATGTATACCACCGACGGTTGGGATCAGCAACCGCCTCCCGAATAGGGACAGCATCGATATATTTAAGAACAAAGGAATTTCTCTAGATAGGTGATCATACATCCTAATGGGTGCGACCCACATAGCCATGCTGCCTGCCCGATTTTTGTCCACTTCCGGGTTGATGAGGCTTGAGGTTTTAATTATCTTCCAGAACATCTGGCCATCATTCACTTTGAATGCCACATCGTCAGATCCATCGGAAATCACTAATTGATTCCCACAAAAATACTCAGATTGTTAGGCTAAAGAAGTTTCCCTTCTATGCCATCAACTTCGTACGTTTGAAGGAATCAACGTACGTAACCCCCTTTGGAAATACTCTGTCAGACACTCGTCCATACAAGTTGTCCTGGGTCTGGACAAACCGAAGGCACTATTCTATAAATAGGATAGCCCTTGCATAACTCCGTCTTCAATTTTCTTCAGCATAAGTTGCTTCATAACGCTTACGCCAATACGGAGTGGTTTTCAGATATCAAATCTGATCCCGGTCTCTCCATATTGACAACGGAGGTATATATATAAAAATAAAACTTTGATAGTCGGTGATTTAACTATCAAAGAAACATCCATACAATCAACGGTCCTATTTCCAAATGGAAATTCTATCAATCAAGCATCAAACAACACTGGGCCCTTTTTAAATTAGTTCTTTATTACATTATCATTTCCAATTCCCATTTTCCACCCTTCGTGTTCTTTCAAAGCACTATTTTCTCTCTCGATTATTGAAAAACATTTCCAATATTATAATTCCTTTATTGAGAAAATATCTTTTACTCCAGTAAGAAAACATTTCTAATTCCTTTGAATTAACTGATGTTATAAACATCGTTATTATAACTCAAATCATAAATCATTCGTTAACTAACGATATCACTATCCAACCCTTGCTATCGAGCCTTAACCATTTCTCCGTCAATCATGCAGTCAGTCAAGTTGGGGTATAATTACCTCTCAGACCTTAACTGAACGACATTCTTAACTTTGAAACAGTCAAAATTCACAACTTCAAATATTGCTTTCAACAACAGCGTTAAAACCGCTATCTAGCATTATAGAACACTTGTCATAACCATAGCATTAAAATTGCTATTAAAAACAGTTATTATAACGGCAGCGTTAAAATTGCTGTTTTGAATAAAATACCGTGTGCGGCGCACACGCTTCCGTTGTTCATTTTTAAACTCTGTTTATTTTAACAATTCAAGTTCTCCTTTAAACATATTTATAAACTATACATTCTTTTAACCACTTAATTCGATTTCTATAAATTCCCTTTTTATATACATTTTATTTGCAAAATATTTCTTTGTGTTAAACTATTTTACTTTAAGCATTTGAGAATCTTTCTTTAAACTTTCTCTATACTTTGCTAAATTCAAATCTATTTCAAATATTGGTTTCAGAACCGATATTCACTTTCAAATATACATTCATATTTGAACTCTCCTTTTAATTTATCCAATGGTTAATGATCCACTTAATTTACATCTTTATTTATAACATTTTTCTTGGTTTACCCAATGGAATAGGTTTCCATTTGCAATTCAATGAAAAAGAAATTATTTCTAATTTGGAAATAAACTCTGCTTTTAAATTCTAATTTCCTTTTTCCATATTCGATGATATTTTACGGTATCTAAAAATACCAGGTTCCTAAGGCCAGGGTAAATCAAACACACTAATTCAACCATGGATAATGTAGCATAACATATATCACTATTAAATAAAACAGTAAATAAAATGTTGAGGGATCCAGTTGGATCCCTCCAACCTGTTTCCCTGCATCCACAGATGTTAGTAACATCAAAAATATCGCATTAATAAAAATCATCAATCGACGATGTGATTATATCAACCAATTTATCAACTATCCAACCAAGCAACAAAATAATTTAAACGAGTGAGTTTACTCACCTCGCTTTTGCAGTTGATGATTCTGCTTTTGTTTCATTTAAAATGAAACAGACTTTTAATTTTTCTACGAAATTCTGATAACTTTGTCGTTCGACGGCATTAGCTCCACAAAGTCGGCCTTGTCGCCACAATTCCCACGTAACCGACTTCATTGGATTCGCATGAATCAATAAGATGGTCTCTTTTCTTTCATCTAATTTCCTTGCTTTCGTTTGAATTGAATTTCATGGCTTTACCATCTTCCTTCAACACAGTTGTACTTGCAATCCCCCTTTTTTTTTTCCATGGTGCTTCATGATTTTCACGGTCATGACCTCTTTTCAAAACAACTAACGCCCATACCCCTTCCCAGAACCATATCCATTTCCTTTACCTTAAACCGTACGCACCATTATTAAATAATTACCTTCACTAACCTTTCTCCTCTTCTGTTATTCAAAATTCGCTACAGGCCCTTCACTTCTTCCGCACTCCCCATCCATTCTTCCTCCACTAACTCGCGGTACCCACCAATATATCGTTCGCCACTTGCTACGGAGGTTCTCACCGGAAACCACCCATCACATTACCCTACTAATAGCGTTAACCTCACCCAACATCACTGGCCTTACCAGGACTGCCACAACTCCTCTGTCCATCACACCAGCTTTCTCACCATACCCAAAACATTCAACACGTCGCCTTCCTCTACTAATAAAACATGAACCGAAAACAAAGCAGCCCTTCCACCCTGATTTCCCCATCCCGCCTCCAAAGTACCTCTTTCGCACCCCAGTCTTCACGTTGGTCTGCACCGGCCTGCGCGAGCTTCACCTTGTTTTTCTTTTTCTTTATATTTTATTTTGCAGTGGAGGGCGATTTGTTTGGTTTATGAAATGGGAGTTCGGACGCTTTCTTCTTCTTCAGCACTTACTACCACACCCACCGATGATCGGAGACTAACCCCATCACCATGCCGACACCGTCGGAGGCCTGAACTCCTCGACCTGTGCGCGAACGCTAACCCTTGCCCCATGACTTCATCTCCTCCCTTACTACGCCCAGCCTCCTTCCGTCCTGACCTCGAGCCGAGCCTTAGCAAGGCGCTGGTGGAAGCCCAGCTGAAAACTATTGCGCTAATGATAAACATGTGAACTTGAAATGGATCAGAAGAGATGAAATATAGGGAAGAAATTTAGGGATTACGGATGGGTTTTATTTATTATTTTATTGAATGGGCGATTTTCGTTTTATTTATATACTTGCATTTTGATTTTTCTATTCGGGAAATGGGAAGAAGAAGTACAGTATTTAAAGAGGAGAAGCTTGGGTGACACGGCTTTAACACCTTGGGAAGCACGGATCTGATTGTTTAGCACCCACGGTTTTAAGTGGATTGGAAGGCACGGTATCATTTACTTGGGATGCACGGAGTCAAACACTTGGGGGTCACGGTTTGTAATTCCTTGAGCAACACGGTCTTGAAAAATTGTAAAGCACGGGTTGTCTGATTAGATTGTCACGCTGGTTTTAAACGTACAGGGAAATAAAGTTTTATATTATATTATGTTATATGAAACTTCACGGTGAAGTATCAAATAAAACTAGCCACAGTCGACTTCTGTCTACTGATAAAAAGCTAATCTTGGTGTAAAAAGGTATTTTGAACCCAATGGGACAAGTTTCGTCGAATTCTGACATCGTATGAAAAAATTTCCTTTATAAAACCGGAAATCAACACGCGTTTAAATTTTTCACGATCACCAGATAAATCAAATCAACTTGAAACTGCGAACATCGACAGTAACTTTTCGATACGAACCCAACGACACTAGTTTCGTCGCATTCTGAGACTGTTGCCCCGGTAGACTGTTTTTGGCGCGTACCGCACTGCCCTTCTGAACACCAAATTTGCCAATCTCTAAAAATAACAAACTATATACCTACCCTGACTATATCCGACGCTACGAATTCACCGGAACTGGTTTCGTGGCCTGATTCGATCGTCTGTTCCAGGTTACACTCTAATATCCCTTTATTCAGTTGAATTAATTTGATTGCACTGAACGAGCGTTTACGGCTACCGTGGTCACATACGACATCGGTTTTCCACGCCACTCACCACCGTACAATAATTTAACGATACGGTCCCAATGAAACTGATTTCGTCGAAATCTGAGTCCGTTTGCAAAACGGCTATTTTAAAGGCCTATATTTATATAACGATTTTCCATAGCGACTATTTCAAAATTTGATTTGACCATAACTAACAAATTATAACACGGAATCTAGATTTTTCTCTTTCATATGAAAATTATAATCAATACGGTTCTAACGTGTCTTGTTTCACAGAAATCCGACTTATAACGAATTCTGTATCCTCAGTTGAAGTTCAAAACTCTATATTACGAACTGCCGCGCGATTTCGAGCTCGTTTTATAATTATGTTATAAATTTACGTTCAAACTTCGTTTTTAATAAATAAATTCATTATAAAATCCTTTATATAATTCAATTAAAATATTTAAAACAAATTTAAATATTCAGAGTTCAACGGCTGAAAATCTGGGTCGTTACATAACGTTATATGGTAATTGATTGGGCCTCATTCCAATTGGAAAAATAATGAATATTATAAAAGGAAATTCATGTGTTGAATATAAAAATAGTCATGTGTTGACGATGTTCATGTGTTGAAACTATTCATGTGTTGAGTAAAATATTTTAATAATAAAATTTACATCTTTATCATATTTAAAATTAGAAGCTACTTCACGGTGGAGTCTGATTAAAAAATTCAAACGATAGATACCATAATTTTATAAAATATATTGCATAACAAAAATAGTCGTGTGTTGACAGTACTCATGTGTTGAGATTAGTCGTGTGTTGAAAGAAATATAGATTCATGTGTTGAATAGAATATATATTCATTTGTTGAATAGAATAACGAATTTATTGAAATATATAAAGCCGTGTTGATTAGAGTTGCGCTATTTTGACGTAAACGATATTTATATCGATTATATTCGTTTTTATAATGAATATGGAAAAGGTAGTGATTCCAAAATATAACGTTTTGAAAATATTATCATTTATACAGTAATGATATGAAATATTCAATTTTGATTTGAAATTGAATATAGAGATGAAATGGTTTTGAAAACGAATTTAAAACGATTTATAAAATACGTTTTAAAAGGAAATCGACGATATATATATAATATATATATATTATATATAATGGCCTGAATAGAACGTGCCGCGCAGCAGCAGTTCGTGAATTTCGACCATTGACTTCGAATTGATGTTGCGGGAGATCCAACCGTCGGATTCTCCTAAAACCGAAACCGTTGGGTTCGTATCGAAAAGAGCTTTCCAATGAATATTAGAAATTTGAAATATAACGGTTGGATTTGGAATTATGTCCAAATCAAATTGGGAAAAGGTCGCTGTAAGTGCAGTTCGATGGCCGTTGATGGAAATCGACTGTACGGGCCTTGATAAAATTATTAAAAATATCAATAATTTGTGTAAAATCATAATATGTGAATTGGAAAGAACTAGGATGAAAAATTCCACATTTGAAAAGATAAAAATAGATTTTTATCGAAGTGAACTAGTTTTGAACTAGAAATAAAATCAATTTATTTTTGAAATAAATAAATTGAATTTCAAAGTGGTTTTAAAGGTAATCAGAAATTCCAATAATTGAATTGGAATGGATTTGAATCGAAATTGTCTTTGGAATATTTCGATGTTGGATTTCGTGACTATACAGATATTGTTATGGGAATTTGAAAGATATATTTTATATCGTTATTTCCAATACGATATTTGTTGGTTTCAGGATTTGATATTGAATATAAGCCGGTATATTTTCTATTCAGAGCCTTGTATCAAATTTGATTTGGGTTTGTCGTGAATGGTGTCTTCGTTAACACTGCTCTTAAGCCCAATAGAGAAAAAGATAAAATCTTTCTATCTAGATTTAACGAAGTGTATCAATTAAATAATATTTAATTGGAATTGAATTGAATTGGTTTTTGGGTTTATCGTGAACCGTGTTTTAGAAGACATTGGTTCTTTAACCCAGTTAAAAGACAGGATATTATTTTTGAAAAGATTAAAACTAAGTGGAGTTTTAATGAATCTTTAATTAGATTAAAATGTGAATTGATAATTTAAATTATCAAATCTAAAAAGTGATCGAGAATGGAGTACCACCAGTTTTACTCCAAAGCGATAGTTAAATCTTTAATTAGATTTGAACGTGAAATGGTAATTAATTTTACCGATAATACTGTGGTGTTAGATATGGAGTATTACTAGTTTTGCTCCAGGGGATGAATAGGTGGGGATTGGGAAATAAAACAAATAATTACTTCGGTGTGGTTCGCTAATCCCGACTAGTTTGAAATGATATCCAAAAGAGGAGTAAAGAATAAATTTAGAAGAATTTATCTTGGATAAAATTAATGGGAACCTTTCCCTAAGAATGTGATTTTGTGAATAAAAGAATATTCTGAATTGGAATGAGGCGTTTGTTGTGTTTGTGTAACATTTGTTTATCATATACGTGGGTTATTCAGGAAGGCCGGGTTTATACCCATTCTGAATGACCGATTCGGCGAGATGTCGAAGATGAAGACAGTGGTTGAAGACCGGAAGTCTTCACATCGTTTGGGTGATTACTGATGATCTCGATTGGGTTGTACACCCAAGATGAGGGAAACAGTTGGTGATCGTCCAGACGTACTTGGAGATGGATGGATATGCGAGAAAAGTGCCTCCGGTTTCGTTCAGACCCAGGGCGAACTAGTAAATGGATTGTGTGTCTTAAATATACATCTGTTTGGCGGCGGAGAATTTATTCTCTTGCTTAACGCCCTTCTCTGAGACGTACGAGCTCAGAGGTTGTATATCGATGGACATCAGTCGCATGGAGTGAATTGCCAGTGTGGCACGCGTAAGTGGCAATTGATCAAGGCTTCTGTTGAAAAGCAAAGTCTTGTGGTTGATGATCAAAGCACGGCATGTGTGGCGTAGCTTTGTGTATAACGTGAATTCGCAAGCCTCACACCTCGGTATGTGTCAAAAACGGGATAGTGACTGCAGGGAGAGCACGACGTTTCTTTCTAGCTAGGGTGGTGTCAGCGACCTACCAGCCCTGACATTTATATACTTTTCACCTGTGTGGTTGTTAGAATGCGAGGCGCCTCGGATATAGGTCTGTAAGGACCGGGAAACGTTTGTTCAGGAATAACTAATCCTCAAAAGTAAGAGAGGACCGGTCCTGAAGATCCAAGGATCAGAGTGGGTTCCTGGGACATTTGCTAGAGTGTCTCGAACGCGGAGAGGAGCTTGCCCCTTGCCTCGACTCATGATGGAATCCAATTTCCAATACGTGTGTTTCGGTTTTATTTATAGAGCCTAGTATGGCGACATAGTAGATGGTAGCTATGCCGCCTATGATTGATATTTATGATTTGAATTGTTTTGACACTATACGCTTATAATAGTATCAAATGATTTGTTTTTAAACGTATCAAGCATTATTTGGCTATTAAAAGGGAAAACCCTATCCTCCGACTTGCGTTGCATTGTGTGATGGGACCTGGGTCTTATAATAGCTTCATTTTTTCAAAAAGCATTGCGTTGTTTTGTTGTATGCACTAGTATTCTTGGGAGGAAACCCGTTCCGTGTTATACGGCGTGGTCCCTTGAATTACTATCCTTAAAAATAAAGATAAATAACTGTTTTAGTTCTCACACCAGTCACATGACTGACCTGGAGTTTATTTTTTTAACCTAAACTTTGGGTACCCTTATTTTCGACACAGGCAGCTAGTAGTTTTGGTTTTGCAGATTTATATTCATAGGGTCCTGATTTACAGCTGGAACGATGCTAGGAAAGCTCTGTATCCGTTTATTACTTCTAGTTGTGCTTTTGTATTATTTTCCGCTGCGATGTATTTAAATGTAATTTAAATCTCTAATATTTGTTGAATGTATTTTATTCATTTATGCTCTGTATATTCTTGTATCTGATGGAATTGTTGTAATAACAATGAAATGTTCTTCAGTTTGCGTTCTATTTTGTCTTGTCCTCAATTCTATCTGTGCTTTCCTTCACGGGGAAGTTCGGGCCGTCTCACTAGCAATACGAGTCGCGAAGGCATATGGAGTTTTGCTTGAACCGGGGTTTTCCATTAGCCCTCTTGACGGTTGGCAAGTGTTGAGCCGGTCATACGATTAGCGATGGTTTCGAAGTAGGATTAACGGTGATAGTCAGAGTCATGGATGATGATTTTTTTCTTGTATCGTCTTGTGTACGTTATTCGACGTCGAAGGAGATATCTCTTAGGTGCTTGTCTGATATTGGTTTAGGCCTCTGGGGCTTGAGCTTGAGAGATGTTAAGGTCAATTAGAATGGTCTATGCTTGATAACTGATTGTTATGCATGAACCATTGTTTTTTATGTTTGCATGTAAAGGCTATCACTGTCGGATGTGGGGAAGACGGATGTGGGTTCTTCTCTGTTGATGTTGGTAGATTAGTTGTTTAATCTGCCTATTCTCATATACTTTATTGATGATGTTTGTCAGTTGTTTTATCGCTCACTAAGATTGTTGTTTGACTCAAGGTTTTATATTTTCCTCTTATTACCTTGGGTTGTTCATCTTGTTGTGGATAGGTGAAATCAGAATCTCACACAACGGAAGGGATAAAATATAATATCATAAAAACAGATGTACCATAAGTAAACTATAATGTCAAATATAATACGTATCAACTGATAATAGGTACATCAATAATTAACCCAAGTACATAATGATAATAACAACGATAATAATACTACTGCCAAAAATAACTAAACCTCCACCGAATAGCTCCACCTCCAAGCGATCACTATTCATCACTGATCAAGGGTCCTCGCCTACTAACATGTTTATATTAAGAGGAGGGAGGTCAGAACATAAAGTTCTGGTGAATGAAAAACATGTAAGTTTAGGAATGACTATTTCCTATATTTGGCAGTGTAAATTCTTCATGTTATGTCTACGCAAACAAACATGCACAATTAACATATGAGGCAAACATCCTAACAATCACTTAAGGCCTATGTGTTAATCTAAGGGCGAACACACTTATGGTCACTTATACCCACTAAGTAATCTAAGGGTGGACGTCCCTACAGTCACTTAATAACCTATGAGGTGGGCTATACCTAGTCACTTAAGGCCATTTCCTAATTTATTAAGGGTGGGCATCACTATAGTCACTTAAGAACCTATGGCGGACCTCCAGTCGCTTAATATCTCGTCCCTAACGGCATCGTCATGTATATTATTTTTCCTTATAGGTTGAGAAATAGTAACAGTCACTTAATACCAGGTTTAGGTAGGAAAACAGTTTTCATTTAAGACCCTCCCGCCAGACTATCTTGTTACTATCTAGTTGTCCCTATGGGTAACTCCTAGTCACTTAATACTTCCCTTAGACGGCGGTTTCTTTAGGCCATTTATATAAACTGTCCCTAGGCCATCCCTGAATAAGCCCCCTATATAAGAAGTAGACATTACTTGGATAACTACCCTACTCATACGTTATCGTCTGCTAGGACCATTTAATACCCTATAAGAGAAAGGAGGACCCATTGACTATTTAAGACCTTTATAAGGGCAAGTCCCATGACTTGGGTCCTAAACCAAGGAGTGAACCTTAGGAATGGACCAAGTCCTAACTACTTAATACCCAACAAGGAAGGTCAACCACTTAGTACCTTCTCAAAGCAGGCGTACTTCTCACATAATACACACACACACACATTAGACATCTCACATTAAGCCGGCTACTTGTAGATTCTAGATTTGCCAAGCGGTTTCAGGCATGCTTCTACTACAAGTTGGGTCTAATCTTGTATCATAGTGTAATAATTGTAATGGCCCCATGACACCTAGACCTCTCACATTAACCAGTCTTACTTGTAAATGCAGGATATGCCAGTTGGTTCCGGGCAGGCTTCTGCTACAAGTAATGGTTAACCTCGTGTCTATCTGTCATTAACCATAGTTAAGGCTATCAACTCACACACATACATACAAATTCCTTGTTTAAATATATTTATCACACACTTAATACACATTAATATTACGTTTAATTACGCTATATATATAGATGTGAATTACGCAAACAAAATTAATGTCCAAACCATATTTTAAATGTCAATCCTGTCAATCACAATTAAGGTGTACAAGTCAATTTCCCTAGTTAATATGGTCCAATATGTATATTCACAATTTATGACAAAAAGAGAAATAATATTATATATGAATAAAATTGCACCCTAGGCTTGAATAGTTATTTGGATAATAGAAATATAAGTAAGATGCACAATATTTAAATACATATGGAAAGCTTTGCTTTTGACACTGCTTCACTTTTATATTTATATTGTGTACAAAACTTAAGATAATATATTGCAAATTATACGTTCAAATGAATCTATTTAGAATAGATGCTTAAACCTGTAAATTTTACAATATACAAATATCATGTTTTTGAAACAAACATATATGAACACAAAACATGAATTAAGTGAATAAGAATCCAAAAAATAAGGATTTCCCAACATCCCAAGCCTAAATCTCTATTATCCAAACAACACAAACCCAAAAATACAATACTTTTGATTGACCATTCCAACAACAAACAAAATATAGGATTTGGGGAGTTTTAACATTATTTGTCGTTTTAACCCAAATCCCATATATGCATAATATTCTAAATCCAAACTATAAAGATAAGAAATGTAACTTAAATGGTTTCCACTCATAATGCTTTGGAAATGAAGAACAATAGAATATGAGTAGAAATAGATTTGGATCTAGCCTTCACAATCAATCTCCAATCCTTCTATTAATATATATATATATATATATATAATCAGATTAATTATAATCCTATATATGCGAACTAAATTTCAGAATTCTCAAACCTATATAAATCTTAGAATAGAGAGGATAGAATTATGGTTAGAGAATTAGAAGAAAAATCTAACCTTAGATCTGGAATTAGCAATGGTAGAAGGATATAATGGAGATGTAAGAATGAAATGAAGAATAGGGTTAGGGAGAGGCTAGGAGGGCGGTATATATAGTTGCAAGTGGTAATAAAGACCGTAGGATTTAATAGATTAAATCCAGGTAGTTCGTGTATGGAATTTATCTATAAACCCTTTTATAAACAAGCCTTCCCCACCTAAAATCACCCAGGCAGTTGACCTCCCCCCTGAAGGGCAATCGACCCTATGGTTTGATTATGCCCAGCGAATTTATTTCCTGACCGCTTTAAGTGATTTTTTGTTGCAAAATTGGTGGCGTTTATTCTCAAACGCAAGCAAAAGTGTTTTCAGTACCAATATAAGCATGAAAAAAAAGATTTACATTCCGCCTCTTCATAAACATAAGTCCGCGTGTCCAAAGTAAACGTAACCGACCTATTCTCTATTCCTCTCCCCTCATACTTAAAATCTTTTAACCCTCGTTCCCTTTTCTTGCTTTTTCCGTAAAAAAAACTAGCTTCTGACTACTTTCAATCTATCGCTTATTATTTCTCAGTTCAATATGATTTCGTAAAGACAATCTCATTCAATGTTCATGTGAATACCAGTACAAGCAATGCATCTCAGTGACGCTGCAAAGAGATTTGATTCAATTCCAAATCATATTCAAGTTCGTGAAATCGTTAAAGCTAGAAAGGCAAAAAATCAAACTTGATTTATCTAATTTTGTTTGGATCCTATCCTTTAGGGTTTTGAACTGTTAAAACCCATTGCATGTTGATTTCTGCAACCACAAACCAAAACAGTTGATTTCTGCAAACAATATTTGTAAATGGGTTATATATCTAGGTTTTTAAGTTACTTTTGACATCTAGGTTTTGACAGTATACCAGATTAAATCTATATGCTGATTAGCCCTTGTATGCTTCAAATTTAGATCTAGATATACATATAAATGTTTCATAATAGTATGTATGAAAACAAATGATGTTTATACTTATTATAATATCTTCCATGCAGCTTTCATCTGAATTGAATGGGTTTTGAACCTGTTTTGTATATATATTTTGATTGCCTGAATTATATGGATTGGAATTTTATCTGGACATTGATTTTAAATGTTAACATGTTCATTTAAATTGCTTGATTGAGTACTTGCAGCAAGCATATTACACTAATATATATATGTACATATTTATTTATATATTTATAGGAACCTTGCAATGCATGAATTACACACACACACACACACACACACATATATATATATATATATATGGGTTACACAATATATAAATTGTGCAACGTATGACTTAAGCAATATATGAATTTTGTAATATATGATATTATGAAACTGTATCGAAATGTGTTTATGTATGCTATTTTATTTTATTTTATTCCATCTGATTTGCATGTAGGGGAGTATACATAAATACTGAAACTGTGCAGCTAAAAGAGTGCCACTTTATAATTATTAATACCTTCATACCTTGTGTTTGACATTAGGATATGCAAATGAGCATACATACATACATACATACATACATACATACATACATAGTGCAAGTGTAACTATGTTTTGTGTGTGTGAAGCATGAGCGCATATGTTTATGAGGGGTGTATTTATCAAGTATGCATTTATTCCTAGATGTATATATCAAGTGTGTGTGAACATTTTGAGATTTCTTGGGAGTTACTAAAGCAAGTTAATTTTGTGGCCAAGAGGTCTAACATTTCGAGATTGATTTATCTTGGGAGTTACTAAATTAAGTGACTACATTCAATGGATTGACAATTAATTTGAAACGTAACACTAACATGGTAGGATCTCCTATCAAAGTTCATTGTTAATGTATAGTAGTAGTGTTAGGAGATATATTTCAGATCCATGTCGTCAAGTGTTTAGTATTTTTATGATAATATGACTTATTTAAATGAAAATGGAACATTCATGTGTTATTGAGAAACAAATCATGAGTTCTATGTGTATATGCGGAGGTAAGAGAGGTATTGACCTAGCTTTTTGTGGTCTGGTTGAGGAAACACTTTGAAATGATGAATACTTTGAACTAAAGTTTTCAGTTATTAAAGAGCTTCGAAATTTAGTAACTCAAGTTCCAAAGATCAATAAGTTTCAACGAATCAATTTAGTAACTCCCAAGATAAGTCAAGGTTAGTTGGTTTGTTAACCAGACCAAATTATTAAATAGTAAGCGGTAAAAATATTCATCCATATGATCAACTTTATCATTTTGAAGTGTTTCCTCAACCAACCCATAGAATGCTTGTTCAATACCTCTCTTATCTTCAGGTATACTCTTATAACTCGTGATTTAGTTCTTAATAAAATGTGAATGTTCCATCTTCATGGAATTTGTTCGTAGTATCTTAAAGTTAGTGAACACCTCGTTGACATGGTTCTGGAATATACTTTCTGGCAGTAATACTTAACAGTGTCAGGATCTTCAAAAGTTTATCTTGGTTGTACCTTTTTTCGTATAATGTTGAATGTTACATATCATAAAAATGTCGTACTTATCATAAAAATGTTCATACAAGTGTTGCATTGGTTAACAGCACAAGGATTGTATAACATATTTTATGTTTGTGACTATGTTGTATAGCTGATACATTTCATACAAAATTTCCCTGTAGGCTAAGGAGAAGCATTATGTTACAAAGGGTAACTCAGTTTCTTCTTAACTGATCGCCCAAAGGGGACGAAGACAATTTGTTTTTGGCTCTTGCCCCATCAATATCATTAATCGAGATTGGAAAAAATTTGTTAGGCTATCAATGATCAAGTTGAACCTGAACCGTATTTGAAATCTCGATATTGATATTAATGAGGTCAGAAAAATGTGAATTGATGTGGGAAACTGAACATAGAAAACCACCTTCTTCCAAGTATTTTATAGGTGGTTTACTTTGTATTTAACCTAGAGAGAAAGGTGGTGTTACAGAAGAAATGGTTTATACCGTACCAGGAGAGTTTGAGATTATTGTTGTTACTAATTGCAACTTCTAAAAGTGAAGTTATTGCTGATTATTTATTTATTTTCTTAGATAATGCTGGTAATAATTTGAGTACAAGTTGAGCATAAGTCGACTAAATCCTGTGCATATGTTGGTATTGCAACTCAGGTACAGTTTCTCTGTCTATAAATTAAAATATATGATAGGCTGTTGAGAAGTAGAAATCAATACAGGTGCACAAGATTTCTAAACAAAACATGATATCTATCTAAAACTTTGTATTGGAACAAGGAATTAGTAAAACTCAAGTATATATAGTTTTGTATAGTTGCATATTGTTGATTAATTATCTGTACATCAATTTATGTATTGCTTTGGGGAGTATCTACTGTTTGTTTAGATTAAATGGAACTGGTAGGGTACAAAAGTTTGTCTTTGTCCACGAAAGAATTTAGTGTGTGCATGTTACTCTATGCATTCAATAACGGGTAACAATTTTTCCTATTATGGCACAATTTGATTTATTTAACCATTTTGCGCTGATTTATGTCATCTTCTATTTATTTGTAATGAGTAGTATACTGGGGAGAAGAGATTTCTTTTACTTAATGCCAAATGTTTTCAAGGTGTTAAGAAAACTGGAGTTATTTTTGGTAACCTTAGACCAGTTTTTATGTACTTTTATTCCATTTTTTGTTATGTTCTACTAGTTTTTGTGTTGGAGTGATTACTACCCTTAAAGCCGAGGTAGAGCTAAAAAACTTTAGAACATAAGTTGTAACGTCCCAGATAATTCGACAACCGGAGTTAATTAAATAATTAACTATTAATAATCAATTTCATATCAATACTTGAGTTAAAATCGAATATATGGTTTTGAGTATGAATAGAACTCAATATTTAATTCAGAATGATTGGTTGATGATCAAACGTTTATTGTCGAATATTTGAATTGAATTTGGTTGTATATTTGAATTTGATTTGGAATTCGATTGAAAAATATAAATGATTAAATTCAAAAATAAACGTTATTAACGTTAAATAAATTAGAAATTTAATTTGTTGATATATAGGGAAATTGGTTTAGATATATGTGTGTTTGTGTATATAAAGAAATTGAAATTTAACATTTCAAATCTGAAATGAAATGGAGTTGTTGATAAATAAATGGAATAAAATCGGTGAGCCGATAAATAATTTAAAAGTAACATTGTAAACAGATAGAGTCGAATTACAACCAGACTAATTTTATCGGATTCAACAAGTCCAAATAAAGGGTTACATTTAACTTTTGTCATATTTGGAGACTGTGTTTGTGGTTCGAAATTAGAACAGTATTTGGTTATTTGCGGTGAAGTTTAACCGCGTTATCACCTACCTTAAATATTACCTACCTCAGATAAATATTAACTAACCTATAAACTATAAAACGCTGATACCCTAAACCTATTGACTTCGACATTGTTTGTATCTTTTTATTTTTACTTTATAAATATCGCTTCCCCTTTTCACTTTCCTTCAGAAAAAAAAGAAATCTTTCTCCCATTTTAATTTTAATGACCACGGTAGTAAAAACCTTTCCCCTAAATCAAAATAAATCGCCACCTCCTTCCTCCGACATACGACCAGCCTTGCTCCGCCTTCTTCCCCAAATCATGTTCGCCGAGATGTAATTGCTCCTCCTTTGAGTAATTCAACTCAAAACCAGGTTTTGTTCAGCTTCGTCGCAAATCAAAGATGCGAGCCTACCAGTTCGACATCATCCGTTTTCTGAAGCATGCACCGCCATCGAGGCCTTAGTCCACTTCGTCACCATCGCCTCGATACCCATGCCGAAACCACCACTATTTTTAAGTGAGTTATCACTCACAATTAACCTTAAGTGCAAGGAAATTTAACTCAGGTATAATAGGTTATTGTTGTGTGCCTTGTTGTTTGTTTGTGGCTATCGTTAAAGATTTACATACTAAATCTGATCCGAATGAACATGCTCGGAATTGAAATAGGATGTATGCTTAGAAGAAGAGAAAAAAACAGATGCTTGCATTGCATAAGTTGGGTAGACCGATTAATGTCCCGCTGATTCTTGAATTACTGATTTAAAACAGATACTGTATTTGGTATCTTGGTTCCCTGTATTCATTACAATTTCACGCTGCCTTGATATTTTTGTCTGGTTATGTTTACTTGAAACTAAAAAGCTGCTTCACCCTTCGCTGATAAGTACAAACACTTGAATACTGTTTCCGTATGTTATGTGTTTCAAATTTGGTTATTTGTATTGTTTTCAGGAAGATAATAATAATAATAATAATAATTCATGCAATATTTAAAATACAAATGATACCCAATTTTGAATGTAGGAATATAAGTGAGGTTATCTACCTTGGATCATCGAACCCATCCTTGTTTGGTTTAAACTTGTGTACACATATATATACAAATAACTATGCATATATAAAAGTTTGTACTTATATTTGAATACTTATTGGTACACATCACTTTGTGGATATAAATAGGCCTCACTTATATGTACCCATGTTGTCATACCCTGATTAAGACTTAGAATGAATGGTTGTGAGTCAACACCCAAAATCTCCTTTACTGATTGATATTTAACTCTGATAGATGCACATATGGCATGTTATGTATTATCATTAAAAAGGGTTGTTTGATTATACTTCGAGGGTTGAACCACCTGAAAATGAAAAACAAAAGCCTAGAACTAAGATTAATAATAATAGTGAACATATTAAGATTAAATACCTTTTCTTACTATCTGGTTACATGCATTGAATCATGTCCATGCTCTTGTTCACTCAGATTACTATTTTTAGTTGCATGCATGAAATATGTATGTTCAGTATACTTCTGGATTGTTCCTTTATGTAGGAACCTTTCCTTATTGTAATGTTATGTTGGGACAAAACCCACTGTTTTCTTATATTTCCCTTGTTACTTTATTTTTGCAAACCTGAAGCTCACTAATGTGTTGGGCTGTTATGGCCTTTGGGAAATTAGCCCCGCCTTGGTTCGAAACTCAAAACTCACCATGTTCATATATCTAGTTGTCTTATTATCATGTAAAATGGTTGTTCATTGTAAATGCCAGTTGCGAATGGAGAATACATTGCCTTGTTCGGTAAACAGGCTACCTAGAGATCACCGCAAGGCTGCCTTTACATTTTATATAGAGTTTATATGCAGTTATATACCACCATGGTGACTTGGTAGTTTATATACAATTTATATACTTGTTGTTTTCATCTTGACTGGACAAATTTGACACTACTTATCTTCATGATTGTTTTAGTCCAGTATTGCCTAATGTTATCCCACATGTATGGCTTGTATGCATATTACTGTGCTAGTTATAATTCGCTCATGTCTATACATGCACAAATAAACTTTCATGTTCCTTTTTTTTCTCATGTGGTCAGTATATTAGTGTATCTGGAACATTTTGCACCACTTGGACTTATCCATACTTTGATTCCATTGATGAAGTCATTTCCATAGGAGAAATTAGGTTGTTTCAAAAATGATTTCTTGCCAAAATCTTTTATGTCGACTTTAAGAACATGCAAAAAAATTATTCCTTGATTTTTTTGTTGCATGCTTTTCCTATGAGGCATTTTCTCAAGTCAGAGATTGCTCCATTTCCATCTCTGAGTTGACTGCATTGTGCGTGTGTATATATGGTTGTATGACTGCGTATGTGTATTACTGTGTGGACTGCTTTTTTTTTGTGTGTGTGTGTGTTCATGTGTGACTGCATATGTGTGTGAACATATGATTATGTGGACTACATTGTGCGTGTGTGGGTGGGTGCACGTGCTTATGTATGAACATAGGTTGAACAGAATTTAGTAGCCAATATTGCTCCATTGTAGTTACTATCATATATTGAACACTTTGGCCATTTTTAGTTATTGTCATATATTGAATACTTTGGCCATTTTCTAGTTACTAACATATATGTTGATCACTGATGAGGCACTTGCTATTCTCTGCGGCTTGTACTAGGATATGGTTGGCACTGAAAATTTTTTTCTAGCTGTATATATTAGTCATTCCTTCTAGTCAAGATGCATAAACTTTCTTGCACCCTGTTGTGCACATATGTATATATACATATACCACGGTATGTGTATATATGTAACGACCCGGATTTTCAAACGTTGAATTCTGAATATTCAAATTTATTTTAAATATTTTATTTGAATTATATATAGGAATTTATATGGAATTTATTTATTAAAACAAAGTTTGAACGTATAATTCATAAAATAATTTAAAACGAGCTCGAAATAGTCGCGGTAGTTCGTTATTTGCGATTTAAACTTCAACTGAATATGCGTGATCCAAAATAAGTCGGATTTCTTTGAAACAAGAAACGTTCGGATCTAATTGATTATATTTTTCTAATGGAAGAGAAAAATCAAGTTTTCATATTGTAAATTTTGTTTTATGTCCAAATCAAATTTTCAGAAAGTCGCTGTGAAATCGTATATATGCCATAACGGTTATTTAAATATATTTAAATATTGGTTATGAATTTGAACAAGGTTCTTTTGAGGCGTAGTTATAATTTAATTTTTAGAATTATACTGTAATTTTTAATTAATTAAATACGCAACTTTGCACATTGCTTTGGATCTTGAAGCATTGTTGAGGGTTTTTGTTTCGCAATTTGGATACTCGGCCAAGTACAAAGATCGATGACGCGATTTCTAGCAAGGGCGTAGGATTGCTCGGTTGGTGATGGGAGGATGGAGCACGAGTTCAGGAGGAGATCGTGATGTCGGTTCACTGGTGAAGTCTGAAGGGGGCATGGGACTGGTATAAACTCACGGTATATGAAAACAGTAAGTTCAGCAGGTTCAGTGTTTTAGCATGAAGGAGAAAGTGTAAAAGGGGATACTGCTATTTGTTCAATATGGTTACAGGGAGTGCGTTAAAGCATGAATTGGGTTTGGGCGGAGGAGCAATGTTTGTGAATAGCGAGTCTGTATGCTTTGACAGGGAAGAAGAGGCTGTCGAAGTTCATGCGATGGTGTACTGTGAAAAACTGATGTTGGGAAGGGAAGTCACCGTGTTAATTTAAAGACAACGAGAGGAATCACATTTTTTTACACCTGGGGAAAGAAGGAAAAATACAGGTATCACACGATTAAAATTTTTGCAAACCGTAATCAGTTGTGAACTAGTTATTAATTTATTGACTAAAAATTGGAAACATGGTTTCTAGTTCAGTCATAAGATCGAAGACGTGAATGGAGATGGGCGTAAAAAATATTGATGATTGGGTAGTTTTCATGAGCAGTATATATATATATATATAAATATACACTGAACGGAAACAAGGGTGCTAGGTGAATTGTTCCGAAGATGAAGGGTACAACAGTTGTGTTGAAATTAAGGTGAAGGATTTAGATTGTGATTTGCTGTCTTGAAGTTTGCATTCGAGATGATGGCATGAGTATGCGTTGATGAAGAATGAAATGTAGCAGTTAACGAAGAAGAAGTAACGAAAATTACAAGCGGTCTGAGTTAAAGGGAATTAAACGTAACTTGAATAGAACCAGATCGGTTACGTTAGAATCATACCGATGAGGCCTTCGTTGTAGAGTTGATGTGGCTAAAACAACAGCTATTGGAAATTCGTGGTAAAATCAAACACCTGTTTGATTTTAAATCGAAACAAAAGCAAAACCATCAACTGCAAATGCTGTGAGTAAACTCACTAACTCTGACTCGTTCATATTTTTATATAAACGAGTTTTAATTTATTCCTAGTAAATTTTTACTATGTGATGGTTGTTTGAATGAATGGTTGATAAAATTGGTTGAATGGTTGATATGGTTATATAGTTGATCGATAATAATGTTATTAATTAATGTTGATTAACATCTGTGGTTGCAGGGAAACAGGTTGGAGGGATTCAACTGGATTCCTCAACATTTATATTACTATTTTATCTATTGTACTATATGATGTGTTATAGGATCCATAATGTTTTAATTACCCTGGCCCTAGGATTTTTGGTATTTTAGATACCGTAAACATTTTCGAATGTGGAAAAAAGAAATTGGGATTTAAAAAGTCAATTTATGTCCAATATAAAATTTAACTACGACCGGACTTGGAATAGAAACTTGTTTCAAATGAATAAAACAAGAAGTGCTTATAACGACATTTATAAATCTAGTAAATTATTTATCTTCGGATAAACTGAAAATATAAATTCAAGTTTGAATTTATATAGGAAGTGGAAATGGGTTTGAAACTGATATTTGTAAACTGTTTAACACTTAGCGATTATAAATGAAATTCTAAACGAGATTATAAATGGATATAATAAAAACAATTTTGTAAATGATTCTATCATTAGAAGTTAATAAAGGAAAAATTGGATTTTAAAATATTATTCAAAGGAAGGAAGTCAAATGAATTGATATATGAAAAAGAAGTGTTATTCACGATTTGAGTGAACGACGGATTAAAGTCGATATTTTGCAAATGGAAGTTTAAATGAAAAAGGGAGAAATGAAAACTATGGGTTTTATTTAAACAGCGATTTTTAACGCTGCCATTATAATAAATGTTTGTTAATCTAAACAGTGATCTTAATGCTATTGTTATAATAAATGTTCTATAATACTGCACAGCGATTGTAACGTTGTTGTTAAAAGCAATGTTTTATAAATAAAATATTTGGAAACAGTGATTATAACGCTACCATTATAATCAAAGTTTTCCGTGAAAGAAGTACGTTCTTAGATTGGATCCGAAGGTCGCGTAAGCGATGTTTGGTTTAAAGTTATGAGCTTTGACTATTTCAAAGTTGAGAATGTTGTTTAGTTAAGGTCTGAGAGGTAAATATACCCCAACTTGATTGACTTCATGATTGATGGAGAAACAGTTAAGGTTCGATGGTGAGGATTGGTTAGCATATGGTTATTGTAATAACCCGGAAATCTGAGCCAATTTAAAATTTTTATTTCCGCAATTTTAGTGAATTTTGAATATTTAAAATGAATTATTTTGAATAATAACGACGAGAAATTTATTTGAATAGAATTAGAACATATATATTTATATTGATCGTCGTTAGAATATAAATATTTATTTTAAAATATAAAGGAATTGAAAATGGCATGGTAGTTCGAAAATTCGATTTCAAAGTTCAAATGAATGTACCGGATTCATATTAAACCAGATTTTGGCGAAACCAAAAATATTAGAATCTATTTGAGAATATCTTTCCAACGAATCCGAAAAAACGAAATTTCATAGCGGGAATAAAAAGTTATGCCCAGTTAAAAATTCAGAATAGTCGCTATGGAACTCTAGCCCTTAAAAATAGCTATTTTGCAAACGACCTCGGTTTTCGATGAAACCACTTTTGTTGAATCCGTGATGTCAAGTTATTGCTAGGTTTCAAAATGCATAATTTTTCGAATCAGTATGTGAGCGTGGCAAAGTAAAACGCGTTTGACCAGTTTCAGTTTATTTTGATCGACTGGAAAATGGCCATTTTTCAAACAGTCTAAGAATTCGACGAAATTAGTTTTGTTAAGACCGTATCGTCAATACGAAGCTAGAAATAATTTTTCTAGAATTTTTGGGATCATTATGTGGCCCTGGTAATTTAAAATGTACGCTTAAAATTGAATATATAGATTTAGATTTTAAATTCAAAGGAAACTGATCGTAACAGTCGAATTGGCCTACGATACATATCCCATTGTGTTCGGAATGGGGGTAATACGCTAGGGACGATAGTCGGCGAGTTCGATTTCGAGTTCGAATGGAAAGGGTACTTTATAGAGTTCAAAATTTAAAATAAATAATAAATAAAATATATAAAACCTTTACAAACACCCCCTCCCCCTCTTATTTTTTCTTTCCCCATTCAAATTAATTTCAGAAAAAAAGGAAGAGCACGAAGCCCTAGCCCCAAGCCGCCGCCGGCGCGAGGCGCCTCCCTACCGTACCCCTCCCCTTTGGCCTCCTCGTTCCCTTCTCCTTCCCCCTATACGATGCTCGAACCCAACCGTTCCAAACCTCGCGCCCCATTCTCTGACGAGCCACCGTGCGCCTCCCTAGGCCACGCCATGAAACCCTAGCACCACCGCTCTAGACCTCCGCCACTCGATCCCATCCTGATCCTTCTCTCTCTCCTTCCTTCATCTCCAAACCTTCTACCACCTGAAAACAACCACTAACAACCAAAGATGGCCTCCATCGACCTCCTCGAGCCTCCTCTGCTACGTCAGCATCACGTGAGGCCCTCCTCCCTCTTCCTTCCGAAATCCATGAGTGTTTACTTTGGTTTTTATTTATTCTTGATAGGTAAAAATATGGGTTTTGATTTTAAAAAATATGTATTTGCATTAGATGAATAAAAATATGTTTTTTTATATATTATACCAAAAGAAAGGCGAGATTTTTAATGTTGAAAAGGCGAGATTTTTAATGTTGCTCCTTTTGATTTTGTTGTTCTTTTCATTGTAAAAATATATGGTCTTTAGCACGATAAAAATATGATTTTTACAATATATAGATCGAAATAAAAATTAGATTTTTATCTATATAGTAGTGGTATAAAAATCGGATTTTTATCTTTATAGTAGCGGGATAAAAACAGAATTTTTATCTACATAGTAGTGGTATAAAAATAGAATTTTTATCTATATAGTAGCGGTGTAAAAATAGAATTTTTATCTATATAGTAGCGATGTAAAAATAGAATTTTTATCTATATAGTAGCGGTATAAAAATGTGATTTTTATACATATTGAGTGAATATAAAATGTGATTTTTATATACATAGCAATAATATAAAAATATGATTTTTATATATGTTGTGGCTACGGACGACGAAAGTGACAAAAGGCAAGCACGACGAAGATTTCCTACATATGAAGAGTCGTGGCGTTTGGTTTAGCTAGTCGGCGAGAACTCCTCACTTTTATTTTAATTTCTAGTTGACATATATACTAGGATGCAGACGGTGCTTAGTAGCACCCGAAACCCTCCACAGACCATGGACGACTTGTATGCTTGTGTGATTGTTTGTGTTGTGAAGTAAATTATATATTCATGTGTTGAAATAAAATATATATTCATGTGTTGAAATAAAATAAATATTCATTTACAAATCGAACGATTTGTTTATGTACACTGATTTGACTGATATTGATTGGGACGATAAATTTTACACATCGCCCAACTGCACAAACAAAAATCCGTGTTTGTTGATGTGAAACCCCACACGGGTATTAGGATGATATTTGATGTACACTGATCCCGATTGTTTAGTTGTATGTCAATCGATGGGTTGACAGACTGTGTAAGCGTTAATTATTTATATTTAATGCTTATGCAGTTGTGTGGTGCACTATGGATGATGGTTGATGATTTATCGTTACTATTATATACATGTGTTGTAGAAAATCCACATAATTAACCTTATATGGTAATTGATTGGGCCTCATTCCGATTTGGAAAATAAGGAATATTATAAAAATAAATTCATGTGTTGAATAGAATAAATATTCATGTGTTGAATAGAAAATAAATTCATGTAAATAAATTCATGTGTTGAATAGAAATAAATTCATGTGTTGAATAGAATAAAAATTCATGTGTTGAATAGAAATAAATTCATGTGTTGAATAGAATAAAAATTCATGTATTGAATAGAATAAAAATTCATGTGTTGAATAGAATAAAAATTCATGTGTTGAATAATATAAATTCATGTGTTGAATAGAATAAATATTCATTTGTTGAATAGAATAAATATTCATGTGTTGAATAGAATAAACATTCATGTGTTGAATAAAAGCCGTGTTGATTAGATTGACGTCATTTTGACGTGAACGATATTTATATCGATTTTTTTCATTTTTATAATGAATATAAGAAAGAAAGTGATTTCAAAATATAACGTTTTGAAAATATTATCATTTGTATATCGATGATGTGGAATATTCAATTTTGATTCGAAATTGAATATGAAGTTGAAATCGTTTCGAAAACGAATTTAAAACGATTTATAAAATACGTTTTAAAAGGAAATCGACGAAATATATATATTATATGTATTAAATGGCCTGAATAGAACGCGCCGCGCCGCGGTAGTTCGCGAATTTCAACCATGGGCTTTGAAGGGATATTACGGGAGATTCGACCGTCGGATTCTCCTAAAACCGGAACCGTTGGGTTCGTATCGAAAAGATCTTTCTAGCAAATATTAGAAATTAGAAATCTAACGGTTGGATTTGGAATTGTGTCCAAATCAAATTTGGAAAAGGTCGTTGTAAATGCAGTTCGATGGCCGTTGATGGAATTCGACTGTACGGGCCTTGATAAAATTATTAAAAATAGTAATAATTTGTGTAAAATCACAAGAAATGATTTGTGAAGAATTAAGATGAAAAATTCCAAATTTGAAAAGATAAAAATAGATTTTTATCGAAATGAACTAGTTTTGAACTAGAATAATAATTTATTTATTTTTAAATAAATAAATTGGATTTGAAAGGGTTTCAAAAGTAACCAGAAGTTTCAATAATTGAATTGGAATGTGATTTTGGGTTTATAGTGAACCGTGTTTTAAATGACATTGGTTCTTTAACCCAGTTAAAGACAGGATATTGATTTTTGGAAAGATTAAAACTAAGTGGAGTTTTAATGAATCTTTAATTAGATTGAAGTGATCGAGAATGGGGTATCACCAGTATTGCTCCAGGCGATAGTTAAATCTTTAATTAGATTTGAACGTGAACTGGTAATTGAATTTACCGATAACATCGTAGTGTTAGATATGAAGTATGACAAGTTTTACTTCATGGGATGAATAGATTGGTATTGGGAAATAAAATAAATGATTACTTCAGTGTAGTTCACTAATCCCGACTAGTTTGAATTGATATTCAAAAGAAGATTAAAGAATTTATCTTTGATAAAATTAATGGGAACCGTTCCCAAGGTGTAAGAATATTTGAATAAAAGAATATTCTGAATTGGAATGAGGCGTATGTTGTGTTAGTGTAACACTTGTTTATTATATACGCGAGTTATTCAGAAAGACCGGGTTTATTCCATTCTGAATAACTTATTCGACGTGGTGACGAGGATGAAGACGGTGGTCGAAGACCGGAGGTCTTCACATCGTTTGAGTGATTACTGATGATCTTGATTGGGTTGTACACCCGAGAGGAGGGAATCAGTTGGTGATCCTCCAGACGTACTTGGAGATCGATGGATATGCGAGGTACAAGGTGCCTCTGGTTTCGTTCAGACCCAGAACGAACTTGTAAATGAACTGTGTGTCTGACATTGGATTTTATTCTATGTGATTGATTTCTATTAAATATATATCTGTTTGGCGGTGGAGAATTTATTCTCTTGCTTAACGCCCTTCTCTGAGACGTACGAGCTCAGGGGTTATATATTGATGGATATCAATCGCATGGAGTGAATTGCCTGTGTGGCATGCCTAAGTGGCAATTAATCAAGGCTTCTGTTGAAAAGCAAACTCTTGTGGTTGATGATCAAAGCACCGCCTGTGTGACATAGCTTTGTGTAACGTGAATTCGCGAGCCTCACACCCCGTTTGTGAACCAGAAACGGGAGAGGACATCAGGGAGGGCATGCATTTCCTTCTAGCTAGGGTGGTGTTAATGACCTACTAGCTCTGACATTTATATTATTTTCACCTGTGTAGTTGTTGCTGCTGCGAGGCGCCTCGGATATATCAGTGACTGTGTGGAGCCGATGGAGTCATTTGGCTCATTGACGCCCCAAAGAGAGGGGAAACGCAGTGCTCGGGCATTTTAATCCACATCGGTGGACCGGCCTTGACGATCCAAGGACCCACCTGAGTCTGGGTCCTGAGACACGGACTAGAGCGTCTCGAATCGGTAGAGGACTATCTTTTGCCTCGGTTCACAGATGAAAACCAACTTCAAATACGTGACTTTGCAGTTTGATTGTAGAGCCTAGTATGGCGACATAGTGGTATGGGGCACTTATGCCGTCTATGATTGATACTTATGATTTGAAGTTGTTTTATACACTATGCACTTATAACAGTATCAAATGATTTGTTTTTAGCGTATCAAGCATTCTTTGGCTATTATAAGGTAAAACACTATCCTCCGGCTTGCGTTGCATTGTGTAATGGGACCTGGGTCTTATAATATCTTCATTTTTCTTTATTTAGCATTGTGCTATTGTTTTATGCACTGGTATTCTTGGGAGGAAACCCGTTCCGTGTTATACGGCATGGTCCCTTGATTTACCTAACTTTAAAATAAAGATTAATAATTGTTTTAGTTCTCACACCAGTCCCATAACTGGCCTGGAGTTTACTGTTTTGACCTAAACCCTGGGTGTCCTTATTTTGACACGGGCAGCTAGTAGTTTTGGTTTTGCTGATTTATATTCACAGGATCCTGGTTTACAGGTGGAACGATACTCGGAAAGCTCTATATCCATGTGTTACTTTCAGTTGTGTATTGTATTATTTTCCGTTGTTGTGTTATGTATTGTAATCTCTGATATTTTTCTGTTGTGTAATATTTATTCATACTCTGTATATTCTTGTATTCTGATGGAATTGTTGTAATAAACAATGAAATGTTCTTCTATTTGCATTCTGGTTTATCGTGCTCTCAAAACAATCGGGGTTTCGAACGGTCTTGGTCGGTTTAGCGATCGATTCGGATCGAGCGAAATTCACGATCGTTATAGTTAATTAATAATTGGTTAATGTTTTGAGTTATAATAACGATGTTTTATAACATCGCGTTAATTTAAAAAGAATTTGAAATGTTTTTCCCAAATAAATGAGAGATATTTTCTACGGATAGAGAATGAAATGAATTGGTCAACGAGGAAGTAAGAAAAGGAATTTGGAAATATTTTCTAATATTAATGCAGTATATTTTCTGAATATAGAAAAATAAGGATTCGTTAATATATATAGAAATATTTTCTAACTAAAATAATAGATATTTTCTCGAATAAAGAAACTAGATATTGGAAATGTTTTTCAAAGAATCGAGAAGGGAAATCGAGCTTCAAAAGGATACGAAAGATAGGGAAACAAGAATTGGAAATAATAATATAATCAGGAATTGATTTAAAAGGGCCCAGTATTGTTGATGGTTGATCGGTAGAATTTCCAATTGGAAATAGGACCATTAATTGTATGGATGTTGCTTTGATAGTTTAATCACTGACTATCAAAGTTTTGATTTATTTTATACCTCCGTTATCAGTATAGAGAGACCGGGATCAGATTTAATATCTGAAACCCACTCTGTATTGGTATAAGTGTTATGAATCAACTTATGCTGAAGATAATTGAAGACGGAGTGAAGTGTAAGGGCTGTTCTGTTAACCCTAGGTAGAAATTGCCCAAGATGGATTAATAGAACGGTGCCTTCGGTTTGTCCAAACCCAGGACAACTTGTATGGACGAGTGTCTAACAGAGTATTTCGAAAGGGATTACGTACGTTGATTCCTTCAAACATACGAAGTTGGTGGCAAAGAAGGGAAACTTCTTTAGCCTAACAATCTGAGTATTTTTGTGGGAATCAATTAGTGATTTCCGATGGATCTGACGATGTGGCATTCAAAGTGAATGGTGGCTAGATGTTCTGGAGGATAATTCAAACCTCAAGCCTCACAACCGGGAATTGACAAAAATCGGGCAAGCAGCATGGCTAGGTGGGTCGCTCCCATTAGGATGTATAATCACCTATCTAGAGAAATTCCAATTGCTCCTTTAATCTATTGATGTTGTCCCTTTAGGGAAATGTAACACCCCGCGAATTCTTTAACTATGAAATTCACAAATTAAAGTATAATTAATCCGAAATCAAAGAACTAAGGGAAACGGGATACGCCATTACGTTCGTCTCGGAAAAATACGCGAAATAGAGTCCGAGTTTTCGAAAAACGGAGTCCGTATGAAGAAGATATGGCCTTCGGAAGTTTTTGAATTAAGTTTAAAATTCGAACAGATCAGAAAATAATTAAAAATTAAAAATCAGGCCCAATGGGCCAGGGCGGATAAACACCCGCCTAGGCCACCCAGGTCGACTGGGCTGTCGACCTGGGCTACCCATGTCGACAGGGCTGTCGACAGCCCTGTCGACAGGGGTATCGACCTGGTCGAGCCCAGTCCAACCTGGCTGGCCAGGTCTGTGTTTGGTCGATTTTCTGTGGTCTGCTCTGTCATTAGGGCTAGGTGGCAGGCTCTAATTGGTCTCTCTTTCCAATGAATGGCTATGATCAATCCAGGCAACATCGATGGCTCTAATCAGTTCATAACTCCTATAAAAATGACCCTAGACTAAACCCTAATCTATTCATTCACAAATAAGAAGAAAAGCCGCCATGTTGCTAAGGAACGTCTAGGAGTAGCCACCAAATTGGAGAGAAGATTAGGAGGAAAATTCTAAAATCCTAAAGCAATTCAAGCTAATCAAATCAACGCCTACATCAAAAGGAGTCGCATCTCTAAATTCTTAAATTAGAGAATTCGCCACAACGATTGTAAGTAGAGTATTATTTTGGTATGAACAAATAATTGTGTTGATATGTATACTTGATTTGTGGCGATAAAGTTATTCATATTTGTGCGTTGGAACATTATATACGTTTGGCTATTTGCAAAGCATATTATTCATTATGAAAAACTACATGCGGTAGTTTTATGCAAGTATACGCTTGGAATATTCGTAAATTATGTAATTCATGTTGAAGCTACATGTATGTAGTTATTCATGCAAGTTTGGGATTTCGCTACTATGCCATCATAATGTGTATTTTTATACAAACACCATTTTTGTGAAGTAATTGGAATAAGTTTAGGTTATCATAATTCATATGGAAACTATGTTTTGGCACCATGATCTATGTATTAAGCCATGTTTTGTACTAGAAACCTATTTGCAAACTTATGAATATGGCTAGGCTATGATTGATATTTTGCATAGTTGAAACCATGTTAAGTCTATATTATTAACAAGAATTATATGATGACATATGTGGTACATGGCTAGGTTAGATTCAAAAATCCCTTTTTGCAAGTTTACATGACTAAAGTAAAAAGCATGATTAAGTTGAACTATACTTTTGACAAAAGTAATCCCCTTTGTAAACATGTAGTAATCTTATGAACATGATTTGCTTATGTTTGACATTATGCCTGAATAAAAAGTATAGGTTTAGGTTGTAGTTAAGCCTATATGTCAATAGTGATATTCTTAACTTAACTACAAGTTTACATGGTTTGATTCATGTCACTTATGCTTTATGACCAAAGTATATGTTACCACTATGCAAGTACACCAGTTTCGATTTTGCTGTTCCAACGTCACATTGCAAGTTCATGCGCTCACAATCCCCTTTTTGTGTATGTAGTCACGCTTTAAGCCTCCCCTTTCGCATGGCTAAGTTGGGCTTAAAAAGGTTAAGCCCAACATATAAACGAACGTAATAAACGGGGGAAAATAACATTGGGACAAATTAATTAATTAATGAATGAAAACATAAAGTAGAAGGGCCCAAATTCAAGTATGGGTTGGGCCCATGATTGGTGTAACCTTTACACCATTAACTTAATAATGGGCCGCAAATATTTACATATAAATAAAGAAGAAAGACAAAATATGTAAATGTAGAAAATACGATGTGTTTAACCCGAGGTTGGATTGAGTTGTGATGTAAACCTGCCCGGAACCGCCCGGCTGTCCAGTAGTCACAACAATACCTATCCAATGTGGGAGGTTAAACATGGAGCCCAATAAGGACCCGAGGTTAGACTGAGTTGTGGCGTAAGACTGCCCGGAACCAACCGGCAACAGGCAGCCACAACAATACCTGTCTAATGTGAGAGGTCAGGGCCTTAATAGGACAATTAAGGCTGAGTCAGGATTGTTAGGATTAAGTGAACTAAAGACTTAATCAAAATGGAACATGCTAAACTAAACGGACTGGTGGGGGTTAGGTTAGAAAACACTTAACCAACTTAGCATGTTGGCTAGAGATAGAAAACCTAGTAACGGGGGACCCTTTTCAGCAGTAACCCTATAAGGTGTATCATGATACCCTGAAACTAGGCAGGGTGGGGCACGATTACTGGGCTGATTGTAAGAGGTCAAATCGACGGCGGTGGTGTAGCAGTGTAGGTTCTAACGGGGTGCGGGCGTGCACACACTCCGGCGCAGAAAAATAAGGCACTGGACACCAGTAGCATACCTGTGCACTCTAGGATTGTGTCGGGCCGCCACCATGGGACTTGATACACCCCATGGTGGGACCAGCATAGGTAACTACAACATCGGGGGCCGTAAGACACATGTAACTATGCGAGTAGGAGCCGATCATCATTGAATGGATCACATCACCCTGATTATGGTGTGCCAGTTGGAAAACTAGTTTATATGGGTTCAGAGATTGACATGGGGTACGATAGTATATTCGACCCTAGACAACTTAACCAAGTTTACAGTTCTTTCCCACTTCTTGATTATACTTATCATACCCAGTTCTTTATTCATAGACAAAATAGTACTAGACTTACTCAGGCTTTATGTCTGACTCTACTTTTCTTTCGTCTTCTTTTCTTCCGTTCCCCCCCCCCCCCCCAGGTCCACAGGGAGGGAACACTGCAGCTTGACCAGCCTTATCATCCAGCTTGAAGAAGAGAAATGTATTGCTTGGAACTTTTCGCTTTGAACTATGGCTTTGGACAACCACTATGGGGCTTTGCAGTTTATCTACGTTTTATTTATGCTTCTTTAAATAATGTAATCAAGACAGATTATGAAAGTGTTATGTTTTTGAAAGGATGTAAGACAATTATGATGATGTTGCTGTAACACGTATTTGCTTCTTATGAAATAAAAGTTGCTTGTTTTTCCGCTGTTTTACAAATATGTGTTCTTATATCTGTCTTGTATATCTGTGACTTATACTTATAAACCTCCACCAAAATTAGGGCATTCCCTTTGAGAGTGACCCTAACGGAGGTGGGGTGTTTCACTTGGTATCAGAGCATAGGTTTACCAGATAAGATAAAAAGTTTTGAAAAATTATTTTCAAAAAGGAAATTTAAAGAAGCATTTTTAAAAGATAAAAATATCATTTTACTTTGAAAGGCAAAGTTCCCCCAAAGCCATAGGTACTATCTCTTATCCTTCGTTCTGAATCTATCCTTTTTGTTTCAGCATGTCTGAAGATCTTAACTTGCCTGAAGGGGTACCAATACCTGGTTGGTTTAGACGGTTCTTAGAAGCAAGGGCCACTCAGCCAGGTCCTACCGTTCCTCCTCCCCCAGCTGCAGGGAATCATCCAGCTGCAGCTGCACCTTTTCCTCCACCTCCTCCACGGGGAAACACGTTTGCTAAGATATGTAAAGATTTTAAAGCTATGGGAGGAAAAGATTTCCATGGAACTGAGTCCTTCGTAGCAGCTAGGAATTGGCTGAAGGAAACTGAGGATCTATTCATCATCTTTGAGGTAGAAGATAGACAAAAAGTACAATTGGCAGTATGGCTATTGAAGGGCGAGGCTTCCTACTGGTGGGAAGTCACTAATGCTGAAAGACCAGTGGAGACATGGGAGGACTTTAGGGCAAGGTTTGAGACTATGTTTCTCTCAGATGCGGAAAGGAGCTTGCAGTTGGAAAAATTCTTATTCTTAAGCAAGGAGACAAGACTGTCAGAGAGTATGTGAATCAGTTCGATGAGCTGGCTAGGTTTGGGCTTGACCTAGTTAACACCCCGCACAAGAAGGCTCTCCGTTTCGTCAAAGGGTTAAATGAGCCATTACACAGTTTGGCCATGACCCATATACCCATGGGGGCCACGTATGAAAGATTGGTGCAAATGGCATTGCTGAATGAGGAGGATAAGGGCAAGAAGGAGACAAAGGCAGAAAGCTCTCAAGGGAAGAAAGAGGGTTTGCAGCCTAAGAAGACAGACTTTAAGAAAGGCGGGAAAGGCAACAAAGAGAAGAGGAAGTGCAATTTCTGTGGCAAAGTGGGGCACTTAGTAAAGGACTGCCGGAAAAAGAAGGCCAAGGAAAATGGTGGGTGCTTTTCGTGCGGTCAGACAGGCCACAGGGCTAAGGACTGCCCAAAGAAACGAGGACAGGGGCAGGGCACTGGATCCACCCCAGGGGCACAGGTTCATGTGCTGGAAGCGCCACCTTTGCAACAGCGAGGTATAAATACTTCTGTAGAAAGTGTAGTTTATCTTTATGATCACCCCGTTCGCACTCTATTTGATTCTGGCGCATCACACTCCTTTATCTCGTCTGCTTTAGTAGAATCTCTGCACCTAAAAACTAGTATGGTAGAGGACCCCTTAATTGTTTCAAACCCAATTGGGGGCCCAGCTCATTTGTCTATGATCTGTTTGGGATTGAAAATTTCTATTCTAAGTGTAGAATTTGAATGCAGTGCCTTTGTTTTGGGCTTTTCGGGGTATGGTTTGATTTTGGGCATGGATTGGCTATCCAGTAATGGGGCCATCCTTGATTGTGAGAAAAGGGTTGTTAGGCTCCTAACCCAGCTCGGTAATACTTTGGAAATTTCTTGTAATCCCTCGTATGCGGTTATGCTTAGTTATCTTGAATCGCTAGATGCCTCTGTTGAAAATTTGCAATCAGTTAGAGTGGTCCAGGAATATCCGGATGTCTTCGAAGAGGTGAAGGGCTTGCCTCCGAAGCGGGAAATAGACTTCCGCATATATCTTGTAGATAATGCAAAGCCCGTTGCGTTGCCCATTAGATACATGGCTCCACGAGAAAGGAAAGAGCTCAGTAAACAGATTAAAGAGCTTCTAGAGAAGGGGTTCATTAGGAGGAGCATTTCTGAATGGGGCGCTCCAGTGGTGTTCGCTACAAAGGCGGATGGTTCACTCCGTCTATGTGTTGACTATAGGGAGCTCAACAAGCTAACGAAAAAGAATAGGCACCCTCTCCCTAGAATTGACGACTTATTTGACCAGCTTGTAGGAGCGTCTGTTTTCTCCCAACTCGATTTAGCAACCGGTTTTCATCAGCTAAGGGTGGCTGAAGATAGTATCGATAAAACGGCGTTCAGAACCCTAGACGGCTTCTTCGAATGGCTTGTCATGCCTTTCGGTTTGACAAATGCACCTGCTTACTTCGTGGACCTGATGAGTAGGGTATTTAGAGATTTCCTCAACAAATTCGTAGTGGTCTTCGTAGACGATATCCTTATCTTCTCAAAGAGTGAAGAGGAACATGCTCAGCACTTAAGGGCAATCATGGAAACTTTGCGAGTCCATCAACTAAAAGCCAAATTCTCCAAATGCCACTTTTGGAGAGAAGAGGTGAGGTTCCTTGGGCACATAGTATCCAAACAAGGGTTAGCGGTGGACCCTGCTAAGGTAGTGGCGGTACAGGATTGGAAGACACCAAGGAATGCAACTGAGGTCTGAAGCTTCCTAGGACTAGCAGGTTTCTATCGAAAGTTTATAAGGGATTTTGCGAAAATCTCAGCTCCGCTCACGAAATTGACTAAGAAGAATCTAGTATTCAATTGGGACTTGGATTGCGAGTTTGCTTTCCAACGACTGAAAAGGGCTCTTACAACAGCCCCAGTCTTGACGCTGCCAGATGGGAGCAAGATGTTCACTGTTTATACGGATGCATGTGGGACAGGGCTAGGCACCGTCTTAATGCAAGAAGGAAGGGTAGTAGCTTATGGCGGGAGGCAGTTGAAGGTGCACGAGAAGAACTACCCAACCCACGATCTTGAGTTAGCCGCCATCGTCTTTGCACTCAAGTCTTGGCGACACTATCTCCTAGGTGAGAAGTTCGAACTTTACACTGACCATAAATCGTTGAAATATCTTTTCTCGCAGAAGGATCTTAACTTGAGGCAACAAAGATGGATGGAGTTTCTTGCCTCGTACGATTTTGAAATTTCCTACACTCCGGGCAAAGGCAACGTAGTGGCAGACGCGTTGAGCCGAAAGAAATTGACCCTAAGCCCGTTGTTTGTTGAAAGACAAAGCCTAGAGTTTATAGCTAGCTTCGACTTTAGGCCCTCCTCCGATTTCGTACCAGGCTTGCTAGCATCTCTCGAAGTGCGCCCAACTTTAGTGGATTCAGTAGGGACAGCACAACGCGAAGACCCTCAGCTTGTAGAAATAATTGATAGGCTAATTAGGGGTGAGACTTCAAGTCACCTCAACAGATACTCTATCGACGATAAGGGTTTACTAAGGTGAGACGGAAGATTATGCGTCCCACAGGCAAAAGATTTAGTAAAGAAGGTTCTCGAGGAAGCACATCACTCCAAGATGACAATACACCCAGGCGGAGATAAAATGTACAAAGATATAAAAAGGACTTTCTTCTGGAACGGCATGAAAAAGGACGTGGCGGAATTCGTTTCTAAGTGTATGGTGTGCCAACGGGTTAAGACGGAACAGAAAAAGCCTGGCGGACTGCTACATCCTCTAGAGGTCCCGCAGTGGAAGTGGGATAGCATCTCAATGGACTTCATCGATGGGCTGCCTAGGTCTAGGAGAGGCAACACTAGCATTTGGGTAATAGTGGATAGGCTTACTAAAAGCGCCCACTTTTTACCAGTTAAAAGTAAAAGAACTGCCTCATCCCTAGCATCACTTTACCTCAAGGAAATCGTTCGACTCCATGGAATACCATCTAGCATTGTTAGTGACCGAGACCCCATCTTCACCAGCGAGTTTTGGCGGAGTCTGCAAGAAGCAGTAGGAACGCAGTTACGCTTGAGCACGGCCTATCATCCCCAAACCGACGGCCAAACAGAGAGAGTGAACAGAGTTTTGGAAGACCTCCTAAGACTATGCGTCCTTGACTTCGGAGGGACTTGGGAAGACCACCTTCCTTTGGTGGAATTTGCCTACAACAACAGCTATCAAGCAACCATCGGAATGGCGCCCTTCGAAGCTTTATATGGAAGACCGTGTCGATCGCCCACTTGTTGGTGGGAGTCTACTGATAAGCTCATACTTGGACCAGATATGATCCGAGAGACTTCAGAGAAAGTAGACTTAATACGAAGAAGGATGAAGACGGCCCAAGACAGACAGAAGTCCTATGCCGACAAGAGAAGGACCGACCTTGAATTTGAGGTTGGAGACAGAGTTTTTCTCAAGGTATCACCGCTAAGAAACGTTGTTCGTTTTGGAACCACAGGAAAGCTAGCGCCAAGGTTCGTAGGGCCATTCCCTATCATCGAGAAAATTGGGAAAATGGCCTATAGATTAGAACTGCCCGAGAAGTTGGCTGGAGTCCACAACGTTTTTCACGTTTCACATCTCCGAAAATGTCTACATGAGTCCGCTGAAGTGGTAGAGCCAAATATCCTCGAAGAGGCTGAAGTGGAACGCGAAGCAACCATAAGAAAGGTTCCAACCCGCATAACGGAAGTGAAGAAGCTACGCAACCGCGAAGTCAAGCTTGTCAAAGTTCAGTGGAGCGACGCCGAGGGAGACGCGACTTGGGAAACTGAAGCTAGAATACGCACTGCCTACCCTTTTCTTTTCGAGGGTACATCCTTGATCTTTCTTTTTCCTTGAGTTGCGCTTTTATCTATCTTTTTAGGTATATTTCCTCGACCTTATCTTTTAGGTAGAAACCTTTTGGATGGAAACATGTAATTGAAACATGTTATGGATGATGGTTGCAAGTGGTTGCAAGTGATTGCTAGTGGTTGCTCGTGGTTGCATATACACACACAATCTAGGTTTTAGATCGGCTCAGTCACTTCATATTGCATATGCATATCACTACAACAAAATGACCCTATTACAACGGTGGAACACCGTTGTAATATACATTTTACAACGGTGGGCAAACCGTCGTGTATTAAGAAGTTGTAATAGACTAATATCTTTTACAACTTTTTTGCACTGTTGCAACACCGTTGTAATATGTATATTTTACAACTTTTTTCCACTGTTGTAATATCTTTTATTACAACTTTTATGCACAGTTGTTGTTGACTGTTTATAACTGTTGTGGTATGTTTTATTACAATTATTATTTAAAAATTGTAATATATCCACAAATTATATATATATATATAAATCTATGTATTATATATGTGCAACAATAAAAAATAAATAACATAAGAAATAGATGTAATTTTAATGACATCATGATCCATTCATTGATAAAAATCACAACTTGTTCAATACAGATTTAAACACAAGAAAGAATCAGACCATTTTGATTCACAACTCAATTCTTCAGCAAAAACTTCTTAGACCAAAGAGCAGAGCTTTTAGGATATCTCTTCAATGTCTTATAATCACAACTTGCCCTTGCGCCAACTTCAAATACATGTCATCAGCATCACATTATGTGAGGAAAACTGCCAACCTGGGTTCTTTTTCTGTTCACATGTCTGCTCTTTATAGTTGAGTAGAGGACTAACTTTGGCTTGATTTCCCATGTTTCTCCATATGCCAACAATATTCAGTTTGCCCAAAGAATATCATCACAAGGGAAATCTTCAAGCAGCATCCCTTCTTCTCCTATCTCTAACTCTAACTACAATAAAAATCATTCCATTTAGTACATCAATAAAAGGTTAAAATAAACAACACTTGTTTGCATAGAACATGCAGGTAAATCAAGGCCGAGTTAAAGAATACAAGTGCAATTTATTTTACGTCAAGGTCATCAGCAAGTGATCTTATCGGAATTAGCTAATTACAGATAAGTTAAAATACGGAAAATCAATTACCAAGTGCAATATCATGTAATGCATGTTTGCAGTCCACTATATTTTGAAATTTATTTGTAGTCCACTATATTTTGAAACTTATTTGCAGCCCACTATATTTTTATATATTAGCAGTTCTAGAATCAACTATATGGTCATTTATAAATTGTAGGGATAAGCAATTCATTTATAAATTATAGGGTACTTAAAAGTGGTAACTACTGTGTTAAAATGCAAAAGGACCTATACATTCAGAAAAATATGCTGCATACATATATATATATATATACACACATATATATATATATATATTGAAAGCATTCGAAATGTAAACCACAGCCGAACAATGGTGCAAACAATTTTTTATTTTTTATTTTAAAAAAAAATACTCAGGGAAGTTTAAGTTTGAACATTACTGTCGTGGACCTGAGAGGTCTAGATTCCAAATGCCTAAGGACAGTTTCTAAAGTACTGCTTGCAGCTTGTAGACTGTAGCTGATTATACCAATAACCACCAAATGACACTAAAATAACTAAGGCAATACACCAAAACAGAGATGTAGTAGCAACCAACCCAAGATAATTATAATTAGTGAAACCAAAGAAAATAACTTGCAACCAGTTTAATCGTAAGAAAACTTACCATTAGCAGTGGAAGAAGGCGCAGGAGATGGTTTTGCGATGGCGGTGAAAACTGAGGCTGTTCTTATGTGGTTCGTTGGTTGCGGTAGACTGGCGAAGGGAACTTGGTCTCTCCGCTGGTAGACAGAAACAACTCCGATGAGGTGGTCAGGCGCAGTGCCTGGAGCAGCTGGCGGCAGTCAGTGCAGCGTCGGGAGGCAAACGAAGTGGAGTAGCGAACAGGGAAGAAATGCGGACCTATGATATGGAGGAGATCACGGGTCTGATGAAAATACGGTAGTGGCTCAGAGCATCGTGGGGGAAAGGATGCGACGCTGATGTGGGAGAAGAACAGTACGGGTAGGTGGCGAATTGATTTCGATGCACATGATCTAGGGATTTATTATTTGGGGAGAAAGGGAGACTGCCTCGTTGAATTAGGCAGATCTATATTCGAGGGTTCCAGATTATTTAGGGGTTTTAGATAATTGGGACTTAGGCGGTAAAAGGCGGGGAACGAAATGTAGAAGCGGGAAATGAAAAATTATGCGTGTACGTGAGTTATTTCTTGGAAGACGGAGTGGTAGGAAGCTTTACAATTAAACTTAAAACACAACTAAGAAAATTATCACAAGTTATTATTATTACTTGTTAATTATAAATAATTCTTATTTGTTAATTAATGATGATTATTAAAAGTCATTGGTTATAATAAATTATAAATGATTAACAATGCAAATTATCATTCTATGATTAATAACTATAAAATATTAACTGTTTCAAAAAAAACTATTAAATATTAACTATTACTTATTAAATACATAACCGTTGTTAATTATTATGATTATTTAATAGTGAATTTTATAAATTATTAGCTATTTATTGAAAATTATTAGCTATTCAAATTAGTATTAATTTGTAAAGTTATTATTGAATATTAATTATCAATTATTCTTAAATGTTAATTTTATTAATCATTAAATATTAATTGTTATTAAATTTAATAAGTCTCTATTACAACAAATAGAAAAAGAACTATTGAAAATAAGTTTAAACAACTTTTTGATTTAATTATTAATTATCAAAAATTAATTGCTAGATATTAGTTATTACTTCTTAATTTTTAATATTAATGACTAATTCTTAATTAATAAGTGTTAAAAAATTATTTTTTAAATAATAATAATATTATTATTATTTATTATACGAATTATTAATATTAATTATTAACAGTCATTTATAGATTATTAAATATTCAATAGGTCTCTAATATAAGAAATAGAAAAAAGAGTTACTAAAAATTATTAATATTAATTATTAACAGTGATTTTTTTCATCTCATGTAGTATATTATATGTTTATTACAACAGTGCGTTCTGCAAAGTTGTAAAAAAGGATCTATTACAACGGTGCTTTTGCACCGTTGTAAAATTAAAGTTGTAATATGGTATATATATGTTCTTTACAACAGTGATTATTGCACCGTTGTAAAAAAGAATCTATTACAACGGTGCTTAATGCACCGTTGTAAAATTAAAGTTGTGATATGGTAAAATATATGTTCTTTACAACAGTGATTATTTTACCGTTGTAAAAAACATTTATTACAACAGTGCGTTTTGCACCGTTGTAAAAAAGGATCTATTACAACGGTGCTTTATGCACCGTTGTAAAATTAAAGTTGTAATATGGTGTTTTTGTTGTAGTGTATATGTTTGCATTCGTATATGGTTGAACTTTAATGTGTTGTCATGTGGATGTTGTGTTTGTATTGAATGATTGTGCACTCATATAGAATCATGAATAGGAAAATTTGCATACATGATGGATTCATGGCACTTACATAATTCGCATTAAGGAGGTCAACTGAATCAGTAGACCGCCTGATTTTGCATTAGATAAGTACATGTACACACACACTTCGCATATGATCATGAAGCATTAGAAGTCTTTTAAGGACAATGGATGCTCGTGTTTGATGGATGAGTAGATGGATGATTGGATGTTAGGATATACATTTTCCTAAACTTGAAGATTTCGGGGACGAAATCCTTTTAAGTGGGGGAGAATGTAACACCCCGCGAATTCTTTAACTATGAAATTCACAAATTAAAGTATAATTAATCCGAAATCAAAGAACTAAGGGAAACGGGATACGCCATTGCGTTCGTCTCGGAAAAATACGCGAAATAGAGTCCGAGTTTTCGAAAAACGGAGTCCGTATGAAGAAGATATGGCCTTCGGAAGTTTTTGAATTAAGTTTAAAATTCGAACAGCTCAGAAAATAATTAAAAATTAAAAATCAGGCCCAATGGGCCAGGGCGGATAAACACCCGCCTAGGCCACCCAGGTCGACTGGGCTGTCGACCTGGGCTACCCATGTCAACAGGGCTGTCGACAGCCCTGTCGACAGGGGTATCGACCTGGTCGAGCCCAGTCCAACCTGGCTGGCCAGGTCTGTGTTTGGTCGATTTTCTGTGGTCTGCTCTGTCATTAGGGCTAGGTGGCAGGCTCTAATTGGTCTCTCTTTCCAATGAATGGCTACGATCAATCCAGGCAACATCGATGGCTCTAATCAGTTCATAACTCCTATAAAAATGACCCTAGACTAAACCCTAATCTATTCATTCACAAATAAGAAGAAAAGCCGCCATGTTGCTAAGGAACGTCTAGGAGTAGCCACCAAATTGGAGAGAAGATTAGGAGGAAAATTCTAAAAGCCTAAAGCAATTCAAGCTAATCAAATCAACGCCTACATCAAAAGGAGTCGCATCTCTAAATTCTTAAATTAGAGAATTCGCCACAACGATTGTAAGTAGAGTATTATTTTGGTATGAACAAATAATTGTGTTGATATGTATACTTGATTTGTGGCGATAAAGTTATTCATATTTGTGCGTTGGAACATTATATACGTTTGGCTATTTGCAAAGCATATTATTCATTATGAAAAACTACATGCGGTAGTTTTATGCAAGTATACGCTTGGAATATTCGTAAATTATGTAATTCATGTTGAAGCTACATGTATGTAGTTATTCATGCAAGTTTGGGATTTCGCTACTATGCCATCATAATGTGTATTTTTATACAAACACCATTTTTGTGAAGTAATTGGAATAAGTTTAGGTTATCATAATTCATATGGAAACTATGTTTTGGCACCATGATCTATGTATTAAGCCATGTTTTGTACTAGAAACCTATTTGCAAACTTATGAATATGGCTAGGCTATGATTGATATTTTGCATAGTTGAAACCATGTTAAGTCTATATTATTAACAAGAATTATATGATGACATATGTGGTACATGGCTAGGTTAGATTCAAAAATCCCTTTTTGCAAGTTTACATGACTAAAGTAAAAAGCATGATTAAGTTGAACTATACTTTTGACAAAAGTAATCCCCTTTGTAAACATGTAGTAATCTTATGAACATGATTTGCTTATGTTTGACATTATGCCTGAATAAAAAGTATAGGTTTAGGTTGTAGTTAAGCCTATATGTCAATAGTGATATTCTTAACTTAACTACAAGTTTACATGGTTTGATTCATGTCACTTATGCTTTATGACCAAAGTATATGTTACCACTATGCAAGTACACCAGTTTCGATTTTGCTGTTCCAACGTCACATTGCAAGTTCATGCGCTCACAATCCCCTTTTTGTGTATGTAGTCACGCTTTAAGCCTCCCCTTTCGCATGGCTAAGTTGGGCTTAAAAAGGTTAAGCCCAACATATAAACGAACGTAATAAACGGGGGAAAATAACATTGGGACAAATTAATTAATTAATGAATGAAAACATAAAGTAGAAGGGCCCAAATTCAAGTATGGGTTGGGCCCATGATTGGTGTAACCTTTACACCATTAACTTAATAATAGGCCGCAAATATTTACATATAAATAAAGAAGAAAGACAAAATATGTAAATGTAGAAAATACGATGTGTTTAACCCGAGGTTGGATTGAGTTGTGATGTAAACCTACCCGGAACCGCCCGGCTGTCCAGTAGTCACAACAATACCTATCCAATGTGGGAGGTTAAACATGGAGCCCAATAAGGACCCGAGGTTAGACTGAGTTGTGGCGTAAGACTGCCCGGAACCAACCGGCAACAGGCAGCCACAACAATACCTGTCTAATGTGAGAGGTCAGGGCCTTAATAGGACAATTAAGGCTGAGTCAGGATTGTTAGGATTAAGTGAACTAAAGACTTAATCAAAATGGAACATGCTAAACTAAACGGACTGGTGGGGGTTAGGTTAGAAAACACTTAACCAACTTAGCATGTTGGCTAGAGATAGAAAACCTAGTAACGGGGGACCCTTTTCAGCAGTAACCCTATAAGGTGTATCATGATACCCTGAAACTAGGCAGGGTGGGGCACGATTACTGGGCTGATTGTAAGAGGTCAAATCGACGGCGGTGGTGTAGCAGTGTAGGTTCTAACGGGGTGCGGGCGTGCACACACTCCGGCGCAGAAAAATAAGGCACTGGACACCAGTAGCATACCTGTGCACTCTAGGATTGTGTCGGGCCGCCACCATGGGACTTGATACACCCCATGGTGGGACCAGCATAGGTAACTACAACATCGGGGGCCGTAAGACACATGTAACTATGCGAGTAGGAGCCGATCATCATTGAATGGATCACATCACCCTGATTATGGGGTGCCAGTTGGAAAACTAGTTTATATGGGTTCAGAGATTGACATGGGGTACGATAGTATATTCGACCCTAGACAACTTAACCAAGTTTACAGTTCTTTCCCACTTCTTGATTATACTTATCATACCCAGTTCTTTATTCATAGACAAAATAGTACTAGACTTACTCAGGCTTTATGTCTGACTCTACTTTTCTTTCGTCTTCTTTTCTTCCGTTCCCCCCCCCCAGGTCCACAGGGAGGGAACACTGCAGCTTGACCAGCCTTATCATCCAGCTTGAAGAAGAGAAATGTATTGCTTGGAACTTTTCGCTTTGAACTATGGCTTTGGACAACCACTATGGGGCTTTGCAGTTTATCTACGTTTTATTTATGCTTCTTTAAATAATGTAATCAAGACAGATTATGAAAGTGTTATGTTTTTGAAAGGATGTAAGACAATTATGATGATGTTGCTGTAACACGTATTTGCTTCTTATGAAATAAAAGTTGCTTGTTTTTCCGCTGTTTTACAAATATGTGTTCTTATATCTGTCTTGTATATCTGTGACTTATACTTATAAACCTCCACCAAAATTAGGGCATTCCCTTTGAGAGTGACCCTAACGGAGGTGGGGTGTTTCACTTGGTATCAGAGCATAGGTTTACCAGATAAGATAAAAAGTTTTGAAAAATTATTTTCAAAAAGGAAATTTAAAGAAGCATTTTTAAAAGATAAAAATATCATTTTACTTTGAAAGGCAAAGTTCCCCCAAAGCCATAGGTACTATCTCTTATCCTTCGTTCTGAATCTATCCTTTTTGTTTCAGCATGTCTGAAGATCTTAACTTGCCTGAAGGGGTACCAATACCTGGTTGGTTTAGACGGTTCTTAGAAGCAAGGGCCACTCAGCCAGGTCCTACCGTTCCTCCTCCCCCAGCTGCAGGGAATCATCCAGCTGCAGCTGCACCTTTTCCTCCACCTCCTCCACGGGGAAACACGTTTGCTAAGATATGTAAAGATTTTAAAGCTATGGGAGGAAAAGATTTCCATGGAACTGAGTCCTTCGTAGCAGCTAGGAATTGGCTGAAGGAAACTGAGGATCTATTCATCATCTTTGAGGTAGAAGATAGACAAAAAGTACAATTGGCAGTATGGCTATTGAAGGGCGAGGCTTCCTACTGGTGGGAAGTCACTAATGCTGAAAGACCAGTGGAGACATGGGAGGACTTTAGGGCAAGGTTTGAGACTATGTTTCTCTCAGATGCGGAAAGGAGCTTGCAGTTGGAAAAATTCTTATTCTTAAGCAAGGAGACAAGACTGTCAGAGAGTATGTGAATCAGTTCGATGAGCTGGCTAGGTTTGGGCTTGACCTAGTTAACACCCCGCACAAGAAGGCTCTCCGTTTCGTCAAAGGGTTAAATGAGCCATTACACAGTTTGGCCATGACCCATATACCCATGGGGGCCACGTATGAAAGATTGGTGCAAATGGCATTGCTGAATGAGGAGGATAAGGGCAAGAAGGAGACAAAGGCAGAAAGCTCTCAAGGGAAGAAAGAGGGTTTGCAGCCTAAGAAGACAGACTTTAAGAAAGGCGGGAAAGGCAACAAAGAGAAGAGGAAGTGCAATTTCTGTGGCAAAGTGGGGCACTTAGTAAAGGACTGCCGGAAAAAGAAGGCCAAGGAGAATGGTGGGTGCTTTTCGTGCGGTCAGACAGGCCACAGGGCTAAGGACTGCCCAAAGAAACGAGGACAGGGGCAGGGCACTGGATCCACCCCAGGGGCACAGGTTCATGTGCTGGAAGCGCCACCTTTGCAACAGCGAGGTATAAATACTTCTGTAGAAAGTGTAGTTTATCTTTATGATCACCCCGTTCGCACTCTATTTGATTCTGGCGCATCACACTCCTTTATCTCGTCTGCTTTAGTAGAATCTCTGCACCTAAAAACTAGTATGGTAGAGGACCCCTTAATTGTTTCAAACCCAATTGGGGGCCCAGCTCATTTGTCTATGATCTGTTTGGGATTGAAAATTTCTATTCTAAGTGTAGAATTTGAATGCAGTGCCTTTGTTTTGGGCTTTTCGGGGTATGGTTTGATTTTGGGCATGGATTGGCTATCCAGTAATGGGGCCATCCTTGATTGTGAGAAAAGGGTTGTTAGGCTCCTAACCCAGCTCGGTAATACTTTGGAAATTTCTTGTAATCCCTCGTATGCGGTTATGCTTAGTTATCTTGAATCGCTAGATGCCTCTGTTGAAAATTTGCAATCAGTTAGAGTGGTCCAGGAATATCCGGATGTCTTCGAAGAGGTGAAGGGCTTGCCTCCGAAGCGGGAAATAGACTTCCGCATATATCTTGTAGATAATGCAAAGCCCGTTGCGTTGCCCATTAGATACATGGCTCCACGAGAAAGGAAAGAGCTAAGTAAACAGATTAAAGAGCTTCTAGAGAAGGGGTTCATTAGGAGGAGCATTTCTGAATGGGGCGCTCCAGTGGTGTTCGCTACAAAGGCGGATGGTTCACTCCGTCTATGTGTTGACTATATGGAGCTCAACAAGCTAACGAAAAAGAATAGGCACCCTCTCCCTAGAATTGACGACTTATTTGACCAGCTTGTAGGAGCGTCTGTTTTCTCCCAACTCGATTTAGCAACCGGTTTTCATCAGCTAAGGGTGGCTGAAGATAGTATCGATAAAACGGCGTTCAGAACCCTAGACGGCTTCTTCGAATGGCTTGTCATGCCTTTCGGTTTGACAAATGCACCTGCTTACTTCGTGGACCTGATGAGTAGGGTATTTAGAGATTTCCTCAACAAATTCGTAGTGGTCTTCGTAGACGATATCCTTATCTTCTCAAAGAGTGAAGAGGAACATGCTCAGCACTTAAGGGCAATCATGGAAACTTTGCGAGTCCATCAACTAAAAGCCAAATTCTCCAAATGCCACTTTTGGAGAGAAGAGGTGAGGTTCCTTGGGCACATAGTATCCAAACAAGGGTTAGCGGTGGACCCTGCTAAGGTAGTGGCGGTACAGGATTGGAAGACACCAAGGAATGCAACTGAGGTCCGAAGCTTCCTAGGACTAGCAGGTTTCTATCGAAAGTTTATAAGGGATTTTGCGAAAATCTCAGCTCCGCTCACGAAATTGACTAAGAAGAATCTAGTATTCAATTGGGACTTGGATTGCGAGTTTGCTTTCCAACGACTGAAAAGGGCTCTTACAACAGCCCCAGTCTTGACGCTGCCAGATGGGAGCAAGATGTTCACTGTTTATACGGATGCATGTGGGACAGGGCTAGGCGCCGTCTTAATGCAAGAAGGAAGGGTAGTAGCTTATGGCGGGAGGCAGTTGAAGGTGCACGAGAAGAACTACCCAACCCACGATCTTGAGTTAGCCGCCATCGTCTTTGCACTCAAGTCTTGGCGACACTATCTCCTAGGTGAGAAGTTCGAACTTTACACTGACCATAAATCGTTGAAATATCTTTTCTCGCAGAAGGATCTTAACTTGAGGCAACAAAGATGGATGGAGTTTCTTGCCTCGTACGATTTCGAAATTTCCTACACTCCGGGCAAAGGCAACGTAGTGGCAGACGCGTTGAGCCGAAAGAAATTGACCCTAAGCCCGTTGTTTGTTGAAAGACAAAGCCTAGAGTTTATGTGTTTATGTAAGGTAAAAACCATCTGTGTTTATGTGTGGATCGGTCTTACGATTATCATTTCTTTCGAAAAGATTTTTGAAAGTTAAACAAATGGTTGGAGTTTACTCACATCAGTCCCATGAATGACCCTGAGTTTATTTTGTTTTATTTTTCCCTAAACTCTTAGGTGCCTATATTTTTACGAGCAGTCAAGTAGTCGAGATTTTACATATCCACTTGGAGGAGATTGAAGCAGGAGGCTTCACCATTAGCTATAGACTATCATATATTCTGCTATGTACCATGTTTATATCTGGAAACAAGAGTTTATAACTGTTCCAGGAATAACTGTTATGCTCTGATGATGGTATGTATAATCAGTTAGTGATTGTATTTCAAAAGTTTATGTGATATAATATATTTTATTCGTTCCGTTGTGAGTTTGTGATCTTCTTTTTCTTTTACTCTAACATTTCTTTCTTTCTATTTCTCACCCTCTAACTTGTTTCTTATAATGATTCGTATTTCTGTGTCATTTGGATTGGATATGTAATGTTATTAGTCAATTCAAAAGCTACAGAAATTCGTTCCATTACATTTGGTATCAAAGCTGAAGGTTGATTAGTTACCTTGGCTCTGTGGCGTGACTCAATAGAGATAGGGTTAGTAATACCCTAGATTGAGTTTTAGTGTGTATATATGAGCGCGTATTTGTAGATTTGATATAAAATTGTTTTATATTGTATTGGTTGGTTTGTTGAGTGGTTTATGGATTCTGGTCGATGCAGGATGTACAACTGTATCGATAGTTGTTTCTAAACTGTCGAACAGAATAATTCGACGCGGTATTGTTTTAAAGTGGGTAAATGAAATAATTTTGCCCAAAAACTATTTTTGATATAAAAAGTAAAATTTTCTGAAATTATTGATTTGGTTGGTCGTTATCATATGAGATTATATTATTGAAAGTGTTATATAAAACCAAATCGAATTTGTATAAGCGTGAAATATAAAAATAAGCTGAATTAGAATTGGATATAGACCAGAATTTGGAATTTAAAATCCCGGTTGTTTAGAAAATATTTTCTGAAATAGTATAAAGTAATATAACACTAATTTTTTTTGAATAAAAATGGTTTTGAATAGATTGTGAAAGTGATTAAGCAGTGAAATCACCTCAGTGGCGAGAAAATAATTCAGATAATGGGTCGTGACATTATCAGTATTCATTTTCGAGTTTCTGAGTGATGGATTGCTACCATAGTAATTTGGGAATGAAAAACTTGTTTGAAAAGGACAAGATATTTTGGAAATTCAAATGTTTTGAATTGAGTTGATTATAAATATATGTATATTGATGTATATGATTTCAAACTAATTTGAAATAAAACTCAGAAGTTTGAATTTTGAAACTAAAATTTAACTTGTATAAGTTGAATAAATTTAAATGGTAAAATATATCAAATGAATTGAAATTTAACTTAGGTTAAGATGTATATAAAATTGGATTGAATTAGAAATAATTCCTAATGGAATTAAATAACGAGGAATGTTGAGATTCGAATTATCAATATGAATTCGACTTATGAATAAGCAGGTTGAAAATATATTGGGTGTTGTTAATTTAGGTTGAATCATTTGGATTCAAGTATGATAAGTAGACTGACTTAAATAGAAACCAGATTTGAATTTATAGAATGAAAGTGAACTAATCAGAAGTTGATTAGAGAAGAAAGTTAAAAATTGGAAGTTGGATTAATTTGAAACCAACTGGAAATGGATATATGTATGCTGAGCAAATATTGAATGGAAGCAAATACAAGAGACAAAATTATACCCGACAAAAAGGTACATGTTCACAATATTACTTGGGTTTGATGATTTTGTGAGCCTATGGGCAAGCCGCTTGGCTTTTTGATTTTATTTTGAATTAGAGAAGGCCTAGAAAGGTGAGTTGTGGTTGTGGTGCAGAGGAGATGCTGCCGAAATTTTTCAGAATTTAAAGTATTAGAAAATTTTCAGAATTTTTGAAAATTCTCGTTAGTAAGAATAAATTAATATTTTAATCGAAATAAATTGGTCCAGTTAAACTGAAGTTAAGAAGTGAACAAAAAGAATTTTTGGACCTAGTTAATAGGGTATGTAGCATCTTTTCCTACCTTAGCAATTTCGAGGACGAAATTATTTTAAGGGGAAAGGAATGTAACGACCCGGATTTTCATCCGTTGAATTCCGAATATTTAAATTTATTTTAAATATTTTATATGAATTATATATAGGAATTTATATGGAATTTATTTATTAAAACAAAGTTTGAACGTATAATTTATAAAATAATTTAAAACGAGCTCGAAATAGTTGCGGTAGTTCGTTATTTGCGATTTAAACTTCAACTGAATATACAGGATCCAAAATAAGTCGGATTTCTTTGAAACAAGAAACATTCGGATCTAATTGATTATATTTTTCTAATGGAAGAGAAAAATCATGTTTTCATATTGTAAATTTTGTTTTATGTCCAAATCAAATTTTCAGAAAGTCGCTGTGGAATCGCATATATGCCATAACAGTTATTTAAATATATTTAAATATGGGAAATTCTATAAGGACACAAAATATTGACACAAAATTAAACACTCAAGATCTGAACCACTAGATTTCCCCATCATTTGCACCTCTCATGTAAAGACAAAAAAATCCAACGGTCAGGATTCTATGTTTAAAGTTGTTTGTTGTAACACCCCACCTCCACTAGGGTCACTCTTTCGGGGGCACTAGCTTCTGGGGGGCGTTAGAACTGGGTAAGCATGCATAATGATATATCAAGGCAGAACAAGAACATAAATATATATATGTAAAACAGAGTAAGCGAGAATAAAACAGCGGAATATCTCAAACCATCTCAAAACAAGTCTAGTACATCATAAAGTCAACTGCCAAAATAAACATGTCTAGTACATCATAAACAGAAATACTGAAATACATAGTGCTATCCCCAAAATAAAGATGATAAACCATAGCGAGCTCAATGTCCAGACATACATGAGCTATCCAGCGAACAAGCAAGCAATCCAAGCTAAGCACCACTGTTCCCTCCCTGAGAACCTAGGGGGGGAAACGGAAGAAAAGAAGCGAAAGAAAATAGGTCAGTCAAAAAGACTGGTAAGCCCTACTACGATCAGTCTATAAACTAATAAAGTTAACATCATGATGGAAACTGAGATGAACATACTGGCAGTAGATAAAGGTGTCATCACATCAAGAAGATTAAGCTTTGCACCATAGTGTACTAGCAAACTAACATAATAGGTATTGATCCCTCAGCCCAAACTTTGGCCCAATAGCATGAGGTGACCTTAATACAAGGTCCAGCCCAACGGTCTAGTCGATCGGCTCCCTATAAACCTAACACGTCAAGTGTTGGTGTCCATACGGCCCACATATGGTTGTAGTCAGACTGTGCTGGGTCCACCTTCGGGTGTATCAAGCCCTCGGGTGTCAACCCCAGACACTTAAGCAATAATGCACAGTCTAAACCTACTGGTACCCGTGCCTCGAGTTTGTCCAACACCGGACTACGTGCACGTCCGTAGCCCGCCTGGACCCGCACCGCTGTACCACTCAGCCGCCGCTTTGGTCGCTTACATCCGCCCAGTAATCGTGCCCCGCCCTAGCCTAGCCTCTAGGGTTGTGAATGATACCAAACTGGGATTACTGTTGGAACAGACCACGTTGCTAGGATTTTCTAAGAGGGTTAGGTGTGGTTTAACCCCTCACTAATCATGGATTAAATTAGTTAAGTGTAACCAACAGTTCACCACTTAACCCCATTTAATCTCTCGTATCCCCAAAGTTGGTTAAGTATTAGTGGGCCATGACTTAACCCTAATCATGAGGCATTAATTAATTTAATTGTGCCTTAACCTCTCACATTAGACTTTGTTGCGGTTACTAGTTAAGCCGGGCGGGTCCGGGTAGCTTTACACCACAACTTGGTCTAACCTCGGGTCCAAGGTACACATGACCAACTTCCCACATTGGGTCCTATTGTTTGTAGCAACTAGTTAAGCCGGTCGGTTCCGGGTAGGTTTACGCTACAAACTCAACCCAACCTCGAGTTGGCCACACTTATGTTTTCTAAGTGTCATGTCCACTTTTTTAAAACATAATTACAAGTTTAACAAATACTTGGGTAGACCTAACTTAATAGGTAAATTCCCAAGGGGTAGACCTAACTTAATAGGTAAATTCCCAATCTTATATTTTCATGTATTTTAAGTTTTACCCAAAACCCTCCCAACGTCATTCTATCGCTTACATATTCGTCATAGCGCATAAAGGATAGAAAGAGGGAACTTGGCACAACATACATGAGGAATTTTACATATCATAATAAACATGCATAACATGTTAAACTTGCAAATCATGGCATAGTGAACTTGCATAAACATGCATAACTTGTTAAACTTGCAAATCATGGCATAGTGAACTTGCATAAACATGCATAACTTGTTAAACTTGCAAATCATGGCATAGTAAACTTGCATAAGCATGCATAACTTATTAAACATGCATAACATAGCATAGTGAACTCGCATAAGCATGCATAACTTATTAAGCATATGTAACATAGCATAGTGAACTCGCATAGGCATGCATAACTTATTAAACATGCATAACATAGCATAGTGAACTCGCATAAGCATGCATAACTTATTAATCATGCATAACATAGCATAGTGAACTCGCATAAGCATGCATAGCTTATTAAACATGCATAAATCCCAACTTTCATCACATATTAACTTTAGAGTTTCTAAAATGAAGGTAAGAGGGCTTACAAATATTATGAAGACACAAAACTACTAATAAAGATTGAGAAGCCCTTTATGCAAGCTTAAAAACCCAAAACAAAGCTCCAATAAGAAACACCCTTAACAAAAATCCCAAAAACTCTAGCTTAACGAATAAAGCTTGCAACTTGATGATGTATGCAAGCTAATGATCATTCATACAACTTAGAAACGCTTGTATGAACATCAAAATCTTCATAGGAATGATTTTTGAAGAGGGTGGAGGCTAGGGTTTTTAGGTGGAGGCCATTTGAGAATTCAATTTGACATAGTTTGGTTGCTAGAATGAATAATGAGGTTTTAGGGTAGGATTAGGGGCTTATTTATAGAAGATTAGAGTGTTTTTAGCCCTAGGATTAACCCTAGGTTAGTTTAGGTCCGTCAGATTTCGGAACTCTCTAGAACCAAGCCACAAGACCAAGCCCAAATCAAAATGGTGCGCCAGGCAAAACTGCCCGGCCACCCCGTGTCGACAGGGCTGTCGACAGGGCAGTCGACACCCTAGGACCCCTGTCGACATGCCTGTCGACATGGGGGTCCTGGCGGGAATTTTCCCGCCTGACGCCAGTTAGCCCTAATCCTTGTTTTTGAACTTAAAATTTAAATCTGTTTTTACTATGGAAATTTCTGAAAACTTCAATGGGCCTTAACTGGGTCATACGGACTCCGATTTTCGAAAACTCGGACTCTATTTCGCGTATTTTTTCGAGACGAACGCAATGGCATAGCCCGTTTCCCTTGATTCAGATTTTTGAATTAAATTCTGCTTCGATTTATGTTATAACAGGTTATTGAAAATACGGGTTGTTACATTCTCTCCTCCTTAAAGGATTTCGTCCCCGAAATCTTCAAGTTAGGAAGAACGTATCCTACCATCCAATCATCCATCTACTCAAAGCATCATCCACGAGCAATCATTGTCCTTAAAAGATTCTAAATGCTGTGTGAACATATGCAAAAGTGTGTGTATATGTACTTATCTAATGCAAAAGTCAATGCAAAATATGTAAGTGAAATGTATCCATATGTATGCAAATCCCTAACATAATGTATACTATCTACATGCGTGCTCAATCATACATCCATATGCAACACCCATGTGATAACACACAATTTTCATCCATGAATAAGCATAAACACTCATGCACATGCAATATGAGGAGTGTGCGAGCCGATCTAGTGCCTAATCGTGTATAATGCATCCACGAGCAACCACTTGCAAACACTTGCAACCACTTGCAACCACCAAGCATAACATGTTTCAAACACATGTTTCATCCAAAGGGTTTCTACCTAAGGTTCTCATGATAAGATTAGTACGATAACTAGATAAACATGGATAGCAAAGAGAAAGATATGCTAACAAAGGAAAGAGATTGAGAGTGTACCCTCAAAAAGGAATGGATAAAGCCCACGCATCTTCTCCTCGGTTTCCCAAGTTGCGTCTTCTTCGGCTTCACCCCATTGAACCTTCACCAATTTGACCTCACGATTCCTTAGCTTCTTGGTCTCTGTCCCCAAGATACGAATCGGGGCTCTCCTCAAGGTTGCCTCTTTCTCTACTTCCACGTCTTCAAGAATGCTAGGTTCAACCACCTCAGCGGACTCATGTAGGCACTTTCGGAGATGCGAGACATGAAAGACATTATGCACTCCGGACAGCTTCTCGGGCAATTGCACTTTATAAGCCATCTTCCCAATTCTCTCTATGATAGGGAAGGGTCCAACAAATCTCGGTGCTAACTTCCCAACAGCTCCAAATCGGACCACATTCCGCAAAGGAGAAACCTTCACGAAGACCATATCCCCAACATCGAACTCCAAATCAGATCTTCGCTTATCAGCATAGGATTTCTGTCGGTCTTGGGCTGCTTTCATCCGTCTCCGAATCAACTCGATCTTCTCGGATGTATCTCTGATCATATCAGGCCCAAGTATAAGCTTATCGGTAGTCTCCCACCAACATGTAGGCGACTTGCACGGCCTCCCATACAAAGCTTCAAATGGTGCCATCCCTATGCTTGCCTGATAACTGTTATTATATGCAAACTCAACAAGAGGAAGATGGTCTTCCCAAGTACCACCAAAGTCCAGAATGCAAAGCCTCAACAAGTCCTCAAGTACCCTATTCACCCTTTCCGTCTGACCGTCCGTTTGTGGGTGATAGGCCATACTCAGGTTCGACCTCGTGCCCATAGCTTCCTGCAAACTGTTCCAGAACTGACTAGTAAAGATGGGGTCTCGGTCACTGACTATGCTGGAAGGGACTCCATGTAGTCGTACTATCTCACGAAGATATACTGATGCTAGTCCAGATGCGGTCCTTTTGCTCTTCACCGGAATGAAATGAGCACTCTTCGTAAGCCTATCTACAATGACCCAAATGCTCGTATTCCCTTTCCTTGACCTAGGAAGCCCATCAATAAAGTCCATAGAAATACTCTCCCACTTCCATAGTGGGACCTCTAGAGGATGCAATAGCCCACCGGGCTTTTTCGACTCAGCTTTTACTCTCTGACAAACAACACACCTAGAGACAAACTCTGCCACATCCTTCTTCATTCCAGGCCAGAAGAAAATACGCTTCATATCTTTATACATCTTATCCCCGCCTGGATGTATAGTCAACTTAGAGCGATGCGCTTCATCAAGAACTTTCCTCACTAAATCTTCTATCATGGGAACACATAACCTTCCATCTCTCCTCAGCCAACCCTTGTCATCCACAGAATATCGAGCGAGGTGACTAGACGTCTCTCCTCGAGTCAGCTTATCCATAATCTCAACTATGTGAGAGTCTTCTCTCTGCGAAGCCCCAACTTGATCAAGAAGGGTAGGTCTGAGTTCCAGAGATGCTAAAGAACCGGTCATCGACTCAACCGCCAAAGAGAAATCAAAGGTTGCCAAGAACTCTAAATTCTTCATCTCAACAAATAGAGGACTTAGTGTCAACCTTTTTCTACTCAACGCATCTGCTACAACATTCCCCTTGTCAGGGGTATAGGCTATATCAAAATCGTAGGACGCCAAGAATTCCATCCACCTTTGCTGCCTCAAGTTCAGATCCCTCTGCGAAAAGAGATACTTCAAAGACTTATGATCAGTATACAGCTCAAATCTCTCTCCCAGAAGATAATGACGCCAAGCCTTGAGTGCATATACTATCGCTGCCAGCTCTAGATCATGAGTGGGATAATTCCTCTCATGCACCTTCAGTTGCCTACCACCAAAACATATAACTCTGCCTTCTTGCATCAGAACGGCGCCCAATCCCGTGCCACAAGCATCAGTGTACACGGTAAACATCTTACCACCATTGGGTAAAGCTAGAACTGGTGCTGAGGTAAGGGCTCTCTTGAGTCTCTGAAAAGCAAGCTCACAGTCCATATCCCAAGCAAAAACTAAGTTCTTCTTCGTCAACTTAGTAAGAGGAGCGGATATCTTTGCGAAGTCCTTGATGAACTTCCGGTAAAAACCCGCAAGACCTAGAAAACTTCTGACTTCGGTTGCATTCCTTGGAGTCTTCCAATCCTGAACCGCAACCACCTTAGCGGGATCCACCGCTAAGCCCTGCTTAGACACTATATGCCCAAGGAATCTTACTTCCCTTCTCCAAAAGTGACACTTGGAGAACTTGGCCTTCAATTGATGTGCTCTAAGTGTATCCATCACCTCCCCGAGGTGCCTTGCATGTTCTTCCTCATCCTTAGAGAAGACCAAAATATCATCTACGAAGACCACGACAAACTTATTCAAGAACTCCCGAAACACCCTACTCATCAAGTCCACGAAATACGCGGGTGCATTCGTCAAACCGAACGGCATAACAAGCCATTCAAAGAATCCATCTGGAGTTCTGAATGCAGTCTTGTCTATACTATCTTCAGCCACTCTGAGCTGATGAAATCCAGTAGCAAGATCAAGCTGAGAGAAAACAGAAGCACCGACAAGCTGGTCAAAGAGATCATCGATCCTCGGTAACGGGTGTCTGTTCTTCTTAGTCAGCTTATTCAACTCTCGATAGTCCACACAAAGTCGAAGAGAACCATCTGCCTTAGTAGCAAACACCACAGGCGCTCCCCATTCGGATATACTTCGTCTGATGAAGTTCTTCTCAAGCAACTCCTTTACTTGCTTGCTGAGCTCCCGTCTCTCACGCGGAGCCATGTGCCGAACGGGCAAAGAAACAGGCTTAGCATTATCCACCAGATAAATGCGAAAGTCAATCTCTCGTTTAGGGGGCAACCCCTTAACTTCTTCAAAAACATCTGGATAATCTCGGACCACCCTTACAGACTAAAGGGTTTCCTCTGACGAGTCGAGAGATTCAAGATAGCACAACATGACGGGATCCTTCGGATTGCATGAAATCTCTAAGGTGTTGCCAAGGCGAGTCACAAGCCTCACAACCCTATGCTCACAATCAAGAATGGCTCCATGTCTAGACAGCCAATCCATGCCCAAAATCAATCCATATCCCCTGAAACCAAGAACATACGCACTACACAAGAACTCTACACTGAGTATAGAGATCCTCAGATCCTCACATATCATAGATAGATGAGCAGAACCCCCAATGGGATTCGAAACACAAACGGGATCATCCACTAAGCTAGTACTAAGGTGCAAGCTATCAACAAGATCAGATGAAATAAAGCTATGTGATGCACCAGAATCAAACAAGGTACGAACTGGAAGATCAGAAACATAAACAAGGTTCTCAACAGAAACACTACCTCGATCGGGAACTGGAGCGGTATTGAGAGCATGAACTTGCCCTCCTGAAGGTCCAGCCTGCCCTTTCTTCTTCGGGCACTCCTTGCTGAAGTGTCCAGCCTCACCACAGGAAAAACATCCACCACTAAGCTTCCTTTTCTTCTTCCTACAATCCTTAGCAAAGTGTCCAGGCACACCACAGTAATTGCACTTCCCCTTGCCCTTGTTGTTGTTCCCCTTCTTGTTCTTGCTCCGATTCCCCTGACTGCTTTGACCACCTTAATTGCCTTTACCTTGAGAATCAGTCTTCTTTGCTTGAGTATCACCCGACTTGACCTCTTTCTTTCCATCTCCCTGAAGTAGAGCCATATCGACCAAACTCTCAAAAGTAGCCCCATGCGGAATATGTGACATCGCCAAACCCTGCAGCGGCTCATTCAACCCTCTAGCAAATCGAAGAGCCTTCTTCTCAGGAGTGTTCACCATATCCAAACCAAAACGGGCCAGCTGATTAAACTTATTCACATACTCCTTGACAGACATATCACCTTGCTTTAATGCAATGAACTTCTCCATCTGTAAATTCGCCTCAGCAGAAGATAGAAACTTGGCCACAAATCTAGCCCTCAAATCGGCCCAAGTCTCGACAGGCCTCATCCCATTGGTGACCTCCCACCAATAGGCTGCTTCGTCCTTCAAAAGCCACACCGTCAATAAGATCTTCCTCTCGTCATCAATCCTAAAGATAGCAAACAAGTCCTCAGTGTCTTTCAGCCAATTCCTAGCTTCAACAAAAGATTCCGTGCCTAGGAAATTCTTGCCTCCCATCGCCTTGAAGTCTTTACAAACCTTCGTGAACTCAACCTGAGGATGCTGAGGGGGAGGAGGAGGAAGAGGAGCCTCAGCAACAGGAGGAGGAGGAACATTAGCAACGGGAGGAGGAATATTAACATTAGGGGGAGGATTCTCGACTACAGGAGGAGGAGTGGGAGTAGGGTTTGCGGGGCCGGCTGCCGCCCTAGCTTCTAGAAGTCTCCTATACCATAGTGGTACATTTACTCCATCCGGGATGGCAAGATTCTCAGCCATACTGAAACGAAAGATAAGATAAGATTAGGTCAAGGGAACGAAGGATAACGCTAATGGCCTTTTTGGGGAATAGCCTTTTTAAAATACTAGACTTTTCTTTGGAAAATACTTTATACTTGTTTTGAAAATAGTTTTCAAAAGTCTTTTTTTTAAAACTTTTTGTTCTTTCTTGTAAACCATATGCTCTGATACCAAATTTGTAACACCCCACCTCCACTAGGGTCACTCTTTCGGGGGCACTAGCTTCTGGGGGGCGTTAGAACTGGGTAAGCATGCATAATGATATATCAAGGCAGAACAAGAACATAAATATATATATATGTAAAACAGAGTAAGCGAGAATAAAACAGCGGAATATCTCAAACCATCTCAAAACAAGTCTAGTACATCATAAAGTCAACTGCCAAAATAAACATGTCTAGTACATCATAAACAGAAATACTGAAATACATAGTGCTATCCCCAAAATAAAGATGATAAACCATAGCGAGCTCAATGTCCAGACATACATGAGCTATCCAGCGAACAAGCAAGCAATCCAAGCTAAGCACCACTGTTCCCTCCCTGAGAACCTGGGGGGGGAACGGAAGAAAAGAAGCGAAAGAAAACAGGTCAGTCAAAAAGACTGGTAAGCCCTACTACGATCAGTCTATAAACTAATAAAGTTAACATCATGATGGAAACTGAGATGAACATACTGGCAGTAGATAAAGGTGTCATCACATCAAGAAGATTAAGCTTTGCACCATAGTGTACTAGCAAACTAACATAATAGGTATTGATCCCTCAGCCCAAACTTTGGCCCAATAGCATGAGGTGACCTTAATACAAGGTCCAGCCCAACGGTCTAGTCGATCGGCTCCCTATAAACCTAACACGTCAAGTGTTGGTGTCCATACGGCCCACATATGGTTGTAGTCAGACTGTGCTGGGTCCACCTTCGGGTGTATCAAGCCCTCGGGTGTCAACCCCAGACACTTAAGCAATAATGCACAGTCTAAACCTACTGGTACCCGTGCCTCGAGTTTGTCCAACACCGGACTACGTGCACGTCCGTAGCCCGCCTGGACCCGCACCGCTGTACCACTCAGCCGCCGCTTTGGTCGCTTACATCCGCCCAGTAATCGTGCCCCGCCCTAGCCTAGCCTCTAGGGTTGTGAATGATACCAAACTGGGATTACTGTTGGAACAGACCACGTTGCTAGGGTTTTCTAAGAGGGTTAAGTGTGGTTTAACCCCTCACTAATCATGGATTAAATTAGTTAAGTGTAACCAACAGTTCACCACTTAACCCCATTTAATCTCTCGTATCCCCAAAGTTGGTTAAGTATTAGTGGGCCATGACTTAACCCTAATCATGAGGCATTAATTAATTTAATTGTGCCTTAACCTCTCACATTAGACTTTGTTGCGGTTACTAGTTAAGCCGGGCGGGTCCGGGTAGCTTTACACCACAACTTGGTCTAACCTCGGGTCCAAGGTACACATGACCAACTTCCCACATTGGGTCCTATTGTTTGTAGCAACTAGTTAAGCCGGTCGGTTCCGGGTAGGTTTACGCTACAAACTCAACCCAACCTCGAGTTGGCCACACTTATGTTTTCTAAGTGTCATGTCCACTTTTTTAAAACATAATTACAAGTTTAACAAATACTTGGGTAGACCTAACTTAATAGGTAAATTCCCAAGGGGTAGACCTAACTTAATAGGTAAATTCCCAATCTTATATTTTCATGTATTTTAAGTTTTACCCAAAACCCTCCCAACGTCATTCTATCGCTTACATATTCGTCATAGCGCATAAAGGATAGAAAGAGGGAACTTGGCACAACATACATGAGGAATTTTACATATCATAATAAACATGCATAACATGTTAAACTTGCAAATCATGGCATAGTGAACTTGCATAAACATGCATAACTTGTTAAACTTGCAAATCATGGCATAGTGAACTTGCATAAACATGCATAACTTGTTAAACTTGCAAATCATGGCATAGTAAACTTGCATAAGCATGCATAACTTATTAAACATGCATAACATAGCATAGTGAACTCGCATAAGCATGCATAACTTATTAAGCATATGTAACATAGCATAGTGAACTCGCATAGGCATGCATAACTTATTAAACATGCATAACATAGCATAGTGAACTCGCATAAGCATGCATAACTTATTAATCATGCATAACATAGCATAGTGAACTCGCATAAGCATGCATAGCTTATTAAACATGCATAAATCCCAACTTTCATCACATATTAACTTTAGAGTTTCTAAAATGAAGGTAAGAGGGCTTACAAATATTATGAAGACACAAATCTACTAATAAAGATTGAGAAGCCCTTTATGCAAGCTTAAAAACCCAAAACAAAGCTCCAATAAGAAACACCCTTAACAAAAATCCCAAAAACTCTAGCTTAACCAATAAAGCTTGCAACTTGACGATGTATGCAAGCTAATGATCATTCATACAACTTAGAAACGCTTGTATGAACATCAAAATCTTCATAGGAATGATTTTTGAAGAGGGTGGAGGCTAGGGTTTTTAGGTGGAGGCCATTTGAGAATTCAATTTGACATAGTTTGGTTGCTAGAATGAATAATGAGGTTTTAGGGTAGGATTAAGGGCTTATTTATAGAAGATTAGAGTGTTTTTAGCCCTAGGATTAACCCTAGGTTAGTTTAGGTCCGTCAGATTTCGGAACTCTCTAGAACCAAGCCACAAGACCAAGCCCAAATCAAAATGGTGCGCCAGGCAAAACTGCCCGGCCACCCCGTGTCGACAGGGCTGTCGACAGGGCAGTCGACACCCTAGGACCCCTGTCGACATGCCTGTCGACATGGGGGTCCTGGCGGGAATTTTCCCGCCTGACGTCAGTTAGCCCTAATCCTTGTTTTTGAACTTAAAATTTAAATCTGTTTTTACTATGGAAATTTCTGAAAACTTCAATGTGCCTTAACTGGGTCATACGGACTCCGATTTTCGAAAACTCGGACTCTATTTCGCGTATTTTTTCGAGACGAACGCAATGGCATAGCCCGTTTCCCTTGATTCAGATTTTTGAATTAAATTCTGCCTCGATTTATGTTATAACAGGTTATTGAAAATACGGGTTGTTACATTTGTTTTATTTTTTGTTCCAATAGCCGCTCCCTTTAAATATTGGTTACGAATTTGGATAAGGTTCTTTTGAGGCGTAGTTATAATTTAATTTTTAGAATTTTACTGTAATTTTTAATTAATTAAATACGCAACTTTTTTTGGAGTGTTTTGCACTCTATATCAATATTTTGGGGTTCATATTATAAGTTAAACTACCGATATTATTATATTTCTGGAATCATAGTGCATTGCTCAACACAATGACATTTCTATTTTTGTCTGTAGCAGTTTGTAAATAAACGAAACCCAGTAGGACATAAACCGCATTAACCTTAATAGAAATATACACACAACAGTTTACATTTCATCTAACTAAGTATTTGTATAGACTGACCTTGTTCATTATTAAAAATCTAATAGGCCAGCTAGAAACCGTGTTCTCCACGCCATTCAAACAGCGTGCTCTCCGCGTTTTCCATCCATGAGTACCAAGCTGTAGACACCGTGTTTGCCAAGTTTTATTCCGTGCCCTCCAAACATTATATGCGTGCATGCCAAGCTACTTCTGTTTTATATACCGGCAAGCTCATTCTCGTTTCCAGACTGAAAGCAATACAAGGAAAATAAAACGCGAATTCAAAAATCATAATCAAATCAAATAAAACCGTATTCGATTCCATCCTCCAGCAATTCAATTAAATTTTATTTCTTCCTGAAATCGCTCATTCTTGGATTTGGTGGATCCACGGAAGGAACCGTTCAATCTGGCACCGCATTTGCTTGGCTCCAACAAGATTTGGGATTCGTTAATTTAAGCAGTGAATTGCAAAAGTAAGATTATAACTGAGTTAAGATCTGGATTTCGCATATTTCTTTGGATCTTGAAGCATTGTTGAGGGTTTTTGTTTCGCAATCTGGATACTCGGCCAAGTACAGAGACCGACGACGCGATTTCTAGTAAGGGCGTAGGATTGCTCGGTTGGTGATGGGAGGATGAAGCAAGAGTTCAGGAGGAGATCATGATGTCGGTTCACTGGTGAAGTCTGAAGGGGGCGTGGGACTGGTACAAGTCACGGTAGATGAAAACAGTAAGTTCAGCAGGTTCAGTGTTCTAGCATGAAGGAGAAAGTGTAAAAGGGGATACTGCTATTTGTTCAATATGGTTACAGGGAGTGCGTTAAAGAATGAATTGGGTTTGGGAGGAGGAGCAATGTTTGTGAATAGCGAGTCTGTATGCTTTGACAGGGAAGAAGGGGCTGTAGAAGTTCATGCGATCGTGTACTGTGAAAAACTGATGTTGCGAAGGGAAGTCACCGTGTTAATTTAAAGACAGTGAGAGGAATCATGTTTTTTTCACCTGGGGAAAGAAGGAAAAATACAGGTTTCACACGGTTAAAAATTTTACAAACCGTAATCAGTTGTGAACTAGTTATTAATTTATTGACTAAAAATTGGAAACATGGTTTCTAGTTCAGTGATAAGACCGAAGACATGAATGGAGATGGGCGTAAAAAAATATTGATGATTGGGTAGTTTTCATGAGCAGTATATATATATATATATATTGTGAATGGAAACAAGGGTGCTAGGTGAATTGTTCCGAAGGTGAAGGGTACAACAGTTGTGTTGAAATTAAGGTGAAGGATTTAGATTGTGATTTGCTGTCTTGAAGTTTGCATTCGAGATGATGGCATGAGTATGCGTTGATCAAGAACGAAATGTAGCAGTTAACGCAGAAAAAGTAACGAAAATTACAAGCGGTCTGAGTTAAAGGGAATTAAACGTAACTTGAATAGAACCAGATAGGTCACGTTAGAATCATACCGACGAGGCATTAGTTGTAGAGTTGATGTGGCTAAAACAACAGCTATTGGAAATTCATGGTAAAATCAAACACCTGTTTGATTTTAAATCGAAACAAAAGCAGAACCATCAACTGCAAACACTGTAAGTAAACTCACTAACTCTGACTCATTCATATTTTTATATAAACGAGTTTTAATTTATTTCTAGTAAATTTTTACTGTGTGATGGCTGTTTGAATGAATGTAACGACCCGGAAAATCTAAACCAATTTAAAAAATTTAAACTGGCTAAAATAATGGATTTTAAATATTTAAAATAAATATTTTAAATAATAACGATGAAAAGCGAGTTTGAATCGACGTTTGAAAATAAATATAATTAATTCTAATTATAAACAAGGCCTGAAATGGCGCGGTAGTTTCAAAATTTGAATTCAAACTTTGACTGACTGTACCGGGTGCAAAACAAAACGGATTTGAGTGAAACCAAAAATATTTAAATTTGTTAGTGAATACCTTTCTAACGAATCTGAAAAATCGAAGTTTCATAGCGGAAAGCAAAAGTTATGGCCAAATGAATTTTCAGAAAGGTCGCTATGGAATTTATATAGCCCGTGAAATTGGCCATTTTGCAAACGACCTCGGAATTCAACGAAACCACTTTTGTTGGATCCGGGATGAGAAGTTATTGCTAGATTTCAAATTTCATAATTTTTGAAGCTAGTATGTGAGCGAGGCAAAGGAAAATGTGTTTTGGTCAATTATAGTTAAATTGGATCGACCAGAAATGGGCCATTTTGCAAACGGTCTCAGAATTCGGCGAAACTAGTTTTGTTGGGACCGTATTGTCAAAAACATAGCTGGATTTATTTTTCGGGAATTTTTAGAATCAGCATGTGGCCCCGGCAAATTGAAATGTACGTTCAAATTAAATATTGAATGTTTTATATTTTAATCTGAATGAAAAATGACTGAAACAGTCGAATGGGCCTACGAAACATATCCCATTGTGTTCGGAATGGGGGTAAAACACTAGGGACGACAGTCGTTGGGTTTGGATTGGTGTTCGTGTGTGGAAGAGGGTATTTTAGAGATTTTAAAATATATAAATAAATAAAAATATTCCATTGGTCAACATCTTTATCTCTCCCCGATAAACCCATCTGACCGACGGCGATAAAAGCTCCAGACCTTCTCTCCTCGAATCTTCGTTATACACTCAATAAAATCCAACGCCACAGTTAGGGATTTTGTAGAGCTTCGAATTCTCTTCAAATCCATATAAGTATTGGATTTTTTCATTGCCTGTAGCTCGAGATCCACCTGCTCGAATTTGCCAACTTCGCGCCGCCGCCAGGAGCTGGATTCGCCGTCGAGCTGGACGAGACAGGTGCCGCAAGGAAGCTCACTTGGAGCCCTTCGACGCTGTATAATCTGATCGGGCTATAGCTTCATGGATTAATCGAAAAGGCTAAACCTAGTTTTGAACCTCGAAGCAAGGTATACGACTGAGGTTATTAAATTGAATTGCGACACTTTATTTCCATCGCTAATATGTTTTTCATTATAAAAATCATATCTTTTTCGTTTCTTAACGAAATTCAGTGAAACAAGAGATAGTGGACTCGTGTGGACGTCTTCTACATTCTAGAAGAGACCGCATATTTTTCTGAGCCTTCTGCTATTCTTGGTGGAGTGGAACCCAATGTGAGATTTCTAATTTATAAATGATATGGAAAACGACGATGTATAAATTATATAGTCGATATATGAGTTATATAAGCATTGTACACCTCTTGTATAAGCGTTGTATAAGTTGTACGTTCGATGTATAAGTTATATATGCATTGTAAAAATTATATATGTGTTGAAATAGAAGTGAAATGCTATATATATATACGCCCCTCGTCCACAAACCATGGACGATATTTATTGGTTGTGATTGGTGTGAAAATTGGTTGATTACGAATGGTTGATTAGAATTGTTTGTGGTTGAAATTGATTGATTGTGGTTGAAAAATACCCGTTTGTGGTTGAGAAATATTTGGTTGAAACCACATAGGATTAGTTTGTGGAAATGAAAAAAATATACATGCCGCCTGCGTGCGAACTAGATGCATGATTCCACATTGTCAAAAGCTGCGAGGCTTTAAGGTAGAGCGAGGAGCCGTACTAGGGACGGTCCCGGTTTTAACTACCCTACCGTTATGCTGCCGAAATTTTGAACAATATTCATGTGTTAGAATTATTTTCCTGTATTGAAACTATATTCGTCTGTTGAATAGAAAACCTTCATGTGTTGAATCGATATTCATTCGTTGAATAGAAATTCATGTGTTGAATGGTATTCGTGTTTTAAATATAAAAATCACCTTTTTATCTATATATATAAACTACAGAAAACCTTCATGTGTTGAATTGAAATTCATTCGTTGAATAGAAATTCATGTGTTGAATGGTATCCGTGTTTTAAATATAAAAATCACCTTTTTATCTATATATATAAACTATAGAAAACCTTCATGTGTTAAATCGAAATTCATTTGTTGAATTGAAATTCATGTGTTGAATGGTATTCTTATTTTGAAAGATATTGTTTTATAATAAAAATCCTATTTTAATCATCAATATGAACTATATAAAATAATCTTGTTTTGAAATAAATTGTTTTATAATAAAAATCCTATTTTGATCACATATATTAACTATATAAAATAGTCGAATTTTGAAATAAATTGTTCTACATTAAAAATCACATTTTTATTATATACATGAATAGTTAAAAATAGTGAAGTGTCGAAATAGAAAACAGTTAGATAAAAATATCATTTTTATCAAATGTATGAAAATCATATAGTTTTGAAATCGAAGAATCGATATATATATATATATAAATAGAATTGAAATATATCAAATAACGAAGCTGCAGTTCGTATTTTGAAATCGTGATTTCAAACGATTAGTGCGGGAGATCCGACCATCGGATTTTCCCGAAACTACAACCGTTGGGTTCGCTTTGGAAATATCTTTCCAACGGCACAAACTTTGTAAAAATCCAACGGTTAGATTGTCTGGAATGTTTAATTCAAATCTGAAGAAAAACAGCACCAGAATCGATTATATATATATATATAACTATACTAAATCGAATAACGACGCTGCAGTTCGTATTTTGAAATCAAAACTTTAAACGATTGTACCGGGATATCCGACCGTCGGATTTTCCCAAAACTGGAACCGTTGGATTCGTTTTGAAAAGATCTTTCTAATGATGTAAATTTTGTGAAGATCCAACGGTTAGATTTTCAGATATTTGTAAATCAAATCTGAAGAAAAACAGCGCCACGGCCGCGTTATGGCCCGAAGCGTCGTTTTGGATAAATTGGCTATTTTAAAATAAATAAAAATAGCGATAAATCGTTATAAAATATTATAAACGATATGGATGTGAAATTTAGAAGCTAACTGAAGGTTGGCTAAGTCGAATGGTTTCTTGGGTATTGATCTGATGTTGGTTTCGGCCTTCGGGGTTAATATTTGGGAAATTGTTCTCTTACTGATTGACGGTTAGTGACTAATGAATTGAAATGATGCGTAGTAGTTTTTGTGTAGCACTTGTTTATTATGTATGCGAGTTGCTCAGAAAGACCGGGTTTATCCCATTCTGAATAACTGAATTGACGATAAGAAATCGAAGATGAAGACGGTGGTCGAAGACCGGAGATCTTCACCTCGTTTGGATGGTAACCAAGGTCCTGATTGGGAGGCATCCCGAAATATGGATAATGAGTGGTGATCGTCCAGACGTACGTGGTGATCGATGGGTTTGCGAGGTATATAGTGCCTCCGGTTTCGTTCAGACCCAGAACGAACTTGCAAATGGACAGTGTGTCTGACATTGGAATTTATTCTGTGTGATTGATAACCATCAGTTGCACGGTGTGAATTGCCTGTGTGGCATGCTAAGATGCAATGATCAAGGCTTCTGTTGAAAAGCAAAGTCTTGTGGTGATGATCAAAGCACCTCCTGTGTGGCGTAGCTTTGTGTACAACGTAAATTCATGAACCTCACACCCCGGTATGAACCAGAAACGGGAGAGGACCTCAGGGAGGACATGCGTTTCTTTCTAGCTAGAAGTGGCGTCAGTGGTTTTACACGCCTTGACGAGTTTGACTTATGTGGTTGTTACTGTTGCGAGGCGCCTCGGTTAGATCGGATGATCCGGGTCCGATGGAGTCATTCGTTGGCTCATTTATGCCCCCAAATGGTGGGGAAACGCAGTGTTCAGGAATTTTAATCCACATCGGTGGACCGGCCCTGACAATCCAAGGGCCGATGCGCTCTGACCCTGAGGCTCGGGCTAGACAGTCTCGAAGTCGGTAAGGACTATCTTTTGCCTTGGTTCAAGACGGAAATCCAATTTCCAAATACGACATCGTGCGGTTTTGATTGTATATATATATATATATGGCGACATGATATATGGTACCCCTGCCGTCTATGATTGATAGTTATGATTGAAATTGTTTTTGAAACATATAAACACTAGTAATAATATCAAATGCTTTTATTTTATTCGTATCAAGCATATTTTGGCCATTATAAGGTAAAACTCTATCCTCCGGTTTGCGTTGCATTGTGTGATGGGAACTGAGTCTTATAATGGCTTCATTTTAATAAAAAGCATTGCGATATTTAAAAGAATTATTTGTTTTGAAGCATTGGCAATCCGATGGAGTAAACCTGTTCCACGAAAGTGGCATGGTCCTGTGATTGGCCATATTTTGAATGTGCTGAGTAGATTTCTCATACCAGTCCCATGACTGACTCGTAGTTTGTTTCACTTTCAAACTCGGGTGCCCCTTTTTCTACACGGGCAGCCTTGTATTCAGGTTTAGCTGGCTTTCTCTGGATAGCTGGAGCTGAAGATGGATTCTATCAATTATCTCTTTTTATGTTGTTCAGCTCCTATTATACATATTATGTTTGTTTCCGCTGTAGACATTTATGTATAGCTGAACTGTATTTGTTCTAAGTATGATCCTGTATACTGTGTAACTCTGATGTTTATGTTTATCCAGTGTATTATTTGTTCATTATCTGGTGTATTTATTTAATTCTGCTCTGCTGTTATCTGTTTATGTGTTATATTCCAAGGATTACCCTTGCCGCCGTCAGTACGGGGTTCGGGGTCGTCTCAATGAATGGTTGATAAAATTGGTTGAACAGTTGATGTGGTTATATAATTGATCGATAATTATTTATGTTATTAATTAATGTTGATTAACATATGTGGTTGCAAGGAAACAGGTTGGAGGGATCCAACTGGATTCCTCAACATTTATATTACTGTTTTATCTATTGTACTATATGATGTGTTATAGGATCCATGATGTTTGAATTACCCTGGCCCTAGGAATTTTGGTATTTTAGATACCGTAAATATTTTCGAATGTGGAAAAAAGAAATTGGGATTTAAAAAGTCAATTTATGTCCAATATAAAATTTAACTACGACCGGACTTGGAATAGAAACTTGTTTCAAATGAATAAAACAAGAAGTGCTTTTAACAACATTTATAAATCTAGTAAATTATTTGTCTTCGGATAAATTGAAAATATAAATCCAAGTTTGAATTTAAATAGAAAGTGGAAATGGGTTTGAAACTGATATTTGTAAACTGTTTAACACTTAGCGATTATAAATGAAATTCTAAACGAGATTATAAATAGATATAATAAAAACAATTTTGTAATTGATTCTATCATTAGAAGTTAATAAAGGAAAAATTGGATTTTAAAATATTATTCAAAGGAAGGAAGTCAAATGAATTGATATATATAAAAGAAGTGTTATTCATGATTTGAGTGAATGATGGATTAAAGTCGATATTTGCAATTGGAAGTTTAAATGAGAAAGGGAGAAATGAAAACAATGGGTTTTATTTAAACAGCGATTTTTAACGCTGCTGTATAATAAATGTTTGTTAATCTAAACAGTGATCTTAATGTTATTGTTATAATAAATGTTCTATAATACTACACAGCGATTGTAACGTTGTTGTTAAAAGCAATGTTTTATAAATCAAATATTCGGAAACAGCGATTATAACGCTACCGTTATAATCAAAGTTTTCCATGAAAGAAGTATGTTCTTAGATTGGATCCGAAGGTCGCGTAAGCGATGTTTGGTTTAAAGTTGTGAGCTTTGACTAGTTCAAAGTTGAGAATATTGTTCAGTTATGGTCTGAGAGGTAAGTATACCCCAACTTGATTGACTTTATGATTGATGGAGAAATGGTTAAGGTTCGATGGTGAGGATTGGTTAGCATTATGGTTAATTAATAATTGGTTAGTGTTTTGAGTTATAATAACGATGTTTTATAACATCGCGTTAATTTAAAAAGAATTTGAAATGTTTTTCCCAAATAAAATGAGAGATATTTTCTACATATATAGAATGAAATGAGTTGGTCAATGAGGAAGTAAGAAAAGGAATTTGGAAATATTTTCCAATATTAATGCGGTATATTTTCTGAATATAGAAAAATAAGGATTCGTTAATATATATAGAAATATTTTCTAACTGGAATAAGATATATTTTCTCGAATAAAGAAATTAGATATTGGAAATGTTTTTTAAAGAATCGAGAAGGGAAATCGAGCTTCAAAAGGATACGAAATATAGGGAGACAAGAATTGACAATAATAATAAAATCAGGAGTTGATTTAAAGGGGCCTAGTATTGTTGATGGTTGATCGGTAGAATTTCCAATTGGAAATAGGACCGTTGATTGTATGGATGTTGCTTTGATAGTTACATGACCGACTATCAAAGTTTTGATTTATTTTATACCTCCGTTATCAGTATAGAGACCGGGACCAGATTTAATATCTGAAACCCACTCCGTATTGGTATAAGCATTATGAATAAACTTATGCTGAAGATAATTGAAGACGGAGTAAAGTGCAAGGGCTGTTCTGTTAACCCCAGGTAGAAATTTCCCAAGATGGATTAATAGAACGGTGCCTTCGGTTTATCCAAACCCAGGACAACTTGTATGGACGAGTGTCTGACAGAGTATTTCCAAAGGGATTACGTACGTTGATTCCTTCAAACGTACGAAGTTGGTCGCAAAGAAAGGAAACTTCTTTAGCCTAACAATCTGAGTATTTTTGTGGGAATCAATTAGTGATTTTCGATGGATCTAACGATGTGGCATTCAAAGTGAATGGTGGCCAGATGTTCTGGAGGATAATTCAAACCTCAAGCCTCACAACCGGGAATTGACAAAAATTGGGCAGGCAGCATGGCTAGGTGGGTCGCTCCCATTAGGATGTATAATCACCTATCTAGAGAAATTCCAAATGCTCCTTTAATCTATCAATGCTGTCTCTTTCGGGAAACGGTTGCTGATCCCAACCGTTGGTGATATACATTCGATACACTCGAGCGAAATGAGCGGTTGGTCATGTGTGGGCCGGGTTGCAAGACGTTCTTGTTGAACCCAGTGTATTCGCCTCTAGAGATACACTATTGGAAGGTGGTTCCATACCTTGTCATGTTGGAAATCCAATCTCCAATAAGTGCCATGCGGTTTTGATATTATATTATATATGGAGCGTGAGATGCAAGTGTTCCGCTAGATTCTATTTATTTAATTTAGACACTATTATATTATCACCAGATTTTGATATCAAAATGTTTTGGGTTATCGTAAGGTAAAAACCATCCGTGTTTATGTGTGGATCGGTCTTACGATTATCATTTCTTTCGAAAAGATTTTTGAAAGTTAAACAAGTGGTTGGAGTTTACTCACACTAGTCCCATGACTGACCTAGAGTTTATTTTGTTTTATTTTTCCCTAAACTCTTGGGTGCCCATATTTTTATGGGAAGTCAAGTAGTCGGGATTTTACAGATCCACTTGGAGGAGATTGAAGCAGGAGGCTTCACCATTAGCTTAGACTATCATATATTTTGCTGTGTACCATGTTTGTATCTGGAAATAGGAGTTTATAACTGTTCTAGGAATAACTGTTGTGCTCTGATGATGGTATGTATAATCAATTACTGATTGTATTTCAAAAGTTTATGTGATATAATATATTTTATTTTATTTGTTCCGCTATGAGTTTGTGATCTTCGTTTTCTTCTACTCTATTATTTCTTTCTTTCTATTTCTTACCCTCTAACTTCTTTCTTATAATGATTCGTATTTCTGTGTCATTTGGGTTGGACGTGTAGTGTTATTAGTCAACTCAAAAGGTACGGAAATTCGGGCCATTACAATATATGTCACCAGTTACGTATATATGTTTTTAATATATATATGTGTGTGTGGTGGCCATTGTGCATATATATATATACGTATATACCATTGTATGTGTATATATATGCCATCGGCAATACGTATATGTATAAATCCATCTGTTGTTCGGCCTTGGTTCGACCCAAGTGGTTATGCAACATCTTAGCAGTTTTTCGTGAGATTGGCTATTATATTTGTATTATATTGAAGTTAATTTACTTGAACTATGATTAATCCTGACTCGATTGTTTTGTGTTTTTTTTTTTGCATGGAACACTCAGGTCAGACCCGAGTAGTACGTATTTTATAATCTTATTAGTATAAATTCACATAACATTATTCCAAGATTTAATATATAGGGTCTTTCGAATGGTTATATTACCCATATATAACCTACGTGATTATTACCCTTTTCATCGGCATATTCACATTTTTTGCATTAATTTTTAATACTATTTATACTTAAATTTTCCATTATTGATCCAATTAGTTCAAATATAAGTCTGAAACTCGAACTAGAAAAGAACCAACTAATGGATTCAATGAAGACAAAGACCCTAATCACAATAAATTATAGAATATTAATGATTTCAAAAGTTATCGACTAAAATTTCCTAGGATATAGATTTAGAAAAAATATCAGATTGGTGGACAGACCACCCTAAAAACCGTATTTAACTGATTGTCAACTAACAATCTTATGATTAGTTATAATAAAAGGTGTTTGCGGTCACCTTAAAAACCGATCGGCTTTGCCAAAAAAACGAACAAAGATCAGATTTAACTAAGGGGATTCTAACTTAAGAGAATTCTAACAAAGGGAACGAATTCAAAGGATTGGGGCACTTCGAAAAGATAAAAGTTAAAACAAATTTTATATCAAAAGTATTTTTAAAACTATTTATACTTTCAAAATACGCTTCCTCAAGAAAAATTCTGTGATTGATTTTACTCATTCTACGATAACACCACCGTATCTCTAATGAGTTTTAAACCCCAAAAGCTAATGTTTTGATTAAACCAAAGCTCTGATACCATTTGTAACATCTGACTTTTTCTTACCATTTAAATCAATAATAAAACCAAGTCAAATCGTTTGAAACAACTGATTATTTAACCGTAGGGTTTAATAAAATCAAATCATAGAATACAGGCAGATCATATAAATACAAAATAGCATAATAGTTCGCAACAGAATAAATAACTTAGTAGTTGATGAAGCTGCTAATCACAACTCTCAAAATCAAAATATATAATATCAGAGTCATAAATCAATACAATATAAATTCTAAGATACATAAATGCCTAGTATATAAACAAATGATAGAAAAGGAATAACTGAATTGATGCTAAGCTGAATCTCCAATAAATCTTCAACTCTCAAAAGATAAATCGCCAAAGTTGGACTCCTCAGCATGACTGGGCATAAAGTCAAAGCAAAACACTCGGATTATGAGTACGAATCTCAACAGTGAATCAACTTAAGTAAAATGTACAAATGAAATGCATCAATAACTTAAAGAATGTTTGGGATTCCACTCCTTAAGGATCCTTAATATAAATATCATATAATACAATACGCTATTATAATATTGTCTTTGGCTAAATATAATATTGAAAATCACGTAAGCTGGATTGCATTTTTAAACTTTGGTCGGTTATACATTGTCATAAACATTGCACATAAAAAACTTGTTGAACGGTCGATGATAGGGATGCACCGCTATACGACAACATTAAATCAAAATTGTAGAAGGCTCGATCAGGATAATATAACAAGACATATGAGAAGATATTAAGGGTATGATTCTACTAATTGCACGACTTGACTGGTGGTAACGTAAAACCGCAACTACCGCTTACCTCAATAAACACTCCCACAGTCAAAGGGCCCTAAATCAATGACAAAACAATAGAGATGGTATAGAAGAAGTGCATCGAATAGGAGATACGACCTCACTTAATCACGATATAACATCTGGTTTAATCATTTTAATTATAACACGAAGGTCAAGGCTATCCATTATCTTTCTCTTACTTCAAGCCAGTAACGTTCACCGAACCAACCTCTTTATTCTAGATTCTCTACCACGTGCACAGTTGTTAAAGTGGTTCCCAGTATTAGTAGAGAGTATGACAATATTCAACCCCGGTCTCTTTAACAACCAAACACTTTGTTCACACCGCGGTTATTTATATTTTAAATCATTTCAAATATCATAAATCAAAACAATAATAACATTGGTTTATATTAAAATAATTACGTTCAAATTGTTAAAGGTCATAAATCAGATTTTAAAACATCACAAATCAAATAATAACAATATTGATTAATATTCAAATCACCGATTTCAAATTATTCAACGTCGTAAATCATATTTCATACCAATTCATTATTCGATTAAATTCATAAACCATAAATCTATTCATATTATTGGATTAAATTCAAGATACACATTTCATATTTACAAAATAGTTCATTAACAAAATACATTTCATTTCTTATTCCTATATCTCAAATATCATTATTTCAAAAATCTTTATAATCATTCTAGATTCAATATCTTTATATTAAACATTTCGAATTCGGTGGTTCAGACTGGAACAACCTTTACTTAAAATAGTTAACATAATAAAAATAATTTTATTTAAAAAAATATATGATTTTAAATGATTATAAAGTAAATAATAGTAAAATTAAAAATAATATAATATAATTTAATTAGTTATATAAAGGATAGTAATTAAGTTAAATATGTCTAAAATAGTTATAATTAAATTTAAATAATATAATTTAAAATAGTTTAATATAAATTTAAAATAATTTAAGATAGTCTAATCCAACCCATATATCCGTATTTCCAAAGTTCAGTTTCATTAATCCAGGTTCAAAAATTATACTTCAAATCAATCTTAAACTCTCAAAAACAAGTTCTTAAGTTCAATTCATTTCAAAGTTATATTCTAGTTGGGTTATTTAATTTTATCCTTATGAATTCAAGTTACATTCAAATCGCTTTTTTGTGTATAAAGTTCATATCAATTGAATCCAAATTTCCATTAAATCGATTATAAAGTTTTAACTTCAATTATATTTAGATTCAAAACATTTATTAAAACAATTATTATCAAAACACGATATTAAATTTCGTAATCGGACCTAATTCATAAGACCTATTCATCAAGTTAAATTCACACCTAAAAATCAAATTATTTTAACTTGATGAACTTCGATTTTATCACGTCGGTTACACAAATCAAGTTAGCGTTAAATTTCAAAGTTCTCTTTAAACTCTTTATATACGTATTTTACATTTATGTATAGTTTTAAAATTTAAATAGTAATTATACTATAAAAAAGATTCATTTGTTTAACTATTAAAATAGTTTATATTATTTAATTTTTAAATTTAATAATACTATAATTTAAAATCTTGAATTTATATTAAAACATATATTAACTTATACATTTCAATTTGTAACATATAATTTTATTTTCAAATTTAAAGCTTTATAAAATAATGAAAATTATAAGTTTAAATAAAATTCTAATTTTAAATCTCCAAAATACTTTATTAAATCAGAACAATTTATAAATTCAAAAAATACTTTCAAAATAGACTAACAGTGTCCATATATAATTTTCTACCTAGGCCAAGTGATATGGACATATATCATTTCAATCTGTGATTTAAAATTTACGAGTCTTTATCATTTCAACTCGCATCCCAATATATCAGTTTAATTTCCTAGATCTATACAATGACACGAGTATATATCATTTCAATCCATAATGTTTTTACACATATATAGGGAACTTGCACGATGAAAACAAAATAAATATAAGATTTCAATTAACACACATAAATCAACACACATCACAATTAATTCTTCGGCATATATGTGAACATCTTTGTGGCATATATGTGAATAACGTGCGTGTCACATGTATACAAACAGATAATCGGGTTTTCTAGACTAATCTTAACATTTCATATGTCATTTCAAATTATATCAATTTACTAGTTTAAATTGTTACTCAGTGAGGAATCTCACCTTGCGCGGAAAAATAGAAATTGAAGATGTAGGTTGAAACAGATATGGAGGCTAATATGAAAGCTGACACGTCGCGATCGAATCAACGAATTGAATCTCTAACTCGAATCAACCAAAATCTATCATGAATTCTAAATCAACATTTTATTATTTTATAATATATATACATTCACGTGAAGCAATATATATAATCTCCCAGCTAAAAATATCTTCAATTGGCTACATTAGGAATTAAACTTAAGACCTCTAACTTTTCGTTCTCATGTCTTATCAGTTCACCACACACACTATTGCTTTTCAAATACAACACCAATACACATAACTTTCACACAACACCATCACCCCTCATATAACAGCACATCATCATTACAACCGGGTCGGACTTGGCGCGGGATAGGTGGTCGGAGGAGTTGGCTGGAGTGGCTGGTGCACTTGGAATGGGCTGATGGTTTTTTTTTTGTTTTTTTCAGTAGGAGCTGTACGGGTTTGGACAAAAGGAAGCCCGGATGTCGGAGACTGGTGGCAGCGCTGGTCGGAGGTGAAGGTCAAAAGGAGCAGCGCGCAGGGGAAGCAAGACGTGGTGGTTGTTGGTGGCGGGGTGGTGAATACGGGATTTTATGAGTTTTTTAAGGAGGGGAAAAGAAGGAGGAGGAGTTGGTGGTGGAACCGGGAGAGCAGCGTGCGTAGGTGCATGCTAGTGGCGGGGAGGATGGTGCGGTGCTGGCTTTTGTGAAGGGGGAAACATGGGTTGCCTATTCAAAATAAAACAGAGAAAAAGGCGAGAGAAGAGAAAGAAGGGAGAGGGGTTTTTAAGAGTTTGGTTGTGTGTATAAGAAGAAGTGTAGGGAGAGGAAACATGGAATTCGAACTGGGACATCCCAAAAGAAAAGAGCGTGTCCACCACTACTCTCTATGAAATATCGAAGCAAAACTAGTTGCGTTGGAATCGCATTGACGAATACTAAGTATAGGAAGTGATATGGAGTAATTTGGAGCTCATTGGTATTCTAATTTTAAATGTCCGTTTAAAATTAGATAAAACGATGTGACATCGTCTATCGAAATAAAATGTGAGTTAACTCTCACATCTTCTGGAATTATATGATGTGATTAAATTCATATAACTATAATTTATTGTTGATAGTGTAAATTGTGGATGTTTGGACGCCTGGGATGCTTGTTGTTTGTTTGATGGTTAACGATATTTATATTTTTGTCGTCTTAAATGCATTAGATTAGAAATTCTATTTCATATTCATTTATTAAATGATATTATGAGCTATGATGCAGGGAATAATAGGTTGGTGGGATCCAACTGGATTCATCAAAAATTATATATTATTTATTTTTCATATTTTTCATATTATTCATATATGAACTATTTAACCCACGTAACATTATATCTTGTTTGGATGTTAATTGTTGAATTAAATGCAACGTTGATGTGTTATTGATCAATAACCATATTGATTAAGTGATTGACAGCAGATGACCTAAAATCCATCTTTTAAAAATGTTGATTTTCCGTTAGGCAAATTGATGAAGTTTAAGTAATGAAATTTATTTTTATAATTGAATCAAAGTTTTCAAGTTGTTTTATATAAGTTATTTAAAATAGAAGTTTTATAAATAATCAATATTTATAGTTGGTTTTTCTTTTTATAAAATAGTCATAATTATTTTATATAGTAAACTATTGTGTTTTCATAAAGTTTTATAATCACGGAAGTTAGAAATTAACCTAATGGTTAAAGATCTAAAATAATTGTTTTTATGAAACAATTAAGCAATATTATTAAATTAATTAAGTTTTTAATTAATTTTAGGGGAAAGACTAGTGGAAATCAGTTAACAAGTTAACTGATGTTTTCAAGTTGACTAAGTCAACTGTTTAATTTGAAATGAGTCAATAAACTAATATTTTTTCAATTAAATTTATAAATATAGTTTTAACAAACAGTTATTTAAAATTAATAAGATTTCTGAAAAAATTAATCAATTTTTAATTAACGGTGTTTAATGATAATTATCGGGTTATTATTAATTAGTTCCTAATAAGGTTTTAAAAGAGATTATTTTTTTTATTTTAATTAACAAGGAAGTAAACTACTTTTACTTCGGTTAATGTTGAAGTTAATCATTATTTTAATTAATAATAATTAAAGCAATGACTTTTAATTAGAATTTATTTTAGAAAGTAATCAAGTTTCTAAAATACAAGAATGGTTTATAAAACCATATTTTAATTGAATAGTAAATAGGACTTGTGATATTATAAACAATATCAGCTTTTGAGTTACAAACTTTTGCCTATCTCAAGATAAGATGAGTCAAGGTTTGAAAGTTAATTAAAATACCTCAACTTGAACGATTTCACTATTATAAAGGGATGGTATTAGTTTGTAATGGTAAAAGGTGTTGGAAATAGTTTATTATTTCCATAAGAGAAATATTGCAACTTATTTGCAAGATTTAGAAACTTAATAAAACTATTAGGCTGTATAGTAAATAATTATTAATTGACGTTGTTTAACCTAGATATGAGGTGTGACTATATTCATACCATTCGATTAAGTATATATCACTATTTTATTAATAATGAAAATAATATGGTTTAACGAATCCAAGAAATAAGTAAATGGATAGGGATTTCAAATAAATGAAATAAGATAATATACTAGTTCGAAAGGAAATAAGAGATATTGTTTTTGAAGTAATAAAAACTAGAGATTTGTGAATAGTACTTATTTAGTTGAGATAAGTATTTGGAAACGCTTTTAAATTGATGAAATGGTTTTAATGAATAGTTTTTGATTAAAAAGGGCCTGAGATGCTGATATACTTATCTATAGTGTTTGATTTGATAGTTAAAGAACTGATGTAACAACCCGGAATTTTGGGGCCAATTTAAAATTTTTATTTTAGAAATTTTAATGGGTTTTAATATTTAAAATAATCTATTTTAAATAAGAACGACTAAAAATTTAATTTAAGTATAAAAGGAGTTTAAAACAGCGCTGCAGTTTGAAAATTTGAATTTGAACTTTGACTGACTGTACAGGATTCATTTTAAATTAGAATTGAGCGAAAATAGAAATATTTAAATCTGTTTGATCGTATCTTTCTAACGAATCTGAAAAACTGCAATTTCACTTTATAATTTGAAAGTTATGGCCAGTTCAAAATTTAGAAAAGTCGCTGTAGAATTTATATATATTTTAATTAAATATGTTGGCCTTGAAAATAGCCATTTTTCAAACGACCTCGGTTTTCGACGAAACCACTTTTGTTGGAACCGGAATGTCAAATTATTGCTAGGTTTCAATTTTCATAATTTTTCGAATTAATATGTGAGCGTGGTGAAAGAAAATGTGTTTTGACTGTTTCAGTCAAATTTAATCGACTTAAAAATAGCTATTTTTCAAACGGTCTCAGAATTCGACGAAATTAGTCCTGTTAGGATCGTATCTTCAAAACATAACTAGAAATAATTTTTCTGTAATTTTTAGAGTCAGTATGTAGCCCCGGTAATTTAAAATGTACGTTTGAATTTAATAATTAAATGTTTTATATTTAAATTTAAGGAAAAACTTATCGAAACAATTGAATTGGCTTACTGGACGTATTCCATTGTGTCCGGGATGGGGGTATTAGCTAGGGACGACACTTGTTGGGTTGGATTTGCAGTTATTATGTGTAATGGGCTTCTTTTATTATTTGAATTAATTAAATAAATAAAAATACGGTTATAAATACACTATACTATACGGTCCATTTCTTAAACCCTAACCAAACATACCAGCCGCCATCTCCCAGAACGATGGCCATTTTACACCGAAAAAGATTCCTTAAGATCTCTAAATCCATGGCGAATTATCACATGATCCAAAAACAAGATTGAAGAACTTTCCGAGGCCTTTAATTCTTTACGGTCGTGATCAGTTATTAGCACCTGACATTGCCAGAATTCCACCAAAAAGGTTGCGGCTTTGGCACGCGATTCGAGCTCAGGGTGTGGTACGAGCTGGGCACCGTGACCAGCGACGGACGAGGGGGTTCGGAGCTTCGGTGTGGTGGACTCCAATCAGGCGCAGGAGGTCCGACGTGGCAGATAGGAGGAAAGAGAATGGACGATGATGGGTTTAGTTGTCGGCCGATTTCCAGAGAACGGTGAAGAAAGGATTAACCTAAAAGTGATGTAATTCATTTGTTAATTATTTATTTATTTATTTATTAATGAAATTCAATGTATAAACTGCGATAACTTTTGCAAACTGAATCAGAATCGAACGATTTTTGTTGCGTTGGACTCGTGAAATCCAGATCTACCTCATGGAACTGACTAGAACTGAACAGGAACAAATCAGAATTTGAGGGAAATTCAAATCTGAACTGTACTGAATCAAAAAGCAATGTGAGAACTCTATTATTTTTTTATATAATTAAAATTTATAAATTATGATTGTTGTCGTTGCTGAATTCTATGTGTTGTTATTAATGATTTATTTTGTGTTGATGAATTCTGTTAAGATGATCTGTTGAATTGAAATAGATCAAACCAAAATGACACTTTGCATTAGAAATATGTATTATGATTAAAAATAACATTTTGTATTAGAAATGTATATGAGATTAAAAATAACATTCTTGATTATAGAATATTGCATTAGTTTTAAAAATGTCATTTCTAATAGAAAATGTTTATTAAAAACAAAAATGTCATTTTTAATAGAAAATGTGTATTAAAAAGAAAATGTCATTTTTGTTAGGAAATGTCTCATTAAAATAAAAATATCTTTTTTTTTTTGTTAGAAAATGTTGATTGGTGAAATATAAAGTCACATTTTTGTGAATACTTGATTTGTGAAATATAAAATCATATTTTTGTGAAAATATGATTATAGAATATAAAATCATCATTTTGTTACATTGAAAATTTAATAAACAAAATTCTCATTTTGTTTGCATATTAAGAAGAAGAATAACATCTTTTGTTAATTATATTATAAAGAAAAAGATTAACATTTTGTCAATTAGATTATAAAGAATAAAATTAACATTTTTGTTAATTAGATTGTATAGGACAAAAATTAATATTCTTGGCATTGGAAAGAATAAATTGGAAAAAGGTACGTTTCTATACATTAGAAAGAATAAATTGGAAAAGGTATATTTTATACATTAGAAAGAATAAATTAAAAATGGACATTCTGTCACTTTGAGAAAAAATGAATAAAAAGCACAATTTTATCATATTTAGTAGAATGAATGTGAAATACACATTTTATCATATTTAGAAGAATGGATAAAAAGGACATTTTGGTTAGAAATGTTAAAAAGGATCAAAAAGAACATTTTGTTAAAATGTACATTAGAAAGATAAAAAGGAATATTTTGTTCAGAAATGATTATAGAAATATAAAATCACATTTTTGATGAATACTTGATTTGTGAAAAATAGAATCAACATTATTGTCAAAACTTGATTAACAAAATAATCATATTTGTTTGCACTGGAAAGATTTTAAAAAATTATCATATTTTGTTGCATTTAAAAGAGTTAGACAAAATAATTTTATTTCCATACATTAAAGAAGATGAATTAAAAATGTATATTTTCATACATTAAAGAAGATGAGTTGAGAATGTATATTTTCATACATTAAAGGAGAAGAGTTAAAAATGTATATTTTCATACATTAAAGAAGTGGAGTTAAAAATGAATTACTAATGGTCATTTTTGTTTACATTAAAAAGAATGAAGTAAATTCATTATTTTGTTTACATTAGAAAGATTAGACCAAATTATCAGTTTTGGTCACTTTAAAAAAAAGAATGAAACAAAAATGGACATTTTTGTGTATTAAAAGGGGATGAAATGAAAATGAACATTTTTGGTTATTGAAAAGGATTAAACAACAATGAACATTTGTGTACATTAAAGAGGAGTAGATTAAAATATATAGTTTTGGTCACTAAAAAGGAGTTACACCAAAATATACATCTTTGGTCATTGAAAGGAATTACACAAAAGATTAGAAATGAAAGTTAATATCTTTATTGTCGATTAGTTACAATAAAAGATCATAGGTTATAAATATGATATTAGCGAAGAATTGAAATATATGTCTATGATGTGAAATGCTTGATGGGTTAATATAATGTTAGTATATTCATACTGAATATTACACTTCCATTTACAAGTTACCCGACTTGTTTATGTGATTGGGACGATAATTTTTACACATCGCCCAAGTGCACAAATAATTTATTATTTGTTTGATTGGATGAAACCCCACACGGGTGTTGGGATGATATTTGACCTACACTAGTCCCAATATTTAGTGTAGAATTCACTCTGGTTGATTACTTGGATGTGTGATAAATATTTATCATGATTGTTGATTACATGTAGTATTTGGTTATTGATTGAGTCACATTCCAATAAAGAATATTCTATAAAAGAAGATTTTAGAATATATTTTAGAAAAAGAATATATTTTAGAAAAATATATTTTTATTGAGATAAACTAGTTATTAACTAGAGTTAATCATTAAATTAAGATTTAATGAAGTTTCCAATTTAATAATATCTAATTGAGAATGAATTAAATAAATTGGATTTGGGATTGTCGTGAAGGGTGTCTTCAATAACAATGTTCTTAAACCCCGTATGAAATGAATAAATCTTTCAATTTAGATTATTAAAAGTTTTCAATTATATCTAGTAATTGGAATAAGATGAAATGTGAGTTGGGTTTATTGTGAACTGTGTTTTTAATCGACATTTGTTCTTTAACCCAACTGACAGTGAAAATATGATTTGGAATTTGTAAATCTTTATTTAAGTTTCAAACGGGAATTTTCCAAAAGTAAAGCTTCCCAATTTAATATATTAAATTGGAATTGAATGGAATTCGAATTAATAATAACCGAGATAAGCTTCTGTAAAAGAAGATCGATACTACATATGGAATTTAAGAGGCGTTGTCGTTATTCCATTTATATTATTGATCGGATACAGAAATTTATAACGATTATATATTGATTTGATTTCTATGAAGATTCCGTATTTAATGGAAGTCAATTTTGGGTTTACCGTGAACGGTGTTTAAAAATGACATTAGTTCTTTAACCCAGTTAAAGATAAGATTAATTTCTTAAATTTAATTAATCATTGAATAATGATTTGTGATATTTAAAACCAAGTTGGGTTCTCAATCAATCTTTAAAAGTAAGATTTAAGAATAATTTAAAGAGTTTATCTTTGATAAAATAATGCAAATATTTTATTAGAAGAATATTCTGAATTGGAATGAGGCATTGGATGTGTTTTTATAGTACTTGTTTTTTAATTATAAAATACGTGAGTTATTCGGGAAGACCGGGTTTAACCCATTCCGAATAATTACTACGACGATGAAGAGTCGAACATGAAGACGGTGATTGAAGACCGACGATCTTCACATCGAATGGATGTGTTGCTACAGAGACCCTTGATGCTACCTTGAAGGGGCTTCAGTGGTGGTCGTCCGGACTATGGTTGATTGTTTGGATTTGGTTTTCGCTCAGACCCAGAGCATAAGCTTGTAAATGGATGCGTGTCTGACATTGGACTTCGTTCCATGTGAATTAAATTGATTATTATTAATGTATGTCTGTTTGGTGGTGGAGGATTTATTCTCTACTTAACACCCTGGTATATATTAATAGTGATTGATCGCATGGCGTGAATTGTCAATGTGGCACGCCAAGATGCAATTGATCAAGGCTTTTGTTGAAAAGCAGGGCCTTGTGGGATAATCAAAGTATTGCCTATTACGGCATACCTTTGTGTATAACGTGACTTCGCGAGCCTCACACCCCGGTATGAGTCAAAAAGGGATATGGACTGCAGGGAGTGCACACGTTTCTTTCTAGCTAGAGTGATGTCAGGGACCTACCAGCACTGACATTTTACTTATGTGGATGATGGATATTGAGGCGCCTCGGATTTTTATAGGCCGTTAGTGGTCATACTATAGGTCCAAAGGGACCGGGAAGCGTGTGTTCAGGCATAATTAATCCACTACCCTTAGGTAGGGACCGGCCTTGAAGATCCAAGGGTTGGCCATAGGTGTGTTCCTGAGGCATTTGCTATAGTGTCTCGAATCGGAGAGGAGCTTGCCCCTAGCCTCGACTCATGATGGAAATCCAATTTCCAATACGACCTTGCGGTTTTGATTTTAGAACTAGTAAGGCGACATGATATATGGTACCCATGCTGTCTATGATTAATACATTATGATTGAAATTGTTTTTGAAGACATATACACACTAATGATAATATCAAATCCGTTTTTATCATATCAAGCATCTTTTGACCATTATAAGGTAAAACCCTATCCTCCGGTTTGTGTTGCATTGTGTGATGGGACTTTGGTCTTATAATGGTTTCATTTTTCTAAAAAGCATTGTGTTGTTTAACGATTTACTTTATTTTATGCACTGGAAATCCAATGGAGTAAGCCCGTTCCGTATTAGCGGCGTGGTCCTATGATTAGCCTTATTATTAGATAAGTTAAGTTAAGATTTCTCATACCAGTCCCATGACTGACCTGTAGTTTGTTTCACTAGCAAACTCGGGTGCCCATATTTTCCACATGGGCAGTCGAGTAGCTTTTTGTAGATATATTTACAGGATCCTGGCTTACAGCTGAAGCGGCATTTGGAAAGCTCTGTATCCGTGTATTTCTTCCAATTGTATATTTGTATTAGTTCCGCTGCTATTTAAATGTAATTTAAAACTCTGATATTATTGTATTTCTATTATGTAATAAGTATTCATACTCTGTTATATTCTTGTACTCTGGTGTAATTGTTGTAATCAGCAATAAAATGTTCTTCATTTTATGTTCTGATGTGTGTTGTTCTCAAAGCAATCCAGCCTTTCCTTTACTGGGAAGTTTGGGTCGTTTCAACCGACTATCGATGAATATCCCTTTTTGACTTTAACGTGTTAGTTCGAGGAGACCGGGATGGGAATTGGACCCAAAACCACTTCGAACCGATTGCGTTTGAAAACTAACTTACAAGGATGCTTATGCGGTTTAAAGATGGAAAAAAATGAAGATTGTGGATCTTCATGAGCGGAAGAACAACATGAATTTCTCTGATTAGCTCCCAGAAATATTTTGGCAGTGATTCTATCGTGATTGGTATCTTTGGATTGCAAGGACTACTCACTACTGATCCTTGGGGTGATTCCTATATAGCATGTGGCAGGGGAGTGCCTTCGATTCATCTTGTTCCTGGATGACATGTAAGGACGAATTTCTAACAGAGTATTTCCTAAGAATCACGTATGTTGATTTTTACAAATAACCCAGTATAGTGGTGGAGAAAGTAACTTCTTTTAGCTTAATACTCGGAGTATATTTGTGCAAATAATTTAGTGATTTGGCAGATCTGACAATGTGGCTGTAACAGCCCGCATTTTACTTATCAGATGATCATAAAACATTTTTATTTTATTCCTTGAGGGTTGGATCATTCTCATATTTTAATATATTGGTTATGGGAATGTGAGACATGTCCATAATTTTTACCAATTTTGTTTGTGACCATTTTGCCCCTGTCAGTCTTGTACAGGGCATAACTTTTGAGTGGGATCGAACCAGGTGATGAGATCGGCCTCATTAGAAAGCAAATGGTTTTGCCAATTCCGTAGAGTGGTCACATTAAAGTTTTGGTTCAGCAGTTTGGGAGTGTTTTACAGTTTGTTGTTTAGGTTTTGAGCCATTAGTGGGTTGATTTGGAGACACCCATTAGTGGGCTAGCGGGAGGCTATAAATAAGGGGTTGATTTGGAGACGCCCAAATTAAAATCTTATTAAAATTAAAACAATATTCGTTAAACCATTTCCTGCTTTAATTCAAAAACAATCTAATTAATAATCATTGTTACTTAAAACGGTTGACCTAGTCAACCCAAAATACAGTTATTTCGTTAACTGAATCCAATTACTCATTCCTTTAAATTAATTAATCATATAATTAATTTAAATAATTCCATTTAAATTGTTTCTTTAAAAACAGTTATTCTAAATCTTAACCGTTAGGTTAATTTTCTGTTCTTTTGCTTATAAATCTGATTAACATCAGAATTTGCCTTATCAAATAATTTAATAATTAATTATAAACTTAAATGATAATTAATAAATATTAATTTCCTTTTAAAAAACATTTATTCAAATAGTGGAATTAAAAATCTATTTTTAGTTATAAAATAAATTTTATAACTTCGTTTTATATCGATTTGCCTGACAGTAAATCGACATTTATACGATATATTTCCAGGCCATATGCTGCCAATTACTCAACCAATATCACACACTGGTTTAAATGAAATAAATGATGAATTAAGGTCAACGGTCAACAAATCAAATCAATCATTCAACCAAATCAGTTCATATAATGACAACATGAAAACAAACAACATTATATATATTTGAGGAATCCAGTTGGATCCCTCCAACTTGTTCTTCCCTGTATCCAAATCGGTTATCTCAATTCAGATCATTCAATTCCATTTAACTGATAATTTCTATAACAGTAAATAACAACTATTTGACATCAACCAATTAACACAACAATTCAAACAATTAAACATGTTTATTTTATAAACATGACAATAGGGTAAGTTACCTCCATTGCTTCCAATCGTTAAATAACGAATTGGTTTTTCAATGAAATTAAACAACGTTTAATTTCAGAAATTCAAATATTTATATAAATAACAGTCAATCACTAGCAAACATTAGCATGTTGTATATAACAGTGTTATATACACAATTATATGATTTTTGTTTGATGATAACAGCCAAATAAATATTATTTTAAATGTGTTGGTTACTGTACTGTTCTATTTATACATCACAGACATGAGTATAATATTTATATTTAAAATAGAATACGACTGTACAGATATATTCATATATTCATACAGTATTTTATTTAAATTAAATATTATACTTCAAACATTCAAACAGTACAACTATTTATAACTCCACTATTTACAATTCAAATATTTTTGAATATTTCTGACATGAAACATTTAACACATCACAGAAATTGTTCTATTAAAATATTCTAACAAAATAAATAGATTGAATTGAACAACAAAATATATTTTATTTCAGTCACATCTGTTTACTACAAATGACAGTACAATTTTTAATCATGTCTACAAACACTCTCATATACATAAATTCCTCACTTATACAATCACTTTTATACATTGACTCATCACTGCATCAATCTTCATCTTTTGTCTTCACAACTCTTTAAGCAGTCTTGTCACCATCTGCAAACCTGTCAGAAATAGAAAAACACACACAGTAGACTGCAACAAAAATTAAATTAAATAAAAGCAAATAAAAAATTTATGTTTAAATTTTATTTGCCTCAGAATTACGGTGTGTTTATCATCATTTTTCGAGACTTGGTCTTATATGTAGGGACAGAAAATCAGTCTGATGGTTGCATATATACACGTGTACAGATATACACGTGTGCACTACCACGCCATTCAGTATGCATTTGAGGAGTAGCCATAAGAACCATCTCAACTCAGTGCAAATCAGTGTGCTAAACGGTCAAGCCAAAAGTGCAAATAAAAAAAGAAGAAGCCAAAATGATCGAAAGAAATTCAAAGGCGATGCAACTATACAAAAGAGCCGAAAAACAAGTGTATATGGTGGTGCATGTATCCAGTCAGGCTCATGGTCAAAACAATGGAGCAATAATTGAGCAACAAAGAACCAGCATAAGCACAAAGAAAGTAGTGACACAAGTTCAAGTATACAACATACAAGCTCCAGGCAAAATGATCAAACAACATGATGACTCGGCGACGACACAATGGACCAGCAAACTCAGGTCAACACAAAAATGAACATGCTATTATTCAAAGGGGTTGAGCACAAATGCCAGCATGAACAAACAACAGGTCTTACATGTACATAGCAAAATGAAGATGCCACAGGTCAATACAAGCATGCAAATAGATGAGTCAAGTGATATGGTAATGAAAGCATACACATTTCAGGCTCAAGGCAGTGAGCAAGTTACAAACAGGTGCACTAGTTAAAAGCAATCTTCCAGGCTCATGTGCATAAGGTCAAAGCGCAAAGCAGCTACAAACTGAAACTGGTCGTGCACAAGCAAGTGCAAATGGACAGTGGTACTCACAAGATATGGTGCAACTTTTAATGTGTAAAAATTGGTCAAGCACAAGTCTAAATGGTGCAGCCCTCAAATACAGTGTTCAAGCAAATACTAAGTAGTCACAGCAAGGCCACATGAAATTTTTATCAAGGGAGTATATATGTACCAAGTCAGGGGCAACATAGATGCACAAGTAAGGCATGCAAGGGTGTGGTGCATTATACAAGTGGAAAACAAGAATGATCGAGCTCATAAAAACAAGACAAATACTATGATGCATGCAATCAGTAATGAAGTCATAATAAAGCCAGATTTTAATCAAGTTTTCAGGAATTACATGAGTTTAAGTTTTTAAAATCAGCAATGGTTCAAAACAACTGCAGTTAAAACAGGATCATGGAAACATGGTGTAAACAATTGTAAATATGACAGAGTCGAGCATAATTCAAGTCGGGTGCATAAGCACTCAAATTCAGGGAAGCATAGTGTGTACGACAAAACATGAATGGCAAGCTTTAAATCTGGAATGGCAAAACCAAATAGTTCAGCACATATTTATGTATGAAACAAGTTACAGTGGCAAACATTAGTTAATCAGTCATGGCACAATTCATGTGATACAAGTAACAAGCAAGACAGTGCCATAAACAAGACAGAACAAGCAATGGATGTGTGATAAAAATTTAGCATCTGCTCTTATCATAGAATAACACAAATTCAAAGTCAAGGAAGTCAAGCAAAGTATTTGTTCAAAGTGTTTAGCAAGTCAAAATTAGTTTTTAAAATATCCAGGAAGCATCAAAAAAATCTAATTCGAAATTACTGAAAAGTATTTTAGAAATGGTCAACCAGAAAGGAAATCTGAAGGTTCCAAAAATCAAGTTACTAATTCAAAGTTAAGAGTTTCATTACGCAACAATTCCAGCAAGATCGGATATTTCAAACTCAAGAACAATTCAAAGAGTGTTTTCAAGCTCCATAATTTCGTATATATCAAACCAAGTCTCAGCACGAAATCAGAGTTAATCTCGGATTTAAAATCCTATTTAAACACCAATCACCACAGGCTTTAAATCCATCCAAGTTCAAACTAATTAAAAGAAATATTCGAAATCCATACCAGCGAAAGGAGTAAACTTGGATCCTAATCAACATTCAATCAAAGTAGAGACTGCCACTTGCCACTGGATACTGAAGCACATCAAATCAACGACGAGAAAGGCAACAGCATACGAAGCATCACGAATTCATTTCAAGAAGAAGGATCAAAGTCACGATTTGAAAAGAGGAAGAAACCCTAGCAAAATCACTAGCCGCCATTTCTTCAAAGACAATAAAAAGAGATCGGGACTAAAGCTTAAAGTGGTGAAGCAAATCATAAATGGGCCGGCGAATATTACCTAAGGGCAAAAAGGAGTTTATTGAAACTAGGGTTTAGTTTTTAAAAAGGGGTTTTTTAAATTATTTTATTTCGTCTTTAAATTCAAGTTGTAATCGAATTGGAGTTTTCTAGTTTGTCTCTAAAACTAGGGAGACAAATTACGGGATTTGTAATTCGGGAAATCTGGTTTCGGGGATAGAAACCAGTGTAGGGCTTTGAGCGTAGGGTTAAGAATATTTGGGAGCGTGTGTCGCGAGTTTACAGGGGATTGTAAGCGTAGAGATTGTTTTAACTCCTAATAGAAACCTTGGGGAATGCAGCAGTAGGCAAGGTTTTGCCGAAATTGGGTATATTTGTGTGTTATTTATTTTCCGCATTTATTCTGATTATTATCTGTGCTGTGATTATTTAATTACTCTGTGAAAATCTGCGATAAACCCTATTCACCTCCCCCCCCCCCTCCCCCCTCCCCTCCTCTTTAGGGTTAATTTAGATCCTACATAGAAAACCATAGCACACAAAATAAAAGCCCGACTTATATAAAATATAAAGTGGGAACTGATTGAGTTTAACTCACATTTGATTCCATTTGATTCGGTTCAGTTACAGTTAAATTAAACAGTGGTTTAATTTAACTATAAATTTCCACTGTATCTAGCTCTGTTCAGATTAATTCCATAATGTCGTGTTCATTGTCACGGTCCCTACGAACTGATTTGGTTCGGTTCTGATAAGATAAGAACTAATTATAAACAATTCAATTATATGATTAAATTAAAGCAATTAATTTTCTTAATTAAATATTGATAGGTTATTACATTTTTAATAAACGTTACTCAGTGCCGAAAAAGACTGTCTTCCTTAAATTCACGTTGCTTCCCTTCGCGTTTCAGAATTCGGTGACACGCAGTCATCTGATATCCGTAACCCTGTCATGATACATTGTTTAATTATTTATAATATGATTTAATAACTCTGATTTTAGAAGTAATAATTTGTTAATGATACTTAAGAGTAGCTAATTACGTTTGGGTCAAACACCTTCTGTTTTGATTTCGTTCCCAGGCACCTCGTTCCAGTTCGAAAGAACTCACCACGCACTACATTGAAGAAACACCGCCGCTCCTCCACCTCAGGTCATCGAACGCCAATCAATCGCCACTAGGGTCTGTTGTCTAATTCGATCAAACCGCCTGTGCTCGAACACCTCACCAACGCAGCGGATTCTGGCCCCTTTCATGACCACCACAGATCGAATCATTCGATCACAACCGTTAGGACTCGAGATCTCGTGGAGTTGAATCCCTTTTCCAAAGAATGTATTTGCATTTGATTAAAGGATTTCGAAATATTGGAAGATGAATTTCGGAGCACTACATATGTTCGTGCATTATAGGGTGGCGGCGGAAGAAAGTTTGGTCAGTTGACCACGAAACGAATTTGACCAAGTAAAATAGGGTTTCCGCAAAACACTTGTGGTGTATATATAAAGAGTTTGGACCAAATTATTAATATTTTATTATACTTAACTTTTCCATGGAGAAATGTTTCAAAACAACTATAATCTACTTCTGTTTTCTTCGATACAAATGCTAATCCTAGCATAAAAAAATTCCTATACTTACAGAAAAAATTCAATAAATATGAGGCCTTGACATTTTACTAGAGCTCTTTCTAACGGATCCAATAAAATTTGTTTCGTTGAATTTGGAGTTCGTTTGGCCAATCATTTATTCGTTCAAAGTTACCCTTGTCTGAATTGACCAAAATAATTAATTAAAACAGAGATGTTTTTTGCCGCCGAAGTCACATATGATATCGGTTTTCCACTAAGTCTGATTTTCTTACAATAATTTAACGATACGGTTCCAATGAAACTAATTTCATTGAAAACTGAGACCATTTGCAAAAATGGTTATCTTTAACGCTCAAATAATATTGAATAAAATATTATTTAAATTCCAAATTAATTCAAATAAATCATAATAAATTATTTTTATCATATATATCCAAACAGAATTTATATACAATTCCAAATAGAATTTACACAACTCAATACCGTCAATTTTGAGTTAAACGGTATAAATTTACCTTTTAAATATATTAAATAAACGTTATATTTTAAATAACGATTTCCATAGCGGCTATTTTAAAAATTGATTTGGACATAACTAACAATCTATAACACGAAATCTGAATTTTTCTCTTTTATATGAAAATTATAATCAACAAGATTCACACGTTTCTTGTTTCACAGAAATCCGACTTATATCGGATCCTGTATATCCAATTGAAGTTCAAAACTCCATATTACGAAATGCAGCGCCATTTCGAGCTCGATTTAATTATATATAATTTATATATATATATATTCAATCGTCGTTTTATTAATGAATTCAATATTAAAATCGATTAATATTCCAATATATAATATTTAAAATAATAAATTAAATAAAATATTTGACTACCAAAAATACGGGACATTTCAGTACGTCTCACTGTACATATTTCAAATTCCAAATTTCTATTACGAAAAATCATAGAATATTTTTGAAATAAAAAATTCAATTTAAATCGGAGTTTAAATCGTTAAAATAGCGGGTTGTTACAGAACTGATAAATACTTTAAAAATAACGTTGTATACAGATGGAGTCGGATTGCAACCAGACTAATTTTATCGGATGCGGAACATTGAAACGAAGGGATATATATATTTTTTTGTCGTATTTGGAGACTGTGTTTGCAGTTCGAAATCAAAACGGTACGTGGTTATTTGCTGTAAAGTTTAACCGTGTTATCACCTACCCTAAATATTACCTACCTTAGATAAACATCAGCCGACCTATAAAATGTAAAATGTAGATACCCTAAACCTATTGACTTCGACATTGTTCTTATCTTTTTATTTTTTACTTTATAAATATAGCTCCCCTTTTCACTTTCCTTTATAAAACAAAAAGAAATATTTCTTCCTTTTTAATTTTAATGGCCACCATAGTAAAAACCTTTCCCTTAAAATCAAAATAAATCGCAACCTTCTTCCTCCTGCATACGACCAGCCTTGCTCTACCCTCTGCCCCAAATCATGCCCGCCGAGATCTAATTGCACCTCCTTCGAGTAATTCAACTCAAAACCCGGTTTTGTTCAGCTTCGTCGCAAATCAAAGCTGCGAGCCTACCAGTTCGAAGTCAACCGCTTTCTGAAGCATGCACCATCTCTGAAGCCACAATCCACCTCGTCACCGTCGCCTTGAGACCCACGCCGAAATTGCCTCTATTTTTAGGTGAGTTATCACTCACGATAAACCTTAAGTGCAAGTAAATTTAACTCGATTTTTAATTGAGATATAATATGTTATTGTTATGTGCCTTGTTGTTTGTTTGTGACTACTGTTGAAGATTTGTATACCAAATCTAATCTGAATGAACATGCTCGGAATTGAAATAGGGTGTATGCTTAAAAGAAAAGGAAAAAATAGATGCTTGCATTGAATAAGTTGGGTAGACCGATTAATGTCTGTTAGACCAAAAAATGGTCCTAACACCCAAATTGTCGTATTTAGAGCATAGGACATAAAGAAATAACTAAAAAATAAGAGAAAAAGCAAGACAACAAGATTTTTATAGTGGTTCGGCGTTAACGAGCCTACGTCCACTTCATATTTTCTCATTTCATTCACTGATTACAATTACAATGAATATTATCTCTCAGTCACTTGAATCTAATGAATTATTCTCTCTGAATTCATTGATTTTATTGAGGAAGATGGTGGTTATTCATGGATAAGTATTGGTCATGGCAGCCATGGACAAGGAGGTGCCAAAAGTCCCCTGAAAATGCCCTCTGGAGGTGTATTTATAGTTGTGGTAGAGCCCATATGTTGATCAGGTCGTGGTAGGACACGTGGCACCCGATCCGGTAAAGTAGGAGCAATCATAGCCTCGAGAATATGTCAAAATCTACATGCGTAGTAGTGAGTCCTGGTCGCGGTTCGTGAGCTAGGGTGGTGAGCTGGTAATGGTCGTGATGGTGATGGTCAGCATGTATGGTCACGAACTGACCCCGGGGGTGGTCACGATCCGACCCCATGGGGTGGTCACGATCCGACCCCAGGGGGTGGTCACGATCCGCCCCCATGGGGTGGTCACGATCCGACCCCAGGGGGTGGTCACGATCCGCCCCCGGGGGTGCTCACGAACTGGTCTTCAAAAATGCCAAAATCCATGTTTTTCATATTTCTGCATGCATTCACGGAAACAGACATAGCTTCCAAACCGTAAGGCCGATTGGACCAAACGAAAGCTCTACTTGAAGCTAATTCAGAGGGCTACAAGTATTTGATGTGTTTAGATCCAAATGAGGTCGTTTGATAGGGGTTTTGGTCTAGTTTATACTAATGTTGTGATTTTAAACAAACTTCCCTGCGTCTTCTGATGATGCTTCCAATGCTGGAGAGTGATGTTATCCAGAGATTCCATATGTGACAGCATTTGCCAAAAAGTGTGTTAACATGATCTTTGCTTTGGGTATCCTGATCACAAAGTAGGCTAACATTTTGCCCCCCAAAGTACATCTTATCGCAAATGAGATGTGCTTTGAATGTGTTGAGCTAAATCTCTTTGGAACGTCATTTATCCTTCTGTTGCATTGCTTCCACTGGAGCTAGTCAGGCCAAGTTTTATGGAAGAAGTATTTGAGATGATCAAATAATGGTTTAAGCCTTGTCGAATCAAGAGGTCTGATTCATTCATCAAAAATCACATTAGATCGTTGGCTCTCGAGTATGATTCTACACGCACAGGTCATTGTCGGATACCGTCGTCATTTTACTTAAGCCAAGCATGTTGTCGATCATACTTTCTCTTATGTACGAGTCGATGTATGAAGTAGCCATCTAAGTCATGGGGAGATGCAAGAATCTTTTGGCTCTGAGCTAGCATCTGGACTGTTGGGATGAAGCACACCAGAATCATCATATGAATTTGTCATCTGTACTCAGCTTTAAACTATACCGGTATCGGGATATTAATATAGGGCTCCACGATAGCATCAAATCGTAACAATACGGATCCCGAAAGCCACGATCACTCCGGATCACATCAACAAAAATAAAGAATCCACGGTCGTATTGGGCCGTATTTTAAGGAATCCACAATCGCTCTGGATCATTTCGTAATTCAATAATCACATGCAAGTCAGTAAGAGATGCAGTTGAAATCATGTGAACTAGTGCTCGTACGATCGTCACTATCGTAAGGTAGTGGATGAATTTGTTACGCCTTCCATTGGTGTAGTTTGAGTCTTTAAATTCACATTTGATCCGCAAGCTGGCTTGCTTGGTCGGGGAACATGAATCGGGTCATACTCCAAAGGCATATTGTACATGTCTTGAATCTTGCTTCAAGCCACGGTCGTCTTTACGGTCAGTCCGTAAATTAATGCTCGTGCCCTCAGTGCCATCAAAAGGCAAGCGAACTCAGGGCTTATGCCCCCAACATCGATGGGAGTTGAGTTAAGTCAACCAGACATCCAATCTTTAAGCCATTATACTTCTTATCGCTGCATCGGGTAAGAGTTGCAGGTTCAGTAAACTTAGCCAACCCAAGTCATTATGTGTTCTCTCTCGAGTCAGCAAATTTTTATGTTGTATACACAAATGGTCGAATTACACTTGCTTTGATATCATCTTTTCTCTTTAATCAGATAGTGAGGATTGCCTCTTTGGACGTCAGCGAATTCGGTTACTCCCATTGGATCAGTTGTGGAGTTAAGTAAACTTGCTAAATGCGAGTGAATAAATGTTGTCATGAAGTCAGTTGGGCCCCTCCATTTATGCTTCAGCATAGTCTGAAATGGTCATCACAGTCTTGTTGAGTCTCTTTCTCATGCTCGGTTCAATTGAACTTGACAAACAAGATCATGAGGTCAATTAGTGGTATAGATTCTCTTTGGGATTGCACATTCTTGCCATTGTTTTCCAGGGCTTTTCCTTTGTCCTTACCGTTTCAGGAATTGGAAGGTGCTCCATTCTTTAGTCGGGAAAGCATCTTGGTCCTTCTTCTCGACGTTAACACCTTCTTGTCATGGAAGTATGTCCACCTCAGGGTTGAATTCATCAAAGTTTCTGAGAAAATATCGTTACAGAGAAAATTTAAAATCTGGGGGAATAACAGGGGATCCTGATGTCCTGTATGTAAGGGCTGTGATTGTCGTTATCCATATCATCTTGAGAAGTGACGCCTCTCGAGAGGCGCCAAATCAAATTGGCAAGCAGGTTGCCATCAAAGAATTGCTGCATATTGTCAGTATCATGGCTGGTGCCCCTAGCATTGAATCTGAGATTACAAAGTGGGTCTTTGCTGAGTTCTTGTTTCTGCTTCGATATTGCCCCCGGGTCATAGTTCGAGTTATTCGACCCGACCGAGTTCCTGATCTTCGAATTGTCGCGTTCTTGCTTGGAGCTGAGTGTGAAATATCGCTCGAGTATCCATTCGGGTTGGGGCTGATGCTAGTCGTGCATAACCTGAGTTTGTTACAATTCTTGCATTCTCATCTAGGATGTTGCAGGTAGTTGTTCTATTGACCATGTTTCCATCCATGATGTTTTGAATCAGAGCCGCATGCTGCGTGCCTGCTGGTTGGCTTGTGTTCAACCCGAGCTGATGATTGCTATCTGACTGTGCCAAGTTTGTTATTGCTTGAATTTCGATTTTATCATTTCCAGCGAATTGATGATTGCTGCTTGGCCTTCTGATTCGGCGCTGGCGCCTCTAGCGTGAAGTCTTGAAATAGGCAAAGGCCGGCCTTGGGCTTCTTGGTTCCACATGAGTAGTAGCCATCAATTAGGCTTCTATCATTCAATTCTGAATATAGACATCGGGTAGTAAAACTATGCTACCTAAGGCTCATATTTGTGCCCTCATCCGTGGGAGTTTTGTTCTGAGTAGTAGACTTCGAATCCATGTATTTCATGCTCCCTCTTCGCATCATGAGTCAGAGTTGGGTGAAAATTGATATATTGGTACTCGGTCCATGCTAATGTCTTGTCTCCTATCCAGGCCCTAATTGCTGCATAGGATATGCCCAGCCTTATCTGAACTTTTCAGTGTGGAAGTAAGTTTGGACTAGCAAATGGACATTCTGTTTCATGGACCTCAAAGGGCCTATAAAGATCACAACATAAGTTAAATACAAGCACGTAAGCTATGCCGTTTGTGAATATTTTCAATGGTTATGCCCCCAGTTCAGGGGTAACGGCATAAGACAGATAGTCAGATCAATTCCCTTCCAAATTTAGACGAAGGATGGCGTATTCTGGATAGTTGGAGAAATCTTTAATCCTGAATGCCACGATCGTGCCAGATCATATTATGACCGGAAAACCAACGACCGCTCAGGATCGTATTGAGGCCAGATAGAAATCCAAAAATCCCAGGGCTTCACCGGGTCCTTCCCAGTCGCGAATATTAAGTCGCATGACATGTCATTAAATAATTCATTCTCAAGGCTTCTTCTCGGTCGCCGTCTTGAATTGCATAGGAAGTTTAGCATTGGGCATTGGTGTCAGCCTCCTGCACTTCCCCCTTTAGTTGCTTCCTACTGGTCTGTTATTATTGTTACGAGTGCGGCCCTCGTGTTTTGTTTAGCTTTGTTCTACGAACCTGCACTTGGTAAATGAAATTTTGTTTCTTTCTCATTATCCTGCACCTGCGAGCATTCCATAAGCAAATAAGCAAATAGTTCGTGAAACATTATAAGTTATCAATGCAACTATAAATGAAAATGCACTAAAGTAGTATGTATGTATGGGTATGCCCCCAATCAATCATTAACTTAGTGCCTGGCCAGGGCTTATTGAGGATTGATTAGGACCATAACTGTGTTACCCCCATGTCCGGACATGGAGGATTCAGGCTCCACCTTCATTCTTTTTCCCAGTCGTGTAATAGGATAGGAGCCCTTGAGTGGCATGTGTCATCATGCCTTTATACTCTCCTGATCCTTCAGTGGGGGTAAGAGTTCTTGTGGCGCTAAGTGACTAGCACCTTTATACTCTCCCGATCCTTCAGCGGGTTAGAGTTCGAGCTCGGTTCTTAGTCTGCTCACTGATCCTTCAGCAGGGCAGAAGTTTTGGGGGCGCTAAGTCTCTAGCGCCTTTATACTCTCCCGATCCTTTAGCGGGGTGGAGTGTATTTCGAGGCGGTTTTAGTCACGGTGCACCTTTATGCCTCATGGACATTCTCTCTGGTCCTTTATACTCTCTCTCTCGAATCATGAGAGTTAGAGTGGTTCAGGCGAACGGTCATATCATTCGCCCTGGCGTTCCTTCTACACTCTAGTTCAAAGAGTGGGACTCTACTGCTTCGGCTGTCATTCTCAACATCGGTTCTGGTCCATGCTCCATGCTTCACTCTGGCGAATGGAGCTTTTCGAACAAGTGGTCAGGTCACACTCATCCTAGGTTTATATTTCTATCCAAGCTCTGTGGATAGCGTTAGTCAGTCAAACAGTTGGGAAACGTTTGCCAAGGCTTTATGTTCCTCCAAACAATCTATGGGAGGAGTAGTTGGCACTAAACTTCGGGTACCTGCATCATTTATATCATATGAGTTAGTCATGTCAATAACTCAAGAGGCATGTAAAAGCAAATTTCATGATTGGAAAATAAGAATATCAATGGGCAATGCTGCCCCCTATCGGGGTTCATGTAATCTGGTGGCATCGAGGATAGGATCGAGCCATATAGATGGTCACACCGCGTCCATCTGGAGTCGGACTCCGACTTTGCAATTCAATGATTTATGTACAATTGTCTTGTGGTCTGCCACGTGTGAGCCAGGGACCAGATGGTCATCTCAGATCCACTTTGAGTTATACAACTTTCGTTAGATGCGGGGGCGCGACTTTGTAAACGAGTAGTCCAGTCGGGCCCGTTACAGCAGTGCTCCATAACTATACACGCGAGTGTTAAAAGTCTGATCGGTACCAGATCCGAGGTACCTACACAATCCATATATAAATTTTTCTGAGTTAATTACATCGACAACTCATAAAGAACGTAAATATAAGATTTATGGTTAAAAAGTAGTCCTGTTAGAGGAATGAATATCATTCTGAGAGGGAGTTGGAATTGCATGCTCCTTGCTGGTTAACTCTTCCTTATCCTGTCTCTGCCATGGGATGGTTGCCAGAATCTTAAGCTGATGATTAATATCTTTTCAAATTATTGCGGGGCGGCAGTCCCAAGAATGAATAGATCTTGATCGGGGTCTTGGGATGGCAAAGGTTGTTAGGTAAATATCATAAGCGAGTGATGAGGTCGCATCTCCTTTGAATCGCCTTTTTGCCACCATGCTGAGGGTAAGGATAGAGTGTCAGGAAGTCGCAACTGCACCACTAATGTAAGCACACCATTACATTGGTGTTAGGATGGCAATTGGCAGGAGAACAATGGATTTACGCTTATAGAAACTTTTGCACTTTCTATGCTAGAAAATAGGATATTGCGGCTGGTGGGATAGTCATATCTCATTGATTTGCTGATAGGCCTTCGATTCCATATCGGGACAAGGGTTGGTGCGCAAACAATCAATCATCTTTTGGGCATGAGCATTCTAAACTTTCAACTTGCTAACTTTTAGGCAAGACTAAGGCAATTGGCCATGCAAACTCCTGATGTATCAGCTTTGAATTTAGATGATGTAATCTTGAGCGATTCATGCTCAAATCTCTAATTGCCCCCAGCGTCTGGGGAACGAGTTATTGGCAAACAATTGATGAAAGGAGTGGAAGTGTGAATCCCCACTTTCTAATTCCAAAGCTTCGCTCGTTAGATGTTTCATTCATGTACATTTCCCATCTAGCGGGAAGTTGACTAGTGATTCTGTCAAACCATTCAGGGCGGTAAATTCAGCAATGAGAATCGTCGATTTCTATCCCGGGACAACCTTCCAAGGGAAATAAGACATATCGCCTTGCACTTCATATCTTGAGGCATAACAAACAATGGTACGCCATTCATTCTCGTTGCCGAAAGCATTCCGTGCTGCAGGAAGTTTCTTACAGAGGTTGTCGATGATTCTCATTCGGGTGTAGTATCCAACACTGGATCAACTTCCATATGATTAATGGTCGGAGTTCATAGTGTCTTAATTGGGATCATCTCTATCTTTTCTAGATTGTCGGAACCTTCTAACTTGGTCAGATTATATGCCTTCTGACCTTCTATGTGCGGAATATGAGGCATGTTGTAACATTCCAATCCACCCAACAGCTCTTCTACTGGTTCTAGGTAAGCAGCGAGTTGTGGTTTCTTCGACTGGAATACCTTTCGTGCCGCCCTTCGGGGTTATCTGCAAAACTCCGGCGTTGGATCGTCGATCATTTCTTGCACCATCTGTATACAGTTTCCAGATGCTTGATTTCGTCTTTCATTCCGAGGGGCCATTTTCTTCATCTAACATATCCTCTTCGGGAATGGTACATTCAGCGATGAAGTTGGCTAATGCTTGCCCCCGTACGGACTTCTTTAGGAGGGAATTGAGATCAAACTAGTTCAGCTCTATGTTCCGTTTGAGCAACTTTCCAGATGCCTCAGGTCGCTGCGGGCCCGTCGTAGCGGCTAATGTGTGTGTATCACAATAGGATGAACTAGGAAGTAGCGGGGGGCTTTCTCAGAACAATCAGCAAGCTGTAGACAAGCTTTTCAATCTTTGGGTAGTTGCTTTCTACGGCTACCTTCTTGCTCACATTATAGGCTACTTTCTGGACCCTATCCTTCTTACCTGCAAGTGGTGCCAACTTTCCTGCCAAGTATCAGACAACTTTAATTCTTTGTTGTTCATGGATGTTTAGGATCGTCGCAATTTGATCAGGGTTGATTTTTATCCTGTGTAAGCTAACTATGAGGCCAAGAAGCTTTCGTGGGCTTTCAAGGCAGATGCTTTCCCTAGACTGAGCATACACCTTATTTGCTGTAGAAAGCAAGTAAGTTCCCTTGTTCGGAAGAGGTCTATATGGGATCCGATTTCAAAACCTTAGTCAGATTGGCGTCGACAGTCGGAACACGTGCAGTTGCGTCCTTAGATGTTACCCTTCTGCATCCCGAATCACCATCCTCTCTGGGATCTATGTCTTCGAGCAGATCATCGGGTAATTCCTTTTTTGATGCTCCCTTTATTCGCAATATTGACGCCTCCTTCACACTCCATTTCATATGGAGGGGAAGCGTCTTTGAGTTTCACGCCATCTATGTTGCATAGCATATTCTATCTAGCCAAATAATCGGCTTCACCCATAACTTGGTCACCATAGACCATTCCCGCTCTATCTTCGGTTGTGATATTTAGCAGTAGACACTAGGGTGCAATGCAGGCTCTAAATTCTATTGGAGCGGGTCTATTTGGACCTTGGTCAGATAAGCTTGAATACGATAGCATAGCTTGTGAGGTACTTTGATCTCAAAATCTTATCTCTTGACCAAGGTCATATGGTGGCTGGTGAGCAGTCAAGTTGCTATCATCCAGACAAGGATCCATATGTCCAATCATGGCCTGCGGTGGTTCAATTGGTATCTGACTCTGGGAACCAAAGTGTGTTGATCTAACCCTTAGTCGATGGAAACCAATCTCCCTTGATGCGGTTGACGAAAAATAAGCATTTCAAAGTTTAGCCAAGCTATTCAGGGAGCAAACCATAGAACATTTGTCTTTCATTACATCATTCAAGTGGAGGGTTACTTTGTAGTGCTAGGATCCTTATTTGCTATCGGACATCACATCATTGAGAATCATGGTCATTGGGATCTTCTGAGTCATCTTCAGAATAGTGTCCAAATTGTTTTATGTTAATGGCATCTGAGACTTCATCAGTTGGACAGGTTTAAGTCATGTAAACTAGGTGATCACTACTCGTTCAGGAACATCATCAGTTGCATTGGTGATATCTATACACCATCGGGGCTCTGGGGGAGGAGGCTGTTATGATACAATCACTATCTCGTATACCGCCATAGCCCACATGCCGAATCTTTTCAATAGCTTCTCACATTGAATAACATCAATAAATAAGTGTGATGGCTCTAGGAAGAATTCCCGTCGTTGCCAATTTGCTGTCGATTTCCTCAGACTATCTACTGAATCTCGGTTGATAAGCCTTAATGATTATTGCAGGACAAAAACGTACTCCGAGCCGAAGGCAAGCCGTGCTCCGAGCCGAAGGCGAGGCTGTCAGCGGGTTCGGGTCTCAGCGCCGGTGGGGGTCCGGGGCCCCACAGTCCCGGTGGCGATTTTCTGAAATGATCTGAAAATTATATTTTTTTTTCCAAAAATTATCACTTTTCTAGATCGGGTCGTGACCCTTGTTCGTCGTCATTTTTCTGGGTCATGGTTCGCTCACTTGCTCCAGGTCGGGTCGTAGAGGTCACTACGAGTCGGTTCGTGATGTATTGAGTTGCTCGTGAATCAGATATATCTCCGGATCGCCATTGTCTTCAGGTTCGTGGTTCGCAAGTCCATCCGGTTCGTGGTCCAGCTTGGCAATCGGGATCATGTGTCGCGGCTTGTTTTTAGATCAGTTCATGAGCGTGCCATCTCTACCCATGGACCACGAGTCTATACCCACGAGCCTCTTTTAACTCTAAAGCATCTTCAGGTCACTGTAGCCCTGCGGATCGTGATAACATCAATGGGTCGGGTCGCGATCCCCCTGCGAGCCGCAAGACGCGAGCCGGTCACCTACTACTGCGTGTTATCTATTCATCCTTCATTTGGTCGTGAAGCTTGCGATTTCTTTGCTTTCTTCGGAGACACAAAGTTCTGATTTTCTCAAATCAACGAAATCTTCAAAAAACGGTTGAAACACGAATTGTTTTCTTTGAACTTTCAAATCCAAACAGTAGAATAGCAATCCGATAGACTGAGAATTCAATTCTCAGTGAAAGCACCAAAATGTTAGACCAAAAAATGGTCCTAACACCCAAATTGTCGTATTTAGAGCATAGGACATGAAGAAATAACTGAAAAATAAGAGAAAAAGCAAGACAACAAGATTTTTATAGTGGTTCAGTGTTAACGAGCCTGCGTCCACTTCATATTTTCTCATTTCATTCACTGATTACAATTACAATGAATATTGTCTCTCAGTCACTTGAATCTAATGAATAATTCTCTCTGATTTCATTGATTTTATTGAGAAAGATGGTGGTTATTCATGGAGAAGTATTGGTCATGGCAGCCATGGACAAGGAAGTGCCAAAAGTCCCCTGAAAATGCCCTTTGGAGGTGTATTTATAGTTGTAGGAGAGCCCATATGTTGATCAGTTCGTGGTAGGACACGTGGCACCCGATCCGGGAAAGTGGGAGCAATCATAGCCTCGAGAATAAGTCAAAATCTACATGCATAGTAGTGGCTCCAGGTCGCGGTTTGTGGTCACGGTTCATGAGCCGGGGTGGTGAGCTGGTAATGGTCGTGATGGGGATGGTCAGCATGTATGGTCATGAACCGACCCCATGGGGTGGTCACGATCCGACCCCAAGGGGTGGTCACGATCCGCCCCCATGGGGTGGTCACGATCCGCCCCCAGGGGGTGCTCACGAACCGGTCTTCAAAAATGCCAAAATCCATGTTTTTCATATTTCTGCATGCGTTCACGGAGACAGACATAACTTCCAAACCGTAAGGCCGATTGGACCAAACGAAAGCTCTACTTGAAGCTAATTCAGAGGGCTACAAGTATTTGATGTGTTTAGATCCAAATGAGGTCGTTTGATAGGGGTTTTGGTCCAGTTTATACTGATGTTGTGATTTTAACCAAACTTCCCTGTGTCTTTTGATGATGCTTCCAATGCCGGAGAGTGATGTTATCCAGAGATTCCATATGTGACGGCATTTGCCAAAAAGCGTGTTAACATGATATTTTCTTTAGGTAGCCTGGTCACAAAGCAGGCTAACAATGTCCCACTGATTCTTCAATTACTGATTTAAAAAAGATACTTTGTTTGGTTTCTTGTTTCCCTGTATTCATTACATATTTAACGTTGCCTTAACGTTTTTGTTTGGTTATGTTTACTTGAAACTTAAAAGATGCTTCACCCTTCGTTGATAAGTACAAACACTTGAATACAGATTCCGTATATCTGGGTTTCAAATTTGGTTACCTGTATTGTTTTCAGGAAAATAGTAATAATAATAATTCATGCAATATTTAAAATACATATGATACCCAATTTTGAATGCAGGCATATAAGTGAAGTTATCTACCTTGGATTGTCGAACCCATCCTTGTTTGGTTTAAACTTGTATACACATATATATGACTAATTATGCATATATATATATATATATATGTTTGTACTCATATTTGAATGCTTATTGGTACACATCACTTTGTGGATATAAACAGGCCTCACTTATATGTACCCATGTTGTCATACCCTGATTAAGACTTAGAATAAATGGTTGTAAGTCAACACCCGGAATCTCCTTTACTGATTGATATTTAACTCTAATAGATGCACATATGGATTGTTATGTACTTATCATTAAAAAGGGTAGTTAGATTATGTTTTGAGGATTGAACCACCTGAAAATGAATAACAAGATCCTAGAACAAAGATTAGCAATAGTAGTGAACATATTGAGAGTAAATATTGTTTCCTACTATCTAGTTACATGCATTGAATCATGTCCATGCTCCTGTTCATTTAGATTATTATTTTTAGTTGCATGCATGAAATTTGTATATTCAGTATACTTTTGGAATGTACTTTTATGTGGGAACCTTTCCTTATTGCACTGTTATGTTGGGACTAAACCCACTATTATCTTATATTGCCCTTGTTACTTTATTTTTGCAAACCTAGAGCTCACTAATGTGTTGGGCTATTATGGCCTTCGGCAAATTAGCCCCGCCTTGGTTGAAACCCGAAACTCACCATGTTCATATATTTGGTTGTCTTGTTATCATGTAAAATGGTTGTTCATTGTAAATGCCGGTTGCAAATGGAGAATACATTGCCTTGTTAAACATGCTACCTAGAGATCATTGCAAGGCTGCCTTTACATTTTATATACAGTTTATATGCAGTTATATACCACCATGGTGACTTGGTAGTTTATGTACAATTTATATACTTGTTGTTTTCAACTTGACTGGATAAACTTGACACTACTTATCTTCATGATTGTTTTAGTCTAGTGTTGCCTAATGTTATCCCACATGTACGAATTGTATGCATATTACTGTGCTAGTTATAATTCGCTCCTGTCTATACATGCACAAATAAACTTCCATGTTCCCTTTTTTTCCTCATGTGGTCAGTATACTAGTGTGTCCGGAACATTTTGCACCACTTGGACTTATCCATACTTTGATTCCATTGATGAAGTCATTTTCATAGGAGAAATTAGGTTGTTTCAAAAATGATTTCTTGCAAAATTCTTTTATGTCGACTTTAAGAACATGCAAAAAAATTATTCCTTGATTTCTGCTATTGCACGCTTTTCCTATGAGGCATTTTCCCAAGTCAAAGATTGCTCCATTTCCATTTTTGAGTTGACTGCATTGTGCATGTGTATATATGGTTGTGTGACTGCATATGTATATGATTGTGTGGACTGCATTGTGTGTGTGTTCATGATTGTGTGATTGCATATGTGCATGTGAACATATGATTGTGTGGACTACATTGTGCGTGTGTGGGTGGATGCGCGTGTTTATGTATAAACACTTGTGTTGAATAGAATTTAGTAGCCAATATTACTCCATTGTAGTTACTGTCATATATTGAACACTTTGGCCATTTTCAGTTATTGTCATATATTGAATACTTTGGTTATTTTCTAGTTACTGACATATACTGATGAGGCATTTGCTATTCTCTACGCCTTGCACTAGGATATGGTTGCCATTGAAATTTTGTTTCTAGCTGTATACATTAGTCATTCCTTCTGGTCAAGACCCATAAACTGTCTCGTACCCCGTTGTGAACACATATATATATATATATATATATATATATACATATACACCCCGGTATGTGTATATATAAGTCACCGGTAACGTATATATGTTTTTAATACATATATGTGGTGGCCATTGTGCACATATATATACCACTGTATGTGTGTATATATGTCATCAGCATACGTATATATATATATATATATATCCATATGTTGTCCTATCTTGGTTCGTCCCAAGTTGCTATAATACATCTTATCAATTTTCCGTGAGATTGGCTATTATATTTCAGTTACATTAAAGTTAATTTACTTGAGCTATGATTAATCCTGACTCGAGTGTTTTATGTTTTTTTTACATGGAACGCTCGGGTCAAACCCGAGTAGTACAGATTTTAAAGATCATAGTTTAGGATTCGAAGATTGCCGAAGCTGGGGATCCGAAGAAGGCACACTCTGATTATTTTAAAACATTAATATTTTCCTTTATTCAACTATATTTTATATTTCGCTGTACAGAAAGATTTGTATCAAAAAATCTGATTTATAAATAAAAGTTTATTTCACTATTCAATACCGTGTTATTTATTTATTCTGTGTTTTCTGTGTTGATTCTGTTTTTTTTAAACTTTGTAAGCTAAATAACGATCCTTCGTTTTGGAACGTTTTAAGTTGGTTTAATTACCAACTTGAAGTGGTCAAAATGGCGGGACGTTACAGAAGTGATCAAAAATATCACATGTCATAATTTTTCATCAGTTAATGGAAACTCTTAGATATGTTCATTGTTAACTTTGTTGGAGTGATTACTCCTTCCAAGATGAACCCAGATATGTAATGGTGATCGCTAATACACGGTATACAAGTATAACTCTTGTACACGGTGATAAAAAGTTGGCAGTTTTGATGATTTATCTGTATAATACACGGTATGCGAGTAGAAGAGTTCTAAAGTGAAATTCATATAAAGTTGATGTAATTTTATAACCGACATAATTTTCTCTCCTGCAATGTGGCCTAATTGTTTTCTGCCTTCCATATAATCCTTTCTTTTTTATTGAGCAGCTTATAATTGTTTAGTTTCTAACATAATTTCTCTGTGATATGTTTATTTTATGCGAAAGGATGCTGATTCAAGTGAGTCATACGTTCTGTCAGCAATTAATTACTGTTGCGAGACTTGAAAATATATCTCTAAATTTTCTAGTAACAGATCGGTTCAAATATTACCAGTTCGGGGTTCAGGTATAACAATTGTACTTGATTATGATATGCATAAAGTTATACAGTTTTAACTAATCACTGAATCATGCAGTCACTTAATGTGGATGAAAAATGGAATGGAGCTCCATTTGCATCAACTTTATGAGGAAGTCATTTACACGATCATGGATCCAAGTCTTATTTTTAATTATTATGATTCTTTGATCACCATCTATGGCATTCTTTTATAAAGGTCTTTTTTTTACTTATTATTTTCTTGTATGCACTACTGTATACATTTACAGTTCAAATTCTAATTGTTTGGTTTGCTCGATTTCATGTACCTGTTGTGAATAACAAAGTTATAGAGATAAATGGGATTCTTCTTGCTCATGCATTTGTAACATTTCTTTAATTGATTATAAAATGTGCGCGGTATTATTCATTGTACAAGTTTGGATAACTGACATAATTTTATGTTATACCCCATGAATATTTTCTAACATTCCATATACTAATACTGACTATGTAACAGGAAGCTATGTTTATATATGCTCCGTCTATTCTAAGTAAATATAAGTCTTTACAGGATAGATAACAGGCATGCACACTTGGACTCTCCTTAGTTCTTCATTGTGATAAATTTTATTGTAAATATTAACCATGAAAATGTATGGTTTTGCACACTTGGACACTTATGTATGTTGTTGATGTTTGAATGTGTATGTATGTTGTGGATGTTTGAATGTGTATGTATCTTGTGGATCTTTGAATGTGTACGTATTTTTTAGTTGTTTATTTATGTTATGTTCAAATTGTATGTGTTTGATTGAATGTGTATGTGTCTAGAATGTTGATACAAATTGAGAACAAATGGTGGTGGAAAAAAACGCCGCGGAATATTATTTTTATTTGTAGCATTTAAAAACCGCTACAAATCAATGGTTAAAGTAATGAGGAAACTATGCAGTGACGTTCGCTTAACGCTACAAAAAAGATAAATGACCGCCACTAAAAATTATATCGTAGTAAGGAACATTTTCGGTGGCGTTGTATTGACGCTGCAAAAATAACATTCGTAACATTTTAAGAACACTATAAAAAACTAGTATTTAGTGGCGTTATAAAAAGTGCAACTAATACTCACTAATTTTTAGTGGCATTTTTTCTCGTACCGATTATCTAAACGCTACCAAAAATGTTTGGTAGCGGTTTCTGAAAGCTACAAAAAATCATTTTTCTTGTAGTGTCATTATTCCAATTTATTAAATGTTGGTTTAATTGATTGATTTTTTCTTTATTTGAATATCTTTGTCCCCAAATGTGTATAAGTGTATACACACAATTTCAAATTAAATTGGAATATTATTTTCATGCTAATCCATAATTAATATATTCCAGATGTATATATATTCTGTTTAAATTTAAAACCTTGTGCGTTAATATTTACGTACAACTTGTTTTATTAATATCTTTTACATACAGACTTTGTTTTCAGTAAATAAAATATGAAAATGGATCAGAATCTCGCCACGAACGCAATAGCAATACTTTCGTAGCTCAATTCCTAGTAGTTCAAAATTCTATTTTTAGCCCATTATCTTATTATTGATGATTATTACTAAATTATCTCATGTTAATTACGGGATTTTTACAGGGTGTTACATTTTCCCTACCCCCTTATTAGATATTTCGTCCTGAAATATTTTGAGGGGCGAAGAACACAACTCACTCTAAGTTATTTTATTTTATAACATCCATAACTCATAGTGATTATGCACTACAGACTTGCTAATAATGAGCTTACTCCTAACGTGTATGTGAAATAAGTGATGCAATATGTATGCAAAACATCTTAATATGTATATAGTTCTTTACGAGTGCACAATGCATTTGTGTTGCAAACATCTCCTATCATCCAATCTAGCAATTACAATGCAACCAAAAACGGAAATTTGCGAGGAAATATTTACCTGAGAAAAGCTCTGGATGAGTTAGCCTATTCTTCTCATTAGTTTCCCTGGTGCTTTCCGCAAGGTTATCTTCCCATTGAACTCGGACTAGGCGAATAGATTTGTTGTGGAGTTATTTGATTCTGTGCTCCACAATCTTTGCGGGGCATGGGGCATCCAGGACTCCAACTTGAAGCCCCTTAAGTCCCCTAATATAATTAAGCTTGAGTCTGTCGACTGAATCATGAAGGCATTTGACAAGATGAGAAACATGGAAAATGATATGGAGCCCCTATAAATGCTTTGGGAGATCCACACAATAAGCCATCTTCCCAATTCTACTTATGATCCTAAAAGGCCCAATAAACCTAGGAGCCAACTTCTTAGTCTTCCCAAACCGAACTGTCTTCTTGAGGAGGGAAACTTTAACAAACACCAAATCTCCAACATCAAATTCTAGTTCCTTCCTCCTCCTATCTACGTATGACTTCTATCGATCCTAGGCAGCCTTCATTCTCTACCGAATCAAAGTGATGATCTTCGTTGACTCACAGATAAGGTCTGATCCGAGTAAAATCTTCTCGGTAGTTTCCTACTAACAAGTAGGTGATTTGCATGGCCGCCCATACAAAGCTTCATAAAGGGTCATACCAATCGTCGCTTGGTAATTGTTGTTATACGAAAACTCTACCAAAGGCAAGTGCTGCTTCCATGCTCCTTCGAAGTCGACATGCAGGCTCTAAGCAGATCCTTTAGAACTCTGTCGACTCTCTCGGTCCGACTATCATCTTATGGGTGATAGGTTGTACTTAAATTCATCGTAGTTCCCAAAGCTTCTTGAAGGCTCTTCCAAAACTCACTAGTGAATAACGGATCTTTGTCACTAACTATATTAGTCGGAATCCCATGGAATCTAATAATTTCTTTAACATATAACTGGGCTAATTAAGTACCAGCCCGACTCTTCTTGATTGGAATAAAATAGGCACTCTTCGTTAACCGATCCACTATGACCCAAATGGCCTTATTTCCTTTTTTATTCCTCGGAAGCCCATTAATAAAATCCATAGAAATGTGTTCCCAATTCCAAGTGGGAATATCTAATGGTAGCAACAACGCTCCAGGCTTTTCTTGCTTCACCATCACGCGTTGACAAGTTAAGCATCTAAAAACAAACTATGCAACGTCTCTTTTCATTCCTTCCCAATAAAATCTTCTCTTTATGTCTCTAAACATTTTGTCACATCCAGGGTGTATAGCCTTCCTAGACATATGACACTCCTCGAGAATCTCCTTCATAAGGTCCACACTCCTAGGGACACAAAATCGATTATCTCTCCTTAAACTACCACTACCATCCATAAAATATCTACTAGAATGAGGGAAAGATTCCCCTTAGAAACCTTTTCCTTTAATACCCTCAACTCATCATCATGGTCTTGCTCATTCTTGATTCTTTCCATCAAAACTAGTCTTACCTCCATAGCTTCAAGAAATCCTTAAGCTTCCTCCAATAGTGGTTGCAAATTGAAACTATAGATAAACTCTAACTGTCTCCACACGGTGATTGTACTAAGGGCAGCATGCTTTCGACTTAGAGTGTCGGCCACGATGTTACCCTTCCCAGGGGCATACTGAATGACAAAATCAAAAGATGCTAGGCATGCCATCCATCTCTACTATTTAAGGTTTAGATTTCGCTGAGAAAACAAACATTTAAGAGACTTATGATCCATGAACAGTTTAAACTTTTCTCCTAAAAGATATTGTCTCCATATCTTAAGGGAAAAACTGTTGGTGCTAACTCTAAGCCGTGGAAGGGTTATCTTTTCTCGTGATCCTTAGGTTGTCTACTTGCGTAGGAAACTACTCTACCCTCTTGCATAAGTATCGCTCCTAAACCCAGTCCCATATGCATCCGTAAAAACTGTGAACATGTTCGTTCCATCTAAGATAATCAGAATAGGTGCACTAGTGAGAGATTTCTTCAATCTCTTAAAGGCAATTCCACATTTCTCACTCTACACAAACTTATGTTCCTTTTTCATCAACTGGGTTAGAAAGGTTGCAATCCTTGCGAAGTCCTTGATGAATTTTCGATAGTAGCTTGCTAACCTGAGAAAACCACTAACTTTCGTTTGCATAATGAGGTATCCTCCACTCTTAGATAGCTTCTACCTTGGCGGTATCTACCGCTAATCCTTTCCCTAAAACAATATGCCCTAGAAACTTGACTTCTCTCTTCCAAAAGTGACATTTCGAGAATTTGGCCTTAAGTTGGTTCTCCCTCAGGATTCCTAGGACCTTTCTCAAACGATCCTCATATTCCTTAGAGACCTTGGAATAGATAAGGATCTCATCCACAAATACTACCACAATCTTGTTGAGTATTCCCTTAAATACTTTACTCGTAAGGTCTATAAAGAAAGTGTGGGCATTAGTCATACCAAAAGTCATAACCTCCCACTTAAACAATCCATCTGGCATCCTAAATGTTGTCTTGGGCTTACTCTCATCCGAAATCCTTAACTGTTGAAGTCGGATGGCCATATCTAACTGAAAAAATATTTTGGCTCCTCCCAAATGGTCAAACAAACCATCAATCCTTGGCAATGGGTATCTGTTCTTCTTAGTAAATTTATTAAGTTCCCTATAATCCACACATACTCTCAAAGACCCATCATAATTTATGGCAAATACTACTAGTGGACCCCACTCAAAAGTACTCCATTGAATAAACCCTTTCTGCAATAATTTTGAGATTTTTCTATTAAGTTGTCCCTTTCCGTAGGAGCCATGTGCCTTAAAGGCAATGTTACAGGCCTCGCTTCCTTCTCGAGGTCTAGTATAAATGTTATTTCTTGGTGGGTGTGTGTCCTATCACCTCCTAAAAAACATCAAAAAACTCGCATACAATCGGCACTGAAGATGGTCCTTCTAAATCAGAAGATAAGGAAAATAAGGCTGAATCTCTACTCCTTGTCCTATAATGAATCTTTAAGCTGCAGCCTCCATGACTTCTCAAGCAAACTATCCTTTTATCACATCTAAGGACGACCCCATAAAATGATAGCCAGTCTATTCCTAAAATGAGACTATACCCCTCTAACTAAGTACGTATGCATCACGACATCACCGATGTCCAATACTAAATCTTTACACACAAACGAAAGTCACATCGTCCCTTTGATAGAGTTAGACACCTCTATCAAATGGCTAGTAAAGGATAAGGGAAGTTTCAAAGAACCGATAACATTCCTAAGAAGCGGGTGGCTCCCGAATCAAATAGGGTACTCAAAGAAATTTCTAGGATAGAAATTATACCTTCCAACGCAGGTTGCCCTTGATCTCCAGGGAATGACTTCTAATCAGCACTGCCTCCAAGGCATAGTTTTGACCACTCTGCACTACTCTAGGCTTAAGGCAGTTCCTTGCCAAGTGCCTATCCTCATGACAGTTAAATAATTTCCCTTTGAATTCTGACTATGTTAAGTCCATTCTCCAGTCCTTCGCCTCATGCCCTTTCTTGTTGCACCTTTAACATGCCTTAGCCTCCTTCTTGAACTTTCCTCCCTTTTTCTTCTTAAGCAAAAATCTTGTTTCTTGTACTTCCCAACATTAGAAGCATCTTCTTCCTTATCAATCTTAACTTCCTTAACCTCCTCGGCTGAATATAGAATGGTCGCCTCAACAAGGGCTTCAAATATTGCTCCAAACGCCACTTGAGTCAAAAACATTTCCCTAAACTGAGAATTCTATTCTTTAACAAATCTAATGGATTTATCCATAGGGGTGTCCATTAACCCTCTACCAAACTTGGATAATTCTGTAAATTTTGCCGCATACTACTTCAAATCCAACTCTCCTTGCTTCAACTGAATGAACTTTTCTAGCTATAGGCTCATCTCAGCATTAGGTAAGAATTTATTCTCAAAGTGCCTAAACTCTCCCCAAGTAAACACTCTACCCATATTCTCTTGTGAAATCATGTTCCACCATTCAAGCGCCTTTCCCTTCAAATGCCAAGCTGCTACCCTACGGTTAAGTTGATCGTCCCATCTGGTAGCCTCAACGATCCTTTCACACTCGGTTATCTATGCTTTGGCTTCAAGGAAACTCTTAGTTCCCGAAAAAACAGATTCCTTCCTAAACTCACAAAAACTTTGCAAAGAAGAGGGAAGTTGAGGGCCCTTTCAGCAGGATGAGCTACTGGTTCTACTGGGACGGGATTGGCAGTAGGGACTTGTTCCACAGTTCTATGGTATTATTGGAACCATTCAGTAAAGTACCAAAGCCCTATGGCGGAACCTTAGCCGCTTAAGACCTCATCCCTAATGCCATCGTTATATATATAAATTTTCCTTGTAGGGTGAGAAATAGTAACAGTCACTTAATACATGGTTTAGGTAGGAACACAGTTTTCATTTAAGACCTCTCGGCAGACTATCTTGTTACTATCTAGATGTCCCTACGGGTGAACTCCTAGTCACGTAATACTTCCCTTAGACGGTGGTTCCTTTAGGCCAATTATATAAACCGTCCCTAGGTCAGCCCTGACTATGCCCTTAGATAAGAAGTGAATATTGCTCTACCCTACTCATACGTCGTCTTATCGGACCATTTAACACCCTATAAGAGAAAGGCGGACCCAATGACCATTTAAGACTTTTATAAGGGCGATTCCTATGACTTGGGTCCTAAACCGAGGAGTGAACCTTAGGAATGAACCTAGTCCTAACTACTTAATACCCAACAAGGTAGGTCGACCACTTAATACCTTCTCAAGACAGACCCACTTCACGCAAATACACACACACACACACACTTACTCTAGACATCTCACATTAACCAGACCACTAGAAGATGTTGGATTTGCCAGGCAGTTCTGGGCAGGCTTGTGACGACCCGCCCCGCACCAGCCAATATTTCCAATAAAAGTGCGTTGTGCCGATGACCAACCAGCACGGGATGGTTGCCAAAGAAAAGAAAAGAAGGGAATTTGAACTAGAAAGGAACCTGTAGAATGTCTCACAGCGCATGGAATAAAATATAATGATAACATACTTGACATATAACAGGCGAGACAGTGCATAAGCTGAAAACTAAACCATGATAGCAGCGGAAAACTCAAAATACAGCTTATGTTCCACACCATCATTATTACAAATTTTCAAACTGTCTCTAAGACAAATAAGAAAGGTACACTACTAATGCCCAAAGTAGTGACTAGCAGCGACACAGGGAGAATATCCATATATATCATACGTGGGAGCCTCCTGCTCGTCTCTGGTACAACTACTCGTGCATACTACCTAACCTGTCTCTAGCCTGCCCGTTTAAGAGCACTCAGAGTAATAAGAAGAGACATAAAACTCTGGGTCAGACAAAAGTCTGGTATGAGCGATAAGCAGCAAAACAGAACAATAACAGGTATACTAAACCATACCTGAACCTGGACCTACAACCAAAGAGTTAGCACAACAGGATGTACAATACTCTAAGGTGACACTAACATATGGTGTAAAGATACGGGGGAGGGGTGTGCATGTCATAATGATGTCAAACAATCAAGCATAGCAACCATCCTCACATCTCTCACTCAGTGTGTAAAGCATAAGATATCCATCGCTTTGATCACCCATATCCTTGCTATGATCACTCTGCCCCATGAAGTCATGGCGACTCCACTGCACTGATCCATAGCCACTAGTCCTTGCTATGTCCACTCTGGCCCCATGAAGTCATAACGACTCCATTGCACTGGCTCATAGCCATGCTACGATCACTCTGCCCCATGGAGTAATAACTACCCCCACTGCACTGATCCGTAGCCTAACAATCGTCTCTAGGTGGTGAATCAAAGCTATGGACGTCGAAAACTCCTTAGCACACATCCCGCAACAAAGCCCAGCTCATGAAGTTAACTCATTGGTTCCCAACTGGATCCTGAGTTCTACTTCCCATTTGGACTACCTTTGCATCTCGGGTTTTGGTTGAATTGGAGTTGGTCTTCAGAAGATTCATCACGTAGAAGTAATGGAAGTTCAATTCGGCTCGGTCCAATCTGCTTCGGTCGGTTCAGTTCGAATACATCGTACCCAGGCTTCCCGTTCGGTTCGGTGCTCCACTTCATGATGGTTCGGTTTAGTCGTCTCCATCCGGTTCGGTTCGGCTATGTCGAACCGATCCAGTTACTCCATCCCTCTCGGGTTGATCCGATCCCTCTCCTTAGTTCCAGTCTGATCCCACGTCCCTCGTCTTCATCTGATCCGATCCCCATGCTAAACCCCGACCCGATCCCTGACCCAACTTCAACTCTATGTAGGTGGCCTTCCTTCTAGCCAAGCCTCCTATGATGCCAAGTTCCGATCCGAATCGAATTTCCTTGCCCAGTTCTCCTATCTGATCCGAGCCCTATATCCGATCCGAAATCCTGCACATTTTCCTACAACTTTTCCAGTGACTGTTTTACGCCATTCGATGGCGTTTTCGACCAATCTAACTTTTCTAATCAATCACAAAGCATACCATACAGTCATAGCAACATGTATAATCATCCACAAACACCATAACAACAATATGATATGTTAAAATGGATCAAACATACCCAAAAACCCTTGTTTTTCCCTTAGTCCCCCTTAATCTTGTTTAAGCATACAATTAGCAAAATTTATCCAAACTAACCCAAATTTTTATCAGAGCCATAAAACAATATTTTAGAATTTTACAAATTTTTCCAGATTTTTCTGAGTTATAATTTCGTAATTAACACTAATTACCCCTAATCAACCGTAATTAGTGTAAAACAATGCAAATCACTCACCTTAGCCACAAATAAACTCGGATCTGAAACTTTTGGATAAAATGGCTCGGATTCCAATACACTCCAGCAGCTCTACCTCGATTTTTGTGTTAATCCGCTTGGATTTGATGTAGATTTGGCTTAATTAGCGATTAGAAGGTGATTTATGGTGTTTGAGCAAGTGGAGGCCATTGCTAGGGTTCAAAGGTTGTAAGTGGCGGCTAAGAAATGAAATAAAAACTGATTTACTAACTCATCTCAGCCCTCCCATAACCCTAATCCCGAAATAGGTTATGGGCCCTCTTGCTAATCACCCTAATTAGGCCCGGTTAAGCTGTTTTTCACCTTCTAAACCTTGTTTCAGCCATCTCCTAAACGGTGAGTCCGTTTGGCTAATGTGACCACTCTACGAGATTGTAAACTATCATCTGAATCCAATGGAAGTGGTTTCAGGTCAAAACTCCCTATCAATCAAAAGTTATGGCCGAAACAAGATCAGTTAGGGGCAAAACGGTCATTTAAAAATTGGCAAAAATCATGAACATGGGAAATGACCCCAATAGTTGTCTCCCAAAGTTACATGGCTATACGACTTCGTATGTGAAAGAAATAAATATTCTACAATCCTTCGATGTGTAGAATGCGGTTCGATACATTCTCTCCCCTTAAGAAATTTCGCCCCCGAAATTCCTTAACTAAGAAACAAGCAAAGGATCCTGCGTGCCTACCGACCATTCACAACAATCAAACATACAAAAACAAACAAACAAGTCTATCCTAGCATGCGGATAACTAAGTCGCAATTAAAATCTTATCAGGCAAAGAATTCTGGATATGTCTTCTTAATGCTCTCCTCTGTCTCCCAAGTACAGTCATTCTCATCCTCGCCCCACTGAACCTTGACTAGATTCACCACTTTCCTTCGAAGTTGCTTCGTATCGTGCTCGACAATACGAATTGGCTTGCGGTTCCCAACCGCCTCGGGTTCTACTTCGATATCATCCAACTGATCAGTGAAATAGTCATATCGGGGTCATGCACGAATTTCCTTAACTGGGAAACATGAAATACGTTATGAACTCCTTCCATCTTCTCTGGTAATTCAACTTTATATGCCAAATTACCAACTTGCTATAGAACTGGGAACGGACCAACAAATCTTGGTGTTAACTTGCCTCTCCTACCAAATCGCATCATGCTGTTTAACGGAGAAATCTTGACAAATACCAAGTCACCAATGGAGAATTTTAAATCTTTTCTCCTCTTATCAGCATAACTCTTCTGCCTATCTTGGGCAGCCTTCATTCATTATCGGATAACCTTGATCTTATCTAAGGTTTCTCTTATCACATCTGGCTGAAGCACAAATTTCTCACCGGTTTCTAACCAACATGACGGTGAGTTGCACGATCTTCCGTACAAAGCTTCATATGGAGCCATACCAATACTGGATTGATAACTACTATTATATGAAAACTCTACTAGATGTGGTCATCCCATGATCCACCAAAATCCAATATGCAAGCTCTCAAGAGATCCTCTAATACTCGATTCACCCTCTCTGTCTAACTGTCGGTTTGAGGATGGTACGTGGTACTGAGATGTAATTCTGATCCTAAAGCCTCTTGTAAGCTCTTCCAAAACCCACTAGTAAACAACGGGTCTCGGTCACTCACAATGCTTTTAGGTACTCCATGAATCTCACTACCCACTTCGTATATAGTTCTGCTAACTTAGCTGCCGTTCTATTCGACTTGACGGGTATAAACCTTGCACTCTTGGTCAATCGGTCCACAATCACTCAAATGCTAACATGGCCCGATCTAGTCCTTGGTAACCCATCAATGAAGACTTATTCCCATTTCCATTCTGGAATTTCTAATGGTTGCAACAAACCACTAGGCTTCTTTTGTTTAGCTTTAACTAACTGGCAGTTCATGCACTTGGATTTAAACTTCCCAACGTCTCTTTTCATCCCTTCCCAGTAGTAGGTCTGCTTCATGTCTCGATACATTTTATTACCACCGGGGTGCAAGTCAGTTTTGAGTGATGACATTCTCTAAGCACTTCATCTCTCAATCCATTGACATTGGGTACAACCAGTCTCCCATTCTTTCTAAACCATCCATCTCGATCAAGCCCATACTTGTTCATCTCCTTGTCGATACCCATCTCTAACTTGGAGATGATTTCAGAACCAATCTGCTCAATCAAAGTGGGTCTGATCGTCTAACTTGCTAATACTTCTGGACCCAATTCGTACTTTGGTCTGAATCATACCCAGCAATGTACTCTAGTTGCTTCCATTCTAGAAACATAGCCCCTAAACTGGCATGTCTTCTATTCAATGCATCAGTTATCGCATTGCCCTTTCCTGGTGTATATGCGATATCGAAATCGTAGGAAGCCAAGAATTCTAACCATCTTTGCCGTCGGAGACTTAGATCCTTCTGAGAGAAAAGATACTTTAACGATTTATGATTGGTAAACAACTCGAATCTTTCTCCCAAGAGATAATGTCTCAACATCTTCAATGCGAACACGATCGATGCCAATTCCAAATCATGGGTAGGATATCTTTTCTCATGCGGTTTTAGTTGCCGACTTACATAAGCTACAACCCTACCTCCCTGCATCAATACAACACCCAATCCGGCACCACATGCATCTGTATATACTGTCATATCTTCATTCCCCTTAGGAATGCCTAACACTGGTGCACATGTCAACTTTTCCTTTAGGCTCTTAAATGCATTCTCGCACTTTTCGTCCCAGACGAAAGCTTGATTTTTCTTGGTCAACTGAGTCAACGGTGCCGCTATCTTGGAGAAGTCTTGGATAAACTTAAGATAATATCCAGCCAATCCCAAGAAACTTCTTACGTCTGTTGCATTCTTGGGCGTAGACCAATCTTGTACCGTAGCCACCTTTGCAGGGTCCACAGCAATACCATTCTATGAAACAACGTGGCCCAAGATTCTCACTTCCTTCCCCTAGAAGTGACACTTAGAAAACTTTGCTTTCAATTGGTGTTTTCTCAACACCTCCATCACTATCCTCAGATGTTCCTTGTGTTCTTCCTCTGTCCTCGAATAAACCAAGATATCGTCTACAAACATAAGAACAAACTTATTCAATTGATCCATGAATACCCTATTCATAAGATCCTCAAAATATGTTGGTGCGTTGGTCAACCCAAATGGCATGACCAACCACTCATAGAATCCGGACGGCGTCCGAAAGGCCGTTTTAGCTATACTCTCAGCTTCCACTCTAAGCTGATCAAAAACATGTCGCGAGATCCAACTGGGAGAACACTCTCGTGCCACTCAACTGATCAAACAAATCATCTATCCGCGGTAGAGGATACTTATTCTTCCTCGTCACCTTATTCAACTCGCGGCAGTCCACACATAATCGAAGGGAACCATCTGCCTTGGCAGCAAACACAACTGGTGCTCCCAACTCAGAAACACTTCTTCTGATAAATCCCTTCTTCAACAGATCGCTTACTTGCACCCCGAGCTCTCGTTGCTCCCTTGGTGCCATACGACGAAGTGGCATCACTATAGATCTGGCATCTTTCACTAAATCAATCTGAAACTCAATCTCTCGGTGTGGTGGAAGTCCGGTCACTTCCTCGAAGACGTCCGGATACTGGCCAGCCAAGGGCACATCTGAAAACTCATCATGCGGGATGTCGAGGGAATTTAGAAAAATAGTCATTACCCTATCACTGGGTAGACCACCAAACACTACCCTCTGCCCATCATCCGCTCTAACTGTCGCCAAAAAGCCCTCACAGTCTACCACCACCCCGAACCTTTAGAGCAAATCGACTCCCAAAATAATGCCAAACCCAGTAAAGCCAAAAACAAGCAATCACAAACAAACATGCATCCATGACTCGATAAGACCACATTACAACAAATCATGCTAAGGCTAATTGAACCACCAATCGGGTTCGTCACCGCTAAAGGTCTATCGACTATCTCGGGTTCCAATCCCAACCTATCTACCAGGTCACTAGATATGAAGGAACGGGAAGCTCCGGTATCAAACAATACTCGAACAGGAACATCGTAAACAGAAAGCATACCTTGAATGACGACATTCTTTCCTTTCTCCGCGGCAGTTGGGGCATTCGACGAAGAAGGAACAACATTGATAGCATATGCTTTCACAATCTGCTTTTCTTTAGGGGGTTGCGGACACTTATCCTTGTGATGTCCCACTTGGCTGTAGTTGAAGCACTTCCTGGCCGCTGGCTTCGCTCGACATTATTTAGCATAATGGCCCTTCTTTCCACAGCTAAAGCATTCAACATCTTTCCTACTCTTTTTCTTCTGGTTATCCTTGGTCTGATCCTGCTTTCTCTTATTCTGAGAACCATTCTTGCCTCCACCGCTTGCTTGCGGTTTTGGCTCTTCTGCAAATGCAATCTCAGTCTTCGACTTAGGGTATAGACTCTCTGATCTCAAAGCTTTTCCCATAATCGATTCAAACGTCTCATCGATATGGTTTATAAGACTTTCCCCAAAGTACTGATCTAAGCTTGTTATGAACTTCTCATTCTTCTTCTCGGGAGTGTCAGTTAGAGATAATCCATACTTCGATAAAGTATCGAACTCAGTAATATATTCCGAGACTGCTCTATCATTTTGCTTAAGCTCCAAGAACTTCCTAAACAATTCTAATTTCTGAGCAACTGGGACAAACATATCGCTAAAGCGAGTACTGAAGTGATCCCAAGTAACTTAATCCTCTGGAGTAGCTGCCTTAATAGCATTCCACCAATTCATAGCCCGTCCTTGCAGCTGACGGGATGCTAGCTTTCACTTCGTCGCATCCTCGATATCCAAGTCTTCGAAGATACGCTCACAGCTATCCAACCAATCCTGAACTTCTGTAGCCGATTCTGTTCCATGAAACAGCTTTCCACTAAGACTAGTGTAATCCTTGCATAGCTTGGCGAAATCGGCCCTAGGCGCCTGCACCACTGCACCACCACCATTTGCAGCATTAGGACTGCCCTTTGAACATCCCTAAGCATCTCTCTCATGAGGTCAGTGAACATCGTCATCATATCAGGAGCATTCCCATTATTAGCTCCTCTACCAGTACCCCTAGTATATCGGCTCATCGTTCAATCTGTAAGGAGAAAACGATTAACCATCTCTTCAGTGGTGCCAGTGCAATGCGACTTCATCCTTAAATATACTAATAGTATATATATATAGCTTTCGAAAACCAAAATATCACAAATACGCGCTCTCATATACGTACGATCTCCCACTAGTGTCTTCCCTAGGTTAACTACGCAACCTAGAGCTCTGATACCAAATGTGACAATCCGCACCGCACCAGCCAACATTTCCAATTGTGCCGATGTCCAACCAGCACAGGACGGTCGCCAAAGAAAGGAAAAGAAGGGAATTTAAACTAGCAAGGAACTTGTAGAATGTCTCACAGTGCATTGAATAAAATATAATAATAACATACTTGACATAAAACAGGCGAGACAGTACATAAGCTGAAAACTAAACCATGATAGCAGCGAAAAACTCAAAATACAGCTTATGTTCCACATCATCATTATTACAAATTTTCAAACTGTGTCTAAGAAAAATAAGAAAGGTACACTACTAATGCCGAAAGTAGCGACAAGCAGCGACACAGGGAGAATATCTATATATATCATACGTGGGAGCCTCCTGCTTGTCTCCGGTACAGCTACTCGTGCATACCACCTACCCGTCTCTAGTCTGCCCGTTTAAGAGCACCCAGAGTAATAAGAAGAGACATAAAACTCTGGGTCAGACAAAAGTCTGGTATGAGCGATAAGCAGCAAAACAGAACAATAACAGGTATACTAAACCATACTTGAACCTGGACCTGCAACCAAAGAGTTAGCACAACTGGACGTACAATACTCTAAGGTAACACTAACATATGGTGTAAAGATACGGGGGAGGGGTGTGCATGTCATAATGATGTCAAACAATCAAGCATAGCAACCATCCTCACATCTCTCACTCGGTGCGTAAAGCATACGATAAACACTGCTTTGATAACCCATATCCTTGCTATGATCACTCGGCCCCATGGAGTCATGGCGACTCCACTGCACTGATCTATAGCCACTAGTCTTTGCTATGTCCACTCTGCCCCATGAAATCATAACGACTCCATTGCACTGGCTCATAGCCATGCTACGATCACTCTGCCCCATGGAGTAATAACTACCCCACTGCACTGATCCGTAGCCTAACAATCGTCTCTAGGTGGTGAATCAAAGCTATGGACATCGACAACTCCTTAGCACACGTCCCGCACAACAAAGCCCATCTCATGAAGTTAACTCATTGGTTCCCAACTGGATCCTGAGTTCTACTTCCCAATTGAACTACCTTTGCATCTCGGGTTTTGGTTGAATTGGAGTTGGTCTTCAGAAGAGTCATCACGTAGTAGTAATGGAAGTTCAATTCGGTTCGGTCCAAACTGCTTCAGTTGGTTCGGTTCGAATACATCGTCCCCAGGCTTCCCGTTTGATTCGGTGCTCCACTTCATGATGGTTCGGTTTAGTCGTCTCCATCCGGTTCGGTTCGACTACGTCGAATCAATCCAGTTACTCCAGCCCTCTCGCGTTGATCTGATCCCTCTCCTTAGTTCCAGTCTGATCCCACGTCCCTCATCTTCATCCGATCCGATCCCCATGCTAAACCCCGACCCGATCCCCAACACAACTTCAACTCTATGTAGGTGGCCTTCCTTCTTGCCAAACCTACTATGATGCCAAGTTCCAATCCAAATCGAATTCCCTTGCCCAGTTCTCCTATCCGATTCGAGCCCTATATCTGATCCGATCTGAAACCCTACGCATTTTCCGATAACTTTTCCAGCGACTGTTTTACGCCATTCGACGGCGTTTTCGACCAATCTAACTTTTTTAATCAATCACAAAGCATACCATACAGTCATAGCAACATGTATAATCAATCACAAACACCAAGACAACAATATGATATGTTAAAATGGATCAAACATACCCAAAAACCCTTGTTTTTTCCTTAGTCCCCCTTAATCATGTTTAAGCATACAATTAGCAAAATTTATCCAAATTAACCCAAACTTTTATCAGATCCCTAAAATAATATTTTAGAATTTTACAAATTTTTTCAGATTTTTCTGAGTTATAATTTCGCTAATTAACACTATTTACCCCTAATCAACCGTAATTAGTGCAAAACAATGCAAATCATTCACCTTAGCCACAAATAAACTCATATCTGAAACTTTTGGACTAAATGGTTCGGATTCCAATACACTCTACCTCGATTTTTGTGTTAATCCGCTTTGATTTGATGTATATTTGGCTTAATTAGCGATTAGAAAGTGATTTGGGGTGTTTTAGCAAGTGGAGGCCATTGCTACGGTTCAAAGGTTGTAAGTGGCAGCTAAGAAATGAAATAAAAACTGATTTACTAACTCATCTCAGCCCTCCCATAACCCTAATCCCGAAATGGATTATGGGCCCTCTTGCTAATCACCCTAATTAGGCCCGGTTAAGCTGTTTTTCACCTTCTAAACCTTGTTTCAGGGATATCTCCCAAACGGTGAGTCCGTTTGGCTAGTGTGACCACTCTACGGAATTGTAAACCATCATCTGAATCCAATGAAAGTGGTTTCAAATCAAAACTCCCTACCAATCAAAAGTTATGGCCGAAACAAGATCAACTAGGGGCAAAATGGTCATTTAAAAATTGGCAAAAATCACGAACATAAGAAATGACCCCAATGGTCGTCTCCCAAAGTTACATGGCTATACGACTTCGTATGTAAAAGAAATAAATATTCTACGATCCTTCGATGCGTAGAATGCGAGTCGTTACAAGGCTTCTACAACAAGTTGGGACAAACCTCATATCATAGTGCAATAATTATAATGGCCCATGGTACTTAGACCTCTCACATTAACCAGTCTTACTTGTAGATGTTGGATATGTCGGTCGGCTCTGGCCAGGCTTATACTACAAGTAATGGTTAACCTCGTATCTATGTTTCATTAACTATATCTTAAGGCCATTAACTCTCACACATACATATAAATTCTTGTACGGACATTCAAATTCCTAGTTTAAACATGTGAAAACCTCTGCTTTTGACATTGCTTCAATTTTATATTTATATTCTATACAAAACTTAAGATAATATTGCAAATTATACATTCAAACGAATCTATTTAAAGTAGAAGCTTAAACCTATAAATTTACAGTATACAAATCTCATGTTTTTGACACACAAACATATATGAACACAAAACAAGAATTAAGTGAATCAAAATCCAAAAACTAAGGATTTCCCAACATCCCAAGCCTAGATCTCTACTATCCAAACAACACAAACATAAAAATACAACACTTTTAATTAACAATTCCAATGACAAATAAAATATAAGATTTGAGGAGTTTTACAATTATATTACCATTTAACCCAAATCCCATATAGACAATATTCCAAATCCAAATAACAAAAGATAAGAAATAGAATTTAGATGGTTTCCCCTCACTGTGCTTTGGAAATGAAGTACAACAGAATATGAGTAGAAATAGATTTGGATCTAGCCTTCGCAATCGAGCTCTAATCCTTCTATCTCTCTCTCTATATATATATGTATGTGTATATATATACATATATTTATAAGAATCCAATGAATTAGAATCTTATATGTATACAAAGTAAATTCCAGAATTATCAAACCTACATAAATCTTAGAATTGAGGGGATAGAATTGAGGTTAGATAATTACGAGAGAATAGATCTGGACTTAGCAATGGCAGAAGGACATAACGAAGATGTAAGAATGAAATGAAGAATAGGGTTATGGAGAGGCTAGGAGGATGGTATATATAGTTGCAAGTGTTAATGAAGACCGTAGGATCAATAAGATTAAATTCAAGCAGTCTCTATATGCAATTTATATAAATATGCAATTTTATGAAAACCCTAAAAAAAATGAGCCTTCCCCGCCTGAGATCACCTAGGCCAGTCGAGCTCCCCTCTTGAAGTATGGTTGACCCTTAAAATTGATCTCTAAAATACGATATAAAGAAAAACAATAAACTCGTTGGAAAATCATTATGAATTACCGCTATTGATAAATTAATGTGCAAATGTTTGTAACGTGATGTTAAGAGAGTAAAGTTTAATTGCTTTGGTTTAGAATGTATTTTCGTTGATATGATTGTTATAAGGAAAAGTAGGAAATTCCATAAACTTATTATAATAATTTTTCGATAGTGTTTTTAGTTAAGTATATTTTTTGCAAAAAGTTTCAAAAACTTACATCAAAGTGTTTTTACTAGCCAGTTTTGAAAACCTGTTGCAACGTATTTTCTAAGCTTATATTAAAGTGTTTAACTAATGGTGAAATGTTTTCTAATCTTACATTAATTTTTTTTTGCAAAGTGTTTGTACGAGCTAGTTTGAAAGAAAAAAAAACGTATTTACTTGAGTATTATTTTTTCGAGGAAATTTCAAAACTTATTATAAGTACTATAATTAGCGATATCACTTAAGTACTCTTTTGAAAAGGGTTTACAAAACTTATTATATGTATTTACATAAGTTTTCTTTTTAAAAGAGTTTCCTAAACTTATTATAAGTATTCTTTTTGCAAAAGCGTTTTTAGTTAAGTATACTTTCTGCTTATAGTTTCCAACATTAAACGAATAGGCGAATCGCTAGGGTCAAAGAAGAAGGTAGGAGATATAAGAAATTAACCAATCATAAAATCTCACAATATAATGCAATAATCTATAATATAGAAATGTAATTTTCAAAAAAAATACTAACATTTATTAGAGTACTCTTTCCAACATTAAATGAATAGGCGAATCGTTCGGGTGAAAGAAGAAGGTAGAAGATATAAGAAACTAACCAATCACAGAATCTCACAATACAATGGAATAGTCTATAGTATATAAATAAAAAATTTAAAAGAAATATATGTATACAAACATTGATTAGCGTACAATAGTCAATGCAGTCTTGATAGCTATAACATCCTGTCCTTGCCAAACAATGCAGCATATAATCATCACAGCTGGATTCAAACAATTTACGTATATACGCCCTTGGCCTACGGCTCAAATCCTTAGCTTCAGTGCATCCAAGAGAATCTGAAATATAATCGGTCAGATCCAAGTATTATAAGAAAATAACACCCAGATCAGTCTAGTAATCTAGAGTGAGAAAACTTCATAAACAGGTATCAACCAAACCGATTTAACTTTGAGAATCTCTTTTATAACAAATGGTATATAAACATGAATAATTTTTTACCTTACAATAACTAAAACACTTTTACATCTAAATCAGTGGTATTATAATGATGTCTACGTTTTCAACTAAACATCAATTTAGCTGAAAGGCTTGACCCTCATGTTTCAGTATACTTAGATAATAATCAAAAACGCGAGGCACATATTGGAGAATGGATCACGAGCATGATCAGGTAAGGAACTACCTTCCTATACTGTACCTATAATAAAATTGATCCCTAAAATATGGTATAAAGGAAAACAATAAACTCATCGGAAAATCATTATGGACTATCACTACCGATAAATTAATGAGCAAATGTTTTAACGTGATGTTAAGAGAGAAAAGTTTAATTGTTATGGTTTAGAATGTATTTTCGTTGACATGATTGTTATGAAGAAAAGTAGAAAATTCCATAAACTTAGTATAATAATTTTCAAAAATATTTTTAGTTAAGTATATTTTTTGCAAAAAGTTTCCAAAACTTGCCTCAAAGTATTTTTACTAGCCATTTTTTAAAACTTGTTGCAGAGTATTTTCTAAGCTTATATTATATAGTGTTTAAATATTGGTGAAGTGTTTTCCAATGTTGCATTAAAATGTTTTTAGCAAAGTGTTTGTATGAGCTAGTTTGAAAGCAAAAAAAATGTATTTACTTGAGTATTATTTTTTCAAGGAGTTTTCAAAACTTATTATAAGTACTATCATTAGTGATCTCACTTTAGTATTCTTTTGTAAAGGGTTTACAAAAGTTACTATAAGTATTTACGTAAGTTTTCTACTTCAAAGAGTTTCCTAATTTGCAAAAGCGTTTTTAGTTAAGTATAATTTCTGCTAACAGTTTCCAACATTAAACGAATAGGCGAATCCTTAGGGTGAAAGAACAAGGATGAAGATATAAGAAACTAACCAATCACAGAATCTCACAATACAAAGGAATAGTCTATAATATAAAAATAAACTTTTTAAAAGATATATATATATATACACACACACTCTAACATTCATTGTTAAACAAATAGGCGAATCGTTAGGGTGAAAGAAGAAGGTAGAAGATATAAGAAACTAACCAATCACAGAATCTCACAATACGATGGAATAGTCTATAATATAGAAATAAACTTTTTATAAGAAATATGTATATATATACTAACATTGATTAGAGTACAAAGTCAATCCAGACTTGACAGCTATAACATCTTCTCCTTGCCAAACAATGCAACGTCAAATCATCACAGCGGAATTCAAATAGTTTACGTATATACGTCCTTGGCCTCCATCTCAACACCTTAGCTTCAATGCATCTAAGCTAATCTGAAATATAATCAGTCGGATCCGAGTATTATAAGAAAATAACACCCAGTTCAGACTAGTAAACTAGCATGAGAAAACTTCATAAATAGATATCAACCGGACCGATTTAACTTTGAGAATCTCCTTTAAAACAAACGGTATATAAACATGAATGGTTTTTTACCTTACAATAACTAAAACACTTTGATATTAGAATCCAGTGATATTATAACAATGTCTACATTTTCAAATAAACATCAATCTAGCTGAAAGGCTTGACCCTTACATTTCAGTATACTTAGATTATAATCACAAACGCAAGGCATGCATTAGAGAATGGATTACGAGCATGATCTTGTAAGGAACTACCTTCCGATAGTGTACCTCTAGTAAAATTGATCTCTAAAATACGGTATAAAGGAAAACAATAAACTCGTCGGAAAAGAATTATGGACTATCGCTGCCGATAAATTATTGTGCAAATGTTTTAAGGTGACGTTAACAGAGTAAAGTTTAATTGTTATGGTTTAGAATGTATTTTCATTGACATGATTGTTATAAAGAAAAGTTGAAAATTCCATAAATTTAGCATAATAATTTTCAAAAGTGTTTTTAGTTAAGTATATTTTTTGCAAAATGTTTCCAAAACTTACATCAAAGTGTTTTTACTAGCCAGTTTTGAAAACATGTTGCAAAGTATTTTCTAAGCTTATATCGTAGTGTTTAAATATTGGCGAACTGTTTTCGAATCTTACATTAAAATGTTTTAGCAAAGTGTTTGTATGAGCTAGTTTAAAAGCAGAAAAAACGTATTTACTTGAGTATTAATTTTTCGAGGAGTATTCAAAACTTATTATAAGTAGTATCGTTAACGATCTCACATAAGTATTCTTTTGCAAAGGGTTTACAAAACTTATTATAAGTATTCACATAAGTTTTCTATTTAAAGATTTTCCTAATTTGTAAAATCGTTTTTAGTTAAGTATACTTTCTGCTAAAAGTTTTCAACATTCAACGAATAGGTAAATCGTTAGGGTGAAAGAAGAAGGTAGAATATATAAGAAACTAACCAATCATAGAATCTTGTAATACAATGGAATAGTCTATAATATAGAAATAAACTTTTTAAAAGATATATATACTAACATTCAATAGAGTTCTCTTTCCAATATTAAACGAATAGGCGAATCATTAGGGTGAAAGAGGAAGGTAGAACATATAAGAAACTAACCAATCACAGAGCCTCACAATACAATGGAATAGTCTATAACATAGAAATAAACTTTTTAAAAGATATATATATATATACTAACATTGATTAGAGTAAAATAGTCAATCCAGACTTGACAGTTATAACATCCTGTCCTTGTCAAACAATGCAACATCAAATCATCACAGCGGAATTCAAATAGTTTACGTATATACGTCCTTAGCCTCCAGCTCAACTCCTTAGCTTCAATGCATCCAAGCTAGTCTGATATATAATTAGTCAGATCCAAGTATGATAAGAAAATAACACCCAGATCGGTCTAGTAAACTAGTGTGAGAAAACTTCATATACAGGTATCAACCAAACCGATTTAACTTTGAAAATCTCCTTTAAAACAAATGGTATATAAACATTTTTGACGTCAAAATTTGGTCATTAGTGACAGTAAACCCCCAATTGTGCGTAGAACACAAGAATAACAATCACAAAGTACAGAAAAGTAAGTAAAAACAGGAAACACGCAAATTTTTTTTATAGTGGTTCGGCAAAGTATGGTGCCTACGTCCACTTTATATGTATTGATTTGCTTTTGATAACAAGTATAATCTGTTTTCTTTTTGAAGAAAGTAGGCGATGAACACATAATCGATGTGTTTCAGCGAAAGGGAGTGGCTAATTTTGGAGTTAGCAGTGGGATTTGAACTTAAGAGAGGAAGATTTTCCCAGAAAGTAGAAGTGTCGAAGTCCTCTTTTCCTATTCTAGGCATGGAGGTATTTATAGGTGAAAAGTGGGCTGACCGAGATGCAATGTGGCCTGCCTCTTTTGTGGTGCCTAGACACGTGGAGCTCGATCCTTTAGAATAGTTGCAGCGGTGGGGCCCGGTCCACTGCTGATTAATAGTATCTTCGAGAATTGTGGCTGGCGTGACACTCGAGATAAGGTGTATCAAAAATAGAGCATTGGCTAGAAGTGTTTGACCGCCTTTAATGCCTTGAGAATCGAGCTAAGCAATGAATAATTCACTTGCGTATTTCCATGTAGATCTAAGGATATCTGCTCATCCGATTTTAAGGGAAGGATTGACTCGTTTGGTCCGGAAGAGCGATTATGTCAGGGTATGAAATGTCGTTGTTCGAGGGAAATCGGCTTAGGCCAAATCTTGCTTAGGCTTTCCGAAGTAGAAGCCGCTCGTTGGGATCGGTCAGTTTTGATTCGCGAGCCTTATGACATTCAGCTTCGATCCGTTGAGCCGTAACAGCTTTTGCCAAAAAACTTGTTCAACAAACATGAATGAGTTTTTACCTTACGATAACTAAAACATTTTTATATCAAAATCCAGTGATATATAATGATGTCTACATATTGGAGAATGGATTTTGAGCATGATCAGGTAAGGAACTACCTTCCGGTAGTGCCTCTAATAAAATTGGTCTCTAAAATACGGTATAAAGGAAAATAATAAACTTACCGGAAAAGCATTATAAACTATTGCTACTGATAAATCAGTGCGCAAACGTTGTAACGTGATGTTAAGAGAGTGAAGTTTAATTGATTTGGTTTAGAATGTATTTTCGTTGACATGACTGTTATAAGGAAAAGTAGAAAATTTCATTAACTTACTATAATAATTTTCAAAAGTGTTTTTAGTTAAATATATTTTTTGCAACAAGTTTCCAAAACTTACATCAAAGTGTTTTTACTAGCCAGTTATGAAAACTTGTTGCAATGTATTTTCTAAGCTTATATTATAGTGTTTAACTAATGGGGAAGTGTTTTCAAATCTTACATTAAAATGTTTTTGGAAAGTGTTTGTACGAGCTAGTTTGAAAGCAAAAAACGTATTTACTTGAGTGTTCTTTTTTCGAGGAGTTTTCAAAACTTATTATAAGTACTACCATTAGCGATCCCATTTAAGTATTCTTTTGCAAAGGGTTTATGAAACTTATTATAAGTATTTACATAAGTTTTCTTTTTAAAAGAGTTTCATAAACTTATTATAAGTTGTAACGACCCAGATTTTTGAACAGTTTATTTTAAATATTTAGTATGGTTTTAAATATTAAATTCATAATATAAATAAATTTTATATTGGATTTGTCAATTTAATTATCGACATATGATTTAATATCGAATATATTTAATTATCGTAATAGTAACAATTGAATTCCCAGTGTAACACTAAATCAGAACAATTCAGTCAGTTAATATAAATTCTGTTTGAATTAAAACAGTAATAATAATTTATTTTCGTGAAATTTTATTATCTGAAATCGATTTATATATTAAATAAAAGAATTAATTTAATCGTTCATTTAAATTGTTTTCTGTTCTATACAGTTGAAATAAAATTCCACAATCTGTCCCCTTGGGTTCAGAGCAGCGAATGACATTGGAGATGGCAGTCGTTATGATTAAATAGCGGTTCGGAACCTCAAAATATATATATAATTAAACGGATAAAAACTAAATCAAAATCAAATCAAAGATTAATTCACATCAGTTCGAGCCACCCTAAGACTATACCAGGGCCGACCTAAAATTTTTATCAACGCAAACCTATCTCTCTCGAGCTGTATATTCTGTCTCCCAGCTTCATCACTAAGGCAAACATGATTTTAATGGCCTCTCGTACGAATGTTCCCCAGCTCACTCCTATAAAAACCAGACCTCGCCTTCAGTTCTTCCATCATCTGAAACCCGAAGTAAATCCCAAGCCTTTTCGTTTCTTCTTCCTCAGTAAACCCAAATCCGCTGAAAACAAAAATCCAAAATCAAGTCCTACCATCGCGGTTTCAAATTCATCAGCACAATCAAAATAAAAAAAAAAAAAAAAAAACCCGAGACCATAAAGCTCGACTTCAACATCGAGGGTGCTCGCGATTTACTGGAAGGTGTGGGATGGATCGAAGGCAATGCCCAGGGAGAGGCGTCGCCTGTAGAGCGTGTGCGATGGCCAGTATGGAGGCGAAAAGGGGATGATTTGATGCGATGCCATTTATAAGGCTCGACATCAGGATAGATGACCTAGGGTTGAGTTGCGATGGCTATTTGGTGGTTTGGCATGGTTCGACGGAGATTGGTATGGGGTTTTCTGGAGTCGCGAGTGTGGTAGAGTGGCTCGGTGCTAGTAGGATGATGGGAAGGATCGAAGTTGGAGCTAGTAGGAAGGGCGACAGTTTTGGGATGAGGATTTGATTATTCTAATGGTATTGTTCGACGATGTTGCTGTTAGGGGGAAATGCAGTGACTACAATGTGTTCGATAAATTGTCGAAGTGGAGAACGACAGTTTTTGGGGCTGATTGCGATAAGAATGGATCGACGATTGTTGATATGCTTTTTGAGTGAGTCGAGTAGTTTTCAATAGCAGCAAGGTATATGTTTTAACCAAATTTAAATTACTTAGAATAATTTGTTTTTAGTAAGTTAATGTAAATGAATAACCATTTAAGCGATGATAACGCAAATTACCAGATGTGCCAGATAAATTTATTTAGGACAATCCAAGATGATTTGAGATGATTGATAGCTAAGACGATAAGGAATTCTAACTAGATATTCGACAACTGCAAATCCCTGGTGAGTAAATCTCACTCACCTTTAGAATTATTTTTATTTCGTTAAAAATAATTGTCTGTTGCTGGTGTGAATGCTTTATGGTTGATTTACATATATTAGTTATTTAGGCTATATATATATATATATTGGGTTGATTGATTGGTTGGATTCCCGCAGTCTCATTAGCGGATGCCCGCAGTTTCATAGCGGATGATTACCCTATACGCCCCACGCTATGATTAGTGGATGACCTTCTATACCGCGATATTCTGCCACGAAGCAGAATTGGTATTATTTATGTGCTAACATCTGTGGATGCAGGAAAACAGGTTGGAGGAATCCAACTGGATTCCTCAAAATATATTATCTGTTTGTTTATTTGTTTGCATATATATTTTTATATATGATGTGTTAGAAAAATAAATAATTCGTTGCTTTGTGTGTTTAAATATCACTGGGCTTAAGTAACGATATTTAAAATATCATGGAAGGATATTTGAGATTTAAAAGGGGAAAATTCTATTTTTAAATAGAATTTGAATTTTTAAATGGAAATAAAATATAAGACTTGTTTTGAAAAATAAAACAAGTAGTTTCTTTTTAAACGAAGTTTATAAATAATTCTTTTATAACGAAGTTATAAATGAAGTGAAAGGAATTATCATTTGATAATTCAGAAATAGAAATACAAGTGCTAAATTGGGATTTGAAATGAAATTTCAAAATAGGATGTGAAATGAAATTTTTAAATATATAATTCGAATGAAATTTGAGTATAACATTTGAATTTTAAAAAGGAGTTTAAATATTTGAATTTTAAAAGGAGATTGAATATTAGAAATTCAAAGAGAAGTTCAAATAGAATTTGAATCGACGAAATTAGAATGAAAAATAGAATTTTAATTCAAGGAATTAAAATAAAATTTGAATTCAAAGGAATTCGAATAAAGAAATTCAAATGGAGATTTGAATGTAGAATTTCAAAATAGAATTTGAAATATAGAATTTCAAAGAAGAATTGAATAGAATTTGAAATATAGTATTTCAAGGAAGAAATTCAAATGTGAAATTTGAATAGAGATTTGAATGGAATTTAAATATGAAATTTGAATAGAGATTTGAATAGAAATTCAAGTATTAAATTTGAACAGGGAATTGAATATAGAAATTCAAGTAGAAATTTGAATAGGGAATTTCAAAATAGAATTTGAAATAAACTTTGAAAATAAGATTTCAAAGTAGAATTGGAAATAGGATTTCAAAATAGGAAATCCAAATAGTTTTGAAATGGAATTTGAATTCAAGGGAATTCAAATGAATTTGAATAATAGAAATTCAAAGGGTGTTGAAAATGAATTTGAATATTAGGAATTCAAATGGTGTTGAAAATGAATTTGAATATTAGAAATTCAAATGGGATCGGAAATGGAAAATGAAATTTGAATATAAGAGATTCAAATCGAATTCAAATAGGATTTAATCTATGGAATTTGAATATGAAATTCAAATGGGTTTTAAACTATGGAATTTTGAATATAGAATTTAAAAAGGAGTTTGAATATTTGAATTCCAATAGAATTCAAATATAGAAATTGGAATATAGAAAGTTCAAATGGAATTTAAATATAGAGTTTGAATAAGGGAATTCAAATAGAAATTCAAGTATTGAATTTGAATATCAAATAGAAAAGGAATTTGAAATTTGAATATAGAATTCAAAGTGAGATTGGAATTTGAATCAAGGAATTCAAATAGAGTTAAATGAAGTTGAATTCATTTAACGAAGTTTTAAAAGTTTATATATATAAATATAATTAAAACGAACTCGCCGCAGCGCTGCAGTTCGTAAAACAGCGATTCGAACTTCAATTGAATACACAGAACTCAATTGAAGTCGAAATTCTTTGAAACAAGAAACGTCAGGACCGATTTGATAATAGCTTTCTAATGAAGGAGAAAAATCTGAATTTCGTCGTATAGATTTTGAGTTATGTCAAAATCAAATTTTCAGAAAAGCAGCGCCAGAACCATTATAAAACCATAACGGTTTATTTAATGATATCAAAGGATTTTAAGCAAATAAAATCCGAATTTCTATTTAGAAAATTTCAGATTTGAGTTATAAAATATATGTGAACTCAGGTGGAGTAAGGAAATTGATTTTTGAAACAGAAATCAGATTTTGACTTTGAATAGAATTAACTAATTCGAATAGTAATTCGTAAAGGAGATGTTGAATTGACATTGGGCTTTAAATAAGAAAATTCGATTTGAAATTTATATTCGAAATAGAAAAGAGAACTAGAATTGAAATTGAAATTCAATTTGGTTATGAACGAGTTAAATATTTTGTTTGAACATGCTATGTTCAAACAAAGGAGTAAAATAGGCAAAATGGCCGATTTAAAGAATAAATGGCGAAACTGAATTCAAACGATTGGATAGTGTTGAATTGAATTGAAAACAGGTGAACATGTGTAAGCAGGTTTGATATGAAGTATATGATGATTTAAATTTATGTGCTCGACAAAAAGGTACATGTTTAATTCATATATGAGATTTTATGCGCCGTATCGGCAAGCCGCTTGGCTTTTCCTTTTTCTTTTTGATTGAGGAAGATACCGGGAAGCTATTTGAAATTTCCCGATGCTCCCGATACAGGGGAGGTTATGGCGAATTTTTCCGGGAATTTAAGGAGTTAGAATATTTTTAAGAAATTGACAATTAGAAATCTATATATCGATATATATAGAATTCGACAAGGAAACGAAATCAAAAATAGAGTAAAGGGCCAAGATTGATTATTGAAAATATTTGGATAACAAATATTGATAGAGAGAATGTAGAAGAGATTTAATTAATGAAATATTAATTAAAGAGCCCAGTGATTTGTTTGATATGTTTGGATGAACACTTGTTTTTATTCGATAGTTAAATCACAGACTATCGAAGTTTTGACCATCGTTGTCAATATGGAGAGACCGGTTGGATTATTATCCAAAGAACCACTCCGTATCGGCATAAGCGTTGCGAACCAAGTATGCTGAATATATTGAAGACGGAGTAAAGTGCAAGGGCTTTTCTAGTAATAGAAATTGTGCCTTCGGTGTCGTTCAATCCCAGAACGAACGTAAATGGACGAATGTGTGACAAAGTATTTCCAATGATCAAATGGGTTGGTCTGTATGAATATATATGGTTGCAACGGATTTATCCCTTAGCATAATATCCAGAATATTTGTGCAAACTTAACTAGTGATTAACGGATCTGACAATGTGGCATTCAAAGTGATTGTGCTGTAAATGAATGGTAAGTATGCGTAGCCTCAGGCCTCAACAACCGGGAAATGACAAAAATCAGGCAGGCAGCATGGCTATGTGGGTCGCACCCATTAGGGTGTATAATCACCTATCTAGAGAAATTCCTTTTGTTTCTAAATCTATCGATTCTGCCCATTCGGGAACGGTGGTTTGAGTCCAACCGTTGGTGATATACATTCGATACACTCAAGCGAAATGAGGGGTCGGTCATGTGTGGGCCGGGTTGCAAGATGTTCTTGTTGAACCCAGGTGTATTCGCCTCTAGAGATGCACTGTCGGAAGGTGGTCCCATACCTTGTCATGTTGGAAATCCAATCTCCAATAAGCGCCATGCGGTTTTTGATTTTATACTATATATGTGGAGCGTGAGATGCAAGCGTTCTGCTATTTGGTTATTTACTTGATGTAGACATTACTATAATATCACTGGATTTGATATCAAAGTGTTTTGGGTTATAGTAAGGTAAAAGCCGTCCATGTTTATGTGTGGGCTGGTCTTACTATTATCTTTTCTTTTGAAAAGAATTTTTGAAAGTTAAACAAGTGGTTGGAGTTTACTCACACCAGTCCCATGACTGACCCAGAGTTTATTTTGTTTTGTTTTCCCTAAACTCTTGGGTGCCCAAATTTGTACGGGCAGTCAAGTAGTCGGGATTTCACAGATCTATTTGAAGGAGCTGGAAGCAGGAGGCTTCACCGGTTAGCTATAGGCTATCATATATTCCGCTGTGGACTTTGTTTGTATCTGGAAACAGGTGTTTATAACTGTTCCAGAAATGACTGTTGTGCTCTGATGATGGTATGTATATAAAGTTACTGATTTGTATTTCAAAAGTTATGTTATATAATATATTTTATTCGTTCCGCTGTGAGTTTGTGATCTTCGTTTTCTTCTATTCTAATATTTCTTTCTTTCTATTTCTCATCCTCTAACTTCTTTCTAAAAATGAGTCGTATTTCTGTGTTATTTGGGTTGGACGTGTGGTGTATTTAGTCAACTCAGATAGCTCGGATTTGCGGGCCATTACAGTTGGTATCAGAGCTTAGGTTGAGCGAACACCTAGGCTTTGTTGGGTTGTGCTCATTAGAGATAGGGTCAGCAGTGCCCTAGAATGAGTTGAGTGTATAATACGAGAGAGCGTATTTGTTATTTGATATAAAAATTGTTTTATATTGTGTTGGCTAGTCTGTTGAGTAGTTTATGAATTCTGGTCGAATCGTGGGACGCCACGAAGTCGATAGGGATTTCTAAACACTTGAACAGAAGATTGAACACAATATTGTTTTAAAGTGGGTGAATGAAATAATTTTACCCAAGATTTCTATTTTTGATATAGAAAGAATAATTTTCTAGAATTATTATTATATGGATGTGTTGGATGTTGATTTTATAATCAAATGAGATTATAAAATTAGAATGGTTATTGATAACCAAATAGAATTTGTATAAGAATATACAAATGAGATGAATTAGAATTTAATTCAAAACAGAATTAAGAATTCAAAATCCTGGAAGTTGAAAAATATTTTTCAAAGTATATTAAAATAATATAGATTTGTTTTAAAGGATTTGAGAGAAAATCATGGATTTTGAAATAATAAAGCACTGAACTCACTTCAGTGGCTGGGAAATAATTCTGATGATGATTGCAACATCATCAGTGTTCATTTCCGAGTTTCTAAGTGATAGGTTGCTACCTTAGAAAGTTTTGATGGAAATTTGTTTGGAAGAGAACAAATAGTCTGGAAGTATTCAAATGTTTGGAATTTGAATTAGTTATAAAATATGTGATTTCAAAAAGGATTTGGAAAAGAAAACCCAGGGATTTGAATTCTGGAATTTAAATTTAACTTAAACAAGTTAAATGGGTCGAAGTGAGTGAATTGATTAGAATCAATTTGAATAGGTTTATTGGAATATAGATTGGATATAAATGGATTGATCGTAGATCATTCGAATCAAAGGTGTGAAGACCAAAAGTTTTGGTGAAATTAAATATGTTGAAATATAAGGAGGTGAGTTTCAACATAAAGGAGTTTGAAAAGTAATAGGTTTGTACCATTTTCCTACTTTAGCAATTTCGAGGACGAAATTATTTTAAGGGGGGAAGAATGTAACGACCCAGATTTTTGAACAGTTTATTTTAAATATTTAGTATGGTTTTAAATATTAAATTCATAATATAAATAAATTTTATATTGGATTTGTCAATTTAATTATCGACATATGATTTAATATCGAATATATTTAATTATCGTAATAGTAACAATTGAATTCCCAGTGTAACACTAAATCAGAACAATTCAGTCAGTTAATATAAATTCTGTTTGAATTAAAACAGTAATAATAATTTATTTTCGTGAAATTTTATTATCTGAAATCGATTTATATATTAAATAAAAGAATTAATTTAATCGTTAATTTAAATTGTTTTCTGTTCTATACAGTTGAAATAAAATTCCACAATCTGTCCCCTTGGGTTCAGAGCAGCGAATGACATTGGAGATGGCAGTCGTTATGATTAAATAGCGGTTCGGAACCTCAAAATATATATATAATTAAACGGATAAAAACTAAATCAAAATCAAATCAAAGATTAATTCACATCAGTTCGAGCCACCCTAAGACTATACCAGGGCCGACCTAAAATTTTTATCAACGCAAACCTATCTCTCTCGAGCTGTATATTCTGTCTCCCAGCTTCATCACTAAGGCAAACATGATTTTAATGGCCTCTCGTACGAATGTTCCCCAGCTCACTCCTATAAAAACCAGACCTCGCCTTCAGTTCTTCCATCATCTGAAACCCGAAGTAAATCCCAAGCCTTTTCGTTTCTTCTTCCTCAGTAAACCCAAATCCGCTGAAAACAAAAATCCAAAATCAAGTCCTACCATCGCGGTTTCAAATTCATCAGCACAATCAAAATAAAATAAATAAAAAAAAAAAAACCCGAGACCATAAAGCTCGACTTCAACATCGAGGGTGCTCGCGATTTACTGGAAGGTGTGGGATGGATCGAAGGCAATGCCCAGGGAGAGGCGTCGCCTGTAGAGCGTGTGCGATGGCCAGTATGGAGGCGAAAAGGGGATGATTTGATGCGATGCCATTTATAAGGCTCGACATCAGGATAGATGACCTAGGGTTGAGTTGCGATGGCTATTTGGTGGTTTGGCATGGTTCGACGGAGATTGGTATGGGGTTTTCTGGAGTCGCGAGTGTGGTAGAGTGGCTCGGTGCTAGTAGGATGATGGGAAGGATCGAAGTTGGAGCTAGTAGGAAGGGCGACAGTTTTGGGATGAGGATTTGATTATTCTAATGGTATTGTTCGACGATGTTGCTGTTAGGGGGAAATGCAGTGACTACAATGTGTTCGATAAATTGTCGAAGTGGAGAACGACAGTTTTTGGGGCTGATTGCGATAAGAATGGATCGACGATTGTTGATATGCTTTTTGAGTGAGTCGAGTAGTTTTCAATAGCAGCAAGGTATATGTTTTAACCAAATTTAAATTACTTAGAATAATTTGTTTTTAGTAAGTTAATGTAAATGAATAACCATTTAAGCGATGATAACGCAAATTACCAGATGTGCCAGATAAATTTATTTAGGACAATCCAAGATGATTTGAGATGATTGATAGCTAAGACGATAAGGAATTCTAACTAGATATTCGACAACTGCAAATCCCTGGTGAGTAAATCTCACTCACCTTTAGAATTATTTTTATTTCGTTAAAAATAATTGTCTGTTGCTGGTGTGAATGCTTTATGGTTGATTTACATATATTAGTTATTTAGGCTATATATATATATTGGGTTGATTGATTGGTTGGATTCCCGCAGTCTCATTAGCGGATGCCCGCAGTTTCATAGCGGATGATTACCCTATACGCCCCACGCTATGATTAGTGGATGACCTTCTATACCGCGATATTCTGCCACGAAGCAGAATTGGTATTATTTATGTGCTAACATCTGTGGATGCAGGAAAACAGGTTGGAGGAATCCAACTGGATTCCTCAAAATATATTATCTGTTTGTTTATTTGTTTGCATATATATTTTTATATATGATGTGTTAGAAAAATAAATAATTCGTTGCTTTGTGTGTTTAAATATCACTGGGCTTAAGTAACGATATTTAAAATATCATGGAAGGATATTTGGGATTTAAAAGGGGAAAATTCTATTTTTAAATAGAATTTGAATTTTTAAATGGAAATAAAATATAAGACTTGTTTTGAAAAATAAAACAAGTAGTTTCTTTTTAAACGAAGTTTATAAATAATTCTTTTATAACGAAGTTATAAATGAAGTGAAAGGAATTATCATTTGATAATTCAGAAATAGAAATACAAGTGCGAAATTGGGATTTGAAATGAAATTTCAAAATAGGATGTGAAATGAAATTTTTAAATATATAATTCGAATGAAATTTGAGTATAACATTTGAATTTTAAAAAGGAGTTTAAATATTTGAATTTTAAAAGGAGATTGAATATTAGAAATTCAAAGAGAAGTTCAAATAGAATTTGAATCGACGAAATTAGAATGAAAAATAGAATTTTAATTCAAGGAATTAAAATAAAATTTGAATTCAAAGGAATTCGAATAAAGAAATTCAAATGGAGATTTGAATGTAGAATTTCAAAATAGAATTTGAAATATAGAATTTCAAAGAAGAATTGAATAGAATTTGAAATATAGTATTTCAAGGAAGAAATTCAAATGTGAAATTTGAATAGAGATTTGAATGGAATTTAAATATGAATTTTGAATAGAGATTTGAATAGAAATTCAAGTATTAAATTTGAACAGGGAATTGAATATAGAAATTCAAGTAGAAATTTGAATAGGGAATTTCAAAATAGAATTTGAAATAAACTTTGAAAATAAGATTTCAAAGTAGAATTGGAAATAGGATTTCAAAATAGGAAATCCAAATAGTTTTGAAATGGAATTTGAATTCAAGGGAATTCAAATGAATTTGAATAATAGAAATTCAAAGGGTGTTGAAAATGAATTTGAATATTAGGAATTCAAATGGTGTTGAAAATGAATTTGAATATTAGAAATTCAAATGGGATCGGAAATGGAAAATGAAATTTGAATATAAGAGATTCAAATCGAATTCAAATAGGATTTAATCTATGGAATTTGAATATGAAATTCAAATGGGTTTTAAACTATGGAATTTTGAATATAGAATTTAAAAAGGAGTTTGAATATTTGAATTCCAATAGAATTCAAATATAGAAATTGGAATATAGAAAGTTCAAATGGAATTTAAATATAGAGTTTGAATAAGGGAATTCAAATAGAAATTCAAGTATTGAATTTGAATATCAAATAGAAAAGGAATTTGAAATTTGAATATAGAATTCAAAGTGAGATTGGAATTTGAATCAAGGAATTCAAATAGAGTTAAATGAAGTTGAATTCATTTAACGAAGTTTTAAAAGTTTATATATATAAATATAATTAAAACGAACTCGCCGCAGCGCTGCAGTTCGTAAAACAGCGATTCGAACTTCAATTGAATACACAGAACTCAATTGAAGTCTAAATTCTTTGAAACAAGAAACGTCAGGACCGATTTGATAATAGCTTTCTAATGAAGGAGAAAAATCTGAATTTCGTCGTATAGATTTTGAGTTATGTCAAAATCAAATTTTCAGAAAAGCAGCGCCAGAACCATTATAAAACCATAACGGTTTATTTAATGATATCAAAGGATTTTAAGCAAATAAAATCCAAATTTCTATTTAGAAAATTTCAGATTTGAGTTATAAAATATATGTGAACTCAGGTGGAGTAAGGAAATTGATTTTTGAAACAGAAATCAGATTTTGACTTTGAATAGAATTAACTAATTCGAATAGTAATTCGTAAAGGAGATGTTGAATTGACATTGGGCTTTAAATAAGAAAATTCGATTTGAAATTTATATTCGAAATAGAAAAGAGAACTAGAATTGAAATTGAAATTTAATTTGGTTATGAACGAGTTAAATATTTTGTTTGAACATGCTATGTTCAAACAAAGGAGTAAAATAGGCAAAATGGCCGATTTAAAGAATAAATGGCGAAACTGAATTCAAACGATTGGATAGTGTTGAATTGAATTGAAAACAGGTGAACATGTGTAAGCAGGTTTGATATGAAGTATATGATGATTTAAATTTATGTGCTCGACAAAAAGGTACATGTTTAATTCATATATGAGATTTTATGCGCCGTATCGGCAAGCCGCTTGGCTTTTCCTTTTTCTTTTTGATTGAGGAAGATACCGGGAAGCTATTTGAAATTTCCCGATGCTCCCGATACAGGGGAGGTTATGGCGAATTTTTCCGGGAATTTAAGGAGTTAGAATATTTTTAAGAAATTGACAATTAGAAATCTATATATCGATATATATAGAATTCGACAAGGAAACGAAATCAAAAATAGAGTAAAGGGCCAAGATTGATTATTGAAAATATTTGGATAACAAATATTGATAGAGAGAATGTAGAAGAGATTTAATTAATGAAATATTAATTAAAGAGCCCAGTGATTTGTTTGATATGTTTGGATGAACACTTGTTTTTATTCGATAGTTAAATCACAGACTATCGAAGTTTTGACCATCGTTGTCAATATGGAGAGACCGGTTGGATTATTATCCAAAGAACCACTCCGTATCGGCATAAGCGTTGCGAACCAAGTATGCTGAATATATTGAAGACGGAGTAAAGTGCAAGGGCTTTTCTAGTAATAGAAATTGTGCCTTCGGTGTCGTTCAATCCCAGAACGAACGTAAATGGACGAATGTCTGACAAAGTATTTCCAATGATCAAATGGGTTGGTCTGTATGAATATATATGGTTGCAACGGATTTATCCCTTAGCATAATATCCAGAATATTTGTGCAAACTTAACTAGTGATTAACGGATCTGACAATGTGGCATTCAAAGTGATTGTGCTGTAAATGAATGGTAAGTATGCGTAGCCTCAGGCCTCAACAACCGGGAAATGACAAAAATCGGGCAGGCAGCATGGCTATGTGGGTCGCACCCATTAGGGTGTATAATCACCTATCTAGAGAAATTCCTTTTGTTTCTAAATCTATCGATTCTGCCCATTCGGGAACGGTGGTTTGAGTCCAACCGTTGGTGATATACATTCGATACACTCAAGCGAAATGAGGGGTCGGTCATGTGTGGGCCGGGTTGCAAGATGTTCTTGTTGAACCCAGGTGTATTCGCCTCTAGAGATGCACTGTCGGAAGGTGGTCCCATACCTTGTCATGTTGGAAATCCAATCTCCAATAAGCGCCATGCGGTTTTTGATTTTATACTATATATGTGGAGCGTGAGATGCAAGCGTTCTGCTATTTGGTTATTTACTTGATGTAGACATTACTATAATATCACTGGATTTGATATCAAAGTGTTTTGGGTTATAGTAAGGTAAAAGCCGTCCATGTTTATGTGTGGGCTGGTCTTACTATTATCTTTTCTTTTGAAAAGAATTTTTGAAAGTTAAACAAGTGGTTGGAGTTTACTCACACCAGTCCCATGACTGACCCAGAGTTTATTTTGTTTTGTTTTCCCTAAACTCTTGGGTGCCCAAATTTGTACGGGCAGTCAAGTAGTCGGGATTTCACAGATCTATTTGAAGGAGCTGGAAGCAGGAGGCTTCACCGGTTAGCTATAGGCTATCATATATTCCGCTGTGGACTTTGTTTGTATCTGGAAACAGGTGTTTATAACTGTTCCAGAAATGACTGTTGTGCTCTGATGATGGTATGTATATAAAGTTACTGATTTGTATTTCAAAAGTTATGTTATATAATATATTTTATTCGTTCCGCTGTGAGTTTGTGATCTTCGTTTTCTTCTATTCTAATATTTCTTTCTTTCTATTTCTCATCCTCTAACTTCTTTCTAAAAATGAGTCGTATTTCTGTGTTATTTGGGTTGGACGTGTGGTGTATTTAGTCAACTCAGATAGCTCGGATTTGCGGGCCATTACATAAGTATTCTTTTTGCAAAAGTATTTTTAGTAAAGTGTACTTTCTGCTAACAGTTTCCAACATTAAATGAATAGGCGAATCTTTAGGGTGAAGAAGGTAGAAGATATGAAATAAACCAATCACAGAATCTCACAATACAAAGCAATAATCTATAATATAGAAATAAACTTTTCAAATATGTATACACACTAACATTCATTAGAGTACTCTTTCCAACATTAAACGAATAGGCGAATCGTTAGGGTGAAAGAAGAAGGTAGAAGATATAAGAAACTAACCAATCACAGAATCTCACAATACAATGGAATAGTTTATAAGATAGAAATTAACTTTTTAAGAGAAATACACACACACACACTAACATTGATTAGGTTACAATAGTAAATCCAGTCTTGACATCTATAGCATCCTGCCCATGCTAAACATTGCAACATCAAATCATCACAATGGAATTCAAATAATTTACATATATATGTCCTTGGTCTCCCACTTAACTCCTTAGCTTTAATACATCCTAGCTAATCTGAAATATTATTGGTCAGATCCGAGTATTATAAGAAAATAACACTCTGATCATTCTATTAAACTAGCATGAGAAAACTTCATAAACAGATATAAACCAAACCGATTTAACTTTGAGAATCTCCTATAAAACAAACGGTATATAAATATGAATGAGTTTTTACCTTACGATAACTAAAACACATTGATATCAAAATCCAGTGATATTAAAATGATGTCTACGTTTTCAAATACATATCAGTCTAGCTGAAAGGCTTGACCCTCACATTTCAGTATACTTAGTTTATAATCACAAACGTAAAGCACGTATTGGAGAGTGAATTTCGAGCATGATCCGGTAAGGAACTACCTTCTGATAGTGTAGCTATAATAAAATTTATCTTTAAAATATGGTATAAAGGGAAACAATAAACTCATCGGAAAAACATTATGAACTATCGCTACCGATAAATTAGTGTTGGTAGCAATAATAGTAATTATCTCTACTGTCAAAAGTAATTATCACTACCGATAATTCGTTATCGTACTGGTGACTGTGTAAATGTTGTAACGTGGTGTTAAGAGAGTAAAGTTCAATTGGTTTGGTTTAGAATGCATTTTCGTTGACATGATTGTTATAAGGAAAAGTAGAAAATTCCATAAACTTATTATAATAATTTTCGAAAGTGTTTTTAGTTAAGTATATTTTTTTTTGCAAAAGTTTCCAAAACTTACATCAAAGTGGTTTTACTATCCAGTTTTGAAAACTTTTTGCAAAGTATTTTCTTAGCTTATATTATAGTGTTTAACTAATGGCGAAGTGTTTTTGAATCTTACATTAAAATGTTTTTACAAAGTGTTTGTACGAGGTAGTTTGAAAGCAGAAAAAACGTATTTACTTGAGTATTCTTTTTTTGAGGAGTTTTCAAAACTTATTATAAGTGCTATCATTAGCAATCTCACTTAAGTATTCTTTTGCAAAGGGTTTACAAAATTTATTATAAGTATTTGCATAAGTTTTATTTTTAAAAGAGTTTCCTAAACTTATTATAAGTATTCTTTTTGCAAAAGCATTTTTAGTTAAGTATACTTTCTGCTAACAATTTCCAACATTAAACAAAAAGGTAAATCGTTAGGGTGAAAGATATAAGAAACTAACCAACCACAGAATCTCACAATACAATGTTGTTGACACCAAAAATTGAGAGAGAGTTATGTAGAGATTAAATGAAGGTCAATAATTCTAAGAAGCGTAAAAAGAAATAAATCACACACAGATTTATAGTGGTTCGGCGTTAATGAGCCTACATCCATTTTTATGGATTTTATATATGATCTCCGATATCAGATAGAATAATTACGAAGGAGAGAATCTAAAATACACAAATCACTAAAGCTTTTATATTTCTCCCTCAGTCCTCTCCCCCCAAAAAAAAGATCCATTCTCTGGGGTATTTATAGATGATGCAATATTCAGCCATCTTGGACATGTGCTACAAGATCCAAAAGAATAGTCATTGTTGAATGAATCAGTATCTTCTGAAGAATTGGTGTTCTCTCTGAATTATCGGCGTGAATTGGCACTTAATCCTTCTAACTTGGTAGCTTGAAATAAAAGATCTTGAGCGAGCTAGTCTTTAGGCCAGTTTTCCGGATTTCAACCAAATGTGACATAGCTAATCATGCTTGGTCATATCGGACTCCTTCTGGGCCGTACCTGTTGAGGTAAATAAGCTGAAACATTGGGCTTTATTGATTGGTTGATTCGGGTACTTCGGGCGTGAACCTACACACCATTGCGCCTTGATAGGCTTCCCGAAAGGCCCATCAACAAATGAAATAATCTATAATATAGAAATAAACTTTTCAGAGTGTGTATATATATATATATATATTTGTGTGTGTATACTAACATTCATTAGAGTACTCTTTCCAACATTAAACGAAAAGTGAATTGTTAGGGTAAAAGAAGAAGGCAGAAGATATAAGAAACCAACCAATCACAGAATCTCACAATACAATGGAATAGTCTATAATACAGAAATAAACTTTTAAAAAGATATATAAATATATATATATATATATATATATATACTAACATTGATTAAGTACAATAGTCAATCCAGACTTGACAGCTATAGCATCCTTTCCTAGCCAAACAATGCAACATCAGATGGTCACAGCGAAATTCAAATAGTTTACGTATATACGTCCTTGGCCTTCAGCTCAATTCCTTAGCTTCAATGCAACCAAGCTATTCTAAAATATAATCAGTCAGATCCAAGTATTATACGAATATAATACCCGGATCAGCCTAGTAAACTAGCGTGAGAAAACTTCATAAATAGATATCAACCAACCCGATTTAACTTGTAGAATCTCTGTTAAAACAAATGGTATATAAACATGAATGTGATTTTACCTTACGATAACTAAAACACTCTGATGTCAAAATCCAGTGATATTATAATGATGTCTATGTTTTAAAATAAATATCAATCTAACTGAAAGGTTTGACCCTCACCTTTCAGTATACTTAGTTTATAATCGCAATCGTAAGGTATGTATTGGAGAATATATTTCGAGCATGATCAGGAAAGGAACTATCTTCCAATAGTGTATCTCTAATAAAATTGATCTCCATTATGCGGTATAAATGAAAACAATAAACTCATCAGAATAGCATTATGAACTATCGCTACCGATAAATTAGTGTTGGTAGCGATAATAGTATCTATCACTACTGTTAATTGTAATTATCACTACTAATAATTCATTATCGTACTTGTGAATGTGCAAATGTTGTAACGTGATGTTAAAAGAGTAAAGTTCAATTTTTTTGGATTAAAACGTATTTTCGTTGACGTGATTGTTATAAGGAAAAGTAGAAAATTCCATAAACTTAGTATAATAATTTTCGAAAGTGTTTTATAGTTATGTATATTATTTGAAAAAAAGTTTCCAACACTTGCATCAAAGTATTTTTACTAGCTAGTTTTGAAAACTTGTTGCAAAGTATTTTCTAAGCTTATATTATAGTGTTTTATTAATGGCGAAGTGTTTTCGAATCTTACATTAAAATGTCTTTGCAAAGTGTTTTTATGAGCTAGTTTGAAAACAGAAAAAGCGTATTTACTTAAGTATTCTTTTTTCGAAGAGTTTCCCAAACATACTATAAATACTAACATTAGCGATCTCACTTAAATATTCTATTGGAAAGGGTTTACAAAACTAATTTTACGGATTTACATAAGTTTTCTTTTTAAAAGTGTTTCCTAAACTTGTTATAAGTATTCTTTTTGCAAAAGCATTTTTAGTTAAGTATACTTTCTGCTAACAGTTTCCAACAATAAACGAATAGTCTAATCGTTAGGATGAAGAAGGTAAAAGATATAAGAAACTAACCAATCATATAATCTCACAATACAATGGATTGGTCTATAATATAGAAATAAACTTTTCAAAAGAAATACATATATATATACATACACTATATTCATTATAGTACAGTAGTCAATCCAATCTTCACAGCTATAACATCCTGTCCTTGCCAAACAATGCAACATAGAATCATCATAGCAAAATACAAATAGTTTACATATATACATCTTTGGCCTCCAGCACAACTCCTTTGCTTCAATGCATCCAAGCTAATATGAAATATACTAGGTCAGATCCGAGTATTATAAGAAAATAACACCCGGACCAGTCTGGTAAACTAGCATGAGAAAACTCCATAAATTGGTATTAATCAAACCGATTTAACTTTCAGAATCTCCTTTAAAATGAATGGTATATAGACATGAATGAGTTTTTACCTTATGATAACTAAAACACTTTAATACCAAAATCTAGCTGAAATTCTTGACCCTCACATTTCAGCATACTTAGTTAATAATCACAAACGTGAGGAACATAGGGGAGAATGGATTTCGAGCATGACCAGGTAAGGAACTACCTTCCGACAGTATATGTCTAACAAAATTGATCTCTAAGTTATTATCACTACCGATATTTTATTATCGCTGCCAATGTTCAAAGGATCAAGATTGCATTTGTGTTGTTTACTTCCATTATAATGGTGAATGTGCAAATGTTATTATGTTATGTTAAAAGAGTAAAGTTCAATTGTTTTACTTTAGAATGTATTTTCGTTGACATGATTGTTATAAGGAAAAGTAGAAAATTCCATAACTTGCTATAATAATTTTTAAAAATGTTTTTCGTTAAGTATACTTTTTGCAAAAAAAATTCAAAACTTACATCAAAGGGTTTTTACTATCCAGTTTTGAAAACTTGTTGCAAAGTATTTTCTAAACTTATATTATAGTGTTTAGCTATTGGCAAAGTTTTCGAATCTTACATTAAAATGTTTTTGCAAAGTGTTTGTACGAGCCAATTTAAAAGCAGAAAAAAGTATTTACTTGAGTATTCTTTTTTCGACGAGTTTTCGAAACTTATTATAAGTACTATCATTAGCTATCTCACTTAAGTACTCTTTTGCAAAGGGTTCACAAAACTTATTATAAGTATTTACATAAGTTTTTTTTAAAGAGTTTCCTAACTTATTATAAGTATTCTTTTTGCAAAAGCGTTTTTAGTTAAATATACTTTCTGCTAATAGTTTCCTTCATTAAACGAATAGGCGAATCGTTAGGGTGAAAGAAGAAGGTAGAAGATATAAGAAACTAACAAATCACAGAATACCATAATACAATGCAACAATCTATAATATAGAAATAAACTTTTCAATACACACACACACACACTCCAACATTCATGAGAGTACTCTTTTCAACATTAAACGAATAAGCAAATCGTTTAGGTGAAAGAAGAAGGTAGAAGATATAAGAAACTAACTAATCACAGAATCTCACAATACAATGGAATAGTCTATAATATAGAAATACTTTTTAAAAGAAACGAATAGTCAAATCGTAAGGTTGAAAGAAGAAGGTAGAAGACATAAGAAACTAACCAATCACAGAATCTCATAATACAATGCAATAATATATAATATAGAAATAAAGTTTTCATATATATATATATATATTTACATATACTAACATTCATTAGTGTACTCTTTCCAACATTAAACGAATAGGCGAAACGTTAGGGTGAAAGAAGAAGGTAGAAGATATGAGAAACTAACGAATCACATAATCTCACAATACAATGGAATATCCTATAATATAGAAATAATTTTTTTAAAACAAATATATATATATACTAACTTTGATTAGAGTACAATATTCAATCCAGTCTTGATAGTTATAGCATCCTGTCCTTGCTAAACAATGCAACATCAAATCATCACAACGGTATTCAAGTAGTTTACCTATAAACATCCTTGGCCTCCAGTTCAACCCCTTAGCTTCAATGCATCGAAGCTAATCTGGAATATAATCGATTAGATCTGAGTATTATAAGAAAATAACATTTGGATCAGTCTAGTAAACTAGCATGAGAAAACGTCACAAATGGGTATCAACCAAACCGATATAACTTTGAGAATCTCCTTTAAAACAAATGGTATAAACAAGAATGAGTTTTTACCTTATGACAACTAAAACACTTTGATATCAAAATCCAGTGATATTATAATAATGTCTACGTTTTCAAATAAATATCAATCTAGTTGAAAGGCTTGATCCTCACGTTTCTGTATACTTAGTTTATAATCACAAACGTAAGGCACGTATTGGAGAATGGATTTAGAGCATGATTAGGAAAGGAAATACCTTCCGGTAGTGTACCTCTAACAAAATTGATCTCTAATATATGGTATAATGGAAAACAATAAACTCGTCGAAAAAGCATTATGAACTATCGCAACCGATAAATTATTGTTGGTAGCGATAAAAGTATCTATCACTACGTCAATAGTAATTATCACTACCGACAATTCGTTATCGTACTAGCAATTGTGCAAACATTGTAACGTGATGTTAAGAGAGTAAAGTTAAATTGTTTTGGTTTAGAATGTATTTCCGTTGACATGATTGTTTTAAGGAAAAGTAGAAAATTCCATAAATTTGTATAATAATTTTTGAAAGTGTTTTTAGTTAAGTGTATTTTTTGCAAAATGTTTCCAAAACTTACATCAAAGTGTTTTTACTAGCCAGTTTTGAAAACTTGTTGCACTGTATTTTCTAAACTTATGTTGTAGTGTTTAACTAATGGCAAAGTGTTTTCGAATCTTACATTAAAATGTTTTAGCAAAGTGTTTGTACAAGCTAGTTTGAAAGCAGGAAAAAGTACTTACTTGAGTATTCTTTTTTCGAGGATTTTTCAAAACTTGTTATAAGTACTATCAATAGCGATCTCACATAAGTATTCTTTTGCAAAGGTTTTACAAAAATATTACAAGTATTTACATAAGTTTTCTTTGTAAAAGAGTATCCTAAACTTATTATAAGTATTCTTTTTGCAAAAGCATTTTTAGTTGAGTATACTTTCTGCTAACAGTTTCCAACATTAAACAAATAGGCGAATCCTTAGGATGAAAGAAGAAGTTAGAAGATATAAGAAACTAACTAATCACAGAATCTCACAATACAATGGAATGGTCTATAATACAGAAATTAACTTTTTAAAAGAAATATATATATATATATATATATGTGTGTGTGTGTGTGAGTGTGTGTGTGTTTGTGTATACTAACACTCATTAGAGTTCTCTTTCCAACATTAAACGAATAGGCGAATCGTTAGGGTGAAAGAAGAAGGTAGAAGATATGAGAAACTAACGAATCACATAATCTCACAATACAATGGAATATCCTATAATATAGAAATAATTTTTTTAAAACAAATATATATATACTAACTTTGATTAGAGTACAATAGTCAATCCAGTCTTGATAGTTATAGCATCCTGTCCTTGCTAAACAATGCAACATCAAATCATCACAACGGTATTCAAGTAGTTTACCTATAAACATCCTTGGCCTCCAGTTCAACTCCTTAGCTTCAATGCATCGAAGCTAATCTGAAATATAATCGATTAGATCCAAGTATTATACGAAAATAACATCTGGACCAGTCTAGTAAACTAGCGTGGGAAAACGTCACAAATGGGTATCAACCAAACCGATATAACTTTGAGAATCTCCTTTAAAACAAATGGTATAAACATGAATGAGTTTTAACCTTATGACAACTAAAACACTTTGATATCAAAATTTAATGATATTATAATAATGTCTACGTTTTCAAATAAATATCAATCTAGTTGAAAGGCTTGACCCTCACGTTTCAGTATACTTAGTTTATAATCACAAACGTAAGGCACGTATTGGAGAATGGATTTAGAGCATGATTAGGAAAGGAAATACCTTCCGATAGTGTACCTCTAATAAAATTGATCTCTAATATATGGTATAATGGAAAACAATAAACTCGTCGAAAAAGCATTATGAACTATCGCAACCGATAAATTATTGTTGGTAGCGATAAAAGTATTTATCACTACGTCAATAGTAATTATCACTACCGACAATTCGTTATCGTACTAGCAATTGTGCAAACATTGTAACGTGATATTAAGAGAGTAAAGTTTAATTGTTTTGGTTTAGAATGTATTTCCGTTGACATGATTGTTTTAAGGAAAAGTAGAAAATTCCATAAATTTGTATAATAATTTTTGAAAGTGTTTTTAGTTAAGTGTATTTTTTGCAAAATGTTTCCAAAACTTACATCAAAGTGTTTTTACTAGCCAGTTTTGAAAATTTGTTGCACTGTATTTTCTAAACTTATGTTGTAGTGTTTGACTAATGGCAAAGTGTTTTCGAATCTTACATTAAAATGTTTTAGCAAAGTGTTTGTACAAGCTAGTTTGAAAGCAGGAAAAAGTACTTACTTGAGTATTCTTTTTTCGAGGATTTTTCAAAACTTGTTATAAGTACTATCAATAGCGATCTCACATAAGTATTCTTTTGCAAAGGTTTTACAAAAATATTACAAGTATTTACATAAGTTTTCTTTGTAAAAGAGTATCCTAAACTTATTATAAGTATTCTTTTTGCAAAAGCATTTTTAGTTGAGTATACTTTCTGCTAACAGTTTCCAACATTAAACAAATAGGCGAATCCTTAGGATGAAAGAAGAAGTTAGAAGATATAAGAAACTAACTAATCACAGAATCTCACAATACAATGGAATGGTCTATAATACAGAAATTAACTTTTTAAAAGAAATATATATATATATGTGTGTGTGTGTGTGTGTGTTTGTGTATACTAACATTCATTAGAGTTCTCTTTCCAACATTAAACGAATAGGCGAATCGTTAGGGTGAAAGAAGAAGGTAGAAGATATGAGAAACTAACGAATCACATAATCTCACAATACAATGGAATATCCTATAATATAGAAATAAATTTTTTAAAACAAATATATATATACTAACTTTGATTAGAGTACAATAGTCAATCCAGTCTTGATAGTTATAGCATCCTGTCCTTGCTAAACAATGCAACATCAAATCATCACAACGGTATTCAAGTAGTTTACCTATAAACATCCTTGGCCTCCAGTTAAACTCCTTAGCTTCAATGCATCGAAGCTAATCTGAAATATAATCGATTAGATCCAAGTATTATAAGAAAATAACATCTGGACCAGTCTAGTAAACTAGCGTGGGAAAACGTCACAAATGGGTATCAACCAAACCGATATAACTTTGAGAATCTCCTTTAAAACAAATGGTATAAACATGAATGAGTTTTAACCTTATGACAACTAAAACACTTTGATATCAAAATTCAATGATATTATAATAATGTCTACGTTTTCAAATAAATATCAATCTAGTTGAAAGGCTTGACCCTCACGTTTCAGTATACTTAGTTTATAATCACAAACGTAAGGCACGTATTGGAGAATGGATTTAGAGCATGATTAGGAAAGGAAATACCTTCCGATAGTGTACCTCTAACAAAATTGATCTCTAATATATGGTATAATGGAAAACAATAAACTCGTCGGAAAAGCATTATGAACTATCGCAACCGATAAATTATTGTTGGTAGCGATAAAAGTATTTATCACTACGTCAGTAGTAATTATCACTACCGACAATTCGTTATTGTACTAGAAATTGTGCAAACATTGTAACGTGATGTTAAGAGAGTAAAGTTAAATTGTTTTGGTTTAGAATGTATTTCCGTTGACATGATTGTTTTAAGGAAAAGTAGAAAATTCCATAAATTTGTATAATAATTTTTGAAAGTGTTTTTAGTTAAGTGTATTTTTTGCAAAATGTTTCCAAAACTTACATCAAAGTGTTTTTACTAGCCAGTTTTGAAAACTTGTTGCACTGTATTTTCTAAACTTATGTTGTAGTGTTTAACTAATGGCAAAGTGTTTTCGAATCTTACATTAAAATGTTTTAGCAAAGTGTTTGTACAAGCTAGTTTGAAAGCAGGAAAAAGTACTTACTTGAGTATTCTTTTTTCGAGGAGTTTTCAAAACTTGTTATAAGTACTATCAATAGCGATCTCACATAAGTATTCTTTTGCAAAGGTTTTACAAAAATTATTACAAGTATTTACATAAGTTTTCTTTGTAAAAGAGTTTCCTAGACTTATTATAAGTATTCTTTTTGCAAAAGCGTTTTTAGTTGAGTATACTTTCTGCTAACAGTTTCCAACATTAAACAAATAGGCGAATCCTTAGGATGAAAGAAGAAGTTAGAAGATATAAGAAACTAACTAATCACAGAATCTCACAATACAATGGAATGGTCTATAATATAGAAATAAACTTTTTAAAAGAAATATATATATATATATGTGTGTGTGTGTGTGTGTGTACTAACATTCATTAGAGTTCTCTTTCCAACATTAAACGAATAGGCGAATCGTTAGGGTGAAAGAAGAAGGCAGAAGATGTAAGAAACTAACTAATCGTAGAATCTCACAATACAATGGAATTGTCTATAATATAGAAATAAACTTTTTTAAAATTAATATATATATATACTAACATTGATTAGAGTACAATAGTCAATCCAGTCTTGACAGCTATAGCATTATGTCCTTGCCAAACAATGCAACATCAAATCATCACAGCAGAATTCAAATTGTTTACGTATATATGTCATTGGCCTCCAAGGCCGGCCCTGAGTATTTATGGGCGTAGTGCGGGCCCAAAATTTTGGGCCTTTAATATTTTTTATGAAATTGAACTTAAGTGAAAATATTCTTTTTCTATTGTGCATCTCCATTGCGAAAATTGCATGTTTCAGCAAATTCATAAAGTTTTTATCCGCATTTTCAATCTGTCAACTAGAGGTCCACACAAGCCACATCTCCATTTTAATATATTGATTGATGTCAACAAAGCATACAATCATATCTACTTTTGCATAGATAAATTACTATCAAGTACACGCATCCTGACAAGAAAAAGCAGCTCTAGTATAGGTAATACAGTTTTTTTTGGGGCCCTCTGACCTAATTGGCCCCGTGCGGTCGCAAGGATCGCACTAGGCCAGGACTGGCCCTGTTGGCCTCCAGCTCAACTCCTTAGGTTCAACGCATCCAAGCTAATCTGAAATATAATCGGTCAGATCCAAGTATTATTAGAAAATAACATCCGGATCAGTTTAGTAAACTAGCGTGAGAAAACTTCATAAACATGTATCAACCAAAATGATTTAACTTTGAGAATCTCCTTTAAAACAAATGGTTTATAAGCATGAATGAGTTTTTACCTTACGATAACTAAAACACTTTGATATCAAAATCCAATGATATTATAATGATATCTACATTTTCAAATAAATATCAATCTAGCTGAAAGGCTTGACCCTCCCATTTCAGTATACTTAATTTATAATCACAAACGTAAGGCACATATTGGAGAATGGATTTCGAGCATGATCAGGTAAAGAACCACCTTCCGATAATGTACCTCTAATAAAATTGATCTCTAATGTACAATATAAAGGAAAAAAATGTTGTATATAACAGTGTTGTATACACAATCATATGTTTTTTGTTTGATGATAACAACCAAATAAATATTATTTCAAATGTGTTTGTTACTATACTATTCTATATATACCTCACAGACATGAATATAATATTTATATTTAAATAGAATACGACTATGCAGACATTCATATATTCATACAGTATTTTATTTAAATGTTATATTTCAAACATTCAAATAGTACAACTATTTATAACTCCACTAGTTATTCAATTCACATGAGATTGTACTTGTAACTAAACAGAATACAATAGACAAGTTTGTTTGACAACAATAAAATAATATTTTATTTCAATCAAATTTGTTTATTACAAATATCAGTACAATTTTATCACTCTATATATCTCATATACATATATACACAATCACTCACTTGTACAATCACTTTTATATGCTGACACTATCACTCAGTTTACAATTCAAATACAGACACACACTTACACTATTCTTGTTTTCATCTTCAATCTTCTGTCTTCACAACCTTCAGTTAGTCCTGTCTTTATACCTGTCACATATAAAAAACACACACAGTAGACTGCAACAAAAATAAAATTAAATATAAACAAATAAAAATTTATTTTTAAATTTTATTTGCCTTAGAATTACGGTGTGTTTCTCATCATTTTTGTAACGACCCAAGGAAAAATTCGACGCTTGAATTTTCAACAGTAATACATAATCCCGTATCACTTGCCAAAAATCCAGTTATCGAACCCCGACTGTTAATAGAAAGAAGTTAGAGGGTGAGAAGAAGAAAGAAAGAAATGTTAGAATAGAAGAAAAGAAGAAGAACACATTAGAATCTCACAGCGAAACGGATAAATATAATACATCAAATCTCTTTACAAAGAAACTGTATATATACACATACCAATCATCAGAGTACATCATATATCAGACACAACGGAAATAACTTTGAATAACTAACGGTGAAGCCTCTTGCTTCCAGCTCCTGAAACTCCAAGCGAAACCTATCCTGGAAATATATTCGGTCTGGCCCGAGCACATTTAAAGCAAAGCAAAATTCACTCGGATCAGTCTGGAATACTTTCAGTGATAAATTCATAACACAAACAACTTGTTTAACTTTATAAATCCCTTTGAAATAAAAGGATATTAGTAAGACCAGTCCACACATAAATACGGACGGTTTTTACCTTACTATAACCCAAAACATTTTTGAAATCAATATTTTATTCTGATATTATAATAATGTCTATCAAACCACAAATAAATAATAATCTAGCAGAACTCTTGCATCCCATCCTCCACATATATGGTATACAATCAAAACCGCAGACGCTTAATGGAAATTGGATTCAGACTATGACAAGGTATGAAACCACCTACCGATAGTGTATCTCTAGAGGGGAATACACTAGGTTCAACAAGAACGTCTTGCAACCCGGCCCACACATGATCGACCACTCATTTCGCTTGAGTGTATCGAATGTATATCACCAACGATTGGGATCAGCAACCGTTTCCCGAAAAGGGACAACATCGAAACAGATTAAAGAAGCAAATGAAATTTCTCCAGATAGTCGATTATACACCCTAATGGGAGCGACCCACATAGCCATGTTGCCTGCCTGATTTTTGTCATTTCCTGGTTGATGAGGCTTGAGGCTAGGATTATCTTCCTTTTTAGATCAGCACATCACTTTGAATGACACATCGTCAGATCCGTCAAATCACTGATTGACGTCCTCAAAAACACACTGGGCACGTTTGAAGAAATCAACGTACGTGACCATCTGGAAATACTCTGTCACACACTCATCCATACAAGTCATCCAGGAACAGGATAAACCGAAGGCACCCTCCTACCGCACCCTATATAGGAATCACCCCCAAGGATCAGTAGCGAGAAGTCCTTGCCATCCATAGATTCCAACCACGACAGAACCCCAATATATCTCTGCGTCAACTCAGAGATTGTAAGTGGTTCTTCCATTTATGAAGATCTATGGTCTTCAATGCTACATCTTTATCGTCTGCAAGTTAGTTGTGATCGCACAGTTGATTCGAAGTGGTTTTGGGTCTAGTTCCCATCCCGGTCTCTTCGAAACAACACGTTAAAAGGTAGATAGAATATTTCATTTGTTAGTCAGTTGTTTAGATATCAAACCATAACAGTGATGTTAAGTACATTGGCAGCTCAGGTCATTTGTATTAAAACATTTCACTAAACCATTTCATTGACTTCATAAATTCTATCTCGATAAATTCTTGTGGTTTTCCTTTAATTTGAAACATTAACCAATACTCTCTTTGGAATCACGTATTTACCAAACTTTATTTCCTTTGTCTCAGACCATTTCTATATTTCAAAGATATCATTTTTTGTAATAACCCGGAAATCCGAGCCAATTTAAAATTTTTATTTTGGCAATTTTAATGAATTTTGAATATTTAAAATGAATTATTTTAAATAATAACGAAGAGAAATTTATTTTGAATAGAATTAGAATGAATATATTTATTTGAATCGACGTTAGAATATAAATATTTTATTTTAATTATAAAAGGAATTGAAAATGGCGTGGTAGTTTGAAAATTCGATTTCGAATTTCAAATGAATGTACAGGATTCAAAATAAATCGGATTTCAGCGAAACAAGAAATAGTTGAATCTGTTTAATCATATCTTTCTAACGGATGTAAGAAACTAAGATTTCACTTTAGAAGTTGAAAGATATGTCCAGTTTAAAATTCAAAAAAGTCGCTGTGGAATTTATATATATTTTAATATATATAAAGGCCCTTAAAAATGGAAATTTTGCAAACGACCTCGGTTTTAGACGAAACCACTTTTGTTGGATCCAGGATGTCAAATTATTGCTAGGTTTCAAAATCCATATTTTTTGAAAGCAATATGTGAGCGTGGAAGAAGAAAACGTGTTTTAACAGTTTCAGTCAATTTTGATCGACCAGAAAATGGCCATTTTTTAAACTGTCTCGGAATTTGATGAAATTAGTTTTGTTAGGACCGCATCGTCAATACGAAGCTAGAAATAATTTTTCTTGAATTTTTAGAGGTCATATGTGGCCCTGGTAAATTGAAATGTACGTTTGAATTGAATATATATTGAATTATATTTTAATTTAAATCAAAACTGATCAAAATGATAAAATTGGCTAACGAAACATATCCCACTGTGTTCAGAATGGGGGTAATTAGCTATGGGCGACAGTCGGTGAGCCTCGTTTGGAGTTCAAATGGAAAGTCAACCTAGTTGGAACTAAAATAGAACAAAAATAGTAATTAAATAAACTATAATTTCCCCTTTTATCACCCCCCCTTTTCCACGATCAGTTCAGGAAAAAAACATAGAAAAAATAATAAAAAAACCTTCGTTTGATCCAACCCTAGCCGCCATCGCACTTCTCCACACCGACGCCCCAGCTCCGCTGCCCTCTAGTGAACCCCACCGCCGTCGTTCTCCCTAGTCCACCCCTCTTATTTCCCCCAAAACGCGTAACCACCTAGGAAAGCACCCAACCCTAGCCGCCGCCACCTGTATCGACGCCCGCCCCACCAGTGAACCCCACTGCACCGACCCCCTCTAGCCACCCAGCGCCACCCCGAGCCCCCTTTGCCTCCGTCGAACGCTGTAAGTCTTCCCCTTTATTATTTATTTTAATTTTATTTTAAAAAAATCAGTTTTAATATATGAAAACATGATTTAAAAGTCTGAATTTTAAAAGGGTATGACATTGGGATAAAGCCGCAGATTTTAACGTGAAGATGAAGTTATAAAAATACGATTTTTATCGTTTGAATGGTTAAGGAAAAAATATGATTTTTGAATTGGAAGTGAACAAATAAAAATGTGATATTTATTTTAAAGATAGCAGTTTAAAGATATGATTTTATATGAGAAAGTTTAGATTTTTAAAATAGAAAAGGTGAGATTTTTAAAATAGAAAAGACGAGATTTTTAAATTAGAAAAGATTATATTTTTATATATTCAATAGCGGTATAAAAGTGTGATCTTTACATATAAAGATTTGATTTTTATTTATGTGAATAACATTATAAGGATAGGATTATTTATATGTATAGCATTATAAAGATATGATTTTTATCGTTTGAATGGAAATATAATAAAAATATAATCTTTATATAGGAAGTAGCATTGTTAAAAATATAATTTTTAACATATACCGCGTGAAACAGATCTCGTTAGAAGCACGGCGAAGATTTCCTACATATGAAGAGTCGCGGTGAATTGGTTTAGCTCTTGGTGAGAACACCTCACTTCTAATTTGTTTTTTAGTTTGAAATATATACTAAGATGCAGACGATGCTTAGTAGCACCCGACACCCGTCGTCCACAGACCATGGATGACTTGTTTGTTTGATTGATGTGTTGTGAAAATTGATTGTATGATGTGGAATGAATAAATATTTTATAGTTAAAAATATAATTTTTAATGTGTATATAAAATAAATATTTATAAACAAATCGGACAATTTGTTTATGTACACACATTTGACTGATATTGAGTGGGATGAAAATTTTACACATCGCCCAATTGCACAAATAAATCTTTGTTTGTTGTCTGAAAACCCCATACGGGTGTTGGGATGATATTTGGCGTACACTAATCCCAATTATTTAGCTGTATGTCGATCAATTGGTTGACAGACTGTGTAAGCGTTATTTATTTATATTTAATGCTTATTGTAATGACCCGGGATTTTGACGACTTTGGTTATCGCCATAAACCCAATGATGGCTAACCAAACATCGAAAAATACCGGTCATTAGTGAAAGAAATTAGAGGGTGAGGAAAGATAAGATAGAAACTTAGAATAGAAGAAGAAGAAGAACACACATCAGAGTAACATGAACCTCACAACAGAACGAATAACATATAATATATATAACATAAATTGAAATATACATCTGTACTTGAATATACATCATTTATCAAAGTACAACACAACGGAAATAACTATAGCTATATGATCCTGAAGCCTCCTGCTCCAGCTCTTCAACTATATCTGTAAAATCCCGACTACTTGACTGCCCGTACAAATTTAGGCACCCAAGAGTTTAGGGAAAACAACAAAATAAACTCCGGGTCAGTCATGGGACTGGTATGAGTAAAACAGTTCAAGCAGGTAAATGATATCTCATAAGACCACGCCGTATAACGGAACGGGTTTTTCCCTTATGAGAATCCAAATTATCTTTATATCAAAAACCTTTTGATATTATAATAATGTCTATCAACCACAACTATAATAATCATCTAGCAGAAACGCTTTCATCTCACGTTCTACATATATAGTATACAATCAAAACCGCAAGCACGTATTGGGTAATGGATTTCCAACTATGACAAGGTATGGAACCACCTTTCGCTCGTGTACCTCTAGAGAGGAATACACTGGGTTCAACAAGAACATCTTGCAACCCGGCCACACATGACCGACCACTCATTACGCTTGAGTGTATCGAATGTATATCACCAACGGTTGGGATCAGCAACCGTTTCCCGAATGGGACAACATCAACAATAGATTTTTAGAAGTAAATGAAACTCTAGATCAGGTGATTATACACCCTACTTCGGTGCGACCGACTTAGCCATGCTGCCTGCCCGATTTCTGTCATTTACTGGATGTGAGGCTAGAAGCTACACTTTATCATCACACCAGATTCACTTTGAATGCCACATCGTCAAATCCATCAAATCACCGATTGACGTCCTCAACCATACATTATGTGTTAGCTAAAAGAAGTTTCCTTCTCCGCTTCCACTCTTGGTACGGTTGGAGAAATCAATATACGTGATCGTCTGGAAATACTCTGTCAGACATCCGTCCATACAAGTCATTCAGGAACAGGATGAACCGAAGGCACTATTCTGTAAACAGGATAGCCCTTGCATAACTCCGTCTTCAATTTCCTTTGGCATATATGATTCGCAACGCTTATGCCAATACAGAGTGGTTCTTTGGATAAAAATCCAACCAGTCTCTCCATATTAACAACATTAAAATGGTCAGAACTTCGATAGTCTGTGATTTAACTATCGAAGAAAAACAGGTGTGCAAACAACGATATTATTTCCAAATGGAAATTTATATCGATCAAACATCATTCAACATTTATCTCTTTATTTCATTAATTTACTTATCTCATGTTTCCCTATATTCCATATTCCTTATTTTCTAAATTTGGAAAATATATGTTATTAACAATGGAAAACATTTCCATTTCTTGTTTTCTTTATTAGAAAACATTTCTGGTTTCTTATTTGGAAAACATTTCCAAAGCTTCTTTATTGGACTTAGACAGATGTTTAAACAAACCATCGCGATGCCAACACAAACCATTTCCTTTACTGCTGAATGATCGTCGCTAATCTATGAATCAGAAAAGCGCGACATTTAAATTAAATTCTGCAAGCGCACAGGTGTGTAGCATACAGGTCGAACACAGGGAGGTAAATTAAAATCAAATTATTTATTTAATCTCTTGGGCGAGTTAGACGATTTTTGAGGTTGGTTTTTGAAGACAATAAAAATTGAAACTGCGATCCGATTCAGAACAAATCTAATTGAACCGATGATCAAATCACAACTATCAATTGGAAATTAAAATGCAAAACAGAAATAAAATGCAAAAAGTAAAATTGCAGGGAAAAGAAGAACAACAAAAAGTAAATTAGGATTGTCGTTGAAACTAATCAAACGACTAATCACTAACAAAAAATGTAAAATACAATTGGTGTTCTTCCAAAACTAATTCTGAAGACAACACCGATTGCTAAGAAAAAAAGAAAAATGCAGAAATAATAAAAAGAAGAAGAACTTTTATTAATGGAGAAGAGAATATAGAATAGGATAGGATGGTGGCTACAATGACATTACGAGGGTATTTATAGGATAGATAGCCAAACCCTAACCCTAATCCTAATACAATCACAAATGGGCCTTAGGGAATCACAAGAGAGTTTACAATAAGAAACATAAATGGGCCTTAGATAAATAAAGCAAATTTGGGCCTTTTCTCTTTTCCTCTTGCTTCCTTGACACTTCTTCATTGATTTGAGATGTGCATGGCCTCTAAATCAGTTATTTTCTTGTCCAACAGCAGCCAGATGTGAGATCTTCATCTACAATTCTTCAAAATGCAAATACACAGCAACTTGATCTCTATTTCTCTACATTTCTGGTTGCATGCGGGGTGGGTTGGAATATCTGTAAAAGTGACAAAACAATACCCAAGTAATATTTATTTATATACAAAAGATAAGATATAAGAGCATAAAAATAACACATTTCTATGCTAATTAAATACCCCCACACTTATCTTTTACTCGTCCTCGAGTAAAAAGAAAATGAAAAACTAACTAGATAGGTCGCATTTTCGTAGGAAACACGATTGCATTGAGCGTATGCAACAAGCCGTTAAACCCCTAGGTGTCCCTAGTAGGACGAGTGGTGTCTCGTGAGGGTTTTCAGCGGATACTACCCACAAAATCCAAATGTAGTATGATATGGCTCTAATGTAACTACATGAATGCAAAGGACTTATGCAATTGAAAATAAAATTGAAAACACGACTTGTTTAAGGAAAGTGGTACAACAAATTAAATTAACAATTTCTAGTCAGTTGATTTTATTTTAGATACCACAACTTGTCACAAATTTTCAATATAAATCAAGTTTTCAAATGTTAAATTCCAGTTTGACCAGTTGGTTCAGTCGATAACATAGTGCAGCCATGAAATAGATTCTTAGTTTGCTTGGCACAGTTTGCAAAGTGGTATTCTAATTTTCTCATGTATGGCTAGTCAAATCAATAAGGTCAAGAAGTGTTTGGGCATCATCGCTTATTCTTTATTCTATAAAATTTTAAAATTTATGATTAAGTACATACACCTAACTTAGAAGACCAAGTTTTACCACCCATGCACTGCCTCGCGGACTAACGGAGAGTGGGTAAAGAGTTTGGCGGATTGTGCAGGCCGACTTTGACTTTGTCAACAACGTGTCGGTAATCCTTAGGTGTCCAATCTCATAAAATGAGACCAAGATATTCCAATGCTGACTTTGTCAACAACATGTCGGATAGAGCTTGGCGGGTTTGCACACCAACGTTCGATATACAAGCAATGTTGGATACCCTTGGATTACTATTATTATTGCATTTATAAGCACAAAAAGAGAGATACGCGAATTCAACTCAACACAACTTAGTTTTAAAGATTTGACAAGCCATTATAAGTATTTTAAGTCCTCCACTTATTTAAACAAAGTCTACAATATAGAATAGATTTCATGGCCATCACCTAAGAATCCCCCTATGTACCGGTTACACTATTGTCCCTCAAAATTAAACTTTTCATTTTATTTCTTATTTGATCTAAGCTGAGAGAAAAAAATACTATCAACTGATTAATAATCCTTAACTTGTTTTGTTGTATCAAATCTAAAATGAGTCGTATTTCAAAAAAAAAATGGCATGTTACTACAGTCTAAAATGCATGATGGTCCTATTTAAATGGATGAAATTGAAAAAGAAAGAAAAATAAAGAAAAAACGAAAATGAGTGAAATGCAGACTCCCCCTGTAACAACCCGTATTTTCAATAACCTGTTATAACATAAATGGAGGCAGAATTAAACTGTAAAATCTGAATCAAGGGAAACGGGCTATGCCATTGCGTTCGTCTTGGAAAAATACGCGAAATAGAGTCCGAGTTTTCAAAAATCGGAGTCCGTATGACCAAGATATGGCCTCGCGAAGTTTCACGAAAAATTCCCAAATTAAAGTATACTTAATTAAGTGAAATGGGTTGCGCAGAGAAATATATATATATTGATATATATATATATATAATTGAAAATTAAATAAATAAATATGCAAAAATGTTCAAAACAGCGAATTGGGAGAGGGGAATAACCGAACCGGCCGAATTTTGAGGTCGACCCGAGCTCGCTGGGTCGACTAGGGGTTAATCCAGGGTGTTTGGCTGTCAACCAGTGGGCCGATTCACTCAAATGCAGATTTTGCATTTGGATGGTTCTCATGGTTCATCTTCAATCTAAAGGCCCTAGATGGTTCCTACACTTGACTTCTTCCCCAAGACATGCTTTGATGGCTTGGATTGAATCTAGGTTTAATCCTATGGCCTAAAACACTTGCCTAATCTATAAATAAGACCCTAACCTATCCTAAATCCTCATTATTCATTCATGCAACTAAACTATGGCAAAATTTTACCTCTCATGGCCTCCACTCTCTTCATAAAATTTCTAAATGGTTTCTATGAGAGATTTTCCATGCATACAAGTGTTTTCAAGCTTGTATGAGTGTCATTAGCCTGCATTCAAGTCAAGTTTCTATCTTTGCATCATAAAGCAAGGGTTTTGATCATTTTGGCTCAAGGGTTTTTATGTTAGAGCTTGCATTTTGGGTCTATTTGATTGCATAAGGGCTTTGTCATATCTTTTGTGCCTTCATAGCAATGTAAGCCCTTTCCCTACTCTTAGATATTAACTATGAAGTTAAATGTTCATGTTGCAAGTTTGGGTTTGATCATTGAGTATGATACATGCTATCATGTCATGCAAGTTTATGAAGTCATTATCTTGATCTTGTGAGCTAAAAGCTACAACCTTTATGTTGAAATGTTGCATTAGGCAACATGAGAACCCTCATAACCTTTATGTCAACTTGCATATGAAGTCATAACCCTTATATGATGATATATGCGAGTTACTAGTCATCATTCCATATCTTTTGTCACCATGATTCGCTTATGTGCCAAGTTTGGGTTTATGCATGTTTTGAGGCTTAAGAATGTAACATGCAAGTTAATGAACACATTTGTGCCTCATTTGCCACCATGATTAACTTATGGCTTAATATCCATTTTTGTCATGCCTTTGCCAAGTCTCTTCTTTTAATCCATTACGTTGTCGCGAACGTATATGCGAGTTTAAAAGCGTTGGGTTATGTTATGGGTAATTTCTAATGACATGAAAATACAACTTGAAAACATGACTTGAAATATAACATGGAAGTTGACATGTAAGTATGCATAAAAACATAAGCTTGGGAATTTACCTATTAAGTTAGGTCTACCCTTTGGGAATTTACCTATTAAGTTAGGTCTACCCAAATGCTTGAAAACTTGTAACATGTTTTGGGAAACATGATGGACATGACACTTAGATAATATAAGTGTGGCCAACTCGAGGTTGGGTTGAGTTTGCAACGTAAAACTACCCGGAACCGACCGGCCTAACTAGTAGTTGCAAACAATAGGACCCAATGTGAGAAGTTGGTCATGTTGTGCTTGAACCCGAGGTTAGACCAAGTTGTGGTGTAAAGCTACCCGGAACCGACCGGCTTAACTAGTAACCACAACAAAGTCTAATGTGAGAGGTGAAGGTGCATTAAGTAATTAATGCCACATGATAGGGTTAAGTTAATTTGATTAATGACTCTTAACCAAATATGACATGGACAAATGGGTTAAGTAATTTGATTAGGCTAATGATACTTAACAAAACATGACAAGGTTGGGTAGGTTAAGTAACTTGATTTGCCTAATGACACTTAACCATTTTTATATGACTAGTGGATGGGGTTAAGTTAACCAACACTTAATCAATCCAACGCGATAACTTGGTAAGGTTAAGTAAGTTTTCCTAATGACGCTTAACCGAAAAATACGGTTAACGAATGGGGTTAAGATTAGACTCAACTAGTCTAAACATGGAAATCGGATGGGGTTAAGTTAGCCTAGACTTAATTAATCCCACTTGGTAGTTTAATGGGGTTAAGTTAAACACTTAACTAATCTGAACATGATGAATTGATGTGGTTAAGTGACCTATACTTATCCAATCTAACTCGTTAATTTATTGTGGTTAAGTTAACCAATACTTAACCAATATAACGTGAAAACATGATAAGGCTAAGTCACGAATCGCTTGAATACACTTGACCGATTTGACTAAGTAAATTGATAGGGTCAAGTTAATATATACTTAACCAATTTAGAATGATAATTGGACGAGGTTAAGTCGTGAATTGCTTAATATACTTAACCAACTTGAGCATGGTTTGTAGGGTTAAGCCTTGAACTTGGATACTTAGCCAATTTTGACAGGATTTGTAGACGGGTTAAGTCATGAACTTAAGTGACACTTAATCCATTATGTAAACCCTAGTTCTGAGGATTAGGTGTATAACCGTAGTTAACAAGGATAACGGGAACAATGCTAAGTGGTAAACCTTAGTTGAAGAATAACTAAGTAATGATTCTTAGTCAAGGAAATTTAGACCAGTTCATAGATAGATGAGTAACCTGATACGGTAGGTCATCGTTTAAGTATACGAGTAGGAGCAAGTATCTGATTTAGATAAAGGCTCCAGCGAACTGGGTAACGAAGCAGCGGCTTCGGGGAACGTGAGGATATTCTTGGTATCCCTCTATGAGCTGCCAGGTGATTATACTAGGCTCATGAGAGGTTAAGGTCTGCGTTAGAAGAACCAAGAGTATGCCTTGGTTGCTATACGAGCGACCTAAAGACGGGGATGGATAGGGGATAGTCGACGATACACGGTCGTACCCTAGATAGCATTTCGTCAGGCTACCTACCATCTTTGGTCAAGCGTGTACGTACGGAAAGGCAGAGAACACCCAAAAGACCATAATTGCTATCTAATTATGGTTGCGGTAAGGCTTGGATGTGGGTTGGCCAGTGTTGTGTTCTCATACAGGATTTATCCTGTCTTGTCTTTCACTAGTTGAGGGAGTGGTCTCGTGGGACCATAGCCACGTATAAGAAAAACAGACCTTAGCATCTGCATCGGCAGATAAATCGAAAGCTCCCGACCGAGTCCTGTATTTCTTTATTTGCCCTGTGACAGGACTCGGATGGCACGATGTGATACATGTGCATACAGTCATGGAAAAGCGATTCACGATGAATGCATGGGAAAAAGGGCGCGGTTGGCGGTTAGCGTAATCCCTAGTGGCCCTAGGTGGTTGAACCCAAACCGAGATACGAAAACGTGCAATAGGTAAGCATAATCCCTAGCAGCCCTAGGTAGCATAAGTCCTAGTTGTACAAACAATAATTCATGTTGGAAGACCCTAGCTAGGTTTAGGGTAACAGTCCAAACCGATCTTAAGGATCATGGAACTATGTTAAAGTAATATAGAATCTCATGGGAAAGCCCGTATGGTCTACGGCAAGGGGCTGAACATTTACATGGAATAAAACATACAAGTTGAGTAACCTATATATGCGATATATTAGGTTGACATGGACCATTACACGACTTTTGAGTGAGGGTCATTCTTGGTTAACACATGATACGGTGGGGATACTAGTACGGTAGGTGCAGAGCTAAAATACAGGATAGATATCACGGGGCGTTATACGTGACAGATATCTTGGGGATATTATACTTGATAGAAACCTGACGATGTGATACCTTGTTTTATCTTGACATCGTAATTTATCATGACACCTTAGTTTATCTGAGTTCAGTAGTTCATCCTGTTATTTTGATTTAGCTTATCTATCTTGTTATCATGCTTATGTTCATCTCAGTTTCTCATGTCAGTTAACTTTACTAGTTTTTATGCTAATAGTAGATAGGGCTTACTCAGTCTTTTTGACTGACCCGTTTTGTTTCGGCTCTTTTCTTCCGTTTCCCCCCCAGGTTACAGGGAGGAAATACTGTTGTTTAGTTCGGACTTCTTCTGCTTGAAGGTCATCATGGATGGCTTGGACTTTTCTTGGCTAATGGCTACTTTACTGTTTTTACTTGGGGAATAATTTATGAAAATGTCTTTATGCTTCTTTACTATTGCAAGACAGGTTTTGATGTACTCTGATGTAAAAGGCTTTAGACCTTATTTATTCATGTTATGAAAGTTTGATTTTACTTCCGCTATTTTTATATGTTCTGTCTTGTGATATTTCTGTGCATGTTTACCAATAATGCCCCTCTAAAGCTAGTGCATTCCTTTGCGAGTGACCCTAGCGGAGGCTGGGTGTTACACCCCCCACACTAGAACTAAACAATGTCCACACTGTAAACGTTTCCTGAATTTGAAAGATCGTACCCAAAGATGGATTAAATGTAAAATGATTTGTAAAATGAAATGCAATTTAACTATATGTAAGAAAGGATCATATGTACAATGATAAATGTGTTTGCGATGCATGCGACGCAAGGATTGCCACCAACTTTTTCCCCCACACTTGGTTCTTGCCCTATGAGTCCCATTCCCACTGTGTCTAGACATGTTTTCTAACAAGCAAGAGTTTTTGAAAACCATCTCATCTTTATACCTCGATTTGTAGTCCAGGAGATAAATATCTAGGGTCGTCCTAACCTGAAGTTTTTCAACCAAGCCAGCATTCCAAAAGTAATTCATGTATTCAACAAATTTGTCAGTGTAATTTTTCAAAAATTTGTGATCGTATATAAATTCAATGAAAGTTTAAATCTGACTGTTGTTCAAGACTATGTGATCACAATTCTCAATTTCATTACTGGACAACATGTTTTCGACACTGACAATTTCAAGTTCGTTTGAAATTTCCTCAAAGTTAAAATTTTCGAACTCGTGACTTGAATCTACGTCTTCCTCATTTGGCAACTCATCCTCGTACAATCCGAAAAATTCATGTTCATTAAAATCCTTTTCCAAATTTGAATTGGAAAATTCAACATTTTTATTTCGTTCAATTTCAAAATTTTCAAGTTTCTCGCAGCCCGGAAGAGGAAGATCAAAATCTAAACTTAAATCTTTTTCCTGAAAAGAATCAAAGTCTAAATCATTCGTTGAATTTTGAACAACTTCATTTAGATCGTTATTCTCAATTTTGAAAGTTGTTGTTTGAAAATTTTCAATATCAGTAAAGAATGGATTATTTCCTGATTCATCGCATTGAATTTGATTTTGTTGCTCGAGTTGTTCTTTAAAACACGTCATTAAACAAAGAAGTTCATCAAGTTGTCTATCTTTTTCACCAAGCTGTCTATCTTGCTTTTCTACCCTCTCTCTAAGAATGTTAAGGTGATATTCCTCAGAATCATTGATTTGAAAGCTCTCGTTGTGGATTTCTTGATTCTCAAAATTATAGTCCACATCAATTTCACAATCAAAATTATTTCCAATGTGGTAGTTGTTTGAATTTTCAGAAAAATGATATTGGAAATCATTTTGATTTTGAAAATTAGGTTCATAACCAAAACTATCGAAATTCGAGGGGAAACTGCAACTTTGGTCATATTCAAGATGTGGATATGAGTTGTTATTTTGAGGATTTTGATCGATTTGAAAATCATTTTTATATCCAAAATTATTTTCGAATTGGTTTCCAACCCCGTATTGATGTTGATCAAAGGTATATTGGGATTCAAAGCTATTTTGATATGGATGTGGCCCATAATCGAAATTATTGAAATTTGAATTGAAGTCGCCATTTCGATCATAACTTTGAAAATGTTGGTAATTTTGAAAATTTTGAAAATTGTTGACATTTGGCTCGCGAAATTTTGGAAAATCTTGCTTCATGAGTTGTAATTCAAAATCATACTCTACAAGAGGACGTCTACTCCGATTATTATCCCACATTTCTCTCAATGATTTTTTTGAATTAGACATTTTAAAAAAAGTCACGACAAGACAGAAATTATTCTTAGTTCAAAATAGTATAAAAGAAAGAGTAGTGCTCTATTAATTAACTGACTCAATTAGAAGGGGGAAGAGGGTCTTATGGTCGTTCACGTATAGTATGAACACTAAGGGATACGACCAATGTTTTACGGGTAGTATGCAACCTCTTTTGCTAATAGTTCAATAAATTGAACTACTATATATCCGCGATCCAATTATACGAGACAGTCATCTTCACAAAACACCACTTTTCAATTATATTATTTTGCAAATCAAATCAAGTGTTAAAATTTAAAAAGACGAGCGTGATGATTTTAGTTATGAAAATTCGTTCCTCACAAACAGATTCAGAAATATCAGACACAGAACAGTCACAGAATAATAACAGAAAATTAAAATATTGTACAAGCAAGCCGCTGCCCCTGTAGAATTTTTTTACAAGCAATGTCTATATTTTTCTTTGCAGCAGAGCACCTGTAGAGTTCAGAAATTATTACAGTGGGGCATGGCTGTCCATCCAGAAAAAATGAGTAAGAGGGGAAACAATGAGCAATGTCTATATTTTTCTTTTGTTTATTGTTGTAAAATTAGAAGAGACAGAAAAAATGAAAAAGGAAAAACTTGAAAAGGGAAAGAAATAAATGGAGAAAGGAAAGAAAATTAATTACAAGGTAGAGAAGAGAAATTTATATAAGGAATTTTTTTCTTCAGCAAATTGTAAAAGAAGAAAGGATGCAAGATATTAGTAAGAGGGGAAACAAACGAAAGAAAGGAGAAAGAAGTTGAAAAAGAAATAAAAGAAAAATGGCAAGATTTTTTTTTTGTTGAACTTGTAAAAGAAGAATGAGAAAAAATTGTATTGAAAATTGGAAAGGAGGAATAAAGAGGAAAGAAATCAAAAGAGGATTTTTTTTTTTGAAAAGAAAGGAAATTTGTAAGAGAAGAAAAGAAATCAAATGTATTGAGAACAAGAAAGACAAAAGAAGAAAGGAAAAAAAATGCAAAAGAGGAATCTTTTTTTTTTTGAAATTTGTAAAAAGAAAAAGAATGTAGATGATTGGAAAGAAAGTGGAAAGATGGAAAGAATAAAGGAAAATTGAAAGTTGTTTTTTTTTAATGAAGGAGAGAGCCGGTAAGAAATAAATGAAAAAATGGAAAGAGAGATTATGGGAGGTGAATGAGAAATGCAATTGGAAAGAAATAAATAAAAAAAAGAATGCAAGTTTTTTTTTAATGAAAATTTGAACAAGAAGAAAGGGAAAGAAATGAATGGGAAAAACCAAAACAAAAAAGGAAAAAAATTAAAAGAGGAAGGAAATAAGAGAAAAAAAGCAAGGTTTTTTAAGTAGAGAGGAAGGGTAGAAGGAATTGCGGAAAGAAATAAAAGCAGACAAAAACAAGAAAGAAATCAAAGTAGACAGAGAAGAAATTGCGGAAGTTTTTTTTTTTGAAAGTTGTAGACAAAATATGGAAACAAAAAAAAAGAAAAGGAAAGGGAAAAGAAAAAAATGTGAAAATCAGCGAGGTGGTAGAAAGATGGAAAGAAATTGAAGAAAAATTAGCAAGTTTCTTTTTTTTGTATATATTTTTTTCTTTTTGAAGAAGGAATTAGATTGGAAGAAATGCAAACAAAAAAAAAGAAAGAAATAAATGAAAATAAAAAGAAGGAAAAGAATTAAAAGAAAAAGGGGCAAGATTTTTTTTCTTGTCTTAGAGATTATAATATCAATATGTGATACACAATCAACTAATCAAGATTTTTATCTATATATATGTACAAGAAAACAATAGGAAAATAAAAAGAAATAAAAGAAATTTTGGCAATATTTTTTTTAATAAAATCAAATAAAAAGAAAAAAAAAACTAACACGAATCAGAAATTAAATAAATAATAAAATTCAATTGTTACCTCCCCGGCAACGGCGCCAAAAACTTGATCGTCGCTAATCTATGAATCAGAAAAGTGCGACATTTAAATTAAATTCTGCAAGCACACAGGTGTGTAGCATACAGGTCGAACACAGGGAGGTAAATTAAAATCAAATTATTTATTTAATCTCTTGGGCGAGTTAGACGATTTTTGAGGTTGATTTTTGAAGACAATAAAAATTGAAACTGCGATCCGATTCAGAACAAATCTAATTGAACCGATGATCAAATCACAACTATCAATTGGAAATTAAAATGCAAAACAGAAATAAAATGCAGAAAGTAAAATTGCAGGGAAAAGAAGAACAACAAAAAGTAAATCAGGATTGTCGTTGAAACTAATCAAACGACTAATCACTAACAAAAAATGTAAAATACAATTGGTGTTCTTCCAAAACTAATTGTGAAGACAACACCGATTGCAAAGAAAAAAAGAAAAATTCAGAAATAATAAAAAGAAGAAGAACTTTTATTAATGGAGAAGAGAATATAGAATAGGATAGGATGGTAGCTACAATGACATTACAAGGGTATTTATAGGATAGATAGCCAAACCCTAACCCTAATCCTAATACAATCACAAATGGGCCTTAGGGAATCACAAGAGAGTTTACAATAAGAAACATAAATGGGCCTTAGATAAATAAAGCAAATTTGGGCCTTTTCTCTTTTCCTCTTGCTTCCTTGACACTTCTTCATTGATTTGAGATGTGCATGGCCTCTAAATCAGTTATTTTCTTGTCCAACAGCAGCCAGATGTGAGATCTTCATCTACAATTCTTCAAAATGCAAATACACAGCAACTTGATCTCTATTTCTCTACATTTCTGGTTGCATGCGGGGTGGGTTGGAATATCTGTAAAAGTGACAAAACAATACCCAAGTAATATTTATTTATATACAAAAGATAAGATATAAGAGCATAAAAATAACACATTTCTATGCTAATCACCGAACCCTAACTATTCCTTAGTTAAAAACGAAGCCAATCAAGTTGGGGTAGAAGTACCTCTCAGACCTTAACTGAACAACATTTCTAACTTTGAAATAGGCAAAGTTCACTTTATCTTCCTTTTACTAACTTCCTTACTTAACCCTCCTTCGAATAGCTATATTCGATTGACTCTTTTCACTTAACTTTATTCGATTAACCCTTATCAATTAACTCTATTGGACTAACACTATTGGATTAACTCTATTTGACTAACGCTATTGGATTAACTCATTTCACTTAACTCCTTTCGAATAAACTATATTCGATAACTCCTTTTACTTTCTTCGAATAAACTATATTCGATTAATTCATTTGCTTCTATTCGAATAAACTATATTCGATTAACTCCTTTGCTTCTATTCGAATAAACTATATTCGATTAATTCATTTGCTTCTATTCGAATAAACTATATTCGATTAACTCCTTTGCTTCTATTCGAATAAACTATATTCGATTAATTCATTTGCTTCTATTTGAATAAACTATATTCGATTAACTCTTTTTACTTCTATTCGAATAATTATATTCGATTAACTCCTTTTACTTTAACTCTAATCGATTAACTAACATCGATTAACTCCTTTTACTTTAACTCTACTCGATTAAACTAACATCGATTAACTCCTTTTACTTTAACTCTAATCGATTAAACTAACATCGATTAACTCCTTTTACTTTAAACCTAATCGATTAAACTAACATCGATTAACTTCTTTTACTTTAACTCTAATCGATTAAACTAACATCGATTAACTCCTTTTACTTTAACTCTAATCGATTAAACTAACATCGATTAACTCCTTTTACTTTAACTCTAATCGATTAAACTAGTATTGATTAACTCCTTTTACTCGATTAAACTAGTATTGATTAACTCCTTTTACTCGATTAAACTATTCATTTATAAAGATTTACTTTTAGTAACGTTTCTTCACTTTACAAATGATTTCCTTTTATTCTAACTTATCCTTTGATTTTATAAATATTTCTTTTTTTAAAATCCTTTTCCTTTTCTATATAAAATCCATCGATTTTATACAAATAATTCATTTTCAAAATACACTTTGAAAATCCCATTTCCCATATCCAGTATTTCTTATGGTATTTAACATACCATATAACAACGATAAATATCGTCCAAACATACATAATCAACAACAGATTATATATCACATCATATATCACAATATATGAATCACAATAAAATAAATGTTGAGGAATCCAGTTGGATTCCTCCAACCTGTTTCCCTGCATCACAGATGTTAAACAATATAGATAACATCACTTTCAGTTCCATATGATATATTCTGTTTAAACAGAATCAATATAGAAATTCACTAACTGACTAGCAGTTCAATCAAACAGTCAACACACGGTCAATCAGTCAACATTTAACAGTTCTAAAAATACAACATGAAATTATAAACTGTTCAGAGTTAGTGAGATTTACTCACATTGGACTATCATCGATATATAACGATAATTGTCACTTGATTTGATTCTGACAATTTATTTCATGATAAATTGTAACGAGCTCCGATGGACTTCCAGTCAGTCTCATTGTGTTGCTCCCGTCCATACGATCCTAACGGATCCAACCGTTCAAAAATCTGATGTCGTATGACGATGTTATGGTTTTACGAAGTTAGAATGCAATTTAAATAAATTTAAAAACTTGGATAATAAAATAAATGGGCCTCAACCTTTTCAAAACCGGCCCAACACCATCAACAAAACCGAACCCGTATTTCTTTGTCTCCCCCAATATCTGTTCGAGCTCCAGCGATAACAAAAGCTCCACGTTGACCCCCTTTTTGACCACCATCCTCCCTCACTTCGGTCACCGAATTCCGGCGCAACCACCACCATCACGCTCCTTATCCAAATCCGCACCACCCCAGCACCCTACAACCGAACTCGAACTTCCCTGTTGGTGCGACGACAGCTTCCATCGTTGCTGTGTTGAAGCCCACATCACATACCCTTGATCGAATCCAACCGGAAATCACTGCAAGGTGCGATACTTGCTGCCAAACCCGAATCCAAGGTCCAAATCACGATTCGAAGCCTTAATTCCTCTAAGATCCGAACCCTAGATCTGCTGCAAAAACTCAACCCCTTAAAATGAACATCGAACTAGCTGAAACTTATATAGAATTGTTGAGAATCTCCTTAGCAACTCACTGCTATATAATTCATGAATTTTAGAATTTGTTTTCTATTTGTTTTGATTTATTTTGCGTGCCATTCTTTTTGTCTGTAAGAGGAACAAACCGACGACGCAAATCAGAGAATGAATTAGGTTTAGGTTAGAGGGAGTTGAAGTTATTATATAGGGTTTTAAATATATATTTTTATTAATATTTTATATTAATATTTAAGCTATCGCTGATTTCATTCGTGTTTAAAAATCCCTGCGATCACAGACGATACCCAAAAATCACGAAACTGGACATGTAGCTAGAGTTTGACATTACGGTCCCAACGAAACTGGTTTCAACGAATTCCGACTTCGTTTGCAAAAGTGGCTATTTTTAAAGCTCTGGATGACCCATTTAAATATATAAATATATTTAAATATAATTAAATTAAATGTTTAAAAATAAATATTATCGTATATATTCATAGTGGAATACCATACAGCTCTAGAATTTTCCTATATGAATTTCTAACTTGATATTTCAATCTGGGTCAACCCGATATTCGATTTATATTGAAATTCCTTTTTAAAATATAAATAATTCCTTTATAAATTATAAAGGAATTCCACAGCGACTTTTCTAAAATTTGATTTGGACGTAAATCAAAATCTATACGACGAAATCCATATTTTTCTCTTCCACTAGAAAGATATACTCCACCAGCTCCACATGTTTCTTGTTTCACAGAAATCCGGCTTAAAACGAATCATGTACATTCAGTTGAAGTTCGAATCGCCAATTTACGAACTGCAGCGCCATTTCGAGATCGGTTTTAATTATATTATAATTCTACGTTCAAACTGTCGTTTATATAATATATTCGTTATTCAAATTAAATTCCAAGCTGAATTAAATATCACAGATGATCCAGTTCACACCATATTGCCATTTCAACCAATTTTGATTATTTCATATTAAATATATTATTTAATTTATTATTTTTAATTAAATATTCACCATTATTTAATTCCACGACCATTTAATTCACTATACTACCATTTATATAATTAAATAAATTAATTATAATACCTCTGCCAATGCGGGTCATTACAATCTTTCCCACTTAAAATAATTTCGTCCTCGAAATTGCTAAAAGGTAATGGACGACCCTATCGACTGGTTAGAACATATTTGTTCACTTCTTAACTTCAGTTTCAACTGAACCAATTTAATTTCAATTAAATTATTAATTAATTCTTATCAACGAAAATTTTCAAAAATCCTGAAAATTTTCTAACTCCTTAACTTTTCGAAATTTTTTGCCAGCACCTCCTTTGTACTGGTCAATAGCTCAAACTCCAACTTGCCTCTTTGGGCCATCTCCATCCCAAAAGAAAATCAAACAGCCAAGCGACTTGCCCATTCGGCTCATCAAACTTTCAAACCCTTATATAATACTGGTACCTTTTTGTCGGGCATATCATTATATCCTTTCCACCTGTTATCAATTCCGCGGATACAAGGGTCATCCTAATCAAATTCCAATCTGCTTTTATCCACAACACAAACATTCGCTTATATCCAAGCCAAATATCATTTCAACTCGAGTTTCTTCTCGATTCCCAACTCTTAACTTGATTATCACATTACACTTCAAATTTGAATCTCATAATCCAATTTGTCTTGATATCATTCTAATTCAATCTCAGTTACCACTTACTGGCTTTACTTTAATTCAAATTTGCTTTCACAAATTTCTGTTAAATTTGTTTTTAATTCAAACAGTCTTTCCATGGGAGTTTTTAAACAGTTTACTCTTTTCAAAAATCAAATTTTCCTTTTGAACATGTCACTGAGCCCTTAATTAATATTCCATTAGTTAAATCACTTCTCTATTTTTTTATCAATATTTGTTAACCAAATATTTTCAATAACCATATTGGCCTTTTATGTTATTTGAAAAACATTTCCGAATATCGCCTTCCTTTATTTTCTAAACTTTAGAAAATATATGCTATTTATAATTGGAAAATATTCCAATTACTTATCTCTTTTCCGATCTCGTTTATTTCTATACTCAGGAAATATTCTTTATTATATTTACAAGCTTACACTTATTTGGGTTAAAACGGATGTTGTGTAAAACATCGTTACGACAACCCAAATACTGTATTCAACTAACTATTATTCAACATTGATTTGTTAATTAACTCTTTAGTCTATTTCACTTTTGTATTTGAACATGACATGTTCAAATATATTTTAACTTGCTTATTAACTAATTTGAATCCAAATTTCAAATTTAAGTTCTATATTCGATTTCGAATATCCATTTACAAATCCAATTCACCTTTCAAAGTTCAACTTCAAATCCAAACTCGATTAACTAATTCCTCTTCGACTTAGTTAATTCTATTCAATTTCTATTCAAATTTTATATTATAATTCCATTTGAATTCCTATATCCAAATTCCATATATTCAAATTTTATATTAATTTCTATATTCAAACTCCATTTGAATTTCTATATTCAAATTCTATATCACTTCCATTGAATTTCATATATTCAAACTCCCTTTGAATTTCTATATTCAATTTCTATTTCAAACTCTCTTATTTCAAATTCTACTATTATAAATCCCATTTTGAAATTCAACACAACTTGTCTTTCTCAAAACAAATTCAAAACAGTATCTCTGGTAGTAATTCGTCACTTACAACTCGAAAATGAATACTGATGATGCAGCTGTCATCATCAGAATCTATTTTCCAGCGATCGAAGTGAGTTCAATACTATAAAACCATTTCTAAACATTTCCACTTTGAAATTCATTTCAAAATATAATTCATGCTGCTTGTAAAACAATTTAAAATCTCCCAGGATCTTAAATTTTCCTTATTTTTAATCCAAATCCATTTACAAACACTTATCCAGTTTTCCAGAATTTTAATTCAATTTCCGGTTTAAATTTCAGATTTAACTCATTTGATTTTTCGTATTACACTTATATGAATTCTGATTGGTTATTTACATAACCATTTAATTTATAATCTTACTCGATTATAATAACAACCAATATATCCATTATATTATAATTTTGATATATATATCTTCTGTATATCAAGATATACCTTGGGTAAACTTATTTTAATTTACCCTCTTTTTCAAAACATATCGTGACGACCCATCGTATTTCGAGTGTTTATAAACTCCTACCGATACAGTGGATCAAACTGATCGACCAGAACCCATAAACAACTCAACCAATGAATCTCCACAATATAAAACAATTTTTATATCAATAACAAATACGTTCACTTGTATATATACACTCAAACTCAATCTAGGGCATTACTAACCCTATCTCTACCAAGTCACGCCACAGAGCCAAGGTAATTCACTTAACTTAAGCTCTGATACCAACTGTAATGAACCGGGATTTTGACGACTTTGGTTATCGCCATAAACCCAATGATGGCTAACCAAACATCGAAAAATACCGGTCATTAGTGAAAGAAATTAGAGGGTGAGGAAAGATAAGATAAAAACGTAGAATAGAAGAAGAAGAAGAAGAACACACATCAGAGTAACACGAACCTCACAACGGAACGAATAACATATAATATATATAACATAACTTGAAATATACATTTGTACTTGAATATACATCATTTATCAAAGTACAACACTTACAACACAACGGAAATAACTATAGCTATATGATCCAGAAGCCTCCTGCTCCAGCTCTTCAACTATATTTGTAAAATCCCGACTACTTGACTGCCCGTACAAATTTAGGCACCATAGAGTTTAGGGAAAACAACAAAATAAACTCTGGGTCAGTCATGGGGCTGGTATGAGTAAAACAGTTCAAGTAGGTAATCGATATCTCATAAGACCACACCGTATAACGGAACGGGGTTTTCCCTTATGAGAATCCAAATATCTTTATATTAAAAACCTTTCGATATTATAATAATGTCTATCGACACAATATAATAATCATCTAACAGAAACGCTTTCATCTCACGTTCTACATATATAACATATAATCAAAACCGCGAGCACGTATTGGGTAATGGATTTCCAACTATGACAAGGTATGGAACCACCTTTCGCTAGTGTACCTCTAGAGAGGAATACACTGGGTTCAACAAGAACATCTTGCAACTCGGCCACACATGACCGACCACTCATTTCGCTTGAGTGTATCGAATGTATATCACCAACGGTTGGGATCAGCAACCGTTTCCCGAATGGGACAGCATCAACAATAGATTTTTAGAAGTAAATAAAACTCTAGATCAGGTGATTTTACACCCTACTTCGGTGTGACCGACTTAGCCATGCTGCCTGCCCGATTTCTGTCATTTACCGGATGTGAGGCTAGAAGCTACGCTTTTTCATCACACCAGATTCACTTTGAATGCCACATCGTCAAATCCATCAAATCACCGATTGACGTCCTCAACCATACATTATGTGTTAGCTAAAAGAAGTTTCCTTCTCCGCTTCCACTCTTGGTACGGTTGGAGAAATCAATATACGTGATCGTCTGGAAATACTCTGTCAGACATTCGTCCATACAAGTCATCCAGGAATAGGATGAACCGAAGGCACTATTCTGCAAACAGGATAGCCCTTGCATAACTCCGTCTTCAATTTCCTTTGGCATATATGATTTGCAACACTTATGCCAATACAGAGCGGTTCTTTGGATAATAATCCAACCGGTCTCTCCATATTAACAACGTTAAAATGGTCAGAACTTCGATAGTCTGTGATTTAACTATCGAAGAAAAACAGGTGTGCAAAACGATATTATTTCCAAATGGAAATTTATATCGATCAAACATCATTCAACATTTATCTCTTTATTTCATTAATTTACTTATCTCCTGTTTCCCTATATTCCATATTCCTTATTTTCTAAATTTGGAAAATATATGTTATTTACAATGGAAAACATTTGCATTTCTTGTTTTCTTTATTAGAAAACATTTCTGGTTTCTTATTTGGAAAACATTTCCAAAGCTTCTTTATTGGACTTAGACAGATGTTTAAACAAACCATCGCGATGCAACACAAACCATTTCTTTACTGCCGAACCTTAACTATTCCTTAGTTAAAAACGAAGCCAATCAAGTTGGGGTAGAAGTACCTCTCAGACCTTAACTGAACAACATTTCTAACTTTGAAATAGGCAAAGTTCACTTTATATTCCTTTTACTAACTTCCTTACTTAACCCTCCTTCGAATAGCTATATTCGATTGACTCTTTTCACTTAACTTTATTCGATTAACCCTTATCAATTAACTCTATTGGACTAACACTATTGGATTAACTCTATTTGACTAACGCTATTGGATTAACTCATTTCACTTAACTCCTTTCGAATAAACTATATTCGATAACTCCTTTTACTTTCTTCGAATAAACTATATTCGATTAATTCATTTGCTTCTATTCGAATAAACTATATTCGATTAACTCCTTTGCTTCTATTCGAGTAAACTATATTCGATTAATTCATTTGCTTCTATTCGAATAAACTATATTCGATTAACTCCTTTGCTTCTATTCGAATAAACTATATTCTATTAATTCATTTGCTTCTATTCGAATAAACTATATTCGATTAACTCCTTTTACTTCTATTCGAATAACTATATTCGATTAACTCCTTTTACTTTAACTCTAATCGATTAAACTAATATCGATTAACTCCTTTTACTTTAACTCTACTCGATTAAACTAACATCGATTAACTCCTTTTACTTTAACTCTAATCGATTAAACTAACATCGATTAACTCCTTTTACTTTAACTCTAATCGATTAAACTAACATCGATTAACTTCTTTTACTTTAACCCTAATCGATTAAACTAACATCGATTAACTCCTTTTACTTTAACTCTAATCGATTAAACTAACATCGATTAACTCCTTTTACTTTAACTCTAATCGATTAAACTAACATCGATTAACGCCTTTTACTCGATTAAACTATTCATTTATAAAGATTTACTTTTAGTAACGTTTCTTCACTTTACAAATGATTTCCTTTTATTCTAACTTATCCTTTGATTTTATAAATATTTCTTTTTTTAAAATCCTTTTCCTTTTCTATATAAAATCCATCGATTTTATATAAATAATTCATTTTCAAAATACACTTTGAAAATCCCCTTTCCCATATCCAGTATTTCTTATGGTATTTAACATACCATATAACAACGATAAATATCGTCCAAACACACATAATCAACAACAGATTGTATATCACATGAATCACAGTAAAATAAATGTTGAGGAATCCAGTTGGATTCCTCTAACCTGTTTCCCTGCATCACAAATGTTAAACAATTTAGATAACATCACTTTCAGTTCCATATGATATATTCTGTTTAAACAGAATCAATTTAGAAATTCACTAACTGACTAGCAGTTTAATCAAACAGTCAACACACAGTCAAGCAGTCAACATTTAACAGTTCTAAAAATACAACATGAAATTATAAACTGTTCAGAGTTAGTGAGATTTACTCACATTGGACTATCATCGATATATAACGATAATTGTCACTTGATTTGATTCTGACAATTTATTTCACGATAAATTGTAACGAGCTCTGATGGACTTCCAGTCAGTCTCATTGTGTTGCTCCCGTCCATACGATCCTAACGGATCCAACCGTTCAAAAATCTGATGTCGTATGACGATGTTATGGTTTTACGAAGTTAGAATGCAATTTAAATAAATTTAAAAACTTGGATTATAAAATAAACGGGCCTCAACCTTTTCAAAACCGGTCCAACACCATCAACAAAACCGAACCCGTATTTCTTTATCTCCCCCAATATCTGTTCGAGCTCCAGCGATAACAAAAGCTCTACGTTGACCCCCTTTTTGACCATCATCCTCCCTCACTTCGGCCACCGAACTCCGGCTCAACCACCATCACGCTCCTTGTCCAAATCCGCACCACCCCAGCACCCTACAACCGAACTCGAACTTCCCTGTTGGTTTGACGACAGCTTCCATCGTTGCTGTGTTGAAGCCCACATCACATACCCTTGATCGAATCCAACTGGAAATCACTGCAAGGTGCGAAACTTGCTGCCAAACCCGAATCCAAGGTCCAAATCACGATTCGAAGCCTTAATTCCTCTAAGATCCGAACCCTAGATCTGCTGCAAAAACTCAACCCCCAAAAATGAACATCGAACTAGCTGAAACTTATATAGAATTGTTGAGAATCTCCTTAGCAACTCACTGCTATATACTCATGAATTTTAGAATTTGTTTTCTATTTGTTTTGATTTATTTTTCTTGCCATTCTTTTTGTCAGTAAGAGGAACAAACCGACGGCGCAAATCAGAGAATGAATTAGGTTTAGGTTAGAGGGAGTTGAAGTTATTATATAGGGTTTTAAATATATATTTTTTTAATATTTTATATTAATATTTAAGCTATCGCTGATTTCATTCGTGTTTAAAAATCCCTACGATCACAGACGATACCCAAAAATCACGAAACTGGACATGTAGCTAGAGTTTGACATTACGGTCCCAACGAAACTGGTTTCGTCGAATTCCGACTTCGTTTGCAAAAGTGGCTATTTTTAAAGCTTTGGATGACCCATTTAAATATATAAATATATTTAAATATAATTAAATTAAATATTTAAAAATAAATATTATCGTATATATTCACAGTGGAATACCATACAGCTCTAGAATATTCCTATATGAATTTCTAACTTGATATTTCAATCTGGGTCAACCCGATATTCGATTTATATTGAAATTCCTTTTTAAAATATAAATAATTCCTTTATAAATTATAAAGGAATTCCACAACGACTTTTCTAAAATTTGATTTGGACGTAAATCAAAATCTATACGATGAAATCCAGATTTTTCTCTTCCACTAGAAAGATATACTCCACCAGCTCCACATGTTTCTTGTTTCACAGAAATCCGGCTTAAAACGAATCCTGTACATTCAGTTGAAGTTCGAATCGCCAATTTACGAACTGCAGCGCCATTTCGAGCTTGGTTTTAATTATATTATAATTCTACGTTCAAACTGTCGTTTATATAATATATTCGTTATTCAAATTAAATTCCAAGCTGAATTAAATATCACAGATGATCCAGTTCACACCATATTGCCATTTCAGCCAATTTTGATTATTTCAGAATTAAATATATTATTTAATTTATTATTTTTAATTAAATATTCACCATTATTTAATTCCACGACCATTTAATTCACTATACCACCATTTATATAATTAAATAAATTAATTATAATACCTCTGCCAATGTGGATCATTACACTTATGCAGTTGTGTGGTGCACTCTGGATGATGCTTGATTATTTATCATTGCTATTATATACATGTGTTGTAGGGAATCCATATAGTTAACATTATATGGTAACTGATTGGGCCTCATTCCAATTTGAAAAATAAGGAATATTATAAAAGAAAATTCATGTGTTGAATAGAATATAAATTCATGTGTTGAATAAAAATATAAGTTCATGTGTTGAATAAAATATATATTCATGTGTTGAATAAAAGAAAATTCATGTGTTGAAGAAAATATTCATTTGTTGAATAGAATAATAAAGTTATTGAAATATATAAAGCCGTGTTGGTTAGATATGCGCCATTTTGACGTGAATGATATTTATATCGATTTTATTCATTTTTATAATGAATATCGAAAAGGAAGTGATTTCAAAATATAACGTTTTGAAAATATTATCATTTATAGATTAATGATATAGAATATTCAATTTTGATTAGAAATTGAATATGAAGTTGAAATCGTTTTGAAAATAAATTTAAAACGATTTATAAAATACGTTTTAAAAGGAAATCGAAGAAATATATATATATAATATATATATATATATTACATATATAATGGCCTGAATAAAACGCGCCGCGCCGCGGTAGTTTACGAATTTCGACCATTGACTTCGAATAGACATTACGGGAGATCCGACCGTCGGATTCTCCTAAAACCGAAACCATTGGGTTCGTATCGAAAAGAGCTTTCTAACGAATACAAGAAATTATAAATCTAATGGTTGGATATGGAATTATGTCCAAATCAAATTTGGAAAAGGTCGCTGTAAGTGCAGTTCGATGGTCGTTGATGGAAATTGACTGTACGGGCCTTGATAAAATTATTAAAAATAGCAATAATTTGTGTAAAATCATAAGAAATGATTTGGAAAGAATTTGGATGAAAAACTCAATATTTGAAAAGATAAAAATAGGATTTTTTATCGAAATGAACTAGTTTTGAACTAAAATTATAATCCATTTATTTATTTATTTGAAACAAATAAATTGGATTTGAAAGGGTTTTAAAAGTAACCAGAATTTCCAATAATTGAATTAGAATGGATTTGAATCGAAATTGTCTTTGGAATATTTCGATGTTGGATTTCATGATTATACAGATATTGTTATGGAAATTTAAAAGATATATTGATATCGTTATTTCCAATACGATATTTGTTGGTCGTAGAATTTAATATTGAATATAAGCCGATATATTTTCTATTCAGAGCCTTGTATTTAATATCAAATGGGTTTTGGGTTGTCGTGAATGGTATCTTTAACAATACTGTTCTTAGACCCAACGGAGTTAAGAAAATCAGAAACTAACTGGAGATTAGTTAAGTTGAATGGTTTCTTGGGTATTGATCTGATGTTGGTTTCGGCCTTTAGGCTTCAGGGTTAATACTTAGGGAATTGTTCACTTGCTAATTTATGGTTAAGGGCTGATGGAATGGAATGTGATTTTGGGTTTATCGTGAACCGTGTTTTAAATGACATTGGTTCTTTAACCCAGTTAAAGACATGATATGATTTCCCAAGTTAGACAATCATTAATCTTGATTTTTTGGGAAGATTAAAACCAAGTGGAGTTTTAATGAATTTTTAATTAGATTGAAATGATCGAGAATGGAGTATCACCAGTTTTGCTCCAGGCGATAGTTAAATCTTTAATTAGATTTGAACATGAAATGGTAATTGAATTTACTGATAACACCGTGGTGTTAGATATGAAGTATGATCAGTTTTACTTCATGGGATGAATAGGTTGGGGTTGGGAAATTTAACAAGTGATTACTTCGGTAAGGTTCGCTAATCCCGACTAGTTTGGATAAACCATAATTTGGTTTGAATTGATATTCAAAAGAAGATTAAAGAATAAATTTAAAGAATTTATCTTTGATAAAATTAATGGGAACTTTCCCAAAGTATAAGAATATTTGAATAAAATAATATTCTGAATTGGAATGAGGCGTATGTTGTGTTTGTGTAACACTTGTTTATCATATACGCGGGTTATTCAGAAAGACCGGGTTTATCCCATTCTGAATAACTGATTCGACGATGTGTCGAGGATGAAGACGATGGTAGAAGACCGGAGGTCTTCACGTCGTTTGGATAATTACTGATGATCTTGATTGGGCTGTACACCCAAGAGGAGGGAATCAGTTGGTGATCGTCCAGACGTACTTGGATATCGATGGATATGCGAGGTACAAGGTGCCTCCGGTTTCGTTCAGACCCAGAACAAACTTGTAAATGGACTGTGTGTCTGACATTGGATTTTATTCTGTGTGATTGATTTCTATTAAATATATATCTGTTTGGCGGCGGAGAATTTATTCTCTTGCTTAACGCCCTTCTCTGAGACATACGAGCTTAGAGGTTCTATATTGATGGATATCAATCGCATGGAGTGAATTGCCTGTGTGGCATGCTGAGATGCAAATGATCAAGGCTTCTGTTGAAAAACAAAGTCTTGTTGTTGATGATCAAAGCACCGCCTTTGTGGCATAGCTTTGTGTAGCGTTAATTCGCGAGCCTCACATCCCGGTGTGAACCAGAAACGGAAGAAGGATCCAGGGAGGACATGCGTTTCCTTCTAGATTGGGTGGTGTCAGTGACCTACCAGCCCTGACATTTATATTATTTTCGCCTGTGTGGTTGTTGGATTGCGAGGCGCCTCAGATATATCGGTGACTATGTGGAGCCGATGGAGTCATTTGGCTCATTTACGCCCCAAAGGGCGGGGAGACGTAGTGTTCAGGGTTTTATTTAATCCACATCGAGTGGACCTGTAACGTCCCGGATTTTTCGTCGATTTATAACGAACATTTAAATTTGTTTTAAATACCGAACTATAAATGTAAATAATTTTTTTTTGATATGAATGGTAACAAGTGAATTCAGAGTTAAAACTGAACTGAAACAATTCAGTTGACTAATATAAAATTCTATTTGAATCAGAACGATAATGATAACTTATTTTCGATGAATTTCATTGTTTAAAATCAAAATTAATAATTTAATCGAATTTAATTTAAACCGTCAGTTTAAAATTCATATCTTCTCCAGATAATCGAATTTAATTTTAGAACCCATGCTGTTGAGTCCAGAATAGTGCTAGAATCTGGTAACGTCAATCGTTGTGTTAAATAGCGGTTCAGTAATTACAAGTAGGAGACCGCGAGATATTTTAATTATTCAATTAAAACAATATCTAATCAAAATCTTTTCAAATAGTAACAGTCGACCTACGCCCTTAGAAACACCACCCTAAAACTGAAATCACGCAGACCTTAATTACCTCGAGCTGAAAAAATGGTCTCCTCTTTCGTTTACAAGCCAACAAGGATTAAATGGCGACGTACGAGTTGTTCCCTCATTCTCTTCTATAAATTGAAGCCCTCGCCTTTGTATTCTCTATCCAGAAATCAATGAATCAATTCCAAACCATTTCCCTTTCCGTCCCTTTTCCTTTCAGTAAATCGATTTCCCAATTCAAGAAAAAATATACGAGCATCACAACCAGTAGAGCGAGGTCTCGTGAGTGCCCAAATCAAAGTCGTGACTACAGAAGACGACGAGCTCGTTGTTTTCAGGTTGGGAGAAAAGAAGGCGTCGAGCTCAGTCTTTGGTAGGTAAATTGGAGGGATGCGATGAGTTTTCTTCTACTGGAAGTCGCGTTGGGTTTTGGTGAGACTGAAGGGTATTGCGAGATGATGAAAAGGGGGTGACAGTTTTGTGATGAAAGAGGGATGTTTTAGGGGATAACACTGTGTTGATTTGGGAAGTTTAGTTTGTATTATTTTGGGAAGGGGATGGAGCCGACTGGACAGTAGGGGACAGTGGTGAGGCACGGTTGTGAAAGCTGGAGTTCGGCAGCAAGGTTTAAAGCATCGCAGTGGCATGACCGTGTTGCAAAAGGAGATGTAGATTGATCGCCTGAAAGGTGTTCGATAAAATGTCAAAGTGGGATGTGCAGAATTTTCGGGTTGTTTGCGGTGAGAATAGATCGTTGGTTTTGGGAGAATTGCTTCGAAACTAATCAAGTGATGCATCAACAAGGTGCTAGATAGGCAATTCGAGATGATTCGCCCTGCAACAATATAGGAATTAACAAGATATTCAACGCTAAGAAAATCAGGTGAGTAAATCTCACTCACCGTTTTATATTTAAATTTATTTTTATCGTAAAAATAAATGTGTTGGTTGCTTGGGTGCATGAATGAATTGTTGAATTATTGTGGTTATTGAATTTCCCGCAACACTATTAGCGGATGCCCGCAGTATCATTAGCGGATGACACTACGCCCACGTACATAAGTGGATCCCCTTTTATACCGTGATATCCTGCCTTGAAGCAGGATGGGTATTATCTATGTGACTAACATCTGTGGATGCAGGAAAACAGGTTGGAGGGATCCAACTGGATTCCTCAAATTTATTTAATGTTGTTCACATATTTATATATGTATGTGATGTGTGAATTGAATGGATGATTTGTGTGTTAGATATTAGAATATCACTGGCCTAGATATTTATAATATCATAAGAAGTGACTTTTAGATTCGAGAAGGAAATTTTATTATATTGAAATAAAATTTGAATTTCAAATAAACTAAGTAAACAATAATTTGTTTAAATAATAAAACAAGTACTGAATGTATAAATGATTTGTAAGGAAATTATCATTTGGTAATATTAGATTTTAAATTCAAGTTTGAATTTAAAGAGGAAATTTTAAATTTCGAAATAGAAATGGGATTACAAATAGGTTCGGAAATATTGACTTGTTTAAAAATAAAAACGGGTAATTGAATTTATAAACTATGTTTACAAATGAAAAAGGAGATTATCATTTGATAAATTTTGAAACGTGAATGCAAGCGTGATTTTAAAAGGAAGTTTATCCGCCCAAAGTAGAAATGACATTTCAAAGGGAATTTGAAATAGAACTTGTGTTAATATTTAAAACAAGAAGTATAGTTTATAAACGATGTTTCAAATGAATGTGAAAATCATCATTTGGTACTTTATAAATTCTAAATTCAAGTATGATTTGTTTCCGAAGTGGAAATTAGATTTCAAATGTAATTTGAATTGAAATGTGGTTTAATACTTAGAACAAGAAGTGAAATTCTAAACGATATGTTTAAATAAAGAAAAATAACTAGTATTGGATTTATTTAATTTTTGATGAAATTAAAAAGTGACTTTGAATAGGTTCAAGAAGAAAACGATCAAATTTATTCTGACATTCGGAATACAATTTGAATTGAAATAAGTCCATCTGGTTTGTTTTAGAATTCGACTATGTCCAATTTACAAGTGCAAACTGTTTTCAGAAAGGGGAATTTTACTTTTCGAAATAGAAATGGTATTTCGAATAAATTGAGAAAATTTAACTTGTTTTTTAAATTAAAAACAAGTTGTTGGAATTATAGACGTTGTTTATCAAGTGAAAAAAATATTATCATTTGATAATATTAAACTTTAATTTCAAGTAAGGGATGTAAAGCAGGAAATTTATCTTTCAAAGTGGAAATTTGAATTTCAAATGGAATATGAAATATAAGCTTGTTTTAAATGGTTAAAACAAGAAGTAAAATTTATAAACGATGTTTATAAATAGAAAGGGAAAATCATCATGGGATGATTTGGGTATTTGAATTCAACTTGGAATTTAAAAGGAGATTTATAACTTGAAATCGTTTCAAAAGGAGACGATGAAATCAAAGGAAGAAGTGAATTTATATACAAGGTTTATATATGGGACGAAGTAATTGTCGTCGAGTAATTTGGAAATAAATTTCCAAATGAAAGAAATGGGATCGAATGTGAGATTTAAATCAAGTTTTGATATTACAAGCTTTTATTCGTCTCAAGATAAGAACGTCGTCGATCAAGGTCTGAGAGGTAATTAAAAATACCCCAACTTGAACGACTTCACTATTGTCAAGAGATGATATTAGTTTGTAATGGTAAAGGGATATCGAAATGAGTTTATCTTGAAGTTTGTTTAATCTTCGAAATTTGAAGTTGGATAAAGACGTTTGGTTTATATACCAATTTATTTCCAAAGAATATAAATCTAATATAATGTGATTTGAGTTTGAATAAATTCATAACCGAGTTATGAATACGGAATAGAATAATCGACGAATATGGATAATTCGAATTTGTGAAGTTAGATTTGGAAAATAGGCTTAATTTATTTTTAAATATTAAAGAATGGAGTTGGAATTAAATTATAAACGAAGTTTTTAAACGTTTATATTTAATTTAATTAAAACGAACTCGCCACGGCGCGGTAGTTCGTAAATTAGTGATTCGAACTTCAATTGAGTATATAGAACTCAATATAAGTCGGAATTTGATGAAACAAGAAATGCCCGGACCGATTGAACGATAGTTTTCTAAAGGAGAGAAAAATCTTGATTTCATTGTATAGATTTTGAGTTATGTCAAAATCAAATTTTCAGAAAAACAGCGCCATAATCGTTTTAAAACCATAACGGTTTATTTAATAAATTTAAAGGATTTTAAGTGAATAAAATCCGATTCTTTTTAGGAAAAATCCGAGTTTGAGTTATCAAATAAATACGAACTCAAATAGAGTAAATGAACTGATTTTTGAAACAAAAAATCAGATTTAAATTATCGAATAAAGTTAGCGAGTTTCAAAAGAAATTAGTTAATGTGATTTTTGATCGAACCTAACTTTTGTTTTAAGTAAACTGAATTGTAAATTGGATCAAAGTTTGAAAACGGAATTAGAATTGGGAAGTGAGCAAAGAGTTGAGTTTGATATGTCTATAAGCGAATACAAATATATTTGAACGTGATACGTTCAAAATTAAAAGTATATGAAACCAAAAAGCTAATTAGAAAATTTAATTAGCGAATGGTAGCGTATTTTGGGTAAAAAGGGTCGAATTGTTTGAAACGAATTGGGCATAGGCATATATATGTTAAACAGGTTTGGGATGAGAATATGAAGAGAGTATGAAGAATATTATTAAGTGCCCGACAACAAGGTACATGTTTCAATTTCCATATGAGGTTTTATGCGCCGAATCGGCAAGCCGCTTGGCTTTTTGATTTTCTTTTTGAATGGAGAGGCCTGTGTGGCGGTTTGGGGATTTTCCCGATGCTCCCGGTGCAGGGGAGGTTATGGCGAATTTTTCCGGAAATTTAAGGAGTTAGAATATTTTTAAGAAATTTTGATAATAGAAATCGATATAACGATATATATAGAATTCACTAAGAGAATGAATCTAGTATAAGGTATTAGAAAAGGGCCAGTGAGTGTGAAATTGTTTGATGACTGTTTGATGGATGTTTATTTTTCCTTTGATAGTTAAAACACCGGCTATCAAAGATTTTTACCATCGTTGTCAATACGGAGAGACCGGTTGGATTTAATATCCGAGAACCACTCCGTATAGGCATATGCGTTGCGAATTAGATTATGCTGAAGATAATCGAAGACGGAGTGAAATTCAAAGAGCTGTTATGTTTGTCCAGTCCTAGGACAACTTGTATGGACGAATGTCTGACAGAGTATTTCTAACGATCGCATAAGACGATCTTTTCAAGGTATTATGTCTGGTGGCGGAGAAATTCGTTTCTCTTAGCTTTTATACCCGTGATATCTTTGAGAAGATTAACTAGTGATTTGATGGGTTTGACGATGTGGCATTCAAAGTGTATGGGGGCCAGATGTTCTAAAAGATAGGCGTAGCCTCAAGCTTCACAACCGGGAAATGACAAAAATCGGGCAGGCAGCATGGCTATGTGGGTCGCACCCATTAGGGTGTATAATCACTTATCTAGAGAAATTCCTTTTGTTTCTTAATCTATCGATTCTGCCCATTCGGGAAACGGTGGTTTGAGCCCAACCGTTGGTGATATACATTCGATACACTCAAGCGAAATGAGTGGTCGGTCATGTGTGGGCCGGGTTGCAAGACGTTCTTGTTGAACCCAGGTGTATTCGTCTCTAGAGATACATCATCGGAAGGTGGTCCCATACCTTGTCATAGTTGGAATCCAATCTCCAATAAGCGCCCTGCGGTTTTTGATTTTATACTATATATGTAGAGCGTGAGATGCAAGCGTTCTACTATTTGGTTATTTATTTGATTAGACATTATTATAATATCACTGGATTTTGATATCAAAAATGGTTTGGGTTATAGTAAGGTAAAAACCATCCGTATTTATGTGTGGACTGGTCTTACTATTATCCTTTTCTTTCGAAAGATCTTTGAAGTTAAACCATATGGTTGGAGTTTACTCACACCAGTCCCATGACTGACCCAAAGTTTGTTTTGTTTTTCCTAAACTCTTGGGTGCCCAAATTTGTACGGGCAGTCAAGTGTTTCAGGCTTTTACAGATACCCTTGAAGGAGCTGGAAGCAGGAGGCTTCACCGCTAGTTATTTTAGAGTTATTTCCGCTGTATCAAATGTTATGTTGTACTCTGATGTTGGTATGTATATATGTACAAAACAGATTTGTATTTCAAAGCTTATGTTATATAACATATTTTATTCGTTCCGCTGTGAGATTCGTGTTTACTTTGATTATGCTCAGTTGTGTTCTTCTTCTATTCTATTAGTTCTATCTTTTCTATCTCACCCTCTAATTTCTTTCTATTAATGATTCGGTAATTTCGATGTCTGAACAGTCGACGCTGGGTTTTGTGTCGATTTTCGGAGTCGAAAATCCCGTGGTCGTTACAGTGGTATCAGAGCTTAGGTTGAGCGAACACCTGGGCTTTGGTGGGGTTTACTCATTAGAGATAGGGTCAGTAGTACCCTATAATGAGTTGAGTGTATATATGAGAGAGCGTATTTGTATGTTGATATAAAAATTGTTTTATATTGTGTTGGCTTGTCTGTTGAGTGGTTTATGAATTCTGGTCGAATCGTGGGACGCCACGACGTCGATAGGAGTCTCTAAACACTTGAACAGAATGGTTGACATAGTATTGTTTTAAAGTGGGTAAATGAAATAATTTTACCCAAAATTATATTTTGCTATAAAAATAAATAATTTTCTAGAATTATTTATATATGGATGAGTTGGTTGCTATTATTATCATCAGATGTGATTATAAGAATTGAAAAGGTTATGGATAACCAAATAAAATTTGTGAATACAAATGAGATGAAATAAAATTTGATTGAAACCGTAAATTGGAATTTAAATCCCGGAAGGTTGGAAAATATTTTTCCGAAGTATATTAGAATAATATAGCATTATTTTGGGAAGATTTTGAATAAAATCGATTTGAATGGCCTTTGAAAGTGATAAAGCACTGAACTCACTTCAGTGGCTGGAAAATAATTCTGATGATAATCGCGACATCATCGGCGTTCATTTTCGAGTTTCTAAGTGACGGATTGCTACCATTATGGGATTTCCAATGGGAATTTATTTTAGATAACAAGTTGTTGGAAAATTCAAATGTTTTGAATATAAAATAGAAATAAATATATGTATATATATATATATATATATGTGACTTCAGAAGGATTTGAAATAAAATCTAGGGATTTGAATTCTGAAATTTAAATTTAAGTCAAGCAAGTTAAATAAATCGAAATGATGGAAACCAGTTAAATAAACTGGAATTGAATATTCCCATGGAAACTTAAAGTTGTATCGGATTTGAGTTATAAAATTTGAAATACTGAGTTACAACAAAGTGGGTTTGTAATGAGTCTGCAACATTTCTTCTTCCTTAGTAATTTCGGGGACGAAATTCTTTTAAGGGGGAAGGAATGTAACGTCCCGGATTTTTCGTCGATTTATAACGAACATTTAAATTTGTTTTAAATACCGAACTATAAATGTAAATATATATTTTTTGATATGAATGGTAACAAGTGAATTCAGAGTTAAAACTGAACTGAAACAATTCAGTTGACTAATATAAAATTCTATTTGAATCAGAACGATAATGATAACTTATTTTCGATGAATTTCATTGTTTAAAATCAAAATTAATAATTTAATCGAATTTAATTTAAACCGTCAGTTTAAAATTCATATCTTCTCCAGATAATCGAATTTAATTTTAGAACCCATGCTGTTGAGTCCAGAATAGTGCTAGAATCTGGTAACGTCAATCGTTGTTTTAAATAGCGGTTCAGTAATTACAAGTAGGAGACCGCGAGATATTTTAATTATTCAATTAAAACAATATCTAATCAAAATCTTTTCAAATAGTAACAGCCGACCTACGCCCTTAGAAACACCACCCTAAAACTGAAATCACGCAGACCTTAATTACCTCGAGCTGAAAAAAATGGTCTCCTCTTTCGTTTACAAGCCAACAAGGATTAAATGGCGACGTACGAGTGGTTCCCTCATTCTCATCTATAAATTGAAGCCCTCGCCTTTGTATTCTCTATCCAGAAATCAACGAATCAATTCCAAACCATTTCCCTTTCCGTCCCTTTTCCTTTCAGTAAATCGATTTCCCAATTCAAGAAAAAATATACGAGCATCACAACCAGTAGAGCGAGGTCTCGTGAGTGCCCAAATCAAAGTCGCGACTACAGAAGACGACGAGCTCGTTGTTTTCAGGTTGGGAGAAAAGAAGACGTCGAGCTCAGTCTTTGGTAGGTAAATTGGAGGGATGCGATGAGTTTTCTTCTACTGGAAGTCGCATTGGGTTTTGGTGAGACTGAAGGGTATTGCGAGATGATGAAAAGGGGGCGACAGTTTTGTGATGAAAGAGGGATGTTTTAGGGGATAACACTGTGTTGATTTGGGAAGTTTAGTTTGTATTATTTTGGGAAGGGGATGGAGCCGACTGGACAGTAGGGGACAGTGGTGAGGCACGGTTGTGAAAGCTGGAGTTCGGCAGTAAGGTTTAAAGCATCGCAGTGGCATGACCGTGTTGCAAAAGGAGATGTAGATTGATCGCCTGAAAGGTGTTCGATAAAATGTCAAAGTGGGATGTGCAGAATTTTCGGGTTGTTTGCGGTGAGAATAGATCGTTGGTTTTGGGAGAATTGCTTCGAAACTAATCAAGTGATGCATCAACAAGGTGCTAGATAGGCAATTCGAGATGATTCGCCCTGCAACAATATAGGAATTAACAAGATATTCAACGCTAAGAAAATCAGGTGAGTAAATCTCACTCACCGTTTTATATTTAAATTTATTTTTATCGTAAAAATAAATGTGTTGGTTGCTTGGGTGCATGAATGAATTGTTGAATTATTGTGGTTATTGAATTTCCCGCAACACTATTAGCGGATGCCCGCAGTATCATTAGCGGATGACACTACGCCCACGTACATAAGTGGATCCCCTTTTATACCGCGATATCCTACCTTGAAGCAGGATGGGTATTATCTATGTGACTAACATCTGTGGATGCAGGAAAACAGGTTGGAGGAATCCAACTGGATTCCTCAAATTTATTTAATGTTGTTCACATATTTATATATGTATGTGATGTGTGAATTGAATGGATGATTTGTGTGTTAGATATTAGAATATCACTGGCCTAGATATTTATAATATCATAAGAAGTGACTTTTAGATTGGAGAAGGAAATTTTATTTTATTGAAATAAAATTTGAATTTCAAATAAACTAAGTAAACAATAACTTATTTAAATAATAAAACAAGTACTGAATGTATAAATGATTTGTAAGGAAATTATCATTTGGTAATATTAGATTTTAAATTCAAGTTTGAATTTAAAGAGGAAATTTTAAATTTCGAAATAGAAATGGGATTACAAATAGGTTCCGAAATATTGACTTGTTTAAAAATAAAAACAGGTAATTGAATTTATAAACTATGTTTACAAATGAAAAAGGAGATTATCATTTGATAAATTTTGAAACGTGAATGCAAGCGTGATTTTAAAAGGAAGTTTATCCGCCCAAAGTAGAAATGACATTTCAAAGGGAATTTGAAATAGAACTTGTGTTAATATTTAAAACAAGAAGTATAGTTTATAAACGATGTTTCAAATGAATGTGAAAATCATCATTTGGTACTTTATAAATTCTAAATTCAAGTATGATTTGTTTCCGAAGTGGAAATTAGATTTCAAATGTAATTTGAATTGAAATGTGGTTTAATACTTAGAACAAGAAGTGAAATTCTAAACGATATGTTTAAATAAAGAAAAATAACTAGTATTGGATTTATTTAATTTTTGATGAAATTAAAAAGTGACTTTGAATAGGTTCAAGAAGAAAACGATCAAATTTATTCCGACATTCGGAATACAATTTGAATTGAAATAAGTCCATCTGGTTTGTTTTAGAATTCGACTATGTCCAATTTACAAGTGCAAACTGTTTTCAGAAAGGGGAATTTTACTTTTCGAAATAGAAATGGTATTTCGAATAAATTGAGAAAATTTAACTTGTTTTTTAAATTAAAAACAAGTTGCTGGAATTATAGACGTTGTTTATCAAGTGAAAAAAATATTATCATTTGATAATATTAAACTTTAATTTCAAGTAAGGGATGTAAAGCAGGAAATTTATCTTTCAAAGTGGAAATTTGAATTTCAAATGGAATATGAAATATAAGCTTGTTTTAAATGGTTAAAACAAGAAGTAAAATTTATAAACGATGTTTATAAATAGAAAGGGAAAATCATCATGGGATGATTTGGGTATTTGAATTCAACTTGGAATTTAAAAGGAGATTTATAACTTGAAATCGTTTCAAAAGGAGACGATGAAATCAAAGGAAGAGGTGAATTTATATACAAGGTTTATATATGGGACGAAGTAATTGTCGTCGAGTAATTTGGAAATAAATTTCCAAATGAAAGAAATGGGATCGAATGTGAGATTTAAATCAAGTTTTGATATTACAAGCTTTTATTCGTCTCAAGATAAGAACGTCGTCGATCAAGGTCTGAGAGGTAATTAAAAATACCCCAACTTGAACGACTTCACTATTGTCAAGAGATGATATTAGTTTGTAATGGTAAAGGGATATCGAAATGAGTTTATCTTGAAGTTTGTTTAATCTTCGAAATTTGAAGTTGGATAAAGACGTTTGGTTTATATACCAATTTATTTCCAAAGAATATAAATCTAATATAATGTGATTTGAGTTTGAATAAATTCATAACCGAGTTATGAATATGGAATAGAATAATCGACGAATATGGATAATTCGAATTTGTGAAGTTAGATTTGGAAAATAGGCTTAATTTATTTTTAAATATTAAAGAATGGAGTTGGAATTAAATTATAAACGAAGTTTTTAAACGTTTATATTTAATTTAATTAAAACGAACTCGCCACGGCGCGGTAGTTCGTAAATTGGTGATTCGAACTTCAATTGAGTATATAGAACTCAATATAAGTCGGAATTTGATGAAACAAGAAATGCCCGGACCGATTGAACGATAGTTTTCTAAAGGAAGAGAAAAATCTTGATTTCATTGTATAGATTTTGAGTTATGTCAAAATCAAATTTTCAGAAAAACAGCGCCATAATCGTTTTAAAACCATAACGGTTTATTTAATAAATTTAAAGGATTTTAAGTGAATAAAATCCGATTCTTTTTAGGAAAAATCCGAGTTTGAGTTATCAAATAAATACGAACTCAAATAGAGTAAATGAACTGATTTTTGAAACAAAAAATCAGATTTAAATTATCGAATAAAGTTAGCGAGTTTCAAAAGAAATTAGTTAATGTGATTTTTGATCGAACCTAACTTTTGTTTTAAGTAAACTGAATTGTAAATTGGATCAAAGTATGAAAACGGAATTAGAATTGGGAAGTGAGCAAAGAGTTGAGTTTGATATGTCTATAAGCGAATACAAATATATTTGAACGTGATACGTTCAAAATTAAAAGTATATGAAACCAAAAAGCTAATTAGAAAATTTAATTAGCGAATGGTAGCGTATTTTGGGTAAAAAGGGTCGAATTGTTTGAAACGAATTGGGAATAGGCACATATATGTTAAACAGGTTTGGGATGGAGAATATGAAGAGAGTATGAAGAATATTATTAAGTGCCCGACAACAAGGTACATGTTTCAATTTCCATATGAGGTTTTATGCGCCGAATCGGCAAGCCGCTTGGCTTTTTGATTTTCTTTTTGAATGGAGAGGCATGTGTGGCGGTTTGGGGATTTTCCCGATGCTCCCGGTGCAGGGGAGGTTTTGGCGAATTTTTCCGGAAATTTAAGGAGTTAGAATATTTTTAAGAAATTTTGATAATAGAAATCGATATAACGATATATATAGAATTCACTAAGAGAATGAATTTAGTATAAGGTATTAGAAAAGGGCCAGTGAGTGTGAAATTGTTTGATGACTGTTTGATGGATGTTTATTTTTCCTTTGATAGTTAAAACACCGGCTATCAAAGATTTTTACCATCGTTGTCAATACGGAGAGACCGGTTGGATTTAATATCCGAGAACCACTCCGTATAGGCATATGCGTTGCGAATTAGATTATGCTGAAGATAATCGAAGACGGAGTGAAATTCAAAGAGCTGTTATGTTTGTCCAGTCCTAGGACAACTTGTATGGACGAATGTCTGACAGAGTATTTCTAACGATCGCATAAGACGATCTTTTCAAGGTATTATGTCTGGTGGCGGAGAAATTCGTTTCTCTTAGCTTTTATACCCGTGATATCTTTGAGAAGATTAACTAGTGATTTGGTGGGTTTGACGAGGTGGCATTCAAAGTGTATGGGGGCCAGATGTTCTAAAAGATAGGCGTAGCCTCAAGCTTCACAACCGGGAAATGACAAAAATCGGGCAGGCAGCATGGCTATGTGGGTCGCACCCATTAGGGTGTATAATCACTTATCTAGAGAAATTCCTTTTGTTTCTTAATCTATCGATTCTGCCCATTCGGGAAACGGTGGTTTGAGCCCAACCGTTGGTGATATACATTCGATACACTCAAGCGAAATGAGTGGTCGGTCATGTGTGGGCCGGGTTGCAAGACGTTCTTGTTGAACCCAGGTGTATTCGTCTCTAGAGATACATCATCGGAAGGTGGTCCCATACCTTGTCATAGTTGGAATCCAATCTCCAATAAGCGCCCTGCGGTTTTTGATTTTATACTATATATGTAGAGCGTGAGATGCAAGCGTTCTACTATTTGGTTATTTATTTGATTAGACATTATTATAATATCACTGGATTTTGATATCAAAAATGGTTTGGGTTATAGTAAGGTAAAAACCATCCGTATTTATGTGTGGACTAGTCTTAATATTATCCTTTTCTTTCGAAAGATCTTTGAAGTTAAACCATATGGTTGGAGTTTACTCACACCAGTCCCATGACTGACCCAGAGTTTGTTTTGTTTTGTTTTTCCTAAACTCTTGGGTGCCCAAATTTGTACAGACAGTCAAGTGTTTCAGGCTTTTATAGATACCCTTGAAGGAGCTGGAAGCAGGAGGCTTCACCGCTAGTTATTTTAGAGTTATTTCCGTTGTATCAAATGTTATGTTGTACTCTGATGTTGGTATGTATATATGTACAAAACAGATTTGTATTTTAAAGCTTACGTTATATAACATATTTTATTCGTTCCGCTGTGAGATTCGTGTTTACTTTGAATATGCTCAGTTGTGTTCTTCTTCTATTCTATTAGTTCTATCTTTTCTATCTCACCCTCTAATTTCTTTCTCTTAATGATTCGGTAATTTCGATGTCTGAACAGTCAACGTTGGGTTTTGTGTCGATTTTCGGAGTCGAAAATCCCGTGGTCGTTACAGGACCGACCCTGTGGCTCCTAAGGGACGATGCGTTCTGTTCTTGAGGCTCGGGCTAGACAGTCTCGAATTTGGTGAGGACGATCCCTTGCCTCGGTTCACAGATGGAAATCCAACTTCCAATACGTGACTTTGCGGTTTTGATTGTAGAGCCTAGTATGGCGACATAGTGGTATGAGGCACTTATGCCGTCTATGATTTATACTTATGATTGATATTGTTTTGACACTATATGCTTATAGTAATAATAAAACATGAAATTTAGCATATCAAGCATTCTTTGGCTATTATAAGGTAAAATCCTATCCTCCGGCTTGCGTTGCATTGTGTGATGGGACCTGAGTCTTATAATAGCTTCATTGTTCTTTATTTAGCATTGCGCTATTGTTTTATGCACTGGTGCTCTTGAGAGGAAACCCGTTCCATGTTATACGGCGTGGTCCCTTGATTTACCTGACTCTAAAATAAAGATTAATAACTGCTTTAGTTCTCACACCAGTCCCATGACTGACCTGGAGTTTATTGTTTTAACCTAAACTCTGGGTGCCCCTATTTTCCGCACGGGCAGCTAGTAGTTTTGCAGATTTATATTCACAGGATCCTGGTTTATAGCTGAAGCGATATTCGGAAAGCTCTGTATTCGTATATTACTTCCAGTTGTGTATTGTATTATTTTCCGCTGCTATGTAATTTATTGTAATCTCTGATATTTTTCTGTTGTATAATAATTATTCATACTCTGTATATTCTTGTATTCTGATGGAATTGTTGTAATAAGCAATGAAATGTTCTTCTGTTTGCGTTCCAATTTGTCGTGTTCTCAAAACAATCAGGAGTTTCGAACGGTCTTGGTCGGTTTAGCGATCGACTCGGATCGAGTGAAATTCCTTGTCGTTTTGTTTGGTATCAGAGCTTTGGTTTACAGAGCTCGGAGAACAAGACATATTAGAACCAAACGAAATAATTCATCAGAGATTGGATTAGTAATATCCAATCAGAATGACTCATTAGAGATGGGATCAGTAGTATCCTAGAACAAGTGTGAAGAGTATATTTTTAAAATGAAAACGAAATTTTGTTTTGAAAATTTAAATCGTATTATACGTATTTGAATATTTATTTTGTATTGATTTGGACAATCAAGTATATATATAGATTTTGCATATACGTCTGATCCACGTGTATTTGAAGTTTTAATATACTGGATAGATATAGAGTCACACTCTAGTCGCCTGGAGATGATTCTGATGATTGTAGCTACATCATCAGAATTAGTGTTCGAGTTTCGAAGGTGTGATATTTATATATTTCCAATTGACTGGTGTGAGAACCAAAACTAGATAGGGCTTATTGTTGTGATTTGGCATCAAAAATCTGATTTTTGGACTAAGTACCAAAGTTATGAATTTGAAAAGCTAATCAACTAATTGATTGCTGATTGTGTTGTTTGATTATTGGTTGATTAATTAAAATTTGAACCATTTAGCCAAATTGATCAAATAGTGAATTGTAGTCGCATTTACATGCATATACATGTACTTACATTGAACAAGTCATTGAAAGGAGGCTAGAGCAGAGGAATAAAATTGTTTGCCCGACAAATAGGTACATGTTTATTGCATTTCTTGGGTTTTGGATGATTTTATGAGCCAATTGGCTAGCCGCTTGGCTGTTTCTTTTTCTTTTTGGATTGGTGAGGGCTATAGGAGGCTATTTGAAATATCCCGAAGCTCCCAGTGCAGGGGAGGTTACGGCGAAATTTTTCGAAAATTTAGGGTGTTTGCCAAATTTTTGAAAAATTTGAAAAGTTCTTAGAAATTGAAAAGTTGAAGAACTTATGTAATGACCCGCATTGGCAGAGGTATTATAATTAATTTATTTAATTATATAAATAGTGATATAGTGAATTAAATGGTCGTGGAATTAAACAATGGTGAATATTTAATTAAAATAATAAATTAAATAGTATATTTAATTCTGAAATAGTAGAAAATAGTGAATTGACAATATAATGTGAACTGGACAATTCAAAGTATATAAATCAGTTTAGAGTTGAATTATAATAACGAATATATTATATAAACGACAGTTGAACGTATAAATTATAATATAATTATAATCGAGCCCGTAATAGCGCGGCAGTTCGCTATTTGGCGATTCGAACATCAATTGAATGTACAGGATTCGTTTTAAGCCGGATTTCTGTGAAACAAGAAACGTATGGAGCTGGTGGAGTATATCTTTCTAGTGGAAGAGAAAAATCGGGATTTCATCGTGTAGATTTTGAGATATGTTCAAATCAAATTTCAAAAAAAGTCGCTGTGGAATTCCTTTATAATTTGCAACGCTTTATATACGTTATAAAAGGGAATTTCAATATAAATTGAATATCGATAAATCTGGAAGCTTGGAATATCGAACATATAATTACCTTGGAGCCGTATGGTATTCCACTGTGAATATAGACGATAATATTTATTTATAAATATTTAATTTAATTATATTTAAATATATTTATATATTTAAATAGGCTATTTAGAGCTTCAAAAATAGCCACTTTTGCAAATGAAGTCGGAATTCGACGAAACTAATTTTGTTGGATCCGCAATGTCAAATAGTTATTAGGTTTCCAGCGTGATTTTTAGAGTCACTGTGTGGCCGTACGGATTTTTAGAGTGAAAAACAGTCAGTATTTCGATGGTTAAAAATACGTTGTGTGAGCAAACGGAGTCGGAATTCGACGAAACCAGTTTCGTTGGGTCCGTAATGTCGAAATGCAGCTGCATGTCCAGTTTCATGATTTTTGGGTACTGTATGTGGTCATATGAATTTTTAAAGATAAATACAAGTAGCGTATGAGTAAAAATAAATATTTTAATTGAATATTAAAATATAAAACTATCCTATAAATACCCATTATCTCTCTCTAACCCTAATTAAAAATGTTGCTGTGGTCAAAAACAATCCGCCGGCATCAAACGTTCTTTCAACGTGAGATTTCCTCTTTCAAAAATAAAAATCAAATGAGATAAAAATCCTTAAATATCCAAACTAGTATATTTCGATTCGCAGGATGATTCTGGTCAATCGTATGTATGTAGTTCTTGGTTCGAAACATTTTGTTGTCGCTATATTTTCTTCATAGCGCATGGATACTTTTAGGGTTAATCAATTTAGGGAGATTCAAGCATTAATTCGTGAATTTAAGTTTCGATTGGAGCTGAGCGAATTGAACAGCATCTATGGGATTTTTTTTGGGGTATTGCGACAATATTGATGTCGCAAGTTTTGCCTGAGTGCTCGACCTTACTTGAAAACCGCAAGGGAGAGGTGGACGTCGAGTTTAACTCTGACAGTCTGGAATTGGGAAGGACTTGACGAAATGTAAATTGGTGATGATGGTTTGAAAATCCATAGAGAAACGGAGGTACGGCGAGAGGTTGAAGATTCAGTAATGGTGTGTTGTTTGTCAAAAGGAGAGGGCGGTATCAGTTTGGAAGGGAAGGGTACTGTTCATAGTGGGTTGGGTGTGCGTGGAGATAAATGGGCTAAGGTGAGGCCCATATGTTTTAAGTCAAGAAGAAAATAAAAATAAGAAGTGATTTGGCGGATATTTTTCTTTTGAGAGGATGTTGAACTGTTCGAATGTTATCCCTGGAAAGGGGACACACAGTAAAGAAGTGAGAAGGGGGTTGGGCCAGGCACATTTGAGGTAAGGCCAAAAATTAATGTATAGATTTAATTTAAGTTTTATTTTAATTTAAATTGTGTCTATAAATTTAGAAAATATATAACTTTATCATACGAAATCAGAATTGAGCGAAATAAGATCCGTTGGTATCGTATGGACGGACACTATGCACTGGAACTGACTAGGAGTGGATCAGAGCTCGTTACAATTTATAGCCAAATAAATTGTCCGTTGAATCAAGCGATGGTTATCGTTATTAACGATGATCGTCCAATGTGAGTAAATCTCACCAACTCTGAACAGTTTATAATTTCATGTTGTATTTTTAGAAGTGTTAAATATTGGCTGATTAACTGTGTGTTGACTGATTTATTGAACTGCTAGTCAGTTAGTTGAATTTCTATATTGATTCTATTTAACAGAATATATCATATAGAACTGAAAGTGATGATGATTTTATTGTCTAACATCTGTGATGCAGGGAAACAGGTTGGAGGAACCCAACGGGGTTCCTCAACATTTATTTTACTGTTTTTCATATATTGTGATATATGATGTGATATATAATCTATTGTCGATTATATGTATTTGGACGATACCGATCATCGTGATTTGATATGTTAAATACCATAACATACCGAATGGTGAAAAGAGAATTTTCAAAATGAATATTGAAAATAGATTATTTATAAAATCAGAGGATTTTATAAAAGAGAATATTTATAAATAGAATATTTATAAATAGAAATTTATTTATAAATGGATTTTTATAAATAGAAAATACTTAGAAATAAAACCCTAAAGGAATTATTTGCAAACCATTTGTAAATAGAATAGAAAGAGAAATATTTGTAAAACCTTTACAAATGAAATCGAATAGGAGATATTTGTAAAGCACTTATAAATAGAAAGATAAAGGAAATCATTTATGAAGTGAAGAACCGTTACTAAAAGTAAATCTTTATAAATGAATAAACATTGTTAAAAGGAAATCTTTCTAAAATGGATAAACTTTATAAAAAGGGAAATCTTTATAAATCAATAAAGTGATCGAATATGGTATTCGAAAGTAAGTTAAATCGGATATGGTATTCGAAAGTTAGTAAATCGAATATGTTATTCGAAAAGGGGTTAGTCGAGTCGAGTTAGCTGAATAGAGTTAATCGAATATTAGTTATTCGAAGAAGAGTTAAATAGAGTTATCGAATATTAGTTATTCGAATAGAGTTAAATGGAGTTAAAGGAATAAATCGAATATAGTTTATTCGACAGGAGTTAAGTGAATAGAATTAGAGTTAACCAGTTAAGTTAACCAGATGGAGTTAATCAATTAGAGTTAACCAGTTAGAGTTAAACCAGTTAGAGTTAAACCAGTTAGAGTTAAACCAGTTAGAGTTAATCGATTAGAGTTAAAAGCAAATGAGTTAATCGAATATAGTTTATTCGAATATAAAGTAAATAGAGTTAATCGAATATAGTTTATTCGAATAGAGTAAAAGGAGTTAACGAAAATAGTTTATTCAAAAGGAGTTAAGTGAAACGAGTAAATCAATAGCGTTAGTCCAATAGAGATAATCAAATAGAGTTAATCCAATAGCGTTAGTCCAATAGAGTTAATCCATAAGGGTTAATCAAATAGAGTAAATTGAATAGAGTTATCGAATATACCTTATTCGAAGGAAAGAATCATCAAATAGAGATGATTTGAAAGAGAGTTACGTAGGGAAGTTTGTTAAAGAATTAAAAGGTGAACTTTGTCCATTTCAAGGTTAGAAACGTTGTTCAGTTAAGGTCTGAGAGGTAGTATTACCCCAACTTGATTGACTTCGCATTTAACTAAGGAATGGTTAAGGTTCGATAGTAAAGGATGGTTAAGTGAATTTAGTAATTAAAGGAAATGGTTTGAGTTGGCATCGCGATGGTTTGTTTAAACATCTGTCTAAGTCCAATGAAGAAGCTTTGGAAATGTTTTCCAAGTAAGAAACCAGAAATGTTTTCTAATAAAGAAAACAAGAAATGGAAATGTTTTCCATTGTTAATAACGTATATGTTCCCAATTTAGAAAATAAGAAATATTGAATATAGGGAAACAGGAGATAAGTAAATTTATGAAATAAAGAGATAAATGTTGAATGATGTTTGATCGATATAAATTTCCATTTGGAAATAATATCGTTGTTTGCACACCTGTTTTTCTTCGATAGTTAAATCACAGACTATCGAAGTTTTGACCATTTTAACGTTGTTAATATGGAGAGACCGATTGGATTATTATCCAAAGAACCACTCTGTATTGGCATAAGCGTTGCGAATCATATATGCCAAAGGAAATTGAAGACGGAGTTATGCAAGGGCTACCCTGTTTACAGAATAGTGCCTTCGGTTCATCCTATTCCTGGATGACTTGTATGGACGGATGTCTGACAAAGTATTTCCAGACGATCATGTATATTGATTTCTCCAACCGTACCAAGAGTGGAAGCGAAGAAGGAAACTTCTTTTAGCTAACACATAATGTATGGTTGAGGACGTCAATCGGTGATTTGATGGATTTGACGATGTGGCATTCAAAGTGAATCTGGTGTGATGAAAAGCGTAGCTTCTAGCCTCACATCCGGTAAATGACAGAAATCGGGCAGGCAGCATGGCTAAGTCGGTCACACCGAAGTAGGGTGTAAAATCACCTGATCTAGAGTTTTATTTACTTCTAAAAATCTATTGTTGATGTTGTCCCATTCGGGAAACGGTTGCTGATCCCAACCGTTGGTGATATACATTCGATACACTCAAGCGAAATGAGTGGTCGGCCATGTGTGGCCGGGTTGCAAGATGTTCTTGTTGAACCCAATGTATTCCTCTCTAGAGGTACACTAGCGAAAGGTGGTTCCATACCTTGTCATAGTTGGAAATCCATTACCCAATACGTGCTCGCGGTTTTGATTATATGTTATATATGTAGAACGTGAGATGAAAGAGTTTCTGTTAGATGATTATTATATTGTGTTGATAGACATTATTGTAATATCAAAAGGTTTTTAATATAAAGATATTTGGATTCTCATAAGGGAAAAACCCGTTCCGTTATACGGCGTGGTCTTATGAGATATCGATTACCTTCTTGAACTGTTTTAAACTGTTTTACTCACACCAGTCCCATGACTGACCCGGAGTTTATTTGTTTGTTTCCCTAAACTCTTGGGTGCCTAAATTTGTACGGGCAGTCAAGTAGTCAGGATTTACAGATATACTGGAAGAGCTTGGAGCAGGAGGTTTCAGGATCATATAGCTATAGTTATTTCCGATGTGTTGTAAGTGTTGTACTTTGATAATGATATGTATATTCAAGTACAGATTTGTATTTCATAGTTATGTTATGAAATATATTTATTCGTTCCGCTGTGAGATTCGTGTTACTCTGATATTGTGTCCTTCTTCTTCTTCTATTCTAAGTTTCTATCTTATCTTTCCTCACCCTCTAATTTCTTTCACTGATGACTGGTATTTTTCAATGTTTGGTTAGTCGTCATTGAGTTTATGGCGATAACCAAAGTCGTCAAAATCCCGGGTCATTACAGTTGGTATCAGAGCAAAGGTTTAGTTAATACCTTGGCTCTGTGGCGTGACTCGGTAGAGATAGGGTTAGTAATACCCTAGATTGAGTTGAGTGTATATATATGAGTGAACGTATTTGTAGATGATATAAAAATAATTTTATATTGTGAAGATTTATTGGTTGAGTCGTTTATGAGTTCTGGTAGATCGGTTTGATCCACTGTATCGGTAGGAGTTACTAAACACTCGAATACGATGGGTCGACACGATATGTTTTGAAAAGAGGGTAAATGAAAATAATTTTACCCAAAGTATATTTTGATATATATTGGATATATTGGTTGTTATTATAATCGAGTAAGATTATAAATTAAATGGTTATGTAAATAACCAATCAGAATTCATATAAGCGAAATACATGGAATCAGATGAGTTAAATCTAAAATTTAAACCAAAAATTGAGTTAAAACTCTGGAGAATTGGATTAGTGTTTGTAAATGGATTTGGATTAAAAATAAGGAAAAGTTAAGATCCTAGGAGATTTTAAATTGTTTTACAAGTAGTGTGAATTATATTTTGAAATGAATTTCAAAGTGGAAATGTTTAGAAATGGTTTTATAGTATTGAACTCACTTCGATCGCTAGAAAATAGATTCTGATGATGATAACTGCATCATTAGTATTCATTTTCGAGTTGTAAGTGACGAATTACTAGCAGAGATACTGTTTTGAATTTGTTTTGGGAAAGACAAGTTGTGTTGAATTTCAAAATGGGATTTATAATATAGAATTGAATATAGAATTTGAATAAAGAGAATTCAAATAGAACTGAATATAGAAATTCAAATGGAGTTTGAATATATGAAATTCAATGGAATTGGAATAGAGCTTGAATATAGGAATTCAAATATAGGATTTGAATATAGAAAATATAAAGGAATTGAAATATAGGATTTGAATATAGAAAATATAAAGGAATTCAAATATAGGATTTGAATATCGAAAGTGTAATGGAATTTGAATATAGAAATTGAAGTGGAATATGAATATAGAATTCAAATGGAATTTAAACTATAGAATTTGAATATATAGAAGTTGAATAATAGAAGTGATATAAAATTTGAATAGAATTAACTAAGTCGAAGAGGAATTAGTTAATCGAGTTTTGAATTTGAAATTGAACTTTGAAAGGTGAATTGGATTTGTAAATGGATATTCGAAATCGAATATAGAACTTAAATTTGAAATTTGGATTCAAATTAGTTAATAAGCAAGTTAAAATATATTTGAACATGTCATGTTCAAATATAAAAGTGAAATAGACTAAAGAGTTAATTAACAAATTAATTAACGAATTGAGTTAAAACGATCAGGTATAGTTAAAATAGATTGGACAGGTATAAATATACATGAGATAGGTATGGATAAGGTATGAAGGTATATAAATAGAATGCTCGACGAAAGGTATGTATTTAATTCATATATGAGATTTTATGCGCCGTATAGGCTAGCCGCTTGGCTTTTTCTTTTGAATTTGTGAGGGCCATGGGAGGCTATTTGAAATATCCCGATGCTCCTGGTACAAAGGAGGTTATGGTGAATTTTTCCGGGAATTTAAGGAGTTAGAATATTTTTAAGATAATTTGATAGTTAGAAATCAACGTATCAATATATATATAAAAGTCGATAAGGAAACGAACTTAGAAATAGAATAGTAAAATCAAAAAGGAAGACTAAGAATAAAATCTTGTAAGAATAGAAAGAGGAAGCGTATACATGTTTAAAAGCGAATAAGTAGTTTTATGGTATTGATTATTCGAGTAAGTAGTCATATCTGTTACGACGTTATAAATGTTATTCAGTCAAGGTCTGAGAGGTAGTTATAACCCAACTTGATTGATTTAATTATTAATAAATAAATAGTAAGATTTCAGGCTCAAAGATCAATGTTGAATAAGAGTTAGTTGAATATAGTATTTAGGTTGTCGTAACGATGTTTTACACAACATCCGTTTTAACCCAAATAAATGTAAGCTTGGAAATATAATAAAGAGTATTTCCTAAGTATAGAAATAAACGAGATCGGAAAAGAGATAAGTAATTGGAATATTTTCCAATTATAAATAGCATATATTTTCTAAAGTTTAGAAAATAAAGGAAGGCGATATTCGGAAATGTTTTCCAAATAACATAAAAGGCCAATATGGTTATTGAAAATATTTGGTTAACAAATATTGATAAAGATAGAGAAGTGATTTAACTAATGGAATATTGATTAAGGACTCAGTGACATGTTCAAAAGGAAAATTTGATTTTTGAAAAGAGTAAACTGTTTAAAAACTCGTAGGGAAAATGTAACGACCCGCATTTTTCAGCAATATAATTAATTTATTTAATTATTTAAATAATGGGTTGGTTATTTAAAATGACCAAAATAAAATAATATTGAATATTTAATTAAAATAAATAATATAATAATATATTTAATTTCTGAAATAGTCAGAAATAGTGTAATTCACATTATGGTGTTAACTGGATCATCTGTGATATTTAATTCATTTTAGAATTGAATTAGAGTAACGAATATATTATTAGAACGACAGTTTGAACGTATAATTATATTATAATTAAAATCGAGCTTGAAATGGCGCGGTAGTTCGCTATTTGGCGATTTGAACTTCAACTGAATATACTGGGTCCGTTTTAAATCGGATTTCTGTGAAACAAGAAACGCACGGAGCTGATGAAGTATATTTTTCTAGTGGAAGAGAAAAATCTAGATTTCGTCGGGTAGATTTTGATTTATATCCAAATCAAATTTCCAAATAGTCGCTATAGAATCGTTTATCGACCGTAACGGTTTATTCAATATAACTACCTACTGGTTTCGAATTTGAACAAGGTTCTTTTGGGGCGTAGTGATAATTTAATTTTTAGGATTTTACTGTAATTTTTAATTAATTAAATACGCAACTTTTTATTTGAAGTATTTTGCACCCTATATCAATATTTTGGGGTTTCAAAATATGAGTCAACCTACCGGTATTATTATATTGCCGGGATCATAGCACATTGCTCGACTCAGTGATATTTTTATTTTTGTCGATAGCGGTTCTTATTTTGATAAAAACTGTGTATAGCACGGTATCATAAAACTTAACTTATATAGGTAATGCACGCACACACTACTTTCACGTTTCATACTTTTACACTGAATTTGGTTGAGGCAAGAATGGAGAAGCTTTACAACCTTCTCATTGTTTATTTTATAAATAAAAATAGAACGAAATCAAAGTATAAATGTAAGAAACGAAGAATCAGGAGAAGGAAGGGGCAATTAGCAGGTGAAGGAAGGATTGAGGAACATAACGTAAAAAGGAAAGTGATAAGGGAAGGGAATTGAAATGGGTGCAGGCAAGTAAAACGCGAGGAAAGGTTTGGTTAGTGCATAGGTTAATACGTTTGGACTTGGACCCATATATAAATATAAATATATATATTTTAAAAAAAATGCACAGATCTTAAATCAATTCAAAAGATTATAATGCACTTTCTCATGTGTAGTCTTTCCATTGCCTCACATCACCGAAAATCTTTAGAAATGAAAACTCCAGCCTACGGTACCTTGTGCACTTCTTTTAGCTGATGCATACACCTCAACAGCTAGCTTGAATTGTCACCTACTGGCCTACCGAAGTGAAAACTCTTTACACCTACTCTCTCTTTTCGACGATATGACCAATTCATGGCAGATCAACAGTAAACCATGCGCTACTCTTTAACACTATACAGACCCTAAGGATTTCAAGCAGTAAGGGAGCACATGCCTAAGATAGTGTGTACAGACATCGGAAATAACACATGCATGTGCTAAATGCCTTTCATAAACCATACAGCTATCATCCCTACATACACAGCTAAGTTGGAAAAGCCACCCAACGCTGTACAAACGAAATGAAATCCCATTCCCTCTCTGCAGATCTACAAACCCCTCTAGGTACCTAATACTTGATCACCAAGGAGTCAAGATGTTATAAATACAGGGTATTCCTCCATCATTTACACAGCAAACAAAACCCAACGGTGGAAAAATCCTCAATCAAAATAAAATCAAGAAAAAATCCATAAAATTCAATAGCTGTATATTTGAAGTCTTCTTGAGTCGCTCATCACATCCATGTGGGTTTTAGTTGGTTCGAACAGGGTCTGGGTTCGCTGAAAAAGCCACGGGCTTTCTAGGGTTGGGGTATTCGAAAACTAGGAGAATTATTTTACAAATTGGAGGTTACCGATGGGTTTATGGGTTCGAGTAGCAGCCGTTAGCCAGATTTGAGGGTTTTCGGTGCACTTCGACGTCGTGAGTACTTGTAGCCGACAGGCTGAGAAGCTAGACGGAATTTCATGGGGAAGGGCGAACTGGACAAAGATGGTATGGGTTTGTGGGAAATTTGAAGAGATGAAATTTAGGAATTTTGGTCTGCTTTTTAAGGAATTGTGGAGAGAGCAATTGGGATCCAAAGGGGCGGAAATGGCCTTCGTTTGGAGCAGTGGGATTTCACCGACAGGGGAAGAAGGAAAAGAGAATACGGGTATGGGTTTAAGTAAGTGGGTGGGCCTTATTTTAAGGATGGGTTTTATTTTAAATTAAATCCTAACCTTTTATATAAGTTAAATAAGGAATCAACTTATAACTATTCTATCTTTTCCATACGAAACCAGAATTCAGCGAAACAAGATCCATTAGGATCGTACGGACGAGAGCTCCATAGTGAAACGGGTTGGGAATGATTTAGAGCTCGTTTCTATGTTTGGTGACAATAAACGCCTGAATCAAATCAATGACCAATTATCGTTATTTAACGATCACCGTCCAATGTGAGTAACTCTCACTAACTCTGATCAATTTATATTTCTATAAAGTATTTTTAGATTTGAAATTATTGGTTGCTTTGTTGTGTGTTGGTTGTTTGGTTGAACTGCTAGTCAGTTGGCTGAAATTATCGATAACGATATATATATAAATCGTATCGAAATATTGACTCTGTTTATCAGAATATTTTATATTTGTGTTGACTGACATTTGTGGATGCAGGGAAACAGGTTGGAGGGACCCAACTGGGTTCCTCAACACTTATTTTACCGTTTTCATATACATTGATATATGATGTGATATATAATCAGTTATTGATTATGGGTGTTAAAATGATATTGATGATTGTTAACTGATATGTTAATACCCTAAGAGACCCTGGGATCTGAAAAGAAATATTTCAATGTATATTGAAATAAAGGAATTTCATAAAATTAACAGATTTTATAAAAGAGAATATTTGAAATTAAAGTATTTATAAAATCATAGGATTTTATAAAGAGGAATATTTATTGTTAAATAAATAGAGTAATTATAAAAGGAAATTTTCAATGCTATGTTGAAAAGAGAATATTTATAAAATCAAAGGATTTTATAAAGTAGAAAAGATTTATAAATCAACGAAGATTTTATGAAAAAAGGGATTTATTTATAAATGGATAAATAGGAAAATCTTTATAAAGTGGAATATTTATAGAGTGAATTATTTATCTTATAAAAGAAATTATTTGTAAAACAAATACAAAGGGAATTATTTGTAAAACAAGATGAAAAGGAAATATTTATTTAGAAAATAAATAAAGATAATATAAAGAAGTATTTGTAAAACCATTTACAAATGGAATCGAAGAAGGGATCTTTGTAAACCATTTACAAATAGAGTATAAAGGGAGGTATTTGTAAAGATAATTACAAATAGATTTAATGGAAATATCTATTTAGAGAAAATAAATAGAATGCTGAAAATGAGATATTTTATTAGCTATAAATAGAAAGAGAAAGAGGAAATATTTATTTGTTAAATAAATAGAATTGGAAGGAATATTTATTTATTAAATAAATAGGATAAATCGAAGGAACATCTATAAAGTGAAGAGTTGTTACTAAAAGGGAAATCTTTTTAAATGAATAAAGAAATCGAATATAAGTCAATTGAAAAGGAGTTAATCAAATTGAGTTAATCGATTAAAGTAAGTAAATAAATTTTTAGAGAGAGATTATCGAGTTAGAACATCGAGCTAAGTTATCGAATATCGCTTATTCGAAGTAGAGTAAGTCAAACCTAGTTATTCAGGAAGAATTGCCATTTATACGACTGCTAGCGTAATTCGCAGGGCTGCAGATAGCCTACGGCGGTCGGATGTTTCCTGATGGAATCAGGCGTAACCATTGTGATCGCTGTGATCTAGAGTCAAGCGAATGGTGTAAAATCTAATAGTAGTTAATCGATAGAAGTTAATTAGTCAAGTTGAGTTAAATTAGTCAGTTAGAGTTAACCAGTTAGGGTTAATCAGTTTAGGGTTAACCAGTTATGGATAATCAATTAGAGTTAATCGATTTGGATTTAAATCGAATTAGAGTTATTCAAATGCAGTCAGTCAAGTTCAAATCAGTCGAGTGTTGGTAAATTGAATAGAATTAATAAAAAGTAATAAATCGAATAGCACTTATTCGAAGAGAGGAAATCGAATATAAGATTATTCGAAGAGAGATTATCGAATATAAGTATTTCGAGAGAGATTATCGAATATAAGTTTATTCAAAGAGAGAAAATCAAATATAGTTATTCGAGAGGAATTATCGAATAGTGGTTATTCGAGAGTGAATTACATATTGGAATTCGATTTTATCGAATTAAGGAAAGTAATGTTTACTTCCCGTTTCAAATCAAGTTTTACTTATTTTTTAATAAATTAGTTTTAGCTTATTTATTCAAGTTAAGAAATAAAAGTTATTACGTTTCGGAGGTATGAAATTATAGTATTTTGGTTACAACCAGATGATTTAGGTAAAAGATGGGGATTCGTAAATCGAATCCGAGAGCAACGTAAGGAAGTGTGTTAAAAGATTTGGAAGTTGAACTTTGTTTATTCCGAGGTTAGAAATGTCGTTCAGTTAAAGTCTGAGAGGTAAATTATACCCCAACTTGATTGGCTTCGTTTTTAACTAAGGGATGGGTGAGGTTCGGTAGTGAAGATTGGGCAAGTGAATTGAGCCAATGAGTGAAAGAGTTCGAATTGGTTTAGTGATGTTTTATTTAAACATCGGTTTAAATCAAATGAAGAAGTTTAGAAACGTTTTCCAAATAAAGTTCAGGAATGTTTTATAATATAGAAATAAGCAAAAGGAGTAAATCTGGAAGTGTTCCAATGTTAATAAAGCATATTTTCTAAATGTAGAAATAAGAATTTAAGAATATATAGGAATGGGGAAATGGATAAATTAAAGATAATTTAAGATAAAGAAATCAATATTGAATGATGATTGATCGATAGAGTTTCCATCTGGAAATAATATCGTTGGTTGCACACCTGTTTTTCTTTGATAGTTAAATCACCGACTATCGAAGTTTTAGACCATTTTTACGTCGTCAATACGGAGAGTCCGGGATCAGATTCATTATCTGAAAACCACTCTGTATGGACGTTAGCGTTGGATCAAATGTGATGAAGATAATTGAAGACGGAGTTATGCAAGGGCTATCCTGTTTACAGAATAGTGCCTTCGGTTTGTCCAGTCCTAGGACAAACGTGAATGGACGAATGTCTGACAGAGTATATCCAACGGATCACGTAAGTTAATCTCTTCAAACGTACTTATGTTTGGTGGCGGAGGAATTCGTTTCTCTTAGCCTTATACCCGTGGTATTTTTGGGGAAATCAATTTGTGATTTGACGGGTATGACGATGTGGCAATCAAAGTAAATGGTGGTCAAGTGTTTCAAAAGATACGTAATGACCTCAAGCCTCATCAACCGGGAAATGACAGAAATCGGGCAGGCAGCATGGCTATGTGGGTCGCACCCATTAGGGTGTATATCACCTATCTAGAGAAAATCTATTTCATTCTATTGTCTATTTCGATGCTGTCCCTTTTCGGGAAGACGGTGGGTAGCTCCCAACCGTTGGTGGTATACATTCGATACACTCAAGAGAAATGAGTGGTCGGTCATGTGAGGGCCGGGTTGCAAGATGTTCTTGTTGAACCCAGTGTATTTGCCTCTAGAGATACACGGTCGGCAGGTGGTCCCATACCTTGTCAAGGTCAGAAATCCAATCTCCAATAAGAGCCAACGGGTTTTTGTTCGTATACTATATATGTGTAACGTGAGATGCAAGCGTTCTGCTAGATTCTAATTACTTGTGATTAGACATTATTATAATATCAGAAAAGTATTAATTTCCAAGCTGTTTTGGGTTATCGTAAGGTAAAAACCATCCGTGTTTATGTGTGGATCGGTCTTACGATTATCTTTTCTTTTGAAAAGGATTTTGAAAAGTTAAACCGATGATTTGAGTTTACTCACACCAGTCCCATGACTGACCCAGAGTTTATTTTTGTTTTGTTATTCCTAAACTCTTGGGTGCCCAAATTTGTACGGGCAGTCAAGTAGTTCAGGTATTTACAGATATACTCGGAGGAGCTTGAAGCAGGAGGCTTCAGGATTATATAGCTATTGATATTTCCGCTGTGTGTAAGTGTTGTGCTCTGATAATGTTGTTGCATATATATACAGTTTTATTTCAAAGTATGTTATATATTATATTTTATTCGTTCCGCTGTGAGATTCGAATTTACTCTGATTCTGATGATGTGGTATGCCCTTCTTCTTCTTCTTCTATTCTAAGTTTCTATCTTATCTATCCTCACCCTCTAACTTCTTTCTATTAATGATCAGGTATTTTTGATGTTCGAATAGTCAACATGGCAGTTTTGTGTTGATGTTCGGAGTCGAAAACCCTGGGTCGTTACAGAAAAACTGTTTGAATTAAAAACAAATTATATAGAAATTTGTGAAAGCGAAGTGGAATTAAAAATAAAGCCAATTAAGTGGTAACTGAATTGGATTAGAATGATATCAAGTAAATTGGATTGATAGGAATTTGGAATCAAGGATAATACTTGAATTTGAAATGAAGTTTGGCTCGGATAAAACCAAACTATTGAATTGAAAATGGAATTTGGCTTAGTTAAAAGTGAATGGTTGTATTGAGATAAAAGTGATTACCGAATTTGATTGGGATAACATTGGTATATGATGAGTTGATAGCATATGGAAGCGATAGAGTTGATATGCCCGACAAAAAGGTACAAGTTTATGTTTCTATTGGATATAATATTTATGAGCCAAATTGGCAAGCCGCTTGGCTGTTTGATTTTCTTTTGGGTTGGAGATGGCCCAGAGGGGCGAGTGGTGGTTTGACGTATTGACCAGCACGAAGGAGGTGCTGGCGAAATTTTTCGAAAAGTTAAGGCATTAGAAAATTTTCAGGATTTCTGAAAATTTTCGTTGATAAGAATTAATTAATAATTTAATTGAAATTAAATTGGTTCAGTTGAAACTGAAGTTAAGAAGTGAACAAATATGTTCTAACCAGTCGATAGGGTCGTCCTCTACCTTTTAGCAATTTCGAGGACGAAATTATTTTAAGTGGGAAAGATTGTAATGACCTGCATTGGCAGAGGTATTATAATTAATTTATTTAATTATATAAATAGTGATATAGTGAATTAAATGGTCGTGGAATTAAATAATGGTGAATATTTAATTAAAATAATAAATTAAATAATATATTTAATTCTGAAATAGTCGAAAATAGTGAATTGACAATATAATGTGAACTGGACAATTCAAAGTATATAAATCAGTTAGACTTGATTTATAATAACGAATATATTATATAAACGAAAGTTGAACGTATAAATTATAATATAATTATAATCGAGCCCGTAATGGCGCGGCAGTTCGCTATTTGGCGATTCGAACTTCAATTGAATGTACAGGATTCGTTTTAAGCCAGAATATCTTTCTAGTGGAAGAGAAAAATCGGGATTTCGTCGTGTAGATTTTGAGATATGTTCAAATCAAATTTCAAAAAAAGTCGCTGTGGAATTCCTTTATAATTTGCAACGCTTTATATACGTTATAAAAGGGAATTTCAATATAAATTGAATATCGATAAATCTGGAAGCTTGGAATATCGAACATATAATTACCCTGGAGCCGTATGGTATTCCACTATGAATATAGACGATAATATTTATTTATAAATATTTAATTTAATTATATTTAAATATATTTATATATTTAAATAGGCTATTTAGAGCTTTAAAAATAGCCACTTTTGCAAACGAAGTCGGAATTCGACGAAACTAATTTTGTTGGATCCGCAATGTCAAATAGTTGTTAGATTTCCAGTTTCGTGATTTTTAGAGTCACTGTGTGGCCGTACGGATTTTTAGAGTGAAAAACAATCAGTATTTCGATGGTTAAAAATACGCTGTGTGAGCAAACGGAGTCGGAATTCGACGAAACCAGTTTCGTTGGGTCCGTAATGTCGAAATGCAGCTGCAAGTCCAGCTTCATGATTTTTGGGTACTGTATGTGGTCATAGGAATTTTTAAAGATAAATACAAGTAGCGTAGGAGTAAAAATAAATATTTTAATTGAATATTAAAATATAAAACTATCCTATAAATACCCATTACCTCCCTCTAACCCTAATTAAAAATGTTGTTGTGGTCAAAAACAATCAAACGTTCTTTCAACGTGAGATTTCTTCTTTCAAAAATAAAAATCAAATGAGATAAAAATCCTTAAATATCCAAACTAGTATATTTCGATTCGCAGGATGATTCTGGTCAATCGTATGTATGTAGTTCTTGGTTCGAAACATTTTGTTGTCGCTATATTTTCTTCATAGCGCATGGATACTTTTAGGGTTAATCAATTTAGGGAGATTCAAGCATTAATTCTTGAATTTAAGTTTCGATTGGAGCTGAGCGAATTGAACAGCATCTATGGGATTTTTTTTGGGGTATTGCGACAATATTGATGTCGCAAGTTTTGCCTAAGTGCTCGACCTTACTTGAAAACCGCAAGGGAGAGGTGGACGTCGAGTTTAACTCTGACGGTCTGGGGTTGGGAAGGAGTTGACGAAATGTAAATTGGTGATGATGGTTTGAAAATCCATAGAGAAACGGAGGTACGGCGAGAGGTTGAAGATTCAGTAATGGTGTGTTGTTTGTCAAAAGGAGAGGGCGGTATTAGTTTGGAAGGGAAGGGTACTGTTCATAGTGGGTTGGGTGTGCGTGGAGATAAATGGGCTAAGGTGAGGCCCATATGTTTTAAGTCAAGAAGAAAATAAAAATAAGAAGTGATTTGGCGGATATTTTTCTTTTGAGAGGATGTTGAACTGTTCGAATGTTATCCCTGAAAAGGGGACACACAGTAAAGAAGTGAGAAGGGGGTTGTGCCGGGCACACTTGAGGTAAGGCCAAAAATAAATGTATAGATTTAATTTAAGTTTTATTTTAATTTAAATAGTGTCTATAAATTTAGAAAATATATAACTTTATCATACGAAATCAGAATTGAGCGAAATAAGATCCGTTGGGATCGTATGGACGGACACTATGCACCGGAACTAACTAGGAGTGGATCAGAGCCCGTTACAATTTATAGCCAAATAAATTGTCCGTTGAATCAAGCGATGGTTATCGTTATTAACGATGATCGTCCAATGTGAGTAAATCTCACCAACTCTGAACAGTTTATAATTTCATGTTGTATTTTTAGAACTGTTAAATATTGGCTGATTGTTTGTGTGTTGACTGATTTATTGAACTGCTAGTCAGTTAGTTGAATTTCTATATTGATTCTGTTTAACAGAATATATCATATGGAACTGAAAGTGATGTTGATTTTATTGTCTAACATCTGTGATGCAGGGAAACAGGTTGGAGGAACCCAACGGGGTTCCTCAACATTTATTTTACTGCTTTTCATATATTGTGATATATGATCTGTTGTCGATTATATGTGTTTGGACGATACTGATCATCGTGATTTGATATGTTAAATACCATAACATACCGAAATGGTGAAAAGAGAATTTTCAAAATGAATATTGAAAATAGATTATTTATAAAATCAGAGGATTTTATAAAAGAGAATATTTATAAATAGAATATTTATAAATAGAAATTTATTTATAAATGGATTTTTATAAATAGAAAATACTTAGAAATAAAACCCTAAAGGAATTATTTGCAAACCATTTGTAAATAGAATAGAAAGAGAAATATTTATAAAACCTTTGCAAATGAAATCGAATAGGAGATATTTGTAAAGCACTTATAAATAGAAAGATAAAGGAAATCATTTATGAAGTGAAGAACCGTTACTAAAAGTAAATCTTTATAAATGAATAAACGTTGTTAAAAGGAAATCTTTCTAAAATGGATAAACGTTATAAAAAGGGAAATCTTTATAAATCAATAAAGTGATCGAATATGGTATTCGAAAGTTAGTTAAATCGAATATGGTATTCGAAAGTTAATAAATCGGATATGTTATTCGAAAAGGGGTTAGTCGAGTCGAGTTAGCTGAATAGAGTTAATCGAATATTAGTTATTCGAAGAAGAGTTAAATAGAGTTATCGAATATTAGTTATTCGAATAGAGTTAAATGGAGTTAAAGGAATAAATCGAATATAGTTTATTCGACAGGAGTTAAGTGAATAGAATTAGAGTTAACCAGTTAGAGTTAACCAGATGGAGTTAATCAATTAGAGTTAACCAGTTAGAGTTAAACCAGTTAGAGTTAAACCAGTTAGAGTTAATCGATTAGAGTTAAAAGCAAATGAGTTAATCGAATATAGTTTATTCGAATATAAAGTAAATAGAGTTAATCAAATATAGTTTATTCGAATAGATTAAAAGGAGTTATCGAAAATAGTTTATTCAAAAGGAGTTAAGTGAAACGAGTAAATCAATAGCGTTAGTCCAATAGCATTAGTCCAATAGAGTTAATCAAATAGAGTTAATCCAATAGCGTTAGTCCAATAGAGTTAATCGATAAGGGTTAATCAAATAGAGTAAATTGAATAGAGTTATCGAATATACCTTATTCGAAGGAAAGAATTATCGAATAGAGATGATTTGAAAGAGAGTTACGTAGGGAACTTTGTTAAAGAATTAAAAGGTGAACTTTGGCCATTTCAAGGTTAGAAACGTTGTTCAGTTAAGGTCTGAGAGGTAGTATTACCCCCAACTTGATTGACTTCGTATTTAACTAAGGAATGGTTAAGCTTCTAGCCTCACATCCGGTAAATGACAGAAATCGGGCAGGCAGCATGGCTAAGTCGGTCGCACCGAAGTAGGGTGTAAAATCACCTGATCTAGAGTTTTATTTACTTCTAAAAATCTATTGTTGATGCTGTCCCATTCGGGAAACGGTTGCTGATCCCAACCGTTGGTGATATACATTCGATACACCCAAGTGAAATGAGTGGTCGGTCATGTGTGGTCGGGTTGCAAGATGTTCTTGTTGAACCCAGTGTATTCCTCTCTAGAGGTACACTAGCGAAAGGTGGTTCCATACCTTGTCATAGTTGGAAATCCATTACCCAATACGTGCTCGCGGTTTTGATTGTATGTTATATATGTAGAACGTGAGATGAAAGCGTTTCTGTTAGATGATTATTATATTGTGTTGATAGACATTATTATAATATCAAAAGGTTTTTAATATAAAGATATTTGGATTCTCATAAGGGAAAACCCCGTTCCGTTATACGGCGTGGTCTTATGAGATATCGATTACCTGCTTGAACTGTTTTAAACTGTTTTACTCACACCAGTCCCATGACTGACCCGGAGTTTATTTGTTTATTTCCCTAAACTCTTGGGTGCCTAAATTTGTACGGGCAGTCAAGTAGTCGGGATTTACAGATATACTGGAAGAGCTTGGAGCAGGAGGTTTCAGGATCATATTGCTAAAGTTATTTCCGCTGTGTTGTAAGTGTTGTACTTTGATAATGATATGTATATTCAAGTACAGATTTGTATTTCAAAGTTATGTTGTGAAATATATTTTTTCGTTCCGCTGTGAGATTCGTGTTACTCTGATATCGTGTTCTTCTTCTTCTTCTATTCTAAGTTTCTATCTTATCTTTCCTCATCCTCTAATTTCTTTCACTGATGACTGGTATTTTTCGATGTTTGGTTAGTCGTCATTGAGTTTATGGCGATAACCAAAGTCGTCAAAATCCCGGGTCATTACAACTTAAGCCATAATGAAAATAATGGAAGTTGAGTTGATTAGTTAAACAACTTTCAGCTTCGTTCCTTTTCGGGGACGAAAAGTTTTAAGTGGGGGAGATTGTAATAACCCGAAAATCCGAGCCAATTTAAAATTTTTATTTTGGCAATTTTAATGAATTTTGAATATTTAAAATTAATTATTTTAAATAATAACGACGAGAAATTTATTTTGAATAGAATTATAATGAATATATTTATTTGAATCGACGTTAGAATATAAATATTTTATTTTAATTATAAAAGGAATTGAAAATGGCGCGGTAGTTTGAAAATTCAATTTCGAATTTCAAATGAATGTACATGATTCAAAATAAATCGGATTTCAGCAAAACAAGAAATATTCGAATCTGTTTAATCATATCTTTCTAACGGATGTAAGAAACTGAGATTTCGCTTTAGAAGTTGAAAGATATGTCCAGTTTAAAATTCAGAAAAGTCGCCGTGGAATTTATATATTTTTTAATATATATAAAGGCCCTTAAAAATGGAAATTTTGCAAACGACCCCGGTTTTCGACGAAACCACTTTTGTTGGATCTGGGATGTCAAATTATTGCTAGTTTCAAAATCCATAATTTTTGAAAGCAATATGTGAACGTGGCCGAAGAAAACGTGTTTTAACAGTTTCAGTCAATTTCGATCGACCAGAAAATGGCCATTTTTCAAATGGTCTCATAATTTGACGAAATTAGTTTTGTTAGGACCGCATCGTCAATATGAAGCTAAAAATATTTTTTCTAGAATTTTTAGAGGTCATATGTGGTCCTGGTAAATTGAAATGTACGTTTGAATTGAATGTATATTGAATTATATTTTAATTTAAATCAAAACCGATCGAAACGATAAAATTGGCTAACGAAACATATCCCATTGTGTTCGGAATAGGGGTAATTAGCTAGGGGGGACAGTCGATGAGCCTCGTTTGGAGTTCAAATGGAAAGTCAACCTAGTTGGAACTAAAATAGAACAAAAATTGTAATTAAATAAATTATAATTTTCCCCTTTTATCCCCCCTTTTCCACGATCAGTTCAGAAAAAATATAGAAAAATAAATAAATAAACCGTCATTCGATCCAACCCTAGCCGCCATCGCACTTCTCCCCACCGACGCCCCAGCTCCGCCGCCCTCTGATGAACCCCACCGCCGTCGTTCTCCCTAGTCCACACCTCTTCTTTCCCCAAAACCCGTAACCACCCATGCCAGTACCCAACCCTAGCCGCCGCAATCTGTATCGACGCCCGCCCCACCAGTGAACCCCACTGTGCCGACCCCCTCTGGCCACCCACCGCCACCCCGAGCCTCCTTTGCCTCTTTCAAACGCTGTAAGTCTTCCCCTTTATTATTTATTTTAATTTTATTTTTAAAAAAAATCAGTTTTAATATATGAAAACATGTTTTAAAAGTTTGATTTTTAAAAGGGTATGACATTGGGATAAAACCGCAGAGAAGTTATAAAAATACGATTTTTATCGTTTGAATGGTTAAGGAAAAATATAATTTTTGAATTGAAAGTGAACAAATAAAAATGTGATATTTATTTTAAAGACAGCAGTTTAAAGATATGATTTTTTATATGAGAAAGTTTAGATTTTTAAAATAGAAAAGGCGAGATTTTTAAAATAGAAAAGACGAGATTTTTAAATTAGAAAATATTATATTTTTATATATTCAATAGCGGTATAAAAGTGTGATCTTTACATATAAAGATTTGATTTTTATTTATGTAAATAACATTATAAAGATAGGATTTTTTATATGTATAACATTATAAAGATATGATTTTTATCGTTTGAATGACAATATAATAAAAATGTAATCTTTATATAGGAAGTAGCGTTGTTAAAAATATAATTTTTAACATATACCGCGTGAAACAGATCTCGTTAGAAGCACGGCGAAGATTTCCTACATATGAAGAGTCGCGGTGAATTGATTTAGCTATTGGTGAGAACTCCTCACTTCTAATTTGTTTTCTAGTTTGAAATATATACTAAGATGCAGACGGTGCTTAGTAGCACCCGACACCCGTCATCCACAGACCATGGATGACTTGTTTGTTTGATTGATGTGTTGTGAAAATTGATTGTATGATGTGGAATGAATAAATATTTTATAGTTAAAAATATAATTTTTAACGTGTATATAAAATAAATATTTATAAAAAAATCGAACGATTTGTTTATGTACACACATTTGACTGATATTAAGTGGGACGATAAATTTTACGCCCAACTGCACAAATAAATCTTTGTTTTTTGTCTGAAAACCCCACACGGGTGTTGGGATGATATTTGGCCTACACTAATCCCAATTATTTAGCTGTATGTCGATCGATTGGTTGACAGACTGTGTAAGCGTTAATTATTTATATTTAATGCTTATGCAGTTGTGTGGTGCACTCTGGATGATCGTTGATTATTTATCATTGCTATTATATACATGAGTTGTAGGGAATTCATATAATTAACATTATATGGTAATTGATTGGGCCTCATTCCAATTTGGAAAATAAGGAATATTATAAAAGAAAATTCATGTGTTGAATAGAATATAAATTCGTTTATTGAATAGAAAAAAATTCATGTATTGAATAAAAATATAAATTCATGTGTTGAATAAAATATATATTCATGTGTTGAATAAAAAAAATCATGTGTTGAAGAAAATATTCATTTGTTGAATAGAATAACGAAGTTATTGAGATATATAAAGCCGTGTTGGTTTGATATACGCCATTTTGACGTGAACGATATTTATATTAATTTTATTCATTTTTATAATGAATATCGAAAAGGAAGTGATTTCAAAATATAACGTTTCGAAAATATTATCATTTATAGATTAATGATATGGAATATTCAATTTTTATTAGAAATTGAATATTAAGTTGAAATCGTTTTGAAAACAATTTAAAATGATTTATAAAATACGTTTTAAAAGGAAATCGATGAAACATATAATATATATATATTATATATAATGGCCTAAATAGAACGCGCCACGCCGCGGTAGTTCATGAATTTCGACCATTGACTTCGAATGGACATTACGGGAGATCCGACCGTCGGATTCTCCTAAAACCGGAACCATTGGGTTCGTATCGAAAAGAGCTTTCTAACGAATATAAGAAATTAGAAATCTAACAGTTAGATTTGGAATTATGTCCAAATCAAATTTTGAAAAGGTCGCTGTAAGTGCAGTTTGATGGCCGTTGATGGAAATCGACTGTACGGGCCTTGATAAAATTATTAAAAATAGCAATAATTTGTGTAAAATCATAAGAAATGATTTGGAAAGAATTGGGGTGAAAAACTCAATATTTGAAAAGATAAAAATAGATTTTTATCGAAATGAACTAGTTTTGAACTAGAATTATAATCCATTTATTTATTTATTTGAAATAAGTAAATTGGATTTGAAAGGGTTTTAAAAGCAACCAGAATTTCCAATAATTGAATTGGAATGGATTTGAATCAAAATTTTCTTTGGAATATTTCGATGTTGGATTTAGTGATTATACAGATATTGTTTTGGTAATTTGAAAGATATATTGATATCGTTATTTCCAATACGATATTTGTTGGTCGTAGAATTTGATATTGAATATAAGCCGATATATTTTCTATTCAGAGCCTTGTATTTAATATCAAATGGGTTTTGGGTTGTCGTGAATGGTATCTTTAATAATACTGTTCTTAGACCCAACGGAGTTAAGAAAATCAGAAACTAACTGGAGATTAGTTAAGTTGAATGGTTTCTTGGGTATTGATATGATGTTGGTTTCAGCTTTCGGGGTTAATACTTAGGGAATTGTTCACTTGCTAATTTACGGTTAAGCGCTAATGGAATGGAATGTGATTTTGGGTTTATCGTGAACCGTGTTTTAAACGACATTGGTTCTTTAACCCAGTTAAAGACAGGATATGATCTTCCAAGTTAGACAATCATTAATCTTGATTTTTTGGGAAGATTAAAACCAAGTGGAGTTTTAATGAATCTTTAATTAGATTGAAATGATAGAGAATGGAGTATCACCAGTTTTGCTCCAGGCGATAGTTAAATCTTTAATTAGATTTTAACGTGAAATGGTAATTGAATTTACCGATAACACCGTGGTGTTAGATATGAAGTATGACCAGTTTTACTTCATGGGATAAATAGGTTGGGGTTGGGAAATTTAACAAGTGATTACTTCGATAAGGTTCGCTAATCCCGACTAGTTTGGATAAACCATAATTTGGTTTGAATTGATATTCAAAAGAAGATTAAGGAATAAATTTAAAGAATTTATCTTTGATAAAATTAATGGTAACCTTTCCCAAAGTATAAGAATATTTGAATAAAAGAATATTCTGAATTGGAATGAGGCGTATGTTGTGTTTGTGTAACACTTGTTTATCATATACGCGGGTTATTCAAAAAGACCGGGTTTATCCCATTCTGAATAACTGATTCGACAAGGTGTCGAGGATGAAGACGGTGGTCGAAGACAGGAGGTCTTCACGTCGTTTGGATAATTACTGATGATCTTAATTGGGCTGTACACCCAAGAGGAGGGAATCAGTTGGTGATCGTCCAGACGTACTTGGAGATCGATGGATATGCAAGGTACAAGGTGCCTCCAGTTTCGTTCAGACCCAGAACGAACTTGTAAATGGACGGTGTGTCTGACATTGGATTTTATTCTGTGTGATTGATTTCAATTAAATATATATCTGTTTGGTGGCGGAGAAATTATTCTCTTGCTTAACGCCCTTCTCTGAGACGTACGAGCTCAGAGTTTCTATATTGATGGATATCAATCGCATGGAGTGAATTGCCTGTTTGGCATGCTGAGATGCAAATGATCAAGGCTTCTGTTGAAAAGCAAAGTCTTGTGGTTGATGATCAAAGCACCGCCTGTGGGCATAGCTTTGTGTAGCGTTAATTCGCGAGCCTCACATCCCAGTGTGAACCAGAAACGGGAGAAGGATCCAGGGAGGACATGCGTTTACTTCTAGCTAGGGTGGTGTCAGTGACCTACCAGCCCTGACTTTTATATTATTTTCACCTATCTGGTTGTTGGATTGTGAGGCGCCTCGGATATATCGGTGACTATGTGGAGCCGATGGAGTCATTTGGCTCATTTACGGCCCCAAAGGGCAGGGAGACGTAGTGTTCAGGGTTTTATTTAATCCACATCGAGTGTACCGACCTTGTGGCTCCTAAGAGACGATGCGTTCTGTTCCTGTGGCTCGGGCTAGATAGTCTCGAATTCGATGAGGACGATCCCTTGGCTCGGTTCACAGATGGAAATCCAACTTCCAATACGTGACTTTGCGGTTTTGATTGTAGAGCCTAGTATGGGGACATTGTGGTATGGGGCACTTATGTCGTCTATGATTGAAATTGTTTTGACACTATACACTTATAGTAATAATAAAAGATGAAATTTAGCGTATCAAGCATTCTTTGGCTATTATAAGGTAAAACCCTATCCTCCGGCTTGCGTTGCATTGTGTGATGGGACCTGGGTCTTATAATAGCTTCATTGTTCTTTATTTAGCATTGCGCTGCTGTTTTATGCACTGGTATTCTTGGGAGGAAACCCGTTCCGTGTTATTCGGCGTGGTCCCTTGATTTACCTAACTTTAAAATAAAGATTAATATCTGTTTTAGTTCTCACACCAGTCCCATGATGACCTGGAGTTTATTGTTTTATCCTAAACTCTGGGTGCCCCTATTTTCCGCACGGGCAACTAGTAGTTTTGGTTTTGCAGATTTATATTCACAGGATCCTGGTTTACAGCTGAAGCAATATTCGGAAAGCTCTGTATCCGTGTATTACTTCCAGTTGTGTATTGTATTATTTTCCGCTGCTATGTAATTTATTGTAATCTCTGATATTTTTCTGTTGTATTATAATTATTCATACTCTGTATATTCTTGTATTCTGATGGAATTGTTGTAACAAGCAATGAAATGTTCTTCTGTTTGCGTTCCAATTTGTCGTGTTCTCAAAACAATCAGGGGTTTCGAACGGTTTTGGTTGGTTTAATGATCGACTCGGATCGAGCGAAATTCCTTGTTTCATTTTTTGTTTTTCTTATTTGTTTTACATTTACAAACCTTTATCGTATTTTCTTACACTTGAGAAATATCGCTATAAATTTATAAATCTTATCCATATCTATTACCATTTGATATGTCGCAATAGCTTTAACCCTTTAATATAAGTTCTATTATCAATCTGATATAGTTAAAATAATCGTCAAGTGACGTATTGCTTATAATATAACCTCAAACGGGTTTATCCACTTTAAAGAATTGCGATTTTTAAACTTATAATTTTATTTCCAGTATACGATTTCATTTCAAAACCAATATCGCTCTTCATTTCTCATTTCCATGAAAACCCGAAATTTAACGACTTATTTCCTTGAATACGCGCGCTTGCCCAAACGTACCATTTCATTACTTCGGGAATAGTGTTATACTTTTAATTACATTATATATGTAAAATCATATTTCATGTCAGACCCAGATAATACACTGATTATTTTAAACGCAAAGGTTTTATTATATTTCTAATTCCTTGCAACTTAATATTTGCAATATTTTCTCAATAAATTTTTCCCAGCATCCTTTACCATTGCAAACCAATATCATCTTTTGATAATAGTGAAGTTGCCCAAGTTGGGGTATTTTAATTGCCTCTTAGACCTTGATCGACACCGTTCTTATCTCCAGACAATAAAAGTTTACAACCAAAACTCTGATATTCCATTCCCACTTTCATTTACTATGATTTTATAAATCATTTCCTTTTCAAAAACCCACTTTACACATTCATTTCCATTCCTTAACTAAGTAACTTCCTCGACACAATCTTATTTGCCATTGGATTTCAATATGGTTTTATAACTCCTTCCTTACGTTCGTAATCTCGTTAGAATCTTTTTACTTAATTTATTAAGTAAATATTTACCGAATCTCTTTTAATCCCTATTTTAACCATACTCGGTTTACTTAATTAAATAAACCTTATTGAGATCCTCGCATTTGCTTACAACTCCCATTCACACACTTTGTTTGTAATCATGGAATATAAATTCCCTTTCTAAGCTCTTACTAGACTGAAATCAAACTTGTTTTCATTTGACCACTCTTTAAATTAATTTACCATTAAAAATAATCGCTTTGATTATCATTATTTAAAATGATAATTTACTTCAACAGTAACCACTTTAAAAGTAGTTAATTTCATTATAAATTAGAGATGGAGTAATTAATCATTTTAAAGGATTATAAAATAATAATAAATTTATTAACAAAATTCAAATTTGATAATCACTTTATAGTTATAGTTAATCAGAGATTAACTAACTTTTAACGACACTCGTATTTTCGAAACCATCGATTAGATTAATTTAAAAACAAATTAACCTAATTGTCAACTTCAATTAAAAACAGTCGACTTTGACCACTGTACATGTTAGTTAAACTGTTAACCCACTTCCGTTTCATCTCTTATAAATTCTTGCTAAACCATACTCAATCTTATCGTTATTGGGTTACTTTTTGGTTGAGTTCTAATTAAAGGTAACCGCTTTAATTAATTTAAATAATAATTAACTACATCATTAACTACATTAAAATAGTTAATCCCATTATTAACTAGAAATAAAATAAGTATCCCTTTTAAAAGATTATTAAATCGTAACTAACCTCATTAACGATAATTAACTAGATAATCATTTTTAAAATATAGTTAATCAAAGATTAAATAATTTTAAACAGCCTTCGTTAAATTTAACGAATATTCGAAAATTATCGATTTGATTAATTAAAATCAAATTAACCCAATTGTCAACTTCAGCTAAAACAGTCCCCTTTTTGTCGACTGTAAACATCAGTTAACCATTAACTGATTTCTATTCATCTTTCCCTTTTAATTAATTAATAACTTAATTATTTAACATCATTGAATTGCTTTATAAAAACAATTATTTAATTTTACTAACCCGTATATTAATTTCTTCCTTTTTGACAAAATAATTCATTATATAAAATGTTTAAATAAATTCTTTAACAAAACATGATTATAATCATAAATATATTTATAAAACTTTTATTTTAATTAACTTGTATAATATAGTTTAAAATTTCATAAATAAATTTGTAACTAAGATCTTCGTCAGTTCGCCTAGCGGCAAAATGACGCTATAAATAACAGATTTTATGTCATTACTGTCAATCACTTAATCAATACTGTTGATTGATTAAAAATCACAACACGATTAACATCTATTCAATCTGAACAGGTTTTGATATCATTTGGGGTACCAATTCATATATATACCATATGAAATAAATAATACACAAAAATCTGAGGAATCCGGATTGATTACTTCGACCTGTTCTTCTCTGCATCACATATCACAATAATATTGGATAATAATATATGAAATGATTTCATTAATATAATGCATTAAAATGACGAATAAATAGGGTCAACTAATCAAACAATAACAACCAATAGCAACCATAACATCCAATCAACCAATATAAAGGATATTTTAAATTATATGGATTTATCACATCATAGCAGTCCAGAGAAGTGTGAGAATTAACTCACCATTGTTTTCAGTCGATGGTTTCAGCGCCACTTTCATGTAATTTTAAACAGCGTTTAAAATTACACAGAATTCCAACTGCTCCCGTTTTTGACCGGACCAGCGTGCATGCGTAGCCTCCGTCGCCACGATCTCAACGGATCCTGTTTCGTCAGCTCGTTAACGTATGTAAAAAATATGGTGTTTTAAAGTTTATACAATTTTAACAATAATTAATTAATTAAATTTATAACTTACCTTAATTACTTAATTAACTTTTACCCATCCCATTAATTACCTTGTAGTTCCCTGGAATAACGTTACTCCTTTCAGGAAAAAGGTTTGGACCCCAAATCCTTGCTCTCTTTCCTTTTCTTTTTAATCTGTGAGAGAACCCAAGTCCATTAATATGCCTCCACTTTGTTTCTTTTCATTTTTATATTTTTTTCTCGAAGCCCACTAATGAAAGTTACAGGTTGGTCCATCCTTCCTCCTTATTCTAGTTCACCCACCATCCAATCACGTTTTTAATTCTCCTTCTCCATTTCTTTTTTTTTGAACCCGCATGGTTAAACACTAAGTACCATTACTGTGCTCTTCCTTCTCCCCTTTCACTCGGTTTACTCAACCATTCATACCAACACCACTACCACTCAACTTGCCTAATCCTCCTCTCCATCCTCACCATTTAACCCCCTCAAACCGTTAGTTGTTGCCATCCACGCCACCCTGTCACCACCAAGAATGGTGTCCTTCTCCAGTCTACAATGAAGTCCAACGCACCCATTTGGCCTCATCCCGCACCTCCCCCTTCAGCCAGACGTCAGCCCTCTGACGAACCCACATAAACCTTTCTCTTCAGCATAGTTCGAAATGCACCTTCCATCACGAGTGGAAAAACTAAACCGAGAACCCATATTGCCCGCAATCGAACTACAATGACCACTGAATGGCGAACTGATCCCTGGCACATCACTTCCCCTTTCCCAACTCGCCTCCGCCACCTGCAATGTGAACCGCGACTCCAACTCACGCCAAAACCCAGTGCCTTCCCATTGAGTTCGAACCAAATTAGAACTAGATCGCAAGGAATTCCCAGGTTAAACTCTTGTTCAGGCGAGGTAGAAACCATGGCGTTTGAATTTGTTTTTATTATATTTTTATTTTGTATACCCAAAAGAATAGGGCTGGGAAGAAAAAGCATGGGTTTTCGAAAAAGGAGAACGAGGAAGTTGTAATATCATTTCTGGTTTTAGAAGAAAGAACGAAAGTGGTTGGATATATATACACTGAAGCAAAAGGGACAGAGAAGAGAGGATGTGCCATGATATATATACAGTATTTTCTTTTAATGCATAAGCCAGCTGCAGCATTTGTTAAAGCATCCCCAACACAGCGTGTTGGGGCACATCCCATCACGCTGGTTGGGGAAGCAACTCACCCCGTTGGGGTGAGTTGCTTTTACCATTATCCGGCTTTTAAAAAGCCGGATAAAAAGTTTATTTTTATCCGGTTTTTTAAAAGCCGGGTAACCCACCCATTATAAAAAAAAAAAAAAAAAACCTCGCCGCCACTCTTCTTCAACCTCCTCCTCCCTCTCCTTTCCTCCTTCCTTTTCTGTTTCCAGCCTATTTAGAAAAAAAAAAAAAAAACCAAAAATGAAACGTGTTATGAGGGCTCTTCGAGGCAGCGGTAGCCGAAGCCGGAATGTAGATCCAATTGAAGAGCACGAAGCGGTAGAACAAAATGTTTCGAGTGAGGGTACGGAAGACCGTGAACCACCGTCCGTTATAAGAAGACGAGTTGCTAGGAGAACCGACGTTTTGGAGTCGCACCGGGATCCAAATTTAAGACTTGATAAGCAATTGGCCGATTTTCGTAAGTTGGCGGATAGAGAGGAGCACGTCAGCACGTTAGTCGACATATCGGTACGTTTTACTTATTAAATAGTACTGTCGTAATGTCGGACATAAAATAAGTAAGTCTCATTTGTAATATTAGGCTCGAAGCGAGCGAACGCGCGGGTCTTGGGCTGGTGTTGTTCGTATGTATAGTCAGATTCGTGAGTATGATACAGATGGTACTATTCATACATTTCTCAGTAGTATTGGTTTGGGCGACTTTCTGAGTACGTATTCTCGTCGTATGTACTTACTATTACCGTTTTCTTACATTCGTTGTAATTTCATAATTATTCGTTAAATAGGTATCAAACGTCTTTTAAATAATGATGTTCAATTATGTGGTGCATTGGCTGCTTGTTGGTGGAAAACTACTCATACATTCCACTTTGGTTTTGGGGAGATGGGAATCACACCACTAGACTTTTCTATGATTACTGGTCTTGCCATAGGCCAAGGGGCTCCGTTGCCGTATGATGAGGTGTACCAGAACTACGTTACTCTCCGTACGTTATTTCCACATCTTAATCCACATGACTCCATCACCAGTAATTTCCAAATTAAATGCTCTGGTATAAAACTAGCAATACAGAAATTATTGACAAAGCAACCTAAAGTTCATCATTTGGAGATTGCACGCTTATTTGTTTTGTATATGATGGGAAATTTATTTTTCACAAATTCTTCGAGCTCATTGGCGTGTGGTTATGTGGCGGTAGTTGAACCGTTTTCATTTGATGGCAGTCCGACTCCGTATGATTGGGGAACACCTATTTTAGCATACCTGTATAGGTCATTGGATCTTCAGTGTGTCGTTCGGACAAGGGTGGGTTCGATTACTGGTTTTTGGGAGATTTTACAGTACTGGTACTTTGAGTACTTCCACAATTTGTCTTTTCCCACCGTGGATCCATCACTATCCACTTTCTATCCTAGAGTAAGAGCGTGGAGTGTCGGTAACCGTAGACTGGTGCCTGGAGGACAAGCACGACATGTATTTGCTATAGCTCGCAATCAGATTGAGTTGCGGAGGACGCGTGATGCAGTTATCTGGCATCCATTTGATGAGTCACGGGGTCTTGCTGACCCTCCGTCGGTGCATGCTCTATATCTATCTTCGAGGCGGTTTCCACTAGTATCATGCCCCCCTAGTTTAGGTTGCTTCTGGTACTTAGGGGAACGTTGTTGGAGACAGATATATGATGGGGATGTTGTTCCTGATGATCCACACCCACATACAGCTATTCCTAGGGTTTATAGTCCTAGTGCTTTACAGGAGCACGCAGACGTGTGGTGGCCTGCCAGTGATTTCATTCTTACTGGTAGGGATTATATTTCTTTCTGGCGTCAGTATTACTCCCCACCTCAGACCGGGAGTTTTGTGCATGCTGCATCCGTTGACTTGGTTGGCCCTTCTGCACTCCGTACTGGCGTTGAGCCCCCTTTTGTACTTGATGTTTCACAGTCCACGCAGGTTTACCATGCCCCACAGGATCCACCTCCTCCACGCTCATCCGAGGTGCCAGACTACGGTTGGACTGTTGCAGTACCAACTACATACGGATCTGATAGGTATATTGATATACCACGGCCAGAAGTAACGGAGTATCCAGATCCAGCTGTTTTTTCTTATCAGGATCTTTATCAGATGACGTTAGGTCTGCGTCAGGCAATGTATCGCGAGCATCAAAGGAGCATAGAAGAGTTGACTGCTCGTACGAACGAGCTGAGGAGCGCTGATGAGGAGCGGTACGGATATAGACAGACATTCGCCCCAGGCAACGACGATATTGAGGATGTGGAGATGGTGCCTGCGGATCTAGATGATGATTAGTTGTATCTTATTGAGGTTATTGAACCGTATATTTTGTATTTGTATTACCCTGTAAATTGTACTCTGCTTGTACGTCCTTATGTGTAACCGTTGTGTTTTTTTATGTTATATGCTTGTTGTGCATTATATGTAATCTGCGTGATCGTGCGTACGAGTTTTTTTATAATCACTGGATTTTATTGTGGGGTGTATTTTAAATTACTGTTTGAAATATTTAAGGAATCTTAATATTGCTTACCAGAGATAACAATGAAATAAGTACTAAAATGACGATGCACATTACAAGCAATATACAAATTCATTAGCCTAGTCAACTCCGTCTTCGGGTTATCCAAGTATAACGTAGTTTGTAGGCTTCGTACCCAACAAAATCAGTCCCGTACTCTGCAAGGTAACGAGAATCATAAGTAGCCCGATTCGTTTTAAATATGTTTTCATTTTCAACCGTCTGTATAATCATCTGGTATCTTTCACAAGTATTAACGAAACGCCGATGAGCCATATGAATTTCAGCAGAAGTTCGTGTAGTGGTACATTTATGATGATTGTTATTTAATCTTGTTACCATGGACCAAAATTCTTCATGGGTGAACCCACCTCCATTTTGCAACAGCAGTAATTCTCTTTTATCAACTTCTATATAGCATTTCATGAGTATAAGTAAGTCATGAGAAGAGAGTTCTGTAGCAGTACCACTAGAGCTAGCATCACTTTGGTTGGGACGATTACGGTTAACCACTAGACTTGCTATGTTTTTGCGTGGACGTCCTTTTGGTTTGTTAACTTGTACTATTTTTTGAGTACCACGAACAACTTCAGTATGAACTGCTTCATCCGCCTCTTTCGCTCGTGTATCTTGAACTAAACCACCATCCTTTTCCTCCTTCTTGTTCCGTTCATACTCATCAAACATTCTATCTACGAGTTCATCACTTATTACCCAATCGTCCATTTAAGCTACACAGAAACAAGAAACATATTATGTATACACGTAATTAGGTAACCATTTAGAAGGAAAGGAGGGTACAAGTATCTCACCTTATCGTCGTTGATGTTGTAGAACTGAAAAAGTTGTAGGTATGAGTGTGGGGAAGAAGTGTAAACTATTTAAACACGAGGGTTGGTTAATGGTAAAGATCTATCATCAGTAATTGAGTTGTATGATACAAACATATGACAAGACAACACTCTTCACCACTAGGGTAACGTGCTATAGATTGTCCAGCGCATAGAAACAGCCTGACGTGACAACTCGTAACGATTATCGATGAGCCGACGACTGCTTTCATAAAACAAAGCCGAAATTAAGGGGACTTGTCAACCTTTATTGAAAAAAAGTCAAAAACTAGGGTCATCCCGCGGGCACTGACATGTCATAGCACAATAGTTGAAATGGTCCGTAGGCACAACCATGAAGGTACAACACTTTATGCTACGATAAAACATACAATACGAATATTAAAAATCAACACTACAACCATATAGGTACAACACGTTTATAATAATACATTCAAACTAAAACATAAATACAGACTTAGGAAACATCAAATACATATTACATAAATCAGGACACCTACCACGGCCTTGGGAAAGGTCCAGCTATAGTTTTATCCCCAACAACCTTCTTCAAACGTTTTATTTCGGCTTGCGATTCCAGTGCATACTGACGTCCACGTTCGCACATTGGTGGGTCAATCCACCGCTTAAAATAACAACATTCAATTTCATCCGGAAAAACCTTGTGGCCCTCGTATGCGTCACAACAAAAAAACCGACGACCGGCATCTTTTTCAGTCTCAGCTACAGCCACGACCGATTCTTGACCACATAGGCAGACAGGGTTGGCTACAACAGTCCGCAGTGGTTCGGAAACCTTCCCTTCAAGTACTATTTCTTTTCCAGTTCGATGATTAGCGTAACCCCCATAGTTGTTTTCCCAATTTTCCATATCTCAATTTGTAAACGTGGAGTTAATGTTTTCTGAGCGGAAAGAGCAAAATACTTGGGGATATAAATACATAGAAAGAAGGGAAGCTACCGACATATACTTTATTTCAAAAGCAGCAGATTCCCTTTATGTTACTGTGCAACAGTACACCTTTATGTGAGATTTGACTACTCATCCACCTGAGTGTTTCCCGTGATATGACTTACGCATCACGCGTGAACAGCGCCCGAGGGTCATCCACTTGAGCATTATTTGTTTTACCAATTCGTGAAAACTATTCGCCTATAAATATATGTCTAAGTAACTACCAACTTGCCTCACTCAAATATCTTTCATCCCATACATTAAGCACGTCGCTTAGCACTCATTGCAGATGTCTTCTTGGTCATCAGCTACAAACTCAGATGACCAGGCGTACGAAGAGATAAGGCTAAAGGAGCTTGCAGATGAATTAGAGTTTCTCACCGAAATAAGACCCCATAGTGGACCAACACATCTACAGGGGAACATGCAACTTCCACATCAAGCTCTTGTACCACCTGCCGGAGTGTCATATGAACAGCCAATCGCTCAACCAACGCAAGAAGTAGAGTTTTATCGAGTAACACCAAATGAGCATGAAGTTAATTCATATCCAGTTCGTTGCAAATGCGGTTATGCGGTTGAGGTTGTAGTTCGAGCTGAGGGCAACAATATTGGTCGGCGCATGCAGCAATGTCCAGCATATCCAAATGGTTGCAGTTACACGGAATGGATAGACCCACCTTTGTGTTCACGGGGAATAACATATGCGAATGAACTAGAACAGGAGAGTAGACGTCTCCAAAAGGATGTCGACCAACTGCGATTGAGCATTATGAGACTACCTTGAGACTGAACGAAAAAAATGGTGAACTACAGTAAATGTTACCTACTGTATCTTTATGTTTATCGTTTTGAATTAGACGTCTCCAAAACGTTGTATCTTTATAAACTCCTGTATCTGTATGTTTATCGTTTTGGAATCTTCACCAACCGACATCAATGTGATTGGTCAAAAACCGCGCTTGGTTTCAATATAATGGGTTCGGTATAGGGGACGATCCATGGTTTCAACAAATGTGATACCCCTTATTTAAATAAGTAGTGGCAAACAAGCTCGTATCTCAAGGTACGTAGGTCATAAACCAATTTTAAAGTACTTCATTCATCCGAAAGAGAAAAACTTAAACAACATAGAACTGGAACCTGGTACATAAGCAAATGCGAAAACAAAGAACCAACATTCACAAAGTGCAACAACAATAAACAGGAACTTAGTTTGTAACCAACGATACTACGCATTTCTGACAAACCCAAGTCTGATTGCCTCAGCAACTATCTTCTGCAAGCGCCTTATTTCCGCCTGCGCTTCTAAGGCGTACTGCAGTCCTCGTTCGCACATTGGCGGGTCAAGCCACTGCATAAAATTACAACATTGGACTTCGTTCGGGTAATACCGGTGGTCCTCAAACGAAGCGCAACCAAAAAAACGACGACCAACATTTTGTTCCGTTTTAGCTACAACCACGACCGATTCGTCCCCACAACGACAAATTGGGTACTCCCCACCCGGTACTGTGGGCCCAATGGGGTGTAGCGGCTCGACAACACGTCCTTCGTATAATATCTGTTTGTCAGGCGTTCGATTTGCAACAACTGCGCGTAAACGAGCAGTGAGCGAAACTTTTTTCGTCTTCGGCGGAACGGAAGGTTCCTCGTTATCTTGAACAACTTGTTCCTTGCCCTTCTTACTACGTAGGACTTGACGTGAGAGTTCAAACGCGTCGTAGCATTTGTTCATCTCTTCATCATCAATATCCCAGTTTGCCATTGCTGAAGTTGAAGCGAGTTGAGGGTACAATGATATAGTTTAATACGGTATGAAGTGTTGGTTGTTTATAAGATGAAAATAGGGCATATTTATATACGTATACGCGAGCAAGATGGAGAAATTATTGGCATACAACAGGACTTTTAATTGAATGACTAGTAGAGCAGAACAATAATTGGATACCCGTGATACAATGACTTGGTTGCATCCTTTAATTGAATACCCGTGATACAATTATTTGGTTGCATCTATGACAATAATTGGATACCCGTGATACAATTATTTGGTTGCATCCTTTAATTGAATACCCGTGATACCATCATTTGGTTGCATCTATGACAATATTTGGATACTAGTGAGACAATTATGTGGTTGCATCTTTTTATTGAAAGTGTCGTGTAATGAAAGTGTCACTTCCGCTACAAGACAAGCAATGTGTTTGTCGCTATGTCCAAGGTGCAAAAACCATTATATTTAAAGACCTGTCATCTTCTCATATTTCATACAATCAAAACATATTCGAATTCACCCAAAACATATTGGCTAACCAATGAGTGCCTTAAAAAATTTATGGTGCTGTGCTTCTAGCTCTTCGTCCTCCTCAACGTCGGATGAATATTTTGCGCATCGTAAAAGAGAACTACACTCTTTTCATGAAGAAACAAGATATGCGATAGAACGAGATACTGCTGAAAGCTCAATGTCAACCCAAGGTGGAAGCACTTATGGTAGAAAGGATTTGCGATACGGACGGGACTATCCCGCTGGACACAATCAACTGGTCAGGGATTACTTCGTGGCAAAACCCGTATACGGAGATGTTTATTTCCGTCGAAGATTTCGTATGTCGATGTAACAACCCGTAAAATGCGAGCCAGTTTGAAATTTTTATTTTGGCAATTTTAGCGAATTTTGAATATTTAAAATGAATTATTTTAAATAATATCGACGTGAAATTTATTTTGAATAGAATTAGAACGTATATATTATATACGTCGTCGTTAGAATATAAATATTTATATATAATTATAAATAGAATTGAAAATGGCGCGGTAGTTCGATAATTCGATTTCAAACTTCAATTGAATATACCGGGTGCAAAACAATCCGGATTTTAGTGAAACCAAAAATCATAGGATCTAATTGATGATATCTTTCCAACGAATCCGACGAATCGAAATTTCGTAGCGGGAATCAAGAGATATGTCCAGTTGAAATTTCTGAATAGTCGCTATGGAATTCAGGCCCTTAAAAATGGACATTTTGCAAATGACCTCGGATTTCGACGAAACCAGTTTTGTTGGATCCGCAGTGTCAAGTTATTGCTAGATTTCAAATTTCATAATTTTTCGAATCAATATGTGAGCGTGGCAAAGGAAAACGCGTTTGACCAGTTTCAGTTGATTTTAATCGACTGGAAATTGGCCATTTTTCTAACGGTCTCAGAATTCGACGAAACTAGTTTTGTTAGGACCGTATCGTCAATACGAAGCTAGAAAATATTTTTCTGGGATTTTTCGTGTTCGTATGTGGCCCCGGTAAATTGAAATGTACGTTTAAAATTCAATATAATGATTTAAATGTAAATTTAACGGAAATTGATTGTAACAGCCGAATCAGCTTACGATACATGTCCCATTGTGTTCGGAATGGGGGTGAAACGCTATGGACGGCAGGCGGTGGGCCTCGTTTAGAGGTCGTACGTAAAAGTCAACTCTTAGCTAAATTAAATAAATAAAATAATAAAATAAAAAAATAAAAAAAACTCTCCCTTTTCTCTTAACTTCTGGCCCCCCCCTGTCGAATTTCATTATACAGATATAAAAAAAAAAAAAAAAAGGGAAAATCGCGACCCCCCCCCCCCCCGTTGCCTCGACCGCCGCCATGCCCTCCGACCGCCGACCCCCATCTACGTCGGGACCTCCCCCCCCTCCTCTCGCCGACCCTCTCTCCTTCCCCCCCCCCCTTCCTCCTCGCCCGCCTCGAGAACCCGCACCCCCTTCTGAAACCTCGCCACCATCCAAACCCTAACCACCTGCGCCCCTAGCCCGACGCGCCACCACCCCCTCAAACCCCCTTCTGCTCCTCCTTCTGCCGCCGACGAAGACGAGCCGCGCCCCCCCCCCCCCTCTTCGCAGGTACGTTGTTTTACTTTATTTCATCTTTATTTTTTATTTTTTTTTTATTTTTTTTTCTTTTTCTTAATCTAAAAATTTCGATTTATAAAAAGGGTTAAAAAAAAAACTGATTTATTTTAGATAAGTAAAAACTGATTGGGTTTTTTTTTTAGATAAGAAAAAAACTGAGTTTTAATAAAGTAGAAAAACTAATTTGGTTTTTTTTTAAAGTAGAAAAAACTGAGTTTTAGTAAAGCAGAAAAACTGATTTTTTTTAAATATAAAAACTGATATTTTTAAAAGTATAAAAACTATATTTTTAGAAAGGCAAAACTATATTTTTAGAAAGGCAAAACTATATTTTTAGAAAGGCAAAACTATATTTTTAGAAAGGCAAAACTATATTTTTTAGAAAGGCAAAACTATATTTTTTAGAAAGGCAAAACTATATTTTTAGAAAGGCAAAACTATATTTTTAGAGAAGGCGAAATCTATATTTTTGTGAAAGGGAATTTTTGTTTATAAGGCATCGAGATAAAATATAATTTTTATAACGAAGCATAGTAAAAATTCGATTTTTATTTGAATGTCGAAATAAAAATAGAATTTTTATATAGTGAACTTTGAAGTAAAAATATGATTTTTATATATTGAACTTTGAAGTAAAAATTCGATTTTTATATATTGAACTTTGAAGTAAAAATTCGATTTTTATATATTGAACTTTGAAGTAAAAATATGATTTTTATATATTGAACTTTGAAGTAAAAATTCGATTTTTATATAGTGAACTTTGAAGTAAAAATATGATTTTTATATATTGAACTTTGAAGTAAAAATTCGATTTTTATATATTGAACTTTGAAGTAAAAATTCGATTTTTATATATTGAACTTTGAAGTAAAAATTCGATTTTTATATATTGAACTTTGAAATAAAAATTTGATTTTTATTTATTGAATAGCGAAATAAAAATTCGATTTTTATATATATAGTGGCCTTGGGCAGCGAAGGTGACAAAAAGGCGAAACGACGAAGACTTCTGCAAAGGAAGTGCCGTGGAGCTAGGATAGCTATAAGTGAGAATTTCTCACCTTTCAATTCTTTTTCTAGTTATATATATATACTAGGATGCAGACGGTGCTTAGTAGCACCCGACACAATCGTCCACAGACCATGGACTTGTTTGTTTGGTTGCATAGATTAGTTGAATTATTTGTTTGAATTGAATTGTTGGGTGAGATGAAATTGATTTGATTGATGTGTGAATGGCGTGGGCCTTCACTAGACCGGGGATAAGGCTAGGCCTCGTCCCGTTTCTAGTATCGTGCCGTTATGCCGCCGAAATTTTCTAAAATATGTTAGAAAATAAAAATATCATTTTATCGTGTAAATGAATACTAGAAATTCATATGTTGGAATAAAATGTTTTATCGTTAAAAATATAATTTTTAACGTGAATATGAATATAGTGAAAGTGAATAAATAAATATTCATTTACAAACCAGACGGTTTGTTTATGTACACTTATTTGAAGGATATTGATTGGGTCGATAAATTTTACACATCGCCCAACAGCACAAATAAAATAGGTGTTTGATTGTTTGAAACCCCACACGGGTGTTGGGATGAAATTTGAAGTTCACTCATCCTGATTGATTGAATATGTCGATCGATTGATTGACAGACTGTTATAAGCGTTAGACATCTATATTTGATGCTTATACAGTGTAGTGCACTTTGGTTGATGGTTGATTAGTTTTCAATGTTATTATACATGTGATGTATGAAAATCCATGTAATTAACTTTATATGGTAATTGATTGGGCCTCATTCCAATTTGAAAAATAAAGAATATTATAAAATAAAAGTTCATGTGTTGACAGTACTCATTCATTGAGATTGGTCATGTGTTGAACGAAATATTTTAATATTAAAATTTACATCTTTATCGATATAAAATAAAAGTTCATGTGTTGACAGTACTCATTCATTGAGATTGGTCATGTGTTGAACGAAATATTTTGATAATAACAACTATTTTGAAAATAGAAATTTATGAAGCCGTGTTGATTAGATTAACGCCATTTTGACGTGAACGATATTTATATCGATTTTATTCATTTCGAAGTGAATTGAATATATAACGATTTCGAAATGAATTGAATATATAACGATTTCGAAATAAATTGAATTGAAAACGATTTCGAAATGAATTGAATTGAAAACGATTTCGAAATAAATTGAATTGAAAACGATTTCGAAATGAATTGAATTGAAAACGATTTCGAAATGAAATAAATTGAAAATGATTTCGAAATGAAATAAATTGAAAACGATTTCGAAATAAATTGAATTGAAAACGATTTCGAAATGAATTGAATTGAAAACGATTTCGAAATGAATTGAATTGAAAACGATTTCGAAATGAAATGAATTGAAAACGATTTCGAAATGAATTGAATTGAAACCGATTTCGAAATGAATTGAAAACGAATTCAAATTGAATTGAAAGCGAATTGAAATGAATTCAAATTGAATTGAAATTTGAATTGAATAGAAATGAATTTTAAAACGAATTTATAAAGGAGAATTCAATTTTGATTTGAATTGAAATGGAAGTTGAAATTGCTTTTGAAACGAATTTAAAACTATTTATATAATTCGTTTTAAATAGAAATCGACGAAATATATATTATATATATTATATATAATATAATGGCCTGAATAGAACGCGCCGCGCCGCGGCAGTTCGTGAATTTCGACCATTTATTTCAAACGGACATTACGGGAGATCCGACCGTCGGATTCTCCTAAAACCGGAACCGTTGGGTTCGTATCGAAAAGAGCTTTCTAATGAATATTAGAAATTTGAAATCTAACGGTTGGATTTGGAATTATGTCCAAATCAAATTTGAAAAAGGTCGTTGTAAGTGCAGTTCGATAGCCATTGATGGAAATCGACTGTACGGGCCTTGATAAAATTATTAAAAATAGTAATAATTTGTGTAAAATCATAAGAAATGATTTGTGAAAAATTGGGATGAAAAACTCCATATTTGAAAAGATAAAAATAGATTTTTATCGAAATGAACTAGTTTTGAACTAGAATTATAATTCTATTTATTTTTAAATAAATAAATTGAATTCGAAAAGGGTTTTAAAAGTAACCAAAATTCCAATGATTGCATTGGAGTGGATTTGAATCGAAATTGTCTTCGGAATATTTCGATGTTGGAATTCGTGATTATACAGGTGTTGTTATGGAAATTTGAAAGATATATATTGATATCGTTATTTCCAATACGACATTTGTTAGTCGTAGAATTCGATATTGAATATAAGCCGATATATTTTCTATTCAGAGCCTTGTATTGAATATCGAATGTGATTTGGGTTTGTCGTGAATGGTGTCTTCACTAACACTGTTCTTGAACCCAGTTGAGAAAAGATTAAATCTTTTTATTTAGATTTAATGAAGTGTACCAATTAAATGATATTTAATTGGAATTGAATTGATATTGATTTTTGGGTTTATCGTGAACAGTGTTTTAAATAACACTCGTTCTTTAACCCGATAATTAGTGGAATGATTTTTGGGTTTATCGTGAACAGTGTTTTAAATAACACTCGTTCTTTAACCCGATAATTAATGGAATGATTTTTGGGTTTATCGTGAACAGTGTTTTTAAATAACACTCGTTCTTTAACCCGATAATTAATGGAATGTGACTTTGGGTTTATCGCGAACCGTGTTTTTAGATGACACTGATTCTTTAACCCAGTCACAGATTAAAACTAAGTGGAGTTTTAATGAATCTTTAATTAGATTGAAAGGATCGAGAATGGAGTATCACCAGTTTTGCTCCAGGCGATAGTTAAATCTTTAATTAGATTTGAATGTGAAATTTAGAAACTAACTGGCGGTTAGCCAAGCAGAATGGTTTTCTGGATATTGATCTGATGTTGGTTTCGGCCTTCGGGGTTAATATTTGGGAAATTATTCTCTTGATTAATTTACGGTTAATGACTAATGAATTGGAATGAGGCGTATGTTGTGTTTGTGTAACACTTATTTAAAATATACGCGAGTTATTCGGAAAGACCGGGTTTATCCCATTCTGAATAACTGATACGACGATAAGTCGAAGATGAAGACGATGGTCGAAGACCGGAAGTCTTCACGTCGTTTGGGTGATAACTGATGATCTTGATTGGGCTGTACACCCAAGAAGATGGAAACAGTTGGAGATCGTCCAGACGTACTTGGAGATCGATGGATATGCGGGGTACTAGGTGCCTCCGGTTTCGTTCAGACCCAGAACGAACTTGTAAATGGACTGTGTGTCTGACATCGGATTTCATTCTGTGTGACTGATATCGGTTGCATAGGATGGTTTGCCTGTGTGGCATGCTAAGATGCAAATGATCAAGGCTTCTGTTGAAAAGCAAAGTCTTGTGGTGATGATCAAAGCACGGCCTTTGTGGCGTAGCTTTGTGTAACGTTTACCTCGCGTGTTTCACACCAGGTATGAACCAAAAACGGGAGACGGACCTCAGGGAGGGCATGCGTTTCTTTCTAGTTAGAAGTGGCGTCAGTGGTTTTACACGCCCTGACGAGTTTGACTTATGTGGTTGTTGCTGTTGCGAGGCGCCTCGGTTATATCGGTTTCGGCCGATGCATTCTGGTCGGCTGACGGACCAGACTTACACCCCATAGGGTGGGGAAACGCAGTGTTCAGGGTTTAAGTTTAATCCACATCGGTGGACCGGCCCTGTCGCTCCAAGGGACGATGCGTTCTGTTCCTGAGACACGGGCTAGAGCGTCTCGAATCGGTTGAGGACTATCTTTTGCCTCGGTTCATAGACGGAAATCCAATTTCCAAATACGTGACTTTGCGATTTTGATTGTATAACCTATATATGGCGACATAGTGGTATGGGGCATTCATGCCGCCTATGATTGATACTTATGATTTGAAGTTGTTTTATACAATATGCACTTATAATAGTATCAAATGATTTGTTTTAAACGTATCAAGCATTCTTGGCTATTATAAGGTAAAAACCCTATCCCCCGGCTTGCGTTGCATTGTGTGATAGGACCTGGGTCTTATAACAGCTTCATCTTTCTCTATTTAGCATTGCGCTGTTTGTTTTATGCACTGGTATTCTTGGGAGGAAACCCGTTCCGTGTTATACGGCGTGGTCCCTTGATTTACCTTTGAAAATAAAGATTAAAAACTGTTTTAGTTCTCACACCAGTCACATGACTGACCTGGAGTTTATTGTTTTAACCTAAACTCTGGGTGCCCCTATTTTGACACGGGCAGCTAGTAGTTTCGGTTTTGCAGATTTATATTCACAGGATCCTGGTTTACAGCTGGAACGATATCCGGAAAGCTTTGTATCCGTATATTTACTTCTAGTTGTCTATTGTATTATTTTCCGCTGCTATGTATTTAAATGTAATTTAAATCTCTGATATTTCTGTGTAATATTCTTTTTACTCTGTATATTCTTGTAATCTGATGCATTGTTGTAATATACAATGAAATGTTCTTCTGTATGCGTTCTGTTGTGGTTTGTTCTCGAACTATCCGACGCTTTCCTTTACGGGGAAGTTGCGGGTTTTCACAGTTGGTATCAGAGCTTTGGTTTACAAAGCTAGAGAACAAGACACATTAGAACCCTACGAAAGAATTCATCAGATATTGGATTAGTAATATCCAATTAGAATGACTCGTTAGAGATGGGATCAGTAGTATCCTAGAACGAGTGTGAAGAGTATATTTTTAAAGTGAAAACAAATTTTGTTTTGAAAATTTAAATCAATTATTCGTAGTTGATTATTTATGTATATTGATGTGGACAATCCAGTATATGTAGATTTTGTGTATACGTCTGATCCGCGTGTATTCAAAGTTTTAATATATTAGATTGATATAGAATCACATTCTAGACGCCCGGAGATGGTTCTGATGATTGATCGATCATCATCCGAACTTATGTTCGTGTTTCGAAGGTGTGATTTTCTATATGTTTCCATTAGGCTGGTGTGAGAACCAAAACTTATATATAGTTAGAACACATTGTTGTGATTTGGCATCAAAAATCTGATTTTTGTATATGTATCAAAATTATGAATTTGAGACTCTAATTCACGAATTGATTGATGTTTGTGTTGTTTGTTTATTTGGTTGATAATTGTGAACCATTTAGCCTAGTTGAACCAAATATTGAATTATATTGAAAATTAGTCGCATTTGCGTGCATACATGTATATCTTTTGAACAGGTCATAGCAAGGAGGCTAGAGCCAGAGAATAAAATTTGTTTGCCCGACAAATAGGTACATGTTTATTACATAATTTCCTGTTTTGTTTGGGTGATGATGATTTTGTGAGCCTATTGGCTAGCCGCTTGGCTTTTTCTTTTTCTTTTTGAGATCTGAAGGACCGGGGAAGCTATTTGAAATTCCCCGATGCTCCCGGTGCAGGGGAGGTTATGGCGAAATTTTTCGAAAATTTAGGGTGTTAGCCAAATTTTTGAAATTTTGAAAATTCTCAGAAACTAAAGAGTTGGAGAATGGAAGCCTGATCGATCGTAGAGCTGAATAATCAAACCACTTTCGACTTTGTTCCTTTTCGGGGACGAAAAGTTTTAAGTGGGGGAGATTGTAACAACCCGTAAAATGCGAGCCAGTTTGAAATTTTTATTTTGGCAATTTTAGCGAATTTTGAATATTTAAAATGAATTATTTTAAATAATATCGACGTGAAATTTATTTTGAATAGAATTAGAACGTATATATTATATACGTCGTCGTTAGAATATAAATATTTATATATAATTATAAATAGAATTGAAAATGGCGCGGTAGTTCGATAATTCGATTTCAAACTTCAATTGAATATACCGGGTGCAAAACAATCCGGATTTTAGTGAAACCAAAAATCATAGGATCTAATTGATGATATCTTTCCAACGAATCCGACGAATCGAAATTTCGTAGCGGGAATCAAGAGATATGTCCAGTTGAAATTTCTGAATAGTCGCTATGGAATTCAGGCCCTTAAAAATGGGCATTTTGCAAATGACCTCGGATTTCGACGAAACCAGTTTTGTTGGATCCGCAGTGTCAAGTTATTGCTAGATTTCAAATTTCATAATTTTTCGAATCAATATGTGAGCGTGGCAAAGGAAAACGCGTTTGACCAGTTTCAGTTGATTTTAATCGACTGGAAATTGGCCATTTTTCTAACGGTCTCAGAATTCGACGAAACTAGTTTTGTTAGGACCGTATCGTCAATACGAAGCTAGAAAATATTTTTCTGGGATTTTTCGTGTTCGTATGTGGCCCCGGTAAATTGAAATGTACGTTTAAAATTCAATATAATGATTTAAATGTAAATTTAACGGAAATTGATTGTAACAGCCGAATCAGCTTACGATACATGTCCCATTGTGTTCGGAATGGGGGTGAAACGCTATGGACGGCAGGCGGTGGGCCTCGTTTAGAGGTCGTACGTAAAAGTCAACTCTTAGCTAAATTAAATAAATAAAATAAAAAAATAAAAAAATAAAAAAAACTCTCCCTTTTCTCTTAACTTCTGGCCCCCCCCCTGTCGAATTTCATTATACAGATATAAAAAAAAAAAAAAAAAAAGGGAAAATCGCGATCGCCCCCCCCCCCCCCCCCCCCGTTGCCTCGACCGCCGCCATGCCCTCCGACCGCCGACCCCCATCTACGTCGGGACCTCCCCCCCTCCTCTCGCCGACCCTCTCTCCTTCCCCCCCCCCTTCCTCCTCGCCCGCCTCGAGAACCCGCACCCCCTTCTGAAACCTCGCCACCATCCAAACCCTAACCGCCTGCGCCCCTAGCCCGACGCGCCACCACCCCCTCAAACCCCCTTCTGCTCCTCCTTCTGCCGCCGACGAAGACGAGCCGCGCCCCCCCCCCTCTTCGCAGGTACGTTGTTTTACTTTATTTCATCTTTTTTTTTTTTTTTTTTTCTTTTTCTTAATCTAAAAATTTCGATTTATAAAAAGGGTTAAAAAAAAAAACTGATTTATTTTAGATAAGTAAAAACTGATTGGGTTTTTTTTTTAGATAAGAAAAAACTGAGTTTTAATAAAGTAGAAAAACTAATTTGGTTTTTTTTTAAAGTAGAAAAAACTGAGTTTTAGTAAAGCAGAAAAACTGATTTTTTTTAAATATAAAAACTGATATTTTTAAAAGTATAAAAACTATATTTTTAGAAAGGCAAAACTATATTTTTAGAAAGGCAAAACTATATTTTTAGAAAGGCAAAACTATATTTTTAGAAAGGCAAAACTATATTTTTTAGAAAGGCAAAACTATATTTTTTAGAAAGGCAAAACTATATTTTTAGAAAGGCAAAACTATATTTTTAGAGAAGGCGAAATCTATATTTTTGTGAAAGGGAATTTTTGTTTATAAGGCATCGAGATAAAATATAATTTTTATAACGAAGCATAGTAAAAATTCGATTTTTATTTGAATGTCGAAATAAAAATAGAATTTTTATATAGTGAACTTTGAAGTAAAAATATGATTTTTATATATTGAACTTTGAAGTAAAAATTTGATTTTTATATATTGAACTTTGAAGTAAAAATTCGATTTTTATATATTGAACTTTGAAGTAAAAATATGATTTTTATATATTGAACTTTGAAGTAAAAATTCGATTTTTATATAGTGAACTTTGAAGTAAAAATATGATTTTTATATATTGAACTTTGAAGTAAAAATTCGATTTTTATATATTGAACTTTGAAGTAAAAATTCGATTTTTATATATTGAACTTTGAAGTAAAAATTCGATTTTTATATATTGAACTTTGAAATAAAAATTTGATTTTTATTTATTGAATAGCGAAATAAAAATTCGATTTTTATATATATAGTGGCCTTGGGCAGCGAAGGTGACAAAAAGGCGAAACGACGAAGACTTCTGCAAAGGAAGTGCCGTGGAGCTAGGATAGCTATAAGTGAGAATTTCTCACCTTTCAATTCTTTTTCTAGTTATATATATATACTAGGATGCAGACGGTGCTTAGTAGCACCCGACACAATCGTCCACAGACCATGGACTTGTTTGTTTGGTTGCATAGATTAGTTGAATTATTTGTTTGAATTGAATTGTTGGGTGAGATGAAATTGATTTGATTGATGTGTGAATGGCGTGGGCCTTCACTAGACCGGGGATAAGGCTAGGCCTCGTCCCGTTTCTAGTATCGTGCCGTTATGCCGCCGAAATTTTCTAAAATATGTTAGAAAATAAAAATATCATTTTATCGTGTAAATGAATACTAGAAATTCATATGTTGGAATAAAATGTTTTATCGTTAAAAATATAATTTTTAACGTGAATATGAATATAGTGAAAGTGAATAAATAAATATTCATTTACAAACCAGACGGTTTGTTTATGTACACTTATTTGAAGGATATTGATTGGGTCGATAAATTTTACACATCGCCCAACAGCACAAATAAAATAGGTGTTTGATTGTTTGAAACCCCACACGGGTGTTGGGATGAAATTTGAAGTTCACTCATCCTGATTGATTGAATATGTCGATCGATTGATTGACAGACTGTTATAAGCGTTAGACATCTATATTTGATGCTTATACAGTGTAGTGCACTTTGGTTGATGGTTGATTAGTTTTCAATGTTATTATACATGTGATGTATGAAAATCCATGTAATTAACTTTATATGGTAATTGATTGGGCCTCATTCCAATTTGAAAAATAAAGAATATTATAAAATAAAAGTTCATGTGTTGACAGTACTCATTCATTGAGATTGGTCATGTGTTGAACGAAATATTTTAATATTAAAATTTACATCTTTATCGATATAAAATAAAAGTTCATGTGTTGACAGTACTCATTCATTGAGATTGGTCATGTGTTGAACGAAATATTTTGATAATAACAACTATTTTGAAAATAGAAATTTATGAAGCCGTGTTGATTAGATTAACACCATTTTGACGTGAACGATATTTATATCGATTTTATTCATTTCGAAGTGAATTGAATATATAACGATTTCGAAATGAATTGAATATATAACGATTTCGAAATAAATTGAATTGAAAACGATTTCGAAATGAATTGAATTGAAAACGATTTCGAAATAAATTGAATTGAAAACGATTTCGAAATGAATTGAATTGAAAACGATTTCGAAATGAAATAAATTGAAAACGATTTCGAAATGAAATAAATTGAAAACGATTTCGAAATAAATTGAATTGAAAACGATTTCGAAATGAATTGAATTGAAAACGATTTCGAAATGAATTGAATTGAAAACGATTTCGAAATGAAATGAATTGAAAACGATTTCGAAATGAATTGAATTGAAACCGATTTCGAAATGAATTGAAAACGAATTCAAATTGAATTGAAAGCGAATTGAAATGAATTCAAATTGAATTGAAATTTGAATTGAATAGAAATGAATTTTAAAACGAATTTATAAAGGAGAATTCAATTTTGATTTGAATTGAAATGGAAGTTGAAATTGCTTTTGAAACGAATTTAAAACTATTTATATAATTTGTTTTAAATAGAAATCGACGAAATATATATTATATATATTATATATAATATAATGGCCTGAATAGAACGCGCCGCGCCGCGGCAGTTCGTGAATTTCGACCATTTATTTCAAACGGACATTACGGGAGATCCGACCGTCGGATTCTCCTAAAACCGGAACCGTTGGGTTCGTATCGAAAAGAGCTTTCTAATGAATATTAGAAATTTGAAATCTAACGGTTGGATTTGGAATTATGTCCAAATCAAATTTGAAAAAGGTCGCTGTAAGTGCAGTTCGATGGCCATTGATGGAAATCGACTGTACGGGCCTTGATAAAATTATTAAAAATAGTAATAATTTGTGTAAAATCATAAGAAATGATTTGTGAAAAATTGGGATGAAAAACTCCATATTTGAAAAGATAAAAATAGATTTTTATCGAAATGAACTAGTTTTGAACTAGAATTATAATTCTATTTATTTTTAAATAAATAAATTGAATTCGAAAAGGGTTTTAAAAGTAACCAAAATTCCAATGATTGCATTGGAGTGGATTTGAATCGAAATTGTCTTCGGAATATTTCGATGTTGGAATTCGTGATTATACAGGTGTTGTTATGGAAATTTGAAAGATATATATTGATATCGTTATTTCCAATACGACATTTGTTAGTCGTAGAATTCGATATTGAATATAAGCCGATATATTTTCTATTCAGAGCCTTGTATTGAATATCGAATGTGATTTGGGTTTGTCGTGAATGGTGTCTTCACTAACACTGTTCTTGAACCCAGTTGAGAAAAGATTAAATCTTTTTATTTAGATTTAATGAAGTGTACCAATTAAATGATATTTAATTGGAATTGAATTGATATTGATTTTTGGGTTTATCGTGAACAGTGTTTTAAATAACACTCGTTCTTTAACCCGATAATTAGTGGAATGATTTTTGGGTTTATCGTGAACAGTGTTTTAAATAACACTCGTTCTTTAACCCGATAATTAATGGAATGATTTTTGGGTTTATCGTGAACAGTGTTTTTAAATAACACTCGTTCTTTAACCCGATAATTAATGGAATGTGACTTTGGGTTTATCGCGAACCGTGTTTTTAGATGACACTGATTCTTTAACCCAGTCACAGATTAAAACTAAGTGGAGTTTTAATGAATCTTTAATTAGATTGAAAGGATCGAGAATGGAGTATCACCAGTTTTGCTCCAGGCGATAGTTAAATCTTTAATTAGATTTGAATGTGAAATTTAGAAACTAACTGGCGGTTAGCCAAGCAGAATGGTTTTCTGGATATTGATCTGATGTTGGTTTCGGCCTTCGGGGTTAATATTTGGGAAATTATTCTCTTGATTAATTTACGGTTAATGACTAATGAATTGGAATGAGGCGTATGTTGTGTTTATGTAACACTTATTTAAAATATACGCGAGTTATTCGGAAAGACCGGGTTTATCCCATTCTGAATAACTGATACGACGATAAGTCGAAGATGAAGACGATGGTCGAAGACCGGAAGTCTTCACGTCGTTTGGGTGATAACTGATGATCTTGATTGGGCTGTACACCCAAGAAGATGGAAACAGTTGGAGATCGTCCAGACGTACTTGGAGATCGATGGATATGCGGGGTACTAGGTGCCTCCGGTTTCGTTCAGACCCAGAACGAACTTGTAAATGGACTGTGTGTCTGACATCGGATTTCATTCTGTGTGACTGATATCGGTTGCATAGGATGGTTTGCCTGTGTGGCATGCTAAGATGCAAATGATCAAGGCTTCTGTTGAAAAGCAAAGTCTTGTGGTGATGATCAAAGCACGGCCTTTGTGGCGTAGCTTTGTGTAACGTTTACCTCGCGTGTTTCACACCAGGTATGAACCAAAAACGGGAGACGGACCTCAGGGAGGGCATGCGTTTCTTTCTAGTTAGAAGTGGCGTCAGTGGTTTTACACGCCCTGACGAGTTTGACTTATGTGGTTGTTGCTGTTGCGAGGCGCCTCGGTTATATCGGTTTCGGCCGATGCATTCTGGTCGGCTGACGGACCAGACTTACACCCCATAGGGTGGGGAAACGCAGTGTTCAGGGTTTAAGTTTAATCCACATCGGTGGACCGGCCCTGTCGCTCCAAGGGACGATGCGTTCTGTTCCTGAGACACGGGCTAGAGCGTCTCGAATCGGTTGAGGACTATCTTTTGCCTCGGTTCATAGACGGAAATCCAATTTCCAAATACGTGACTTTGCGATTTTGATTGTATAACCTATATATGGCGACATAGTGGTATGGGGCATTCATGCCGCCTATGATTGATACTTATGATTTGAAGTTGTTTTATACAATATGCACTTATAATAGTATCAAATGATTTGTTTTAAACGTATCAAGCATTCTTGGCTATTATAAGGTAAAAACCCTATCCCCCGGCTTGCGTTGCATTGTGTGATAGGACCTGGGTCTTATAACAGCTTCATCTTTCTCTATTTAGCATTGCGCTGTTTGTTTTATGCACTGGTATTCTTGGGAGGAAACCCGTTCCGTGTTATACGGCGTGGTCCCTTGATTTACCTTTGAAAATAAAGATTAAAAACTGTTTTAGTTCTCACACCAGTCACATGACTGACCTGGAGTTTATTGTTTTAACCTAAACTCTGGGTGCCCCTATTTTGACACGGGCAGCTAGTAGTTTCGGTTTTGCAGATTTATATTCACAGGATCCTGGTTTACAGCTGGAACGATATCCGGAAAGCTTTGTATCCGTATATTTACTTCTAGTTGTCTATTGTATTATTTTCCGCTGCTATGTATTTAAATGTAATTTAAATCTCTGATATTTCTGTGTAATATTCTTTTTACTCTGTATATTCTTGTAATCTGATGCATTGTTGTAATATACAATGAAATGTTCTTCTGTATGCGTTCTGTTGTGGTTTGTTCTCGAACTATCCGACGCTTTCCTTTACGGGGAAGTTGCGGGTTTTCACAGTCGAAAACTATATTTACTCGAGTACTTACCAAAGTTTCCGCAACCAACGTATATTTCACACACAGAAGAAATGCCATCAAAGAACTGGGCATTTCACCACTGCAAAAAGTTACTGCCGCACTACGTATGCTTTGCTATGCAAGTTCCGCTGATTCGTTGGACGACAAAATCAGAATTGGTGAGTCAACGACCGTAGAATGCTTGAAGCAATTTTGCAAATCCGTTGTACGTGAGTTCGGTGAAGAATATCTTAGATCCCCAACAGCTCATGACACTGCTAGATTATTACTTATGGGGGATCAACGTGGATTTCCAGGTATGTTGGGTAGCTTGGATTGTATGCACTGGACATGGAAAAATTGTCCAGTGGCACTGCAAGGACAATACAAAGGTCATATGAAAAAGGCTACGATGATTTTAGAAGCTGTTGCATCGTTTGACCTTTATATATGGCATGCTTTTTTTGGTGTTCCTGGATCGCTTAACGATATTAATGTATTACGACAATCCTATGTGTTTAACGATTTATACAATGACCTCTCACCACCTTGCAACTACAAAATAGGTGAATCAGAACATTCCGTTGGTTATTATCTTGTAGATGGAATATATCCGAAATGGAAGACACTAGTGCAAGCATACAAAAAACCAAACAATGCAAAAGAAGCCTTATTCACGAAACAACAAGAGAGCTTGAGGAAAGATATCGAAAGGGCATTTGGAGTACTTCAAGGTAGGTTCCACATACTGCGAAACGAAGTACACTTCCACGATAAATCTGTTATAGCTGACATCATGTACTGTTGCATTATTTTACATAATATGATTGTTGAAGAAGAACGAGGAGGATATGAACTCCAACTTCGAAACTACCCGGACATTGCGGTGGAATTTAGGAAAAAACCATATAAGGACCCAAATACATTTGCAGAATACTTGCAGCGAATGGAAGAGGTGCAAGATCCACAAGCTAATCTAGAATTACGAGAAGAGCTTGTTGAACACTATTGGGAGCATGCGGGAAACCAATAGAAAATTACTGTCTTAATGATTGTAGTGAAGCCGTTAGTATCTACGATTTAGTGTGCTTACGTACTAATTATTTATATTTTATTTTAAATTAATGCTTCTATGCTTTCCTTCCCTGCCAACTGTACTCCGTAATCTCGTTCTGTTATGACATTTTATAATATTGCTGCAACTAATACCTCATTCACCGAGTAACATTTCAAAGGGCAATACAACTTAATTATAAACTTAAAGTACAAGACCTGAATTAAAATACTAAAATAACAACATTCACTTACACACAACTACACTTAAATTAGAACATATCACTGAAACTGCCTAAAGTGTGTTACGTTTCTCGAACTCTTCAAGTCGTTTTTCCATGTACCTCCTTTGAATTGGATTTAGATCGTCCAGTTTGACACTCATAAGTGCAAAATCATCTACACTTTGTTGTCGAGCTAACTCTTCTCTTCGTAACTCTAATTCATTGATTCTCATTTGTTGAAGCTCTTCATGTCGTCGTTGTTTTTCCGCTGCTCTCTCTCTTCTCTCTATTCTGGATGCTTCCTTTGTTTCCATGTACTGCTGGTTTGATTCCTCCGCGGCTGCCATACGTCCATCGAGTTGCTCGTAATACTGGCTGTAATCTTTCGAAGCCTTTTTATTCGCTTTGTACTTCCCAGGTGGACGTCCTCCTGAACCGCTTGTAAAAGGGGTTTCTTCGTTTGCACCAAAGCTCCCGGGACTAACATCTTCGCTCGGCCATAGTGGCATGAACCGCTGTGTTGTATGCTCCTGTCGCACATTGCTCCATTTATCTTCTCGCGCAAGTATATCATAGCAATTGTGCATAGTGAACGGTTGGTTCTTTGATTTGGCCATATACACTTCATTTGCTCTGCTAAGCTGCATTCCAGTAAGTAACATAAACGAAAATAGGATAAAAAATGAGAAATGAAAACGGTGTATTCAAAGTTAGTACCAAGTCCATGTCGTTTGCTCCGCTTTGCTGTCTGCTAGCCAACCCACTCATTATTCCTTTCCAAAGTTGACAACAAGCATTGATTCTCTTCCACGACTGCTTCAAAGAGTCAATCGATCTCGGAGGCTTATACGGACTTCGACTGTTGAATAATTTACAAACCGAACTCCAAAAAGAATTTTCAGTTTGATTAGTTCCTTTCACGTTATCTTTCGAACACTGAACCCAACAAAACGCTAGTTCACCTTGTTCATCAGGTGTCCATTTGACCATTTTCGCAACCTTCGCAGGCGGACGATTCATAACTGAATCGGGAATCTCATTGATATGAATTCCCATTTCGTTGTTTTCTACACTATCATCACCGTACAACATGTTCAAGTTTCTACATAGTTGGGGAGAATTATTTGGATATGTCGCTTCATGTTGGCTACTAGGAGATGAATATGGTTGACTGCTAAATGATTGTTGAAACGAGGAGTTATGCCCATAGGCGGATACTTGAGTGTTTTGAAAATGATTAGAATTTTGTTGTGACGGGTAGAAATTCTGATTTTGCTGCGGTGGATAACAAGTAGAAGTGTTGTGCATTGTACCTGAGTTAAAATGTTCGTTGCGTTGATAAGAAGTTTGAGTTGGAAAATCTCCCTGCTCTGGATGAATGTTGTATGGCCTTGGATTGCTTTGTGACGCCATCTTCGATTTTCCTTTGTTATTCTTGCTGCTTGGTTTATTCGACATCACAATTGGATGATCAAGATACTTGTATGTGATATATTTGGTAAGATAGAAGAGAAAGAAGTGTGGTTGAAAGTAAAAATTTGAAATGTATATAAAGGAGTGAGGGGTAGAGTATGGAGCAACGGCTCAAAAAATAGCCGTTGCCCTTACTCGGCTTTATAAAAGCCGTATAAGGGGTGGACGGAATTAATTGTCCACCCCTTATACGGCTTTTATAAAGCCGTATAAGTAGAAATGAATTTCTACTTATACGGCTTTATAAAAGCCGTATAAGGCATATCCGGCTTTAAATAAGCCGGATATGCCTTATCTACAAGGCAACCTCCTGGGTTGCCTTGGCAACCTTCGGGGTTGCCAAGGCAACCCAGAAAAGACATGCCGACCCCCTGTTGGGGGTCGGTTCATCCCCAACCAACCTTGCGTTGGGGATGGTCTTAATGCATGAAAGTGACATATCAAACGTTTATATTCATATTGATCAGAGTTATTTACATTTTCAGCTTAGCATGGCTGCAGGTTCGAATAAACGCACGAAAGCAGAAAGGAAGAAGGTCACAGAATACATGTGAAGGTTCAGAAAAAGGACGGCAGATTTTTTTCTCTTTTTGTGTTTTATTTTTGTACGGTCGCTTTCTATTGTCAAACCTAGAACAAACAGCATTACCTGGCGGAAACTCTTACTGGCCAAGAATATTTGCTAAAGATTGGATAGTAGTTTGCATATGGCTAAGATATATAGATTAGATAGAATGCGGTGTCTTGATTAAATGTGCTCAGATTTGGTTAAGATTTGACGTAGAAATTTTATAATGATTTAGATAGGATTGCCTACAGATTTCAACTATTCACTGAACGGTTTACTGACGTTCCTGAAACAATTCTCATTTTATAGTATCATTTAAAATGAATTAAATGTTTGACGTCTACAGCTTATATGGCCAAAAAATCATAGAGTTTCAAAATAAATTATCTCAGGTTGAATTCTAAACCAAATCGATATTCAAAATATTAAAAACCCTTTTATTTTGATATATATAAATGTTACAATTCATAACGAATTCCATAGCGACTATCTGAAAATTTGATTTGGCCATAAAACAAAATTTACAATATGAAAACTCGATTTTTCTCTTTCATTAGAAAAATATTATCCAATAGACTCGGACGATTCTTGTTTCGAGAAAATCCGACTTATATTGAATCTTATATAGCCAATTAAAGTTCAAAACTCCATAATACGAACTACCGCGCCACTGCAGCTTGTTTTATAATTAAATTATAAATTATATATTCAACTGTCGTTAAATAAACGAATACGTTAATATATCTTCAATATAAACAATATTAAACCACTATTTTGTTGCCAATTCACATTATACTGCAAATTCAAAATATTTTGAAATTAAAATATTATATTATTATTTATTAAATAAAATATTCAAAATAAGATGATTAAATTCGATTATTTAAATTCAAACCGACCTTTTAAATAGTAAAATAATTTAAATAATTGGCCAGAAAATATGGGATGTTACAATTTTTCTAGACTTGGTATGACATGCAGGGACAGAAAAACTCGTCTGAATGGCTGCATATACATACGTGTGCACTGCCTCGCCAGTCCAGTGTGCAACTGAGGAGTAGCCACAAGGACCGTCTCGACTCAGTGCACAGTTCATAATAAAGCCAAAGTGAAAAACAACTCAACGTATACAGGGTAATGGTCGAGCTCAAGACTGTATGCATGATCATCAAACAAGCATGGTGCAAAAACAAAAGAGCCGAGCACCAAGTCAGGTTCAAATTAGAGCAACAGAGATGTACAAGTCAGGCATGCAAGGGTATGATGCATGATACAAGTGAAGAAACAAGGTGCAGTAGACAAAGCTAATGGGAGCAGCTCAATTCAGCATATGTATGAGCACGTGATAGTGCAACAGAGTGGTTCATCAATGGATACAAGTCAAACAAATACATGCAACAAGACAAGGCAGTTTTAAAGTGTATGGTGCACAAAAAATTGTGTACATGGTGATTGGAACAACACACACAGGAACAACACATAATTAAAGCAATATGTTCATACAAAAAAGAATGGTGCAGTGGCTAGTCATGGGAGTTCAGCAAATATACAACAGTATGAAATAGTGAAGCAAAAGCATGTAACAACAGTTCATAAGCAAACAGTTTACAAATGGAGCATGATAACGTCAAGTAAGTTTCAGGAAAGTCCATTTTCAAAAGAAATATAAAGGTAGTCCAATACTGATGAACTAAGACAAGCATGCAGCATATATGATCATTTTCAAGTGAATTGTGCATAAAGTATGTGTTCATATGCAAGGATACAAGATGAAACAAAAGTTCTATTTTACAGACGAACGAAATATTTCAATTAAAGCAAGCTCAAAGTAGCCAAAATACAAGTGTGCTACAGGCCATAAAAAGTTTCAAAAGTGCACATGGCAAATGTTCAAGTTCAACATCAAACATGCTAAAATTCTGAAGTACAAATGCAAATACAAGTCCAAGCAAGTACCAGGCTTAAAAGAAGATCAAATATATTATGTGTTCCTATCAGCATCACTTAGAAAATAAAATGTCAAGTATAGTATCAGCTGTGATACATGCAAGTATGAAGACTTGAACATCAACTAAACACAAGAATAAGGTCTGTTCAAAAACTCAAGAGTAGTAAGTGTTTCTTAAAATAAGTATTCGAGACAGGGAAGTTCAAAGAAGAAGAAAAAAATAGAATATGCTAAACAGGGTAGCATATATTCTTATCAATGATCAAAGATGTATTTGTTCAAATCTATGGTAAAATTAGTAAAGGATTCATCAGGTTTTATAAAAGAATCATAGCAAGTCAAGTGAGGTATAGCTGAAGTCAAAATCTCACAGGAGCATGTCACTGGAGCAAGTCAAATAAAAGAGCTTTCTCACCAAATCATTTTTTTCAAAATCTTTCTGCTGTCAGAAATTAAGGGCAGAAATTCATTTCCAGAAATCACGCAACATATAAGGACAAACTCAAAGTATTGGAAATCTTACACGGTTTAGAAATATTCAACTTTAGCTATATTTTATATCGAAGAAATATCTAATGGTAATCGATCAAGACTAATTCAAAATCAAGAAGCCTCATGCAAAATTTTCCAGAATCTGTCTTGCAAATCAGGTCCAGAAATTAAGGATTCAATTCAAAGCCGTGTATGTTAAAAGCCCCAAAATATTTGTATATATCATGACCAAGTCTAACATGAAATTAGAGAAAAATTTAAGGACTTTTAATCCTATATAAACACCCAATCCTCATCGGCAGTAAATCATCCAAGTTCAAGCATAATCAAAGAGAATTTCAAATCAAAAATTATACCAGAGAACAAGCAATTAACTTGGATCCAAATCGAAGCATCTGAAAGCAGCATTGAAGTCGAGCATCAGAAAATTGCACTCCATCGCTCAAGCGCAGAGATTTGGGGCAAAATTGAAAACCCTAGTTGTGTAGCTGCCGCCATTTTTATTTCAGAGAAAAGAGATCGGGCTAAAGTAAAGTGGTGGATCAACTTTGAAAAGGAGCCGGCCTACTTGTTTTAAAAGGGGGATAACCCATCTAATTTAAACTCCTAAGGGTTTCTAAATTTGTTTTATAAGGGTTGTTTATTTTCTTATTCGTTTTTCAATTTCAATTTGTAATCAAATCTGTTGTTTTCTAGTTTGTTTCTGAAAACTAGGGAGATGAATTACGGGATTTATAATTCGGGGAAATCTGGTTTCAGAGGTAGAAACCAGTGCAGGGTTTTGAGCATAGGGTTAAGAATAGTTAGGAGCGAGTGTCGCGAGTTTCAGGGGATTGTAAGCGTAGAGATTGTTTTAACTCCTAGTAGAAATCTTGGGGAATGCAGCAGTAGGCAGGGTTTTGCCGAAGCTGGGTATATCTTTGTGTTATTTATTTTTTGCATTAATTATGATTATTGTCTGTGTTGTTATTATTTAATTACTCTGTGAAAATCTGCAATAAACCTTTTTCACCCCCTCTAGGGTTAATTTAGATCCTACAAGTGGTATCAGAGCAGGTATTTTTTATTTTTAAATAACTCTAGAGTCATGGATTTCCCTAGCGGTGAGTTTTCTAGTTGTCAATCTAGCGAGAATTTTTCTAGTATAACCCCAACTATTTTTGATGGAACAGATTTTTTAAATTGGAAATTAAAAATGGAATTTTATTTGAAATCTGTTAATACTAGATGTTGGGATATTATTAAAAATGGGTCTGATATGGTAGATAAGAATGATATTATAATTAACTCTCGTGCTACTCACATTTTATATTCTTATATTAACGATGATTAGTATAACCATATATCTCATTGTTTAACTACATAGGAAATCTGGAAAACTCTCGACGCATTTTATGGAAGAAAAGACAACAATAGCTCAAAACCCCCGATTGCCAACTTAGTTTCAGAAATATGCTTAACAGGATTTACAGAAGATGGATCAGATGATGACAGTGATGAAGACTCAATAGATGACGACCACGGTGAATTTCCTTTTAAAAAATTAATTTTTCTTTGTGACAAATTAACTAAAACTGTTGAGAATATCAAACTGACAAATAAAAATTTAAAATCCGAAAATGTTGAGTGGAGCAATTAAAATCATGATTTAGAATTAAAACTTGAAAACGTTAAAAAGATTGAAAACTCGAATTGCAAAAAATGTTTAGATTTGGAAAATGATTTAGTTCATCTTAATGAAAAATTTCAAAAGCTTGAAAAACTAATTGTGTTTCTAAAAATAAACGAGAATGAACTAAAAACAAAAAAATGGTTTTTTGCAAAAAGAGTTGGAAAAGTTTAAGACGGCTAAAAATTCCAAATAAGAAATTTTAGAGAAAGGGAGTTTATTGAAAACTGAATCGATTTTGAATGAGCTTGAAATTGAAACCAAGAAAATAAAAAATCTCAAGTGCAATAATTGTACAACTTTTCAAAAAGAATTATTTGAAATAAAAGAAAATTTCAAAGCCCTTGAAAAAGAAAATGTGATTTTGAAAATAACGAATTTGAAATTGCTCGTTTAAATCACGATTTTGAAAAAGAAATTGAGAAATTCAAGGATTTTGATAAACTTGAAACTGAAAAGCGTAAACAATTTGAAAGTGAGATTTTTGAGTCCAATGTGAAAATTAAAAAGCTTGAAAACGAAAATATGGTTTTGAAACAAATTGATTCTGAAAAGAGGAAGATCACTATAAATCATTGTTCGAATTTAATAAAAGAAAATAGTGATCTTAAATCTAAAATTCAACGACTCGAATCCATATTGGTTAAGTTTTCTAAAGGTGAAGAATCGTTGAATATGTTATTAAAAACCATTTTTTTGTCGAGAGTTAGAAAGGACTCGGTTTTGAAAATTTTGATCAAATTAAAAAGCGAGATTTTAATGATTTTAAAAATTCTTCAAACCGCTTTGGAAAAATTGATCTTTTTGAAAAGCCAAATTTTAATGATTTTGAAAATCCTACAAATATCTTTGAAAAAGGTCAAATTAGAATTTTGAATTCTAATAATTTCAAAAGGTTTTCAAATCATAAACAAAATGAAAACTCGTTTAAAAACAATTCAGTTAAACGTGTTTGGATCCCAAAAGATAACAAAATGAATTCAATTAAAATTAAACGAATTTGGGTTCCATTGGGTACGTTTGTGGATAGTACTGGATTGTTATATAAATGGGTTTGGATACCAAAATGTGCAAATAAAGATAAGAGCGGTAAAACAATTTTTGTTAAACACTCAATCCTATAAACATTTAGGTACAGAGGGAGGCTAAGGAACAACTGTGCTTAAGGGAGATAAAATTCAAATTGTTTCATATAATCAATTTTTTTGGAGTTCCTTGGCCATAGATTCAGAGTTGGAGATTCATTAGATCACATCGATTAAGGTAAGTCGGGTATGATCTCTAAACTCGTATTTTTATTCCTTTTAGTTTATTTTTTTAGTTTTTATTCCTTTTATTCTCTTTATGTTTTTACTTGGCTGATTTTGAAATCTTTCGTTATTGCTTGTTGAATTTCCTAGATTATAAAAAAATGATTTTTTTAAGTGATTTCAAATAATTATCTTCAGATTTGATCGTTGAATGTTTCGTGTGCTTGCCTAAAAATTCTTTGAAAAATTCACTTGTGATTCTTTCTTTGAAAATGATTTTATGCTGCTCTGATAAGGAAATTGATTTGATTCGTTTAAATATCTTAGTGACTGGACAATGGGTTAAAAAATCAGTGATTAAATATCTTTAAATTCCATAGACAATTTGAATTGAATATATAAGTGATTTTAAAATTGTCTAGAAGCAATCAGCATTAGAAATATTAGATAATTTCATATTCTACTGATTGATTTTTTTTTGAAACTGATTTTCAAACTTGCATTGATATTTTCAAAAACTCCTCTTGGAATTGATATTTTCAATTTTAAAATTATTTTTGATTATTTATTCAAAAATTGAAACTATTGATTAATTTGAACTGTTTTGTGACTCATCAAATTTATAAATAGATTTATGAAATTGTGATGAGTTGTGACTATGGTATAATTCATAACTAGAGGAGATGTTATTTTAAATCTCATGATGATTGGACAGATTTTATAATATCTTTGAATTAGAGCTTATTTCACGACCATCTTCTATATCTACCATATTTCTGTCGTCCATCATGGTTTTATTTAATTTGGAAAGTTCAAATTATTTTAAAGAAAAATATCTTGGAAATAAAAATAAAGAAAAAGAAAATTAAATAAATAAATAATTTATCCTTGGTATTCCTCCCATTTAAAAGTCCTCGCGGTTATGCGTGGGTGAATTACCTTAATCTCTATGTGCTTCTATTCTCACTTAAAAGACCTTTGGGCTATGCATGGAGGGAACTCATTAGAGAGGATAAAGTTAAGTTACTACTAACCCCATTTAAAAGACCTTTGGGCTATGCGTGGTTAGAAAGTGCTTAACATATTTTTGAGCATATTTAAAATCTTTAAAAGTCGTATTCAAATATTCAATTTTTATTGAACTCTCCTCGTTCTATAAATCCATCGTAAATCCATTCATCATGAAAGTGAAATTTGCTTCTGATTTAAAGATTATTATGATTTTTGTTTGATTAAATGGGATTTGCGATATATATTTTCTCTCTAAATTTGAATTTATATTTATGGTCTAAATTTGTCACTATTTCGATCTTTATTATCCTTTTGATGATAACAAAAGGGGGAGAATGGTCAAGATTTTGATTAATGAATATTTAATTCAAAAATATTTTAAAGTTGGAAATTAAATATCTGGAGGGAGAATGGTCAATTAAATTTTATTATTTATATTTTTAACATATATAGGAGGAGTTAGGGGAGCATACAAATAGGGGGAGTAATATATTTCACGTTCAAACGCATTCAATTTTTTTTATTTGTTTGTCATCATCAAAAGGGGGAGATTGTTGTATATAACAGTGGTGTATACACAATTATATGATTTTTATTTAATGATAACAACCAAATAAATATTATTTTAAATGTGTTTGTTACTGTACTGTTCTATTTATACATCACAGACATGAGTATACTATTTATATTTAAATAGAATACGACTGTACAGACATTCATATATTTAAATTAAATATTATACTTCAAACATTCAAACAGTACAACTATTTATAACTCCACTATTTACAATTCAAATATTTTTGAATATTTCTTACATGACTCATTTAACACATCACAGAAATTGTACTATTAAAAGATTCAAACAAATTGAAATAGATTGAATTAAACAGCAAAAATATTACTATTTTTATTTCAATCAATATTGATCATTACAAATAATAGTACAATTCTATTCGGTCGTGTCTACAACCACTCTCATATACACAGATTTCTCGTTACATACATATTGACTCATGTTCACTGACTCATATACACTCTGCATTCTCTATCTTCTGTCAGTCCAGTCTTTACAGCTTCCAGCTATCAGTCCAGTAATCTTCATACCTGTCACATATAGAAGAACACATACAGTAGACTGCAACAAAAATAAAATTAAATAAAAGCAAATAAAAAATTTTATTTTTAAATTTTCCTCAGAATTACGGTGTGTTTCTCATCATTTTTGTAGACTTGGTCTGATATGCAAGGACAGAAAATCAGTCTGTTGGTTGCATGTACACATGCATATAAATATACACATGTGCACTGCCTCACCAATCAAAATACAACAGTGTGCAATTGAGGAGTAGCCACGTGGACCATCTCAACCTAGTGCAATAATAATCAAAGTGGTCGAGCACAAGTCAAAACGGCACACATGAATGATCAAAATCACAGTAAAGACCCAATCTTAATTATAGCAAGAATGATATCATGAATAGGTCAAAAACATGTTTCAGCATCAATGGAAAAAGGTGTAAATACATGTACAAATGGGTGTTAAGAATATGGTGTAAGTGTAAAACATGTTTTGGACAGAGCATATATATAGTGATGTTCATATACAGTAATATGCACAAGCATAACCAAGGGACAAGCAGGATTCAAATCAGCTCAAATACGAGTTACAAGATAACAGCAACATAATAATTTATTTGATTTTGAGCTGAGCAGTTTTAACAGGGAGCATAGCAACAGGCCATGATCAAAGTCAAGTACAAGTGCAGGGTGCCAGAAACAAGTTTCTACTTCAGCTAAAGGTTCATGTCCATAAATGTATACAGTGGTGAATGGTACAAATGCATGGACTACATGAAACACAACTCAATTTCAACATGGTCAAATAAAATGGCAAGAAACAAACAAAGAATGGGACAGTGAACTACAATGATTAAACAAAAGGTCGAGTGCAATGAATCATGTACATAGTTACCAAACTCAGGTCGACAAAATACAATAGGATAGTGCAATGTAAAATTCAAGGGCAGTATCAGTTCTGGTCATAACAGTTTCAAAATGGTTCATCAAAACAGATCATGGTACATGCAGCAAACAAGGGAGTCATGTACACACAGCGACACTACATGGAACAAGTGCAAGCATATTTCTCATGGCCGAGCACATGGGTACAATTTATATGTGATCACGGCAGCCCAAACATACATGAAGACTTAACACAGAACAACTAGAATCAGGATCGAGTACACAAGACCACATGGAGCACAAGTGTAATAAATGTTGGTGCAGGTTCATAAGCAAGGACAAAATGGCATAGAAATTTTCAGTCCAAACATACATGAGCTCAAGCACTTCACAATCATACAAAATGGTGCAACAGTTTTAAGTGGTGAGAATGGTCGAAGCACATATACTCAAGATCACAACATTTTCGTATGAGTTTAAAATGGTGCATATATAATCAAGGTGGTGCAGCAGTCAGCAATTTACAGTTCAAATTTCATGTGTAACCAACAGGCCGAGCAAGTTACAAGCATATTAAGGGTACAAAACAAATTAAGCTCATAACAAGTTTTTTTAAGGCACCAAGCATCTAAGCAATGATGGTAGAAGGAACAATGTCAGGAAATTCAGGTTAGCAATGATCAAGCAAGTAACAATTTAGCATGGTTCAATTTCAGGTAGAAGATCATATAACAGCACAGTACAATAGTTTTGAAACTACAGGCAATAATAAGATGAAAATGATATGGCAAGATCAAGTATAATGTCTAATAAGTCGTGAAAAGTATAACAACAGTTTTATTCAGCAAGATCAAAGCATATGTAGGATCTGTTCTTATCTGTTCAAATTAGACTTGGCAAAGTGTATAGCAAAGTGTTTGGGCAACAGACTACTCGAGCAACAACAGACCAACAGGAAGTACAATATCAGTTCAAATTCAAAGTAGAAGAATGATAACTGGAAAGTTCTAGTACAAAAGAAATTATGCTAAACTGATCAAATATTATATTCATTCTTATCAGTTCAAAATTATCTGGCAAGTTCAAGTATTGTTTCTGTTCAAAGGAAGATCAAGGCAGCGATTTCTTTTTATCAGTTTTAGTATGAACAAATTCGAGATATTTTTCAGAAGTATGAATATATATATGGCATTTTTTTAGAACAAGTTTGAAACTTTCAAAGTTTACAATTCAAAAGCCAAGGATTTCAAAGCAATAAAAACCACATGCAAGACTCCAGAAAATTGAAGAATTCAAACTCCACATCAATAAAGCCGATTAAAATTAAGCCCCAAATATTTTCGTATATATCAATACCAAGTCGAGTATTGAAATCAGAGAATATTTAGGATTTTTAATCCTATAAATATCCACCGATTCATCACTGGCATCCATCCAAGTTCAAACTAATTAAAAGCAATATTCGAAATTAAAATCCATACCAGCGAAAGGAGTAAACTTGGATCCAATTCAACATTCAATCAAAGTAGAGATTGCCACTTGCCACTGGATACTGAAGCACATCAAATCGGCGACAAGAAGAGCAATAGCATACAGAGCATCACAAATTCATATCAAGAAGAAGGATCAAAGTCACGATTTGAAAAGAGGAAGAAACCCTAGCAAAATCGCCAGCCGCCATTTTTATTTCAGAGAAAAAGAGATCAGGATAAAAGTGAAGTGGTGAATCAGCCTTGAAAAGGAGCCGGCCCACTTATTTTTAAAAGGGGGATAACCCTAATTTAAACTCCTAAGGGTTTTTAAATTCTTTTTTAAGTTTTTTTTGTTTATTCGTTTGAGTTTCAATTTGTAACCGGGATTAGAGTTTTCTAGTTTGTCTCTAAAACTAGGGAGACGAATTACGGGATTTGTAATTCTAGGAAATCTGGTTTCGGGGATAGAAACCAGTGCAGGGTTTTGAGCGTAGGGTTAAGAACAGTTGGGAGAGAGTGTCGCGAGTTTACAGGGGATTGTAAGCATAGAGATTGTTTTAACTCCTAGTAGAAACCTTGGGGAATGCAGCAGTAGGTAGGGTTTTGTCGAAGCTGGGTATATTTGTGTGTTATTTATTTTCGGCATTTATTCTGATTATTATCTATGTTGTGATTATTTAATTACTCTGTGAAAATCTGCGATAAACCCTATTCACCCCCCTCCCTCTAGGATTTATTTAGATCCTACATAATATACACATAAAACCCAGGTATACACCTGCGTTCAATGGCACAGTAGGGTATCACATGATGTTTACTACAAAACAACAAAGGAATATGTCTACTTTCCAGTTAAGAGTTACTACAGCAATGTATTATATAACATTATTATTCTTCTTATTATTTGTATCTCCAATGCCAAAACAAGGTGGTTTCACTTATGTATTTTTTGTGCCACTAAGAGTATATTCACGTCTCAACCATATTTAAAATTTTCTTTTTATTGGTGGTAGAAATCCATATTTTTTTCATAAGAAAAAAATGTAATAGCCAGTGTACATACAGCCGAAGTGTTATATATATGTACCACCTGTAGTTATAATTTACTTGGGTACCAGTTAGTGACAGTAATTATACGGTAAATTAACCCATTTGAGAAAGAAACAAATCCGTATCCAAAATCAATACAAACCAAGATTATTTTGTTTCAATGGTATTAATTTAACCATAAATATTCTACAAAACTGTCACCAAGTTAAACCATAATTACTGTCTAACTTCGATACTTAATTACGCATCCAAAGAACATCTCCATAAACAATGTCAGTATTGAATTTAATATAAGTGTTAATTTCTTATTATATTTGAAGAAAATCATAAAATATTTCTAGTAAGACCAATATGTTATATTTTATTCCGTGTTTTTTTCATGTACTAAATATTCCCTATTATCTAGAGAAATTTAATCCATCAAGCGAATACACAAAACAACAAGTGTGGCAGCAAACACACCTTAATTACAGACGTAAAGCAAACACACTCCAGCAACATTCAATAAGGCAGAAATAACCAATTCAACATTAAGGTTGTTAACCATTATATTAAAATTTCTAATTAAATCTGAAATTAAATCACTTGAAACAAATTTTTAATCATGAGTGGAATACCCACCTTGAACGGCTGAAAAGAACAAAGAGCGGCTTCGATGTTGTGTCTCTGATTGTATGTGGTGGCGTAGGCGACGAGCTTTGGTGAACGGCGAGGCATAACTTCGTTGTTCGAATTTCAGGCGGCTTCAAGACGGAGGAAAGTGGCGATTTGGGAAGAGATTGGTCTTTATTTCGACTGGTGACAAATAGAGGAGGAGACGACGTTATGGTGGAGGAGGACCAAGCCACAGTTTTGGTTTTAGAAAGGAGAAGCCATTTCTAGTGGTGAATCAATTTAAAGAGGAAGAAGCCCAATTTTTGAAGAACGTATTTGATTTCAGGAAGGGGCCGCCATTAAAAAGAAAAGGATTTCGATTTGTGCTGAGTGATTTTGGGGAAACCATCGTGATTTATAAAAGAAAAAAATTAGGGGATAAGAACAACGTTACATCCTAGATTATAGGTAGCTGCGATTTCAGAATATAGGTGGGCGCACGTTTATTTGGGGTAGGTTATATTAAGGTTGGTTTAATAATAAATCGTACCGTGAATACCACAGAACGTTCTAAAATCGTACCGTCAATACCATCTCCGAGTGCAACAAAAATTATACGCATTTCTTCACTATCGTGTTCTAAATCTAATAAAGTTATCCTAGTTGTAGTTCGACTTCGTTTGTAAATGACGTTGTTTTAGATTATTATCGGTTCATCGATTTTATTTTGTTTTGTTTCCAAAACAACTCTATTCGACTTCAAACTTGAAACGTAAAATTTCAATCTCTCTCTATATATATACACACACAATTATACCCTATCCAACAATTTTCCATATATTTAACAAATAAAAGTCTCCTATTTATTTGATGTTAATTAACATTTATTTTATTATTTTTAATCCAATCATTTAAATTCTTCAATCGAATTTCAAATCCAATCAACCAAATTTCATTCAAATATTCAATACTAAATATTTGATCCTAAATCAACCATTCTGACTTTAAATATGGAATTCCATTCAACTCAAACGATATATTTGATTTTACTCAAGTATCAATATAAATTGATTATAAATAATCTCTAATTAATTCCTTATTTTAACTGACGAAATTTCTGGGACGTTACATTCTTCCCCCCTTTAAAACTATTCGTCCTCGAAAAGGGGAGATCGCTAGAGTTACATCAACGTATGCTCCAAATTTCCATCTTTAGGTGAAAATTTTCCACCACTAATTCAAATATCGATATTTAAGCTATCGATCCTCAATGTTTACCATTATATCCAATTAATTTGGAAAATCACATTTTCATTCAAAACGAATCTATTCTTAAATTTCAAATCTTGCGAATTATTCCAAACTTCTTTATAATCTCATCTGTAAATATTTACTTATTCACTGTTTCACAAGTTCAACCCCATCTCCTTATATTCAATCCATTTAATCTTTCACAACACTCAATGAAGAGTGTAAACAACATTTCTTTTTCAAGTACAAATTGTTGACTTGAAAGTTTTCCAAAACCGGAATCTTTTATAACTTTTATACATAACACGAGACCCATGCAGAAAATATTTGTATTATTAGTACAAAGCTATGGATTTTTTTTTAAAAAATACTCAGAAATTCTCTTTTTACTTATTAAGTCAGGTATATTTTAATTTCAAATTATTGATTTGAAAAATATTTGACGACTCGAAGTCTGATAAGTCTTTTGTCGTTCTCACAGATATTAGGCATACGCTGGTCAGGCGCATAACTAAATTCTATAAGTACTGAATATCCTAATTTCAACTCCCAGTGAAAATATTTCAAAAACTCTTTTAAAAATAGATATGGAAAGTACTAATGTGATATTGATATGTTGATTGTTCATGGATCGCAGATACACAATGGTTTAGTCTGGATCCCCCAGAAAACATCTGTATCCGTAGGAATTCACTTCCCTGCGAATTTTGTCATAGACAAATCAACTGGAAAATATTTAAGAATCAAAAGGAAATCTAAGGTCACTGAGTGTTGACAACTCTATCTCAGGATCACGAAACAAATTATGAAAATAAATCAAAATGCGAGGATCAATCAAGTCACAAGGACAATTCATGTCACGAAGAAGAATCAAGTCATGAAGACAAACCCTGTCACGAAGACAATTCAAGTCACAAAGACAAACTGTTGCATTAAACAGGTGGCTCAACATCACAAAATCTCAACTTCGCATGACTCCATTCTACCTTTAGTATCTCTAGTGGTTACATCTCTTTCACCTGTAGATATGCATTGTGGACTGCAAGTATACAATAGTTACGTCTGATTCCCTTGGGAAATATCCATACCCGTAAGCTTTCACAGCTCTGCGGATTACGCCCTTATCACGACTGTAGATCGCAGCAGACATAATGGTTACGCTTGGTTCCCCCAAGAAACGTCTGTCCGCTGTAGGCCATCTACAGCCCTGCAAATTACGCTACACGATCATGTTCTTCAAGGAACAATGACAACTCGAGTTTTATGTCCGGACAACCTACTGCCACCAGCAGCACATCTCACTAAGCTCGAGATTCAAAAGAGAAGGAAGGTACTTTCCTTATTTTATTTTGAAAACATATAATACTATGTATACATAGTACTCCTGTTACCTTCTGCATATTTCGTTTTAAAATTTCCACGACACATTTTCCAAATAATGGTTTCCAATCCTTCATTCTTATATAAATTCTATCATATAAATTTCAAATCAATTATATTCCCATCCAGCAGTTCTTGACTTCGCTATATTCTTATACATTTTTCATATAAGTTTTGAAAATTTCTGTATCCATTATCTAAAATCGAATTTCCTCAAATTCCATTCAAATTTCAATACATCAGTTTTGATTTCTTAATCAATTCAAATATCTGATATCTTTAACAAACTCAAATTTACAATCTATTGGTTATAAACCGATTTTTCTTTCAAATCTCCAATTATTAAGTTCATCACTTCATTCACATTATTATTCTCTCAAAATTCCATAATTATTTCTTCTTACAGTAAATTTCTCCTTCATGCATTGTCACTCTTCACATTCACATCCTTCGACTATAAATTAGCAAGTGAACAACTCCCTAAGTATCAATCTTGAAGGCCGAAACCAATACCAGATCAATACTCAGAAAATTATTCAACTTAACTAATCTCCAGTCAATTTCAAAATTTCTTAACTCCATTTCTTAATCTCTTACCAAATAATTGCTTATGCAATTCTCGAATTCAATTTCAAATCTATTTCTGATGTTCTACCTCCCTCTGTTATCATCGTACGAATCTTTGATTTTTTAGTTCTTGTTATTTTGATTTATCAAAACCCATCAGCATCTAACAATATTTTGGAAAACATTTCCAATTATCATATTGATCCCCTATTACTCTTATTCGAAAACATTTCCATATATACGCATATCTTTAATTTTAATAGAAATATACTTTATTCTCAAGGGGAAATATTTTTAAATTTGTTATTTGGACTAAAACAAATATTAAATTCATACCGCTATTTTCACTTGACTACTAACACTCATTTCTTACTCTATTTGACCATTTTGGCTATCGAACCTTAACCATTTCTTAGTCAACAATGAAGTTAATCAAATTGGGGTATATTTACCTTTCAGACCTTAACTGGACAACATTATTAACTTGAAACAGATAAAATTCACTACTTCAAACACCAATAAAACATTTATTCATAATATCTAATTTTAAGTTAAGAATTTATTTCTTTTACAATAATTGTTGTTTGTAATAATTCACGTCTTCAAAATATTTAACTTTAAAACATACTTTATTCTTTGATCTAGATGACCAATATGTTAAATTTTAAATTGAAATGGAAAGTAAATAGTATTTTCCTAGAATTTGACATAATGGATTTTGATAAATAACTTCCATTTGGATAATCTCGTTTCTGCTAATATATTCTGGACTTTGAAAAATTCTCATATGATTTATATTCTGAACTTCAGAATAATCTCACCGTACTGGTCAACTCTATTTTCTTTATCCCAATTTTATTTGCAACATTTTTGTTCGCAAATGTTATTTACTTCTAAAAAATGAATATTTTCCCCTTCATCGAAATCTGAACTCGTCACATCAAATCAGCTTTGATTTCATTTAAATCTCTTTGTTCATATTTCACTTCATTCATAACTCTAGTTTACACTTTATTCCTTGTTAGTTAACTCACAAGTTCATAACTTACTCGCGAATTCATATCTTTGCTCATACATTATTGATTCAAAACCAATTATAATTAATTCGGCAAGGTTCTGAATAATTCAAATAAATTTAGAGTACAATTTGACCCAAATGAATTCCAATTATACCCTTTTCAGTTTTATTTCCATTGATTTATATTTCGAATATCAAAATAAAATTTATCCTTTCATCTTTGAAACGATTCCAAAATTTCCCCTTTCAATCAAATTTCCATCTGAATTCCTATTTAATCTCAATTATCTTTAATTTGTTAAAATACACGATTAGAGAGATCGACTCATTGATTCTCTTATACCTATCTTCTTTTGATATCATTCGATGATGGACTCAAGATTCAATTTTAAGTGAACTAATCAAAGAATAGTCTTGGCGATTCCAGATTCGAAGACTGGGGATTCCGATCAAATTTTAAATCTCAAAATAAATTTTTATTTCCACCGTATCGGTTAAAAAAATACTTATTATATAATATTTCCAAAATAATATCTTTACTTCAAAATTATAATCATTTTCAAAATTTATATTTTGAAACCTTTTATTATCAAAATTCATTTTTTTCTCTAGTGTCAATTCTACTCATTTAAACTCGATAAGCTAGCTTTGAATAAACCAAAGCTCTGATACCACTTGTAACGTCATGCCTTTTTGACCGCTTTAAATTGGTAATTAAACCAACTTAAAATGTCCAAATCGACGGAGTGTATTTAGCTTACAGAGTTTAAAAACAGAATTAACACAGAAACACAAAACAAATATATAACACAGTATTAAATAGCGAAATAAACCTTAGTTTATAGATCAGAATTTTGAATACAATATTTTTTTCTGTATACAACGGAATTTGAAAACATGCTTTAAATACAAGAAAAATAATTTGCTGTTTTGAAATCTTCAGAGCGCGCCATCTTCTGAAATCCCCAGTCTTTGCCAATCTTCGAATCTACTGCTGTGATATTTGAATCTGTACTGCTGGGTCTGACTCGAGCATTCCATGCAAAAACATAAAATACTCGAGTCTGGATTAATCATTTGTTCAAGTAAATTAATTTCAATAGAAACTGCAATATAATAGTCGACCCTCACTTCACTTGTATGTCATTTGCAAAATATCAATTATGTGGCACTACACTAAAACAGGTGATTCCCAACGAGTATAACTGTCGCAAACAATTTCAGCAACGCTTATTAGTGTTGCTATGGGGGGTGGCAATTTAGTACCAACACTTATAAGCGTTGGTAGATTTTCTCTCCCAACACTTATAAGCGTTGGTATATTTTCAGTAGCAACACTTATAAGCATTGGTAGATTTTCTTTCACAACGCTTATTAGCGTTGGTAGATTTTCATTGCCAATGCTTACAAGCATTGTAAGATTTTTGTTTACAACGCTTATACATGTTACAATATGTTTGTTTACAACGCCTATACATGTTACAAAATTTTAATTCACAATAAATATAAATTATAATAATACCATAAATATGTATTATCAACTCCGTATTCTAACATTAATAGTCAACTAATAACCAACATGATGATAATATAAATGATATTTAATATGAATCAAAAACTAATACAGAACTCAATGCATACCAATAGACAACATTCATAGTCACATAACGACATAGAATATGAGTTAACAACAAACAAGCACAATACATAATTAAGTGACACGGTTGGAGTAATGGTTACATTATTATTCATATGAGGATCCCATAAATTAGAAGCACCTTCTGTATGAGGAGTGGAAGGACTTGTAACAAGTTTTTCCTGCGAATTAGGTATAAATTTCGTAAAAGTTGAAGTAATTGAATTGATGACGTTATTAACTTGAGTAGCTACTTGCATTTTTTATCTCCAACTTCCAAACGGACAAATCCACGTCTTGTTTTTTTTTTCAGTTACAACTTTTACAATTCAAACCACCTTTACTTGTATTATAGAAGAAGTAGAACTAGTTGCTCGACAATAATTTTTCTTCATGTCGGAACCAAAAACTTCTGCAATTGGATCATTATCAAGATCATCTACTGCACCATTAGAACTACCATCTAATTTTCTCTTTTCTTCCGCTGCCTCTAGAAGTGTCTGCATTCATTGAATGTCACATTAAATTGTAAATTTCAGTTCCTTGTTAAAAACAGAAAAACATGAGTTTGCATCACTCACAAAATAATATTAAAAACAGAAAAACATGAGCCTAAACTAAGGCAAATAATGAATCATACCATTCTAAATTGTCCCAGCAAGATAACAACCAAAATGACAAAATGATAAAGTAACACGACGAACCCATGCTTCAAGTCTGGAAAAGGATATTCCTGGATATATCCAGTTTGGAATTTGTTTCTTTACTATTTTCTTAAAAATAAAAAGGAAACATTAGGAAAAAAGTAACGAAATCCAAAGACATATATTAAATAAAAAAATATGATTTGAATTCGGGTTCATGAATTTCTACCTTCCATTTAACTGCTTTTGCAATGCGTGCCATGGTGTACATGTTGTCTATTGCTTCTCTTATTATTATGCTTCCTCCAGGGCCTAGAATTCTGTCCATTTCGACCATTAATTCCATAATATTGCACCTGTAGGGAATATGCATTAGTTCTAAACCATAGTACATATAATTGGATATAATTGGCAAAAGAATTTATTGCCATTATGATTCGAACATTGGACCCTTAATGCAGATTACGATATTCTGACCAGAGGATAAGCTATGTTAAAATCTAAAGCATCTTATGATGTGTTGAATGTGAGTGGAAATAATGCTACAAATTATTACATGTCCGAAGTCATGTATTTTACAACTTTAAAATAGATTAAAATCTAAAGCATATTATAAAACTAGTCAACCATGTAGTTATATTTCGAAAGATGGTATTTATTTATTTATTTTCTTAACAAGTGATGTGTCTATACTCCTACACATTTCAGCTAGTTGAGAAAATAATTTATTATCATCATTAGGACTAGGATGTTGAACCTCTCAGATTTCAAAATTTTGACTACATGAGCTATTGTATTTGTAAATAAAAATTATATTTACCTACTGTCCCCAGTTGTTGTCTCCCTTATAAGGGAGTTGATTCCTGCTACATGAATCAAATCATAGGTTTGAGGGTACATTGGAAAAGGCTCACACCTGCAACAACCAATCAAATATTTTGTTACGTCGTCATCATAAACAAAAGTCATATCATTATGATTGACACATGCACCAGGAATTGAGTATACTAACACAACGGACTAAGCATGCTAATACAAATAAAAAGAGTGGATGTGTTATGCTAAAGAGAAAGAAAAAAATTAAAGTTGGAATCTAAGCATACCAACCATGATAGTCCAGTAAGACCTTTGTCATATATCACACCAAGAGCTAGCGGTTTCTTTAGAGAAACAACATTCATAACCCATACTGGATTGTTAGATAAGTATAAGTATATATATATATATAACCCATAATGAATAAGTCAAATTTTGGTGAAGGAAAACACGTCTCCCGCTATTGTCCATGCGCGTAGAGTTCGGCTCAGCAACGCCGAGCCTATACAGGCTCAATATTGCTGAGCCGAACGGCTCAGCAACGCCGAGCCTATATAGGCTCAGTATTGCTGAGCCGAACGACCCAGCATTGCTGAGCCGTACGGCTCAGCAATACTGAGCCTATGTAGGATCAGCATTGATGAGCTGTTCGGCTCAACGCTGCTGAGAACGGCTCAGCATTGCTGAGCCTATATAGGCTCAGCGTTGCTGAGCTGTTCGGCTCAGCGCTGCTGGGAACGGCTCATCATTGTTGAGCCGTACGGCTCAGCAATACTGAGCCTATATAGGCTCAGTGTTGCTGAGCTGTTCGGCCCAACATTGCTGAGAACGGCTCAGCATTGCTGAGAACGGCTCAGCATTGCTGAGAACGGCTCAGCAATACTGAGCCTATATAGGCTCAGCGCTGCTGAGAACGGCTCAGCATTGAACGGGTCAGTAGCTGTTCGGCTCAGCACTGCTGAGAACGGCTCAGCATTGAACGGGTCAGTAGCTGTTCGGCTCAGCACTGCTGAGCTGTTCGGCTTAGCAAAGCTAAGCAGATCAGTAGTCGTAAGGCTCGGTAATGCTGAGCAGCAAGGCTTGGTATTTAAAAAAAAAAAAAAGCAGGTAGAGTGGCAAACCATATTATTAACCCCATGATTTTTCTTTTATGTGTGTAAGCAAACAAGAATCCCTATAATTACTAAGTAAATGGTCTTCATCAAAATATGGACATAAACTCAAACACAATCCCGGTCAGGTTTCTTATCATGTTTTAAGAAAATGTACAGCTTGTTACCCTTTTATGTAGTAAGCATTTGCCTCTTTTGTTCTTTGGATCAAAGCATGAGTTCTCTCCTGCAAATTTGTTAACTGAACACATTAAACTAATCACTGCACTTTCTCATTTGATAAGTTGAAACTTTATCATTTCAGAATTCAAAACGTGTAATTCTATTATAATTCGATGATAATGAACACATCATGCATTTCTTCGATGCACAATCGAAATACCTAATATATCCAAGAAAGTTAAACATATCAAATCATTGTAAAATGAAGTTTTCAAATGGACCAGAATATATATTTGGTTTTAGCTAAAGCTTGGCAATCCGATATCAAATCAAAAGTATTAATAAGGAGGGGTCATTTAAACAAAGTATAATGTATTGAATAGATGGTGTTTTGTATTCTATTGTAACAGTTATGCTAGTTAAGATACTGCAGTAACCAAAATATTTATGAGTAGGGTATCAATGTACAATATATTTCAACATTTAGTTAAAGCTAGCCACCAAAAATTAGATGGTTAAACCGAATATACACATAGTAAGTATCTGAACCTGTAATATACCGAATTATCTGAAGCTATAATATACCGAATTAGTAACAACTTACTGCGACTACAGAATCCCTTGCAGTGACGGCTAATATATCAGCACAAGATACAACTCCAAGACATGCGTTTTCTACTGCCGCCTTTATTTTGTCGATGACATCAAATCCTCTTACAAAGTTCTTGTTTGGGTTCGCACTATTTTCACCGGTGAAATTATTTGTGTCATCAAGAAGCAATGATCCATCGCATCCCTGTATGATAAGCACAAATGTAAATATATATACTATGTATATTTTTTGACACACACACGAAAAATGAGACAATGAAATTAATTTTGAACCTATAACGTATTAAATTAAAGAATGTAATGAATTCTCTCAAGTACTACAAATATATTTCATATTCCTCACTTCATTTTTCCAGGCGTATTCCTCCCATCCATTTGGCGAAGCATCAATGAACTGTTTCGTAAGTATTGCTTGTTCAGCACCTGCTCCCATGTGGCCACTGCTTCACAAAGATTGAAGTCAAAAGATAAGCCATGAAGTTCTCCAGTTTTTGTATCCCTCCACTTTGCCTTTGTATCACTAGGGAACTTCATTGTAATTTGGCAGTAGTCACCAACACCAATAACTTGTAGGCCCAAGCCATTGGCTTTAACACATTTCTTATATCCATCTTGCATTGAAGCCAATGCACTAAAATCATCCTCAGAAACACGAGTCTGTCGTATATATTGGAAACGCCTGTTATATAGATGAACAACACGACGGTACTTGTTATTACAACAATCAATAGACTCAGCTGCAGAATATTATTCTTGAGAGCGATTTCTTCTTCCCACAAAAACGAAAAAAAAGAAACATTTCAGTTCAAAATTTATTGTATAATTATCTTATTATTCTTGGTTCGCAAAATGCAAATAATATTCTCTTGACCTGCATAATAGATTACAGCCAAAAAAAAGATATCATTCCATTTCAACTGCAATCTCCTTCATTCTTGGAAGCAAACAGTTCAGTATATCAATTTATTTTAGCATATCCATATATTTATATTCAACAAAAATCAATAGAAAACTTACATCTCTAAATCATTTTCAAACATCCTATATAAAAAAGAATGATTTAGCCAAACTACTTCAGTGTATTTTTTCACTTTCATACACATTGAAATAACAAAGTTCAACTAATTCCACTAATATAATTAATTTTGACAAATTTCCAACACACCACATTAGTAAAGAATGATTAAAACCACCATACACTAAGATCGGATTCTTCTCTACAGAACTAACGCTAAGTTTTTGCTGTTCTATGTCACTTATTATCAAAAAAGGGTTAATGTAAAGCGAAAAGAAAAACAAACGACGTACCTTAAAAAGCTGAAATCATTCAAATGACAATGGCAAGTAAAGTGGATCGAAGCTGTTAGGGGAATAGGGTTTCAAACGATGAAATCATATACCTGAAATCGAAATGGCAAGTAAAGTGAACCGAAGCTATTAGAGGAATAGGGTTTCAAACAATGTCCAAAAAAAATGAAATCAGATTCGAACGATGTTATTCTAACCTGAAATCGATGAAATCATATACCTGAAATCGAAATTCAAACGATGTGCCCTGAAGCCAAATCGATTCTTCCCCAAAATCTGATTCTTTGATATCGGAACGGATCTGAACACTTTAAGCTTCGCGATTCTTTGATGTCGGAACGAATTCGAACGGATTCTAGGATCCGGTGTTTTTTCCTTTTGGGGAATCGTTAGATTTTCTGATTTAGCGGCCGTTCTTTGAGAAAGCGCTGGGCAAAAGAAATGAGAAATGGAAATAGGGGTTACGGACGTGAGTTTACCTTTTTACCCTCAGAAAGCAGCCTTACCAACACAAATAAGCGTTGGCAATAAAAAAATTATAATTATGTATTTTTGGCAACACTTTTTAATTGTAGCAACACATATTATTGTTATTACCCTGCAACACAAATAAGTGTTGGCAATTGTGAAAAAAAAGGTTACCAAATGGCTATTATGGTGTAGTGTGGGGTTTATATTAAGTATAGTATATGCGTATTTTAGTTTTCATTTCAAGGACAAGTGTTTATGAAAGCCTGTACGTACACACGTGTGCACTGCCTCAACATCCCATAAACAAAAGAACACAAGTGTAGGCATACGAGCAAGATGCATATATATATAAGCGCGTAGTAGAACCGACTAACAGGGCTAACACATGTACAACTAGCGGGTAGGTGCACAAGAATAACATGCAAAATAAAACAAGACAGCACTACATAGTGCATGAACCAGGTAACCGTTTATAACAGTACATGCCACATGAAAAGGGGGTGATATTCACATACAAAATTATACAAAGGCTTACTACTATCTTTCAGGTTGACACTTAAAGCCAACAAATTGTAAATATGAAGTTCAGAAATGGTACAACATGTAATTTATGAATCCATATGATCATGTGTAAACCAAATTAGCAAGATAGTGAACATGGCATGTGTGTGTAACATTCAGACCACGTAGGAAAGGATTCCAGTCTAGTTCTCTATTTTATTTTATTTTTCAATTTTAAACGAGTACTGGATGTATGTCAATACGGTGAACCCAATATGCGAAATAAATAATATGCATAGCCCAGCTTTTGCACCCAAAAATATACTCCCATTTAATTCAGGTTTCTATTGAATTTCTTCCATTATGTAATGATAGTTTAAATCGGGAAAAGAAGCTATACAGGCCTATAAAATGTGTATGTATATATATATATATATATATATATATTTTAAAATGTATAGTTAAGTTCGTCAAACTGAAACTTCTTTTCAAAATTTGGGCAATAGTTAATCAAATTAAGCATATAATTTCATGTCCAAATACATGAATGTGGGATATATTTATGCAATATTACCGAAAGCAGAAGGATGCATGCATGTCCACTGAAGATTTAGATATCAAGATACAGTAATAGTTTTGACTTCCATTTTCTGAGGATTTTTATTTTTATATATGTATATTCATATATAGCAAGGCGCAATATAACAATACGTAACACTTTATATTCAGGTTGAAAGTGTATGTCTTTTAGTTTATAACAGGTAGACAAAGCCGAGTAACACCAGGTTGGGTACTTCCATTTTACAATCACTAATTCATGAGCATATACATTTCCAGGTTCAAGAAAATAAGGCAATGGGTTTACATGAACAAATGAATACAAGCCTGGGTCGAATACCTATGCTACAGGTTACTTGATGTCTGATATGTATATATATCTACAAAGATGGAGACAATCTAACTAACATAATATAAACATGTCCTAAAAATATATATCCACGGTACCAGTTAACTTACACAACATACAAAATCATAATAATATATTATAAACAGACTTCGATGCATATCGTAGTTCATGAGTGGAGTCTAAAGTGAGCGTTAACAGTGATTCAATGATCCTTATACGATCCATGGTTAAAGAGAGCTAGTACCTAATTATATTTTAGATTCTAACTCACATCTAGTGTGATACTGTGATTGAATTCATATAGATCTCACTTCACCCCATATCAAGCAAAACTGATATATGACTTACTCTACATAGATTCCACTATAATACAATGATGTGTGCTGACGATCCAAAAAGGGGTTAATCCTATCCTTTTTCACAGTTAATCAAATTCATGAGGTCTACCTCTATGTATTATTTCAATGTAATTTAAACAATACTTGAGATTTCAAGGACAACTGATTAATGTTATCACTGCAAAAATATGGCCAGTGAAGGAATACACTCAACAGTTGATATTTTACTTAGCGCGGACATAAAGAACAAGTATAACTATATAATTTTCTCTCATTGGAGTATACACGTAAAACCCAGGTATACACCTGCGTTCAATGGCACAGTAGGGTATTACATCGTGTTTACCACAAAACAATAAAGGAATATGTCTACTTTCTAGTCAAGAGTTGCTACAACAATGTATTATATAACATTATTATTCTTCTTATTATTATTTGTGTCTCCAATGCCAAAACCAGGTGGTTTCACTTATATATTTTTAGTGCCACTAAGAGTATATTCACATCTCAACCAAATTTAAAATTTTCTTTTTATTGGTGGTAGAAATCCATATTTTTTTCGAATGAATAAGATAAAAATGTAATAGCCAGTGTACATACAACTGAAATGTTATATATATGCACCACCTGCAATAATAGTTTACTTGGGTACCAGTTAGTGACAGTAATTATACGGTAAATTAACACATTTGAGAAAGAAACATATCCCGTATCAAAAATCAATACAAACCAAGTTTATTTCGTTTCAATGGTATTAATTTAACCATAAATATTCTACAAATTAACTGTCACCAAGTCAAACCATAATTACTGTCTGATTTCGATACTTAATTATGCATCCAAAGAACATCTCCATAAACGATGTCAGTATTGAATTTAATATAAGTGTTAATTTCTTATCATATTTGAAGAAAAATATAAAATATTACCAGTAAGACCAATCTATTATATTTTATTCCGTTTTTTTTTCACATACTAAATATTCCCTGTTATCTAGAGAAATTTAAGCCATCAAGCGAATACACAAAACAACAAGTGTGGCAGCAAACACACCCTAATTACATACGTAAAGCAAACACACTCCACCGACATTCAATAAGGCAGAAATAACGAATTCAACATCAAGGTAGTTAACCATTATATTAAAATTTCTATTTAAATCTAAAATTAAATCACTTGAAACAAATTTTTAATTGTGAGTGGAATACCCACCTTGAACGGCTGAAAAGAACAAAGAGCGGCTTCGATGCTGTGTCTCCAATTGTATGTGGTGGCGTAGGCAATGAGCTTTGGTGAACGGCGAGGCATAACTTTGGTGTTCGAATTTCAGGCGGCTTCGAGACGGAGGAAAGTGGCAATTTGGGAAGAGATCGGTCTTTATTTCGGCTGGTGACAAATAGAGGAGGATGCCACCTTATGGTGGAGGAGGACCAAGCCACGGTTTTGGTTTGAGAAGGGCGAAGCCATTTCTAGTGGCGAATCAATTTAAAGAGGAAGAAGCCCAATTTTTGAAGTACGTATTTGATTTCAGGAAGGGGCCGCCATTAAAAAGAAGAGGATTTTGATTTGTGCTGAGTGATTTTAGGGAAATCATCGTGATTTACAAAAGAAAAATTTTGGGGATAAGAACAACGTTACATCCTAGATTATAGGTAGCTGCGATTTCAGAATATAGGTGGGCGCATGTTTATTTGGGGTAGGTTATATTAAGGTTGGTTTAATAATAAATCGTACCGTGAATACAATAGAACGTTCTAATATCGTACCGTCAATGCCATCTCTAAGTGCAACAAAAATTATACGCATTTCTTCGCTATCGTGTTCTAAATCTAATAAATTTATCCTAGTTGTAGTTCAACTTCGTTTGTAAATGACGTTGTTTTAGATTATTATCGGTTCATCGATTTTATTTTGTTTTGTTTCCAAAACAACTCTATTCGACTTCAAACTTGAAACGTAAAATTTCAATTTCTCTCTCTCTCTCTCTCTCTATATATATATATATACACACACACACACCCTATCCACCAATTTTCCATATATTTAACAAATAAAAGTCTCCTATTTATTTGATGTTAATTAACATTTATTTTATTATTTTTAATCCAATCATTTAAATTCTTCAATCGAATTTCAAATCCAATCAACCAAATCTCATTCAAATACTAAATACTAAATATTTGATCCTAAATCAACCATTCTGACTTTAAATATGGAATTCCATTCAACTCAAACGATATATTTTATTTTACTCAAGTATCAATATAAATTGATTATAAATAATCTCTAATTAATTCCTTATTTTAACTGACGAAATTTCTGGGACGTTACATTCATATATTCGTACAGTATTTTATTTAAATATTATATTTCAAACATTCAAACAGTACAACTATTTATAACTCCACTATTTATTCAATTCTCATGAGATTGTACTCGTAATTAAACTGAATACGATAGACAAGTTTGTTTGACAACAATAAAATAATATTTTATTTCAATTAAATTTGTTTATTACAAATATCAGTACAATTTTATCACACTATACATCTCATATACATATATAGACAATCACTCACTTATACAATCACTTTTATATGCTGACACTATCACTCGGTTGACATTTCAAATACAGACACACACTAACATTGTTCTTGTTTTCATCTTCAATCTTCTATCTTCACAGCCTTCAGTTAGTCCTGTCTTTATACTTGTCACAAATAGAAAAACACACACAGTAGACTACAACAACAATAAAACTAAATAGAAACAAATATATTTTTTAAATTTTGTTTGCCTCAGAATTACAGTGTGTTTCTCATCATTTTTCTAGACTTAGTATGATATGCAGGGACAGAATAACTCGTCTGGATGGCTGCATATACACATGTATGCACTGCCTCGCCAATCCAGTGTGCAACTGAGGAGTAGCCATAAGGACCGTCTCGACTCAGTGCATAGTTCATAATCAAGCCAAAGTGAAAAATAACTCAACAAATACATGATAATGGTCGAGCTCAAGACTGTATGCATGATCATCAAACAAGCATGGCGCAAAAACAAAAGAGCCGAGCACCAAGTCAGGTTCAAATTAGAGCAACATAGATGTACAAGTCAGGCATGCAAGGATGGTGCATGATACAAGTGAAGAAACAAGGTGCAGTAGACAAAGCTAATGGAAGCAGCTCAAGTCAGCATATGTATGAGCAAGTGATGGTGCAACATAGTGGTTCATCAATGGATACAAGTCAATCAAGTACATGCAACAAGACAAGGCAGTTTCAAAGTGTATGATGCACAAAAAATTGTGTACATGGTGATTGGCAACAACACACATAGGAACAATACATAATTGAAGCAACATGTTCATACAAAAAAGAATGGTGCACTAGCTAGTCATGGGAGTTCAGCAAATATACAACAACATGAAATAGTGAAGCAAAAGCATGTAACAACAGTTTACAAATGGAGCATGATAACATCAAGTAAGTTTCAGGAAAGTGCATTTTCAAAAGAAATATAAAGGCAGTCCAATACCGATGAACTAAGATGTAACGGCGGAATTTTCGACCCAGAAAATCAACATAAAAACACACTGTTGACTATTCAAGCATCGAAAATACCGGGACATTAATAGAAGAATTTAGAGGGTGAGAAAGGAAAGATAGAACTAATAGAATAGAAGAAGAAGAAGATCACAACTGAACAGAATCAGAGTAACACGAAACTCGCAGCGGAAACAAAATAAGATGTATTATATAACATAACTTTGAATACAAAACTGTATTGTATATACATACCATTATCAGAGTACAATACATCATATCACAGCGGAAATAACTCTACATAACTAATGGTGAAGCTTCCTGGTTTTGAGCTCCTCCAAGTGAATCTGCAAAGCCTGAAACACTTGACTGCCCGTACAAATTTGGGCACCCAAGAGTTTAGGGAAAACAAACAAAATAAACTCTGGGTCAGTCATGGGACTGGTGTGAGTAAATTCCAACCATACTGTTTAACTTTGAAAATCCTTTTCAAAACAAGAAGATAATAGTAAGACCAGTCCACATAAACATGGACGGTTTTTACCTTACTATAAGCCGAAATATTCTTGATATCAAAACTAGTGATATTATGATAATGTCTAAACGAATAATTATACAAGTAGCAGAACGCTTGCATCTCACGTTCCACACATATATAGTATAAAACCATAAACCGCAGGGCACTTATTGGAGATTGGATTTCAACAGACAAGGTATGAGAGCACCTTCTGAATAGTGTACTCTAGAGGGGATACACTCAGGGTTCAACAAGAACGTCTTGCAACCCGGCCACACATGACCGCTCACTCATTTAGCTTGAGTGTCGCGAATATATTGCCACCACGGTTGTAGGCCATCTAACCGTCATCCGAAGATACAGAATCGAAAAGAAGTATAAATATGAATTTTCTCTAGATCGGTGACAATACACCCTGCTTGGGGATGACCCAACTAGCCATGCTGCCTAGCCCAACTTCTGCCATTCCTGGTTGTGAGGCTAGAGGCTACGTCTATCTTCAGAACATCTGATCACCATTCACTTTGAATGTCACATCGTCAAATCCGTAATCACACATTGATTACACAAATGCACACTGGGTGTAAAATAAAGAGAAGTCACCTTCTCCCCACCAACTTGGTATATTCATAAAATCAACGGCGTGACCGTTGGAAATACTCTGTCAGACACTCGTCCATACAAGTTGTCCTGGGACTGGACAAACAAAAACACACCATTCTATAACTGGACGATCCTTGCATTTAACTCCGTCTTCAATTATCTTCAGCATATCTCATTCGCAACGATTATGCCTATACGGAGTGGTTTTCGGGTAATAACCCAACCGGTCTCTCCTTATTGACAACGATGGTCAAAACACTTCAATAGTCGGTTATTTAACTATTGGAGTTAAAACAAACATCCATTCACAAACACTGGCCCTTTTATTTAATACTAACTTTCTAGTTTCCCATATTTCTATAAACTCTTCCTTACTTCCCTTCATTTCTACTCTATTAGTTCCTCGTTATAAATCGGTAAGTGAATAAATTTCTAAGTATCAACCCCGAAGGCCGAAACCAACATCAGATTGACGCCTCGAAAGTTACTCAACTCAACCAACGTACAACGGGTTCTAATTTCTTTAAAACTATATCACCTTCCTTATCATGCTCAGTATATCTTTTTAAAACATTATAACTTATCGACTTACTTTAAAACCGTTAACTAATGCTGCTATCTTTTCCTTTATAACTAATGCAATACGCTACTATATTCTCTTTTATAACTACTGCAATACGCTGTTGTATTCTCTTTTATAGCTACTGCAATACGCTGTTGTATTCTCTTTTATAGCTACTGCAATACGCTGCTATATTCACATTTCATTTGATAAACTCTGTTTCTAAGTCAGGTTCTTATTAAATCAATATCAAGTTTATAACTAATTACTGATTACATATCCTATTGTAATTTGTTGGTTTAAAACTAAATATTAACTAGCCTATCAGACTATAAAGTCCTAATAATGTTATTTAGGTTCAGGTCGTATATCTAAATACTACACAACAAATAGTACATACAAATATTGAGGAATCCGGTCGGATTCTTCCAACCGGTTTCCGCATCCACAGATGTCAGTCAACACACTTTACACTAACCCTATACTAGGGGATATTCAATCGATGGAATCAGTGTCCAACTGATGATGTGTACATATATATAACGGTATATAATATTCAACCAAATTAATTGTAATCAACCTAATCAACCATCACACATCATTCAAACAACATTAAAATATAATTGCAATATTTTAAAATAGATCAGAGTTAGTGATTTTACTCACCTTGGCGCGTTAACCGTTAAATAACGATTTGCGTCACTTTCGGTCTCACCAAATTATCCGTCAGTGTAGTGCTTTACTAATACGAACCCGTCGGTGCCTGTTTCACTTTGATCGTATAAACCAGTCCACTAGTTCTCCATCCAACCGTGTATACGTGCATACCATCCCCTTTTCTTCTTCGTTTTTTTTTTTCAAAACAGTGCATACGAAAAACACGGCACAACTCCACTCTAGTAACGCTGCATACTCCATTGATTTTCCCAACTCTGTCCGCAACTCCGCCATAATGAAGCTTCCACCATTTGTGTGAACAGTTATGCCCATAATGCGAGCTGCTGCGTTCTTTTCTACTTCACTTTTGTTTTCCATTTGGCTTCCCATTTCAGCGTGTGCGTCATCATCCTGATACACGCACGCACCCATGTACCAGTTCCATAACTTCTCGCATACACCATCCAACAGCTCACATCCCATATACTCCTCTTCCATTTGTTGTTCTAACCTTGACCATGCAATGATTCAATTCCCCACTGCCTTGCTTTCTTCCATCCACTATACTTTCTTTCTCCTATTATCGTTGTTCCACAACTCTTCAGCGTGCACTCCCTTCTCTTATTTCCTATATAACGTGCTGCTCTTCCACCTCCTTCAGCATAAACTTCATCCTCTTCGTGCTGTGCTTTCCTCAATCATATATGAGCGCAAGTCCCTCCATCAAAAAGGCCGTACCATGCAAATACCCACGTTCATCAACTCTCACCCCTGTATGGTTCAAACAACACCCAGTAACATGCTTCTAACCTTCACAACCGAAAGATCATTGTTGCTCCTGTCTTGGATCCGCTCATAAGGATTACAAGATCTCGCCATGCCGAGTTTTCCACTTACTTGAATTTCAAGACCAGGTGCAGCTCGCCATGTGAATAGTATCTTATCCTTTTTGTTTTCGAATAGAAGAAGAATGGCAGAAAAGAATAGTGTGGCTTGATTTTTGTTTTTTGCCAGAAACGAACGAATATGTGTATTTATAAATGGACCAAACTTCGTTGTTAAGGTATAGGATTATGGCTGTAGGCTTTAGGCGCAAAACATAGTGTATGGCGTGTCCTTTGCAACAATAGGGTTATGGGTTTTCTGTAGGGTAGGTTAGGGGGTATGCGTGTTCTTTGCAACAATAGGATTATGGTTATCACGTAATATTAGGTTATAGCCTAGGTTAGAGTAGTGTGGCGTGCAAAAGCAAGGCATCAGGTAAGGCATCATTTGTCTTATAGGGATATGGTCTTGGAACATGAGGCACATGCGGCTACGTAGTGTTATGATTAGCCTTGATAGAGTATTATATATATAAATATACACTTGAATGCTTAGCTACTAAGGAATAGATAGCCAACGTGTATATACACAGTGAAGATCGAAAAGTGTCAGGTCAAGCTAAGGAATTGATATATGGTTTGAAATATATATGTTCATTTAGGTTAGTCCGTTGCATGAAATTTTCGTTTGTCTTCAAGCTTCTACGGACAGAAATGACAATACGGACGTATCGAACAATGTGCCATGATCCAAAAAATATAATAATACCGGTAGTTTGACTCATATTTTGAAACCCCGAAATACCGATACAGGGTACACAATACTCCAAATAAAAAGTTGCATATTTAATTAAATAAAAATTACAGTAAAATTCTAAAAATTAAATTATCGCTGCGCCTCAAAAGAATCTTGTCCCGATTTGAATCCGATATCAAGTTATATTCAAATGATTGTTACGGTCGATATATGATTTCACAGCGACTTTTCGAATATTTGATTTGGACATATCTTGCAGTCTGTACAACGAAATCTCCATTTTCCACTTCCGTTGGAAAGATATAGTTCAACAGGTTCCAACGTTTCTCGTTCGAAGGAATCCGATTCAAAACGAGTTCGGTACACTCAGTTGAAGTTCAGAACGTTAAATTACGAACTGCAGGGTTGTTCTGAGCTCGATTATGATTAATATATATTTATATACGTTCAACTTCTTTTTAATTAATATATAAATCCACTTATATTACAAATTCAATATTTAAACTGATTTAAATATTCAAATACCAACCGACAAAAATGCGAGACGTTATAGACCTTCCCCCTTAAAATAATTTCGTCCTCGAAATTGCTAAGATAGGGAAAATGCTACAATCTCTGTTATAACATGGTTAAAAATCTTTTTGGTTTACTTCATAATTCCAGTTTCCACTGAACTGATTATTTCCAATTAAAATATTAATTCCTTATTATTTCGAATATTTTCAAAATTTCTGAAAATTTCCTAACAGCTTAAATTTTTAGAGAATCTCGCCAGCATCTCCTCTGCACGGTTCACTCAGTACTACAACAACTTGCCACTCCGGGCCTTCTTCAATCCAAAAGAAAATCAAACAGCCAAACGGCTTACCCAAACTGACTCATAAAAAATCTCATACTCGTATGTAAACGTGTACCTTCTCTGTTGGGCATTCAACTCTATCTCTGCCATCTGCTATCAAACCAGCATATCCAAGCATCCTTGGTTGATCTCCCATCAATCCGTTCTCAAACCAGTCTTTCGCTTTTACTAAGCCAAATTTCTATTTCAACTACGATTCCACTCTCAGTTCTTAACCTTGTTAAGTTTTATTACGACATTCCATTTACTGATTTATTTCTCAAATCAGTTATCTCATCCCTAATTCAAAATTCGATTCTTATTCTCCAAGAATCAATTCATTTTTAATAACTCGAATCTCCAATATTTTCCTTTTATAATTTTCATTCTGGATCTTTCCAAATTCAGTCCAGTTTTGTTATCTTTGTTTAAATTCCACTTTTACCATTTTAACTCCATAAGTTAAATTTTTATTTCAAAATTTAAATTCCTGGGATTTATTTCAAATCAGTTTGAAATCATATATAATTCAAAACATTTGAATTTCTGATAACTTGTTTCTCAAACAATACAAAACAAATCTTTGGTTGTAATCTGTCACTTACCAGCTCGAAAATGAACACCGAAAATGTCGCGATCATCATCGGAATTTATTTTCCAACCATCGAAGTGAGTTCAATACTATATTGCTTTTAAAAACTCATTAATAATCACTTTATTTTTGAAATTACTTCAAAATATCTTTCATAGCACTTGGAAAACAAATTTTCAAATCTCCCAGGATTTTAAAATTCCCTTATACTTAATTCAAATTCAATTTCAATTCTTTTCCAAGTTTCTAGAGTTTTATTTCAATTTTGGTTTTTAATTCAGATTCAGCTCATCTGATTTTGCATATCATACTTATATAATATTTCGATTGGTAGTTTATATAACCAACTCAATTATAATCCTGTTCGATCATAATAATGATCACATATCCAAATATTATAATAATCTCAAGATATATACTTTTGTTTATATCAAAATATAATTTGGGTAAAATTATTTCATCTACCCACTTTTCAAAACATACTGTGTCGAATTACTCTGTTCAAGAGTTTAGAAACACCTATCGATGCAGTTTGCATTACTGTTTCGACCAGAATTCATAAACCACTCGACTGACCAGTCAACACAATATAAAACAGTTTTATATAAATCTGCAAATACGTTCACTCGTATATATACACTCAACTCAATCTAGAGTATTACTAACTCCATCTCTATTGAGTTACGCCACAGAGCCAAGGTAATCACTTAACCTTCAGCTCTGATACCATCTGTAACGGCTGGTTTTTTCGACCCAGAAAATCAACATAAAAACACACTGTTGACTATTCAAGCATCGAAAATACCGGGACATTAATAGAAGAATTTAGAGGGTGAGAAAGGAAAGATAGAACTAATAGAATAGAAGAAGAAGAAGATCACAACTGAACAGAATCAGAGTAACACGAAACTCGCAGCGGAAACAAAATAAGATGTATTATATAACATAACTTTGAATACAAAACTGTATTGTATATACATACCATTATCAGAGTACAATACATCATATCACAGCGGAAATAACTCTACATAACTAATGGTGAAGCTTCCTGGTTTTGAGCTCCTCCAAGTGAATCTGCAAAGCCTGAAACACTTGACTGCCCGTACAAATTTGGGCACCCAAGAGTTTAGGGAAAACAAACAAAATAAACTCTGGGTCAGTCATGGGACTGGTGTGAGTAAATTCCAACCATACTGTTTAACTTTGAAAATCCTTTTCAAAACAAGAAGATAATAGTAAGACCAGTCCACATAAACATGGACGGTTTTTACCTTACTATAAGCCGAAATATTCTTGATATCAAAACTAGTGATATTATGATAATGTCTAAACGAATAATTATACAAGTAGCAGAACGCTTGCATCTCACGTTCCACACATATATAGTATAAAACCATAAACCGCAGGGCACTTATTGGAGATTGGATTTCAACAGACAAGGTATGGGAGCACCTTCTGAATAGTGTACTCTAGAGGGGATACACTCAGGGTTCAACAAGAACGTCTTGCAACCCGGCCACACATGACCGCTCACTCATTTAGCTTGAGTGTCGCGAATATATTGCCACCACGGTTGTAGGCCATCTAACCGTCATCCGAAGATACAGAATCAAAAAGAAGTATAAATATGAATTTTCTCTAGATCGGTGACAATACACCCTGCTTGGGGATGACCCAACTAGCCATGCTGCCTAGCCCAACTTCTGCCATTCCTGGTTGTGAGGCTAGAGGCTACGTCTATCTTCAGAACATCTGATCACCATTCACTTTGAATGTCACATCGTCAAATCCGTAATCACACATTGATTACACAAATGCACACTGGGTGTAAAATAAAGAGAAGTCACCTTCTCCCCACCAACTTGGTATATTCATAAAATCAACGGCGTGACCGTTGGAAATACTCTGTCAGACACTCGTCCATACAAGTTGTCCTGGGACTGGACAAACAAAACCACACCATTCTATAACTGGACGATCCTTGCATTTAACTCCGTCTTCAATTATCTTCAGCATATCTCATTCGCAACGATTATGCCTATACGGAGTGGTTTTCGGGTAATAACCCAACCGGTCTCTCCTTATTGACAACGATGGTCAAAACACTTCAATAGTCGGTTATTTAACTATTGGAGTTAAAACAAACATCCATTCACAAACACTGGCCCTTTTATTTAATACTAACTTTCTAGTTTCCCATATTTCTATAAACTCTTCCTTACTTCCCTTCATTTCTACTCTATTAGTTCCTCGTTATAAATCGGTAAGTGAATAAATTTCTAAGTATCAACCCCGAAGGCCGAAACCAACATCAGATTGACGCCTCGAAAGTTACTCAACTCAACCAACGTACAACGGGTTCTAATTTCTTTAAAACTATATCACCTTCCTTATCATGCTCAGTATATCTTTTTAAAACATTATAACTTATCGACTTACTTTAAAACCGTTAACTAATGCTGCTATCTTTTCCTTTATAACTAATGCAATACGCTACTATATTCTCTTTTATAACTACTGCAATACGCTGTTGTATTCTCTTTTATAGCTACTGCAATACGCTGTTGTATTCTCTTTTATAGCTACTGCAATACGCTGCTATATTCACATTTCATTTGATAAACTCTGTTTCTAAGTCAGGTTCTTATTAAATCAATATCAAGTTTATAACTAATTACTGATTACATATCCTATTGTAATTTGTTGGTTTAAAACTAAATATTAACTAGCCTATCAGACTATAAAGTCCTAATAATGTTATTTAGGTTCAGGTCGTATATCTAAATACTACACAACAAATAGTACATACAAATATTGAGGAATCCGGTCGGATTCTTCCAACCGGTTTCCGCATCCACAGATGTCAGTCAACACACTTTACACTAACCCTATACTAGGGGATATTCAATCGATGGAATCAGTGTCCAACTGATGATGTGTACATATATATAACGGTATATAATATTCAACCAAATTAATTGTAATCAACCTAATCAACCATCACACATCATTCAAACAACATTAAAATATAATTGCAATATTTTAAAATAGATCAGAGTTAGTGATTTTACTCACCTTGGCGCGTTAACCGTTAAATAACGATTTGCGTCACTTTCGGTCTCACCAAATTATCCGTCAGTGTAGTGCTTTACTAATACGAACCCGTCGGTGCCTGTTTCACTTTGATCGTATAAACCAGTCCACTAGTTCTCCATCCAACCGTGTATACGTGCATACCATCCCCTTTTCTTCTTCGTTTTTTTTTTCAAAACAGTGCATACGAAAAACACGGCACAACTCCACTCTAGTAACGCTGCATACTCCATTGATTTTCCCAACTCTGCCCGCAACTCCGCCATAATGAAGCTTCCACCATTTGTGTGAACAGTTCTGCCCATAATGCGAGCTGCTGCGTTCTTTTCTACTTCACTTTTGTTTTCCATTTGGCTTCCCATTTCAGCGTGTGCGTCATCATCCTGATACACGCACGCACCCATGTACCAGTTCCATAACTTCTCGCATACACCTTCCAACAGCTCACATCCCATATACTCCTCTTCCATTTGTTGTTCTAACCTTGACCATGCAATGATTTAATTCCCCACTGCCTTGCTTTCTTCCATCCACTATACTTTCTTTCTCCTATTATCGTTGTTCCACAACTCTTCAGCGTGCACTCCCTTCTCTTATTTCCTATATAACGTGCTGCTCTTCCACCTCCTTCAGCATAAACTTCATCCTCTTCGTGCTGTGCTTTCCTCAATCATATATGAGCGCAAGTCCCTCCATCAAAAAGGCCGTACCATGCAAATACCCACGTTCATCAACTCTCACCCCTGTATGGTTCAAACAACACCCAGTAACATGCTTCTAACCTTCACAACCGAAAGATCATCGTTGCTCCTGTCTTGGATCCGCTCATAAGGATTACAAGATCTCGCCATGCCGAGTTTTCCACTTACTTGAATTTCAAGACCAGGTGCAGCTCGCCATGTGAATAGTATCTTATCCTTTTTGTTTTCGAATAGAAGAAGAATGGCAGAAAAGAATAGTGTGGCTTGATTTTTGTTTTTTGCCAGAAACGAACGAATATGTGTATTTATAAATGGACCAAACTTCGTTGTTAAGGTATAGGATTATGGCTGTAGGCTTTAGGCGCAAAACATAGTGTATGGCGTGTCCTTTGCAACAATAGGGTTATGGGTTTTCTGTAGGGTAGGTTAGGGGGTATGCGTGTTCTTTGCAACAATAGGATTATGGTTATCACGTAATATTAGGTTATAGCCTAGGTTAGAGTAGTGTGGCGTGCAAAAGCAAGGCATCAGGTAAGGCATCATTTGTCTTATAGGGATATGGTCTTGGAACATGAGGCACATGCGGCTACGTAGTGTTATGATTAGCCTTGATAGAGTATTATATATATAAATATACACTTGAATGCTTAGCTACTAAGGAATAGATAGCCAACGTGTATATACACAGTGAAGATCGAAAAGTGTCAGGTCAAGCTAAGGAATTGATATATGGTTTGAAATATATATGTTCATTTAGGTTAGTCCGTTGCATGAAATTTTCGTTTGTCTTCAAGCTTCTACGGACAGAAATGACAATACGGACGTATCGAACAATGTGCCATGATCCAAAAAATATAATAATACCGGTAGTTTGACTCATATTTTGAAACCCCGAAATACCGATACAGGGTACACAATACTCCAAATAAAAAGTTGCATATTTAATTAAATAAAAATTACAGTAAAATTCTAAAAATTAAATTATCGCTGCGCCTCAAAAGAATCTTGTCCCGATTTGAATCCGATATCAAGTTATATTCAAATGATTGTTACGGTCGATATATGATTTCACAGCGACTTTTCGAATATTTGATTTGGACATATCTTGCAGTCTGTACAACGAAATCTCCATTTTCCACTTCCGTTGGAAAGATATAGTTCAACAGGTTCCAACGTTTCTCGTTCGAAGGAATCCGATTCAAAACGAGTTCGGTACACTCAGTTGAAGTTCAGAACGTTAAATTACGAACTGCAGGGTTGTTCTGAGCTCGATTATGATTAATATATATTTATATACGTTCAACTTCTTTTTAATTAATATATAAATCCACTTATATTACAAATTCAATATTTAAACTGATTTAAATATTCAAATACCAACCGACAAAAATGCGAGACGTTACAGATGAACTAAGACAGTCCAATACTGATGAACTAAGACAAGCATGCAGCAGCTATGATCAGTTTCAAGTGAAATGTGCATAAAGTATGGGTTCATATGCAAGGATACAAGATGAAACAAAAGTTTTTTTTACAGACAAATGAAATATTTCAATTAAAACAAGCTCAAAGTAGCCAAAATACAAGTGTGCTACAGGCCATAAAAAGTTTCAAAAGTGCACACGGCAAATGTTCAAGTTCAACATCAAACATGCCAAAACTCTGAAGTACAAATGCGAATACAAGTCCAAGCAAGTACCAGGCTTAAAAGAGGATCAAATATATTATGTGTTCCTATCAGCATCACTTAGAAAATAAAATGCCAAGTATAGTATCAGCTGTGATACATGCAAGTATGAAGACTTGAACATCAACCAAACACAAGAATAGGGTCTGTTCAAAAACTCAAGAATAGTATCTTATCTTAAAATAAGTATTCAAGACAGGGAAGTTCAAAGAATAAGAAAAAAGTAGGATATACTAAACAGGGTAGCATATGTTCTTATCAATGATCAAAGATGTATCTGTTCAAATCTATGGTAAAATTAGTAAAGGATTCATCAGGTTTAATAAAAGAATCATAGCAAGCCAAGTGAGGTATAGCTGAAGTCAAAATCTCATACGAGCATGTCACTGGAGTTACAGGATATTCATGAACAAAATACCTGTTTTAAAACCATGTTGACAAAGTCAAATAAAAGAGCTTTCTCACCAAATCATTTTGGTCAAAATCTTTCTACTATCAGAAATTAAGGGCAGAATTTCATTTCTAGAAATCACGCAACATATAAGGACAAATTCAAAGTATTGGAAATCTTACACAAGTTAGAAATATTCAACTTTAGCTATATTTTATATCGAAAAAATATCCAATGGTAATCGATCAAGACCAATTCAAAATCAAGAAGCCTCATGCAAAATTTTCCAGTATCTATCTCGCAAATCAGGTCCAGAAATTAAGGATTCAATTCAAAGCCGTGTATGTTAAAAGCCCCAAAATATTTGTATATATAATGACCGAGTCTAACATGAAATCAGAGCAAAATTTAAGGACTTTTAATCCTATATAAACACCCAATCCTCATCGGCAGTAAATCATCCAAGTTCAAGCACAGTCAAAGAGAATTTCGAATCAAAAATCATACCAGAGAACAAGCAAGTAACTTGGATCCAAATCGAAGCATCTGAAAGAAACATCAAAGTCGAGCGTCAGAAAATTGCACTCCATCAATCAAGCGCAGATATTTTGGGCAAAATTGAAAACCCTAGTTGTGTAGCCACCGCCATTTTTATTTAAGAGAAAAGAGATCGAGCTAAAGTAAAGTGGTGGATCAACTTTGAAAAGGAGCCGACCTACTTGTTTTAAAAAGGGGATAACCCATTTAATTTAAACTCCTAAGGGTTTCTAAATTTGTTTTATAAGGGTTTTTTATTTTCTTATTCGTTTTTCAATTTCAATTTGTAATCAAGTCTACAGTTTTCTAGTTTGTTTCTGAAAACTAGGGAGACAAATTACTGGATTTGTAATTTGAGGAAATCTGGTTTCGGGGATAGAAACCAGTGCAGGGTTTTGAGCGTAGGGTTAAGAACAGTTGGGAGCGAGTGTCGCGAGTTTACAGGGGATTGTAAGCGTAGAGATTGTTTTAACTCCTAGTAGAAACCTTGGGGAATGCAGCAGTATGTAGGGTTTTGTCGAAGCTGGGTATATCTGTGTATTATTTATTTTCTTCATTAATTCTAATTATTATCTGTGCTGTTATTATTTAGTTACTCTGTGAAAATCTGTGATAAACCTTATTCACCCCCCTCTAGGGTTAATTTAGATCCTACAAAAAATAAACTCATCGGAAAAGCATTATGAACTATCACTACCAATAAATTAGTGTTGGTAGCGATAATAATAATTATCACTACCGTTAATACTAATTATCACCGCTGATAATTCGTTATCGTACCGGTGAATGTGCAAATGTTGTAACGTGATGTTAAGAGAGTAAAGTTTAATTTTTTTGGTTTAGAATGTATTTTCGTTGACATGATTGTTATAAGGAAAAGTAGAAAATTTCATAAACTTAGTATAATAATTTTCGAAAGTGTTTTTAAATAAGTTTTTTTTTTGCAAATTTTTTTTAAAACTTACATCAAAGTGTTTTTACTAGCCAGTTTGAAAACTTGTTGCAAAGTATTTTCTAAGCTTATATTGTAGTGTTTAACTAATGGCGAAGTGTTTTCGAATCTTACATTAAAATGTTTTTGCAAAGTGTTTGTACGAGCTAGTTTGAAAGCAGAAAAACGTATTTACTTGAGTATTCTTTTTTCGATGAGTTTTCAAAACTTATTATAAGTACTATCATTAGCGATCTCACTTAAGTATTCTTTTGCAAAGGGTTTACAACACTTATTATAAGTATTTACATAAGTTTTCTTTTAAAAGTGTTTCCTAAACTTATTATAAGTATTCTTTTTGCAAAATCGTTTTTAGTTAAATATACTTTCTACTAACAGTTTCCAACATTAAACGAATAGGCGAATCGTTAGGGTAAAAGAAGAAGGTAGAAGATATAAGAAACTAAATAATCATTGAATCTCATAATACAATGGAATAGTCTTAATATTGAAATATTTATTTTTAAAAGATATATATATATATATATGTGTGTGTGTGTGTATATATATACATATATATATATACACACACACTAACATTCATTAGAGTTCTATTTCCAACAATAAAAGAATAGGTGAATCGTTACCCTTTGTTATGTGTTTATCGTACTTTGTTCTGAATTTTTCTCTAATACCATGTTGTAACACCCACCCTGAGACCAACCTAAATAGAGAGCATTGGTGGGTAATACCGTCTGTGAGAACAGATAATAGTGCTAGTTAGGAGCCACCTTCCATAATCTTTTATTAGTTGAGTGTCAAATACGTCGGTTTGATATATAATTCTTTTTTACCTTAAGTGGATCGACATACTCAATTCATCTAATGTAATACCATGATGGCTAAGTATCGTATTCAGAAGAAACTACAACACATCACATATAGCAAATCACAGAACGGATGACATACAGATACAACAATAGAATACAACATATACATATGCTACATACTCAAATAGTTTTACATGAACTATATACATACAACATGTCCCAAATATACATATGACATGAGTCACAACTACGCAACCTAGGTAATAACTGTTGAGAAATATTAGAATATGCTTGTTAGAGAGCATGCTGAAGAATAAGGAATATGCCAAAGAATATTCTAAATAATAAAAATTTAATGCTGAAAGAATATTAGAATATGCTGGTTAGAGAATATGCTGAATAATAAGGAATATGCTAGAGAATAAAGAACCCTTTAAATATAGGGTATAGTACTATAATCTTTTGTATCTTTTGTACAATATATTAATTCAAAATTCAATAAAGATGTAACCCCTTAACTTATATTCATCTTTTCTTCTTCTCGTCTCTTTTTGATTTTTTTTGGTTCTTCATCAATTATTTATGTTTCGGTTAGTTATTTCAACATGGTATCAGAGCAGGTTGTTGTAGCAGATTTGAGATTTGTTACTTGTTGATCGGTGATTTTGAGATCTGATATTTGATCATTCTTGAATCTGATTATGGCACGTGACAGAGAAGATTCTCCTTAAGCTATAAGTGTTCAATTGGATCAAAACAAAAAAAATATTCGAATTAGATTTATGTAATAAAAAAATTTCTGAAAGAAAAGAAAAAGGGATTTTGTTTTGCTTTCTTTTGAGATGAAGGTGATGGGTTGATTGAGTTGTTCGAGAGTAACATTAGTTTGAAGTTGTTTGTTGTTCATTTGATGCCTGTATCGGTAACCCTGTTTATTGGGAAGACAATTGACGTTGATTGAAGGTGGTAAATGGTAATGTAAGGCATGTTTGGAGGATCCAAACATATGCTGATCATCCCTATTAATTTGTTTTAGTTTTTGTTTGATATGTTTAGGGGATGCAAACATATGCAAACTCATCTCATTTTAGTTTATTTTGTTTTCTTTGTATGTTTGGGAGATGCAAGCATACAAATACATCTGGGACCAGTTTTGTCATTTGGCCGCTCAGATCTTATGCTTACCGATCAGATTGAAGATAGTTGAGTTGTTTTGGAGTTTCAGATTGAAGTTGTTGAGTTATTTGGAGTTGAAGTTGAATGCTTGGTGTTATTCTCTAACAATATTGAAATGGTTGCTCAAACTTGCAACTCTTCAGTTTGCAGCTTCTATTTGGCAAACTCACGATTTTTTGCATCGTGAGTTTGAGGGGGGATGCTGAGAAATATTAGAATATGCTTGTTAGAGAACATGCTGAAGAATAAGGAATATGCCAGAGAATATTCTAAAGAATAAGCATTTAATGCTGAAAGAATATTAGAATATACTAGGTAGAGAATATGCTGAATAATAAGGAATATGCTAGAGAGTAAGTAATATGCTAGAGAATAAATAACCCTTTAATATAGGGTTCAATACTATAATCTTTTGTATCTTCTGTACAATATATTAATTCAAAATTCAATAAAAAAAGTAGCCTTTTAATTTACATTCATCTTCGCTTCTTCTCATCACTTTCTAATTTATTTTTTTGTTCTTCATTATTATTTATGTTTCGATTAGTTATTTTAACAATAACTTCATGAGAGGTAGTTCAAGGTGAAACAACTAAACATGAATCAATAGTAAGTTATAACCTGAAACAACTCGGTCTGACCTGAGTATAAAATACACGGGTCAGTCCAGCCTAAACATATCAGTTAGAACATGGTAGATGGAAGATAATATCATATAATGAATAATCCCCTACAATAAAGGAGGAATAGACAAATGCACAAGCTACATGGATTGCACGAGATAGTTTCACTGGCTCATAATCAAGGAACTCTTGTAAGGCATTACACACATAACACAGTACAACTATTCCCATCGTCTAAATGACCAAGAACTAAGGATGGTCTAAAGAAATCTCAATCAAATAAAAAGTACGATGGAAATCACATTAACATAACATATTGAACTAGATAGGAGTTCGCCACATAGTGGTATAATCACCTTGAATTAAACATCAAATAGCACACAATTATGTATAAAACTCAATATACATAAGATGATGGAACACCATAGAACATCATAGAAGTCTAAAAATAAAAGCATACTTGAAATCTAGAAAATATGGCACCATACAGTCATCATACCACACAGTTCTCAGGAAAATTAGAGAACATCAAACCATATATTTTTGGATCCATAAAAGCGAGACTTAGATATGCCTGCATGTGCACTACACGGTTAGTTGAAGCCAACAATTATTAACCACACAATTTTGCCATCCCACACAAGTGGACTTTTAGGTCTACATAAGATAGACTATCAGGTCTAACATAAATGGCTTACCTTGGCTAGTACCAGTAACATCAAGACATCAATAATTGACCCGAAGGTTCCATATAGTTCCCCGAATATGTAACATAGACTTCCAAATAGTGACCCGAATAGTGATAATAATACGTCCCATACCATATATTCTCACTTAATGGTTTACTACAACTCGGCCAGTTCCACGAAATAGCTTCAATCGACGAGTCTGGAATTAGCCGATATAATATATCTTTTTGTCCCATACCATGAGGCTTACCATACCGCTTAATTCACTTCCGCATTCTCTTAGAGTACAAAAGCATGTAGTTTCATATATATTGAAAATACTTATTTTTAAGAAAATGAATTTGCAAATCATTTCTGAAATCATTTGATTTGTTTCTTTGGAAATCTATATATATCGGAAAATATTGTATAACGTAGCTTTGAGATAATTTTATTTTTATAAAACAAAACATTGAAAAATAATCTGTTTCAAAGCAATATATAAGTATATATATGTGTGTATATATATACACACACACACACATACATATATATATATACATATATATATATATATTCCTTATTAAAATCATTTTATAAAACATGAATAGTACCGAAAATCTCATAAAATAGCTGATGAAATCCACAATAGAAATCACATAAAATTCACCAATTTGATGTATGTATTGATGACACCATTGGCTCTTCCGTTTAAGCATCAAGCCTAAGAAATACATCTCACAAAATCAACTCAGAATTCATCAAAATCAACAACAAAATGCTTAGGAAAAACGCTCAAAACTTTGGTGTAGTCTTATCCAGTTTCAACTTTCAGGCTTAAATTGAATGGATTAATGATCTCGAAATAGATTGAAATTTGATGCACATAAAGTAGAACAACTTATCTATCAAATGGAAAAAGAATCAATGAATTCCGATATGAAATGGCAAAAATATGAAATTCAAACATGGACTCAGGCCATATTATATTCTGACCAGGTCTGAAATCTTCTCCGGATCCGACTTTCGAACATAATTTGAATAACTAAATGTCCTTGGATTGGACATAAAATTGACACGCATGATGACCATCATTCAAACTTTGCAATAGAAAAAGAATCATGTGAATCAGACTAAAATTGAAGGAGATACAGTGCTTCAAAGTTGGACCTGGACACTGTTTTCACCAAGCTCAGAACTTCAAATCCAACAAGCAGATTAACACATGAAACAAGGCGGGGTACAAGGCAGGACATGGGAAACACATTTGCTTCCTAGGGTTCAACCTAGGATGCCAAGAGTTGACCCTCGTTCATGTTGGGTCAACCTGGGGACGGAAATCTCCCTAGACAACACTTCTTCGCAACTTCTAGCTTTAGTTTGAATAGGCTACAAGATTCCGAGTCACACCAAATTTGACATGCACTAAGTATAACACTCCTACTGTAGAATGGAAAAAGAATTACATGATTCAGACCATGAATGAAAGAGATATGGTGCTTTAAAGTTGAACCCAGACATTGTTTTCACTCAAACTCATATTTACATAGAACAAATAATGTAACCCATCACAGATTAAATACATACAAATGTTTAAATTAAGTGAGTGTGACAATTCACCTTGCTTGGATTAGAAAAGATTTTAGCCTGGATTTATATGCAAAACCATGATTTGAAGCTCCCAAAGCCCAAAAAATTTACAGGAAAGACATGTAGTAACCTGACTTTTCACTGTAGCACCTTCTTTTATATTCTAGAAATTTTAGCGATTTGATTCTCTTGCTAGAATTGATTTCTTGAGGAGATGGAGATTAGAAATTACTTCTTATTTCAAATTTGAGAAATGGCTTAAATTTTGCAAACTAAGAACAACAGAAAACCATAGATTTTTTTTTAGAAAATCATAGATTTTTCTTTGTATTTTCTCAGTGGAAACCAAAAAAAGTAGGAAGAAGAAAATTCCCCTAATGAAAGTGTCGTACCTTTCTTAAGCTAACTCGAGATACTTCCTTTGGGTTTGGGTTTTAGACCCAAAAACTTAATAAGCTCAAGTGTTACAAAGTCTAAGTGTTGCTAATTTACTCTTATCAATACAACTCAAAATAATACAACTTGACACATTTTCACAACTTTTTTGTTCTACTTAGCATTGTAAAAACTCTACAAACTTATACAAACATACAATAAAATATTTTCAACACATTTTAATATTAATTTATATATATTTACATGTTTGTATAAGTGCGCATTTCTCCTTAAACCCACCGTTTTTTATTATTTATAAAATCATGCAACTTTATTGTTGTAAACAAAATAGCTTTATCAACTTTACTAAAATACTTTTAACTCATGGATATTGATTCTCAATTAATGTTCATATTTCTTATTTTAATAACAACACAAAAGTCCACAAACATTATTTTTATTGCTAAAATTCATTTTTAACAACAACATACAATTTTATTCCATCTTAACACAATTTGATATTATATTATTTCTATAAATTTATTTTACCATTTCCAAACATGGTTTTAAGAATAATTTTTGTTTTATTCTGCTATTTCCATAACTTACATTTTTCATACATAAATTTACAAATTATTAATGATCTCATTAAAGCAAGTTAACATTTCATATTGAAAATATATTTTACATTTTAAATATTGATGGCAAATTAATACTTTACACTTCAATATTCATTTGAACCACCAAAATATTATTTAGCAATACTTTCACAAGGTTATTACATTTGGAAAAGTAATTCATTAAACACATATATTACAAGATTTTACCAATATTATTATTTTCAGAATAGATTGAAATAAATTTCTTTATTACATTATTTGAATTCAATTTATTTCAACCAACACGATTTCTCGTTAAATCCCAACTTACGTAGTTATATGAATTTGGCTTTTAAACTTGTATTTTATTCTTCTCAAATTTAAAATTACAACATATGTTATAATTTGTTAATTGCTGGTATCCAAAAACCCAAGTTGTTACAGTAATGCTCCAATATTTGGTGTGTTTCATTTTCGTGAATTATTGATGTGTTTGACTGAGATTAATAACCTGTAAATCACAACTCTACAAAAACACATTAAATAATAAACATATATTTATTATCATCAAATAAAAATAATTAGTTCTTTATCCACAGTTACATATGATATTTTTTTTGGTTAGTTTGGGTACATTAAATTGATTTGCCTAATTTTTAGGTAGCTCGTGATTTTCGTGAACTTCAGGTTTCTTGCTACGTGAGCATTCCAGCAGCCAGAGCTTCGATGCCACTTTTGGTTTTCTTCAAGCTCGAAGATTACAGTAGCTCAAGCTTCAACATTTCTTATTATTTTCTTAAGCTTGGGCAACTTGGTAGCCCTAGAATCGACATAACTTATGGTTTTCTTATAGTTCAAACATTATATGAGACAAATATTTAAATTATCTACAATTTTATGAAGGTTGGAATTTATAGTTGGCAAAACTTTGTTTTGTCTCAAGATTTTGTCGAACAGTCATGCTAGTAGGTCAAGCTTTCACTCCCAAGCCACGATAATTATTTTTAACATATAAGAAAAACTGCAGGTCCCTCTTTTTAATGTTATTGTAAGAGAAGTCGCCACAGAAATGAGTTTGTAAATTATGTCTATGTTTTTGAAACGATGAGAAATGCAAGACATTTTTTATTTTTTTGACAGAAAATGGAAAGAAGCTTGCAGTTTTTAGGAAAAAAATATCAAAATATATTAGATTTCATAATGGCAAAAAAAATGCTACTATTTACATAAACTAGTGTGCAAACCCACTTTGACCGTCTCAATGGGGAAGGTAGCTGACAAAGACCTGAATTTGAAAGTAAGCCCACATTTCACAATTGGTCCTCAATTATTGCGAAATATATTTATGGGCTAACAAATTCAACTGACCTGGTCCATAACGGATCCAACATAGTGTCTGCTCCCAATAATCTAAAATCGTCGAATTTTATTCTGTAACCCTAGCCGTGATTTTTTACTTTCTACCGACACTAATGGCGGCAATCAGCCTTCGTAGAGCCAACACTCGCCTCCCACCTGAAGTCAACCGCGTATTATACGTGCGTAACCTCCCATTCAACATATCGAGCGAAGAAATGTACGATATTTTCGGGAAATACGGGGCGATTAGGCAGATACGTATCGGAACCAACAAGGATACCCGAGGCACTGCTTTTGTCGTTTACGAAGACATATATGATGCGAAGACAGCTGTGGATCATTTGAGTGGGTTTAATGTTGCGAATCGGTATTTGATTGTTTTGTATTATCAGCACGCGAAGATGAGTAAGAAGTTTGATTCGAAGAAGAAGGAAGATGAAATTACCAAGTTGCAGGAAAAGTATGGGCTTTCGAAGGAAAAGTAGTTTTCTGAGATGGGATTTTGTGGTATGTTTGAATTCGAAATTAAAACTTTTAGTTAAGAATTGTTCTAAATCTTGCGCTGGATATACATATCCATGCATGTTTCTGTGTAATAGTTGGTTAATGTTATAACTTGGACCTACAGCTTAGATATATATTTTCCTCGTGTGTTTCTTTATAATTTTATTTGGATCGAAGATGCTTTTTTTAAACTCTGGCGGAATTGGATATGTTTTCTTATTGAATACAACAGATTTGCTCCTATTTTGAAACCCTTTTTGGATATTGATTTTATATGAAAATGCGGATGACTCTGACTAAGAGCCATGTGATTTCTGCTTCCTAATTCCAAATTTTAATTGAAATTAAACTGTTAAATTGTATTCTTTCAAATACTTAGTTCGTCTTGCAACATAATGCCGAGTGAATTAAATTTGAACATTGCCAATTGGAATGAGTATTGTTTTTAAAGCATTACTGAATGAAATTGTTTTCTATGTTCCATAGTACATGGTGGAATGAACAAAAGTTCTTTTTTTTTGGTCGAACATGATTTTGGGATATAAGTACGATGAATTTGGAATTCTTCTCTATTAAATATTTTTTAATTTTCAGATAGGGTATTAAATTGGGTGTAAAACTATGCTCATAATACGGCTCAATCTAAATTAGGTTGTTGTGCATGTGTCAAGATTGTGTGGTTAGAAATATATGCTCTGAAACTAAACCTTTTAGATAGTTCTGTTCTACATTTGTCTAACCAAATTGATTTTGTTGTATAATTGGGGTTGTATTATATGTTGATTTGGTTGTTGATTAATTTTATTTTTTGGTCAAAATTGTGTGCTTTAGCTGAGATTGGAGAAAAGGTCCACTTTTGGAGTAGTAGCAACTAGCAAATTATTTTGTAGTGAACATTTGTAAAATAGGCATTGGCTACTTGATTTATAATTTGAAATGCTTGCTACTGTACAATTATTCTTTAAATTGAATTAATGTTTCAGCTTAACTTGTAGATACAAATCATAGTAAACTTTGGAATAATGTCCAGGCCTTACTACTAAATTAAGGTGCTAAATTTATATAATTTTTCCCATGTTGAGTTATGCCTAAACCCTGAATTTCTTTTTTAACCGTATGTTGTGTATTATAATTTATGATTGCTTCCTTATGTGACTTTTACTACATGGGGATAAGGTATTACTTTTGAACCTCAGTTACATTGACCTGACATGTCACTTGTCTGAGTACTAAGATTAATCACCCAACCACTGGAGATGCTATTACAGGATGGATGAACATGATTATTTTTCACTAAAAAATAGATGTAAGCATAATGATATTTCGCCACCAAAGATCAAATAATTAAAGACATCTAACATTTGTCCCTAATATTTTTATTAGAGGCCAAAACTGGTATTAAACTGTCTCTGTGATTATGAGAGACAATCTAAGAATAACATCAATAAACTATGTCTTTAATAATAATCAGGGACATATAAATCTTTTAATTTCTCTCTATTGCAGTACCAACCACGTTAGCACTGTGTAATATTATTCTAGTAGAGGCAATAATAATTTCCTCTAAAGACTTAAACAAAAACCATAAGATGTGCCCATAAAGCTATGGATAACTGTATACTGGCTTCAAAATAATCCCAATCAGTATGCCTTCGATCATATGCTTCCATCAAAGGTTATGCAAGAGACATATATAACTATGCTTCTTCAAGCTTAGCAGATGTGCACGCATCACAAAATATGTATCCAAGCTACATTTCAGTATAATATGCATATAGGAAAAATAACAAAAAAAGAGAACATCTGAATGATAATTAGTGTAACAAAATTGGATTGCATAGTGAATAAATCACAAAAATGTAACAACAATACTAGCTTACATAGGTGCAAATTGCACTCAGTAACATAGTTTGCTAATTTAAATACAAATCTTAGTACTTCAAATTATTTTACTGATAAAAATCTACATGATAGAATAGAACTTTCCTATCAAAAAATAGCAATAAATACATGCTTCAGTCCTCATTTCTGGTCAGGCCTTGCCATTAGCTAGTTGGTGGAATGTAAATGCCTACAAAATATTGTGAACAAACAATAAAAGGCCTGTTATGCATAGCTACAAATTGAGACTTTTAATTAACATTAGTTACCACTTACAAACCATTAATTTACCTCTTTTTCATTAATTTAAAATAGGCATGTACACGACAACGAATGTTATATACGTCAAACTCACATGTAAAACATTCGGTAAGCCTACAATATAATTGAAATATTCCGATATGAGAAAACCCAAAGATAAATTTGTATGCAGACGGATTTTCTAAATTTTATCCAGTTTTACAATAATATTTCAATTTAAGTCGTCCAATAGTAAATCCAGAACCTTAGCACCACATATTGTTGTTTTTACACTCCATTAATTTTTAGTACAATTTGGGATAAAATACAATTAACTTAGCTGACAATGTTTTCTACATTATAGAGGTATATTTTTCTCTAAAAAATGAGCAGTGTAATGATTTAGAACAAAAACTTTACCTGGTCCATCCTATTCCAAAATCCATGTCATTTTATTGCTAATAATCGACTGAAAAATATAGAGTGGTGATTTTATAGGCAACTGGTCAACGATAAAACCCACAGTCTCTCAAGCATGCATGTGCCTTCCCCTTCGTTTATTTAGATCTTCTAGTGTTTTTCTTAGTCTATAATTTCTACATACAACCAAGTAAATATTAGACAAAACGTTACAAAATAATCCAAATAAAAAGGCTGGTTTTAGCTGCTAACACTGCAAGTGAGCTCGTCAATAGTTGAGTTCATTATTTCTTGTGATTAGTAGAACAGATTAATTGGCACTTCTCAAGAAGAACTCTAAGACTAGTATAACCGTACAACGGCGGGAAACCTACCCTTCAACTATATAATTTTCAAAAGCAAGACTGAAAAATAATAATCGTGATAGCTTATATAATGTGTAGTTTTGTACATAATATTTTTGTCCAACAACAAAGTTTTAAAAATACATTTATTAAAATCCATGTTCTTAAGTCCATTACACATCTTGGGTCTCCCATATACCCTGTGTTATCAAACGCACGCTGTAGCGGGCTATAGCGATAAATAGCGCATAGCGCAGTGCTTGCGCTATTGTACTTATAACAGCGGAAGGGTTCCCTATAGAGCAAAAATAGAGCGCTATTTTATCGCAGCGTAAAATCGCGTGTAGTTTTGTTTTTGACTCTCTTTTAAATGTTTGAACAATGAATTAAACCCAAAATAGCATGCTATTGTATTTATAATGACTCAGAGGAGAAATGCCGTAGAGTATGACTCGAAAGAAGAGATTGATGATTGTTTAAATAATGGTTAATGATTATGATTTAGATAAAACTAGTGAATATGTTTTAAAAATTAAGAAGCATAATATAATTTCCATGTTCTGTTATTGTACACTTGAATCACGTTTAACTTTTGTTTATTTGGATCTTGTTATCGTAGAATTCATATATTATTTTCACTTGATCTTATTTTTCACTTTACAACTTTTCTTATTTATATTTTTTTTTTCTCAGTCCTTGTTAGTAGTTTTTTTTTAAAATATTTTGTACAAGTGTATTTTTATGCATTTTTCTGAGAGTTTTATATCACATAAATCTCATTATAACTCACAATTATAAGAATAAATTTTAAATTTGTAAGATACAATCATACAAATATAGTATATCCATCAATTATTTTGAATGTACAATATGAACTTATCAAATTTTCTGTAATATAATTACATTTTGCATAAAAAATATTTAGTACATGCATAAAATATGGTAGTGCTTGTATTTGGAGTCTTGAACGGTTTGGATATGACACAAAATATGCAAAAAAAAAAAAAAAAAAAAAACAGTTAGGCAAAATATACTTGATTGCTTCTTTTTTCTAAATGAACGCAATAGCGCGTGCTATAGCGCATAGCGCAAGCCTTGCGCTATAGACTGCACTGCATATGCCATCTTAATGTGATGTGACTTCATTGTCGAAATCATCAGGGTATAACTTAATAAGAGAAGATAAAAATAGAGGGAGCTACAACCTCAATTTCAACTCTTAAAGAAGTAAAATTAGCAATGCTCATAAGATTGTTTTGAAGCTTCTTTATTTTCCTTACCTCAGCCAGCACACATCAAACCAAATCGAGAGATTTGTAAACAAGTGGAAGATCTTTAGATAGAACCTCTCCCTTGCAGGTCTCACAAATCCCTCTTGTAAATTCCATCTCCTCAGTCGAAAAATGCCTCTAGAAGAAATAAACGAACCCACATTATTGCTGGTAAAGAAATTCGGAGGAATTTAGCAACAAAAACATCCTAAACCTTGTGAAATTAATAATTATAAATTTATAATAGGTTAATCTCTTAGAAACTAAAAGAATGATGGGAGTTCTCAAAGAATAATATTTCCCTTCCAAATGAGAAGTAGATGTAAATACTAGCTTACATAACCGTTAGTAGTTGAGGATTAGAATGTAACTCTACTGAGAGCTTCAGTATTTATATGTTTAAGCATATCATGAAATTACATGATTAATGTATACTTGTCATGTTATAACTTCTAAATATTTCTGCAACTTTAATGGGACATGTTTTGGATCAAGAACAACGCAGTAAATTATAAATAGATAGTGCTTTGTATTGCCTTGTTTGTATCAATCTATTTTGGTCGTGTAATAATATCTAACACTGGTACACCGTTTATGAAGTATTAAAGATGCTTAACTAACCCAACATATATTACTGACTCTAAAAATAAAACATTTAGAAGAAATATCATAGAGTTCCGCTGCTTTAATAAAACAACAGTAAATAAGTTGTTGGAACAAGGCTAAACACCAAGCAAAACAAAAGCTAATCATCTTTTACAAGAGTGCATTGATTTTTAGAGTAATAGTTTAAAAAAGTTTCCACAACTTAACCTTTCATCAAACTTTACCTTATGTATTGCTTCTATCAGAAATTTCTTGAATACAAATCCCAGTCCTAGAGCTCCAGAGTTTTTAATAATAGCCATCGTCATAATAGCCCGTAGAGACGCATCAGTGAGTGAAATGCAATTTTGACCTAGCATAATCAGCTTTAAGCAATCAATTGTCAACAAAGAAAGCATACAAATATTCACATGCGTTGGATAAGCTTTCCCAATTATTTACATCATTTGTGTTAGATAGCTTTTTATACAGTTTTCCAAGTGTTTTTTTGCTCCATAAGAATGTAATAATGACAGAAGGCATAGAATAAAAAAACGTGAATGATGCTCAAACTAGATAAGCACATGATCTAGATGTTTGTTTGATGTATCATAATCATGTAATGACATTATTCAAATATATCTCCACAAGTCGATCCACTGTTAGGATGGAAAGACCAATGAGTATATTCAAGTTTTCCAAGGGCCAAATAATACCATTGTAAACGCTGCAGCGAGTTTTAATCTATGAATCCAAATTCAAATATGTAGTTAAGTTCTTAAAAAATAATCATATGTATGCTCACCATCAAAACCCATACCACTCAATTAACGGTGATTCGTTCCTAACTCATCAGAAGCTGATTTGAATCAAAAAGAAAACAAAAAAAAGATGATACTTGAATTGAAGGGTGTTGAATAGAAAAACCTTGGGTTTGATTAATCCAATGATGTGGTGCTGATTTGAAATTAGAAACCGTCAAACTGGAATTAGCGGAAAAAAGGAGCCGAACGAAGAACGTGAATAATAAGAATTGGAGAGGAAACATGAACGAGCAAAAGCGAAGAGAAACGGGGAGCGTTGTATACGGGTGAGCACCGCAGAGAAACCAATCGACTAATTTTTGCTTCAGACAAAATTGATTAGCTCCCACAGTAGGCAAACTTCTCTAACGGCCGGTTTGATAAAAGATCATGTAAGCAATTGCAAAAAGAATGCTTATCCTAGTTCTCCGAGCAACCATCGCAACAACACGTATGGAATTGAAGCACATAAACTACTTTTGTGTTGAATATGTGAAAATAAATATCTACATCAATTTTATAACTAATCATTTTTACTTCTAGAAGCGATGAAAAAAATTGATCGCTGTTGTCATCTCAAGTGGAAGTTCAAGTAGTTATCCAAATAATGCAGAAATTATTCAATAGCATTTTTAGTTAATACAAGTATATAACCAATTTTGACATAGCCAGTGGATTTAGAATAAAATTTTGCGAAGATTAGCAAATAGCTCAACCAAGGTGGATGCATAGTTGTGAAAGACGTGTCTAGGCGCGCGTCATGGTGCGGCGTTTGCGTCATTTTTGCTTACGGGGCGGCGCATATGAAAAGACATGTGGCGCATAAATGGCGCACGACATGAAATGACGCGCCTTTTCTTTGTTTTATGGTTTTTTGTTTTTTCACATTTCAAACTACAATAACTATTACTGCAAATGCTCTTATCATCATAACAACCACCATCACTATCACTATGACTACTACTATTACTATTATTATCAATAACAATGATATGAGATGTGAACAACTTTGTTAATATCCTTTTTTAGTTATATGAAAACATAATTACATCATTATTATTTCCTATTCGATTATCATCAGCGAGTTAATAATCTTACAATTATGTAATTGACTGACTTTAGCATGCCGGTATTTAGAACTGACATATTTTTTATTATCCAACATACTTTGGATTATTTTAATATTGCCAAAAGTATATAATGTAATGTATAAAAAATCATATAATATTGCATAGTATAGATGCAAAAGCAAATGAATGTGACTGAAAACCCGTGAACAATAATCAAGAGAAGCAGATTTGGAGGAAGAGACATTCTCAGAAAATAAACATTCAAGTAGTTCTAAAACGTACCCTTGGAAAGTTTGTTTTTTTTTTTTTTTTTTTTTTTTTTTTTTGCATTGCATATGTGAGTATGTGTAAAATATTTGTACGCTTTGTCTACAACATAAAAATATTTCATGGTTTGGTATTTGTTAAATACAATTGAGCATTAAAAAGAAAGTATAATATTCGTGACACCGCTGATACAATATCTTTAAATGATATTGATGATTGTAATGAATGATTTCGGTTTGAAAATTATTAATTTGGGTTCAGATTTCTAGTTTATTAGTAATATGTATTATTAATTTGGGTTTGAAAATTATTGTGTTTGAAATTTTGTGCTTCATATTTTTTTTGTAAATTGCATAAAAATCTTTGTTGCATATGCTTTAACAAAAAATATATTTTTTGGTTAAAATATTAAATTTCTTAAAAATATAAACATGCGCAGTAAATTAAGAAAGCGTGCGCCATTTGCCGGCTGTGCGTTAAGGCTCCAGAGAGGGTTTGTGCCTTTTTGCGCCGTGCGCCATGAATAACACTGTGTGGATGGAGTAGAGTTGGAACACTATCCTCATATGAATCTCATTTAGTATTGTTACAGAAAATAACATACTAAATGATATTGAATGTGCTATTAAAAATTATGCATATCCAGCATGCAGGTTTGTCACCTATGGCAAAACATTGTGCTAAGCAATTGAATAGAGTTGACGGTCCATTAAACAAACATATTTCGGTTAAGGAAACATGGAAAAATTTAGTTGTAGCAATATGAATTTCACTATACTATGGATGCAATAAAAAATGACTTGCGAATGTTTGGATTAAAATTTTGATATTTACCAAAGTTGGTACCAAACTTGATATACCTGGACGGATTTGAAATGAACAGCTATTTCCCAACGCCACTGTGTTAAAGCCAAATTTACACCACTAGCTTCGATCGGGAAAATTGAACAACAGTTGTTATCGCTGAACTGATAGACACATGTAGTGATACTTAAAGTAATTGGTTCAAATAATAATAATAAGGTATCCAACATAATAAGGTTACATTACCGCATGTCATAGACTATTAACATAAAATAGAATGCAAATAGTTTTGGATTTTTTTTATTGCATAATAATGGAAAGATTTTCATGAATTGGTTTGTGCATAGAAAAACACTTTGAACAAAAACCCAAATATGCCTATACACAACTATAGCCGATAATTTCATTAACAACATACTAAATGATATTGAATGTGCTATTAAAAATAATGCATATCCTAGCAGCATGCAGGTTGTCACCTAAAGCAAAACATTGTGCTAAACAATTTTTTCCCCCACTTTTTTAGAAGCAAACGGAGTTGACGGTCCATAGAATAAACATATTTCGGTTAAGGAAACATGGAAAAAATTAGTTGTGACAGCATGAATTGACTATGCTATGTGTGTAATGAAAAATGACATGCGAACATTTGGATTAAATTTTAGATATACATTGTAACTACTGTTGGTTCAAACTTGATATACCTGAACGGATTTGAAATGAACAGCTATTGCCCAACACCACTGTGTTAAAGCCAAATTTACACCGCTAGTTTCGATCAGAAAAATTGTGCAGCAATTGTTATAACTGAAGTGATAGACAGATGTAGTTATATTTGAAGTAATTGGTTCCAATAATAATAATAAGTTATTCAACATAATAAGATTGGGCATTGTTATTGACACTCCAAATATTGTTAAGGGAGGGACCAATTTTTTTTTTTTTTGTTGAAAAAAAAAATGTTAAGGGGAGTACCAATGAAGAAAGTAGCCCCTTAACAAATAAAGGTAATTTTACATTATTACCCATTTGGCTAATTCTATACAAACATCCATAATTTCTTAACATACACCGTGAAATAAAATAAAATAGTATACACCAAAAATGGTTTTCATACTTTTCATACACCATGCCTTTTACAAAATTACCCGTTTATATTTTCATCACCTTCCTTCTTTAACTGTAAAACTAAATTGCACAAAAGTAGGAATTCATTACATAAAGTTCAAAACAAAAGATTTTTTTTCTTCAGATTTCGACACTAATATTTTAAATTAGTTGATTGTTTTATTTTAAAAATCAACACTAATTTTAGATGATTGAACATATGTAAATTAAAGTATTTAATTGTCAAAGTTGCCTTAATTGATATTTCAGATTTCATTAACTTTATAAAATTCTATAGATATAAGCACATATTATTGATTTTAAAGTTTAATTTGGATACATTATAAGAGGACTTAAAATGAAATTAAGGACAAAGGTAAAGTAGTCATAGTATTTAGTTGTCAAAGTCGAATAAGTTTTTTTTTTTTCTAATCTGGTTTGAAAGGGCAATGCGAGAATATTGAGTAGTGTGAAATAATATGTTTGTGTAGCCCCTTAACAAATTTTCAAAGGGTGAAGTGTTTTTAAAAAATGACCCCCCTTAACAATATTTGGAGTGTCAATAACAACACCCATAAGATTACCTTACCGTATGCCATAGACCATTAACAATAAAATAGAAAGCCAATATTTTTGGATTTTTTACTGCATAATGGAAAGATATATGAATTGGTTTGTGCATAAAAATACACTATGAACCAATACCCAAATACACAACTATAGTCCTATACACAACTATAGTCGATAATTTCATTAACAATAAAACTACATGATAAAAAATTGCAACATATTTTTTGTTTCATCAAACCAAAATGCAAAAAGTAACAGAAATTAAGAAGCCGCGTCTTTATGGTTCCAAATTCATAGCGTGATTTTTTCTAACTGAAATCAAATTATAAATTAATAAAGAATATAAGTATGCAACGTCACTAATTGATACATATCATGTTTATATAAACAGTACAAGTAATACAACACCTGATTTTTTGATAGCCTCAAATTTGCAGCCCTACCAAATTACATTCAATATTTGAAGAATCAATTATGAGATAACTTAAACTGGTAATGTCCCTGTTTGCATCCTCTATATGTATGGGAATGCACTATGAATCTAATTCATTTATCCACTACATACTATAATAAATTATTGAAAATTTAATTCATAAATGCGATTATCTCAATTTAGCCATCCATGTGCATATAGTTAATTGTCAAGTACATTAAATTTTGTGTCTAAATTTCGTGGAGTTTCAGCTGTTAAGGCATGCCTTAAACACTACTCCATATATTGTTTCGAAATATTTGTTTTTTATATAAATATAATTAGTCATTTTAACACTATGTAACATGATTTTTAGCCTTATGTAACATGTTTGATACCTTGATTGAAAACATATAATAATTATAAATGCAGCCTTTGTCATTTTAAATATATGTATATATTAGATTATTTATGCACAAATAATATATTATGACATGTTCAGTGGTGTAATAATAAAATTGCCAGTGTTTGTACTTGATGTTCATGAAATTTTGACAGTACTAAAGACAACATAATACTCCTATCATATTTCAGCTCCTATTCATAATATAATTTTAGAAAGAGCATAACAAATAAGGAGGTCGCGTGGTTAGCTGATAATTAAAGGTAACCAAACATTTGTTAACTTTTTAACTTTGAAATACATCTTTCGAAAGGTAATCCACCTCATCTTCTTAATCAGAAAACCACACAAATCATATTATGGAAATTGTTTTAACGTACTACATGAAGAACAAATGATGAAGATGGAGCTTCATGCTTATGATTATTTCCGCCTTTTGCCTAAGTACCTCCCCTCACTCACAAATATGGAAAACAAAATATCAAAAAACATATTACATTAATTCTTCATTGCATACTATATTATTTGTAACTACGTGAATACTTGTACGTGATAATATGAGTAAAGTGCAACAATCCTCGATTGCGCTTTGTTGTGGTTGTTGTACAAACAAATGTTAATATTTTGATTATGACTCGATTCAATCATTCATGACTAACTAATTGATCATTTAGTGTAAACTATGTATTAATCATTGTTTCAGATAAATATCATCCACCGTAAGTGAAAAAATTGAAATCTGCTTTAATTAGAGCTAAATACATTTTTGTTTATAATGGTCATGATTATTATTCGATAAAAATAATACGACGTTAATGCCATATGCCATATGCCATTAACAAAGATTTTCTTCTTCTATTGTTGACGTTTGAAATGAATAAATAATGAATGAAAATTAAATGTTCCACGCCTTCTAATTATACATTTATTGTTTATTTTATTTTCATAACTTCAGATTCGTTAACAGATAGTTATTTATTGAATTAGTAGTTAGCAATAAGCTTTAAGTCAAGTTTTAAAAATAATTTTGTAGTCATTTTTTGTCATTAAAACAGAAGTAAAACATACTTATGGATAAAATAAAATAGCTTTAAATATTTGCTTGTTAAAATTTGTATATTCAACAAATCAACATTCCCGAATAAGTTTAGTCAAAGTTAAATTCAAATTACACCCTTGTATATCATTTTATAATGTTATTTTTTCTATGATAAATATCATTTACGTACAATACACATAATGAATCAACATCAAAGCCAACTAACCAGAAGAATAATTAATTCATGTTCAATCAAACATCGGGTATATCTGTATCAAACAGAGAGAGGTGGATACTTGTCATTTTACGAATCAACTAATGCTCAATCCATAACAAACAATGTTTGCTAACATCAACATAAAAATATCACTTCATCCAATACCATCACCGTTGATTCAACTAGGAGTGCGTGACACACATATAGCGTAAAATCAAGTTTATCAATATCATATCATCCATGTAACTAATATTAATTGCATAATGTAGTGATTTCACTTACCATAGCACGTTGGAGAACCACCACCACTGAAGTCAGTGCCCCCCTTATCCACGTCCAGGTCGAGCGTCTTACCCTACCACACTGCAGCTAACCATTTGCGTGCATCTGCTATGGTATTGGTAACATCCCTTCCTTTCTTCCTCCGTTTCTATGTCTTGTTTTAGTCGTGCGAGAAATGGATTTGAAGGTTCGGGAAATCGGGATTTTGGGAGTTCCGTAAGAGTCGGTTCAGGAATAAAGGGAACCAGGATCTAAAATGAAAGATTTGATTTGTATATTGCTTCTTACATTTAGGTCTTATGCAAATAACTATTCCTTTTTGTGCTGCTACTGATTAGAGAAACATTAGGGCATTAAGAGTGTTTACTTTTTTTTTCCATAATAGTTGACGTTAGGGGCAATAAGTTTTTTGTCTCAAATTAATTGTAGAGGCCATTTTTTTCTGTCGTTATTGGATCTCAGCAGAGGCTAATGTAAAATCCGCCTCAAATAATTTACTGGTAGGGGCCACTGGTTATTTTCGCCCTTAGTTGAATGTCCCTAATGCTCAAAATATTTGTTGTGTATAGAGGCTTATCATCAGTATAGGTTGTCGATAACCAGACTTGTTATATCAGTGTTTAACATAGAGTGTAATATATTTCTCGTCTTCGTAATATCCATTAAACTTTTCAGCTAGGATTAACGATGGCATTCCAATACTTCAGTGTTGATTAATCCTTTGATGTGTTTTAAGTAATGGTAAATGATACTATGTGGTTAACCTTATGAGAGGATTACCATGTTAATTAATCCTTTGATGCATTTTGTAATGGTAAATGCTACTACATGCTTGACTGTGTCTGTATGAGAGAATTACCTCACTCACCTAGGCTTCAGAAACTTGAGTAAAACTATGTATTCAAAGTAATATTCACAAGAAAAATACATAAACTAAATTAATGCATGTATGTGTGCATGAAAAAAATACATACTTAATACATCATACATTTGTATTAGCTTACAGTGATTTATATAGTATATACTATATAATATATTAAGTAGTATATTTGTTTACAATACATATATAAGTCAATGTCGACATACACATGTGCATCAGTGCATGCATACACACATATGTAGGTGCATGCATATACGTGTATGCTTGTATGTGTGTGTCAACGTAATATGTGGTTAACGGTATTCAAATTAACATGTAGCGGAAACTAAATTTGTTTAATAAATGTAAAATTAAACTAAAATTATGAGATAAAATTTTAATTTGTGCAATAAAGTCGAAAAAATAGTAATTTTAGTATAGTAAAAAGGACTAATCAGGAATAATATAATTCACGTATTAATACAAGTCTTAAATTTGAAAGAAAATTGTTATATTCATTAATTAAGATTTTTTCTGAGATGTTGTTCTGTACTTTTTCTAAAACACAATAACGAATTAAACTTTGTCAGAAATATTTTGGAAAGGTTGGACTTCTTGAGTATTACTCTTACTCTGCCAATTTTTTTAAACTTTCCATTGTATTAATATTTTTTATTTGGATATTGTTTATTTTATATCTTATTATTGTAAATTTACCTATTTTAAATATATTAGTTCTATAAAATTCTTAATTGAATTAAAGGTGTTTTTCACGTTCATATAAAGTGTGTGGTTCCCAGGTATTACGGTGATCACTACATGTAAAATTACTAAAATTTTGTAAAATAATTACACAGAAGATAAACAGTTTAAAGTAATTTCGAAATTATTCAAGCACAGTTTTTTGAATTGTGGACCTAGGTTGAAACTTAGAAAGAGCTTGTTTTTAAAAATAATTTCAACTTCCTAATATTGGAAATAAAATACATGTGCGTAACGTTAAAGGTTTAATATTCTATATTGTAAATTAAAATATAAAAAGATGTTGCTTTTATAGATAGAAAGTAAAGTAGATAAAATATTAAATTTATATTTGTAAAACAAAACAACGATAAATATACATTTTAAAATAAGCTGGTATTGAGACAAAGATGGAGAGCTAAATAGAAATAGAATAGAATACACACATATGTATGTTTGTATGTGTATATGTATTTTTGTAAAACAGAACTGCAATCGTAAAACAGAACTGCAAAGAATAGCTTTGATCAGTATAAAAGTTGATACAATGACCATTGGTTTTGTTAAATGATAACTAAAAGGTTAGTTGCTCTGTGAACTGTAGATGTTGCTGATGCTGTGAACTGTAGATGTTACTGATGCTGTGAGCTGCAAACTTGTGGTAAAGTCAACCTTGTAACATCATGACCATTTTGTCTATGGTTTACATCTTCTGATATTATGGTAGTTGGCTTTTCAACCACAACCTGAACCAAACACCCAAGAAATGGGTTATGAGTTCAATGTAAAGGATGCATGTTATATAGAATATAGGATATATGCTCATTCAAATATTATTATGCCTTGGTATCTCATTTATTATGCACACTACCTTTTGAATTTCTTCTGCTGTTCTTTCATTAACATCTTTAGTGTTGCAGGTCTGATTGTTTTCTTGTTCAGTTATGCAGAACTCAGTAGTTGGAATGGGGAGCTCTCCTGTACTGAACACAAATTTTAAACTGTACCTGAAGTTGCAATCGTTCCGAGCATGAAAATGTTAAACTGCATTGTTATCATATAAATGGGATTTTGTGGTTGTATTGTATGTTGGTAGTCCTTGCATTTAACTTGCATGATTGCTTAATTTACTTTAGCGGTTTTAGTCTTGTTTTATGTGTTTGATTGGGTCGGATAGATGACCAAAGTAGAGTTAGGTTATGCTGAACTTCACATAAGATGGAGTTGGATTCAGGTGGATTTTCTGTTAAATTGCTTGGTGCGCCGTAAGTGCAAACCAGCGTTATTAATGCTGGCTGAAGCACTCAAAACAAATTTAGGTTTTCTACTGTCACTTACTGATCCCTGATGTAGTGCTGTTGAATTGTTGTAGCACTCTAGTAAACTTTTAAATGACAGGAACAATGATTAAACTGAGTAAGAAAACGCTATGAGGTCCGAAAATTAGTTTGGTAAAAATGTCGGGAGACAGATTTGGTGGTTGTTGTTTCTCTCATTTCTTGAATTCAACAAGTTTCCATGAATTGCGTCCGTATCTTGACTGCCTTGATTTTTACTTTTCGGGTCTTGTAGCATCTTCCGACTAAGTACAAGTACCAAAAGGTAAGTCTTGTATGAGTTGACTAAGTACAAGTACCAAATGGTAAGTCTTGTATGAGTTGCGCAAGTAATCCAGGAGGTTGGAGTATAGTTGGGATGTATGGAATGTTGAAATATGTTAAGGAATAAATAAATAAACGGAAATGAAAGACATCCTTCCTTTTTTAGCTCATCTTTTATATAATTCCTTTTAAAATTAGTTTACACATTTCTATTTTTCAGCTTTCATTCCTTTTTTTACTTCTGTTTAAAATTTAAAAGCAGTTGCTTTGACATAAAATATGGTGGTCATGAGTTATAGACGCATATTTTAGAAGCATATATTAATGTTGAAAAAATAAATACATAATACACCTATGAATCTCACCTTTTTGAAAAAAAAATACAGGGTTGCAGTTTATAAAAGAAAAAAGAAATCTAGTGCTGATTTTTTATGTATACGGAGTAGGTTCCAGTTCTAAATGGGCTAGATTTTGTTAGATCTTAAACTATATGTTCCAAAAACTTAGACCTCGCCCTTCAAACTTCGACCCGAGTTGAGTCAAATTGGGTAAAAACACTTAAAATTCACATATTTCAAATTTTTTTTGGTTGAATACGGTTGGGTTGCTCGAGTCTTTATTGCATATTTTATCATTCGAGCCCAAGATCCATTGAACTTAATTCAGGTTTAAGCCTTTTTTAATCAGTTTAGTTAAGTATTGCAATTTTTTCAGTTCTAATTGCTAATCCTAAGTGGATGCTTCAAATAATACAGCATTAGCTAAGATACCACAACAATGGACGCTAAAAATGTCCCAGTTGAAAAAATCGTTAATAATTAACATTTCACGTCAAATTTGACTGTAAACACCGACGAAAAAATATCTTTCTCCATATTATATTCCCTCAATATCCAATTTGCTCATGTTTATCGTTTTACTTTACGAAAATATCAATAGCTGAATGGTATAACAAAAGCAATCAGTTGGCCTCTATTAGCACTTAAAAAAACTCTAATAGATGAAATTCATGCCTCATTATATAACGCAATTTGTTGGATTAACGATATATTGTGTAAGATAAAATAAGCAACGAGATAATCAATGCTAGACTACGTAGAAACTGTTTGCATTACACTAGTAGTATGTATATGAATAACCGGCTTGCGTCGTTATTGTATCTAAAATTTGGAAATCTTGTAGTAGTTTAGATGTATTCGTCCATCATTATACTTGAATTATCAAATCTGCCAATTAAGTAACATTTTCATTATACATCTATTTTAAGACAAGTCAACTGCTCCTTTCAAACATTCCTTTCAAATACCGTTTTTACAACATAAGAACACATGTGTTCGTTAAACAGTCTCCTTTTATGCTTTTTTAAATGTTCTTTTCAAATAGCATAAGATCATTTAATCAATATTTCCAGCAAAGGAGTTTCATGTGCTTTGCTATCCATAGCATATGTGGATTGATTTAGAGCTTGTTTGAGATATAATCGTTGATTGGTGAGTGATTTGATTTATTTCCTCTAAATGTGTTTTAAAAATGTTTTGAACTCACTTTTGAATTCTTTTTTTGGCCCTGAATTGAAAACAAAATTTAAAGGATGTTATCATGAGTGAATGGATTAAAACATGTGTTTGGATGATATATGTTTATATATATGTTCTATGTGTTTTTTGAAATGCTTGAATGACATATTATGCTTAACATGATGTTTTTTTATACGTGTTATTGCTTATATTTAATTGGATGGTTGCACGAGATTTGAGAGGTTGTAGCGATGGATGTTAACCATGTGGATAGAGGACTCTTAAAAGTGTATGGAGTGAAACATATGAGAGGCCCTTTATACACGAAAAAGGAGTTCAAATCATAGAGCAACTCAATGGATTGATTTTGTAATTTGAAGCTAATCGATGTAGTTTTGGAGTTTGCACGCAAAATGAGATAATGACCCGAATATTCATAAATAGTGATTCTCTACCCTTATAGACTAGTATATTCTGAAAAGAAGATTGACTAATATGGATCGATATGCGGAAGCTGTGATATATATATATATATGTATATATATTGAAAATGGGTTCTTTATTATGACGTATAAGAATCGAAATAGAGAGATCTGCCTCCTTAAAAAAACTTACTAGTGTAGTAAGGAAAAAGAGCGCAGCATCCCCTATTATACAATCTCAAATACAGTATATATGCTCACACATACGAAGTACACCGTACAAAACAAAGCTAAAAAAAAACACATCATCTAACAAGCTTCAACAAACCAGTCTCCCCAAATCAACAGACAAAAACGAAAAATCCCATTCTCCAAAGTCAGCCAGGATCCGTTAGTTCAATCCCCCACCGCCGAAGAAGATCTCGCTCCTCCGACGTGCCTCGACGCCTTCGCCCCCGCAATTGCAGCCGAATATCGATCTCCACAAGTCTAATTCTCTGAAACGTGAAGCAAGCCCTGTTTTCAGAACGCCTCCGATTTCTCTCCAGCCATATGTGGTGAATGATAGTGGCGGCGCCTGTGTAAGCCAGATCCTGTACAATCGAAGTCACCGGGAAAGATTGCTGTATGAAAGAGATCCCATGTTGCAAAGAGTGGAAGCTTAAATGGTCCAAACCCAACTTTGCTAGGAACTGATGCCAAAGGTTTGTACTGTATTTGCACTGTGCAAACATATGTGTTTGGTTTTCATAATTTTCGAAGCATAAAACACATTGTAAATCTGGTTGCATTCCCCAATTTAATAGCCGATCTGTCGTAGGTAAACGTTCTAAATACGCTGTGTATGCTGTTAATGCAAATTTCCTAGCCGTGGTTTTATGCCAGATAAGCTGATAATCTGAATTCACATCATTACGCTGTCGAATAGAGTCCCAAACCGTATTAAATTTGAAATCGTTGTGTTGAGCAATTTCCCAGTAATCATGTTCCCTTGAGGTAGTGATTTGTTGTTGGCTTATAATATTAGCTACTTCTTTAGTTTCGGGCAACAAGTGTGGTTCGAATCGACCATTAGTAACAATGCAACTTACTGAATTTGCGGCAGTCCCACATACATACACCCGATTCCATCCTAAGAAGTCAACCAGTGATTTGTGGTTGATCCACGGGTCGAACCACAAGGAGGTATTCTGAACGTGAACAATAACTCGTCACATTATCCTTCTTGCAGTATCTCACTGTCTTAGGATAGCCTTCATCATTCCTGATTGGTTCGTGTTGATTGGCATAACCCAGAAATTCTGCTTAGTAATATATTTAGCTGTCATCCACTTACTCCATAAACACTCTTTTGTCAATAAAGTCCACAGTAGCTTTAACCTTGCTGTTCCATCCAAGTCGGAGAATTTACGTAGCCCAATCCCACCTTCCAGCTTTGGTCTACATAAGGCGTCCCATGTAATTCTATGTAATCTACCGCACCGGAAGAAATCTGCACATATTCTATCGATTTTGTGTAGCACTGAAATAGGTAAATGATATATGCATATCCAATACATAACAATTGGGGTAATAGTACCATGGATCAGTTCAGCTCGACCTGCCATTGTTAATAATCTGTTATCCCATGTGTCTAATTTGCTCGTTATTCGATTTAACAAGGGGAATGTAGTGGGATGCGTGGATATAATCATAAGTCAGTGGCACTCCAAGGTATTTCACAGGTAAGTTGTGTTCAGTTATATGAAGAATACTGCTTATCTCTCGCTTTAGCCCTACATCTTTGCTAAAAAACACATGCGATTTGGATTGATTTGTTGTTAAACCCACCGTACTTCTCAGTTGTTCAAAAATATGATTCATGAACAGAGCATTTCCTGTAGTTGCTGCTAGGAAAATCATAACATCATCTGCATATAACAAGTGCGTGATAGTAGGTTGGATTTCATTCATTGGCTGTAAACTACCCTCACTTAGATCTGCATCCATTAGTATACTGAAAAACTCCATAGCGATGCAAAATAAATAAGGTGACAAGGGATCCCCCTGTCGCAACCCTCTAGTGGATGTAATATATCCTTCTGATTGTCCATCCACCATAATAGAAAAAGTCGGAGTGGAAATACATTCGTGGATCAATTGAACCAGCGAAAAAGGAAAGCCCATAGAGCGTAGCATATGACAAACAAACTCTTGATTCACCATGTCATAAACCTTTTGTAGGTCAATCTTAATACACATATTTCCACTACCCTTTTTTGCAAAATCTCGAACCAATTCATGAGCCAGCAACACATTTTCTCCAATGTTGCGTCCCGGAATAAAAGACGATTGGTTTTCTGCAATTAAAAAAGGTAAAAAGTCTTTTATTCTATGACATATCACTTTATCCAGAATCTTATAGAGTGCATTTGCACACGATATAGGTCTATAATCAGAAATAGTTTGTGGCTTATCTTTTTTTGGAATCAAAGTGATAAAATTGTTGTTTAGACCCCTTGGCAACTGTTTGAGATTAAACATTTCTGATATGACCACTGTTAAATCATGTTGTAGAAAATCCCAGTGGTGCTTGTAAAATTTGGCAGTAAAACCATCGGGGCCCGGACTTTTGGAGTCGTCGATCGAGAACAACGCTTCTTTTATTTCAGCGACAGAAATTGACGCAGCTAAGTAATTCCTCCCTTCTTCATTTATTAGCATCCTAGGTTGAACTTCTGGGAAAATGGTATTTACATCTCCATTAAACATATGTTGATAGTAGGTTATGGCCTCCTCCTTTATAGTAGATGGGTCATAGATGTAATTGCCATGATCATTGAGTAAAGCCTGGATTTTATTTCTATGTCGTCGTAAGGACATTTTAGCGTAGAAAAACTTTGAGTTAATGTCACCTTGTTGCATCCATAAGACTTTACTTTGTTGTTTGTAGAATTGGAATTGCTTGCGGATATGTTCATTCAGATGTAAACTTGCATTAAACATGTTGTCATAAAGCACAACATTTTCTGGATTCTGATCGCATTCATAAAACGCCTCATTAAATTCATCTTGAAGTTTGGACACAGTATCCTATTTAGCTCTTAACCGATTCCATTGCTTAAGTTTGTACTTTATAGCTCTCAGCTTAGCCATAAACTTATAGTTGTCCCTACCCCAAGTTACTTCAGCATAGCTGTCTGAAATGCATTTGTCATACCCATGCATATAGCACCACGTATTCACATATCTGAACGGTGTCCCTTTTTCTTCTCTCTGTCGAGTGTTGAGAGTTATGAGTAGTGGTGTTGATCACTCACAGCATTTGGCAGAGCAATACTTCTGAAGTTGGGAAAAATAGACAAGAAATCATAATTAATAAGCACTTTGTCTATGCTCGTCGCAATCCCTCGTCGTCTCCATGTGTATTTACACCCCTGCATAGAGGTTTCAACCAAACCACAGTCATATAAACAGTTTTTAAAAGTATTTAAAATGGTAAAAGGGATAGGCAAACCTCCCTTTTTATCGGTCGGGTTAAGAGCATTATTAAAATCCCCCATAACCATCCACGACTGACCAATTAATGATACGTCGACACGAAGTAAATCCTATAGTTTCAATCGTTCGTGATAGGAGTTGCTAGCATAAATTACAGTGCAGAACATCTGCATCCCCCCTCTATTTGTGATGAGTAGTGTAATATGCTGCGGTGACACACTTTTAACATCATAAGCCCATACTGCATGGTCTAATAGAACAAGAATTCTGCCTTTACTTCCTGCATCGTTATTGTGAATAATAGTCTAATTCGTGAAGCGTAACCGGAGCTCATCAATAGATTCTGTAGTTAACTTATTCTCAACCAAACTTAATAAAGTCAGGTTGTGATTTCTAAGGAGTGTGAATACGTGACCTATTTCGTCGTCGGTATTCATACCCCTTATATTCCACGTCGTCATATTCATCTATAAACAGCAGAGCTCCTTGTATGTCTTTTAGGAGGAGCAGTGGTTGATACTTTGGGAGTTGATTTCGACTCACGGGTTTTCTTATAAACTGGATTAGGCGCTAGCATAGAGGAGACATTTTTCCTAGCACTCGGCCTCTTGCCCACTTCCTGTATATCCACTGCAGTAGAGGCAGTGTCATTAGAGTTAACGCCATTGTCTGTACCAGTGTTAACATAGTCAGAATTTTCAACAGTTTCTAGCTGGCTTGTTTACATTTATCTGATTCGATTTGGTGCTGTGGTACAGGAGAACTGGAGCAGTCGTCTGTGGCAATCTGTAGCACGGAGAAAGGGTTAGTAGTTGTGATGATCGATGGGCTACTAGTGTAGTTGAAGTGTTCGAACTTGTATTGTCAATAGCATCAACATGATGATCTGTAATTTATCGTGTAACCTTGTTGTGTATGTTGTCATCTAAATGTATGTTAGTTTCATGAGTACTGCTGAATGCTGGATTAGAAATAGAGGTGCTTGCCGCCTGCACATTAGCAAAACTTGTGGAAGATGTGGCTTGAGTATTTTCTGTATTTGTAACCTGTTTTTCCAAGTTACGTGCATGGGTGCTTTCATCCACTGTTTTTGATTTAGCTTTCCATACTTGTGTTGTAACAATGTGACCGAAACCATTGCAGTTTTTGGATGGATAAATTCGGCGTTCATATTCCACTCGTATTTCATCGATTTCGCCGTTATATAGTTCCATTTCGACGACATTAGGATAAGTAAAGTTTACATCAACTTCAACAAGAACGCGCGTATAATTAAGGCGTGTTTCGAAAGCAGTTGTCTCGTCCATTTGGACAGGATACCCAATAACACTCGCTACTCTGCTAATGCCTTCGGTGTTCCAGTATTCAAGTTTGAGTTCGTTGAATCTAACCCAAATTGGCACTGAAGAGAAAAGATCTCTGGGCAAACTCAAACCCGGTTTCCATTTCTTAATTACTACCAATCTAGATCCAATAGTATATGGTCCGTTTCGCACAATGTTCGAACAATCTGCACCACTCTGAAATTTGATGAAAATGAAACCGTTCTTCTTATAAAAACATTCAAAAGACCCAGTTCGTTTCCATATTTTTTCAACAAAGTTCTTGAAATTACTGTAAATAGGCCTTCTACCTAAAATTATACGACCAATGTATTATTCCAACGCATTGTAGAGGCTTCAAAAACTGATAAAGGAAGTTTCCCTCTAATATTTTCATTACTTTTCAGTGGTGAGAAATACGTCAGATCCGTAATATCCGATTCCTTCTGGACATGAAAATCCTTCACCGTATCCAACCACGTTCGTGTCCATGCTTGCCGACCGTGTGGGAGATTGGTATTAGCAGTTGGGCTTGTTTGCGCTGACTGGAGAAGAGGAAAGGTAGCCAGATCCGGTGGTTTTGCTGGTGGTTGTTCAGTTGTAACTGTTCCCGCTTGATTGCCTTTGTTCGCGATTTTATATTCTCTTTAGTATTCCCATTTTTTTTCTTTCACTTAAATTATATATATATATATGCTTATACAATAGTTATTCAAATAAAACTTAATGAAGTTAACATATCAATATCAAAGCAATATGTAAATGCTGTAAAGTAAAGTAAATGACACCAGGAATTTTGATACTGGTTTGGAGCATTGTCCTACGCCCGGTCCTAGATTTCGTCTGGCTTTTTTGCTAGCAACACCCTCACTTCACCTGGAGGAATAGGCTTACAACACACCCGCGCACCAATAACGGATTTCATGTCTGAGAAACTCGATTAGGACTTCAATCAACACTCCCGCGCACCAACAACGGGGTCTCAACAATACAATAGTAGTCTTGACTTTAGATTATGTTAAATAACACCGATTAGCTAACTGTTTGAGTACACCCTTCCTATAATTTTATCCTCAGATATTAAACGTGTTTGTGAAGATTTAAAGGAAGTAGATTGCTTGTTGAATCAAGAAATATGAATTAAATTCATTGATTCAAAAGCAATTTGAGTTTTCAGAAAGCTTTTATAGTGCAATAATATTCATAAAAAAGATCAGAATTTAGAAGAAGAATTGGTGATTTGTAAATCAAGCTTTTGATGTATATATAATGGTTGAACAGTAATATCCTTCCGTGAAGAATTATTGCGAGAATATGCAACCATTTCTATTCAGAAATGAATAGCAATCTCTTCATGAAAGTAGACAACCTTTCATAAAAATGACCGTTATTATCGAATCAGTCTTTGCCGATGATATATCCTTTGGAATTATTTTCAAATGTATTAGTTCCTCCTTTTGAGTAGATAATATTTGTTAGCATTTCTTTGTCTCCTGTCATATGTTTCGAGCAACCACCGTCGAATATCCATTTTCCTCTCTTCTTTAGTGGGACCTGCAAAAAATATGTAATGACATTGGTACCCACTTCCTTCATTAGGGTCTTAAGAGTTAGGTCTTAGGAAACCAAACCCAAGAGGGTTCAGTGCCCCTTTTTAAAATATAATCTTTATTGTTATGTACAGTTTCTAAAAAAGTTGTGATATATTTATTCCTAATCAAATGGTTATTCGTTTTAGGAACCTATATACTAACATTTTAAGAAAACCTTTTCTTATTAGAAAATGTTTTTGATTTCTTTAAAGAAGGTATTACCAGTATGCTAGGTTTAGTCTTTTTCTTGATTTCTTGGAAATATTAGTTTCCTGAACATATCCTAGTCCCTTTTTGTTAGATGTAGGTTTAGAGTTTTCTATAATTTTAGATAAATTCTCCCTACCTTTATTAAAATTAGTGATATTTCTAGTGATATTTTATTTTCAAACTAGAGTTATCTAATTCTATAATTTTAATCCTAGTATTTAACTCATGATTTTCAGAAGCAAGCAAATTGTTTTTTTCTTTTTGAGTTTCAATTTCTTGACTCAATAAAGAAAGTTAAGAGTTTGCATTAGATAGAGATTCTTCAAGTTTTCTAATATCATCTTCTAAAATCTCTTTTTCATCTTTCTATAAATCTCTATCAAATTCTACCATCTTCTTATCCTCATTTACTTGTTTAACTTTCTTTGAAAATTATATCTATATTCTAATATTTCTGTATTAATTTCTGCCATATCTTCGAAAGTAAAATCACCAACATCGGTTTCTTTAGCCATGAAACACACGTTAGCTTGGTGGTTGTCACTTTCACTATCACTATCACTATCAGAAGATGAAGAATCAGAGTCATCCCAAGTTACTGAAAAAGCACGCTTCTTTTTCTCCTTTGTATTTTTGTTGTAATGTTCTTTCTTTTATTCCGGACAATATTTTTGATAATGTCCTATTTTGTACAGCAAAAACATTCAATTATAGATGGAGTAGCATTATTATTATTGTTCTTGAGATTCTTCTTCCTGTTATTCTTGAATCGTTTCTTGTATTCTAGAAATTTTCTGAAATTTTTGGCAATGAAAGCCAGGTCTTCTTCTTCATCTGAATATGATTCTTCTTTTTCAGCATGGATAGCTAAATTCTTTTTGTCTTGTGCATGAACCTTTTTAGCCTGCAAATCTACTTCATATGACATTAGATTACCTATTAACTCTTCGGGTTTCATAGCAGAAAGATCATTAGCTTCTTCGATAGCCAAGACCTTTCTTTCCCAATCTTCCGTCAAAAAGTTTAGGATCTTTGATACTTTATCAACATTAGTATATTTTTCACTTAAGCCTGATAATGAATGACAAATATTTTTAAATCTAGAATACATATCATTAATTGACTCATTTTCATTCATTCTAAAGTTATGAAATTGATTTTTAAGCATGGATATCTTACTTTGTTTAACCTTGCTAGTTCCTTCATGTGTAACTTTGAGTGTTCAACAAATTTCATATGCAGTATTTCACGTACAAATTCGTTTAAACTCAGTTTTATCAAAGGAACAATGCAACATATTCATGGCTTTAGCATTAGCTGTAGCTTCTGCTTTTTCATTCATTGACCACTCAGAATAATTTGTGGTAGGGGTGTGTATTCTTTTTGAGTAAAATTCCAAGAGTCGAAACCATTTTCTTGCATATATATTCTCATATGTCTATCCCAATAATCATAGTTCATGTCATTGAAAAATGGAGGTGGTACAGTTGATTGACCTTCAGTGTGATTTGTGTTAGTACTAATGTTAGCGTTTGTGTTATAGAATGCCCTGCTCCGATACCAAATGAAAAGAAGTGATAGAGTAGGATTGTCTAATATAGGTAGATATGCAGAAGCTATGATATATATATATATATATATATGTGTGTGTGTGTGTGTGTGTGTGTATTATGTTTATACAATAGTTATGCAAGTAAAACTTAATGAAGTTAATATAACAATATCAAAGCAATACGTAAATGTTGTAAAGTAAAGCAAATGACACCAGGAACTTTTATACTAGTTCGGAGCACTGTCCTACGTCCAGTACCAAACTTCTTCTGGCTTTTTCGCTAGCAACACCCTCACTTCACCCGGAAGAATAATTTTACAACACACCTACGCACCAACAACGGATTTCACACCTGAGCAACTCGAACGGGACTTCAATCAACACTCCCATGCATTAACAACAGGATTTTAACAATACAATAGTAGTCTTGACTTTAGATTGTGTTCTAAATAACACTGATTAGCTAACGGTTTGATTGCTCCCTTCTTATAATCTTATCCTCGAATATTAAATGTGTTTGTGAAGATTTAAAGGAAGTAGATTGCTTGTTGAATCAAGAAATATGAAATAAATTCAGTGCTTCAAAAGCAATTTGAGTTTTCAGAAAGCTTTTAGAGTGCAAGAGTATTCAGAAATAAAGATCAGAATTTAGAAGAAGAATTGATGATTTTTAAATCAACTTTTTGATGCATATATAAAGGTTGAAGAGTAGTATCCTTCCATGAAGAATTATTGTGAGAAGATGCAGCCATTTCTATTCAGAAATGAATAGGAATCTCTTCATGAAAGGAGATGACCTTTCAGAAAAATGACCGTTATTGTCATATCAGTCGACTGATCAAAAATTAAACAGTCAACTGTTTGAAATTTTAAGACATATAAATATATTTTAATTATACAAGGAGGCCAGAACTGGGCATAATTTGCCTTACTTGTCGACTGGTTGTTTTTGTACCAGTCGACTGGTTAAGGTAAATAACCAGTTCTAGCACCTTGTGTGCCATTATATATATATATATATATATATATATATATATATACACACACACACACACACATATTACGTTTTGTGTATTTGTGTTATAATATATGAGGATAGATTTTGACAATATTCTAACACAACTGAACATACTTAAATATATAGTGTTGACATGCTTTTTTGTCAAAGCAGTCACACGTCGAGTATTTGGTAAGCGACATGCTCAAGCGTCAAAAAGCACAAAGCAGTTGGGTCGAAGTCGCGTCACAAACACATGGAAACCCCAAGCCTCTATCCGATGGCCCCTGTCAGGCCCAATGGAATCTTAATCAAGTTGTGCTCCGAGCCGAAGGCGAGCCGTCCAACGGGTCCGGGCGCAGCGCCGGTGGGGGTCCGGGGCCCCACAGTCCCGGCGGCGATCGACCTAGCTGGTTAGGTCGAAACTATGGGCACCGCCCAATTCATCCGATTTTCTCCATGCCGGAAGCTCAGATCACTTCGGACCAGCAGAACCGCGGATTCCTTCACTTCACATTCAGAGACTTCGACTCCCTCGACAGCAGGATTTTCACCTCATCCACTATTAATTTCGACCCCACAGGTAGGTTCGAAATTTTGACCCCACTGGTGGGGTGCGAAATCTCGACCCTACTGGTGAGGTGCGAAATCTCGACCCCACTGGTGAGGTGCGAAATCTCGACAAAGCCATGTGCAGGAAATTCGCACCTCCTGGTGCGGGTTCGAAATTTACTGTTGTGGGCCCCGCTACTCACCAACTCCCACCTAACCTCCTTCCTATAAATACCCCAAGCCTTGGCCTTCAAATGGATCCTTCTCCCTTGTAATTTTTGGACCTTAAGAGCTCCAAAAACTCATTAATGGCTTCCAGCACCTCCACCATGGCCATGGGAGATGAGATAAATAATTAAAACATGGCATGCATGTTTTCCTTCAACACTTGAAGACTAGCAAGCCTTGCTACACCGCCTCTAGACCTCTTGGACACTAACGCCTACCTTGCCTATAGTTGACCAAGTCAACTCACTCCAAGGAAGAAGAAGGACAACTTAGTCAAAGTTCACCATACATGCAACTTTGTACACAAAATATTGTAACATCTTTTGTAATCGATCAAAGGCATGATGAATGAAAATTATAAAGTGGACATATGCGTTAGTGCCGAACCACTATAAAAGCTGTGTCTCCTTGCATTTACATTATTTACTGCTTATTCTGGTAATTCTTCACACTCACACATTGGGTGCTGGCGTGCGACAATTTTGCCCGTCAACATATACTAACTAACTCTTCAATTGATCTTCATTTCTTTGTTGTCATGAATAAAAAATATCATAAATCAACGTATTCTCTACTATAATATTGTTAATATGAGACTTATTAGGTATTCCCAAGCTTATGAGGTTTGACATATAGATATTATTTGATTCCATCATATGAAGCTTCTCTACAAGCTATTCGAAAGACTGGTTCTCTTCCCGAAGCAGTCATCTTAACTTAGATTCGATACCCGGGGGTAATCACTTAGATTCTCTATCATATGACCATCTTCAATTCAATACCCAACTTAGGGGAATAACAACTATTAGATATGGGAATGGATTTCTTTCATGTTACACAACGAACTAGCTGATTCAAGCTCACTAGCAAATGCATAACTTATGACTCATTTAGATGGATGTGTGCAAGATTGGAGCAAATTAGAGAAATTTCTCTAAGTCATCGATCGTTACCGGTCAATGTGGAAAACTAGCTAATTCATCAATCGGTACCTATCGATATTCGATCGTAACCAATCAATGGCCAAGCCAATATGGTCACATTAGAGTATTCCGGATATAATGCATAAAAGGGGATCAAGTTTATAAGAGTTTAAGGATGAAAAATTGGCAAAGTAATTAGTCATTACCGATTGGTAAGTGATGACAAAAAATGGATCATTTTGTATTTGGGGTTTTTCTATAACAGATGAGTTCTATTTAATGGTAACATATGGTGAGGGGTAAACATGTTTACACCTTTGTCTTTACCCATGTGAGAAGAGGGTTGATGAGAATGCCTTAGACTTGACCTTTTATTAAATGAGGTCGCTCATCGCCGAGAGATTGCTAGTGACATAATTGGGTGTGTCGTTAGTATGGTTGACCCGACCTATACTAGGGAGATGCTCACTAGCAAGTCTATAGGTAATACGACTAAATGTGTCACTAGTTGATTCACTTATGTGGTATTTCCGATAATTCAAGGGAGCTCATATCATTAAATCACTATAGGTACAATGGAAGTTTGACTGATGAATGTTATTATTGTCTTTGATTACATTGGGTATTAACTAATTTAATACCCTTATCTAACCTAATACGCTAGCATTTGGTATATACTTAGATATGGTAATATACCCTTATTGATGGTAGATTATCATAATATTATGTGCTCACTCATTGGATACACGAGCATGTGAGTGTGATTTCTCATATCAGATTTGTAATGATCCGAGAATTCGACGTTCGAATTTCGACACTAATACATTATTTGTGTTCACTTGCGAAAACTCAAGTATCAAAAATCCAAAAAGTTAGAAGAGAGAAGTTAGAGGGTGAGAAGAAGAAAGAAATATTATAATATAAAAAGAAGAAATACAACAACACTACTGAGTCAAAGCATAATAAAATCTCACAGCGGAATGAATAAAGTATAATATACCAAGATTCTTTACACAAAGAGAAAACTGTATATACATTAATACAAAATCATAGTGCATAATTAGGTCAACCTATACAATCTATCTGTACAATGTTGATAAATACAACACACACAGCTCCTCTCCTACATCTCCAAGGAAAAACCAATGCAACCTGGAAAATATACTTGGTATGACCCCAAGCACATTTTGAGGAAATCAAAATCACCAAGATAAGTCTTGAATACTTCCAGTGAGAAAAACTCACGTTACAAACAACTTGCTTAATTTTTAGAAATCCATTAGAAGAATGGAACTCCCGTAAGACACAGCCACACATAAACATGGCATGTGTTTTCCCTTACGACAACCAAATCACCTTTATTATAAATACCATGATATTACAATAATGTCTAAAATCCACAAATAAATAGGAATATAACCGAAAAGCTTTCGATATAGTTGGTTTACATCTAAAACCGCACAGCTCGTATTGGAGTTTGGATTTCCATACATGACTGAGTAAGGAACTACATCCCGAACAGTGTTCCTCTAGAGATAAAAACACTGGGTTCAATAAGAACATTTTGCAACCCGACCACAGAACCGACCACTCATTCAACTTGAGTGTATCAAATATATCACCACCACGGTTTGGACCAATTGACCGTATTCATTCCCAAGCATACAAAAGGTACAACTGTTTTCTCTAGATCAAGTGATGATATAGCCAAATGGGAATGACCCACATAGCTCTGATGTCTGCCCGGTTTCGGTCATTTCCGGGTTGATGAGGCTTGAGGCTACAATTACTGCGACACCCCACATCTGTTAATGTCACTCTTTATCAGAATGCATTAAGTTTCATGAAGCATTATAGGTAAACAAAAACAGAATCTCACATGACATATAAATAAAATAGCACCAAAAATTTAAAACTTTATTTTCCAAGGTCTCAAAATCCAGTTACAACTTCAGATTAAAATACTGGAACAAAATACATAAAAATAAAAACATCTGTCTTGCACTAAAAACCATCAGAATATAGAAATGAAAAATCATTATCCCCATAAGTAGCCATTAACAGGTAGACAAGTAGTCAAAGCGATACATCAAAGCAGATCCAAATCTGAGCAGAAACGGAAGAGAGAATTCTAATCAAGCCTGAGCGTTCCCACCGTGAGAACCGAGGAAGGGAAGAGAGAGAAAAGGAACAAAACGGGTCAGATATGATGTCTGGCAAGTCCAGTGACTTTTAGCATATAAAGAAATAAAAGTATCAAGATAGTAAATAAACTGGATGAGAGATAAATGTAGTATATATCAGGTACAAACAGGATGAACAAGATAAACAGAATAAACAGGATAAACTATGCTTCTCAATTACTTTCTCTGCACCAATACTAGTATACCGGATTAAGTGTTTTCCAATTACTTAATAGAAACATAATGATCCCAACAGAAACATAAATGGTAGACTTAGGTGTACCACTAGTAACGGGTTTTACCCTAAACAGAAATAGCAGGTACTCCAACAGAAATAACAGGTGTTACCCCAAATAGAAATAACGGGTACCTAAATAGGCAAGACTAGATGTGCCCTAATTACTACCCCGAAACGATCGGCTCCCTAACACGTAAATACCATGTGTCGGCCCCACAGTAGGGTGTATTACTTCCTAATGTAGCAACATATAGAAGGACAGAAACCTATTTACAGGTGTTATGGCGGCTTATTTTCCCAGGAAAGACGGACCCCATGCACGCACATTACCCCATTGGAACGTGCCATCAGAACATCCCATCCTAGATGAACCTCTTATAATTAGCTCGGTAAGCGTGCCCAGACCCCTACCTAGTGCGAGGTCCCCGTTTAATATCAAAATGGGTTACCGACTAATATAGGCCCCACACAACAGATGACACAAGTCAAACCCTTAAATTTGTGTCCTCAATCAACTAGGATTTCCACAGTTTAAGTCTTACAACCTAACCAATAAGTTAAGTTTTCACGGGTTAAGAGTGTCCATATAACCCCAATAGATTAACACGTTTACTTAACCCTAACAGATTAAACAGGTTACAAAGGTAAATATAGTTTCATTAACATATTCCACTTAATCTTATTTAAGCCTACAGATTTACATGCTCATACAGCCTAAATTTCAATTATATTCCACAATATAAGGTATGCCTAAGTTTTTAGTCACATTCATAGTACAGGATATTCCCCCAAATTATCATTCCCAATTAATCGCAATTTCATTCATACGCATATTTCAGCGATATTGGCCTAGGCTCGACGGTAGCCTATGTTATAAAAATAAAAAGGGAATGAGGGAGGAAGAAGAACAGAAATAGGCATATATAGCAGAAATAGGCATAGAAATAGACATATAGTAATAATTGCATAACAGAATAGGAGTACGAAAATTACATGTCATTATAGCAGATCCGTTTAGATATAAATCAGTTTCTTAATAGGCATAGACTCAGATCTGGTCTATTAACATGTTAAGGTTACTGTTAAATTTTTATATCTAAAAGTTTCATGAACTCACAGAGGTTGGATCGGAGTAAAAGAAATATCTCTGATGTATGTATAGGCTGTTGTTGTAGAAGATAGTCTAATTCAATCCAAGTTGAGGCAGCATCTGCTTGTCTCCATTGTTTTAGGTATAGAAAACAATAGAAATGTTGGCCTTTATATAGACTTTTTCCAATGAATATCGCAAACAAACAAGTCCAGGTCAGGAAATGAACCTGGCCAGATCTGGGGTGGGTCGACCCTATATGGGTCGCCCCGGGGTGAACCCTAGGGTCGACACACCCTTGAGTGGTTCGACCCATGGGTCGACTCCCTGGGTGTGGGTCGACCCCCAAAGGGTCTTAATCCCGCGTTGGTCTCTCGCTCCTCGAATTTGAATTATTTTGACATTCTGGTTTGGTTTTGTTTATATATATTTCTCTTATATGTATACAAACTTCTAACCTTAATATCTTCTTCATACGATGTCCATTTTACGCGAACTCAGTGTCTGTCCGAACCAGAATTCCAAGACGTATGCAATGGTATAGTCCGTTTTACTTAATACCCAATATTAAATTAAGTACTATTTAGTTTATTGATGTTCTTTAAAATTACGGGGTGTTACATTTTCCCCTACTTAAAGGATTTCGTCCCCGTAATCTCCAAGTTAAGAAGAATGTTACAATCCTAACAACCACAACCATTTACTCATCCATTATCCACAAGCATCCATTGTCTTTAAGATTTTTCTAATGTATGTATGAACATATGCAATGGTTTGTGTATTTGCCTTACACTAATGCGAAAATTAGGTGGTCGACTGATTCAGTTGACCTCCTTAATCCAATTATGCTCGTGCCATGTAACCAAAATGTATGCAAATAATCCTAGTATAACATGTAAGCTCTATATGTGTGCACAATCATTCATCCAAATGCAATATCCATATGATGATACATCCATTTTAATCCATATAAAAAAATCTTAATGCGCACACATCCATATGCAATATGTAAGTGATTAAGTCGATCTAGTGCCTAGTGTGTGTATATGTGACACCCCACGTCCGTTAATGTCACTCTTTATCAAAATGCATTAAGTTTCTTGAAGCATTATAGGTAAACAGAAACAGAACATCACATGACAGATATAAAATAGCAGCGGAAATTTAAACTTCACTATTTTTCAGAAAACATCATAGTCTCAAAATCAGTTACAACATCAAGCATAAAATACTGAAACTAAGTACATCAAAACAAAACATCTGTTTTGCGCTAAAAACCATCAGAGTATAGAAATGTAAAATCATAATCCCCAGTAATAGCCATAATAAAATAAACAAGTAGTCAAAGCGATACATCAAAGCAAATCCAAATCCAAGCAGAAACAGAAGAGAGAGTCCTAATCGAGCCTGAGCATTCCCACCCTAAGAACCTGGGGAGGGGGAGGAAGAGAGAGAAAAGGAAACAAAATGGGCCAGACATAAATTTGGTGAGTCCAGTGACTTTTAGCATATAAAGAAGTAAAAGTATCATGATAGGCATATAAACTGGATGAGAGATAACAATATCATATAGCAGTTATGACAGACTGAACATGATAAGCAGAATGAACTGAGTAGGTTATGCTTCTCAAATACTTTTCTCTAAACTAATACTAGTATATCAAACATGTAACGGGATTAGGCATCTCTTAATAGAAACAGAATGATCCCAACAGAAATATAATGGTAGTTCCAGGTGTACATTAGTAACGGGTTTATCGAAACAGAAATAACTGGTATGTAAACACAAATAACGGGTGTTACCCCAAATAGAAATACAGGTACCCCACAGAAACAGGTAGGACTAGATGTACCCTAATTACTACCCCTTAATCGATTGGCTCCCTAACTCGTAAATACCCTGTGTCGGCCCCATAGTAGGGTGTATTACTTCCTAAAGTGGCAACCTACAAAAGGACACAGACATATTACTGGTGTTATAGCGGCTTATTTTCCCAAGAAAGCCGGACCCATGCACACACATGACTCCATTGGAACGCGCCATCAGAATACCTCCACCCAAATGAACCTCTTATAATCAGTTGAATAAGCGTTCCCTGACCTCTACCTAGTGCGGGTCCCCCTTTAATACCAGAATGGGTTACTAACTGATATGGATCCCACACAACAGGTGACACAAGCCACCCCTTAGGCTTGTATCCCCAACTAACTGGGATTTTGACAGGTTATGCCTAACATATTAACAAGCCCGCATAACCCAACAGATAAAACAGTTAAGTTTAACAGGTTCTTATAACCCCCCACAGATTTAACAGATTTACTTAACCACATATATTTAACATGTTTATATGTATATAACCCCCACATATTAAACATGATAACATAACCCTAACAGGTTAAACAGGTTTATATAACCCTAACAGATCAAACAGGTTTCATAGGTTCTTTACAGTTCTATTAACATGTTTAGCTTAATCTTAAATTAAGCTTGTAGATTTATATGCCCCAAGCCCCAAGTCATAATTCACAGTATAAGATATGCCCCAAATTCTAGTCATGCTTTACAATATAGGTTATGCCCCCAAATTCCAGTCATGATTCATAGTACAAGTTATGCCCCCAAATTATCATTCCCATATTATCGCAATTTCGATCGTACGCATGTTTCAACGATATTGGCCTAGGGTCGAAGGTAGCCTAGGCCATAAAAATAAAAAAGGAATGAGAGAGAGAAGAACAGAACAGGCACATAAAAACAAAATAAGCATATGATAACAGAGATTGGCATATGATAGCAGAAATAGGCATATAAGAACTGGACAGCAGCTCAGGTGTACATAAGAATACATGTAATAGGATAACTGTTTAGGTATGAATCAGATTCTTAACAAACATATGTTTTAAATCCAGATTTATAAACATGTCAGGATTATTTGTTAAATGTTTATATCTAAAAGTAACATGAACTCATAGAGATTGGATCTAAAGAACAGAGAATAATATGCTGAAGTTGTAGAAGAAATTTTTGTATGTGTATAGGATGTTGTTGAAGAAAATAGACTAATTCAGTCCAAGCTGGGGCAGTATCTCATTGCCTCCATTGTTCTTTATGTATAAAAACAATAGAAATGTTGTCATATATATAGTCTACCGCCAACGAACCCAGTCAAACATCGCGTCCAGATTCGAAGAAGAGAATTCGCCTAGATCCACGTTGGGTCGACCCACCCTCACCTTGGTCGACCCATGGGTCGACCCATAGGTAGACCCACGTGGCCTTGGGTTGACCCATAGGCCGACCTAGCCCAAATACGGGTCAGATCCGATAGGTCATTTCCCTGCTAGTTTTTCCGCTTCGTGAATTCGAATTGTTTTGAAATTCTGGTTTGAATTTATTTATACATAAGACTTTTATATGTATACAAACTTCTAACCTTTATAACTTTCTCATACGATGTTCGTTTCACGCAAATCGGGGTCCATCTTAAGTAGAATTCCGAGATGAACACAATGGTACAGTTCATTTTACTTAATTCCCAATATTTAATTAATCATTCCTTAGTTTATTGTTATAGTGTCCTTTAAAATTACGGGGTGTTACATTCTCCCTACTTAAAGGATTTGTCCCCGAAATCTCTAAGTTAAGAAGAATTTTTATCCTGACATCCAACAAACATCTACTCATCCATCAATCACCGACATCATTGTCCTTAAAAGAATTCTAATACTTGTATGAACATACACAAAAGTGTATGTATATGTCCCTATGCTAATGCGAAAAATCAGGCGGTCTACTGATTCAGTTGACCTCCTTAATGCAATATATGTTAGTGCCATGAATCCAATATGTATGCAAATAGTCTTAGTATATCATATAAACGCTATATGTGTGCACAATCATCCATCCAAATGCAACATCCATATGATGATACAATCATTTCCATCCGTAAAAAATTAAAATGCACACACACCCATGTACAATATGTAAGTGATCGAGCCGATAATGCTTAGTGTGTGTGTATATGCATCCACGAGCAACCACTAGCAAACACTTGCATCCATCAAACATAACATGTTTCAAACACATGTTTACATCCATTGGTTTTCTTACTTAAAGGTCAAAGATTCGATCGATAGGATATACTCAAATGACAGAAGCAAGTATGAATAAAAGCTTGGAAAAAAGAAGTTATGAACATACCCTTGAAAAGAAAAGGGCATGAAGCGTGAATCTTGTCTTCAGTCTCCCAAGTTGTATCTTCGCGGTTTTCTCCTCATTGAACTTTCATCAATTTGACCTCTCGGTTGCGAAGCTTCTTAACCTCTGATCCAAGTGTACGGATAGGAACTCATCTAACTGTCGCCTCCCGTTCTACCTTTACTTCCTCAAGCATGCTCGGTTCAACTACCTCAGCTGTATTGTGCAGACACTTCCGCAAATGAGAAACGTGGAAAACATCATGAACACCCGCCAATCTCTCTAGTAGCTTTACTCTATAGGACATTTGACCTATTCTTTCCACTATGGGAAATGGACCTACGAACCTTGGCGCCAATTTCCCTACAGATCCAAAGCGAACCACATTCCTCAAAGGTGAAGCTTTGATGAAAACCAAGTCTCCCACCTCAACTCGATATCAGTCCTTCTCCTATCTGCGTAGGACTTCTGCCTATCCTGAGTTGGCTTCATGCGTCTGTGGATAAAATCAACCTTTTCCGAAGTTTCTCTAATCATCTCAGGTCCAAGTAGAAGCCTATCTGTTGACTCCCACCAACAAGTTAATGATCTACAAGGTCGTCCATACAATGCCTCGAAGAGTGTCATGCCTATACTAGCCTGATAATTGTTGTTGTAGGCGAATTCAACCAACAGAAGATGCTCTTCCCAAGTCCCTCCGAAGTCTAGGATACACAGCCTCAAAAGATCCTTAAGAACTCTATTCATCCTCTCAGTCTGCCCATCTGTCTAAGGGTGATACGCGGTGCTCAAACATAACTGTGTACCTAATGCCTCTTGCAGGCTCTTCCAGAACTCACTAGTGAAGATGGGGTCAGGATCACTCATAATGCTAGAAGGTTCTCCACGTAGACGGACTATCTCACGAAGATAAAATGATGCCAACCATGATGTTGTTCTCTTACTCTTAACAGGAACGAAATGAGCGCTCTTAGTAAGCCTGTCTACTATAAGGCAAATACTGGTGTTGTCTTTGCTCGATCTAGGAAAACCATCGATGAAATCCATAGAGACACTCTCCCACTTCCACTGTGGGATCTCCAGAGGATGTAGCAAACTGCCAGGCCTTTTCTGTTTAGCTTTAACTTGCTAGCAAACTAAACATCGAGAGACAAACTCTGCTATGTCTTTCTTCATCCCAACCCAAAAGAAAACCCTCTTCATATCTCTATAAATTTTGTCATGGCCCAGATGAATAGTCATCCTGGAATGATCGGCTTCCTCAAGGACTGTCTTCAATAGACTTCCAATTCGGGTAACACAAAGCCTTCCATCCCGTCGCAACCACCCTCTATCATCCATGGAATATCTACTGAGGTGACTAGAAGTCTCCCCTCTACTGTGCCTCTCCAAGATGTCTGCTATATGTGGGTCCTCTCACTACGAAGATCCTATCTGATCCATAAGAGTAGGTCGCACTTCTAGGATGCCAACAAACCAGGTGTAAGATCCGTATAAGGCCTAAAATTGAAGGTCAATATGTACTCCAACCTCTTCCCTTCTACGAATAGAGGACTCAAAGTCATCCTCTGCCTACTCAACGCATTTGCCACTGCATTACCCTTGCCAGGGGTATAAGAAATCTCAAAATCATAGGACGCTAGAAACTCCATCCATCTCTGTTGTCCCAGATCGAGATCCCTTTGCGAGAACTAATACATGAGATATTTATGATCCGTGTACAACTCGAACCTCTCTCCAAGTAGATAATGTTGCCAAGTCTTAAGCGCAAATACTATAGCAACCAACTCCAAATCATGGGTAGGGTAGTTCATCTCATGAACTCTCAACTGTCTACCACCTTAACATACTACCCTTCCCTCTTGCATCAAGACGGCACCAAGTCCTATACCACATGCATCAGTGTACATTGTGAACACTTTATTCCCGTCAGGCAAAATCAAGAATGGGGCTGTTGTCAGAGCCTACTTTAACCACTGAAAAGCATCCTCATAGTTTAGATTCTTCTTTGTCAGTCCGGTGAGTGAGGCTGATATCTTTGCGAAGTCCTTGATAAACTTCCTATAATATACCGCTAACCCGAGAAAACTCTTCACCTCCGTTGCATTCTTTGGAACCTTCCAATCTTGAACTACAACTACTTTCGCGGGATCCACCACTATCCCATCCTTGGAGACCACATGCCCTAGAAATCTTACTTCCTTTCTCCAAAAGTGACATTTGGAGAATTTCATCTTAAGCTGGTGCGCTCGGAGAGTCCTCAAGACCTCCTCTAAATTTAGGGCATGATCTTCCTCGCTCTTCGAGAAGATCGGAATGTCTTCCACAAAGACCACAACGAACTTATTCAGAAACTCCCGGAACACCCTACTCATCAGATCCACAGAATATGCAGGTGCATTTGTCAACCCAAGTGGCATGACTAGCCACTCAAAGAAACCATCTGGAGTTCTGAAAGCGTCCTTGTCTATACTGTCCTCAGCCACCCTCAACTGATGAAACCCCGTGGCAAAGTATAATTACTAGAAAACAGATACATCAATAAGCTGGTCAAACAGATCATCTATCCTCGGAAGTGGGTGCCTATTCTTCTTAGTGAGCTTATTCAACTCCATATAATCCACACATAAGCGAAGCGAGCCATCCGCCTTAGTTGTAAAGATAACTAGAGCACCCCATTCTGATATGCTTCACCTAATAAACCCCTTCTCAAGTAGCTCCCCTACTTTCCTGCTAAGCTCCCTCCTTTCCCTAGGAGCCATGTGGCGCACATGCAATATGAATGGCTTTGTATTATCCACCAAGTATATCTTGAAATCGATCTCGCGCCTTGGAGGTAAGCCCCTAATCTCCTTAAAAACATCTGGATACTCACAGACAACAAGTACAAACCACAAATCATCAACAGAAGCATCAAGTGATTCTAGGAAAATAAGCATAACAGACTCCTTTGGGTCACAAGAAATCTCGAGAGTCCTCCCTCGGCAAGTCAAAAGTCTAACGACCCACCTCTGATAGTCCAGAATGGCACCATACATGGCTAGCCAATCTATCCCTAGAATCAAACCATAGCCCATAAAACCAAGCACATATGCGTTGCACTCAAACTCGATGCCCAACACAGATATCCTCAAACCCCGAAAAATCATAGACAGATAAGTCGTCCCCCTAGTGGAGTTTGAGACAATAACGGGATCAGAAAAAATACTAGCACTAAGGTGCAGAGACTCAACCATAGAATCAGATATAAAAGAGTGAGAAGCGCCTGAATAAAAGAGAGTCATAACTAGATGATCGGAAAGAGAAATCAAACCTTCAACAGAAATTTTCCTACCTCTGTCCGGTACACTGGCCTCGAGAACATGCACCTGCCCTCTAGAAGATCCTGCCATCTGGCTTTGTCCTTGTTTCTTCAGGCACTCCCTATAATAGTGTCCGACCTCACCACAGTGAAAGCAAGCATTCTTCCTCTTTCTACAATCTATGATCAAATGACCCAATCTCCCAAAACCATGACATTTCTTCTTGCCTTGAGCTTTGTCGCTTTTTCCGCCCTTCTTTTGTTGTTCTTTCTTGGGCCACACTATCTTGTTTTGTGTCTCATCAGTCTTCGCCTCCATTTTCTCATCCTTTTCATCTTCGTGCATCAATTCCATATGAACCAATCTCTCAAAAGTTGCCCCCATCGGAATGTGAGATAATGCCAATGCTTGAAGGGGCTGACTCAATCCTCTTAAAAACCTCAAAGCTTTCTTGTGCGGGGTATTCACTAGCTTCAGACCAAACCTCGCCAATTGATTGAATTTATTGACATACTCTTTGACAGACATGCTTCCTTGCTTAAGTGCTAGAAACCTCTCCATATGCATACTCTCTTCTGTCTGAGAAAGAAATTTCGTCTCGAACCTCTATTGGAAATCATCCCAAGTTTTTACTGGACGCCCTTCTTGCGTCACTTCCCACTAGAATGTAGCCTCTTTCTTAAGCTGCCATGCAGCCAACTATATCTTTCTGTAGTCATTAACCTCGAAAAGCCCAAATAAGTTCTCCGTATCTTTTAGCCAATTCCGTGCTTCAACAAAGTTCTCAATTCCTCGGAATGGCTTTCCTCCCATAGCACATAAATACTCGCATATCTTAGAGAAATAATCCGCTCGCGGAGGAGAAGGAATGACGGCTGCAGCTGGGGGAGGGGCGTTTGCTTGTCCTCTGGCATGTACTGTAACCTCAAGATATCTATGGAACCAAGCCTACATCTGAACGCCCTCGGGAATATTCGGTTCCCCAGATATGGTGAAAAGAAAACGAAAGGGATTCAAATAGGGAATCGAAAGATACTTTATATGGATTTGGGAAATATGTTTTCCAAACAGACTTCTCTTTTAAAAATAATTTCTTTTTGAAAACAATTTTCAGAACCTTTTATCCGATCTTGTAACCTTCAGCTTTGATACCAAATGTGACATCCCACGTCTGTTAATGTCACTCTTTATCAGAATGCATTAAGTTCCGTGAAGCGTTATAGGTAAACAGAAATAGAACATCACGTGATAGATATAAAACTACAGCGGAAATTTTAAACTTCATTATTTTGCAGAAAACATCGTAATCTCAAAACCAGTTACACCATCAGGCATAAAATATTGAAACTGAGTACATCAAAACAAAACATCCGTATTGCGCTAAAGACCATCAGAGTACAAAAATGTAAAATCATAATCCCTAGTAATAGCCATAATAAAGTAGACAAGTAGTCAAAGCAATACATCAAAGCAGATCCAAATCCAAGCAGAAACAAAAGAGAGAGTCCTAATCGAGCCTGAGCGTTCCCACCCTGAGAACCTGGGGGGGGGGGGGGGAGGAAGAGAAAGAAAAGGAAACAAAATGGGTCAGACATAAATCTGGCAAGTTCGGTGACTTTAGCATATAAAGAAGTAAAAGTATCATGAAAGGCATATAAACTGGATGATAGATGACAGTATCATATAACATGTACAACAGACTGAACATGATAAGCAGAATGCATAGAGTAGGTTAAGCTTCTCAAGTACTTTTCTCGCCACCAATACTAGTATATCAGATATGTAACAGGATTAGGTATCCCCTAATAGAAATAGAAATAGAAGGATAGCAACAGAAACATAATGGTAGTTCTAGGTGTACACTAGTAACCGGTTTTACCCCAAACAGAAATAATCGATGTTACCCCAAACAAAAATACAAGTACCCTACAGAAACATGCAGGGCTAGATGTACACTAATTACTACCTTCCAATCGATCGGCTCCCTGACTCGTGAATACCCTGTGTCGGCCTCACAGTAGGGTGTAGTACTTCATAATGTGGCAACCTACAAAAGGACATAGACCTAATTACTGTGTTACAACGGATTATTTTCCCAAGCAAGTCGGACCCATGCACGCACATGACTCCATTGGAACGCGCCATCAGAATACCTCCACCAAATGAACCTCTTATAATCAGTTCAGTAAGCGTGCCCTGACCCCTGCCTAGTGATGGTCCCCCTTTAATACCAGAATGGGTTACTGACTGATATGGGTCCCACACAACAGATGACATAAGCCACCCCTTAGGCTTGTATCCCCAACTAACTAAGATTTTGACAGGTTCTGCCTAATAGATTAACAGGCCCGCATAACCCAAATAGATAAAACAGGTTAAGTTTACTGGTTCGTATAACCTACCGCCAACGAACCCAGTCAAACATCGCGTACAGACACTTGCATCCATCAAACATAACCTGCCTCAAACATATGTTTACACCTATTGGTTTTCTACCTAAAGGTCGAAGAATCGATCGATTGGATACTCGATAGGATACATACAAATGATAGAAGCAAGTACAAATAAAAGGTTGGAAAAGGAAGTTAAGAACATACCCTTGAAAAGAAAAGGGTAGGAAGCGCGAATCTTGTCCTCAGTTTCCCAAGTTGCATCCTCATTGTATTCTCCCTATTGTACTTTCATTAACTTGACCTCTCAGTTACATAGCTTCTTAGCCTCTGATCCAAGTATATGGTAGGAACTCGTCAAACTTTTGCCTCTCTTTTTACCACTACTTCCACTACATGCTCGACTCAACTACCTCTATCGTATCATGCAGAAATTTCCGCAAATGGGAAACGTGGAACACATCATGAACACCTGCCAACCTCTCTGGTAATCTCACCCTATAGGCCATCTGACTTACCCTCTCTACTATGGGAAATGGCCCTATAAAACCTTTGCGCCAACTTCCTACAGATCCAAAACGAACCACATTCCTCAATAGTGATACTTTGATGAAAACCATGTCTCCTACTTCAAACTCAATGCCTGTCCTGAACTGTCTTCATCCAACTGCGGATAAGATCAATCTTCTCTGAAGTCTTTCTAATCATCTTAAGTCCAAGTAGAAGCCTATCCGTAGACTCCCACCAATAAGTCGGTGATCTACAAGGTCACCCGTATAGTGCCTCGAAGGGTTGCATGCTAATACTAGTCTGATAACTGTTGTTATAGGCGAACTCCACCCATGGAAGGTGCTCCTCCCAAGTCCCTCTAAAGTCTAGGATACACAACCTCAAAAGATCCTCAAGAACTCTATTCACCCTCTCAGTCTGTCCATCGGTCTTAGGGTGATATGCGGTGCTCAAACTTAACTGTGTACCTAATGCCTCTTGCAGGCTTTTCAAGAACTCACTAGTGCATCACGATCACTCACTATGCTAGAAGGTACTCCATGTAGACAGACTATTTCACGAAGATAAACTAATGCCAACCATGCTGTCATTCTCTTGCTCTTAACAGGAATAAAATGAGCGCTCTTAGTAAGCCTGTCTATTATAACTTAGATGCTGGTATTGCCCTTCCTCGATCTAGGCAAACCATCAATGAAATCCATAGATTCTCTCCCACTTCCACTGCGGGACCTCTAAAGGATGAAGCAAACCACCAGGCTTTTTCTGTTCAGCTTTAGCATACTGGCATATTAAACATCGAGCTACGAGTTCTGCTACATCTTTCTTCATCCCAACCCAAAAGAAAACCCTCTTCATATCTCTATACATCTTATCGCCACCCGGATGGATAGTCATCCTAGAGTGATAGGCTTCCTCAAGGGTTGTCTTCAACAAACTCCCAAGTCGGGGAACACAAAGTCTGCCATCTTGTCATAGCCACCCTTTATCATCCACATAATATCTACTAAGGTGACTAGAAGTATCCCCTCTACTGAGCCTATCCAAGATGTCCGCTATATGCGGGTCCTCTCGCTGCGAAGATCCTATCTATTCCATTAAGAGTGGGTCGCACTACAAGAGATGCCAACAAACCAGGTGTAAGATTCGTAGATGGCCTAAAATTGAAGGTCGATATATACTCCAAACTCCGCCTCTTTACGAATAGAGGACTTAATGCCATCCTCTGCCTACTCAATGCGTCGGCCACTATATTACCCTTACCAGGGGTATAAGCAATCTCAAAATCATGGGACGCTAGAAACTCCATCCATCTCTACTGTCTCAAATTGAGATCCTTCTATGAGAATAGATACTTGAGCGACTTATGGTCCTTATATAACTCGAACCTTTCTCCCAAGAGGTAATACCGCCAAGTCTTAAGTGCGAACAATATAACAGCCAACTCCAAATCATGGGTAGGGTAGTTCTTCTCATGAACCTTCAACTGTCTACTACCATAGCATACTACCCTTCCCTCCTGCATCAAAACGACACCGAGCGCCGTACCGCATGCATCAGTATACACCGTGAACACCTTGATCCCATCAGGAAATGTGAAAACTGGGGCTATTCTCAGAGCCCTCTTTAATCTCCGAAAAGAATCCTCACAATAAATATTCCAAGCAAGGGTCAGATTCTTCTTTGTCAGTCTAGTGAATTGGACTGATATCCTTGCGAAGTCCTTAATAAACTTCCTGTAGTAGCTCGCTAAACCAAGAAAACTTCTCACCTCCATTGCATTCTTTGGAACTTTCTAATCTTGGACTGCAATTACTTTCGAGGGATGCACCGCTATCCCATCCTTGGAGACCACATGCCCTAAAAATCTCACCTCCTTTCTCCAAAAATGTCACTTGGAGAATTTTTCCTTAAGCTGGTGTTCTTGGAGAGCCCTCAAAACCTCCCCTAAATGTAGGGCATTCTCTTCCCCGCTCTTCAAGAAAATCAGAATGTCATCCACAAAGACCACAATGAATTTATTCAGAAACTCCCTAAACACCATACTCATCAGATCCATAAAATATGCGGGTGCATTCGTCAACCCAAAAGGCATAACTAGCCACTCGAAGAAGTCATCTGGAGTTCTGAAAGCTGATGAAATCCCATGGCCAAGTCTAACTGCGAGAAAACAGATGCGCCAACAAGCTAGTCAAACAGACCGTCAATCCTCGAGAGTGGGTGCCTATTCTTCTTAGTGAGCCTATTCAACTCCTTGTAATCCACACATAGGTGAAGCGAACCATCCTCCTTAGTTGCAAAGACAACTGGAGTACCCCATTTTGATATACTTCACCTTATAAACCCCTTCCCAAGTAGCTCCCCTACTTGCTTGCTAAGCTCTCTCCTTTCCCTAAGAGTCATGTGGCGCACAGGCAATGTGTCTGGCTTCGCATTATCCACCAAGTATATCCAGAAATCAATCTCACGCCTCGGAGGTAGTCCCCTAATCTCATCAAAAACATTTGGATACCATAGACTACAGGTACAGGTCGCAAATCATCGATACAAGCACCTAGTGATTCTAGGAAACTAAGCATGCAGACCCTCTTGGTTATAGGAAATCTCGAGAGTCCTCTCATGGAAAGTCAAAAGTCTAACGACCCTCCTCTCACAGTCTAGGATTGCACCGTACATGGTTAGCCAATCCATCCCTAAAATCAATCCGTAGCCCATAAAACCAAGCACGTATGCATCGCACTCGAACTCAATGCCCAACACAGATGTCCTCAAACCCCGACATATCGTAGACAGATGAGATGTAACCCTAATGGGGTTTGAGATAATAACGGGATCAGAAACAATATTAGTACAAGGTGCAGAGATTCAACCACATAATCAAGTATAAAAGAATGAGAAGCACCAGAATAAAAAAGTCCTAATTGATTGATCGGAAAGGGAATTCAAACCTTCAACATAAACTTTCCTACCTCTATCCGGTCCGCTAGCCTCGAGAGCAAGCATTACCCTCCAGAAGGTCTTGTACTTTGCCTCTGTCCTTGCTTCTTCATTCGTTCCTTACTATAGTGTCCAGTTTCACCACAACTGTAACTATCATTCTTCCTTTTTCTGCAATCCTTGACCAAATGACCCAAGCCCCCACAACCATGAAATTTCTTCTTATTCTGAGCTTTGTCGTTCTTTCCACCTTTCTTTTGCTGTTCTTTCTTAGGCCACACTTTCTTTTTTTGCGTCTCATCGGTCTTAGCCTCCTTTTTCTCACCCTTACCATCTTTATGCATTAGTGCCATATCAACCAGTCTCTCAAAAGTTGCTCCTATAGGTATGTGAGATAATGCCAATGCTTGAAGAGGTTGATTCAATCCTCTTGCAAACCTTAAAACTTTCTTGTGCGGAGTATTCACCAGCTGCAGATAAAACCTTGCCAATTGATTAACTTATTGACATATTCTTTAACAGACATGCTTCCTTGCTTAACTACCAGAAATCTCTCCATCTGCTTACTCTCTTGTGCCTAAGATTGAAATGGAAGAGAGAATCCTAATAGATCCTGAGCGTTCCCACCCTGAGAACCTGGGGGGAAAAGGAAGAGAAAGAAAAGTAAACAAAACGGATCAGACATAAAGTCCGGCGAGTCCAGTGACTTTTAGCATATAAAGACATTAAAGTATCAAGACAGTAAATAAACTGGATGAGTGATAACTGTGGTATATAACAGGTATAAACAGAATGAACATGATAAACAAAATAAAGTGGATAAACTATGCTTCTCAATTACTTTCTCTGCACCAATACTAGTATACTGGATTAAGTGTTTTCTAATTACTTTACAGAAACAGAATGATCCCAGCAGAAACATAAATGGTAGATTTAGGTGTACTTCTAGTAATGGGTTTTACCCCAAACAAAAATAATAGGTACCCCAACAGAAACAATGGGTGTTACACTAAACAGAAATAATGGGTACATAAACAAGCAGGACTAGATGTACCCTAATTACTATCCCAAGCGACCGGCTTCCTAACAGGTATATACACTATGTCAGCACCATGGTAGGGTGTATTACTTCCTAAAGTGGCAAGCTACAGAAGGACACAGACCTATTTACAAGTGTGATGGCGGCTTATTTTCCCAGGCAGGCCGGATCGATGCATGCACATGACCATGTTGGAACGCGCCATCAGAACACCCCATCCCTGAAGAACCTCTTATAATTAGCTCAGTAAGCGTGCCCTAACCCCTACCTAGTGCGGGATCCCCGTTTAATACCAGAATGGATTACTGACTAATATTGCTCCCACACAATAGATGACAGAAGTCAAAACCCTAAAATTGTGACCCCAGTCAACTAGGATTTCCACAGGTTAAGTCTTACAGCCTAACCCCCTACAAATTCAACAGGTTAAGTTTTCACGGGTTAACAGTGTCTATACAACCCCAACAGATTAACAAGTTTACTTAACCCCAACAGATTAAACATGTTACATAGGTAACATACAGTTTAACTAACATGTTCCACTTAATCTTTGAATTAAGCCTACAAATTTACATGCTCATACACCCCAAATTTCAATCATATTCCACAATATAAGGTATGCCGCAATTTTTAGTCATATTCATAGTTCAGGATATACCCCCAAATTACCATTCCCAATCATTCACAATTAATCCCAATATTTTTTGTACACATATTTCAGTGATATTGGCCTAGGCTCGAAGGTAGCCTAGGCTATAAAAATAAAAATGGAACGAGAGAGGAAGAAGAATAGAAATAGGCATAGAAATAGACATATAGTAATAACTGAATAATAGAATAGGTATATGGAAATTTACATGTCATTATAGCAGATTTGTTTAGATATAAATCAGTTTCTCAATAGGCATAGACTCAGATCCGGTTTATTAACATGTCAAGGTTACTGTTAAATTTTTATATCTAAAAGTAACATGAACTCATAGAGATTGGATCGGAGTAAAAGAAATATCTCTGATGTATGTAGAGGGTGTTGTTGTAGAAGGTAGTCTAATTCAATCCAAGCCGAGGCAACATCTCCTTATCTCCATTGTTTTAGGTGTAGAAAACAATAGAAATGCTGGCATTTATGTAGACTTTTTCCAATGAATCTCGCAAACAAATAAGTCTAGGTTCAGGAAATGAACCTGGCCAGATCTGGGGTGGGTCGACCCCGGGGTCGACCCTAGGGTCGATACACTCTTGAGTGGGTTGACCCCCCGGGGTGTGGGTCGACCCCCAACGGGTCTTAATCCCGTGTTTGTCTCCTGATCCTCGAATTTGAATTATTTTGAAATTATGATTTGGTTTTGTTTATATATATTTCTCTTATATGTATACAAACTTCTAACCTTAATATTTTCTTCATACGATGTCCGTTTTACGCAAACTCAGAGTCTATCTAAACCAGAGTTCCATGACGAACGCAATGGTACAGTCCGATTTACTTTATTCCCAATATTAAATTAAGTATTTTTTAGTTTATTGATGTTCTTTAAAATTACGGGGTGTTACAATTACCTTTGAAAGATATCACATTCAACTTTGAATGCTACATTATCTGATCCGTCGATCACTAATTGATTTATGCAAAGATAATCTTGATGTTAAGCTAAAAGAAGTTGTCTTCTCCACCATCAAACAGATGTATAGTCTAAGAAATACAATATCATACATCCATCCATACAAGTTGTTTAGGATCAGGACAAACCGAAGGTACTCTTTTACTACATCCTATCAGGATAACCTCTATGATTAGTAACAAGGAGTTCTCGCATCATGCAGAACCCAGAACGTAGGGATTGTTGCTAAAAGTATAACCCTACTAGTTAACCAGAGACATCAGCGAGCACCCCTTTCGACTTCGAAGGTCTACGCCTTCAAATCATCTTAATATGTATAAGCAAACCTGCAAATTCAGTTTTCGAATATAAAGTCGGTTCGAAGTGGTTTTAGATCCAGTTCCAATCCAGGTTCCTTGAACTAACACGTTATAAGTTAAAAGGTAATTTAGTGATAGTCGGTTCTTTAACTATCATATCAAAATAGCATTGTTGTGTACATCAACAACACAGGCTCCTTTTAATTAAAACTATTTATTAAAATCATTTCATTGATTCTTAAAAATTGATTCCATATACTTGTCTCAACGGAATAAGCATAATCACAACCCTCTTTTTTTGTTACTTTGAAAACCATAGCCATACACTTATCTCTTTAGAATAACCATATTAGTAAAGCCATATTATTTTCCTCACTTTGGAAAATAATGCTATATACTTAACCGAATGATATAAGTATATTTCGAAATCATATCAACTAGAACAATGTCATAAGTTACATTGTTTGCTAAAGATTACCGTTTTATTTCAATTATAAACTTTGCAGATTAAAGTTTATAATGTCATTTATGAAAATAATAATTTAACTTCCAGCATCTACTTTCGTTTCAAACTTGTATTATCTGTTGGATAAAAATGAAGTCATTCGAGTTCGGGTATTTTATTTGTCTCTCAGACCTTGATTCGACAACATTCTTATCTTCAAGATAAATAGAAGTTCATTAACACTAAACCTGATATTCAGTAAATGTTACAATAGGTTCCATTTACTAATTAATTTAAATATGGTTATAAAACCCTTTATTGCATTTGAAAAACCTCTTTTTAATTACAATCACTTTAACATAATTCAATTATTAAGTAAGCGCTTATTTAAAACCATCACATTAGCTTTTAAATCTCTTTTATAAACCTTGTTTATAAAGCTTGGATTTATTATAAAATCCCTTTATAAAACCCTTTAAAAAATTCAATCAAAAACTCATTTCGAACTAGATATATTTCCTTTAATGAATTCCATTCTAAAAAGGTAATCACTTAATTGTTATTAATTAAAATAATAATTAACTTTAACATTAACTAAAGTAAAAGTAGTTTACTTAGTTATTAACTAAAAGTAAAATAGTTATTCCTTTTTAAAAAGTTATTAAAATAATAACTAACTTTATTAATGATTATCAACTTAATAGTTATCTTTGAACAAAAATAAATAGGTGATTAATCAACATGTTAAGAAATCTTATTAAGTTTAAACAACTGTTCGTTAAACCTATTTCTATTTGGTTAAATGAAAATAAATTAATTTAATATCCAATTCCAATTAAAATAGTTGACTTAGTCAACATGAAAACATAGTTAACTGATTTCAATTAATCATTACCTTTTAAATTAATTAATAGCATATTTCATTTAATAAAATCACACTAAATTATTTCTTTGAAAAAAATTATCTCAGACTATTAACCCTTAGGTTAATATCTGACTTACTTGCATATAAAACTTATTTAAAACACAGGAATTTGCAATATAAATCATTTAATAATTACTTTACAAAACCAATTATAAATATTGATTGATTTATAAAACTTTTATTTATATAAATTATATAAAATAAAATTTAAAACCTTGCTTCAGTTATAAAAATAAAATTTATAACTTCTACCTAGTCAATTCGCCTAACGGCGAATCAACTTCTTAATAAGATGGATTTCAGGCGATTTGCTGCCAACCACTTAATCAATACTACTTATTAATTAATGACACATCAATGTTGAATTTAATTTAATAACCATCATCCAAATCAGATTTTAATGTTACTTATGTTAGACAGTTCATATGTGTATAATATGAAAGCAAGTAACATTCAAAACATCCGAGGAATCCTATTGGATTCCTCCAACCTGTCCCCCGCACCACAACTCATATATCAGTCTATATATGAACATAAATCCGATAATCTTATTTTATTCATTTGAGATGAATCTTTTGCTTAGAAGCAGGTAATGTCAAAGGCCATCCATTCAGAGATGGTAATGCGCGCGCGTGTGTGTGTATATATATATCAACAGTCACCAACAAAGCAATAATCATCCAAAGCATCCAACACATAATTTATACTAATAATAGTGAATATTATTATATGAAATAACAACATTAATAGTATTCGATAAAGTGTGAGAGCCAACTCATGATCCATTCTTATTCGATGATTTCATGTCGGTTTATATAATTCTAAACAAGCGTTTGAAATTACATAAAAATCCAAGCTATTCAAAATTTATCCAAACTACTTTGTATGTGTATTAATCGCAAATACAATCCCAACACAAATTGTTTTGCCTTAATCTTCACAAATCTTCTTCTCCACTTTAAAACATACGAGCTTGCTACCTCTGGTAACCCACTATGGTCATGACTTTCAACTACCACCCTCGCCGAATTTCTTGACGAAACCCAAAACCCACAGCATCAATCACCTCCACATCAAAATCTCCACCACCCCATCACCTTCATGACCAACTCGCACAACCCCTATAAAACACAACCCTCTCCTCCACCGTACACTGCATGTAGCTTGGTCGTCACCTTTTGGGTTGAAATCCATCCAAAAGTGAATGCAAGATGCTAATCAATGTGCAAAGCTCAAATTCAAACTCCAAATCACTTCCAATTGCCTCGAATTCCATATAAATCGAACTCTAGTTCGATTACAACCTATGGAAAACACGTTGCACCACCTCAAACAGTGATAAAAACACGCGATACCACAATCAACTCGAAGGTCTCCTCAAAAGAAACTCAAAGGAACAAACTTTCTATTTTTACGATTTTTGTTTGAATTATTTTTGAATTTTGAAACTCACGTTTTAATTTTATTAAGAAGAGGGTGGCAGCTCATAATTTTCACAGAGAAGATGAGAAAAGTGAGGGAATAGGTTAGAAGTTAGGATAATCAGTAGGTTAGGTTTTTAATATATTATATTCACATGTTTTATCGCTCACCGTTTAAAATCTCGCATGACAACATACTAAACCCTATGGCTATGAAATTTGAAATCTTGCAATAGTTTAACATTCTGGATCCGATGAAATTGGTTTCGTCGAATTTCGTGGTTGTTCGCATAAACACTATTTTAAATTTCAAACTGTTAATCGATACACATTTATACCACGCACGATCACACAATAACTCCAATTGACACGAAATTGAAAATTTTACAATAATTAACCATTACAAATTTTATAAAATTGGTTTTGTTGAAATCTGAGATCATTTGGAAAAATGACTATGTTCTTGTTTTAAATCAAATCGATTAATAATAATTCGATTTCCAAACATTCAAACTTAATGAAAATAATTTCTTATTATCATTTTAATACAATAGAATTTTACATAGCTTCAAATTAACTTAACTTGATTTTTAAATTCAAGGTTTTCATTTTTAAGTTAATTTAGCATTCAGTTCCTTAAATAAATTTCAAGTCGTTAAATTTTAAAATTAATCATTTTAAATATTTAAATTTATTAAATATTTCTATATGAAAATTTTGGGTAACTACATTCTTCCCCCTTAAATGAATTTCGTCCCTGAAATCACTAGTTAAGAAGATTGTTATAAATCAATTAATTTTACTTCAAAAACATTCCATATTAAAATTTGTTAAATTTTTCTAACATCTGAAATTTTTGGAAATCTCGGCAGCACCTCCCTTGCGCGACTCGATCCGAAAAATCCTAAATACCTAGTAGGGATGAAATCAAATCCAAAAGGAAAACAAAAGCCAAGCGGCTACCCATATCAGGGACATAAAATCACCTAAACAAGTCATAACGTAAACATGTACCTATTTGTCGGGCAATTAAACTATTATTTATGAAACCAAAAAATATAAGCAAATTAACAAGCCTTTGTCTCCTTATACCTATATATACTTACATAACCCAAAAAGAGAGTTAAACAAATAAACAAGTAATATAATAACAACCAATATACTCATAAACAAACATATCCATCAAATGCAACCATCAAACATGATGCAACTGGCAATAATGATGCAAATCAGCAAACAACACATACGTAACATAGCGTTACATGAATCACAATAAATCAACACACATCATCATCATATAGCATTATAAACACTAAAAATCTACTCATAATATAAATTTTATCATCACACGAGGATGATAAACAACCTGTTAAGCGTCTCCATCCGCTCAACAACCTCAGGTTATTACTTAATCGATTATTCATGCTCCTTTAAAATTCCAAGCAGGTATATTTTATTAATGGAAATCCAAATTTTATTCACATAAAATTCTTCCATTCTATTAAATAAATCGTTATAGTTTATAAACTACCACACCGCGATTTTTTTTTGAAAATGTGATTTTGACATAACTCAAAATCTACAAGATAAAATCTTGATTTTTCTCTTCCATTAAGAACTATAATCCAATAATTCTGGAAGATTCTTGTTTTAACTATATTGGATCTTATATCCTTATTCATATTTCAAGTCGTAAAATTACAAACTACCATTGCACAATGAGATCGTTTTTACCAAATTTCATTTATACGTTCAACTTCGTTTAATTAATAAATTATAACCATATTCATTTAAGTTTTTAATATAAACTACGTTGGGTTTTCAAATCTTACTCGAAAATTTCAACTATCCAAAATCGTCGAATATTCCATTACAAACCTACGAATCATCACATCAAGTTATATGCACAATCAAATAACTTTAATACTTATAATATAAATACAACCATATTATAATTTGGTTGAGAATTTTGGACTCAAACTCCAAATCATAAATTCTAGATTCAAAACTAACTTTTTTTTTAATCCAACAATTTATCTATGGTAGCAAGTCTTACTTAGAAAATCGAAAATAAACACCATTGATGTCGCAATCATCAGTGAAATTATTTTCCGGCGATATGAACAAGGTCTATGTTTTTTTTAAAAAAATCTTTAAAATCCATTTATATACATAAACACATTTAAATAATCATACTATTCATTTTTGAAAAACCATTTTCAAAACTCATCGGAAATTCAGATCCTTCCATTCTCAACTTAAATCCATTTCCTATTTATAAACCTCATTTATAAATTTCACTTATATACTTCTAGTTATACATAAAATTGCTCTATATAGGTTCATCATGGTTTAATTACATATTAAACATTTTACTTAGGTTAAATTCTTATCCAACCCATGCGAAAGAGTGATAAGATTTTTCTTATCCAGACAAGTAGCTAATATCCATAAACTGCTCGGGCACACTACCAATCAATCAACAATAGTCAGTGCTCAAAAGTGAGCACGACTTAACACTAAATTATAATAATAGAATATTATCGTTTTCAATCAAACAAATCATCCATAAAACTATATTCGGTTTGAAAATCCATAAAACTATATTCGATTTGCCTCGTTCTAGTGTTTAGAAATCCCAATCAACAATGCTATGAAAGGTAAAAATGTAGTCTTTAGCCTCACCAACCAGTAATGACTAAAACATGGATATGCTTTAGGGCTAAGTGGGTAGAACTCAAGTAAGGTATTGTCGCCACCCAACCTAGATCGGATGACCCTTTGATTATTGTAGGTTGTGGTTGGTTGCTAATCAAAATCAAGGGGTGAAATATTCAGTACAATTTGGAGTAGAGTTGTAAATGGATATCCGAAAAATCCGAAATCCATGCACATGCGGATTCATAAAGTAGATAAATATCTGATATCCGAAAAAGCAGACGTGGATGTGGATACGAAGACATCTGCATCCAAAAATTATCCGGCGATTTTTTATATCAAAATCGTAGGTTATTTTATAAGTATTTTAGCACAATAAATGATATAAATTTGTTGTTTATTAACTTAATAATTTATATTTTATACATTTAATGCATATTAACTGCTCAAAACTATTTATTATCATTATACTTATTGATTTTGTACATTTTAATAGACTAGGTCATTGACAAAAAATCATATTGAATCCCAAATTTCGATTTACTTTTCTTGATATATCGATTGTTAGCGGATAGAATAATTATACGATATTTATTCATATCTGTGGATGTGGATACGAATACGACATTTTCTGTATCCCAAATTATCCGTTGACAACCCTAATCCAGAGAGGGGTTGGTCGGTCCTAATCCAAATGGAGTCCTTGTGAGGCTCTCCAGTACGTTTGTCTAGAGGTGTACTGATCGAAAGGTAGTCCTTCACCTTGTTATTATTAAAATCCAAACTCTAGTATGAGCCTATTATGATTTTAATTGTATATCTAGTATGCTAGGATTTAATTAATGCAAATTGGTGATAAGTATTTGTAGTTGGACCCAATTATAATATCATGGGATTTGCTATATACATTTTGGTTATCGTAAGAAAAAAAATACTTTCTATGTTTTTTAACAAAATGGGAAATATAATATAACAAAAGGGAGAATCTAGCCATTCTCCAACGGCTCACAAAAACAGTGTCTGTAGAAATAGCTACAGAAAATGTGCACACACATAACTAATAGATACATAACAATAAACAGCTCAATAAAACAAATAAAAGACGTCCAACAACAAAAGGATAACAAGAACATGGGCGAGGCATACGATTACTTAGAAGATAGAACCCAAAGACAAAGGTGATGTCGTAGTCTCCACAGCTCAACAAAAGATGGATAATGAGCTAGAACAACGGACATGCCCTCCTAATAAGACCACAGGCATAGGCTGGAATCTCTAACCTATCGCTCCAGAAGCTCCGAAATCTCCAGCTCTACAAGCTCTATCCTATCCCGCTGTAAGGCAGCTCCTCCCGCCATAATGAATCCTAGGACCAGTTGAAACCCAAAAACCTAAAAATCCAGGCCCTGTGGTACTAGAAAAAAACATAAGATAAAAAACGGGGAAGTGTGGAGTATGTGTAGACAACAAGGATGAGCCCGCATACAAAGGAATCCACCAATTCCCACCCTGAGAATAGTTGGTACCAATGTAACACCAAATGTACTTGCCAATCGCCTTGGGAGGGAGCCAATGACTCCCTTTAAAGGCCTACCCCATTACGCAAGAAAAACATCATTCCTTTCCCTTTGGATGATGGTAAGAGGATCCATCGGCACATCCTCAAATATGGTTTTATTTCGCGAGCACTAGATATACTAGCAGATAAGACAAGGGATCAGATAAAAGAGAATCGAGCGAATAGATTTACTTGAGATGCTGGTCCCTTAGATTCTCGATAAATCCGTAAGAGAAGTGGCATTAATCGGCAACCAACCAAGTTGCTGAAGTAATTCCAGAGTGAATTGGCACAGGAGCCAAGGAAAAACAAATAAGCAGTGGACTACAAGAAACTAGAACTGTAGCTTCTACAGTGGAAAAAAATTGGGATGTCGATCCTTTGGAGGATCTCATCTATTGGTAACCCATCATGTTGGGTTTTTCACATAAACAAAGAGGCCTTTTGGGGAAGTCATACATCCAAGATGAGAGATAATAAAAGTAGGTGTGGAGCAGGAGTCCTCGCCGAACTCCATGCCGCCTTAATCAAGAAGGGACTTTCCTCCCTAACGGTTCCACCACCATGTGAATCCGACAAGCCCTTCATAGATTGCATCCGTTTCCACGTCTCACTAGCGTAGGACGAGACACCAGAGTAATTTATGCTCGAAAGCCTGTGGTACTTAGCGTGGAGGAACGTCGCCCAAAGGGAGTCGATCACTCCAAACCTCACCTTTAACTTGCAAGAAAAGGTAGTACAAATGTATTTTGGGTTATGGAGGCCCAGACTTCCTCGCTCTTAGGACGACAAATGATGTTCCACTAAACCCACTGGTGACGATTCATGTTGTCCATGTTTTTCCGGAAAAAGGACGACACCAAAGAAAGGTAAGAACGGAAGAAGGAAGAAGTGGGAGTTATAGCAACAAAGACATGAGATCCTATAGAGTCTAGAACAGACTTTATGAAAACAAGTCTACATGCTTGAGAAAGAAGAGTCGCATTCCAATTAACGATCTTACCCCTGGCTTTGTCAGTCAGGGGATCGAAAATAGCTTTAAGTTTCCTTCCTCAGTATAGTACAATACTGAGATAAGGTAAGGGAGGCAGCCTTGAAACCAGTGAAGGTATCAATCTAAGAAGATCTAATCGAAGATAGATCTTTCATGGGAATGAGCCAACTTTTAGCAGACTTAACGAGTTGCCCAGAGAGTACTGCTTAATAAGGCTAATAAGGAGGTGGATAGAGAGACGATTACCATTAGTGAAAATTATGATGTTGTCAGCGAAAGATAAGGAGGAAATAAGAGGAAAGCCCCTAGGAATGCAAAATCTGTCAAGCTATCGTGAGTGAATGCAAACCACGAATGAAAGCCTCGGCAGCAATCAAAAACAAAGAAAGGGAGAGGGGTCTCCTTGACGCTGACCCCTGCCCGCCTTGAAATAACCGTTGGTCGATCCGTTAATGAGAACGGAAAACCAGTGGTTGGAGATAACTCTCCAAATAAGATCGATAAGGGGTTCTGGAAAACTGAAAGACCTCATAACCTTGATGACGAAAAACCAGGACATGTGGTCGTAGGTCTTAGCCACATCCAACTTAACGACCACATTAGAACCTCGGACCTTCAGATCGATATGAGAAACCAACTCTTGGGTTAAAAGGACGTTATCAGTGATCAAGTGTCCTTTTACAAACCCAGCCTGAGAGGAAGAAATAATATGCTCGATAAACGGGGTGAGTCTAGAGACTAGGATTGTAAAGATAACCTTATTAGAAAAGTAGCACAAGTTAATCGAGCGAAAATCCCCGCACTGAAAATCCGCGCAAATGCAAGGATTTTCGCACTTGGGAATAAGAACTAAATTGTTGGAAGTCCAACCCATAGGAAGATCTTCTCCAGAAAAGAAAAACTGAATGGCAAGACAAAAGTTTGCCTAAATAATCGGCCAGAAACTCTGGTAAAAGACTGCAATGAAACCGTCAAGCCCACTCACATTGTCCTTACTAAGAAAATACACAACCACATATTCCCTCTAAGGAAGGAGGTTCGGCAAGATCAGAGCTATCCGAAGGAAGGACTAATCTAGGAACGAAAGCGAGCAGGGTCGGATCGTAGACTGACACTGATGGAGAACTAAGAAAATCTTGGAAATGGGACAAAATAGTATTTTTGACTTCATCCGGCGTGAAGCCATAGATAGATCAGGATGCTAGATTTGATGGATCTTAACAAGATTATTCTTCTTACGGATAGAGCAATGGAAAAATTTGGAGTTCGTATCACCTTCAATAATCCACTTGATCCTCGCCTTCTGGCGAAAATAGTCATGCTCAATATGAAGCTCTGACGAGAAGGCCAGTTTGGCAATCGACCAAGCCTCCTTGTTAGCAACAGAGAGATTCACATCAAAAGATGTTTATGCTAGGTAAGAGTTTCTTCAGCCGCCCGAATGCGTTTGAAGATATTCTTGAAAACAAGAACACTCCACGCCTTAAGGCAAGCCTTAAGACACTTCAGCTTACGTGAAAACACAACATATGGGGATCTGTGAAGACCCGCAACTTCCCCGTAAAGGAAAGCGTCGGATAGTTCGAGAACAAGCCACAACAGAACGCATACAGAAGAACATTTCATCGTATATTACAACAATGCATCAGATTACAAGAATATACAGAGTAAAAATGAATATTACACAGAAATATCAGAGATTTAAATTACATTTAAATACATAGCAGCGGAAAATAATACAATACACAACTAGAATGAGATATACGGATACAAAGCTTTCCGGATATCGTTCCAGCTGTAAACCAGGATCCTGTGAATATAAATCTGCAAAACCAAAACTACTAGCTGCCCGTGTCAAAAATAGGGGCACCCAGAGTTTAGGTTAAAACAATAAACTCCAGGTCAGTCATGTGACTGGTGTGAGAACTAAAACAGTTATTAATCTTTATTTTCAAAAGTAAATCAAGGGACCACGCCGTATAACACGGAACGGGTTTCCTCCCAGGAATACCAGTGCATAAAACAAACAGCGCAATGCTAAATAAAGAAAAATGAAGCTGTTATAAGACCCAGGTCCCATCACACAATGCAACGCAGCCGAGGATAGGGTTTTCCCTTATAACAGCCAAAGAATGCTTGATACGTTTAAAACAAATCATTTGATACTATTATAAGTGCATAGTGTATAAAACAACTTCAAATCATAAGTATCAATCATAGGCGGCATGGGTACCATATATCATGTCGCCATATATAGGTTTACAAATAAAACCGCAAATGTCACGTATTTGGAAATTGGGTTTCCATCTATGAACCGAGGCTAGGGGCAAGATCCTCAACCGATTCGAGACGCTCTAGCCCGTGTCTCAGGCAAGTACTCCGTCAAGCCTTTGGATCTTCAGGGCCGGTCCACCGATGTGGATTAAAATGCCTGAACACTACGTTTCCCCACCCTTTGGGGTGTCAATGAGCCAACAAATGACTCCATCGGTTCGAGAACGACCGATCAATCCGAGGCGCCTCGCAACAGCAACAACCACATAAGTCAAACTCGTCAGGGCGTGTAAAACCACTGACGCCACTTCTAGCTAGAAAGAAACGCAAGTCCTCCCTGAGGTCCGTCTCCCGTTTTGGTTCATACCTGGTGTGAAACACGCGAGGTAAACGTTACACAAAGCTACGCCACAAAGGCCGTGCTTTGATCATCACCACAAGACTTTGCTTTTCAACAGAAGCCTTGATCATTTGCATCTTAGCATGCCACACAGGCAAACCATCCTATGCAACCGATATCAGTCACACAGAATGAAATCCGATGTCAGACACACAGTCCATTTACAAGTCCGTTCTGGGTCTGAACGAAACCGGAGGCACCTAGTACCCCGCATATCCATCGATCTCCAAGTACGTCTGGACGATCACTAACTGTTTCCATCTTCTTGGGTGTACAGCCCAATCAAGATCATCAGTTATCACCCAAACGACGTGAAGACTTCCGGTCTTCGACCATCGTCTTCGACTTATCGTCGTATCAGTTATTCAGAATGGGATAAACCCGGTCTTTCCGAATAACTCGCGTATATTTTAAGTAAGTGTTACACAAACACAACATACGCCTCATTCCAATTCATTAGTCACTAACCGTAAATTAATCAAGAGAATAATTCCCCAAATATTAACCCCGAAGGCCGAAACCAACATCAGATCAATATCCAGAAAATCATTCTACTTAGCTAACCGACAGTTAGTTTCTAAATTTCACGTTCAAATCTAATTAAAGATTTAACTATCGCCTGGAGCAAAACTGGTGATACTCCATTCTCGATCTTTTCAATCTAATTAAAGATTCATTAAAACTCCACTTAGTTTTAATCTGTGACTGGGTTAAAGAATCAGTGTCATTTAAAACACGGTTCACGATAAACCCAAAGTCACATCCCATCAATTATCGGGTTAAAGAACAAGTGTTATTTAAAACGCTGTTCACGATAATCCCAAAAATCAATATCCATTCAATTCCAATTAAATATTATTTAATTGGTACACTTCATTAAATCTAAATAAAAAGATTTAATCTTTTCTCAACTGGGTTCAAGAACAGTGTTAGTGAAGACACCATTCACGACAAACCCAAATCACATTCATTAATTATCGGGTTAAAGAACAAGTGTTATTTAAAACACTGTTCACGATAAACCCAAAAATCAATATCAATTCAATTCCAATTAAATATTATTTAATTGGTACACTTCATTAAATCTAAATAAAAAGATTTAATCTTTTCTCAACTGGGTTCAAGAACAGTGTTAGTGAAGACACCATTCACGACAAACCCAAATCCCATTTGATATTCGATATAAGGCTCTGAATAGAAAATATATCGGCTTATATTCAATATCAAATTCTACGATTAACAAATGTCGTATTGGAAATAACGATATAAATATATATCTTTCAAATTTCCGTAACAACATCCGTATAATCACAAATTCCAACATCGAAATATTCCGAAGACAATTTCGATTCAAATCCACTCCAATGCAATCATTGGAAATTTTGGTTATTTTCAAAACCCCTTTCAAATTCAATTTATTTATTTAAAAATAAATAGAATTATAATTCTAGTTCAAAACTAGTTCATTTCGATAAAAATCTATTTTTATCTTTTCAAATAGGGAGTTTTTCATCCCAATTCTTTCTAAATCATTTCTTATGATTTTACACAAATTATTACTATTTTTAATAATTTTATCAAGGCTCGTACAGTCGATTTCCATCAATGGCCATCGAACTGCACTTAAAGCGACCTTTTTCGAATTTGATTTGGACGTATCTCCAAATCCAACCGTTAGATTTCAAATTTCTAACCTTCGTTAGAAAGCTCTTTTCGATACGAACCCAACGGTTCCGGTTTTAGGAGAATCCGACGGTCGGATCTCCCGTAATGTCCGTTTGAAATAAATGGTCGAAATTCGCGAACGGCCGCGGCGCGGCGCGTTCTATTCAGGCCATTATATTATATATATATAATATATATAATATATATTTCGTCGATTTCTATTTAAAACGAATTATATAAATAGTTTTAAATTCGTTTCAAATTCTATTTCAACTTCTATTTCAATTCAAAGCAAAATTGAATTCTTCTTTATAAATTCGTTTTAAAATTCATTTCTATTCAATTCGAATTTCAATTCAATTTGAATTCATTTCAATTCGCTTTCAATTCCATTTGAATTCGTTTTCAATTCAATTCATTTCGAAATCGTTTTCAATTCAATTCATTTCGAAATCGTTTTCAATTCAATTCATTTCGAAATCGCTTTCAATTCAATTCATTTCGAAATCGTTTTCAATTCAATTCATTTCGAAATCGTTTTCAATTCAATTCATTTCGAAATCGTTTTCAATTCAATTTGAATTCGTTTTCAATTCAATTCATTTCGAAATCGTTTTCAATTCTATTCATTTCGAAATCGTTTTCAATTCTATTCATTTCGAAATCGTTTTCAATTCAATTTGAATTCGTTTTCAATTCAATTTGAATTCGTTTTCAATTCAATTCATTTCGAAATCGTTTTCAATTCTATTCATTTCGAAATCGTTTTCAATTCAATTTGAATTCGTTTTCAATTCAATTTGAATTCGTTTTCAATTCAATTCATTTCAAAATATTCGATTTCAAAATTACTTTTCAATATTCATTTCAAAATGAATAAAATCGATAAAAATATCGTTCACGTCAAAATGGCGCATCTAATCAACACGGCTTCATATATTTCCATTTTCAAATATTCTATTTCAAATATTTCTATTATTAAAATATTTCGTTCAACACATGACCAATCTCAAGGGATGAGTACTGTCAACACATGAACCTTTATTTTATAATATTCTTTATTTTTCAAACTGGAATGAGGCCCAATCAATTACCATATAAAGTTAATTACATGGATTTTCATACAACACCTGTATATAATAGCATTGAAAAATAATCAACCATATGAATTTCTATTCAGTCCATTCTTTATATAAAATGATAATTTTATTTTTCTAACATATTTTAGAAAATTTCGGCGGCATAACGGCACGATACTAGAAACGGGACGAGGCCTAGCCTTATCCCCGGTCTAGTGAAGGCCCACGCCATTCACTCATCAATCAAATCAATTTCATTTTGCAAACCACAAAATTTGGAGTAAGGGTCTAACCTAGCCTTACTTCTTCGCCTTATAACGGCGCACGTCTAATCCTAACCAATTTATCGATTCGATTATTCACACCACAAACCACATTCAAACCAATATCGCAATCAATAACCAAACAGCCAAACAAACAAGTCCATGGTCTGTGGACGATTTTGTCGGGTGCTACTAAGCACCTTCTGCATCCTAGTATATATATATATAACTAGAAAAGTAGAATTTGAGTGAGAAGTTCTCACCTATAGCTATCCTAGCTCCACGGCTCTTCTTTTGCAGAAGTCTTCGTCGTTTCGCCTTTTTGTCACCTTCGTTGCTGCTTTCACTACATACGTAAAAATCACATTTTTACTTCGCTATTCAATATTCATAAAAATCGAATTTTTACTATGTTATTCAATATATAAAAATCACATTTTATTTCGAAGTTCAATATATAAAAATCGAATTTTTCTTTCGAAGTTCAATATATAAAAATCGAATTTTTCTTTCGAAGTTCAATATATAAAAATCGAATTTTTTATTTCAAAGTTCAATACTTAAAAATCGAATTTTTTATTTCAACTTTCAATATATAAAAATCGAATTTTTAGTTCGAAGTTCAATATATAAAAATCGAATTTTTAGTTCGAAGTTCAATATATAAAAATCGAATTTTTAGTTCGAAGTTCAATATATAAAAATCGAATTTTTAGTTCATCTATATAGTAAAGACTATATTTTTTTAATTCTTTTAAAAATATAAAGATCGTATTTTTATTACTTTAAAAATATAAAAATCATATTTTTATTTCTTCTACTAAATAAAAATCAGTTTTAAAGTGCTTTAAAAATTCAGTTTATAAAACTTTTTCAAATTCAGCTTTTATTTCTTTTTTTTTTAAAATCAGTTTTTGATCATTTTTTTTTAAAATCTCTTCTTTAACATTTTTAAAAGTCTGTTTTTTTAATCATTAAACAAAAATTCTGGTTTTAACATTAAACAAAAATCTGGTTTTAACATTAAACAAAAATCTGCAGATAAATTAAAAATAAAAAATAAATAATAAAAAAAAAGGGATGGAAGCTTACAGCGAAGGGGGTGAAGAAGAGGGATCGGAGGGGGGGGGGTTCTCATCGATCGGCGGAGCTCGAAGTGGGGCGGCGGCTTCGATTGTCGGGGCGGCGGCTTCGATTGTCGGGGCGGCGGCTTCGATTGTCGGGGCGGCGGGTTTCTCGAATGAAGGAGGAGAAGACGGAGGGACTGGGGAAGAAGAGGATCGGGGGGAGTAGAACGGCGGCAGCGCCGTTGGCGGTGCAGAGGCGGAGGCGGTCTGAACGGGGGGGGGCGATCGCGATTTACTGCTAGGGTTTTTTTTTTTTTTTTTTTTTTCTTTTTTCTATTTTCTGATAATTGAAACGGGGGGGGGGCCAAGCAGAAGAATAAAAGGGAGGGAGGGAAATTAAAAAATCTATATATATATATTTTTTTATTATTATTTAATTTTGCAAATATGTTGACCTTTACATACAACCTCGAAACGAGGCCCACCGCCTGTCGCCCATAGCGTTTCACCCCCATTCCGAACACAATGGGATATGTATCGTCAGCTGATTCGGCTGTTACAATCAGCTTCCGTTAAATTTACATTTAAATCACTATATTGAATTTTAAACGTACCTTTCTAATTACCGGGGTCACATACTAACTAGAAAAATTCCAGAAAAATATTTTCTAGCTTCGTATTGACGATACGGTCCTAACAAAACTAGTTTCGTCGAATTCTGAGACCGTTTGAAAAATGGCCAATTTCCAGTCGATTAAAATCAACTGAAACTGGTCAAACGCGTTTTCTTTTGCCACGCTCACTTATTGATTCGAAAAATTATGAAATTTGAAACCTAACAATAACTTTACATCACGGACCCAACAAAACTGGTTTCGTCGAAATCCGAGGTCGTTTGCAAAATATCCATTTTTAAGGGCCTTATATATATATAAAAATATATATAAATCCCACAGCGACTATTTCTAATTTTAAACTGGACATATCTTATCATTTCTAAGATGAAATCTCAGTTTGTCAACTTCGTTACAAAGATATAGTTATACAGATTCAAATATTTCTGGTTTCGTTCAATTCTGACTTATAACGAATTCTGTATATTCATTTGAAATTAAAAATCGAATTTTCGAACTACCGCGCCATTTTCAATTCCTTTTTTAATTATATATAATTATTTATATTCTAACGACGACGCGTATAATATATACGTTCGAATTATATTCAAAATAAATTTCTCGTCGATATTATTTAAAATAATTCATTTTAAATAATCAAAATTCACTAAAATGGCCAAAATAAAATTTTCAAACTGGCCCAGATTTTCCGGGTTGTTACAATCTCCCCAACTTAAAACTTTTCGTCCCCGAAAAGGAACAAAGTCGAAAGTTGTTTAACAATTCAACTCAACTTCCATTGTTTCGATTACGGCTTAAGTTCTTCAACTTTTCAGTTTCTAAGAACTTTTCAAAGATTTCAAAAATTTGGCTAACACCCTAAATTTTCGAAAAATTTCGCCATAACCTCCCCTGCAATGGGAGCATCGGGGAATTTCAAATAGCTTCCCCGGTCCTTCAGATCTCAAAAAGAAAAAGAAAAAGCCAAGCGGCTAGCCAATAGGCTCACAAAATCATCATCACCCAAACAAAACAGGAAATTATGTAGTAAACATGTACCTATTTGTCGGGCAAACAAATTTTATTCTCTGCTCTAGCCTCCTTGCTATGACCTGTTCAATGATATATATGTATATGCAAGCAAATGCGACCAATTTTCAATACAGTTCAATATTTGATTTAATTAGGCTAAATGGCTAAAAATTATCAAACAAATAAACATACAACACAAACATCAATCAATTAGTGAATTAGAGTTTCAAATTCATAATTTTGATACATATACAAAAATCAGATTTTTGATGCCAAATCACAACAATAAGCCCTATCAAATTTTGGTTCTCACACCAGTCAATAGGAAATATATGGATATCACACCTTCAACACTCGAATACTAATTCTGATGATGTAGCTACAATCGTCAGAATCATCCTCGGGCGACTAGAGTGTAATTCTATATCTATCCAGTATATTAAAATTTCGAATGGACGCTAGCTAGGCGCATACGCAAAATCTTTATATATTGGACTGTCCTAATCAATATAAATAAATAATCGAATACGATTAAGTGATTTAAATTTTCAAAACAAAATTGGTTTTCATTTTCAAAATATACTCTTCACACTCGTTCTAGGATACTACTGATCCCATCTCTAACGAGTCATTCTAATTGGATATTTCTAATCCAATATCTGATGAATTCTTTCGTACGGTTCTAATGTGTCTTGTTCTCTGAGCTTTGTAAACCAAAGCTCTGATACCAAATGTGAAGACCCGCAACTTCCCCGTAAAGGAAAGCGTCGGATAGTTCGAGAACAAGCCACAACAGAACGCATACAGAAGAACATTTCATCGTATATTACAACAATGCATCAGATTACAAGAATATACAGAGTAAAAATGAATATTACACAGAAATATCAGAGATTTAAATTACATTTAAATACATAGCAGCGGAAAATAATACAATACACAACTAGAATGAGATATACGGATACAAAGCTTTCCGGATATCGTTCCAGCTGTAAACCAGGATCCTGTGAATATAAATCTGCAAAACCAAAACTACTAGCTGCCCGTGTCAAAAATAGGGGCACCCAGAGTTTAGGTTAAAACAATAAACTCCAGGTCAGTCATGTGACTGGTGTGAGAACTAAAACAGTTATTAATCTTTATTTTCAAAAGTAAATCAAGGGACCACGCCGTATAACACGGAACGGGTTTCCTCCCAGGAATACCAGTGCATAAAACAAACAGCGCAATGCTAAATAAAGAAAAATGAAGCTGTTATAAGACCCAGGTCCCATCACACAATGCAACGCAGCCGAGGATAGGGTTTTCCCTTATAACAGCCAAAGAATGCTTGATACGTTTAAAACAAATCATTTGATACTATTATAAGTGCATAGTGTATAAAACAACTTCAAATCATAAGTATCAATCATAGGCGGCATGGGTACCATATATCATGTCGCCATATATAGGTTTACAAATAAAACCGCAAATGTCACGTATTTGGAAATTGGGTTTCCATCTATGAACCGAGGCTAGGGGCAAGATCCTCAACCGATTCGAGACGCTCTAGCCCGTGTCTCAGGCAAGTACTCCGTCAAGCCTTTGGATCTTCAGGGCCGGTCCACCGATGTGGATTAAAATGCCTGAACACTACGTTTCCCCACCCTTTGGGGTGTCAATGAGCCAACAAATGACTCCATCGGTTCGAGAACGACCGATCAATCCGAGGCGCCTCGCAACAGCAACAACCACATAAGTCAAACTCGTCAGGGCGTGTAAAACCACTGACGCCACTTCTAGCTAGAAAGAAACGCAAGTCCTCCCTGAGGTCCGTCTCCCGTTTTGGTTCATACCTGGTGTGAAACACGCGAGGTAAACGTTACACAAAGCTACGCCACAAAGGCCGTGCTTTGATCATCACCACAAGACTTTGCTTTTCAACAGAAGCCTTGATCATTTGCATCTTAGCATGCCACACAGGCAAACCATCCTATGCAACCGATATCAGTCACACAGAATGAAATCCAATGTCAGACACACAGTCCATTTACAAGTCCGTTCTGGGTCTGAACGAAACCGGAGGCACCTAGTACCCCGCATATCCATCGATCTCCAAGTACGTCTGGACGATCACTAACTGTTTCCATCTTCTTGGGTGTACAGCCCAATCAAGATCATCAGTTATCACCCAAACGACGTGAAGACTTCCGGTCTTCGACCATCGTCTTCGACTTATCGTCGTATCAGTTATTCAGAATGGGATAAACCCGGTCTTTCCGAATAACTCGCGTATATTTTAAGTAAGTGTTACACAAACACAACATACGCCTCATTCCAATTCATTAGTCACTAACCGTAAATTAATCAAGAGAATAATTCCCCAAATATTAACCCCGAAGGCCGAAACCAACATCAGATCAATATCCAGAAAATCATTCTACTTAGCTAACCGACAGTTAGTTTCTAAATTTCACGTTCAAATCTAATTAAAGATTTAACTATCGCCTGGAGCAAAACTGGTGATACTCCATTCTCGATCTTTTCAATCTAATTAAAGATTCATTAAAACTCCACTTAGTTTTAATCTGTGACTGGGTTAAAGAATCAGTGTCATTTAAAACACGGTTCACGATAAACCCAAAGTCACATCCCATCAATTATCGGGTTAAAGAACAAGTGTTATTTAAAACGCTGTTCACGATAATCCCAAAAATCAATATCCATTCAATTCCAATTAAATATTATTTAATTGGTACACTTCATTAAATCTAAATAAAAAGATTTAATCTTTTCTCAACTGGGTTCAAGAACAGTGTTAGTGAAGACACCATTCACGACAAACCCAAATCACATTCATTAATTATCGGGTTAAAGAACAAGTGTTATTTAAAACACTGTTCACGATAAACCCAAAAATCAATATCAATTCAATTCCAATTAAATATTATTTAATTGGTACACTTCATTAAATCTAAATAAAAAGATTTAATCTTTTCTCAACTGGGTTCAAGAACAGTGTTAGTGAAGACACCATTCACGACAAACCCAAATCCCATTTGATATTCGATATAAGGCTCTGAATAGAAAATATATCGGCTTATATTCAATATCAAATTCTACGATTAACAAATGTCGTATTGGAAATAACGATATAAATATATATCTTTCAAATTTCCGTAACAACATCCGTATAATCACAAATTCCAACATCGAAATATTCCGAAGACAATTTCGATTCAAATCCACTCCAATGCAATCATTGGAAATTTTGGTTATTTTCAAAACCCCTTTCAAATTCAATTTATTTATTTAAAAATAAATAGAATTATAATTCTAGTTCAAAACTAGTTCATTTCGATAAAAATCTATTTTTATCTTTTCAAATAGGGAGTTTTTCATCCCAATTCTTTCTAAATCATTTCTTATGATTTTACACAAATTATTACTATTTTTAATAATTTTATCAAGGCTCGTACAGTCGATTTCCATCAATGGCCATCGAACTGCACTTAAAGCGACCTTTTTCGAATTTGATTTGGACGTATCTCCAAATCCAACCGTTAGATTTCAAATTTCTAACCTTCGTTAGAAAGCTCTTTTCGATACGAACCCAACGGTTCCGGTTTTAGGAGAATCCGACGGTCGGATCTCCCGTAATGTCCGTTTGAAATAAATGGTCGAAATTCGCGAACGGCCGCGGCGCGGCGCGTTCTATTCAGGCCATTATATTATATATATATAATATATATAATATATATTTCGTCGATTTCTATTTAAAACGAATTATATAAATAGTTTTAAATTCGTTTCAAATTCTATTTCAACTTCTATTTCAATTCAAAGCAAAATTGAATTCTTCTTTATAAATTCGTTTTAAAATTCATTTCTATTCAATTCGAATTTCAATTCAATTTGAATTCATTTCAATTCGCTTTCAATTCCATTTGAATTCGTTTTCAATTCAATTCATTTCGAAATCGTTTTCAATTCAATTCATTTCGAAATCGTTTTCAATTCAATTCATTTCGAAATCGCTTTCAATTCAATTCATTTCGAAATCGTTTTCAATTCAATTCATTTCGAAATCGTTTTCAATTCAATTCATTTCGAAATCGTTTTCAATTCAATTTGAATTCGTTTTCAATTCAATTCATTTCGAAATCGTTTTCAATTCTATTCATTTCGAAATCGTTTTCAATTCTATTCATTTCGAAATCGTTTTCAATTCAATTTGAATTCGTTTTCAATTCAATTTGAATTCGTTTTCAATTCAATTCATTTCGAAATCGTTTTCAATTCTATTCATTTCGAAATCGTTTTCAATTCAATTTGAATTCGTTTTCAATTCAATTTGAATTCGTTTTCAATTCAATTCATTTCATTTCAAAATATTCGATTTCAAAATTACTTTTCAATATTCATTTCAAAATGAATAAAATCGATAAAAATATCGTTCACGTCAAAATGGCGCATCTAATCAACACGGCTTCATATATTTCCATTTTCAAATATTCTATTTCAAATATTTCTATTATTAAAATATTTCGTTCAACACATGACCAATCTCAAGGGATGAGTACTGTCAACACATGAACCTTTATTTTATAATATTCTTTATTTTTCAAACTGGAATGAGGCCCAATCAATTACCATATAAAGTTAATTACATGGATTTTCATACAACACCTGTATATAATAGCATTGAAAAATAATCAACCATATGAATTTCTATTCAGTCCATTCTTTATATAAAATGATAATTTTATTTTTCTAACATATTTTAGAAAATTTCGGCGGCATAACGGCACGATACTAGAAACGGGACGAGGCCTAGCCTTATCCCCGGTCTAGTGAAGGCCCACGCCATTCACTCATCAATCAAATCAATTTCATTTTGCAAACCACAAAATTTGGAGTAAGGGTCTAACCTAGCCTTACTTCTTCGCCTTATAACGGCGCACGTCTAATCCTAACCAATTTATCGATTCGATTATTCACACCACAAACCACATTCAAACCAATATCGCAATCAATAACCAAACAGCCAAACAAACAAGTCCATGGTCTGTGGACGATTTTGTCGGGTGCTACTAAGCACCTTCTGCATCCTAGTATATATATATATAACTAGAAAAGTAGAATTTGAGTGAGAAGTTCTCACCTATAGCTATCCTAGCTCCACGGCTCTTCTTTTGCAGAAGTCTTCGTCGTTTCGCCTTTTTGTCACCTTCGTTGCTGCTTTCACTACATACGTAAAAATCACATTTTTACTTCGCTATTCAATATTCATAAAAATCGAATTTTTACTATGTTATTCAATATATAAAAATCACATTTTATTTCGAAGTTCAATATATAAAAATCGAATTTTTCTTTCGAAGTTCAATATATAAAAATCGAATTTTTCTTTCGAAGTTCAATATATAAAAATCGAATTTTTTATTTCAAAGTTCAATACTTAAAAATCGAATTTTTTATTTCAACTTTCAATATATAAAAATCGAATTTTTAGTTCGAAGTTCAATATATAAAAATCGAATTTTTAGTTCGAAGTTCAATATATAAAAATCGAATTTTTAGTTCGAAGTTCAATATATAAAAATCGAATTTTTAGTTCATCTATATAGTAAAGACTATATTTTTTTAATTCTTTTAAAAATATAAAGATCGTATTTTTATTACTTTAAAAATATAAAAATCATATTTTTATTTCTTCTACTAAATAAAAATCAGTTTTAAAGTGCTTTAAAAATTCAGTTTATAAAACTTTTTCAAATTCAGCTTTTATTTCTTTTTTTTTTTAAAATCAGTTTTTGATCATTTTTTTTTAAAATCTCTTCTTTAACATTTTTAAAAGTCTGTTTTTTTAATCATTAAACAAAAATTCTGGTTTTAACATTAAACAAAAATCTGGTTTTAACATTAAACAAAAATCTGCAGATAAATTAAAAATAAAAAATAAATAATAAAAAAAAGGGATGGAAGCTTACAGCGAAGGGGGTGAAGAAGAGGGATCGGAGGGGGGGGGTTCTCATCGATCGGCGGAGCTCGAAGTGGGGCGGCGGCTTCGATTGTCGGGGCGGCGGCTTCGATTGTCGGGGCGGCGGCTTCGATTGTCGGGGCGGCGGGTTTCTCGAATGAAGGAGGAGAAGACGGAGGGACTGGGGAAGAAGAGGATCGGGGGGAGTAGAACGGCGGCAGCGCCGTTGGCGGTGCAGAGGCGGAGGCGGTCTGAACGGGGGGGGGGGGCGATCGCGATTTACTGCTAGGGTTTTTTTTTTTTTTTTTTTTCTTTTTTCTATTTTCTGATAATTGAAACGGGGGGGGGGGCCAAGCAGAAGAATAAAAGGGAGGGAGGGAAATTAAAAAATCTATATATTATTTTTTTTTTTTTTATTATTTAATTTTGCAAATATGTTGACCTTTACATACAACCTCGAAACGAGGCCCACCGCCTGTCGCCCATAGCGTTTCACCCCCATTCCGAACACAATGGGATATGTATCGTCAGCTGATTCGGCTGTTACAATCAGCTTCCGTTAAATTTACATTTAAATCACTATATTGAATTTTAAACGTACCTTTCTAATTACCGGGGTCACATACTAACTAGAAAAATTCCAGAAAAATATTTTCTAGCTTCGTATTGACGATACGGTCCTAACAAAACTAGTTTCGTCGAATTCTGAGACCGTTTGAAAAATGGCCAATTTCCAGTCGATTAAAATCAACTGAAACTGGTCAAACGCGTTTTCTTTTGCCACGCTCACTTATTGATTCGAAAAATTATGAAATTTGAAACCTAACAATAACTTTACATCACGGACCCAACAAAACTGGTTTCGTCGAAATCCGAGGTCGTTTGCAAAATATCCATTTTTAAGGGCCTTATATATATATAAAAATATATATAAATCCCACAGCGACTATTTCTAATTTTAAACTGGACATATCTTATCATTTCTAAGATAAAATCTCAGTTTGTCAACTTCGTTACAAAGATATAGTTATACAGATTCAAATATTTCTGGTTTCGTTCAATTCTGACTTATAACGAATTCTGTATATTCATTTGAAATTAAAAATCGAATTTTCGAACTACCGCGCCATTTTCAATTCCTTTTTTAATTATATATAATTATTTATATTCTAACGACGACGCGTATAATATATACGTTCGAATTATATTCAAAATAAATTTCTCGTCGATATTATTTAAAATAATTCATTTTAAATAATCAAAATTCACTAAAATGGCCAAAATAAAATTTTCAAACTGGCCCAGATTTTCCGGGTTGTTACAGGATCCAAGAACGGGAAGTTCCAAGAGTCTTCCACAATGCTATGGAAAGTGTGGTGTGATCTCCATATACTTTGGAACTGAAAAGAAGACGACCCAGAAAGGGAAAGGAAGAACAACGAAGAATCATTAGAACATGATCCGAGAAGGTACGATGTAAATGAGTGATGGAGAATGTGAACGGGAGGTTGAACAAACATTCTGATCCGAAAACTTTGGCAAGTCTAGAAAGAATCCGATTTGGCACATCTTGGTTATTACACCAAGTAAAATCTGAACTGACTAAAGAGACTTCGAAAAGAACTGAACTAATGATGAATGCATTGAAATCCGCTACTGCCACACGTTTAACAGCAATTACACCCGTTCTCAGCTTGGGAGGTGAAACCATTGAATTTGCCTCCTAAAAATGAAACTGAAAAGCCTAAGTTGGAAAAAGCAAGGACGTCAGACAAAAGGGCCAATCGCTAAATCTTATCGCACTTAGCGTAGACTGCAGAGAATAGAAAAGAGGAGGAAAAAGAAGGAATCGAACAGGCTACCGAAATTAGCTAATAGGAATTGAAGATAGGGTGGATGACAATGTCTTTGAACCAGATAATCCAAATCTTGTCAGGCATATTGGCTAAGGCACCACCGAAGCCGAGAGACAAAACCGACTTAATGATTTTCTTCGAGCCAACAAAAGGTTCCGAAAGCGCCACGAGAAAGATAGAATGCTTCATAACAATGCGCATGAGTCTAACCACAAACGCATCATTGCCTATACCTCGAATGTTCCAAAAAAGGAAATTCACCATCTAGGAAAAACAGTAAATAACCAAAAACACAGAAAATATAGACCACACTAACGACAAAGAGAAAAACTACCACAAAACTCAGATAAGATAAAGCGTATGTCGAGTAGATCTAATGATCTGCTCAGATGCCTCTATAGAGCGTATGCGAATGGTGCAGGGAGTTCGAGGAGCCGCTCACTGGCTACGACGCATAGGGCGAGTAGATGAGCGAACGGATGCCTCACGGGACACATAAAACCCTAAAGAAATCCTACGACCCTGATCTAATGGATAAGAAGCCGACGCACCAGACCAAGAATGACAAGAATTCTTAGTAAGTCGAGATAGATGATCATTAATGATTGCTATCTCATCCTTACTAAGAAGGAGAAACGAGACGGAAATAGAAGAGACAGAGTGACTAGATGGAATAGTGGGACACTCCAAGACAACAGGAACAGGAAAAAGCAGAAGAAAATGTGAAATTGCTCATAGGAGACAACAACAGTTGTTGTATGAACTTCACCAATTCTGAACTGTCATTAGATTGACAACCCCGCCTAATAGGTAAAGTTCTCAAGCCGGGACACCAATAGCCATCAAAAGGTAAAGTCAAAATAGGGAGGCTACCTCCTTGGTAAACTGTATAGTGGACCAATGTAGGGTCTGCTATACGACTGGAGACCATCTATCCCATGAAGATAAAACCCAATAAAGATGCCAACAAAGCCCATATAGAACCAATAGGCAAAAACAAACCACACGAGTCACAAACGACACAAAAGCGGCCTCGCAATGACTCAATGAAGTGGACTTCCAAAAAACCAACATAGAAAACCCAGAGAAATTGAATCTCACCAAACAACTAAAAAAATCAATCAGCGTCTAGTCCATGCAACCAAAAAGAACATGGACAACGCAAATATAGGGGCAGAAAAAGACAGTAACGCATAAGAAGCCAGTATCATCCAATAACCCGACATCAGAAGCAACTGAATATGAACAAGAAAAGCTCAAGGTAGACGGACAGATAACACATAGGTGACCTACCACTGGTTCCTCCGTGGAAGCAAATACAACGACAGGGAGCACACGCATAAGCATGTCTTGGCTCATTGCAACATGATCAACACAATCCACGCAAAGTAATAAAGAAGAGAAAGGGGAAGCAAAGCAAACGTGTTCGGACAACCTAAAAGGTCCTCCAAACATGCACTGAAAAGACAATGAGGCTGTCAAGTCATCCACCTTAAGCTCCACATCATGGACGTAAGAAACATAGTGACCCACAGGCCCAAAATCTAAAACCAATACAAATTCACCATAGCCATCCAAGCAATCAGATTCAACTTCCAAGTACCCACAACTAACGATGTATGCATAGTCTTTGGGACCTCCACCGATGACCCACTAAAACATGAAACATTGGAAACAGTACGAGATTCAGTCAAAACCAAAGAGGCACCTGCTTCCATGAAATTGTGCAAACTTATAGCTGATTCAACAATATCAACCACCAAATGTGGGACGTAATCAAGAACCTCAACCAAATCCGAAATAGAACTTGAAGACGACTCGAGAGTGAGCCCACAACCAACTGAAACCACATGTAATGCCAAGGGTGCAAAGAGCAGATCTCCTTCTTAACTTTCTTCGATTGCCGACAGCGTCGAGAATGCTTTGAAGGATGACCGACAATCGTAGACAACTTTAAAGATGAACGGGGTAAATGGAGAAAGTCATCGCAGAAGGTAATGGGTAGGGACGTGACTTCCCCTACACCGATCTCCTCCATGTTATTAACAAACCCATTCCCATCGTTCGCCGAAACCCAACAAACAACAGCACCAACCATAAAAGCAGCCCCTGGCATGGGATCGCAAGCATGCGACTTCTCGCAAAAAGACAAGGATGGGATAAAAGGGGTGATGAAATCCCCCTTACCAGTCGAAAAACCATTGGACCCTCAGAGGATCGCACCCAAACCTTGAACAGATCGTCCATGAACCAACCACCACACGTCCGAAAAAACAGGAGTGACTTTCAAGGAACTGCCATCGACTAAGAAAAAAACCCGACGCGAGATCGAAGCAAACGTCTCTAATGAGTGGGTTCGAATCGAAATTGAATTAGCTCCCTCAATCTCCACATACGGCAGTACAAGTGAAGCGGTAGAAAGCGCTGTGACAATCAACTTTGCATATGGGAAAAGATCGAAGAAACAATCCATGAAACTCGTAAAAATCGCAATCGGGGTTCATGAGAGAAACCCTAGATTCGAAAATAAGGAAACAACAGACAAGCTAGAAGTCGAACATGCAGTAGTGCGAACCTCCGTTAATTAGGAATTAGGAGAGGAAGAAAAATCGCTGGAAAATTCAAAAGAGAGCAGCCACGGAAAGAGCCGTTGAAAAGGAATGATGTACATGCTATGTTTATGTATGGTCTTGTCTTACGAGAGTTCCATTCTTCTAAAAATGGATTTCAAAAATTAAACAAGTTATTCATGATTTGTTTTCTCATTTGTATTCCAAACTGATCCGGGTGTTTTATTTTCCCTCAAATGTGCTCGGGTCAGAACGAGTATATTTTCCAGATTTGCTTGGAGCTACCGGAGAGGAGCTGGAGTCAGGATGTATTCCCGTATTCCTTGTATTAATTTATTTTCACTATGTGCGTTGTATTTATCAGTCGTTTTACTGAAAAATTGTTATGACTGTATAGATAGATTTAATTGTGCACTCTGATATTTATTTATGTGTATATATATACCATTTGTCTCTTGCGTAAAGAGCATTGATATATTATATTTTATTCATTCTGCTGTGAGATCTGATCTTCTCTGTTCTGATGTGTTTGTGCTTTTCTTCTTTTTTTCTATTATAATCTTTTCTTCTTTCTTTTTACTCACCCTCTAACTTCTTCCTTTTAACTTTTTAGGTTCTTAATACATGAGTTTAGCCATGTGAATACAAAAGATGTATTAGTTTCGAAATTGAAGGATCGAATTTCCTGGGTATTTACAAAAGCTCCAAACACAAAAGTTGTCTATATCGTCAATATAAATTCATCCATAATTTCATTCATCTATTCGATCATCGGTGTGCAATGTAATAAAGAAAAATGAGATTTTTCCAATTACATGTTTTGGCTCGCATAGCCTACGTCTTGAGATTTAAATAATGGCACTAAAAGGAAAAACATGGAGAAGAGAAAATTGAAGAGAATACCAATGGTTTGTGGTCGAATGGAAGTCGAAGGAGTGAGAAATCCCTATTTTAGTGATTTTAGGTTTTTACATTTTCAAGGATCGGAACACTGTCGGAAGACGAGTTTTCTGGCGAAGATAGCCTAGATGGAAGTCCGTTGCATGATGGTATGGCTTCATGGATCAGAATGTGGCGACAACAATTTGCGTTTCAAAGCTGTGAAAATATCTGGTTTCAGATTTGAATAAAAGAAGAATATGACCACATGTTTTTCATGTGTGGTAGGAGGGAAGGCGCGTTATTTGCTGGGTGCGTGCAGCTAAGGCTAGACCATAGGCAGACGTGGCAACGCTAAATGGTCGGTGAGGCTTTTATTTACATTCAAAGTCCATTCAAATTTAAAGTGTTCTAACTAGAGTAACTTTTGCGTACAAGCTCATCTAAGGATGCAGTTTCTTCCGTTGGACTCATATTGAAGAGTTTTACGCTATCACACTAGTTTGAAATTTTTGGTTAAGATGAGTGATATTGTCTCTCACTGAATTGTTATTATTAGTAGAATATATAATTGACGTTTTATAGTGAATTATAATTTTTATGCTTGAACCTAGTAAATAATAAATAAAAGAATTAAAAGCAACTTGATTAGTTTAAACCTATATATCACTTATTTTATCCATTAGCACACTGTTGCATGCTAATTTAATAGTATCACTAGATTTGAGGTATTTTGGCACTAAATCTACACCAAATATTGGTTCGTGCAACATTTCCACGATGTCATTATGATCAATTAATGGGACCTGGCTGGAAAGTGTTCTTGCCTCTATCATTAACTCGGGTAATCCTGGTTTATGTCACTGTAGATAGCTTCTATTTATATTATGGATGTTAATATGGATGTTTGTATGCTATTTTACTCAATTATAGGACTATTATGGATGTTTGTATGCTATTTTACGCAATTATAGGACTAATATGGATGTTTGTATGCTCTTATGGATGTTTGTATGAAAGTGTTATGCGCTAACTCTGTGGATGCGGGGACATATTAGCTAAGATTCTTCATACTATCTTTATCTATAGTATTATGAATTTTACAATATTTTAAAATTGTTTTATCGCTCACACCAAACTGTTGTCTGACCCAAGATTTTATGTTCTCTTTTATTACCTTGGGCACTCATCAACTATATCGATGAGTATACAAGGTACCAGGTGTAACAACTATCTGGAGTTGAGCAGGTGTGATGCCCTCTTAAACTTATATTTGTATTCTTAATGCTTGTTTTTGCTGTAGGACACTGTGAAGCCTTGACAATATTCGACTTATTGTTAAAAATAGTTTTCTAATTGAGTTTATTTACCATTTCTGTCTAAACTCTATTTATAAAGCTATATGAGCCAGTATACTATGATTATATGGTTTATATGGTTACTACCATCTTATCTGTATTATATCTGTGTTTTCTATTATATTTTATCTGTTGTGCTATGAGATATTCGACATGTTCTATGATTGTTCTTGTGCGTTTCTTTCTTTCTTTTCTCTTCTCTTCTATCTCTCTCTCCCTTCCTTTCTGTTCCTTTTTTCTTTCCATTTCTTTCCTTTGATACCAGTCTTGCATCGAACGGGTGCTTGTACATCGCACTATTAGCTTATATAAGCACTATTTATCGACACCACTTTGACGCGTATTTTCAAATTAAATACATAGCTTTAAAGGGATTTTAGCTATATATATATAGGTTTGAAGTATATTTACTTCTAAAAGTTATTTATTCTCATCAATAAAGATTTATAAAGCATATATTTTGGCATAATGATTTTATATAGTAAAATGTTGTGATTTTTCTTATGTTAAAGAGAATTCAATAATTGAAATAATTATAAAGATTCACAATTTCAAGGAAACAATAAGTGCATTTATCACAGTATTTTATGAACAAAATTAGTGTTCCTAGCACTATTATTAAATAGAATAAGGATATGTTTGACATACATTATAAGAAATAACAGATGGACTTGGTGTAAGGCCATGATCTAAACTTCAGATATTACCTTAACTAATATTAGTCCAAAATTCCAATGTGTAAGCCATACTTAGGGTATTCCTAAGAGTAGGTTACGCATTGAGAGGAATACATATGAAGGTAAGTTATTGGCCAACCAGAAAAGCCATTAGATCCACATTCATCCTACTAAAACTATGATATAAACAAGAATGTAAGATAAATAAGTATGAAAGGATAGATAGTCTAAAGGTTTGTATCTGGTAGTTCATAGTAAGCCATATAGGTTTGCAGTCATCCTGGTAAAACTATAAAGTAGTGATACATAGTCACAGTCGCCTAGTTTTCATGTATGCATTTGATTGATTATTGTTTATTATTATACTAATCATTATGAGTGTAGAAGCAAGAGTAAATTAGCATTATACAGTGTACTGGCAGGGGAAAACCCATCCTATTCAATGGTATGGTCCCACTAGAGATATATTTATCGAGATGATATATAATTATTCACACCAGACTTATTATTCGATCCAAAGTTTTTGTTTTTCCCCTTTAGATCTTGGATGCTTATTTGAGTAATTCAACAGTAAGAATTTCAGGTTAATAGACTTTATGAACAAAGTTTCTAAATATATGTAGAAGCAACACTAACTAATTAATGCTCTCTGTTTTATATTTTGAGTACGTTGTTTTTATGCTATGTATGTTTGTTATTAGTGCTCTTATCAATCAAAAAGAGTAACAACCCGGCTTTGTGACCGGTTATCGCCGGTAATTAAACCAACTTAAACTGTTCATAAAGACAGATATTTATCGGTACTTACATATTTGCACAAAAGTAGCAGAACTTTTCATTTCATTACCATAATATAACATCAAAGTTACAAGGAATACATCAGAGTACATCAATTTCACAGTGGAAGAAATACTAACTGTAGTGGCCCGCAAATCCATAATATCATAGTTGACTATATACATCATACGTCCAACCCAAATATCACGAAAATACGAAACATTTTTTTAGAAAAAGAACAGAAATAACAACACGGAATCTCACATCGCAGCGGAACAAAATATAATATATCATAACTTTTGAAATACAAAATTTCAACTGTATAACGTAGACTTATCAGAGTAAACACTTACAACACAGCGGAACAAAACTCTATATAACTAACGCTGAAGCCTCCTGCTCCAAGCTCCTTTAGATAGATCTGTAAAATCCTGAACTACTTGACTGCCCGTACAAATTTAGGCACCCAAGAGTTTAGGTAAAGCAAAACAAATAAACTCCGGGTCAGTCATGGGACTGGTATGAGTAAACAATTTAAATTAGCTTGAACAAGTAAACGATATCTCATAAGACCACGCCGTATAACGTAATGGGTTTTTCCCTTATGAGAATCCAAAATATCTTTATATCAAAAACTTTTTGATATTATAATAATGTCTATCAACCACAATATAATAATCATGTAGCAGAAACGCTTTCATCTCACGTTCTACATACATAGTATACAATCAAAACCGCAAGCACGTATTGGGTAATGAATTTCCAACTATGACAAGGTATGGAACCACCTTTCGCTAGTGTACCTCTAGAGAGGAATACACTGGGTTCAACAAGAACATCTTGCAACCCGACCACACATGGCCGACCACTCATTTCGCTTGAGTGTATCGAATGTATATCACCATCGGTTGGGATCAACAACCGTTTCCCGAATGGGACAGCATCAACAATAGATTTTTAGAAATAAATGAAACTCTAGATCAGGTTATTATACACCCTAATAGGTGCGACCTACATAGCCATGCTACTTGCCCGATTTCTGTCATTTACCGGTTGATGAGGCTTGAGGTTACGCTTTATCATCACATCAGATTTCACTTCGAATGCCACATTGTCAGATCCATCGAAAATCACTAATTGACGTCTACAATAGTACATTACGTGTTAGCTAAAGAAGTTTCCTTCTCTGCTTCCACTCTTGGTATGGTTGAAGAAATCAATGTACGTGACCTTTCAGGAAATACTCTGTTAAACATTCATCCATACCAGTCATCCAGGAACAGGATGAACCGAAGGCACTATTCAGTACATCCATCTTAGGCAATGTTATCTAAGACTTATACAATAGCCCTTGCAGTTTACTCCGTCTTCAATTATCTTTGGCATATATGATTCGCAATGCTTATGCCAATACAGAGTGGTTCTTTGGATAATAATCCAACCGGTCTCTCCATATTAACAACGTTAAAATGGTCAAAACTTCGATAGTCTGTGATTTAACTATCGAATAAAAACAAGTGTTTCGATAGTCGATGATTGAACTATCGAAGAAAACAAGTGTTCATTTAACATATCAAACAAATCTCTGGGCTCTTTAATTAATATTTCATTAATTAAATCTATTCTCCATTTCCTTATCAGTATTTGTTAACCAAATATTTTCAATACCCATACTGGCCTTTTACGCTATTTGGAAAACATTTCCGAATATCGCCTTCCTTTATTTTCTTAAACTTAGAAAATATATGCTAGTTATAATGGGAAAATATTCCAATTACTTATCTCTTTTTCGATCCCGTTTATTTCTATACTTAGGAAATACTTATTATTCTATTTCCAAGCTTACATTTATTTGGGTTAAAACGGATGTTGTGTAAAACATCGTTATGACAACCCAAATACAATATTCAACTAACTCTTATTCAACATTGATCTTCGAGCCTGAAATCTTACTATTTATTTGCTAATATTGAAATCAATCAAGTTAGGGTATAACTACCTCTCAGACCTTGACTGAATAACATTTATAACGTCAAAACAGATAAGACTACTTACTTGAATAATCAATACCATACAATTAATTCTTCATTTTTAAACACATATACACTTTCTCTTTCTATTCTTACTAGATTTTATTCTTAGACTTCCTTTTTTATTACAATATTTTATTTTTAAGTTTGCTTCCTTATTGACTTCTATATATATCGATACGTTGATTTCTAATTATCAAATTATCTTAAAAATATTCTAACTCCTTAAATTCCGGGAAAAATTCGCCATAACCTCCTTTGTACCGGGAGCATCGGGATATTTCAAATAGCCTCCCATGGCCCTCACTAATCAAAAAGAAAAAGAAAAGCCAAGCGGCTTGCCGATACGGCGCATAAAATCTCATATATGAATTAAATACATACCTTTTTATCGAGCATTATATATATATATATATATATCTTCATTAACTTCATTCCATACCTGTCTCATGTATATCTATACATTTCTAATTCATTTCAACTTACTACACTTGTTTTAACTCAACTCATTAATTAATTTGTTAATCAACTCTTTTACTTATTTCACTTTCATATTTGAATATAACATGTTTCAAATATATTCCAACTTACTCATGAACTATTCTAATTCTATTTTCAACTCGATTTATATATTCGATTTCGAATATAAATTCTCAATCTCTTTCACTTATCCAAAAACCCAATTTCGATTCAAATTTCCTTTAACTAATTATTCTCCAATTTAGTTAATTCTATTTGATAATTAAAAATATGATTTTCGTCTCAAAAATCATTTCACTTACTTCACTGGAGTTCATATATATTTTGTATCTCCAGTATGGATTTTTCTAATGTCAATTCAGATTTTATTTCCTTAAAATCCTTTTATTTATTTAAATAAACCGTTATCATTTATAAAACGATTATGGCGCTGTTTTTCTGAAAAATTGATTTTGACATAACTCAAAATCTATACGACGAAATCCAGATTTTTCTCTTTCATTAGAAAACTATTATTCAACCGGTCCCGACAATTCTTGTTTCAAAGAATTCTGACTTCAATTGAATTCTGTATACTCAATTGAAGTTCGAATCGCCAATTTACGAACTGCCGCGCTGCGGCGAGCTCGTTTTAATTATATTTATAAATATAAACGTTTTAACTTCATTTATAATAAATTCAACTCCATTCTGATATATTTTTAATATATATATCAAATCCATTTTTCCAATTCAACATTTTATTTCCGATCTTCTACAATTGTCGATTTTCCCTAACTCGGAAATAAATTTATTTATACTTAGATCTTCTATATTCAAATTCTACTTCAATTCAAATTTAATTTCCTATATTCAAATTCCATTTTCAATCTCCATTTGAATTTCTATATTCAAATCCATTTTCAAACTTCATTTGAAATTCTATATTCAAATCCATTTTCAAACTTCATTTGAATTTCTATATTCAAATCCATTTTCAAACTCCATTTGAATTTCTATATTCAAATTTCATTTTCAAACTCCATTTGAATTTCTATATTCAAATTTCATTTCCATTCAAATTGAATTTCCTACATTCAAATTCCATTCAACTCTTTTTGAATCCTATATTCAAATCCCATTTTAACTCTATTTGAATCATATATTCAAATTTCATTTTAACTCTTCAAATTCTATATTCAAAGTCTATTTCAAATTCTATTTGAATTCTATATTCAAATTCTATTTCAAATTCTATTTGAATTCTATATTCAAATTCTTATTTCAATCTATTTGAATTCTATATTCAAATTCCATTTCCATTCAAATTCCATATTTAAAATTTCTTTATTTAAATTCCATTTCACTTTCGATATTCAAATTCTATGTTTGAATTCCTTTATATTTTCTATATTCAAATTCTATTCTTGAATTCCATTTGAACTTCTATATTAAAACTCTATTTGAATTTCTATATTCTATTTCTATTTGAATTTTCTTTATTCATTCTTTAAAAAGTCTCGATTTCAATTCCTTTTGAAATCGATATTTCTACTTTTTGGAAAATAGATTTCCCTTTTTAATTTCACACTTATATTTTTATTTCTGAATTATCCAATGATAATTCTTTCCACTTCGTTTATAAACTTCGTTTATAAAAGAACTATTTATAAACTCCGTTTATAAAGGAACTACTTGTTTTATTTCTTTTAAAACAAGTAAATATTTCAAATCTATTTAAAAATTCAAATTCTATTTTTCTAAAATAGAATTTCCCTTTTAAATCTCAAATACCCCTTTCAGGGTATTTTTATAAATTAACACTTAGGCCCAGTGACATTTAAACGCAAAACAACCAATTATTTATTTCAGGTTTTCTAACACATCATATATGACAGTATATATGCAAACAAATAAACAAACAGATAATATATATTTTTGAGGAATCCAGTCGGATTCCTCTAACCTGTTTTCCTGTATCCACAGACGTTGGTCAACATAGTAATACCCATCTTGCTTTGAGGCAGGATATCGCGGTATGAAGGTCATCCACTAGTATATTTGTGGGGCGCATAGGGAAATCATCCGCTATGAAACTGCGGGCATCCGCTAATGAGACTGCGGGAATCCAACCAATTTCAACCCAATGTATATATAATAGTCAACCCTAAATAACTAATATATTTCAAACAATCAGAAAGCATTCAACAAGCAACAAACAATTATTTTTAATGATATAAAAATGATTATAATTAAGGTGAGTGAGATTTACTCACCGTATTCTAATTGCTGGAATAAATCGAAGACGTATGATTTAAATTCCATCTGACTCTGGGAAATCCAAATCTATTTTCCTGTTACGATTCCAACTCGACTTGCGTTCATATTTTGCACCTAAATTCCAAACTCTTTCCAAGTGAATCCCATCATGTAGTCTAGGTCCTTATATGACCAAAACAAATGGACAGTACCCCGAACGGATCTAAAAACGAATAAGATATCACATTTCATTTTACTAACCAATTTCCTTTATATAACTAATTATATAAATTAATATATTTATTTTTATACAAACTAATTCCCTAAATAGTTTAAATTAGAAATAAAATAAATAAAATTACCTTAATCAGAAAAAACCTTCCTCTTACATCAAACAGCCCCAAAACTGTTCTTATCCTTTCTTCGGCAATTCATCGAGCACTTGCCTTGCATTTACTTCTTCATTGCCATTCAACTCATGTGCAAAACTCCACTTGACAAATCACAAAATTACTCACTGTCTTGCCCCAAGATCCACTATCACATTCTGACCAGACCCCCTTTCTTCCTTCTCCCTTGTTCAAGAACCACACACTCCCTCTCCTCCACAGTAACGAACCCACATACAACAACAGGATTTATCGAACTCCCTCATTCAGATCCAACACCAGATTACAGGACTACACCCTTCCCCAATCCGTTGTTCCTCATGTTGTTTTGAATCGCATCAGGTCTTCCTCTGAGTTTTGCCATCGCGCCCTTGCCTGCATCCACATATCCGTCCCTACAAGGTCGACGCTCAGAAAACCCATAGTGGCATTCATCTCATCGCGCAACCACCCTAGCTTCACTTGTTTTCCTCACGTCGCTCACGAACTCAGAGTTCGAAATCGGATTTTCTGGAAGCTCCGATTTGCAGATAGGCGAGAGGGCGGTTTTATACTGATTTAGGGAAAAATAGAAGGGGATGGTGTTTTCGATTTACTGAAAATCAATTTGCAAATTAAAAATGAAGGAGCAACTTTGTTTTTGCTCATAAGAACTAAGTGGTTCAAGAACTAAAAGAAGAGAGTGATTTATAGAGGAACGGCATTTCCTTTGTGGAGTTAAAGAAGGACACGCGATTTAACTTTGGCCATTTATTTCTCTTTTGTTTTCTTGAACGATTATGGAGGATTTAAATGGAGCGTGGCCTTGATGTTTTATAAAGAAGGGTGGTTATAATGGGAGCACGACATTGGGTTAGTTGGAAAAAGGAGATCCACACAATTTTATTTAATTATTTTAGTTTTGAACTAAACCGATACTCAGGATTTTGAACTCCTTTCGAACGCAACAACTGACATTTCTAGGGTTTACCCACCATTTCGGACACATCGGGATAGGTCACAAAGTCCAATTCGATCATCTGAAGGAGATATTAATTTTAATTGATATAAATTAAATTTAAAACAATAAATTCTGCAAAAATAAATTAATATTATTATTCAAATTCAAAAAGAAGTGTGAACTGTATTTAATTCAGTTTTAAATCTCGAACTGAATTATATTTTCGCATTACGATGATTTAATATATTCGATACTAAATCGAAATTGATTATTAAACTAATAACTCAAATATAAAATTCCATTTATATTATCAGCTCGATATTTAAATCCGTATTAAATATTTAAAATTAACCCATAAGAATCCGGGTCATTACAATCTTCCCCACTTAAAATAATTTCGTCCTCGAAATTGCTAAGGTAGAAAAAGTGCTACAACACATTTATCCTTTCAAAACTTATTTATGTTGATACTCAACATTTCATATTCCATTCATATGCAATCCAATTTTATTCAAATTGATTCTGATCAATTTTATTCACATCGATCCATTTAACTTACTTAAGTTAAATTAATTTTCAATCATTCAGATTCCTGGATTCTTATTTCAAATATCCTTTGAAATAATATAAATATATACATATATTTATATCCATCTCAAATTCAAAACATTTGAATTTTCAAACAATTTGTTTTCCTTTCAAACAAATTTCCATCAAAAACTTTTCTAAGGCAGCAATCCTTCACTTAGAAACTCGAAAATGAACACCGATGATGATCGACTCATCACCAGAATTATTTCCCAGCTACTGAGTGAGTTCAGTGCTATATTAGTTGATATTCATTTCGAAAATATTTTCCAAACTCCCAGGATTTTTAAATCCTTAATTCTGGTTTGAATTAAATTTTAATTCATCTTATTTGTATATTTCCTTCTTATACAAATTCTATTGGTTATATATAACCATTTCAGTTTTTATAATCCCATTCGATTATAATCCTAACAATCAACTCAACCATTTAAAACAATATCGTGTCCAGTCTTCTGTTCAAGTGTTTATAAACTCCTATCGACATCGTGGCATCCCACAATTTGATCAGAATTCATAATTCACTCAACAGACTAGTCAACACAATATAAAAAAGTTTTTATATTAAATAACAAATACGCTCTCTCGTATATATATACACTCAACTCATTCTAGGGTACTACTGACCCTATCTCTAATGAGCACATTCCAACAAGCCTAGGTATTCACTCAACCTAAGCTCTGATACCAACTGTAGTGGCCCGCAAATCCATAATATCAGAGTTGACTATATACATCATACGTCCAACCCAAATATCATGAAAATACGTAACATTTTTGTTAGAAGAAAAAGGTAGAAGAAGAACAGAAATAACAACACAGAATCTCACATCGCAGCGGAACAAAATATAATATATCATAAATTTTGAAATACAAAATTTCAACTGTATAACATACACTTACCGGATTACAACACTTACAACACAGCGGAACAAAACTCTATATAACTAACGCTGAAGCCTCCTGCTCCAAGCTCCTTTAGATAGATCTGTAAAATCTTGAACTACTTGATTGCCCGTACAAATTTAGGCACCCAAGAGTTTAGGTAAAACAAAACAAATAAACTCCGGGTCAGTCATGGGACTGGTATGAGTAAATAGTTTAAATTAGCTTGAACAAGTAAACGATATCTCATAAGACCACGCCGTATAACGGAACGGGTTTTTCCCTTATGAGAATCCAAAATATCTTTGTATCAAAAACCTTTTGATATTATAATAATGTCTATAAACCACAATATAATAATCATCTAGCAGAAACGCTTTCATCTCACGTTCTACATACATAGTAGACAATCAAAACCGCAAGCACGTATTGGGTAATAGATTTACAACTATGACAAGGTATGGAACCACCTTTAGCTAGTGTACCTCTAGAGAGGAATACACCAGGTTCAACAAGAACATCTTGCAACCCGGCCACACATGACCGACCACTCATTTCGCTTGAGTTTATTGAATGTATATCACCATCGGTTGGGATCAGCAACCATTTCCCGATTGGGACAACATCAACAATAGATTTTTAGAAATAAATGAAACTCTAGATCAGGTGATTATACACCCTAATAGGTGCGACCTACATAGCATGCTACCTGCCCGATTTCTGTCATTTACCGGTTGACCGGTTGATGAGGCTTGAGGTTACGCTTTATCATCACATCAGATTTCACTTCGAATGCCACATTGTCAGATCCATCGAAAATCACTATTTGACGTCTACAACAGTACATTACGTGTTAGCCACTTATAACCTCGTATCGGGGGATCCGCCCAACCGAGACATCGGTAATCAATCCAAATAATTTAAAGAATCCCGGTCTTCGTTAGTCATTTTCCAAGTCTTGAATTGCTCCATAACGTCGTATTATTACTTGGAATGGTATTCGAACATATATTCGATCCCGGTCTTTCCAAGTAATAAGCATACTTTTAAAATCAGTAGTTATGGACTATACAAGTTCTCAATTCAAATCTCCTTCCAAAATGGTTATCAATTCATTTTAATTTAAGGTTGGATCCATTCAGTTCTCGTAAACCTCGTTATCATCTTAACCTATTCTTGAAATTCAATATTCATTTCCAACCTTATATTCCAAAAGCCAAATCCATTTATTATTCATTATTTCTTTCCATAAGTTTCAAAACCACCAAATTATAATTTGAATTTAAATCTCCATTTATGGTAATTCAAGTGATTGACATTTCAAATATAAGTTTAAACATAATTTAATCGACTTATATTTGATATCGATTCACAAACTCGGGCATACACCATCAGATTTTGGATATGAATATGGTTTACTATTTCTGATAGTATTCGTCCAATCCTGGGATTCCATATTAAGTGTTCAACGACTAACTCAATTCAAAACTCATTTCCTTTTTATTCCAGATTTCTCAGATCTTACTTACCATAAATTTCATGCCATACCTTTTAAAAACTTTCAAAATATTTAAAAAATCCTTTCCATATAAATTTAAGCAATAGTTCATGGTTAAAAAAATCTTTAAATTTCAATTATTGTCTAAGAAACAGTTTAATAACATTAAAAGTGTTACTAAAGGTGCTGTGAAATGGTTATTTAACCAAATCGATCCAGAATCATTCATATATTCTAACCCAAATAATTTTAAAATAATAAAATATGATTTATCGTACTTTTATGGATTTTTAAATAATTTTTATAACCTTGTTTTATTCGATTTTCCATTACGGTCGTCGAACTGCATGTATAGCGACCTTTTCCAATTTCGTTTTAAATATAACTTGAAACTCATACATTGGAATCTGGAAATTCCTTTTCTATTCAAAAGTTGTTATCATTTGAAATCAAATATTTCTTATTTCAAGTTAAACCAATTTCAAACGATCAAGTTATAACCCTTTTGAAAATTAAATTCGATATTTACAAACTGTCGCTCCGCAGCGCATTCTATTCATGCCATATAACGATTTAAATATAAATCGTTCAAATCCTTTTCAAATTGAATTTATATTTCCAATTAATTTGGAAAACAGTTTCAAATTATATTTCAAATTTGATTTCGAATTAACCATCACGTTTGTCGGATCAGTTAGGGATTGCCAGGGAGACCAGGAAACTATATTTCCAAACCCAAGCCTAGACACTATCCTCTCTGTTATCCTAGAACGCTCTGATATATATATATATATATATTATAAACAAAAGTATTTTCAAATCTCATTTAGAATTAACTGGACTTAAAAATAATATTTTAATATTTGAAAATTAATCTTCATTTATATGGAAAGGAGATAAAATCGATCACCTATATAATCCCATAACTACAGTGTGTGTGAATTCATGCTATCATAAATCAACCATGTAAATCAGATGAACAAGAATTATAATCACAACTAACAAACATTTTAGCTGCGCACAAGCGTTACGGTCAATAACGCTTATCAGTGTTTAGTGTGCAATCTACACACATCCATTCAAACAATAACATCCAGATCCAACCACATATAATTTATCATAGCCAATTATTCACCCATAATCAATTTAAATAAATAATTTAAATTAGGAGTTCTCACCATAATAGCTCCAAAATCTTTATCACTAGAGAGAACAAGCCAACGAACACTGCTACCGCTACTCGTACTGCTTTCGATCCACTTCTATTAGCAATTGGTAATTTTCTGCTAATTTTTACATTAGGAATAAATTAATACGTTGTTCGTTATATATATATGGACATTTTATTTTATTATTAATTTATACTTAACTAAAATTACCAATATTATATATCAATGGGTTCTAATTCTCGATACGATTCTAATGGACTCAACGGCGAGTTAATCCGATTAGAAATGAGTGAGATATTGATTCTTAAAGTTTTTAAACAAATTTAAACTAAAAATAAATAAATAATCATACCCATAAACTGGGCCCAAGCCCAAATGTTCCTTGCATTCAAGACCCGACCCAACTCCCTTTCTTCTTCTGCCTCCTCCTAACTTCATTTTCACGCACCTGGAACCCACTTCACTGTGCATCACGTGCACCTGCTCCAAACTCCACCGTACATCAATCCGAGACCACCAGCATATTTCTCTCCTCCTCCTCTTTCGACTGCACCACAACTCCACCCCCACGGCTCCCTACATCAAAATGCGCACCATCTAAAGCCGTGACCTAGAACGATCAGCAAAATTGCGTGTTAACCATATCTTGATCCCCATTCTTCCACCAAAATCCGTCGAACTTTGCCAAATTGAAGCCTACTCCGTCCTCATCGTCATGCCACCTTCCATCTCGCCAATCGACGCCCAATTCTCCGATCATCTCCAAACCTAATTTCGAACATTTCCAATCATCGACATGGAATCACACTGAAATCGCGTGAAAAATACTACATACTCTATTGATCTCAATGGCACAGACGACATCGATTAATTCTTCTCGGATTGTGAGATATGATTTTTAGAATCATTGAACCTATTCCTTACTTTCTCTATAAATCTGCGATATCTCTTTCGATACTCAACGAAATATGGATTCGTCAATTTCTAAAAATTAGAAACGACGATCCGTACAACATTTGTAACACCCCACATCCGTTAAGGTCACTCACAAAGGGAATGCCTTAATTTCAATGGAGCATTATGGGTACTGGAACAGAAATATTACAAGACAGACATATATAAAACAACGGAAAGTAAAGTAGAAGTACTTCAAATCATTTATTAAATAGAATTGTTTACAATAAAAGCCCATCAACTTCCAATACCCAAATACACAGCTAAAATATATGTCTTGCTCAAAAACAAAGAAGCATGAAAAAAAATTGTAGTATTCCCCAATAAAGCAAAGCAAGCCATAGCCAAGACAGATCCAACCAGCACATGAAAGAGCCTTGGAGCTTGGTAAGATCCGAACTAAGCTGTATTTCCACCCTGCGAACCTGGAGGGGGGGGGGAACGGAAGAAAAAGAGGCGAAACAAACCGGGTCAGTCATAAAGACTGAGTAAGTCCTAGTGGCTTTCAGCATAAAAACAGGTGAAGATAATATGGCATGAATAAACTGAAAGTAAACATAATCATGATGACATGGTAAGCTACAGGCACGATGAATCAAGTATAACATTGCAAGGTTCCCATTCAAGATGAACTAAGTATAGTTTCGCAAGATTTCTATCAAGCATCGCAAGATTTCTCTGCTTCACCATTAAAATGATATCTATTTGCTCTGCACCACCTAACTAGTGTCCCAACTAGTAATCTATATAAAATGATAAAATCATAACGTAATCCTAATCCCCGAAATTAAGGTTGCTTTCACGTGTACATTTATTATTTATTACCTAGATTTAATCTAGGGTTTTCTATCGAGCGCTTCCTAGATTCAACCAGGATTTATGCCACCTAGGTCCAACCTAGGGATTATGCTACCTATTGAATGCTTCTCGGATTTAGAGTTTATGCCACCTAGGTCCAACCTAGGGATTATGCTACCTATGTGTGTCATACGACCCCCAATGATTGTAGATACCTATGCTGGTCCCACCATGGGGTGTATCAAGACCCATGGTGGCGGCCCGACGCAATTCTAGAAGGCATAGGTTATACTACTGGTGCCCCCAGTGCCTTGTTTGTCTGCTCCGAAGTGTGTGCACGCCCGCACTCCATTAGAACCTACACTGTTGCACCCACCGCCGTCGCTTTGACCGCTTACAATCAGCCCAGTAATCGTGCCCCACCCTGCCTAGTTTCAGGGTACCGTTGATACCTGATTTGGGTTACTGCTGAAATGGGTCCCCGTTACTAGGGTTTCCTACTGGTTAAGTGTGTGGGCCTATATATACAGATATTACCCACCTTCCCGTGATGTAGTTAACCCACCGATTCAAGCGTGCTTATTAATGGTTAAGTTTGTGGGCCTATATTTACTAATATTACCCACCAACCCGATATGTACTTAACCCTCTCCGTCCATTACGTTAAGTTGGTTAAGTGTTTTCTATTGTTTTACTTAACCCTAACACACATCATGTTATATCGGTTAAGTGTTGTTCCTTGTGTTACTTTACCCTACCGCAAGCCTTGTTATACTGGCTAAGTGTTCTCCCTTGTGTTAACTTAAGCCCACCGCATGTCATGTCATATTGGTTAAGTGTACATTGACTTAGCCCACCTACTTATCATGTTGTGACGGTTAAGTGTTACCCTCTGTTGTTACTTAACCTTACCACGCATCACGTTATATTGGTTAAGTGCATGTTAACTTAACCCCCTCCACCAGTCATATTATAATGGTTAAGTGTTACCCTCGTGTGTTTACTTAACCCTACCACGCATCAGGTTATACCGATTGGGTGTTATCAACCTATTCAAGTTAGCCCAACTCATCCGCTAGTCATGTTATAATGGTCAAGTGTCATTAGCCTAGCTATGTTACTTAACCCACCCATTGGTCTGATTAACAATTATGTTGGTTAAGCCCACATTTATAAGTTTTACATGTTCTTAACTCATACCGGTTAGGTCCATATTCACATGTCAAATTTCCATGTCATCCCACCTAACCCTCTAACCATACCCACGTCTTATTATGGTTAGTATTCCTTAATTCATTCATTATGACGAACGAATCATGACATCTCACATTAGACCGTGCATTTTGTGGCCACTGGATTTGCCGGGCGGTTCCGGGCAGATTTACACCACAAACTGGGTCTAACCTCATGTCATAAATCATTATGCCTACAATTCGACCTTCGACCTCTCACATTAGACTAACACTTTGTGGCTACTGGATTTGCCGGGTGGTTCCGGGCAGATTTACACCACAAACCGATTCTAACCTCGTGTCAAAGGTTCATTAATGGTCGTATTCCACCCAAAACCCCAATATTAGTTCATGTGTTTAACATATAGAAATGTTCATGATTCACGTTTTTGCCCCAAAACGTATTCCCAAATTTTATCATAATTCACTATAAGGTTATGCCAAGTTATAGCCTTTTATTTACAATACATGCCAATTACCCAAAACCCAACTTAGGCGCGTTCATATTAAACCTCTACTAAGTCATAAATTATCATATATATTTCAACTCCAAATTTTACATAATTAACATATGCCTAAGTTCTAGATTACATGTAAATTTTACATATGCCCAATTCGTACCAAATTTACATATGTTCAATTTATGCCGTTTTACATGTATGCCAATTTTATGCCATTTTACCATATCAAGTTCTAGCCAAAATTACATGTATCAAATTTTATACCCAATAAACCCAAATCACGATTCATGATGCAGTTGTCCTAAACTATAATCTTTTTATTACAATACATCTCAGTTTCCCAAGTTCATAATACATGTTTATGCCCATTATCAAGTTTACATTCGCTTTCATGTTCAAATTCCCAATTCTACATATGCCTAATTAACATAAAACCAATCTTTTGATTTAATTTACATAGTCCAAAACTCGTGATTTAATTTACATGCCAATTCATGTATGCCCAAACTTGCAATTTCAATTATATTGACAATACCCAAATTTCAAATTTCATGTTATGCCATCAATTCCACCACACACATATATCCAAATAGGTAATATCCCAATATTTCCCCGTATACAAATCGCACGTATATCGTAGTTTAGGCCTAGGTCCGAAATTGACCAAGGTTCATCAAAAGAAAATAAATAGGGGAAGGTAGAATTTGTATAACAATAAGTACAGAGAGAAAACTGGCATAAGAACATCGTTTCAGGCATAAAAGATAGATCTTGATAATAATATCAACATGAATCAAGAAAAACTGATTTACAACAAGCTGAATAGATCATAGGATTGACATGAAAAATGAGAATAGAAAAGTCCCAAAACTCAAGATCCAAGAAGCAACAGAAATAGATCTGAATCGATAAACAACTTAGATCCAATTCCACTTTATTTCATGTCCATATTATAATTAAATGTTTAAATCTAAAAGTAACTAGCACTTACAGAGCATGGCTAGTGAATTACGAACTGAAATTATCATAGAACGTTGTAGTAGTGTTGATTTACTGTTTGAACCATTGTTGAAGCTTTGTTCTTCGAATTGATTTGAGTTTGTACTTCAATTTGGGGGGGGCGGCCATGGTTCAAGAGGGAGTTCAGTAGCATAATGGTGTAAGAATGATTTTATATGAATTAGTTAGGTCTAAGGGTGTTTTTATAGGTGTAGCAACTAGTTTAGGCCCTTAGATTAACCCTAGAATCAATCCGGACCATCAAAACACGTCTCAGGCTTCAAAAATGAGTTCTGGGTCAAAACGGCCAACCAGGTCGACCTGTGGGGGGGGGGAGGCGGGGTAGGTTGACACTATGGTCGACCTGGGGGGTAGGTCAACCCTATGGTCGACCTGGGGGGGGGGGGTAGGTCGACAATATGGTCGACCTGGGGGGTAGGTCGACCCTATGGTCTAGTCCTGCCTGAAAACTGCTGAAACTTGTACAGGCCATAACTTCTTCATCCGGACTTCGATTTTCGAAAACTCAGACTCTATTTCATGTAAAATTTCAAGACGAACGTAATGGCGTAACCCGTTTCCCCTGATTCTGATTTTAAAATTTAATTCTGCCTTGATTTCTTGTTTTAACATGTTATAAAAATATGGGTTGTTACAACATTCGTGTATATCATTTCAGCTGAAATTGAATGGTTTAGGAGTTGTGGATTTTTGATTGAATGAAATTGTGATTTTTCTGTTTACTGGGAATGAACAGAGAGTTTAAGAAGGATATTGTCGAGAGGAATTCCATGTGAAGTGGTTAATGGATGAAGTGTGGAGGGAAATGAAGCTATGATCCTCTTTATATTGGGATGTTTCAAGGGTATTATGGTCATTTTCTTCATGGACACATGGCCTTATCCTATCCAAACTACATGTAGACATTACACATATATGCTACATGGCTCTACAACATGAATGTCTTCACGCAACATGACAACTAAGCGGACAACTCATATTCATACTTATCCTAAGGATATTTTTAATTTATTTTAAATTAGCAACATAGTTGCAACATTTAAAGATGTAGCCAAATTTTGCTATACTTATTAGTGTAACCACCATATTACTTTAGGTTTATCAAAACATAACTTATTAATATTTCAAAAATATTTTAACTATATAATTTACCAAAATTTATGCTTAAAAAATGGTCTAAAATAAATACATAATAATCCTTATACAAATTATAAACACCATTATAATTTATCAAAATAAAAATCATTCTTGTAAACTATTATATATATATATGTATCTTAGAAATAACTTTTTATTTTCCAAATCATATTCTTGCCTTAAAATCAGAAAATATCATTACTTATTAAAATTAAAATTTTCACAAGACCTTATAAATCAAATATAACTTTTAAAATAAATTCTCTTATACAAAATCATATTTATAAAATAAACAAGGTACTTATTCAACATAAAAATCTATATTTCAAACCTTATTAGAATCAATTTATATTCAGAAAATCTAAATTATCCAATAAAAATTCAAATTGAACTTAGTTAAGAATTTCGGGATATTACAAAAGGGGTCTTCATATAACGCTCTTATAGTATTTATGTCATTGTATTTTGTTATAACCTTGGCAACATTTGGAACTAATAGATGACCAGAATGGATGTGAAATTCATTCTTTATGAAATGAATTTTAGAATTTTTTATGAAGTCATTTCATATTCACGTGCCTTTGATATTGATACAATTAACAAATCTCCCTTCATCATCTAGAATTAACAGATGACTGTGGCATCTATAGTGGGTAGTTTCATTCGGAATGATGTTACAGTTAATCACGATATCTTAAAGATGCATTATTCAGCAATTAAGTAAGGAGAAACTCATGAACATATGTACAAGTGCAGGCCATACTGCCCAACAGTTACATAGATTATAAGCACATGTATTGTTTCATCATATGGAGAAGTTGCGCCAATGTCGAAAGATCTATTCAAAATTTTAAAATCATGTCATTTTCAAATATTACCCCGCTTGAAACCATATTATCCCACCTTTAACTGCAACAACTAAAGTCATGCATCATGGTGGTTACTTGGATGAAGGACGCGCTTCATGATGTAATGGTAAAAGTAAAATTCGAAGAATGATGTAATCGACCCATATGTTGTGTTGTATTGTATTGTAATAGACGTAGGGATGTTGAGGGAGATGAATTGACCTTAAAAAGTGAAAACATTTTTTTGGGATCTTTGTAATTTTAATCAAGATAATCCGTGATTTTCTCATAATATATGATTTCTTAATATTTAGACAACATTAAAAAATAATTATTTTTGTAATATAATTATTTATGTAAGTCATTTATGTCTCGAAACTTCTCATGTACAATTACTAACTGTTGATTTGTGTCTTTATTCATGCTAAAACGTATATATTACCTACAAATAACGAGTCATGATATAAGACAACGATCTTTTATATGTACATACACATGATGGAGTAAGCAGGACTTTTTCCTCATGGGTTCACAATTTGAAAAAAGGTAGGAGTTTTCGTGAATAATTGTTGTGTAAATTCTAGGTTACTGGTCATTAACAATAATATTTAATTGCTTGATATAACTATTGAACCAAATATTTGTAAACACCAAAGATATATAAAAATGTATCACTGTAATTCTGGCAGGGTCAAGTGACCTCACTAACTCTCACATCCCTCCACCACTGTATGTATATATATGCATACATGCATACATGTATATGTATATATCTACATACATATATGTATATTTGTATAACATACACATATACACGTACCTATATATCTATACATATTTAGGCATATGTACACATATCCATACTCACACATACACATATACATCATACATATAAGGCAATCTAACAATTGAGATTTATCGTGCCACCAATTTGGTATGCATCTTATGTCTCGATAGAATTTCCATGCATACAGTCATACACAATTATGTACATAAATATACTGAGGTATCAAGAGTCCCACTTCTTTATACCTTTGACATTCGTCTTTTTGTGCAAAAAGGGATCAAAATGATTTTCGCTTGATTGATTAATAATATCATCTGTGTAAAATTCATTTTTCTTTTTGAAATCAGTTCTCAATCAATGATTCAAATAAATCTGAAACTTTTTGTAAAAAAAATGGGATTATTACTAGCCTTCCACTTATGGTTAAGAGGAGAGGTTTTTTTTATTAGGAGGGTTAGCAAAAGAAATTAGCCCTTCATATATGTTTACTATAATTTAATGAATTTATTCATCTATTTATTACATTAATTTTGTTCAAAATCACTGTTCTTCTTCTTTAATATGTAATCCAAAACAATAACCTACACTACAACAAAACTACCTTTTAACAGCATTTGAAAAATGTTGTTACAAGTTAAAACAACGTTAACGTAAGTGCTGCATAATGACATGCTGCCGCTGATGTATTATTTCTAACAGCAGAATATAAACGCTGTTAAAATCTATTTTGTACAATGTTCTATACTTGTTGTTAATTCATTTTCTACTACATTTATAGTTTGTCGTTTAAAGTTGAAACATCGTTTTTTGGTTGCTGTTAAAAATCGCCTAGGATATTATTTTATATATTCATTGGCCTTTTAAATATGCTATCTTAAGTCTATTTATTTTAGTTTCAACAACAACCTATAAACGTTGTTATTAAGTTTTCATCAGCAATTTCTAAACGTTGTAGCTGGTAGCAATATGCATTTTTTCAGAAAATTTGATCGCATGTTTTAAATTATGTGGTTCATCCATGTTATTTTTCTAGCACACTTAGCATGTTATGACTTTACAATATTCGCATCACTAACCTAAACTATATTCAATTATAACTTAATCTGAAAATAGACTTAACAAATACAAATCAAACTAAAGACTACAAAATAAAAGCATAACTCTTAATCATTTCCATAAAATACGCTAAACACGTTGTCCATGAACAAAGTTTACATCAGCTCATTAAAAAGGTTGAAATATATAAACCATGTTCGTACAACATTAGACAAAGGCACAATGTTTAAAAAGTAACTTTGCAACAAATATTAATGACTAAATGTACAATCAAAACTTTTCATATGCCATGCCATGCCACGTCCAAATGTGCCTAAAAAACCTTCACCTACCTGTAAAGATGAAATTTAAAGTTAGTGATAAAATGCATATTTAATGAGGAGATTAGAACGCTTATTAATAATAAATGCAGAAATGACACAACAAAACAATCATATGTGATGTTCATTTATTGAAATTATCTTAACCATGGCTGATTTGATCTTTGGTGTATTATGTACATATGACTTGAATAAGATGACCACCAAAACAATCCATTACACATGATGCTTGACTGATAAATAAGTAACTTGTACTACTAGCTTAATATCGTACTATTCTAACTAAACACCATGAGTGATTGAGTTTTATAAGTATTCACATATACTTGACTGATTTGTATAATTCAACATGAAGAAAGAATAATTTTGTATTCTCTTATAGGTTTGGTAATATTAATATAATACAATTCAATATTACAATTTTATTACGATTTTGGATAGAAAAATTAACATGTGATCCTCATACACACATATTAATACTATATTAGTTTGTCTTAGAATTAAATAACAAAGGGTACTGGGAAGTTCAATTTTTTTAATATAAAATGTTGTTTGTGTTGAATTTTTACTACATTATATGCATGTATGTACACCGCCTATTCTAATATAACTTACATTTACAACAGATAATAGCTAGACATCTACTTTACGAATTTTCCAACAAATGGTTCGCTAAAACCATTTACCTAAATTCAACTCAACAAATTGGTTTATGTAACGAGCATCATGTTTTATTTGACAGTAACAGCTAAGATCACAGTGATAGCATTACAAATAACAAAGGGTCAAACATGATTGAATATCCAAATTTACACACTAATAGTACGGAAAACAATATAGTTATTCCTGTTGAAAACTGAACAAATTGCATAATTTTGAACCTATCGATCAATATAATACAAACAATACCTTAGACAATAAAAATAAAATGGTATAAGATGCTTACAGAGGTTTCCAAACAATTCACTACGGCTAATCCTTTTGTCTCAAATGTCCCTAAGCTTTCATGTCTCGATAATTCAACCGTTGAGAACGTCGAGATCCCCTGCATGCTTGGTCCAGTTAACATGAATAAGCCAAAAGGTGAGAAATTATGCTAGGTACATGCAACCACTGACGTTAACAATGATTCCATGGTAATTGCATCACAATCGAATAATTTGCATCATGGAACTGTAATAGATTAACAAGGGAAAATAAGATCAATGAGAATAAACCCGAATCTAAATATTCAAAAAGCACAGAGGTAATCTCTAACCCATTATGGTAGATATGCACTAGTCACTTAATAGCCAAAGCTAAAAAAATTAAAAGGGAAACAGAGTTCAACTGCTCCAGGATACTCTAATGCAAGGAGCCTAAATAACAATTAGCGTCCATCTTAGTATGGAACATGCTGGGCCTTAATTCTCCACTACAAAAATTAGATGTTAAACAACATCTAGTAAAGCAAATTAAGCATAGAGCTTTTTTATGCTTAACCTATAAAATGAAACTATCAAATCTAACATCCAATGTGTACTTGAGAATTTGAGAAATTGAACAATGAACCTTCTCTTAGACCTTTCAATGAAATGCATTGTTGTTCGATAGGCTGTACGTATGTATTTTTTTTCTACCATCATTAATAAGCTGGCTAATCCAAACTACAAACATATTTTAGAATTGTATATTTAAAATTTAATTAATTTAAATATAACTGTTTTCATTTCAAAAATAATAGGATGTCAAAAGTTCATAACACAAACATTGGTCGTATCATTTTTTGGATCTCAACTCTAAGGTTTTAAACTGAACATTTGTTTAAATGTGAATGAGAATAAATTATTTGTAACAAACAAGGATTTTCAACCCCGAAAACCGACAAAAAAACACTAGGTTGAACATTCAAGCATTGAAAACACTAGAACGTGAATAAAAAGAATTTAGAGGGTGAGATAAGAAAGAAAGAAATATTAGAATAGAAGACTAAGAGGAAAAACCATCACCACACAGAGTCTCACATCGCAGCGGAACAAAATATAATATAGAAATGAATCTTTATTTAAAACTTGAAATAATACTTACAATCATCAGAGTACATCAACATAGCTGGACAATTATAATTATTTTGCCTCATATGCAATACACATCGGAATAAATACTAATACGTCTGAACAGCTCCAGCACGTCTTCTGAACTTCGTAGTGTCCGGCAACCTAAACCTGTACAACCCGGTCTAACCCCGAGCATTTACAAAACGCCGGATCAGTCTGGTGAACCAGAGTGAGAAAACACTTGCTAAGTTTACAAGCAACATCCAACTTGATTTTAAAGTCAAAATTTCTTTTTAAAAGAAAAGGATAATCATAAGACCAATTCACACATAAACACAGACGATTTTTACCTTACAATAACCCAAAACATTTTTGAAATCATATATATGTATATACTGATATTATAATAGTGTCTAAATACAAACAAAAATCAATCTAGCAAAACGCTTGCATCTCACTCTCTACATACAGTATACAATCAAAACCGCGGGCACTTATTGGGGATTGGATTTCCAACTATGACAAGGTATGGAACCACCTTCCGATAATGTATCTCTAGAGAGAAATACACTGGGTTCAACAAGAACATTTTGCAACTCGCCCAAACATGATTGACCACTCATTTCTCTTGAGTGTATCGAATATATTGTCACCTTACGGGTGCGTAGCTATCGTTTCCCAGGAGTTACAGAAATGAAAAGAAGTAACAAATATGAATAGTCTTTAGATGGTGACAATGGACTCTAATGGGTGCGACCCACAAAGCCATGTTGTCTGCCCGATTTTTGTCATTTCCCGGTTGTGAGGCTTGAGGTTATAATCTCTTTGAACAATTGTCCACCGTTCACTTTAAATTCCACATCGTTACATCTATCCATGCAAGTTGTCCTAGACTGGACAAACTGAAGGGACCCTCCTACCATATCCTAGGTATCACCCTATAGATCAATAGCGAGTAGTCATTGCAATCCATAGACTCCAACCACGATAGAATCACAGTTTATCTCTGGGAGCTACCCAGAGATTATAAGCAATACTTCCATTTTATGAAGATCTATGGTCTTCAAATGCTCCATCTCGAACATTGTCTGATCTCTTCCATGATTACGTATTTGTTGGTCGGAATGGTTTTCGAATATAAATTCAATCCCGGTCTTTCCGTACCAACAATCGATAATTGGCCAGATTTGATATTCGGTTATTTTACTATCAAATAAACAAACATTCATCCATAAAATAAAATAAATTTACAGGTTCAGTATTCAACATCACTTGGCCTACCCGACGTCAATTTAAAACTTTTATATTTTCAATATAAGGGAAACATTCCCCTATTCTTGTAAGGACCCGTAACTTCCCCATGAAGGAAAGAGCAGATACTTTGAGAACAACACACAAATGAACGCAGACGGAAGAACATTTCATTGTTATTACAACAATTCCATCAGATACAAGAATATACAGAGTATAAATGAATAAATTACATTCGATAAATATCAGAGATTACAATAAATTACATAGCAGCGGAAAAATATACAAAACACAACTGAAAGTGATACACGGATACAGAGCTTTCCGAGCATCGTTCCAGCTGTAAATCAGGACCCTGTGAATATAAATCTGCAAAACCAAAACTATTAGCTGCCCGTGTGGAAAATAGGGGCACCCAGAGTTTAGGTTAAAACAATAAACTCCAGGTCAGTCATGTGACTGGTGTGAGAACTAAAACAGTTATAATTCTTTATTTTAAAGTTCGGTAAATCAAGGGACCACGCCGTATAACACGGAACGGGTTTCCTCCCAAGAATACCAGTGCATAGAACAAACAGCGCAATGCTAAATAAAGAAAAATGAAGCTGTTATAAGACCCAGGTCCCATCACACAATGCAACGCAAGCCGGAGGATAGGGTATTTACCTTATAACAGCCAAAGCATGCTTGATACGTTTAAAACACATTATTTTGATATTACTATAAGTGTATAGTGTCAAAACAGTTTCAATCATAAATATCAATCATAGGCGGCATTAATGACCCATACCACTATGTCGCCATACTAGGTTCTATAAATAAAACCACACTATCACGTATTGGAAATTGGATTTCCGTCATGAGTCGAGGCAAGGGGAAAGCTCCTCTCCGCGTTCGAGACACTCTAGCAATGCCTCAGGACCCCACTCTGATCCTTTGGAACCTCCAAGGCCGGTCCTCTCTTACTTTTGAGGATTAGTTATTCCTGAACACACATTTCCCGGTCCTTACAGACCTATATCCGAGGCACCTCGTATCCAACAACCACACAGGTGAAAAGTATATAAATGTCAGGGCTGGTAGGTCACTGACACCACCCTAGCTAGAAAGAAACGTCGTGCTTTCCTTGGGTCTGTATCCCGTTTTTGACTCATACCGAGGTGTGAGGCCTGCGAATTCACGTTATACACAAAGCTACGCCACATAGGCCGTGCTTTGATCATCAACCACAAGACTTTGCTTTTCAACAGAAGCCCTGATCAGTTGCCACTTACGTGTGCCACATTGGCAATTCACTCCATGCGACTGATGTCCATCGATATGCAACCTCTGAGCTCGTACGTCTCAGAGAAGGGCGTTAAGCAAGAGAATAAATTCTCTGCCGCCAAATAGATGTATATTTAATAAAGATCAATCAACACAGAATAAAATCCAATGTCAGACACACAATCCATTTACAAGTTCGTTCTGGGTCTGAACGAAACCGGAGGCACTTTCCTCGCATATCCATCCATCTCCAAGTACGTCTGGACGATCACCAACTGTTTCCCTCATCTTGGGTGTACAACCCAATCGAGATCATCAGTAATCACCCAAACGATGTGAAGACTTCCGGTCTTCAACCACCGTCTTCATCTTCGACATCTCGTCGAATCGGTTATTCAGAATGGGTATAACCCGGCCTTTCTGAATGACCCACGTATATGATAAACAAAGGTTACGCAAACACAACAAACGCCTCATTCCAATTCAGAATATTATTTTATTCACAAAATCACATTCTTAGGGAAAGGTTCCCATTAATTTTATCCAAGATAAATTCTTCTAAATTTATTCTTTAATCTTCCTTTGGATATCATTTCTAACTAGTCGGGATTAACGAACCACACCGAAGTAATTATTTATTTTATTTCTCAATCCCAACCTATATATCCCATGGAGAAAACTGGTAATACTCCATATCTAACACCACGGTGTTATCGGTAAAATTAATTACCATTTCACGTTCAAATCTAATTAAAGATTTAACTATCGCTTTGGAGCAAAACTGGTGATACTCCACTCTCGATCACTTTTCAGATTTGATAATTTAAATTATCAATTCACTTTTTAATCTAATTAAAGATTCATTAAAACTCCATTTAGTTTTAATCTTTTCAAAAATCAACATCCTGTCTTTAACTGGGTTAAAGAACTAATGTCATCTAAAACACGATCCACGATAAACCCAAATCATATTTGATATCAAATACAAGGCTCTGAATAGAAAATATATCGGCTTATAGTCAATATCAAGTTCTGAACCCAACATATATCGTATTGGAAATAACGATATAAAATATATCTTTCAAATTCCCATAACAATATCTGTATAGTCACAAATCCAACATCGAAATATTCCGAAGATAATTTCGATTCAACTCCAGTCCAATTCAAGTATTGGGAATTTTGATTATTTTTAAAATCACTTTCAAATTCAATTTATTTATTTCAAAAATAAATTGATTTTAATTCTAGTTCAAAACTAGTTCATTTCGATAAAAATCTATTTTTATCATTTCAAATGTGGAATTCTCCAGCTCAATTCTTTCCAATCCATATATTATGATTTTACACAAATTATAGATATTTTTATTAATTTTATCAAGGCCCGTACAATCGATTTCCATCAACGGCCATCGAACTGCACTTACAGCGACCTTTTCCAAATTTGATTTGGACATAATTCCAAATCCAACCGTTAGATTTCAAATTTCTAATATTCATTGGAAAGCTCTTTTCGATACAAACCCAACGGTTCCGATTTTAGGAGAATCCGACGGTCGGATCTCCCGTAATGTCCGTTTGAAATAAATGGTCGAAATTCACGAACTGCCGCGGTGCGGCGCGTTTTATTCAATCCATTATATATATATATAATATATATATATTATATATATTTCATCGATTTCCTTTTAAAACGTATTTTATAAATCGTTTTAAATTCGTTCCAAAAACAATTTCAACTTCATCTTCAATTTCAAATCTATTTGATTTCAATTCAATTAGAATTCAATTTCACTTTCTATTCAATTTGAATTCAAATTCACTTTCTATTCAATTTGAATTCAAATTCACTTTCTGTTCAATTCGAATCGAATTCATTTTCTATTCGATTCGAATTCATTTCAAATTGATTCAATAAAATTTCAATTTCAATTTCTATCTAATTCAATTTGAATTTCATTTCAAAATATTAGATTTTGAAATCACTTTTCAATATTCATTGTAAAACGAATAAAATCGATATAAATATCGTTCGCGTCAAAATAACGCAACTCTAATCAACACGGCTTTATATTTTGCAAAAACTTCTTTATTCTATTCAAAAAATGAATATTTATTCTATTCAACACATGAATTTATATTTCTTCCAACACACGACTATTTTTGTTATGTAAAATATTTTATAAAACTATGGTATCTATCGTTTGATTTCAATTAGACTCCACAGTGAAGTAGTTCTAATTTTAAATATGATAAAGATGTGAATTTTATTATTAAAATATTTTACTCAACACATAAATATTTTCAACACATGAACATCGTCAACACATGACTTTTTTTTATATTCAACACATGAATTTTCTTTTAAAATATTTATTATTTTCCCGATTGGAATGAGGCCCAATCAATCACCATATAATGTTAATTATATGGATTCCATACAACACATGTATATAATAACATTGAAAAATAATCAGCTATCAACCAAAGTGCACTACACTGTATAAGCATCAAATATAGATATCTAACGCTTATAACAGTCTGTCAATCAATCGATCGACATATTTAATCAATCAGGATGAGTGAACTTCAAATTTCATCCCAACACCCGTGTGGGGTTTCAAACAATCAAACACAGATTTTATTTGTGCAGTTGGGCGATGTGTAAAATTTATCGTCCCAATCAATATCAGTCAAATCAGTGTATATAAACAAATCGGCCGATTTGTTTATAAATATTTATTTATTCACATTCACGTTAAAAATTATATTTTTAACGATAAAAATATTTTATTTCAACACATGAATTTATATTCAGTTCAATTATTCAATAAAATGATATATTTATTTCTCTAACATATTTTAGAAAATTTCGGCGGCATAACGACACGATACTAGAAACGGGACGAGGCCTAGCCTTATCCCCGGTCTAGTGAAGGCCCACGCCATTCACACATCAATCAAATCCATTCCATTTCACCAAACAATTCAATTCAAACCAATTAGACTAACCAACTACACAACCAAACAATTTAACAAACAAGCCATCCATGGTCTGTGGATGACGGGTGTCGGGTGCTGCTAAGCACCGTCTGCATCCTAGTATATATATATATATATATAACTAGAAAAAGAAATTTAGAGTGAGAAGTTCTCACCGAAAGCTATCCAACTCACGACACTTCTTTTATAGAAATCTTCATCGTTATCGCATCTTTGTCATCTTCGTTGCCCGTAGCCACTACATATATAAAAATCACATTTTTACTTCGCTATTCAATATGAAAAAACCCAATTTTTACTTTGATGTTCAATATATAAAAATCATATTTTTACTTCGATGTTCAATATATAAAAATCTCGTCTCTTCAATTAAAGGTTTGCCTTTCTATAATATAAAAATTATATTTTTCTCGAAGTAAAAATCATATTTTTACTTCACTACTCATCTCAAAATATCGTCTTTTCATATCTAAAAATATCGTCTTTTATATCTAAAAATCATGTCTTTTATATTTTAAAAATCACGTCTTTTATATTTTAAAAATCACGTCTTTTATATTTTTAAAAACTCAAATCTTTTCTAATTTAAAAATCAAATCTTTTCTAATCCTACCGTATAAAGATCCCATTTTTATTATCTATATAATATGAAAATTATATTTTCAACCTTTACATACGATAAAAATTATATTTTTAGCTTCTACATATAATAAAAATTATATTTTTATAACTCCACAATATAAAAGATTATATTTTTATAACTCTAAACACATTTAAAGCTGAAATTAAAGTAAAACAATTGTAAATATATATAAAAACTCACTTATTTACGGATCTAGGCTTCGGGGGTGAGTCGTCGGGTGCTGCTGATGCCGAGGAAGTCGCGGTGGTGGTTGGCTGGGCTGTCGGAGGTCGGGGTTTAGGCCAAGGGGGGTGCGGGTTCGGGTCTAGGGGGTGCGGCGCGTCCTTTGTGGCGACGGAGGGCTGGGACGACGGGGCGATGGAGTTTCTGGCATCAGAGAAGGAAGGAGGTAGGGAGGAGGGGGTCTGGTGGTGGTCGGCTCCGCCTGGGGAGGTGGCGCCAGAGGTGCGACGCCTCTGGTGGGCGGCGGCGAGTCGCCCCCCCACCCCGCTCTCTTTTTTTTTTTTTCTGTTAAAATCGATTTTGAAGAAGAGAGGGGCCAACGGGTTTAAATGGGGTGAGGAGAGAGAGAAGTTTTTAATTTATTATTTAATTATTTTATTTTGCAAAAAGTTGACTTTTACATACGACCTCGAAACGAGGTCCACCGCCTGTCGTCCATAGCGTATTACCCCCATTCCGAACACAATGGGATATGTATCGTAGGTTGATTCGAACGTTACGATCAGTTTCCGTTAAATTTACATTTAAATCATTATATTAAATTTCAAACGTACATTTCAATTTACCGGGGTCACATACTAACTAAAAAAATTCCCGAAAAATATTTTCTAGCTTCGTATTGACGATACGGTTCTAACAAAACTAATTTCGTCGAATTCTGAGACCGTTGGAAAAATGGCCATTTTCCAGTCGATTAAATTCAACTGAAATGGTCAAACGCGTTTTCCTTTTCCACGCTCACATATTGATTCGAAAAATAATGAAATTTGGAATCTAGCAATAATTTGACACTGCGGATCCAACAAAAGTGGTTTCGTCGAAATCCGAGGTCGTTTGCAAAATTTCCATTTTTAAGGGCCTGAATTCCATAGCGACTATTCAGAATTTTCAACTGGACATATCTTTTGATTCCCGCTATGAAATTTCAATTTTTCGGATTCGTTGGAAAGATATCATCAATTAGATCCTAATGTTTTTGGATTCGATAAAATCCGGATTGTTTTGCACCCGATACATTCAATTGAAGTTTGAAATCGAATTATCGAACTACCGCGCCATTTTCAATTCTATTTATAATTATAAATAATTATTTATATTCTAACGACGACGCGTATAAATATATACGTTCTAATTCTATTCAAAATAAATTTCTCGTCGATATTATTCAAAATATTCCACTTTAAATGTTCAAAATTCGCTAAAATTGCCAAAATAAAAATTTTAAACTGGCCCAGATTTTCGGGTTGTTACAATCTCCCCCACTTAAAACTTTTCGTCCCCGAAAAGGAACAAAGTCGAAAGTGGTTTGATTAATCAACTTTACGTTCGATCTGGCTTCCATTCTCCAACTTTTCAGTTTCTGAGAATTTTCAAATTCTTCAAAAATTTGGCTAACACCCTAAATTTTCGAAAAATTTCGCCATAGCCTCCCCTGCACCGAGAGCCACGGGAAAATCCTGAAATTGCCATATAGGCCTTCTGATCTCAAAAAGAAAAATAAAAAGCCAAGCGGCTAGCCAATAGGCTCATAAAATCATCATCACCCAAACAAAACAGTAAATTATGATAAACATGTACCTATTTGTCGGGCAAACAAATTTTATTCTCTGCTCTAGCCTCCTTGCTATGACCTGTTCAATGATATACATGTATATGCAAGCAAATGCGACCAATTTTCAATACAATTCAATATTTGATGCAATTAGGCTAAATAGTTCAAAATTATCAAACAAATAAACAAACAACACAAACATCAATCAATTAGGAAATTAGAGTTTCAAATTCATAATTTTTGATATATATACAAAAAATCATGTTTTTGATGCCAATTCACAACAATGTATTCTAGCTATATTAGTTTTGGTTCTCACACCAATCTAATGGAAATATATAGAAATCACACCTTCGAAATTCGAATATGAATACTGATGATGATGCACCATCATCAGAATCATCCCCGGATATCTAGAATGAGATTCTATATCTACCCAGTATATTAAAACTTCGAATATACGTTCATGACGTGTATATACAAAACTTTTATATATTGGATTGCCCATATCAATATAAATAAATATTCAAATACGTATAAAGCAATTTAAATTTTCAAAACAAAATTGTTTTCATTTGAAAAATATACTCTTCACACCCGTTCTAGGATACTACTGATCCTATCTCTAACAAGTCATTCTAATTGGATATTACTAATCCAATATCTGATGAATTCTTTCGTATGGTTCTAATGTGTCTTGTTCTCGAGCTCTGTAAACCAAAGCTCTGATACCAAACTGTAAGGACCCGTAACTTCCCCGTGAAGGAAAGAGCGGATACTTTGAGAACAACACACAAATGAACGCAGACGGAAGAACATTTCATTGTTATTACAACAATTCCATCAGATACAAGAATATACAGAGTATAAATGAATAAATTACATTCGATAAATATCAGAGATTACAATAAATTACATAGCAGCGGAAAAATATACAAAACACAACTGAAAGTGATACACGGATACAGAGCTTTCCGAGCATCGTTCCAGCTGTAAATCAGGACCCTGTGAATATAAATCTGCAAAACCAAAACTACTAGCTGCCCGTGTGGAAAATAGGGGCACCCAGAGTTTAGGTTAAAACAATAAACTCCAGGTCAGTCATGTGACTGGTGTGAGTACTAAAACAGTTATAATTCTTTATTTTAAAGTTCGGTAAATCAAGGGACCACGCCGTATAACACGGAACGGGTTTCCTCCCAAGAATACCAGTGCATAGAACAAACAGCACAATGCTAAATAAAGAAAAATGAAGCTGTTATAAGACCCAGGTCCCATCACACAATGCAACGCAAGCCGGAGGATAGGGTTTTTACCTTATAACAGCCAAAGCATGCTTGATACGTTTAAAACACATTATTTTGATATTACTATAAGTGTATAGTGTCAAAACAGTTTCAATCATAAATATCAATCATAGGCGGCATTAATGACCCATACCACTATGTCGCCATACTAGGTTCTACAAATAAAACCGCACTATCACGTATTGGAAATTGGATTTCTGTCATGAGTCGTGGCAAGGGGCAAGCTCCTCTCCGCGTTTGAGACACTCTAGCAATGCCTCAGGACCCCACTCTGATCCTTTGGAACCTCCAAGGCCGGTCCTCTCTTACTTTTGAGGATTAGTTATTCCTGAACACACGTTTCCCAGTCCTTACAGACCTATATCTGAGGCGCCTCGTATCCAACAACCACACAGGTGAAAAGTACATAAATGTCAGGGCTGGTAGGTCACTGACACCACCCTAGCTAGAAAGAAACGTCGTGCACTCCTTGGGTCTGTATCCCGTTTTTGACTCATACCGAGGTGTGAGGCTCGCGAATTCACGTTATACACAAAGCTACGCCACATAGGCCGTGCTTTGATCATCAACCACAAGACTTTGCTTTTCAACAGAAGCCCTGATCAATTGCCACTTACGCGTGCCACATTGGCAATTCACTCCATGCGACTGATGTCCATCGATATACAACCTCTGAGCTCGTACGTCTCAGAGAAGGGCGTTAAGCAAGAGAATAAATTCTCTACCGCCAAACAGATGTATATTTAATAAAGATCAATCAACACAGAATAAAATTCAATGTCAGACACACAATCCATTTACAAGTTCGTTCTGGGTCTGAACGAAACCGGAGGCACTTTCCTCGCATATCCATCCATCTCCAAGTACGTCTGGACGATCACCAACTGTTTCCCTCATCTGGGGTGTACAGCCCAATCGAGATCATCAGTAATCACCCAAACGATGTGAAGACTTCCGGTCTTCAACCACCGTCTTCATCTTCGACATCTCGTCGAATCGGTTATTCTGAATGGGTATAACCCGGCCTTTCTGAATGACCCACGTATATGATAAACAAAGGTTACACAAACACAACAAACGCCTCATTCCAATTCAGAATATTCTTTTATTCACAAAATCACATTCTTAGGGAAAGGTTCCCTTAATTTTATCCAAGATAAATTCTTCTAAATTTATTCTTTAATCTTCCTTTGGATATCATTTCTAACTAGTCGGGATTAACGAACCACACCGAAGTAATTATTTATTTTATTTCCCAATCCCAACCTATATATCCCATGGAGAAAACTGGTAATACTCCATATCTAACACCACGGTGTTATCGGTAAAATTAATTACCATTTCATGTTCAAATCTAATTAAAGATTTAACTATCGCTTTGGAGCAAAACTAGTGATACTCCACTCTCGATCACTTTTCAGATTTGATAATTTAAATTATCAATTCACTTTTTGATCTAATTAAAGATTCATTAAAACTCCATTTAGTTTTAATCTTTTCAAAAATCAACATCCTATCTTTAACTGGGTTAAAGAACCAATGTCATCTAAAACACGATCCACGATAAACCCAAATCATATTTGATATCAAATACAAGGCTCTGAATAGAAAATATATCGGCTTATAGTCAATATCAAGTTCTGAACCCAACATATATCGTATTGGAAATAACGATATAAAATATATCTTTCAAATTCCCATAACAATATCTGTATAGTCACGAATCCAACATCGAAATATTCCGAAGATAATTTCGATTCAACTCCAGTCCAATTCACGTATTGGGAATATTGATTATTTTTAAAATCACTTTCAAATTCAATTTATTTATTTCAAAAACAAAATTGATTTTAATTCTAGTTCAAAACTAGTTCATTTCGATAAAAATCTATTTTTATCATTTCAAATGTGGAATTCTCCAGCTCAATTCTTTCCAATCCATATATTATGATTTTACACAAATTATACATATTTTTAATAATTTTATCAAGGCCCGTACAATCGATTTCCATCAACGGCCATCGAACTGCACTTACAGCGACCTTTTCCAAATTTGATTTGGACATAATTCCAAATCCAACCGTTAGATTTCAAATTTCTAATATTCATTGGAAAGCTCTTTTCGATACGAACCCAACGGTTCCGGTTTTAGGAGAATCCGACGGTCGAATCTCCCGTAATCTCCGTTTGAAATAAATGGTCGAAATTCACGAACTGCCACGGCGCGGCGCGTTTTATTCAATCCGTTATATATATAATATATATATATATTTCGTCGATTTCCTTTTAAAACGTATTTTATAAATCGTTTTAAATTTGTTTCAAAAACAATTTCATCTTCAATTTCAAATCTATTTGATTTCAATTCAATTAGAATTCAATTTCACTTTCTATTCAATTTGAATTCAAATTCACTTTCTATTCAATTTGAATTCAAATTCACTTTCTGTTCAATTCGAATCGAATTCATTTTCTATTCGATTCGAATTCATTTCAAATTGATTCAATAAAATTTCAATTTCAATTTTTATCTAATTCAATTTGAATTTCATTTCAAAATATTAGATTTTGAAATCACTTTTCAATATTCATTGTAAAACGAATAAAATCGATATAAATATCGTTCGCGTCAAAATAACGCAACTCTAATCAACACGGCTTTATATTTTGCAAAAACTTCTTTATTCTATTCAACAAATGAATGTTTATTCTATTCAACACATGAATTTATATTTCTTCCAACACACGACTATTTTTGTTATGTAAAATATTTTATAAAACTATGGTATCTATCGTTTGATTTCAATTAGACTCCACCGTGAAGTAGTTCTAATTTTAAATATGATAAAGATGTGAATTTTATTATTAAAATATTTTACTCAACACATAAATATTTTCAACACATGAACATCGTCAACACATGACTTTTTTTTATATTCAACACATGAATTTTCTTTTAAAATATTTATTATTTTCCCGATTGGAATGAGGCCCAATCAATCACCATATAATGTTAATTATATGGATTCCATACAACACATGTATATAATAACATTGGAAAATAATCAGCTATCAACCAAAGTGCACTACACTGTATAAGCATCAAATATAGATATCTAACACTTATAACAGTCTGTCAATCAATCGATCGACATATTTAATCAATCAAGATGAGTGAACTTCAAATTTCATCCCAACACCCGTGTGGGGTTTCAAACAATCAAACACAGATTTTATTTGTGCAGTTGGGCGATGTGTAAAATTTATCGTCCCAATCAATATCAGTCAAATCAGTGTATATAAACAAATCGGCCGATTTGTTTATAAATATTTATTTATTTATTCATATTCACGTTAAAAATTATATTTTTAACGATAAAAATATTTTATTTCAACACACGAATTTATATTCAGTTCAATTATTCAATAAAATGATATTTTTATTTCTCTAACATATTTTAGAAAATTTCGGCGGCATAACGGCACGATACTAGAAACGGGACGAGGCCTAGCCTTATCCCCGGTCTAGTGAAGGCCCACGCCATTCACACATCAATAAAATCCATTCCATTTCACCAAACAATTCAATTCAAACCAATTAGACTAACCACCTACACAACCAAACAATTTAACAAACAAGCTATCCATGGTCTGTGGATGATGGGTGTCGGGTGCTGCTAAGCACCGTCTGCATCCTAGTATATATATATATAACTAGAAAAAGAAATTTAGAGTGAGAAGTTCTCACCGAAAGCTATCCAACTCACGACGCTTCTTTTATAGAAATCTTCATCGTTATCGCATCTTTGTCATCTTCGTTGCCCGTAGCCACTACATATATAAAAATCACATTTTTACTTCGCTATTCAATATGAAAAAACCCAATTTTTTACTTTGATGTTCAATATATAAAAATCATATTTTTACTTCGATGTTCAATATATAAAAATCTCATCTTTTCAATTAAAGGTTTGCCTTTCTATAATATAAAAATTATATTTTTCTGGAAGTAAAAATCATATTTTTACTTCACTACTCATCTCAAAATATCATCTTTTCATATCTAAAAATATCGTCTTTTATATCTAAAAATATCGTCTTTTATATTTTAAAAATCACGTCTTTTATATTTTAAAAATCACGTCTTTTATATTTTAAAAATCACGTCTTTTATATTTTTAAAAACTCAAATCTTTTCTAATTTAGAAATCAAATCTTTTCTAATCCTACCGTATAAAGATCCCATTTTTATTATCTATATAATATGAAAATTATATTTTCAACTTTTTCATACGATAAAAATTATATTTTTAGCTTCTACATATAATAAAAATTATATTTTTATAACTCCACAATATAAAAGATTATATTTTTATAACTCTAAACACATTTAAAGCTGAAATTAAAGTAAAACAATTGTAAATATATATAAAAACTCACTTATTTACGGATCTAGGCTTTGGGGGAGAGTCGTCGGGTGCTGCTGATGCCGAGGAAGTCGCGGTGGTGGTCGGCTGGGCTGTCGGAGGTCGGGGTTTGGGCCTAGGGGGGTGCGGGTTCGGGTCTAGGGGGTGCGGGTTCGGGTCTAGGGGGTGCGGCGCGTCCTTGGTGGCGACGGAGGGCCGGGACGAGCGGGCGATGGAGTTTCTGGCATCGGAGAAGGAAGGAGGTAGGGAGGAGGGGGTCTGGGGGTGGTCAGCTCCGCTGGGGAGGTGGCGCCAGAGGCGCGACGCCTCTGGTGGGCGGCGGCGAGTCGCCCCCCCCGGTCTCTTTCTCTTTTTTTTTCCTGTTAAAATCGATTTTGAAGAAGAGAGGGGCCAACGGGTTTAAAGGGGGTGAGGAGAGAGAGAAGTTTTTAATTTATTATTTAATTATTTTATTTTGCAAAAAGTTGACTTTTACATACGACCTCGAAACGAGGTCCACCGCCTGTCGTCCATAGCGTATTACCCCCATTCCGAACACAATGGGATATGTATCGTAGGTTGATTCGAAAGTTACGATCAGTTTCCGTTAAATTTACATTTAAATCATTATATTAAATTTCAAACGTACATTTCAATTTACCGGGGTCACATACTAACTAAAAAAATTCCCGAAAAATATGTTCTAGCTTCGTATTGACGATACGGTTCTAACAAAACTAATTTCGTCGAATTCTGAGACCGTTGGAAAATGGCCATTTTCCAGTCGATTAAATTCAACTGAAATGGTCAAACGCGTTTTCCTTTGCCATGCTCACATATTGATTCGAAAAATTATGAAATTTGGAATCTAGCAATAATTTGACACTGCGGATCCAACAAAAGTGGTTTCGTCGAAATCTGAGGTCGTTTGCAAAATTTCCATTTTTAAGGGCCTGAATTCCATAGCGACTATTCAGAATTTTCAACTGGACATATCTTTTGATTCCCGCTATGAAATTTCGATTTTTCGGATTCGTTGGAAAGATATCATCAATTAGATCCTAATGTTTTTGGTTTCGATAAAATCCGGATTGTTTTGCTCCCGGTACATTCAATTGAAGTTTGAAATCGAATTATCGAACTACCGCGCCATTTTCAATTCTATTTATAATTATAAATAATTATTTATATTCTAACGACGACGCGTATAAATATATACGTTCTAATTCTATTCAAAATAAATTTCTCGTCGATATTATTCAAAATATTCCACTTTAAATGTTCAAGATTCGCTAAAATTGCCAAAATAAAAATTTTAAACTGGCCCAGATTTTCGGGTTGTTACAATTCTTATTTAATATATTAATATTTCATTAGCGTCTCACTTGTAGTCTATTAGCTCCTTATTGTAAATTGGTAAGTGAATAATCCTCTCAATATCAACCCCGAAGGCTAAAACCAAAATCAGATTGACACCTCGAAAGTTACTCAACCCAACCAACGTGCAACAGGTTCTAATTTCTTTAAAACTACATCCAGTTCCTTCTTGTAATAACCCGCTCATTCAACGATTTTAGATTTAAATATTTTATATAAATATATCATCGTATCCGATATGTCACTCAAAATGTCGTTTTTCACAAATGATAAAATTAGGACTCGGGACCACTTCCATTGAGTTTGGATCATTGTTTACAACCTTTTTGACTATAAACTTCGATATGTTTGGATTTTCGGGCTTCAAAAATGGGCTTAGTTGTGGCTAAACTAGCCAAATTGGCTTGTTTTAACCTCTCCCACTATTCCTATCAGCCTAACCCTTCTCCCTCTTCTTTCATTCACTTCATTTTTATTTCCTAAGGCAAAAGAATGGAGAGAGTAGAAAGGGAAATAGAAATTACAACCTAGGTTTTGCAATTTGAAGCTCCAATCATGTGCTAATCCAAGGAGAACAATGGTAAGCTCTCTTTACTCATTCTCTACCTCTCTCTCCTCTTAATTTCGAATTTTTAGTGTGTCCTAACACTCATGTGTCTTCATTTGTGTTCATGAGATGATTTTTGAGGAGCTATTGGAGAAAGAGAGGTTCTTTGTGTGTAAGCGCCTTTGATCCTGGTATTTCTTGATTTCTAGTTAAGATTGTTTCGTATGTCGTTACGTACCTAGCATCGTCTATTGATCACTTTTCGATCGGTATGGAGATACCATGTCTTTGTGACTAAATCTACTCCTTTGTTGTCAGCTATGTAGTTCCAGTTCAGTGTTAGATCACCAAGCCTTCGGGCTAAAACAACTCATTTGTTACCTCATTGTGCCAGTGTGAGTCACCAAGCATTTGTGCTAAATTAACTCAACAAATGTATCGTTGCGTTCCAAACTCAAGATCAAGAATGAGGTAAAGCATCCCGCTTCTTGTGATCCCTCTTCTTGAGTCAAGGTACGTATCATTGATTCCTTAATGTCATTTACCTTGTTCAGAGATTATTTTAATTATGTTCTGTTGATATACGTCGACCGTGTTCTTCGTTATCAAAAGATATCATTTGTGTTTTATTTTGTAAGTTGATAAAGGAATTTTATTTCCTTTATGCCACCCCGAATGATTTAATGAATTTTTATATTTTTGCGAGATTGGCGTGAACGTTCGAAATTGTGAGGAATTTCTTATGTTAACTTGTCCATCGGGTGCGTTAAGGATCTTGAACGAGATATGGGATGCCATATTGTAGTTCGGACTTCCCAAACACCATTATGTGACAATCCGACATTCGAAACAATTCCTAAAATTTTAAATTCACTTCTAATAAGTTAATCAAAATAATAATATTTTGGATTTTTGCTATCTTCGTAGTCGTTTTTACATTTTTAGATAATTTATTTCTAGATTTCCTTGGAGCAATTCCAAGAATTTGAGTGGTTCAAGATTTTTAATTAGAAATTATCTTTAATATTTTATTTGAGTAAATTAAATAACTCCAGGAACAACCCAAAAAATTATTTATTTATGTCTCTTGTTTGTGGATTCCAGATCTTTGATTTTCGAAAATTCTTAGTGATTGGGAATCTCGCCTATTTCCTAATCCTTGTTTCGATTTGCTAAAGAGAATTTAGTATTCTTGTGAATCCATAGGTCTCCGTATTTTCTCTAGTGAAAGATCACTCGAGAGAATGGGAATCCCGTGGGGAAGGGAGATTTGGATTTTGCGATCCATGGCAAACTCAATAATTCCTTTCTTCGAATCTATGATCTAGTCGATCATTCGGAAGTCAATTCACTTATGGAATTAGCTTTGCGTTGTTCTTAGAAATGAATATCGAAAGGATGAGCTCCTTTTGATATTCCTCCTTTGTTTGTTTGAATCAGTTGGATTGACATTGTCTCCGCACGTTTGTTGACCCTTGTCAATCAAATTTTTGGGGATTACAACCTCTTTGGTTTAATCTCAACTTGTTATAGAAATTGTCTGTTACTTCATTGATTAATTGCTGACGTTTTTGCGATTTGAGATTTTTGGCGGAAAATTATCTTAAATCCTGTTGTTCCGAAGTGGTAAGTTGTGCACTACTTATCCATCATCTTCTCGATGTTTCTGATTTTCTAAATTTGATACTCAAGTTTCTGAATATTGGGAATTTGGTATAATTCCTAATGATTCATCTTTATGTTTACTAAATGAGATTTAGTACCTGGTTAGAAATCGATTTCCCCAAATAGTTCATTGGTATTCCATTGCCAATATTTGATTATCGACTTGTAGTTCATTGGTATTCCGTAACCAAATTGAATCATTGATATTAGAATTGATTATTCCTTCGAGAATTGCTCCCTTTAGCTAAATTTGTTGGAATCTCTGTGTTGTGCTTTTGTTGGTGTTAGCCACCTTGTCGTAAGACTAAAGTGCTCAGGTTCGATGTTCGCTACATTGTCGTGATTGAGTTTGGGAATGGAGTAGTCAACCATCGTAAATTCCCATTCCATATCCTAAGAGAAATATCTACTATTGATATCTCACGTCTGTAGGATGCAGTCCCGTTGCTTCTTGAGATTCCAAATTAGATTCGCATGGTTTTGTGCATTCTATCGATTCTCATTCTCTTGAGAATCATACTAAGAAAGGCGAGTCTATTCGAATTCATAGCGTTTACAAAATTTTATGGAATTATTTTGCCCGTTTGGGATGCCTACCTTCATAGGTAATGAAGTTCGAGATTGAACTCTAGTTTTTTTGATCTTGTGAGGCAAAATTAGGATCTCACCTAGCAGTTGGTGTGATCTTTTCATTCTGTGTCGGTTCTTGTGGTACCACTCCATGGTATTATTTTTGGTTGTTACTTATTACTTCAATCTTAAGGAATTGCAGGGACGCAATTCTTTTAAGGGGGGAAGTCTGTAGCAACCTGCTCATTCGACGATTTTATATTTAAATATTTTATATAAATACATCATCGTGTCCGATGTGTCACTCAAAATGTCGTTTTTCACAAACGATAAAATTAGGACTCAGGACCACTTCCATTGAGTCTGGATCATCGTTTACAACCTTTTTGACTATAAACTTCAATATGTTTGGAGTTTCGGGTCTTCGAGCTCTAAAAATGGGCTTAGTTGTGGCTAAACTAGCCATATTGGCTTATTTCAACCACTCCCACTATTCCTGTCAGCCCAACCCTTCTCCCTCTCCTCTCATTCGCTTCATTTTTGTTTCCTAAGGCAAAAGAATGGAGAGAGTGGAAGGAAAATAGAAATTGCAACCTAGATTTTGCAATTTGAAGCTCCAATAATGTGCTATCCAAGGAGAACAAGGGTAAGCTCTCTCTACTCGTTCTATACCTTTCTCTCCTCTCAATTTCTATTTTTTAGTGTGTCGTAACACTTATGTGTCTTCATTTGTGTACATGAGACGATTTTTGAGGAGCTATTGGAGAAAGAGAGGTTCTTTGTGCGTATTGGTGCTTGTTCTTCCTCCGAATGAAACCAAGGTGAGTTCTTCATGAACTCACATCTATGCGTCAAGCCTATGTTCTTGTAAAGTGTAATTTAGTGCATTTATATCATGTATATGTTGTATGCATTAAGTTAATTGATTAGCTTGATGATTCTCTTGCTTTTGGAGTAATGGAAATCCTATTATGTTCTATGTTCGGATTGTGCATGATATAGGTGAAGTTCTTGTGTGCACACAATTCCTTATAACTACCCTTTAGCATTGCCAAACCATTGTGTCATAGTTTGAGTTGCAATTGATTTCTTTGGTTAGAGATTTTATTTGTTTTGGAATATATAATCAAAATCATTGCAATATTATGTATATATGTTTATGCATGTGAATTTGGTGTTATAAGTTGCTTCGGCGAGTTATAAACGCCTCATTTTCATGTATATAACATCATAAATTTTCGGGCATTAGCTGGTATCATTATGGGGATGAAATTGTATGAAAATTAGGGGTTTAACAGCCATTCGGCCATTAATGGCCGAGCAAATGCCTTCTGTTTGGCCATTAATGGCCAAATAGAAAAAAATATATTCAATTTTAAACGGGCATAACTTCTTCGTACGAACTCGGAATTGAGCAAAATTAGGTGATTTGAAACCGTATCGACGAGAACTTTCCAAGAAATTAATTTGGAGTTCATGGTAATTTTTGGTGGAGGAAAACATCCAATGGAAATAACAGAACAGTGAAAAACAAAGGGTGAAATAATTAATTCACTTTAAAACGATCATAACTTTTTCATACGAACTCATAATTGAGCGAAATTAGGTGCGTTGGAAACGTCTCGATGAGAGCTTTCCAATCAAACTAATTTTGGAGTAATTTACACTTAGAAATCATTCTAGAGCCCGTGCGCTATATTTTATGAATCTATTTACTCGTTAATTCGGGCTTAACCCTCGATATTAGTTCGATTATGATTCACGACTCTAAAACGTGAATTATCGACTTGATATCTTTTGAGTCTATTCCAATATAGTTTAAAACCTTCGGGTTCTAGTTTGAGTTTTGATTCATTCATTGATCGAAATTACAACCATTATCCCTTTGATTTCCAGAATGTTGTTGTAATGTGAATTACGCATTATCGATCAACTTGGTGATCGTACTTTGATCCTTGGCACATGATTTTGTGTCTTTGTTTCCTGTCACTCCAAGGTGATTTCTAATCGTTTCTTAACGTCATTGGATTCACTAACGAGCTATATGTATGTTCGATTTATCGAATTTATTTTTGATGATTTATGATTTGAATTTATGTCATTATGTTGTGAATCCCCTTGATCGATTTGTCTCGGCAATCGTACTATTATTCATTGTCACCTCGAATTATAAGAGGGTTTATATATTATTAATGGAGTATGAATCCTTCTACGGATTCTAATCTATTAGTGTGTACGGATCCTTTTTTACTCGATCGGGCGAGAAACTTAGTTTATTTACCTTAGTAAAAATGAGGACTATGACCCCTTATATGTTTACTTCGGCGAATAACTCTTGGACTCGTGCGTTCGAACACGTGTGGTGATTTTCACTGTTTTGAGTATGGACCAACAACGGGCTCGTAAATATTTGAGAATAGCGAGTGGTTACAGGACATTAAGCTATTTTCTTATATTAACTATCTCGGTGTAATTTATACTCACCGGACCGATGCGGTCCTTTTATGACTTATGCTTTGTGGTCCTCGATCGCCCGAGTGGGATTTATGATTCTTGGACTTCACCTATGGGACTTTGCTCTAACTTTTTATGATTTTCTATGATTTATGTGTTTTCATTCTACCGGGGTCACGACCCGGCACCGTGGGGAGCTTCGACTCAAACATATGGGTTAGCTACCTAGAGATCGTATCTCATCTTCTATGAACAAGCCTCTTTATGATGTTTTCTGGATTTCTTGCTTGATTTCTGGATTCTTGATTACTTTGATGTGATGGTCATCAATTTGATGTGTATTTGGCATTCCATTGTCATTCCTTGTTTATTTTGATTCATATGGCATCCATCGGATTTATTTGGTATTCCGTTGTCATTCATGTGTTTAATTGATTTGGTATTCCGCTATCATTTCATGTTATGTGCTATTATTTGAATGTTGCATTCTATATTAGTTAGGAGATTATTTAGAGATATCTATGTGCTGACATTCTATCGTCATTTACTGATTTTGTTGACATGCCATGTTTCATATTTATTTATGATTAGATATTATTACTAGAATCATGTCATCCTTTGTTATATCTCCTATTATCTCTGTTTATTTGATAAGTACAGCTAGACTGACTCGTTTATTATTTATTTCTATAAATAATACTCGGGTTAGACCGAGTCATTTTAGGTACTCCTCTGGGACTCATCGCAGGATTGATCTTCTGCCTTCAGCTTGCTACTCTGTCTCTATAGCTTTATGTACTTTTGTACCTATGACATTATCTGTCGTTGTGTATATAGTCTTTTATTTAGATCATGGTACATGTATCTATTCTTTTGGGATTAGTGGATCTTTGTTGACCACTAGCTTGTTGTACACATCCTTGGTGTATTCATATCTATTCCGCCTTTGTGATATGATTATTCTATGTTTGGATATGATATATATATATATATATTATTGTTGTTGTCTACTATATACTGCTTTCCGGATTATTTATAGCCATTGTGTAGTTGCCCTATATGCCAAATGGTCATGTCGAAATTTTAATTCTTTTCGGAATTCGGTGTGCATTCCTCATATGGAGCAATTATACAATCGGTCGCTCTTCACAAACCTCATTCTCTGTTATGGTCTATGACATTTCTTTGAAATGAACTGGACGATAGTGGGTATAGAGGCGGGGAGCTACAGTTGGTATCAGAGCCACTTTTCGGAACTGTGTAAGATAGTGTGACGATGGTATTGTCTTAATCCTCTCTCGAGAATCGTTCTTTAGGGTTTTATTTAGAGTCTTAAGACCCGTCATAGCTTATCTTCATATACGATTCCATTTTTGATTGAATTCGCATCGTTTGAATTCAACTTGAGACTAACTTTTTCTTCCTTCTTTTTCCTTAAAGAAGCGAAATAGTTGGTCGTAGCTGTGCAAGTGCCGATTCACCCAGTGTATCTCTTACGGGAGAGGTGATTATGTATTAAGTGGCCTATTTTTTGTCTTTTAGAATAGTTATCAACTTGTTCCTTTTGGGTTGATTTCTATAGTCCATCTAGGGCTCGTTTTCTCTAGTGGTGCTTACGTTTCATTCTTTGACTCGAGTTGCAAATCGATGTCTGTTTGGCCTATTGTGTATCACACTTATCTTGTTGATCATTTATGATCCTTGTAGTTGACTGATCATTAGATATCTTGCCCGTGCGTTGATACGCACGTTGTAAGCGCCTTTGATCCTGGTATTTCTTGATTTCTAGTTAAGATTGTTTCGTATGTCGTTACATACCGAGCATGGTCTATTGATCACTTGTCGGTCGGTATGGAGATACCATGTCTTTGTGACTAAATCTTCCTTGTTGTCAACTATATAGTTCTAGTTCGGTGTTAGATCACCAAGCCTTTAGGCTAAAACAATTCACTTGTTACCTCATTGTGCCGGTGTGAGTCACCAGGCATTTGTGCTAAATTAACTCAACAAATGTATTGTTGTATTCCAAACTCAAGATTAAGAACGAGATAAAGCATCCCTTTCTTGTGATCCCTCTTCTTGAGTCAAGGTACGTGTCATTAATTCCTTAATGTCATTTATCTTGTTCAAAGATTATTTTAATTATGTTCTGTTGACATACGTCGACCGTGCTCTTCGTTATCAAAAGATATCATTTGTGTTTTATTTCGTAAGTTGATAAAGGAATTTTGTTTCCTTTATGCCGTCTCGAATGATTTATTAAATTTTTATATTTTAGCCACATTGGCGTGAACGTTAGAAATTGTGAGGACTTTCTTGTGTTAACTTGTCCATCGGATGCGTTAAGTATCTTGAATAAGATATAGGACGCCATGTTGTAGTTCGGAATTCCTAAACACCATTATGTGACAATCCGACATTTGAAATGATTCCTAAAATTTAAAATTCACTTCTAATAAGTTAATCAAACTAATAATATTTTTATTTTTGCTATCTTCGTAGTCATTTGTTATTTTTCTAGACATTTTATTTCTAGATTTCCTTGGAGCAATTCCAAGAATTTGAGTGGTTCAAGATTTTTAATAAGAAATTATCTTGAATCTTTTCTTTGAGAAATTAAATAACTCCAAGAACAACCCAAAAAGTTATTTATTTATGTCTCTTGTTTCTGGATTCCAGATCTTTGATTTTCGAAAATTCTTAGTGATTGGGAATCTCGCTGTAAAAACCCGTAACTTCCCCGTAAAGGAAAGAGCGGATAGTTCGAGAACAAGCCACAACAGAACGCATACGGAAGAATATTCCATTGTATATTACAACAATGCATCAGATTACAAGAATATACAGAGTATAAAAGAATATTACACAGAAATATCAGAGATTTAAATTACATTTAAATACATAGCAGCGGAAAATAATACAATACACAACTAGAAGAGATATACGGATACAAAGCTTTCCGGATATCATTCCAGCTGTAAACCAGGATCCTGTGAATATAAATCTGCAAAACCAAAACTACTAGCTGCCCGTGTCAAAATAGGGGCACCCAGAGTTTAGGTTAAAACAATAAACTCCAGGTCAGTCATGTGACTGGTGTGAGAACTAAAACAATTATTTATCTTTATTTTCAAGTTAGGTAAATCAAGGGACCACGCCGTATAACACGGAACGGGTTTCCTCCCAAGAATACCAGTGCATAAAACAAACAGCGCAATGCTAAATAAAGAAAAATGAAGCTGTTATAAGACCCAGGTCCTATCACACAATGCAACGCAAGCCGGGGGATAGGGTTTTCCCTTATAACAGCCAAAGAATGCTTGATACGTTTAAAACAAATCATTTGATACTATTATAAGTGTATAGTGTATAAAACAACTTCAAATCATAAGTATCAATCATAGGCGACATGAGCGTCCCATGCCACTATGTCGCCATAAATAGGTTTACAAATAAAACCGCAAATGTCACGTATTTGGAAATTGGATTTCCGCCTATGAACCGAGGCAAAAGATAGTCCTCAACCGATTCGAGACGCTCTAGCCCGTGTCTCAGGACCCAGACACAGGTGGGCCCTTGGATCCTCAGGGCCGGTCCACCGATGTGGATTAAAATGCCTGAACATGCGTTTCCCCGCCCTTTGGGGCGTAAATGAGCCAACGAATGACTCCATCGGACCCGGATCTTCCGATCAAACCGAGGCACCTCGCAACATCAACAACCACACAGGTGAAAAGTATATAAATGTCAGGGCTGGTAGGTCACTGACACCACCCTAGCTAGAAAGAAACGCATGCCCTCCCTGACATCCTCTCCCGTTTTTGGTTCACAATCGGGGGTGCGAAACTCGCGAAGTAAACGTTACACAAAGCTACGCCACAAAGGCCGTGCTTTGATCATCACCACAAGACTTTGCTTTTCAACAGAAGCCTCGATCAATTGCCACTTAGGCATGCCACACAGGCAATTCACTCCATGCGATTGATATCCATCAATATATAACCCCCGGGCTCGTACGTCTCAGAGAAGGGCGTTAAGCAAGAGAATAAATTCTCTGCCGCCAAACAGATATATATTTAATAGAGGTCAATCACACAGACTAAAATCCAATGTCAGACACACAGTCCATTTACAAGTCCGTTCTGGGTCTGAACGAAACCGGAGGCACCTAGTACCCCGCATATCCATCGATCTCCAAGTACGTCTGGACGATCACCAACTGTTTCCATCTTCTTGGGTGTACGGCCCAATCAGATCATCAGTAATCACCCAAACGACGTGAAGACCTCCGGTCTTCGACCATCGTCTTCATCTTCGACTTATCGTCGTATCAATTATTCAGAATGGGATAAACCCGGTCTTTCCGAATAACTCGCGTATATTTTAAATAAGTGTTACACAAACACAACATACGCCTCATTCCAATTCATTAGTCACTAACCGTAAATTAATCAAGAGAATAATTCCCCAAAATATTAACCCCGAAGGCCGAAACCAACATCAGATCAATATTCAGAAAACCATCCTACTTGGCTAACCGACAGTTAGTTTCTAATTTCACATTCATAGGGAAACGTTCCCATTAATTTTATCCAAGATAAATTCCTTGAATTTATTCTTTAATCTTCTTTTGAATTTCGATTCAACTAGTCGAGATTAACGAACCTTACCGAAGTAATCATTGGTTTTAATTTCCCAATCCCAACCTATTCATCCCATGAAGTAAAACTGGTAATACTTCATATCTAACACCACGGTGTTATCGGTAAATTCAATTACCATTTCACGTTTAAATCCAATTAAAGATTTAACTATCGCCTGGAGCAAAACTGGTGCTACTCCATTCTCGGTCATTTCAATCTAATTAAAGATTCATTAAAACTCCACTTAGTTTTAATCGTTAACTGGGTTAAAGAATCCGTGTCATTTAAAAACACGGTTCGCGATAAACCCAAAGTCACATTTCATTAATTATCGGGTTAAAGAACGAGTGTTATTTAAAAACACTATTCACGATAAACCCAAATATCAATTCAATTAAATAATATTTAATTGGTACACTTCATTAAATCCAAATAAAAAGATTTAATCTTTTCTTAACTGGGTTCAAGAACAGTGTTAGTCAAGACACCATTCACAACAAACCCAAATCACATTTGATATTAATACAAGGCTCTGAATAGAAAATATATCGGCTTATATTCAATATCAAATTCTACGACCAACAGATATCGTATCGGAAATAACGATATATATATATATATATCTATATCTTTCAAATTTCCATAACAACATCTGTATAATCACGAAATCCAACATCGAAATATTCCGAAGACAATTTCGATTCAAATCCATTCCAGTGCAATCATTGGAAATTCTGGTTATTTTCAAAACCATTTCAAATTCAATTTATTTATTTAAAAATAAATAGAATTGTAATTCTAGTTCAAAACTAGTTCATTTCGATAAAAATCTATTTTTATCTTTTCAAATATGGAGTTTTTCATCCCAAATCTTTCTAAATCATTTCTTATGATTTTACACAAATTATTAATATTTTTAATAATTTTATCAAGGCCCGTACAGTCGATTTCCATCAATGGCCATCGAACTGCACTTACAACGACCTTTTTCAAATTTGATTTGGATGTAACTCCAAATCCAACCGTTAGATTTCTAATTTCTAATATTCTTTAGAAAGCTCTTTTCGATACGAACCCAACGGTTCCGGTTTCAGGAGAATCCGACGGTTGGATCTCCCGCAATATCCGTTCGAAGTTAATGGTCGAAATTCGCGAACTGCCGCGGCGCGGCGCGTTCTATTCAGGCCATTATATTATATATATAATATATACTTCGTCGATTTCAATTTAAAACGTGCTTTATAAATCGTTTTAAATTCATTTTCAAAACGGTTTTAACTTCATATTCAATTTCAAATCAAAATTGAATATTCCAATTTAAATTCATTTTAAATTCATTTCAAATTGATTTCAATTCAAATTGATTTCTAATTCAATTTCAGTTCGTTTTCAATTCAATTCAATTCGAAATCGTTTTCAATTCAATTCATTTCGGAATCGTTTTCTATTCGATTCATTTCGAAATCGTTTTCTATTCGATTCATTTCAAAATGAATAAAATCGATATAAATATCGTTCACGTCAAAATGGCGTCAATCTAATCAACACGGCTTCATATATTTCTATTTTCAAATATTCTATTTCAAATATAATTCGTTCAACACATGACTAATCTCAACGGATGAGTACTGTCAACACATGAACCTTTATTTTATATTGATAAAGATGCAAATTTTATTATTAAAATATTTCGTTCAACACATGACTAATCTCAACGGATGAGTACTGTCAACACATGAACCTTTATTTTATATTGATAAAGATGCAAATTTTATTATTAAAATATTTCGTTCAACACATGACTAATCTCAACGGATGAGTACTGTCAACACATGAACCTTTATTTTATATTGATAAAGATGCAAATTTTATTATTAAAATATTTCGTTCAACACATGACTAATCTCAACGGATGAGTACTGTCAACACATGAACCTTTATTTTATATTATTCTTTATTTTTCAAATTGGAATGAGGCCCAATCAATTACCATATAAAGTTAATTATATGGATTCCATACAACACATGTATATAATAGCATTGAAAAATAATCAACCATCAACCAAAGTGCACTACACTGTATAAGCATCAAATATAGATATCTAACGCTTATAACAGCCTGTCAATCGATCGATCGACATATTTAATCAATCAGGATGAGTGAACTTCAAATTTCATCCTAACACCCGTGTGGGGTTTCAAACAATCAAACACATATTTTATTTGTGCAGTTGGGCGATGTGTAAAATTTATCGTCCCAATCAATGTCCTTCAAATAGGTGTACATAAACAAACCGTCCGGTTTGTAAATGAATATTTATTTATTCATATTCATGTTAAAAATTATATTTTTAACGATAAAATATTTTATTCAGTTCATTTATTCAATAAAATGATATTTTTACCTTTCTAATTTATTTTAGAAAATTTCGGCGGTATAACGGCACGATACTAGAAACGGGACGAGGCCTAGCCTTATCCCCGGTCTAGTGAAGGCCCACGCCATTCACACATCAATCAAATCATTCCATTTTACCAAACAATTCAACTCAAGCCAAATAATCTAATCAACTACACAACCAAACAATTAAACAAACAAGCCATCCATGGTCTGTGGATGACGGGTGTCGGGTGCTACTAAACACCGTCTGCATCCTAGTATATATATATATATAACTAGAAAAAGAAATTGAAGAGTGAGAAGTTCTCACAAATAGCTATCCTAGCTCCACGACACTTCATTGATAGAAATCTTCATCGCTATCGCATCTTCGTCATCTTCGTTGCCCGTAGCCACTACATATATAAAAATCGAATTTTTACTTCGCTATTCAATATATAAAAATCATATTTTTACTTCGATGTTCAATATATAAAAATCACATTTTTACTTCGATGTTCAATATATAAAAATCACATTTTTACTTCGATGTTCAATATATAAAAATCATATTTTTACTTCGATGTTCAATATATAAAAATCATATTTTAACTTCGATGTTCAATATATAAAAATCGAATTTTTACTAGGCTATTCAATATATAAAAATCGAATTTTTTACTAGGCTATTCGATATATAAAAATCGAATTTTTTACTTACTACCTTATAAAAATAATTCCTTTACTTCTATAAAAATCTCGCCTTTACATTATAAAAATTCTCGTCTTTACATTATAAATGTTCTCGTCTTTACTATTTTAAAAATCTCAATTTTCTTCATACATTTAAAAATATAAAAATTATTTCTTTATTATCCATACAATAGAGAAATAACATTTTTAATATTTCTACCATAGAAAAATTATATCTTTAACATTTCTATTATATAAAAGTATAATCTTCCTTATAAATCAAAGTCATAATTTTTTTATAACACCTCTAACTTATCATTAACTAATAAATTAACACATTAGTTTTTAAAAAAAAATCAAACTTTCCTTATTTAAATTTGAATATTCCCTAATTGCTTTAAATTAAAACAAATGAATTTAGATAAGGTAAAAACTTACTTTGCTTTCAGTTTTCAGAGGAGTGGGAGGGGGTTTCTGCGTCAACCGGAGGAGAGTGGTTAGGGCTTGTTGGATCTAGATTAACCCTAGAGGGGGGGGGTGAATAGGGTTTATCACAGTTTTTAACTGAATTAAAAATTCTAACGAGATATTAAAATAATAAATAGATCACAGATTATAGCAGAAACAGAAATGCAGAAAGTAAATCACACACAGATATACCCAGCTTCGGCAAAACCCTGCCTACTGCTGCATTTCTAAGGTTTCTACTAGGTGATAGAACAGATCCCGCATACAAGACCATGTACACTCGCAAACCCTGCTCCTATTCTAACCCTACGCTCAAACCCCTAGACTGATTCAAACCCCTGAATCAGATTTTCCCCAGATTACAAACCCGTAACCTGTATTCCTAGATTTTACAGAGTCTAGTATTGTCAGTTAGCTCCTAACTGAAACTCCCCTAGAGTTTTACAGACTCTAGAAAATTGTTTCGATGGTTTACAGAACAGAAATTGAAACAATACACAATAAAAAACAAATTAAAGTTGAACAATTAAAAACCCCTTTTAATAATTAAGCCCAAAGTCCTTTGACACTTGGCCGGCCCACTCTCCTTTTGTTTGCACCCGATCCCTTTACTTTCTCTTTTGCTCTGGGAAACAAAAATGGCGGCTAGGGTTTTCTGAAACTTCCCCAAATCGTGATGCAGTTGTTTGATTGTTGAAATTTGGCTCTGGAATTAAACTCTGGTGCTTCAATTAGGTGCTTCTTCGTTGTTCGATTTGGTCCCTCTGTCTAGCGATCGAAAACTGTGAGTAAAAATTGATTTTGAATCTTTGTTGCTCTCGAATTTTTTTTTGTATTTTTCGATGCTCTGCCTGTGATGAATTTGGTGTATAATATAGGATTACAAACCCTATAACTTCTCTGATTTCGCTATATGGCTTGGCTTGATTTATGCGGTTTTCCCCTTTTTGAATTTCTTGATGAAATCGGTTTTGATTGAAATTATCCTGGCCTTGAATGAAACCCTGTGAGATTTATTGATTTCCATATAGCACAAACTGATTTTGCGTGTGGTACTAGCAGATTTTAATTTCTTGCCAAAAAAGAATTTCTTGCATGCCGAGTGATTTGTATTTGCCAAATATTAACTCTGCAATTTAAAAACTAATCTGCCAAAGATTATTTCTTTCCTGTTGACTAGTTTCTGAAAACATGAATCTTACTTTGTAGATATGCATGATTTCCAAAATATTTTCTTGCCACATATGATTGTCTGAAAATACTTTCTTGCCACACATGATACTTGATTTCAGGAATGGCTCAAAATAACACTTGCCTAAAAATGATACTGCAATTTCACTCATTAAGTTGGCTCTTGTATACATTGTGAATTAGCCATAAGATCCCCTTGCTGATTTTCTGCATCTGCACTTCAATAAGCTGATTAAAACTTTCTAAAAAAATATTTGAAAGAATTTAGTGCCAAAAATGATATTTATGGAACTCTTTCTGCTTTTGTGCTAGTACATAAATACTGCAGTGTATTGTGCACACACACACCATGCTCATTAACCATGAAATGATCAGTTTTACTGAAAACTTATGAATGGACATTTCTCTTGACACTCTCACCATGTATAACATGTATATAAGCAGACTTGTTGTCATGCATACATGAACTTTGTCCATTTCTATATATGCATGTGGCACTACATGATGCTGTGTTCATCATTATGCCTTGATTCATGAAAAGTAGCAATGCACCTGTAGCTTTGTTCTTCTTGCATTCTTACATATTTGCTTGTCCTCGACAACATTTGAAACTGCCTTGAATTGCTTTTGCACTCTACTGTGTGTACCATGTTGGACTGTATATGTTTGCACTTGTAAAAGATGCTATGTCCACTCCAAAAAAAAAAAAAAAACTGCTTCAACCTTGTTTTACACTTGCTCGACCAAATTTGATACTTTGTGCATGCAGTTTTATTCATTTTGCTTGTACATGCATGGTTTTGCTATTTACTGACCATTTGTAATTTGGACTGCCTTGAACCATTCTTGTCTCACTATAGTGCATGACCACTGTAGCTTCCATACAGTTTTGTATCTCCACCATGTTTATGTTTGTGCTGAAACAATTTGGGCTTGACCACTTGAGCTATGATGCTGTACACACTGTCCATTAAATCTGTTTTAGCATATAAGTGTATGTCTCGACACATTTGTTGCTCCATTTTCATACTTGTTGCACTCATGACTCGACTACATGCTGATTTGTGTCCACTTTTAAAAAAATATGGGCTGAACCATGCTTTGATCATGACTGAGTTGCACTGTTCATTTACCACCACTTGTACATGCTCACATTCATGCAGATGCCATGTCCATGTTGATCAACATTTGCTTTGATTTGTCATTGTATTTAAGCTGAAATTTCTTGTGCACCATTTTGATGTGTGTTCGACCACTTTGAGTTTGTTGTTGACTTTTCATTGAGTTGTTTTCATGTGCACTGAGTCGAGAAGGTCCACGTGGCTACTCCTCAGTTGCTCGCTGATTGGCGAGGCAGTGCACACGTGTATATCTATACACGTGTGTATATGCAGCCATCAGACAATATTTTTTGTCCCTGTTCATATACAAACTAGCTAGACACAGATCAGATCAAGTCATGAAAAATGATGAGAAACACACCAGAAAAAACTGAGGTAAATAATATTTTTTTTTAAATAAAAATAAAAAATATATATTTGCATGTGTACAGTTTTATTTCTATTGCAGTATACTGTGTGTTTCTGTTTCATGTGTGACAGGTAAGCGGGGATGACTGGACTGCACTGACAGAAGACTGAAGAATGAAGTCAAGAACAGTGTCAGTTAAAGAGTGTTTGTAAAAGTGTATGTATAGATGAAAATGTACAACTGAGTGTAAAATGTGTATGAGTGTTGAATGAGAAACTGTGAGTGTGAAACGTATTGCAATGCTGAGATGTACAAATAGTGGAGTATAAAATTTGTACTGTTTGAATATTGAAATAAAATATTCTATTTAAATAAAATACTGTGTTAATATTTGAATTTCTGTACAGTCGTATTTTATTTAAATACAAATATTATATTCATTGCTGTGATATATATATATATATAACAGTACAGTACCAAACACATTTATAATAGAAATATATTTGATTGTTATCATCAAACAAAAATCATATAATTGTGTATACAACACCGTTATATACAACAATCTCCCCCTTTTGATGATGACAAACAAACATGAAGATTTTGAATATAATAAATGTGTTTGACAGTGAATATTGAATATTGAACTCCCCCTATTTATTAGCTCCCCCTACAACAGAAAAGCTCCCTATAACTGTGCATGAGTGAAATGTATAAATAAATTTTCAAAATTAAAGATATTTATAAAATATTCACTCATAAATCAAAATCTAATCCATTCTCCCCCTTTTGTCATCATCAAAAGGATACAGATTTTAAAATACAGATGAAACAAAAATATAATTTCAGCTTAAGAGGAAGAACAGTCATCATAAATCTCAATCAGTCAAACAAAAATCATAATAAACTGAGAACTAGTGGCATATCTCACATTGTAGAGAATGATGGATATACGATGAATTTTTTATAAAATGGGAAGAGTTTCAAAAACATATATTTCCAATTATTTTTAGAAAAATTTTATAAATTGAACACAAAAATAGTGATGGATTTGGACTATAATTAATAATTCAATTTAAGTGACAAAAACAAATAATCTCAAATCCCAATAGCTATCAATCAACAAATCATAATACTTCATAAGATTTCAACACATTTCACAAATTAGAATATGGATTGATAGGCTAGTTTTTATATACCAAGGAGAAATTCATATACAAATTTAATTAGCAAATTATTTTCTTTTCTTTTTCTTTTAATTTAAGAGCACACTGACCACACATAACCAGATCTTGGATTTTTAAATGAGATCAGTTGCAGCTTAAATATAAGTAATCTCATAACCATGCATAACCAGAGCTTGGATTTTTAAATGAGGTTAGAGAAATACTTCTGAATATTATATTATTATTATTTTTAGTTTCAAAATGAAAAACTCCTCAGTATACAAAACTAATATGTATGATAGAAATGTGGTAGGTACAGGAATGGTTTGTGAAATAAATTTCTAAATTAATCATATTATGAAATATAATCAACTGTACCGAGATCATTGAAAAATTTCGATTATCACTAATTTTGAAAAATAACAAAGTCCAATTTCTATCACAAATATTTTCATCATTTATTCAAGATGATTTAAAAAAATATTAAACTCTCCTCATTAATATAAAATTATCATGGATGGTAGAAGGATGATAGATAATGAGAATGGTCGTGAAATTATTGCCAGTTCAAAGATATTATAATAAATATTCAACCATCATGAAAATCCAGATAAAATCTCCTCTTGTTGTGAAATATACTGCAATCAAAATTCATCACAATTTCGAAATCCGATAATAATTTTGATGAATTATAAATACAGTTTAATTTGGATATTGATTTCAATTTCTGAATGAATACAAAATAAATAATTTTAAAATTGAAAAACAATTACAAGAGGAATATGCTGATCTATACACGACAAGAAGAAAAAAATATATACAGCAAAAAATATGCAACTCTTCTAGACTGATACCACATGGTGTCTCTACGAAGTGAAAATTCAGAACAGATGGATGAAAAAGCTGATACCAATTGTAGTCTCCCTTATCGAGGAATTTAATTACACCTTGATGGACTATCATAGACATCTCAGACCAAGGAAAATTAAACACAAATTCAGCTAGACAAATTTAGCACATTTATTTGTATAAGGCAAAAAAAAATATATGTGTGGATCTATACAAGGTGAAAATTTGAATCTCAGTACAGATGGATGAGACAAAAATAAGGCGCTTCTGATACCAAATGTTCTCGCTTTCTCGAGGATTTTAATGACACCCCGGTGGCAAACAATGGTACCTCAGTCAACAGAAAAGACTTAATTAAAAAGCAAGCAACTCAAGCACACAAATTTCATTTATCAGAGTACGATAAATCTTTGATACCAAATCAAGCAGTCCTCAAAAAAATATTTACAAATCAATTTCTTATAATCAGAGCAGCATGATTCCAAAACAAACATTTTTCAAAAACAGTATCAGAGCAGCACAGAGAAATCAGTATCACAACAGACTTGTCAAGATGTTGGTCACATAAGGTGGTTCATGATCCAAGATTTGCAAATATACTCTATTTTAAATCATTTGAAGAAATGTAAAAGTATTAGGATTTAATGAATCAATCACACCAGGTTATATTTCAGATTCAAGATATGTGTGAGATCCAATAAATCAATAATTTCAAATGATTTTAAACAAACATATATTCAAATCAAATAATCATGAAATAACAATGATTTTCAAAGACCATTTTAAAAAAAAACATTTTCAAGAATTTCTCAAAACTATTTCTGACAAGCCCAAGAGAAATTTCAGGTCATTTACATCAAATTTGAAAATATTCATGATCGGGATAATTTATTTGAAATCACATGAATCAATGTAAAGTTTTGGGATATAATGAATCAGTCACACAAGATTGATAATTTCAAAAAAAAATAAGAGGTGTGTGATATTCAAAATATCTAGAATTTCAGATGATTTCAAACAAACATATTTCAATATAATGATCATGAATAAAGATGAATTCCAAGATGTATCACTGATACAAGCCAATCTGAAAATCAATGAAATTATCACAACTGATAAATAACAGAGTGCTGTAATGAGTATAATATTTTGAGCTTTTCTAAAATGAATTAGAATAAACTCAGAACAGCAAAGGTGTGTGACATTTCATTAAATATTCAGATCTTCAAAAAATTTAGAATTCAAATTAACAGTGTTCAAGATATGATAAGAATACATCAACACTGTTATGAATTCAGAAATAAAAAAAATCTCAAAAACAATTGCAGATATTTACAAGATTAAATTCAGGATATGGAAATGATTAACACACGATGATTTTATACAAATAAAGCATATTTCAAGAAAGATCATGAATTCTGCAACTGGAAGTTAAGGAAGCCCAAGAAACTATAATGATATGACAGTGACAAATCAAACAAACAGAGAACATAAACAGAAGAGAGATAGAAGACGAAATAAACAAGAGATTAAAAACAGAGAATATTTACAAGGACAAGTTCAGAGATCATACCTGAAATCAGTGTAAACCAGAATCTCTAACTCAACAGATGTGGCTAAGAAACTGTGAATGATTTCAGAAGTATTGAGCAACTTGAATCCAAATCTCTTTTGCCTAGCAGTTCCTCAGCCTCCTCCGGTACCTAACAGATTTGAGAATCGAGTGGTCTAACAAAATTTGTAAAACCACTCCCAGTTTTGTTCACAGCTTTAGGTACCCAGACTTGTCTGTACAACAAACCATTAGAATTAACTTTTGTACCCTTAGGAACCCAAATCAATTTGAATCTAACAAAACCCGTTTTATTTTTATTTGGGATCCAAGAATGTTTAAATGGTTTATTACAAAACAAATTCACATTTTGCTTTTGATTCAAAAATCCTTTGGAATTGTCAAAGTTCAAATTATCAAAACAACTATTTCCAAAGCAGTTTGAGGGACTTCTCAACTCATTTGAATTACGTTTTTCAAAAACATTATTTTTTCCAAAGCCGAGACCTCTTTTATTTCCATGAGAGAACTGATTATTCAAAAGCATATTCAAAGATTTTTCTTCGAAAGAAAAACGTTTCAGACTCAACTCAAGATCATTGATTTTGGATTTCAGAAGATCATTCTCGTTTAAAAGCTTCTCAATTTTGCCTTTATATTCAGAAATCTCAGAATCAAAGAGCTTTTGTTTTTCAATTTCAAAAATCTTGAATTTTTCAATTTCTTTTTCAAGTTCCTTTAAAGCAGATTCTGATTTCAACAAATTTTCCATTTCAAAATTTTCATGTTCGAAATTAACCTTATCCAACTCCTTCTGCAAAGTGTTGTTTTCATGAATTAGCTCATCTTCTTGATTTTTCAAAATCAAAAATTCATTTTCAATCTTTCTAGAATTCTCATTAAGTTGAGCTAAATCAGTTTTCAAGTTAAAACAATTCTTACACTCAGAGTCTTCAAATTTTAATTTCAACACATTGTTATTGTGGGTCAACTCAGAATTTTCAGATTTCAAAGACTTGTTTTTCCGTTTGAGGCGATCAACGGTTCTTGTTAAATTATTACAAAGAGACATCAAATCTTCATATGATAAGTCCACATCGTCTGAGTCGTCATGAATAGCTCCAGCTAAGCACAGATCTGAATCTGAGTTGGCAGTTGAGAGTTTTGAACAGCTGTCAGATTTTCCATACAACGTGCTGAGAGTTTTCCAGATATCCTGCGCGGTTAAACAATGAGAGATAAATTTTAATTTTTCATTATCAAGACAGGAATAAATAATATGCATGACGCGAGCATTTAAGACCTTATCCCTCTTGTCTAACAAGTCTCCCATATTTTCAATAATATTCCAATACTCAGAATTAACAGATTTTAAATATAATTCAAAATTTGATTTCCATATTTGAAAATCTGTTCCATTGAAAATAAATGGGATATCACTGGACTGACTCTTAGAAGACTGACAGCAAGGGGAAAACATGATTCTAGAGTTAATCAAAAACCAGGCTCTGATACCACTTGTTGGATCTAGATTAACCCTAGAGGGGGGGGGGGGTGAATAGGGTTTATCACAGTTTTTAACTGAATTAAAAATTCTAACGAGATATTAAAATAATAAATAGATCACAGATTATAGCAGAAACAGAAATGCAGAAAGTAAATCACACACAGATATACCCAGCTTCGGCAAAACCCTGCCTACTGCTGCATTTCTAAGGTTTCTACTAGGTGATAGAACAGATCCCGCATACAAGACCATGTACACTCGCAAACCCTGCTCCTATTCTAACCCTACGCTCAAACCCCTAGACTGATTCAAACCCCTGAATCAGATTTTCCCCAGATTACAAACCCGTAACCTGTATTCCTAGATTTTACAGAGTCTAGTATTGTCAGTTAGCTCCTAACTGAAACTCCCCTAGAGTTTTACAGACTCTAGAAAATTGTTTCGATGGTTTACAGAACAGAAATTGAAACAATATACAATAAAAAACAAATTAAAGTTGAACAATTAAAAACCCCTTTTAATAATTAAGCCCAAAGTCCTTTGACACTTGGCCGGCCCACTCTCCTTTTGTTTGCACCCGATCCCTTTACTTTCTCTTTTGCTCTGGGAAACAAAAATGGCGGCTAGGGTTTTCTGAAACTTCCCCAAATCGTGATGCAGTTGTTTGATTGTTGAAATTTGGCTCTGGAATTAAACTCTGGTGCTTCAATTAGGTGCTTCTTCGTTGTTCGATTTGGTCCCTCTGTCTAGCGATCGAAAACTGTGAGTAAAAATTGATTTTGAATCTTTGTTGCTCTCGAATTTTTTTTTTGTATTTTTCGATGCTCTGCCTGTGATGAATTTGGTGTATAATATAGGATTACAAACCCTATAACTTCTCTGATTTCGCTATATGGCTTGGCTTGATTTATGCGGTTTTCCCCTTTTTGAATTTCTTGATGAAATCGGTTTTGATTGAAATTATCCTGGCCTTGAATGAAACCCTGTGAGATTTATTGATTTCCATATAGCACAAACTGATTTTGCGTGTGGTACTAGCAGATTTTAATTTCTTGCCAAAAAAGAATTTCTTGCATGCCGAGTGATTTGTATTTGCCAAATATTAACTCTGCAATTTAAAAACTAATCTGCCAAAGATTATTTCTTTCCTGTTGACTAGTTTCTGAAAACATGAATCTTACTTTGTAGATATGCATGATTTCCAAAATATTTTCTTGCCACATATGATTGTCTGAAAATACTTTCTTGCCACACATGATACTTGATTTCAGGAATGGCTCAAAATAACACTTGCCTAAAAATGATACTGCAATTTCACTCATTAAGTTGGCTCTTGTATACATTGTGAATTAGCCATAAGATCCCCTTGCTGATTTTCTGCATCTGCACTTCAATAAGCTGATTAAAACTTTCTAAAAAAATATTTGAAAGAATTTAGTGCCAAAAATGATATTTATGGAACTCTTTCTGCTTTTGTGCTAGTACATAAATACTGCAGTGTATTGTGCACACACACACCATGCTCATTAACCATGAAATGATCAGTTTTACTGAAAACTTATGAATGGACATTTCTCTTGACACTCTCACCATGTATAACATGTATATAAGCAGACTTGTTGTCATGCATACATGAACTTTGTCCATTTCTATATATGCATGTGGCACTACATGATGCTGTGTTCATCATTATGCCTTGATTCATGAAAAGTAGCAATGCACCTGTAGCTTTGTTCTTCTTGCATTCTTACATATTTGCTTGTCCTCGACAACATTTGAAACTGCCTTGAATTGCTTTTGCACTCTACTGTGTGTACCATGTTGGACTGTATATGTTTGCACTTGTAAAAGATGCTATGTCCACTCCAAAAAAAAAAAAAAACTGCTTCAACCTTGTTTTACACTTGCTCGACCAAATTTGATACTTTGTGCATGCAGTTTTATTCATTTTGCTTGTACATGCATGGTTTTGCTATTTACTGACCATTTGTAATTTGGACTGCCTTGAACCATTCTTGTCTCACTATAGTGCATGACCACTGTAGCTTCCATACAGTTTTGTATCTCCACCATGTTTATGTTTGTGCTGAAACAATTTGGGCTTGACCACTTGAGCTATGATGCTGTACACACTGTCCATTAAATCTGTTTTAGCATATAAGTGTATGTCTCGACACATTTGTTGCTCCATTTTCATACTTGTTGCACTCATGACTCGACTACATGCTGATTTGTGTCCACTTTTAAAAAAATATGGGCTGAACCATGCTTTGATCATGACTGAGTTGCACTGTTCATTTACCACCACTTGTACATGCTCACATTCATGCAGATGCCAGGTCCATGTTGATCAACATTTGCTTTGATTTGTCATTGTATTTGAGCTGAAATTTCTTGTGCACCATTTTGATGTGTGTTCGACCACTTTGAGTTTGTTGTTGACTTTTCATTGAGTTGTTTTCATGTGCACTGAGTCGAGAAGGTCCACGTGGCTACTCCTCAGTTGCTCGCTGATTGGCGAGGCAGTGCACACGTGTATATCTATACACGTGTGTATATGCAGCCATCAGACAATATTTTTTGTCCCTGTTCATATACAAACTAGCTAGACACAGATCAGATCAAGTCATGAAAAATGATGAGAAACACACCAGAAAAAACTGAGGCAAATAATATTTTTTTTTAAATAAAAATAAAAAATATATATTTGCATGTGTACAGTTTTATTTCTATTGCAGTATACTGTGTGTTTCTGTTTCATGTGTGACAGGTAAGCGGGGATGACTGGACTGCACTGATAGAAGACTGAAGAATGAAGTCAAGAACAGTGTCAGTTAAAGAGTGTTTGTAACAGTGTATGTATAGATGAAAATGTACAACTGAGTGTAAAATGTATATGAGTGTTGAATGAGAAACTGTGAGTGTGAAACGTATTGCAATGCTGAGATGTACAAATAGTGGAGTATAAAATTTGTACTGTTTGAATATTGAAATAAAATATTCTATTTAAATAAAATACTGTGTTAATATTTGAATTTCTGTACAGTCGTATTTTATTTAAATACAAATATTATATTCATTGCTGTGATATATATATATATATATAACAGTACAGTACCAAACACATTTATAATAGAAATATATTTGATTGTTATCATCAAACAAAAATCATATAATTGTGTATACAACACCGTTATATACAACAGGGCGGTGGCGTTCAGGCGGCCAGGGGGAGGAGCTGCGGCGGTTGCGGGCGTCGGATGTGGGTCAGGGGGCAGGCGGTGGTTGGGGGGGCTATCGTCGACGGTGGTGGATCACGAGGTGGGGTTTGGCGTTGCAGTCGCGGAAGAGCAAAAAGGGGGGGCGAAGCTGCGGCCAACTCTAGAGGGGGGGGGGGGGCATCGTCGTCGATGACGAGGGGGGGGGGGCTGCGCGATTCCGTCATCGTCTCTTTTTTTTTTTTGATTCTGAATCGAATGAAGGAGAAAGGGGGGCCAGCAGAATTTAAGGGGAGGAGAGGAAAGATCTTATTTTTTTAATTCAATTTAGTTGACTTTTGCATACGACCCCGAAACGAGGCCCACCGCCTGTCGTCCGTAGCGTTTTACCCCCATTCCGAACACAATGGGATATGTATCGTAGGCTGATTCGACTGTTTTGATCAGTTTCCGTTGAATTTACATTTAAATCGCTATATTGAATTTTAAACGTACATTTCAAATTACCGGGGTCACATACTTAACTAGAAAAATTCCCGAAAAATATTTTCTAGCTTCGTATTGACGATACGGTCCTAACAAAACTAGTTTCGTCGAATTCTGAGACCGTTTGAAAAATGGCCAATTTCCAGTCGATTAAAATCAACTGAAACTGGTCAAACGCGTTTTCCTTTGCCACGCTCACATAATGATTCGAAAAATTATGAAATTTGGAATCTAGCAATATTTCGACATCACGGACCCAACAAAACTGGTTTCGTCGAGATCCGAGGTCATTTGCAAAATGTCCATTTTTAAGGGCCTGAATTCCATAGCGACTATTCAGAATTTTCAACTGGACATATCTTTTGATTCCCGCTATGAAATTTTGATTTTTTGGATTCGTTGGAAAGATATTATCAATTAGATCCTAATGGTTTTGGTTTCACTAAAATCCGGATTGTTTTGCACCCGGTACATTCAATTGAAGTTTGAAATCGAATTATCGAACTACCGCGCCATTTTCAATTCTATTTATAATTATATATAATATTTATATTCTAACGACGGCGTATATAATATATACGTCGAATTATATTCAAAATAAATTTTTTGTCGTTTTTATTTAAAATAATCTATTTTAAATATTCAAAATTCGCTAAAATTGCCAAAATAAAAATTTTAAACTGGCCCAGATTTTCGGGTTATTACCTAATTCCTAATCCTTGTTTCGATTTGCTAAAGAGAATTTAGTATTCTTGTGATTCCATGGGTCTCCGTATTTTCTCTAGTGAACGATCACTCAAGAGAATGGGAATCCTGTGGGGAAGAGAGATTTGGGTTTTGCGATCCAAAGCAAACTCAATAATTTCTTTCTTCGAATCTATGATCTAGTCGATCATCCGGAAGTGCTATAGTCAATTCACTTATGGACTTAGCCTTGCGTTGTTCTTAGGAATGAATATCGAAAGGACAAGCTCTTTTGATATTCCTCCTTTGTTTGTTTGAATCATTTGGATTGACAATTGTCTCCGCACGTTTGTTAACCCTTGTAAATCAATTTTTTGGTGATTACGACCTCTTTGGTTTAATCTCATCTTGTTATAGAAATTGTCTATTGCTTCTTTGATTAATTGCTGATGTTTTTGCGATTTGAAATTTTTGGCGGAAAATTATCTTAAATCTTGTTGTTCCGAGTGGTAAGTTGTGCACTACTTATCCAACACCTTCTCGATGTTTCTGATTTTCTAAAATTGATACTCGATTTTCTAAATATTGGTAATTTCGTATAATTCCTAATGATTCGTCTTTATGGTTACTAAATGAGATTTAGTACCTGGTTAGAAATCGATTTCCCCGAATATTTCATTGGTATTCCGTTACCAATATTTGATTATCGACTTGTAGTTCATTGGTATTTTGTTACCAACCTTGAATCATTGATATTAGAATTGATTATTCCTTCGAGAATTGCTCTCTTTAGCTAAATTCGTTGGAACCTCTGTGTTGTGCTTTTGTTGGTGTCAGCCACCTTGTCACAAGGCTAAAGTGCTCAGGTTCGATGTTCGATACATCGTCGTGATTAAGTTTGGCAATGGAGTAGTCAACCATCATAAATTCCCATTCCATATCCTAAGAGAAATATCTACTATTGATATCTCGCGTCTGTAGGACGCAGTCCCGTTGCTTCTTGAAATTCCAAATTAGATTCGCATGGTTTTGTGCATTCTATCAATTCTCATTCTCTTGAGAATCATACTAAGAAAGGCGAGTCTATTCAAATTCATAGCGTTTATAAAATTTTATGGAATTATTTTACCCCTTTGGGATGACTACCTTCATGGGTAATGAAGTTCGAGATTGAACTCTTGTTTTTATGATCTTGTGAGGCGAAATTGGGATCTCACCTAGCCGTTGGTGTGATCATTTCATTCCGTGTCGGTTCTTGTGGTACCACTCCAGGGTTTTATTTTTGGTTGTTACTTATTACTTCAATCTTAAGGAATTGCGGGGACGCAATTCTTTTAAGGGGGGAGTCTGTAACAACCCGCTCATTCGACGATTTTAGATTTAAATATTTTATATAAATGTATCATCGTATCCGATATGCCACTCAAAATGTCGTTTTTCACAAACGATAAAATTAGGACTTAGGACCACTTCCATTGAGTCCGGATCATCGTTTACAACCTTTTTGACTATAAAATTTGATATGTTTGGAGTTTCGGATTTTCGAGCTCCAAAAATGGGCTTAGTTGTGGCTAAACTAGCCAAATTGGCTTGCTTAAACCTCTCCCACTATTCCTATCAGCCCAACCCTTCTCCCTCTCTCTCATTCACTTCATTTTTATTTCCTAAGGCAAAAGAATGGAGAGAGTGGAAAGGGAAATAGAAATTGCAACCTTGGTTTTGCAATTTGAAGCTCCAATCATGTGCTAATCCAAGGAGAACAAGGGTAAGCTCTCTCTCTACTCGTTCTCTACCATTCTCTCGTCTCAATTTCGAATTTTATGTTGTCCTAACACTCGTGTGTCTTCATTTGTGTTCATGAGACGATTTTTGAGGAGCTATTAGAGAAAGAGAGGTTCTTTGTGCGTATTAGTTCTTGTTCTTCCTCCGAATGAAACCAAGGTGAGTTCTTCATGTACTCACATCTATGCCTCAAGCCTATGTGCTCGTAAAGTATAATTTAGTGCATTTATATCATTTATATGTTGTGTATGCATTAAGTTAATTTATTAGTTTCATGATTCTCTTGCTTTTGGAGTAATGGAAATTCTATTATGTTCGGTGTTCGGATTGTGCATGATATAGGTGAAGTTCTTGTGTGCACGCAAGTCCTTATAACTTCCCTTTAGCATTGCCAAACCATTGTGTCATAGTTTGAGTTGCATTTGATTGCTATGGTTAGAGAGTTTATTCGTTTTGGAATATATAATCAAAATCATTGCAATCTTATGTATATATGTTTATGCATGTGAATTTGGTGTTATGAGTTGCTTCAGCGAGTTATATACGCCTTATTTGCATGTATATAGCATCATAAACCTTCGGGCATTAGTCGTTATCATTATGGGGATGAAATCGTATGAAAATTGGGGGTTTAACAGCCATTCGGCCATTAATGGCCGAGCAAATGCCTTCTGTTCGACCATTTATGGTCGAACAGGAAAAAATATTCAATTTTAAATGGCCATAACTTCTTCATACGAACTCGGAATTGAGCGAAATTAGGTGCTTGAAACCTTCTCCAGAGAGCTTTCCAAAGAAACTAATTTGGTGTTCATGGTAATTTTTGGTGGAGGAAAACATCCAATGAAAATAACAGAACAGTGAAAAACAAAGGGTGAAATAATTAATTCACTTTAAAACGATCATAACTTTTTCATACAAACTCAGAATTGAGCGAAATCAGGTGTGTTGGAACCGTCTCGACGAGAGCTTTCCAATGAAACTAATTGTGGAGTAATTTATACTTCGAAATCATTCTAGATCTCGTGCGCTTTATTTTATTAATCTATTTACATGTTAATTCGAGTTTGACCCTCGATATTAGTTCGATTATGATTCACGACTCTAAAACGTGTATTATCGACTCGATATCCTTTGAGTCTATTCTAATATAGTTTAAAATCTTTAGGTGCTAGTTTGGGATTTTGATTCATTCGTTGATCGAAATTACAACTGTTATCCCTTTTATTTCCTGAATGTTGTTGTAATGTGAATTATGCATTATCGATCACCTTGGTGATCGTACTTTGATCCTTGCCACATGATTTTGTGTCTTTGTCCCCTGTCGCTCCTAGGTGATTTATAATCGTTTCTTAACGTCATTGGATTCACTAACGAGCTATATGTATGTTCGATTTATTGAATTTATATTTGATGATTTATGATTTGAATTTACGCCATTATGACGTGAATCCCCTTGATCGATTTGTCTCGGCAATCGTACTATTATTCATTGTCACCTCGAATTATAAGAGGGTTTATATATTATTAATGGAGTATGAATCCTTCTATGGATTCTAATCTATTAGTGTGTACGGATCCTTTTTTACTCGATCGGGCGAGAAACTTAGTTTATTTACCTTAGTAAAAATGAGGACTATGACCCCTTATATGTTTACTTCGACGAATAACTCTTGGACTCGTGTGTTCGAACACATATGGTGATTTTCACTGTTTTGAGTATGAACCAACAACAGGCTCGTAAATATTTGAGAATAGCGAGTGGTTACAGGACATTAAGCTATTTTCTTATATTAACTATCTCGGTGTAATTTATACTCACCGGACCGATGCGGTCCTTTTATGACTTATGCTTTGTGGTCCTCGATCGCCCGAGTGGGATTTATGATTCTTGGACTTCACCTATGGGACTTTGCTCTAACTTTTTATGATTTTCTATGATTTATGTGTTTTCATTCTACCGGGGTCACGACCCGGCACCGTGGGGAGCTTCGACTCAAACATATGGGTTAGCTACCTAGAGATCGTATCTCATCTTCTATGAACAAGCCTCTTTATGATGTTTTCTGGATTTCTTGCTTGATTTCTGGATTCTTGATTACTTTGATGTGATGGTCATCAATTTGATGTGTATTTGGCATTCCATTGTCATTCCTTGTTTATTTTGATTCATATGGCATCCGTCGGATTTATTTGGCATTCCGTTGTCATTCATGTGTTTAATTGATTTGGTATTCCGCTATCATTTCATGTTATGTGCTATTATTTGAATGTTGCATTCTATATTAGTTAGGAGATTATTTAGAGATATCTATGTGCTGACATTCTATCGTCATTTACTGATTTTGTTGACATGCCATGTTTCATATTTATTTATGATTAGATATTATTACTAGAATCATGTCATCCTTTGTTATATCTCCTATTATCTCTGTTTGTTTGATAAGTACAGCTAGACTGACTCGTTTATTATTTATTTCTATAAATAATACTCGGGTTAGACCGAGTCATTTTAGGTACTCCTCTGGGACTCATCGCAGGATTGATCTTCTGCCTTCAGCTTGCTACTCTGTCTCTACAGCTTTATGTACTTCTGTACCTATGACATTATCTATCGTTGTGTACATAGTCTTTTATTTAGATCATGGTACATGTATCTATTCTTTTGGGATTAGTGGATCTTTGTTGACCACTAGCTTGTTGTACACATCCTTGGTGTATTCATATCTTTTCCGCCTTTGTAATATGATTATTCTATGTCTGGATATGATATATATATATATATATATATATATTATTGTTGTTGTCTATTATATACTGCTTTCCGGATTATTTATAGTCGTTGTGTAGTTGCCCTATGTGCCAAATGGTCATGTCGAAATTTTAATTCTTTTCGGAATTCGGTGTGCATTCCTCATATGAAGCAATTATACAATCGGTCGCTCTTCACAAACCTCATTCTCCGTTATGGTCTATGACATTTCTTTGAAATGAACTGGACGATAGTGGGTATAGAGGCGAGACGCTACACTTCTCGTATTTTATATCACTACAACAAATTAACCATACTAAAACGATGGAAAAAAGTTATAAAATACATTTTACAACAGTGGGGTAACCATCGTGTATTAAGAAGTTTTAATAGACTAATATCTTTTACAACTTTTTTGCACCTTTGCAACACTGTTGTGATATGTATATTTTACAACTGTTTTGCACCATTGTAATAAACTTTATTACAACTGTTATGCGCCGTTTTTGTTATAATTTTTACAACTATTTATAACCATTGTGATATATTTTATTACAACTATTATTTTAAAGTTGTAATATATCCACAAATTATATGCATAAAAATCTATATATATTATATATGTGCAACAATAAATAGATAAACAACATAAGAAATAGATGTAAGTTTAAAGGCATCATGATCCATTCATTGCTAATAATCACAAATTTATATCTAGAACACAAATTATAAATCATTACCACACAAAAATGTATAAAATTCCAAATGTCTTCCTCATTTGCCTCTGAAAGCCTTTAACCCAATTACAAAACTCATTTTCCTATGAAATATACAAAGCTCATTTGCCTCAGAAATGTAATTGGCCTCCACCTAATGTTGTCCTCATATCTTCTATTCACATTAGGAATTGCCTCTAAAATCTACAAAGCCCATTTTCCTTTGAAACCTATGAAACCTACAAAGCTGAATTTATAAATATCTTGATACTTTTACTCAACAAGAAACAAAGCAAAAAAGGGAAAACTCTGTGTTAGATCCAAATTTGGCTCTAACATCCAAACAAGTAATGATTCTACTGAAATGAAATCAAAAAAATGAAGAAAACAAACAATTATAGTGGTTAGGCGTTAGATAGTCTACGTCCACTTTCTATTCTTTGAATTGATGATTTGAATGCGAGTACAACGATAACTCTCACTCTATTTCACTCATATAATGTATTGATTCACTCAATTTCCTTCACAATATGCTTTAAAAGGTGATTGTAATCTGAATAAGTTTGAGTTCTCAAGATGCCAAAAGATCCTTCCAAATGTCCCTTGATGGTATATTTATAGGTGGAAAGTGCTCCTGGGATGGCTTCGGTTCGGATCCACGTGGCACCCATCAAATTATTATCGGGTTCGGATGGAATACGACAGCAACAGCGCATCAGGTTAGTAGCGAACATGGGGAGAATGCGGGTATAACCGCTCCGAGTCTTAAGGGAACGTGGGCACAACTTCTGCAGTTTCAAATGCATGGGATCGGATCGGAAATACTTCAATTAGGGGAGCGGATCGGATTTGACCGAACCGATCCGGTTCAGCTTGTCCCCCCTTCTTCATCACTCTGTGCCTTTTGGTTTGACCAGATGGACTCCGATCCGATTTTTGAGTGAATGCTCTTCATTATTTGATCTTTTATCTTTGTGTAGCCTAGTCCACAAAGTAGGATAATATTTTTCCCCCTCAAAGGATGCTTCTATTGAAGATGAAGCATGCTTTGACATTATTTGCTCATTGGTTTTTGAATTTGAATCGTTAAATAGTCGCTTCCATCCGTTTGTAGGGATGCATTATGTCATGAAGTTGTGTTTCTTGCAGCCTATAAATACACCAAAAAGTTCACGGATTTCCTTCTTCGTTTCAAACAGCTTTGAGAACTCTGATTGATGTCCAGTAATTCCTCTAGGTAAGCTCTTTGTTTATTTTTATTTTCCTTTGAGTTCAATTCGTATGCCAAGTCAATGTGCATGATTCCATCGGGGTTCGATCTCCGATCTGAACGATTTATTTTCCATCCCACTAACATTGAATTAACAGACCAAATATATATGGATGGGCTTGCAATCCGGTCCGAACGGAATGATTTGTTGGGAATACTAAGAGCCATTCCAACTATATATAAATTCGCTTTTTGTCCTCTTTTTCCTTCTTTCCTTCATTATCACCGTCCTCTAAGTTTTGCAAAAGAGAGAAACCCTAATTTCTAAAAAATCAAAATTCCTTTCAATTCTCGAAGTAATTACATAGGTAGGTTGCAAAACTTTAGATAATTCCTTTTTAATTGATCTCGGTTCGAATTCGTCAATAATTTGGACGATTTGAGTATGGTACTTAGCTGGTCTTAACGCCATGACCCTTCCCCCCCCTCGCCATCGTCGTTAATGGCCTCATCGCCATCTCGAGGCAGTAACGGAGTTGATTTAGGATCTAAGGTTAAACGCGCCAGCACGTAAGTGCTTGGATTTGATTCAGTTCTGGGCATGAGATTGGGTTCAGTGTTGGTTAAGGAAGAAATAGATGAAGAAGAAGAAGAAGAGGGAAAGGTCTGGGATCGGTTCGGGCGAAGAGGTATAAGAGTGAATAGGAGAGGGGGCTCCATCTGACCGGATCGGGTCAGAGTGAAAAATAAAGAGAAGGATAAAAACGAGGTGTGCCTAACTGGGTCGGGTTGGAGTGAGAGACATGGTCATGGAAATATACGGGCACTCAGACCGATCCGGATCACGTAAAGTACCAACTTCCAGACCGAACTGATATGCTCGTAGTGCATTAACTTCTGCTTTGGGCCACACATGGTCCTGCCCCCGTTCCGAACCCTTTCCTTTGTGGGCACCCGATCTGATCCCCAAGTATATATATCCGAACCAAACTGGAACTATCCAATTTAATGCACAAGAAATGTTCGACTTGCTTAATCAATGTTTTCCTTGACTTACAACTTAATGAACAGTTAGGATAGTGCCTTACGAACATGAGCAAATATTTAAGACTATTCTAAACATTACTGCTTCACCAAACCTTTACATTATGCTTTTATGTGTTTACTTTGCATCTCTTGCACACATTGCACACACTTTAGTTCACACACATGCACGGGGGGATACGGGCTATTTTACTCTAAATTATGCTATTGCTTCTTAGTAGTTTAGCGACCATGGCAGAGAGACATTCATCCATATTAGCAGAAAAGAGAGAAGTCACAAAAACATCCGAGAAACTCACTCTTAATGACATACCTTCTTCCTCAGACCCTGGGTGGGATGATGAGTGAACAGATTATGAAATGGAAGCACACAGTAGTGAAGTATCTTTCGGGAGTGAAGTTTCTCTTGGTGAGGAAGAGGAAATGAGAGATAGGAGATGATCGTGCTCCCGACGAGTTTGAAACTGCCACTATATTGGAGTTACCCAAAGATTCTATTTAGTCGACTATCGACGATGATAGACTCACGCGAATATGTCTAAAGCATGGGATATTAAAAAGAGATACCCTGGTGCCTTCGAAAACATATCGCCCCCACAATCCACCTGAACTATTTATGGAAATTACCCGATTAATGTGTATGATTGGAGCAATACCTCTGTTTCCTCCTTTTGTCGTCGATTTTCTGAGACAGATGCGGATTGCCCCCATGCAATTACATCCCTACTCTTATGCTTATTTATACACCTTGTATATAACATACAAAGAGATTTTAGGTATAGAACCTACCTTCGATGTTGTCCAATTCTTTTATAATTTCAAGCACTGGACTCAAGAGACTCCCTTCTTCTCATACTTTGAATCAGTCCCAAAAAGGAAAATTATTATTGTTCCATATAGCAGCAAGGCTGGTGATTCTAAACCTAAATGGTTTTATATCAGACAGCAACCGGGGTGCGCCAGGAGGTGGACCAAATCAAATAAAGCATCGACTTTCTAGATTTCAACTTTAAATGCTCATGCTAACACATTAATTTGCTTTCTTTTTCATTCGCATTTGATAACCCAAAGCAGATATCGGGTCAATTATACTTTGATCGTTTGCATCAGTTGCTCAATGGCTACCAAAAGTTCTTAACCATCGATGAAGTTCTTAAGGATGAGTATCTGCATCATCACGGGTTACTATCTATTACCCGTAGTATAGGTCATGGGACAGATCCATATGTGTACATACCCCTGGTCGACATTATTCCTAAGACGGGCGAGGGTTCGACAGGTCCAACTATACCTTTTAGGAATCCTTCTTCTCCATCCTCAACTCAGGACAATGAATTAGCCAACATAGCTGAAAAGAACAGAGAAAGGTATACCATTCCTGATGACATCATTTCTCCAGAAAAGTCAACATCCCCTAAAGAGCTGCCACTAGACGCTTCTCAAGAAGATGCTCCTGCTACTGATGATTCCACGTTTATGGGTTTAGAAAATCTTCCCCTGCCTGAAACTATCTATACTTCAGAGGACTTCGGAACGAATCCTTTAACCTTCACTTCTTCAGAGGAGACTACTCCCGTGAAGACCAAAGAGCCCACTCATGCTAGTCTGGCTTCAGGCTCGGGCTTGTTGGGGGGAACGTCACTTAGGATGCACATAACACATTAGCACCGCAAGCCACAACACTCATGTCTTATGTGAACTTTGATTCTGAACTCTACTTATATTGTTGTGCAGGTACCATGTCATGCCCTTACTATGATGTCAGGAAAATTCGTCGTAGCATGTCCAGACCTCCCTCTGAAACCGAGCATGATGGCCGTGAGAACCAGGGCAGAGATGATAGAAGGCATTATGATTCCCATCGACCTCACACTTCATGCTCTCGTTCTCCTGTTCGGTCGGATCCAAACAGGTATAAGAGCCACCAAAGTTGTCGTAGGGAAGAACATCACAATCCAAAGACCAAATTTCTCCCCAAGATAAATATGATCGAGAAAAGTCCACCGAAACACATTGATTCACGAGATCAGCACAAAGCTTCTGAGGAGCGATCTAAAAAAGGTGATGCAGCCATCGTCCCTGCTAAGCGGAAACATATTGAACTATCATATTGCAAACCCCCACCACTGGATGCTGATTCCAAAACGAAACTGGCATATCTGGGGAAGTAGTTCCCAGATCACTACTTTGAGAATTTAACTTTCTTACCCATGCTCGAGCCTATTTCTTCAAAGTGGGCAGATGAGGCTAAGACAAAGATCGACGCAGTAGAGAAACTGTACTTGGAGATGTACAAGTATTCACGCAATCTCTCCAGAATCATTCGGGCCTTAATTACAGACGTCGATGCAATGAAGAAAGATGTAGATTCCGATGGGAATGCTTAGAAAAATTTGGAGAAGGACTTAGAAGATACATAGGCTCAACTTGTCATCGCTCAACGAGATGCCAACAACTTCAAAAAGCAATTTAAGGAATAACAAAAGCGTTATCATGACCTACTAGAATCTCACAGTCAAGAGCGCTTAGAGTTGAGAAAACAAGGTGAAGATGCTAAGTCAGACAGTGTCAAAGTGCAACTAGCTTACAATACTCTTAAGCAAGAAAAGGCCGAGTTAGCGAGGAAGAACGTCGAGTTGGAGAAACGAAATGCTGACTTGGAGTCCAAGTTAATGGAAGTCGAGACTAGAGCTACCTTAGCTGAGGGGAATGTGGATAGCGCTATTAAGTCTGCTGAAGAAACTCATAAACAGCTATCAGAGGCTCAAGGAGAATTGCACGGCTTTGGCGAACTGATGATTGAATTCTTCGCATACATAATCCGTCGCTGAAACATCTCTTGGATCGAAGACTACCTGATTACCTTAGTTCATGTTTGGAGTCAAATCATCGAATGGGAAAAAGATGAGCTTAAGGTAGACTTTGTTGATGAAGACAAACTCATGGAGAAGTATTTGAAAGATGATGAACCAGCACGTCTGGCCGAGGTGCGCCGCCTTATTGCTGCTGCCATGGAGGAGGAGAAACGCCTGGCCAGAGAAAAAGAATATCCTTGAAGTTAGTTCTTTTTCTGTTACCGCCGAAGCTACTGGAGTCGACGAATAAGATCCCGAGAATCCGGGAATTCCTAGAGCGTCTCTTTTATCACCTATACCCGAATCAGCATCAGAGACGATAGCTGCCCCAATTGAGAAATCATTAGAAGGTATTTCCACCTTTTCACCCCAATTTGTCAAGGCAGTCTCCACCTTTCATCACATCATTGGGCAATCGATCAAGGATTCTTTGTTTTCTCCTGAGTTGATAATTGTTGCTTCTCATTCCGTAGGTGCTGAACCAACCGAGAAGACTGATGAGCCTCGAGGAACCACCACTGGGGAAAAATCCTTGGAAGAGGCTAAGGGAGGACAAGATAAGGCTACTATCATTGAATTCGTAGGGGGAGCTGAACCGCCCAACGGTGACACTTCTCATGATGATGAAATGTAGACGCTTTGAAAGATGACGATGGTAATGATGGGCACGAAGAAGATACTGATGTTGCTATAATTGGGGATTCGAAAAATGCTGATGACATGACTTTGGATGAAATGAAAGACGAACAAGACAAACGCATGCAACTAAAAGTCGAGGAGATAGATCCTGAAAGCTTTAAGCCCCTTGCAGTGGTAGATGCTGGATCGAGGTTAGTTGTTAAGCTTTCAACTAGGTCAATTACAGAAGAGCTTGCTAAAAAAATTTCTCTTGATCCCAGTGCTCCGACTCCTAGGAAGAAATCTACCGAATCTGGTACCTCAATTACAGAGAAGAAGAAACCAAAGCGTCTCATGTCCGATGCCGAAAAAGAAGCTTAAAAGGCTCTTAAAGCTGCCAAGAAGTCCAAGTCTACTCCAACGCCCAAGTGACAATGGGCTTTGTTTTTTATTTTGATATTCCACTAGTCCGCTATTGTTGTAGCGAGTGCGGCCCTCGCATCTTTTGCTTGGCTTTCTAGTATAAACTCATATGTTTGTGAATAAAGTAGTTTGTTCCATACAATGTCTGATATTCGTAAATTTAGCATTTAAGTAAAAAATGCAAATGAACATGTCATAGTTATATAATACTGTCATTATTAAGGGGAACATGTGTACATATATATGCCCCCAACCAATCTTGGATAACTGATTAAGACTTATTCAATATTGATTAAATTCAAAATTTAGTTGCCCCCGATTCTCTGACGGGGCCAATTTTTTTTTTGTCATTGATGCTTATTCTTTTTAGAATCTTTATACTCTCCTGTCTCATAACCAGGTTAGAGTATTACTGAGGCGATCTCTTATCGGGGTGCACCTTCATGCCTCAAGGGACGTTGTCTTCCCGTCCTTTATACTCTCTCTCGATTCATGAGAGTTAGAGTTAAGAATGCTGTCTTCCCATTCTTTGCACTTTATCATGCAAGCGGTCATTTTGTTTTCTCCTGCAAATAGGTTATCTCCAATTTTTCAAATTTAATTTAATGTTCTGTGTTTCGTTGTCATTACAGAATGATGGCTGAAGATATAAATAATGCAGGAAAGTAAATGACACACGATATTTTTATAGTGGTTCAGCTAAGTCGTAGCTTACATCCACTTCATAATCATTTGTTCATATAAACAGACTTTTTAAGGCAAGTCGTGCTTTTTTACATAGCTTATAAAAACAAAAAGGAAGACATTTCATATTTAGCTTAGGTATCGTCTCATATATATATATATATATATATATATATATATATATGTCCACGGTCGTTAGCTTGAATGCTCTTGTTTCAAGCTTCCGTTGGATGGCGTATGGGCCTTCCCATTTTGGACCCAATTGGGTTGAAGGCGGGAAGACTCGTTTTAATACTAAGTCTCCTGGTTCAAAGGTTTTGAAGCAAACTTTCCAGTCATAATAACGTGCTACTTGATGTCGATGTCTTGAGGCACGCAAGTCTGCTTCGTCTCTTTTTTCTTCAACCATATCAAGAGACTCTAGGAGGACTGTTCTATTCGTCATCGGGCCGTAGTATGCTACTCGATGAGAAAGGACCTCTAGTTCTATCGGGATTACTACTTCTGACCCGAAGGAGAGTGAAAAAGACGTATGGCCAGGGTCCGTCTTAAAGGTCATCCTGTAGGCCCACAAAGCTAGTGGCAATTCATCTACCCACTTGGCTTTGGCCCACTCCAACCGCTTCTTTAGAATAGATATAATGACCTTGTTTATTACTTCGACCTGGCCGTTTGACTGCAGGTGAGCTACAACGGTGTATCGTTTATCAATCTTGTACTTCTGGCAGAAGTTTCTGAATTTGACACTGTCGAACTGTGTCCCATTATCAGTTATGATGGTCTTCGGTATCCCAAATTGACAGATAATGTTTCTAACCACAAAACTAATCACTTTTCTTGCTGTGATCGTTGTTAAAGGTTCAGCTTCCACCCATTTCGTGAAAAAGTCCATGATGACGATCGCGTACTTTGCTCCCCCTTTGGAAATAGGTAACACTCCAATAATATCAATTCCCCACAGGGCAAACGGCCATGGGCTTACCATCGACTTGAGATGAGTTGGAGGTGCTCTGGGAATTTTGGAGAATCTTTGACATCTGTCGCAGCGCTGTGAATAATCAACAGCGTCTTTATTCATGGTAGGCCAAAAATATCCATACTGCAACACTTTCTTTCCTAGGGTTTGGCCCCCGGTATGGTCCCCACACTCACCTTCATGTACTTCTTGTAGTACACGTTTGACATCGTCATGTGCGATACACCATAGTAGGGGCATTGAAAAACCTTGGCGATAAAGGACGTCATCCTGTAAAACGTATCTTGCAACTTGTCTTTCTCTTTTCTTCAACGGGAGGGTTCCACTCTTGAGAAAATTCTTGATCAACATCATCCATGATTCTCTCTGGATCAAGTTCTAAGGCTAGTTCCACCTCCATCAAGTCGAAACTCGGTGATTCCAAAACCTCTATCGGAACCATTTCAGTTTCTTCTGGGATATCAGAACTTGCTAGTTTTGCCAACCGATCTGCTTTCTGGTTCTCCGTTCTTGGAATATGCGTTATGCTGTAATGCTCCAAATTATCCAATAACTCCTTTACCTTTTTGAGATAAGTAAAGAGCCGAGGTCCTTTAGTAACAAACTCCTCCCGTACCTGGCATACAATTATCTTGGAATCGCAGCATATATCCAGTGTCTTCACCCCTAGTTCTTTGGCAAGTCTCAGCTCGGCAATCAGGGCTTCATACTCGGAATCATTGTTGGTAGTAGTAAATTCTAACCGCAATGCATAATAAATAGATCATCCTTTAGGAGTTATTAAAACAACTCCGGCGCCGGACCTTCGATCATTTTTGGCTCCGTCCGTATATAACTTCCACGGACTAAGCTCCAATTCTTGGTCTAAAGTAACCACCTTGTCACCTACCGTTTCCTCTTCGGGAATTGTGAATTCGGCAATAAAGTCGGCCAATGCCTGCCCCTTTATTGATCTTTGTGGTTGAAAATTTAAATCGAATTGACTTAAATTGATGTTCCATTTAAGTAACCGCCTCGATGCTTTGGGTTTTTGCAACACTTGTCTTAAAGGTTGATTAGTGTATACAACTATCGGGTGAGCCTGAAAGTAATGACGAAGTTTGCGGGAAGCAATCAAGAGGCTATAAGCAAGTTTTTCTACCTTTAGATAATTACTTTCTGCAGCAGCTAGCTTCTTGCTTACGTAGTATACCGGCCTCTGGACTTTATCTTCTTCACGTACCAATTCCGTACTGACGGCATGAGATGATACCGGTAGGTAGACAAAAAAATCCTCATGTTCCATGGGTTTTGATAATATTGGAGGCTTTTATAATAAGTCTAATAGATTCTGGAAGGCCTCCACATAATCTGGAGTCCACTCAAAATTTCATTTTCCTCGTTTCATCAGATCGAAGAAAGGTACGCACTTATCTATGGCTTTGGAGATAAACCTGCTTAATGCAGCAACTTTTCCAGCTAGGCTTTGAACATGCTTAATCTTTCGTGGTTCTTCAATATTCTTATTGCTGCTATTTGACTAGGATTTATCTCAATCCCTCGAGAACTCACGATAAACCCAAGGAATTTCTCAGATGCGACCCAAAATGAACATTTTAGGGGGTTTAACTTCATTCCATATCTTCTAAGAATATCAAACATTTCGACTAAATCCCTTGTATGGTCGGAAGATTGTTTAGACTTCACAAGAATGTCATCCATATAAACCTCCATGGTTTTCCCGGTTTGATTATAGAACATGCGGTTGACCAAACACTGATATGTGGCTCCTGCATTCTTTAATCCAAATGGCATTACCACATAACAATATAACCCCAAGTGTGTGATGAAACTTGTGTGCTCCTGATCTGGTATGTGCATGGGAATTTGATTGTACCCCGAATAGGCATCCATAAAGGATAAAAGCTCGTGTCCGGCCATTGGGTCTACTAGTTGATCAATCCTGGGAAGAGGAAAGTTATCCTTCGGACAAGCCTTGTTCAAGTCAGATAAGCCAATACATGTACGCCATTTCCCGTTAGATTTTCTGACTAGGACAGGATTTGATATCCAGTCAAGATATTTCGAATCCTTAATGAATCCATTATCCTTTAATTTCTCTACCTTTTCTTTCAAAGCTGCTGACCGCTCTGGGCATAACATCCGTCTCTTCTGCTTGACCGGCGGGTGCTTTGGATTAATGCATAAATAATGGCTCATAATAGCAGGCCAAATGCCACACATGTCAACGTGAGTCCAGGAAAACACATATAAATTTTCCCTTAAGAAATTAGCCAACTCTTTCGCTCGAATTGGATCTAGTTGCGAGCCGATCTTTAGTACTTTTGTCGAATCTGTCTCATCAATAGGTATATCTATTGTTGTCTCGTTAAGAGTCGCCTTTTTATCCTCGGGTTCTCTATCCTCTCTGGGATCTATATCCTCAAGCACATCTAAGGACGACTCTCTTGGGGTTGGACCCCTTAATTGCTATGCTGAGTTTTCCTTCGAAGGGGGAGAATCGTCCTTAGATTCTACATTCAAACCCTTCATTAGCATCTTCAACTCCGTCATGTAACAAGCTCGTCCCATAGCTTGATCGCCTCTCATCACCCCTATTCCTATGTCAGTCGGGAATTTAAGCAGCAAGCACCAAGGTGCAATACATGCCCTAAACTCGGCGAGGGCCGGTCGGCCTAGGAAAGCAATGTAGGGTGACTCTACATCCAAAACTACAAACAACAGGATCATCACTCTCTAGCGATTTCCCTGTCCAAATGTCACTGGTAATTCTACATAGTCCATTGGAGCCATTGACGTCCCATTGAAGCCCGGTATCCATCCTTCACAGGGCTTTAGATCTTTTTCTTCGAGTCTCATTTGTTCAAAAGCTTTCTTGAAGAGAATATTGACTGAGCTTCCATTGTCCACCAACACCTTATGGACTAAGGCAGGGCCGATGGTCGTGGTAATTACGAGTGGGTCTTCAGTTGGTGATTGAATTTCGGTATCATCTCTACTACGAAATATGACGTCGTCTGACATCGTATTTTGTTGTTTTACTAGAGTAATGTCTTCGAGGCTACTGCATTCTCCTACCTCAAAGTGCTTGGCGGCATTGACATACTGATCCATCGCTTTGAAACTACGGCTTGCTAGGTGGGGTCCGCCTATAATAGTATTGATAACGATCCACTTACCTTTCTGTTGGGCTGTGGGTTTTGAAGTAGGCTGGTTTTGGTCCGGGGTTTGCCCCCTTACCCCCTGTCCCTTGGGGCAAGCTTGTACTCGCCTAACTTCCCTTCTGGCAGCAATATTTCAACTACATCTCTCAAATGACGGCATTCGTTGGTGGAATGTCTGTGGGTTCCATGGAACAAACAAAACTTTCCCGTTGCGATCTCTTTTTTAGTGGAGTCTCTGGGTGGTGGCTTTTTGTATTGCAATATGTTGTATGTGTCCAAATAAATATTTTCCAAGGTATCATTTAATGGCGAACAGTTTTCAAAAGTTTGGAATCGAGGTCTTTTGCTGGAATTGTTCCCTCGGTTCTTACTCCTCCTATTGTTGTTTCCATTCTTGTTGTTATTACCTCCGTTCCGGTTGCCAATGTTCACTTCAACCTTCCCTGAACTGTCTCCGGATTATTTCACAGCAACATTACTTTGGACACCTTCCCTCGAGACCCCTTCGGACTTTCTCTTCCTATATGCATGAGCTTCTTCTTGCCTTAAGCGAATATTAGCCTTTTCGTAGAATAATTACCTAGTGGGGGCGGTTTCCCGGATAGATAATCCCCAAATTCTGTGTCCAGGTCAACTCCTTCTATTAAAGCCATCAAAATAATGGGTTCATGAGGATCACTAACTTCGGTGACAGCTAGGTTGAAGCGGTCCAAATATGATTTCAGAGATTCGCCCGGAGCCTGTTTAATCCTTGACAACTCTACGACGCTTTTTGATTTTTGGGCGTGAAGTCGAAACTAGTTCATAAAGCGCTCACTTAATTCTGTGAAATTTGATACTGACCGAGGAGGGAGTCGGGTGAACCACATTAATGCCACGTCTTCTAGACAAATCGGAAAGGCCTTGCATTTTATAGCGTCTAGAGCTGCTGCGGCATTCATGAACCATGCATACCTCATCAGATGCTGTCCTAGGTCCATTCTCCCTGAATATAGATTCATTTGTGGCAAGTTGAATCGCCGAGGGAACTGGAAGTCCAATGTATCATCTGTGAAGGGGGTATGACTTCGCTCAATGCCCTAGTCCTCATTAGTGTATCGTCGGCTTTCGGACATAATCTGACGCACCATTTCCCGCACATCGGCATTTGTTAATGTCTGCGCAGGTTCTCTAGGTCTGATATTCGGATTACCCCTATGTTCCTAATTAGGTGATAACCTCCTGTTTCTAGCGGCGGCTGCTCTACATTTCTCCCTACGCTCCCGGTCGATCTCATGAGGAAAGGGCTGGAGAAGTTGCTGTTGTGTAGGATTAGTAATATTAGGATCCCTGGGTATAACGTGGGATCCACGCATGGGCAACAGCATAGGCTCTCTCAAGCTCGGGTCATCAAGCCCTAACACACGAGCGGCATCTTCACAGGATCCTAAAGACCCAAAAGTTAACTGATCAAGGTTCTGAAGTCGCTCAAGCGGGCTTATTTCACGAGGGTGCCCCTCATCTGAAGAGGATGAAGAATCTGTAGCAAGGCGGCGTGTTGGGGAAGGTGTCTTTTGCCTCTGGAGCTCCTTGAGTTCCTACTCATGGTCATCATGTTCTCTTGCATGCGAAGACTGTCACGCTTATGGGCTTCCAATGCCTCCTTAGTACTCTGGAGCATTTCAAGAAAGCATGAAAAATCTCCTTGTGTGATGGGTGCAAATGGGTCAGGCTGATCATTGGTCATAGCGGCTGGAATCGAAGCATTGGTAGGAGCTCGAGTAGAAGCTCCAGCTTCACTTTGATTTTGGTCGGATCGGAACATAGTGATACGGCCATACCGGTTTGGATGGGGAGAGTGGGTGACCTCTGCATCATTAGATCGGCTCGGATCGGTGTCTTCTGTTCGGTTCGGACCTCCCTGCCTAGATCGAGCTGCTCCAGAGTCTTGACCACGCGACCTCGTCATGACCATTATTTGCTGATCTTCGTTAACTTCGTTCTCTCGACAACTTTGGATTTCTTTGCCATTTCCTTTGGCCATAATTTCTAATTCTCCACTAATTAACCAACAGGTTGTTAAAGATGTCGAAAACAGAGGATTAACTTCTTTGAACTTGAAGGTCCAAATAGTAGAATGATAATCCCAAAAAGCGGAGAATTCAAAAACTCTCAGTGAAAGCACCAAAATGTTAGATCCAAAATTGGCTCTAACACCCAAACGAGTAATGATTCTACTGAAATGAAATCAAAAAAACGAAGAAAACACAAAATTTATAGTGGTTCGGTGTTAAATAGCCTACGTCCACTTTCTATTCTTTGAATTGATGATCTGAATGCGAGTACCGATAACTCTCACTCAATTTTCACTCATACAATGTATTGTTTCACTCAATTTCCTTCACAATATGCTTCAAAAGGTGATTTTAATCTGAATAAGTTGATGAAATTCGGATAGCAAAGGAGTTTGAGTTCTCAAGATGGCAAAAGATCCTTCCAAATGTCCATTGATGGTGTATTTATAGGTGGAAAGTGCTCCTGGGATGGCTTCGGTTCGGATCCACGTGGCATCCATCCCATTATTATCGGGTTTGGATGGAATACGGTGGCAACAGCGCATCAGGTTAGTGGCGAACGTAGGGAGAACATGGGTATAACTGCTCCGAGTCTTAAGGGAACGTAGGCACAGATTCTGCAGTTTCAAATGCATGGGATCGGATCGGAAATACTTCAATTAGTGGGGCAGATCGGATTTGACCGAACTGATCCGGTTTAGCTTGTCCGATCTTCTTTTTCACTCTGTGCCTTTTGCTTTGGCCAGATGGAATGTGATCCGATTTTTGAGTGAATGATCTTCATTATTTGATCTTTTATCTTTGTGTAGCCTAGTTCACAAAGTAGGCTAACACTCTGGATGACTTAATGAAAGCTCTTAACAATGGTGATATATTGGAAAATGGTAGTAGTAAGAAAATAAGGGAATGTTCCATGAAATTTTCAATAGTGTTTTAAGAGAGTGTAAACGAAGGAATACAAGCTTAGATTACAGGATGCAAGACTTGCTATCAAAATTCTTATTTACGAATCTAGGAATATTAAAGTTCTTTACATAAAAATTATAATCTAATTTTTGTAATAATAAACACATGGAATTATTTTTCCTGATATGAAAAATCCATAAAATGTTGGTATTTGATAGACAGCAGAAAATGAATTTCCATTAAAGCAACTTGACTTTTATTATAGTATTTCATTTTAATCTATATAATTTTGGGTGCCAACAACCATCAGTAAAAATAGCAAAACATTTAATGATATAGTTAAATAGATCTGTTTAATTCATCTCTCTTAAGTATACATTAAGTCAAATTAATTATTATTATTTCAGATTATGACATATGATATCCAATATTAGTTTATGCCTTTCCTTTTCCATTCATTATTTTTTTTGGCCCCTAGACACAGATTGATTATAAACATAAAAAGAAAAGGAAAATGAGAAGAAAAATGGAAACCTTTGATGTTTTGCTTCAGGGATTCCTTTTTCCATATTTTTCTCCAATTATGTCCATCTTTCAATGGACCTTGAGCTTCTGGTCCTGTTCCCAGCATTCACTATATTTCTACATTTTTTGTGTGGCTATCTGAACACAATTATAAATTCATCAACGATTAATCAAAATCCAAAATTACACAGAAGAAGAAAGTATAAACGCAAACCATCAGTAAAAACAGGTCGGACGACATAAAGTGAAACACATGGAAGAACCTAAACCATTGTATCATTTAAGAACATCAACCGTGATTTCATCTTCACATACAGTTCCTTTAAAGTACATTAATCATACATATGTGATGACATGTTGAGTAGCGTGAGTTTATTAACTAAAAAGGGTAAATATATGTGTATAGTAAATTTCAACCATATGGAAGCTTCATTAATAAATTAATATCAATCTTTTTTATGAAATGACGATGATTGTAATAAGAGTTCAATAAAATTTATTACTGCACATACAATGGTGAAAACAAAAAGGTTAATATACCATTCAGTAGAAAGAAAATCCATTTGCAAATTAAAAATAGAAATAGAATAAAATACAGTGGAAAAAATGGTATATAACAAAGAAATTTGATTCCTATACTTCTTGTATCATCGATTCATTGGCATGCTATTATATAAGGATATAATTTATGCAGCTGTGACTGGTATTTACAGAATGCAATTTTATACCTGATTCTATAAGGAAATAAAACTGTTTTTGCTACTCCAAATCTTCACCAACAGATTTTACTACTCAAAATCCCCATCGTTGGCCTTATAAAAATACAATGACGTAGGAAAGGGACAGTTAAAGTCACTAGCTCATAAAGATAAAAGTTTCGCACCACCATTTTATATATATGATTTATACTAATAAATAAATGGAAGGAGGTAAGGTTATGGCAGCAAATATGCACAACATCCTTATATAAATGATATGTGTAGGAGTGTAATTTTGCGTTTTAATATCATGGAAGCTCGCATTATCAAGAAAAAGAAGACCGCGTGAAACAAAATTGTAATTGATCAAGTCAAATATGTTCTTTATACACCAGTTAACCAAAAATGTATCAGCTTTCACACATACATTGATTTCAAAACAACAAATGAATACTCACGTGGGTATGTAAATAAGGTATCTTCCATGTTCTCCATGTCACAATCTTCTTCCATGTCACACTTGATAACAAAAAACCCATTATCTCTCATAAAAAAGGTATCTTCCATGTCACCTGAGGATTGGGAACTTGATCTGGAAAATTTAGTTTAGATTCCAGATCCATCCTTCTTCTTCTTTTTGGCATTAACACTTTCAGTCGTATCATAATTTAACTTTTCCTTAAGCCACACTACTTATTTTCTACAATTTATATCATATTATAGCTAAATAAATCAGTCCAAAAACAAAATCCCAGAAAATAAAACCATACCTGATAATGCAAGTGGGTTCTCTATTGCTGCCTCTTAAACTCTTCAGGCATCTCAGAATACTCCTCCATCATATCGAGAAACCTGTCGTTATCTTCAGCCGAGCATCTTGGATCCTTAATCACGAATGCTCCTGTTTCCTTCGGTGAACTGCTAACCTCCGAGAAGAGCGTCGCAACCTACTCCACTTTCATCATACCCGAAATATAAGCGGATAAATTGATCACTGGAAGATCCATTATCGGGCATAGGAGTTGATTCGATATTTGATCAGTTTATTATTTTTGGTGGCGGGAAATGTAAATAAATAACGTTGACTTTGGGTGAGAGTTCTGGTTTTGAAAGAAGACTGATTGCGTATGAGATTATAGGAGTGGACTTTATGCAAGCCCAGATCCATCCTTCTATAATTACTTTGAGAAGAGGCTCGATGTAAAGGCCCGAAAATCCGTACCAATTTGAGCTGACTAATTACAACCCAAATGACACGAAATTACGAATCTTTAATAGAAAGAAGTTAGAGGATAAGAAGTAGAATAGATAGAACTAATAGAATAGAAGAGTAAGAAGAGCATCACATCAGAATCTCACAGCGGAACGAATAAAACATAATATTTCAAACATCTTTACAAAAAAAATCTGTATATACATACCAATAATCAGAGTACAATCATATATTAGACACAGCGGAAATAACTCTAGATATCTAACGGTGAAGCCTCCTGCTTCCAACTCTTGAATTCCAAGCGGAAGAGAACCTGTAAATGTACTCGGTCTGACCCGAGCACATTTGATTTAAAACAAAATTCACCCAAATCAGTCTGGAATACTTTCAATGGTTAATTCACAATAAACACTTGCTTAATTTTAGAAATCCTTTTTGAAAGAAAAGGATATAGTAAGACCAGTCCATACATAAACACGGACGGTTTTTACCTTACTATAACCCAAACCAATTTTGATATATCAAAACTCAGTGATATTATAATAGTGTCTATCATATCACAAATAAATAACCATTTAGTAGAACGCTTGCATCTCACGCTCTACGTATTTATTATATAATCAAAAACCACATGACGCTTATTGGAGAATGGATTCCAACAGACAAGGTATGGGATCACCATCCAATCAGTGTACTCTAGAGGGTATACACCGGGGTTCAACAAGAACATCTTGCAACCTGGCCACACATGACCGACCACTCATTTAGCTTGAGTGTATCGAATATATTGTCACCATGGTTGTCGGCTGTCCAACCGTCATCCGAAGATACAAAATCGAAAAGAAGAACAAATATGAATTTTCTTTAGATCGATGACAAATACACCCTTCTTGGGTATGACCCAACTAGCCATGTTGTCTGGCCGATTTCTATCTCTTTTCGGCTAATGAGGCTTGAGGTCACGTATATCTTTTAAGAACATCTGGCCACGATTCACTTTGAATGCCACATCGTCAGATCCGTCAAATCACTAATTGACGTCCACAAAGATACCTAGTTGGGAGTTAACCGACTATGACACGTTTGAAGAAATCAATGTACGTGACCCTTTGAAAATACTTTGTCAGACATTCGTCCATACAAGTCATCTAGGAACAGGATGAACTGAAGGCATTCTCCTACCGCATTCTATATAGGAATCACCCCAAGGATCAGTAGCGAGTAGTCCTTGCAATCCGTAGATTCCAACCACGACAAAACCACAGTGTATCTCATTTATAGGAGCGACCCAAAGATTATAAGTAGTTCTTTCGTTTCATGAAGATCTACGGTCTTCAATGCTCCATCTTCAATTACTGCAGTTCTTTTCGTATGCAACATTGGATCGAAGTGGTTTTGGGTCTATTTCCCAACCCGGTCTCTTCGAAACAACATGTCAAAAGGTCTAATAGAATATTTCATTGATAGCTTGTGTTTTAAATATCAATGTTAATAGTATTGTTAATTACATTGGCAGCTCCGACCCTTTGATAAAACCATTTCTTTAAACCATTATATCGATTTTATATCATAAAACCTTTCTATTTCCATTATCTTGGAAATATTACTTTATATTCTCCGAATCCCCTTTTTACTTTACTTTGGAAAATATCAATATATTATAAGCTTGATGGTATTACTCCAATTATTTATTCTTGTATGGCCATAACAACATCAAGAGACATCTTAATTATAGTATAACAAAAATGGTTTTTGTTTAACTCAGACTTCAAACATTGTTCTTAATTCTGGTCAATATATAATTCAAATTAAAATATTTACTTTCGTTTCCCAATTAACATAACCATTTCCATTTCTTCGAAAAACATTCGTTATTAACTTATTACTTAGAATAAATGTATCTTGATCTGTATTATTTCATTTTACTTTACACTCGGGCCAAACAAATGTTAGATTATACATTTGTTTATTTCTAAACCAATCATTTAATTATAATTTAAAGTCTTGCAAATGTTGCAATATATTAAACTATACTCAAATCCTTTAACACTACAAACTAATATCATCTCTCGATAATAGTGAAGCGCTCAAGTTGGGGTATTTTAATTACCTCTCAGATCTTGATCGACAATGTTCTTATCTTAAGATAATAAAGTTTGCAATTCAAAACTCCACTATATCATTCCCATTCCCATTTACTATTCAATTTGTATATGGTTTTATAAACCACTTACTTTCATTCGAAAACTCAATTTATATTCTACTTTCTCTTACTTAATTTGCTAATTAAGTAAATTCTCCCTAGATAAATCTTATTTACTTTTTAAATATCCTTTATATCATTATCCTAAATCTTCTTGTACATCTATATTTATAACCTGGATTATATAAAATAATCCACTTACTAATATGTTACTCGAAACCATTTAACTAAATTTGGATTCCATTTCTAAATCCATTACCCGAATCTTTATACTAATCCATTGATCAATTCCTTATTTCATTTACATTCACTTTACTCAATTAGGTGAAAACTTGTTATATTTTCATATCGTTTACAAATCCTTTTATAACTCCTGTTTATAAACTTGGATTTTTTTTATATAATTCATTTGTTGAACCTTTACACAAATATATCCTTATAACTTATCGTAACTTAACTAGTTTATAATCCAAAACTATCTACCATCTTCATTTTGTTTATACTTGTCTTAATCTAATTATTAAGTTAACATCCATTTAAAAAGCATTCCGTTTTATTCCAACCTTTCGATCAACCTAGTTTACAACTACGAATTTTTTTTAATTCTTTTTAACCGATCCTACACTTGTTTTACTTCTTAAATGAAATCATTTAAAAAGTAAATTAATTTAATAGCTTTATCGTCAAATCTGAAATAAAAGTAGTTTTACTTCAATATACACTAAATATTCATTATTAGAATGATTATACAATAATGATACTTTATTAGAATAAACAATTAAATAAATAACTTTAAACCGTAGTTAATTAAAGATGAATTAACCACTTAGAACATTCGTTAAATCTTAACGACTAGTCATTAGATTAAACTTATCTAATATTCATTAACGACTGACTTTGTTGCCTTATAAACATTGGTTAACTAACTCATCCACCTTTTTGAGTTAATTGTCATCTTAATAAACTTAATACAATTGTTGTATTATTTAATTAAACAATTATCCTAATTTCTTAACCCGTAGGTTAATTTATACTTTCTTATTGACATCAGAATCCGTTATGTATATAACGTTTAATAATTCCTGTAAACCATGGATATATTTATAATCTTTTTATTTAAATCACCTTTTATAAATTCAAAACTTTGATTCAGTTATAAAAGTATATTTTATAACTTAGAACTTTGTCAAATCGCCTAATGACAAACGACGTCTTAAAACGATGGATATCATGCCATCTGCTGCCAATAACTTAATCAATAATGTTTATTGGTTAAAAACACAATAATCATTAAATATACGTTCAACGTTCAACATCCATTCAACCATAAATGTCCAAAATAGGTTATAATATCATTTGGGGTAAATAACTCATGTGTGGGCAATAATGAACAATCAGTAATATATAATTTATTTGAGGAATCCGGTCGGATCCCTCCAACCTGTTCGTTCATGCATATCAGATCATAATATAATTTATAACAGCATGTGAAACAATTTTTGAACTAAATTATCTAATACGACGTAAATAAAATGTCGACGATCATTAATCAAACAATATGCAATCATGGCATCCAAACATCCAAATTATACTGTTTACGGTAAATGATAGTTATATATGAATTTAGCACATCAGAGTAAGTATAGAAAAGTGTGAGAATTAACTCACCTTCATTCGATGGTTTCAGCTTTTATTTCGTTAAATCGTAAATGACCGTTGAAAACTCGATTGTCCCCGATCTCTTCCTGGTCAGCACAGCAGCGTAATCTTCATCGATACTATCCGAAAAGTCATGGGATCATTATCAATTTTCCACATTAAGTGCACTACAGCCCTTTACTTTCAGTCACCGTCCACACCATGTTGCTCTCCTCAAATTCTCCACTGGCCCCGACATCATCAAGCCATCACAAACGTAACGCCATCGACCCCATCATGTACATGCACTCGACAACGTCAACTTCTCCATGCCACTCACCCGTAGCCAATCAGTAAACCACCTTCCATTTTTCGTTCACCTAAGGACCAGATTGATGCCACCAAAATGAAACAGCTCCTTTTCATACTTACACAGCCTATACTCCCACCATATTCCTGATTGAGGGGCCATATTTCATTGATCTTTTCATATATCATGGGCATAAGCCCACTTCCTAATCTACTTCCACCGTTTTCTTCTATGAATGGTCTTCAATGACTACCGCACCCTTCATTACTTTATATTCCACTACATACAAGATCCATGCGTCCACTACAAATCTAACAACATCTCCTTCCACGTCCCTGCGTTCATCTCCCCTACTTCATGCATCAACTAACCCCCACCGTCCACTTGTTTCTTCCCTTTGTTTTCAGTATCCGAAACTTCCACCAAATATCTCCACAGTACCGCACACAACTTTTCACTACTTCCACTTCACATACCTTTTTCTTTTGTTTTTCTTTTCTCCAAACCATGTTATGACTACTCTTCTTGCATTCACCCTATACGCCCCTTTCCTCATCACCAAAACAACAGTACTATCGCCACTGCCAAACCCACTTATCACAGACCGCCCTCCACCTTATGCGTGCCTTTCATCATTCCATTACCATGCAAAACTCCCCACTTCCATGTTTAGAAACTTCATCACCCCCATGCACCTTTATTCCATGCAAACAATTTCTACGCCACATCCATCACCACCCTAGATCCTCCAGTGGTCTCGCATGCCCATGTTAAACAATGCCAGTGCCGAGAAACCCTTCACTTTACAAACATCATCCCCACCTCACAAGTCTTCCACCATCAGTAGCAACCCGGAATCAGACCGCCTGAACTCCGACTTCACGTTGTCGCTGTACCCAACATCCGAACAACAACGTTGCTTCACTACACACTCCATCTGCCACCTATTCTCATCACCGTTCCCACTCACCAACACAAGAATGTATAGCCTAGTTTCCGAATAATACTTCAAGAACTTCCCTGGTTTTGAATGAAAGAAAAATGTTGTGCAGAAGGAGAACGCTTCGTTTATATAAGGTATAAAAGGCGTATATTATATATATTTTTATCCCTATCCATCACTGTTTTCGAGATGGAAACGAGGCAAACCGTGGATGATTTCTGTATTCGAAAAAGGTGGAAACGAATATGGATGAGTATTTATATAGCAGATTTGAGAAGATGAAATTGCTTTTCTTTTTCTTGAGGACAATTTCTGAGTGACGATGGAAAGCGATTTTATATAGGAATTTTTTTAAGATAAGGGCCATATCGTTTCATTAAGAAGTGACTCAATGTACATTAGGGTATGGGGACATCCACGTTGAGGTATGGAGTTTCATATTTTTCTGTGTAAGTTATGGGAATGTGTTCGTTGAGGTATGGTTAATTAATTAGATGCAACTGTAAAGTGAAATGAGAGAATGTAGCTTAGGCTTAACGCAACATATATAGGTTAGATTTTTTCCCCTAGACAAGCGCCCCTTACCCATAGCGAAATGAGTTTGCGTAGACTTGACTTAAGGTTTTATTTTAGATATTTATTTGGGGTTCCCATTGTGTACCATTTCGTCTGTTTACAGACTGCTAACGACAAAAATAAAAATACCGTTCTATCGACCAACGCCCCACGATCCCAAAAATATAATAATATCGGTAGATCAACTTATATTGTGGAACCCCAAAATACTGATATAGGGTGCAAAATACTCCAAACAAAAAGTAGCTTATTTTGCGAAATAAAAATTATAGTAAAATTCTAAAAATTAAATTATCCCTATGCCTAAAAGGTCTTGTCCAAATTCGAAGCCGACATTTAATTATATTAAATTATCGTTACTCCATTTTAAATAAATAAATTTGATATAAAATCTATTTATATCACCAAATCATTATTTAAAACGGATTTTAATATTCGTAATTAATGCTCGAAAATATGGGACATTACATACCTTCCCCCTTAAAAGAATTTCATCCCCGAAATAACAAGGTTAGAAGAATGCTTCAAAAATAATTATTTTAGAATAATTATATTTGAATTACCATCAAGATAAATTTAAACTCTAAAATTTTTCGAAAATTTCGCAAGTACCTCCTTTGCGTGGTTCGATCGGTGCGACTACAACTGCCACCCTGGGCCTCAACTTCTCAAAAAGAAAACCAAATAGCTACCCAACTCAGGGTATAAACTCAACCACCAACCAATGTATATTAAGGTTCACCTGTTTGTCGAGCAACTCAATTCCAATTTCTACGTAATCATCTAACTGCTCTTCGTTATCCAATCTGCACTTCAATCTCTATATCCAAATCATCTCCACAGCTTCTAGAATCTGCACTTATCTTAATTCACAACGCAAATAACCAAGATAGGTGTGAATAATCCAGTTTCATTCATCACCGTTTTTATTCCCAGTTTATTATACTGGAATCTATTTACTTGCTTCTCAATCCATCCAATTCTTATTAACTGATAATAAGTTCTATTCGACCAAACTAACGTTTAATTATTCACACTACACAATTAACTTAATCGTTCAAGTTTGATTTAATTTTTCTGGTTAAATTCAATTAATAATTCTATTTAACTAGGTTAAATTTTCTTTCCAGATCCAATTAACTAATTGGTTCAACTTTATTTCATAATTCAATATCTGCTCTAACCATGTCTGTTAGATTCAAAACATTCAAGTCATCCATTCCGGCCATTTTCATACCATTCGATCAACATGAATTCAGTTTATAATCGATTCTTAGTAATCCATTTGGATTTGTTATAAGTTCAACTCATTCATTCTAGTTTGGTTCCAATCAAGTTTCATTCTTCAACCATGAAATCAATCATTTAATCGATCAAACAAGGAAAAATCAACATAACCCAGTCATTTTGGTTCAAATTCACTTTAATTTTCACTTTGATTCCAAATTAACTTCACATTAAAGTTTTCATTTTCAAATTTTATATTTGGAATTCCCATTTAGTTTAATCATTCCAATTTTAGAATTCACCCGGAATTCTAATTCCACTCAACATAAGTAGATTAATATTATAATAATTTAAAGAAATAATTACTCTTACAAAATACACTAGTCAAACAAGTTTTAAAAATAATTTTATATAAATTACAAATACACACTCTCATATATTCTTAACTCAATCTAGGGTATTTCTAACTCCATCTCTATTGAGTTACACCACAGAGCCAAGGTTATTCCTAAACCATAGCTCTGATACCAACTGTAAAGGCCCGAAAATCCATACCAATTTGAGCTGACTAATTACAACCCAAATGAAACGAAATTACGAATCTTTAATAGAAAGAAGTTAGAGGATAAGAAGTAGAATAGATAGAACTAATAGAATATAAGAGTAAGAAGAACATCACATCAAAATCTTACAGCGGAACGAATAAAACATAATATTTCAAACATCTCTACAAAATGAATCTATATATACATACCAATAATTAGAGTACATCATATATTAGACACAGCGGAAATAACTCGAGATAACTAACGGTGAAGCCTCCTGCTTCCAACTCTTGAATTCCAAGCGGAAGCGAACCTGTAAATGTACTCGGTCTGACCCGAGCATATTTGATTTAAAACAAAATTCACCCAGATCAGTCTGGAATACTTTCAATGGTTGATTCACAATAAACACTTGCTTAATTTTGGAAATCCTTTTTGAAAGAAAAGGATAATAGTAAGACCAGTCCAAAAATAAACACGGACGGTTTTTACCTTACTATAACCCAAACCAATTTTGATATATCAAAATTCAGTGATATTATAATAGTGTCTATCATATCACAAATAAATAACCATTTAATAGAATGCTTGCATCTCACGCTCTACATATTTATTATATAATCAAAAAATGCATGACGCTTATTAGAGAATGGATTCCAACAGACAAGGTATGGGATCACCTTCCGATCAGTGTACTCTAGAGGGCATACACTGGGGTTCAACAAGAACGTCTTGCAACCCGGCCACACATGACCGACCACTCATTTAGCTTGAGTGTATCGATTATATTGTCACCACGGTTGTCTGCCGTCCAACCATCATCCGAAGATACAGAATCGAAAAGAAGAACAAGTATGAATTTTCTCTAGATCGATGACCAATACACCCTGCTTGGGTATGACCCAACTAGCCATGCTGCCTGCTCGATTTCTGTCTCTTTCCAGCTGATGAGGCTTGAGGTCATGTCTATCTTTTCAGAACATCTGGCTACCATTCACTTTGAATGCCACATCGTCAGATCCGTCAAATCACTAATTGACGTCCACAAAGATACCCTAGTTGGGAGCTAACCAACTATGACACGTTTGAAGAAATCAATGTACGTGACCCTTTGAAAATACTTTGTCAGACATTCGTCCATACAAGTCATCTAGGAACAGGATGAACTGAAGGCATTCTCCTACCGCATTCTATATAGGAATCACCCCAAGGATCAGTAGCGAGTAGTCCTTGCAATCCGTAGGTTCCAACCACGACAAAACCACAGTGTATCTCTTTTATAGGAGCGACCCAAAGATTATAAGTAATTCTTCCATTTCATGAAGATATAGGGTCTTCAATGCTCCATCTTCAATTGTTTAAGTTCGTTTCGTACGCAACATTGGATCGAAGTTGTTTTGGGTCTAATTCCCAACTCGGTCTCTTTGAAAAAACACGTCGAAAGGTCTAATAGAATATTTAATTGGTAGTTGGTGTTTTAACTATCAATGTCAATAGTATTGTTAAGTACATTGGCAGCTCCGACCCTTTGATAGAACCATTTCTTTAAACCATTATATCGATTTAATATCATAAAACCTTTCTATTTTCGTTATCTTGGAAATATTACTTTATATTCTTTGTATCCCCTTTTTACTTTACTTTGGAAAATATCGATATATTATCAGCTTGATGGTATAACTCCAATTATTTATTCTTGTATGGCCATAACAACATCAAGCGACATCTTAATTATATTATAACCCAGTTGGTTTTTGTTTAACTCAGGCTTCAAACATTATTCTTAATTTAGGTCAATATATAATTCAAATATTTACTTTCACTTCCCAATTAGCATAACCATTTCCATTTCTTCGGAAAACATTCGTTATTAACTTATTACTTAGAATAAATGTATCTCGATCCATGTTATTTCATTTTACTTCACACTCGGGCCAAACGAATGTTAGATTATACATTTGTTTGTTTCTAAACCAATCGTTTAATTATAATTTAAAGTCTTGCAAATTTTGCAATATATTAAACTAAACTCAAATCCTTTACCACTACAAACTAATATCATCTCTCGGTAATAGTGAAGCTGCTCAAGTTGGGGTATTTTAATTACCTCTCAGACCTTGATCGATAATGTTCCTATCTTAAGATAATAAAGTTTGTAATTCAAAACTCCACTATGTCATTCCCATTCCCATTTACTATTCAATTTGTATATGGTTTTATAAACCACTTACTTTCATTCGAAAACTCAATTTATATTCTAATTTCTCTTTCTTAATTTGTTAATTAAGTAAATTCTCCCTAGATAAATCTTATTTACTTTTTAAATATCCTTTATATCATTATCCTAAATCTTCTTATACAACTCTATTTATAACCTGGATTATATAAAATAATCCACTTACTAATATGTTATGCGAAACCATTTAACTAAATTTGGATTCCATTACTAAATCCATTACCCGAATCTTTATACTAATCCATCGATCAATTCCTTATTTCATTTACATTCATTTTACTTAATTAGAAGAAATCTTGTTATATTTTCATATCGTTTACAAATCCTTTAATAACTCCTATTTATAAACTTGGATTTTTATATATAATTCATTTGTTGAACCTTTACACAAATCTATCCTTTATAACTTATCATAACTTAACTAGTTTTAAATCCTAAAGCTATCTACCATCCCCATTTTGTTTATACTTGCCTTAATCTAATTACTAAGTTAACGTCCATTAAAAAAGAATTCCGTTTTATTCTAACCTTTTGATCAACCTAGTTTACAACTCGGAATTTTTTTTAATTCTTTTTACCCGATCCTACACTTGTTTTACTTCTTAAATGAAACCATTTAAAAAGTAAATTACTTTAATAGCTTTATCGTCAAATCTGAAGTAAAAGTAGTTTTACTTCAATATACACTAAGAATTCATTATTAGAATGATTATACAATAATAATACTTTATTAGAATAAATAATTAAATAAATAATTTTAAACCATAGTTAATTAAAGATGAATTAACTACTTAGATCATTCGTCAAATCTTAACGACTAGTCATTAGATTAAACTAATCTAATATTCAATATTCATTAACGATTGACTTTGTTGACTTATAAACATTGGTTAACTGACTCATCCACCTTTTTGAGTTAATTGTCATCTTAATTAACTTAATACAATTTTTAAATTATTTAATTAAACAATTATCCTAATTTCTTAACCCGTAGGTTAATTTATTCTTTCCTATTGACATTAGAATCCGTTATATACATATAACACTTAATAATTCCTGTAAACCATGAATATATTTATAATTTTTTTATTTAAATCACCTTTTATAAATTCAAAACTTTCATTCAGTTATAAAAGTATATTTTATAACTTAGAACTTTGTCAAATCACCTAACGACAAACGACGTCTTAAAACGATGGATATCATGCCATATGCTGCTAATAACTTAATCAATAATGTTTATTGATTAAAAACACAACAATCCTTGGATATACGTTCAATGATCAACATCCATTCAACCATAAATGTCCAAAATAGGTTATAATATCATTTGGGGGTAAATAATTCATGTGTGGGCAATAATGAACAATCAATAATATATAATTTATTTGAGGAATCCGATCGGATCCCACCAACCTATTCATCCCTACATATCATATCATAATATAATTTATAACAGCATGTGAAATTTTTGAACTAAATTATCTAATACGACATAAATAAAATGTCGACGATCATTAATCAAACAATACGCAATCATGGCATCCAAACATCCAAATTATACTGTTTACGGTGAATGATAGTTATATATGAATTTAGCACATCAGAGTAAATACAGATAAGTGTGAGAATTAACTCACCTTAATTCGACGGTTTCAGCTTTTATTTCGTTAAATCGTAAACGACCGTTGAAAACTCGATTGTCCCTGATCTCTTCCTGCTCAGCACAGCAGCATAATCTTCGTCGATACTATCCGAAAAGTCACGGGATCGTTATCAATTTTCCACATTTAGTGCACTACAGCCCTCTACTTTCAGTCACTATCCACACCACATTTCTCTCCTCAAAATCTCCACTGGCCCCGACATCATCAAGCCATCACAAACATAACGGCATCGACCCCATCATGTACATGCACTCGACATCGTCAACTTCTCCATGCCACTCCCCCATAGCCAATCGGTAAACCACCTTCCATTTTTCATTCACCTAAGGACTGGATTGATGCCATGTAATGACCCACATTCTACGTATCGAAGGATCGTAGAATATTTATTTCTTTCATCATAGAAACCCTAACAATGGCCTCCAACCTCTAGAATCATCTCTAATCACTTTCTAATCAAGTATTAGCCTAATCTACGTCAAATCAAAGGGAAATAGCACCAAAGCAAGGTTAGAACTACTGTGTTGTCTTGGGAACAGCGCCAAATCAGAGGATGGTTCAGTTTTGAAAGTTTATTTGTGGCTAAGGTGAGTGTTTTGCATAGTTCCTCACTAATTATGGTTAATCAAGGGTAATTAGTGTTAATTAGCAGATTTCAACATGATTCAATTCTAGAAAAATATTTATAAATTTCGAAATATTGTTTTAAGCCTCTGTTAGAAAATTTGGTTAGTTTGGTTAAGTTTTAGCAATCCTATCATTAATTTGGCTTAAACATGCTTAAGGGAAAATATGGAATTTTGGTTGTGTTTGGTCCGTTTTAGCCTATCAAATTGTCGTTTTGGTGTTAGTGGCCAATTATATATGTTGCTATGACTGTATGGTATGTTTTGTGATTGATTAGAAAAGTTAGATTGGTTGAAAACGCTGTCGAATGGCGTAAAACAGTCATTGGAAAGAAGTGCAAGGAATCAGCCGAACCTGATCGGATCGGAGAAGGGAAGCACGAACCGAACCGCTCGCACTTGAAGCTCCACGATCTGACCTGAGCATGGTAGCATGAGCTGAAGAGAGCACACCGATCTGAACCGATCTGGAGAGGGTGCTACGAACCAATGGGAACCCGAGCCTAGATGATGATCATGAACTCGAATGAAGACCGATCCGGAGATGATGACCAAAACCTGAGATGCAAAGGTAGTCCAAATGGGGAGTTTGCACTCAGGATCTAGATGGGAACCAACGAGTCAACTTCATGAGTTGGGCTTTGCTGCGCGACGTGTGCTAAGGGGTTATCGATGTCTATAGCTTTAACTCACCACCAAGATGGATGTTAGGCTACGTATCTGTGCAGTGGGGTAGTTATTACTCCATGGGGCAGAGTGATCGTAGCATGGCTATGAGCCAGTGCAGTGGAGTCGTCATGACATCATGGGGCAGAGTGGACATAGCAAGGAATAGTGGCTATGGATCAGTGCAGTGATGTCATTATGACTCCATGGGGCAGAGTGATCATAGCAAGGTATGGGTGGTTAGAGCGGTGGATATCATATGCTTTATGCACTGAGTGAGAGACGTGAGGACGGTTGCTATGCTTAATTGTTTTCCATCATTATGACATGCACACCCCACCCCCACATTCTTTACACCATATGTAAATGGCACCTTAGAGTAGTGTACAGTATGTAGTGCTAACTCTTTGGTTGCAGGTCCAGGTTCAGGTATGGTTTAGTATACCTGTTATCATTCTGTTTTATTGCTTATCGCTCATACCACACTTTTGTCTGACCCAGAGTTTTATGTCTCTTCTTATTACTCTGGGTGCTCTTAAACGGGCAGACTAAAGACATGTTAGGTGGAATGCACGAGTAGCTATGCCGGAGACGAGCAGGAGGCTCCCACGTATGATATATAATATATATATATAGATATTCTCCCTGTGTCGCTGCTGGTCACTACCTTGGGCATTAGTAGTGTACCTTTCTTTCACTTTGCTTTAGAGACAGTTTTCAAAAGTTGTAATAAGGATGATGTGGAACATAAGCTGTATTTGGATTTTCCGCTGCTATGATGTTTAGTTTTCAGCTTATGCACTGTCTCGCCTGTTTATGTCAAAGTATGTTAGCGAGACATTCTACAAGTTCCTGGTTAGTTCAAATTCCTTTATTTTTCTTTCTTTGGCGACCATCCCGTGCTGGTCGGGCATTGGCACAACGCACTTTCATTGGAAATGTCGACTGGTGCGGGGTAGACCGTCACATGCCACCAAAATGAAACAGCTCCTTTTCATACTTACAAAGCCTGTACTCCCACCGTGTTCCTGATTCAGAGGCCATATTTCCTTGTTCTTTTTATATATCACGGGCCCGAGCCCACTTCTTAATCTACTTCCACCGTTTTCTTCTATGAATGGTCTTCAATGACTACCGCACCCTTCATTACTTTATATTCCACCGCATACAAGATCCTTGCGTCCACTACAAATCTAACAGCATCTCTTTCCACGTCCCTACGTTCATCTCCCCTACTTCATGCATCAACTAAGCCCCACCGTCCACTTGTTTCTTCCCTTTGTTTTCAGTATCCAAAACTTCCACCAAATATCTCCATAGTACCGCACACAACTTTTCACTACTTCCACTTCACATACCTTTTTCTTTTGTTTTTCTTTGCTCCAAACCATGTTATGACTACTCTTCTTGCATTCGCCCTATACGCCCCTTTCCTCATCACCAAAACAACAGTACTATCGCCGCTGCCAAACCCACTTATCACAGACCACCCTCCACCTTATGCATGCCTTTCATTATTCCATTACCATGAAAAACTCCCCACTTCCACATTTAGAAACTTCAGCACCCCCATGCACCTTTATTCCATGCAAACAATTTCTACGCCACATCCATCACCACCCTAGATCCTCCAGTGGTCTCGCATCCCCATGTTACACCGTGCCAGTGCCAAGCAACCATTCACTTTACAAACATCATCCCCACCTCACAAGTCTTCCACCATCAGTAGCATCCTGGAATCAAACCGCCTGAACTCCGACTTCACATTGTCGTCGTGCCCAACATCCGAACAGCAACGTTGGTTCACTACACACTCCATCTACCACCCGTTCTCATCACCATTCCCACTCACCAACACAAGAACATACAGCCTAGTTTCCGAATAATACTTCAAGATCTTCCCTGATTTTGAATGAAAGAAAAGCGCTGTGCAGAAGGAGAACGCTTCGTTTATATAAGGTGCAAAAGGCATATATTATATATATTTTTATCCCTTTCCATTACTTTTTCGAGATGGAAACGAGGCAAACCGTGGATGATTTCTGTATTCGAACAAGGTGGAAATGAATATGGATGAGTATTTATATAGCAGATTTGAGAAGATACAATTGCTTTTCTTTTTCTTGAGGACAATTTCTAAGTGACGATGGAAAGCGATTTTATATAGGAAATTTTTGAAGATAAGGGCCACATCGTTTCATTAGGAAATGACTCATTGTACATTTAGGTATGGGGACATCCACGTTGAGGTATGGAGTTTCATATTTTCTATAAAATTTTAAGATTTATGATTAAGTACATACACCTAACTGAAAAGACCAAGGTTTACCACCCATGCACTGCCTCGCGGACTAACGGAGAGTAGGTAAAGAGCTTGGCGGATTGTGCAGGCCGACTTTGACTTTGTCAACAACGTGTCGGTAATCCTTAGGTGTCCAATCTCATAAAATGAGACCAAGATATTCCAACTTTGACTTTGTCAACAACGTGTCGGATAGAGCTTGGTGGGTTTGCACACCAACGCTCGATATACAAGCAATGTTGGATACCCTTGGAATACTATTATTATTATTATCGAAAATATAAGCACAAAAAGAGAGTTACGCGAATTCAACTTAACACAACTTAGTTTTAAAGATTTGAAAAGCCAATATAAGTATTTTAAGTCCTCCACTTATTTAAACAAAGTCTACAATAGAGAATAGATTTCATGGCCATCACCTAAGAATCTCCCTATGTACCGGTTACACTATTATCCCTCAAAATTAAACTTTTCATTATATTTCCTATTCGATCTAAGTTGAGAGAGAAAAATACTATCAACTGGCTAAAAATTGTAAACTTATTTCGCTGTATCAATTGAAAATGAGTCGTATTTCAAAAAAAAATTTATGGTATGTTACTACAATCTAAAATGTATGATGGTCCTACTTAAATGGCTGAAAATAAAAAGAAATAAAAACAAAGAAAAATGAAAATGGATGAAATGCAGACTCCCCCCCACACTTGAATGAGACAGTGTCCCAACTGTCTAAGGCAGAAAAACAAAAATAAAATAAAAAAATGAAAAAGAAATATAAAAGAAAAAGAACGTGTACCACCTGATTTCATGGTGGATGATCATGCAGATCGATAGAGTCATCTTCGTCATATTGCTCGAATTCCAAAAATGGTTTCAGTCGTTGACCGTTTACTTTGAAGACTTTTCCATCCCTAGGATTTTCAATTTCAACCGCTCCATGAGGATATACTGTTTTCATGACATAAGGTCCTGTAACACCCCACCTCCGCCAGGGTGACTCTTGCAAGCACTCTGACTTTGGAGGGGTGTTTGAATCGGGTAAACATGCATAATGATATATCAAGGCAGAACAAGAACATATGTATATATGTAAACAGAGTAAATAAGATAAGTAAAACAACGGAAGATTTCAAACCATTTCAAAACAAGTCTGGTACAACATAATGTCAACTTTCCAAATACACAAGTCTAGATAAAAACAACATCACTGAAAAACTGAAATACATAAGTACTATCCCCAAACTCAGTGATAACCATAGCTAGCTTCATGTCAAGACCGTACATGAGCTAAAATCCCATAAGCAAGCGATCAGAAATCCAAGCTAAGCTCCAACGTTCCCACCCTGAGAACCTGGGGGGGAACGGAAGAAAAGAGGCGAAAGAAAAACAGGTCAATCAAAAAGACTGAGTAAGCCCTACTACAATCAATGTAAACTGGTAAAGTTAACTGACATGAGAAGCAGGGATGAACTTAAGGATAACAACATACTAGCATGATTTTTAACTAACAAGGTAGATAAAGGTGTCATCGCATAATCAGGTTTAAGGTTTTGCACCACAGGTGTACTAGCAAACTAACATGACTTGAATATACAAGTATTGATCCCTTGGCCCAAGCTTTGGCCCAATAACATGAAGTGACCCTAATACAAGGTCCAACCAAACGGTCTAGTCGATCGGCTCCCTATAAGCCTAACTCGTCACGTGTTGGTGTCCATACGACCCAAACATAATTGTAGTCAGACTGTGCCGGGTCTCCCGTCGGGTGTATCAAGCCCTAGGGTGTCAACCCCTGGACACCATAAACATGCGTGCACAGTCTCGATCTACTGGTACCCGTGCATGTTTTCCCCGGCTTCGGACTGTGTGCACGACCATAGTCCGCCCGGAACTACACCGGCGTACCCTTCTGCCGTCGTTTTTGGTCACTTACCTCCAGTCCAGTAATCGTGCTCCCTCCCTAGCCTAGACCCTAGGGCCTTAATGATACAAACTTGGGATTACTGCTGGAGTGGACCCCCATTGCTAGGATTTTTCTAGTGGGTTAAGTACGGTTTAACCCTCTTGCTAATCATGGATTAACTTGGTTAAGTGTAACGATGAGTTCACGACTTAACCCTGATTAATCTACCAAGCCCAAATTGGTTAAGTATTAAGTGGACCATGACTTAACCCTAATCACGAGGCATTAATTAATTTAATGCGCCTTAACCTCTCACATTAGACCTTGTTGTGGTTACTAGTTAAGCCGGGCAGGTCCGGGTAGCTTTACACCACAACTTGGTCTAACCTCGGGTTCAAGGTACAACATGGCCAACTTCTCACATTGGGTCCTATTGTTTGTAGCAACTAGTTAAGCCGGTCGGCTCCGGGTAGGTTTACGCTACAAACTCAACCCAACCTCGAGTTGGTCACACTTATCTTCTCTAAGTGTCATGTCCATCATGTTTCCAAAACATGTTACAAATTTTCAAACAATTGGGTAGACCTAACTTAATAGGTAAATTCCCAATGGGTAGACCTAACTTAATAGGTAAATTCCCAATCTTATGTTTTTATGTCTTTTAAGTTTACCCAACCCCAAACGCAATCCCATCGCTTACATATCACAATAGCGCATAAAGGATAGAAAGAGGGAACTTGGCATAATCATGACATAAAAGTGTTGAAGCCACAAGTTTAACATGGTGGCATATGAAATGTACATATGTTCATATACTTGCATATTAAATTTTTAGGCCTCAAAAGCATGCATAAAACCAAACTTAGCATATTGGTGATACATGGTGATAAATGACATGTAGAAATGGCCATAAGTTCGCATTTAGCCTCACATGCAAGTTATCATAAGAGATATGATAACTTACATGTTGCCAAAATGCAACTTTTAGCATAAAGCTTGAAGCTTTATGTTCATATACTCAAGATAAGCTTGCATAACATGATAACATGAACAAAATGATCACCCCAAACTTGCATAACATACATGGCAAACTTGCATATCATAACATAGCAAACTTGCATAACATAACATGGCAAACTTGCATATAAACTTGCATATTATAACATGATAAACTTGCATATCATAACATGGCAAACTTGCATATAAACTTGCATATCATAACATGATAAACTTGCATATCATAGCATAGCAAACTTGCATATAAACTTGCATATCATAACATGATAAACTTGCATATCGTAACATGGCAAACTTGCATAACATAACATGGTTAACTTGCATATCATAACATGGCAAACTTGCATATAAACTTGCATATCATAACATGATAAACTTGCATATAAACTTGCATATCATAACATGATAAACTTGCATATCATAACATGATAAACTTGCATATCATAACATGGCAAACTTGCATAGCATAACATGGTAAACTTGCATATCATAACATGGCATACTTGCATAACATAACATGATGAACTTGCATATCATAACATGGCATACTTGCATAACATAACATGATGAACTTGCATATCATAACATGGCATACTTGCATAACATAACATGATGAACTTGCATATCATACATTTAACTTTAGAGTTTAAATATGAAAGTAGAATAGGGCTTACAATGCTTAGGAAGTCACAAAAATATGACAAAGCCCTTATGAAATCAATTAAACCCAAAATGCAAGCTTCAATAGAAAAACCCTTGAGCAAAAATGATCAAAACCCTTGCTTTATGATGTAAATATGGAAACTTGACTTGAATGCAAGCTAATGATGCTCATACAAGTTTGAAAACACTTGTATGCATGGAAAATCTCTCATAGAAATGACTTAGGAATTTTATGAAGAGAGTGGAGGCCATGAGAGGAATGATTTTGCCATAGTTTAGTTACTTGAATGAATAATGATGATTTAGGGTTAGGTTAGGGGCTTATTTATAGAGATTAGGACTAGTTCTAGCCTTAGGATTAAACCCTAGTTCCAATCTCAGCCCTTAAAACCGAATCTGGCCCCCAAACTCAACACAAACCCAAAATGGTGCATTAGGCAAAACTGCCCGGCTGGACCAGGTCGACAGCCAAGTCGACAGGGCTGTCGACTTGGGTCCAACCAAGTCGACTCCCAAGTCGACAGGGCTGTCGACTTGGGTGCTTTGGCGGGAACTTTCCCGCCTAGCCCAATCTGACCTAATTTTTCAAATTTAAACTTGAATTTGAAATCTGTTTTTACTTTGAAATTTTCTGAAAACTTCGTTGGGCCTTAATCGGGTCATACGGACTTCGATTTTCGAAAACTCGGACTCTATTTCGCGTATTTTTCCGAGACGAACGCAATGGCACAACCCGTTTCCCTTGATTCAGATTTTAGAATTAAATTCTGCCTCGATTTACATTATTACAGGTTATTGAAAATACGGGTTGTTACATTCTCCCCTCCTTAAAGGATTTCGTCCCCGAAATCTTCAAGTTAGAAAGAACGTATCCTACCATCCAACATCCATCTGCTCAAAACATCATCCACGAGCAATCATTGTCCTTACAAGATTCTAAATGTTGAATGCACATATGCAAAGGTGTGTGTATATGTACTTATCTAATGCAAATATCATCAATGCAAATTATGTTAGTGAAATGAATCCATATGTATGCAATTACTAACATAATGTATAACATCTATATGTGTGCACATAACATACATCCATATGCAACATCCATGTGATAACACAAAAATTTTCATCCCTGAATAAGCGTAAACACTCATGCATATGCAATATGAGGAGTGTGTGAGCCGATCTAGTGCCTAATGTGTATAATGCATCCACGAGTAACCACTTGCAAACACTTGCAACCACTTGCAACCATCAAGCATAGCATGTTTCAAACACATGTTTCATCCAAAGGGTTTCTACCTAAGGTTCTCATGACAAGATTAACATGATAAACTAGATAATCAAGACAAACATGGATAGCAAAAGAAAGATATGCTACAAAGAGATCGGGAAGATAAGCAGGATATACTCCTTTTGGATTACAAGAAATCCCTTCCTAACCCAACCCATATTCTATAAAAGCCCAAAAGGTTTAGTCAACCTAACGGACCCCTTATGGAGTTTACAACAGAAATGGGATCGAGAATGGGACCGAGAGGATATACGTAAAAAGATAACATGGGAGTAAGTTCCACAGGAAAACAAGGATCAAGGATATACTCTAAGAAAGAGATATGATGCGCGTATCCAGCCTTCAATCTTCTAAGTCACGTTTCCTTGAGTTTAACTCCTCTGTGCTTTGACCGTCTTTTACCTCATGATTTCTTGGCTTCTTAACTCTTATTTCCAAATATGAGTTGGAACCCATTTCACTGTCGCCTCTCGTCTTCCTCTTTCACTTGCTCTTCTATCATTCTTGGCTTAAACATAACTATGACCTCATGGTTTCATGCAAGCTCTCCAAAATTCACCAGTGAATCCTGGATCTCGTTTACTTACTATAAAGTATTCCACGCAGCAGAACTTTTCTTGGGAATACCAATCCACGTTGCCAATTGCTCTTACTAACGTGATTTTCTATAACTCATGCTTGAACGAAGTGAACCATCCGCCTGCGAATGATAGACCGTACTAAGATTCAGTTGCTTGCCCATGACTTCCCGTAGACTATCCCAAAACTGGCTAGTGAAGATTGAGTCATGGTTACTAACTATACTTTAGGGAACCTCGTGCAACCGCTTTATTTCTTGAAAGTAAACTGTCGCTAGTTATGATGCAGTCCTTTCGCTCTTTACTGGAGTGAAATGAGCACTCTTCGTGAGTCTACCTACTATGACCCACATGCTCATATTCCCTTTCCTTGATCTAGGCAGTCCATCCACGAAATCCTTCGTGACGTTTTTCCTACTTCCATTGCGGGGACCTCCAACGGATGTAATAGCCCACCGGGCTTTTTATGACTCGGCCTTAATCTGTTGGCACAACATGCGCCTTGGGACAAACTCGGCCACCTCCTCGAGTGATGTGCATCTTCAAGAACCTTCTTTCTCTCATCGCGTCTTAGCCATCCCTTGTCATCTATAGCGAGGTGTCTTAACATCTCACCTCGAATCAACTTGTCCATGATCTTGACTAACTGCGGGTCTTCTTTCTGTGAAGTCCCTACTTGATCCAGAAGGGTAGGTCTAAGCTCAAGGGACGCTAACTGACTAATTTAACTGAGAAAGCTTCTAACTTCAATTATCCTCGTCGGAGCCTTTCGGTCTTGAACCGCGACCACTTTAGCGGGATCCACCGCTAAGCCTTGCGTAGTAACTATGTGCCCAAGAAATCTAACTTCTTTTCTCCAAAATGATATTTGGAGGACTTGGCTTTCAACTGATGCGCTCTAAGCGTATCCATCACCTCCTTGAGATGTCTAGCATGTTCCTCCTCGTTCTTTAAGAAAGTCAGGATATCATCTACAAAGACTACCACAAACTTGTTTAGGAACTCCCTAGACACCCTACTCATCAAGTCCACGAAGTAGGCGGGTGCATTAGTCAAACCGAATGGCATGACCAGCCATTCTAAGAATCCATCCGGAGTTCTGAACGCAGTCTTGCCTATACTATCTTCAGCTACTCTGAGCTGATGGAATCCAGTAGCAAGATCAAGAGAGAACAGATGTTCCTACAAGCTGATCAAACAAATCATCGATCCTTGGCAATGGTTGTCTATTCTCTTTGTTTAACTCACGATAATCAACACACGGGCGAAGCGAACTGTCCACATTAGTAGCGAATACTACTAAAACACCTTCCTCGGAAATGCTTCATCGAATGAAGTTCTTCTCAAGCAACTCCTTCACTTGCTTACTTAGCTCCCGTCTTTCACGCGGAGCCATGTGCCGAACGGGCAAAGAAACTAGCTTTGCATTATCCACCAGATAAATGCAGAAATTAAACTCGCGTTTAGGGGGTAACCCCTTCACTTCACCCAAGATATCAGGATATTCTCGGACCACCCTCACCGATTGCAAACTATCGATAGACGAGTTGAGGGATTCAAGATAACATAACATGACGGGACCCATAGGGTTACAAGAAATTTTTAGGGTATTACCGAGGCGAGTCATGAGCCTCACAACCCTATGCTCAAAAATCAAGGATGGCTCCAAAACTGGACAACCCATCCATGCCCAAAACCAACCCATACCCCATGAAACCGAGAATATAAGCATCACACGAGAACTCTACACTAAGATAGAGATTTTCAAATCCACGTAGATAATAGACAAATGGGCGGAACCCCCAATTGGATTTGAAACACACACGGGATCATTAACTAGACTAGTACTTAGGTGCAAACTTTCAACTAGATCAGATGAAATAAACTATGCGATGCACCAAAATCAAACAAGGTACGAACAGGAAAATCAGAAATGTGTACAAGGCTCTCAACAGAAATACTACCTCGATCGGGAACTGGAGCGGCATTGAGAGCATGAACTTGCCCTCCTGAAGGTCCAGCACGCTGAGTCTGACCTTGCCCTTGCTTCTTCGGGCAATCTTTGCTGAAATGTCCAAACTCACCACAACGATAGCATTCACCACTCTTCCTTTTCCTCTTCTTACAATCCTTAATAAGATGCCCAACTGAACCGCAATAATGGCACTTCCCCTTGTTGTTATTGCCCTTGTTGTTGTTCCCCTTGTTGCCTTGACTCTTGTTCTTGTTCTTATTGCCTTGACTGCTCTGACCGCTTGGATTACCCTGATTTCCTTTCCACTGGGAATCAGTCTTCTTGGCTTGAGTATCATTCATCTTGATCTCCTTCTTGTCACTCCTATTCTCTTCATTGAGTAGGGCCATATTCACCAAGCTCTCGAAAGTTGCCCCCAAGGGTATATGAGTCATGGCTAAACCATGTAATGGCTCGTTTAATCCTAGAGCAAAGTATAGGGCCTTCTTCTGAGCTGTGTTAACCAAGTCTAAACCGACCCGAGCCAATTGATTAAACTTATCTGTGTATTCCCTAATAGTCATGTCCCCTTGCTTTAGTGATAGGAACCTTAGTCCAAACTTTCCCCGAAAGTCATCCCAAGTCTCAATTGGCCTAGTAACGGTGGTGACCACCCACCAACGTGCAGCTTCTTCCTTTAGCGACCACACTGCTAATAAAACCTTCCTACGGTCATCTATATCAAAGAAGGCAAAAAGATCTTCGGTTTCCACCAACCAATTCCTTGCCTCTACATAAGTCTCGGTTCCAAAGAAATTCTTGCAACCCATCGTCTTAAAGTTCTTACAAGTTTCCGCAAAATCCGCTTGTGGAGGTTGAGGGGGAGGAGAAATATTAACTACCGGAGGAGGAGGAGGAACATCTGCGGGGTCGGCTTCGGTCGCCCTAGCCTCCAAAAGTCTCCTATACCAAACAGGTACGTATACTCCCTCCGGAATAGCAAAGTTATCGGCCATACCGAAAACGAAGAAAAAGACAGATCCAGAATGGAGAAAAACGAAGGAATTTTGCTAATGGCTTTTTTGGGGAATAACCTTTAAAATAAACTAGACTTTTCTTTGGAAAATACTTTATACTTGGTTTTGAAAATAGTTTTCCAAAATTTTTCTAAAAACCCTTTTTGTTCCTTCTCGTAAACCATATGCTCTGATACCAAATGTAACACCCCACCTCCGCCAGGGTGACTCTTGCAAGCACTCTGACTTTGGAGGGGTGTTTGAATCGGGTAAACATGCATAATGATATATCAAGGCAGAACAAGAACATATGTATATATGTAAACAGAGTAAATAAGATAAGTAAAACAGCGGAAGATTTCAAACCATTTCAAAACAAGTCTGGTACAACATAATGTCAACTTTCCAAATACACAAGTCTAGATAAAAACAACATCACTGAAAAACTGAAATACATAAGTACTATCCCCAAACTCAGTGATAACCATAGCTAGCTTCATGTCAAGACCGTACATGAGCTAAAATCCCATAAGCAAGCGATCAGAAATCCAAGCTAAGCTCCAACGTTCCCACCCTGAGAACCTGGGGTGGGGGGGAAACGGAAGAAAAGAGGCGAAAGAAAAACAGGTCAGTCAAAAAGACTGAGTAAGCCCTACTACAATCAATGTAAACTGGTAAAGTTAACTGACATGAGAAGCAGGGATGAACTTAAGGATAACAACATACTAGCATGATTTTTAACTAACAAGGTAGATAAAGGTGTCATCGCATAATCAGGTTTAAGGTTTTGCACCACAGGTGTACTAGCAAACTAACATGACTTGAATATACAAGTATTGATCCCTTGGCCCAAGCTTTGGCCCAATAACATGAAGTGACCCTAATACAAGGTCCAACCAAACGGTCTAGTCGATCGGCTCCCTATAAGCCTAACTCGTCACGTGTTGGTGTCCATACGGCCCAAACATAATTGTAGTCAGACTGTGTCGGGTCTCCCGTCGGGTGTATCAAGCCCTAGGGTGTCAACCCCTGGACACCATAAACATGCGTGCACAGTCTCGATCTACTGGTACCCGTGCATGTTTTCCCCGGCTTCGGACTGTGTGCACGACCATAGTCCGCCCGGAACTACACCGGCGTACCCTTCTGCCGTCGTTTTTGGTCACTTACCTCCAGTCCAGTAATCGTGCTCCCTCCCTAGCCTAGACCCTAGGGCCTTAATGATACAAACTTGGGATTACTGCTGGAGTGGACCCCCATTGCTAGGATTTTTCTAGTGGGTTAAGTACGGTTTAACCCTCTTGCTAATCATGGATTAACTTGGTTAAGTGTAACGATGAGTTCACGACTTAACCCTGATTAATCTACCAAGCCCAAATTGGTTAAGTATTAAGTGGACCATGACTTAACCCTAATCACGAGGCATTAATTAATTTAATGCGCCTTAACCTCTCACATTAGACCTTGTTGTGGTTACTAGTTAAGCCGGGCAGGTCCGGGTAGCTTTACACCACAACTTGGTCTAACCTCGGGTTCAAGGTACAACATGGCCAACTTCTCACATTGGGTCCTATTGTTTGTAGCAACTAGTTAAGCCGGTCGGTTCCGGGTAGGTTTACGCTACAAACTCAACCCAACCTCGAGTTGGTCACACTTATCTTCTCTAAGTGTCATGTCCATCATGTTTCCAAAACATGTTACAAATTTTCAAACAATTGGGTAGACCTAACTTAATAGGTAAATTCCCAATGGGTAGACCTAACTTAATAGGTAAATTCCCAATCTTATGTTTTTATGTCTTTTAAGTTTACCCAACCCCAAACGCAATCCCATCGCTTACATATCGCAATAGCGCATAAAGGATAGAAAGAGGGAACTTGGCATAATCATGACATAAAAGTGTTGAAGCCACAAGTTTAACATGGTGGCATATGAAATGTACATATGTTCATATACTTGCATATTACATTTTTAGGCCTCAAAAGCATGCATAAAACCAAACTTAGTATATTGGTGATACATGGTGATAAATGACATGTAGAAATGGCCATAAGTTCGCATTTAGCCTCACATGCAAGTTATCATAAGAGATATGATAACTTACATGTTGCCAAAATGCAACTTTTAGCATAAAGCTTGAAGCTTTATGTTCATATACTCAAGATAAGCTTGCATAACATGATAACATGAACAAAATGATCACCCCAAACTTGCATAACATACATGGCAAACTTGCATATCATAACATAGCAAACTTGCATAACATAACATGGCAAACTTGCATATAAACTTGCATATTATAACATGATAAACTTGCATATCATAACATGGCAAACTTGCATATAAACTTGCATATCATAACATGATAAACTTGCATATCATAGCATAGCAAACTTGCATATAAACTTGCATATCATAACATGATAAACTTGCATATCATAACATGGCAAACTTGCATAACATAACATGGTTAACTTGCATATCATAACATGGCAAACTTGCATATAAACTTGCATATCATAACATGATAAACTTGCATATAAACTTGCATATCATAACATGATAAACTTGCATATCATAACATGATAAACTTGCATATCATAACATGGCAAACTTGCATAGCATAACATGGTAAACTTGCATATCATAACATGGCATACTTGCATAACATAACATGATGAACTTGCATATCATAACATGGCATACTTGCATAACATAACATGATGAACTTGCATATCATAACATGGCATACTTGCATAACATAACATGATGAACTTGCATATCATACATTTAACTTTAGAGTTTAAATATGAAAGTAGAATAGGGCTTACAATGCTTAGGAAGTCACAAAAATATGACAAAGCCCTTATGAAATCAATTAAACCCAAAATGCAAGCTTCAATAGAAAAACCCTTGAGCAAAAATGATCAAAACCCTTGCTTTATGATGTAAATATGGAAACTTGACTTGAATGCAAGCTAATGATGCTCATACAAGTTTGAAAACACTTGTATGCATGGAAAATCTCTCATAGAAATGACTTAGGAATTTTATGAAGAGAGTGGAGGCCATGAGAGGAATGATTTTGCCATAGTTTAGTTACTTGAATGAATAATGATGATTTAGGGTTAGGTTAGGGGCTTATTTATAGAGATTAGGACTAGTTCTAGCTTTAGGATTAAACCCTAGTTCCAATCTCAGCCCTTAAAACCGAATCTGGCCCCCAAACTCAACACAAACCCAAAATGGTGCACTAGGCAAAACTGCCCGGCTGGACCAGGTCGACAGCCAAGTCGACAGGGCTGTCGACTTGGGTCCAACCAAGTCGACTCCCAAGTCGACAGGGCTGTCGACTTAGGTGCTTTGGCGGGAACTTTCCCGCCTAGCCCAATCTGACCTAATTTTTCAAATTCAAACTTGAATTTGAAATCTGTTTTTACTTTGAAATTTTCTGAAAACTTCGTTAGGCCTTAATCGGGTCATAAGGACTCCGATTTTCGAAAACTCGGACTCTATTTCGCGTATTTTTCCGAGACGAACGTAATGGCACAGCCCGTTTCCCTTGATTCAGATTTTAGAATTAAATTCTGCCTCGATTTACATTATTACAGGTTATTGAAAATACGGGTTGTTACAGGTCCAGTCCATCGAGATCTGAGTTTTCCTGGAAACAAGTGAAGTCTAGAGTCGTATAAAAGAACTTTTTGACCTACGTTGAATTCCTTACGAAGTATGTTTTTGTCGTGTTGGGCTTTGGTTCTTTCTTTGTAGATTTTCGCATTTTCATACGCCTCATTTCTTAATTCCTCTAATTCCGAAATTTGTAACTTCCTATGTTAGCCGGCTTTTTCTAAGTCAAAATTCAAAAATTTTATGGCCCAAAGAGCACAATGCTCTAATTCAAGAGGTAAGTGACAGGCCTTTCCAAAGACTAATCGATATGGTGACATCCCTAGATTGGTTTTATAAGCAGTGCGAAAAGCCCAAAGTGCATCAATCAGTTTTACGGACCAATCTTTTCTATTGGAATTCACGGTTTTCTCAAGAATTTGTTTGATTTGTCTATTGGAGACTTCTACTTGCCCACTAGTTTGTGGATGGTAGGGGGTTGACAGCTTGTGTGTGATTGAGTATTTCTTGAGCAAGGGCTCAAAAGCACGATTACATAAGTGAGTGCCATTATCGCTAATGATAGCTCGAGGTGTGCCAAAGCGTGAAAAGATGTTTTCTTTGAGGAATTTGACAACAACCTTGTTGTCGTTGGTTTTGGTTGGAATGGCTTCAACCCATTTTGAGACATAATCTACCGCAAGCAAGATGTAAAGATTCCCAAATGAATTGGGGAATGGTCCCATGAAGCCGATGCCCCAAACATCGAATAACTCAATCACTAAAATGGGGTTGAGAGGCATCATGTTCCGCTTAGAGATTCGACCCATTCTTTGACATCGCTCACATTTAGAGCAAAATTCGAAAGCGTCACGGAAGAGTGTGGGCCAATAAAAACCGCTTTGCAAAACATTTGCAGCAGTTTTTCTTGCTCCAAAATGACCGCCACAAGCATGATCATGTGAGAAGGAGAGAATACTTTGGTGTTCATGATCAGGCACACACCTTCGAATGATTTGGTCTGGGCAGTATTTGAAAAGATATGGGTCGTCCCAATAGAAGTTTCGAACTTTCGAGAGAAATTTTTGTTTACCTTGTTTCGACCATTCAGCGGGCATTTGTTGTGTGACAAGATAATTCACAATGTCAGCGTACCAAGGGGTGTTAGAGATCGAAAGGAGTTGTTCGTCAGGAAAATAGTCATCGATTTGGGTGTCGTTATCATTTTCGTGCACAATTCGAGAAAGCTGATCAGCTACGACATTTTCGAAACCTTTTTATCTCATATTTCTATATCGAATTCTTGAAGAAGAAGGATCCAACTAATCAAGCGGGCCTTGGCATCCTTTTTAGAAAGCAAATATCGTAGGGCAGCATGGTCAGTGTAAACTATGACTTTGGATCCTATGAGATATGGTCTGAATTTCTCAAGAGCGAAGACAACTGCCAAAAATTCCTTTTCAGTAGTTGAGTAATTCAGTTGGGCCTCGTTTAAAGTTTTGCTAGCGTAATAAATGACTCGAGGGAGTTTATCGATACGCTGACCCAAGATAGCTCCAATAGCAAAATCAGAAGCGTCGCACATAAGTTCGAAGGGTTGAGTCCAATCAGGAGGTTGAATGATGGGAGTTGTGGTCAAGAGTGATTTAAGAGTTTCAAAAGATGTTTTGCAATCATTGGAAAATTCAAACTTTACGTCTTTGGCAAGTAAATTCGAGAGAGGTTTTGAAATTTTTGAGAAGTCCTTAATGAATCTTCTATAGAATCCTGCATGGCCAAGAAATGAACGAACATCTTTGACAGACTTAGGAGGAGGTAAATTAGCAATCAAATTGATTTTGGATTTATCGACTTCAAGACCATCTTTGGAGATGACATGACCTAGAACTATCCCCCTTTTTACCATGAAATGGCATTTTTCCCAATTAAGCACGAGTGATTTTTCCTTACAACGTTTAAGGACGAGTTCTAAATGAGTGAGGCATTGGGAAAAAGATGATCCATAAATTGAAAAATCGTCCATGAATATTTCCAAGAATTCTTCCACCATATCAGAGAAAATACTCATCATACACCTTTGGAAAGTCGCGGGAGCATTACAAAGACCAAAAGGCATGCGACGATAAGCAAAGGTTCCAAAGGGACAAGTAAAGGTGGTCTTATGTTGATCTTCTAAAGCAACAGGAATTTGGTTATAGCCAGAGTATCCATCAAGAAAACAGTAGTACTCATGTCCCGCTAAGCGTTCGAGCATTTGGTCAATAAAAGGCAAGGGAAAATGGTCTTTTCGTGTGGCTGAGTTAAGCTTTCGATAGTCGATGCACACACGCCATTTGGTTTTGATTTTTGTTGGGACGAGTTCATTACTGTCGTTTTTGATCACTGTGACTCCCGACTTCTTTGGTACAACTTGTACCGGACTCACCCAAGTACTATCAGAGATGGGATAGATGATGTTATTGTCTAGACATTTGATTATCTCCTCCTTGACCACTTCTCTCATGTTTGGGTTTAATCGCCTTTGAACCTCACGGGTGGGTTTAGCCTCATCAACTAAATGTATGCGATGTTCCACAATTGATGGGCTAATTCCTTTTATATCGCTAATTTCCCACCCCAAGGCGTCTTTATTTTCCCGCAAAACTTCTAAGAGTTTTTCTTCTTGGTCCTGAGTAATATCGGAGGCCAAGATTACCGGAAAAGCTTTTGAAGAGTCTAGGTAGGCATACTTAAGGTCTGGTGGCAAGGGTTTGAGGTCTAACGTAGGAAGCTCTTGTGTACCAACATTGGTCAACATTCCTTGGTTAGATTCAGGTGACGAAGTGTCGGAGTCAAGAATTTTGTTTAGTTCAGAAATGTATTTGAGTTCATCGAAATCAGGGTCGAAATGGTCCAGACACATTTTCAGGGCTTTAGAAGTGTCACTAGAGATTTCATCAATAGTGGTTTGAATCATGTCAATTTCATCGACCTCAAAATCCCTAGGTTGCTTGTTGAGATTAAAGATGTTTAGCTCAATGGTTAGGTGCCCGAAGGAAAGTCGAAGCTGACCATTCCTACAATTAATGACAGCATTAGAGGTTGCTAAGAAAGGGCGTCCTAAGATCAATGGTATTTAAACTTTGGGATTCGAGACAGGCTCTGTTTCCAGAACTATAAAATCGACAAGGAAGTAGAACTGTTCGATCTGTATCAAGACATCTTCGATAATTCCCAATGGCTTTTTGACAGATCGATCGGCTAGTTGAAGTGTGATGTTTGTTGGTTTAATCTCCCCTAGTCCAAGTTGACGATAGACAGTATAAGGGAGAAGGTTGACACTGGCACCAAGGTCGAGTAGGGCACGAGAGATGTGAGTGTTTCCTATTTTACAATCAATCGTAGGGCAGCCAGGGTCTTTATACTTGACTGGGTTAAGATTCGAAAGAACAGAGCTTGTATTTGCAGTTAGAAAGGCGGTTTTTGGGACATTGGTCGCACGTTTTTGTGTGCACAATTCCTTAAGACATTTAGCATATTGAGGAATTTGTTCAATGGTGTCTAAAAGAGGAATGTTCACACGGACTTGTTTGAAAATTTCCAGAATTGTATCGAAATTTGCCGCTTTCTTCTTATTATTGAGTCTATGAGGAAAAGGAGCTACTGGTTTTTCGACTCTGTGATGAGTTTCATCATTCGAGGAAGAAGGTTTATCCAAGGAAATAGAAGGTGGTAAGGTCGTAGAAGATGGAATGTTGGTATTGCCAACATTAATTTTCGAAGGTGGGTCGGGTTTGCCGACACTGGGAGAAGAACTGTTGGGATTGCCAACATTTAAGGGGACTTGAGGTTGAGAAGAATTGGCATTCGAAACCAATGGGTGATCAACAAGATTAGGGATTGGGGTCGAGTTAGAAGGTTCGTCAGGGTCGTCCACGTTATTATCAAGCCTCTTACCAGATCGAAGGGTTGTAATAGCGTTGACTGGGTTATGGTTTTCGTCCTCACAAGAATTTACAGCACGAGAGTTATATTTTGGATTCACCTCAGGTTGACTCGGCAACTTTCCCTTCTCATGAGTTTTCATAAATTCCTTCATCATATTAAACATTTGGTCCATTTTAGCGTCTTGCGAGTTTATTTTAGCTTCGTAAGAGTTCATCTGTTTTTCTAGACGCCCAATATCTTGTGATGGTTGGGAAGATTGAGATGATTGGTTTGATGATTGAAAATTGGGGTGCCTATAAGGTTGTTTGGATTGAGGTGTAGCTTGAGAGGTTTGAGAATTGGGGGGTGGACCTTGGTAATTCGGATTGGGAATAAAGGGTTGCACGTGAGATGGGTTAGCCGAATTATTGGGGTTCGACCCGGAAAAATTTGGGTGGTTCCTCCAGCCAGGGTTGTACGTGGATGAGTAAGGGTTGTTTTGAGCTATGGCATTGGCTTGGTCTTGAGAGTAATAGTGGGGTAACCCTTCTCCGGCTTGAGGAGTTTGATTTTCTAAGGGAATTTGACTTGGGTCCACGACATGCACTCCTCTAGTAGAAGTACGAATGGGAACAGGAATCGATTCCCATTGCATGTCCTTTTCAGAATAATCTTCTAAGAACCGCCAAGCTTCATCGGCTGTTTTAGACATAAAGTCTCCTCCACACATTGATTCTAGTTGAGTTCTAGTCTGATAGTTTAGCCCTTCATATGCAATTTGACATAAGTGATCTTTTAGAATTCCATGATGAGGACAACTATATAATAGCTAGTTGAATCTCTCAAAGTATTTTGAAAAAGTTTCCCCCTCATTTTGACAAAATTGATTTATCTCGGTTCGGATTTTTAGAGTTTTATGGAAAGGGAAAAACTTTTTCAAGAATGCAGTGACAAATTCATCCCAACTTCTTATGGAATGTCGTGGAAGAGAATTTAGCCATCTTTTAGCGCTTTCAAGTAGTGCAAATGGAATTAGCCTTAGCTTGATCGATTCATTAGATAGTTGTTGCATTTTTGTTGTGGAGGCATACAATTCAAATTCACTTAGAAATTCATAAGCATTTTCAGACCCAGTAAATTTTGGTACCCCTTGGATAAAGGAATGTTTTAGCTCAAAATTGTTCCCTTCAGCTGGTGGGAACACAATGACAGATGGTTGAACGGTCCTAGTAGGATAACATCGATCACGAAGAGACAAGGGTCTATCCACTCGGATATTGAGATTTTGAAAATTTTGATTTATTTGGTTTTGATCCCCAAAGTTTGGAAAATTTTGATTCACTCGATTTTGATCCAATTCGGTTGGAAAATTTTGGTTGATACGAGAACCCCTAGGAGAATTTTGTTGGCTAACACTTTTTTCACTCATTGTTGTGAAATGCAAGCACAGAATTTAGCTACAATGAAATTTTCTGACCTTATTGGCTCCTAACCCAAAATTATAAAGTGACACGTTTGATTACTTAGATCAAAAGATTTCTCAGCCAGTTAACGGACAGGAGTTATCAGTGCACCAGGAATCACCCTAGCAATGCAGCCGAAGTTTTAAGTACCTTCAGAGTAACAACCGATATAATATTTACGAATCACTGTAATATTTATAAACGGTTATTTCTCTGCCGTAGTCTAGTCACCAAGAAATAATTCGTTCCAAATGAATCAACTATCACAATATAATTAAGCCCTAGATGAGCCCGTGACTCCCTTAAGTCCAACGTCTAACCGTTATTATTAGTCAGGTTCTACGATGAAATGCAATTTGTGGGCTAAGGAAAGGGTCATGAAATCCCTCACCTTATGTGAATTGGGGTATTGCCCTTAACAGAATGAATAAAAGATGCAGAAACAACAGCAATCACACAAAACAATTGCAGAAATTAAAAATTGTACATTCAAAGCCGCTGCCCCTGCAGAATTTTTTTACAACAATTGTCTATATTTTTTCTTTTGCAGCAGAGCACCTGTAGAGTTTTAAAAAAATTTCACCTTGATCGGCAGTCCGTCCAATGAATTTGGGTAGCGCTAGCGCGTTCACACCCCACTTGGTGTGCAACCGCTCCAACAATTCAGATTCTTGTGTGCAAGTTGACTGATCTATGAATCTCTAGATTGTTTGTTTGAATCTGTTTCTTCTTTGGTTTCTAATTTGTTTTGAGCTTTTTTTTTTCTTTTTAAAAAAATGAAGAATGAAACAAACTAAAGGAAGGAAACTGAAACAGAACTAAAACAAAAACTATACTAAAAACCGACTAAAAATTGAACAAAGCTAGACTCAATATAGCTACACAACCGCACACACTCCAAAATCAGGCCAGGTGGTCACGCACTCAAAACAAATAACAAGGAACAACGCCCCTCATGTGCTGTTCGAACCCAAAACAAAAATTAGTCCTTTTTTTATATATGTATATATATACAAAAGAAAATTCGGGAGTTCTAAAAATGGGAAAGTAAAATAAAAGGAACAATAAAATTGAGGACCACAGAATTTAAACACGCGAGTTCACTTAACAAGGAACAAACGCACCCGACACAAATATGATTTGAACGCTCAAAATCGGACCACCAATTAAACACTGCCGCAGTACAACAAAAACCAGACAAGAATTTCTCACAGCCCAACAAAAACAGTCAACGCTTCCTTTTTTAAGTAAACAAATCCGCTCCTTCTGATTGCGGAAACAAATCCGTCCTTCTTTTTTTTTCTTTTTTTTTTAATACCAAATGGTGCCCAACTCTCAATCAAAAATAAAAATAAAAGGAAATAAATTTATTTAAACAAACGCTGCACCAGGTTCTCGAATCCCAATCCCAATCACACGCAAAAAATGAACTCAACAAGCTTTTTCCCTAACCAATATCCCAGTAGAAGAGGTCAGCGCCCAATCCTTATAAATCTCTCAGAAGCAACCCATCTAAGTCTCACCCAAAACAAAATCACAGTAGCTACCACTTTAACGTTGTTTCTCCTCGAAAAGCAACTTCGATTTTTTATATATATATTTTTCAAAATAGTTTTGGGGATCGAAATCTGTTAATTGCAAATGGTTTTGTTGATCGCGATGTAGAATTTTGTTCGAATAGGGTTTTGGTGGATTTCGAATCACGGTTTTGCAATTGGCGAAGTGGGTTTCGGAGTTGCTCGGGTTTGTTGAATTAGGAAGGGACGTATGTTGATGGGGTTGCGGATTCGGACAAGGCAGTTGCTGTAGGCTTGGAGAATACGGTGGTTTTGTGAAGGATGAGGGGGGGGTATTTGATTGTGTACTTGCGGTTTTGGCAGAAGTCGATGGTAGTGGAAAGTTGCTAACTGCTGTGGCTTGATCTGTGTATGCGGATGTTAGTTTTTTTTTTTTTGGTTTGTGGGGTATTGAATTGATAAACTGGATGGTTTGTTAGGTGTTGTTTGAAGGAGATGGTGGGATGTTTGATTAGTTTGAAGGGGTGTGGTCTGTTGTTTGATGGTAAGGGAAGTTGGACGGGTTTGTGGACATCGATGGGTTCAAACGCGGTTTGATGAAGGAGGTTTTTTTGTGGTTGTGAGAAAACACAAGGGGGTGACGTGAAGCTTGTTGAAAGGGGATGAAGTTGTTGGATATTTAGACAGAGGATTTTCGGTGAGCAGGGTTTCGAAGTTGGGGATAAAGAGGAAAGAAAAGAAAATTAGGGAAAGAAATAAGGAAAAATAGGATTTTTTTTTATTCTTTTTTTTTTGGGAAATTTGTAAAAAGAAAGATATTGTAGAAAGAAAGAAATATATATAAAAAAACGGAGAGAAGTTGAATTAGAAACAGGAAAGAAAGTTGCGAGGAAATAAATAAAAAATGGCAAGATATTTTTTATTTTTTTTCTAAACAAAATCAAACAAATAAAAATTAAAATAAAACAAAACTAACACGAATCAGAAATTAAATAAATAACAAAATTTAATCGTTACCTCCCCGGCAACGGCGCCAAAAATTTGATCGACGCTAATCTATGAATTAGAAAAGCGCGACATTTGTAATAAATTCTGCAAGCATACAGGTGTGTAGCATACAGGTCGAACACAGGGAGGTTTAATTAAAAATTATTATTTAATTTTTTTCTTGGGCGTGCTAGACGAAGCTGGAGGTTGATTTTGCAAAACGAAATAAAAAGTGAAACTACAATTAAAAGATGCAATTAAATTTACTGCAGATTCGAATCTAATCAGATCTGTAATAAATTCAACGATTAAAGATAAAATAGAACAATGGAAATAAAATTGCAGAACAGAATTAAACGAACAGAAAATAAAAATTAGGTTTACCGCTGAATCTAATCAGACGGTCAATCGCTAATGAAAAGAAATGCAGAATACAAATAGTGTTCTACCGAATCTAATCGTGTAGACAACACTAATTGCTAAGAAATAGAAAATTGCAGAAAATAAAGAGAAAAATGAATTTTATTAATGAAGAAGAGAATAGAATGAGATATATGTTAGGATAGGATGGTGGCTACAATGCCATTACAAGGGTATATATAGGGTAGATAGCCAAACCCTAACGCTAACCCTAATGATAACTGGGCCTGGTCATTACATCACTAAATAGTTTACAATGAGAAACATAAATGGGCCTTAGATAAATAAAGCAAATTTGGGCCTTTTCTCTTTTCCTCTTGCTTCCTTGACACTTCTTCATTGATTTGTGATGTGCAAAGCCTTTTTATCAATCCTTTTCTTGTCTAACAGCAACTAGATGTGAGATCTTCATCTACAATTCTTCAAAATGTAAATATATATCAATTTCATCTCTATTTCTCTACTATTCTGGTTGCATGCGGGCTGGGTTGGAATATCTGTAAAAGTAACAAAACAATACCCAAGTAATATTTATTTATATACAAAAGATAAGAAATAAGAGCATAAAATAAACACATTTCTATGTCAATCAATTCTTCTGCTCTAGCCTCCTTGCTATGACCTGTTCAATGTAAGTACATGTATATGCATGCAATTTCAACCAATTTTCAATTCAGTCCAACATTTGATATAATTTGGCTAAATGGTTCAAATTCTAATTAATCACAACAATAATCAAACAGCACAATCAGCAATCAATTAGTTGATTAACGTTTCAAATTCATAATTTTGATATACAATCAAAAATCACATTTTTGATGCCAAATCACAACAATAAGCCCTATATCGGTTCTCACACCAGTCAATTGGAAATATATAGAAATCTCACTTTTGAAACTCGAAAATAAATACTGGTGATGGTGCCCCATCACCAGAATTATTCCCTGGCAACTAGAGTGTGATTCTATAACTGTCTAGTACATTAAAACTTCGAATACACGTTTGCAAGGAGTATATGCAAAATCTTTATATATTGGATTGTCCAAATTAATTTAAAATAAATATTCAAATACGTATAAGATGATTTAAATTTCAAAACAAAACTTGTTTTCATTTTAAAAATATACCCTTCACACTCATCCTAGGATACTACTGATCCCATCCCTAACGAGTCATTCTCATTGGATATTACTAATCCAATCTTTGATGAATTCTTTCGTTTGGTTCTAATGTGACTTGTTCTCGAGCTTTGTAAACCAAACCTATGATACCACTATAGTAACCCGTAACTTCCCCGGTAAGGAAAGCGCGGATACTTTGAGAACAACACACAAAAGAATGCAGACAAAAGAAAATTTCATTGTTTATTACAACAATTTCATCAGAATACAAGAATATTACAGAGATTTTATTTAACAGAAAATATCAGAGATTTAAATTGCATTTAAATACATCGCAGCGGAAAATAATACAAAACACAACTAGAAGTAATACACGGATACAGAGCTTTCCGAGTATCGTTCCAGCTGTAAATCAGGATCCTGTAAATATAAATCTGCAAAACCAAAACTACTAGCTGCACGTGTCAAAATAAGGGCACCCAGAGTTTAGTTAAAACAATAAACTCCAGGTCAATCATGTGACTGGTGTGAGAACTAAAACAGTTATTAATCTTTATTTTAAAGTTAGGTAAATCAAGGGACCACGCCATATAACACAGAACGGGTTTCCTCCCAAGAACACCGGTGCATAAAACAACAGCGCAATGCTAAATAAAGAACAATGAAGCTATTATAAGACCCAGGTCCCATCACACAATGCAACACAAGCCGGAGGATAGAGTTTTACCTTATAATAGCCAAAGAATGCTTGATACGTTAAATTTCATGTTTTATTATTACTATAAGTGTATAGTGTCAAAACAATTTCAATCATAAGTATCAATCATAGACGGCATAAGTGCCCCATCCCACTATGTCACCATACTAGGCACTACAATCAAAACCGCAAAGTCACGTATTGGAAGTTGGATTTCCATCTGTGAACCGAGGCAAGGGATCGTCCTCCACTGAATTCGAGACTGTCTAGCCCGAGCCTCAGGATCAGAGATCGATTGACCCTTGGATGTTCAAGGCCGGTCCACCGATGTGGATTAAACTTAAACCCTGGACACTGTGTTTCCCCGCCCTCAGGGGCGTAAATGAGCCAACGAATGACTCCATCGGTCCCGGATCGAACGATATAATAGAGGCACCTCGCAACAGCAACAACCACACAGGTGAAAATAATATAAATGTCAGGGCTGGTAGGTCACTGACACCACCCTAGCTAGAAGGAAACGCATGCCCTCTCGGCGGTCCTCTCCCGTTTCTGGTTCACAACCGGGGTGTGAGGCTCGCGAATCAATGTTACACAAAGCTATGCCACACAGGCAGTGCTTTGATCATCAACCACAAGACTTTTCTTTTCAACAGAAGCCTTGATCAATTGCCACTTAGGCATGCCACATAGGCAATTCACTCCATGCCTTTAATATCCATCAATATATAACCTGTGACGGCCCGCCCCGCACCAGCCTGCATTTCCTCTGAAGGTGCGTTGTACACATGCCCGACTAGCACGGAACGGTCGCCAAAGAAAGGAAAGTAGAGAATGAACTAACAAGGAACCTGTAGAATGTCTCACAGCGCATGGAACAAAATATAATAATAATATACTTGACATAAAACAGGTGAGACAGTGCATAAGCTGATAACTAAAACCAACATTAACATCAGAGCAACGGAAATCCAAATACAGCTTATTACAACTTTCCAAATTTACTATCTCTAAAACAAAAGAAAGCTAAAGTAGGAGATGCATTACTAATTCCCAAGCAGTGATCTTCAACAATACAGGGAGAATACTATATGTATCATACGTGAAAGCCTCATGTTCGCCTCCGAATCAGCTACTCGTGCATCACCAGCTAACCTGTCTCTAGTCTGCTCGTGTGAGCACCCAATGTAATAAGAAGAGACATAAAACTCTGGGTCAGACAAAAGTCTGGTATGAGCGATAAGCATCTAAACAGAAAAATAACAGGTATACTAAACCATACCTGAACCTGGACCTGCAACCAAAGAGTTAGCACTACATACCGTACAATACTCTAAGGTGCCACTAAACAGATGATGTAAAGAGTACAGGGGTGGGGGTGTGCATGTCATAATGATGGGAAAACATATCAACCATAGCAACCATCCTCACATCTCTCACTCAGTGCGTAAAGCATACGATGTCCACCACTGTCAATCACTAGACCCATCGAAGTAGTGATGGAGTTCGACTTGCACAACTACTGCTACTACCAAGCTTACCACACGGAGTCATGACCAAATCTTTACAAATGACCCCACTTCATTGGTCTATAGCCCCTTTAGTCGTACCTAGGCCACTGTGGCCCTGAATCCGTTCACGTACTCCCTACACATAGTGATTCAAAGCTACAGACATCGACAACCCCTTTGCACACGTCCCGCAGCAAAGCCCAATCATGAAGCTCACTCATTGGTTCCCAACTGGATCCTGAGTCAAAGCTCCTCATTTGGACTTCCTTTGCATCTCGGGTTCTGTTCATCGCCTTCTTCTTCGGACCGGTCTTCATTTCTTCACTTTACTTTACTTCAGGTCATGGTCATCAGCTCCTCGGTTCGAATCGGAATACTCCTCCCCAAGCAATCAGATCGGTTCGGATCGGGTCAACCTCCCTCTCTGCTTCGGGTCGGATCGGGATGATCTTCTTCTAGCGGTTCAGATCGGAGTCCACACCTCCTGGCTTCATGGAAAACTCCTCTGGTTCGGTCCTTCTTCCCAAGCAATCGGATCGGGCCGGGTCTCTCGAGCTTCTCCATCGGGTCGGCTCGGAATTCTAGCTCCATAGCACCAGGTCGGTTCGGTTCGGATATGCTCCTTCTGTTCAGCTCGTGAGGCTACATGACTCCAGAACATCGGTTCATGGGGAGGTCTCCTGGTCGGTTCGGTTCGGATATGCTCCTCCCTCCGATCCTGTCCGGATCGACCAAATTCGTGCAACTCATTCCAGCGACTGTTTACGCCATTCGACGGCGTTTTCGACCAATCTAACACTTCTAGACAATCGCAAATCATGTCATACAGTCATAGAAAAATGTAACATCAACCACAAATATCAAAACAACAACTATAGTATGTAAAATGGATCAAACATACCCAAAATCCCATATTTCCCTTAAGCATGTTTAAGCAAAACTAATCATAGGGTTAACAAAACTTAACCAAATCAAACCAAATTTCTACCAGAGGCATAAAATATTATTTTCGAATTTATAGATATTTTTCCAGAATTTATTAGTGTATGAATTTACTAATCTTCACTAATTACCCTTAATTAACTGTAATTAGTGTCAAAACAATGCTAATCACTCACCTTGGCCACAAATAAAATTTTCAGAACTGAAACCTCGCTGATTTGGGTGAATGCTGATGTCTAACAGCAGCTCTAATACTGATTTGGTGAAGATCTTCTTTGATTTGATGTAGATTAGGCCAAAACTTGATTAGAAAGTGATTAGAAGGTGATTTGGTGTTGGAGGCCATTGCTAGGGTTCCAAGAATGAAAGTGGCGGCTGAAAGAAATGTTTTCTAACCCTAATCAGCCCCTATACATCTCCAATCCCGAAATCCCTTTTGGGCCTAGCTGCTAATTACCCGGGTAAGCCCAATTAAGCTGTTTTTCACCATCTGAAACTTGTTTCAGCCATATCTCCCAAACGGTGAGTCCGTTTGGCTAATGTGACCACTCTACGGAATTTTAAACCATCATCCGAAGCCAATGGAAGTGGTTTCAGGTCAAAATTCTTTTCCAGCCAAAATTTATGGCCAAAACAATACCAACTAGGGGTAAAATGGTCATTTAAAAATCGACAAAAATCATGAACATAGGAAATGACCCCAGTAGTCGTCTCCCAAAGTTACTTGACCATACAACTTCATATGTGAAAGAAATAAATATTCTACGATCCTATGATGCGTAGAATACGGGTTGTTACACTCTCCCCCCCTTAAGAAATTTCGTCCCCGAAATTCCTTAACCCAAAACATACAAAGGATCCCGCATGCCAACCAGCCACATACAACAATCAAACATGCAAAACAAGCAAACAAGCCTATCCTAGCATGCAGAAGGACTAAATCGAAGGTAAAATCTTACCAGGCGAAGAGTTCTGGATACGTCTTCCTAATGCTCTCCTCTGTCTCCCAAGTACAGTCATTCTCATTCTCGCCCCACTGAACTTTGACTAGATTCACCGCTTTCCTTCGAAGATGCTTCGTATCGTTCCCAACAATACGCATAGGCTTGCGGTTCCCAACCGCCTCGGGTTCAACTTCGATATCATCCAACTGATCAGGTGAAATAGTCACATCTGGGTCGTGCACGAATTTCCTTAACTGGGAAACATGAAATACGTTGTGAACTCCTTCCATCTTCTCTGGTAATTCAACTTTATATTCCAAATTCCCAATTTGCTCGATAACTGGGAATGGACCAACGAATCTTGGTGCTAACTTGCCTTTCCTGCCAAATCGTATCATGCTCTTCAACGGGGAAATCTTGACAAACACCAAGTCGCCAATGGAGAACCTTAATTCTCTTCTCCTATTATCAGCATAACTTTTCTGCCTATCTTGGGAAGCCTTCATTTGTTGTTGGATAATCTTAAGCTTAGCTGAAGTTTCTCTTATCACATCGGGTCCAAGCACAAACTTCTCGCCAGTTTCTACCCAACATGACGGCGAGTTGCATGGCCTTCCATACAAAGCTTCAAACGGAGCCATACCGATACTGGATTGGTAGCTATTATTATATGCAAATTCTACTAGATGCAAATGGTCATCCCATGATCCACCAAAATCCAGTACACAAACTCTCAAGAGGTCTTCCAATATACGATTCACCCTCTCTGTTTGACCATCGGTTTGAGGATGATACGCGGTACTGAGATGTAATTCTGATCCTAACGCCTCTTGTAAGCTCTTCCAAAATCCACTAGGGAACAACGGATCTCGGTCACTCACAATGCCCATGGGTATTCCATGTAACCTCACTACCCACTTTATATACAGTTCCGCTAACTTAGCTGCCGTCCTATTTGACTTGACGGGTATAAACCTCGCACTCTTAGTCAATCGGTCCACAATTACCCAAATGCTATCATGGCCCGATCTAGTCCTTGGTAACCCATCAATGAAATCCATTGAGACTTGTTCCCACTTCCATTCTGGAATTTCTAATGGTTGTAGCAAACCACTAGGCTTCATTTGCTCAGCTTTAACTAGCTGGCAATTCATGCATTTGGATATAAACTTCCCAATGTCTCTTTTCATCCCTTCCCAGTAGTAGGTCTGCTTCATATCTCGATACATCTTGTTACCACCGGGATGTATAGTCAGTTTTGAGTGATGACATTCTCTAAGCACTTCATCTCTCAATCCATTGACATTGGGTACAACTAGTCTTCCATTCTTTCTAAGCCATCCATCTCGATCAAGCTCATACTTGTTCATCTCCTCGTTGATACCCATCTCTAACTTGGGAGATGACTTCCAATAAGTTAGGATCATTCCTCTGACTGGAACTAATCCGCTCAATCAAAGTGGGTCTGATCGTCAAACTTGCTAACATTTCTGGATCCAATTCGCACTTTGGTCTGAAATCATACCCAGCGATGTACTCTAGTTGCTTCCATTCAAGAAACATAGCTCCTAAACTGGCATGTCTTCTACTCAATGCATCGGCTACCACGTTGCCCTTTCCTGGTGTATATGCGATGTCAAAATCATAGGAAGACAAGAATTCTAACCATCTTTGCTGTCGGAGATTTAGATCCTTCTGAGAGAAAAGATACTTCAACGACTTATGATCTGTAAACAACTCGAATCTTTCTCCCAAGAGATAGTGTTTCCACATCTTCAACGCGAGCACGATCGCTGCCAATTCCAAATCATGGGTGGGGTATCTTCTCTCGTGCGGTTTCAATTGCTGACTTGCATAAGCTACAACCCTACCGCCTTGCATCAATACAGCACCTAGTCCGGTACCACAGGCATCCGTATATACCGTCATCTCTTCATTCCCCTTAGGATTGACTAACACTGGTGCACACGTCAACTTGTCCTTTAGACTCTTGAATGCATTTTCTCACCTTTCATCCCAGACAAAAGCTTGATTTTTCTTGGTTAACTGGGTCAACGGTGCTGCTATCTTGGAGAAGTCTTGGATAAACTTACGATAATATCCAGCTAACCCCAAGAAACTTCGTATTTCCGTTGCATTCTTGGGCGTAGACCAATCTTGTACCGTAGCCACCTTCGCAGGATCCGCGGCGATACCATTCTCTGAAACAACATGGCCCAAGAACCTCACTTCCCTCCTCCAGAAGTGACACTTAGAAAACTTTGCTTTCAATTGGTGTTTTCTGAACACCTCCATCACTATTCTTAAATGTTCCTTGTGTTCTTCCTCTGTCCTCGAATAGACCAAAATATCATCCACGAACACAAGGACAAACTTATTCAACTGATCTCTGAATACTCTATTCATAAGATCCACAAAATATGCTGGGGCATTGCTCAGCCCGAATGGCATGACCAACCACTCATAAAATCCAGACGGCGTCCGGAATGTCGTTTTAGCTATACTCTCAGCTTCCACTCTAAGCTGATGAAAACCTGTCGCGAGATCCAACTGAGAGAATACCCTCGCGCCACTCAACTGATCAAACAAATCATCTATCCGCGGTAGAGGATACTTATTCTTCCTCGTCACTTTATTCAACTCGCGGTAGTCTACACACAAACGAAGGGAACCATCCGCCTTGGTAGCAAACACAACTGGTGCTCCCCATTCAGAAACACTCCTTCTGATAAATCCCTTCTTCAAAAGATCGCTGACTTGCACCCCGAGCTCTCGCTGCTCCCTTGGCGCCATACGACGAAGTGGCATCACTATAGGTCTGGCGTCTTTCACTAAATCAATATGAAACTCAATCTCTCGGTGTGGTGGAAGCCCGGTCACTTCCTCGAAGACATCCGGATACTGGCCAACCACGGGCAAACCTGACAACTCACTATGCGGAATGTCGAGGGAATTTAGAAAACTAGCCAATACCCCCTCACTGGGTAGACCACCAAACACTATCCTCCGCCCATCATCCGCTCTAGCTGTCACCAAATAGCCCTCACAGTCTATCACCACCCCGTATCTTTGGAGCCAATCTACTCCCAAAATAATGCCAAACCCAGTAAAGCCCAAAACAAAGCAATCACAAACAAACATGCATCCATGACTCGATAAGACCACATCACGACAAATCATGTTAAGGTTAGTTGAACCACCAATTGGGTTCGTCACTACTAAAGGTTTATCGACAATCTCGGGCTCCAATCCCAGCCTATCTACCAGGTCACTAGATATGAAAGAACTGGAAGCTCCGGTATCAAACAAAACTCTAACAGGAACATCATAAACAGAAAGCATACCTTGAATGACGACATTCTTTCCCTTCTCCGCCGCGGTTGGGGCATTCGACGAAGAAGGAATAGCATTAAGGGCATATGCTTTTACCATTTGCTTTTCTTTAGGGGGTTGCGGACACTTGTCCTTGTGATGTCCCATTTGGCCACAGTTGAAGCACTTCCTATCCGCTGGCTTGGCCCGACAATTACTAGCATAATGGCCCTTCTTACCACAGCTGAAGCACTCAACATCTTGCTTATTCTTTTTCTTCTGACCATCCTTAGTCTGATTCTGCTTTCTCTTATTCTGGGAACCACCCTTGCCTCCACCACTTGCTTGTGGCTTTGGCTCCTCTGCAGATGCAACCTCATCCTTCGGCTTAGGGTAGAGACTTTCTGATCTCAATGCTTTCCCCACAATCGATTCAAACGTCTCATCGATGTGGTTAATAAGCCATTCCCCCAAGTACTGATCCAAACCAGTTATGAATTTCTCATTTTTCTTCTTGGCAGTATCAATAAGAGATAACCCATACTTCGACAAAGTGTCGAATTCAGCAATATACTCCGAGACAGCTCTGCCATTCTGCTTGAGCTCCAAGAATTTCTTAAACAACACTGACTTCTGAGCAGCTGGAATGAAATTCTCGCTAAAGCGAACCTTAAACTGATCCCAAGTAATCTGATCCTCGGGAGTAGCTGCCTTTATAGCATTCCACCAATTCATTGCCCGCCCTTGCAGCTGACGGGACGCTAGCTTTCTCTTCATCGCATCCTCGATACCCAAGTCTTCGAAGATACGCTCGCAGCTATCCAACCAATCATGAACATCTGTAGCTGACTCTGTTCCGTGGAACGGCTTCCCACCAAGACTAGTATAATTCTTGTTCAGCTTGGCGAAATCGGCCCTAGGCGCCTGCACTATTGGACCACCACCATTACCACCATTGGGAGCTGCCCTCTGCACATCCCTAAGCATCTCTCTCATGAGGTCAGTAAACACCGTCCTCATGTCAGCAGCATTCCCATTATTGGCTCCTCTACCGGTACCCCTTAGTATCGGCTCATCGTTCAATCTGTAAAGAGAAAACGATTAACCATCTCCATAGTGGTGCTAGTGTAGTGCGACTTCATCCTTATACTACTAATAGTACATATATATAGCTTTTGAAAACCAAAGTAATCACAAATACGCGCTCTCATATACGTATACTATTTCTCCCTGATAACTTCCCTAGGTTAACTACGCAACCTAGAGCTCTGATACCAAGTGTGACGGCCCGCCCCGCACCAGCCTGCATTTCCTCTGAATGTGTGCTGTACACATGCCCGACTAGCACGGAACGGTCGCCAAAGAAAGGAAAGAAGAGAATGAACTAACAAGGAACCTGTAGAATGTCTCACAGCACATGGAACAAAATATAATAATAATGTACTTGACATAAAACAGGTGAGACAGTGCATAAGCTGATTATTAAAACCAACATTAACATCAGAGCAGCGGAAATCCAAATACAGCTTATTACAACTTTCCAAATTTACTATCTCTAAAACAAAAGAAAGCTAAAGTAGGAGATGCACTACTAATGCCCAAGCAGTGATCTTCAACAATACAGGGAGAATACTATATGTATCATACGTGAAAGCCTCCTGCTCGCCTCCGAATCAGCTACTCGCGCATCACCAGCTAACCTGTCTCTAGTCTGCTTGTGTGAGCACCCAGAGTAATAAGAAGAGACATAAAACTCTGGGTCAGACAAAAGTCTGGTATGAGCGATAAGCATCTAAACAGAAAAATAACATGTATACTAAACCATACCTGAACCTGGACCTGCAACCAAAGAGTTAGCACTACATACCGTACAATACTCTAAGGTGCCACTAAACAGATGGTGTAAAGAGTACGGGGGTGGGGGTGTGCATGTCATAATGATGGGAAAACATATCAACCATGACATCCATCCTCACATCTCTCACTCAGTGCGTAAAGCATACGATGTCCACCACTGTCAATCACTAGACCCATCGAAGTAGTGACGGAGTTCGACTTGTACAACTACTGCTACTACCAAGCTTACCACATGGAGTCATGACCAAATCTTTACAAATGACCCCACTTCATTGGTCTATAGCCCCCTTTAGTCGTACCTAGGCCACTGTGGCCCTGAATCCGTTCACGTACTCCCTACACATAGTGATTCAAAGCTACAGACATCGACAACATCTTTACACACGTCCCGCAGCAAAGCCCAATCATGAAGCTCACTCATTGGTTCCCAACTGGATCCTGAGTCAAAGCTCCTCATTTGGACTTCCTTTGCATCTCGGGTTCTGGTCATCGCCTTCTTCTCCGGACCGGTCTTCATTTCTTCACTTTACTTTACTTCAGGTCGTGGTCATCAGCTCCTCGGTTCGGATCAAAATACTCCTCCCCAAGCAATCGGATCGGTTCGGATCGGGTCAACCTCCCTCTCTGCTTCGGGTCGGATCGGGGTGATCTTCTTCCAGCGGATCGGAGTCCACACCTCCTGGCTTCATGGAAAACTCCTCTGGTTCGGTCCTTCTTCCCAAGCAATCGGATCGGGTCGGGTCTCTCGAGCTTCTCCATCGGGTCGGCTCGGAATTCTAGCTCCATAGCACCAGGTCGGTTCGGTTCGGATATGCTCCTTCCGTTCAGCTCGTGAGGCTACATGACTCCAGAACATCGGTTCGTGGGGAGGTCTCCTGGTCGGTTCGGTTCGGATATGCTCCTCCTTCCGATCCGGTCTGGATTGGCCAAATTCCTGCAACTCATTCTAGCGACTGTTTACGCCATTCGACGGCGTTTTCGACCAATCTAACACTTCTAGACAATCACAAATCATGTCATCCAGTCATAGCAAAATGTAACATCAACCACAAACATCAAAACAACAACTATAATATGTAAAATGGATCAAACATACCCAAAATCCCATATTTCCCTTAAGCATGTTTAAGCAAAACTAATCATAGGGTTAACAAAACTTAACCAAAACAAACCAAATTTCTGCCAGAGGCATAAAATATTATTTTCGAATTTATAGATATTTTTCCAGAAATTATTAGTGTATGAATTTACTAATCTTCACTAATTACCCTTAATTAACAGTAATTAGTGTCAAAACAATGCTAATCACTCACCTTGGCCACAAATAAAATTTTCAGAACTGAAACCTCGCTGATTTGGGTGAATACTGATGTCTAACAGTAGCTCTAATAATGATTTGGTGAAGATCTTCTTTGATTTGATGTAGATTAGGCCAAAACTTGATTAGAAAGTAATTAGAAGGTGATTTGGGTGTTGGAGGCCGTTGCTAGGGTTCCAAGAATGAAAGTGGCGGCTGAAAGAAATGTTTTCTAACCCTAATCAGCCCCTATACATCTCCAATCCCGAAATCCCCTTTGGGCCTAGCTGCTAATTACCCGGTTAAGCCCAATTAAGCTGTTTTTCGCCATCTGAAACTTGTTTCAGCCATATCTCCCAAACGGTGAGTCTGTTTGGCTAATGTGACCACTCTACGGAATTGTAAACCATCATCCGAAGCCAATGGAAGTGGTTTCAAGTCAAAATTCTTTTCCAGTCAAAAGTTATGACCAAAACAGTACCAACTAGGGGTAAAATGGTCATTTAAAAATCGACAAAAATCATGTACATGGGAAATGACCCCAATAGTCGTCTCCCAAAGTTACTTGACCATAGGACTTCATATGTGAAAGAAATAAATATTCTATGATCCTATGATGCGTAGAATACGGGTCGTTATATAACCCCTGAGCTCGTACGTCTCAAAGAAGGGCGTTAAGCAAGAGAATAAATTCTCCGCCGCCAAACAGATATATATTTAATAGAAATCCATCACACAGAATAAAATCCAATGTCAAACACACAGTCCATTTACAAGTTCGTTCTGGGTCTGAACGAAACCGGAGGCACCTTGTACCTCGCACATCCATCGATCTCCAAGTACGTTTGGACGATCACCAACTGATTACCTCCTCTTGGGTGTACAGCCCAATCAAGATCATCAGTAATCACTCAAACGATGTGAAAACCTCCGGTCTTCAACCACCGTCTTCATCTTCGACTAATCGTCGAATCAGTTATTCAGAATGAGATAAACTCGGTCATTCTGAATAACTCGCGTATATAATAAACAAGTGTTACACAAACACAACATACGCCTCATTCCAATTCATCAGTCACTAATCGTAAATTAGCAAGAGAATAATTCCCCAAATATTAACCCCGAAGGCAGAAACCAACATTAGATCAATACCCAGGAAACCATTCTTCTTAGCTAACCTACAGTTAGTTTCTAAATTTCACATTCTTAGGGAAAGGTTCCCATTAATTTTATCAAAGATAAATTCTTTTAAATTTATTCTTTAATCTTCCTTTGAATATCAAATCAAACTAGTCGGGATTAGCGAACCACACCGAAGTAATCATTTATTTTATTTCCCAATCCCAACCTATTCATCCCATGAAGTAAAACCGGTCATACTTCATGTCTAACGCCACGGTGTTATCAGTAAATTCAATTACCATTTCATGTTCAAATCTAATTAAAGATTTAACTATCGCCTGGAGCAAAACTGGTGATACTCCATTCTCGATCTTTTCAATCTAATTAAAGATTCATTAAAACTCCACTTGGTTTTAATCTTCCTGTATTTAACTGGGTTAAAGAATCAATGTCATTTAAAACACGGTTCACGATAAACCCAAAATCACATTCCATTCTATCAGCCCTTAACCGTAAAATAGCAAGTGAGCAATTCCCTAAGTATTAACCCCGAAGGCCGAGACCAACATCAGATCAATACCCAAGAAACCATTCAACTTAACTAATCTCCAGTTAGTTTCTGATTTTCTTAACTCAGTTGGGTCTAAGAACAGTATTATTGAAGATACCGTTCACGACAACCCAAAATCACATTTCATTAATTATCGGGTTAAAGAACAAGTGTTATTTAAAACACTGTTCACAATAAACCCAAAAATCAATTCAAATTCAATTCCAATTAAATACCATTTAATTGGTACACTTCATTAAATCTAAATAAAAAGATTTAATTTTTTTCTCAACTGGGTTTAGGAACAGTGTTAATGAAGACACCATTCACGACAAACCCAAATCACATTTGATATTAAATACAAGGCTCTAAATAGAAAATATATCGGCTTATATTCAATATCAAATTCTACGACCAACAAATATCGTATTGGAAATAACGATATAAATATATCTTTTAAATTTCCATAACAATATCTGTATAATCACGAAATCCAACATCGAAATATTCCAAAGGCAATTTCGATTCAAATCCATACCAATTCAATTATTGGAAATCCTGGTTACTTTTAAAACCCTTTCCAGTCCAATTTATTTATTTTAAAAATAAATAAATTATTATTCTAGTTCAAAACTAGTTCATTTCGATAAAAATCTACTTTTATCTTTTCAAATATGGAAATTTTCATCCTAATTCTTCATAAATCATTTCTTATGATTTTACACAAATTATTATTATTCTTAATAATTTTATCAAGGCCTGTACAGTCGATTTCCGTCAACGGCCATCGAACTGCATTTAGAACGACCTTTTCCAAATTTGATTTGGATATAATTCCAAACCCAACCGTTATATTTCTAATTTCTAATATTCTTTAGAAAGCTTTTTTCGATATGAACCCAACGGTTCCAGTTTTAGGAGAATCCAACGGTCGAATCTCCCGCAATGTCCATTCGAAGTCAATGGCCGAAATTCGCGAACTGCAGCCGCGCGGCGCGTTCTATTCAGGCCATTATATTATATATAATATATATAATATATACTTCATAAATTTCCTTTTAAAACATATTTTATAAATCATTTTAAATTCGTTTTCGAGACGATTTCAACTTCATATTCAATTTCGAATCAAAATTGAATATTCCACATCATCGATATACAAATGATAATATTTTCAAAACGTTATATTTCGAAATCACTTACTTTTCGATATTCATTATAAAAATGAATAAAACGATATAAATCTCGTTCACGTCAAAATAGCGTCAATCTAATCAACACGACTTTTATTCAACACATGAAGGTTTATTCTATTCAACACATGAATATTTATTTTATTCAAAACATGAATATTTTATTTCTATTTTCCAAATTGGAATGAGGCCCAATCAATTACCATATAATGTTAATTATATGGATTCCCTACGGCACATGTATATAATAGCAATGATAAATCATCAACCATCATCCAGAGTGCACCACACAACTGCATAAGCATTAAATATAAATAATTAACGCTTACACAGTCTGTCAACCCATCGATTGACATACAACTAAACAATCGGGATTTGTGTGCGTCAAATATCATCCCAATACCCGTGTGGGGTTTCAAATCAACAAACACAGAATTTTATTTGTGCAGTTGGGCGATGTGTAAAATTTATCGTCCCAATCAATATCAGTCAAATCAGTGTATATAAACAAATCGTCCGATTTGTTTATAAATATTAATTTTATATATTCATTAAAAATTATATTTTTAACTATAAAATATTTTCCACTATAAAATATTTTATTTCATTTCACATCACACAATCAAATTTCACAACACAACAATCAAACAAATAAGTCATCCATGTTCTGTGGACGATGGGTGTCGGGTGCTGCTAAGCACTGTCTGCATCCTAGTATATATTTCAAACTAGAAATAAAAATAAAAGTGAGGAGTTCTCACCGACTAGCTAAACCAATACACCGCGATTCTTCATATGTAGAAATCTTCGTCATGCTCGCCTTTTGCCAATTTCATTGTCTGTAGCCACTACTTATATAAAAATCGCATTTTTATACTGTAGCTATGTATATAAAAAATCACATTTTTACACTGCTACTATATAGATAAAAATTCTATTTTTACACTGCTACTATATAGATAGAAATTCTATTTTTATACCGTTTCTTTCTATATAAAAATTATATTTTTATATTTCTACTTCATATATAAAGATCGAACTTTTATATCATCTCTATAAAAATCACATTTTTATCTCAACATATATATACTAAAAATCAAATTTTTATTTCGCTACATATATAAAAATCGTATTTTTATTATCATACATACATAAAAATTGAATTTTTATCCTTTTTACATACATATAAAAATCGAATCTTTATAATTCTAAAAATCTAATCCTTTCGTAATGAAAATACAACCTTTTTACTATTACAAAAATATAATATTTTCTTAAGGAAAAATCATATTTTTTTATAAACTTTCAACACTAAAAATCGTATAATTACCGGAATAAAAATCGCCCTTTCTTCATGAAATTATATATATGAAAAGTAAGCTATTTACCTTTTAAAAATCATATATTTTCATGTATAAAAATCCGACCTTTCATGTATAAAAATCAAACCTTTCATTCATTAAAAAATTTAACTTCTCTATTTGTAAAAATTATATACTTCTTCATTATACAAATAAAATCAGAAAAACAAAAGAAAGATATATATATATAATTAAAATAAACTTACAGTGTTTAGATCGGAGGGGGGTTGTTGCTACGAGGTTGGAGGGGGGTTCAGGGGGTTGCGGTGGAGGGTGTTGCCGGCGGTGGCGGGTGGTGGCAAGGCCAAGGGGGTGTGAGGGGTTCGCATTGGGTTAAGTGGGGATTGGGGGCTTCATCGCACAGAAGAGGAGAGAGGGGAAGGGAATGAGAGGCGGGGGTGAGGGCGGTGCGCCAACTTCGGCGGCGGTGACCCAGGAGGAGGCGGTGATGGGTCTAGGGCGCGATGCCCTTTTTTTACTATTCTTCTGATTGAAGAACGAGGGAAGGGAGAGAGTGTAAAGGGGAGGGCCAGGGATTTTTATTTTATTTTATTTTATATTTAATTTATCCTCCTAAAAGTAACTTTAAATTTCGATCTCAAAACGAGACCCACCGCCTGTCGTCCATAATTAATTACCCCCATTCCGAACACAATGGGATATGTATAGTAAGCAGATTCGATCGTTTCGATCAGTTTTCATCACAATCAAAATATAGATCTATATATTGAATTTGAACGCACATTTCAATTTACCGTGGCCACATATGGACTCTAAAAATTCCCAAAAAATATTTTCTAGCTTCGTATTGACGATACGGTCCTAACAAAACTAGTTTCGTCAAATTCTGAGACCATTTGAAAAATGACCATTTTCCAATCGATTAAAATCAACTGAAACTAGTCAAACGCGTTTTCCTTTTCCACGCTCACATATTGATTCGAAAAATTATGAATTTTGAAATCTAGCAATAACTTGACATCGCGTATCCAACAAAAGTGGTTTTGTCGAAAACCGAGGTCGTTTGCAAAATTTCCATTTTTAAGGGCCAGAATTCCATAGCGACTATTCTGAATTTTCAACTGGGCATATCTTTTTATTCCCGCTATGAAATTTCAATTTTTCGGATTCGTTGGAAAGATATTTTTAAATAGATTCTAATATTTTTAGTTTCACTAAAATCTGGTTTATTTTGAATCATGTACATTCATTTGAACTTTGAAATCGAAATTTCAAACTACCGCGCCATTTTCAATTCCTTTTATAATTAAAATAAAATATTTATATTCTAACGACGATTCACATACATATATTTGTTCGAATTCTATTCAAAATAAATTTCTCTTCGTTATTATTTTAAAAAATTCATTTTAAATATTCAAAATTCACTAAAATTGCCAAAATAAAAATTTTAAATTGGCTCAGAATTTCTGGGTTGTTACAATTTAGGCGCGAAATCAGAAGAATTACGTTTGGTGTGTGCATATATTTATATATATATATATATGGTTCGAATTGGGAATAGGAAGCAGTGTGAATTGTCAAGGAAAAAAGGCAGCACGGTTCGAATAATATTACATGAAGTTCGGAAGATGGTGATGTGGGTTTTCTGGCCAAGGTGATGAGTACGGGTGGTGCGGTGTTTTGATTTGGGGAGTGGGGAACTGGTTGATGTTGGCAAAATGGTGGTGGGATGTGTATTGGGTGTTGTTTGAAAACCATGGGGAATTAAGGAAAGAACGTGACAACATGGGAAAGCTGTTGTACCATCAAGTAGGGAAGTTTGAAAGTGTAAGCAGCGGGTTTTTAAAAACTATTGGGGAAGGATAATATGCGTGGGAGTAGACACAGAAGTATATAGTGGGGGAGTTTTGCATGATCAACAGCAGGCTTCGGAAAAAAGAAAAAGAAATACGAAGAAGAACTATAAAAAGTAGGGAAGAAAAGCATGAAGGGGAAGGAGGGTGTACTGTAGAGAAGTAAGTAGGAAGCGGCCTGATAATTTAGTTGATAGGATCGATCGAAATGGGTAAGGCCTGTATGATGTTTAATTAAGTTTTGTTTTAATTTAATTATATATACAAACTTTAAAGCGTAATGTAATAACCCGGAAAATCTGGGCCAGTTTAAAATTTTTATTTTGGCAATTTTAGCGAATTTTGATTATTTAAAATGAATTATTATAAATAATATCGATGAGAAATTTATTTTGAATATAATTCGAACGTATATATTTATACGCGTCGTCGTTAGAATATAAATATTTATATATAATTATAAATAGAATTGAAAATGGCGCGGTAGTTCGATAATTTGATTTCAAACTTCAATTGAATGTACCGGGTGCAAAACAATCCGGATTTTAGTGAAACCAAAAATAATGGGATCTAATTGATAATATCTTTCCAATGAATCCGAATAATCAAATTTTCATAGCGGGAATCAAAAGATATGTCCAGTTGAAAATTCTGAATAGTCGCTATGGAATTCAGGCCCTTAAAAATGGACATTTTGCAAACGACCTCGGATTTCGATGAAACCAGTTTTGTTGGGTCCGGGATGTGAAGTTATTGCTAGGTTTCAAATTTCATAATTTTTCGAATCAATATGTGAGCGTGGCAAAGGAAAACGCGTTTGACCCATTTCAGTTGATTTTAATCGACTGGAAAATGGCCATTTTTCAAACGGTCTCAGAATTCGACGAAACTAGTTTTGTTAGGACCGTATCGTCAATACGAAACTAGAAAATATTTTTCTGAAATTTTTCTAGTTAGTATGTGACCCCGGTAATTTGAAATGTACGTTTAAAATTCAATATAAGGATTTAAATGTAATTTCAACGGAAACTGATTGTAACGATCAAATCAGCTTGCGATACATATCCCATTGTGTTCGGAATGGGGGTAAAACGCTATGGACGACAGGCGGTGGGCCTCGTTTCGAGGACGTATGTAAAAGTCAACCTTTTTGCAAAATTAAATAATTAAATAATAAAATAATAAAAATAATTTTTAATTTCCCTCCTATATCTCCTTCTTGGCCCCCCCCCCCGATTTCAGTAAACATAAAAAAAAAAAAGATGAAAGCAGCAGCAGCCGCCCGCCCACGACCGCCTCCACCAAGCTCCAGCCACCTCCGATCTTCTCCCCCCCTCTTCCTTGCACTCGCTCCCTCCTCCTCCTTCAATCCGACACCCCCCCCCCCCCGAAGCCGTTCGAGACCTCGAAGCCGCCTCCCGTTCGAAACCCTAGCGCCGCCCCCAAAACATCGAGACGCCACCAGACCTCCTGCCGCCGACGCCTTCTTTCCTCCCCCCCCCCTTCTTCAAAATACTGTAAGTATTTTATTGTATTTTATTTTTATTTTAATTTGTTAAAACTAATTTCGATTTTAGGGATTTAAAAACTGTTTTTTTTAGGCATATAAAAACTGATTTTTAAAAAGAATTTTAAACTGATTTTTAAAAAGAATTTTAAACTGATTTTTAAAAAAAGATTATAAATCTGATTTTTTTTTAAAAGATTAAAACTGAATTTTAAAAGGTTAAAACTGTTTTTTTTTAAAGATTAAAACTGAATTTTAAAAGGTTTAAACTTAAAAAGGAAAAGGTTTAAACTTTGAAATAGAAAAAGGTTTAATCTTTTAAAAGAAAAAGATTTGAACTTGCAAAAATAAAGATCATATTTTTAAAAATAGAAAAGACGAAATTTTTTGTTAAGTAGAAGAAGTAAGGTATGATTCTTATATTTTTAAAGCAATAAAAATATAATTTTTACATCATAGGAATATTAAAAATATAATCTTTGTTTTTAGAATATGATCTTTATATATTGAATAACATAGTAAAAATTCGATTTTTATATATGTAGTGGCTACGGGCAACGAAGATGCGATAGCGATGAAGATTTCTATCGATGAAGTGCCGTGGAGCTTGGATAGCTATTTGTGAGAATTTCTCACCTTTCAATTTCTTTTCTAATTATATATATATACTAGGATGCAGACGGTGCTTAGTAGCACCCGACACAATCGTCCACAGACCATGGACTTGTTTGTTTGGTTGCATAGATTAGTTATATGATTTGATTTGAAATTTGGTTGTTTGGTGAGTTTGATTGATGTGTGAATGGCGTGGGCCTTCACTAGACCGGGGATAAGGCTAGGCCTTGTCCCGTTTCTAGTATCGTGCCGTTATGCCGCCGAAATTTTCTAAAATATGTTAGAAAATAAAAATATCATTTTATTGTGTAAATGAATAATAGAAATTCATATGTTGGAATAAAATGTTTTATCGTTAAAAATATATTTTTTAACGTGAATATGAATATAGTGAAAGTGAATAAAATAAAATATTCATTTACAAACCGGACGGTTTGTTTATGTACACCTATTTGAAGGACATTGATTGGGTCGATAAATTTTACACATCGCCCAACTGCACAACTAAAATCTGTGTTTGATTGTTTGAAAACCCCACACGGGTGTTGGGATGAAATTTGAAGTTCACACATCCTGATTGATTAAATATGTCGATCGATCGATTGACAGGCTGTTATAAGCGTTAGATATCTATATTTGATGCTTATACAGTGTAGTGCACTTTGGTTGATGGTTGATTATTTTTCAATGCTATTATACATGTGTTGTATGAAAATCCATATAATTAACTTTATATGGTAATTGATTGGGCCTCATTCCAATTTGAAAAATAAAGAATATTATAAAATAAAGGTTCATGTGTTGACAGTCTCATCCATTGAGATTGGTCATGTGTTGAACGAAATATTTTAGTAATAAAATTTACATCTTTATCAATATAAAATAAAGGTTCATGTGTTGACAGTACTCATCCATTGAGATTGGTCATGTGTTGAACGAAATATTTTAGTAATAAAATTTACATCTTTATCAATATAAAATAAAAGTTCATGTGTTGACAGTACTCATCCATTGAGATTGGTCATGTGTTGAACGAAATATTTTAGTAATAAAATTTACATCTTTATCAATATAAAATAAAAGTTCATGTGTTGACAGTACTCATCCATTGAGATTGGTCATGTGTTGAACGAAATATTTTGATAATAACAACTATTTTGAAAAAGAAATATTTGAAATAGAATATTTGAAAATAGAAATTTATGAAGCCGTATTGATTAAAGTGAACGCCATTTTGACGTGAACGATATTTATATCGATTTTAACGATTTCGAAATGAATTGAATTGAAAACGATTTCGAAATGAATTGAATTGAAAACGATTTCAAAATGAATTGAATTGAAAACGATTTCGAAATGAATTGAATTGAAAACGATTTCGAAATGAATTGAATTGAAAACGATTTCGAAATGAATTGAATTGAAACGATTTCGAAATGAATTGAATTGAAAACGATTTCGAAATGAATTGAATTGAAAACGATTTCGAATTGAATTGAATTGAAAACGATTTCGAAATGAATTGAATGTAGAACGAATTCGAATTGAATTTAAAACGAATTGAAATGTATTCAAATTGAATTGAAATTTGAATTGAATAGAAATGAATTTTGAAACGAATTTATAAAGAAGAATTCAATTTTGATTTGAATTGAAATGGAAGTTGAAATTGCTTTTGAAACGAATTTAAAACTATTCATATAATTCGTTTTAAATAGAAATCGACGAAATATATTATATATATATTATATATATATAATATAATGGCCTGAATAGAACGCGCCGCGCCGCGGCAGTTCGCGAATTTCGACCATTGATTTCAAACGGACATTACGGGAGATCCGACCGTCGGATTCTCCTAAAACCGGAACCGTTGGGTTAGTATCGAAAAGAGCTTTCTAACGAATATTATAAATTTGAAATCTAACGGTTGGATTTGGAATTATGTCCAAATCAAATTCGAAAAAGGTCGGTGTAAGTGCAGTTCGATGGCCATTGATGGAAATCGACTGTACGGGCCTTGATAAAATTATTAAAAATAGTAATAATTTATGTAAAATCATAAGAAATGATTTAGAAAGAATTGGGATGAAAAACTCCATATTTGAAAAGATAAAAATAGATTTTTATCGAAATGAACTGGTTTTGAACTAGAATTATAATTCTATTTATTTTTAAATAAATAAATTGAATTTAAAAAGGGTTTTGAAAATAACCAGAATATCCAATGAATGCATTGGAGTGGATTTGAATCGAAATTGTCTTCGGAATATTTCGATGTTGGAATTCGTGATTATACAGGCGTTGTTATGGAAATTTGAAAGATATATATTTATATCGTTATTTCCAATACGACATTTGTTAGTCGTAGAATTTGATATTGAATATAAGCCGATATATTTTCTATTCAGAGCCTTATATTGAATATCAAATGTGATTTGGGTTTGTCGTGAATGGTGTCTTCACTAACACTGTTCTTGAACCCAGTTGAGAAAAGATTAAATCTTTTTATTTAGATTTAATGAAGTGTACCAATTAAATGATATTTAATTGGAATTGAATTGGTATTGATTTTTGGGTTTATCGTGAACTGTGTTTTTAAATAACACTTGTTCTTTAACCCGATAATTAATGGAATGATTTTTGGGTTTATCGTGAACAGTGTTTTAAATAACACTTGTTCTTTAACCCGATAATTAATGGAATGTGATTTTGGGTTTATCGTGAACAGTGTTTTAAATAACACTTGTTCTTTAACCCGATAATCAATGAAATGTTCTTCTATATGCGTTCTATTTTGTCCTGTTCTCAAAACGATAGGGCGTTTCGAACGATCTGGGTCGGTTTAGCGACTGGTTCGGACCGAGCGAAATTCCTTGCCGTCACACGTAATATCTTACCCATATGTGAACAATTTGACACGCCCTTGGACAAGTTGGAACCATATCAACAAGCAGAACATTGTGGAATTGGTTTGGAGAAATTTGGAGCTCATTAGGATTTATAGCAAAATAAAATGGCTAATTCGATTATCGGAAATAAATGTTATTTTACAATTAAATAACCAAAGAGAGTACAAATCACTCAGTTTAATCCCACTTGTATTTTATATAAGTCGGGTTTAATATTTGTGTGCTATTTTTGTTCATTGTTTGATGTTTGTTAAATACAATTATATATGTTGACTGAACCAATTAAATTAATCGTTCATTTAATTTAAATCGAATCCAATCGTTATTTTTAATGATTGCAACCAAACAGGGTGACTTAACTTGTTGGTCACGTATATAACAATATACACATATAAAATTAATAGTTGGATGCTTAGATTACTATTAATGATTATTGAAATTATATTGAATATTGAATTAAATGATTTTACTTGAGGTAATATTTGGATGTAGGGATAAAACATGTTGGAGGGATCCAAATGGATTCCTTAAATATATTAAATGTTGTTTATTTTCGTATTATCATTATATGAACTGTTCTGGTTGGAAGATTGTGTTTGCTCCAAATTTAGGATCAAACACCAAAGATGTAAAAGTTACACTTCACCGATTCGGTATGAATATGGAACCGCGTAATCGCAAAATAAACGAATAAAAGCAAGTAAGAACACAAAGCAGCTTTTATAGTGGTTCGATACAATATGAATCTACGTCCACTTTTAATTTATTCTCATTATGACATTCAAGCTTACAACATATAAAATTTCCCTCATTACAATCGTTTTCTCTTTTAACTCTCTTTATGATTTAATTTCGCTAGAATTTGGCGAAGAAAAATGGAGAGGCTTTTAGTTTTGTTATGAATATTCGATCACTTAGGTACTTTCATCCTTCTCCATGATCTTCATAGTGAATTCGCATTCAATTTTGACTTCGGGATGGATTAGAGAAGATTGGAGATCCTTTGAATGGTGCTTGAGAGATTTTCTATGTAGCTTGCATGGGATTGAAGGTATTTAGATTCAATTATGGAGAGTTCTCATGATCATTGGCTTAGATTTGATCTTCATGAAGTTAGAAAAATGTTTGATGAATCCATAGAAGCCATTAGAGAGGTTGTAAATGAGTTTTCAATTTGGTAGAGTTTCCCCCTTGGCATCAATTTTCGGTCCCCCTCCATGAAGAAGTGAGGGGGTATTCATAGGTGATTTTAGCCCGGGAGGCGATTCTGTAATTATGCTGAAAACGCCATGACTCAACTTCGACATGACTTCATTTCTCCATGACTCAACCCGACATGACTCAATTTCGCCATAATGGTCTCGCCATGGTGAGATGCAGCATGACTTTCGGTGGCATTTTGGTAAATAAGTGAAAATAGCTGGAAACCCGCCTTTACAACCGTAGTACAGCTAGCGCAGCGCCATGGTTTCAACTGAATGTGGCCTACCACAATGGCATGCGATATGGACTCTGCGACATGCTTTAGAGCTGCATACGACATGAATTAGAACTACCTTCGGGCGACATGTTGATTTGCTCACGACATGCTTTTTACCTTACCGCTAGCTGGATTCCCTTTACAGTTGGCATCAGCCAATCAGGTACGTCACAACCTACACCGTAAAACATATAGATATTGTGGCTTTGTCATATGCATGCCCATACGACATGGATGCCAAAATGGATCCAATTGACCTTATTCATTTATACAAGCCCTGTCTTGCCTTCATGCCGTGGTAACGGCTTGGATAAAGCCCTCCACTCTCAGGTGATGACAGATGTCTCCAGCGCATTGGGTCCTCTCAAAAGCATGGCGGTTTTACTAATATGTCCAATTTTCTGGTGATTAACGGTATGAATTGATTGCTTAAGTCGTACGGACTCTCAACGACTTGAACATGTTAACGACATGACTTCTTGCTGTCAACGTTCTTCTGCGGCATGAGAGGATCCAGCGACATAACTAGGTGGAGCGGTTTATGACATTATCATGCCTCGACATGGCTAATTCACGCGACTTGCTTTGGAGCTGTTCAAATGTTTCCATCCTTTCCAATTGTTAGTGAGCCTCATGTATTTAATGTCTTGAAAACTGTGGGGTTAGCTGTTTAATGGAAACGACTTGGTCTCAATATGTGCCCAGCGACATGCTGAATGTCAGAAGCTAACAGTATGCGATATGATTAGGATCGGTTTGTGTTATGCTTTTGAGCTTTGTGAACACCTGGTTTCCACGACTTAACTAAGATCGTTTGCAAGTCCTTGTTCCACTCACGCCACTTATCTCATTTACGTTACAATTATCTCTAGTTCGCACAATGTCGTCACGTGGTAGCTCTCCAACTTATTAGCCATGAATGGTCCTTGCTTTGTTATTCATCGACATGAATTTCAATAATATAGGAACATACTACGACTTGCGACTTAGTTTCAATGGCATAGTTGTTGAACGATATGGTTTCTTATTACATAAGCTCTTGGTGACACATGACATGGACCATGTTGTGCTGAACAACTTTGAATTATGTCGTCACACCAGGTCCGTTGTGCATTATATCATCCCTGTGTATTCTATGAGCTGTGTTGTTATAACGGTGTTAACATTTGCCCCTCGAAGCTTATATTTTTTAGCTTGCGAGAAATGCGGGCTTCGAAATAAACATTGCTAATGACATGTTCTGAATTGACATCCAGTTATAGATTCTTCTCTTTTTTTCTTTTTTTTTCTTGCTAAACCATACTTTTGAATTCATATGCTTCATGGTACCTATTCTGTAATCAAAACAAGTACTTGCACAATTTTGGACTTACACTTTGTTATTGATCGTCCACATTGATAATAGTAAATTATTGAAAACGGATCACAGCGAATTTTATTTTTGAATTGAATAAAGTGTTTGCGCAGGTCAGTTTAATTCGACAGTTTATACCCGTTGAATATTGTTTGCACAAACACAGTATTCTAACTTGAATTCACATTAATACCCAAAATCGGCTAATCGACTAAAGTCGATTGTGGATTTCAATCGTCATTATTTTAATGCCTTATATGATGGTGTATGATGTTTCACATTTGGAAAATACGCATCTGCGATTTATTTCTGCCTCTTCAAGGAGGAACTCCAGATATTCGTGCCTTTACCTAGGAGGAATTTATCCTTTATTACCGGATGACTTTTATGACCCGGTTGTTGCTTGCTTGGTAGGCAAGTTTTGACATAGGATGCTCCATTGGATGCCTAAGTTTGTCTTTTACGATGTGCAAACTTCGAGTTGAATTCAATTGTATTCTAATGATCACGAAAACTTGACTATCTGAAAGCTTGCTATCATGGACCAGCAATTTCCTAACTTACATGCTCGAACTGTTACAACCACTCATGCTTGACCATATCATTCAGTCATGCTCGATCATCATGTGGATTTAAACATGCTCGACACGAATTGGGTTCGAGTATGTTTGAACAAATACTGGTTTGAGCATGCACATTATCCGAAGATTTTCCTGCGTTAGGGTCTCTGTATGTTATTGAATTTTCTGTAATGCCAGACTTTGTTCGATTCGACTCCATGGTTTCTGCTTGAGGTTTGATTCCGGCTCAAATAGTCGGTGTACTTTAATGGTCCATGCTTAAAGCTTTTTATGCCGGAAAATGTTAATTTGCGATAACAGGGCTGAGTTTGATTTTTCATAGCTTGAACACTGAGTAACAGTTCAAAACTAGGCCTGATCGAATTGTAACAAGCACCTGAATCCAGGTTTTTGGCGACTTTGCGCAACAGTTTTATGTATAAATTATTTATTTTTAATGTAACCGAGCACCCATAATATGTACTCAAAAGCTGCACGCTTCCAATTTGAAGTAATTGAGTCTTTTGATAACTTGTAGAGGTCAAACCAGATGATTTTTGATGTACTGATCATGATTTTAATATGCATCCTCAATCCTTGTCGAACTATCAATCCGCAATATGTGCTTTGGACTTTGCAGTGTTCTTTGATGTTGAGTTGCTTTAGATCGGGCAATCGTTTGTTTGTGGCGTTGAGACTCGGTCATATTTTTTATACGTTCTGAACTCCCCCGTGTCAACATGTTGCCCGAGCTTCAACCTAGTAAACATTTTATGGCTTTAAGTTGATGGAAGCGCTGAAATTCCAAGTTGCCTTAGAGTCTGGATTTGTCAATTCTGAGATATTCTGACTTTTGACTTGACGGTTGAGCTTATATGCTTTGCGCCGTTAGATAGAAGATTAGTCGTCATTCTGGAAGATAGATCACTTCTGCTTGGACTAGATTTTTACATGAGTTTCGGAGGTTAGAACATTTAAAGCTTTTTGGATTGCGAGCGAATCAAATTTTCATTATCCCGTATCCTCTTGATAATTTGTCGGAGGGGTGTTATTTGATTGTTCATCCTTTGGCCTTACTGCAGTGGCTCAGTTGAACTTAGAAATCTCAGTTTGAATTGACGCATAACCTCTGAACAAGACATTGATACATGTTATATTTGTTTGCGTCTTTTGCTTTATTTCGATGGTCTGTGGTGTAACACTGGCCCAATATAATTGAGGGGTTTCCTTAGCATGGGTCTTTTTTTAAAGAATCCGTAATGAAGAGCTTTTGTGCGCATTTGGCGGCAAATTCGTTGTCGATTGCTCAAGGTGACAACGGGTTAGTACAGTAGAAAGAGATAAATCATGAGAAATATTCATAGATTTAAACGTGTTATCAATGTGAAGCTACTTTTTATTTAGGAATTTATAACTTGGTAGACACAGTTCACAATGATAGTTCACAATGATAATACTCTTAACCTTTGTCAGTCTCGGTTTTGGATTGCCAAATTTAAGTATTATCCTTTAATTTATTATTGTAATAGATTCAATATTTATGGAATGCGTGCACCTGACATTTTTTCTGATGGAATTCTGAGCCTGTCTTGCCTTTTTATTATTAGTGATACCCCGGTTAGCTCGACTCATGTTCTTAGTTAATCCTCTTAGGTGGTCATGACCATAGGATTTTCGGTAAACTGAATGGCTTGTGTACATCACTTAATGAGTTGTGCCGGGTCGGCATTAATACAGAATTTTTGCAGTATCCATCCTAAGGACCTCGAGCCTTGGAATTAGGTTTTTGGAATTTGAATTGCTTCTAGCATTATCTCTGCATCTGCCTTTTTTCACAGTTCGAGTATACTGCAACCTCGTGGTACTGTTGTCTCTTCCAACTGTACTTGATATCATATATCATCCCGGGCTAGACAAAAACTTTGAACTTTTGTTTCTCAATTGTTTGCCCCAGTGCATGGTTATTGCTCAACTTTTCTTATATAGCTTATGTTGATACCGTTGACAGATACTAGCTTCAACTCCCAAAGGAAATGCAAATGCTATCGCTTTATAGGATTATGCCATATTAGCATGGTTGCCATTATTTATTTTCGGGTTTGAAATAAAGTACCGTCAGGTTCTTTGAGTTATACACGAATAGAGCTTTGCTGTCAAGGAAACTTTCATGTTGGGGCGCCCTAGATTTTCTTAGCCAAGGAATTCATCCTTGCGAGAGATTGCTTTTAATTAACCTTGATCTATATATGTACCTTCTTTTTCCCCTCGGGGTCAATTAACATTTAACTAAAAGGCTACTTTTCATTGACGTATTAAGTCATATTGACTTTGTCACAATTTTCAAATGCCCTTCTTTGAAGGTAAAGACCTTTTGACGAGCCTCTGAGGACGGACCTTCCGTTGTTTGTGCATTTTGGCTTATATATCTCTGAGTATATATTTGCCTTTTTGCTGAGTACAAATCAGTTTTTGGTTTACTACAATGTCGTGGTGAGCCTATGATATATTGATATATCTTTCGGACATTATCCTATTCTTAGTATGGTCATGTTACCCTTTTTATTATAAGTTGTCACGGATTGCACTAAGTGGATGTAGTCAATTTGGCTGAATTTCCCTGATTTGGGTTGTTGCACTAGGAGCTTCTAATTTGTTGGCAAAAGTATTTTGCTTTTATCAGATCTTTTAGAGCTTTTGAGCAGGCCATTGTATTTAGGAAACTCGGATAGTAGCAATCTATGTTCTTGAGTCTTTGAAGGCTATTGATGAGCAACATAAGACAAAGATGTTTCTCATCACAGAAGGGTTCCTCCGTGAATTCGAACTACTTGCACCAATTTGATTCTTTCTGCTTTCCGTTGTATGCCCAAAGCATCGGATGCCCCAGGCCTCTGATAGAAGTGCTGCATTGGAAAATTCCATTGGAGAGTTTGTATTGAAAAAGTGTTTGGATCCTGCTATGCTTATGAGCTTTGTTAAGACTTGCTTTTGTGATGTTGTGATGGAAACGGTTCTGCTTGTTGTGCTTTTTTGTTTAGCATTCTGCACCTGTTTCCTTTTCATGCTCACAACACAAGTTTTAAACTGTAAGTCATCTGTTTTTGCAATGCTTTACATTATTATAATGATTCCGTGGTACTTTTGGCGAATTGGGTTTTTCAATTATAGCCACGAATCATTACTTATTAGGCCGATCTTGACCAGTTTTGCATTGTTGGTCAAGTTGGTCCCTACCAATGTTGAACCTTTAACTTCAAAATTGTGACGAATTTGTGGTATGTGTTAAGAAGTGAGCATTGGTGAATCCCTTAATGCAGTTAATGTGGTGGTAATGCCCCCATATCAAATTTCGTCACAGGATTTGAAGATTAGGTGTGGCATTGTGTGTCCGACTTCATTTGGAATTTCTTGATCATGTCTTTCTGCCATTATTGAATTTTTGACATGATTACGATTAAAAGCTTCCAGTTTGGTTGATCCTACTCATGCCTTTTTTATAAAGATGAATACTGTTTTTGTGCCCCTGCGTGAGGGGTCATATATTTTATATGTTCAATCATATTTCTCGCTAGCGTGGCAGTTCAGGCCCTTTAGAGGTTAGATTTAAACATGTGCCCCCAGAGAAGTCTTATATTTCATCATGTTTAATCATATTTCTCGTCAACTTGGCAGTCCAGGTTTCTCGGAGATTAGATTTGAGCATGCACCCCCGGAGAGTTCTTGTTTTTTCGGGAATCCGTTATTCGTTGTAACTGAACAAGTCAGTCACTTGTAGAATTTTTCGGATGCCTTCGAAGAAGGTCTTTGGGTCCGTCACTATCCGAATTCGGAAGATTCGGCTTATGATCGAATGCCTTCGAAGGGGTCTCTGATCCGTTGTTCGTTGAGTCCGAATAATTCAGACGCTTGTCGAACTTGTCGGACGCCTCCGAAGAGGTCTTTGGGTTCGTCAGTAACTAGTTTTGGAAGACCCGGAATCAATAGCTGGATTTGGAAGATCCAGCATCTGAGCGGATGCCTCCAAAGAGGTCTCTAAAAACCCTGTGTTTATATCGCTATCCGGCTATCTATTAATGGTGTCGGCGATGAACCGGGTGCCCCTCGGGGAGGTCTTTGGTTTAAAAAGCCCGGTGTTTGTATCGCTATCCAGCCATATCTTAATGGCATTGGCGATGAACCAGGTGCCCCTCGGGGAGGTCTTTGGTTTAAAACGCCCAGTGTTTGTATCGCTATCCAGCCATATCTTAATGGCGTTGGTGATGAACCAGGTGCCCCTCGGGGAGGTCTTTGGTTTAAAAAGCCCGGTGTTTATATCGCTATCCAGCCATATCTTAATGGCGTTGGCGATGAACCAGGTGCCCCTCGGGGAGGTCTTTGGTTTAAAAAGCCCGGTGTTTGTATCGCTATCCATCCATATATTAATGGCGTTGGCGATGAACCAGGTGCCCCTCGGGGAGGTCTTTGGTTTAGGGTTGCGCTGTTTCACGGGGCAGACGCTGGTTCATTTATCGGGTTTTGCCGCGATTTGTTAGAACTAGGGTCAGGGACAATGCAATTAAGAACGCGCCCGTTCGATTAAACTTACAACTTGTTTTGTAACTTGAATGTTGCATCTTTTGGCTGTTTAGTTCCTGATTCCCCTTATTTGCCAGGCTGTGCTCCACACCTTCGTGTTTGTCGTGACTAATGTTTCAAGTACTAAGCAGTGAGTATTTGAGTTATCCCACTCAGGATGCGCTTTAATGGTTACCAGGTTCTGCTTGGATACGCATGTGTTAACGCTTTTTTTAGAAGATGGTTGCTTCAATTGCTCTCTTCTCCCTTTCTCCCTTGTCAGTGAACTTTAGCGATGAAACCGGCTAAAGCCTATCCATTTATAGCTCTTCGAGGATGGTAAGTGATATAATATTGGCTGAGCTCAACATCTTACTTTAATTATCCTTCTGAAGCTTATGAGTGGAAGAGAACTTGCTTTAGCGACTGATTGGTAAGAACTTTGATAAAGTGGGCTTGGAAGTATGGCCTTAGCTTCCCTGCGCCGATGAGCGGACAATATGCTAACTTTTCCTACTTAGGATAGTTTAGCTTTGCCTTATTAAGTTTTTTTTGTTGTTAATGTAACATGTTGGCCATGGTACTTTTCCTCGGAGAAATGTCCTTTGAGTGAAACTCATAACCCTTTAGTTTGTTTACTGTAAAAATTGCTCACTGTTCGACCCTTCGCAATCCCCTCCTCCTACTTTTCAAGGCAGTGCTTTTCATCTCTATACTTAGGTACATTTGTCACTTGGACTGGAGTTTTTAGGGGTCATGAAGTATCGTCGATTTGCAACGGAACGAGCGCTCGTCATGCGTCATTTATTGCAATCAAGATGAGTACACTGCTTGACTTCCCTTTTTCGATCTTCCAGATGGTGCATTACATTTTCACTTTGCATGCGGAATGATGCTCGTTGCCCCCGACGCTTAGAATATTGTTGGTCGAGGCGTGTTGCAAATGTCACTCAGACTTGTGGAACTACAAGGAAGTAAACATTCCTTGAACCACTTGGTGTTTATCCTGGCAAGTGACTTGCAGTTGGAGATTTGATGTTTCCAACTTCCTACTTTAAGTAGTATCCTTTTAATGAAATATTCGGCTTTATGACATAGTGCTCATTTGTTATGCTTTTCATCGTTTGACTCTGGATAAATTTTCCATTTGATTTGTAAAGTGGCACTTCACATCACCGGGTTTACTCCCCATGATGCTCTCGGTACCCAACACTTGGACTGTCCAAATGGGGTATGTTATCAAGGGTCGCCAGAATTTTATCAGACTGCGAGCCAGTGAGCGTCCTATAATATTAAATCAATTTTAGCGATTTTCGATATAATGGAATAATCGAAGTAAGGCAGATGCAGACTTCTTAAAAAAATCGTTATAGTGTTTACTCAATTACAATTCCCTTTTTTACCATAGGAGGTTAATATTTGTAAAGGAAAGCATAACAATTTTTCATAAGAACTAAGTAATGTTTTTATGTAAAATGTTGACACAAGCGGTCATTATTCCGGATTCCCAGTACTGAAACTCCATCAAAGGTTGACAGTTTGTTGATGCCATTCAGATGCTCTTAGCTGATAACATATGAGCTTTGCCGGTTAGACTCGAATATTTCAACACCGGCTTTTACTGAGTTTCGGTATGGAAGTGTCGGGCGATCATTGGATGAACAAGAGCTTGTAATTCCATTGATATCATTGCCTTCGTCGGGCTATACTCCTGAGAACTTGCATAGCTTTGCATCTTATCCCGAATTTTATTGTTTGAACGAGAACTATCTGTCATAGTATCGATCAGTGGCTTCGCACGGTTTCTTGTTGGAGCTTTTCCACCTGGGCTTAATCGTATGACGGATATGCTTTGCTTTTGAGGAGTTGAAAGAGGATTTGTCGTGTGCAATTCCCTGACATATTTTTTGTAGCTTGCTCTTCCTAACCAACATCTCGATTGAGCTTTTTAGATGTCTGCAATCATTAGTATCATGACCGGGCTGGTTGTGATAATGGCAGAAACTTCCAAATGTCGCTGCTTTGTTTGAGATCTTTAATATTGGTGGTGGCTCTGGAAAGAACCTTGCGCTTTAGTGGCAAAGAAGATGTTCTCTGAGGTATCGTTTAGTGGATTTAATTCTTCAGACTTGAAAAAGTGAAATCTCTTGTTCGCTTTTTCCTCTTTGCTTTCATATGTCCTTTTTCGCCTTCCAACATCCTTCTTGTGGCTTGCTAGATAAGTAGGGGAGAAATTTCGCCTGGACTTGTTTTCCATATTATCATGACGATCACAATTCCCTCTATGAAAATCTGAAACAGTGAGGTACATGTTTCTTTCCACACCAAGTTGTTCTACACGGTTTGTGAGGCTGGCTTGAGTGGATTCAAGAGCCCGTATTCGATTCAGCAACATCTCATTTGAAGCATCTATTTTCTGGTGCAAGTTCTTCATAGCAGCAACGAACTCTTTTGGAGTTACATAATCCCTTGGGATTTCATTTGCGGTTAGGTTGTTGGCTTGGGAAGCGATGGAAGATTCCACAATAACATTGTTAAAGGTTCCTGCTAGATTAATGTCATTTTATGTGATAGGCTCTTTGTCTTTATGTTGTCCCATAAGGCAGAAATCGGCCCTTTTCTCTGAAATCCGTTGGGGCAGGAAATGACAGCTAGCAAGATGAGAGTCTGTACCCATGGTCTAAAGAAATGCCCCTTCGTTAGGATTTGCAACCTTCTGGGAAACGCACTTGCTTTCGTGTCTTTTTGTTGACGGGACTTGTTTGAACACTTTGAGATCTGTTTTAAAATCTTCAATAACGGTTTCATTTCTAATATTTGACTAAAAATCAACTTCCTTTATATCGTGATCGTGGTTATGGTCTGACACCAACGATGTTTCATTTCCATTTAGGTCGATTTCAATTTTACGAGGTACCAGATTGGCTTGAGCAACAAGGAGAGTTTCCGCCGTATTCACCAATGTTTCATTTTTCTTATTGGAATCGGTGTCAACAACTTTAAACCTACCATGAGTTATTCGGGCTTCCATAGTTTCAGCGGCAATCGGGTCGTTGGTTTGTGGAATGGCGGAGACATTTTTTATAGCTTTATCGCATTTTTGCGAGTCAACTTTTACAGATATGAGATTCGTTTGAGTGGCCAGAAGCATATCAAGCTTATCCATTAAGGGTTTGTTTGAAATCGCCATTTGTTGATTTATGTCGCCCATAACCGTATTTAGTTGATTTTGAGTTATGCTAACTCCGCTTCCCAAAGATCGATCAATTTTCAGAAGATCAGCTCGTGGGGTAGTGATAGCTTCATGATTGACACTTCCCGAACATCCAGCGGTCTTACTGTCGTCCTTTTTTGGTAGAGGCATAATTTTGCGCAACTCTTCGGATTTTGGTAGAAGCCTTTTGAATTTTGTAAGAGAGAGTTGGTCGATTAGTCTGGATCAAGGACTTATGGAATCTACGATAGAAGTAGGCTTAGAACTTCAATGGTAGGCTCTTAAGATTGAGAGAAGTGCGAACGCGGCCCCATGGTGGGCGCCAAATGTTTGCTCTAAATTTGGGATCAAACGCCAAAGATGTAAAAGTTACACTTCACCGATTCGGTATGAATATGGAACCGCGTAATCGCAAAATAAACGAATAAAAGCAAGTAAGAACACAAAGCATCTTTTATAGTGGTTCGATTCAATATGAATCTACGTCCACTTTTAATCTATTCTCATTATGACATTCAAGCTTACAACATATGAAATTTCCCTCATTACAATCATTTCTCTCTTTTAACTCTCTTTATGATTTAATTTCTCTAGAATTTGGCGAAGAAAAATGGAGAGGCTTTTAGTTTTGTTATGAATATTCGATTACTTAGGTACATTCATCCTTCTCCATGATCTTCATAGTGAATTCGCATTCAATTTCAACTTCGGGATGGATTAGAGAAGATTGGAGATCCTTTAAATGGTGCTTGAGAGATTTTCTATGTAGCTTGCATGGGATTGAAGGTACATAGATTCAATTGTGGAGAGTTCTCATGATCATTGGCTTAGATTTGATCTTCATGAAGTTAGAAAAATGTTTGATGAATCCATAGAAGCCATTAGAGAGGTTGTAAATGAGTTTTCAATTTGGTAGAGTTTCACCCTTGGCATCAATTTTCGATCCCCCTCCATGAAGAAGTGAGGGGGTATTTATAGGTGATTTTAGCCCGAGTGGAAATTCTGTAATATGCTGAAAACGCCATGACTCAGCTTCGACATGACTTCATTTCTCCATGACTCAACCCGACATGACTCAATCCGACATGCCTCAACCCGACATGACTCAATTTCGCCATGAATGGTCTCGCCATGGTGAGATGCGGCATGACTTTCGGTAGCATTTTGGTAAATAAGTGAAAATAGCTGGAAACCCGCCTTTACAACCGTAGTACAACTGGCGCAGCGCCATGGTTTCAACTGAATGCGGCCTACCACAATGGCATCCGACATGGACTCTGCGACATGCTTTAGAGCTGCATACGACATGAATTAGAACTGCCTTCGGGCAACATGCTGATTTGCTCACGACATGCTTTTTACCTTACCGCTAGCTGGATTCCCTTTACAGTTGGCATCAGCCAATCAGGTACGTCACAACCTACACCGTAAAACATATAGATATTGTGGCTTTGTCATGTGCATGCCCATACGACATGGATGCCAAAATGAATCCAATTGACCTTATTCATTTATACAAGCCCTATCTTGCCTTCATGTTGTGGTAATGGCTTGGATAAAGCCCTCCACTCTCACGTGATGACAGATGTCTCCAGCGCATCGGGTCCTCTCAAAAGCATGGCGGTTTTACTAATATGTCCAATTTTCTGGTGATTAACGGTATGAATTGATTCCTTAAGTCGTATGGACTCTCAACGACTTGAACATGTTAATGACATGACTTCTTGCTGTCAATGTTCTTCTGCGGCATGAGAGGATCCAGCGACATAACCAGGTGGAACGGTTTACGACATTATCATGCCTCGACATGGCTAATTCACGCGACTTTCTTTGGAGCTGTTCAAATGTTTCCATCCTTTCCAATTGTTAGTGAGCTGCATGTATTTAATGTCTTGAAAACTGTGGGGTTAGTTGTTCAATGGAAACGTCTTGGTCTCAATATTTGCCCAGCGACATGCTGAATGTCAGAAGCTAACGATATGCGATATGATTAGGATCGGTTTGCGTCATGCTTTTGAGCTTTGTGAACACCTGGTTTCCACGACTTAACTAAGGTCGTTTGCAAGACCTTGTTCCACTCACGCCACTTATCTCATTTACGTTACAATTATCTCTAGTTCGCACAATGTCGTCACGTGGCAGCTCTCTAACATATTAGCCAGGAATGGTCCTTGCTTTGATATTCGTCGACACGAATTTCAGTAATATAGGAACGTACTACGACTTGCGACTTAGTTTTAGTGGCATAGTTGTTGAACGATATGGTTTCTTATTACATAAGCTCTTGGTGATGCACGACATGGACTATGTTGTGCTGAACAGCTTTGAATTATGTCGCCACACTAGGTCTGTTGCACATTATATCATCCTTGTGTTTTCTATGAACTGCGTTATTATAACGGTGTTAACAGAATGATTGATTGTTGATCGGAAATTCAATGTTTGTTTTGTTTTAACTAATAGGCAGCATGTGTTGAGTAATTGGCAGCATATGACATATAAATCAATCGTTTCATAAATATTTATTCACAGTCAGGTTAATCGATAGAAATGAAGTTATAAAATTTATTTTATAACTGAAGATAGATTTTGAAACCTATTATTGTGAATAGAAATTTATAAAAAAGAAATAAATATTTATTATTTATTATTTAAGTTTATAAGAAAATATTAAATGGTTTTGTAAAGTAAATACAAATGTTGATAATATTTTATAAGCGAATGAGTAAAAACTAACCCAACGGTTAATACTTGGATAAATTATTTTGAAGAAAAAATTAAATGAAATTATTTAAATTAATTATATTATTAATTAATTTAAAGGAAGGGCTAATTGGAATTGGTTTAAGAAACAATCGTGTTTGAGTTGACTAAGTCAATCGTTTAACTGCGATTGATTATTTGATTAATTTGTTTTAATTAAACTAATGAAATAGTTTTACGAATATTTGTTTAAACTTTAATAAGATTTTAAAAAAGTAATTTACTATTTATTTTAGTAATAAGAACTTAACTACTTCTATAGTAGTTAACGATGAAATAAATTATTATTAATTAATAATAATATATGTAATTACCATTTAAATGGAATGCATTATGTAAGTAATCGAGTTGGAGTAAAGTTTTGGTTGATTTTGAAAGAAAAGTACGAACGGATTTTATTGTAAAACCGGGTTTTATAAACAAAGTTATAAAAGAGATTTTTAAGCAAGTACGATAGCTTAAATTTAATGTTTACTTAATATTTGAATTAATAAAAGGAAATCCAGGTAAAAAGGTAATATATTAAACCTGATTTTGTGAATAAGGTTTATAAAAGAGGCGAGAAGCTAAAACACTAAGTTTAAATTAACGTTACTTTATAATGAAAGTAAGTAAAGGTAAAGTGAATGGAATTAAAACGAGATCTTCAAAGGAGAAAATGGTCGAATGGATTAGAAGTGGGAAAATATGGGTTGACAAGGAGTTAAGATAAGAAATTCAGAATTGGAACCTAACCGAAGATTAGATGAGTTGAGTGAGTTTCTGAGTGTTAATATGATGTTGATTTCGGTCTACGGGGTTGATACTTAAGAAGTTATTTGCTTACCAATTTACGATCAAGGACTAATGAATGTTGTAATAGGAATATAAAGGATTTGAGGATATAAAGATTTATTTCCAAAGTAACAGAAATAAAAGGAGATTTTGTGAAAATATAACGGCATTGTCAAGATGTAAGGAATTAACGAGATAAGTTTGAATAAGTTTATTCAAAGGGGAGTGTTAGTTACTATTTTTGAAAAATGAAACGAAAGAGATTTCATAACGATGTTATTACGTAAAATTTGTTAAATTCAAAGTAGTAAATATACATATGATTCAATTCTAAAGTGTTTAAATGATTTTGAAATACTCTTATATTAAAATAGGAAGTGGAAAGCTATATTCATAATATTTCAAGATTTAGGAGTTTTAAATTAACCTTCATTAATTATTTTTAATTAAAAAGGCCAAGTGATGCTGAGTGCTGAATTAGTAAACTCATTTTATTTTCATGATTGACTGATTGTTTATTTGATAGTCAAATAACCGACTATCAAATCTGACCTATACGATTGTTGGAACGGAAAGATTAGGATCGAATTTATATTCGAAAACCATTTCGAACCAACAGATATGAAATTGTGGAAGATAAAGATTGAAGATAGAGCAGTGAAGACTATGGATCTTCATAAGCGAAAGAATGACTTATCGAATTTCTCTGGCATGCATCTAGAGTTATTTGAATTGTGATTCTGACGTGACTGAGACATGTGAATTTGCAAGGACTACTTGCTATTGATCTGTAGGGCGATTCCTAGGATGTGGTAGGAGGGTGCCTTCGGTTTGTCCAATCCCAAGACAACTTATATGGAAGAAGTGACAATGTATTTCCAAAGGATTGCGTTCATTGATTTCTACAAACATACTTATGTTGGTGGAAGAGAAACTCGTTCTTACTTCTTAGACACCCAGAGTATTTTTGTAGACGTAAATTAGTGATTTGATGGGTCTAACGATGTGGCATTCAAAGTTGATGATGGCCAGATGTTTTAAAAGGTAATTTTAACCTCAAGCCTCTTGAATCGAGAAATGAAAAAAATCGGGCAGGCAGCATGGCTAAGTAGGTCGCTTCCAATTAGGGTGTATTATCACCTATCTAGAGAAAATCCATTTCCTTCTTCATTATATCAATGCTGTCACATTTTGGGAAATGGTTGCCGTTGGTGATATACATTCGATACAATTGTAACGACCCGAATTTTCGAACAGTTTATTTGAAATATTTAATATCGTTTTAAATATTAAGTTCATAATATAAAATCAATTTTTATATTGTTATCAATTTAGTAATCGACATATGATTTATTTCGGATATACTGAATAATCGTAATATGAAAACAAATCTTGTATAATTCGAAGTTGAAACTGAATCAAAAAGATTTAGGTGATCAATATAAATTCCATTTGAATATATAGACGATAATAATAAATAATTTTATTACCAGCGAATTGATTTGTTCTGAATTTAAATTATATTATATTAATTTAATATGGTTATTTTATATATACATTCAAATTAAATTTCAAAATATATTCAGTTCAGTTCAGAATAACGCAATAATATTGAAACGTCGGTCAGTACGTTAAAATATCGGTAAGTGAATTAAAGTAATGGACCCCGAGATATTTAATTGTAGATAAGCTTGAGATCAAATCAGAATCTGTTTAAAAGAAATAATGATCTCTTTATTTCAAATCAGCGTCAATCAAAGATCAAATCACCATTAGAAACTAATTTCTTTATTCCTAAGTATACTTCGTGCCTAAGGTTTCTTTGTCTATAATTCACTTCTCAATTTCAACACTATCGTTCTTTTATAAAACCGAAATTCCCCTTTCTCTTGTATCTCAACCAATTCGAAGAACTCAGAAAAACAAAAAGAATTTCCTCTTTGGAATAATTGAAAACAAATCAAAGCTGCTATTAATTCGATTCTCAAACAAATCGAGTTAGGTTCTTTTGAAATTGAATTCTGGAGCTCACAATAGTAGAAGCATCTAGGGTTTATCGCGAGGTTGAGTTGAATTCGTGGAAGTAGGTCAACGCGAAGTGGGGGTTCGCGATTCGTTTGGTAGCCTCGTAATTCTTTGTTTGACTGTACGGGGTAATCAATGGACCTAGATTGCGGAGCTTAGCTGGTAGGATATGCGGAGGACCTTCGATGGTTTAATGGTGGAAAATGACATCGGATCTGTGAGCGCAAGTTCAGTGACGAGATTGGGGAAAAATGGTTTTGTGTGGTGGTATTGGGAAGTTCAGCGTTGGATGGATTGGGGGAAATCGGTGTTGGTTGATGTCGATGTTTGCTATAGAGGTTCGTGGGTTCTCATGTTCATCCAAAGGAAGGGTGAGCATCGAGTTAGTGGGAACTTTTGCTGAAGAATGGTGCAGGACGTTCATGTCGAAATCCTGGGAGGCTTTGTTTGTGGAACAGGGACTAGAAGTGGACTGAGGGTGTGAGGGAAGTTTGTCTTTTAAAAGGAAGTTTGTGTGGTCATGACACTGTGAAGATGGGGGTTGGATACAGGTTGGTATTGAGCAGAATTTGAGAAAAAGAATGTGAAGTGGTCTCGGTTGATGATTGAATGGGGCATGGAAGCAACTGTTGATGGGTAGTAATGCTGCCTTGGCCTTTTTATTACTGGAGCTGGAAGTTATGTAAAGAGAAAGGATGAGGGATTAGAGTTTAAAAGTGAATTTTTGGTAAACCTCTTAATTTAGTAATTTAAAATTTTAATTTTAATTTAGATTGTTTGACTGCTTATAAAATAAAATCCTAATTCAGACAAATCAGATTCGAACGATGTCAAATTGGTTGGGCTCATATCCTTGATATCTTCGCAATGGGATTCGTTTCAAAATTTTCAAAGTCATCCGAAATCGGAATGGATCGAACATAAAATTTGGTGAGTAAATCTCACTCAATTTAATTATTTAGAATTATTTTTAGTCATTTAAAAATAATTGATGGTTGTTTGGTTGCATATAAATATTATATGGTTGTATATTAGTTATGTAGGATTTGTGTTTGTGGCTATTATATATACATATATATATTGGTGATTAGTTGGATTCCCGCAGTACCATTAGCGGATGCCTGCAGTATCATTAGCGGATGACCCTATACGCCCCATGCTATGATAGCGGATGACCTTCTATACCGCGATATCCTGCATCGAAGCAGGATGGGTATTATTTTTGTTGACTAACGTCTGTGGATGCAGGAAAATAGGTTGGAGGGATCCAACTGGATAACTCAAAAATATTACTGTTGGTTTGTTTCACATATATTATCATATATGATGTGTTAGAAAACCTATGATTGATAATTGAATGTTTTGAGTGTGTTTAAAAATCACTGGGGCCTGAAGATATATAAAAATATCGTGGAAAAGATATTTGAGATTTAAAAGGGGAAATCTATTTTTAAAAATAGAATTTAAATTTTAAATGTGCTATAAAAATATTAACTTGTTTTGAATATAAAACAAGTATTGGAATTTATAAACGTTGCTTATAAATCAATAACGTGAGATTTGAAATGAATTTATAAACGTTGTTTATAAATCAATAATGCGGGATTTAAAATGAATTTATAAACGTTGTTTATAAATCGATAATGCGGGATTTAAAATGAATTTATAAACGTAGTTTATAAATTAATAATGCAGAGAAGTGAAATGAATTTAAAGATAGTGTTTATAAATAAAGTGGAAAAATTATCATTGGATAATTTAAATATTTAAATTCAAATTTGAATTTAAAAATAGAAATGGGGAAATTGTTTTAAAGAAATAAACGATGGATTTATTCTGATGTTCAGAATATAAATTGAACTAACATAAATCCGTAAGGATTTATTATTTGTGTAATGGCCCGAATTTCCGTACCCTTTGAGTTGACCAATTACACCACACATCCAACCCAAATTGCACAGAAATACGAATCATTATTCGAAAAAAGTTAGAGGATGAGAAATAGAAAGAAAAAAAATATTAGAATAGAAGAAAAACGAAGATCCAAACTCACAGCGGAACGAATAAAATATATTAGATAACATAAACTTTGAAATACAAATCAGTAACTGTATATATATGTACCATCATCAGAGCACATCAGTTATCTCTGGAACAGTTGTAAACACCTGTTTCCATATACGAACATAATACACAGCGGAAATATGATAGTCTATAGCCAACTTGATGAAGCCTCCTGCTTTGAGCTCCTCCAAGTGAATCTGAAAAATCCCAACTACTTGATTGCCCGTACAAATTTGGGCACCCAAGAGTTTAGGGGAAACAAACAAAATAACTCTGGGTCAGTCATGGGACTGGTGCGAGTAAGCTCCAACCATTTATTTAACTTCCAAAATCTTTTCGAAAGGAATGAAAATCGTAAGATTGATCCACACATAAACACGGATGGTTTTTACCTTACGATAACCGAAAACATTTTGATATCAAAATCTGGTGATATTATAATAATGTATAATTCAAATAAATAGAATCTAGCGGAACGCTTGCATCTCACGCTCCATAAATAATATAAAATCAAAAACAGCAGGGCGCTTATTGGAGATTAGATTTCCAACATGACAAGGTATGGGACCACCTGCCGATAGTGTACCTCTAGAGGCGAATACACTGTGTTCAACAAGAACGTCTTGCAACCCGGCCCACACATGACCGACCACTCATTTCGCTTGAGTGTATCGAATGTATATCATCAACAGTTGGGATCAGCAACCGTTTCCCGAAAGGGACAACATCGATAGATTAAAGAAGCAATTGGAATTTCTCTATATAGGTGATTATACATCCTCATGGGAGCGACCCACAAAGCCATGCTGCCTGCCCGATTTTTGTCAATTCCTGGTTGTGAGGCTTGAGGTTTGAATTATCTTAGAACATCTGGCCACCATTCACTTTGAATGCCACACCGTCAGATCCATCGGAAATTACTAATTGATTCCCACAAAAATACTCAGATTGTTAGGCTAAAGAAGTTTCCCTTCTGTGCCACCAACTTCGTATGTTTGAAGGAATCAACGTACGTAATCCCTTTGGAAATACTCTGTCAGACACTCGTCCATACAATTTGTCCTGGGTCTGGACAAACCGAAGGTACCATTCTATTAATCCATCTTGGGCAATTTCTACCTAGGATTAACAGAACAGCCCTTGCATTTTACTCCGTCTTCAATTATCTTCAATATAAGTTGATTCATAACGCTTATACCAATACGGAGTGGTTTTCAGATATTAAATCTGATCTCGGTCTCTCCATACTGATAACGGAGGTATAAAATAAATCAAAACTTTGATAGTCGGTGATTTAACTATCAAGGAAACATCTATACAATTAATGGTCCTATTTCCAATTGGAAATTCTATCGATCAAGCATCAACCAACACTAGCCCCTTTTTAATTTAATTTCTTATTAAATTTGTCATTCCAAATTCTCATTTTTTAATTCCTCGTTGACCAGTTCATTTCATTTTCTATGCGTAGAAAATATCTCTTATTTTATTTGGGGAAAATATTTCAAATTACGCGATGTTATAAAACATCGTTATTATAACTCAAACCATTAATCATTTATTAACTAACCATATTACTAACCATGTTCACTATCGAAGCTTAACCATTCCTCGATCGATCATGAAGTCAATCAAGTTGGGGTATAATTACCTCTCAGACCTTAATTGAACCACATTCTCAAATTTGAAATAGTCAAAACTCACAACTTCAAACAAACCCCTCTTACGTGACTCGCAGAATCAATCTAAGAATCCATTTCCTTTACGGAAAAACATTGATTATAACGGTAGCGCTATAATTGCTGTTTACAATTATTTGGTTTATAAAACATTACTTTTAACAACAACATTACATTTGCTGTCTAGAATTATAGAACACTTATTATAACAATAGTGTTAAGATCGCATTATAACGGCAGCGTTAAAATCGCTATTTAGAATCTACAAAACATTTATTATAAGAACAACGTTAAAATCGCTGTTTAGAATTTATAAAACATTTATTATAATAGCAGCCTTATAATCGTTGTTTAGAATTTATAAAACATTTGCTTTCAAACTGTTATTCATTTCAAATATGAATTTCATTCCTTAATAGGGAATCTAAACTCGTTTATTTAAATCAACTTGATTCTTATTTATAAGTATCATTGTTGCTCTACTTCTCATTATTGAGTATCTTTTTAAAACCATATCACATTCTGTTTCGTTTATAAACTCTGTTTATAGAACTATTACTCATCCGTTTATTTTAAACAATTCAAGTTTTCTTTTGAATGTGTTTATAAGCCATACATTTCGTAACTTTTGAAATTAACTTGATTTGATTCATATAATTCCCTTTTATGTATTATTGCAAAACATAGCATTAACCTTTTAACGTATCCAAATTGAATTATAGTTCATGTTAAATAAAATTTACATATCCTTTCAGGAAATAAATCATTTGTATAAAATTTGACATAGCCGAATTCCTATTTATAAATCCATTGGATTTATCTCAATTTATTTTATATCCCAAACTTGGAATAAAACCCATCGTTTCCCTTTGAAACCGATTTATTATTTCTCTTCTTATTCAAATTTCCATTTGAATTCTCTTTTTCTCAACTTAAATCTTTTTTTACAACTACCGCGTTAAAATTCCATTTCAAATATTGGTGTCAACACCGATTTATACTTTGCATATATACATTCAACTTGAATTTATATTTTCATATTATCCAATGATACATATTTTACTTTATTTATAACATTATTTATAAATCTAACTACTTTATATATTTATTAAACAAGTTTCTATTTTATATCCATTTGAAATCAAATTTCTATTTTGGAAATAATTCCCTTTTAAAATTTCAAAGTCTTAAAATATCTTACGGTATTTAAATACCAAAATTTATCGGGCTAGTGTAATTCAACCATAACAAAATCCATAAATGGTCATATATCACAATAAATAAAATAGTAAATAAAATGTTGAGGAATCCAGTTGGATTCCTCCAACCTGTTTCCCTGCATCCACAGATGTTAATAACATCAATAATATTATTTCACATCAATATGAAATATTAGAACTAATAATCGATCAACGATGTAATCATATCAACCAATTTTATCAACTATTCAACCAAGCAACCATCGCACAGTATAAAATTATTATAAATAAATTAAAACTCGTTTATATAAAAATATAAATGAAGCAAAGTAGTGAGTTTACTCACCGTTTATTTTTGATTGTCGGTTCCAGTCGGTTCATACAATTTCATGCGAGTGTCTGAAATTATATAAAGATTCCAGTAGCTCCACACCCTTTCGAACCAAATCCTACGTGTAGTGCTTGTGAATATAGTTCCCATCCCGTTGGTTTTGTTGAATTCTGTTTCCGAATGGAAGAGTTATATGAATTATAATTTACTTGAATTAATTTGAATATAGTTTTTTTTTCTTAATGACATATCATATTAATTAAATACCTTCGGTTACGTAATAACCCGTTACTAATCTCTTCCTCATTGCGATTACTGCTTCTTCATGGTTCGAACTTCCTTTAGCATGTCACCAAAAATTTAACATTACACTAGTCTCTGAGGATTTCACCAGTATGAACCCGCTCCTTCCATATTGAACCCAATAACATGCCAACAGTTCTCAAGCCCAAATAAAGAATCACAGACTAAGCTTTAAAATAACACAGTAGCAGTCCCCTTCCTTGTATTACTCCATCTTGCCACTATCATGAAGAACAAATGCACACCTGGTCTGTAACCAAACACGCCCCCTCACGATCCATTAATCACCAGTCAATCCTTTCGATTAAACTAAAAAATCACGATGCCACTAAATCACGTTAATTCCTATTTCTAGAAAGCCCTACCCATCTTTACTCCACCACTTTTTAATTCATAACCAACAATCACCACAAAGTCCAAACTGCTGAACAGTCTCAACCAAGAATCACAATAATCATAGCATGTTTTTTCCCCAGGTCAAAGAAGTAACGTTATTTCATCCCCTCCATCGCAATACAGTACTCCCACCTCCAGTTTAACACTACTACCATCAGGATCAAACAATCACACCTCAATAATCAACACTAGCCTCCATCCATTGACTGCCGTGCTCCCCTTCTCTGCTGAATTCACGAATCCACTCACCCTTCACACTTCTTCCCAATACTAAGAACGCAACCCACTGTTCATTACTTCATGAGATCTATCCCATACGCAAACTTAACAACAGACTTCACACATATATTTTCCACTTTAAATTCTTTCTTTTCTTCCCATCCAAATATGTAAACTCGAATGCCCCTTACCCATCACGAAACCCTGCTATACTGTGAAAAGGTGCGACTTTTTCAGTGGCGGAGACCGCCCAAAAGCCATTAGCAGGTGCAGACGCCTACCAGAAACCAAACGCTGACCTTAGTCCTCTCTATCACCATCAAAGATCCGCCTCGCACCTCCATTTATAGTACACCATTTGAAACAGTACCCAGAAAATGGACAGAGTTGCACTATTTTGATCTCTTATTGAAATAAGGATTTCAGCGAATCAACAGCGAGTAATTTGGCTAAGCACTTGAATGATTTGGCCTTGATCTTCCAATGAGTTGAGATTCGATTTTTTATTTAAGGTTGCGAATGAACTGAAGAAAAGAATAGTTGAAATAGGAACAGAATGAGATTTTTGGGTATTAGGGATTTGGGTGTCAAAGAATGGGTAAGCACCGGTTAATTTATAGGAAAAGAAAATAATTTTATATTATAACGAAACTTCGCGGTGAAGTATCAAATAAAACTAACCAAAGTTGACTTTGTTTACTGATAAAAAGCTAATCTTGGTAAAACAAAAAAAAAGTATTCTGGACCCAATGGGATAAGTTTCGTCAAAATCCGAGGTCATTTGAAAAAAAAATCCTTTATAAAACAGAAATAAGCACGCGTTTAAATTTCCCATGATCACTAGATAAACCCGATCAACTTAAAACTTTGAAATCCTACAATAATTTGTTGATACGAACCCAACGACACTAGTTTCGCCGCATTCTGAGACTGTTTGCCCGGTAGGCTATTTTACACGTACCGCAATGCCATTTTTAACACTAAATTATCCAATCCCCAAAAATAACAAACTATATACCTATCCTGACTCTAATCAACAATACAAACTCAAAGGAATTAGTTTCGTGGCTTAATTCGATCATCTTCTCAAGTTACACTCAAATATCCATTTATTAAATTTAATTTACGCATTATGGAACATAACTGGGCGTTTACGGCTACCGTGGTCACATACGACATCGGTTTGCCACGCATTTTACTACCGTTCAATAATTTAACGTTACGGTCCTAATGAAACTGATTTCGTCGAAAACAGTTTCCGCTTGCAAAACGGCTATTTTAAAGGCCTATATTTTAATAACAATTTCCATAGCGATTATTTCAAATTTTGTTTTGGCCATAACTTACCATTTATAATACGAAATCTGAATTTTTTTTCTTTCATATGAAAATTATCGTCAATACGGTTCCAACGTTTCTCATTTCACAGAAATCCGACTTATATCGGATCCTGTATTCTCAGTTGAAGTTCAAAACCAAATATTACGAACTGTTGCGCCATTTCGAACTCGTTTTATAATTACATTATAAATTATACATTCAAACTTCATTTTATAAATAAATTCCTATATATAGTTCAAATTAAATATTTAAAACAAATTTAAATATTCAGAATTCAACGGTTGAAAAATCCGGGTCATTACAATTTGAATTCGATTAATTCGAATTTATTTAAATAGAAGTTAAATTGAATATGAAAATAAATTGGGTGTAATATATATAAGTTATTATAAATAGAAATTTCCAAAATAAGATTTTGGTTTTAAATAGATTTCGAAATAGACTTGTTTAAGTATAAAACAACGAGATTTATAAAATGGTGTTTATAAATATAATGAATTAATTATCAAGAGATAATTTGAATATTTAAATTCAAATATGAATTTAAAAATAGAATTCGAAATCATTCGAAAGGGAACAGCTGTTTTTATTCCGCAATTCGGAATATCAAAGGGATGGAGTTTCAAATAGAAATTTGAAAAGGGAACTTGTTTAAATATATGAAACAAGGAAGTTGAATTTATAAATAGTGTTATAAATTTGGTGAAAAAAATTATCATTTGGATAATCTAAACCATTTAAATTTAAATAGGAATTTAAAAGTAAGTTGGGAAGTGTTTTGAAACAAAACGATTGATTATATTTCGGAATTCAGAATATAAGCTGAATTGAGAAGAATTCAACGGGTTTATAATTGAAATTCTATTATATTGAATTTTATAAATAATTTATTTATAAAAGGAATTGGAATTAAATATAGAAGATCGAAGTATAAATAAATTTATTACCGAGTAAGGAAAAATCGACAATTATAGATAATTGAAAATATTAAGTTTAATTGGGAAAATTAGTTTAATATATATTAAAATACATTAGAATAGAGTTGGAATTTATATATAAACGAAGTTTAAAATGTTTATATATTAAATATAATTAAAACGAACACGTCGTAGCGCGGTAGCTCGTGAATTGGTGTTTCGAACTTCAATTGAGTATATAGAACTCAATTTAAGTTGGAATCTTTGAAACAAGAATTGTTGGGATCGGTTTGATAATAGTTTTCTAATGGAAGAGAAAGATCTGAGTTTCGTCGATTAGATTTTGAGTTATGTCAAAATCAAATTTTCAGAAAAACAGCGCCAGAACCATTACAAAACCATAACGATTTATTTAAATAAATAAAAGGGTTTTAAAGAAATAAAATCTGAATTACCATTAGAAAAATCCAAACTGGAGATATAAAATAAATATGAACTCCAGTGAAGTAAGTAAAATGATTTTTGAGACAAAAATCAGATTTTTAGTTATTGAATAAAACTAACTAATTTGAATAATAATTAGTTAATCAAAATTCGATATGAAAATGGACTTTGAATAAGTAAAGGAGATTCGAGAATTTTTATTCGAAATCGAATACGGAACTTGAGTCGAAATGGAATTAAATTTATTCATAAGCAAGATAAAATGATAATTGAAAATGATATGTTCAAATATAGAGTGGAATAGGCAAAAGAGCTAATAAAAAGATTAATTAGCGATTTGAGTTAAAAATGACCGGATTGAGTTGAAATAAACTAGAAATGGACACATATGTGTTAGACAGGTATGGAACGAAGTATATGAAGTGTATGAAGTTTATAGATTTCATGTGCCCGACAATAAGGTACATGTTTAAATTCCGTATGAGGTTTTATGCGCCGAATCGGCAAACCACTTGGCTTTTTTAATTTTCTTTTTGAATGGAAAGGGCCTAGAGAGGAGAGTTGAGGTTTGAACTATCAACCGGTACAAAGGAGGTTATGGAAAAAATTTCCGAAAATTTAAGGAGTTAGAATATTTTTAAGATAATTTGATAATTAGAAATCTATATATCAATATATATAGAATCCGGTAAGGAAATGAACTTAAAAATAGTATATTAAACAAAAGGAAAATCTATGATTAAATTTGGTAAAAATCGAAATAGAAGCGTATACGTGTTTTTAAAAATGAATAATGGTTTTTATAATGTTGATTATTCGAGGTAAGTGGTCTTGTCCGTTCTGAAGTTAAGGATATTTTCAGTCAAGGTCTGAGAGGTAGTCATACCCCAACTTGATTGATTTCATTTTTAACCGACAAGTAGCAAGATCCATTCTCGAAGAGGAATGTTTGAATAAGAGTTAGTTGAATGCAGTATTTTGGGTTGTTGTAACGATGTTTTACATAACATTTGTTTTAACCTAATAAGTGGAAATTTTGGAAATATAATAGTAAATATTTCCTAAGTCTAAAAATGAATGGTCGTGAATGAAATAAGTAATTGGAATATTTTCCAATTATTAATAGAAGATATTTTCTAAGTATAGAAAATAAAAGAAGACGAGATATGGAAATGTTTTCCAAATTGCGAAAAAGGCCAAGATGATGGTTGCAAATATTTGTTTAACAAATATTGATAGGGAAATGAAGAAGTGAATTAATTAATGAAATATTAATTAACAGGCCTAGTGATTGATTGATGTTATGGATGAATGTTTGTTTGTTTTTCTTCGATAGTTAAATAATCGACTATCGAAGGATTTGCCAATATCATTGTCAATATGGAGAGACCGGTTGGATTATTAACCGTGAACCACTCCGTATTGGCAGTAGCATTGCGAATCAGATTTTATGAAGATAATCGAAGATGGAGTAAAGTGCAAGGACTTTTTCTATTAATAGAAATGGTGCCTTCGGTTTCGTTCAATCCCAGAACGAACGTAAATGGACGAATGTCTGACAGAGTATTTCCATTGATCACATATGTTGGTCTGTATAAATATATGTGGTGGCGGAGAATTTATTCTCTTAGCATAATATCTAGAATATATTTGTGCAAATCAATTAGTGATTAACGGATCTGACAATGTGGCATTCAAAGTGATTGTGCAATCAATGAATGATAAGTAATCGTAGCCTCAGGCCTCAACAACCGGGAAATGACAAAAATCGGGCAGCCAGCATGGCTATGTGGGTCGCTCCCATTACAGTGTATAATCACCTATCTAAAGAAATTCCTTTTACTTCTTTAATCTATCGATGATGTCCCTTTTCGGGAAATGGTTGCTAATCCCAACCGTAGGTGATATACATTCGATACACTCAAGCGAAATGAGTGGTCGGTCATGTGTGGGTCGGGTTGCAAGATGTTCTTGTTGAACCCAGTGTATTCCTCTCTAGAGATACACAATCGGAAGGTGCTTCCATACCTTGTCATAGTCGGAATCCAGTCTCCAATAAGCGCCCCGCGGTTTTTGGTTTTATATTATATATGGAGCGTGAGATGCAAGCGTTCCGCTAGATTGTTATTTATTTGATTTAGACACTATTATAATATCACTGGATTTTCGTATTGTAGTGTTTTGGGTTATAGTAAGGTAATAACCGTCCATGTTTATGTGTGGGCTGGTCTTACTATTATCCTTTCTTTCGAAAGGATTTTTAAAGTTAAACAAGTGGTTGGAGTTTACTCACACCAGTCCCATGGCTAACCCAGAGTTTATTTTGTTTGTTTTCCCTAAACTCTTGAGTGCCCAAATTTGTACGGGCAGTCAAGCAGTCGGGATTTTTCAAATTCACTTGGAAGGGCTGGAAGCAGGAGGCTTCACCAGTTAGCTATAGACTATCATATTTCCGCTGTGTACTATGTTGTATCTGGAAACAGGTGTTTATAACTGTTCCAGGAATAACTGTTGTGCTCTGATAATGGTATGCATATACAGTTACTGATTGTATTTCAAAAGTTATGTTATTAAATATATTTTATTCGTTCCGCTGTGAGATTTGTGTTCTTCATTTTCTTCTATTCAAATATTTCTTTCTTTTTATTTCTCATCCTCTAACTTCTTTCTAATAATGATTCGTATTTCTATGCAATTTGGGTTTGACGTGTGGTGTTATTAGTCAACTCAGATAGTACGGGTTTGTGGGCCATTACAGTTGGTATCAGAGCGAGGTTGAGCAAATACCTAGGCTTTGGTGGGATTGTGCTCATTTGAGATAGGGTCGGTAGAACCCTAGAATGAGTTGAGCGTGTGTGTATATATATATATATATATGAGAGCGCGTATTTGTTAATTGATATAAAAATTATTTTATATTGTGTTGGCTAGTCTGTTGAGTGGATTATGAATTCTGATCGAATCGTGGGATGCCACGAAGTCAATAGGAATTTCTAAACACTTGCACAGAGAAATTTGACACAATATTGTTTTAAAATGGTAAATGAAATAATTTTACCCACAATTCTATTTTTGATAGGAAAAGAATAATTTTCTGAAATTATTCTAATATATGGATGTGTTGGATGTTAGTATTATAACCAAATTAGATTACAAAAATTGGAATGGTTATATATAACCAAAATAGAATTTGTATATGAATTAAATATACAAATGAGACGAACTAAAATTGAATTCAAACCAGAATTTAGAATTTAAAATCCTGGGAGATTTGGAATATTTTTTTTTTTGAAGTATATTAAAATTATATAGCTTTGTTTTCGATGGATTTTTGAATAAAAATCATTTTGAATGGATTTTGAAAGTGTTAAAGCACTGAACTCCCTTCAGTGGCTGGAAAATATTTCTGATGATGACTACAGCATCGTCGGTATTCTTTTTCGAGTTTCTAAGTGATGGATTGCTATCTTAGGAAAGTTTTGATGGAAGTTTGTTTGAAAGAAAACAAATTGGTTTGAAAAAATCAACTGTTTGAATTTGAGATGGAAATAAATATATGTATATATTTATAGATTATTTCAAGAAGGGATTTGAAATGAAAACCCTGGGATTTGGATTCTGGAATTGAAATTTAACTTAAGCTAGTTAAATGAATCGAAGTAAATAAATTGACTAAAATCAATTTGAATGAATTTGAATACGAATTGGATATGAAGGTATTGATTGTAAATCATTCAGATTAAATGAATGTGAGCGTATATGATGTGCGTTATAATTGGAAACCAAATGTTTTGGTAAGACTTAGGTTGTGAAATATTAATTAAAAGAAGACGAGATCAAATCACCATTAAAAACTAATTTCTTTATTCCTAAGTATACTTCGTGCGTAAGGTTTCTTTGTCTATAAACCACTCCTCAATTTCAACACTACCGTTCTTTTATAAAAACTGAAATTCCCCCTTTCTCTTGTATCTCAACCAATTCGAAGAACTCAGAAAAAGAAAAAGAATTTCCTCTTTGAAATAATTGAAAACAAATCAGAGCCGCTATTAATTCGATTCTCAAACAAATCGAGTTCGGTTCTTTTGAAATCGAATTCTGGAGCTCGCAACAGTAGAAGCATCTAGGGTTTATTGCGAGGTTGAGTTGAATTCGTCGTAGTGGATCAACGTGAAGTGGGGGTTCGCGATTCATCTGGTAGCCGCGTAATTCTTTGTCTGACTATACGAGGTGATCGATGGACGTGGATTACGGATCGTAGCTGGTAGGATATGCGGAGGACCTTCGACGGTTTAATGGTGGAAAACGACATCGGATCTGTGAGCGCAATTTCAGTGAAGGGATTGAGGAAAAATGGTTTTGCATGGTGGTAGTGGGAAGTTCAGCGTTGGATGGATTGGGGAAAATCGGTGTTGGTTGATGTCGATGTTTGCTACAGAGGTTTGTGGGTTCTCTTCTTCATCCAAAGGAAGGGTGAGCATCGAGTTAGTGGGAATTTGTGCTGAAGAATGGTACAGGACGTTCATGTCGAAATCCTGGGATGCTTTGTCTATGGAACGGGGACTGGAAGTGGACTGAGGGTGTGAGGGAAGTTTGTCTTTTAAAAGGGAGTTTGTGTGGTCATGACACTTTGAAGCTAGGGGTCGGCTACAGGCTGGTATTGAGCAGAATTTGAGAAAAAGAATGTGAAGTTGTCTCGGTTGATGATTGAATGGGACATGGAAGCAACTTTGTTGATGGGTAGTAATGCCGCCTTGGCCTTATTATTACTGGAGCTAAAAGTTGTGTAAAGAGAAAGGATGAGGGATTAGAGTTTAAAAGTGAATTTTTGGTAAACCTCTTAATTTAGTAATTTAAAATTTTAATTTTAATTTAGATTGTTTGACTGCTTATAAAATAAAATCCTAATTCAGACAAATCAGATTCGAACGATGTCAAATTCTTTGGGCTCATATCCTTGATATCTTCGCAATGGGATTCGTTTCAGAATTTTTAAGGTCATCCGAAATCGGAATGGATCGAACATGAAATTTGGTGAGTAAATCTCACTCAATTTAATTATTTAGAATTATTTTTAGTTATTTAAAAATAATTGATGGTTGTTTGGTTGCATATAATATTATTTTGCTGTTAAAAATATATTAGTTATGTAGGATCTGTGTTTGTAGCTATTATATATATTGGTGATTGGTTGGATTCCCGCAGTACCATTAGCGGATGCCCGCAGTATCATTAGCGGATGACCTTATACGCTCTGTGCTATGATAGTGGATAACCTTATATACCGCGATACCCTGCCTCGAAGCAGGATGGGTATTATTTTTGTTGATTAACGTCCGTGGATGCAGGAAAACAGGTTGGAGGGATCCAACTGGATTCCTAAAAAATATTATTGTTGGTTTGTTTCACATATATATTATCATATATGATGTGTTAGAAAACCTGTGATTGATAATTGAGTGTTTTGAGTGTGTTTAAAACTCACTAGGGCCGAAAGATATACAAAAATATCGTGAAAAGGATATTTGAGATTTAAAAGGGGAAATCTATTTTTAAAAACAGAATTTAAATTTTAAATGTGCTATAAAAATATTAACTTGTTTTGAATATAAAACAAGTATTGGAATTTATAAGCGTTGTTTATAAATGAATAATGCAGGATTAGAAATGAATTTATAAACGTTGTGTATAAATCAGTAATGCAGGATTTGAAATGAATTTATAAACGTTGCTTATAAATCGATAATGCGGGATTTGAAATGAATTTATAAACGTGTTTATAAATTAATAATGCAGAGAAGTGAAATGAATTTAAAAACAGTGTTTATAAATAAAGTGGAAAAATTATCTTTGGCTAATTTGAATATTTAAATTCAAATGTGAATTTAAAAATAGAAATGGGGAAATCGTTTTGAAGAAATAAACGATGGAATTTATTCTGATGTTCAGAATATAAATTGAACTAAAATAAATCCGTAAGGATTTATGATTTGAATTCGATTAATTCGAATTTATTTAAATAGAAGTTAAATTGAATATGAAAATAAATTGGGTGTTATATATATAAGTTATTATAAATACAAATTTCCAAAATATGATTTTGGTTTTAAATAGATTTCGAAATAGACTTGTTTAAGTATAAAACAAGGAAATGTATAAAATGGTGTTAATAAATATAATGAATAATTATCAAGAGATTGAATATTTAAATTCAAATATGAATTTAAAAATAGAATTTGAAATCATTCGAAAGGGAACAACTGTTTTCATTCCGCAATTCGGAATATCAAAGGGATGGAGTTTCAAATAGGAATTTTGGAAAGGGAACTTGTTTAAATATATGAAACAAGGAAGTTAAATTTATAAATAGTGTTATAAATTTGATGAAATAAATTATCATTTGGATAATTTAAACCATTTAAATTTAAATAGGAATTTAAAAGTAAGTTGGGAAGTGTTTTGAAACAAAACGATTGATTATATTTCGGAATTCGGAATATAAGATGAATTGAGAAGAATTCAACGGGTTTATAATTGAAATTCGATTATATCGAATTTTATAAATAATTTATTTTTAAAAGAAATTGGAATTAAATATAGAAGATCGAAGTATAAATAAATTTATTGCCGAGTAAGGAAAAATTGACAATTATAGATAATTGAAAATATTAAGTTTAATTAGGAAAATTAGTTTAATATATTTTAAAATACATTAGAATAGAGTTGGAATTTATATATAAACGAAGTTTAAAACGTTTATATACTAAATATAATTAAAACGAAATCGTCGCGGCGCTTTAGTTCGTGAATTGGCGTTTCGAACTTCAATTGAGTATATAGAACTCAATTTAAGTCGGGATTCGTTGAAACAAGAATCGTCGAGACCGGTTTGATAATAGTTTTCTAATGGAAGATAAAGATCTGAATTTCATCGAATAGATTTTGAGTTATGAAAAAATAAAATTTTCAGAAAAACTGCGCCAGAACCATAATAAAACCATAACGGTTTATTTAAATAAATAAAAGGGTTTTAACAAAATAAAATCTGAATTGCCATTAGAAAAATCCAGACTAGAGATATAAAATAAATATGAACTCCAGTGAAGTAAGTGAAATGATTTTTGAGACAAAAAACAGATTTTTAGTTGTTGAGTAAAACTAACTAATTTGAATAATAATTAGTTAATCAAAATTCGATATGAAAATGGACTTTGAATAAGTAAAGGAGATTCGAGAATTTTTATTCGAAATCGAAAACGGAACTTGAGTCGAAATGGAATTAAATTAATTCATAAGCAAGATAAAATGATAATTGAAAATGATATGTTCAAATATAGAGTGGAATGGACAAAAGAGCTAATAAAAAGATTAATTAGAGAGTTGAGTTAAAAATGACCGGATTGAGTTGAAATAAATTAGAAATGGACACATATGTGTTAGACAGGTATGGAATGAAGTATATAAAGTATATGAAGTTTATAGATTTCGTTTGCCTGACAATAAGGTACATGTTTAAATTCCATATGAGGTTTTATGTGCCGAAGCGGCAAGCCACTTGGCTTTTTTGATTTTCTTTTTGAATGGAAAGGGCCTAGAGAGGCGAGTTGAGGTTTGAACTATCGACTGGTACAAAGGAGGTTATGGCGAAATTTTTCGGAAGTTTAAGGAGTTAGAATATTTTTAAGATAATTAGAAGTCTATATATCAATATATAAAGAATCCGGTAAGGAAATGAACTAAAATAGTATATTAAACAAAAAGAAAAATCTATAATTAAATTTGGTAAAAATAGAAAGAGAAGCATATACGTGTTTTTAAAAATGAATAATGGTTTTTGTGATGTTGATTATTCGCGGTAAGTGGTCTCGTCCGTTTTGAAGTTAAGGATGTTTTCAGTCAATGACTGAGAGGTAGTTATACCCCAACTTGATTGATTTCATTTTTAGCAGACAAGTAGCAAGATCCAGTCTCGAAGAGGAATGTTTGAATAAGAGTTAGTTGAATGCAGTATTTTGGGTTGTTGTAACGATGTTTTACATAACATTTGTTTTAACCCAATAAGTGGAAATTTTGGAAATATAATAGTAAATATTTCCTAAGTCTAAAAATGAATGGTCGTGAAAGAAATAAGTAATTGGAATAATTTCCAATTATTAATGGAAGTTATTTTCTAAGTATAGAAAATAACAGAAGATGAGATATGGAAATGTTTTCCAAATAGCGAAAAAGGCCAAGATGATGGTTGCAAATATTTGTTTAATAAATATTGATAGGGAAATGAAGAAGTGAATTAATTAATGAAATATTAATTGATAGGCCCAGTGATTGATTTATTTTATAGATGAATGTTTGTTTGTTTTTCTTCGATAGTTAAATAACCAACTATCGAAGGATTTGCCAGCATTGTTGTCAATATGGAGAGACCGATTGGATTATTATCCGTGAACCACTCCGTATTGGCAGTAGCGTTGCGAATCATATTTTATGAAGATAACCGAAGATGGAGTAAAGTGCAAGTACTTTTTCTATTAATAGAAATGGTGCCTTCGGTTTCGTTCAATCCCAGAACGAACGTAAATGGACGAATGTATGATAGAGTATTTCCAATGATCGCATATGTTGGTCTGTATAAATATATATATAGTGACGTAGAATTTATTCTCTTAGCATAATATCCAGAATATATTTGTGAAATCAATTAGTGATTAACGGATCTAACAATGTGGCATTCAAAGTGATTGTGCTATCAATGAATGATAAGTAATCGTAGCCTCAGGCCTCAACAACCGGGAAATGACAAAAATCGGGCAGCCATCATGGCTATGTGGATCGCTCCTATTAGAGTGTATAATCACCAATCTAGAGAAATTCCTTTTACTTCTTTAATCTATCAATGTTGTCCCTTTTCGGGAAACGGTTGTTGATCCCAACCGTTGGTGATATACATTCGATACACTCAAGCGAAATGAGTGGTCAGTCATGTGTGGGCCGGGTTGCAAGATGTTCTTGTTGAACCCAGTGTATTCCTCTCTAGAGATACACAATCGGAAGGTCGTTCCATACCTTGTCATAGTCGGAATCCAATCTCCAATAAGCGCTCTGCGGTTTTTGATTTTATATTATATATGGAGCGTGAGATGCAAGCGTTCTGCTAGATTGTTATTTATTTGATTTAGACACTATTATAATATCACGGGATTTTCATATCATAGTGTTTTGGGTTATAGTAAGGTAAAAACCCTCCGTGTTTATGTGTGGGCTGGTCTTACTATTATCCTTTCTTTCAAAAGGATTTCGAAAGTTAAACAAATGGTTGGAGTTTACTCACACCAGTCCCATGGTTGACCCAGAGTTTATTTTGTTTGTTTTACCTAAACTCTTGGGTGCCCAAATTTGTACGGGAAGTCAAGTAGTTGGGATTTTTCATATTCACTTGGAAGGACTGGAAGCAGAAGGCTTTACCAGTTAGCTATAGACTATCATATTTCCGCTGTGTACTATGTTGTATCCAGAAACAGGTGTTTATAACTATTCCAGGAATAACTGTTGTGCTCTTATAATGCTATGTATATACAGCTACTGATTTGTATTTCAAAAGTTATGTTATTAAATATATTTTATTCGTTCCACTGTGAGATTTGTGTTCTTCGTTTTCTTCTATTCTAATATTTCTTTCTTTCTATTTCTCATCCTCTGACTTCTTTCTAATAATGATTTGTATTTCTGTGCAATTTGGGTTGGACGTGTGTTGTTATTAATCAACTCAGATAGTACAGATTTGCGGGCCATTACAACAATCAAGCGAAATGAGTAGTCGGTCATGTGTGGCAGGGTTGCAAGATGTTCTTGTTGAATCCAGTGTATTCCTCTCTAGATATACACTATCAAAAGGTGGTTCCACACCTTATTATAATCGGAATCCAATCTCTAATAAGCGCCCATGGTTTTGATTGTATACTATGTATGTAGAACGTGAGATGCAAGCGTTCTGGTATATTGTTATTTATTTAATTTAGACACTATTATAATATCAGAATAAGATATGATTTCAAAATGTTTTGCTTTATCATAAGGTAAGAACCATTCGTGTTTATGTGTGGACTAATCTTACGATTATCCTTTTCTTTCGAAAAGAAATGTTTTTTTACTTTAAAATCAAGTTGGTTGTTGCTTATAAAATTAGTGGGTTTATCACTTCAGTTCACCAGACTGATTCGATGTTTGAAATGCTCGGGCTCGACCGAGTTTTGGTTCAGGTTTAAAGATACGAAATTCAAAAGACGGATTAGAGGAGTTCAGATATATTAGTATTTATTCCGTTGTGTATTGTATATGATGACACATTGTTATAATTGTTTAGGTGTGTTGACTGTAAGTTGTACTCTAATGATTGTAAGTTTTATTTCAACCTCTTAATAAAGGTTTTTTTCTATATTATATTTTATTTCGCTGCGATGTGAGACTCTATGATGTGTTGGTAAGTTAGTTCTTCTTCTTTTTCTATTCTAGTATTTCTTTTCTCACCTTCTAATTTCTTTCTATTAACTATCTGGAGTTTTCGATACTTGGGTTTTGGCAAGTAACACGGGTTTATGTATTATTGTCGAAATTCGGGCATCGAATTCCCTGAATTGTTACAGTGGTATTAGAGCGTAAGGTTAGTAATAACCTTGGCTCTGTGACGTAACTCGATAGAGATGGGGTTAGTAATACCCTAGAATGATTTTGAGTATATATATTTGAAAGCGAGTATTTGTAGATTTCATAAAATGTTTTATATTGTGTTATTTGGTTGGTACGATTTTGCACTAGAAACTGACACGATATTGTTCTGTAAAGAGGGAAAATGAAATAATTTTTGTCAAAATTATATTTTTGTATAGAAAAGCAATAATTATATCGAAGTATTGAGATATTGATTTGTTTGATTGATTTGAATAGAATTCAAATTAGATTTAAAATTTGGAATGGTTTAATATAAACAGAAGATTTCTAATATTAGTAAATGAGATTGAATGGTTCAGAATATAACTTGGAGCCAAGTTAAATAAAAACATAATGGATGATTTTTGAAACAAAATCAGAATTTGTGCTGTGAAATGGATGTAAACTAGTTTTGAAAATCGATTGGCTAATTGAATATGGAGTTCGAACTTAACTTGGTTAAGTGGATATAGTTAAATATAATAAATTAAGGATCTAGAAATTGAATGAACAATAACGGAAATCAATCGGATATCGATCGATTGATATTTACGTAAGTTAAATCCAAGTTAATATTGAAGGTAAATTCAATTGGTTTGGTTAAGTTGGTTGTGAATTGGTTGTAAATTGTTTGTTTATTGTCTGTTAGATTGGTTGAATATGAATTCATTAAACAATTTAATATAAGAGTTGAATAAATTGGTTTTCGACTTATTATCTATTTTTGAAAAGATAATGGGCTTTGCAACATTTTCCTACCTTAGTGGCTTCAGGGAGGAAATTCTTTTAAGTGGGAAGGAATGTAACATCCCGTATTTTTGGTAGTCACATATTTAATTTAATATATTATTTTAAATATTCATTTGGGATTTATAATATATAATTCATTTATATAACGAAGTTTGAATGTATAATTTATACACGATTATAAATCTAGCTCGTAACGTCGCGGTAGTTCATAATTTACGATTTAAAATTCAATTGAATATACAAGATTCGATATAAGTCATAATTCTGTTAAACAAGAATCGTCCGGATCAATTTGGTTATAATTTTCTAATGAGAGAGAAAAATGGACATTTCACATTATTGGTTGTGAGTTATGTCCAATTCAAATTTTCGAATAGTCGCTATGGAATTCGTGAATAAACGATAACGTTTATTAAATAAAATATTAAGGAATTTTTATATAATCTGAATATCACTTAACCTAAAATTTTTAATGTTAAGTTTAAGATATATATTGGTTTATTATGAAGTTGTATGAGATTTCCATTCGAGAGATACAATAATAATAATTTATTATTAAATTGTTTTGAATTTAATTATATTTTATCGATATTATATAAGCCTTAAAAATAACCATTTTTCAAACAATCTCAGCTTCCGATGAAACAAATTTTATTGGAATACGTATATCTAATTATGCTAGATTACCAGTTTGGAGCCAATTGGAGTTATATGTGTGTGTAATTTAAAGGTGAACCGATAAATAAATTGGAATTAAAATCATGTCGTTGTGCAAACGATGTCGGTTTTCAACAAAACGAATTTCATTGGAATCGGAACGTCAAGACGTAGCGGTTTGTCCACTTTCATTGCTGTTGGAGTTTGTGTGTGGCAGTACGAATATAACAGTTAACGGTTATAAGCGGTAGAGTTTTAATACCGTACAAAAATATAAAATAAAATCTTACTTAATTCCTAAGTAAAAGAACATTCCTACCCGATATACGCAGAACCATTTGCTACCTACCAATTGTGCAGCTACCTAAACTATTAAGCCTACCATCTGAAAACCTATTTCACGCTCCAACAACCTTCTAGATTTAGCCTACCCAATATAAACCTATCTACACGTATAATCTATTGAAATAAAAACTCATGCAGGCTACCTATTTCTTCCTATAACCTATGTGTTCAAATTGAACAGACTTATCAGGGGAAAAAATCAGACGACCTACCCTAGCTTGCTGAATTCAGTGCTAAGGATCTCTGCCTATATATATATATATATATATATATATATATATATATATATATATATATGCATGAAAACCCTTCCTTTAGCAACACTATATGGCAGCTCCATGGCAACAAAGTATTTCGAAACTGAAGTACTTTTCCAGGAAAAATCTTAATTTTTATCTCATTAAACTTGCCTAGATTTCCTCTTCTCGTTCATATACACATTTGGTGAAACTCGATATATATATATATATATATATATGATTCGAACTGGGAAAAGGAAGCAATGTGCATTTTCGAAGAAGGTAAGGCGGTAGGGTTCGAATAATATTGCGTGAAGTCTGGAAGCTGGAGATATGGGTTTTCAGGTCGAGGTGATGAGTACGGGTGGTGCAGTGTTTTGATATGGGGAGTGGCGGACTGGTTGACGTTGGCAAAAAGGTGGTGGGATGTGTACTGGGTGTTGTTCGAAAACCATGGGGAATTAAGGCAAGAACATGACAGCATGGGAAAGCTATTGTATCATCAAATGGGGAAGTTTGAAACTGTAAGCAAAAGGTTTCGAAAATTTAGTGGGGAAGGATAAAATGCGTGGGAAGAGACACAAAAGTATAGGGTAGGGAAGTTTTGCATGGGAAATAGCAGGCGTCGGAAAAAAATACGAAGAAGAATTGTAGAAAGTGGGGAAGAAAAGCATGAAGGGGGAGGAGGGAGTACTACAGAGAAGTAAGTAGGAAGAGGGCAGATAATTTAGTTGATGGGATCGATCGAAATGGGTAAGGCCCGCATGAAGTTTAATTAAGTTTTGTTTTAATTTAATTATATATACAAACTTTAAAACGTAATATCATACGCATACGTGAACAGTTTGACACACCGTTGGACACGTTGGAATCGTATCAAAAAGCACAACATTATGGAAATGGTTTGGAGCAATTTGGAGCTCATTAGGATTTATGGCAAAATAAAACCGTTGATTAGAATATCAGAAATAAATCGTTATTAAACGATTAAATAACCAAGGTGAGTACAACTCATTCGGTTTTATCCCACTTATATTTTATATAAGTCGGGTTTAAAATTTGTGCGCTATGTTTGTTTACAATTGGTTGTTTGCTGAATATAATTATATATGTTGACCTTACCAATTAAATTCAATATTCGTCTAATTTAAATTGAATCCAGTCGTTATTTTATACGATCATAACCGATCAAGGTGACTTAACTTGTTGGTCACGTTTATTATAATATAAACGTATAAAATTAATAGTTAGGTGCTTAGATTACTGTTGTTGTTTGATTATTGAAATTATATTTGAATAGTGAATTGAATGTAATTGAGGCAACCTATTTGGATGCAGGGAGAAAACAGGTTGGAGGGATCCAACTGGTTCCTTAAATATATTAAATGTTTTTTGTTTTCATATTATAATTATATGAACTGTTCTCACTGGATAATTGATTGATTTTTGGTTTAATTGGAAGTTCAACATTTGTTTTGTTTTAACCAATGGGCAGTATTGGTAGAGTAATTGGCAACATATGGCCTATAAATCAATCATTTTGTAAATATTTATTCAGAGTCAAGTGAATCGACAGAAACGAAGTTATAAAATTTATTTTATATCCGAAGATAGATTTCAAAACCTATAATGTTGAATAAATTTTATGAAAAAAATTATTATATATTATTTCAGTTTATAAGAAAATATTAAATGATTTTGTAAAGTAAATACAGATGTTGATAATATTTTATAAGCGAATGAGCAGAAATTAACCTAATGGTCAAGAGTTGGACTAATTGTTTCTAAGAAACAATTAAACGGGATTATTTAAATTAATCATATTATTAATTAATTTAAAGGAAGAGCTAATTGGAATTGGTTAAAGAAATAATCGTGCTTGAGTTGACTAAGTCAATCGTTTAACTGTGATTGATTATTTGATTAATTTGTTTTGATTAATCTAATGAAATAGTTTAACGAATATCTGTTTAAATTTTAATAAGATTTTAAAAAAGTAATTTACTATTTATTTTAGAAATAAGAACTTAATTATTTCTATAATAGGTAATGATGAAGTAAATTATTATTTTAATTAATAATAATTTAAGTAATTACCATTTAAATGGAATTCATTATGTAAGTAATCGAGTTGGAACAAAGTTTAGTCTGATTGTGAAAGAAGAGTAAGAACGAATTTCATTGTAAAACCCGAGTTTTATGAACAAAGCTATAAAAGAGATTTTTAAGCGAATGTGATAGCTTAAATTTAATGCTTACTTAATATTTGAATTTAGTAAAAAAAATCCAGATAAAATGGGTTGTATATTAGACCTGATTTTATGAATAAGGTTTATAAAACAGGCGAGAAGTTAAACGTTAAGTTCAAATTAACGTTACTTAATAATGAAATTAAGTAAAATAAATGGAATTGAAACTAGATTTTCAAAGGAGAAAATGGTTGAATGGATTAGAAGTGGTAAAATATGGGTTGATAAGGAGTTAAGATAATTAGAACCTAACTGAAGATTGGATGAGTTGAGTGATTTTCTGAATGTTAATCTGATGTTGGATTCGGTATTCGAGGTTGATACTTAGGACGTTACTCGCTTACCAGTTTAAGGTCAGGGAATAATGAATGTTGAAGTAACGGGAATATAAAGAATTTGAGGGTATAAAATAATATTTCCAAAGTAACAAAATAAAAAGATATTTTTGAAAATATAACGTATTGTCGAGATGTAAGGAATTAACGAGACGAGTTTGGATAAGTTTATTCAAAGGGGAGTGTTAGTTATTATTTCCGAGAAATGAAACGAAAAAGATTTCGTAACGATGTTTTTACATGAAATTTGTTGAAACCAAAGTTGGAAATATATATATATAATTTAATTCTAAAGTGCTTAAATGATTTTGAAATACTCTTATATTAAAATAAGAAGTGGAAAGCTATATTCGTAATATTGCAAGATTTAGGAGTTATAAATTAACCTTCGTTAATTATTTTTAATTAAAAATGACAAGTGATATTGAGTATTGAATCAGTAAACTCGTTTTATTTTCATGGTTGAATGATTGTTTATTTGATAGATAAATAACCAACTATCAAATCAGATCTGTACGATTGTTGGTACAAAAAGACCAAGATCGAATTTATATTCAAAAACCATTCCGAACCAGCAAATACAAAATTGTGGAAAATGCAGATTGAATATGATGCAGTGAAGTCCGTGGATCTTCATACGAAAAAAAACAACTTATCGAATTTTTATGGCATGCATCTAGAGTTATTTGATTTATGATTTTGACGTGACTGAAACCTACGGATTTGCAAGGACTACTCGCTACTGATCTATAGGGTGATTCCTAGGATGTGATAGGAGGGTGCCTTCGGTTTGTCCAGTCCCAGGACAACTTGTTCGAATGAATGTCTAACAAAGTATTTCCAAAGGATTGCGTTCATTGATTTCTACAAATATACTTCGGCTGGTGGTAGAGGAATTCGTTCTTACTGCTTAAACACCCAGAGTATTTTTGTAGACGTCATAGTGATTTGATGGATCTGACGATGTGGCATTCAAAGTAAATAATGGCCAGATGTTCTAAAAGGTAATTTTAATCTCAAGCCTCTTTAACCTGGAAATGACAAAAATCAGGCAGGCAGCATGATTAAGTGGGTCGTTCCCAATTGGGGTATATTATCACCTATCTAAAGAAAATCCATTTCCTTCTTTATTCTATCGATGTTGTCCCTTTCGGGAAACGATTGTTGATCCCAACCGTTGGTGATATACATTCGATACACTCAAGCAAAATGAGTGGTCGGTCATGTGTGGCCAGGTTGCAAGATGTTCTTGTTAAATCCAATGTATTCCCCTCTAGAGATACACTATCGGAAGGCGGTTCCATACCTTGCCATAGTCGGAATCCAATCTCTATTAAACGCCCGTGGTTTTGATTGTATACTATGTATGTAGAACGTGAGATGCAAGTGTTCTGCTATATTGTTATTTATTTGATTTAGACACTATTATAATATCTGAATAAGATATAATTTCAAAATGTTTTGGGTTATCATAGGTTAAAAACCGTTCATATTTATGTGTGGATTGGTCTTACGATTATCCTTTTCTTTCAAAAAGAAATATATTTTTTGACTTTAAAATCAAGTCGGTTGTTGCTTATAAACTTAGTGGGTTTCTCACTATGGTTCACCAGACTGATCCGATATTTGAAATGCTCGGGTTGGACCGAGTTTTACAGGTTCAGGTTTGGACAATGCGAACTTCAGAAGACAGATTGGAGGAGTTCAGACGTATTAGTATTTATTCCGTTGTGTATTGTATATGATGACAAATTGTTATAATTGTCCAATGTGTTGATTGTAAGTTGTACTTTGATGATTGTAAGTTTTATTTCAAGCTCTCAATAAAGATTTATTTCTATATTATATATTATTCCGCTGCGATGTGAGACTCCGTGTTGTGTTGGTTAGTTGGCTCTTATTTTTCTTCTATTCTAGTATTTCTTTCTTTTTTATCACACCCTTTAATTTCTTTTTATTAACTATTTGGTGTTTTTGATACGGGTTTTGGCAAGTAATATGGGTTTATGTATTATTGTCAAAATTTGGGTATATATTTCCCCGGGTCATTACACCTCGGCTCGCGTTCGAACTGCTCGACCCAAGCCGATTCGTGATTTTCGACTCGGGGCGCTCCATCATGAAGTTGTGCTATCTCTGGTGCTCTGGAGTCCATTCGAAATGGAGAAGGTGTAGGCCGAGCTAGACCTGAGTTTCTTGTGAATCTCGTGTTTGCATCAATCCCATCCGGAGCAGTGTGAGTTGAGGTAGCATGTTGTATATCATTAGAAGGAGTGTAACAACCCTGAATTTTGGGGTAAATTCAAAAATTTATTTTAACTAATATTAATGGGTTTTTAATATTTAAAATAATTTATTAATAATAGTAATGATTAAAAATTGATTTAAATCGAAGTTAGAATGAATAATTTAATTTTAATTATAAAAAGAGTTAGAAATAGCGCGGTAGTTTGAAAAGTCAAACTTGAACTTTGATTGACCGTACAGGATGCAAAATTTAACGGATTTTAGTGAAACCAAAAATATTGTAATCTATTTAAAAATATCTTTCTAACGAATCCGAAAAATTAAAATTTCATAGCGGGAATCAAAAGTTATGCCCAAATTAAAATTTAGAAAGGTCGCTATGAAATTTACAAAGGTCAAAATTGCTACTCTTTGCATACGAAGGAATTTGGACTCGAAACCACTTCCATTGAGTTCAGAATGATGTTTCTGCATTTAAAAAGTATAAACACTTATATATTTCGAGTTTCGGAAATTATTGGTATAACAATTTATTTTTAATATTAAATATATACACCTTGATAATTGAAATTTTGCAACCGGTCTCCAAATTTAACAAAATTAATTTTTATGGGTTCGTATCGAAAAAAAGCTAAAAATGATTTTTCGGTAATTTTTAGAATTAATATATAATTATAATTGATTTTTCAGTGTAAACGGACAAAAAAATTCATTAAAAATTCATACGGACTCGAAAATTTACGAAACCAGTTTCTATAGGTTCGTATTGATTAGGATTAGCTGTGATCCAAATTCCATCGAATTTGGAATCAGTATGTGGTCGTACGGTTTTAAAAAACTGCAAAACGGATGTTAATAATTACACTAAAGCTATAATTAAAATGGGCTAAATTATATATGGGCTGAATTAAAGTAACCCCTATATATAATATCTCATAGACCAGCCATAACCTAATTCTGAAAATCTAAACATAACCTAGCCTTCATCTTCTTCATCTTCATTTCCATGGCCTCCTCCTTAGAAAAAAAGCTTCTTTGCACAAAAATCCCCAAATTTTCAAAATCTCAGAAACTAGCCTTGTGACATCTCGATCAATTTGCCAAATTACCACAAAATTACTGATCAAATTCATTTTTCGAAATTCATAAAATCCTAGGCTAGAAATTCGTTTGAAGCTGTTTCAATTTTCTAAATATCAAAAATCCCCAAGTTTTCAAAATCTCAGAAACTAGCCTTGTGACGTCTCGATCAATTTGCCAAATTACCACAAAATTACTGATCAAATTCATTTTTTGAAATTCAAAATATTCTGGGCTAGAAATCCGTTTGAAGCTGTTCGACGTCGCCTCAGTTTCTAAACGATGGAAGGTAACGCTTTAATAATGTAATAAAAAGTTAATTAATTTAATTAATTTTGTAATTAAGTTATTTAAAGGATTAAATAGCGATATCTTTTTTTTATATAAGGTCAGAATTTGATGAAACGAAATGCGTTGGAATCCGCTTGACGAGAAGCTTCGCATAGACACTAATTTTGCCCAAAACCGACCATTTGGAACAGATTAAAGCGTAAACGGAGCATCTTAGAAATTCCGCAAATTTCAGATCTGACGAATACAAAGGTGAGGGTTCAGATTTACAAAAATCAATTTTAAATTAATTATTCTCCTCGCTTATAGATGCATGATATTTATATTATTGTTTCTAATCCGTGATGTGAGTATTCTGATCTAATCAATCAACTTTAATCTAGTTATTTTGTTTGCTTATAAATCATGTTGTGTATGTTATTGGTTCTGATCTGTGATGTTGCGATGGATTATTGATTTTTTTGAGAGTTATATGGTTATTATAGTCATTTATTTATTTAGATCTGCAATTGTATATACAATAGAAAGGCATGAAATATATATCGTATATAAAATGACACCTTGTATGAAATTAAAATTGAGAATTTGAAGATGTGAATAGATTCAAATTTACATTTTTATATGTAAATTAAGAAAGGAGTTTACATGCTAATAAAAAGATGAGATATTTTTACATTGAAAGTAAAAAGACGATATTTTTTACATTGAATGAAATTAAATTACAATTTTTTTTTACATGTAAATAAGAAGTAGGAATTTGACATGTATTATAAAATTTCATTTTTTTTTAGAAGTAGGAATTTGATATGTAATACAAATTACATTTTTACTTGTAATAAAGAAGAGAAATTTGCATTGTAATTAAAATTACATTTTTATTATGTAATTAAAGTTGAATTCACATTGTAAAGTAAAATTACATTTTCATATGTAATCAAGGAATGGAAATTTACATGGCAATTAAAATTACATCCTTTTTATGTAATTAAAGATTAACATTTCTGCATAATAATCAGAATTACATTTTTATTATGTGAATTAAGAATGAGGATTTGCATGGGATTTGCATAGTAATTAAAAATTACATTTTTAATGTAATTTAAAAAGTTAGAATTTTTCACTATAATGTTAATTATATTTACAATGTAATGAAATTTCATTTTTAATGAAATTAAAAGATTAGAATTTACCGTTGAAATGAAATTCATTTTCTTTTATGAAATTGTTAAAGTAAGATTTCACACCGAATGATAATTACATTTTTTTTTAGTGTAATTAAAAAGAGATCTTGTCATTATAATGAAATTACATTTTTAATGTAAGATATAAGAATGAAATTTTACGCTGTAAATTCATTTACATTTTTAAATGTAATGAAAAGAACATATGTAAAGGTTGAAATATTATTTTCATTTTTAAATGAATGGAGAGAAATGGAAATAAAGTTAGCGTCATTTAATTTTGAGAAAAATGGAAGTAAAGTTAGCGTCATTTAATTTTGAGAAATATGGAAGTAAAGTTAGCATCATCTAATTTTATGAAAAAAGAAAATAAAAACTAGAGTATTCATGAAAGGTGGAAGTAATTATATTTTAGTGCCGTTATAAAATATAGAAAATAAAATTATTTTTAGCATTTGTGTTGAATTTTGAAAATAGGTAGCATGCTAATTAATGTTAATTTATTATTATTTATGATAATTCAAATATGTTACACTGCCATATACAAGTTGCCTAACTTGTATATGTTGATTGGGCTGATATTTTCACACATTGCCCAAGTGCACAAATAATATATTATTATTTGGATTTTGTTTGGATGTCATTTGAATGTTGTGTGAATGTTATCTGAATTTATTGGAATGTTAATTTGGTGATAAAGGAATGTCTATCATTATTTCACAGATGCGTTGTATGAATCCATTAATTAATGGTATTTGATTTAAGTCTCGTTCCAATGCAGAATTTTCTAAAGTTATCAAGAATGGTTAATGCAGTAATAAATAAATAATTAATATTGGAAGTTTGAAATTCACAAATTATACATTTTGAAAATATTATTATAATATTATTTTAAATATTATAAGAATAAATGTAGCAATAAATGACTAATCAATATTTCAAGTTCGAATTTCAAAATTATACATTTTGAAAATATTATTATGATATTATTTTAATATTATAGGAATATGGAAAGTTACAATTTATATTAAGATACTTGAAATCAAGATATTTAGAAATAAAGAATATCTTAATATTAAGATTCCTTAATGGAAAGGATAATTCGAAATAATATGTTTTGGAAAAATTAATTATAATTATAAATTATAATTGTGCTTGGACACGAGGTTAGGTTACATTTGTGGTGGAAGTCTGCCCGGACCCGACCGGCATATCCAGCAGCCACTAATGTTGAACCTAACGTGAGAGGTCCAAGTGCACAAATACGAAACGGGCCATGATACGAGGTTAAGCCCAACTAGTGGAATAAGTCTGCCCGGAACCGACCGACACATCCAGCATCCACAAGTCGTAGGCTTAATGTGAGAGGTCTAGCCCATTATAAAATACAAATGGACAAGAAAACGAGTTGGCTATTTAATCCGTTTTAAAAATAGCAACGCATTTTAAAAACCGAACGAATTTATCGATTTATTTTATCCATTTTATAATGAATATTAAAAGAGAAATTTCAAAATTAATATTTTGGAAAATAATATTATTATAAAAGGATAACCTATAGAATAATCAAATTTTAGATTATTGTTGGAATCGTCTTAGAAACGAATTTATAAACGTTTTAAAATACGTAAAAATAAGGAAAATATTTTTATTTAGATTTAAATGAGATTCTCAATTATTAAATATAATTGAAATAAAAAGGAAATTGATTATGGGTTGTTTGTGAACAATGTTTTGATGGACATTAGTTCTTGAAACTCAAATCAATAGTGAAATTTTGATTTGTTATTAATTAATCTTTTAATTATGATTAAATGAAATTTTCTAAAAGAAGAGATGCCTAATATTATATATTAAATTGGGAATTAATGAAACATGAAATGGGGTCTCTCGTGAACTATGTTTAAATAACATCAGTTCTTAAACCCGGATTAAAGATAAGATTATTCCAGAAAAGTGATTAGTCATTTAACAATGATTTTAGAATACTAAAACTTAATAAAGTTTTAAATAAATCTTTAATTAGATTGAAGGTGAATAAAGGAAGATTAAAGAATAAGTTGAAAGATTTATCTTCGATAAAATTTATGGGAACCTTTCCCTAATAATGTGAGTACTTTATAAAAAGGATATTCTGAATTGGAATGAGGCATTGATGTGGTTTATGTATAGCACCTAATTTTAAATCACGCGAGTTATTCGGAAAGACTGGGTTTAACCCATTCTGAATAATGGTACGACGTTCGAAGAATTAAAGACGGCGATTGAAGACCGACAATCTTCACATCGAATGGGTAATTAGTGTTGAGGCCCTTGATTGATTTGCTCCCAAGACGGGGCTATGATGGTAATTATCCGGACGTAGTGCTGATTTGTACAGATTTGGCTTTCGCTCAGACCCAGAGCATAAGCTTATAAATGGAATGTGTGTCTGACATTGTACTCCTTTATATTGTATTTATTGATTTTCTATCGAATGTATAAATGTTTAGGGGCGGAGAATTTATTCTCTTGCTTAACACCCTTTCATATATTTCGGCAAAGGATTGGTAGTGTGATATGGAGTGACGATGTGGCATGCTAAGATGCATATCATCAAGGCTTTGTTGAAAAGCAGGCCTTGTGGGATGATCAAAGCATAGCCTGTTTAGGCATAGCTTTGTGTATAGCGTGACTTCGTGAGCCTCACACACCGGCGGAGTCTAAAACGGAAGAAGGGAACGCAGGGAGAGCAGCATGTTTCTTTCTAGCTAGAAGTGGTGTTTGGGCTTTAACACGGCCCAGCATTTTACTTATGTTGATGATGGAATGAGGCGCCTCGGATGATAGGTCCTATAGGACCGGGAAACATGTGTTCAGGAATAACTAATCCGCAACTCGTATGGTGGACCGGCCCTGTAGCTTTCCAAGGGTTCACTGCGGGGGATCCTGAGACATTAGCTAGAGTGTCTCGAATCGGTAAGGAGCTCCTCCCTAGCCTTGACTCATGATGGAAACCCAATTTCCAATATGACCTCATGCGGTTTTAATTGTATTACTAGTATGGAAGCATAGTATTATGGTATCTATGTGTCCTAGGATTGATACATTTACTTTGAATTGTTTTTGAAACATATACACACTAATAATAATATCAAATTCCTTTTTATCGTATCAAGCATTTTTGACCATTATAAGGTAAAACCCTATCCTCCAGTTTGTGTTGCATTGTGTGATGGGACTTGGGTCTTATGATGGTTTCGTTTTTCTAAAAAGCATTGCGTTGTTTTAACGATTTACTTTAGTTTATGCACAGGCAATCCATTGGAGCAAACCCGTTCCGCGTTAGCGGCGTGGTCCTTGGATTTGCCTTATTACTATTAGTTAAATTAGTTAAGAATTCTCACACCAGTCCCATGACTGACTCGTTGTTTGTTCCCACCTTTAGAAACTCGGGTGCCCACTTTCCACACGGGCAGTCGAGTAGTTTTTCTACAGGTTCTTATCTCGAGCAAGATTCTTGATTGAAGCCTAAATCTGTGTCCAGAGCACAGTTGTCTTCCGCTGCCTTAGTTATTTTATTTCCGCTGCAATATATTAAAATATTGTAATTTATCTTCCGCTGTAATTTTATTCAATGTACTCTGATATTCTGTACTCTGATTTAACATTATTATGATGTTTATAAAAGTCTGTTGTTGTTGTTCTGATGTGTTGTAGCCCAAAGTAAGCGTATCCGGCGATTTCCCGCAAGGGCGATTTTCGGGTTGTTTCATTTTGGTATTAGAGCTCTGGTTAGCTCAAATCTTTGGGGCACAACACATTAGAACTGAACAAAAAACTCATCAGAGATTGGATTAGTAATATCCAATAAGAATACTCATTAGAGATAGGATCAGCAGTATCCTAAAATGAGAAAGCTCATTAGAGATGGGGTTAGTAATGCCCTAGAATGAGTTGAGAGTAACAAGCCTATAATATTCGTATTTGTAATTATAATCTATTTTAGAAAATATGATTTTTGAATATACAAAAGTTATACATTTTAAAAGTTAATCAACAAATTGATTGATGGTTGTGTAGTGTAATTATTAGTTCAACAAATAAAATTATAGAAACGAATTAAAGAATGAAAGATGAGATAGGATACTTAAACAACTTTAGCTTCGTTCCTTTTCGAGGACGAAAAGTTCTTAACTGGGGAAGACTGTAACAACCCTGAATTTTGGGGTAAATTCAAAAATTTATTTTTAACTAATTTTAATGAGTTTTTGATATTTAAAATAATTTATTTAGAATAGTAATGATTAAAAATTGATTTAAATCGAAGTTAGAATGAATAATTTAATTTTAATTATAGAAAGAGTTAGAAATAGCGCGGTAGTCTGAAAAGTCAAACTTGAACTTTGACTGACCGTACAGGATGCAAAATTTGATGGATTTTAGTGAAACCAAAAATATTGTAATCTATTTAAAAATATCTTTCTAACGAATCCGAAAAATTGAAATTTCATAGCGGGAATCAAAATTTATGCCCAAATTAAAATTTAGAAAGGTCGCTATGAAATTTACAAAGGTCAAAATTGCTACTCTTTGCATACGAAGTAATTTGGACTCGAAACCACTTCCATTGAGTTCAGAATGATGTTTCTGCATTTAAAAAGTATAAACACTTATATATTTCGAGTTTCGGAAATTATTGGTATAAAAATTTATTTTTAATATTAAATATATACGCCTAGAGAATTGAAATTTTGCAACCGATCTCCAAATTTAACAAAATTAATTTTGATGGGTTCGTATCGTGAAAACAAAGCTAAAAATGATTTTTCGGTAATTTTTAGAATTAATATATAATTATAATTGATTTTTCAGTGTAAACGGACAATTTTTGACTTTAAAAATTCATACGGACTCGAAAATTTACGAAACCAATTTCTATAGGTTCGTATTGATTAGGATTAGCTGTGATCTAAATTCCATCGAATTTGGAATCAGTATGTGGTCGTACCATTTTAAAAAAACTGCAAAACGGATGTTAATAATTACACTAAAGCTATAATTAAAATGGGCTAAATTACATATGGGCTGAATAAAAGTAACCCCTATATATAATATCTCATAGACCAGCCATAACCTAATTCTGAAAATCTAAACATAACCTAGCCTCCATCTTCTTCATCTTCATTTCCATGGCCTCCTCCTTAGAAAAAAAACTTCTTTGCACAAAAATCCCCAAATTTTCAAAATCTCAGAAACTAGCCTTGTGACGTCTCGATCAATTTGCCAAATTACGATAAAATTACCGATCAAATTCGTTTTTCAAAATTCATAAAATTCTGTGCTAGAAATTCGTTTGAAGCTGTTTCAATTTTCTAAATATCAAAAATCCCCAAATTTTCAAAATCTCAGAAACTAGCCTTGTGACGTCTCGATCAATTTGCCAAATTACCACAAAATTACTGATCAAATTCATTTTTCGATATTCATAAAATTCTGGGCTAGAAATCCGTTTGAAGCTGTTCGACGTCGCCTCAGTTTCTAAACGATGGAAGGTAACGCTTTAATAATGTAATAAAAAGTTAATTAATTTAATTAATTTTGTAATTAAGTTATTAAAGGATTAAATAGCGATGTCTTTTTTTTATATAAGGTCAGAATTTGATGAAACAAAATGCATTGGAATCCGCTTGACAAGAAGCTTCGCATAGACACTAATTTTGCCCAAAACCGCCCATTTGGAACAGATTAGAGCGTAAACGGAACATCTTAGAAATTCCGCAAATTTCAAATCTGACGAATACAAAGGTGAGAGTTCTGATTTACACAAATCAATTTTAAATTAATTATTCTCCTCGCTTATAGATGCATGATATTTATATTATTGTTTCTGATCCGTGATGTGAGTATTCTGATCTAATTAATCAACTTTAATCTAGTTATTTCGTTTGCTTATAAATCATGCTGTGTATGTTATTGGTTCTGATCTGTGATGTTGCGATGGATTATTGATTTGTTTGAGAGTTATATGGTTATTTTAGTCATTTATTTATTTAGATCTGCAATTGTATATACAATAGAAAGGCATGAAATTTATATCGTATATAAAATGACACCTTTATGCAATTAAAATTGAGAATTTGAAGATGTGAATAGATTCAAATTTACATTTTTATATGTAAATTAAGAAAGGAGTTTACATGCTAATAAAAAGATGAGATATTTTTACATTGAAAGTAAAAAGACGATATTTTTACATTGAATGAAATTAAATTACATTTTTTTTACATGTAAATAAGAAGTAGGAATTTGACATGTATTATAAAATTTCATTTTTTTTTTAGAAGTAGGAATTTGATATGTAATTAATTTTGGGTTCCATATCTAGCCAACCCCAACTTGTTTGGGATATATGGCTTTGTTGTTGTTGTTGTTGTTGTAGGAATTTGATATGTAATACAAATTACATTTTTACTTGTAATAAAGAAGAGAAATTTGCATTGTAATAAAAATTACATTTTTATTATGTAATTAAAGTTGAATTCACATTGTAAAGTAAAATTACATTTTTATATGTAATCAAGGAATGGAAATTTACATGGAAATTAAAATTACATCCTTTTTATGTAATTAAAGATCAACATTTTTGCATAATAATCAGAATTACATTTTTATTATGTGAATTAAGAATGAGGATTTGCATGGGATTTGCATAGTAATTAAAAATTACATTTTTAATGTAATTTAAAAAGTTAGAATTTTTCACTATAATGTTAATTATATTTACAATGTAATGAAATTTCATTTTTAAATGAAATTAAAAGATTAGAATTTACCGTTGAAATGAAATTCATTTTCTTTTATGAAATTGTTAAAGTAAGATTTCACACCAAATGATAATTACATTTTTTTTTAGTGTAATTAAAAAGAGATCTTGTCAATATAATGAAATTACATTTTTAATGTAAGATATAAGAATGAAATTTTACGCTGTAAATTCATTTACATTTTAAATGTAATGAAAAGAACATATGTAAAGGTTGAAATATTATTTTCATTTTTAAATGAATGAAGAGAAATGGAAGTAAAGTTAGCGTTATTTAATTTTTAGAAAAATGGAAGTGAAGTTAGCGTCATTTAATTTTGAGAAAAATGGAAGTAAAGTTAGCGTCATCTAATTTTATGAAAAATGAAAAAAAAACTAGAGTATTCATGAAAGGTGGAAGTAATTATATTTTAGTGCCGTTATAAAATATAGAAAATAAAATTATTTTTAGCATTTGTGTTGAATTTTGAAAATAGGTAGCATGCTAATTAATGTTAATTTATTATTAATTATGATAATTCAAATATGTTACACTGCCATATACAAGTTACCTGACTTGTATATGTTGATTGGGCTGATATTTTCACACATCGCCCAAGGGCACAAATAATATATTATTATTTGAATTTTGTTTGGATGTCATTTGAATGTCATTTGAATGTTGTGTGAATGTTATCTGAATGTTATTGGAATGTTAATTTGGTGATAAAGGAATGTCTATCATTATTTCACAGATGCGTTGTATGAATCCATTAATTAATGGTATTTGATTTGATTCTCATTCCAATGTAGAATTTTCTAAAGTTATCAAGAATGGTTAATGCAGTAATAAATAATTAATTTATATTAGAAGTTTGAAATTCACAAATTATACATTTTGAAAATATTATTATAATATTATTTTAAATATTATAAGAATAAATGTAGCAATAAATGAATAATCAATATTTCAAGTTCGAATTTCAAAATTATACATTTTGAAAATATTATTATGATATTATTTTAATATTATAGGAATATGGAAAGTTACAATTTATATTAAGATACTTGAAACCAAGATATTTAGAAATAAAGAATATCTTAAAATAAAGATTCCTTAATGGAAAGGATAATTCCAAATAATATGTTTTGGAAAAAATAATTATAATTGTGCTTGGACACGAGGGTAGGTTATATTTGTGGTGGAAGTCTGCCCGGACCCGACCGGCATATCCAGCAGCCACTAATGTTGAACCTAATGTGAGAGGTCCAAGTGCACAAATACGAAACGGGCCATGACACGAGGTTAAGCCCAACTGGTGGAATAAGTCTGCCCGGAACCGATCGGCACATCCAGCATCCACAAGTCGTAGGCCTAATGTGAGAGGTCTAGCCCATTATAAAATACAAATGGATAAGAAAATGAGTTAGGCTATTTAATCCGTTTTAAAAATAACAACGCATTTTAAAAACCCGAACGAATTTATCGATTTATTTTATCTATTTTATAATGAATATTAAAAGAGAAATTTCAAAATTAATATTTTGGAAAATAATATTATTATAAAAGGATAACCTATATAATAATCAAATTTTAGATTATAGTTGGAATCGTCTTGAAAACGAATTTATAAACGTTTTAAAATACGTAAAAATAAGGAAAATCTTTTTATTTTAATTTAAATGAGATTCTCAATTATTAAATATAATTGAAATAAAAAGGAAATTGATTATGGGTTGTTTGTGAACAATGTTTTGATGGACATTAGTTCTTGAAACTCAAATCAATAGTGAAATTTTGATTTGTTATTAATTAATCTTTTAATTAAGATTAAATGAAATTTTCTAAAAGAAGAGATGCCTAATATTATATATTAAATTGGGAATTAATGAAACATGAAATGGGGTCTCTCGTGAACTATGTTTAAATAACATCAGTTCTTAAACCCGGATTTAAGATAAGATTTTTCCAGAAAAGTGATTAGTCATTTAACAATGATTTTAGAAGACTAAAACTTAATAAAGTTTTAAATAAATCTTTAATTAGATTGAAGGTGAATAAAGGAAGATTAAAGAATAAGTTGAAAGATTTATCTTTGATAAAATTTATGGGAATCTTTCCCTAATAATGTGAATACTTTATAAAAAGGATATTCTGAATTGGAATGAGGCATTGATGTGGTTTATGTATAACACCTAATTTTAAATCACGCGAGTTATTCGAAAAGACCGGGTTCAACCCATTCTGAATAATGGTACGACGTTCGAAGAATTAAAGACGACGATTGAAGACCGACAATCTTCACATCGAATGGGTAATTAGTGTTGAGGCCCTTAATTGATTTGCTCCCAAGACGGGGCTAAGATGGTAGTTATCCGGATGTAGTGCTGATTTGTACGGATTTGGCTTTCGCTCAGACCCAGAGCATAAGCTTATAAATGGAATGTGTGTCTGACATTGTACTCCTTTATATTGTACTTATTGATTTTCTGTCGAATGTATGAATGTTTGGTGGCGGAGAATTTATTCTCTTGCTTAACACCCTTTCATATATTTCGGCAAAGGATTGGTAGTGTGATATGGAGTGACAATGTGGCATGCTAAGATGCATATGATCAAGGCTTTGTTGAAAAGCAAGCCTTGTGGGATGATCAAAGCATAGCCTGTTTAGGCGTAGCTTTGTGTATAGCGTGACTACGCGAGCCTCACACACCGGCGGAGTCTAAAACGAGAGAAGGGAACGCAGGGAGAGCAGCACGTTTCTTTCTAGCAAGAAGTGGTGTTTGGGCTTTAACACGGCCCGGCATTTTACTTATGTGGATGATGGAATGAGGCGCCTCGGATGATAGGTCCTATAGGACCGAGAAACGTGTGTTCAGGAATAACTAATCCGCAACTCGTATGGTGGACCGGCCCTGCAACTTTCCAAGGGTTCACTGTGGGGGATCCTGAGACATTAGCTAGAGTGTCTCGAATCGGTAAGGAGCTCCTCCCTAGCCTTGACTCATGATGGAAACCTAATTTCCAATACGACCTCATGCGGTTTTGATTATATTACTAGTATGGAAGCGTAGTATTATGGTATCTATGTGTCCTAGGATTGATACATTTACTTTGAAATGTTTTTGAAACATATACACACTAATAATAATATCAAATTCGTTTTTATCGTATCAAGCATTTTTGACCATTATAAGGTAAAACCCTGTCCTCCGGTTTGCGTTGCATTGTGTGATGGGACTTGGGTCTTATGATGGTTTCATTTTTCTAAAAAGCATTGCGTTGTTTTAACGATTTACTTTAGTTTATGCATAGGCAATCCATTGGAGCAAACCCGTTCCGCGTTAGCGACGTGGTCCTTAGATTTGCCTTATTACTATTAGTTAAATTAGTTAAGAATTCTCACACCAGTCCCATGACTGACCCGTTGTTTGTTCCCACCTTTAGAAACTCGGGTGCCCTCTTTCCACACGGGCAGTCGAGTAGTTTGTCTACAGGTTCTTATCTCGAGCAGGATTCTGGATTGAAGCCTAAAGCTGTGTCCAGAGCATAGTTGTCTTCCGCTGCCTTAGTTATTTTATTTCCACTGCAATGTATTAAAATATATAATTTATCTTCCGCTGTAATTTTATTCAATATTCTCTGATATTTTGTACTCTGATGTAACATTATTATGATGTTTATAAAAGTCTGCTGTTGTTGTTCTGATGTGTTGTAGCCCAAAGTAAGCGTATCCGGCGATTTCCCGCAAGGGAGATTTTCGGGTTGTTTCAAGGAGGATGATTGCCACCAGCTATGCTCCAATTGACATTGACATTGCCATCCATCTTGTCTGGTGTCTTGTCGAAGCGGTCCATTGAGCATCACCTACTTGAGCAAAATCTGTTGTTGTTTTGTATACCAATAATACTTGTTCCAGGGAGTAAACGGCTATTGCTCGGCCTTCCATCCATCCAAGTGAAAAAGTTGTTCATCATTTTCTCCTGCTTCCAAAGAAGTTCGTCTTGCTGTGTCATCTGGCTTCTCAATTCATCAAGAACACCGTCCATTTCCTCTTTAGTCAAGTATATTAAGGGATAACAACGAGAGGAAGCCACTAGGCTCCGCTCATTCCTAGCGCCTTCAGTGCCAACATCCTCGGCATGAGAGAAAGTTCCGTCTTTCTTTCGTTTAACCATTGATCCAAAATTCCAAATAATCTGCTTCCTTTCAAAATAGAAGTCGAAGTGGTAACGTGCCCCTTCATGGCATGCCAAAATGTTAGACCAAAAGTTGGCACTAACAATCCAAAGTGATAAATCCTATTACTGAATATGAAATGCTCTCACAAACACAAATCACAGAATGCAGAAATAGTAAATAACAGGGGACACACAATTATTTTATAGTGGTTCGGCAAGGTCCCTACCTACATCCACTTAATAGCTTCTTAAATCCTTAGAAGTTACAAGCATAAGCTTTACAATCCGTAAGAACTCATCATACACAACATCTTCATGTTACACAAAATCCTTGTATATTAACAGAAAGAGAAGATAAAGAGTAGTTTATACACTAAATCTTCGCATTGAATGATTGAAATCGACGTTGTGTTGTGTGCAAAGTCCTTGCATTTAATCAATGGAGGAAGCCGAGTTTTGTTTGTACCTAAAGAAATAAATATGGACACTAAATCTTTTGGTTAATTGGTAAAATGGATTATCAACCAATACATTACTAGATAGAATGCTCAGGTTCGGGATGCAATGCTGAAGGACTAATAGATGAAGTTCTGCTTAATATTAGTGGGTAGCAAACCTTGGACAATCAGCACCCATTAATAAGCTCTGCATGTGGTGATTTTAGAGTACTGAATTTTGAATTAAAAAAATTATGGTAATAACAAATAAGTTTGTTTGAAAAATCGGTTCACACAAATCTCAAACAATGAGTCTGTCAGTTTTCTTTAACCAAATTGTCAATTCTTTATGAATATAAGTGAAAAATAAAAATAGGGATTGACGGTTTTCTAGTTCAGAGACTTGGGACTGGGAACAGATGATCAAACTTTAATAGTTCCTGATGAATACTTGTTTGAAGCCGACCACCCCCCACTATATTAATTGCCAGTCGTCTGCCCTAAACCCAAAACCAGCCTATGCTCCCCAGAGCCACCCCTCCCAAAACCTCGCCTCGCCCCAATTAATATACTGCATGCAAGTCCTCATTCTCTGAGAAGTCGGATTTTGCTTCCTTCGAGCTACCAAACTCTGGGGCCCTCATTCTTGCTTGACTTCTCAGGCACGAAAAAATGACTACGACTAAGGAAGAGGACAACCCATGTTTCTGGATGGACTTCTGCCAAGGCAATCAAATCAGCCCCAGTGTATTATCATTAAAGAGAGTTTTTATTCCTTTTCTGCTCTCTTAGGGTTGATGGCAAATCCTGACAAAAATGAATTTCTCAGTGTTGGGGCTAAGCACAATGTTCCCCGTTAGTCGAGTAATCCTCTCTTTGTTATGGAATTTCTTCGTGTTAAGATTCACGTATAAAAAAAACATCTCTCCCGCAGCGAAACGTAGACGCATAGTTTGCTCCTCATAAGAATGAGGGAATGATAGATGTTAGAGATAGCACGAAGCCACATCTACAATAGTTTCTTTTAGTTAACTAGTTCCATGTCGTTCCACCCCAATTAATGCGCCTTATTTCTCATATCAGCTCGGCACATGATAAGAAAAACCGAATTCCTCTATTTGATGTCGATTCATCCACACTGCCATTCCTTGCAGAGGAAAGCGAATTGCCTGCTAGTTGGGAGCTGTAACATAAGTTACTGGATAGAAGAAAATAAAGCAAACCATGAATTAAATGCTAATCTCCAGACTTTAACCAAAGCACTTAACTTATGTCTAAATCACTTTGATATCACACCCACATCATGCACATAAAAAATGTTATGTAATGACGGTCGGAACAAAGCCTTCCATGCACACATATAAGCTGACACACAACTCCCATATAGCAAAAAGAATCCCTGCTATTACGTGCCTACCAACTCATGTTTGTATACAATTCCTTAAATATATTTCGTGATGTGGGACTAGTGTATCCAAACCATCATTCCTCCTTAAGTACGTGCGAGGAAATCCTAACAGTCTCCCCTTGACTTGCACCCTACGAGTATCTTTTGAGAGCACAGCCTTGCCTGCATGTCCCAGTCCGTAACCTTCGGCTCTGATATCACTATTATGTAATGACGGTCGGAACAAAGCTCTCCTTCCTTGCACGCATATAAGCTGACACACAACTCCCATATAACAAAAGGAATCCCTGCTATTGGGTGCCCACCAACTCATATTTGTACACAATTCCTTCAATATATTCTATGTTGTGGGACTATTGTATCCAAACCATCATTCCTCCTTAAGAACATGCGAGGCAATCCTAACAAAAAATAAACTAAATACGAATCTAGAAAGAAAAGATTCCAAACGCCTGGGTTAAATAAAGAACCCATTCAACGATGCACACAATGGTCCTGTATAAGGGTCAAAATAGCCTATATTCTTGCTTCTTATGATGACAACCAACTCGCTATCTTGATTTTCTTCATGATGTGATTACCTTGTTTAGTTTCCCTTCACAACTGGAGCGTCGTAGCTATAACAATAACAAAAAAAGGGCATCTCAATTAACAATGTGTGTTTTATAAGACTAGCAAATGGATTTTTTGTAACAGCCCGAATTTCCGTACTCTTTGAGTCAACTAATAATACAACACGTCCAACCCAAACTGCAGAGAAGTACGAATCATTATTAGAAAGAAATTAGAGCATGAGAAATAGAAAGAAAGAAATATTATAATAGAAGAAAACGAAGATCACAAACTCACAGCGGAACGAAGAAAATATAGCAGGTAACATAAACTTTGAAATACAATTCAGTAATTTTATATACATACCATCATCAGAGCACAATAGCTATTTCAAAAACAGTTATAAACACATGTTTCCAGATACAAATATGGTATACAGCGGAATATATGATAGTCTATAGCTGAGTAGTGAAGCCTCCTGCTCCAAACTCCTCTAAGTGAATCTGTAAAATCCCAGCTACTTGACTGCCCGTACAAATTTGGACACCCAAAAGTTTAGGGGAAACAACAAAATAAACTCTGGGTCAGTCATCGGACTGGTGTAAGTAAACTCCAACCATTGGTTTAACTTCTAAAATCCTTTTGAAAGAAATGATAATCGTAAGACCGATCCATACATAAACACGGATGGTTTTTACCTTACGATAACCAAAAATATTTTTGATATCAAATCCGGTGATATTATAATAATGTCTACATCAAATAAATAGAATCTAGCGGAACGCTTGCATCTCACGCTCCATATATAATATAAAATCAAAAACTACAGGGCGCTTATGGAGATTGGATTTCCAACATGACAAGCTATGGAACCACCTTCCCATAGTGTATCTCTAGAGGGGAATACACTGGGTTCAACAAGAACGTCTTGCAACCCGGCCCACACATGGCTGACCACTCATTTAACTTGAGTGTATCGAGCATATTATCACCAACGGTTGTGATCAGCAACCGTTACCGAAAGCATAAAACAGCGAATAGAATAAGAAGAAATTACATTTCTCTAGATTAGGTGATAATACCCCTAATGGAAATGACCCACTTGGTCATGTTGCCTGCCCGATTTCTGTCATTTTCCGGTTGATGAGGCTTGAGGTCACGATTATCTTTCAAGAACATCTTGCCACCATTTACTTTGAATGTCACATTGTCAGATCCGTCCAAACACGTTGCCCTGGGATTGGACAAACCGAAGGCACCATTCTACTAATCCATCTTAGGCAATTTCTACCTAGGATTAACTGAATAGCCCTTGCATTTTCCTTCGTCTTCAATTATCTTCGGCATAAGTTGATTCGTAATGCTTATGCCAATACCGAGTGGTTTTCACATAATAGATCTGCTCCCGGTCTCTCCGTATCGACAACGGAGGTATAAAGTAAATCAAAACTTTGATAGCCGGTGATTTAACTATCAAAGGATCATCCATTCAACCAACGACCTACCGATCAACCATCAAGCAATACTGGCCCCTTTTTATATAAATCCCTTATTTTTTAATCAATTCCAAATTCCTATTTTCCTATCTTTTCAAAGCTCGATTGTCTCTCTCGATTCCTGGAAAACATTTCCAATATCCTAATTTCTTTTTTCAAGAAAATATCTCTTATCCTAGTTAGAAAACATTTCTAAATATTCACTAATCCTTATTTTCTATATTCAGAAAATGTACCATATTAATATCGGAAAATATTTCCATATTCCCTTTCTTAATTCCTCGTTGACCAATTCATTTCAATTTCTATGACTAGAAAATATCTCTCATTTTATTTGGGGAAAAACATTTCAAAATCCTTTAAATTAACGCGATGTTATAAAACATCGTTACTATACTCAAACCATTAATCATTTATTAACTAACTGTATTGCTAACCAATCTTCACTATCGAACCTTAACCATTCCTCCATTAATCATGAAGTCAATCAAGTTGGGGTATAATTACCTCTCAAACCTTAATTGAACAACATTCTCAACTTTGAAATAGTCAAAGGTCACAATTCCTAACATAACATTGCTTACACGACTCTCAGATTCAACCTAAGAATACACTTCTTTTACGGAAAACATTGATTATAACGGTAGTGCTATAATCACTGTTTCCAAGTATTTGATTTATAAGACATTATAGCGGTAGCGTTAAGATCGCTGTTAGATTTACAAAACATTTATTATAACAGCAGCATTATAATCGTTGTTTAAATTTACAAAACATTTATTACAACGATAGCGTAAAATCGCTGTTTAGATTTACAAAACATTTATTATAACGACAGCATTACAATCGCTGTTTCCAAATATAATTTGTACTTATTAATTTCAATAAATAAACTAATAAGCAAATAATTAAATTTGATTCGAACGGAAAGTAAAAAAAACTATTTCCCTAAATTCAATATAATCGAATTCCAATAAATAACTCTCTCTCTCTCTCGAATAATCTATATTCGATTATATTCCGAACTTCGGAATAAATCTTATCATTTCAGGTTAACTCAATTTCCCTTATGATTATTTCCATTCGCAAAACATTTGCTTTCAATCGTTATTCATTTTCAATTATCAGTATCTTTACTTAATAGGAATCTAGACTTGTTTAATAATTCTAATTTAAAATAAATTTTAAACTATCTCAAAACGTAGAATTGTATTTCCACAGCTATAAATATTGAAATATTCACTTCTTAATATATTTCATTTTAAATTATAGTTTTATACTAAACAGAATTCAAATATCCTTCCTGAACTAATGATCTATAATAATATTCGACCTAATCAAAGTATGAAATCCCTTAGATTTATTTCAATTTGTTTTATATTCCGAACTTTGGAATATAATCCAGCGTTTCCTTTCGAAAACGAATTTCCATTTCCCTTATCATTCAAATTTCTATTTAAATTCACATTTCCAACCCAAATTTCTTTTATAGATGCTAAGTTCAAATCTCATTTCAGATATTGGTTTCAAAACTGATTTCAACTTTTTCGTATAAATTCAAATTTGAATTCATATTTCAATTTATTCAACGATAAATAATTCACTTATTTATAAACCCGTTTAAAATTAACTTCTTGTTTTAAATGAACAAGTTTTTACATTCGAATTTACACTTCAACTTTTGGAAAAATATATTTCTTTTTAATCACAAATTTCATTTTCTATATTCGAAAATATTTTACGGTATTTAAATACCAAAATTCTATGGCCAGTGATATTTAAACACAACAAGATCAGTCATAGTTAATATATCACACCATATGTCACAATCAATGCAAACACAATGATATAATGTTGAGGGATCCAGCTGGACCCCTCCAACCTGTTTCCCTGCATCCACAGATGTTAATCAACATCAATAATATTATTTTCACATTAATATGAAATATCATGGTGAACAAAATTATTAAATGATTAATGATATAACTAATTCAACCAATTTTATCAACCATTCATCCAAACAACCATCACACAGTATAAATTTACTATAAATAAATTTAAAACTCGTTTATATAATAATATAAACAAGGCAGAATTAGTGAGTTTACTCACCTTGGTTCGCAGTTGACCGTTCTGCTTTTGTTTCGTTTTAAAATAAAACAGACATCTGATTTTCCATAAAATTCCAATAACTCAGTTTCCAGCCACGCCGATGCCATAACGTAGATTTCATCATTTCGAATCCATCGGATTTGGTCGCATCCAATTCTGAAAATATACGCACAAGATATAATCCTTATAGAAAATACGATTTTAAATTTTAAATCACTAACCCTCCATTATGCAATTAATTTAACTTTAATTATTCTCTTTTATAATTAATAGACCCATACCATTTTATTTCTTCTTTTCCCAATCAACTGCTCCTTGTTTTGAAAATGCCAGTTCCCATTCTATATTTATTCTGAATTTTCCAATATCAACTCTCATGTTTCATGTATTGATTTTGTTACCAAGAATTTGGCACCATCTTGATAAAATCATGCACCATCACATTGCTTGACACAAAACTATCATTCCCTTAATCACGGTTTCATTTGCACACTTCAATTTAACCATTTTCTCCCTAAAAAATTATCCTTTTCCCTTACCATTCGCAATAGCTCCTTTTCCACAGTTCCACGCTGCCCAGAAAAACCACAATTAATGTTTGAAATAGTTATTTCAATTACCTATTAAACAATTTGAAAGAACTAAATAGTATTATTATATTTAATTAATCATTGCAAATCTTCATTACCGCATTAACCAAGTTCCAAAATCCATCTTCCTCGTATAGCATTTGCTTAAACCCCTCTGCCATTTCAATGAATTCTCGTCTATCCCCATCTGTACTTCATAAGGCAGTAGAAAATAGAAACTGTCTTCACAACCTTCTCCATGCTCTCCCGAAGAACATATGTCATTTCCATTTATCTTCTTGACTACCAAACCACAAATCAACTGACTCGCCCCTTTCGTTAACTATACAACAGCTTCTTTCACCAGATCATCACGGTACCCATTTTTCTCAACCTCCCAGTTTTCCGTAAATCCAAAATTAAGACTTGCCAAAACCATGTCCTCCCTTCTACTACCACACGACTTCACCAGTCCATCTTCAACAATGGCTTAATATTGAAATCCCTCCTACTCCTTATCTCCTCAGTTAACAGCTGCTTCACCAAAGAAATATGCTCCTTCTTAATATTGAAATCCCTTTAAACCTCCTTTAATAATGTTTTAATCCCACTAATCTTCCCTCATCAAACAAGTAGCTAGCATTCTTCTTCCAGATAAGAAAAATCCTAATATCATTTACTCCCAGTAACACAAAATCCATGTCTTCCTCGTTCAAACTTTCGAACCCAACATGCCACTTTCAAATAGTTCCTGCCGCCTCCTCCGTAGATCGGAGTCCTCACCTGAACTAACATTTGCCGCTTCACTGTCCGACCTCCTGAAGCAATTCGCCTCCATCGAACACCCCCGCCGTCGCCTTAAATTCTGGTACCCACTCACTCAAAGCTCACGCAGTAAGTGAACTCGCAATAAGATTTCGCACGAACCCAATCCTAAGGCGTATAAAATCCTAAAGCCCACAAAACAGTGGACTCAACCAGTCGGAATTTGCTTACTTCTATTGAGATTTGGATTTATAATTTTTCTGTTGATTTTCAGTGGACTTTTGAAAAGAACGGTTTGGGTTTCTCCTGAGAGGAACGAAAGGAGAACGACACAAATTAATTTGCCTGTTGTGTTGTAACGGATAAGATAAAATTATAAATAATAAATATGAAGTAAGGAGTGTCGCTTTCTATTCGTACATTATAGGTAGTGTATTTTTCAACATAGGATGTGCGTGCCTTAACAGCTAGGTCTAAAAGTTTCAAAGAAGGCTGCCATCCATTTATTTGATGGGATCCATACATGTGCGCCATTTAAATTCCTTGGCTTTGAAGCTTTCTTTTTATTTTTATAACAAATATGTTTGCCTTTCTATGACTTGTACAGAAGCCTTAGGTCAGCTGAAATGGATTGGATTTTTAGATAGTGGTCGTGTTTCTATTAAATGATCTAGCCGAAATTTTCAACTTATAACTCAGTTGTAACTATGAAATCCCGAACAATTGTATCTTAGATAGACGCGCTAAGATTTCAAAATCAATACACAAAGATTTTTAAAGATTGAGTTTTTGATGATTTTCTATTTATTTAAAAGCAATCTTATTTTACTATTATTTAATGTGCAATTTACATTCAATGTTTTTTTCTAATTAAATAAATTCCCTATAAAAATTGAATTATATCTCCAAAACGTCATTTAAACAATTTAAATGTTTGAAAATAAATGGCTAAAAATCTGGGACATTACATTCCATCCTCCTTAAAAGAATTTCGTCCTCGAAATTGCTAAGCAGTAAAAATGCTATAACTCTAACTCCTCATTACCTACTTAGTAGAAATCTTATGTTCCATATCTTCGTAATCCAGTTCTTATTCGACCCTTCGAATTCTCAGAACAATACTCGACCATTCATAATTCTTTCCAAGTGATCTGTCCACCATTTTTGGACAATCCATCATCACTTTATTGTCTTCAATCCATATGCTTTTCTGCATATCCACACCCATTCCAATTGATTTTAAATCCATTTATCAATTTCATTATTCCACTTGAAATTTTAGTAACCAATTATGGTTTTCTTGTTTCAATTACAACTAACAACTCGATTTTAAATTATCAAAAAAAATCTTGAAAATTTTCTAACTCTTTAAAATTTCGAAAAATTTCGCCAACATCTCCTTTGCACGGCTCAATCGATACAACCACAACTTGCCTTTCTAGGCCTTCTCCAATCCAAAAGAAAATCAAAAACCAAGCGGGTTGCCACATAGGCTCATAAAACCATCAAACCCAAGTAAACATGTACTTTTTGTTAGGCATAATTCTATCTCTTGTATTTGCTTCCATTCAATATCTGCTCAGCATACATATGTCCATTTCCAGTTGGTTTCAAATCAATCCAACTTCCAGTTTATAACTCTCTAATCAATTTCTGATTAGTTCACATACATTCTATCAATTCAAATCTGATTTCTATTTAAGTCTACTTGAACCCAAATTTATCACAATTCAATTTCAATTAACAACATCTAATATATATTCAATTTGCTTATTCATAAGTCGAATTCATATTAGTGATTCGAATCTCAACATTTCTCTTTATTTAATTTCATTTTGAATTATTTTTAATCCAATCCAATTTTCTTTAAGTTAAATTTCAATTCATTTGATACATTTTTACCATTTCAATCTATTCAACTTATACAAGTTAAATTTTAATTCCAGAATTCAAATTCCTGGGTTTTAATTGAAATTAGTTTAAATCATATATATTTATACACATATATTAATAATCAACTCAATTCAAAACATTTGAATTTCTAAAAAAAACTTTAGTTTTCTCAACAATTTCCATTAATAAACCTATTATGGTAGCAATCCATCACTTAGAAACTCGAATATGAATACCGATAATGTTGCGATCCATTATCAGAATTATTTTCTTGCCACTGAGGTGATTTCAATGCTTAATTACTTTCCATTTAAAATCGTTCTTATCCAAAAATTCTTCAAAGTAATGTTATCTTACCTTTAAAATACTTCAGAAAATATTTTCTAAACATGTGGGATTTAAATTCCAAAATATGGTTTGAATTCAATTCTAGTTCATCTTATTTATGTATATTTTCCATCTACAAGTTATATTTGGTTATATATAACCATTTCAATCAATTTTTTTCTTTTTATAATCTCATTTGATTGTAATAACAATCAAACACATTCATATAATGATTCAGAAATGATTCCCTTTTATATCAAAATTATTTTTGGGCAAAAATTATTTCATTTACCCATTCTAAACAATACTGCATCGAATTGCTTTGTTCGAGACTTTAGAAACACCTATCGATACAGTTGTACATCCTGTAATGACTAAAATTCATAAACCACTCAACAAACAAGCCAACACAATATAAAACAATTTTATATCAAATCTACAAATACGCGCTCATATATATTAATATATATACACTCAAACTAAATCTAGGGTACTACTAACCCCATCTCTATTGAGTTATGCCACAGAGCCAAGGTTATCACTCAACCTTCAGCTCTGATACCAAGTGTAACACTCCGAATTTCCGTACTCATTGAGTCGACTAATAATACCACACGTCCAACCCAAATTGCATAGAAATACGAATCATTATTAGAAAGAAGTTAGAGGATGAGAAATAGAAAGAAAGAAATATTAGAATAGAAGAAAATGAAGATCACAAACTCACAGCGGAACGAAGAAAATATAGTAGGTAACATAAACTTTGAAATACAATTCAGTAACTTTATATGCATACCATCATCAGAACATAACAGCTATTTCTGGAATAGTTATAAACACCTGTTTCCAAATACAAACATGGTATACAACGGAATATATGATAGTATATAGTTGACTGGTGAAGCCTCCTGCTCCAAACTCCTCCAAGTGAATCTGTAAAATCCTGGCAACTTGACTGCCCGTACAAATTTGGATACCCAAGAGTTTAGGGGAAACAACAAATAAACTCTGGGTCAGTCATGGGACTGGTGTGAGTAAACTCCAACCATTGGTTTAACTTTTAAAATCCTTTCGAAAGAAATGATAATCATAAGACTGATCCACACATAAACACGGATGGTTTTTACCTTATGATAACCAAAAATATTTTTGACATCAAATCTGGTGATATTATAATAATGTCTACATCAAATAAATAGAATCTAGCGGAACGCTTGCATCTCACGCTCCATATATAATATAAAATCGAAAACCGCAGGGTGCTTATTGGAGATTGGATTTCCAACATGACACGGTATGGAACCACCTTCCGATAGTGTATCCCTAGAGGGGAATACACTGGGTTCAACAAGAACGTCTTGCAACCCGTCCCACACATGGCTGACCACTCATTTAACTTGAGTGTATCGAGCATATTATCACCAACGGTTGTGATCAGCAACCGTTACCGAAAGCATACAGCAGCGAATAGAATAAGAAGCAAATGACATTTCTCTAGATTATGTGATAATACCCCTAATGGGAATGACCCACTTGGCCATGCTGCCTGCCCGATTTCTGTCATTTCCCAGTTGATGAGGCTTGAGGTCACGATTATCTTTCAAGAACATCTTGCCACCATTTACTTTGAATGTCACTTTGTCAGATCCGTCCAAACACGTTGTCCTGGGACTGGACAAACCGAAGGCACCATTATACTAATCCATCTTGGGCAATTTCTACCTAGGATTAACTGAATAGCCCTTGCATTTTCCTTCGTCTTCAATTATCTTTGACATAAATTGATTCGTAACGCTTATACCAATACGGAGTGGTTTTCAGATAATAAATCTGCTCCCGGTCTCTCCGTATCAACAGCGGAGGTATAAAGTAAATCAAAACTTTGATAGCCGGTGATTTAACTATCAAAGGACCATCCATTCAACCAACGACCCTATTGAAATTCTACCGATCAACCATCAAGCAATACTGGCACCTTTTTATATAAATTCCTTATTTTTTAATTAATTCCTATTTTCCTATCTTTTCAAAGCTCGATTGTCTCTCTCGATTCTTGGAAAACATTTCCAATATCCTAATTTCTTTATTCGAGAAAATATCTCTTATCCCAGTTAGAAAACATTTCTAAATATTCACTAATCCTTATTTTCTATATTCAAAAAATATACCTTATTAATATCAGAAAATATTTCCATATTCCCTTTCTTAATTCCTCGTTGACCAATTCATTTCAATTTCTATGCATAGAAAATATCTCTCATTTTATTTAGGGAAAAACATTTCAAAATCCTTTAACGCGATGTTATAAAACATCGTTACTATACTCAAACCATTAATCATTTATTAACTAACCGTATTGCAAATCAATCTTCACTATCGAACCTTAACCATTCCTCCATCAATCATGATCAAGTCAATCAAGTTGGGCTATAATTACCTCTCAGACCTTAATTGAACAACATTCTCAACTTTGAAATAGTCAAGGCTCACAATTCCCAACAAAACATTGCTTACACGACTATCAAATTCAACCTAAGAATACATTTCTTTTACGGAAAACATTGATTATAACGGTAGCGTTATAATCGCTGTTTCCAAATATTTGATTTGTAAGACATTATAACGGCAACGTTAAGATCACTGTTAGATTTACAAAACATTTATTATAATAGCAGCATTATAATCGATGTTTAAATTTATAGAACATTTATTATAACGATAGCGTTAGAATCGTTGTTTAGATTTACAAAACATTTATTATAACGGCAGCGTTATAATCGCTGTTTCCAAATATAATTTGTACTTATTAATTTCAATAAATAAATAAATTAGTAAATAATTAAATAATTAAATTTGATTCGAATGGAAAGTAAAAATAATTACTTCCCTAAATTCGATATAATCGAATTCCAATAATAACTCTCTCTCGAATTATCTATATTCGATTATATTCCGAACTTCGGAATAAATCTTATCATTTTAGGTTAACTCAATTTCCCTTATGATTATTTCCATTCGCAAAACATTTTCTTTCAATAGTTATTCATTTTCAAATATCAGTATTTTTCCTTAATAGGAATTTAGACTTGTTTAATAATTCTAATTTAAAATAAATTTTAAACTATCTCAAAACATAGAATTGTATTTCCATAGCTATAAATATTGAAATATTCACTTCTTAATATATTTCATTTTAAATTATAGTTTTATACTAAATAGAATTCAAATATCCTTCCTGAACTAAACAATTATAATAAAATTCAACCTAACCAAAGTATAAAATCCCTTGGATATATTTCAATTTGTTTTATATTTCGAACTTTGGAATATAATCCAACGTTTCCTTTTGAAAACGAATTTCCATTTCCCTTATCATTCAAATTTCCATTTGAATTCACATTTCAAACCCAAATTTCTTTTATAGATGCTAAGTTCGAGTCTCATTTCATATATTGGTTTCAAAACTGATTTCCACTTTTTCATATAAATTCAAATTTGAATTTATATTTCAATTTATCCAATGATAAATAATTCACTTAATTTATAAACCTGTTTAAAATTAACTTCTTGTTTTAAACAAACAAGTTTTTACATTCGAATTTACACTTCAATTTTTCGAAAAAATATGTTTCCTTTTTAATCACAAAATTCATTTTCTATATTCGAAAATATTTTATGGTATTTAAATACCAAAATTCTAAAGCTAGTGATATTTAAACACAACAAGATCAGTCACTGCTAATATATCACAGCATATGTCACAATCATTGCAAACACAATGATATAATATTGAGGGATCCAGTTGGATCCCTCCAACCTGTCTCCCTGCATCCACAGATGTTAATCACCATCAATAATATTATTTTCACATTAATATGAAATATCATGGTGAACAGAATTATTAAATGATCAATGATATAACCAATTCAACCAATTTTATCAGCTATTCATCCAAACAACCATCACACAGTATAAAATTACTACAAATAAATTTAAAACTCGTTTATATAATAATATAAACGAGGCAGAATTAGTGAGCTTACTCACCTTGGTTCGCAGTTGACGGATCTTCCTTTGTTTCGTTTTAAAACTAAAACAGACATCTGATCTTCCACAAAATTCCAATAACTCAGTTTCCAGCCGCGCCGATGCCATAACGTAGATTTCGTCATTTCGAATCCATCGGATTTGGTCGCGTCCGATTCTGATAATATTCGCACAAGATATAATCATTATAGAAAATACGATTTTAAATTTTAAATCATTAACCCTTCATTATGCGATTAATTTAACTTTAATTATTCTCTTTTATAATAAATAGACCCATACCGTTTTACTTCTTCTTTTCCCAATCAACTGCTCCTTGTTTTGAAAATACCAGTTCCCATTCTATATTTATTCTGAATTTCCAATATCAACTCTCATGTTTCATGTATTGATTTCATTACCAAGAATTTGGCACCATCTTGATAAAATCATGCACCATCACACATCTTGACACAAAGCCATCATTCCCTTAATCACGGTTCCATTTGCACAGTTCAATTAAACCATTTTCTCCCTACAAAATTATCCTTTTCCCTTACCATTCGCAATAGCTCCTTTTCCACAATTCTACGTTGTCCAGAAAAACCACAATTAATGTTTGAAATAGTTATTTCAATTACCTATTAAACAATTTGAAACAACTTAATAGTATTATTATATTTAATTAATCATTGTTAATCTCCATTACCGCATTAACCAAGTTCCAAAATCCATCTTCCTCGTATAACAACTGCTTAAACCCCCTCCGCCATTTCAATGAATTCGCGTCTATCCCCATCTGTACTTCATAAGGCAGTAGAAAATAGAAACTGTCTTCACAGCCTTCTCCATGCTCTCCTGAAGAACATATGTCATTTCCATTTATCTTCTTGACTACCAAACCACAAATCAACTGACTCCCCCCTTCGTTAACTATACAGCAGCTTCTTTCACCAGATCATCACAGTACCCATTTTTCTCAACCTCCCAGTTCACCAGAAACCCAAAATTAAGACTTGCCAAAACCATGTTCTCCCTCCTACTACCACACGACTTCACCAGTCCATCATCAACAACGGCTTAATATTGAAATCCCTCCTACTCCTTATCTCCTCATCGAACACCCCTGTCGTCGCCTTGAACTCTGGTACCCCCTCACTCAAAGCTCACGCAGTAAGTGAACTCGCGATGAGATTTCAGACGAACCCAATCCTTAGGCATATAAAATCCTGAAGCCCACAAAACAATGGACTCAACCAATCGGAATTTGCTTACTTCTATTGAGATTTGGATTTATAGTTTTTCTGTTGATTTTTAGTGGACTTTTGAAAAGAACGATTTGGGTTTCTCCTGAGTGGAATGAAAGGAGGAAGGCACAAATTAAATTGCCTATTGTGTTGTGAGGGATAAGACAAAATTATAAATAATAAATATGAAGTAAGGAGACTCGATTTATGTTCGTACATTATAGGTAGTGTATTTTTCAACATAGGATGTGCATGCCTTAACATCTAGGTTTGAAAGTTTCAAAGAAGGTTGCCATCCATTTATTTGATGGGATCCATACTGTGCGCCATTTAAATTCCTTGGCTTTGAAGCTTTCTTTTTATTTTTATAACAAATATGTTTGCCTTTCTATGACTTGTACAGAAGCCTTAGGTCAGCTGAAATGGATTGGATTTTTAGATAGTGATTGTGTTTCTATTAAATGATCTAGCCGAAATTTTCAACTTATAACTCGGTTGTAACTATGAAATCCCGAACAATTGTATCTTAGATAGACACGCTAAGATTTCAGAATCAATACACAAAGATTTTTAAAGATTGTGTTTTTGATGATTTTCTACTTATTTAAAAGCAATCTTATTTTACTATTATTTAATGCGCAATTTACGTTCATTTTTTTAAATTAAATAAATTCCCTATAAAAATTGATTTATATCTCCAATACGACATTTAAAAAATTTAAGTGTTCGAAAATAAATGGCTAAAAATCCGGGTCGTTACATTTTTACTTTTTAAGTACTTATGTATATTACACATAAATGTAAACCACGTTCGAGATTGTAAAAAAAATGTAGTATGACAACACGATGTTCACTTTTCTTGGTCAAGAAGATCTAGCGTAAAAATTGCACTTCTAATTTGAACATAACTGCAATTTGAAATAAATAAACAAAGGTAACATCAGCATGCACAATATAATAAATCAAACCTCCATTACACGAGTGCATATGGTGATAAAAGCTTTCAATGAATATATATCGATTCAGTGTGTAAAAAAGAAAGTAATTTTGATATATTTTATTCTGTAATTGATGAAAGCTACCAATGAACATTTATCAGTTGTTTGAATTATGTAGTAAATGAAAGTAATTTGATATGTTTAATTTATATAAACTGGAAAAGATAAAGACTATACCTTGGAATTTTTTCTAATTTTTTTTTTAATCCATTCAATATCATGAGCATTGTATGTATACTTCACATTGGAAGCAAGGATGGTGCGCCCTTTATATTTTGAAGTAGCAGCATCACAGGAATCAGAAGCTCTGGTTATGAAGTGGTTGTATCAGCGAGGAAGGACTCTTATGGAAAAAGAACTTTAAATGCTGGAATCTATACACACCACATGTTTATCATCCAATAAGAAGACAAAAGGAGAAATATTTCACAATAAACTTATTTTACCTCATTTTACAGGACATGGTTGAAAGCATCTATGATCCTATGTGGACCACGATAAAATGTTTCTTTCATTTGGTTTACAGGACGTCACCATCTAAACCATCACATACTACTTGAGTACTTCGTCATCATTAAACAAGCAACCTTTGTGACTGTCGAAAGAAAAATAGGTGAATCAAAAATTGGAACCATTTTCTGCTTATGTGGCACTTAAACCATGGTTGACAACCTCTGAACCTTGAACATAACTTGTCCATAAAAATATTCCAAAATCTATACTGGGCTTATTCACAATAATCACATAAACAGGTACATGGTTGCACACATAGACATATAGTACCCAAAATAGAGCTACAGAGTTAAAATTTGAAATATATTTGCGTTATAGAGATAGTATCCAATTATTACAAAGAATGATTGCTAATGGCAAGTCGACATCTTTATGGAACGAGCCCAGGATAAATCATAAGTCCACGGTGGACTTGCTGGGATGGAATACAGTTATCCTCGCTACTCAAGCTACCTTAACGGTTGACACGATTATTGAAAAGGATGTTTTACACACTCATATATTACCACCAACTAAAGAACCTGCTAATGAGATTAACAACATTATACTAGCTCCTGATTATGAATCTGAATACTGCCAGATATTCTCATAATTTTTTAACTTCCAGTATGTTTGGAATAAAATTCGTGAAACCTATCCTACTCAAATTTGGGGAAAGCCTATTTGGCATTATACTTCAGCTAAGCAAATAAGTTTAATAGCATATAGAGCTTATTAAGGTTTTGAATTTAGTTCAACTGTCCCCTTCGAAAGTTACAATTTTTTAGTTTTAATTTAGTTTGAACTTAAGCCCAATATTTTCTTAGATATCTAATGATGAATTTAAAAAAAAAAAAAGTTTGAATATATTGTAAATGAAGAAGAAGAAAAATATTAACAAAAAATAAAATAATGAATAAAAAAAGAAAAGATATACGTTATTTGTATAGCATCAGGTATCCATCATAACAAATTTAATTTTTGGTGGAGTGTAAATAAATATTGGCTCATTTTAATCAATAGTGAAGTGTAAGTGACCATGCCCATAAAAAAAATTTGTACGTTTGGATTTACTAGAAATAGTAAGTGAAGAAGAAGAAATATATTGATTTAATACAAATAAAGAGTAAATACGTAAATTTATTTATTTATTTATTCATAAAAATTTTAATTTTTGTAGTGTGCAAATAAAAAGTCTTACTTCTTAACAAAAACCAAAAGTGAAGCGTTAGTAACAATAAAAAGGATAAAAGAGGATTGGAAAGGAGATAAATTAAAGAGGGATAGGATACAAGAGTAAAAGTTTGTGTGGAGTTATTTTTTTTCTTTACTAAAAGCCTGATTTTTTCTTAAAGGAAAATGCAATTAAAAACGATGGAGTACAAGCTGAGATAGATATTGCAAGTAAAATAGTGTATGATTATCGACATTCAAGTTTCTAGTTGCGACCACCACAGGCAGTGACGAAATATTGAGTGAACCTTACTTGGTTTGGCGATTAGCCGATTATAGGATAGAAGAACGATAAATTTTTTAACATGGTGGCCGCTAGCAGAAATACTGAATACAGATAGTAATAACAAGCAACTAAAAATAACACACACAAAATTTGTTAACTGCACTAAACACAATCCATCAACTTTCCACGCATTTCAGTTTAATTTTTACTCTTTTGGCAAGTAAACCGACCAAACCCAAAGGTTTCTCATTTCTCACCAAACATAGTCTACGATGGGGTTGTTAATGGATATTCGAAAAATACGAAATGCGGATAAATATCTAACATTTGATAAAATGGATACGAACACAGATAAACGACATCCACATCCACATCCAAATTATCCATCCTTTTTTTTTAGATTATGATTTAAATTATGTATATTTAGGTGTAACGAATAATATTTATTTACTGTTTTATTAAGTTAGAAGTTTATATTATAGACAAAGAAATGCATATAAACTGCTCAAAACTATTTATTATCATTATGCTTATTTATTTTTAACACTTCCATGATTAGAGGGATTGAAATATATTTATATTAAAATAAAATTTTCTATTTATGTTTCTTGATTTATCGATTATTGATGGATATGATAATCATCTTATATATGTCCATACCCACGGATACGCATACCCGAAAATGATTTCGGATCGAAAAAGGTTATAACACTGTCCGCATTCGAAAATATACGTTGACAGCTCTACTGTTCAATATCATATTTTGTAAAGGAAAATCAAAGGTTAACGATGTTTGGTCAGTTGTATGATAATTTAAGGGCAGCAGTTGGGTTGGAGGACAACTGGTACAAATCGTATTTAAGGGTATAAAAGACTGATTTCAAAACTGATAATGCATGGGGATGTAGCTCATATGGTAGAGCGCTCGCATACAATCACCGTGAATAACCTGCATACAATCACCGTGAATAGCCTATTATGTCTACCTACGCGCTTGTCCCTTCCTCAGTTAAGGCCCACGTTGGACTATTGTTTATTTCATGCAACCGACCTATCCATAGACAAAATCCTGACTGCAATTTACGTTATCCTCCTATGTTGTTTATTTGCATTTCACTTGCAAGTTATTTTTTTATAAATCTAATATGTATATAAAATTTATTTATTAAATTATTTTTTAAAACAATAATATGATAATTAATGGTTGTAAACGAATATTCTGAATTCATAAACAAAGTTTATGTACATGTAAATTGACATTTTGAATTAATAAATAAAATTTATCTGTAAGTTCCTATATTTTAGTAATACTAAGATTCATAAAAAATATAAAAGCATTTTTGATAGTTCACGTTTACATCAAATGAATTTTAAATCAAAGGTATTAAAACTATTATTAAGTATATTCCATGCAAAAAAACAAAACGAAAATTTAGTTGTAAATTAAATCACTAGAATTTAATTACTGAATAATTACATAAGGCTATGCAATTATTCAGTGGATAATTGCATATATGTATGTAACTATATTAGAAAATTGCATAAACATTTGTAATTTTTTGTGAAATATTACGGATATTTCCACAATTTTTTTATCAATAATTGCGCAAATTTCTTCAAAATATTACAGAAATTTTCGCGGTTTCTTATGAAAAATTGCAGAAATTTCAGCAAATTTTCATTAAATAACCGTAAATTTTCATTAAATAATTACAAAAATTTCTACAACTATTCATTGAATAATTACATAAATTTATACAATTATTAAACAATTTAATTCCAAATACCTAATTTACTTGCCCTTTTTGAAAATGATGCTTTGGTTATTTTGAAACTTAACATAAATCTTAGCCAAACCGTCCCTAATTCTATAGAGTTGAGCTTGTTAACACCCAAATAAAAACCGAGCAATATACAAAAGTAAAATAAATCACAAACGTTTCTTTGTCACACATTTCACAACTCCTGTTTAAACCCTGAGACCTATCGCATCTGCATCGGCTGTTGTTTTTTGGTCTAGAAAAGTTTTGCAAGGCCATCTGCAAACACAAATTTTTGTAAACCACATGAATGAGGCAGAAGACATACATTATCATAAAATACATATATTAACATAGAAATCTATAAAAGACAGTTGCATATACATGCAAAAGACACACGTTATTGCAGGAATCAACATATGTTATCACAAAAATCTCTAACAGATGCACATACAACATTAGCACCTTTTAAACATGTTAAACATATTTTTCTTGCAAAATAATAACTATTCATCGATCATCTCACGAACCAGCTGCTCTACAGTGCACCAGATAAAACCATCTCTGTCAGCACTCATGTTAACATCTGAACCGTCTTTCGGATGCCGCAAAGCTACCGATACCTGCATTCAAACTAAAGGCTACATAAATGTAGAAACATACCAAATATAATGCAATTGGTGGTTATAATGCAATTACCCAATGCTTATCGTCAATTTCCGAAAGAGAGAAACGCCAATCTCTGGACTCGAGCCCATCTATTTTGACTGAGATCGACGCCCAGTTCTTATGGTGAAACTCCAGTCTATGCAATCCGAAACCAAGTCCAGAGCCTATGGCCTTCACAAAAGCTTCCTTTAAACTCCAATACCTGATTAACTTTTCTCATTAAGCATCCATGACAGCCAGGGTAGTACATGGAAGATGAAAATGAATGTAGCTTCCTATATTATTCCCTGGAAATATATAACTATACCCCCACTCCTTAACCCTTCTATGTATTTTCCACCTCAAAAAAAGGGTGTAATTCAAACTTTTATGGTAACTAGTGTTAACCAATGCATTGCACACGGCTCATATTGAAAAAAAACTCGTTATTTTAATCATATACACTTATTTCCAGTTTGGAACTATTCATATTTGTATATTTTAATTATGTTTTAGTCATTATATAAATTATAATTATGATTCATGATTTTGTATTAACATGTTGTAGTATATTAGAATGACAGGGTTGAATCATTACCCTCTGGGGATGACGTTCCATTTTTACTCATTAGAATGTGGTACCACATTATTTGAATGGGTGCCCTTGTTCATATTTGTAAACCCAGGATGTTCATCCAAAGTCTTTCTAAACATTCGACCACAAACTAATATGCAACATAACCGGGGATCGTCAAATATGTCCAACTAAACATTGTATCGCATGAAAACTAATCATATATTTGTCATCGCTGTTGAGGTCATACACTGTGTAAGTAAATATAGTGCACGACAACCAATACCAATGAATTATATTTTTCTAGAATTTTAAGATTTCAGTTCTGCCCTCTCCATGTTTCATGCTATTTTCGCGACTCCATTATCTCTACGTGCTTAATGTCTTCTCCTTTCATGGTTTGCTTTGCGATCCATTTCCCTTTCTCTTTCGTGTTATCACTCTTTTTTCCGCCCAAAGTCCATCTTTTCAACAAAAACCTGGATAAACCTACTGCTTCCGTCAGAAATCTCAAAACTTACTGACCACAGAAGGGATTTTCCTTTTTCTTCTCTCTTTCCCTTGACTTTCCCTCTCGATCTCCACCCCTCCTGGATTTCAACCAAATAGTTTTCTCTATGTTTCATCAGTTAATACCTAATTACATGATGGATGGTTTCAATTATTGATTCCAAATCAATATTGCTCATGGTGTATGAAGATTGATTTTGCAAATCTCATCCAACACTTCCACCATTGCTCTTCTCAGATTTTTTTTTTTTTAACCATTTTTGGCATGATACATCTGTCATTCTCTTTTGTTTGATGATTTGTCACCTAATAGTGAACACGTAAGATAATTAATTAACTTCAAAACAAAATTTACTTGGCATTGAATAACTTCCAATTTTTACATAAGTTATATCGGTTCGATAACAGTGATACTCTACACAAGATCTAGGAAGAGTCTAAGGATACTATTTCTTTATATGTGGCATTTTCTTTGCCAATTTACATGTCTTATTATATTGATCAACCTAATAGCAGCTTATGATATTGTTCTAACTGAAGTCATATTCATTCTCATATCGCACATTACATAGGTAATTTGAAATGATATTCTTGTGAAGTTTCATCTATCAAGTTTAAATGCTCAACTAACTAATGCATACCTAATGTATTTTATGCATTCAAAAATATTGAAATATGTTATGCTAATGCATACCTAATGTATTTTATGCATTCAAAAATATTGAAATATGTTATGTGCAAGCATGCTTAGTTACTAAAAAATAACTTATGTTAGTTGGATGCATTCTGCATCCCATATGTGAAAACCAGACAAAGTCCAGGGCATCAATTCGAATAACTTACGTTAACTTGGGTAATGAGCCCAAAAAAAAGTATTATAATAATAATAAGAAGAACTTCGGTAACGAGCACCAAGCTTTTAAATCTCAGAAATCTCGGTCGAGATCTCGGTTTCAACATGAGGCGGTTCGAAACAACAAAAATCGAAAATATCTCGTTGAAGTGGAATCTCGGCTGAGATTCACAAATCTCCAACGAGATATATTTGCGAGATCTCAGCCGAAATTGGTACATTTTGAATTTTAATTGTTATAATGAGCTGGGCCCATGTATGTAACTTATAATTAAGGCCCAATTTACTTTTTTCAATATAAACAAACTAAACCTTTGTTGTTTATTTCATTCCAGATCTTTTAATTTATTCTCAAGTCATCGTAACTGACATGGCTAGGGTTTTCTTCTTCCAAGAAAGCATTATATTCCTCTTCCTCTTCGTGAAGCGTCATCTTCAAACTCAAGTCTTTATTTTTGGATCTTACTTTTAACCTGAACCTTAAATCCGCAATTCTCAGATTCTATGTGCTTCTATTTCTCTTTCATCTCTGTTTTTTTTTTTTTTTTTTTTCTTCAACTTGTTATTTTTGACTCTTCCATGCTTGTTTCTTTGCAAACAGAAATTCAGTTGAAAACGAAATGTTTTTGGTATAAATTGATGTCCGTTTCTTCTACTTACATCAGTTTTTGATATAAGTTGAAAATGGAAAAAAATCCATGTTCGTTTCTTCAACTTACATCTGTTTTTGGTACAAATTGACTGTTATGAACATCCAGTTTCATAGAAAATTCAAAATTTGGTAATTAGTTTTAAGCTTTTTTTAATTTGATATTGGCTTTTTCTATGTAGTTTTATTTCTTTACTGCTTTATTTTCTTTGTGGCAATTGAATTAAATTATCTTCTTTATTTTTCAGTACGGAATTATTGCCGAGTGAATAATTTGCAGTAGTTTTTGGTATAAATTGACTGCTATGAACGTCCGAGATGATTTCAAGATGTATTTTAAGGTCCGAGATATAATTCCGAGATGAACACCGGTATACATTTATCTCGTCTGAGATCTCACCCGACATGAGATTGGATCCCAAAAATTTTCCGAACGAAACATGACCAAAACCCGAGATTTAAAACCTTGACGAGCACCGAATATTTTAGGTTATTCCATGACTTAAATGTATTTTCAAAGTGTCTTGCTATCGGACCCAAAAAAATGATGTCTGGGAATTGCCTAAATTCAAGTGGAGTGGTTGATTTTATTTATTTTCATTTGATTCAGCCATCGGATTGTTTTTTGTCACATTTCCTAACAAAAAAACCCTGACCTCCCAGCTTTTTCGATTTTCAAATAAGAAAAGAATTTTGATGGCGTAATTTTTACTCATAGAAGAAGACAGCACAATGCAACATTAACACCGGGATGAGACTTAAAAAAAAGGTTCACTATTTACCCTTTTAATTCTATTAATGTATACGATGATCGGCAATCAAGCGCAGAATATACAGAACAGATAAATGTGTTAGCAGAAAGAGCAAGTTCCCTAGTCATTTATGTTACTGTGTAGTAATCTGGCAGCGTATGCATATAGTATAAAATACATTAAGTTTGCTTTAGCAATATTACATTTTATGTTTGATGAATCCAAACTATCACCTTCATTCTGAAATTGGAGCTTAGAACTGTAATGTCATTCCCATAAAATTTTGGTTGTGTGCAATTTATGATGCAATATTAAGAGGATTTTCAAAAGCCTACCTCCTTGTATTTAACCACTGACCTTCCAATTTTCACTTTAACCTATTTTATGATCCAAATAGCATTACAATTGAAACTATTAAATCTTAAATTGCTCGTGCCCTCGTGGTCTTTGACTACAGTTATGGTTTTGTTTATCCAGTTGATCTATTTTTCACGGTGTACATTATAATTGATCGGCTTGATGTCATGTGTTGTAATATTAGCCTTTTAGATAGGGTTGTCAATGGATACCGAAAAATCTGAATTTCGTCCGCATCCGCATCCGAAAAGCGGATAAGTATCCGATATCAGACACAACAGATGCGGATACAGACACGTAAATGTTCGCATCCGAGAATTATTTGTCCAATTTTTTTTAACATTATGCTCAAAATTATATGTATTTTAATATAATGAATGAGATTTATTTATTGTCTTATTAGGTCGAAGGCTCATATTATATGCACTGAATGCATATTAGCTACTCAAATCTATTTAATTTCATCATATCTATTTATTTTAAACACTTTCGTGACCAATGGAATTGAAAACTACTTATGTTAAACTAAAACAATTCTTCTATATGTCTTGATCTATTGACTGTTGACGGATAAGATAAGTATCCGATATCCGCCCATATCCACGGATATAGATATCCGTGATTAGAAAATGATTTTGGATGCGGATATGGAAACATCACTATCCATATCTGAAAGTATCCGTTGACAGTCCTACTTTTAGGTGTGCTTTCATCGTTCTCTTTCAGTTTATACATCCTACCCTCAATATGATATCAATTTTACAACATGATCAATTTTTGCTTATTTATTATTTGAGATACTGAATATCTTAATGTAGGGAGCCTACATGTTTGGGGCAGTAGCAGTGTACTCCTTGAATTCCGCTAATAAAGCAAAGAACACGGATTTTAGTGTTTATGAATGTCCTAAGTTCCTTTAGTCTTTGGTAGACAATATTGGAGCTCTCAAAATGGAGATCCGAGGAAAGAGACATCAGATCTGATTTTGGATTTGGTTTACTATTTCTTTTGAACTTTGTATATGTTGAACTATTATTGTTTTACTTCATTTTCTTTTTGCTCATCTTTTGAATATTATGTGAGGTAAGCTGACTAACACATCAAATAGAAAAAGTACCTCATTTCTGTTACACCTACATTAACCACATTCTTATTTAAATAGTTATATAAGTGATACAAGATAAAAACTTAAGTTATTTAATATTGAATGTGTGGTTAATATCAAGGGGGAATAGTGACGTACCCTCCCCCCCCCCCTTTTCCTATACACACACATGTATATGTAACTAAACATGTGTACTTATCGAGCGTTCAATGGCACCCGAAACAGTGCAGCACCCCAAAAAGCCCTTGATTTCCACCACATATCTCGTTTCTCTCTCCCTCCACTCATTCTCTCACCTTCCACTAACTTAAACTAATATAAATGCTTGGTTTCTGTAGGGGCCTTTTGGGGTGCTCACTACTTGGGGAGTCATTGAACGTTCCTTATATATGTATGTATATTTAAATCGGAATGTGTGGTTAATATCAAAGGGGGATAGAGATGTACCTCTCATATATATATATATAGGCGAGCGTTCAATGGCACCCGAAACTGTGCAGCACCCCAAAAAGCCCTTGATTTCCACCACATATCTCGTTTCTCTTTCCCTCCACTCATTCTCTCACCTTCCACTAACTTAAACTAATATAAATGCTTGGTTTCTGTAGGGGCCTTTTGGGGTGCTCACTACTTGGGGTGTCATTGAACGTTCCTTATATATGTATGTATATGTATATATATACATATATATATATGTGTGTGTGTGTGTGTGTGTGTGTAAAAATGAGAGGCTATTGAGACATAAAATTAAACACAAAGTTACAGACACAAAATTTGAACCGTTGGATTTGTTTGTCTTTATGTGGAAATTAGAGTTCATGGGGAGATCTAGTGGTTAAGATTTGTTGCGTTGTGTGTGTGCATGCGTGCGTGTGTTATATATATGGGAGAGGTTATTGAGACATAAAATTAAACACAAAGCTTGAACCGTTGGATTTGTTGTCTTTATGTGGAAATTGGAATTATGGGGAGATCTAGTGGTTAAGATTTGTTGTGTGCATGGGTGTGTGTGCGCGCGCTTGTGTGCGTGTGTGTAGCTAAACATAAAATGTAATATTGCTGAAACAACGAAAAGAATGTGGTAACTTTATAGTATTGAATTCAAACCATCGCCTTTGTAAACTGAATGAAGTAACTTTGTAAAACAACTTAATGTTTTCTATAGCAATATTACATTTTGTTTGTAGATAAGTTGATGACAAATGAAATGAGTGAGGTAATTTTATAGTACTGAATTTAGTTTGCTTACGATATCTGCAGTAATGAGCATTGGTTACAACGAAAAATAGCAAATCATTTATGTAATCAATTTTGTAGTATTCGTAGAACTTTGATTTTTGGTCAAAGAAATTTGATATTGTGCTTTGTTAATGGTTAATATTGTCACATCAGTTTGTTAAATACGAAAACTACAAGATTCATTTGGTTTCATGTCGTACCAATTTTTTCTAGTTTCTAGGCATGACTGCATTTCGTTTTGGATATGTAAAGTCATGCAAATTCAATATTTGATGCTCTTTTAATTTGCTTTGATTGCTAATTATCCTTTTTCTTTTATTGGTAACAAATAATTATTAACTACAATTCTAAGTAAGAAAATTTTGCTTTAAATTTAAACTGCAAAGAGGTCCAAGCATTACATCTTAGACACACATGCAGATTGTGCATTCGTCTACAAATTTTAACTAATAAAAATGCATTTCTTTTCAGATCCTCAATGGGAACAATGTACAGGAAGTTCAAGAGAGACAAATGAGGAGTTCATTTTACCATAATAAAAGATGCTTTGATCCTAAACGGACCTATCATCTAGTAAGCCTCTAATTCTTCTTGCATTTGTGAATCAAATTACGTACATACAAATAATGACCGATGAGGATGACTACTGCCTAATACACACATTTTGTTTTGTTTCATGACTGAAGAGCATATGATCGATTGTATTATTATGTTTTATTTCGATCCTTTTCGGCAATTTGGATCTGCCAGAATCCTGATTTCATGTCAAATTTTGACATCATTTAAGCTGAATATAATCTTCCTAATAAATCTTCTAGATGGTCTTATAATTAGACCAAAATTTGACATGAAACCAGGATTCCTTATGGAAACAGAATAACTTCTAATTATTTTGATTATCTCAAAGCTTGAGAATTTGCTTTCTGTTATGATAACAGACAGAAAAAACATAGTTGGTTTATACAATTCAAAAAACCAAAATCTCTATATAAAAAAAAAAAAAAAAATTCAAATTGGTTTTGTAATTTGGTTTTCAAACTTCGGATTATATCATATCATTTTACCAGAAAAAATTAGAACAATTTATGAAGAATTTGTTCGAATAAATCCATCAAAGAAAAATCATGGATTGATGTTTGCTACACTTTATCAAGTACCATGGGATACTAAAATGGGGCATTCTCGTTTTACTTAGAACCCTGCAAAAGTTGGCTTAATATTTGAAAACATCCCTCATTTAGGCAAACGGATATTAATCAAATGGCGGAACAAATATGAACTATTTAAGGACTCAATATTTGAAAATAAAGGGTCAATGAATCTAGAGCCTCCTAAAATTCAATCTATGCCACCTTCTAAAGAAAAGTTTCAAAAGAACTGTTAGCAGGATCATCTAAAAACGACATAAAGAATCAGATTCTAGCCATTCTACGAGCAAACTCAGAAGATGAAGATGATTTAATGAGTATTAATTCAAACACAGGAAATCTGCATGGATAATACATCGTCACTCAAAATAAAGCTCATGAGGAGACCAACTGAAGGAAAAAGAGTATACGCTAAAATCAAACGAACAAATATTGCTTTTTTACGTAAACGTCTAAATGGAGAAAACATAGTAATAAAGGTGTTGCAGCAACCTATTAGAGACCTTTTTCTTTTTTTTTTGTTGGGTCTAGAGCAATATACCTTGGAAGAGCTTATCTCAATTTCACAGCAATAGACGAACATTATTCATAAGTTGCTAGACGGTATACGTGGAAGACCAGGAAAAATAATGTTTATGACTCAGCAACCTAAGTAGATGACTCACTAGCCTAAACTAATGACTCAACAGGCGAACTAGAGGGATGAATCATCCCACTGCCTTATCAGAGACTACTCTTGAAGATGCTTATATGTATATATAAATAAGTGTGCAATGAGAAAAACTGTATGTACAAATTTTAGTAAGCTTTTAAGTTTCTGAGTGAGTGTCTGTAGTGGCGGAAGCCATAGTGTTTTTATAAAATTCCTCTGTAAATATTTGTGGAATAAAATCAAGAAGATACTTTTGAAGTTAATAAAATTAAATATAATAATAATTCAAGTCTATATAGCAAACCACATCATACAAGACCGACACCTGTTGATCTTCTATTTGAAGAGCAAGAAGATTATGTGCCAGCACAATTTGATGGTTCATCTACTGTAGAATAGAACATCAATGGTTATACCGAATATTAAATATAGACAAAATTACAATATATGACCATATATGCTACTGCATGTCAAATTAAAAGAAATGCAGATGATAAGATAGCCAAAGCTATTTGTTCAAAGTTTTACAGGCCAGCCAAAAGGATGGTGGGAATTGTATTTATCTAACAAAGCTAAAACGAATATAACTTCCTTAGCAGCAACAATTTCAATTATTTATAAGCGTTATTTAAGGAATTGCAATTGTAGAAACCAATAAACATTGTCGTCGTATGTATCAAACTCCTGGAGTTGAATATTACGAAACTTCTCAGGGGCGTTGGATGAAGAGTCGCGTGTCAACGTGGGAAACCCTCCGATCTCTGAAATTGCGTAGCCTGATTCAAACATATATTAACTAGTAGTATGTTATATACTACATAAGACTTGTAGTGTTAATATGTACTACCAACTAAGTATCCAATTTCGAAACCAATGTTTATCTTCTTTAAACAGTAATTGCATCTATTAACTCTTATATTTCTTTCGTTAACAAATTTATAATGATCCCATGTAGTATCTACTTCTTTAGACAGTTATAAAGAACAATAACAAACCAGTAAGCACACTAGAGTGAAAAACAAGTGCACTAAACATGTTATTAATGGCGCACGGCGCAAAAAGGCGCAACATCAGTCTGGAGCCTTGGCACACGGCGCGGCAAATGGCGTGCGCCTTTCTGATTTACTGCGCATGTTTATTTTTTAATTTAACATATAACAACAAATTTAAAAGTTCAGTATTTTTTGCTAAAACATATGTAATCAAAGTTTTTACAATTTTACAAAAAGAAACATCATCATATTTGACATCATTAACATAGAATTTCAAGCATAATAGTTTTCAAAATCCAAAATAACAATATATATTACTAATAAACTAGAAATCCGAATCCGATTCAACAATCATATTTTCCAAAAGTTCTGGTCTAAAACATTAGCTGATGCACTACTTTTGTAGCATGCAGCAATTTGTATGTAGACTTACTGTATGCAGAAGGGAGAATAGGAATGCATACTCACTGTATGCTAAATATTTGTATGCAGCAATTACAAAGTCAACATACTACTGTGTACGCATGCAGCAATTTGTAGAATTGTTTGTATATAACTACATATGATATATATTTGATTTACCTGCTAATAGATATGTTTGTATACAAAAAACAAGCAAAAAACAAAATAAAAAAAAGGCGCGCTATTTTGCGCCATGCGCCTTTTTTGCGCCGCGCGCCATTTTGCGCCGTGCGCCTTTTTTGCGCCGCGCGCCATTTTGTGCCGTGCGCCTTTTTTGCGCCGTGCGCCATTTGCTGCGCCTTCTCATATGCGCCGCGCCGCAAGAAGAAATGGCGCAGATGCCGCGCCGTGCGCCATGGCGCGCGCCATAGCGCGCCATTCATAACTATGTATTCATATTTGTAGTATAGTTCCTTTTGGTATAAGTTAACATATTATATTTAATTTTCAAGCATTTTTCTTTGAACACTTCCTAGATCACTTCAAAAAAGTTGTTACGTTTCATAAGCTTCCTATGCAAGTTCTCTTGATTGTGGGTTGGTTAAAAAAATTCAAACGTTCATTTTCAAATCAAAATCTCGTTTTTGATATTGAAAAAAAGCACAATAAATAACTTACAGAAATGGTAATATAATTATTTAACTAATAAATTTAATACATTTTCAAATTCTAGCATTTTTTTATTCATATTATTATTCACCGAGGAAAAACATAAAGTGATTCGTCAACCTTATAAAAGGTTGTCGCATGAAAATCTGCTATCCTTCATTTTTACGATAAAGTCGTGAATTATGAACGCAATCGAGCTCACCAGCAGTTTAAGTCCAGAATAGTCGATAGAACCTTCAATGCTTTACTCGAAATTCCCAAAGTCTCCCGTGTGGGTGCTAAATCACCTTAGAGGCGTAATTGGCTACTGAAAGATGCCTACAACAAAGTAATAGCCGATTGGAACAACGAGGAGAAGGACTTGATGATTGAGTTTTAACATCATGAACCTTTCGGTTAAATATTTATCATGCTAACTAAGTTTTTTTAGTTTATATTATAAGTGTTATCTTTCTCTTTTGCAGGTGGAATGTCAAAAGATGTTGATGCATCTTAAAATGTTGTTCAATATGATCAGGTTAATGCAAGCAATGGTGCTATTTTTGTTTATTACTTTTATTTTCACTTCAATTAAAGCATGATTTTAGGGCTTGGTGAATGTGTTTCAACTTCATTAACCTTTAGGTTAACTATTTATCATGCTTGAAGCTTTTCAGTTTATAAGTATCATCCTTTTCTTTTGCAATCATGATATCTGAAAATGTCACTGAAGGCCAGTCGACTTATGATTGTAGTGAATTTGATGAGTGCCAAATGAAAACTGGACATACTATTGATGATGAAGATTGTACTAATCTTACTATTAAAGATGACGATTATATCAATCATACTATTGATGGTAACGATTTGAATCATGAATCTTCTATCAGTGAATTGCATGTTGAGATGAATCGAGATATATTTTAACAGTTAAATAAATATAGTATTAAACGGAATTCCTAACTAAGAAGTATTCAGTTAAGTTTTAGATTTAAAAGTTAAATTTTTTTAGCAATTAAATAGTACGAGTAACATATGAATTATTGATTTGGTATTTGAATAATTGTCTCCTTATAGTTTCAATTATGTATTCAAGACCTCCCTTCTTTGCAGTTGCATCTACTTTTGTAACCAAATGGGCGTTGAGAGACAAAGGAACGATTCGACCGCCTCATAGACTTGTCGTTGCATTTAATCAGAAAAGTTACGCTTAAACACCAGTTTCTTTATATCTTCTGGTGTTTAAACGTAACTTTTCTGATTAAACGTAACGACAAGTCTATGAGGCAGTCGAATCGTTCCTCTGTCTCTCAACACCTGTTTGGTTACAAGGGTAGATGCAACTGAAAAGAATGAAGGTTTTGAAAAATAAATGAAACTACAAGAAGACAATTGTTCAAATACCAAATCAATAATTCATATGCTACTCGTACTATTAAATTGCTAAATATATTTAACTATTAAATCTAAAACTTAACTGAATAGTTATACTTCTTAGGAATTCCATTTAGTACATCTATTTAACAGTTAAAATATACATTGATTCATCTCAACATGCAAGGTTCATGATGCAAATCGTCATCATCAATAGTATGATTAGTATAATCATCATTATCAATAGTATGATTGGTACAATTGTCATCATCAATACTGTGTCCAATTTCCATTTGGCACCTAGCAAATTCACTACAATAATAAGTCAATTGGCCTTCAGCAACATTTTCAGCTATCATGACTGCAAAAGAAAAGAATGATACTTATAAACTGAAAACCTTCAAACATGATAAATAATTAACCTAAAGATTAATGAAGTTGAAACACATTCACCAAACCCTAAAATCATGCTTTGATTAAAGTGAAAATAAAAATAACAACAAAAACAACACAATTGCTTGCATTGACCTGATCATATTGAACAGCATTTTGAGATGCATCAGCAACTTTTGGCATTCCACCTGCAAAAGAGAAAAATAATACTTATATAACATAAACTAAAAAAAAAATTTAGTTAGCATATGATAAATATTTAACCTAAAGGTTCATGATGTTGAAACTCAATCACCAGGTCCTCATCCTTATTGTTCCAATTGGCTATTACTCTGCTGTAGGCATCTTTCATTAGCCAATCACGCCTCTCAGATGATTTAGCACCTGCACGGGAGACTTTGGGAATTTCGGGAAAAGCATGGAAGGTTCTATCGACTATTTTGGACTTAAACTGTCGGTGAGCTCGATTGGGTTCATAATGCACAACTTTCTCATAACATATGAGAACGCATCGGCATGTCGTCTCCCAACGATCACGGTTGAATGAAAACAAATGTGTCGGCAGATTTTCATGTGACAACATTTTATAAGGTTGACGAACCACTTTTTGTTTTTCCTAGGTGAATAGTAATATGAATAAAAAATGTCAAAATTTGATAATGTAATAAATACAATAAATTCATTAGTTAAATAATTATATTACCATTTCTATAATTTATCCATTGTGCTTTTCTTCAATATCAAAAACGAGATGTCGAGTTGAAAATGAACGTTTGAATTTTTTTAGCCAACCCATAATCAAGGGAACTTGCATAGGAAGCTCATGAAACGTAACAACTTTTTTGAAGTGATCTGGGAAGTGCTTAAAGAAAAATGCTTGAAAATTAAATATAACATGTTAACTTATACCAAAAGGAACTATGCTACAAATATGAATATATGTTTACCACTAAAAATAAGGCTTGCCCATCAAACAAAGCATCGTTCTCTTTTCTTTTCTTCTTTGCATTTGTCAAGGTCCAAATAAGATGACATAAGAATGCTGCACCCCAAGCGTAACTATCGATATCATTAATATATTTCCAACATGAAAGACTACGCAGAAACACGACTACTATTTGTACCCGAAAAAATTATACATCCAAACCTATATAAAATATATGCTCGAATATATCTAACAAATTCTTCTCAACCGTCGCAATTTATTTCAGAAAAATGTTCTCTCAATTGTTTTAAACTTATATACCCATATCTAGAAGAACAGTCAAATCCAAGATATTGAGTGCACATAGTAGCAGCATTGTCATCTTGTCCAAAAACTATTCTACCGAATATCAGAAATTCGGATAATAGTAAAACGTCTTCTAAAGTAAAAAAAAAAAATCATGTTCACTTTGAAGCAACCTCCTTTATGATCATATATACGAACTATCTCGTAAAGGAGGTCGTGGGAATAATGCAAACCAATTGCCCTTTCATTATTAGTGAAAAGTTCCTCGCTGAGGTTGAAGAAAGGGCAAAAGCATGTCCTACTAAAATACTCTTTGGCCTTTTCATTTAATTTTCAAAGAAATAAAGTTACAAAGTGGTTGCTAGCTTTGTTCTGCAAGAAGAAAAAAAATCATTAAAAAGTGTCGACTTGATATATTTTTAAGACAAACGAAAAAAACCCACAAACCCTTGTCGTTTTGAAGAAGAAACAAACAAGAGGTCGATCAAGAAAATGTGGTTGTCAAATTGATGTTGAGACCTAACAATTAAGAGACATAAATGTTGAGATTTTTCAGTTTAGACAAAAATAATCAGATGACTGTAATAAAAATAAATGGCAGGTCTAAGTTTTAACTGTCGGTTTACATGTCTGCAGGGTATCCAACTTCATAGCAAGCTTATTCACTATGGTTGCCCTCAGTTTTGAACCTGACTCTTAAGGAATGAACATAGCAAGCTTATTCACTAAGCCATAGCACACTTCATAATCACTTTTTATGTTTATGTTATACATGGACATTTAAAAAGAAATTGCCCTAGCTCGGGCGGTTGCCTCACTCCAAGGGCTTGGTCGGCTTACACTCTGGGCCAGCCTATACAATGGATCACTGATATTTAAACATTTAATCCTAAAAAGTTTAGGGAAAATGGAAAATAAGGGGATGAGATCCAGCTTTATTAAATATAGAATGGATAATAAGTGGATTTTACATGTAATGTCCAAGATTTTGACGTTGACAAAAAAGTTTCATGCTATACATTACAATGCTCATGATTATATCCACACTATAGCTCTACACTTCTACCTAGAGATAGGGGTCAATGCACTAAGCTCTGAAGTACTTTAGTATTTGAGTGTACGATTAAGTTTGAATTAAATGTAAATGTTATAGATGCCTATATTGATATAGCAATTTCAGTAAAATAAAAAGGTTTAAAGTATGTATCACAAGTATAACATGCATACCATTCTCGAAGTATTTCAGCAAGGCTCAGGGACGAATCTAGAGGGGGGGGGGGGCAAGTGGGGGCGGTGGCCCCCCTAGATGTTAAAAAATAGGGAATTTTTTTTTACCGATTTAAGCAAAAATGACCACTTTTAAGGCATTTTTATTGATAATGTAAGACATTATATGTTAAAATTAAGGGTAAACTGGTGTAAAAAAAAATGGCCCCCCCTTCGAATCCGCCCCCCCCCCCCCCCCCCGGCTGATTTCCTGGCTTCGTCCCTGGCAAGGCTAATTGCTCCTAAAGGTCTAGTTAGAAATGTGGAATAGAACAAATACAACTTGAATAATTGGGTACCTGTAAAATATAGCTAAGATATCACTTGGATCCCCGGCACTGTATATGTTTTTCCACTCAAAACTTGTGAAGTAGGATGCGAAATTCTTTAGGAAATCAAGAGTTGATTCATTCTTAGGAATATCATTTGACATAATATCCATTCCTACAAGGCACATAGGTTCAGATGCTACACCAACATAGTCCCCATGGTGAGATATGTTGAAATTGAAATTTGGAAGCACAGAATTCTTCAAACTTTGCTACATGTAAAGTGAAAAAACCTATTATTAGACGAGTATAATTAAGGGAGCATTTACAACAATAGTGAACATATAAGAAAACTTACACCAAATATGGTTTACCCTCATTTGTTCGGTGTATGATGATTTTTTCGTATGGGATGCTGAAAATTTTATGGACAAGTGAATACTGAAGTAATCTACTAACAAGCGCTCTTTTCTTGTCCTCAAACATCATAAACCTAACGAAAATCACAGTGCTACATTAACGTACAATCCCGAGTATTACTAATATACAGAATAATCCATGGTATCACTAGAAAGGTGTTTACGCTAGCATGATATGCCAATACAAACACAGCTAATGAACTGTTCATATGGAACATTAGTTCTTTAATCTGAGGGTTCAGAACAATAAGGGAACCTCAACTCCAATTCACCAACCCTAGTTTCATATTTGTAACTGAAATTTTGATCTAATCAATTGGTTATTAATGATATATCTGCTAGGTCTTGCTGAATAAAAGAGTAAATAAGTACGATTTTCAGCACAAAAAATACCCTAATCTAGTGAAGAAATGATTAATCCAGATAATTTACAAGCACTCTAAACTTCGAAACTAAGAATAAATCTTTAAACCTGGAGATAGCAGCTTGCTCGTGAAGCGGAAAAAAAGAGACGATGGACGTAAATATTTCAATTGTTGGATTCCAGTCTGAAATTTTCAGTAACCATCTTCTAACTCCGTTCTCCATTGATCCAAGTGCTCAAAATATCGTACGATTACACCCAAAAAACAAAAATATGACCTTACCGTCGTATGATTCCGAGGAGCTTGCATACAATTTTAACGGGAACAAAGATTTAATTGAAAAAAAGTTGAAATGAGGTCTGATTGTTGGGTCTTGGGGATCTGCTCATTTTGGTTTCAAGTGACTTCAAACCGATTTTAACATAGACAGTTTGACAAGTTAAAATTGTAAATTAGATCCTTTTTATTCAATAATCAAAAATAAATAAATAAACCTACCCTTTTTATTCGTTTTCGTGTTTAGAGAATTTTCAAAAAAAATTGCATCGGAAACAATAAAACATAAAAACAAAACGCCAAAGGAAAATATGTAGTTTTTTGAAAATGTTGATATGGACACACTTATAGTCAATAATTGCATCATTTATGCAATTTTTGATGAACATTCTAAAATTTTAAATTGTATTCAACGTCATATTTATTGCAGAAAAAACATAAAAAAATTAAAACGAGTACAAACAAAAAACATCTCACTTTTAGAAAACTAGAGGTAAACATGCAAATTTATTGAATAATTGCAAACATGTCTATAGTTTTTGATTCGTTGCAAAAGTTGGCTTTTCAAGAAATATTTGTCGATATATCTGCAAATATTGAGTCAATATTTGCAGATATGTCTATGCTATTTTTTAACAAGTGTAGACATTTCTGCATTTTTTTAACTTATCTTGTTTTAATATTTACAAATTTTGAATTTTTTCTAAAGCACTGGATTAAAAAAAACACGCAAACACATTGCAATTGTAAAGTAATTTTAGGGACCTGCTTTACAAATAATTTTAAGCAGGCACCCACCTTATATTAACTTTGACTCCAAATGATAGTAATTAAAATATTTTAATCATGAGAAAGTAACCATAGTATAGAACAATGTATAGTTTCAGATATTCCTAATTAAGATACTCTAGAAAATGATATTGATACATCTATTGAGACTGAAATATGCAATGTCCTTCTAATGTTGGATAGAATTTTACTCAGGATTATTGGAGACACCAATGGATTATATACTCGTAGTTATTGATGAAGGTCTGTCCTTGGCCATGAGCTTCATTAAGTGGTTGTGTATTGCCTGTTAGCACCCTCGAGCCCGATAATGGTTTGGAATGCCATAACCGTTTGTGACACCCCACCCTGAGACCTACCATAATATAGAGCATTACTAAGTAATATTGTCTATTAGAGCAGAGAATGGGGATGGATAGGAGATACCATCCCTAATTTTGTATTAAACGAGTATCGATTACGTCGATTGGATGTATAAAATTTTCTTTTCTTATTTCAGTGGGTCGACGTACTCAATACATCTAATATAAAACTACAATGGCTAAGGGTTTTATTCAAAACAAGTTCCAATACAACACAGAAATTAGATCACATAACATCATACATATAAATACAACCCCAGAGCATAACAAATACATGTGCTACAGATATGAATGATTTCAAATAAACCATACATAAATACAACATCACCAAATGACAAGCACACAATGAATCAAATACTCAAATAAAACTTGGAAATAACTTCGGGGGATAGTCCAAGATAAACAACAAGTCTAAACCCCAGCATCCAGCTAAACCTGAACAACTCGGTATGATCCGAGTATTATCTACACAAATCAATATAGCTTACATATCAATTATAACACAACAGGTGAAATATGCAGTTATGGATAAGAATTCCTTTTGACACAAGAATTATATATGCTTACGACAATAATTGATTCACAGGATTCTCAAGGTTTAACAGCCTATAAGATTCCAAAGACAATGTAAACAATCCCTATACGGGGTTTATATTCATCAGAGAGGATCTAAACTTCTAGCTAGGCACCCGGGGTGTAACATCAAGAGAAAGCATTAAACTCCAACAAAGCAACATATAAACGTGTATATGAGTTAATTCAATCCAAAAGTGATCAATATATTTCAATGGATACAAATTAGCTCTAAGGCTAAAACTGGTTTTCGCTTCAACAAGCTAATATGAATCGGACTCAAAACATCAAATGGCAACAATCCAACAATTTTACATATAAGGGTCCAAAATTACTGGGCATCAATATCAAAAAATCATCAATTTGGATTCAGAGCCAAGAAAAACATGATCATAAGATCAAAATCATCAAAATATTTATTTGAATTCATCCAGAATTTATCAATAATAAAAATAATAATTCGGATCTAAAACATCATAATATTTGCACATGTATATAAGCTTCCCCCAAGCTTTGCCAAGTACCATATATTGAGATTCGTCAGCCTCTGGTCATGACTCGTTAGCCCAAAAAAACATGAGATTGAGAGATTTCACATCCCTCTATTGAACCCACTAGTTCGAATTAAATAAGTCACCCACCAGTCCTTTTCTGTCCCACTAGCCTATAATAAACAACTAGCACCAAATAGCATTGTACGTATTCTACATACGTACATGACTTACCAGTCCTTGGTAATGGCATTAACAATGGGATGTGTAATAGAGTTGTGGATAATAACCCAACGGTGGTAACTGTGCATCTCATACCACATTTATCACTACTGGTTTACTATCCGCTTTTCAATTCCACACCGAAAATCATCAGAAACATCAAATCAGCAGAAACGTCATGTCATCAGAAACATCGAATCATTTGCTTCAATTGGACAGATCTCGGATTAACCGATTTCGTATACCGTCGCATCCCATATTATAGGGTCAACGATAACGTTTAATCACCATCATGCCTTCTTGAAGGGTGAAACATGTGTGAGATATGTATATAATACTTGATTTTTCGAAAACCAATTTATAAAAGTGATTGCTCAGGTACTTCCTAAACACCTGGCTCTTCAAATCCACAAAGTACACCGGTGTATTGGTTAGCCCAAAAGGCATAATCAGCCAATCAAAGAATCCTTCGGGAGTCCTAAAAGAAGTCTTGTCTATGTTGTCATCCGCTACCATAAGCTGATGAAAACCTATGGCTAAATCCAACTATGAGAAAACTGAAGCACCCACTAACTGGTCAAATAAGTCGTCTATCCGTGGTAGTTGGTGTCTATTCTTCTTAGTGAGTTTGTTTAGCTCCTTTTAGTCCACACATAGACGGAAAAAGTCGCCCTCCTTGGTTGCAAAGATGATTGGTGCTCCCCAATCAAAACTGCTCTGTCTAATGAATCCTTTTTCGAATAACTCAACCACTTGCTTACTAAGCTCCCTCCTCTCTCTCGGAGCCATATGGTGCACTGGTAACGCTACAGGCTTAGCATTCTCCATCAAGTATATCTGGAAATCTATCTCGCGCCTGGGAGGTAGCCCTCTCACCTCCTCAAATACGTCCAAAAAATCTCTAACTATGAGTACCAAACAGAGATCGTCAACATAATCACCTTGGGAATCAAAGAAACCGAGCATGATTGACCCTCGTTGGTCACAAGAAATCTCGAGAGTTCTACCATAGCACGTTAAAAGCCTCACAACTCTCTTCTCACATTCAAGGATGGCACCGTACATGGCTAGCTAAACCATCCTAAGAATAAGCCCGTAACCCATAAAACCTAGTACATATGTGTCACACTCAAACTCTACGCCAAGAATAGAAATACTCAAATCCCTACACATCATAGATACGTGAGTCGTACCTACTATGGGGTTTGAGACGACTACTGGATCAGAAACTATAGAAGTATCTAGGTGCAAACTATCAACAGCAAAACTGGATATAAACAAATGAAAAGCACCGAAATTGAACAAGGTCCTAATGGGAAAGTCGAAAAGAGAAATCAAACCTTCTACGGTGACCTTCCTACCTATGTACTAACTCCTACCACCAGTATGAGTCGCCTCAAGCGCATGAGCCTATTCTCTGGATGATCATTCCCTCGTCCTTGCTTCTGAGGGCATTGCTTGTTGTAATGTCTCATCTGTCCACACTGAAAACAAGCACCTTTATTATTCCTCCTACAGTCTTTGATGAAGTGTCCCATCATACCACAGCCATGATACTTTGCTTCCTTCTTGATTTGTGCTTTCTCAGGTTTCTCTCCCTTCTTCGTTGCACCCTTCTTGGGTCAGCACTTCTTCTTTCCATTATTTGGTTTGGGCTCATCAGTCTTATCCTCTTGCTTATTCACCTTTACATCCTCGTGCATAATAGCCATTTCCACAAGCCTCTTAAATGTGGCTCTCATCGGGATTTGTGTCATTGTCAATCCTTGGCGGGGTTGGTTCGGTCCCCTCGCAAATCTCATATCCTTCTTGTATGCAGTATTAACTGGATCCAAGTCAAATCTTGCTAACTCATTGAAACTATTTACATACTCCTTTACTGACATGCTTCCTTGTTTCAAACTCATAAACTTTTCCAATTGCATCCCTTCTTCATTTTATGATACAAACTTCTTCTCGAACTTATCCTTGCACTCATCCCATGTCTCGACGACACACTCACTCTCAGCTACGTCCCACCAATATGATGCCTCTTCTTTCAAATGCCAAGCGGCCAACTGAATCCTCTTCTGGTCATCAAACTCTGATAATCCAAACACATGATCGGTTTCTCTCAACCAATGACGAGCATCAACAAAACTCTCTGATCCAAGAAATATCTCGCCTCCAAAAGTCCTTACAGATCTTAGAGAAATTAACTGATGGATTAGGTGGAACAACCGCGACAACAATTGGAGGTAGGTCATTCACTTGCCTTCGGCAAGCGTCGTGGCTTCAACATATCTACGAAACCATGCCGAAATGGGAATGCCCCTAGGGAAAATTAGGAGCTCCGGACATGCTAGAAAGAAAAGAGACAAGGATTCAAAAAGGGATCAAAGGAATATTGTAAATGACTTGAGGGAATATTTTTCAAAAATCAATTTTACTTCAAAATTCTTTACTTTTGAAAACACTTTTTCAAAAAACTTTTCTCTGAACTCATAACCTTAGGCTCTAATACCAAGTGACACTCCATATCCCTTAACGTAACCCATATGAGGATGCACTAAGTTTTTTGAAGCACGTAGGTATAAAGTGAAAACACAGAGGCTAAAATTCACAAGATAGAAATATAAAACACAGTGGAAACTTTTAAAACATTTATTAAATAAGTGGTCAAACCATAATACTTATTACATTTCAAAAACACCAGATAGTCATCATCATAAATACCGTCTCGTGGAAAATATCAAAGTACACGAGTAAAACCATAAAAGCTATCCCTTTCAAAAGTCAACACAATGATCAAAAGACAAGAACTGAACCAATACATGAAGAAGAAAAGAGATTGAATTCGAGCTGAACCAGGTAGTCAAGAATCACTACTAAGACCCTCCACCCTCCGGACCTGGGGGGAAAGGAAGAGAGAAGGCGAAAAATAAACTAGGTCAAACATACGTCTGTTGAGTTCTAGTAATTTTTAGCATGAGCATAAGATAAAGAAACATTAGACAGAAGAATAGTTCTAAGAGTAATGGACATAAAAACATATATGAAATGTAAGGAAAAATATACACTAAATAAAGTAGGCTTCTCATTCATATTTGAAATTTGTTGCACCAACTACCAAAATATCATAATTAGGCTTTACCTAATTTCTACCCATTGATAGGCTTCTTTACCCAAAATGTGAATAACCGGTGCCAACTATGGAATTCAGGGTTATTAATCCCAAAACCATCAACTAAAAGAACAAAGTCATTAATCACAGGCATTATAGCACCTTATCTTCCCCAATCGTAATGATGCATCCTCATCGTTCCGCCAGAACACTCCCGTACCCACCCTATTCAAACCACTTACTATCCAATTCAGTAAAGCCTGACCTAGCCTCTACCTAGTGCCAAACTCCGTGATAACAAAAGGATACTGGTTAATACTGGTTCCCAAACAAAAATTCATTTGACACAAGTCACCCCTAGACTTGTCCCCCAATATATAACTAGGATTTCACGAGCCCCTTATATCCCCAACTGGAATGGACCCCCGTCTTTCTTTGCTTGTTATTCTCCTAATTTTAACTTAACACATTTAAGTTTATTAATAAGATCAATATAACCGCGTGTTATATTCCTAGGTTGTAATTAACATTTCTAGCTAATGTATTCTTTTTATACAACCCTTTCCCATGTCACTTAATATCCAGTTAAGTCCAATCTATTTCAATTTACATGTTTTTTAGTTACATGTTACTTCAATTGAGTGCAATTCATTCCAATTTACATGTTTTCTAATTACTTGTTACTTAATGTTTGATTACGTATTGATTATTCCAATTCATAAGTTTAAACATTCTTCAATTAAGATTTATCCCAATTTACAGTTCATTACTGAATATAATATTCTCCAATTTCTAGTATGCCCAAAATCTCTTTTTTAGTTTACATTCAATATCATCCCAGTTTTATGCAAGTTAACCAATAAAGGTGTAGTCTCTCGATGGCTTAGGTTCAGCGTAAAAATAAATAAAATAAGGATAATTGGTCTAGGCTACTCGTAAGGCTTAGACTCGAAAATGAACAAAATAAATAAAATAGGGTATTCCAAGACTTTAAATAAAATATAAACAAAGAAGGGGATAAAGAAGAAGAATTTTTATAAATAAATAAACAACTGGAAAGGAATAAAAAATAGCCAGTTAATAGATTGTAACAACTTGTAGAAGATAAACTTATAAACACTATAAGATTAGTAGATTCAAACTGTTTTGCTGTCACACCTTTCTTATATAGATAGCTGATCTAAAAATCACATAAAACTCACAGAGAAAAGATTGAAAATCCAGAAAAGGCTTCAAAAGAAAAGAAATCCTTTAGATTTACAATTTGATAGTATTCCGACTTATCCCGCACTTTTATTTCAATTTAGAACAAAGTTAGAGTGGAGGATGAGAAAATGAAGAAGGAGCAGTGTGAGGGAAAAGTGAAGAGTACAGGTCAATTTATAAGTGTATAGGGATAATCTAAGCCTTAGGATCTTAGGTTTTTAATCTCAACTCATAAAAACATGTCAGTAGGAAGTCTATAGAAGCTTGACATCATGCCAGGCACGAAATCGTGCCTGGCTCGATATGGGTCGACCCACCTCCTATGTGGGTCGACACTGGGGTCGATCCAGCTGTGGGTTGAGTCGCCCAATTACACCGTTTATTTCATTGATTTGAATTAATTAATTTCTGGTTTACATTTCAAACTTTAACTGATCATAACTTATTCATTTTTCATCCGTTTTACGCAAATTAAAAGTCTATCCGAACCAGAATTTCGTAATGGACGCAACGACGAAACCCTCTTTGCCTAATTCTGAATATTATTTTATTTAATATCTGATTTATTACTCTTATCTATTTAATTATTTTTTATTAAAATTCAGGGTGTTACATCAAATTAGTTAGCATCTCTAAGACGTAAATAAATGATATTCAACTTACTACTGGGTTGAAAAGCAATAATGGTACCATCTCCTATCTTAGATTGCCTTTGACTACCTCTAAAATCACAGTAAACCGATGCCTTCCTTAATATGGGAGGATTACATCCAAGCTTAAATATTGGACGAGTACGCTTCTAAGCCAAGCTGGGAGAGTTATTATAATTAAGTTTGTTGTTTTCAACATGCAAGTATACTGGACTAGATCCTTCATCTTTCCTACTAAACTCACCGGTATGATAAGAGCATCTTTTATGAGATTTCTATAGAAGGGTGTCAATGGAGGGAAGTATCTTGCCCCAATAGCCTTCAGAAAAGTTGAAAAACCTGTGAAAAAGGGTGATTTGGGCATTATTAATATGACAAAATGGAATAAAGCTACTTTTGTTAAACATTTTGACAGTTTTCTAAATGAAAGTGAAAGTGTTTGGGATCTATGGTCGAAGAAAAATGTTATCAAAAGCAAGAGTTTTTGGAAAATGCAACCTGTCCAAAATTTGATTTGGACGTGGAGAAATATTTTTAAGCTTAGACGAAGACTGTTGCCTCTCATTCAATGCAAAATCAGCTTAGCGTCCGTTGCTAAGTTTTGGGATGACCACTACAAGAAAAATACGCTATTGCAACTAGCTATTTGCAACATGAGACAAATTACAGTTGTAGTAAATAATATTTAGCAACATACCTATAATAGCAGTTGCAATAGGTGAGATTTAACATCATGCCTTTTTTCCTACTGCGAAAACCATATTTTAGCAACTGCGCTTCTCTTCCTGCTGCAAAAGCACACTTTTAGCAACTGTGCTTCCATAACAGTAGCAACAAACATATTATTTGCAATTTCACTTCCAAGCCAGTTGCGAATAAATATCTTTAGCAACTGTTTTCACTTATTGCAATAACTCTATTATTTTACAACTAGTAAAGCCAGTTGCAAAAAACATACTATTAAAAATTAGTGTCCGCTTTTAATGATTAACTTTTACTAACTAATTTTAAATAGTTGCTATTAAATGATTAACTACTAGTAATTATATGATAATTCAGATTAATATTTAATAATTATTAATTAATAATAAAATTTAAGTATTATAAAGTGATATTTATAACTGATAATCAAATAATAATAATTATTAATTAACTAATAATTAACATTTGGTAAGCATAATTACTACAAAAGTACGAAGTAATAAGTAATATAGTTATAATATAATTAGTATTTAAGTAATAATAATCAATTAATATGAATTAATATTTTACTAATTTATCACGGTTAGTTGTTAATACTGTATAAATTATAGTTTAACAATTATTAACTACATTTAATAATAAATAAATCTAATTAGCAGCAAATTTTAAAGAATTAACAAAATATTCATAATATTAAATAATTAATAAAATATTCATAATAATTACTAAATAATTAATTATTAGTAATTACATAATAATTAAGATTATAATTTAATATTGTTTTTAATTTATAATAAAATTTAATTATTATAAATTGATATTATATTTAATAATATTATTCACTAATTTTACCAAAAAGGTTTACAACTTTGGATTACACAAAATAATAACACATTTTTACGGCTTAACCCAACTTTTGTGACTTCAAATCTATGTATTTTTTGGTTTGTAGCTACATATTCGCGCTCCCTTTCCCACGAAAATTTCATTTCCCGCTTTCACACTTCCAGACCCATTTTTAAATCCGCCGAAATTTCCAGATCCACTTCTCCACCTTCACGATACACAATCTCAAAAGAACCGACTTAAAAATTGCGACTAGAAGTTTCACACGGCAACAAAATTCACCCCTCTTCCGACCTTCCAACCGCCATTCCTGACACCTCCGACCCCTGCTCCGCCCCGACCTTCTTCACCAGATCCCCCGACATCGGTTCCACCCTAGCGGGCGCCCAACTTACATCGATAAAGGAAACTCTAATCCTCGATCGCTCCAGCTCTAGGCCACAACGATTAAGTGTTTGCACGAAAGATTGATTAAGCGATTCACAAAGTCAACTCCGTTAAATGAATCAGCATCAAAATATCGGCTTTTACAGGTTCTGGATCTAAACGATCTTTTATTCCTTCCACTTCTTCTCATGCTCCATACAAATGCACATCTTCTCCCTCAAGTTTAGATATCATCAGTATAGCCTCTCGACTGCCACAGCAGGTTTCTTTCTATTTTTCCTAACTTTATAATTATCATTTTAGTTTTTATGATTTGCTTCTATCTTTATTCTGCACTGATGAGTTTGTAGTGCTACTTAAATTTACATGTATGTTAATTTGTAGCTGATGTATGGTTGATAATAGGCAAGACGATGCGCCTGTGTACTGATGAGTTTGCTGTGCTATTTAGATTTGCTTAATCACTAATTACTAAGATCTAATTTTGAGTTTAATTTAGCGAATTTATTTTTAGCCCATAAAATTTCACTGTGTATGCTTTAGGCAAGTGCGTCCTCATTTCTGTAATGCCTATGATTTTCCACTGTTCCTTTGTTCAATGAATTTCATGGTTTTAAATGAAATAGAAACATATTTCTTTGGTTTGCATGTTACCAGAACAAGTTAAATCCTATCCGACGAAACCTCAATTTTGCAATTTGTATCAACTTTGGGTAAGATACACTCCAGATTCTCGGATTTGGATGTATGTAGATTTTGGTGTTTAATGATGTATTTATATTTACATATTTAGATTTGGACGTATGTACTAATGATGTATTAAACCAAGTTTCACCCGATGGTTTTGTAAGTAGCCACATATTTCCTTTTGGTGTTCTAACAATAGAGTAATGTGTCACAATGTTAGGATCAAAATAGGAATTAGAAGGCAGCTGCTTAAATATGGCAACCCATTTTTTTAATTATTTGCAGCAGGAACTTGAAAGTTGCCATGTGCCTTAACATTATAACCTCCAAATTGAACAATAGACCAATATATAATACAGATAATTGTCTTAGCATTATAACTTGGACAGGATGTAGATATTCATTTATAACTTGTGAATCTATGTCATAGTTTTAATCTATTTCACAATGTCATATCAGAGCAGCCATGTGCAATGTCATCACAAGCATTTATGGCAAACCGTTGAATAAATAGAAACTTAAAAAAGGAATGCGCTAGGAATCAAATGAAATATTCATGCATTCTCATGCAAAGATATGTGACCCGAAATGTGAAACTGTCGCACCACTATAATTTGGCTTTAATAGTCATTTTAAGCAAAGAACTGACATTATGTAAATAGATACTAAAGTATGGATGCATCAGTAAATAAGGTAATAGTTCAGCAATGTCTTTGGGGGCAATATAGATTAGTGCAGTAACAAAAATATGTGAAGTTCGGTTTAGTATAGTTTGTTCTGTTGTGTAGTAAACAGTTGAACTACATTTGATTTGTAGATAATTATAGGGAATATAGCAAAAGGTAAGTTATCTGTTAAGGTTGAGTATGCATTTAAATATTTTGAATTATAGCAATTGACCATGGCAACTGTAATGGTAATCAGTATATTAAATAAAATAGGACTATATAGGAGTAGGACAGAGCATGTACATTATTTTTATATGAACTTTAATATGCATTAACAATGTCACATGTACAAAAACAGAAACAAGATCCACACTATAATATACTGACTGTGGTGATACTAGTGCAAAGAATATATTTATATAGTAGTATGTTTTGCATAAAAGAACATTATCTCTATGTAAGTATGTACTGATATACGTATATGGCACGACAATGATTTGTAATATAAGATGTTTCATGTATTTTGAGTAAAGGAACTCGGTTATGATCAACTTAATGAATGCAGGGATAATCAAGATTCTGCACCAGGGAAAATTAAGTGCTAAACTGCATAGGTCAGGCGGTCAAACTTAAATTTTTCAAAGTTGAGGTTAGGTGTTTGACACTTGTAAGTGGTTAAAGTTTTTGGCACATGAATTTCCTTGTCCTATCTAGCTCTAATAGGAGATAGATTTGCTTCGATTCCTGTATCTGGTACGTCTTCTTTGAGTTCTGCTAAATTCGTTTGTAATATTTGTGTTTGCCAAATGATCCGGGGTATGTTGTGCTGATATATCTTTTATTGCATACAGGTTACTATTTGGAGTTTTTTTATTTTTCATTCTTGTGCTTTCGTTTCCTTCTATAAGCATTTCTTTTATCTTGGTATTCTTGGTTGGTACAGAATCTATTTTTAAGATGATTCTAGAATGACATGAGCCAAGCCTTTGTTTTCATGTGCAACTTTTTTGGAAGTCTTCGCTTGATAAGCTTTCTTTTCCATTTCTAATAAAGTAAGTTGCCTAACACGCTAGAATTCTTCACATTTCAATTCAAATAGTTTTTTCATATATGTTTTATTATTACATGTCAATTCTAGGTTTTTATTTGATGTAGAGTTCGCTGGAATGACATACATATTCCTGGATAGGCATGTGCATGTTCATGATCGACAACAAACTTGGAGCATGAACTGCAGATTTGTTCTAGTGAACTGATGATATTTATTCTCTTGTTATAATATATGTATGATAGAGTAGATATATGAGTAGAAACTACTCTATTCAAAAAAAAATGTGTTGTGTGAGTGAAGAAATTATTATACATGAATAGTGTATGAAAATTGTAGAAACATTTATTGTAATTGTTTGTACTGTTAAAACTTTGTTAAAATAAAAATTTTATTTGTTTATTTCATTATGTGATATAAACTATTACTAAAATAAATACATTTAATATGTAATATCTATAAGCTATATATATATATTTTTTACAGATTTATGAATCTATTGCAACAAGCATATGCTATAGCAAAATGGTTTGTTGCAACAGCTAAAACCTATTGCAAAAAAGTATACCACAACATCTTATTGCAACAGGCATAAAATGTTGAGGATTTTTAGCAACTCCGGCTATACCAACAGGCACGTGCCTGTTACAATAGGTGTACTACAACAGATATCGCCTGTTGCAAAAAGTGTTTTTTGTTGTAGTGGACCCTATGATTGAAAGAGGCTAAATCATAGGGAAAAATTAACTCTCTCAGAAATAAACCTCTCGGCCATCAGTCTCATTGCAAAGGTTAGTAATTTCATTCAATATAATATCATTTGCCTTCCTAATTCTTTAACTAGAGAGTTATTCAACTTTGGAAACTTGTGGATAAAGTGAAGTTAAGTGATGGTAATGATGTTAACATCCATTGGGGCAGTGCTGATAGTAAGTTCTATATCAAAGACATATACTATCACTTGGCCTCTTATGTGGAGTCGAACAACTGCAAATGGAATAATAAAATTTAGTGTCGCGACAACTGTGCAAAGGAGAATTTAGTGATGTGGAAAGTTATCAATAGAGCCTTACTTACCAAAGATAAGAGGAATGCAAGTTATCCATATATGTGTCTTTTGTGATATATAGAATAAAAATGTTAAGCACATTTTTTTGCATGTGCATGCATCTTGAATATGTGGAATGAATTGATGTCTAAGTTGGAAAGATTTAATGCCAGTCGATCTAGTCCAAGTGAGTGGAATACATCGAAGTAATTACATGTAGGAAAGACCCTAACAAGAGGGTGATGAATTTTGTATTGAAGAAAATTATAATGGAAGTCTGGAAAGAAAGAAATGCAAGGGTTTTTATTGCTAAAAAGAAGAAAATTGATATGCTACTCAGAAGTAATGTGAAAGTTGTTATTGAAAAAGGGTTAAAAATGCTAAGATTTACCTTTGACCGAGGAATTTTGTGTGCCCTCTCTTAGCTGTTTTAATATTGGTGGTGTTTCTTGTTTTTCTTTCTTATGTTTTGTGTTTGCCTGTGATTCAAGTGCCTTGTTCCTAGGTTTTCTTGTGTTGTGTTTGTATTTTTTTTCCTTTGGCGCTTCAATAAAATGATAGGGGACAATTTAACCCCATCGGCCTTGTCATAAAAATAATAATAATAAATATATGTAATATTGATTTGAAAATCCATATTCAAATACAAACATATTTTTAATATGGGTTTTAGGTTATTTAATATAAAAAACAAGTGTTTATCAACTTTGTTGATTAAAAAGAAAAACTTAAAGTTAACTAAAAATGAGTGGAATAAATTTTAGTGAGTTTCACTGTGAGTATTGCAATAAATTGCAATATATGTATATATAATTGCATTGAGTGTAAAGTTATGGTATTTGTAAATATGATTAAGTGTACATAAAATAGGGAGAAAAATGTAAATATTGGTGAAAGTTATTATTTATGTATGAAAATAAATTTTAATAGGCTAGTATAGGATAATTAGGTCTCAACTTTGTGTTTGGTGCAAGTGTAAATATAAAATGTGATTTTTATACATAAAAGTGTGAAATTTGTAAACAATTAAAAACGAGAAATGAAAAATTGAATTTGTAATGAAAATCCATGTATGTAAATAGACAAATAAACTCATTAATGATTTCGTAATAGTTGTGACGTAAAATTGAAACAATTTGTGAATTCAAGTTAAGCGGTGAATTTTTGTTAGTAATAGCAGTGTTTGTATAATCTCTTACTATATAATCTCTTATATTGCAAGTTGAAAATGTTAAGTAGGAGAACAAATTATAAAGAAGTAAAATATTGATAGTAAAATGAATATTGAGCGATTAAAAAAATTGTGGTAGGGTTGAAATTTTATTGTTGTTTAGTATGTACAAAAGAAATTTAACAAACACGTAAATACAAACATTTTTGCACTAGAAATTAATATTTAAATGACTTGAAAATATTATGTTACATATTTGAATATTATTTACAGTATAAACAATGCGAAGTATGGATTACAGTTAGTGTAAATTTGTTAAATAGGTGTTATCTTTTATTTGTAATGAAGAAGGAAAATTTGCAACACTTAAGCTAAAATGGGTTATTGGGTTAAAACCCAAGCCTATAAGAAGCACTTGAAAATTGAGAAAAGAAAAAAGATTCGTACTTACTCCTGCCAATCAACTATTCTTCTCTTCTTGAAGAAATACAAAAGAAAGGAAATGACACCTTCCTCCTTATTTGTAGCATACTGGCTTTTCCGTACCATTTGAGGTTACAATTACAACTCACGTCCAACCAAAATTTCACAGAAAAGCAAATAGTTATTAGAAAGAAACTAGAGGGTGAGATAAGTAAAGAAAAAATTATTAGAATAGAAGAAGAAGAGGAACTAACACAACACAGATTCTCACATCGCAGCGGAACAAAATAATATAAAAATAAACCTTTACTGAGAGCTTGAAATAAAACTTACAATCATCAGAGTACATCACACATCTGGACAGTTATAATAATCTGTCCTCATATACAATCACACAACGGAATATATAATATTATACGTCCGAACTCTTCCATCATGTCTCTTCATAACAACTGATAACCTGAACCTGTACAGCTCGGTCTAACTCGAGCATTACAAACACCGGGTTAGTCTGGTGAACTAGAGTGAGAAAAACACACTACATTTAAAGGTATCACACAACTTGATTTTTAACGTCAAAATCTTTTCGAAAGAAAAGGATAATCGTAAGACCGAATCCACACATAAATACGGACGGTTTTTACCTTATGATAACCTAAAACATTTTTGAAAACAATATTATTCTGATATGTCTAAATTCAAGTAAATATCAATCTAGCAGAACGCTTGCATCTCATGCTCCGCATATATAGTATACACTCAAAACCACGGACGCTTATTAGAGAATAGATTTCCTGGCAAGGTATGGGACCACCTTTCGATAATGTACCTTTGGAGATGAATACATTGGGATTCAACAAGAACATCTTGCAACCCAGGCTAAACATGACTGACCCCTCACTTTCTCTTGAGAGTACCGAATATATCATTACCATGGTTGGGGGCCGGCCAACCGAACCGATAGCATACATACAAAAATATAAAAAGGGACAACCGAAGGCATTTGATTTCTCCATATAATGATATACCCTTTTGATGGGTGCGACCCACATAGCCATGCGACCTACCCGATTTTGTGCAATTTCCCTGTTAATGAGGCTAAAGGTTAAGCTTATCCTTCAGAACAACATATCACCATCCGCTTTGAATGCCACATCGCCAGATCCGCTAGAAACCACAAATCACTAGTTGACATCTACAAAAATACTCTAGTTGTTAAGCTAAAGAAGTTTCTCTTCTATGCCACCAACTTGATACGTTTGAAGAAATCAACGTACGCGATCCCTTTGGAAATACTCTGTTAGACATTCGTCCATACAAGTCATCTAGGAACAGGATGAACCGAAGGCACCCTCCTACGACATCCTAAATAAGTATCACCCAAAGGATCAGTAGCGGGCAGTCCTTACAATCCGTAAATTCCAACCACGACAGAATCTCACTTTATCTCTAGGGATCAGCCTGAGATTTGTAAGTAATTCTTCCGTTTTATGAAGATTTATAGTCTTCAATTTCTCCATCTCGATTAGCATCTTCCACGTATTCGTATTTATTGGCCGGAATGGTTTTCGAATATAAATTCGATCCCGATCTTCCCGTACCAATACTCGTATAGGCAAAATTTGATAGTCGGTTATTTAACTATCAATAAACAAAAATGAAATGGATCTACTGATTGAATACACAGCGTCACTTGACCTTTTTAATTAAAAATAATATATGAATGGCTATTGAAAACTTCTAAATCTTTTAACACAGTATCTTCTTATTTTAATATACAAATATTCCCAAACCATTTTTATTTAATACTTCGAAAAATATCTTATAATCATATCCAATTTCACATTTAATTATAATTTCAAATCAATTGCTACGACATTTCTTATTATTTATAATCGAGAAATTGATTCAACTCTTATCATTCGTAAAACAATCGCTACGATATCTCCTTTTATTTCATTATTTGATAACAATGATCATCGCTTATCCTTTTAAAATAACTCATTCTAAAACTCATCTCTTCACTTCAAAAATATTGTTATATTTTCACAACTCCTTTTATTACCTTGACTTATGGAAATATCATTTCATATTTCTAGCCCCTTTCATTTTCATTACTTTGGAAATGTAAATATATATTTCCTTAAATTCTTGTATTTCCTTTATAATGAAATCTCATTATATCTATCCTCAAATACTTCAAATAACGTCGCATTATTATTTCTCATAATAAATTGCTTCAAACATCTTTACCATTACAACTCATATCATCCTCCGATAATCCTACAGTTAATTACCTCTCAGACCTTGTTCAGCAACACTCTTATCTCAAGATATATATGGATTGTAATTCAAAAACCCATATTCATTCTAATACCGACAAATCCCACTTCACTATTTTATTTAAAGTACGATTTTATAAAACCTTCTTACTTTGAAATCTCCCTTTTAAAATATACTATTATTACTAAATTCACTGGTTTAGTAAATGATAAATAAAATATCAACTTTTAAACCTCAACTTCTTAAAATTATTTGTTTCATTTATCCGGATTTATTTACAAATCCTATTAATTACTCAAATTTTTTTACCAAATTCAAGCTCAAAATCTTTGTTTCTAAACCTTTTAATCATTTCTTCTTTGGAAACCTCATTTCAAAACTCATCCATTTCACTTAATGTGACTATTAGATAATGTTAATTTAAATTAACGCTTTAACTTTTCATCTCTTTTATCAACTCGTTTATACAATTCTAGTTTAATATAAAACCCCTTTTCCGTCTTGGTTTCATTTACTTAATTCAAATATTAAGTAACATTTAATTTAAGCGTATCGTATTTGCTTAAAATCACTTTATAACCTCATTTACCAAACTCGGTTTAAATATAAACCCGTTCATAAACTCACTTTGAAATTCAATTCTATTTCATTTTAAACTTCTATTACTTACTTAAATGAACTTCATTTAAGAAGTAATTCCTTTAAATTATTATTCATTTACTTAGTCATTGAATGGAATAAATATCCAATTTCTTTTTTTTAACTTATCAAGTTAAACAACTATTCGTTAAATTATTTCATTTGATTAATCGGCCCAAACTAATTTAATTTATAAATCAATTTCCGTAAAAACAGTTGGCTTGGTTAATTTTAAAACATGATTAACTCGTTGATCAACTCCAACTCTTCCTTTCATTTAAATTAATTAATAATATAATTAATTTAAATTATCCCATTTAATTCGTTATTATTAAATAGGTAATAATCGTTTAATATAGTATTGTTACTTAAAAACAATTAATCTCAATTATTTATCATTACATTAATCCTTACTAACTTTCTTATCCATCTTAGTAATATAAGAATTAGTTTTACACATCATTTAACAATTAAGCTCAGGCACATGCTTCTCACACGGCTGATTTTTGGTACAAAAATGGTGATTTGTGGTTAAACGATCAACATATATGTGTTGGGTTTATTTCCTTTTTATAAACCTCATTTAAAATAATATATTTTAAAAATCTATATTTAGTTATAAAATAAATTCCATAACTTCATTTCTATTGATTCAAATGACGGTAAATCAATCTTTATAAACGATATATAATTTAGGCCATCTACTCTCCATTTCTCAACCAATGTTGTCCATCAGTTTATATCAAAGTAACTGGTGAAATTGGATTTAGCAATGATTCATCAAATCCTATTCGGTAAACAATTCATGAAAGGACGATATAAAATAAACATTAATAATCAATTCCACTGATAATGGTCAGTAAATAACAACAATTCAAGCACCCAATTAAATTTAATACGTTTATATGATTATAAACGTAACAAATAAGGTAAGTTACCTTCATTAGAAATAATCGTTAAAACTAATGATTCGGTTTGATTAAATTCAACGAACGTTTAATTTAAATCAATTATATAAATAATTCAATATATATGCAAACAAACATCAAATCATTCAACAACAAGTAAACATCGCGCATAAATATATAAACCCGAGTTATATAAATATAAGTGGGAGAACGAGTGAGTTTAACTCACCTTGGTTTGATTCGTTGTCAAATCAGTTCATTTTAATTAAATTAAACATGCGTCTAATTTAATTAAAATCTCCAACTGCCTCTGACTCTGTCCGTTTTCAGAATGAAGCACCTCTTAGTATGGTTCCAATGCTTCTGGTTTGGTTCGATTCTGTGAACGTAGACGCAAGTTACAAACATTATACATGTATGATTTTAAATTAATATTAACTAACCCTAAAGTAATAATTATTGTTTACAATTAAGTTACAAATCTGGAAGGGTGGCATTGAATTCAATGTCTGTATAAATAGCTTCCTCCCCATAATCTTATTGTTTACAATTAAGTTATTGTTTACAATTAAGTTACAGAAATAATTATTGTTTACAATTAAGTTACAGAAATCCGCCACCTTCATTTGCAGTTCAACGCTGCACACTTCCTTTCTGGCCACCAAAACATGCTACTCCTACTTCAAAACATACACCACGCCATACGGCAGTCCTCCAACAAGAAACTCACATTTCTTCCTACCGATCAAACCCGACTCCCTCTCTCTACTGTCACAAGCTTTCTTCCTACCGCACTGTATCCAATATGCCATGCTACCGTGTTTTTTTTTTAGAACCTTCGGCAATGCAGACCGCCTTCCCATCGAACCGCAACACTCGCTGATCATCGGAGCTCCGGCGAGCCGCCGACAGACCCGCGTTACCCCTCACAACTGCTGCATCTTCCTCCTCTCCAAAACTTGGACCGTCCAGCGTCTGCTAGTGATTGGTTCAGCTCCGCCTGTTCAGGCGTCGATCTCAAACCGTCTGCAACACCCAGCTCCAGTTTAAAAGAAGGAGCTCGCTGTTCATATTTTTTTTAGTTGATGATATTGGCTACAACTTGTTGGTGGTAGAGTTATAATTTGTTTCTTGTATTTAGTTGCGGTTTTTAAATTCATGCAGGCGGAAAGAAGAATAACCAAAGAAGTACGTATATTTATATAAAGAAGATCCTTGGCCATTAAGTAAAAGGTTGGATAGATACAATGTCTTTCCTCCTGTTTGATTGTACATCATAGGAACTAAGGTGCAACTGGATGATTGGTCACATATGGGTACGAATTTATGTGCCTGGGTAGGTAAATTTTATGCATGTGTTTTCATTCTCCCTAGCTGTTGAAAAGAAAAGAGATAGGCAGATACCTATATGCTTAAGGAGGCATATTCAAATCGAAATTCAACTGTACGATGTAGAATACTTAGGCATGTGTTTTTATTGGCTTTAGTTTGCAGTGTTCTTCCCTTTTCACTTGCTGAGTGATGTGATTTTACTGGCTTTGATTTGGCAATTAAAAGAATATGTGCGTTGCTCAGGGGTTACGGAAAAGAAGTGGATTTGTTTATTATTTTCATTTAATTAATATATTAAAAAATATTTTAATAGTTGAATTATTATCTTGTGACATTAACGTTTAATAATCGAACCGCCACACACGATTTCCAAACGCGGTGAAAACTGACACATTGCTACGTCTTAACGATACGGTTCCAATGAAATTTATTTGGTCGAATTCTGACTCCGTTTGAAAAAACGGTATTATTTTATTTTACATTTATTTATCAGTTCACTTTTAAATTACATCTACCGACAAAATGACTCCAATTGGCTCCAAACTGGAAATATATCAATAATTAGCTATACGTATTCCAATAAAATTTGTTTCATCGAAAACGGAGGTTGTTTGGAAAAATAGCTAATCTTACGGCATATATAATATCGATATATATATATATATATATATATATATTCCAAACAAGTAAATTAAATAATAATAAATTATTATTATCGAATATATCCAAATAATATAATATATCACCTCAAATGTAAACCAATAAGCATTTACAACTCGATATTAATATATCTGAGTTAAACGATATCAAAATATATAGAAATTCCTTTTAAATAAATTAAATAAACGTTATAATTTATAAACAATTTCCATAGCGACTATTTTAAAATTTGTATTAGACACAACTGACAATTTATAAGCTGAAATCTCGATTTTTCTCTTCCCTTAGAAAATTATAATCAATAAGATCCTAACGTTTCTTGTTTCACAGAATTCCGGCTTAAAACAGATTCTGTATATTCAATTGAACTTCAAAACTCAATTTTACGAACAGCCGCGACATTTCAAGTTCGTTTTAATATAAATATAAATATAAACGTTCAGTCGTCCTTTAATTAGTGAATTTTATATTAAAAATCCATTAATATTCCAATTATAATATTTAAAACAAGTTTAAATATTCGAATTAAAATAGCTGCAAAAATCCGGGTTGTTACATTATTGTTCTTAAAATCTAATGCACTTCTAAATTAGAATTTGGTTGTATTTTGATTGAATTATCTACTATCTATGACTAAAAATATGCTTCGATTCTATCCAAGTGCAAAAGATGACTTGAGTCCATGTTTAGGACTACATAACTTCCTCATTCATGTTAGAATTCAATAATTCATTTTTTAGTTGGTATCTTAGTTGTTCTTCTGTGTACATGCAAATTTTCAAAATAATCAGAGGTAGTCTGATCACCGATTTAGTGCTTGGAAGTTGAACCCGAGTGGGTATTTTAACCTGGCAAATTCCTATAACCTTTGTCGACACACCTATAGTGTGTGTCTACACATGTGTTGACAAACCTATGACATGTGTCGACATGGGTGTTTTATTTTTCATGTGGAGGAAAACTTTGTTATCTGCTGTGTTAACACGTCCTTTAGGTGTGTTGGCACACTGTGTTAACACGGGTAGGTTTATAAACATACTGTTGTGTTTCATCTAAGTCTTGTTCGTATTACTTTTAATAAGTACTTCCAAGATGATTTTTGGTGATGTTTTCTTGGGACTAAACTTAGAATGAAAATCCAACATTAATGCCAATTTGTATATCGAATTGGTGAAGGTTTGTTGGGTTTTCGTTGTTGTTTTGTATGCGAATTTCATGCACAGTTCGATGATTTGGTGAACATATACATGTATTTTGCAAACTAATTTTTAAAGAGATTATATATTTAACTTTGAGACAAATATTTTTCTAAATTTTAGTTTCTTAAAATAAAATCGTCTCAAGGCAATGGTATAAATTGTATTTTTTGAAATATAAATATTTTCGAGGAAATAATCCATGTGTTTTCTAAACTATTTTATAAATTAACTTTCTCCAAACGAAATATTTTCTATATACAAAATTACGTGCTTTTGCACACTTCGAGATGACGAAGATGTGATTTAAACAATGCAATTAATCGCGTGGTATAGGACACGTAGGTATTCCTGACTCATTAATTGAAGTCAATTGTTGTTTTCTAATGTGAAGTGGGCTAGCTTATATGTGAAATATGTTGTTCTGAGCTATTTTGTTCCTTTCTAATAGGAAGGGATCATCTTTTATGTGTTTTTGAGTTTATTAGGGATTATGAGATTCCTTTTCTTTTAAAAAAGAATTGTTCCTTTAATGACGGTATTCTTCTCTTATCCTATAATTACCGATATTTTAAGCTAGACTGAGCCATGTATTTATACTCGAGTCAGACCGAGTTATTTAAGGTTATAACTTGTTATTGATTTTGGTTTAACAATTTCATCCTAGACTAAATCTCTTAAAGCTGTTACTTAAGGTGTACAATTATGTATTCATGTCATATGTATATTTATTCTTTAGAGTATGGTGTATATTGTTTATGTAAACCATTCGAGTATGTAGCACATGTACACGTTGTATTATATTGTTATATTTATATGTGTTCTATTATGCGATTTTCTATTTGCATTGTATTATAATTTGTTTTGAGTATGTTCTTTGGTCATCATAGTTTTATATTATATGAATTGGGTACGTCGATCCACTTGAGGAAAGGAAAATAATACACCCCATTGATGTATTTGATATTCATCTAATACAAGATTACAAATGATCGCACCTAACTGTATCAGATGGGAATAATAGGATAAAGTGGTAAGGCTATAACGATATTATATCGACTTTGCAGCAAATATCGTAGGAAATCTTGATAAATTAGTGGTTTAATATTATTCAAAACGAATTAAATTATGGTAATTTTGTTTTGATAAAGTTTGAGAATAAAAAATATAAACTATTGCGAGTAAAAGGAATTATTTTATTTTTGTAATTATGTCAAACATGAGCAATATTTTGGAATACATTACCAAAATTGAGTTTAAGTGACAGTTGCAGCCATCAAGTTGGTGATATGATTGTGTGGGAAAATTAATATGAAACTGCTGGCATGGAAGCACTACTTACTCTTTGTTCCGGAGACGATGGTTTTGATGACAACAACCTTATGACTATTATAAAATATACATACTAACATTTCATGTTTATATATATATGTATATGCAGGATGTTTATGGACAAGTATTGAGAATGATGACTGTACAATATAAAGATTCAAGACTGAAGAATACAAAGATGAAGAATTCAATATTGAACACTCAGGGTATCAAGAGTTTAAGAATTCAAGAGTTTAAGATATCATGATAAGCTATAGAGTCTAGATATATATAAAACTTCATAATAGCACTAACAACTTTATTGGACTTTAATAGTGGGATGGAACCCATGAGCTTTCAAAAGTTTTTCCAAATTTCCTTTCCAATTTTTTAAATATTTCAACCCAAAATCAAAATTGTTTTGAATAGCTTCTTTTTTTATTTCCAAATATTTCTCATTTTTAAATATTTTACTCCTTATTATCTTTATAATTTATTGGTGTTTTTAAATTTCAAAGTTTTAGCCTTAATCTCAAGTTTATTTTTCAATTTAATTTTCCTATATTCTTATTTATAGTTTTATATGTTAAGTATTTTATTATTTTTAAAAACCATTTTCTAGAATGTTAATAAGTATTATTATGTACTTATATTATGTTTAGAATGTTTTACAAGTCTCAGAATTGTTTTAACAAAATTTAAAATCAAAATTCTTTTGGAAACAACTCTTATTTATTTTTCAACATAGGCACGTCAACATATTCCATCCCCCACGTCGACATGGTTGTCGTTTCAGCCAAAAATCAAATTTCAAAAGAAGCTTGTATTCATCGTTTCCCTTCATGAATGGATATGACCTTTGTTTGCCTATATATATATATCTGATGCTTGAACGAATTTTAAATCACTTTTGATTTGTTATTCTTCAGTCCTTCTTCTCATCTCCATTTCCTTTTTAAATTTCAAGAATCCTTAACCAATTCCGTCAAAATTCAAAGTGCATAAAACCATATCATCACTAGTTTGATTCTCTGCCACACTCTCTCAAAATCTCAGTGCTATTCAGAGTTATAGGAGCATTTGTAATCAAAGATCGAAAGATCAAAGTCCTATCATATATCTCTATCAAATTGTTACTGAAAAGGTGTGGTTGTGGCCCATTTAAATCAAACGGGATTGATTGTAGCCTATAAATCAATTAGATGATCTTGTAGCCTGGTTAAAACAAGAGAGTTCCCTGTATTTGAAATAGGAGGGGTGTATTCGTGACCTTGAAATCGAGGGTTGTAATATCGACATTTACTTTAAAAGAAATCTACACAAGCAATTGTTGGGACTGGATGTAGGGTAATTGTAACGTCCCAGAAATTTCGACAAATGGAATATAGAGTTAATTAAATAATCAACTAATAATAATCAATTTTATATTAATATTTGAGTTAGAAATCGAATACATGGTCTTGAGTATAAATTGAACTAAGTATGTAATCCAGAATGATCAGTTGAGAATCAAATAATTATTGTTGGATATTTGAATTGAATTTGGAATTCGATTGAAAATATAGATGGTTGAATTTGAAAGTAAACGTTATTGACATTAAACGAATTGGAGATTCTATTTGTTGAAATATATGAGAAAATTTGTTTGATTGTGTGCATATTTGTGGATATAAAGAAAATTGAAATTTAACGTTTCAATTTGGAAACGAAGAGAGTCATTGGTGAACAAACGGGATTAAATCAGTAAGCCGACAAATAATATAAAAATAAAATATCATTATGCACAAATGGAGTCAGACTACAATTTAATCAATTTTTTTGAATTCAGAATGTCAAAAAATGACAGTGCATATATTTTTATCGCGTTTGGAAATTGTGTCAGTGGTACGATTACTGAGTGTTCAACACCAGTTTGCAGTAGAAATAAAATATTTAATTAAACAGATATAACCTTCCTTAGGAAGACATTTCGTTGACCTATGGTTGAAAACGTCGCTCGCTATAACCCTATATGATGGAACGTTGTTCTTATCTCCTCTTTTCATTCTATAAAATCACCTCCTCGTTCATCTTCCTTCAACGAAAATCATTTTCCCTAATCCAGAAATCATTCCTTGAATCCATGGCATCGGCAAAGAAAACCCTTCTGTCTAAAATAAATCCCCAATTTCATCTATAAAAAATAAAAAAAATTATCTCTTTCTTCAATCGGCTGAACCCCTTTTTCTGGAAACTCAGAAATAATGGCATCTTCACAATCGCTGTAAGTCTCCTCCCTCACTGCTGCTGCTCCTTCGCTGAAGCCAAGTAGTCACCGCAACCACAATCGATTGCGCCGCTCCTCGTTTTGTAGCGACCCGAAATTTTCGACACTAGAATCCAGATACTAACACGTCCCGTATCCAAACTCAAATATCGAAAACCCAGAAAGCTAATAGAAAGAAGTTAGAGGGTGAGAGAAGAAAGAAAGAAATATTAGAATAGAAGAATAAGAAGATCAGAGTCTCACAGCGGAATGGACAAAATATAATAATCAATAATACTTTATCAAAGAATTGATATCACAACATCAGAGTATACATTCAGATCAATAAACGCACAGCGGAAATAAACTAGTATATATATGGAATACGTCTCAACTTCAACTCCTCTTCTGAAGCTCCAAGCGAAACCTAACCTGTACATGTACTCGGTCTGACCCGAGCACATTTGATTTAAAACAAAATTCACCCGGATCAGTCTGAAATACTTTCAGTGATAAATTCATACAGCAACCAACTTGTTTAACTTTGAAATCCTTTTGAAATAAAAGGATAATAGTAAGACCAGTCCACACATAAACACGGACGGTTTTTACCTTACTATAACCCAAATCGTTTTGAAATCAATATCTTCTTCTGATATTATAATAGTGTCTAAATACAAATAAATAGAATCTAGCAGAAACGCTTGCATCTCACGCTCCACATATATAGTATACAATCAAAACCGCAGGCGCTTATTGGAGATTGGATTTCCAACTATGACAAGGTATGGGACCACCTGCCGATAGTGTATCTCTAGAGACGGATACACTGGGTTCAACAAGAACATCTTGCAACCCGACCCACACATGACCGACCACTCATTTCTCTTGAGTGTATCGAATATATTGTCACCCTTCGGCTTTTTGTCGCGACCACCGAAATCCCCGGGAGATACAGAAATGAAAAGAAGTAACAAATATGAATATTCTCTAGATGGTGACAATACACCCTAATGGGTGCGACCCACATAGCCATGCTACCTGCCCGATTTTTGTCATTTCCCGGTTGATGAGGTTTGAGGCTATAATCGACTTTTGAAACATCTGGCCACCATTCACGTCGTCCATACATGTCATCCAGGAACAGGATGAATCGAAGGTACCCTCCTACCGCATCCTAGGAATCACCCTATAGATCAATAGCGAGTAGTCCTTGCAATCCGTAATTTCCAGTTACGACAGAATCATCGTTAACCCTGGGGATCAGCCAGAGGTATTTAACAATAGTTCTTCCGCTCATGGAGACTTACGGTCTTCAATTGCTCCATCTCGATCCGCATCTTCGACGTATTTGTTTTTATTGGTCGGAATGGTTTTTGAATATAAATTCGATCCCGGTCTTTCCGTTCCAATAACGTTGGGTCAGATTTTGATAGTTCGTTCTTTGACTATCAAAATAAACAACCATAAAAACAAACAGGTCCATAGCATCACTTGGCCATTTAAACTAATATATCAGTTTGAATATGTTAATATTCCCAAATCCTTTTACCTATATACTTAGAAAATATCATATCATTTAACTTTCAACTAATATTTCAAACCTTGTTATGACATTTCTTATCATCTATTCGATTCAACAATCGTTATGATATCTTCTTTGGGTTTGTTATTTGAACACCAACTTCACCACTTATCCCTTTAGAATAAACCCATTTACATCTCATTTCAATACTTTGAAAATATCGTTATATTTCCTCTCATCTCCTTTTTTTTTCTTTTATTATAGGGATATTATTTCACACCATCAAGCCCCTTTTTATATCCTTTTTATTTGGAATCTCATTATATATATATATATCCAAATCCTTCAAATAACATTACACTATCATTTTTCCAAAATATTCTATTCTAACATCTTCACCATTACGACTAATATCATCCTTCGATAATCCTAAAGCTGTTCAAGTTGGGGTATTTTAATTACATCTCAGACCTTGATCAACAACGTTCTTATCGTCAGATAGATATCAGTGGTAATACCAAAAACCGATACTCATTCCCATTATCAATTCGAATCCCATTTAACTCCATCTTGATGAAATACCATTTCTTCTTTAAAACAGCAGTTCTATAGCGCATCTCTATAACGTGTCTCGTTTAACCATTCTAATTCAAACTCGGGTCCTACCTTTTATTTTCCATTTAATATTTCCAGTAGTTCCTAACTGAGAATTAGTCGAAAAATAATTTCCCGGCTTTTACTTTATCAAATGTCCCTTCTAATAACTCGGTCTATTTATATATTCAAAAATACTTGGGTTTTATAACTTTGTATAACTTGGATTCATAGATTCCAATTAAATATAATTCAGTTCAAGACAAATTAAAACTTCGATTGCACATAAATATTAAATCGCTCTATAAACTATAAACATGGCTTTAGACTTCACAACTTTCCTTAATATATTTCGCATTTCCAAATTACCACTTCGATTTTTATTAAATGTCTAATAATCAAGTGTCAACATTTATTAAAATAAAACTGGCTTTATTACCATTAACTATCCCCTTCAAATTAATGAACTAATTTAATAACAAGTTGAGCTATCGCCGTTAACTTGTTTTTCTCTAAACACGACTAACTCGTTAGTCAATTGTTATCGATCTTGCCATTTAAATTAATTAAAAATAAATAAATCTAAATAATTCTATTCACTTTGATTTTTATTAAATCAATGTAAACCCATTCAAATTGTTACGTTAATTCTGGTCACTTGAATTAGCTAAATACAGTTGTTTGCAAATTACTTACTAAGCACGTGCTTCGCGCACGGTAGATTTGGTACAAAAATGGTAACTTGCGGTTAAACCAATCAATGTATATACGTTGTTGGTTCATTTCCTTTTTGAAACTTCCTTTAAAATAATATATATATATATAAATACATTCAGTTATAAAATAAATTCTATAACTTCATTTCTAGCGATTTACCTGAAGGTGAATCGATCTTTATAAAATAGTGTATATCTGGGCCATCTGCTATAATCAATATTATATATTGATTCAAACTCAACCACAATCAACAACCAATAGGGTTTTAAAATCAACGGGTTTAAACAGCTCATAAAATAGGAAATAACAGCATATTAAATATTTGAGGAACCGGTTTGATTCCCCCTACCTGTTCTTCCCTGCAACACAGATCATTATAATATTTCATATCAGTACATAGAAATAATTTAAACGACGATAATATAATTAACGTCAACCATTAAAGCAACCATAGGCATCCAAAGCATCCAATCAACCAATTAAAATATATGAATTTAGCACATCCTAGTATTTCAGAAATGCGTGAGAATTAACTCACCTTTGTTTTGATGATCGATACGCGTTGTTTAACGAAAAATCCAATGTTTCAATCCGTCCCGAATCATCACAGTAGCGTAGTGCTCTTCCTTGTGATTCCAACATGTCCGGTTTTTGTGAAATTCTTCTTAATTTCCGAGTAAGGCTTAACATGTCTCCCCTCTTTCTATACCCTTTCCTTTTTCTTTTCTTCAATTTCTTTTACACATCAAGTCACAGTTCACATCACCTACCTTGGACCCATCCTCCCCTCCTTTCTTATAATCTTTTATTTTTATTTTTCCTTTAAGGCCCTAAAAGCTCAATTCCACGCCATACGCATGTCCAGCCCTCCCCCTTTACCTTCTTTCTCCTCGCATGCCTCTTGTACATCAATACTCCCCTTATAACACTACTCTTTTTCTTGCTCACCCATTACTTCAAGCAATATCCCTTTTATTTTCACTCACTACTGACTTCCCCTCTTCGTTGTCACCAACCCACCAGGCTGCACCACGTCTCTAGCTACCTTCAGCGCTCCACGCACTGTCCACACCATGCAAACTCCACCCCCATTGCTTCGCTCACCCACGCTCAGACCGTACACAGACCTTGCTGAAACAAATGCAACCGCACTTGTCAACACCGAAACCGTACCACCCACTGCCATCGTCAAAACCACCACGTTGGTCCAAGCACAGTCTCGCCTGAACACGCACACGCCAAGGGCCGACAACATATTCTCAGCTCACGTGCATATTATTATAAATATACATATTTATTTTTGTGGAGGCATTTCGGTTTTAATTTGTGGTGGAGTATTTTGTTTGCTTCAAAATGTTTGAAGTCATGGACACAATCCCCTGTATTTATACAGGCAGACAACCGTGGTCACCACGAAAAGGGAAAATATAAAATAAAAGTTTCATAGTATAGGGTTGGGTAGCTGTATGCTTGGGATTCTCGAGGTAAAACTTTGTCGGCACATTTTACATAAGTTGAAAAGAGAAGACACAGGGGTAGGGCAGCTCTGGATAGTTAGGCTTGTACGTGAAGGGATAGAAATATGTATGTGACTAAACGAGAGGGTAACAGGGTAGGCTGCAAGTAGGTACGGTGGCAAATTTCCATGGGTCAATTTAACGTTTAAGACAGAACGTGGAAGGCTTTCTTGATGTGCCAACAAGGTTACATGTTGGGAAGGCGGCAGGCATGTGCTTGGATTTTGTTCCTTCAGCCTGAAGCAAAACATTGGATTTGTAGAAAAGGAATAGCACGATGGTAGGTGTATTTAGGCCTCAGCATAGCATGTATAAAAATCAACATTTGGCTGTGCTTTTGTTAGGGGTAGACTGTGCATGTTAATAGCTTTGCATGCAGCAGTTATTTCAACCAAGAGATAGAAAAGAAAGGATGCGAAAGAAAGGTAGCTGTTGTGGATTGTAAATATGTTTTGGTTTTGTTGAGTCCCTTCAACATTTAATGCACGGATGCAAAGTTTCATAAGTTGACCACGTTCAGCCACGTTTTCAAGGACTGTGTCGGTTTGCGTAAGTATCTTAGTTGATATGACCAACAATCTTCTAACTATAAAGTTAAACCTACCCCGTTATATACAACTTCGTCTGCGTACGACTTGTCACCGACAAAAATAAAAATACCATCGTGTCGAGTGAGGTGCCACGGTTCCAAAAATATAATAATATCGGTAGATTAACTTATATTTTGAAACCCCAAAATGTTGATATAGGGTGTGAAATACTCCAAATAAAAAGTTGCTTATTTTACGAAAAAAAATTACAGAAAAATTCTAAAAATTAAATTATGACTACGCCTCAAAGGATTTGTCCAAATTCGAAGCCAATATTTAATTATATTAAATAAACTGTTATTGCATATAAACGATTTCACAGCGACTATTTGGAAATTTGATTTGGACGTAAAATAAAATCTACAATACGAAAACTCGATTTTTCTCCTCCATTAGAAAAATATTATCAACTAGATTCAGACGCTTCTTGTTTCACCGAAATCCGACTTAACACGGATTCAGTATAGTCAATTGAAGTTGAAATTAAATTTTACGAACTACCGCGCTGTTTCGAGTTCGTTTTAAATATAAATATAAACACTCAGTCGTCGTTTAATTAACGATTTCGATATTGAATTCCAGAAATAATTCAAATAAAATATTTAAAATAGATTTAAATATTCGAATCAAAATAGCAGAAAAATCCGGGTCGTTACACGTTTTCTCTGAGCCTCCCACGTCCGAAGCTAGCTCCAGCAAGTCGAGGACCGTCGCTTCCTTCATGATTCGTTCTAATTTGGGAAAAACTCAGCTTTAAGGTGAGTTATCTCACTCACGGTTAATCTCAGTTCAAGTACTTTGATTTCAATTTAAATTAAAATACATTATGGTTGATTGCATGATTTCGGTTTACAAGTAAACTAATATGATTGAGTTTTGCTATAATACCTAGCTATCACTGCACGATTTGGATACTGTTGATTCGCTTGCGCCTTTCCTTGCCCACATTGCTACTACTGTTACGTACTGTTTTACCCTGGATATGCTTGAGTTTTTTTTGAGTCCATTACCTCTTCACGGAAGTTTGATAACTAAAGATGATATGACTACTGTTTACCTAAATTTAAAAAAAATATTCTTAAGTTACTTTTGAATAATTTTCATTAAATCTTAACACACATTGTAATTTGACTTTCCTGGAAATGCATATATACAGATATCTACTATTTATCACACAAACATGTCCAATTGCTTTAAATGATGTAATCTAACATCCACAGCTTGTATGTATGTTGTAAAACAATCAGTAACATCAATATGAAGACATATGTTTTGAATCAAATTGACCTACAATATGACATAAGTTTTTGTTTAATAGGGAAAAGGGAAAATATAGTTGTTTACTCACTATATACCCATATATAGGTTCTTTGTCTTGTTATTGTATTTTTCTCGGTTATGCAAACTTACTAATTTCAGAAAATTTAACATTTACAATGAATCCAAGTCAATGGCTACATATTGTCACATACCTGGGTCTTACCAGTAAATTTTGATGCCAAATTGAGACAAATTGTAGCCGTATATACCACCGCTGGTTTATGAACACCATACATTGCCTGATTTTGCCCTATTAAACCTATATGGGCACTGTTAGTGAATGTTCTCTTCACCATGTTATAAAAATGAATAATTATTTGCCCTTCCAGAATGCTTACTAAATTTGAAATGTTTTGCCTTGCCTCGAAAGTCTGCATGCATACTGCATTGACCAATTATGTATGTTTGCCTTGTTGCAGTCTTTAACTATATGTGTATATGAATGCAACTGTGTTTGTATACATGCGAATACTGTGCATTAAATCTATGGGTTGCCTTGAAATGTTGACGCCCTGTTTTGCATTTTTAATGAAAAGGAAATATGATGTATTTGCTTTAACAAAGAAAAAGACACCCTGGTAAATGATTCTACTTAGCTGTACATAAGGAAGAAAGCTCTGTTTATAAAATAAAATAAACATCTTGATGTTTGGCTATTATAGAATGAGGCTTGCCTGATTAACCAGTATAACTTGACTGTAAACACACGATTATTTGAGTACTTAGCCTCGACTATGTGAAAATATGAAATACTGGACATGTGATCGACAAGGTCTTGGGAACCGATATGTAACTTGCGGTTGTTTGAAGCGCTGTCTTAATACTTTGAGCTTTACATTCCCATGACTGTAACTTGACCTCTTGTAATTTTACAGTCCGTTATATTTGTTTTTGAAACCGATGAGTTGCCTAGACCTGCTTATTAAATTTTGCATGAGTACAGACATATATTCATATGAGTATACAATTATACATATATTTTGAGGGTGCATACTTGGGGAAAGTCGATTAAGGTTATGCCATGATTTCCTCAATGACTTGGTTTGATTGTGTTGCGTGATTGATGTCTTGCCGAGAATGACTTGTTTGATTCCGGAAATGATTTTATGTGAACATCGGAACCATATTCAAACATGTAGGTTTTAAACTTGCCAAAAGGTTAATTTCTTGAATATCAGAGCCCTTTTGTTAATTTCTGGGGAACAAACGAACTGTTTTCTGACTTAAAAATGTTCACTCGAAAATTCATGAAGTATTTTAAAACTGTAAGCAAAATTTCTGAGTTCAGGAAATTATTTAAATTGTTTTTTTTTCAAAAATGTACATGCTGATTTTACATTTGACAACAATGTAAAACTTAAAGCTTTTTCTTGCATGCCAGTTTATTTGAATGCTTTTACGGTGGCATTAAATTTTAAAGGCAATCAATCATGGCGGTTGTAGTTGTTTTGTATATGAGCACTGTCCGCATTATTGTACTGTGCACAGGATTCTACCATGTATTAGTCACTGCCATGCTATGAACTTCTGTGTTAGTGGCATCCTTGTTGTTGCATGAATTTGAGCATTGAGTTGTTAGAGGTCATCTTTATTTGCCATACATATTTTGCCCTGTTTAACTATATGATATTTCAATTGGATACTCAAGTATACATGTTCAACACTATATATTACTTGCTGTCTTGGCATAAAATGTTTAAATGTATGCACCTGCTACCTCTTTGTGTTGGTAAATTTGATTAAATTGGTTCACACTTTGACTTGGCTATTTTAGTAGTATTTAATTTTAGATGCATGTAGTTATTTCACAACTAAACTGTCATGGTGGTTTTACTGCAAAATAGTACCCTCAGATCTATAGAAGGAAAGAACAACCCAGAAGCTCTAGCATTGATATGATCCATGTTGCGTGGTAAAGCATTTTTAATATTAAGAATTATCTCTGAAATATTGAGTATCTGCGTAAAATTGAAGTAAATTGTTTTATTTAAATCTATAAAGTATATTTGAAAAAGTATTTGATTCATTTGGCCACTTTATTTACAAGAAGTATTTGATTCACTTGACCATCTACTTGTGTACAGTGTTTTCATCATGCACCATCAAAAGTTTGACCAACTGATATGCGTACCCTTTTTTTAACTTGGAATTATATTTATAATATAATTTGCATGTGTGTTTTACCTGCATATGTGTCATACCATTGTTAAATAAAAAGCTGGGAACATGCACTTGCTAAAATGAATTTGTTGAGAATATTTATTTGTTGTGAAACATTTTACTTGTTAAAATGAAATTTGTTGGACCCATTTTGTTCACTAAAATGAAATTGATCATTCTGCCTCATTTCGTTTAAGCCCATGTATTAGTCACCCCTTCTGGCCAAGTCGCATGAACTGTCCTGTACCCCGTTGTGCATTACTTGTTTATCGAAGCATGATTTTTGTGTATATGTGGGGGCTGGTGCACACGTGTATATTCATACTATTGTGTGTGTGTATACAAGTCATCAGCATACGTATACACATGAGTTCATATGCTGACTTGATTTGTCCCATCCTAAGTTGCTAAGCTATATTTGACAAATATTTTTTGGGGTTTGATGTACTCGAAATTAGAAATATAGGTTTAGCTATTTATTTTAGTTTCTATTGAAATTACTTTACTTGAACTATGATTTAATCCTGACTCCAGTATTTTATGTTTTTGCATGAAATGCTCGGGTCAGACCCGAGCAATTCAGATTTAAAGATTACAACTTAGGATTTGAAGATTGACGAAGCTGGGGATTTCAAGGCCGGCACACTCTGAAGTTTTAAACCAATAAAGATTTTTCTTGTATTATAAACTATTCTTTTAAAATTCCTCTGTATATAAATATTTTGTATTCAAAATTATGATTATATATAAAAGTTTATGTCGTTGTTCAAATATTGTGTTATTTATTTATTCTGTATTTTCTGTGTCGATTCTGTATTTTAAACACTGTAATCTAAATAACGATCTATTGATTTGGACGTTCTAAATTGGTTTAATTACCAATTTGAAGCGGTCAAAAAGGCGTGACGTTACAAGTGGTATCAGAGCTTTGGTTTATTCAAAGCGTAGCTTATCGGGTTTAAAATGAAAAGGATCGACACAAGTAAAATAATTTTTGAAAATAAAAGGATTTATGAAAAATATTTTATTTTTCAAAAAAGTTCAATTACTTTGGAAATATTTTGAAACTAATATTTTGGAACTAATGCAGCGGAAGCAAAATTTTATTTTGAGATTTAAAATTTTTCGGAATCCCCAGTCTTCGAATCTAGATTTGCCAGAGCTGTTCTTGGATAAGTTCTCTTAGGGTTTAATCTCGAATCCATCAATAAATGGTATTTAAGGAAGATAAGTAGAAGAGAATCAACGGATTTACTTCGCTAATCATGTATTTTAGAAATAAAAGACAACAGAAATTTATTGGAATAAGAATTTAAATGAGAATTTGGGTAAAAGAGGAAATCTGAAATCATTTCAAAAAAAAAAAATGAAACAATGAATGTAGATATTTGGAATATAAATCGAAAAAGGGTATAATTGGAATTTGATTGTGTCAGATGGTATTATTCATTTATTCAGAACTTGACAAGGTAAATTATAATTGGTTTCAAACTAATAACATGTAATCAAATATATGAATTCAATGGTGAAGTATAAACTTGTTAATTAATTAACAAGAAGTAAATTGTGAACGAGAGTTGTAAATGGAGCAGAATGTGAATGAAGATTTTAAAGAGAGTCGAATAGATGTTCAAGTGAAATCGAAATTAATTTTACGAGACTATTTCAAATTTTGATAAAAAGGAATAATATTTACTCTTAGAAGTAAATAACGTTTGGAAGTGAAAATGTTGAAAATGGAATTGGGGATTAAAAAAAGGAGTTGATCAGTACTGTGAGATTATTCTGAAGTTCGAAATATAAATCAAATGCAATTTGTCCGAAGTTCGAAATATATTATCGAATTAGGGATTATTCAAAAGGAGGTTATGCAGGAAAATATTATTTATTTTCCGTTTTTAATCAAAAATTAACATGTTATAAATTAATAGTTTATTTATTCTGATTAAAGAATAAAGTATATTTTAAAGTTAAAAATCATGAAGACTTGAATTATTATAATCCGCAATTTTTGTAAAAAAAATGAATTCTTAACTTAAAATCAGAAATTTCAAGAATAAATGTGTTGTTGGTGTTTGAAGTGGTGAATTTTATCTGTTTCGAAGTTAATAATGTTGTCCAGTTAAGGTCTGAGAGGTAAATATACCCCAACTTGATTGACTGCATTGTTAACTAAGAAATGGTTAAGATTCGATAACAAGAGTTGGTTAAGAGAAGTCGATTTATGAGTGACAACAGTTAAGTGGGAATAACGATGTTTTATTTAACATTTGTTTAAATCTAAATAACGAATTTGGAAATGTTTCCCAAGACGAATAAAATATATTTTTTAGAAAATAAAGATGTGTGAATATATGGAATTATTTTCCAATGGCAATAAGATACTTTTTGGAACTATAAATATGATAATTGGAAATGCTTTTAAAGAAAAAAAATATGAGAGGCTAACGGATAGGATAAATCAGAATGGCGAGAACTGAAGAACAAAAGCCGCACGACGAGAACAAAAAGGCGGCAGAACATAAAAGGAGTGGATTCATAAATTGAATCCGAGAGTGGCATTAGAACTATTTTGATATGAAATTAAGAAATGGAGTTACGAAGTTAGAAAGTGACCGGAGATTAGTTAAGTTAATAATTTCCTGAGTGTTGATCTGATGTTGGTTTCGGCCTTCGGAATTTGTACTTAGGGAGTTGTTCGCTTGCTAATTGACGGTCGAAGGATGCGGATGTAGAAGAACAATAGTGCGTGGACGAGAAATTTGCTATAAGAGTGAAAAATGCTGGAATTGTGAGAGCCTAATATTGGGACTAATTGATGAACTTAATAATGGGAAATTTAGAAGAAAGTTTGGTATATAGCTAGAAGATTTTTTTAAAAAAAAAATTGAGTTTCAAAAGTTATCAAATAGCTGAATATATTTTGTGATCAAAATTAAAATTTTGAAATTTGAATGGGAGTTTGAGGATATTCAATAACAGATGCAAAAGTTCAGAACTTATATGAGAGATATATAAGGACATAGTGAATTATAAAACTACTAGATTGGAAGGTGATCGATTTGAGATAAAATCTTATATAACAAAATTTATATAAGAATGAGATGTTTGAAAATATGATTTAAAAGAAAATTTTAAGTATGATTTTGAGGAATATGAAGTACTATATGTTTTCAAAGGAAAATAAGGAAAGTACCTTCCATCTCCTTTAAATTTCGAGCTTGGTGAGTTATGCTGGTGGTGGTAGTAGGTTGTCTGGACATAAAACTCGAGTTGTCTAAACGAACACGACCGTATATCGTAATTCACAGGGTTGTAGATAGCCTACGGCGGACAGATGTTTCTTGGGGGAACCAAGCGTAACCATTGTGTCTGCTGCGATCTACAGTCGCGATAATGGCGTGATCCGCAGAGCTGTGAAAGCTTACGGGTATGGATGTTTCCTGAGGGAATCAAGCGTAACCATTGTATACCTGCAGTCCACATGACATATCTACAAGTGAAAGAGATGTAACCACTAGAGTTACTAAAGGTCGAATGGAGCCATGCAATGTGTAAAATATCTTAGTGATGGTGAGCGACCTATTTGATGCAGTAATGTGTCTTTGTGACATGATTTGTCATTGTGACATGATATGTCATTGTAACTTGATTTGTCTTTGTGACTTGATTGATCTTCGTGTCTTGAACTATTTTCATGATATTGAGACGACCCGAAATCCCGTTCAGACGGAAACAGGGTTATCTTTGGAATATGACACAGAAACAGATAATAGCAGAACAGAATTAAATAAATACACCAGAAAATGAACAATAAAATATACTGGATAAAAGTAATCATCAGAGTTACACAGTATACAGGATCTTACTTAGTACAAATACAGTTCAGCTATACATAAATGTCTACAGCGGAAATAAACAAAATATGTACAATAGGAGCTGAACAGCATAAAAAGAAATACTGATAGAATCCATCTTCAGCTCCAGCTATCCAGAAAGAACCAGCTAAACCTGAATACAAGGCTGCCCGTGAAGAAAAAGGGGCACCCGAGTTTGAAAGTGAAACAAACTACGAGTCAGTCATGGGACTGGTATGAGAAATCCACTCAACACATATATATAATTTGGCTAATCACAGGACCACGCCACTTTCGTGGAACGGGTTTACTCCATTGGATTGCCAGCGCTTTACAACAAATCTTTCTTTTAAACATCGATATGCTTTTTATAAAAATGAAACCATTATAAGACTCAGTTCCCATCACACAATGCAACGCAAACCGGAGGATAGAGTTTTACCTTATAATGGCCAAAATATGATTGATACGGATAAAACAAAAGCATTTGGTATTATGACTAGTGTTTATATGTTTCAAAAACAATTTCAATCATAACTATCAATCATAGACGGCATGGGTACCATATATCATGTCGCCATATATATATACAATCAAAACCGCACGATGTCGTATTTGGAAATTGGATTTCCGTCATGAACCAAGGCAAAAGATAGTCCTTACCGAATTCGAGACGCTCTAGCCCGTGTCTCAGGATCAGAGCTCGAGTGACCCTAGAATCGTCAGGGCCGGTCCACCGATGTGGATTAAAATTTCTGAACATTGCATTTTCCCGCCCTTTGGGGCGTCAACGAGCCAACGAATGACTCCATCGGACCCGGATCGTCCGATCAAACCGAGGCGCCTCGCAACAGCAACAACCACATAGGTGAAAAGTATATAAATGTCAGGGCTGGTAGGTCACTGACACCACCCTAGCTAGAAAGAAACGCATGCCCTCCCTGAGGTCCTTCTCCCGTTTTAGGTTCATACCGGGGTGTGAGGCTCGCGAATTCACGTTATACGCAAAGCTACGCCACACAGGCGGTGCTTTGATCATCACCACAAGACTTTGCTTTTCAACAGAAGCCCTGATCACTGCATCTCAGCATGCCACACAGGCAATTCATGCCATGCGACTGATGTCCATCGATATACAACCTCTGAGCTCGTGCGTCTCAGAGAAGGGCGTTAAGCAAAAGAATAAATTCTCCGCCGCCAAACAGATGTATATTTAACAGAAATCAATCCACACAGAATAAACTCCAATGTCAGACACACGGTTCATTTACAAGTCCGTTCTGGGTCTGAACGAAACCGGAGGCACTAAATACCTCGCAAACCCATCGATCACCACGTACGTCTGGACGATCACCACTCATTATCCACATTTCGGGATGCCTCCCAATCAGGACCTCGGTTACCATCCAAACGAGGTGAAGATCTCCGGTCTTCGACCATCGTCTTCATCTTCGAATTTCCATCGTCGGTCAATTATTCGAAATGAGAATTAACTCGGCCTTTTCAAATAATTCACGTATATTTAGAATTTCAATTCGATTTATTTCAATGGTTAAATTATTCGACAACACCAATTTTGTTCTTTAATGTAATTTTCACACCAAACACATTCAACCATCAAATATCACATAAATCAAGCAAATTCAGTTTATTTCCACTCCATATTGTTTATGGTATTTTATAACTATTTATCGCTATTTTTATTTATTTTAAAATAGCCAATTTATTCAAAACGACGCTTCGGGCCATAAGGCGGCCGTGGCGCTGTTTTTCTTCAGATTTGAATTTCACATATCTGAAAATCTAACCGTTGGATCTTCACAAAATTTACATCATTAGAAAGGTCTTTTCAAAACGAATCCAACGGTTCCAGTTACGGGAAAATCCGACGGTCGGATCTCCCGGTACAATCGTTTGAATTTTCGATTTCAAAATACGAACTGCAGCGTCGTTAATAGATTAAATATATAATTATATTTATATATATATAAATATAATCGCTTCTGGCGCTGTTTTTTTTCAGATTTGAATTAAACATTCCAGACAATCCAACCGTTGGATTTTTACAAGGTTGGTGCCGTTGGGAAGATATTTCCAAGGCGAACCCGACGGTTGAGGTTTCGGGAAAATCCAATGGTCGGATTCCCCGCACCAGTCGTTTGAAATCACGGTTTCAAAATACGAACTGCACGGCTTCGTTTCGTTTTAATTTTATTTATATTTATATATTTATATAAATATAGTTCATTCAATGATTTCAATATCGTTTTCACTTCAAATATTTTTCTAGCACCTTAAAATTTTGGAAAATTTCGCCATAACCTCCCCTGCACCGGGAGCATCGGGAAATTGCAAATAGCTTTCCCGGTCCTTCTAATCTCAAAAAGAAAAAGAAAAAGCCAAGCGGCTAGCCAACAGGCTCATAAAATCATCACCCAAACAAAACAGTAAATGTGTACCTATTTGTCGGGCACAAAATTTTATTCCTCTTCTCTAGCCCCTTTGCTATAACCTGTTCAATGAATATGCATGTACATATATATACAGTTCTTATCATTTATCATTTTCTATTCAACTTCATATTTGATTTCTATTTGGTTTAAAAACACCATTCATTCTAATGTAACATAAATAGGTGCAAATAATTTCATTAGCTAATTAATGAATATTTCAACTCATATATGTTTATTTTGAACAAGTGGCTATTTTTAACACTTCACATTTTAACGATTTATGCATACAATAAAAATGTGATTTTTATTGTAAAACAATTCATTTCAAAACACTATTATTTTATATATTTCATATAGTCGATAAAAGGTGATTTTTATTATCAAACAATTTGTTTCAAAATATGAATACCATTCAACACATGAATTTCTAATCAACGAATGAATATCAATTCAACACATGAATGTTTTCTATAGTTTCTATATATAGATAAAAAATGTGATTTTTATTATCAAACAATTTGTTTCAAAGTATGAATACCATTCAACACATGAATTTCTAATCAACGAATGAATATCAATTCAACACATGAATGTTTTCTATAGTTTCTATATATAGATAAAAATGTGATTTTTATTATCAAACAATTTGTTTCAAAATATGAATACCATTCAACACATGAATTTCTAATCAACGAATGAATATCAATTCAACACATGAATGTTTTCTATAGTTTCTATATATAGATAAAAATGTGATTTTTATATTTAAAACGTGAATACCATTCAACACATGAATTTCTAATCAACGAATGAATATCAATTCAACACATGAAGGTTTTCTATTCATTGAATAAATATAGTTTAAGCAGATGAAAATAATTCAAACACACCAATATTATTCAAAATTTCGGCAGCATAACGGCAGGGTAGTTAAACCGGGACCGTCCCTAGTACGGCTCCTCGCTCTACCTTAAAACCTCGCGGTTTTTGACAATGGGGATCATGCATCTAGTTCGCACGCAGGCGGCATGTATATATTTATTTCATTTCCACAAACTAATCCTATGTGGTTTCAACCAAATATTTCTTAATCACAAACGGGTATTTTTCAACCACAATCAAATCAATATCAACCACAAACAATCCCAAACAATCATTCGCTATCAATCAAATTTCCACAACAATTTCAACCAATAAATATCGTCCATGGTTTGTGGACGAGGGGCGTATATATATATATATATATTTATATAGCAATTCACTTTTATTTCATCACATATATATATAGCTAGGAAAAGAAATGGAAGAGTGAGAAATTCTCACCAAAAGCTATCCAATACTACGACTCTTCCTTTATAGAAATCTTCGCCTTTTGTCGCTTTCGCCCGTATTCTCTACATATGTAAAAATCGAATTTTTACGATGTTATTCAATATATAAAAATCGAATTTTGACTTCGCTATTCAATATATAAAGATTATATTTTGAATATTCCTATGATGTAAAAATTATATTTTTATTACTTTAAAAATATAAAAATCATATCTTACTTCTGTCTTAATAAAAATTCCGTCTTTCCTATTTTAAAAATATGATCTTTTCTATTCTAAAAATCTGATCTTTTTTATTCTAAAATCTGATCTTTTTTTCTTTTAAAGTTTAAATCTTTTTCTATTTTAAATCTTTAAACCTTTTTCTTTTTCAAAATTAAATCATTTCAAAATCAGTTTTAAACTTTTCTAAAAATCAAAATTTAAACGCTTTTGAAAATCAGTTTTAAATCATTTTTAAAATCAGTTTTTAATGCTTTAAAAAAATCAGTTTTAAATCATTTATAAAATCAGTTTTTAATGCTTTAAAAAAAATCAGTTTTAAATCATTTTTAAAATCAGTTTTTAATGCTTTAAAAAAAATCAGTTTTAAATCATTTTTAAAATCAGGTTTTTAATACTTTTTAAAAATCAGTATTTCATACTTTTAAAAATCAGTTTTTCATACTTTTAAAAATCAGTATTTCATACTTTTTAAAAATCAGTATTTTATTCTTTTAAAAAAACTCCTTTTAAAATTCAGTTTTTACATAAAATAAAAAAAACGAAATTTACAGTATTAAAATAAAAATAAGATAAAATACTTACTGTAATCTGCGAAGGGGGGGGGAGCGATGGCCAGGCTCGGCGCTGGCTTCGAGGTGAGGGCGGCGGCTTCAGCGTCTCGAACGGGGGGGGGGGGGGGGGGGGGCTCTCGAATCGCGTCGCGATGGCTTCGAGGGGGAGGGCGAGGTCACTAGCGGTTCGAGGGTGGGGCTTCGGTGGAGGCGGTCGTGGGTGGAGCTTGGTGGAGGCGGCGTCGCCGATTGATTAGGGTTTTCCTTTTTTTTTTATATCTGTTCGAAGTGAAGAGAGAGAAGAGGGAATGGGGGGGGGGGGGGTTATATAAAATATATATATTTAATTATTTAATTTTTCAAAAAAAGTTGACTTTTACATACGACCTCGAAACGAGGCCCACCGACTGTCGTCCATAGCGTTTTACCCCCATTCCTAACATAATGGGATATGTATCACAAGCTGATTTGATCGTTTCGATCAGTTTCCGTTAAAATCAACATATAACTCTATATATTGAATTTGAACGCGCATTTCAATTTACTGGGGTCACATACTAACTAGAAAAATTCTCGAAAAATATTTTCTAGCTTCGTATTGACGATACGGTCCTAACAAAACTAGTTTCGTCGAATTCCGAGACCGTTTGAAAAATGGCCAATTTCCAGTCGATTAAAATCAACTGAAACTGGTCAAACGCGTTTTCCTTTGCCACGCTCACATATTGATTCGAAAAATTATGAAATTTGAAACCTAGCAATAACTTGACACTGCGGATCCAACAAAAGTGGTTTCGTCGAAATCCGAGGTCATTTGCAAAATGTCCATTTTTAAGGGCCTGAATTCCATAGCGACTATTCAGAATTTTCAACTGGACATATCTTTTGATTCCCGCTATCAAATTTCGATTGGTCGGATTCGTTAGAAAGATATTATCAATTAGATCCTAATGTTTTTGGTTTCACTAAAATCCGGATTGTTTTGCACCCGGTATATTCAATTGAAGTTTGAAATCGAATTATCGAACTACCGCGCCATTTTCAATTCTATATATAATTATAATTAATTATATTCGTTTTCAAATGTCGATTCAAACTCAGTTTTCATCGCCATTATTTAAAATATTTATTTTAAATATTTAAAATCCATTATTTTAGCCAATTTAAAAATTTTAAATTGGTTCAGATTTTCTGGGTCGTTACAGATATGTTTTCGAGACCCTGAGATAGAGCAGTCAATGCTCAGTGATCTCAGTTTTTCTTTTGATTCATAATTTATTTTTCCGTTGATCTGTGCATGACGAAATTCACAGGGAAGTGATTTCCTACGGATACGGATGTTTTCTGGGGGATCCAAACGAAACCATTGTGTATCTGCGATTCATGAACAATCAACATTTCAATATCACATTGGTACTTTCCTTTTCTATTTTGAAGAATTTTTGAAATATTTTCACTAGAAGTTGAAACAAGGATATTTAGTACTTGGAGATTGTAGTCGTGCGTCTGGCCAGCGTATGCCTAACATCTGTAAGAACGAAAATAGACTTGTCAAATTTTGAGCTACCAAATATTTTCAAATCCACAGCTTTGTAGTAATAATACCAATATTAGTTGTATAGAGGTGTTAAAAAAATCCGGATTTTAAAATTTTCAAGTCGATAATTGGTAACATAAAGAGGATATGTCGTGTACACTCTTCAATGAGTGGTTGGAACTCGGAAAGATTAAATGGGTCGAATGTAAGGAGATTGGGTTGTGGTTGTGAAGCCTAGACCCATTACAATGTGACGATGGATAAGTAACATTGACAGATGAGGTTTATAAAGAAATTTGGAATAATTTGCGATCTAATTTATACTAAATTTGAAATTTGAGAAGAGATTGGTTTTGAAAAGGAATCTGTTTTTCCGAGTAAATTGAATATGAAATGACTTAAACATTGATATTTAAGCTAGTTGTGGGATAATTTCGCATAGTTATGAAAATATGAAGTATACAGTGATATAACTCCAACGATCTCTCCTTTTCGAGGACGAAATTTTTTTAAGGAGGGGAGATTGTAACGTCCCAGAAATTTCGACAAATGGAATATAGAGTTAATTAAATAATTAACTAATAATAATCAATTTTATATTAATATTTGAGTTAGAAATTGAATACATGGTCTTGAGTATAAATTGAACTAAGTATGTAATCTAGAATGATCAGTTGAGAATCAAATAATTATTGTTGGATATTTGAATTGAATTTGGAATTCGATTGAAAATATAAATGGTTGAATTTGAAAGTAAACGTTATTGACGTTAAACAAATTAGAGATTTTATTTGTTGAAATATATGGGAAAATTTATTTGATTGTGTGTATATTTGTGGATATAAAGAAAATTGAAATTTAACGTTTCAATTTGGAAACAAACATAGTCATTGGTGAACAAACGAGATTAAATCGGTAAGACGACAAATAATATAAAAATAAAAGATCATTGAACACAAACGGAGTCAAACTACAATTTAATTAATTTTTTTGAATTCAGAACGTCGAAAAATGACAGTGCTTATATTTTTATCGCATTTGGAAATTGTGTCAGTGGTACGATTACTGAGTGTTTAACACCAGTTTGCAGTAGAAATAAAATATTTAATTAAACAGATATAACCTTCCTCACGAAGACATTTTGTTGACCTATGGTTGAAAACATTGCTCGCTATAACCCAATATGATGGAACGTTGTTCTTATCTCCTCTTTTCATTCTGTAAAATCACCACCTCGTTCATTTTCCTTCAATGAAATCATTTTCCCTAATCCAGAAATCATTCCTCGAATCCATGGCATCGGATAAGAAAACCCTTCTGCCTAAAATAAATCCCTAATTTCATCTATAAAAAAAATAAAAAAACCATCTCTACCTTCAATCGGCCGAACCCCTTTTTCTGGAAACTCAGAAATAATGGCATCTTCACAATCGCTGTGTCTCCTCCCTCACTGCTGCTGCTCCTTCGCTGAAGCCAAGTAGTCACCGCAGCCACAATCGATTGCGCCGCTCCTCGTTTTCTCCGAGTCGCCCACGTCCGAAGCCAGCTCCAGCAAGTCGAGGACGCTCGCTTCTTTCATGATTCATTCTAATTTGGGAAAAACTCGGCTTTAAGGTGAGTTATCTCACTCACGGTTAATCTCAGTTCAAGTACTTTGATTTCAATTTAGATTAAAATACATTATGGTTGATTGCATGATTTCGGTTTTCAAGTAAACTAATATGATTGAGTTTTGCTATGATACCTATCACTACTGCATGATTTGGATACTGTTGATTCGCTTGCGCCTTGCCTTGCCCACATTGGCGCTGTTGTTACGTACTGTTTTACCTTGGATATGCGTGAGTTTTTTTTTGAGATCATTACCTCTTCACGAAAATTTGATAATTAAAGAAGATATGACTAATGTTTACCAATTTTTTTTTTAAAAAAGTTTCTTAAGTAACTTTTGAATAATTTTCATTAAATCTTAACACACACTGTAATTTGACTTTCCTGAAAAGGCATATATACATATATCTACGGTTTATCACACAGACATGTCCAATTGCTTTAAATGATGTAATCTAACATCCACAGCATGTATGTATGTTATAAAACAATCAGTAAAGTCAATATGAAGACATATGCTTTGAATCAAATTGACCTACAATATGAAATAAGTTTTTGTTTAATAGGGAAAAGGGAAAATATAATTGTTTACTCACTACATACCCATATATAGGTTCTTTGTCTTGCTATTGTATTTTTCCTCGGTTATGCAAACTTACTAATTTCAGAAAATTTAACATTTACAATGAATCCAAGTAAACGGCTACATATTGTCACAAACCTGGATCTTACCAGTAAATTTTGATGCCAAACTGAGACAAATTGTAGTCGTATATACCACCGCTGGTTAATGAACACCATACGTGTAACGACCGGGAAAAATTCGATACTTGAATTTTCAATAGTAATACGAAATCCTGTATTACTCGTCAACAAAACCAAGTATTGAACTCCTGACTGTTAATAGAAAGAAATTAGAGGATGAGATAAAAGATAGAACTAATAGAATAGAAGAATAAGAAGAACATCACGTCAGAATCTCACAGCGGAATTTTAACAAAATATAATATCACATTACAAGGTTTGATACATCATAGTACAATATCATAATACATCATTATACATGATTACTAGTTTAATACAGATACTCAACTAGATACTTAGAGATAGCTATAACTGCTAGACTGGGTCTTGAACTCTTACTCCACGATACTTCAAAAGGATTCCATTAGTCACCTGGATCACTTGTCTACCTATAATAAGTGTTATGAGTACCCAAGAGTTTAGGAAAACACAAAAAATAAACTCTGGGTCAGTCGGGGGACTAGTGTGAGTAAACAAATTAAAACACAGCTTGATTGGCGCAGTATATCTCATAAGACCACACCGTGAAAACGAAACGGGATTTTCCCTCACGAGATACAGAACAATTGGTTAACATTTCAAAAATGTTTTGAAAGAAAAGATGATAGTAAGACCAGCCCACACATAAACACAGACAATTTTTACCTTACTATCCTAGACCATATTTGATATCAAAATCATCTGATATTATAATAGTTTGTATCAAATAAATAACCATCTAGCGGAATGCTTGCATCTCACGCTCCACATATATATATAATATAATCAAAAACCGTGGGTTCTTATTGGAGAATGGATTCCAACTGACAAGGTATAGGAGCACCTACCGATCAGTGTACTCTAGAGGGGATACACTGGGGTTCAACAAGAACGTCTTGCAACCTGGCCACACATGACCGCCCACTCATTTAGCTTGAGTGTTGCGAATATATTATCACCCCATGGTGGTCGCTAGCCAACCGTCCTGAAAACTGCAGCATCGAAATATAGATTAAGAAGACAAAAGGAATTTCTCTAGATGGTGATAATACACCCTGCTTGGGAATGACCCACCTAGCCACGCTGTTTAGCCCAACTTTTGTTACTTCCTAGTTGTGAGGCTAGAGGCTACGTTATCTTCTAGAACACCGGTCCACCATTCACTTTGAATGCCACATCGTCAAATCCATCGGAAATCACTAATTGATTTCCACAAAAATACTCGGGCTGTTTGTTAAGTCTAAGAGAAGGTGTCTTCTCACCACCACAGAACATGTTTGAGGAAATCAACGTTCATGAGCTCTTTTGGAAATACTTTGTCAGACATTCGTCCATACAAGTTGTCCTGGGAATGGACAAACCGAAGGCACTATTTTATATAATAGCCCTTGCATATCTCCGTTTATCTTCAATATATCTGACACGCAACGTATAGATCGAATCGAAGTGGAATATAAATTCCGGACTCTTCGATCGATCGGCGTATGTCTTTTAGAGTTAGAAAACACTGATTGAAATAAAATCTTTATTTTCATTGGAATCACTTCTTAATATTTGTAAATGAACAACTATACACTCATCATTTAATTATCTAACTAGAAGGCACGTGCTTTGCACATGGCTATTAATACAATTTGAGTTATAAGTTAGAGATAAACTTCTGCCTTCATTTTTATTTCCGACGTCTTCTATTTACTATTTCACTTTTGTTGTTCCAAAGTTAATACAATAATATCACTCACTAATTATATAATTAGGAGAATCCAAAACAAAACATTAGTTTTATTTTCATTGATTATCTTATCTTTCTATATTGTCTCTTCTTCTTTCTATTTACTTGGGCTTTAGTCAATCAAACCACTTCCTTCCTTACTCCTATTTTAATTTACTATTCTATTCCACTTTTACATAAGTCCTAAAGCCCGCCAATTTCTGGCCCAATACCCTTCGTCCTTTTCTTATCTATTTTCTTCACTAGCCCCCTACGAACCCATACACTCTTTATTTCTTCTTTGTTAAAATTTTACTTCTCCCTTTCTATTCAAATTTCCATATGAACTTAGCCCAATACTCTTTGGGCTCATCTCAACTTTACCCTAATTTAATTTAATTTAATTTCTAATTTGCTTTATCCTTTCCTAAAACCCATAAAGTCCTAATGTTTCGACCCACGATTTCAGCCCAAATGCTCCCTTTCTAGCTCGAGTATCTTTCCTTTATCCTTCTCTTCTTTTTCATGTTTCTTTGAACTGATCCCGTAAAAATGCTTCTTGCTAGTACCAAACGCCAAACCATGTTGTTCCTCCCATTGCCAACATCAATTTCCACGTTCAGCTCATATGCCATGACCCGAAAGATCTGAACTTAACTCCTTCCGCCTACTTTCTTCCTTTCCAGTATTTCCTGTTACTGCCTTCTTCCCTATCCTTCTCCTTTCTAGATCTTTTCCGCTGAAGCTCCTACCTGCACATACATACACATGGTGCACGTGCACCGACCATCCCGTCGACCTGCAACCACCACAACCACCCTCGCAAATGCCACCGCGCCACCTGGCCTCATTTCCACCCTCCACTCATTCTTCGATCAACTGTATCTCCATTCGAGTGTTTAACCCTAAAACCATTAAACAACCGGATAAGCCTAAATCACCTCCACACCTCGCCATGCCACCACCGTGGTTCGTTTGACCCCAAACTTCACCAGACTGAAATCGACACCCGACACATCCTCCACGACCAAAATGACTCCACTCGATGCTTTCATTTGTGCGCAGTTCGATGCCAAAGTTACTCCTTCAAAACCCCTAGCAAAACTCTAAATCGAATCCAAACTCCAAAATTAACCTATACAAATTTGAATACTATTTTACCCATACTCCTTGATGACTCACGGCCCTCCAGACCCGCCGTGAAACTCCATCAACTATTTCGCCGGAATTTGACAATAGTTCCATTTATTGATCATCTTGAAATGCTTCTTACTCACATTACTAAATTTGATGATATTACCGTCAATAATCATGATTTTCGAAGATGAACACAACTTTATGCCTGAATTTCGATTTTGAGTTGATCGAAATTTCTCGTTTTTAGTTTGGTTACAGGAAATTCTGTTTATCCCTGGCCAACTAATTTGATAACCTTAAATCCATTTTTGTCGTATGCTACGAACCTAGATAAGCAACTTCTGTGAATAAAATCCGATTCTGAAACTAGTTTTGATTCAACCTATGGTTTTATAAAAGTAAGGGTGTCTTGTTTTTTATTTACAAACATACAGAATGGTATTTGTTTAGCTATAAATGGTTTAGACAGTGGGAATCATCAGTATATGAATATCATGTTATTCACACTAATATAGAAATCCATTTCCTACTTAAACACTTCAATACATTTCTAGGAAAAAGACTTTGAAATTGAAATAGAAGTGAGAGTTTACTCACAATTGTTTCCAGCTCCTCTTTGCTGCTGTAAACAAATTTCTCTGGTTCAACTTCTTTGTGTATGGAGTGTATAGTTTTAGGATATATTTATAGCAAGGTTTCGATATTAAACTATTAGCCTATTCTATATTATAAGGGTGTAGGTGCTACAGTATTGTTTTATAGACTTCTCATTTATCTAATCTTATTTGATTGTTTCCAGTAAACTTTGGCATGAAAGAATGAATTATTTACTTAGATATTTCTCCTACTCTCTTGTCCTTATCTCTCCTTCTAGAAGAAAAATCTTTCCAAATCCATACTTCTTAAATGCTGCGTATTTCTTTGATTTGGTTTGCTATTATAAAAGACTATTATTTGCAAGATATTTTCTTAAAAATGATTTAATACTTGCAACTTGGTTTGCTGAGGGTTTTTAGGTGATGATGCCTTCCTATTTAGCTATACTATTCATGTCTAAATCACATTAAAGAGTATTGACCTTTGTTATTTCTTTTGTTTGTTGTTTACATGCATTTCTTTGTTATTTCCACTGCGTCATTATATCAAACATCTCGTGAGCTAATGTATGTAGTTGTTATTGGCCGATTGTTTCTCGTGAGCTAATGTGCTCGGGCTATTTGTTAAGTCTAAGAGAAGGTGTCTTCTCACCACCACAGAACACGTTTGAGGAAATCAACGTTCATGAGCTCTTTTGGAAATACTTTGTCAGACATTCGTCCATACAAGTTGTCCTGGGAATGGACAAACCGAAGGCACTATTTTATAGAATAGCCCTTGCATATCTCCGTTTATCTTCAATATATCTGACACGCAACGTATAGATCGAATCGAAGTGGAATATAAATTCCGGACTCTTCGATCGATCGGCGTATGTCTTTTAGAGTTAGACAACACTGATTGAAATAAAATCTTTATTTTCATTGGAATCACTTCTTAATATTTGTAAATGAACAACTATACACTCATCATTTAATTATCTAACTAGAAGGCACGTGCTTCGCACATGGCTATTAATACAATTTGAGTTATAAGTCAGAGATAAACTTCTGCCTTCATATTTATTTCCGACGTCATCTATTTACTATTTCACTTTTGTTGTTCCAAAGTTAATACAATAATATCACTCACTAATTATATAATTGGGAGAATCCAAAACAAAACATTAGTTTTATTTTCATTGATTATCTTATCTTTCTATATTGTCTCTTCTTCTTTCTATTTACTTGGGCTTTAGTCAATCAAACCACTTCCTTCCTTACTCCTATTTTAATTTACTATTCTATTCCACTTTTACATAAGTCCTAAAGCCCACCAATTTCTGGCCCAATACCCTTCTTCCTTTTCTTATCTATTTTCTTCACTAGCCCCCTACGAACCCATACTCTCTTTGTTTCTTCTTAGTTAAATTTTTTCCTTCTCCCTTTCTATTCAAATTTCCATATGAACTTAGCCCAATACTCTTTTGGCTCATCTCAACTTTTCCCTAATTTAATTTAATTTAATTTCTAATTTGCTTTATCCTTTCCTAAAACCCATAAAGTCCAGTTGTTTCGACCCACGATTTCAGCCCAAATGCTCCTTTTCTAGCCCGAGTATCTTTTCTTTATCCTTCTCTTCTTTTTCATGTTTCTTTGAACTGATCCCGTCAAAATGCTTCTTGCTAGTACCAAACTCCAAACCATGTTGTGCCTCCCATTGCCAACATCAACTTCCACGTTCAGCTCATATGCCATGACCCGAAAGATCTGAACTTAACTCCTTCCTCCTACTTTCTTCCTTTCCAGTATTTCCTGTTACTGCCTTCTTCCATATCCTTCTCCTTTCTAAATCTTTTCCGCTGAATCTCCTACCAGCACATACATACACATGGTGCACGTGCACCGACCATCCCGTCGACCTGCAACCACCACAACCACCCTCGCAAATGCCACCGCGCCACCTGGCCTCATTTCCACCCTCCATTCATTCTCCGATCAACTGTATCTCCATTCGAGTGTTTAACCCTAAAACCATTAAACAACCGGATAAGCCCAAATCACCTCCACACCACCACCGTGGTTCGTTTGACCCCAAACTTCACCAGACTGAAATCGACACCCGGCACATCCTCTACGACCAAAATGACTCCACTCGATGCTTTCATTTGTGCGCAGTTCGATGCCAAAGTTACTCCTTCAAAACCCCTAGCAAAACTCTAAATCGAATCCAAACTCCAAAATTAACCTATAAAAATTTGAATACTATTTTACCCATACTCCTTGATGACTCACGGCCCTCTAGACCAGCCGTGAAACTCCGTCAACTATTTCGCCGGAATTTGACAATAGTACCATTTATTGATCATCTTGAAATGCTTCTTACTCACATTACTAAATTTGATGATATTACCATCAAAAATCATGATTTTCGAAGATGAACACAACTTTATGCCTGAATTTCGATTTTGAGTTGATCGAAATTTCTCGTTTTTAGTTTGGTTACAGGAAATTGTGTTTATCCCTATTTGATAACCTTAAATCCATTTTTGCCGTATGCTACGAACCTAGATGAGCAATTTCTGAGAATAAAATCTGATTCTGAAACTTGTTTTGATTCAACCTATGGTTTTATAAAAGTAAAGGGTGTCTTGTTTTTTATTTACAAACATACAGAATGGTATTTGTTTAACTATAAATGATTTAGACAGTGGGAATCATCAGTATATGAATATCATGGTATTCACACTAATATAGAAATCCATTTCCTACTTAAACACTTCAATATATTTCTAGGAAAAAGACTTTGAAATTGAAATAGAAGTGAGAGTTTACTCACAATTGTTTCCAGCTCCTCTTTGCTGCTGTAAATAAATTTCTCTGGTTCAACTTCTTTGTGTATGGAGTGTATGTTTTAGGATATATTTATAGCAAGGTTTCAATATTAAACTATTAGCCTATTCTATATTATAAGGGTGTAGGTGCTACAGTATTGTTTTATAGACTTCTCATTTATCTAATCTTATTTGATTGTTTCCAGTAAACTTTGGCATGAAAGAATGAATTATTTACTTAGATATTTCTCCTACTCTCTTGTCCTTATCTCTCCTTCTAGAAGAAAAATCTTTCCAAATCCATATTTCTTAAATGCTGCTTATTTCTTTGATTTGGTTTGCTATTATAAAAGACTATTATTTGCAAGATATTTTCTTAAAAGTGATTTAATACTTGCAACTTGGTTTGCTGAGGGTTTTTAGGTGATGATGCCTTTCTATTTAGCTATACTATTCATGTATAAATCGCATTAAAGAGTATTGACTTTTGTTATTTCTTTTGTTTGTTGTTTACATGCATTTCTTTGTTATTTCCACTGCATCATTATCTCAAACATCTCATGAGCTAATGTATGTAGTTGTTTTTGGCCGATTGTTTCTCCTGCACATGTGTGCTTTACTGTTATTATTTGTTTCTACCACAAATATCATTTTTAAATATTCACATAAGTATGTATGCATTTTAGTGTATACATTTACATATATATTTTCAATATGATTTGTGTTATATGTTGCATACATATATTTTGTTTTCTAGTTAAATCATACTTATGTTTTACACATATGGTTGTTTTAGTTTGCTTATTATTATAAATTAATTTTATTTTAACTTAATTAATTTATTATAACTATTGTTTATTTAAAAACAAGGTCGTTTAAAAACCGGGACATTACAATCCACCCCTTTAAAAGAATTTCGTCCCCGAAATTAAAGGGTGACGAATAGGTTTCTGGTTTTTAGCTAAGGTCGAACACATCCATAATTATCTATTTCACCTTCTGGATGGAATCCTTTGAATTGAGTTAACTTTATTTCTAAAATCCCTACTTCTAATTTTATTCCCAAATCAGTTCACTTAACCTAGATGGGTCCATTACTCAAGTCTGGTCATTATTACTGGGAAAAATCAATGTTATCCACTAGATATTATTCTAAATTTAACTCAATGTTATTTAACTTATTTTGGGGCTGACCCTATTCATTTTAACTCCTCTTACTAAAAATTAAGATACCTTTTCAATTTAATTTTACTCCATTTGACTTAACCCGAGGTTGACCCTAACCCATTTGACTCTTTCCATCGGTTTTTATGGTCGTCGTACTCGATACTTGGTATTTTTTTCTATGAGAATTTATGTTCAACTCCCTGGGTATACCAGTTTGATTATCAAATCCTAATCGGAGGATATTTTTAAAGATGACCTAAGTCGATAGCTAGGGTTGATCCATACAAAGTATATAATATATTTTATAGTGAAAATTTTCAAAATACGCTCCGTCAATACTTAAGGTGTTTCTAACCCTACCTGTATTGAGTTACGCCATAGAGCCAAGGTTACTACTCAACCAATAGCTCTGGTACCAACTGTAATGGCCGGGAAAAATTCGATACTTGAATTTTCAACAGTAATACGAAATCCTATATTACTCGTCAACAAAACCAAGTATTGAACTCCTGACTGTTAATAGAAAGAAATTAGAGGATGAGACAGAAAAGATAGAACTAATAGAATAGAAGAATAAGAAGAACATTACATCGGATTATCACAGCGGAATTTTAACAAAATATAATATCACATTATAGGGTTTGATACATCATAGTACAACATCATCATAATACATCATCATACATGATTAATAGTTTAATATAGATACTCAACTAGATACTTAGAGATAGCTATAACTGCTAGACTGGGTCTTGAACTCTTACTCCACGATACTTACATGGATCACTTGTCTACCCATAACAAGTGTTATGAGTACCCAAGAGTTTAGGAAAACACAGAAAATAAACTCTGGGTCAATCGAGGGACTGGTGTGAGTAAACAAATTAAAACACAGCTTGATTAGCGTAGTATATCTCAAAAGACCACGCCGTGAAAACGGAACGAGTTTTTCCCTCATGAGATACAGAACAATTAGTTTAACGTTTCAAACATGTTTTGAAAGAAAAGATGATAGTAAGACCAACCCACACATAAACACGGACAGTTTTTACCTTACTATCCTAAACCATATTTGATATCAAAATCGTTTGATATTATAATAGCTTGTATCAAATAAATAACCATCTAGCGGAACGCTTGCATCTCACGCTCCACATATATATAATATAATCAAAAAACCGTGGGTTCTTATTGGAGATTGGATTCCAACTGACAAGGTATGGGAGCACCTGCCGATCAGTGTACTCTAGAGGGGATACACTGAGGTTCAACAAGAACGTCTAGCAACCCAGCCAAACATGACCGCCCACTCATTTAGCTTGAGTGTTGCGAATATATTATCACCCAACGGTGGTAGCTAGCCAACCGTCCCGAAAAACTACAGCATCGAAATATAGATTAAGAAGACAAAAGGAATTTCTCTAGATGGTGATAATACACCCTGCTTGGGAATGACCCACCTAGCCATGCTGCCTAGCCCAACTTTTGTTACTTCCTGGTTGTGAGGCTAGAGGCTACGTTATCTTCTAGAACACCGGTCTACCATTCACTTTGAATGCCACATCGTCAAATCCATCGGAAATCACTAATTGATTTCCACAAAAATACTCGGGCTGTTTGTTAAGTCTAAGAGAAGGTGTCTTCTTGCCACCACAGAACACGTTTGAGGAAATCAACGTTCACGAGCTCTTTTTGAAATACTTTGTAAGACATTCGTCCATACAATTTGTCCTGGGATTGGACAAACCGAAGGCTATTTTATAGAATAGCCCTTACATATCTCCGTTTATCTTCAATATCTCTGACACGCAACATATAGATCGAATCGAAGTGGAATATAAATTCCGGACTCTTCGAACGATCGGCGTATGTCTTTTAAAGTTAAACAACGCTGATTGAAATAAAATCTTTATTTTCATTGGAATCACTTCTTAATATTTGTAAATAAACAACTATACACTCATCAATTAATTATCTAACTAGAAGGCACGTGCTTCGCACACGGCTATTAATACAATTTGAGTTATAAGTCAAAGATAAACTTCTGCCTTCATATTTATGTCCAACGTCTTCTATTTACTATTTCACTTTTGTTGTTCCAAAGTTAATACAATAATATCACTCACTAATTATATAATTGGGAGAATCCAAAACAAAACATTAGTTTTATTTTTGTTGATTATCTTATCTTTCTATATTGTCTCTTCTTCTTTCTATTTACTTGGGCTTTAGTCAATCAAACCACTTCCTTCCTTACTCCTATTTTAATTTACTATTCTATTCCACTTTTACATAAGTCCTAAAGCCCACCAATTTCTGGCACAATACCCTTCGTCCTTTTCTAATTTATTTTCTTTACTAGCCCTCTTCGAGCCCATACTCTCTTTATTTCTTCTTAGTTAAATTTTTACTTCTCCCTTTCTATTCAAATTTCCATATGAACTTGGCCCAATACTCTTTTGGCCCATCTCAACTTTTTCCTAATTTAATTTAATTTAATTTCTAATTTGCTTTATCCTTTCCTAAAAACCATAAAGATCTAATGTTTCATTCCACAGTTTCAGCCCAAATGCTCCCTTTCTAGCCCGGGTATCTTTCCTTTATCCTTCTCTGTTTTTTCATGTTTCTTTGAACTGATCATGTCAAAATGCTTCTTGCTAGTACCAAACGCCAAACCATGCTGTGCCTCCCATTGCCAACATCAACTTCCACGTTCATCTCATATGCCATGACCTGAAAGATATGAACTTAACTCCTTCCTCCTACTTTCTTCCTTTCCAGTATTTCCTGTTACTGCCTTCTTCCCCATCCTTCTCCTTTCTAGATCTTTTCCGCTGAAGCTCCTACATGCACATACGTACACATGGTGCACGTGCACCGACCATCCCGTCGACCTGCAACCACCACAACCACCCTCGCAAACGCCACCACGCCACCTGACCTCATTTCCACCCTCCACTCATTCTCCAATCAACTGTATCGCCATTCGAGCGTTTAACCCTAAAACCATAAAACAACCGGATAAACCCAAATCACCTCCATGCCTCGTCACGCCACCACCGTGGTTCGTTTGACCCCAAACTTCACCAGACTGAAATTGACACCCGACATATCCTCCACGGCCAAAATGACCCTACTCGATGCTTTCATTTGTGTGCAGTTCGATGCCAAAGTCACTCCTTCAAAATCCCTAGCAAAACTCTAAATCGAATCCAAACTCCAAAATTAACCCATAAAAATTTGAATACTATTTTTCCCATACTCCTTGATGACTCACGGCCCTCCAGACCCAACGTCGTGAAACTTCGTCAACTAATTCGTCGGAATTTGACAATAGTTCCATTTATTGATCATCTCGAAATGCTCCTTACTCACATTACTAAATTTGATGATATTACCATCAAAAATCATGATTTTCGAAGATGAACACAACATTATGCCTGAATTTCGATTTTAAGTTGATCGAAATTTCTCGTTTTTAGTTTGGTTATAGGAAATTGTGTTTATCCCTGGCCAAACTAATTTGATAACCTTAAATCCATTTTTGCCGTATGCTACGAACCTAGATGAGCAACTTCTGTGAATAAAATCCGATTCTGAAACTAGTTTTGATTCAACCTATGGTTTTATAAAAGTAAAGGGTGTCTGGTTTTTTTTTTACAAACATACAAAATGGTACTATAAATGGTTTAGACAGTGGGAATCATCAGTATATGAATATCATGGTATTCACACTAATATACAAATCCATTTCCGACTTAAACTCTTCAATACATTTCTAGGAAAAAGACTTTGAAATTGAAATAGAAGTGAGAGTTTACTCACAATTGTTTCCGGCTCCTCTTTACTGCTGTAAACAAATTTCCCTGGTTCAACTTCTTTGTGTATGGAGTGTATGGTTTTAGGATATATTTATAGCAAGGTTTCAATATTAAACTATTGGCCTATTCTATATTATAAAGGTGTAGGTGCTACATTGTTGTTTTATAGACTTCTCATTTATCAAATCTTATTTGATTGTTTCCAGTAAACTTTGGCATGCAGGAATGAATTATTTACTTAGATATTTCTCCTACTCTCTTGTCCTTATCTCTCCTTCTAGAAGATAAATCTTTCCAAAGCCGTACTTCTTAAATGCTGCAGATTTCTTTGATTTGGTTTGCAATTATAAAAGATTATTGTTTCCAAGATATTTTCTTAAAAATGATTTAATACTTGCAACTTGGTTTGCTGAGGGTTTTTAGGTGATGGTGCCTTCCTATTTAGCTATACTATTCATGTCTAAATCACATTAAAGACTATTGACCTTTGTTGTTTCTTTTGTTTGTTGTTTACATGCATTTCCTTTGTTATTTCCACTGCATCATTTTATCAAACATCTCGTGAGCAAATGTTATTTAATGTATGCAGTTGTTTTTGGCCGATTGTTTCTCTTGCACATGTGTGCTTTATTGTTATTATTTGTTTCTACCCCAAAACTCATTTTTAAATATAAACATAAGTATGTATGCATATTAGTGTATACATTCACACATATATTTTCAATATGATTTGTGTTATATGTTGCATACATATTTTTTGTTTTCTAGTTATATCGTACTTATATTTTACACATATGATTGTTTTAGTTTGCTTATTATTATAAATTAATTCTATTTTAACTTAATTAATTTATTATAACTAGTGTTTATTTAAACACAAGGTCGTTTAAAAACCGGGACATTACAATAAGTTGCCTGATTTTACCCTATTAAACTTATATGGGCACTGTTAGTGAATGTTCTCTTCACCATGTTATAAAAATGAATAATTATTTGCCCTTCTAGAATGCTTACTAAATTTGAAATGTTTTGCCTTGCCTCGAAAGTCTTCATGCATATTGCATTGACCAATTATGTATGTTTGCCTTATTGCACTATTTAACTATATGTGTATATGAATACAACTGTGTTTGTATACATGCGAATATTGTGCATTAAATCTATTGGTTGCCTTGAAATGTTGACACCTTGTTTTGCATTTTTAATGAAAAGGAAATATGATGTATTTTCTTTAACAAAAAAAAAAGACACCCTGGTAAATGATTCTACTTAGCTGTACATAAGGAAGAAAGCTCTGTTTATAAAATAAAATAAACATCTTGATGTTTGGCTATTATAGAATGAGGCTTGCCTGATTAACCAGTATAACTTGACTGTAAACACATGATTATTTGAGTACTTAGCCTCGACTATGTAAAAATCTGAAATACTAGACATGTAATCTTTGACAAGGTCTTGGGAACCGATTTGTAACTTGCGGTTGTTTGAAGCGCTGTCTTAACGCTCTGAGCTTTACATTCCCATGACTGTAACTTGACCTCTTGTAATTTTACAGTCTGTTATATTTGTTTTTGAAACCGATGAGTTGCCTAGACCTGCTTATTAAATTTTGCATGAGTACAGACATATATTCATATCAGTATGCAACTATACATATATTTTGAGGGTGCATACTTGGGGAAAGTCGATTAAGATTATGCCCTGATTTCCTCAATGGCTTGGTTTGATTGTGTTGCGTGATTGATGTCTTGCCGAGAATGATTTGTTTGATTCCGAAAATAATTTTATGTGAATATTGGAACATATTCAAACATGTAGGTTTTAAACTTGCCAAAAGGTTAATTTCTTGAATACCGAAGCCCTTTTGTTAATTTATGGGGAACAAAAGAACTGTTTTCTGACCTAAAAATGTTCACTCAAGAATTCATGAAGTATTTTAAAACTGTAAGAAAAATTTCTGAGTTCAGGAAACTATTTAAATTGTTTTCTTTCTCAAAATGTACATATTAATTTTACATTTGACAACAATGCAAAACTTATAACTTTTTCTTGCATGCCAGTTCATTTGAATGCTTTTACGGTGGCACTAAATTTTAGAGGCAATCCATCATGGCTGTTGTAGTTGTTTTGTCATATGAGCACTGTCCGCATTATTGTATTGTGCACAAGATTCTACCATGTTGTTAGTCACTGCCATGCTATGAACTGCTGTGTTAGTGGCATCCTTGTTGTTGCATGAATATGAGCATTGAGTTGTTAGAGGTCATCTTTATTTGCCATACATGTTTCGCCCTATTTAACTAAATGATATTTCCCTTGGATACTCAAGTATACATGTTCAGCACTATATATTACTTGCTGTCTTGGCATAAAATGTTTAAATATATGCACCTGCTACCTCTTTGTGTTGGCAAATTTGATTACATTGGTTCACAGTTTGACTTGGCTGTTTTTGTAGTATTTAATTTTAAATGCAAGTAGTTATTTCACAACTAAACTTTCTTGGTGGTTTAACTGCAAAATAATACCCTTAGATCTATAGAAGGAAAGAACAACCCAGAAGCTCTAGTATTGATATGATCCATGTTGGGTAGAAAAGCATTTTAAGTATTAGGTATTATCTCTGAAATATTGAGTATCTACATCAAATTGAAGTAAATTGTTTTATTTACATCTATAAAGTATATATGAAAAAGTATTTGATTCACTTGGCCACTTTATTTACTAGAAGTATTTGATTCACTTGACCATATGCTACTTGTGTACAGTGTTTTCACCATGCACCATCAAAAGTTTGACCAACTGGCACACCCTTTTGTTTACTTGGAATTATATTTATAATATAATTTGCATGTGTGTTTTACCTGCATATGTGTCATACCATTGTTAACTCAAAAGATGGGAACATGCACCTGCTAAAATGATTTGCCGAGAATATTTATTTGTTGTGAAACAATTTACTTGTTAAAATGATATTTGTTGGACCCATTTTGTTCACTAAAATGGAATTGATCACTTGGCCTCATTTCGTTTAGGCCTCATGTATTAGTCACCCCTTGTGGCCAAGTCGCATGAACTGTCCTATACCCCGTTGTGCATTACCTGTTTATCAAAGCATGATTTTTGTGTATATGAGGGGGCTGGTGCACATGTGTATATTCATACTATTGTATGTGTATATACAAGTCGTCGGCATACGTATACACATGAGTTCATATGCTGACTTGATTTGTCCCATCCTAATTTGCTATGCTATATTTGACAGTTATTTTTTTGGGGTTCGATGTACTCGAAATTAAAAAGATAGGTTTAGCTATTTATTTCAGTTTCTATTGAAATTACTTTACTTGAACTATGATTTAATCCTGACTCGAGTATTTTATGTTTTTGCATGAAATGCTCGGGTCAGACCCGAGCAATTCAGATTTAAAGATTACAGCTTAGGATTTGAAGATTGACGAAACTGGGGATTTCAAGGTCGGCGCACTCTAAAGTTTTTAACCAGTAAAGATTTTTCTTGTATTATAAACTGTTCTTTTAAATTCCGCCGTATATAAATATTTTGTATTCAAAATTCTGATTATATATAAAAGTTTATGTCATTGTTCAAATATTGTGTTATTTATTTATTTTGTATTTTCTGTGTTGATTCTGTATTTTAAACACTGTAAGCTAAATAACGATCCATTGATTTAGACGTTCTAAATTGGTTTAATTACCAATTTGAAGCGATCAAAAAAGCGGGACGTTACAAGTGGTATCAGAGCTTTGGTTTATTCAAAGCATAGCTTATCGAGTTTAAGATGAAAAGGATCGACACAAGTAAATTGATTTTTGAAAATAAAAGGAGTTATGATTTTTTTTTTAAAAGATCAATTACTTTGGAACTAATACAGCAGAAGCAAAATTTTATTTTGAGATTTAAATTTTTTCGGAATCCCCAGTCTTCGAATCTAGATTTGCCAGAGTTGTTCTTGGATAAGTTCTCTTAGGGTTGAATCTCGAATCCGTCATTAAATGGTATTTAAGGAAGATAAGTAGAAGGGAATCAACGGATTTACTTTGCTAATCATATATTTTAGAAATAAAAGACAACTGAAATTTATTGGAATAAGAATTTAAATGAGAATTTGGGTAAAAGAGGAAATTTGAAATCATTTCAAAAAAAATGAAACGATGAATGTAGATATTTGGAATATAAATCGAAAAAGGGTATAATTGGAATTCGATTGTGTTAGATGGTATTATTCATTTATTCAGAAATTGACAAGGTAAATTATAATTGGTATCAAACCAATAACATGTAATCAAATATATGAATTCAATGGTGAAGTATAAACTTGTTAATTAATTAACAAGAAGTAAATTGTGAACGAGAGTTGTAAATGGAGCGGAATGTGAATGAAGATTTTAAAGAAGTCGAATAGATGTTCAAGTGAAATCAAAATTGATTTTACGTGATGACTTCAAATTTTGATAACAAGGAATAATATTTACTCTTAGAAGTAAATAACATTTGGAAGTGAAAATGTTGAAAATGGAATTGGGGATTAAAAAAAAGGAGTTGATCGGTACTGTGAGATTATTCTGAAGTTCAAAATATAAATCAAATGCGATTTGTCTGAAGTTCGAAATATATTATTGAATAAGGGATTATTCGAAAGGAGGTTATGTAGGAAAATATTATTTATTTTCCATTTTTAATCAAAAATTAACATGTTGTAAATTAATTTTTTTTTATTCAGACTAAAGAACAAAGTATATTTTAAAGTTAAAAATCTTTAAGACTTGAATTACTATAATCAGCAATTTTTCTAAAGAAAATGAATTCTTAACTTAAAATCAGAAATTTCAAGAATAAATGTGTTGTTGGTGTTTGAAGTGGTGAATTTTATCTGTTTCGAAGTTAATAATGTTGTCCAGTTAAGGTCTGAGAGGTAAATATACCACAACTAGATTGACTTCATTTTAACTAAGAAATGGTTAAGATTCGATAACAAGAATTGATTAAGAGAAGTCAATTTATGAGTGACAACAATTAAGTGGGAATAACGATGCTTTATTTAACATCTGTTTAAATCTAAATAACGAATTTAGAAATGTTTCCCACGACGAATAAAATATATTTTTTATAGAAAATAAAGATGTGTGAATATATGGAATTATTTTCCAATGGCAATAAGATATTTTTTGGAACTATAAATATGATAATTGGAAATGCTTTTAAAGAAAAAAATGTGAGAGGCTAATAGACTGGATAAATCAGAATGGCGAGAACTGAAGAACAAAAGCCGCACGACGAGAACAAAAGGGCGGCAAAACATAAAAGGAGTGGATTCATAAATTGAATCTGAGAGTGGCATTAGAACTGTTTTGATACGAAATTAAGAAATGGAGTTACGAAGTTAGAAAGTGACTGGAGATTAGTTAAGTTAATAATTTCCTGAGTGTTGATCTGACGTTGGTTTCGGCCTTCGGAATTTATACTTGGGGAGTTGTTCGCTTGCTAATTGACGGTCGATGGATGTGGATGCAGAAGAACAATAGTGCGTGGACAAGAAATTTGCTATAAGAGTGAAAAATGCTGGAATTGTGAGAGCCTAATATTGGGACTAATTGATGAACTTGATAATGGGAAATTCAGATGAAAGTTTGGTATATAGCCAGAAGATTTAAAAAAAAGTTTGAAAAGTTACCAAATAGCCGAATAGATTATGTGATCAAAATTAAAATTCTGAAATTTGAATGGGAGTTTGAGGATATTCGATAATGGATTCAAAAGTTCAGAAATTATATGAGAGATATATAAGGACATAGTGGATTATAAAACTACTGGATGGGAAGGTGATCTATTTGAGATAAAATCTTATATAACAAAATTTATATAAGAATAAGATGTTTGAAAATATGATTTAAAAGAAAATTTTAAGTATGATTTTGAGGAATATGAAGTACTATATGTAGGAATATGAAGTACTATATGTTTTCAAAGGAAAATATGGAAAGTACCTTCCCTCCCCTTTAAATTTCGAGCTTGGTGAGTTGTGCTGCTGGTGGTAATAGGTTGTCCGGACATAAAACTCAAGCTGTCTAAAAGACCACGACCGTGTAGCGTAATACGCAGGGCTGAAGATAGCCTACGACAGACAGATGTTTCTTGGGGGAACCAAGCGTAACCATTGTGTCCGTTGCGATCTACAGTCGTGATAATGGCGTAATCCGCAGAGCTGTGAAAGCTTACGGGTATGGATGTTTCCTAAGGGAATCAGGCATAACCATTGTATACCTGCGGTCCACATGGCATATCTACAAGTGAAAGAGATGTAACCACTAGAGTTACTAAAGGTAGAATGGAGCCATGCAATGTGTAAGATATCTTAGTGATGGTGAGCCACCTGTTTGATGCAGCAATGTGTCTTCGTGACATGATTTGTCATTGTGACATGATATGTCATTGTAACTTGATTTGTCTTTGTGACTTGATTGATCTTCGTGTCTTGATCTATTTTCATGACTTGATTGATCTTCGTGTCTTGATCTATTTTCATTATATGTTTTCGAGACCCTGAGATAGAGCAGTCAATGCTCAGTGATCTCGGGTTTTCTTTTGATTCGTAATTTTTTTTCCGTTGATCTGTGACGGCCCGCCCTGCACCAACCGACATTTACTACAAAAGTGCGCTGTACACATGTCTAGTTAGCACGGGACGGTCGTCAGAAGAAAAGGAAGAAGACGAAGAATCAACAAGGAACCTGTAGAATGTCTCACAGCGCATGGAACAAAATATAATAACAACATACTTGACATAAAACAGGTGAGACAGTGCATAAGCTGAAAACAAACTAACATAGCAGCGGAAAATCCATTTACAGCTTATGTTCCACAACATCATTATTACAACTTTTAAAACTGTCTCTAAAAGCAAGATAAGGAAGGTACACTATTAATGCCCAAGTAGTGACCACCAACGACACAGGGAGAATATCTATATATATATATATATCATACGTGGAAGCCTCCTGCTCGCCTCCGGATCAGCTACTCGTGCATCACCAGCTAACCTGTCTCTAGTCTGCTCGTTTAGGAGCACCCAGAGTAATAAGAAGAGACATAAAACTCTGGTTCAGACAAAAGTCTGGTATGAGTGATAAGCAACTAAACAGAACAATAACAGGTATACTAAACCATACCTGAACCTGGACCTGCAACCACAGAGTTAGCACTACATACTGTACAACACTCCAAGGTGTCACTAACATATGGTGTACAAGCATACGGGGGTGGGCTTGTGCATGTCATAGTGATGGCAAACAATCAAGCATAGCAACCATCCTCACATCTCTCACTCAGTGCGTAAAGCATACAATATCCACCACTTCGACCACCCAATACTTTGCTATGATCACTCTGCCCCATGAAGTCACAACGGCTTCACTGCACTGATCCATAGCCACTAATCCTTCGCTATGTCCACTTTGCCCCATGGAGTCGTACACACCCCACTGCACTGGCTCATAGCCTTACTAATCCTTTACTATGTCCACTCTGCCCCATGGAGTCACAATGGCTCCACTGCACTGGCTCATAGTCTTACTATGATCACTTCGCCCCTCGAGTCACGGTGACTCTACTACACTGATACGTAGCCCATCATTCCTTTTTAGTGGTGAATCGAAGTTATGAACGTCGAAAACTCCTTAGCACACGTCCCGCAGCAAAGCCCAATCATGAAGTGAACTCATTGGTTCCCAACTGGATCCTGAGCTCTAACTTCCATTTGGACCACCTTTGCATCTCGGGTTATTGGTCATCATCAGATCGGTTCGGTTCCTCAGCCCTCCTTCTCTGTCGGTTCGGATCGGCCTCCTTCCAAGTGCTCCGGGTCGGGTCATGGCCTCCAAGTCCCTTCGTAGTACATCGGTTCAGTTCGGGTGCCCTCTGGCGGGTCGGGTCGGGTAGATGCATCTTGGTTCGGTTCGGACCCATACCCTAATTCGGTTCGGCTCGGTAGCTTCCTCCTTTAGATGTTGGCCCCTTCGGTTGTGATGCTCCGATCCGATCCCAGTTTAACCATATTGGCCTTCCTTTTTGCCAAACTTTCTCTTATGCCAAGCCTCGTTTCGGTGATCCCTTGCCTAGCCCATTATCTGGTCCGAGCCCATCCATCCGATCCGATCCGAAAACCTGCACCGTCTTCCTGCAACTTTTTCCAGCGAATGTTTTACGCCATTCGACGGCGTTTTCGACCATTCTAACTATTCTAATCAATCACAAAGCATACCATACAGTCATAGCAACAAGTAGAAGTGACCTCAAACACCAAACACAATATGATAGGTTAAAATGGATCAAACATAGTCAAAACCCCATATTTTCCCTTAAGCATGTTCAAGCATAGTTAATGATAGGATTAGCAAAACTTAACCAAATTAACCCAAATTTCTAACAGAGGTCTAAAACAATATTTAAGAATTTATAAATATTTTTCCAAAATTTATTAATGCATAAATTCGCTAATCCACACTAATTACCCTTAATTAACCATAATTAGTGAGGAACTATGCAAATCACTCACCTTAGCCACAAATAAGCCTTAGATCTGAAATAAATCTCTAATATGGCGCGAATACCAATGCTAAACAGCAGCTCTAATCTTGATTTGGTGAAGATCTCCCTTGATTTGATGTTGCTAAGTTTAATCCTTGATTAGAAAGTGATTTGGAGGTGATTTAAGGTTGGAGGCCATTTTTAGGGTTTCTAAGATGTAAGTGAAGGCTAGAAAACTGAAATGGAATGAAACCCTAACTCTTTTCAGCCTCTCCATAACCCTAATCCCGAAATGGGTTATGGGCCCATTCACTAATCAACCTATTTGGCCCGGTTAAGCAGTTTTTCACCTTCCAAACCTTATTTCAGCCATTTCTCCCAAACGGTAAGTTCGTTTTCCACATGTGACCACTCTATGGAAAGGTAAATCATCATCCGAAGCCAATGGAAGTGGTTTCAGGTCAAAAATCCTTTCCAATCAGAAGTTATGGCCGAAACAAGATCAGCTAGGGGCAAAACGGTCATTTAAAAATCGGCAAAAATCATGAACATGGGAAATGACCCCAATGGTCGTTTCCCAAAGCCACATGACCATACGACTTCATATAAGAAAGAAATAAATATTCAATGATCCTCCGATACGTAGAATGCGGGTTGTTACATTCTCCCCTCCTTAAGAAATTTCGCCCCCCAAATTCCCTAACCAAAACACACAAAGGGTCCCGCATGCCTATCAGCCATAAAACAACAATCAAAAATGCAAAACAAGCAAAACAAGTCTATCCTAGCATGTAGAATAACTAAATTGCAAAGTAATCTTACCAGACGAAGAGTTCTGGATACGTCTTCCTAATGCTCTCCTCTGTCTCCCAAATACAGTCATTCTCGTTCTCGCCCCACTGAACCTTGACTAGCTTCACCGCCTTCCTTCGAATTGCTTCGTATCGTGCTCGACAATACGAATCGGCTTGCGGTTCCCAACCGCCTCGGGTTCCACTTCGAAGTCCCCCAACTTGTAACAACCCGGGTTTCGACCGACCGAATTTTTCAAAATCCATTCCATCGGACCCCGTTGGGTGCTCTGGTATCCTGTAGAAAAGACAGAGAGAAAGAAACATGTTAGAACTTGCAAAGCATCTCATAGCGGAAGGATTTAAATATAACATATTCAAAAGTAGCTTTACCTTATTATAATACTGCTACACCAGTATTCATAGCTATACCATCCCTGTCAAGAACCTAACTGCGCATGTTATGAGGAGGGGATCAGAACATAGGTTCTGTGTGACTGGATTATAATAAACTCCTGTGTAACCTTACACGTACCGTTCAGTTATAATTTCTTGTTTATTAGGTTATTCACAATATTAGCATTCAAGGCCAACTCATGTCATTCTCGTCCACTTACTAGATGACTTAACCTAATACATCGTATATGTAATTTTTCCCCAACTCGTATAATCCTTTCCATGTATACGTACAGTCCCTTGCGTATATTGTACGGGTTTTATCACGTAATTCTATACTACTTCAACGTAGTGCCACCGTTCTTGAATTCGTTTGGACTGCCACCCTTGATCTGGCTAGGTTTCCTTATCATGAACTATCGAGTGTTCAACTAGGATTTATGCCACCTAGGACCACTAGGGATTATGCTACCTATTGAACGTTTTCTAGATTCGATTAGGGTTTATGCCACCTAGGACTACTAGGGATTATGCTACCTGTCGAACAGCGCCCTTTTCCCATGTATGTATCGCGAATCGTTTCCGATGTCTAGGTGCACATGTACACTATATGTGTGGCCCGAGTCCCGTGATAGAGCTAAATCAAGAAATACGGAACTCGGTCGGGAGATTTAAGTTATCTACTGATGCAGATGCCAAGGTCTATTTTTCTACCAGTGGTTATGGTCCCACGTGACCCCTCCCTCAACTAATGAAAGGCAATCCAAGAAAATCAAGCACGAGAACTGTACTCCTACCACCTATGCCCCACTTTCCTATTGGCCAGCCTCACCCATAGCAAGTATATGGTCTGTTGGGAGTTCTCTACCTTTCCGTATATGTACTACGATTGACTAAAGATGGTAGGTAGTCGACGGCGTGCTATCACAGGGCTAAACTAAGTATCGCCGACCCACGCTGATCCACCCTAGTCTTTAGGTTGCCTATATTGCAACCAAGGCATACCCTTGGCTCTTCTACCGCAGACCTTAACCTCTGTGAGCCCAGGCGGATCATTTGCAACCTCACAGAGGGATACCAAGAGTACCCTCACGTTCCCCGAAGCTACGTGCTTCGTAACCCAGTCCGCTGGAGCCTTTTTCGAAATCAGATAAACGTTCGCTCCTCCTCGTGTGCTTGTTAAGCGATGGTCTACCGTATCGGGTTATTCATCTATTTATGGACTGGTCCAGTTTCCTTGACTAAGAATTATTACTTAGTTATTCTTAACTAAGGTTTACCACTTAGTTTCCTTTCCCATTAATCTTTGTTAACTAAGGTTTATCACTTAGTCCCCTTAACTAAGGATTACAACTTAGTTCCCGTTCTAGGTTGTTTTCTTGACTAAGGTTTATTGCTTAGTTCTTATTAACTAAGGCTTGTTACTTAGTTATCATTCTCGTTGTTTTACTTAGTCAATTCTCGTTACCTTTGACACCAGACCACATATTCTTGCCTAATAATTCAACTTGTTGACTAAGGTTTTCCCATGAATTCAAGCATGACTTAAGTTCTCTTTTATTCGGTGATAGCTCATGGGTGTCTTCCCACAGTTCTTTCTTAGCTTACCCTACATTATAAGTTATCCCACCCTTCAGGTCTTACATTACATCTTAAGTCATAGTCTTCCTCTGTCCCTAGGATAGGTTTACCCGATATTTAATCCTTCGATTATCCCACCTTTGGTTTATAATATGAAGTTAACATTCCCTATGTCTGTTTTGGTTAAGTATTACTTCCCAAGTTTATGAGTTAACCCTAACCTGTAGCATTAAATAAATTAATGCACCCCAACCTCTCACATTAGACTTTGTTGTGGTTACTGGACAAGCCGGGCGGGTCCGGGCAGATTTACACCACAACCTAGTCTAACCTCGGGTTTCAAGTGCGATATGACCAACTACTCACATTGGGTCCTATTGTTTGCAGTTACTGGATTCGCCGGGCGGTTCCGGGCAGGTTTATACTGCAAACTCAACCCAACCTCGAGTTGGCTATGTTAAGTTTATCTACGCGTCATGTCCATGTTCAAGTTTTGGGTGCCAAGTTTCATGTCAAGTTCTAGATGTAAATCCAATGCTCTTATTCATGTCCAAGTTACAATTCATGTCTTATTCAAGTGTCACATACCCATGAACAATTTTTTAAGAAAATTCATGTTTAAGCCGTTTCAGTGGTGTCAAATATATGACATATCCTAAATCATGTTCATGCTTAAAGCCTATCAACTTGGTCCACCCATTCAAATCTTACTAAGATTATATTATACTCAAAACCCATTGTAATTTATTACTAAGCCTTCCATTTCATGTCATGATCCAAAATCAAGCGTTCCCCTTTTTAGTTCGCAATAATCACTCCGTCGTATTTATTTCATAATAAAGCTAGGCTCGTGATAGCCTAGTCATAAAAAGGTAAAAGAGGGAGAACAAAAGAGGACATAATCGTAGGCATAATAATTAAAAGCGAACACATGACAATGTTAAACATTACAGATCCAATTTCCACAACAATTTCATTTTGCGTTTACATAGGGAATGTTTGAACGATAAATCATAATTTTACACAAAATGTGTATTTTAACTCCACTCACATTGCTTGGTGTCTTCAAAATAAGGACTAGATTAATCTTGAATTGATTTCATGTCCAACTTGATCTATCCTTGATTTCATATGCGGTGTGGGTTGCGGATCTGAATTCCTTCTCTTTTCTTTGCGCAGCCTTTTAAATCTAAATCTCTTTTCTTTTTTCGTTCACGATTGTAGTAATTCTAGGTCTTATTCTTTTTAGTTTTAAGAATAGAGGTTGTAGAGAAAAGAGTGAAGAGTAGATCCAAGATCTATTTAGAGAAGGATAAGAAAAAATGAGGGAGAAGAGAGCCATGGCTTCGCCACGAATTGCTGTGGAGTTTTCAAGGAGCCTAGGGTCGTTTATATAGGAACCAAACTACGAATCTCGCCCAAGAACTAGTCCAGATACATTAAGATGAACCCAAAACCGATTCTGGGAAAAGTGACCAGGTCGACACCCAGGTCGACTACAGTGTCGACCTGGTAGGGGGGTTGACTACATAGTCGACCCTATGGTCGACCTTGCCTGGGCGGGAATTCAAACGCCCAGCCTGCCTGTGCGTTTGAAATTCGAATTTGGCCCTGTTTTGAGCTGTTTAGTTATTAAATTAAATTCTAAAACTTTGAAATGTCATAACTTACTCGTACGGACTCCGATTTTCGAAAACTCGGACTCGATTCCATGCAGAATTCCGAAACAAATGTAATGATGAACTCCGTTTAACTTAATATTAAGTATTCTTTATTTCCCATCGCTCTTAACTAATTTGTTTCGCGTATCATCATTACATCTTAATATCTCGGAACGTATATATATCATGAATTTCTTATTTCTTAAAATATAAAAATGCGGGGTGTTACACAATTGATCAGGTGAAATAGTCATATCTGGGTCGTGCACGAACTTCCTTAGCTAGGAAACATGAAATACGTTGTGAACTCCCGCCATCTTCTCGGGTAAGTCAACTCTATACGCCAAATTCCCAACTTGTTCGAGAACTGAGAATAGGCCAACAAATCTTGATGCCAACTTGCCTTTCCTGCCAAATCTTACTACGCTCTTCAATGGAGAAATCTTGACAAACACCAAGTCACCAACGGAGAATTTTAAGTCTCTTCTCCTCTTATCAGCATAACTCTTCTGCCTATCCTGGGCAGCCTTCATCCATTGTTGAATGATCTTAATCTTATCTGAAGTTTCCCTTACCACATCTGGTCCGAGCACAAACTTCTCACCGGTCTCTATCCAACATGATGGTGAGTTGCACGGTCTTCCGTACAAAGCTTCATATGGAGCCATACCGATACTAGATTGGTAGCTATTATTATATGCAAACTCTACTAGATGCAAATGGTCATCCCATGATCCACCAAAATTCAATATACAAGCTCTCAAGAGATCTTCCAATATACGATTCACCCTCTCTGTCTGACCATCGGTTTGAGGATGATACGCGGACTGAGATATAATTCCGACCCTAGAGCCTCTTGTAAGCTCTTCCAAAACCCACTAGTAAACAAAGGGTCTCGGTCACTCACAATGCTTTTGGGTACTCCGTGAAATCTCACTACCCACTTCATATACAGTTCTGCTAACTTAGCTACCGTTCTGGTCGATTTGACTGCTATAAATCTTGCACTCTTGGTCAATCGATCCACAATTACCCAAATGCTATCATGTCCCGATTTAGTTCTTGGTAAACCATCAATGAAATCCATCGAGACTTGCTCCCATTTCCATTCAGGAATTTCTAATGGTTGCAGCAAACCACTAGGCTTCTTTTGCTCGGCTTTAACTAGTTGGCAATTCATGCACTTGGATATAAACTTCCCAACGTCTCTTTTCATCCCTTCCCAGTAGTAAGTCTGCTTCATGTCTCGATACATCTTATCACCACCGGGGTGTATAGTCAATTTTGAGTGATGACATTCCCTAAGCACTTCATCTCTCAAACCATTCACGTTAGGTACAACTAGTCTTCCATTCTTTCGAAGCCATCTTTCTCGATCAAGCCCATACAAATTCATCTCCTCACCGTCGATATTCATCTCTAACTTGGAGATGATTTCCAATAGATTAGGATTGTCCCTCTGACTGGAACCAATCCTCTCAATCAAAGTGGGTCTGATTGTCAAACTAGCTAACATCTCTGGATCCAGTTCGCACTTTGGTCTGAAATCATACCCTGCGATATATTCCAGTTGCTTCCATTCAAGAAACATAGCCCCTAAACTAGCATGTCTCCTACTCAAGGCATCGGCTACCGCATTGCCTTTCCCAGGTGTATATGCGATATCAAAATCGTACGAAGCCAATAACTCTAACCATATCTGCTGACGGAGATTCAGATCCTTTTGAGAGAAGAGATACTTTAACGATTTATGATCGGTAAACAACTCAAATCTTTCTCCCAAGAGAATCTCTCCACATTTTCAACGCGAACACGATCGCTACCAGTTCCAAATCATGGGTAGGATACCTTTTCTCATACGGCTTTAGTTGCCGACTAGCATAAGCTACAACCCTACCTCCTTGCATTAATACAGCACCTAGTCCGGTACCACAAGCATCCGTGTATACAGTCATCTCTTCATTCCCTTTAGGAATGACTAACACTGGCGCACGCGTCAACTTCTCTTTTAGACTCTTGAATGCATTCTCACACACTCTGTCCCAGACAAAGGCTTGATTCTTCTTAGTCAACTGAGTCAACGGTGCTGCTATTTGGAGAAGTCCTGGATAAACTTACGATAATATCCAGCTAACCCTAAGAAGCTTCTTACGTCTGTTGCATTCTTGGGCGTAGATGTTCTTCCTCTGTCCTCGAGTAAACACGGATGTCGTCTACGAACACAAGAACAAACTTATTCAACTGATCTCTGAACACCCGATTCATAAGATCCACGAAGTATGCTGGTGCATTGGTCAACCCAAATGGCATGACCAACCACTCATAGAATCCAAACGACGTCCTAAATGCCGTTTTCGGAACGCTCTCAGCCGCTACTCGAAGCTGATGAAATCCTGTCGCGAGGTCCAACTGGGAGAACACTCTTGCTCCTTCCAGTTGATCAAACAAATCATTTATCCGCGGTAGAGGATACTTATTCTTCCTCGTCACCTTATTCAACTCGCGATAGTCCACACACAAACGAAGGGAACCATCTGCCTTATTGGCAAACACAACTGGTGCTCCCCACTCGGAGACACTTCTTCTAATAAACCCCTTCTTCGAAAGATCGCTTACTTTCACCCCGGGCTCTCACTGCTCCCTTGGTGCCATACGACGAAGTGGCATCACTATAGGTCTGGCATCTTTCACTAAATCAATACGGAACTCAATCTCTCGGTGTGGTGGGAGTCCGGTCACTTCCTCGAAGACATCCGGATACTGGCCAACCATGGGCACATCTGACAACTCATCATGCGGGATGTCGAGGGAATTTATAAAACTAGTCATTACCCCATCACTAGGTAGACTACCAAACACTATCCTCCTCCCATCATCCGCCCTAACTGTCACCAAAAAGCCCTCACAGTCTACCACCACCCCGTATCTTTGGAGCCAATCGACCCCCAATATAATGCCATACCCAGTAAAGCCCAAAACAATGCAATCACAAACAAACATACATCCATGACTTGATAAGACCAAATTTCGGCAAACCATACTAAGGTTAGTCGAACCACCAATCGGGTTCGTTACAACCAACGGTCTATCGACTATCTCGGGTTCCAGTCCCAACCTATCTACCAGGTCACTAGATGTGAAGGAACAGGAAGCCCCAGTATCAAACAAAACTCGAACAGGTACATCAAGAATAGAAAGCATACCTTGAATGACGACATTCTTTCCTTTCTCCGCCGCAGTCAGGGCATTTGACGAAGAAGGAATAGAATTGATAGCATATGCTTTCACAATCTGCTTCTCCTTAAGAGGTTGTGGACATTTATCCTTATGATGTCCCACTTGGCCACAGTTGTAGCACTTCCTATCCGCTGGCATGGCCCGACATTCTTTGGCATAATGGCCCTTCTTACCACAGCTGAAGCACTTAACATCTTTCTTGCTCTTTTTCTGGCCATCCTTAGTTTGGTTCTGCTTCCTCTTGTTTTGAGTGTTATTCTTGCCTCCACCACCTGCTTGCGGCTTCAGCCCTTCTTCAGATGCAACCTCAGTTTTTGACTTAGGGTAAAGACTCTCTGATCTCAAAGCTTTCCCCACAATCGATTCAAAAGTCTCATCGATGTGGTTGATAAGCCTTCCCCCAAGTATCCATCCAAACCAGTAATGAACTTCTCATTCTTCTTCTCAGGAGTATCAATAAGGGATAGTCCATACTTTGACACAGTGTCGAACTCAGCAATATAGTCCGAGACTTCCTACCATTCTGCTTAAGCTCCAAGAACTTCCTAAACAGTTCCGACTTCTGAGAAGCTGGGATAAACTTATCGCTAAAGCGAGCCTTAAACTGATCCCAAGTAACCTGATCCTCTGGAGTGACTGTCTTAATAGCATTCCACCAATTCATCGCTCACCCTTGTAGCTGACGAGACGCTAGCCTTCTCTTCGTCGCATCCTCGATACCCAAGTCATCGAAGATACGATCACAGCTATCCAACCAATCCTGAACATCCATGGCCGACTCCGTTCCGTGGAACGGCTTCCCACCAAGGTTAGTGTAATCCTTGCACAGCTTAGTGAAATCGACCCTAGGCGCCTGCACTACTGGACCACCACCATTATCGGCATTGGGAGCTGCCCCCTGCACATCCCTAAGCATTTCTCTCATGAGGTCAGTAAACATCGTCCTCATGTCAACAGCATTCCCATTATTGGCTCCTCTACCAGCACCTCTTGCGTATCGGCTCAACGTTCAATCTGTAAAGAGAAAACGATTAACCATCTCCATAGTGGTGCTAGTGCAGTGCGACTTCATCCTTAGCTATACTAATAGTGTATATATAAATAGCTTTTGAAAACCAAAGTAATCACAGATACGCACTCTCATATACGTACTATCTCTCCCTAGTGTCTTTTCCTAGGTTAACTACGCAACCTAGAGCTCTGATACCAAATGTGACGGCCCGCCCCACACCAACCGACATTTACTCCAAAAGTGCGCTGTACACATATCCAGTTAGCACGGGACGGTCGTCAGAAGAAAAGGAAGAAGACGAAGAATCAACAAGGAACCTGTAGAATGTCTCACAGCGCATGGAACAAAATATAATAACAATAAACTTGACATAAAACAGGTGAGACAGAGCATAAGCTGAAAACAAACTAACATAGCAGCGGAAAATCCAATTACAGCTTATGTTCCACAACATCATTATTACAACTTTTAAAACTGTCTCTAAAAGCAAGATAAGGAAGGTACACTACTAATGCCCAAGTAGTGACCACCAACGACACAGGGAGAATATATATATATATATATATATATCATACGTTGAAACCTCCTGCTCGCCTCCGGATCAGCTACTCGTGCATCACCAGCTAACCTGTCTCTAGTCTACTCGTTTAGGAGCACCCAGAGTAATAAGAAGAGACATAAAACTCTGGGTCAGACAAAAGTTTGGTATGAGCGATAAGCAGCTAAACAGAACAATAACAGGTATACAAAACCATACCTGAACCTGGACCTGCAACCAAAGAGTTAGCACTACATACTGTACAACACTCCAAGGTGCCACTAACATATGGTGTACAAGCATACGGGGGTGGGGGCGTGCATGTCATAGTGATGGCAAATAATCAAGCATAGCAACCATCCTCACATCTCTCACTTAGTGCGTAAAGCATACGATATCCACCACTTCGACCACCCAATACTTTGCTATGGTCACTCTGCCCCATGAAGTCACAACGGCTTCACTGCACTGATCCATAGCCACTAATTCTTCGCTATGTCCACTTTGCCCCATGGAGTCGTACACACCCCACTGCACTGGCTCATAGCCATACTAATCCTTTACTATGTCCACTCTACCCCATGGAGTCACAATGGCTCCACTGCACTGGCTCATAGTCTTACTACGATCACTTTGCCCCTCGAGTCACGGTGACTCTACTGCACTGATACATAGCCCATCATTCCTTTTCAGTGGTGAATCGAAGTTATGAACGTCGACAACTCCTTAGCACACATCCTGCAGCAAAGCCCAATCATGAAGTGAACTCATTGGTTCCCAATTGAATCCTGAGCTCTAACTTCCATTTGGACCACCTTTGCATCTCGGGTTATTGGTCATCACCGGATCGGTTCGGTTCCTCAGCCCTCCTTCTCTGTCGGTTCGGATCGGCCTCCTTCCAAGTGCTCCGGGTCAGGTCGTGGCCTCCAAGTCCCTTCGTAGTACATCGGTTCGGTTCGGGTGCCCTCTGGCGGGTCGGGTCGGGTAGATGCATCTTGGTTCGATTTGGACCCATACCCTAATTCGGTTCGGCTCGGTAGCTCTCCTCCATTAGATGTTGGCCCCTTCGGTTGTGATGCTCCGATCCGATCCTAATTTAACCATAATGGCCTTCCTTTTTGCCAAACTTTCTCTTATGCCAAGCCTTGATTTGGTTCGGTGATCCCTTGCCCAGCCCATTATCCGGTCCGAGCCCATCCGATCCGATCCGAAAACCTGCACCGACTTCCTACAACTTTTTCCAGCGAATGTTTTACGCCATTCGACGGCGTTTTCGACCATTCTAACTATTATAATCAATCCCAAAGCATACCATACAGCCATAGCAACAAGTAGAAGTGACCTCAAACACCAAACAACAATATGATAAGTTAAAATGGATCAAACATAGTCAAAACCCCATATTTTCCCTTAAGCATGTTCAAGCATAGTTAATGATAGGATTAGCAAAACATAACCAAATTAACCCAAATTTCTATCAGAGGTCTAAAATATTATTTAAGAATTTATAAATATTTTTCCAGAATTTATTAATGCATAAATTCGCTAATCCACACTAATTACCCTTAATTAACCATAATTAGTGAGGAACTATGCAAATCACTCACCTTAGCCACAAATAAACCTTAGATCTGAAATAAATCTCTGATATGGCGCGAATACCAATGTTAAACAACAGCTCTAATCTTGGTTTGGTGGAGATCTCCCTTGATTTGATGTTGCTAAGCTTAATCCTTGATTAGAAAGTGATTTGGAGGTGATTTAGAGGTTGGAGGCCATCTGTAGGGTTTCTAAGAGGTAAGTGGAGGCTAGAAAACTGAAATGGAATGAAACCCTAACTCTTTTCAGCCTCCCCATAACCCTAATCCCGAAATGGGTTATGGGCCCATTCACTAATCACCTTATTTGGCCCGGTTAAGCAGTTATTCACCTTTCAAACCTTATTTCAGCCATTTCTCCCAAACGGTAAGTCTGTTTTTCACATGTGACCACTCTACGGAAAGATAAACCATCATCCGAAGCCAATGGAAGTGGTTTCAGGTCAAAACTCCTTTCCAATCAGAAGTTATGGCCGAAACAAGATCAGCTAGGGGCAAAACGGTCATTTAAAAATCGGCAAAAATCATGAACATAGGAAATGACCCCAATGGTCGTTTCCTAAAGCCACATGACCATACAACTTCATGTAAGAAAGAAATAAATATTCTACGATCCTCCGATACGTAGAATGCGGGTTGTTACATGATCTGTCCATGACGAAATTCGCAGGGAAGTGATTTTCTACGGATACAGATGTTTTCTGGGGGATCCAAACGAAACCATTGTGTATCTGCGATTCATGAACAATCAACATTTCAATATCACATTGGTACTTTCCGTATCTATTTTAAAGAATTTTTGAAATATTTTCACTAGAAGTTGAAACAAGGATATTTAGTACTTGGAGATTGTAGTCATGCGTCTGGCTAGCGTATGCCTAACATCTGTAAGAATGAAAAAAGACTTGTCAAACTTCGAGCTACCGAATATTTTCAAATCCATAGCTTTGTAGTAATAATACCAATATTAGTTGTATAGAAATTATTAAAAAAAATCGGATTTTAAAATTTTCAAGTCGATAATTGGTAACTTAAAGAGGATATGTCGTGTACACTCTTCAATGAGTGGTTGGAACTTGGAAAGATTAAATGGATCAAATGTAAGGAGATTGGGTTGTGGTTGTGAAGCCTAGACCCAATACAATGCGATAATGGATAAGTAACATTAACAGATGAGGTTTATAAAGAAATTTGGAATAATTTGTGATCTAATTTATGCCTAATTTGAAATTTGAGAAGAGTTTTGGTTTTGAAAAGGAATCTGTTTTTCCGAGTAAATTGAATATGAAATGACTTAAACAATGATATTTAAGCTAGTTGTGGGATAATTTCGCATAGTTATGAAAATATGAAGTATACAGTGATATAACTCTAACGATCTCTCCATTTCGAGGACGAAAAGTTTTTAAGGAGTGGAGATTGTAACGTCCCAGAAATTTCGACAAATGGAATATAGAGTTAATTAAATAATTAACTAATAATAATCAATTTTATATTAATTTTTGAGTTAGAAATCGAATACATGATCTTGAGTATAAATTGAACTAAGTATGTAATCCAGAATGATCAATTGAGAATCAAATAATTATTGTTGGATATTTGAATTGAATTTGGAATTCGATTGAAAATATAGATGGTTGAATTTGAAAGTAAACGTTGTTGACGCTAAACGAATTAGAGATTTTATTTGCTGAAATATATGGGAATTTTTTTTGATTGTGTGTATATTTGTGGATATAAAGAAAATTGAAATTTAACGTTTTAATTTGGAAACGAACATAGTCATTGGTGAACAAACGAGGTTAAATCGGTAAGCTGACAAATAATATAAAAATAAAAGATCATTGTACACAAACGGAGTCAAACTACAATTTAATTATTTTTTTTGAATTCAGAACGTCGAAAAATGACAGTGCGTATATTTTTATCGCGTTTGGAAATTGTGTCAGTGGTACGATTACTGAGTGTTCAACACAAGTTTGCAGTAGAAATAAAATATTTAATTAAACGGATATAACCTTCCTCAGGAAGACATTTCGTTGACCTATGGTTGAAAACGTCGCTTGCTATAACCCTATATGATGGAACGTTGTTCTTATCTCCTCTTTTCATTGTATAAAATCGCCTCCTCGTTCATCTTCCTTCAACGAAAATAATTTTCCCTAATCCAGAAATCATTCCTCGAATCCATGGCATCGGCAAAGAAAACCCTTCTACCTAAAATAAATCCCCAATTTCATCTAAAAATAAATAAAAATAACTCATCTCTTCCTTCAATCGGTCGAATCCCTCTTTCTGGAAACTCAGAAATGGCATCTTCACAATCGCTATAAGTCTCCTTCCTCACTGCTGCTGCTCCTTCGCTGAAGCCAAGTAGTCACCGCAGCCACAATTGATTGCGCCGCTCCTCGTTTTCTCTGAGTCGCCCACGTCCGAAGCTAGCTCCAGCAAGTCGAGGACCCTCGCTTCCTTTATGATTCGTTCTAATTTGGGAAAAACCCGTCTTTAAGGTGAGTTATCTCACTCACGATTAATCTCAGTTCAAGTACTTTGATTTCAATTTAAATTAAAATACATTATGGTTGATTGCATGATTTCAGTTTACAAGTAAACTAATATGATTGAGTTTTGCTATGATACCTATCACTAGTGCACGATTTGGATACTGTTGATTCGCTTGCGCCTTGCCTTGCCCAGATTGGCGTTCTTGTTACGTACTGTTTTACCCTGGATATGCTTGAGTTTTTTTTTGAGTTCATTACCTCTTCACGGAAATTTGATAATTAAAGATGATACGACTACTGTTTACCTGAATTAAAAAAAAGATTCTTAAGTAACTTTTGAATAATTTTCATTAAATCTTAACACACACTGTAACTTGACTTTCCTGGAAATGCATATATACAGATATCTACTGTTTATCACACAGACATGTCCAATTGCTTTAAATGATGTAATCTAACATCCACAGCATGTATGTATGTTATAAAACAATCAGTAACATCAATATGAAGACATATGCTTTGAATCAAATTGACCTACAATATGAAATAAGTTTTTGTTTAATAGGGAAAAGGGAAAATATAGTTGTTTACTCACTATGTACCCATATATAGGTTCTTTGTCTTGCTATTGTATTTTTCCTTGGTTATGCAAACTTACTAATTTCAGAAAATTTAACATTTACAATGAATCCAAATCAATGGCTACATATTGTCACATACCTGGGTCTTACCAGTAAATTTTGATGCCAAATTGAGACAAATTGTAGCCGTATATACCACCGCTGGTTTATGAGCACCATATGTTGCCTGATTTTACCCTATTAAACCTATATGGGCACGTTAGTGAATGTTCTCTTCACCATGTTATAAAAATGAATAATTATTTCCCTTCCAGAATGCTTACTAAATTTGAAATGTTTTTCCTTGCCTCGAAAGTCTGCATGCATACTGCATTGACCAATTATGCATGTTTGCCTTGTTGCACTCTTTAACCATATGTGTATATGAATACAACTGTGTTTGTATACATGAGAATACCGTGCATTAAATCTATGGGTTGCCTTGAAATGTTGACAACCTGTTTTGCATTTTTAATGAAAACGAAATATGATGTATTTGCTTTAACAAAGAAAAAGACACCCTGGTAAATGATTCTACTTAGCTGTACATAAGGAAGAAAGCTCTGTTTATAAAATAAAATAAACATCTTGATGTTTGGCTATTATAGAATGAGGCTTGCCTGATTAATCAGTATAACTTGACTGTAAACACATGATTATTTGAGTACTTAGCCTCGACTATGTGAAAATCTGAAATACTGGACATGTGATCTTTGCCAAGGTCTTGGGAACCGATTTGTAACTTGCGGTTGTTTGAAGCGCTGTCTTAACGCTCTGAGCTTTACATTCCCATGACTGTAACTTGACCTTTTGTAATTTTACCGTCTGTTATATTTATTTTTGAAACCGATGAGTTGCCTAGACCCGCTTATTAAATTTTGCATGAGTACAGTCATATATTCATATGAGTATACAACTATACATATATTTTGAGGGTGCATACTTAGGGAAAGTCGATTAAGATTATGCCCTGATTTCCTTAATGACTTGGTCTGATTGTGTTGCGTGATTGATGTCTTACTGAGAATGATTTGTTTGATTCCGGAAATGATTTTATGTGACTATTGGAACCATATTCACACATGTAGGTCTTAAACTTGCCAAAAGGTTAATTTCTTGAATATCGGAGCCCTTTTGTTAATTTCTGGGGAACAAACGAACTGTTTTCTGACCTAAAAATGTTCACTCGAGAATTCATGAAGTATTTTAAAACCGTAAGCAAAATTTCTGAGTTCAGGAAACTATTTAAATTGTTTTTTTTTTTCAAAAATGTACATGCTGATTTTACATTTGACAACAATGCAAAACTTAAAACTTTTTCTTGCATGCCAGTTCATTTGAATGCTTTTACGGTGGCATTAAATTTTAAAGGCAATCCATCATGGCTGTTGTAGTTGTTTTGTCATATGAGCACTGTCTGCATTATTGTACTATGCACAGGATTCTACCATGTAGTTAGTCACTGCCATGCTATGAACTGCTGTGTTAGCGGCATCCTTGTTGTTGCATGAATTTGAGCATTGTGTTGTTAGAGGTCATCTTTATTTGCCATACATCTTTCTCCCTATTTAACTAAATGATATTTCCCCTGGATACTCAAGTATACATATTCAACACTATATATTACTTGCTGTCTTGGCATAAAATGTTTAAATACATGCACCTGCTACCTCTTTGTGTTGGAAAATTTGATTACATTGGTTCACAGTTTGACTTGGCTGTTTTAGTAGTATTTAATTTTAGATGCATGTAGTTATTTAACAACTAAACTGTCATGGTGGTTTAACTGCAAAATAATACCCTTAGATCTATAGAAGGAAAGAACAACCCAGAAGCTCTAGCATTGATATGATCCATGTTGCGTGGTAAAGCATTTTTAATATTAGGTATTATCTCTGAAATATTGAGTATCTACGTAAAATTGAAGTAAATTATTTTATTTACATCTATAAAGTATATATGAAAAGTATTTGATTCACTTGGCCACTTTACTTACTAGAAGTATTTGATTCGCTTGACCATATGCTACTTGTGTACAGTGTTTTCATCATGCACCATCAAAAGTTTGAGCAACTGATATGCGCACCCTTTTGTTAACTTGGAATTGTATTTATAATATAATTTGCATGTGTGTTTTACCTGCATATGTGTCATACCATTGTTAACTCAAAAGCTGGGAACATGCACTTGCTAAAATGAATTTGTTGAGAATATTTATTTGCTGTGAAACATTTTACTTATTAAAATGAAATTTGTTGGACCCATTTTGTTCACTAAAATGAAATTGATCACTTGGCCTCATTTCGTTTAGGCCCCATGTATTAGTTGTTATGTAACGATGGTCGGAACAAAGCCCCCCTTCCTTGCACGCATATGAGCTGGCACACAACTCCCATATAACAAAAGGAACCCCTTATGTTACGTGCCTACCAGCTCATATTTGTACACAATTCCTTCAATATATTCCATGATGTGGGACTATTGTATCCAAACCATCATTCCTCCTTAACAACATGCGAGACAATCCTAACAGTCTCCCCCTTGACTCGCATCCTACGAGTATCTTTTTAGAGCACTGCCTTGCCCGCATGGCCCAGTCCGAACCTTCGGCTCTGATACCACTGTTATGTAACGACGGTCGGAACAAAGCCCCTTTCCTTGCACGCATATGAGCTGGCACACAACTCATATAACAAAGGGAATCCCTTATGTTATGTGCCTACCAGCTCATATTTATACACAATTCCTTCAATATATTTCATGATGTGGGACTATTGTATCCAAACCATCATTCCTCCTTAACAACATGCGAAACAATCCTAACATTAGTCACCCCTTCTGGCCAAGTCGCATGAACTGTCTTGTACCCTGTTGTGCATTACCTGTTTATCGAAGCATGATTTTTGTGTATATGTGGGGGCTGGTGCACACATGTATATTCATACTATTGTATGTGTATATACAAGTCATCGGCATACGTATACACATGAGTTCATATGATGACTTGATTTTTCCCATCCTAAGTTGCTATGCTATATTTGACAGTTATTTTTTTAGGGTTCGATGTACTTGAAATTAAAAATATAGGGTTAGCTATTTATTTCAGTTTCTATTGAAATTAATTTACTTGAACTATGATTTAATCCTGACTCGAGTATTTTATGTTTTTGCGTAAAATGCTCAGGTCAGACCCGAGCAATTCAGATTTAAAGATTACAACTTAGGATTTGAAGATTGACGAAGCTGGGGATTTCAAGGCCGGCGCACTCTGAAGTTTTAAACCAGTAAAGATTTTTCTTGTATTATAAATTGTTCTTTTAAATTCCGCCGTATATAAATATTTTGTATTCAAAATTCTGATTATATATAAAAGTTTATGTCGCTATTCAAATATTGTGTTATTTATATATTCTGTATTTTCTGTGTCGATTCTGTATTTTAAACACTGTAAGCTAAATAACGATCCGTTGATTTGGACGTTCTAAATTGGTTTAATTACCAATTTGAAGCAGTCAAAAAGGCGGGACATTACAGTAACTCTGAACCGGTATAAAATCATGGTGTGTTCTTTCCTTTACTACTTGTACTTATTATTTGCATCTGTGTTTGATTTTATAATTTTTTGTCATATCCGTGATTTGCATTTGATTCTGTTATATTCAAAAAAGGTTCAAAAAAATCATAATTTTCATTAAACACTATTCATCCCCCTCTAGTGTTAAGTTAGCCTTAAGTTTCATAATCCGCATTCCAAACATTTGGTACCAGAGCATAGGTTTCCAAAATTTTCATAATCTGAATTTTTGAAAAGTTTAAAATGACAATTTTTGGAATTTCTGTTAACACTATTTAATAAATGTTCGATTTATCATTGTTTCATGAGTCTGCATTTAGTTATTTTGAAAAATCAAGTTTTCTACCTAGTAGGTGTATTATGTAGGAACAAATGTCTCTTGACAGTTCAACACTCAATGGATAAATGATGCAAATTAAGAAAAACAAATGGATACTTGATAGTGGTTGTTCAAGACACATGACTGGAAATCTAAATATACTGAATCACGAATTCTGTGAAGATGTAGGAATGGTCTCTTTTGGAGATAACTCAAAAGTATATATGATCTTCATCGACAATATCGGTAATTTTAAAACTTCTACTATTTATGATGTTTTATTAGTCAGGAATTTAAATCACAACTAACTTAGTATAAGTCAGTTATGTGACAAATGTTACAATTAATGAATTAAATTCGAAAAAGATAAGTGTTATATCAGAGATAATAATTCAAATACTATATTTGAAGGATTAAGGAAGAAAAATATTATATTCCGAGTATGAAAAATTCAAATGACAATTTATGTCTTTTGACTAATACAAGTGGCCCTTGGACTTAGCATAAAATATTTATACATATGAATTTCAAACTCCTATCTAGACTTTCTAAACTTTATTTAGTAAAAGGTACCCATAAAATGAACTTTAAAATAGATAGTGTATGTGGTGCTTGTGAAGTGACCCACCCTTTTATTCCTAATTGTTTACATAAATAATTGTACTGACTTAATACCACAGAACCCTTGGATCACTTGCTTAATAAATTCCCTTATTAGCTCCCCAAGATCACACATCCACCAGCATAAATACATCGGTATAGTTGTTTAGACACATTGCTTAGTACAATTCATTAATGAAGTCCATAGCTTCTTTCATAATATGTCTTTTTATTTGTGATGCAAATTCCAGTAATTATATGAAGTCATAGATTCTTTAAATTCTAAAAGATATAAATCCATGTCCTTGTATTTTCCCTTATATAGAAACATGATATATTCTTTGATACACTCATCTAATCATACTTCTTGAGGGGATTTCAAAATAAGTAAAGCTTTGAATGCACAAAGCTTTGGGTGTGTGTGCACGTGCACGGAATGTACACCTGCACAGCCCCTTGGATACATTTAAATGTTATAAACAAAAAGTATCATTTATTGGAAAGCATTTACATGGGGAAAATCCTATGGAGTTTGTAAGATTGTAATATGAAAAATACCATTTAACATCTCATAGTGGCATTTCCTCAAACACTTGGAAAAATATACGATGGAATGCCTACCCAAAAAGAATCATAAAAGCATGGCAGGGAAACTCGTGTAAATTGCATAAACAGGTTAAGATCTTTTATAAAAACTTATTTCAGACACTTATGACTGGTAAAAATCATATTCACGGCATGATTGGTCTGGGATGGATACACGTAACACACTGGCTAAACACCAGTGCGCCAAGTGCATGCAACCACACCTATTAGAAATGTCATAAACTTTATAAAGAAAAAAAGCTAATCATATACCATAAATAATTTTATATACTCAAAAAGGATTTGTTAATTTCTGGTAAAATTATATAACACATAAAGTAGACATGGTTTGAGAATGATTCAGTGATAAGATATGTACATTGAAACTGTGCAAACTACCACTTATAAGTCATTCCTGCTAATAGGAAATAATGAGACACAGTTGCTCTTATAAGTATGCATCCCATCTATACTTTGTTTGTGCCAAAACTGCTTTTGTAGGGAATTCTATTATACTACATATTGTGGCATAACATATTACCCATTTACTTATGATAATAAAGCACAAAATACTAACACTTTTACTAGTTCCATGGAGGTTCATGCATTACATTTACTTCATTCATATAGCTGACAACTTCTTTAGTCTCTTGCAAACATTTGCTTACATTTATTTTTAACATAAAAACTACTTAAACTCTTTAAGTTAACTGCAGAAATTCCCTTTGATAAAGCATCCCAATTTGCACTTTCAAGACATCACACTCAAGCCCCTTTTTCTGAATCAATTCCTTGAGCTACCCCATTACCTATGAGGCACCGCAAAGTTTGGATAAAACAACCAAATAGGGTCAGATTGACAATCTGGTGTGAGTACAAATCAGTATTTAAATGGCATTCTTGAACAAAGTCCTTATCAACAAACATTTTCTATATGAACACATCATGGCAAATGCAGACATTACTTATCATCTTATAATGCACATACATAACCCCAGTCCCTCTTATACATGTCATTATACCCCAAAATTTCATATACTTAATAAACCTGGACCGACAACCACATTATACTAGTGGATCACCATTCTAAATACCATGTGTTGAACACTAGTGTACACTGTATTTTCCAAATACTCAAAGGCCTACTGGGCTTATATTAAGCCATATGCATATCTAACCTCCTTATCCGAGGATAGACAAATCAACACAACAGGTGACTGGCACCCCCACCTGATCCACTTTCATGTTTCTAGTTAAGTTTAACTGTGTTGACCTAACTACACCATATATCCCTTTATTGATGCATGATACTCCATCCCTATAGATGAGTGACTCACCCCAATACAAGTGTTGTGTGTACATGCAGAGTTTAAGGTGAAGTTTTAATTAAAATATCATCAATGAACAATCAATCAAAAGCACATAAAACATCTCAATCACAAGCAAGTTTCAGTGATGAAATATTCAAGTTACTAATAAATAGTAATCATAGATATTTTGTCTTGAGCATAGGATGGAGATGATCATGACACCCCCTAACCTAGTATTTCTCTTTATCAGATCTATAATTTGAACCAGAGAACATTTTTTGGTAAATAGATAAGCTTATGAGCACTTATCATAGCTCCATTCACCATTATTAAGAGCACACATAAGCTTTAAACCTCCTTGTTTAATGCTGCATGCCCTTAATTTTAAGAATCCTACCTCATGACAATATTTATGCTATTTTCAAAGTTTTAATCTCAGATCCACTTGAATCATATCAGTTAGCATTCTTTTAATCTTCATTCACACAATAAGAAAATCAAACTAAACCTCGAAACATCATATCACACACCAAAAATTATAATACTTATACAACAAGGCTGTCTGAATAGGACTTATAGCCATTAAAGTGTGATATATACTTGCCAAAGCTCTTCCTTCTCCCGACTCTAAGTTTTCCAGTCCTCTTCCTTATTCTTTACGGCTTCTTCAACAATTGTTTTCAGAGATAATGTTATGGCATTACCCCATTCTAAAATGGTTTGTATGTTATTTATAATCAGTGTTTTCCCTAGGGTTTTGCCTTATATAAAATGCCAGTATTATCCTTTGTTCATGTAAATTAGTATGGCTACATTGTGATGTATAAAATCTCCCAGGTGTACTATTCTCAATGCATTCAGTTTGCAAGCTATAATTGGCAGTATAATTATCATTCAAATGGTGTGACTCTGGTTGGTCCCCTCTTATTGCTTCTGATTTTTCTTTTTAAAACCAGAGGACAAGATTAATATAAAGGGACAAAAGAAGAATACCTGAAATTCAAATATCGTTTCTTTTTCCTCGGCTACCATGTTAAATATCCTAAGTGTAAATGTTACACTTACATATATTCCATGTTAAATCATGATTACTTGCCTAAATATTACCATTATCCCTTATACTGATTTTTACTTGTGTCCAATATTGTATATGCATTTATATTCCACTTTGTAAAGGGGAGTTATTATACATTTTTATGAAATTTTAAATGTGTAGAAACCTAGGGTTATCACATACACCCCTCCTTTAGGAATTGTGTCCCACAGTTTTTTTCTTCTAATTTTTAATATCTTTTTTATTTAATTTAATCTACCCCATTTAGTTTGTGACTTCAAATATATCAATTCTGCAATTTTTTTTTTCAAACAAGACATACATCATAGTAAAACATGCATAATATAATTAAATACTTACCCAAATCTAATTCATATTTTTCCTTCCTATTAGAAAAAAATCATGGGTAACTAGTCCTTATTTTATCTTCAACTCCCATGTGCAATCATTTGAATCCAAACTCCACTGCACTTTAACCAGCTTTATGCTTTTGTTCCTTAATTTCTTTTCTTCTTTTGCTATAATTCCCACTGCTTCCTTTACATAGCTCAAATCTGTTTTGATCTTAACTTGAGTAGGTGATTCTAAAACAGTCTCTTTATCATGTACCCACTTCCTTAGCTGTGACACATGAAATACATTTTGAATGCCTTTTAATTCTTCTGGTAAATTCAGTTTATAGTCCAATGTACCTATTCTTTCCAAGATTTCATAAGGACCCACATAGCTTGGTGCAAGCTTTCCTGCTTTACCAAATATTAATATCCTCCTCATTGGAGAAACTTTAAGGGACACATAATCTCCTTCCTTAAACTCCACTGGTTTTCTTCTTCTATCAGCATATGTTTTCTGTCTCTCTTGTGCCACTTTCATCATGTGCCTTATTAATTTTATTTTAGCAGTTGTTTCTTTAATATATTCTGGTCCTAACAGAATTCCTTCACCTCCATCCATCCAACATGCTAGTGAAGAACAAGGTTTTCAATATAAATCTTCAAAGGGATCCATCCCAATACTAAATTGGTGACTATTATTATAAGTAAATTCAGCTAGATGTAAATATTCCTCCCAACTGTCACCAACATCTAACACACATGCTTTAAGCAAATCCTCTAGCACCTTGTTTATGATTTCTGTTTGCCCATTAGTTTGATTGTGGTATGAAGTACATAAGCTTAATTTTGTGCCCATTGCCTCCTGAAAACCACCCCAAAACTTGGATGTGAACAAAGCATCTTGGTCACTTATAATTTTTTGGGTACCCCATGCAATCTCACTATTTCCTTGAGGAACAATTATGCTAACTTTGGAGCAGTTATGTTTGATTTTACTAGTATGAAATGAGCTGATTTGGTAAGCCTATCCACCACAACCCATATACTATCATTTCCTTTTCTTGATTTAGGAAATCCTACAATAAAACCCATGGATATACTTCCCATTTCTACATGAGTGCTTCTAGAGGATGCAACATACCTGAAGGTTTTTGATCATTTGCTATCACCTATTGGCATATTAGACATTTGGAAACATATTTTACCACATCATTCTTCATGGCTTTCCACCTGTAGCTTCTTTTTAGATCATGATACATTTTCATCTCTCCTGGATGAATTGTATATTTAGTTCTATGATGCTCATCCATTACCTCTTTCTTAATTTCTTTTGAATCTGGTACACACATTTTTCGTTTAAATTTTAAATACCCTTCTTTGCTTAATGAAATTTTTTCCACTTTTTTCCCCTCTATTAATTGAATTTTCTTTCCCTTTAGGTATGGATCTTGATCTTGTAGTGATCCTATTTTATCCATCATAACTGGCTTTATGGTTACCACGCTCAACTTCCCATAATTTTGCCCTTCATTGATCCTTTTCTATCAGTTATTTCAACTGCCTCACTCAAAATAGTTAAGGATTTAAACTCTTCTATCATTGAATTAGCCAACTTAACTTGTTGCCTGCTCAATGCATCAACAACCTTATTTGCTTTGCTTGGAGTATACAAGATATCCAAATCATATGCATCAAGGAATTCAACCCATCTATGTTGTCTCATATTTAAATATTTTTGTGAAAAAAAATACATTAAGGACTTGTGATCAGTGTACAAATCAAACTTTGCTACAAATCAAACTTTGTTACAAATCAAACTTTGTTACAAATCAAACTTTATTCCTAGTAAGTAGTGTCTCCACAATTTCAAAGCATATGCTACAGCTGCAAGTTCAAAATCATGGGTTGCATACCTAGTTTCATTTGGTTTAAGCTGCCTGGATGCATATGACGTTGCATCAACACAGCCCCTAAACCAGAACCACTAACATTAGTGTACACCACCAACCCCTCATTCCCTTCTGGAACTTGCAATATGGGTGCTTCTATCAAAGCTTGCTTTAATCTCCCAAAGGCTTGATCATGCTTTTCAGTCCATATAAAAGGCTGGTCCTTCCTGGTTAACATAGTCATGGTTATGCCGCCCTTGCAAAATCTTTTATAAACCTCCTGTAATATCTAGCCATGCCTAAAAATGATCTAACTTCAGTCACTGTCCTTGGTTTTTGCTATGCCAGTACAGCTATTACCTTCTGGGGATCCACTGCAATGCCTTTTTCTGATATGAAATGTCCTAAACATTTCACTTTAGATTTCCAGAAAACACACTTTGTAAATTTGGCTTTTAATTCATGTTGTCTCAATCTGGCTAGAACTAAATGTAAATGCTCTTCATGTTCTTCTCTGGATTTTGAGTAAATCAGGATATCATCTATGAACACTAAAACAAATATATGTAAATAGTCTCGGAAGGTTCTATTCATCAAGTCAACAAAGTAAGATGGAGCTTTGGTTAAGCCAAAGGGCATTACAAAGTATTCATATAATCCATACCTAGTATTAAAGAAGTATATTTGATACTTTCCTCCTTCACTTTCATCTGATGGAACCTTGATCAACCTGCTAAAAACCCTTGCTCCATTCAATTGATCAAACAGATCATCAATTCTTGGAAGTGGATATTTGTTCTTAATAGTTACTTTGTTCAATTCTCTATAATCAATACACATCCTTAAGGATCCATCCTGTTTTCTAACAAAGACAACTGGGGAACCCCAACAAGAACTGCTTGGTCTTATGAACCCCTTTTTCTCTAAATCCTCAAGTTGTTGTTTAAGCTCAATCAACTTTTTAGGACCCATTCTAGTTGGTTTCTTAATTATATGGCTTGTTCCTGGAACTAATCCGACTTGGAACTCTAGTGGTCTCTCTTGTGGAACTCCACTTACCTCTTCAAATACATCAGAGTATTGATTAACTATGGTATGTATTCTAATTTTATCATATTGTCATCTCCATTTTCTTCCCAAATATTTCCTGATCTAGACTTAACGGTCTCACACTCAATGGTTGTCCTTATATTATTTGAATTTATCAAGGAAATGGTAAATTCTTCCAGATTGATTACTGCCTTGTGTTTTTGTAGCCAATTAACACAAAAAATTAATCCAAATCAGGGATATTTTAACACATATAAATCTAGTAAAAATATATGGCCTCCTATTTTCACTTTTATCCCTATGCATTGCATTTCTAAAACACATGTACTTCCTAAAGGACTTTTATATGCAAAGGGTTTTGAACATGCACACAAGTGAGTTTCAATTTCTAGGCGACATCAAAGGATATCAAAGAGTGAGTAGCCCATGTAACATAAACTACTAGTATGGGTAAATTTTCAATAAAAATTATACCTTCCACTTGACCAGCTATTTCCTCCTTCCCCTCCCGAGCTCCCATTTTTGCTGACTTCCTTGGTTCAAGGTAGTACTTTTTAATATGACCTTCTTTCCCATGGTTAAAGCATTTAAATGTTGCTACTTTATCAAACCTGCCAGTTGGTTTCATGTGGCCCTCCTTTACACAGTTGAAGCAAAAGTTTTTCTTCTTAGTTTTAGAAGCTGTTCCACTCTCTCCTTTCTTAGCATTAGAATCCACTTGCTTCTTTTCATAAGGTTGAACTTTTGCTCTTCCTTTGTTGTTGTTCTTCATATTCGTATACCTTTCTCTTGCATTATCATGATGTTCAAACTTCAGGGTTAAGTCCAAGACTTGATCAAAAGTCCTCTCAATGTGGGGTAACATAGCCCTACTCAAGCTTGCATTAAGTCCTTGTATGTATCCCCCATTTTTGGCTGTTTCATCAGCTATTAGAATGGTGCCATATTTTGATAAACTCTCAAACTACTGAGTATATTCATTTACACTCATATTGTTCTGTCTAAGCTTAATAAATCTTCTAGTAAATTACCTTTTGCTCTTGCTGGAACAAACCTTGCTTCCAACATTTCTTTAAACTGATTCCAAGAGATGTCATTTTTTGCCCTCCCATCTATCATCACCTCCTACAAATCCAAGGCTAACCCTTTCATTCTCCTTGAAGCAATTTGTCTTTTCCTTTGATCATTTATTTGCATATCAGCAAATATCCTATCCATATTTCTTAACCAAGTTTGCACACCCATGACTCCTTTAATGCCTTCAAACTCCTTCCCCCTAGATGGGTATGGGTCTTCAGTAATTCAAACAGCTTTTTATGGGGGTTCTCAGGCCTTGCCCCTATCCCATCCCTCACCGCTGTCATAAATTCTTGAACACTAATCATAGGGTGTTATATGAACCTCCTGCCCCTTGATGAGCTCCTCTTCCTACCATGGATCTCTAATGGTAATCCATATTTTCATTAAATTAGTTATTGATGTATTAGGGTAACTTAACTGTTAGCATTACTTGTTTGCAAACATTTTCAAACAAAACAAACATATAGTCATACATGATATGTAACCATAAATAAAACAACAATATAAGCAAACATGTGGTATTCATGCTAGCTATGTTTTAGTTCTAACATAGCTAGGATACCAAATGAAGCGACCCACCCTTTTATTCCCAGTTGTTTACATAAACAATTGTACTAACTTAATATCAGAGAACCCTTGGATCACTTGCTTAAAAAATTCCCTTATTAAGCCCCAAATGTCACACATCCACCAATATAAATATATTGTTATAGTTGTTTAAACACATTTCTTCGTACACTTCATTAATGAAGTCCATAGCTTCTTGCATAATATTTCTTTTTATTAATGAAGCAAATTCCAGTAATTATATGAAGTCATAGTGTCTTTAAATTCTAAAAGATATAAATCCATGTACTTGTATTTTCCCTTATATAGAAACATGATATAATCATTGATACACTCATCTAATCATACTTCTGGAGGGGATTTCAAAATAAGAAAAGCTTTGAATGCACAAAGCTTTGGGTGTGTGTGCACGTGCACAGAATGTACACCTGCACAACCCCTTGGATGCATTTAAATGTTATAAACAAAAAGGATCATTTATCAGAAAACATTTACATAGGGAAAATCCTATGGAGTTTCTGAGATCATAATATGAAAAGTACCATTTAACATCTAGTAGTGGAATTTCCTCAAACACTTGGCAAAATATATGATGAAATGCCTACCCAAAAAGAATCACAAAAGCATGGCAGGGAAACTCATGTAAATTGCATAAACAAGTTATGATCTTTTATAAAAACTTATTTCAGACACTTATGACAAGTAAAATCATATTCAGGGCATGATTGGTCTGGGATGGATACACCTAAATCTCATTTAATTTTCACTGAGAAATAATTAATCCAAGTCTAACCCGTTATGTTAATTTCTCCTCGTCTATTATAAATCTTATTAATAAAAGGATCGGTTTATAAAATCACTTAATAATTACTTAAAAACTTGAATAATAAATAATACATATTAATTTCCTTTATTCGAAATAATAGATTTAAAATCTATCTTTAACTATCAAATAAATTCTATAACTTTATTATCGTTGATTTACTTGACGGTAAATCAACTAACTCACTGGCAAACACCAAGTGCATGCAACCATACCTATCAGAAATGTCATAAACTTTATAAAGAAAGAAAGCTACTCATATACCATAAATAATTTTATATACTCATAAAGGATTTGTTAATTTATGGCTAAATTATATAATACATAGAGTAGACATGGTATGAGAATGATTCAATGATAAGATATGCACATTGAAACTGTGCAAACTATCACTTATAATTCATTCCTGCTAGGCAATAGTGAGACACAATTTCTCTTATAAGTATGCATCCCATCTGTACTTTGTTTGTCCCAATACTTCTTTTGTAGGGAACTCTATTATACCACATATATGTCATAACAGATTACTTATATACTTATCTATATATAATAGGAATACTACCAAATGAAGCTTTTGGAATTACGAAATTATCCCTGTTCGCAACAACAATATACTGAGGGCATAAATGTCAATCGTTAAGCCACATACACAGCCTTGCTTCCCACTTGACCCATTTGCGGAACGCCAACCGTTCCTGTTCTCATTTCATCGCAACTTCCTCAGCTTCGTTTTTCTTCACATGTTAATCCCTAAGTCTAACCCCTTTCTATGGCTATACCACACTGTTGCTGATGTATACAAATTTAGTTTGTTTGTGGTCCCATAATATTCTCTTGAAACCCTCGATCCATTCATCCCAATTCCACTCATCCCTAATTTCGTTCTCACCAGTGACGTTGCATCCACGGCTAGTGACTTAACGAGGCGGAAGATTGCTCATTGCTCTAAGATTTGACAGGCGTGCGATTTCTAACCTTTTCTTTCTCTAAAGGGTACTATTCCATACGATTATATAAACTGAGTTCAAAGAATGAGTATCTGCAGTTTTCTGATAGATTAAGCAGTAATTGATTTTAAATTTGGAGTTGATTTGATGTCTCTCTTGCTCAATGTAGTAATATATTGAGCAACTCACCATGAAAATTGATTCTAAGTTTTGTTCCATCAAACAATTGGATATGCTCGGTCGATTAGAATATTGTTTATCTTTTAGAATAGATTAAAAGGTGAGAGTACAAATTTATTATAATAAATATGTTTTGATAATTAATTTCGTGTGGTATTAATCTTTATCCATCAACAACAACAAATTTCTACAAATGATGCTATAAAGGGCAATTCAATAGATGTGTTAAAATTTTATGTTCGTTAATTATTTGGATTGGATTTGATTTTTATAGTTGTATCAGTTTGCTGTTCAATTTCAATCTTTACGAATCGGGATTTGTCTTTTTGTTAGTTTTGTATTATTGGAAACAGTTTAAGGTTGGTTTTGCAAGTATATATACAATTTGATATTTGAATTAAAAATTGACTCCATTAGCTAAGTTGATCAAAGATATTATATGGTCTTTGAGAAAAATTCATTATTATTATCATTCAGTTATATAGTTTGGATGATGTTTGTGTGATCTATATCTTTACAGAAAGCGCAAGAATGATATAGTTATACAATATATAGTGCATGGTGGTATTGGTGAGGAGGGTATACATCGGATTCTACTAGAAGAAGGCATTCCTCACATAGGTTCAAATTGTAATTTCTTTTTTCATTAATTCGAGCCCACAATGAACCGTGTCAATGATAACTAAGCTCTCTTAATTTTTCGAACTGTAGCCTAAAATACATGTATGGATAAAGTATCAACATCTCTTTCTCTAAAATATGTACGGTCCTCTTATATGTGGCCAGCAATACTTTGATACTGTCCTTAGGGATTTCAGTTTAGAAATATTGTTTCACGATGTTATACTGTAATTGCTTCTTGAAATATGAACATGAGTTAAAAACTAAGAGCAGCCATCATTAAGCTTCCTGCTCTTCACTAATATTATCGTGTTCTGCAACATTTTTTTAATATGGATATGATACTATTTATATCTAATATACTATCACTATGTATGATGCTACTTTTACATTTAGAATAAGAGGGGAAAACTGTTATAGTTGACATCTGTTTGTGCATCCATGCAATTTCAGCTACTTCAGGTTCATCCAGGGTGACAGCTATGGAAATAATGGGTTTGATCTGCTCGCCCTCATCTTCTCCGGTTCCCTGATTCTGTAGACCTAATTTAGATTGGCTGACAGGTAATTTTTTGCGTCTATCTCTGTTGTTTACATACAGTAGTTTATTCTACTTAAATTTTCATTTCATTTTTTTTGAATTGTTGGTTTTATTAAAATTTGCACTTGGACTTTGATCTACTCTATCGAACGTTGATCTGCTCGCCCTCATCTTCTCCGATTCCCTAATTCTCCAAACCTAATTTAGATTGGTTGAAGTAAGTCGTAATTCTCTGCAAGTTTGATAAGTTTAATTTTTAATCCAGTACAAGACTAATATGGAATTTGTTTTTCAATCCAGATTGCAGTACACCCAGTGTAATTGTCTGAACTTTTGATAGTCAATTCTAAGGCTAATGAAGGTTCCTGTAAAATTAGTGTGCATTCTAACCCAATATGATGCAATTTTCATATCTATTTTAGTTTTGAAATATGCTGTGATGTAGATTTGATGTCTTCTGAAGCTCGGGTATGATGCCAAGAACATGGTGAGAGGAATAAGTATGAGTATATGAAGTTTGTTTGAAGTCTAAGCATGAAGCACATGTTTGGATAGAAAGCAAGTTTACATTTATCATCTGTATTTCGTGAGCCTACTTTTATGGTGAAATTCTCCTTTTTGTATTACAGTACAAGGTTGTAGAGTGATGAAGTTGCATCAACAAGATTATTATGACATCTACATCTAAAAGAAGTGACGAACAAACTCAATAGAAAAAAAATCATAATATTCTAATCCTGAAAACTATAATATTATATTTTAATTTCAACTACAAGTCCTAAGTTGATGTTCTGACTTCGAATACACAAAGAATAATTTAATGCCTTAATTTTCACTTATAGCCCACGGAAAATCTAATTACTGTAAACCCAAACAATAGTGTGTTTCAGTCAGTTAATCTAATTATTGTAAACACATGGATTTTCTTATAAATATTCAAATTCATAAGCTATGACGGCATTATTTACATTGTCACGTTGTCAACATATTGCATATATTTATCTTTTAGTGGTATTATGGTTGACAACAAAATTTCATATATTTCTCCACATCTTCAATATTCTGTACAAATCAACATATTTATCTTTTTAACCTAATACTTAAAGACTGATTTAATCATCGTAAATTTTAGAGCATATTAGCCATGAAAGACTATAATTTAAATGTTTTCCTTTAAAATTGTATGCACAGTAATGGATGCTGACTGAAATTCTTCTGACTCTTTGAATATTGTCTACAACTTTTAATTATTTATTTAGTCTTATAGATGATAAAAGAGCTACCCTGCTGTGGATAGTAAAAACTAATGAATGTTAAGAACTAATGCCTATATTTTACCTGTTATAAACTAAGCAGTAGTTTATTAGTTATATAGTATATGGGAAATCAAAAATAAGTTGCTCTTTTAAATTTCCTGCATTAATGGTTCATTTAACTAATGAATTTTTTACGTTTCGCTTGATGTGTTAGTTCTTTCATTGAATTTTAAATTCAAAATATGGTTGTCATGGCTTAATTTTATTCTTACGAAACATATTTGTTAATTATAAATGCGGGAAAATGAATTTACGGTTCACAAATACATTCTAATTTATTGCTTATGTTTTGGTTACTCTTCTAGATAAATGATAATATTGTGGCTTTTCAACATCTCACGGAACTAAATTATTTAAAAACTTAAAGGTGTTGTTCATTAAACATGTTTTTCAATTTTAACTTTCTTAAATAAAGTGTTAAGTATTTGCACAGGAAACGTGTGTGCAATACGTATATATATAGGTTTGGTTAAATCATAATATTGAACACATAATTATCAAATATTATTCCAATCTGACTTTAACGCCGAGCTTCAGGGAGTTATAAAATCATTATATCCATTAGTAGGTCATCTATGAATGGTGAAGGCTGTCAGTAGTGCCAAAAAAATTAAATTTTTACGTTTATATAACCGAACCTTATCCACATTAAGGATTTCACTTCACTTTGGACTACCCATAACTCCCATTGGATTCTAAAATATTTCTTGGCTCTAGAAGGTGGACATAAATTAATAAAAAATAAATAAAAATAAAAAGATCATGAGAATGTATAAATATCAGGTATTGCCTTCAAATCCTTGGCCTATCTACGAGAAATTACATCCCCAACCTACCATAGTAAATTATTGCTCTTCTTAAGGGAAATTTTGTCTGAAGCTTCATCTTCAGATCCACAGCCTAAATCACTCTTATATTCTCAAAAATTTCCAACATAAAATCTTAGCTAATCCATGGAATTGCAAAATCAAGCTTTAATCACCAAATCTTATCTATATCCACCAAATGGTACTGCATTTTTATTTTGGAAAAAAAATATGCATTGTTTTTTTATAATAATTTGGGAGTTTTGAAAATGACTAGAAATGCATATTAGATTAAACTGCCAGAGCATGAATTTTATTACGAGAATAGCGGGCACGTTAAACATCGAGATTTAGGGTGATTCTAGATTTATCAGGTTCATTACATGTGAGGATTTGGTTGAATGTATGATGTATATTCTCATGGTTTTTGTATATTGTTCTATGCAATAAAGGAAAGAAAATTTGGTATTGCCTTCATCAAGGTGCACCGAAGTGGAAGGTTATGTTGTGTGTGCCCAATTAGAAAGTTGATTCCACTTACTTTCGTATTTTTAAAACACATATTTAGTGGGTAAATGAAATAAATGAAGGAAAAAAATGAAACACAATTAGTGGCCTAGGTATTAAATTAAAATCTTTCTTTTTATAAGACTGTTTTCTAATTAATAGAATTAGTAGTGTATTAAATTGCAATGTAGCAGTGGCATTTGTTGCATTTATAATTTTATGGATTTTGTCTGCACATTAAATAGTAATACGTGTGGTTATTAGGAGGATGGTCTTCATTATTTTACATGCTGGAGTATTTAATAGTATTAATAGAATTATTATTTTGGAAGTTAGTCATTCTTTGACATTTTTTTGAGGCTAATAGTTACTATATGTTATAACAGCGATTTCTAAAGTTAGACAGTTGATATATGTTTTTGCATTTAAAAACATGTTACCTTGCTTCATTTGTTTAGTTGCCTTGCATTATTTATTCTGTATGTAGCATGATTCTGTACCTAACAATATTTCAGTTCCGCAGTTCAATTTTTTTTACTTTTACTTCTTGAGTTTGCCAAGTTGTAATCAAGAAATAACGAGTATAGACATTTTAAGGGTGATATATACACATAATTATCTTTAGTCCATTTTGTCCGGCAATAAAATCATATAAGTGGCGCAGGGTCCATGCTTGACAACGTCAAGTGCATTAATGATTTTTTTTTAATAATCTTTTTAAGTCTTCATGCAATAGAGGACATAATCCATATGCTGCAGCATCAGATACACATGCACAATAAAGTACATGGAACATGGAAAGGCATGGGACGATATGATAGTATATATGTGAATGTATGGAACTGTAGAGGCCCAATCTCCATGGGTAGTCTTTAACAGTGAACACAAGTGCATAGAAGCAAATTGTATAAAACTTGGCTTATTTATTCGCTTCGTGTATAATCAATACATTGAATTTTATGTTTTTTTTCATTGTAATGATGTTAACACATGTTTCTTGGTATTTTCATTATAACTGAATTTTTGCAAACATAGCTATAGGAAGCAAATGAATTGTTATTCATTTTAAACTGTAGTTAAATTTCATGGTGGATATATGTATGCTCTGTGTGTGGTAGATCATGGTTTTTATATACTGAATTGTGTACGTTTTGTACCTATATATTTGATGCTAGCGTTTATATATAATTTACTTTCCTTCTATTTCTTTTTGTTTTGCATGTGAGATTGTTCATTATATGTTCATGTTTCCTTTTTCCGACCGTCTTGATGTATACTGCAAACTGTAAATTTTATGCATGATAAACTATTTTCCACTATTTATCTACACAGTAACAATTTTTTTACATACAATGTTTACATTTTTTTCTATTTATACGTACCATTTTACACTAAAAAGAACTTAATTCACATTTTTCTTTGCACACGTCCAACGGACGTGCCATAGATACGGGTGATAATAAAGCACAAAATACTAACACTTAAACTGGTTCCATGGAGGTTCATGCATTACATTTACTTCATTCATATAGCAGACAATTTCCTTAGTCTCTTGCAAACATTTGCATACATTTATTTTTAATATAAAATGTAACGCCCCACCTCTAAGCTCACGTTAGCCAAGGCCATTGCAAGCAACGGGGTCAACTAACCCAAAGAATAAGGCTGTTGAGGAGCGACCATCTATATAATTGCTTTGAACGAGTGTTAAATGTATCAAATATTGTGGTCTTACTTTTCAAATCTCATGAAGAAACTCGACACATCTAATTTAGTTCAAAATTGCTACACAATAACTAAATACAATTCAGAATCAATATAAAATACATAACAATAAAATTAGAGTTGGACACAAATATTCACATAACTCAGGCGTAAAAGATATGAATATAACACATGAGTATAAATACAAAGTTAGTGGTCATAGTCAATCCACTATACATCAAAAGAATAGATACGTGGCTACTCAAAATAATTTGTATACAAAGGAGTCTCATATACATATAACCCAAAAAGTACAACACTAAAGTAGTAGCCCAAAGGTGGAGGATAATCCATGCTGGAGTCAAGAAGAATCACCTGAAATACCTCGGTCTCACCCGAGTATTATTTATACAAAGATAAACAATAATGAATTAATCTAGCTGTACTTATCTCATAATTTAGGATAGAATAAGAGAAATAAATTTAGACATAAACACGATAATAACAATGTCATGTACAAGTGTGAAGTCGAAAAATGTTTATGGTGTATCTCAAATCTACATCAGAACTATAAAAGAATGTCTCATTCAAAATTATATAGTTACTCATAGTAAATCATATCAAATTATTACGAAAATTGATAGCTCATGTATCAATTAAACTATGATTGATAAATTAATACCAATACGAGAATTGATAGCACATATGTCAAATAAAACTAAGATTTGATAAATTAATACCAATACGAAAATTGACAGCTCATATGTCAATAAAACTCATATTCTAGAAATAAAAAACAAGAAACTAGAAACCAAAGAGAAAACTGGGGGTAGGCCTCGAGATGGGAGTCCGAAGACTCAACCTGGGAGTTTGAAGACTCAACAACATGTGTATCGACATGAGACATGATCTCTACGTAGCTAGCCTATATGTTAAGCCAAAGCTCTGGGATGACCCGAATACCTACGGGTTGCGACCCCGTTGGAGTGAACCGAAGTGCCTTAGTGAACTGAAGTTTCTCAGGATGATCCGAAGATCATCAAAAATGAATAAAATCAAGAAAAGATCACAATTGATCCACGGCAGGGAAAATTGCTCCAAGCTAGTAATTATAAGAGTTTAGCTATACGTCCCATAACCACTAGCTCTGCTCGAATATTTACGAACAAGTAGTATATTCCACTAAAATATGAAACGATCATTGCCACGATTTTCAATCGAATGAGTCCAAGAATGAACCGTCGAAGTAAACGCAAGGGGTCATAGTCCTTGTTTTTGCTAAGGCGTTTAATTAGGTTTCTCATACGAACGAGAACAAGGTTTATAAAATATATACTAGTAGGTTTGAAAATGATTTCATAAAATAACTTCATATAATGAGTTTGGAAGCCACTTTGGTAAAAGAATGCGGTATCTACTAATAATATAAAACCCATTATATATAGTTTCGAAGTGGAAAATCTCGTATAATAACGATCAAAATAACGATCGAACTAAAAATTCACATTTTTATGACGTAAATTAAATCTCGTAAATATCATTCATAAATTCATTCACAATGAATAAATGAACTAAAACATAAAAATTGGTCATTAATGTATCAAATAATTACCAAAAATCGATGAATTCGAATTGCTGATATCTATGAATTAGTGAAACTGAAAAACCACAGAGAAAGGCCAAATGGGCCGAAACTCATCCGGAAATGAGCCTGAAACAACCTAGATAGTTGACCGTGGTCTCCACTGGTGGACTACAGGAAAACATCACGACCAGTCGCTGGGTCCTTTATTCACCAGTCGACTGGTTATTTTTCCAATGGACATAAATTTCAGTAGCAGGTACCAGCCGAATGGTTTGTTTTGACCGGTCGACTGGTGGTTGTCAAACAACCCAATTTGGATATTTTTTTAGCTAAAACATATGTGAATCATTTTCGATGGACTATGCCTATGGAGACTATGCACTTGATCTAGATGATAATAAGGCCTCATAAGCTCGTCGAAACAACTCAAGAACCCGAACAAACATGCATAAACTTATATACATGAGATTGCAATGATTTTTATTATAAGTTCAAAGGTGAACTAAATTCCAAACTAAAGCATATGAAAGTGATTCAAGCAACTCGGGAAGACTTAGGACTTTGCCGTGGCGACAACGAGGCTTCATAAGATCACCAATTCACCTCGTAGCATATGAATATGATTGTGTGCACAATATAAATGATAAATTCCAATTTAATGAAACTAAAACAAATAAACTGAAAAGTGTATACTTATCTAACCAATCAATATGCATATACACAAATCAAATGAACCTAGATTACACTTTATAATACTCTAGGCTTGTGGCATAGATGTATGCTCATTTAAGAATTCACCTTTGATTTGAATGGTTGAAGGAGAAGCATACACATAAGCTAGAAAGCAATCCCTCTTCATTAGCTCCTTCAAAATCACCACAAACACATACATAATGGAATGTACGTTTTAGGGCAAGAGCAAAAATCTGAAATTAATGAGCTATGGAGATAGAGAAGAGGATAGAGAAGCTTACCCATGTCTTAGAATTGGATTTGCACTTGAATTGAGCTTTAGATTGAAAACCCTGGCCAAGGGAATTTTATTTTCCTATTCTTATCCCCATTTTTGCTTTCATTTTAGAAGAGGAAGAGAGAATGGGGAGAGCGGGATGATAGGGAAGCTTTAATTAAGTGGCTAGGTTTGGCCATCTAAGCCCCAACCAAAGTCCCAATTTTCACAAACTCGAAACATATCGAAGTTTGTAGTCAGAAAGGTTGTAAACGATGATCCGGACTCAATGGAAGTGGTTTCAAGTCCAAATTCAACCATATACAAATTTTCACTTTTTGGACACACACATGATTAACGATTAATGATTAACGACGTTGTATTTAAATAAAATATTTAAATATATTATCGTTAAATATGTGGGTTCTTATAGACTTCTGCCCTTAAAGAAATTACGTCCTCACAATTATTTAACGAAAAACTCAATATAGATAACAACCCAGCATTTAACATGAATTGGTATACAAAATTATAATGAACTAAGAAATTCACTTATGAATTATTACACAAATTTTAAACTCTGAGTTATAAATCACTATATAACTTATGTTTATACACGTATAATGTTCAAATAAAAGTCACGAACATATACGAGAAACTAACTTATTTTCCCCATAAGCGTCTTCAAGAAATTAGGACTTTCTTTCTCAAATTATATATATTCTAAACCTCAATTTAAATAATTATTTAAATTTTAATCGCAAACTACCTTACCATGATTTTTCTAAAAACTTGGTTTAGACGTATCTCAAAATCTATAAGATGAAATCTAAATATTTTTTCTTTCACTAGAAAACTATAATCCAATAGATCCGGATAATTCTCGTTACGAAGAATTCCGACTTGTATTGGATTCTATATACTCATTTGAAATCAAAAAATAAAAAATTACGAACAACCGTTACGCGACAAGCTCATTTTAATAAAATTCAATTAATTCGTTTAACGTTCAATTAGTTTATAAACTATAAATCCAGACTCTTACATTTTCAATTTGAACTAATTAAACATTTTTCCAAAATCGTCGAATATTCCCTATCACATTTTAGCTAGAAAATTTTATCACATAAAAATTTCTCATTATCTAGCTTACAAAGTTTTATTAAATTGAAAAGAATGTATATGATGGTCATATATATCCCATTCAAAAGGATAAGCGATCTCGTTGGAGAAACAAGAACATGAAATAAAATTCGGGTTATACACCCTACTTAGGAAATATTAGCACGTTCTCTAATATTTCAAAAAAAATTAAAGTGGAAATTTTAAGCTTCCAATAAACCCCAAAAATCTCAAATTTGAAATATTAGCACGTCCTCTAATATTTCACGAACAACTTCTGAATCATTTAAACATGATAAATGGTAGAAGTTGAAAGATTCCATCAAGCTTGAAAACTTTTGGTTTTCAAATAAACAAGGATGAGGTCAAACCAGTCGAGTTATGACCTCGAAAGTTGTGTTCAATAAGGTTAACAAAATAATCTGGAATATTTGTTAACTACAAGGATAAAACGCACACAAAAATAAAAAAGAGTTGGCGAAAACCTGATTGATAAATCAAATAGTGGAATGACTTAAGCACCACTAACTTATCGAATAAATCATCGTAGGATGGTTATAAAGATTCCGAAAAATTCCCTAGTAATGTGAATTACAAAACATGTTTTCTTTAAGGTTATTCTCATTGTTACGAGAATTTATAAAACATAAGGAAGCTAACGAATCTAAATTAGAATCGTTAAGAACAACAAAAAACTATCCCATAAGTATAGGATGTCGAAGATGGATGATATTCTCAGAAAATAGTATGCAGACCTCAGAATGGATAGGTCAATCCATCCCGAGAGTCACCACGATACTAAAGCAAACAAGACAAGCAAATAAGCATGGAAAGAATAGCCTCATAAAAGAGAGTAAATCATCCATAAAAACATGATTTTTAAAAATCCACCAAAGTTAGTCTCAAGGATGACTTCTCATAGGAAAAATAACTTTTCGCAAAGTTGATCTAGCTAAATACTAAAACCAATTTAGTATACGAAAGACAAAAGGTGGGAATTCATGCATGATCCCTAGTTACAAAAGCCCGAAGATCGAAAAATTGAAATCCAGAAACAACAGACTAAGATCAATAAGAAAAATATAACTTATTGTTTTTCAAAAGAAGATCCGAGATAATTTTTCAATGAAAACTCGAGCCATCCAAGCTCTAGAAGTCACTCAAAGACATCTAGAAAAAATATAAAATGGATAGACACTCAAACCATAACAAGTGAGAGCATATAAATCCATAAATCAACATGTTGTTCAAAAATGGTTCTCATAACGAAAAGGTGGATTCATAAAAGTCTACAAAAACACAAATGAGGATATAACTTTATAAATGAACACATAAATAATTCGTGTTCTAATAAAATAAAGAGAACCCATGAATTACTGAAATCACCATATAATCACAAATACTTTGATGTCTTCGAAGCAATGTAAATATATATAATAGTAGTCATCTCAAAAATGGTGAGGTCATGAACAACACAAAAACACACAAACAACATGAAGTGGATCCGTATAGACTACAATGGCCTTGACAAGGTGCTGACACCTTACAAAAGCAGTTTCACCATTACGATAAGGTTGTTGGCACCTCTCAAAAGCAGTTTCGTCAGCCACAAGATTTGAAAAACTTAAATTCTCCACAAATGATCAAAATATCCGAAACCACAAAGTGATCATCAATGATCAACAAAGAAAGTGTAATTTACATTAAGCTAGTAAATAGGCGATTTTAGCCAAATGTCCCATAACCACTAACTTAACTCAAATATTCATGAACAAATTGCAAACTTCACTATAAAATGCAAAAATGATCATAACATAATTGCAAAAAGGAATAAACCAAAGGTTACTCAAGAAAACATGTAAATGGTCATCATAACCGAGCATAAGAAGAATGTAAACAAATTCAAACAATTCTTATTTAGAAATATGAAAATAAATCTCGATGATGCTGCAGTCATCACCAACATTATTTTCTTTAAATATATCGAGTTTGACATCCAATAATGAAATTGAATTTCAATTGACCAAGTCTAAAAATTAACCGGCAAAGTAAACGCAAGTGTGTCGACCCACTCATTTTTACTAAGACGTTTAATTAAATTCCTTATTCAACCGAAAAGAAGAAATTACTTATTTGAAACAAGTAACACTCAAAAGTAAAATAAAGAATACTCAATCATTACCTAAAGAAAACTAAAGTCTTCTCGATAGCAAAATGAATGGGTAACAAAAACTCAAGGTAGGATGTACGAATTTTCAAAAAACATAGGTTTGGAAAATCTACATACTTGGATATAAAACAAGCGCCCTCGAATTCCTAAGGACATGGTGTCCCCAACTTCCTTGGACGCATAGAAGGTAAATGGTAACAATTCAAAAGAACTCGAATGAGATGATCACGGTAATCATCATCAATAAAGAATAATGAGGATGGTACCCTTATAGGCATTAGTTTCCTTACCGAAATAAGATATCTCAAACTCATAGTTAAAAACTTAAACTATGAAAGGTGTAAAATATATATACGATGATCATATATATCTCATTCTCAACTCATTATCGTATTAAAATCCCTATGGTTGCAGATTACAATCAATACTAATGATTTGCCTCACCATTTATTTTTATAAAGTTGCTAGTGCTAAGGTTTAATGGCGATGAAGATCATTGATGTTTAATGTAAGGGTTGTGTCAGAATCATCTCATTGTAGTGTTCAGAAACTCTTGTCGATATCATGGCGTCCTACTTCTCAATTAGAACTCCTAACATACTCAATAGGCAACTCAACAAGATAAACAAATTACATCCAAATAGGGGCGCAAATTTGTAAATAAATGATCAGGAGTGCAACCATTTATTTATGAACTAAATTTGTAATTATAAATAAATAAATGTTTTCACAGTGCTTAGCGGAAATAAATTTGCCTCGCAAAGCTAATCTCGAGCGGATTAGTATTTTACTTGGCCAAAATCATTTTATTAAACCATTTTATAATTAATTTAGAAACCTTCAAATCTAAGTCCCAAAATTTAATTTAACCCAAAAAGAGAAAACAATTTCTAAATTTCTTTTCAAGAAAAGTGACGGGACTCTAAGTTTGTCTAGGTCAAGATTTCACAAAGGTAAACTCAAACAAATTTGACTGGTCAAACAAAGATCATGATATAAGATAGGATATTACGGGTCCTAAGACTTGAACTAAATCCTAAAACATGATTTCCTAAGAGAGACTTAGGACAACGACCCTCGCCATAATATCTTATATTGTTCCGAACTTAGCTCTGACATCAAGTTGTAACCCCCCACCTCTATGCTCGCATTAGCCAAGGCCATTGCAAGCAACGGTATTAACTAACCCGAAGAATAAGCTTGTTGAGGAGTGACCATATGTATAATAACTTTGAACGAGTGTTAAATGTACGAATCTCAAGAGGAAATCCAACACATCTAATTCAAGTTCAAAACTACTACATAGCAGTTAAATATAATTCAGAATCAATATAAAATACATAACAATAAAATCAGAGTCAGACACAAATATTCACACCACTAAGGCGGAAAAGATATGAATATAACACATGAGTATAAATACAAAGTTAGTGGCCATAGTCGATCCACTATACATCAAAAGAATAGGTATGGGGCTACTCAAAATAATATGTATACAAAGGAGTCTCATATCCATATAACCCAAAAAGTACAACACTAAAGTAGTGGCCCAAAAGTGGAGGATAATCCATGCTGGAGTCAAGAAGAATCACCTGAAATACCTCGGTCTGACCCGAGTAATATTTACATAAAGATAAACAACAAACAGATCAGTCTAGCTGTACTTATCTCATAAACTGGGATAGAATAAGAGATATAAATAAATGTAGACATAAACACGATAATAACAATGCCATTTATAAGTGTGAAGTCTAGAAATGTCTACGGTATATCTCAAATCTATATCAGAACTATAAAAGAATGTCTCATTCAAAATTATATAGTTACTCATAGGGAATGATAAATCATATCAAATCATTATGAAAATTGATAGCTCATGTATCAATTAAACTAAGATTGATAAATTAATACCAATACGAGAACTGACAGCACATATCTCAATTAAAACTAAGATTTGTTAAATTAATACCAATACGAAAATTGATAGCTCATATGTCAATAAAACTCATATTTCCAGAAATAAAAAACAAGAAATCCAGAAACCAAAGAGAAAATAGGGGGTAGGCCTCGAGATGGGAGTCTGAGACTCAACCTGGGAGTCTGAAGACTCAACCAACACGTGTATCGAGATGAGACGCAACTCTAGGTAGCTAGCCTATATGTTGAGCCGAAGTTCCGAGATGGTGTGAAGACATGCGGGTCGCGACGCCGCTGGAGTGAACCGAAGTCCCTCAGTGAACCGAAGTTCCTCAGGATGATCCGAAGATCATTAAAAATGAATAAAATCTTGAAAAGGTCACAATTGATCCAAGGTAGTGAAAATTATTCCAAGCTAGTAATTATAAGAGTTTAGCTATATACCTCATAACCACTAGCACTACTCGAATATTTACGAGTATATTCCACTAAAATACAAAACGATCATTGCCGTGATTTTCATTCGAATGAGTCCAAGAATTAACCGTCGAAGTAAACGCAAGGGGTCATAGTCCTTGTTTTTGCTAAGGCAGTTAATTAGATTTCTCATACGAACAAGAAAAAGGTTTATAAAATATATACTAGTAGATTTGGAAATGATTTTGTAAAATAACTTCGTATAATGAGGTGAGATTAGAAACCATTTTGGTAAAAGATGTGGCTTCTACTAATAATATAAAACCCTTTATATATAGTTTCGAAGTGGCAAATCTCGTATAATAACGATCAAAATAACGATCGAACTAAGAATTCACGTTTTTATAACGTAAATTAAATCTCATGGATATCAATCATAAATTCATTCACAATGAATAAATGAACTAAACCATAAAAATTGGTATTTAATGAATCAAATACTTACCAAAAATCGATGAATTCGAATTGCTGAAATCTGTGAATTAGTGAAACTGAAAAACCATAGAAAAAGGCCAAACGGGCCGAAACTCGGCCGGGAAAGAGCCTGAAACAACCTAGACAACCGCCCATGGTCTCCACTGGTCGAATGCAGGAAAACAGAAGGATCAGTCGACTGATTATTTTTCCAGCGTACATAAATTTCAGTAGCAGGTACCAGTCGACTGGTGGCTGTCAAACAACCCAATTTGGATATTTCTTTTAGCTGAAACATATATGAATTATTTTCGATAAACTATAAAGGCTATGCACTTGATCTAGATGATAATAAGGCCTCATAAGCTCGTCGAAACAAATAAAGAACACAAACAAACATGCATAAACTTATATACATGAGATTGCAATGATTTTGATTATAAGTTCAAAGGTGTACTAAATTCCAAACCAAAGCATATAAAAATGATTCAAGCGACTTGTGAAGACTTAGGACTTTGCCGTGGCGACAATGAGGACTCATAAGAGCACTAATTCAACTCGTAGCATATGAATATGATTGTGTGCACAACCTAAACGATAAATTCCAATTTAATGAAACTAAAACAAATGAACCGAAAGTGTACACTTATCTAACCAATTCACATGCATATACACAAATCAAAATGAACCTAAATTACACTTTGCAAGCCTCTAGGCTTGTGGCATAGATGTGAGTTCATTCAATAACTCACCTTTGATTTGAATGGTTGAAGGAGAAGCACACACATAAGCTAGAAAGCAATCCTTCTTCATTAGCTCCTCCAAAATCACTACAAACACATATATAAGGGAATATACGTTTTAGAGCAAGAGCAAAAATCCGAAATTGATGCGCTATGGAGATAGAGAAGAGGATAGAGAAGATTACCCATGTCTTAGAATTAGATTTGCACTTGAATCGAGCTTTAGATTGAAAACCCTAGCTTAGGGAATTTAATTTTCCCATACTTATCCCCATTTTTGCTTTCATTTTAGAAGAGGAAGAGAGAATAGGGAGAGTGGGGTGATAGGTAGGATTTAATTAAGCACCTAAGTTTGGCCATCTAATCCCCAACTAAAGTCGCAATTTTCACAAACTCGGAACATATCGAATTGTATAGTCAAAAAGTTGTAAACGATGATCTTGACTCAATGGAAGTGGTTTCGAGTCCAAATTCAACCATATGCAAAATTTCACTTTTTGGACACACTCGATTAACGACGTTATATTTAAATAAAATATTTAAATATATTATCGTTAAATATGTGGGTTGTTACATAGAAACTACTTAAACTCTTTAAGTTAACTGCAACAATTCCTCTTGATAAAGAATCCCAATTTGCACTTTCAAGACATCACACTCAAGCCCCTTTTCCTGAATCAATTCCTTAAGCTACCCCATTACCAATGAGACACCCCAAAGATTGGATAAAACAACCAAATAGGGTCAGACTGACAATCTGGTGTAAGTATATATTAGTATTTAATTGGCATTCTTGAACAAAGACCTTATCACAAACATTTGTCTATATGAACACTTCATGGAAAATGCAGACATTACTTAACATCTTACAATGCACATACATAACCTCAGTCCCTCTCATACATGTCATTATACCCTATAATTTCATGTACTTAATAAACCTGAACTGACAACACATTATACTAGTGGATCACCATCCTAAATACCATATGTTGAGCACTTGTGCTCACTGTATTTCCTAAATACGCAAAGGCCTACTAGGCTTATATTAATCCATATGCATATCTAACCACCTTATTTGAGGATAGAAAGATGAACACAATAGGTGACTGGCACCCCACCTGATCCACTTTCATGTTTCTAGTTAGGTTTAACTGCGTTGACCCAACTGCACCATACATCCCTTTATTGATGCATGATACTCCTTCCCAATAGATGAGTGACTCACCCCAATCAAGTGTTGAGTGTACATGCAGAGTTTAAGGTGAACTTTTAATCAAAATATCATCAATGCACAATTAATCAAAAGCATATAAAACATCTCAAACACAAGCAAGTTTCAGTGATGAAATATTCAGGTTACTAATAAACAATGACCATAGATTTATTTTGTCTTGAGCATAGGATAGAGATGATCAGGACACCCCCTAACCTAGTATTTCTCTTTATCAGATCTATAATCTGAACCAGAGAACATTTTTTGGTAAATAGATAAGCTTATAAGCACTTACCATAGCTCCATTCACCATTATTAAGAGCGCACATAAGCTTTAAACCTCCTTGTTTAATGTTGCATGCCCTTAATTTTAAGAATCCTACCTCATAACAATATTTATGCTATTTTCAAAGTTTTAATCTCAGATCCACTTGAATCCTATCAGTTAGCATTCTTTTAATCTTCATTTACACAATCAGAAAATCAAACTAAAATTGGAAACATCATATCACACACCAAAAATTATAATACTTATACAACAAGGCTGCCTGAATAGGACTTATAGCCATTAAAGTGTGAGATATACTCACTAAAGCTCTTCCTTCTCATAACTCTAAGTTTTCCAGTTCTCTTCCTTATTCTTTACGGCTTCTTCAACAATTGTTTTCAGAGATAATGTTATGGCATTACCCCATTCTAAAATGGTTTGTATGCTATTTATAATCAGTGTTTTCCCTAGGGTTTTGCCTTATATCAAATACCAGTATTATCCTTTCTTCATGTATATTAGTATGGCTTCATTGTGATGTATAAACTCTCTCAGGTGTACTACTCTCAATGCATTCAGTTTGCAGGCTATAATTGGTAGTATATTTATCATTCAAATGGTGTGACTCTGGTTGGTCTCCTCTTATTACTTCTGGTTTTTCTTTTTAAAACCGGAGGACAAGATTAAAATAAAAAGGACAAAAAGAAGAATACTTGAAATTCAGATATCATTTCTTTTTCCTCGGCTACCATGTTAAATATTCTAAGTATAAATGTTACACTTACATATATTCCATGTTAAATCATGATTACTTGCCTAAATATTACCATTATCCCTTATACTGATTTTTAATTGTATCTAATATTGAATATATACATTATATTCAACTTTGTAAAGGGGAGTTATCATACATTTTTATGAAATTTTAAATGTGTAGAAACCTACGGTTATCACAGCTTGTTAACAGGAAAAATTAGAAAGAGTTCATTGAAGCTAAAAGATAAGATTTCCACTTTGAAACCTCTAGAGTTACTCCATTTAGATTCATTTGGTACATCTCAAATTCAGTCAATAAATCATAATAGGTATGTTTTTTGTAATTGTAAGTGAATGTTCTGGATACTTCTGGAATCATTTTCTCAAACATAAAACTGATGCTTTTGATTTGTTTAAAACTTTTGCAAAAAGAATTCAAAATCAACTTTCTATAAAAATCAAAACTATATGTAGTGACATGGTAAAGAATTTGAAAATGATTTTTTTTTTGAGTTTCTGTAATAAAATGGAAATTACTCATAATTTCTCCTTTCTAAGAATTCCACAATAAAACTGAGTAGTTGAGCGTATGGAATGATTCAAGAGTGTACTAGAACTATGCTTTTAGGTAATAAATTACCAAGAAATTTTTCAGCTAAAGCAGTCTCTGCATCTTGTTATATTTTGAATAGAATTTTAATTAGACCACTAATCAACAAAACATCATATAATCTTCTTTTCAATAAGAAACAAAAAAGTATTTTATTTTAAAGTTTTTGGGCGCAAACGTTTTATTCTAAATACTAAAGAAATTTTGGATAAATTTGATAAAGGAATTTTTATTGGATATTCAAATAGAAGTAAATCCTATAGAGTTTTCAACTCAAAAATAACACCATTGAAGAAACAATGCATGTATCTTTTAGTGAAAATTTTAAAGATTTTGGTCAAATAAATTATGAAGACGAGTTTGATAATGTAAAATTAATTGAAACAAATTATGAAATTAATCCATGTAGTAAAAGAATCAGGCTTTTAAAATATCATCTTGTAGAAAATATACTAGGAGATATTGAATCTGTATTTATAACTTTAAATTAATTAAATAATGTAGCTTTTATATTTTATATCAACTATTGAACCTAAAAATCCAAAGGGCGCATCATCTAATGATTCATGAATATTTATTATGCATGAAGAACGGAGTCATTTTACCAAAAATAATATATCGGAACTTGTTCTTAGACCTGAGGACAAAACTATAATAGGAACTAAATGGGCTTATAAAAACAAAAATGAATGAACTTGATGAGGTCATTAGAAATAAAGCTTGATTGGTCGTGCATGGTTATTGTTAACAAGAAAGAATAGATTTTGATAAAACCTTTGCACCTGTAGGACAATAGAAGCTACCAGAAATCTACTTGCTTTCGCTAATTACAATAATTTCAATTTATTTAAAATAGATGTAAAAAGTGCATTTTAAATGGTTTGTTAAAGAAGATGTTTATGTTGAACAACCTCCACTTTTTCAAGATGGAAAATTTTCAAATCATGTTTACAAATTAAAGAAAGCTTTATATAGTCCAAAACAAGCTACTAAAGCTTTGTATGATAGACTAAGATCTTATTTATTACAATCAAAATTTGAAAGTGATAAAGTAAATAACACTTTTTTACTAAAAGAAACAATAATGGTATTCAACTAGTACAAATCTAGGTAGATGACGTTATTTTTAGATCAATAAATAATGGAATGAACAAAGAGTTTTATGAAATTATGGAAAAAGAGTTTGAGATGAGTCATATAGGAGAACTCACTTTCTTTTTACGATTGTAAATAAAAAGTTAAATAATGGTATTTTTATTAGTCAGGAAAAATATGATAGGGATTTAATCAATAAGTTTGGTATGACCACAGTGAGTGGAAAACCCACTCCTAGGGCAACCAATGAAGCTTTAAGCTAAGATGATATATCAAAAGACATTAATCAAAAACTATATAGGAGTATGATTGGTTCATTACCCTATATCACTGCGAGTAGGCCAGATATCATGCATAGTGTATGTCTTTATGCAAGATATCAATCTCAACCTAAGGAAAGTCACTTAAAAGCTGTAAAATATATTCTTAGATATGTTAAACACACTTTAGATTTGGTTTATTTTACCTTAAAAATGATTTATTGGATTAATTTCATACTGTGATGCTGACTATGCCGGTTGTTAATTAGACCAAAAAGTAAAAGTGGAACTTGTCACTTTTTAGGACATACTCTGGCTTTCAAGTTTCGCAAAAGCAAAATACTATCAACAATTAAACCAAAATATATCACTGCTGCTTTGGCTTGTTCTCAAGTAATTTATATGCAACAGACTCTAAAATATTTTGGATTAAACATCACTAAATCACCAATTTATTGTGATAATGCTAGGCCAATAAATTTATCTAAGAATACTGCTCATCATGCTAGAACTAAACATATCGATGTTAAACATCATTTTCTTATAGATAATGTAAGTAAAGGAAATATCTAAATATAATTTATTAAAACCAAGAATCAATTTGTAGATATCCTAACTATACCTTTAAATGAAGCAACATTTACTAAATTAAGAAGATAACTACTTATTTGTTCTTTAACTGAAATATAGTAACTAGATATATTAGTATATATATATATATATATATATTTTAAAATAATTGTCAAAATATACATGGGTATGCCGACATCCCCATCCCCTATGGACTTACAACGTTAAATTTCCAAATTTAATTTTCCCTCTAAAATCAATTTATTAGACTATTTAAGCTTCTTATTTTTAAAATTCTCTGTCCCTTCATCCATTTCTCTCTGTAATTAAATTAGGGACACAATAATTAATGGCTTCCACATCCAACACAAATAAAAACAGCACCCTTTCTTCCTCTTCGCCTCTTCTAGGACCAATTCAATGCACTACACTCGCTTATGTGATAAACGTAGGAGAATCTTTGAAATATTCTCTATAAATGCTCTTTGAAATACAAGTGATGCAACTCTGTATGGTTAAGGAACAATGTTATGACCCGAATTTGCTAACCTCCGAGGAGACCGGAAAACATGGATTGCAATGAGAATACGACAAATCAGAACAAAAACAATAGAACATTTCATTGCTATTACAACAATTACATCAGAGTACAAGAATATAACAGAGTATGAATAAATAATGTACATCTGAAAAATATCAGAGATTAAAATTACATTAGCAGCAGAAAAATAATACATAACACAACTAAAAGAGATACACGGATACAAAGCTTTCCGTATATAGCCCTAGACATAAATTCAGGATCCTGTGAAAATAATATCTGCAAAACCAAAACTACTAGCTGCCTGTGTGGAAAATATAGGTACCCAAAGTTTAGGTTAAAACAATAAACTCAAAAATAATATCTGCAAAACCAAAACTACTAGCTGCCTGTGTGGAAAATATGGGTACCCAAAGTTTAGGTTAAAACAATAAACTCTAGGTCAATCATGGGACTAGTGTGAGAACTAAAACAGTTATTTAAAACTTTAATTTAAAATAGAGTAAATCAAGGGACCACGCCGTATACTACGGAATGGGTTTCCTGCCAAGAATACTAGTGCATAAAACAGTCTATAAATAGCGCAATGCTTTTCGAAAAATGAAGCTATTATAAGACTCAGGTCCCATCACACAATGCAACACAAAGTGGAGGATAGAGTTTTACCTTATAATAGCCAAACATGCTTGGTACGTTTAAAACATATCATTTTGATATTTCTATAAGTGTATAGTATCAAAACAACTTCAAATATAAATGTATCAATCATAGACGACATGAGCGCCCCATCCCACTATATCGCCATATAGGTTTACAAATAAAATCGAAAAGTCGCATATTGGAAATTGGATTCCATCTATGAGTCGAGGCAAGGGATGTACTCCTCGCCGGCTTCGAGACACTCTAGCAAATGTCTCAGGATTACACACTCTGGGCAACCCTTAGATCTTGTAGGGCCAGTCCACACTTACGTTAGTGGATTGGTTATTCCTGAACACACGTTTCCCGGTCCTATCGGACTTATCCATCGGCCCCGTAGTGGCCGATATATCCGCGGCGCCTCGCAATCCGTCATCCACATGGGAAAAAATAAATAAATGTCTGGGCTCCATACCATGACACCACCCATAGCTAGAAAGAAACGTCATGCACTCCCTGCTGTCCCTTATCCTATTTTTGACTCATACCGAGGTGCGAGGCTCGCGAATTAATTCTATATACAAAGCTATGCTATTTAAAGCTGTGCTTTGATTATCAACCACAAGACTCTGCTTTTCAACAAAAGCCTTAATCATTTACATCTCAGCATGCCACACTGACAATTCACGCCATGCAACTGATGTCTATCGATATATACCTCTAAGCTCGTACATCTCAGAGAAGGGTGTTAAGCAAAAGAATAAATTCTCCGCCACCAAGAAAATATATATTTAATAGAAATCAATCAACACTGAATAAAATCCAATGTCAGAAACACATCCATTTACTAGTTCATTTTAGGTCTGAACGAAACCGGAGGCACCTTATTCCTCGTCCCATATGTCCAATACAGGAGAGAGGTCCTCGCATATTCGGTCGATCTAGAAGTATGTCTTGACAATCACCATTTATTACCTTGTCTTGGGTGTACAGCCCAATTAAGACATCGGTAATCATCAAACGATGTGAAGAACTTCGGTCTTCAACCACCGTCTTCATCGTTGACTTATCGTCGAATCAATTATTCAGAAGGGGTATAAACCCGGCCTTTCCGAATAATTCGCATATTTTATAATCAACTGCTATAAAAATACAACATACGCCTCATTCCAATCTTGACTATTCTTTTATTCAAATATTCACATCATTAGGGAAAGGTTCCCATTAATTTTATCAAAGATAAATTCTTTTAAATTTATTCTTTAATCTTCCTTTTGATATCAATTCTAAACCAAATTAAGGTTTATCCAAACTAGTCGGGATTATCGAACATTACCGAAGTAATCATTTATTATATTTCCCAATCCCAACCTATTTATCCCATGGGGAAAAACTGGTAATAATCCATATCTAACACCACGGTGTTAACGGTAAATTTAATTACCATTTCACGTTCAAATCTAATTAAAGATTTAACTATAGCTTGGAGTAAAAATGGTGGTACTCCATTCTCGATCATTTCCTAAATTTGATAATTTAAATTATCAAAATTACATTTCAATCTAATTAAAGATTCATTAAAACTGCACTTAGTTTTAATCTTCCCAACAATCATTATTAATGATTTTTTAACTTTGGGAAATCAAACATGCCGCATCGACAATCTAGTACCATTGATTTCTGCCGATATATAACCTCTAAGCTCATACGTGTCAGAGAAGGGTGTTAAGCAAGAGAATAAATTCTCCATCACCAAACAAATATATATTTAGTAGAGATCAATAGTACAGTTTGAAATACAATGTTAGACATGAAATTTTGTCTTTAACTAGGTTAAAAACCAATGTCATTTAAAACACAGTTCATGATAAACCCAAAATCACATTCCATTAATTATGGAATCTTCATAGAAAAACAGATCAATATATAATCGATATCAATTTCTATATCAGACTAATAATATAGATGGAATAACGACAAAGCCTTTTAAATTCCATATATATTAACAGTCTTCCTCCACAGAAGCTCACTTCGATTATTACCAAATCGAATTCCATTCAATCCTAATTTATTTTATTAAATTGGAAAACTTTACTTTGGACAATTTCCATTAAATCTTAATAAAAAGATCTATAAATTCCAAATCACATTTCACTGTTAATCGGGTTAAAGAATGAATGCCGTTAAAAGCACAGTTCACAGTAAACCCAACTTACATTCCATTTTATTCCAATTACTAAATATAATTGGAAACTCTAATAATCTTAATTAAATGATTTATTCTTTTCACACGGGGCTTAAGAACAGTGTTACTGAAGACACCATTCACGACAAACCCAAAATCCAATTTAATATTAAATATAAGGCTCTGAATAGAAATTATATCGGCTTATATTCAATATCAAATTCTGAAACCAACACATATCGTATGGGGAATAACGATATATATCTATCTTCCAAATTCCTCCACAATATCTGTATAGTCACGGAATGCAATATTGAAATACGCCGAAGATGATTTCTAATCGAATCCATTCCAATTCATACATTGGAAAAATCCTGGTTAAATTAAAACCATTTCCCTATCCAATTTGTTTATTTCAAAACCATTGGATTATTTTTCTAGTTAATAACTAGTTCATTTTGATAAAAATATATTTTTATCCTTACAAATATGGAAATTTCATCCAAATTCTTTCCAAATCATTTATTATAATTTACACAAATTATTAGTATTTTTAATAATTTTATCAAGGCCCGTACAGTCTATTTCCATAAACGGTTATCGAACTGCATTTACAATGACCTTTTCCAAATTTGATTTGGACATAATTCCAAATCCAACCGCTAGATTTCAAATATCTTATATTTTTTGGAAAGCTCTTTCTGATACGAAACCAATAGTTCTGGTTTTAGGAGAATCCGACAGTCGAATCTCCCGTAATGTCAATTCGAAGTCAATGGCGAAATTCGCGAACGGACGCGGCGCGGTGCGTTCTATTCAGGCTATTAAATATATACAATATATTTATAATATATATTTCATCGATTTCCATTTAAAACGTATTTCATAAATCGTTTATAAATTCATTTTAAAACGATTCTCGCTTTCATTTCAATTTTAAATCAAAATTGAATACTCCTTATCCTTATAATATTTAAATGATAATATTTTCAAAATATTTGATTTTGAAATCATTTTCTTTTCGATATTCATTATAAAAATGAATAAAATCGATATAAACATCGTTCGCATTAAAATGGTGCATATATAATCAACACGGTTTCACACATTTTAATATTTTCGTGTCCATCCCAAATCGAACATCAAAATCATATTTTAATCCTGACTGAATATTATTTTAAAATATTCATTATTTAAAAATGTTTCCTTACTTTAAAATATTCGTTCCTTTTGAATTAGAATCAGACCCAATCAATTACCATATAATTTATTTATATGGATTTCATACAACACATGTATATAACAACAGTGATAAACAATCAACCATCATCCAGAGTGCATTACATAGCTGCATAAGCACTAAATATAAATAATTAACGCTTACAACAGTCTGTCAACCAATTGATTGAAATACAACTAAATGATTGGGATTACTGTACGTCAAATATCATCCCAATACCCGTGTGGGGTTTCAACCAACAAATACTGAATATTATTTATGCAGTTGGGCGATGTGTAAAATTTATCGTCCCAATTCATGTCAGTTAAATCAGTGTACATAAACCAATCGTCCGATTTGTAAATGAATATTTATTTTCATTTCAGGAGAATTTTATGATGTTCATATATACGTTAAAAATTATATTTTTAATGATAAAATATTTATTTCAACATTTCATTATTTTTAATAGTCCATACATTCAATAAAAATGGTATTTTTTTATTCAAACATTTTATTTTACACATTAACATTTTATACAGTTCATATACACATTAAAAATTATGTTTTTAATGAATAAATATTTATTTTAGAAAATTTCGGTATTATAACAACGCTATATTAAAACCGGAGTAATGTCTAGCATTACCCCTCTCTTGATACTAGCTCGCGCCATACACAATATTCACAACCAATTCAAACAATCCCACAATACAATTCATTTCACCACAATATAGTCAATTTTCCCAAAATTCAATCCACTCCAAACAACCATGGTTTGTACCAATAAATAGTGTCAAGGGCTACTTAGCCCCGTCTGCAACCTAAAATATATTTGACTGTGAAATAAATTGGGTGAGAAGGTGTTCTCACATTGAGTTCCACTCCGTCATTCTTTATTTGATGATTTCGGTTCTGTTTGGATTTGAATTTGCGTCAAATTCTAAGTTTCTCCCTTTTCCCCCCAGCCAGTTTCATTGCGTAGCTCTCGTTGTCGTGATTCCAACGAAACTAATTTCACGTGATTATGTGTTGGATTGAACGAGTTATGATAGTTTACACACTAATAACTTTATTAAAATAATTAAATATAATTAACTATTTTAATTAACCTAAGAACGTAAGAAATTCATCTTCCCCGTCAGTCTGTAACTCACGAACCGAAACACCGACTTCATCTCTCAAAATCGCACGCCACTCCAGCACCCTAACCACCGATCCAACGTCGCCGCCTTGTAGCCCTCTCCATCGCCGACCTTCACCCAGAAACTAGCGGAGCTCGGCTTCCCCTACGCACCAAAAACGGTGTGCGAAATCTTGACATTTGACCCCAAAATTTGCGAAAAATACTTCACTAATTTTGATCATATTCATATGAATGGAAGACTGTAACAATTTCTACCATATTCCTTTTATTTCTACAATACAATTCACAGAGACTGGGGAGAAATTTATGGTTTGAAATGGGATGAATTCAGCCTTTGATTTGTTGGGTGGCGGCTCCCTGAATTGAGCCTAGGGTTTCTGTATCACCCCACATCCGTTAAGGTCAGTCACAAAGGGAATGCCTTAACTTCAATGGAGCATAATGGGTACTGGAACAGAAATATTACAAGACAGACATATATAAAAACAACGGAAAACAAAGTAGAAATACTTCAAATTTTATTAAATATAATTGTTTACAATAAAAGCCCATCAACTTCCAATACCCAATTACATAGCTAAAATATCTGTCTTGCTCAAAAACAAAGAAGCATAAAAATAAACTGTAGTATTCCCCAATAAAGCAAAGCAATCCATAGCCAAGAGAAATCAAAGCCGTACATGAAAGAGCCTTGGAGCTTGATAAGATCCGAACTAAGCTGTATTTCCACCCTACGGACCGGGGGGGGGGAACGGAAGAAAAAGAGGCGAAACAAACCGGGTCAGTTATAAAGACTGAGTAAGTCCTAGTGACTTTCAGCATAAAAATAGGTAAAGATAACATGGCATGAATAAGCTGAAAATAAACATAAGCATGATTACAAGATAAGCTACAGGCACGATAACTAAGAATAACATCATATGACTTTTGTCATGCATAACATTGCGAGGTTCCCATTCAAGATGAACTAAGTATAGTTTCGCAAGATTTCTATCAAGCATCGCAAGATTTCTTTGCTTCACCATTAAAATGATATCTATTTGCTCTGCACCACCTAACTAGTGTCCCAACTAGTAACCTATATAAAATGATAAAATCATAACGTGATCCCAATCCCCGAAATTATGGTTGCTTTCACGTGTACGTCTATTATTTATTACCTAGATCTAATTTAGGGTTTTCAATCGAGCGCTTCCTAGATTCAACCAGGATTTATGCCACCTAGGTCCAACCTAGGGATTATGCTACCTATTGAACGCTTCTCGGATTTAGGGTTTATGCCACCTAGGTCCAACCTAGGGATTATGATACCTACGTGTATCATACGACTCCCAATGATTGTAGATACCTATGCTGGTCCCACCATGGGGTGTATCCAGTCCCATGGTGGCGGCCCGACACAATTCTAGAATGCATAGGGTATACTACTGGTGCCCTCCAGTGCCCTGTTTTTCTGCTCTGGAGTTGCGTGCACGCCCGCACTCCGTTAGAACCACACTGTGCACCACCTGCCATCGCTTTTACCACTTACAATCAGCCCAGTAATCGTGCCCCACCCTGCCTAGTTTCAGGGTACCATGATACCTAATTTGGGTTACTGCTGAAATGGGTCCCCGTTACTAGGGTTTCCTACTGGTTAAGTTTGCGGGCCTATATTTACTAATATTACCCACCAACCCGATATGTACTTAACCTTCTCCGTCCACCACGTTAAGTTGGTTAAGTGTTTTCTCTTGTTTTACTTAACCCCACCACACCTCATGTTATACCGGTTAAGTGTTGCTCCTTGTGTTACTTAACCCTACCGCAAGTCTTGTTATACCGGCTAAGTGTTCTCCCTTGTGTTAACTTAACCCCACCGCATGTCGTGTCATATTGGTTAAGTGTACGTTGACTTAGCCCACCTACTTATCATGTTGTGACGGTTAAGTGTTACCCTCTGTTGTTACTTAACCTTACCACGCATCACGTTATATTGGTTAAGTGCATGTTAACTTAACCCCATCCACCAGTCATATTATAATGGTTAGGTGTTACCCTCGTGTGTTCACTTAACCCTACCACGCATCAGGTTATATCGATTGGGTGTTATCAACCTATTCAAGTTAGCCCAACCCATCCGCTAGTCAGGTTATAACGGTTAAGTGTCATTAGCCTAGCCACGTTACTTAACCCACCCATTCATATCATATTGGTTGAGCCTACTATTATAAGTTTTACATGTTCTTAACTCATACCGGTTAGGTCCACATTTACAGGTCAAATTTCCATATCATCCCACCTAACCCTCTAACCATACCCACGTCTTATTATGGTTAGTATTCCTTAATTCATTCATTATGACGAACGAATCGTGACCTCTCACATTAAACCGTGCATTTTGTGGCCACTGGATTTCCCGGGCGGTTCCGGGCAAATTTACACCACAAACTGGGTCTAACCTCGTGTCATAAACCGTTAAGCCTACAATTTGGCCTTCGACCTCTCACATTAGACTGACACTTTGTGGCTACTGGATTTGCTGGGCGGTTCCGGGCAGATTTACACCACAAACTGAGTCTAACCTCGTGTCAAAGGTTCATTAATGGTCGTATTCCACCCAAAACCCCAATATCAGTTCATGTGTTTAACATATAGAAATGTTCATGGTTCACGTTTTTGCCCCAAAACGTATTCCCAAATTATTACCATAATTCACTATAAGGTTATGCCAAGTTATAGCCTTTTATTTACAATACATGCCAATTACCCAAAACCCAACTTAGGTGTGCTCATATTAAACCTCTACTAAGTCATAAATTATCATAAATGTTTCAACTCCAAATTTTACATAGTTAACATATGCCCAAGTTTTAGATTACATGTAAGTTTTACATATGCCCAATTCGTACCAAATTTACATATGTTCAATTTATGCCGTTTTACATGTATGCCAATTATTATGCCATTTTACCGTATCAAGTTCTAGCCAAAATTACATGTATCAAGTTTCATACCCAATAAACCCAAATCATGATTCATGATGTAGTCATCCCAAACTATAATCTTTTTATTACAGTACATGTCAGTTGCCCAAGTTCATAATACATGTTTATGCCAACTATCAAGTTTACGATTGCTTTCATGTTCAAATTCCCAATTCTACATATGCCTAATTAACATAAGCCCAATCTTTTGATTTAATTTTCATAGTCCCAAACTCGTGATTTAATTTACATGCCAATTCATGTATGCCCAGACTTGCAATTTCAATTATATCGACAATACCCAAATATCAAATTTCATGTTAATGGCAGTAATACCCAAATATCCAATTTTTATGTTATGCCATCAATTCCACCAAACACATATATTCCAATAGGCAATATTCCAATATTCCCCCCCGTATACTATTGCACGTATATCGTAGTTTAGGCCTAGGTCCGAAATTGACCTAGGTTCATCAAAAGAAAATAAATAGGGGAAGGTAGAATTTTGCATGAAAATCAGATCAGAGAGAAAAACAACATCACAGGCATGAAGATTACAACTTGGTAATAACATCAATATAAATCAAGAAAACTGATTTACAATAGGCTGAATAGATCATAAACTAGACATGGGAATAAAGATAGACAAGTCTCAAAACTCAAGATCCAAGAAGCAACAGAAATAGATCGATAAACATACTTAAATCCAATTTCACTTCATCACATGCCCATATTATATTTAAATATTGTAATCGGAAAATAACTAAAACTTATAGAGCATGGCTACTGAATTTGTTGTAAAAATGTCGCGGCGTTGTTGATTTATTCTCTTGAATCATTGTAGAAGCCTTGTTCTTTGAATTGATTTGAGTTTGAATGTTTGTATTTTGATTTGTAGACGGCGACCATGGTTCAAGAGGTATTTTAGCAGCATAATGGTGTAAGAATGATTTGATATGAATTAGGTTAGGCCTAAGGGTGTTTTTATAGGTGTAGCAACTAGTTTAGGCCCTTAGATTAACCCTAGAATCAATCCGGACCATCAAAACACGTCTCAGGCTTCAAAAATGGGTTCAGGGTCAAAACAAGCTGACCAAGTCGACCTGTAAGGGGGGAGGTCGACCCTATGGTCAACCTGGGGGGTAGGTTGACCCTATGGTCAACCTGCGGGGGGGGGGGAGGGGGTAGGTTGACCCTATGGTCGACCCCCTGGTCCAGTGTTGCCTGAAATCTACTGAATCTTCTGAAGGCCATAACTTCTTCATCCGGACTCCGATTTTCGAAAACTCGGACTCTATTTCATGTAGAATTCCGAGACGAACGCAATGGCGCAACCCGTTTTCCCTGATTCTTATTTTAAAATTTAATTCTGCCTTGATTTCATGTTTTAACTTGTTATCAAAATTCGAGTTGTTACATTCTCCCCTCCTTAAAGGATTTCGTCCCCGAAATCTTCAAGTTAAGAAGAATGTGTCCTACCATCCAATCATCCATCTACTCAATCATCAATCACAGGCATTCATTGTTCTTAAGAGATTTCTAATGTTGTATGATCATATGCAAGAAGTGTGTGTATATGTTCCTTATCTAATGCAAATGATCAGGCCTGATTGATCTTCTTAATGCAAAATATGATTAGTGCAATGAGTCCAACATGTATGCAAATAGTCCTAGCCACATAAACACTATATGTGTGCACAAACATCCATCCATATGCAACATCCACATGATAACACATTTAATTTCATCCATAAACAAGTATAAACACTTATGCATATGCAATATGAAAGGTGACGTAGCCGATCTAGTGTCTAAGGTGCGTGTATATGCATCCACGAGCAACCACTAGCAACCGCTTGCAACCACTTGCAACCATCAATCATAACATGTCTCAAACACATGTTTACACCCAATTGTTCCTACCTAAAGATATAGTCGAATGATAGAAGCAAATAAAACTTTTGTGCCCATTAGGCAATGTCAAAACTGGAAATCTATGTCACATATATACTGGTTAGGAGAAGAACTCCATAAGCACCAGCCCCGAAGACCGAAATCAATATCAGACTGACACCCAAAGAATTGACCAACCAATATATATGTTTCTAGGAAACTAAGCATGATGGACTCCTTTTTGGTCACAAGAAATCCCTTCCTAAGACCAACCCGTATCCTATAAAACCCAAAAAGTTTAGTCAACCCAACAGACACCCTCAAGCCCCAACATGTATTACTAACAGATGAGTCATACTCCCTAATAGAAATAGGATGGAGAATAGGACCGAGAGGATATGCTTAAAAGATAGCATGCAAATAAGCTCTACAGGAAAAGAGGGATCAAGGATATACTCTTAAAAAGAGATATGATGCGTGCATCTAGTCTTCAATCTTCTGAGTTGCATTTCCTTGAGCTTAACTCCATTGTGCTTTCACCGTCTTTAACTTCACAATTTCGTAGCTTCTTAATTCTTGTTTCCAAAATATGAGTTGGAACTCATTCCACTGTCGCCTCTCGTTCCACTCTCACTTATTCTTTTTCTAGTATACTCGGCTTAAACATAACTGCGTACTCATGGTTTCATGCAAGCTCTCCAAAATTCATTAGTGAATCATGGATCTCGTTTATAGGGTATTCCACGCAGAAGAATTATCTCTTGCAAATAAACAGATGTCAACCATGTTGCCAAGTGTACTTACTAAGGTGATTTTCTGTAATTCATGCATAAATGAGATGAACCATCCGCCTTAGTGGCAAACACTACTCTAGCGGATCAATAAATATATTAACAGATTCTAGGTAACTAAGCATGGCAGAACCCTAAGGGTTACACTAGACTTCGAGGGCATTACCGGGGCAAGTCAAGAGTCTAACTACCCTCTTTTCATACTCGAGAATGGTATCATTTCTGGATAACCACTCCATCCCTAGAATCAACCCATTGCCCAAAAACATAAGCTTTACTTCTAAACTCAACACTTAGCATAAACTTTCTCAAATCCAAACAAGTCATGCCGATTCCCCAACAGAATTGGAGACAAAAACGGGATCCTCTACTACGCTAGTACTAAGGTGCAGAGACTTCAACAATCGAAGCAGAATTAAAAGGATGCGATGTACAAAAACAAAGTTCTAATGAGATGATAGAAAAGAAAAACTAAACCATTAACAGAAATGTTACCACCTCTCTTAGGTATGCTAGTAGTGAGAGCATACAATTGCTCTCTCGACGATCTTGTTCTTTGCCCTTGTCCTTGTCCTATAATACTTAACTACATGTCCCTTTTTACCATACTAAAGATACTCTCTCTTGTCATGGGTTTTATTATTATCTCACTTTGGCCTCTTTCCTTTCACCTTTTCCTCCTTCGTGGATTAAGCCATATCAACAAGTTTTTCATCCTTAGGCTTGTGTTCTTTATCCCTGTTCTTACTATCCTTGTATAGTTTGCTGACAAGTTTCTCGAAAGCTACCTCCCTCGCACAGCAACCCTACAAAGCTTGAAATAAGATTAGTCGCAGATGAAACTACTGCGGCTACTGATGGAGGTTGGGCACTCCTTTGCCCTCCTACATGTGTCGTACACCTACAAAACTATGGTGAAAAAGAAAGAGAGAAGAGACCCAAGGAGAGAATCAAAAGATATTGCATATGGCTTTAGGGAATATGCCTTTCGTAAAATAAAACTTTTCTTAGAAAAATGCTTCTTTATAAACGTTTTGAAAATAGTTTCAGAAGGTTTTTAAAAGCTTTTGCCCAGTCTGGTAACCTTCTGCTCTGATACCAAATGTAACACCCCACATCCGTTAAGGTCACTCACAAAGGGAATGCCTTAACTTCAATGGAGCATTATGGGTACTGGAACAGAAATATTACAAGACAGACATATATAAAAACAACGGAAAGCAAAGTAGAAGTACTTCAAATCTTATTAAATATAATTGTTTACAATAAAAGCCCATCAACTTCCAATACCCAATTACATAGCTAAAACATCTGTCTTGCTCAAAAACAAAGAAGCATAAAAATAAACTGTAGTATTCCCCAATAAATCAAAGCAAGCCATAGCCAAGAGAAATCAAAGCCGTACATGAAAGAGCCCTGGAGCTTGGTAAGATCCGAACTAACCTGTATTTCCACCCTGCGAACCGGGGGGGGGGGGAACGGAAGAAAAAGAGGCAAAACAAACCGGGTCAGTCATAAAGACTGAGTAAGTCCTAGTGAGTTTCAGCATAAAAATAGGTAAAGATAACATGGCATGAATAAGCTGAAAATAAACATAAGCATGATGACAAGATAAGCTACAGGCACGATAACTAAGAATAACATCATATGGCTTTTATCATGCATAACATTGCGAGGTTCCCATTGAAGATGAACTAAGTATAGTTTCGCAAGATTTCTATCAAGCATCGCAAGATTTCTCTGCTTCACCATTAAAATGATATCTATTTGCTCTGCACCACCTAACTAGTGTCCCAACTAGTAATCTATATAAAATGATAAAATCATAACGTGATCCCAATCCCTGAAATTAAAGTTGCTTTCACGTGTACATCTATTATCTATTACCTAGATCTAATCTAGGGTTTTCTATCGAGCGCTTCCTAGATTCAACCAGGATTTATGCCACCTAGGTCCAACCTAGGGATTATGCTACCTATTGAACGCTTCTCGGATATAAGGTTTATGCCACCTAGATCCAACCTAGGGATTATGCTACCTACGTGTATCATACGGCCCCCAATGATTGTAGATACCTATGCTGGTCCCACCATGGGGTGTATCCAGTCCCATGGTGGCGGCCCGACACAATTCTAGAATGCATAGGGTATACTACTGGTGCCCTCCAGTGCCCTGTTTTTCTGCTCCGGAGTTGCGTGCACGCCCGCATTCCATTAGAACCACACTGTGTACCACCTGTGTTGTATATAACAGTGTTGTATACACAATTATATGATTTTTGTTTGATGATAACAACCAAATATATTTTATTGAATGTGTTTGTAACTGTACTGTTATATTACACATCAGACAGGAATATAATATTTCTATTTAAATAAAATACAACTATACGGAAATTTAAATATTCACACAGTATTTTATTTGAATAAGAATATTTTATTTCGATATTTAAACAGTACAGATTTACAACTCCACTACTTGTACATACATCACTGATATATATTTCAAAATTTTCAATTTTCGTACTCAGCTCCTCCCAACAACACTTACACTTTCATATACACTACACTCATTTCAGTTTATTCATTAATTACTTTATACATTGACACTATCACGCAGTTAACATTTCAAATACAGACACACACTAGCACTACTCTTGTCTTCATCTTCATTCTTCTGTTTTCACAGCTTTCAGTCGGTTCATCTTCATACCTGTCACATACAAAAGAACACACACAGTAGACTGCAACAAAAATAAAATTAAATAAAAGCAAATAAAAACTTATTTTTAAATTTTATTTTGCCTCAGATTTGCGGTGTGTTTCTCATCATTTTTCTAGACTTTGTCTGATATGCAGGGACAGGAAAACTCGTCTGGATGGCTGCATGTACACACGTGTATACACGTGTGCACTGCCTCGCCAATCAATATGCATCTGAGGAGTAGCCACAAGGACCATCTCAACTCAGTGCATATGGTCGAGAGTGCTAAATCAAAACAGCAAAAAAAACAAGTGGTCGAGCATAATGAAAAATGCGGGTACAAAGTAAAAACATGATCAGCAATAAAGAATCAAAAAGAAAATCATTTTTTTTTTGAGAGCAACTCAAGGCAGGCTTAAATCAAGTATTTCAAAAATCATGCAAAGAAAAACAGCTCAGTTTTAAGACAGTATGGTGCACAAACAAACATGAAGGGCAACATGAACTAGAAAACATTTCAAAAAGCAGGAAAGCATGATGCAACAGCAATGGATGGTGCAACAACACAACTCAGGTTCAGCCACAAACATGAATGGCACAGAAATCTAGTGGTTTAGTTCTGACTCAAGATTCAAGCCAACATGGCAAAATGGTCGAGACAGTGACAACACAGAAAAACAATTAACTGTTGCTCAATACAAGACTGTGCAAGTACACAAATCATGCAAAGTTACAAGGGATTCAAAAATATATAAGCAGTGGACTTATGGTAAAAAGTTAGCATCAGTTTAAAATGCAAGGCAATGTTAATGCAGAAGTATCATCATATATGATCAGTGTGTATGGCCAAACAAGACAATGACAGAATACACAGATGATTAGAAGTACAATGAGTATAGTATAGCAGTTCATCAAGCCAGTTTATTTTTAGTTCATAATTCATACTAAAAACACAAGAGTAAAGCACCAGTTCAAAAGTTTTGGAAAATCAGAGGGAAATGTCTGCTCTTATCAGGTCAAATCTACAAGCATTAGCCAAACAAGTCTGTTCGAAGAAATATAAAAAAAAAAAAGGGGATCAGGAAATCGGCAACTCGACCACAAAACTCAAGTCTGAAGTACAATATACAGCATGACAAGCAAAAGACCACATGGGAACACAGGCATATGCAGATGCACATTGACAAGGATATGGCAATAAATACAAAATCAAATATAGTATCCGTTCAGTTTTTTTTTATTAAGGAAGCATAAAAAGTCAGAGTTTAAATTCTTGGAGTATAAACGAATTATATAAGGAAGATTTAAATGCCAAAATTCTCGCAAAGTTCCATAAATCAAGGGATTGATTTAAAGCAGGAAATTCAAGTTTAAAGTATACAGGTTAAGCGCAAGTTATTCCACAAAATTTGAATCGAAGAAAAAGCCTAAAAGGACTCCAGATGAATTTCCAGAAAAATTGGTCTTACAGATTTATTTCATCAAGATTTCTTTTAAGGAAGACAAAGTAAAAATCCAGAACTCTCACGCAAGTTTTGAAGATTTCAAATTCCAGAAATCACGATTTAAGGAAATATTTTCAGGAAAAGGATTTCGCAATTTTTATGGAATAAAAGACTCAATCAAACATCCAGAAGCAATTCTAGAAACCAAGAAGATGTCAAGCCCAAAAATTATGCAATTCCATGACCAAAGTCTAATACGAAATCAGAGCACATATTTAGGAATTTAATCCTATAAATAACCACCGATTCATCACAAGCAAAGTATCCAAGTTCTAGCACCAATTAAACTGAATCTCAAATTAAAATTCATACCAGAAAAGGAGAAAGCTTGGATCCAGAATTCAACATCAAATCGAAGAGGATAGCCGCTGAATAACTCGAGATCATCACATGACAGAGCGGTGGCCTTCAGATTAAAAGAAAATCGAAACCCTAAAAGTCAATCGCCACTTTTCAGAAGAAAACCCTAGCAGCCGCCATTTTTTTTTTCACAGAGAAAAAGGAGATCGGGTCAAAGAATAAAGGGGCTAGGGCAAATAGAAGAGGCCGGCCAAGTTTAAGGGGATAACCCTTATTTAATTACTAGGGTTTTCAAAGTTTTAAGGGTTTTATTTTATTTTGTTTTTGTGTTCGTCTTTAATTTCAATTTGCTATCAAGTCTAGAGTTTTCTAGTTTGTCTCTAAAACTAGGGAGACGAATTACAGTGTTTGTAATTCGGGGAAATCTGGTTTTGGGGATAAAACCAGTGCAGGGTTTTGAGCGTAGGGTTAAGAACAGTTGGGAGCGAGTGTCGCGAGTTTACAGGGGATTGTAAGCGTAGAGATTGTTTTAACTCCTAGTAGAAACCTTGGGGAATGCAGCAGTAGGCAGGGTTTTGCCGAAGCTGGGTATATCTGTGTGTTATTTATTTTCCGCATTTACTCTGATTATTATCTGTACTGTGATTATTTAATTACTCTGTGAAAATCTGCAATAAACCCTATTCACCCCCCTCTAGGGTTAATTTAGATCCTACAACCTGTCGTTGCTTTGACCGCTTACAATCAGCCCAGTAATCGTGCCCCACCCTGCCTAGTTTCAGGGTACCATGATACCTAATTTGGGTTACTGCTGAAATGGGTCCCCGTTACTAGGGTTTCCTACTGGTTAAGTTTGTGGGCCAATATTTACTAATATTACCCACCAACCCGATATGTACTTAACCTTCTCCGTCCATCACATTAAGTTGGTTAAGTGTTTTCTCTTGTTTTACTTAACCCCACCACACCTCATGTTATATCGGTTAAGTGTTGCTCCTTGTGTTACTTAACCCCACCGCAAGTCTTGTTATACCGGCTAAGCATTCTCCCTTGTGTTAACTTAACCCCACCGCATGTCGTGTCATATTGGTTAAGTGTACGTTGACTTAGCCCACCTACTTATCATGTTGTGACGGTTAATTGTTACCCTCTGTTGTTACTTAACCTTACCACGCATCACGTTATATTGGTTAAATGCATGTTAACTTAACCCCATCCACCAGTCATATTATAATGGTTAAGTGTTACCCTCGTGTGTTCACTTAACCCTACCACGCATCAGGTTATATCGATTGGGTGTTATCAACCTATTCAAGTTAGCCCAACCCATCCGCTAGTCAGGTTATAACGGTTAAGTGTCATTAGCCTAGCCACGTTACTTAACCCACCCATTCATATCATTTTGGTTGAGCCTACATTTATAAGTTTTACATGTTCTTAACTTATACCGGTTAGGTCCACATTTACAGGTCAAATTTCCATATCATCCCACCTAACCCTCTAACCATACCCACGTCTTATTATGGTTAGTATCCCTTAATTCATTCATTATGATGAACGAATCATGACCTCTCAGATTAGACCGTGCATTTTGTGGCCACTGGATTTGCCGGGCGGTTCCGGGCAGATTTACACCACAAACTGGGTCTAATCTCATGTCATAAACCGTTACACCTACAATTTGGCCTTCGACCTCTCACATTAGACTGACACTTTGTGGCTACTGGATTTGTCGGGCGGTTCCGGGCAGATTTACACCACAAACTGAGTCTAACCTCGTGTCAAAGGTTCATTAATGGTCGTATTCCACCCAAAATCCCAATATCAGTTCATGTGTTTTACATATAGAAATGTTCATGGTTCATGTTTTTGCCCCAAAACGTATTCCCAAATTATTACCATAATTCACTATAAGGTTATGCCAAGTTATAGCCTTTTATTTACAATACATGCCAATTACCCAAAACCCAACTTAGGCGCGCTCATATTAAACCTCTACTAAGTCATAAATTATCATATATGTTTCAACTCCAAATTTTACATAATTAACATATGCCCAAGTTCTAGATTACATGTAAATTTTACATATGCCCAATTCGTACCAAATTTACATATGTTCAATTTATGCCGTTTTACATGTATGCCAATTTTTATGCCATTTTACCATATCAAGTTCTAGCCAAAATTACATGTATCAAGTTTCATACCCAATAAACCCAAATCATGATTCATGATGTAGTCATCCCAAACTATAATCTTTTTATTACAGTACATGTCAGTTGCCCAAGTTCATAATACATGTTTATGCCAACTATCAAGTTTACGATTGCTTTCATGTTCAAATTCCCAATTCTACATATGCCTAATTAACATAAGCCTAATCTTTTGATTTAATTTACATAGTACCAAACTCGTGATTTAATTTACATGCCAATTCATGTATTCCCAAACTTGCAATTTCAATTATATCGACAATACCCAAATATCCAATTTCATGTTAATGGTAGTAATACCCAAATATCCTATTTTTATGTTATGCCATCAATTCCACCAAACACATATATTCCACTTGGAAATATTCCAATATTTCCCCCCGTATACCATCGCACGTATATCGTAGTTTAGGCCTAGGTCCGAAATTGACCTAGGTTCATCAAAAGAAAATAAATAGGGGAAGGTAGAATTTTGCATAAAAATCAGATCAGAGAGAAAAACATCATCACAGGCATGAAGATTACAACTTGGTAATAATATCAATATAAATCAAGAAAAATGATTTACAATAGGCTGAATAGATCATAAACTAGACATGGGAATAAAGATAGACAAGTCTCAAAACTCAAGATCCAAGAAGCAACAGAAATAGATCGATAAACATACTTAAATCCAATTTCACTTCATCACATGCTCGTATTATATTTAAATATTTTAATCGGAAAATAACTAAAACTTACAGAGCATGGCTAATGAATTAAGAACTGAATTTGTTGTAAAAATGTCGCGGTGTTGTTGATTTATTCTCTTGAATCATTGTAGAAGCCTTGTTCTTTGAATTGATTTGAGTTTGAATGTTTGTACTTTGATTTGGAGATGGCGACCATGGTTCAAGAGGTATTTTAGCAGCATAATGATGTAAGAATGATTTGATATGAATTAGATTAGGCCTAAGGGTGTTTTTATAGGTGTAGCAACTTGTTTAGGCCCTTAGATTAACACTAGAGTCAATCCGGACCATCAAAACACGTCTCAGGCTTCAAAAATGGGTTCAGGGTCAAAACAGGCCGACCAAGTCGACCTGTAAGGGGAGGGGGGGGGGGGGGGAGGTCGACACTATGATCGACCTGGGGGGTTGCTCGACCCTATGGTCGACCGGGGGGGGGGGGGGGGGTAGGTCGACCCCCTGGTCCAGTGCTGCCTGAAATCTGCTGAATCTTCTGAAGGCCATAACTTCTTCATCCGGACTCCGATTTTCGAAAACTCGGACTCTATTTCATGTAGAATTCCGAGACGAACGCAATGGCGCAACCCGTTTTCCCTGATTCTTATTTTAAAATTTAATTCTGCCTTGATTTCTTGTTTTAACATGTTATCAAAATTCGGGTGTTACAGTTTTGCGTAAAAAGAAGCTTATATATATATTTAAATATTATTTTATTCTTATATTTCTTAAAAGTGAATTTCGTATCTGAACTCCAACTTAAACTCAATGACTATCGCCTCCAGCTAAATACCCTCATTCCGGACACAATGAGATATGTTTCGTAAGCCAATTCGGCTGTTTCGATCAGCTTTCATCAAAATTAAAATATAAATCAATATATATTGAGTTTATACGTACATTTTATTTTACCGAGGCCACATACTGACTCCAAAAATTACACAAAAATAAATCTAGCTATGGTTTGACGATACGGTCCTAACAAAACTAATTTCGTCGAATTTGGAGATCATTTGAAAAATGCTCATTTTCCAGTCGATTAAATTCAAACTGAAAGTACCAAATGCGTTTAAATTCACCACGCTCACATATTAATTCCAAAAATAATGAAAATTGAAATCTTGCAACAATTTGACATTCTGGATCTAACAAAAATGGTTTCGTCGAAAATGGAAGTCGTTTGCAAAATGACTATTTTTAAGGGCTATATATTATATAAAATATATATAAATTTCATAGCGACTATTTTAAAATTTAAACTGGACATAACTTTCAATTTATATTATGAAATCTCAGTTTCTTACATTCGTTAGAAAGATATAATTAATTAGATTCTAACCTTTTTGGTTTACTGAAATCCAATTTATTTTGAATTCTGTACATTCAATTGAAATTTAAAAGCGAATTTTCAAACTACCACGCCATTTCAGGCCAATTTTATAATTAAAATAAATTTATACATTCTAACTTCGATTAAAATAAATTTTAAATTATTATTAATTAAAATAAATGATTTTAAATATTCAAAATCCATTAAAATAGCTTAAAATTAAAAAAATTAAATTGGTTCTGAAATTCTGGGTTGTTTCAATCTCCCCCACTTAAAATCCTTTCGTCCTCGAAAAGGTACACGGCTGAAAGTTATTTAACTAACCAGCTCAACTTTCATTCTGGCTTTAGTTCTTCAACTTTTCAATTTCTAAGAATTTTCTAATTTCTCAAAAATTTGGCTAACACCCTAAATTTTCGAAAAATTTCGCCATAACCTCCTTTTTACGGGTTGATATTTAAAACCGCAACTTGCCTCACAGGGCCCTCATCAATCCAAAATAAAAATAAAAAGCCAAGTGGCTCATAAAATCAATAAAACCGAAGAAAATAGTAAACATGTACCTATTTATCGGGCATACAATTTTATTCCTCTCTTAGCTTCCATGCTATGAACTATTAATTGTATATACATGTATATGTATGCAATTTCAATACATTTTCGATTCAGTTCAATATTCGATCCGATTTAGCTAAATTACCTTACATTCTCTTATTGGTTCCAATAATCTCATTAGTTAACTAATAATCACACAACACAACTATCAATCAATTAGTTGATTAAATATTCAAATATATATCTTTATATATACTCAAAAAATCATATTTTTTATGGCAAATCACAACAATAGACCCAATATATGTTTTTGTCCTCATGCCAGTCAATTGGAAATATATAGATATCCCACTTTCGAAACTCGAACATAAATGTTGTTGATGACATGCCATCATCAGAATCATCTCCGGGCGACTAGAGTGTGATTCTATATTTATCCAGTATATTTGAGGCTTCGAATACACGTTAATTACGCGTATAGTCAAAATCTTCATATACTCGATTGTCCAAAATCAATTTAAAATAAAAATTCATATACGAATAATATATATAAATTCAAAATTAAAATCGTTTTCATTTTTATTTTTTTTATAAATAATACTCTTCCAACTCATTCTAGGATACCACTGATCCCATCTCTAATGAGTCATTCTTATTGGATATTACTAATCCAATCTCTGATGAATCTTTTGTTTGGTTCTAATGTGCCATGTTCTCGAGCTCTGTAAACCAAAGCTCAGATACCACAATTGTTACGACCAGAATTCGCTAGCCTCCGAGGAGACCAGAAAATACGGATTCTAATGAGAACACGACAAATCATAACACAATCAATTGAACATTTCATTGCTATTACAACTATTGCTATTACAAAAATTACATCAGAGTACAAGAATATAACAGAGTATGAATAAATAATATACATCAGAAAAATATCAGAGATTAAAATTACATTAGCAGCGAAAAAAAATACATAATACAACTGAAAGAGATACACAGATACAAAGCTTTCCGAATATAGCCACAGCTGTAAATCCAGGATCCTGTGAAAATAATATCTACAAAACCAAAACTACTAGTTGCCCATATGGAAAATGTGGGCACCTAGAGTTTAGGTTAAAACAATAAACTCCAGGTCAGTCAAGAGACTGGTGTGAGAACTAAAATAGTTATTTAAAACTTTAATTTAAAATAGAGTAAATCAAGGGACCACGCCGTAAAACATGGAACGGGTTTCCTCCCAAGAATATTAGTGCATAAAACAGTTTATAAACAATGCAATGCTTTTCAAAAAATGAAGCTATTATAAGACTCAGAACCCATCACATAATGCAGCGCAAGCCGGAGGATAGAGTTTTACCTTACAATAGGCAAAGTTGCTTGATAAGTTTAACACAAATCATTTTGATATTACTATAAGTGTATAGTGTCAAAACAACTTCAGATATAAATGTATCAATCGTAAACGGCATGAGGCCCCATCCCACTATGTTGCCATATAGGTTTACAACTAAAACCGAAATGTCGCGAATTGGAAATTGGATTCCATCTATGAGTCAAGGCAAGGGATGTACTCCTCACCGGCTTTGAGATACTCTAGCAAATGCCTCAAGATTACACACTCTGGGCAACCCTTGAATCTTACAGGGCCGGTCCACACTTACGTTAGTGGATTTGTTATTTCCGAACACACGTTTCCTGGTCCTATCGGACCTATCCATCGGCCCCGTAGTGGCCGATATATCCGAGGCGCCTAGCAATCCATCATCCACATAGGTAAAAATAAATAAATGTTTGGGCTCCATACCATGAGACCACCCATAGCTAGAAAGAAACGTCATGCACTCCCTGCTGTCCCTTATCCCGTTTTTGACTTACACCGAGGTGTAAGGCTTGCGAATTAACACTATACACAAAGCTATGCTATTTAAAGCCGTGCTTTGATCATCAACCACAAGACTGTGCTTTTCAACAAAAGCCTTGATCATTTGCATCTCAGCATGCCACACTAATAATTCACACCATGCAAATGATGTCTATCGATATATAACCTCTAAGCTCGTACATCTCAGAGAAGGATGTTAAGAAAGAGAATAAATTCTCCGCCACCAAATAGATATACATTTAATAGAAATCAATCAACATAGAATAAAATCCAATATCAGACACACATCCATTTACTAGTTCGTTCTGGGTCTGAATGAAACCGGAGGCATCTTATTCCTCGTCCCATATGTCCAATACAGGAGAGAGGTCCTCGCATATCCGGTAGAACTCCAAGTACATCTGGACGATCCCCACTTATTACCTTATGGGTGTACAGCCCAATCAAGACATCAGTAATCATCCAAACGATGTGAAGAACTCCGGTCTTCAACCACCGTCTTCGTCGTCGACTTATCGTCGGATCAATTATTCAGAATGGGTATAAACCCGACCTTTCCGAATAATTATAATCAAGTGCTATAATGTAACGTCCCGTATTTTATGTAGTCAGATATTTAAATTTATTTATTAATTTAAATAGTTATTTGAAGTTATTTAGTGACTGTGCGCGGTATACACGCATAAATTAACCGTTTGAAATAATTTAATTATAATTTTATATGTTGTCCTTGCGACCAAGTTAAATCTTGAAGCCAGTTCCAATGAAAGCGATATAACGGTTAAGCTAAAAACATTGGTGCGATGTATTTATTTTCGCCGAATTTAAAGTCGGTGTTTGGTGGTGCGCATATTTTTGACGTTTGCGTAAAGAACGGTAGAATAATTAACCGTATTAAAGAGAAACGTTAAATCAATGAATACAATAATCATGAAATATGTCAACCCCTACCCTAAGCTAAGGTACCAGCATCTATAACATATAAATACATGCACAAATACCTGTTTCTTCATTGGTAAGTCCTATTGAAGTGAAAACCGTGACCTTAACAGCATAGCCTACTCTAAAAAGAAAATTTACTGGCCAACCAATTTTTCTTACATCCAACTCCTTCCACTATAAAACCAGCTAATGTACTACTCATCTGAAAGCAAACTTACCATATCAGTGCAGAGCTAAGATTTGACAAGCTGTCCTAGGAAATGAAGAGAATTGCATGCCATGTGAAGTTTTCATATCCTAATCTCTTATGTACCCTATATATGAAAATGCAGACATATGCAGGCCTAGTTTTAGATACACACATCCTAACTACATTTCCCTACCCTATATGTTAAGTCTTAATCAAAATATAGAGAGAGTACAGACATTAGCAAACTTATCTAACAAAAACATGTCCCCACGGTTCCCTACCTCTCCCTTGTAGCCATTAACCTTTGAAATGAAAGAAAAGCAACATCACAGCTATTCTACATTGGCCTACAAATCTAATACTTGCATCCCAATCTTCTTGTGTGTATTCCAAAGTTTAGAACCGTGATGAACAAGATGTTGAGATGGTGCCTGTCCACATGCTTCCTCCTCTTGTGCGTGAGTTCCAAGTTGTTTTCCCATATATATATATATATATATATATATATTCCCACATCACTCTTCATTTTAGTACACAGAAATACTCAGTGAAAACAAAAGTAAAATAAAACAAATTCCTACACATATACTCAACTGTAAAGCAATTCAGCTGTGCCGCGGCCATTACTACTGATGTGAGTTGCGTGGGTCAGTGGAACTAGGAGTGAAACAAGCGTGTTAGCGGGGAACTCTAGTGACTGGACAACGCTAGTGGAAGGTTCGAAAGTTTTGCAGCTGGAAGTCGCGCAGGTGACCAGTGGAGAAGGGCGTCGAGATGATCTTGAATTCATGGAGAGGTCTCGTTTATGTGAAAGGTGGGGTGCATGTTGCGTGGGTATAGAAGAATACAGTTGAAAGTTTGGAGACTCAAGGAACGGTAAGATGGGTTCAAGGAAAAAAAATGGGGAATACTGAAGAAGCTTGGAACAACGGCGGTTTAAGAGGTGGGAGGAATGAAGTGGTGTAGTGTTAGTTTTGTGCATAGGGAGGTAGGTTAGGAGAATGTGAAGATGAAGGTGAAGTGCAGTTGACATGGGACGTGGGGCAGTGTTTTCGGAAGCAAAAGCAGTAGCCGAAACATACAGGAAAAAAATAAGGGAGAAGTATATGCGGGGAAGAAAGAACGTGGGCTTGCATGGGCTTTCTTTCAGCCTTAAGCATTAGAGAAAAAATATGGTGCGATGGAGATAAATTTGGGCTCGTTATTTTCAACTAAAAAGGGGTAGGCCTGATGCTTTTAACCGAAAACAGGAAACAAAGTAAAAAAATGGGGAACAGAAAGGTTGGCCGTTTAATATCCAAATCAGAAGGGGTTGGCTCATACATAGAACAAAGAAAGTGATGTCGGCCTGTTTCGGTAAGTAACGTAAATTATATTTACAAAGAATTAGTCATATTAAATAGAATTATATACATATTTAAACATGAATTGTTACAGACATCTATTGTGTAGTTGTGCGGAACAAAGTAGCAATGGAAGAGTTATGTCGACCCGATTATCCCCTTACTAACGTAATTAGTTTAACTAAAATTATAATTAAGGATTAATTTGTTTAATATAAATTGCATGCTTATAATAATTATAACTTATGCATATCTTGTTAGAACAAGCTACGCTGGAATCGTCTTGACAAAGATCTGCATTTTGGAACTGGTTTGGACAGGACGGGATACTGCTAGGATTTACAGTTAAATTAAACGCTCGTTTAATTTAACTAAAAACCGAATCGCTTAACGACAATGGAAATTAAGGTGAGTTAAACTCACTCGGTTTTCCCATTTATAATTTATATAAGTCGGGTTTTAAATTTGTGTGATATGATTGCCATTTATTGATTGATTGTCAATCATTTGGTTGTTTGTTGAATATTTTTACATCATTTAAATTAAACGGTTGTTTAATTTAAATGAAATGTTGTAAAGGCCCGTAAATCCGTACTATCTGAGTTGACTAATAACACCACATGTCCAACCCAAATTGCACAGAAATACGAATCATTTTTAGAAAGAAGTTAGAGGATGAGAAATAGAAAGAAAGAAATATTAGAATAGAAGAAAACAAAGAAGACAAATCTCATAGCGGAACGAATAAAATATATTATATAACATAACTTTTGAAATACAAATCAGTAACTGTATATTCATACCATTATCAGAGAACATTAGTCATTCCTGGAACAGTTATAAACACCTGTTTCCAGATACAACATAGTACACAGCGGAAATATGATAATCTATAGCTAACTGGTGAAGCCTCCTGCTTCCAACTCCTCCAAACGAATCTGTAAAATCCTGACTACTTGACTACCCATACAAATTTGGGCACCCAAGAGTTTAGGGAAAACAAACAAAATAAACTCTGGGTCAGTCATGGGACTGGTGTGAATAAACTCCAACCAATTGTTTAACTTTCAAAGTCCTTTCGAAAGAAAAGATAATAGTAAGACCAGCCCACACATAAACATGGACGGTTTTTACCTTACTATAACCCAAAACACTTTGATACAAAATCCAGTGATATTATAATAATGTCTACATCAAATAAATAGAATCTAGTGGAATGCTTGCATCTCACGCTCCACATACATAGTATAAAATCAAAAACCGCATGGCGCTTAATGGAGATTGGATTTCCAACATGACAAGGTATGGAACCACCTTCCGATGATGTATCTCTAGAGGCGAATACACCTGGGTTCAACAAGAACATCTTGCAACCCGGCCCACACATGACCGACCACTCATTTCGCTTGAGTGTATCGAATGTATATCACCAACGGTTGGGATCAGCAACCGTTTCCCGAATGGGACAGCATCAAATAAAATAAGGAATTAAATGAATCTCTAGATAGGTAATTATACATCCTAATGGGAGCGACCCACATAGCCATGCTGCCTGCCCGATTTTTGTCATTTCCCCGTTGTTGAGGCCTGAGGCTACGATTACGTTCTATCCATTGATAGCACAATCATTTTAAATGCCACATTGTTAGATCCGTTGATCACTAATTGATTTGCACAAATATTATGGATGTTATGCTAAGGGAATAAATCCGTTGCAATCATATATATTTATACAGACCAACCCATTAGATCATTGAAAATACTTGGTCAGACATTCGTCCATTTACGTTCGTTCTGGGATTGAACGAAACCGAAGGCACAATTTCTATTTATAGAAAAAGCCCTTGCAATTCATTCTGTCTTCGGTTATTTTTATATAATCTGATTCGCAACGCTACTGCCAATACAGAGTGGTTCATGGATAATAATCCAATCGGTCTCTCCATATTGACAACGATGGTCAAAAACTTCGATAGTCTGTGATTTAACCATCGAAGAAAAACAAGTGTTCATCCAACATATCAAACCAATCACTGGGCTCTTTAATTAATATTTCATTAATTACATCTCTCCTCCATTTCCCTATCAATATTTGTTAACCAAATATTTTCAATAATCATCTTGGCCTCTTATGCCATTTGGAAAACGTTTCCAAATATCAACTACTTTTATTTTCTATATATAAGAAAATATCTCTATTTTCAATTGAAAACAATTTCAATCACTTATCTCTATCCCGACTATTTTAATTATACTCAGGAAATATTTACTTTTACATTTACAAAATTTCATCACTTGAGTTAAAACGAATGTTGTATGCAACATCGTTACAAACAAACCAAAATATTTTATTCAACCAAATTATTATTCAAACACTTCTCTTCGAGACTGGATCTTGCTATTTATCAATTAAAAATGAAATCAATCAAGTTGGGGTAAAATTACCTCTCAGACCTTGACTAAAACAATCAATAAATTCAAAACGGCAAAACCACTAACCTCGAATAAGCACACTATAAAACCCCAATTATTCATTTTAACGTATATATGTTTCTCTTTCTATCTCCAACTTATCAATTTCCTTTATGGTTATAATATTCTATTTTAAATTTGTTTCCTTATCGAATTCAATATATATTGATTATCAAAATTTCTTAAAAATATTCTAACTCCTTAAATTCCCGGAAAAATTCGCCATAACCTCCCTTGTATTGGGAGCTTCGGGATATTTCAAATAGCCTCCTATGGCCCTCACCAATCCAAAAGAAAAAGAAAAAGCCAAGCGGCTTGCCGAAACGGCGCATAAAACCTCATATATGAATTTAAACATGTACCTTTTTGTCGGGCACATAAATTAAAATCTTCATATACTTCATCCCATACCTATCTAACACGTGCCCACCTATTTTCATTTCAATTCAACTCAATCCATTCGTTGAATTTAATTTTGCCCATATATTCTGTAATTAGCTATTTTGCCTATTTTACTTCTTTGTTTGAACATACATGTTCGAACTAAATATTTAACTTACCCATAACCAAATTGAATTTCAATTCTAATTCTAGTTTTCCTTTCCGATTTCGAATATAAATTTTCAAATCGAATTCACTTATTCAAGGTCCAATAACAATTCAAAATCTCATTAACTAATCACTATTCAAATTAGTTAATTCTATTTAATAATCAAAAATCTGATTTTTGTTTCAAAAGTCAATTCATTACTCTACTTGAGTTCACATATAATTTACAACTCAAATCTGAAATTTTCTAAATAGAAATTCGGATTTTATTCGCTTAAAATCCCTTTTATAAAATTAAATAAATCGTTATGGTTTTTAAATGGTTATGGCGCTGTTTTTCTGAAAATTTGATTTTGATATAACTCAAAATCTATACGACGAAATCCAGATTTTTCTCTTCCATTAGAAAACTATTATCAAATCGGTCCTGATGTTTCTTGTTTCAAAGAATTTCAACTTCAATTGAGTTCTGTATACTCAATTGAAGTTCGAATCGTAATTTACGAACTGCAGTGCTGCGGTGAGTTCGTTTTTAATTATATTTATAAATATAACTTTTAAACCTTGTTTAAAATAAATTTTACCCCATTCTGATATATTTTAAATTCCATTTGAATTCTATATTCAAATTCCATATTCAAATCCCATTTGAATTTCTATATTCAAATCTATTTCAAACTTCATTTGAATTCAAATTTGAATTTCCTATATTCAAATCTATTTCAATTCTATTTGAATCCTATATTTAAATTCCATTTTTACTCTATTCAAATCTATATTCAAAGTCTATTTCAAATTCTATATTCAATTTCTATTTGAATTTGCTTTATTCAAATTCTACTTGAATCTCTATATTCAAATTCCATTTGAATTACTATATTCAAATTCTATATTTGAATTCATATTTGAATTTTCTATATCCAACTCTATTCAATTTCTATAAAACAAATTCCATTTAAATTCCTACATTCGAATTCAAAATTTGAATTTCCTTTGTTTAAATTCCATTTGAATTCTATATTCAAATTACATTTGAATTTCCATATTTAACTCCATTTCACTTCTATTTTCAAATTCTATATTTAAATTTCATCTGAACTTTCTTTATTCAAATCTATTTGAATTCCTTTGAATTCAAATTCTATTTGAATTCCTTTGAATTCAAATTTTATTTCAATGCCTTTGAATTCAAATCTATTTCAATTCCTTTGAATTCAAATCTATTTCAATTCATTCCTTTGAATTCAAATATTCAATTTATCTCTTGATAATTTATTCATTATATTTATCAACACTATTTTATAGATTTCCTGGTTTTATTTAAACAAGCCTATTTCGAAATCCATTTAAAACCAAAATCTTACTTTTGAAATGTAACACCCCACCTCCGCCAGGGTCACTCACAAGAGAATGCACTAGCTTTAGAGGGGCGTTGTCTAGGTAAACATGCACAGAAATATTACAAGACAGAACATATAAAACAACAGAAGAAAAACCAAATTTCATTACCTCATAAAATTATAAGGTCTAAAGCCTTTTACATCAAAATGCCTTTAAAAGCCATTACATTGGAAACATGTCTTGCAAATAGTTAAAGAAGCATAAAACCACAGTCATAAAATCCCCAAGTAAAACGGTAAAGTAGCCATAGCCAATAAAAATCCAAGCCATACATGATGACCTTGAAGCAGAAGAAGTCCGAGCTAAATAACAGTATTTCCTCCCTCAAAACCTGGGGGTGGGGGGAACGGAAGACAAAGAGGCAAAAGAAAACGGGGTCAGTCATAAAGACTGGTAAGTCCTATCTACTTCCAGCATAAAAACAGGTAAAGGTAACATAACGTGCATAAACTGAAAGTAATATGATGACAAGATAGACAAGCTAAGCTTAGGTAACAGGATGAACTACTGTATCAAGATAAACTACGGTCACTATGAATCAAGTATAGCATCCCAAGGTTCTATCGAGTATAACATCCCAAGGTTCTATCGAGTATAACATCCCAAGGTTCTATCGAGTATATTTTCCCTGCACCTTTCGTACTAGTATCCCAACCCGTGTCATGTGTTAGCTACAAAATGTTCTTGCCCAAAGTCATGAAATGGTCCATGTTAACCTAATGTAGGTTTTCCCAACTCGTATGTTTCTTTCCATGTATATGTTTAGTCCTTTGCCGTAAATCCTACGGGCTTCCTCACGTAGTTCTATACTACTTCAACATAGTTCCATTATCCTTGAAATCATTTGGACTGTCACCCTTGATCTAGCTATATTTTCTTACCATGAATTCTCGAATGTTCGGCTAAGATTTATGCCACCTAGGACCACTAGGGATTACGCTACCTACTAAAGGTTTTCGTAACTCGGTTTGGGTTTAAGCCACCTAGGACCGCTAGGGATTACGCTACCCGTCAACCACGCCCTTTTTCCCATTTATGTATCGTGAATCGTTTTTCCATGTCTAGATGCACATGTATCTCAATGTGCCATCCGAGTCCCGTGCCAGGGCTAATCAAGAAATACAGGACTTGGTTGGGAGCTTTAGGTTATCTGCCGATGCAGATATCAAGGTCTGTTTTTCTACCGGTGGTTATGGTCCCACGTGACCCCTCCCTCAACTACTGAAAGGCAATCCAAGAAAATCATGCACGAGAACTATACTCCGGCCATCTATGCCCCACTTTCCTATTGGCCAACCTCACCCATAACTAGATAGCAAGTATATGGTCTGTTGGGAGTTCTCTGCCTTTCCGCATACGTACACGATTGACTAAAGATGGTAGGTAGTCGACGACGTGCTATCATAGGGCTAAACTAGGTATCGCCGACTCCACGCTAATCCACCCCAGTCTTTAGGTTGCTCGCACAGCAACCAAGGCATACCCTTGGTTCTTCTACCACAGACCTTAACCTCTTTGAGCCCAGGAGGATCATCTGCAACCTCATAGAGAGATACCAAGAGTACACTCATGTCCCCTGAAGCTACCGCTTCGTCACCCAGTTCGCTGGAACCTTTATCTAAGTCAGATAAACATTCGCTCCTCCTCGTGTGTTCGTTTTAAACGATGACCTACCGTATCAGGTTACTCATCTATCTGTGAACTGGTCCAATTCTCTTGACTAAGAATTATTACTTAGTTACCCTTAACTAAGGTTTATCACTTAGTTTCCCTTCCCGTTATCTTTATTAACTACGATTTTCCACTTAGTCCCCTGAACTAGGGTTTTGTCTAATGGGTTAAGTGTTGTCATTCGAGTTCATGACTTACCCCGCCTACAAATCATGTCAAAATTGGCTAAGTATTCAAGTTCAAGGCTTAGCCCTACAAACCATGTATTAAGTTGGTTAAGTATATCAAGAAGTTCATGACTTAACCCTAGGTTATTGTGTCAGATTGGTTAAGTATAGGTTAACTTAACCCTTTCAAATTACCGTGTCAGATTGGTTAAGTATAGGTTATCTTAACCTCATCAAGGTACCACGTTAGATTGGTTAAGTATAGGTTGTCTTAACCTCATCAAATCATCGAGTAAAATTGGTTAAGTGTAGGTTAACTTAACCCCATTAAATTATCGAGTCGGATTTGGTTAAGCATATTTTAAGAGGTTCGTGACTTAACCCTATCAAATTATCAAGTCAGATTGGTTAAGTGTAAGTTAACTTAACCTCATCAAATTACCGAGTCGGACTGGTTAAGTATCATTCTTATGGGTTTACTTAACCCTACCACGCATCGCGTTATCCCAGTCGGGTGTTATCAACCCATTTAGGTTAAACTAACCCATCCACTAATCGTGTTATATGGTTAAGTGTCTTTAAGAAATCAAGTCCGGTCTTACTTAACCTACCCATTCATGTCATATCGGTTGAGTGCCATTAGTCAAACTAACTTAACCTTATCATGTGGAATTAAGTAAATTAATGCACCCCAACCTCTCACATTAGACTTTGTTGTGGTTACTGGTTACGCCGGGCGGGTCCGGGCAGCTTTACACCACAACCTAGTCTAACCTCGGGTTTTGAGCGCGATATGACCAACTTCTCATATTGGGTCTTATTGTCTGAAGCTACTGGATTTGCCGGGCGGTTCCGGGTAGATTTATGCTACAAACTCAACCCAACCTTGAGTTGGCCTCTTTCATGTTTTCCTACTTATCATGTTCATGTCAAATTTAGGCTACGACAAAGTCCACGTTTTACACTTATGCCCATTTTCTCCTTTACTTAATTCATGTTAAATTTCATAGCCCATCTCACGTTTTCCTAAACTACCCAACGCAAGTGAAAGCGAGTCAACATAGTAGGAATAATATGACAACACATTGGCCTCAAACATGTATGATAACATAAAGGGACTGGCCTCAAATATGTATGATAGCATAAAGGAATTGGCCTCAAACATGTATGATAGCGTAAAGGGATTGGCCTCAAACATGTATGATAGCATAACATTAGGTTCATCATCATAGGCATGTAAATGGTCATGAGGGGTTTAGGTTCTTTTACATGCATAAGCCCAAGTCAAGTTCATATGAATGTTCCACAAGTCAAATTGTTTTAAGGGTTCATGCCAACATTCCACAAGTCAAGATTCAATCTTGCATGATAAACTAGGTTAAACACAACATGAGTGGCATGATTTAATCACTAAGAAATAGCCCAAAGTCATAGGTTCAAAAGAGGGGCAAGACTAGATTCACATAGACTAACATACTTAGTTTTCATCTCATTTTATTCCATGTCAACATTAGAACTACCGTTTAGATCTAAAAGTAGCTAGAACTTACAAAGCGTGGCTAGAGATTTATGAGAAAGCATTTGTCGTAGAACGGTGTTGAGATGATGCTCTACTCCCTTGATTTGATGTAGAAAGCTTACTCCTTTGACTTGAATCAAGTTTGCATGCTTAGGCCTTTGAAGATGAAGATGGAGGCCCTGATCAAGAGACATTTGGGCAGCACTTTGTTGTTAGGATGGTTTGTAGTGAATTAGGCTAGGTCTTAGGGTGTTTTTATAAAAGTTAGGACTAGTTTAGGCCCTTAGATTAACCCTAGTTTAGATCCGCGCCATCAAAAATCGTCACAGGCCAACAAACCAGACCACAAGACCCTGTAGGTGCACACAGGCCGACCTGGTCCGACCAGGGAAGTCGACCCCCAGGTCGACACCCAGGTCGACTGGGAAGTCGACCTGGTCCCTGGGGGGTCGACTCCCCAGTCGACCTGGGGCTGGGCGGGAAATTTTCCCGCCCAGTCTGTTTGGGGCTAAATTCGAATTTCGAAAATCTGTTTTCGTTTTCTGATTTTTCGTGAAACTTCTAGAGGCCATATCTCGGTCATACGGACTCCGATTTACGAAATTTCGGACTTGTTTCCAACCAAAGTTCCGAGACGAATGCAACGGAACAACCCGTTTTGCTTGATTCTTATTTTAAAATTTAATTCTTCCTCGATTCTTGTCTTAACACGTTATTAAAATTCGGGTTGTTACATGAAAATTCTCTTTGCATTTTCTATATTCAAATTCCATTGAATTTCTCGTATTCAAAATTCTATTTGAATTTATCATATTCAAATTCTATTTGAATCCCTCATTTGAAATTTCAAATTCTATTTGAAATAAAATAGACTTTCCTTTTGAATCTACGAAATTCCTTTTCATGATATTTTTAAATATCAATATTTAGGCCTAGTGATATTTAAACACCAAACAACCAATTATTTATTTTTCTAACTCATCATATATGACAGTATATATGCAAACAAATAATCAAACAGATAACATATATTTTTGAGGAATCCAGTTGAATTCCTCCAACCTTTTTTCCTGCATCAACAGACATTAGTCAACAGCAATAATACCCATCCTTCTTAAAGGCAGGATATCACGGTATAAAAGGGGATCCACTTATATACGTGGGCGTAGGGTCATCCGCTAATGATACTGCGGGCATCCGCTAATGATACTGCGGGAACAATCCAATCACCAAACCAATATATATGTAATAGTTAACCCTAAATAACTAATATTTTTAAATCAACCAGAAAGCATTCAAACAAGCATCAAACAATTATTTTTAACGAATAAAAATAATTCAAAATAAAAGGTGAGTGAGATTTACTCACATTGATTCTCCATTTCTGAATATCCATTTAAAACTCCATATTATCTTAGCTACGAATTTACTCGAGGCATTTATCTCGTACCTATGATTTATTCGATTCATATATTAACAATTCATACTATCTTGAACTTAAATTTATTATAATCGAATGAATTATTCTAGGTATATTAAATAAATAAATAAAAACATTACCTTATCACTTCTACAAAATAACTTGATCAATTTCGAAGTATATCTTCGAACAGTACCAAAACCGTAATCAGCCCGAAACTGCGTTTTTCCATTTGGACAATTTATCGAACACCTTAATGGCAACTATCGTTTCTCCCTTTATCACCAAAGAGGTTACTGTCTACTTCAGTAATTAACCCAAATTGCCATTTCCATATCAGATTTTCTTTAATCAGTCAATAATTGAACTCCGGTTGGTTATCGCGAGGTCGATCCCTTCCACTATTGAATAACGTTGAGCCCCAGGACAATATCGCAACCTCCACCATCTTCGCACTGCTATAGGACCGAACCTACCCTTCTTCAAACCCGCATTGCCTCTTTTATTCATGAAGCCGTAACATCCCATCATCGCAACACCCGAAATCGCACACCCCCTTAGACCAACTTCGCGGTCTTCAAACAACACCTCGCGTCGAAGACCCAACCCTCACCAGTACTCAGCGAGCGCTAGTCCTGTAAAAACCCGTAACTTCCCGATGAAGGAAAGCCCGGATGATCTAGAGAACAAGCCACAACAGAACGCAGACGAAAGAACATTTCATTGTTAATTACAACAATTCATCGGAGTACAAGAATATACTGAGTATAAACAAATAATATACATCAGAAAAATATCAGAGATTACAATACATTACATAGCAGCAGAAAATAATACTAAATACAACTGAAGAAGGTACACTGATACAAAGCGTTCCGGATATCGTTCCAGCTGTAAACCAGGATCCTGTGAATATAAATCTGCAAAACCAAAACTACTAGCTGCCCGTGTCAAAATAAGGGCACCCAGAGTTTAGGTTAAAACAATAAACTCCAGGTCAGTCATGTGACTGGTGTGAGAACTAAATCAGTTATTAATCTTTATTTTAAATCAGATATATCAAGGGACCACGCCGTATAACACGGAACGGGCTTCCTCCCAAGAATACCAGTGCATATAACAAAACAGCGCAATGTTTTTTGGAAAAATGAAGCTATTATAAGACCCAGGTTGTAACGACCCGCATTCTACGCATCATAGGATCGTAGAATATTTATTTCTTTCATATACGAAGTCGTATGGACATGTAACTTTGGGGGACGACTATTGGGGTCATTTCCCATGTTCATGATTTTTCCCGATTTTTAAATGACCATTTTACCCCTAGTTGGCACTGTTTTGGCCATAACTTTTGACTGGAAAGGAATTTTGACCTGAAACCACATCCATCGGCTTTGGATGGTGTTTTCTCTTTCCATAGAATGGTCACATTAGCCAAACGGACTTACCGTTTGGGAGATATGGCTGAAACAAGTTTCAGATGGTGAAAAACAGCTTAATTGGGCTTAACCGGGTGATTAGCAGCTAGGCCCGGAGGGGAATTTCTGGTTTAGAGGTATAGGAGGACTGGTTAGGGTTAGGTTATCACTTTCATTTCAGTTTTGAGCCGCCACAAACCTTCTTGAGACCTTAGTAATGGCTTCCATCCTCTAAAACCACTCCAAAACACATTTTTAGTGAAGATTAAGCCTAAACTACATCAAAACAAGGCCAAATAGCAACAAAGCAAGGTTGGAGCTGCTGCTATACATAGGAATTCGACCCAAATCAGAGGATATTTCAGATTTGGTGATTTATTTTGTGGCCAAGGTGAGTGATAGCATCGTTTTGACACTAATTACAGTTAATTAAGGGTAATTAGTGAAGATTAGCGAATTTATACACCAATAAATTCTGGAAAAATGTTTAGAAATTCTTAAATAATATTTCATGCCTCTGTTATAAAATTTAGATGATTTAGTTAAGTTTTACTAAGTATGTGCTTAAACATGATTAAGAGGGACTATGGGAAAATATGAAGTTTTAGTCACTTTTTGATCCCTTCTGATTCATTTGAATTGTTGTTTGCTGTTTGTGATTGCTATTACATGTTGCTATGACTCTATGGTATGTTTTATGATTGATTAGAATAGTTAAATTGCTCGAAAACGTCGTCGAATGGCGTAGAAAGCTCGCTGGAAAGTTGCAGAAATGTGCAGGCTCCTAACCGGATCGGATCGGATGGGGAGGCTCGGATCGGAAATGTGAACTGGGCAAGAAACCCGAACCGAACTGGAGTTTGGCACATAAAAGACTTGGCAAAAAGGAAGGCTGTTTACTTAGAGTTGGAGTGGACAAGGGGATCGGATCGAAGTAAGCTAGGGATCGGATCGGATCGGAGTAGATGGGAACGAGGGAGCTGATCGGAGAAGGAGCATGAGCTGGAAGGAGGATAGCAACCCGACCCGACCCGGAGGGAGACACCGACCCGACTCGGAGGAGGACACCGACCCGACCCGGAGTGAAGTACCCAAACCGAACCGACGATGGCAATGACTACCGAACCGAACCGAGTTCTAGGACTGTTACTGCGCGACAATTCTTCTGAAGACCCACTCCAATTCGACCAAACCCGAGATGCAAAGGAAGTCCAAATGAGAAGTTAGAGCTTAAGATTTAGATGGGAATCAACGAGTTCACTTCATGGTTGGGCTTTGCTGCGGGACGCGTGCTAAGGAGTTATCGACGTCTATAGCTTTGGACCACTATGGTAGGAGGTACGAAGGCGGATTCAGGGCCATTATGGCATTGGTAGAACCAAGGGCTACGACCAATGAAGTGGGTCATTGAAATGTTTGGTCATGACTCCAAGTGTTTGGCTTGGTCACAGCAGGGTTTCTACAAGTCGGGATTCGTCGTTACCTCAGTTTGTCTAGTGTTCCAAAGTGGTAGATGTCGTACGCTTTACGCACTGAGTGAGAGATGTGAGGGTGGTTGCTATGGATGATTTGTTTGCTATCATTGTGACATATACACCCCACCCCCGTATCCTTACACCCTTTACTATGGCACCCTAGAGAATTGTACGGTATGTGGTACTAACTCTTTGGTTACAGGTCCAGGTTCAGGTATGGTTTAGTATACCTGTTATTATTCTATTTAGATGCTTATCGCTCATACCAGGCTTTATGTCTGACCCAGAGTTTTATGTCTCCTCTTATTACTCTGGGTGCTCACACGAGCAGACTAGAGACAGGTTAGCTGGTGACGCACGGGTAGATGATCCGGAGACGAGCAGGAGGCTTCCACGTAATATATATAGTATTCTCCCTGTGTTGTTGAAGATCACTGCTTGGGCATTGTTGGTGTATCTTCTACTTTAGCTTTCTTTGTTTAGAGACAGTAAATTTGGAAAATTGTAATAAGCTGTATATGGATTTCCGCTGCTCTGATGATTGATGTTGATTTCGTTTTCAGCTTATGCACTGTCTCGCCCGTTTTATGTCAAGTATGTTATTATTATATTTTATCCCATGCGCTGTGAGACATTCTACAGGTTCCTTGATTAGTTCATTCTCTTCTTTCTTTTCTTCTGACGACCGTTCTGTGCTAGCTGGGCATGTGTACAGCGCACTTTCGGAGGAAATGCAGGCTGGTGCGGGACGGGCCGTCACACTTGGTATCAGAGCCTTAGGTTGCGTAGTTAACCTAGGGAAGTTATCAGGGAGAGATAATATACGTATACGAGAGAGCGTATTTGTGATTACTTTGGTTTTTAAAAGCTATATATATATACTATTAGTAGTATAAGGATGAAGTCGTACTGCACTAGCACCACTATGGAGTCGTTAATCGTTTCCTTTTTCAGATTGACGATGAGCCAGTATACTAGAGGTGCTGGTAGGGGAGCCAATAATGGGAATGCTGCTGACATGAGGATGATGTTTACTGACCTCATGAGAGAGATGCTTAGAGATGTACAGAGGGAAGCTCCCAATGGTGGAAATGGTGGTGGTCCAATAGTGCAGGCGCCAAGAGTCGATTTCGCCAAGTTGAATAAGGATTATACTAGCCTTGGTGGGAAGCCGTTCCATGGAACGGAGTCGGCTACAGATGTTCAAGATTGGGTGGATAGTTGCGAACGTATCTTCAAGGATTTGGGTATCGAGGATGCGATGAAGAGAAAGCTAGCGTCCCGTCAGCTGCAAGGGCGGGCAATGAATTGGTGGAATGCTATAAAGGCAGCTACTCCCGAAGATCAGATTACTTGGGAGCAGTTTAAGGCTCGCTTTAGTGAGAAGTTCATTCCAGCTGCTCAGAAGTCAATGCTGTTTAAGAAGTTCTTGGAGCTCAAGCAGAATGGCAGAGCTGTCTCGGAGTATATTGCTGAATTTGACACTTTGTCAAAATATGGGTTATCTCTTATTGATACTGCCGAGAAAAAGAATGAGAAATTCATAACTGGTTTGGATCAGTACTTGGGGGAAAAACTTATTAACCACATCGATGAGACGTTTGAATCGATTGTGGGGAAAGCATTAAGATCGGAAAGTCCCTACCCTAAGCCGAAGGCTGAGGTTGCATCCGCAGATGAGCCAAAGCCACAAGCAAGTGGTGGAGGCAAGGGTGGTTCCCAGAATAAGAGAAAGCAGAACCAAGCTAAGGATGGCCAGAAGAAAAAGAATAAGCAAGATGTTGAGTGCTTTAGCTGTGGTAAGAAGGGCCATTATGCTAGTAATTGTCGGGCCAAGCCAGCGGATAGGAAGTGCTTCAACTGTGGCCAAATGGGACATCACAAGGACAAGTGTCCACAGCCCCCTAAAGAAAAGCAAATGGTGAAAGCATATGCCCTTAATGCTATTCCTTCTTCGTCGAATGCCCCAACTGCGGCGGAGAAGGGAAAGAATGTCGTCATTCAAGGTATGCTTTCTGTTTATGATGTTCCTGTTAGAGTTTTGTTTGATACCGGAGCTTCCAGTTCTTTCATATCTAGTGACCTGGTAGATAGGTTGGGATTGGAGCCCGAGATTGTCGATAGACCTTTAGTAGTGACGAACCCGATTGGTGGTTCGACTAGCCTTAGCATGATTTGTCGTAATGTGGTTCTATCGAGTCATGGATGCATGTTTGTTTGTGATTGCTTTGTTTTGGGCTTTACTGGGTTTGGCATTATTTTTGGAGTAGATTGGCTCCAAAGACATGGGGTGGTGGTAGACTGTGAGGGCTTGTTGGTGACAGCTAGAGCGGATGATGGGAGGAGGATAGTGTTTGGTGGTCTACCCAGTGAGGGGGTATTGGCTAGTTTTCTAAACTCCCTCGACATTCCGCATAGTGAGTTGTCAGGTTTGCCCGTGGTTGGCCAGTATCCGGATGTTTTCGAAGAAGTGACCGGACTTCCACCACACCGAGAGACTGAGTTTCGTATTGATTTGGTAAAGGATGTCAGGCCTATAGTGATGCCACTTCGTCGTATGGCACCAAGAGAGCAGCGAGAGCTCGAGGTGCAAGTCAGCGATCTTTTGAAGAAGGGATTTATCAGAAGGAGTGTTTCTGAATAGGGAGCACCAGTTGTGTTTGCTACCAAGGCGGACGGTTCCCTTCGTTTGTGCGTAGACTACCGCGAGTTGAATAAAGTGACGAGGAAGAACAAGTATCCTCTACCGCGGATAGATGATTTGTTCGATCAGTTGAGTGGCGCGAGAGTATTTTCTCAGTTGGATCTCACGATAGGTTTTCATCAGCTTAGAGTGGAAGCTGAGAGTATAGCTAAAACAGCATTTCGAACACCGTCTGGATTTTATGAATGGTTGGTCATGCCATTCGGGCTGACCAATGCCCCGGCATATTTTGTGGATCTTATGAATAGGGTATTCAGAGACCAGTTGAATAAGTTCGTCCTTGTGTTCGTTGATGATATTTTGGTCTATTCGAAGACAGAGGAAGAACACAAGGAACATCTAAGAGTAGCGATGGAGGTGTTGAGAAAACACCAATTGAAAGCCAAGTTTTCTAAGTGTCACTTCTGGAAGAGGGAAGTGAGGTTCTTGGGCCATGTTGTATCAGAGAACGGTATTGCCGTGGACCCAGCAAAGGTGGATACGGTACAAGATTGGCCTACGCCCAAGAATGCAACAGATGTGAGAAGTTTCTTGGGGTTAGCGGGATATTATCGTAAGTTTATCCAAGGTTTCTCCAAGATAGCAGCACCATTGACCCAGTTGACCAAGAAGAATCAAGCTTTTGTCTGGGATGAAAGGTGCGAGAATGCATTCAAAAGTCTAAAGGACAAGTTGACAAGCGCGCCAGTGTTAGTCATTCCTAAGGGGGATGAAGAGATGACGGTATACACGGATGCCTGTGGTACCGGACTGGGTGCTGTATTGATGCAAGGCGGTAGGGTTGTAGCTTACGCAAGTCGGCAATTGAAACCGCACGAGAGAAGATACCCTACCCATGATTTAGAATTGGCAGCGATCGTGTTCGCGTTAAAGATGTGGAGACACTATCTCTTGGGAGAAAGATTTGAGCTGTTTACAGATCATAAGTCGTTGAAGTATCTATTCTCCCAGAAGGATTTAAATCTCCGTCAGCAGAGATGGTTAGAGTTCTTAGCTTCCTATGATTTTGACATCGCATACACACCAGGAAAGGGCAATGCGGTGGCTGATGCATTGAGTAGAAGACATGCCAGCTTAGGGGCTATGTTCCTTGAATGGAAGCAACTGGAGTTTATCGCGGGTTTTGATTTCAGACCAAAGTGCGAATTGGATCCAGAAATGTTAGCAAGTTTGACAATCAGACCCACTTTGGTTGAGCGGATCGGCTCTAGTCAGAGGGACGATCCTAACCTATTGGAAATCATCTCCAAGTTAAAGATGGATATCGATGAGGAGATGAACAAGTATGGGCTTGATCGAGATGGATGGCTTAGAAAGAATGGAAAGCTTGTTGTACCCAATGTCAATGGATTGAGGGATGAAGTGCTTAGAGAATGTCATCACTCAAAGCTAACTATACACCCCGGTGGTAACAAGATGTATCGAGATATGAAGCAGACTTACTACTGGGAAGGGATGAAAAGAGACGTTGGGAAGTTTATATCCAAATGCATGAATTGCCAGCTAGTTAAAGCCGAGCAAAAGAAGCCTAGTGGTTTGCTACAGCCATTAGAAATTCCCGAATGGAAATGGGAGCAAGTCTCGATGGATTTCATCGATGGTTTACCAAGGACTAGATCGGGACATGATAGCATTTGGGTGATTGTAGACCGACTGACTAAAAGTGCAAGGTTTATACCAGTCAAATCGACCAGAACGGCAGCTAAGTTAGCTGAATTGTATATGAAGTGGGTAGTGAGATTTCATGGAGTACCTAAAGGCATTGTGAGCGACCGAGACCCGTTGTTCACTAGTGGGTTTTGGAAGAACTTACAAGAGGCTCTAGGGTCAGAGTTACATCTCAGTACCGCATATCATCCTCAGACCGACGGTCAGACGGAGAGGGTGAACCGTATTTTGGAAGATCTCTTGAGAGCATGTATATTGGATTTTGGTGGATCGTGGGATGACCATTTGCATCTAGTAGAGTTTGCATATAATAATAGCTACCAATCCAGTATCGGTATGGCTCCATTTGAAGCTTTGTATGGAAGACCGTGCAACTCACCATCATGTTGGATAGAGACTGGCGAGAAGTTTATGCTTGGACCAGATGTGGTGAGGGAAACTTCAGATAAAATCAAGACCATTCAACAACGAATGAAGGCTGCCCAAGATAGGCAGAAGAGTTATGCTGATAAGAGGAGAAGAGACTTAAAATTCTCCGTTGGCGACTTGGTGTTTGTCAAGATTTCTCCGTTGAAGAGCGTAATACGATTTGGCAGGAGAGGCAAGTTAGCACCAAGATTCGTTGGCCCATTCCCTGTTCTTGAACTAGTCGGGAATTTGGCATACAGAATTGACTTACCGGAGAAGATGGCGGGAGTTCACGACGTATTTCATGTTTCCCAACTAAGGAAGTTCGTTCATGACTCAGATATGACTATTTCACCTGATCAGTTAGAGGACTTCGAAGTAGAACCCGAGGCGGTTGGGAACCGCAAGCCGGCCCGTATTGTCGAGCACGACGTGAAGTAACTTCGAAGGAAGGCGGTGAAGCTAGTCAAGGTACAGTGGAGCGAGGACGAGAGTGATTGTACTTGGGAGACAGAGGAGGAAATTAGGAAGACACACCCAGGACTCTTTGCCTGGTAAGATTTTGACTTTGATTTAGTTTTTCCGCATGCTAGGATAGGCTTGTTTGCCTGTTTTGCATGATTGATTGTTGTATGTGGTTGTTAGGCATGCGGGATCCTTTGTATGTTTTGGGTTAAGGAATTTCGGGGGCGAAATTTCTTAAGGGGGGGAGAGTGTAACGACCCGCATTCTACGCATCATAGGATCGTAGAATATTTATTTCTTTCATATACGAAGTCGTATGGACATGTAACTTTGGGGGACGACTATTGGGGTCATTTCCCATGTTCATGATTTTTCCCGATTTTTAAATGACCATTTTACCCCTAGTTGGCACTGTTTTGGCCATAACTTTTGACTGGAAAGGAATTTTGACCTGAAACCACTTCCATTGGCTCCGGATGGTGGTTTCTCTTTCCGTAGAGTGGTCACATTAGCCAAACGGACTTACCGTTTGGGAGATATGGCTGAAACAAGTTTCAGATGGTGAAAAACAGCTTAATTGGGCTTAACCGGGTGATTAGCAGCTAGGCCCGGAGGGGAATTTCGGGTTTAGAGGTATAGGAGGACTGGTTAGGGTTAGGTTATCACTTTCATTTCAGTTTTGAGCCGCCACAAACCTTCTTGAGACCTTAGTAATGGCTTCCATCCTCTAAAACCACTCCAAAACACATTTTTAGTGAAGATTAAGCCTAAACTACATCAAAACAAGGCCAAATAGCAACAAAGCAAGGTTGGAGCTGCTGCTATACATAGGAATTCGACCCAAATCAGAGGATATTTCAGATTTGGTGATTTATTTTGTGGCCAAGGTGAGTGATAGCATCGTTTTGACACTAATTACAGTTAATTAAGGGTAATTAGTGAAGATTAGCGAATTTATACACCAATAAATTCTGGAAAAATGTTTAGAAATTCTTAAATAATATTTCATGCCTCTGTTATAAAATTTAGACGATTTGGTTAAGTTTTACTAAGTATGTGCTTAAACATGATTAAGAGGGACTATGGGAAAATATGAAGTTTTAGTCACTTTTTGATCCCTTCTGATTCATTTGAATTGTTGTTTGCTGTTTGTGATTGCTATTACATGTTGCTATGACTCTATGGTATGTTTTATGATTGATTAGAATAGTTAAATTGCTCGAAAACGTCGTCGAATGGCGTAGAAAGCTCGCTGGAAAGTTGCAGAAATGTGCAGGCTCCTAACCGGATCGGATCGGATGGGGAGGCTCGGATCGGAAATGTGAACTGGGCAAGAAACCCGACCCGAACTGGAGTTTGGCACATAAAAGACTTGGCAAAAAGGAAGGCTGTTTACTTAGAGTTGGAGTGGACAAGGGGATCGGATCGAAGTAAGCTAGGGATCGGATCGGATCGGAGTAGATGGGAACGAGGGAGCTGATCGGAGAAGGAGCATGAGCTGGAAGGAGGATAGCAACCCGACCCGACCCGGAGGGAGACACCGACCCGACTCGGAGGAGGACACCGACCCGACCCGGAGTGAAGTACCCGAACCGAACCGACGATGGCAATGACTACCGAACCGAACCGAGTTCTAGGACTGTTACTGCGCGACAATTCTTCTGAAGACCCACTCCAATTCGACCAAACCCGAGATGCAAAGGAAGTCCAAATGAGAAGTTAGAGCTTAAGATTTAGATGGGAATCAACGAGTTCACTTCATGGTTGGGCTTTGCTGCGGGACGCGTGCTAAGGAGTTATCGACGTCTATAGCTTTGGACCACTATGGTAGGAGGTACGAAGGCGGATTCAGGGCCATTATGGCATTGGTAGAACCAAGGGCTACGACCAATGAAGTGGGTCATTGAAATGTTTGGTCATGACTCCAAGTGTTTGGCTTGGTCACAGCAGGGTTTCTACAAGTCGGGATTCGTCGTTACCTCAGTTTGTCTAGTGTTCCAAAGTGGTAGATGTCGTACGCTTTACGCACTGAGTGAGAGATGTGAGGGTGGTTGCTATGGATGATTTGTTTGCTATCATTGTGACATATACACCCCACCCCCGTATCCTTACACCCTTTACTATGGCACCCTAGAGAATTGTACGGTATGTGGTACTAACTCTTTGGTTACAGGTCCAGGTTCAGGTATGGTTTAGTATACCTGTTATTATTCTATTTAGATGCTTATCGCTCATACCAGGCTTTATGTCTGACCCAGAGTTTTATGTCTCCTCTTATTACTCTGGGTGCTCACACGAGCAGACTAGAGACAGGTTAGCTGGTGACGCACGGGTAGATGATCCGGAGACGAGCAGGAGGCTTCCACGTAATATATATAGTATTCTCCCTGTGTTGTTGAAGATCACTGCTTGGGCATTGTTGGTGTATCTTCTACTTTAGCTTTCTTTGTTTAGAGACAGTAAATTTGGAAAATTGTAATAAGCTGTATATGGATTTCCGCTGCTCTGATGATTGATGTTGATTTCGTTTTCAGCTTATGCACTGTCTCGCCCGTTTTATGTCAAGTATGTTATTATTATATTTTATCCCATGCGCTGTGAGACATTCTACAGGTTCCTTGATTAGTTCATTCTCTTCTTTCTTTTCTTCTGACGACCGTTCTGTGCTAGCTGGGCATGTGTACAGCGCACTTTCGGAGGAAATGCAGGCTGGTGCGGGACGGGCCGTCACACTTGGTATCAGAGCCTTAGGTTGCGTAGTTAACCTAGGGAAGTTATCAGGGAGAGATAATATACGTATACGAGAGAGCGTATTTGTGATTACTTTGGTTTTTAAAAGCTATATATATATACTATTAGTAGTATAAGGATGAAGTCGTACTGCACTAGCACCACTATGGAGTCGTTAATCGTTTCCTTTTTCAGATTGACGATGAGCCAGTATACTAGAGGTGCTGGTAGGGGAGCCAATAATGGGAATGCTGCTGACATGAGGATGATGTTTACTGACCTCATGAGAGAGATGCTTAGAGATGTACAGAGGGCAGCTCCCAATGGTGGAAATGGTGGTGGTCCAATAGTGCAGGCGCCAAGAGTCGACTTCGCCAAGTTGAATAAGGATTATACTAGCCTTGGTGGGAAGCCGTTCCATGGAACGGAGTCGGCTACAGATGTTCAAGATTGGGTGGATAGTTGCGAACGTATCTTCGAGGATTTGGGTATCGAGGATGCGATGAAGAGAAAGCTAGCGTCCCGTCAGCTGCAAGGGCGGGCAATGAATTGGTGGAATGCTATAAAGGCAGCTACTCCCGAAGATCAGATTACTTGGGAGCAGTTTAAGGCTCGCTTTAGTGAGAAGTTCATTCCAGCTGCTCAGAAGTCAATGCTGTTTAAGAAGTTCTTGGAGCTCAAGCAGAATGGCAGAGCTGTCTCGGAGTATATTGCTGAATTTGACACTTTGTCAAAATATGGGTTATCTCTTATTGATACTGCCGAGAAAAAGAATGAGAAATTCATAACTGGTTTGGATCAGTACTTGGGGGAAAAACTTATTAACCACATCGATGAGACGTTTGAATCGATTGTGGGGAAAGCATTAAGATCGGAAAGTCCCTACCCTAAGCCGAAGGCTGAGGTTGCATCCGCAGATGAGCCATAGCCACAAGCAAGTGGTGGAGGCAAGGGTGGTTCCCAGAATAAGAGAAAGCAGAACCAAGCTAAGGATGGCCAGAAGAAAAAGAATAAGCAAGATGTTGAGTGCTTTAGCTGTGGTAAGAAGGGCCATTATGCTAGTAATTGTCGGGCCAAGCCAGCGGATAGGAAGTGCTTCAACTGTGGCCAAATGGGACATCACAAGGACAAGTGTCCACAGCCCCCTAAAGAAAAGCAAATGGTGAAAGCATATGCCCTTAATGCTATTCCTTCTTCGTCGAATGCCCCAACTGCGGCGGAGAAGGGAAAGAATGTCGTCATTCAAGGTATGCTTTCTGTTTATGATGTTCCTGTTAGAGTTTTGTTTGATACCGGAGCTTCCAGTTCTTTCATATCTAGTGACCTGGTAGATAGGTTGGGATTGGAGCCCGAGATTGTCGATAGACCTTTAGTAGTGACGAACCCGATTGGTGGTTCGACTAGCCTTAGCATGATTTGTCGTAATGTGGTTCTATCGAGTCATGGATGCATGTTTGTTTGTGATTGCTTTGTTTTGGGCTTTACTGGGTTTGGCATTATTTTTGGAGTAGATTGGCTCCAAAGACATGGGGTGGTGGTAGACTGTGAGGGCTTGTTGGTGACAGCTAGAGCGGATGATGGGAGGAGGATAGTGTTTGGTGGTCTACCCAGTGAGGGGGTATTGGCTAGTTTTCTAAACTCCCTCGACATTCCGCATAGTGAGTTGTCAGGTTTGCCCGTGGTTGGCCAGTATCCGGATGTTTTCGAAGAAGTGACCGGACTTCCACCACACCGAGAGACTGAGTTTCGTATTGATTTGGTAAAGGATGTCAGGCCTATAGTGATGCCACTTCGTCGTATGGCACCAAGAGAGCAGCGAGAGCTCGAGGTGCAAGTCAGCGATCTTTTGAAGAAGGGATTTATCAGAAGGAGTGTTTCTGAATAGGGAGCACCAGTTGTGTTTGCTACCAAGGCGGACGGTTCCCTTCGTTTGTGCGTAGACTACCGCGAGTTGAATAAAGTGACGAGGAAGAACAAGTATCCTCTACCGCGGATAGATGATTTGTTCGATCAGTTGAGTGGCGCGAGAGTATTTTCTCAGTTGGATCTCACGATAGGTTTTCATCAGCTTAGAGTGGAAGCTGAGAGTATAGCTAAAACAGCATTTCGAACACCGTCTGGATTTTATGAATGGTTGGTCATGCCATTCGGGCTGACCAATGCCCCGGCATATTTTGTGGATCTTATGAATAGGGTATTCAGAGACCAGTTGAATAAGTTCGTCCTTGTGTTCGTTGATGATATTTTGGTCTATTCGAAGACAGAGGAAGAACACAAGGAACATCTAAGAGTAGCGATGGAGGTGTTGAGAAAACACCAATTGAAAGCCAAGTTTTCTAAGTGTCACTTCTGGAAGAGGGAAGTGAGGTTCTTGGGCCATGTTGTATCAGAGAACGGTATTGCCGTGGACCCAGCAAAGGTGGATACGGTACAAGATTGGCCTACGCCCAAGAATGCAACAGATGTGAGAAGTTTCTTGGGGTTAGCGGGATATTATCGTAAGTTTATCCAAGGTTTCTCCAAGATAGCAGCACCATTGACCCAGTTGACCAAGAAGAATCAAGCTTTTGTCTGGGATGAAAGGTGCGAGAATGCATTCAAAAGTCTAAAGGACAAGTTGACAAGCGCGCCAGTGTTAGTCATTCCTAAGGGGGATGAAGAGATGACGGTATACACGGATGCCTGTGGTACCGGACTGGGTGCTGTATTGATGCAAGGCGGTAGGGTTGTAGCTTACGCAAGTCGGCAATTGAAACCGCACGAGAGAAGATACCCTACCCATGATTTAGAATTGGCAGCGATCGTGTTCGCGTTAAAGATGTGGAGACACTATCTCTTGGGAGAAAGATTTGAGCTGTTTACAGATCATAAGTCGTTGAAGTATCTATTCTCCCAGAAGGATTTAAATCTCCGTCAGCAGAGATGGTTAGAGTTCTTAGCTTCCTATGATTTTGACATCGCATACACACCAGGAAAGGGCAATGCGGTGGCTGATGCATTGAGTAGAAGACATGCCAGCTTAGGGGCTATGTTCCTTGAATGGAAGCAACTGGAGTTTATCGCGGGTTTTGATTTCAGACCAAAGTGCGAATTGGATCCAGAAATGTTAGCAAGTTTGACAATCAGACCCACTTTGGTTGAGCGGATCGGCTCTAGTCAGAGGGACGATCCTAACCTATTGGAAATCATCTCCAAGTTAAAGATGGATATCGATGAGGAGATGAACAAGTATAGGCTTGATCGAGATGGATGGCTTAGAAAGAATGGAAAGCTTGTTGTACCCAATGTCAATGGATTGAGGGATGAAGTGCTTAGAGAATGTCATCACTCAAAGCTAACTATACACCCCGGTGGTAACAAGATGTATCGAGATATGAAGCAGACTTACTACTGGGAAGGGATGAAAAGAGACGTTGGGAAGTTTATATCCAAATGCATGAATTGCCAGCTAGTTAAAGCCGAGCAAAAGAAGCCTAGTGGTTTGCTACAGCCATTAGAAATTCCCGAATGGAAATGGGAGCAAGTCTCGATGGATTTCATCGATGGTTTACCAAGGACTAGATCGGGACATGATAGCATTTGGGTGATTGTAGACCGACTGACTAAAAGTGCAAGGTTTATACCAGTCAAATCGACCAGAACGGCAGCTAAGTTAGCTGAATTGTATATGAAGTGGGTAGTGAGATTTCATGGAGTACCTAAAGGCATTGTGAGCGACCGAGACCCGTTGTTCACTAGTGGGTTTTGGAAGAACTTACAAGAGGCTCTAGGGTCAGAGTTACATCTCAGTACCGCATATCATCCTCAGACCGACGGTCAGACGGAGAGGGTGAACCGTATTTTGGAAGATCTCTTGAGAGCATGTATATTGGATTTTGGTGGATCGTGGGATGACCATTTGCATCTAGTAGAGTTTGCATATAATAATAGCTACCAATCCAGTATCGGTATGGCTCCATTTGAAGCTTTGTATGGAAGACCGTGCAACTCACCATCATGTTGGATAGAGACTGGCGAGAAGTTTATGCTTGGACCAGATGTGGTGAGGGAAACTTCAGATAAAATCAAGACCATTCAACAACGAATGAAGGCTGCCCAAGATAGGCAGAAGAGTTATGCTGATAAGAGGAGAAGAGACTTAAAATTCTCCGTTGGCGACTTGGTGTTTGTCAAGATTTCTCCGTTGAAGAGCGTAATACGATTTGGCAGGAGAGGCAAGTTAGCACCAAGATTCGTTGGCCCATTCCCTGTTCTTGAACTAGTCGGGAATTTGGCATACAGAATTGACTTACCGGAGAAGATGGCGGGAGTTCACGACGTATTTCATGTTTCCCAACTAAGGAAGTTCGTTCACGACTCAGATATGACTATTTCACCTGATCAGTTAGAGGACTTCGAAGTAGAACCCGAGGCGGTTGGGAACCGCAAGCCGGCCCGTATTGTCGAGCACGACGTGAAGTAACTTCGAAGGAAGGCGGTGAAGCTAGTCAAGGTACAGTGGAGCGAGGACGAGAGTGATTGTACTTGGGAGACAGAGGAGGAAATTAGGAAGACACACCCAGGACTCTTTGCCTGGTAAGATTTTGACTTTGATTTAGTTTTTCCGCATGCTAGGATAGGCTTGTTTGCCTGTTTTGCATGATTGATTGTTGTATGTGGTTGTTAGGCATGCGGGATCCTTTGTATGTTTTGGATTAAGGAATTTCGGGGGCGAAATTTCTTAAGGGGGGGAGAGTGTAACGACCCGCATTCTACGCATCATAGGATCGTAGAATATTTATTTCTTTCATATACGAAGTCGTATGGACATGTAACTTTGGGGGACGACTATTGGGGTCATTTCCCATGTTCATGATTTTTCCCGATTTTTAAATGACCATTTTACCTCTAGTTGGCACTGTTTTGGCCATAACTTTTGACTGGAAAGGAATTTTGACCTGAAACCACTTCCATTGGCTCCGGATGGTGGTTTCTCTTTCCGTAGAGTGGTCACATTAGCCAAACGGACTTACCGTTTGGGAGATATGGCTGAAACAAGTTTCAGATGGTGAAAAACAGCTTAATTGGGCTTAACCGGGTGATTAGCAGCTAGGCCCGGAGGGGAATTTCGGGTTTAGAGGTATAGGAGGACTGGTTAGGGTTAGGTTATCACTTTCATTTCAGTTTTGAGCCGCCACAAACCTTCTTGAGACCTTAGTAATGGCTTCCATCCTCTAAAACCACTCCAAAACACATTTTTAGTGAAGATTAAGCCTAAACTACATCAAAACAAGGCCAAATAGCAACAAAGCAAGGTTGGAGCTGCTGCTATACATAGGAATTCGACCCAAATCAGAGGATATTTCAGATTTGGTGATTTATTTTGTGGCCAAGGTGAGTGATAGCATCGTTTTGACACTAATTACAGTTAATTAAGGGTAATTAGTGAAGATTAGCGAATTTATACACCAATAAATTCTGGAAAAATGTTTAGAAATTCTTAAATAATATTTCATGCCTCTGTTATAAAATTTAGACGATTTGGTTAAGTTTTACTAAGTATGTGCTTAAACATGATTAAGAGGGACTATGGGAAAATATGAAGTTTTAGTCACTTTTTGATCCCTTCTGATTCATTTGAATTGTTGTTTGCTGTTTGTGATTGCTATTACATGTTGCTATGACTCTATGGTATGTTTTATGATTGATTAGAATAGTTAAATTGCTCGAAAACGTCGTCGAATGGCGTAGAAAGCTCGCTGGAAAGTTGCAGAAATGTGCAGGCTCCTAACCGGATCGGATCGGATGGGGAGGCTCGGATCGGAAATGTGAACTGGGCAAGAAACCCGACCCGAACTGGAGTTTGGCACATAAAAGACTTGGCAAAAAGGAAGGCTGTTTACTTAGAGTTGGAGTGGACAAGGGGATCGGATCGAAGTAAGCTAGGGATCGGATCGGATCGGAGTAGATGGGAACGAGGGAGCTGATCGGAGAAGGAGCATGAGCTGGAAGGAGGATAGCAACCCGACCCGACCCGGAGGGAGACACCGACCCGACTCGGAGGAGGACACCGACCCGACCCGGAGTGAAGTACCCGAACCGAACCGACGATGGCAATGACTACCGAACCGAACCGAGTTCTAGGACTGTTACTGCGCGACAATTCTTCTGAAGACCCACTCCAATTCGACCAAACCCGAGATGCAAAGGAAGTCCAAATGAGAAGTTAGAGCTTAAGATTTAGATGGGAATCAACGAGTTCACTTCATGGTTGGGCTTTGCTGCGGGACGCGTGCTAAGGAGTTATCGACGTCTATAGCTTTGGACCACTATGGTAGGAGGTACGAAGGCGGATTCAGGGCCATTATGGCATTGGTAGAACCAAGGGCTACGACCAATGAAGTGGGTCATTGAAATGTTTGGTCATGACTCCAAGTGTTTGGCTTGGTCACAGCAGGGTTTCTACAAGTCGGGATTCGTCGTTACCTCAGTTTGTCTAGTGTTCCAAAGTGGTAGATGTCGTACGCTTTACGCACTGAGTGAGAGATGTGAGGGTGGTTGCTATGGATGATTTGTTTGCTATCATTGTGACATATACACCCCACCCCCGTATCCTTACACCCTTTACTATGGCACCCTAGAGAATTGTACGGTATGTGGTACTAACTCTTTGGTTACAGGTCCAGGTTCAGGTATGGTTTAGTATACCTGTTATTATTCTATTTAGATGCTTATCGCTCATACCAGGCTTTATGTCTGACCCAGAGTTTTATGTCTCCTCTTATTACTCTGGGTGCTCACACGAGCAGACTAGAGACAGGTTAGCTGGTGACGCACGGGTAGATGATCCGGAGACGAGCAGGAGGCTTCCACGTAATATATATAGTATTCTCCCTGTGTTGTTGAAGATCACTGCTTGGGCATTGTTGGTGTATCTTCTACTTTAGCTTTCTTTGTTTAGAGACAGTAAATTTGGAAAATTGTAATAAGCTGTATATGGATTTCCGCTACTCTGATGATTGATGTTGATTTCGTTTTCAGCTTATGCACTGTCTCGCCCGTTTTATGTCAAGTATGTTATTATTATATTTTATCCCATGCGCTGTGAGACATTCTACAGGTTCCTTGATTAGTTCATTCTCTTCTTTCTTTTCTTTTGATGACCGTTCTGTGCTAGCTGGGCATGTGTACAGCGCACTTTCGGAGGAAATGCAGGCTGGTGCGGGACGGGCCGTCACACAGGTCCTATCACACAATGCAACGCAAGCCGAGGGATAGGATTTTCCCTTATATTAGCCAAACATGCTTAGTACGTTTAAAACAAATCATTTGATACTATTATAAGTGCATAGTGTATAAAACAACTTCAAATCATAAGTATCAATCATAGACGGCATGGGTTCCATATATCATGTCGCCATACTAGGCTCTACAATCAAAACCGCAAATGTCACGTATTTGGAAATTGGATTTCCGTCTGTGAACCGAGGCAAAAGATAGTCCTCTACCGATTCGAGACTATCTATCCCGAGCCTCAGGATCAGAACGCATCAACCCTTTGGATCGTCAGGGTCGGTCCACCGATGTGGATTATTATGCCTGAACACTACGTTTCCCCGCCCTTTGGGGCGTAAATGAGCCAATGAATGACTCCATCGGTCCCGGATCGACCAATATATCCGAGGCGCCTCGCAACAGCAACAACCACATAAGTCAAACTCGTCAGGGCATGTAAAACCACTGACGCCACTTCTAGCTAGAAAGAAACGCATGTCCTCCCTGATGTCCTCTCCCGTTTTTGGTTCACAACCGGGGTGTGAGGCTCGCGAATTCACGTTACACAAAGCTATGCCACATAGGCGGTGCTTTGATCATCCACCACAAGACTTTGCTTTTCAATAGATGCCTTGATCATTTGCCACTTAGGCATGCCACACAGGCAATTCACTCTATGCGTTTGATATCCATCAGTATATAACCCCTGAGCTCGTACGTCTCAGAGAAGGGCGTTAAGCAAGAGAATAAAATTCTCCGCCGCCAAACAGATATATATTTAATAGAAATCAATCACACAGACTAAAATCCAATGTCAGACACACAGTCCATTTAAAAGTTCGTTCTGGGTCTGAACGAAACCGGAAACACCTAGTACCTCGCATATCCATCGATCTCCAAGTACGTTTGGACAATCACCAACTGTTTCCATCCTCTTGGGTGTACAGCCCAATCAAGATCATCAGTCATCACCCAAACGACGTGAAGACCTCCGGTCTTCAACCACGGTCTTCATCTTCGACACCACGTCGAATTAGTTATTCAGAATGGGATAAGCCCGGTCTTTCTGAATAACTCGCGTATATAATAAACAAGTGTTATACAAACACAACATACGCCTCATTCCAATTCAGAATATTCGTTTATTCAAATATTCTTCTACTTTGGGAAAGGTTCCCATTAATTTTATCAAAGATAAATTCTTTTAAATTTACTCTTTAATCTTCCTTTTGAATATCACTTCAAACTAGTCGGGATTAACGAACCACACCGAAGTAATTATTTATTTTATTACCCAATCCCAACTTATTTATCCCATGAAGTAAAACCGGTAATACTTCATATCTAACACCACGATGTTATCGGTAAATTCAATTACCATAGCACGTTCAAATCTAATTAAAGATTTAACTATCGCCTGGAGCAAAGCTGGTGATACTCCATTCTCGATCTTTTCAATCTAATTAAAGATTCATTAAAACTCCACTTAGTTTTAATCTTTAACTGGGTTAAAGAATCAGTTTCTTTTAAAACAAGGTTCACGGTAAACCCAAAAATCAATACCAATTCAATTCCAATCAAATATCATTTAATTGGTACACTTTATTAAATCTAAATAAAAAGATTTAATCTTTTTTCTCAACTGGGCTTAAGAACAGTGTTAATGAAGACACCATTCACGACAAACCCAAATCACATTTGATATTAAATACAAGGCTCTGAATAGAAAATATATCGGCTTATATTCAATATCAAATTCTACGACCAACAGATATCGTATTTGAAATAACGATATTAATATATCTTTCAAATTCCCATAACAATATCTGTATCATCACGAAATCCAACATCGAAATATTCCGAAGACAATTTCGATTCAAATCCCTTCCAATTCAATTATTGGAAATTCTGGTTATATTTCAACACCATTTCACATTCACTTTATTTATTTCAAAAATAAATGAATTATAATTCTAGTTCAAAACTAGTTCATTTCGATAAAAATCTATTTTTATCTTTTCAAACATGGAGTTTTTCATCCCAATTCTTCACAAATCTTTTCTTATGATTTCACACAAATTATTGATATTTTTAATAATTTTATCAAGGCCCGTACAGTCGATTTCCATCAACGGCCATCGAACTGCACTTACAGCGACCTTTTCCAAATTTGATTTGGACATAATTCCAAATCCAACCGTTAGATTTCTAATTTCTAATATTCGTTAGAAAGCCCTTTTCGATACGAACCCAACGGTTCTAGTTTAAGGAGAATCCGACGGTCGGATCTCCCGCAATATTCATTCGAAGTCAATGGTCGAAATTCGCGAACTACAGCAGCGCGGCGCGTTCTATTCAGGCCATTATATATGTATAATATATATATATTATATATTTCGTCGATTTCCTTTTAAAACGTATTTTATAAATCATTTTAAATTCGTTTTTGAAACGATTTCCACTACATTTCAAATTCAAATCAAAATTGAATTTTTCCTTATCAATTCGTTTTAAATTCATTTCAAATTGATTTCAATTCAAATCGATTTTCAGTTCAATTTCAATACGTTTTAATTTCAATTCGAAACGATTTCAATCTAATTCGAATTTCAATTCTTTTCCATTTAATTCGAATTTCAATTCTATTCCATTTAATTCGAATTTCAATTCTATTCCATTTAATTCGAATTTCAATTCTTTTCAATATAATTCGAATTTCTATTCTTTTCAATATAATTCGAATTTCGAAATCACTTTCAATATTCCTTTAAAAATGAATAAAATCGATATGGATATCGTTCGCATCAAAATAGCGTCAATCTAATCAACACGGCTTCATACATTTATATTTTCAAATATTCTATTTCAAATATTTCTATTTCAATATTTCTTTTCAAATATTTCTATTCAAATATTTCTATTTCAATATTTCTTTTTCAAAACTGGAATGAGGCCCAATCAATTACCATAGATTTTACTTCTATGGATTTACATATAACGCATGTATACATCGACAATGACGAATAATCAACCATCATCCAAAGTGCATTCTACACTGTATAAGCATCAAATATAAATATTTAACGCTTTTAACAGTCTGTCAATCAATCGATCGACATACAACTAATTATTGGGATTAGTGTATGTCATATATCATCCCAATACCCGTGTGCGGTTTCAAACAATCAAACACAGATTTTATTTGTGCAGTTGGGCGATGTGTAAAATTTATCGTCCCAATCAATATCAATCAAATCAGTGTATATAAACAAATCTCCGATTTGTTTATAAATATTTATTTTAAATACACGTTAAAAATTCTATTTTTAACTATAAAATATTTTTAACTATATAAATATTTTATTTCATTTCACATCACATCACACAATCAACTACACATCAAAATCAAACAAACAAGCATATAAGCCGCCCATGGTCTGTGGACGACGGGTGTCGGGTGCTACTAAATACCGTCTGCATCCTAGTATATATTTTAACTAGAAAATTAAATTAAATGTGAGAAGTTCTCACTCATAAGTCTAACCAAACACCGCGACTCTTCGTATGTAGGAAATCTTCGCCGTTTCTTGTTTTGTCACTTTCGTCGTCCGTATCCACTACATATAAAAATCGAATTTTTACTTGCTATATACATGATAAAAATCACGTTTTTATTCGCTACTTCATACAAGGAAAATTTATATTTTTACAACGCCACTTTCTATATAAAAAGATTATATTTTTACAAAGCTCTTTATAGATAAAACTCTATTTTTACACCGCTACTATATAGATAAAAATTCTATTTTTACACCGCTATCTTCATAGTAAAAATCGAATCTTCCTTTTTTTTCGAATCATATCTTTCGCCATATAAAAATCTATTCTTTTCGATTATAAAAATCAAATCTTTGCGATGTTAAAAATCAAACATTCTCATGTTATAAAAATTAAACCCTTTCAAGTTATAAAAATTTACCTTTTCTATTTATATTTCTTAATCAATGTATATTTTTATTTTCAACCTATGTTTTTTTTCTATATTTTTAAAACAAATCAATTCTATTTTTACTTACTAAAAATCAGGTTTTATTACTAAAAGAAAAATCAGTTTTTATTACTAAAAGTAAAGATAGAAAAGAAGAAAGAAAAAGAAAGGAAAAAGAATAAAACAAGTCATAAAAACTTACAGCGTTTGAGGAAGGGAAAGGGGGGAAATGGCTGCGTCGGATTGGTGGAGGGGCTGCTCACTGAGGTGGCGCCGGAACCGGGTGGTGGCGGGGTGTTTCACTGGCCTGCGGTTAGGGCTTCAGGTGCTAGGGCGTCGGATTTTTAAGGGAAGAAGGGGGAGGAGGCGATGGGATGGAGGGGGAGGGCCAGGCGGAGCGGAAGAAACGGAGGCGGCGGGGCTTGGAGGAGCGACGGCGTCCGGTAGATTTGGGGGAGGCGCGGTTTTTTCTTTTTCTTTTTTATTTATTCGATCTGAAAGTCGTTTGAACCGGGGGGGGGGGGGTTGTTTGACTAAGCAAGGAGGGAGAGAGAAAGGTGGTTTTATATATAATTATTTATTGATTTATTCCAAATAAAAGTCCCTTTTTTATTTGAACCCCAAATCGAACCCAACGACTGTCGCCCTTAGCCAATTACCCCCATTCCGAACACAATGAGATATGTATCGTAAGCCAATTCGGCCGTTACGACCAGTTTCCGTCAAAATCAACATATAACTCTATATATTAAATTTGAACGCACATTTCAATTTACTGGGGTCACATATTGATTCGAAAAATTACGAAAATTGGAATCTAGCAATAACTTGACATCCCGGATCCAACAAAAGTGGTTTCGTCGAAATCCGAGGTCGTTTGCAAAATGTCTATTTTTAAGAGCTAGAATTCCATAGCGACTATTCTGAATTTTCATTTGGACATAACTTTTGATTCCCGCTATGAAATTTTGATTTTTCGGATTCGTTGGAAAGATATTCACAAATAGATTTTATTATTTTTGGTTTTGCTAAATTCCGGTTTATTTTGAATCTTGTACATTCATTTGAAGTTTGAAATCGAATTTTCAAACTACCGCGCCATTTTCAATTCTTTTTATAATTAAAATAAATATTTATATTCTAACGACGATCTATATAAATATATACATTCGAATTATATTCAAAATAAATTTCTCATCGTTATTATTTAAAATAATTCATTTTAAATAATCAAAATTTGCTAAAATTGCCAAAATAAAATTTTTAAATTGGCTCAGATTTCCGGGTTATTACAATCTCCCCCACTTAAAACTTTTCGTCCCCGAAAAGGAATGAAGCCGAAAGTTGTTTACTAATCAACTCAACTTTCACTATTTTCTTTATGGCTTAATTTCTTCAACTTTTCAGTTTCTAAGAACTTTTCAAATTTTTCAAAAATTTGGCTAACACCCTAAATTTTCGAAAAATTTCGCTATAACCTCCCCTGCCCCGGGGACTTCGGGATATTTCATATAGCCTCCCATGGCCTTCTTCAATCCAAAAGAAAAAGAAAAAGCCAAGCGGCTAGCCAATCGGCTCATAAAATCACCCAATACTCAAGAAATACAATAAACATGTACCTATTTGTCGGGCAAACAATTTTATTCCTCTGCTCTAGCCTCCTTGCTATGACCTGTTCACACATATATATGTACATGTATATGCATGCATATGCGATAAATTTTCAATACAATCCACTATTCGATTCAATTTGGTTATAGGTTCAACATTTTAATTAATTAACCAATAATCAAACAACATAACCATCAATCAATTAGTTGATTATCGTTTCAAATTCATAACTTTGATATATAGTCAAAAATAACATTTTTGATGCCAAATCACAAAAATATATTCTAGCTATATCTTGGTTCTCACACCAGTCAATAGGAAATTTATAGAAATCACACCTTCGAAACTCGAAAATAAACTCTGATGATGCTCGAGCGATCATCAGAATCATCTTCGAGCGACTAGAGTGTAATTCTATATCTACCCAATATATTAAAACTTCGAATATCCGTGGATCAGACGTATATGCAAAATCTATATATACTGGATAGTCCAAACTCAAATATAATAAATAATTAAATATGAATAATTTGATTTAAATTTTCAAAACCAAATTTGTTTTCAATTTTATTTCTAAAAGCAACACTCTTCACACTCGTTCTAGGATGCTACTGATCCCATCTCTAACGAGTCATTCCATTGGATATTACTAATCCAATTTATGATGAATTCTTTCGTATGGTTCTAATGTGTCTTGTTCTTTGAGCTTGGTAAACCAAAGCTCTGATACCAACTGTAAAATAGCCCGACGAAATCCGGTAGGCTTTGCAACCATCCCTTCATCCCCCAAAGCAGCAGGTAAAACCCACCGTGGCTTTCATTGGTTCCCCAGTACCCTTGTTTTACGGCGACCCTCTCGAGCCTCCCGGCAACTGCCTAACCAACCGTCAATAGGGACATGTAGGGGTAAGAGTCTCCCGTTCGCCACCAAACCGCGAAGCGAGAACCCCCTATCATGCGTACCCAGCCCACACAGGACCAGCAACAAGAACTGGTGATACTCCATTCTCGATCTTTTCAATCTAATTAAAGATTCATTAAAACTCCACTTAGTTTTAATCTTTAACCGGGTTAAAGAATCAGTGTCTTTTAAAACACGGATCATGATAAACCCAAAAATCAATACCAATTCAATTCCAATCAAATATCATTTAATTGGTACACTTCATTAAATCTAAATAAAAAGATTTAATCTTTTTTCTCAACTGGGCTTAAGAACAGTGTTAATGAAGACACCATTCACGACAAACCCAAATCACATTTGATATTAAATACAAGGCTCTGAATAGAAAATATATCGGCTTATATTCAATATCAAATTCTATGACCAACAAATATCGTATTGGAAATAACGATATTAATATATCTTTCAAATTCCCATAACAATATATGTATCATCACGAAATCCAACATCGAAATATTCCGAAGACAATTTCGATTCAAATCCCTTCCAATTCAATTATTGGAAATTCTGGTTATATTTCAACACCATTTCACATTCACTTTATTTATTTCAAAAATAAATGAATTATAATTCTAGTTCAAAACTAGTTCATTTCGATAAAAATCTATTTTTATCTTTTCAAACATGGACTTTTTCATCCCAATTCTTCACAAATCATTTCTTATGATTTCACACAAATAGTTGATATTTTTAATAATTTTATCAAGGCCCGTACAGTTGATTTCCATCAACGGCAATCGAACTGCACTTACAACGACCTTTTCCAAATTTGATTTGGACATAATTCCAAATCCAACCGTTAGATTTCTAATTTCTAATATTCGTTAGAAAGCCCTTTTCGATACGAACCCAACGGTTCCGGGTTTAGGAGAATCCGACGGTCGGATCTCCCGCAATATTCATTCGAAATTAATGGTCGAAATTCGCGAACTGCCGCGGCGCGGCGCGTTCTATTCAGGCCATTATATATATATAATATATATATATATATATTATGTATTTCGTCGATTTCCTTTTAAAACATATTTTATAAATCGTTTTAAATTCGTTTTCGAAACGATTTCCACTACATTTCAAATTCAAATCAAAATTGAATTTTTCCTTATCAATTCGTTTTAAATTCATTTCAAATTGATTTCAATTCAAATCGATTTTCAGTTCAATTTCAATACCTTTTAATTTCAATTCAAAACGATTTCAATTCTATTCCATTCTAATTCGAATTTCAATTCTTTTCCATTTAATTCGAATTTCAATTCTATTCCATTTAATTCGAATTTCAATTCTATTCCATTTAATTCGAATTTCAATTCTTTTCAATATAATTCGAATTTCAATTCTTTTCAATATAATTCGAATTTCGAAATCACTTTCAGTACTCCTTTAAAAATGAATAAAATTGATATAGATATCATTCACGTCAAAACAACGTCAATCTAATCAACACGGCTTCAAATATTTCTATTTTTAAATATTCTATTTCAAATTTTTCTATTTCAAATATTTCTATTTCAATATTTCTTTTCAAATGTTTCTATTCAAATATTTCTATTCAAATATTTCAATTTCAATATTTCTATTCAAATATTTCTATTTCAATATTTCTTTTTCAAAACTGGAATGAGGCCCAATCAATTACCATAGATTTTACTTCTATGGATTTACATACAACGCATGTATGCATCGACAATGACAAATAATCAACCATCATCCAAAGTGCATTCTACACTGTATAAGCATCAAATATAAATATTTAACGCTTATAACAGTCTGTCAATCAATCGATCGACATACAACTAATTATTGGGATTAGTGTATGTCATATATCATCCCAATACCCGTGTGGGGTTTCAAACAATCAAACATAGATTTTATTTGTGCAGTTGGGCGATGTGTAAAATTTATCGTCCCAATCAATAGCAATCAAATCAGTGTATATAAACAAATCTCCGATTTGTTTATAAATATTTATTTTAAATACACGTTAAAAATTCTATTTTTAACTATAAAATATTTTTAACTATATAAATATTTTATTTCATTTCACATCACATCACACAATCAACTACACATCAAAATCAAACAAACAAGCATACAAGTCGTCCATGGTCTATGGACGACGGGTGTCAGGTGCTACTAAACACCGTCTGCATCCTGGTATATATTTTAACTAGAAAATTAAATTAAAAGTGAGAAGTTCTCACCCATAAGCCTAACCAAACACCCGACTCTTCGTATGTAGGAAATCTTCGCCGTTTCTTCTTTTGTCACTTTCGTCATCCGTATCCACTACATATAAAAATCGAATTTTTACTTGCTATATACATGATAAAAATCACGTTTTTATTCGCTACTTCATACAAGGAAAATTTATATTTTTACAACGCCACTTTCTATATAAAAAGATTATATTTTTACAATGCTCTTTATAGATAAAACTCTATTTTTACACTGCTACTATATAGATAAAAATTCGATTTTTACAACGCTATCTTCATAGTAAAAATCGAATCTTCCTTTTTTTCGAATCATATCTTTCGCCATATAAAAATCTATTCTTTTCGATTATAAAAATCAAATCTTTGCGATGTTAAAAATCAAACATTCTCATGTTATAAAAATTAAACCCTTTCAAGTTATAAAAATTTACCTTTTCTATTTATATTTCTAAATCAATGTATATTTTTATTTTCAACCTATGCTTTTTTTCTATATTTTTAAAACAAATCAATTCTGTTTTTACTTACTAAAAATCTGGTTTTATTACTAAAAGAAAAATCAGTTTTTATTACTAAAAGAAAAGAGAGAAAAGAAGAAAGAAAAAGAAAGGAAAAAGAATAAAACAAGTCATAAAAACTTACAGCGTTTGAGGAAGGGAAAGGGGGGAAATGGCTGCGTCGGATTGGTAGAGGGGCTGCTCGCTGAGGTAGCGCCGGAACCGGGTGGTGGCGAGGTGGTTCACTGGCCTGCGGTTAGGGCTTTAGGTGCTAGGGCGTCGGATTTTTAAGGGAAGAAGGGGGAGGAGGCGATGGGGTGGAGGAGGAGGGCCAAGCGGAGCGGAAGGAATGGAGGCGGCGGGGCTTGGAGGAGCGACGGCGTCCGGTCGATTTGGGGGAGGCGCGTTTTTTTTCTTTTTTATTTATTCGATCTTAAAGTGGTTTGAACCGGGGGGGGGGGGGGCTGTTTGACTAAGCAAGGAGGGAGAGAGAAAGGTGGTTTTATATATAATTATTTATTAATTTATTCCAAATAAAAGTCCCTTTTTTTATTTGAACCCCAAATCGAACCCAACGACTGTCGCCCATAGCTAATTACCCCCATTCCGAACACAATGGGATATGCATCATAAGCCAATTCGACCGTTACGATCAGTTTCTGTCAAAATCAACATATAAATCTGTATATTGAATTTGAACGCACATTTCAATTTACTGGGGTCACATATTGATTCGAAAAATTACGAAAATTGGAATCTACCAATAACTTGACATCCCGGATCCAACAAAAGTGGTTTTGTCGAAATCCGAGGTCCTTTGCAAAATGTCTATTTTTAAGGGCTAGAATTCCATAGCGACTATTCTGAATTTTCATTTGGACATAACTTTTGATTCCCGCTATGAAATTTTGATTTTTCGGATTCGTTGGAAAGATATTCACAAATAGATTCTATTATTTTTGGTTTCGCTAAATTCCGGTTTATTTTGAATCCTGTACATTCATTTGAAGTTTGAGCGAATTTTCAAACTACCGCGCCATTTTCAATTCTTTTTATAATTAAAATAAATATTTATATTCTAACGACGTTCTATATAAATATATACGTTCGAATTATATTCAAAATAAATTTCTCGTCGTTATTATTTAAAATAATTCATTTTAAATAATCAAAATTCGCTAAAATTGCCAAAATAAAAATTTTAAATTGGCTCAGATTTCCGGGTTATTACAAGTCCCCTTCGAACCCTACGCGAGCTCCAGAACTAAGCCAAAAGATACTCGACTCAGATCTCGACTTCGACGAATATTAGAGCAATCGATTTGATCTCGAGATGATCAGATACCAGTTCCTCTGATTTCGATTTTATTTAGAAATGGTTTGGTTTTTTTTTATATCCGGTGGTCTGGTTTTTGCTTTTGACGGGGAAAGAGGAATTGAAGGAAAATGGTTTTGATTGGCTTTCAATTTCGATTAAATTTTGGTTTCTGAAATGTTTGAGGACGGATGCTCTTTTCAGTTTGAAAGAAATGATAGTAGCTTCGTTTCTCTGAGATGAGAAGATAGGAAAGGGAAAACACGGTTTTATAGTGGTGAAGAGGAGATAGAAGTACTTCTCCATTACATCGCTGTTGGATTGATTTCGAAGATGGAAAACAAATTTGGCAATCGAAGCAGTAGGTCTGCGTAAATAAAATATTAAGGTCGGCTTTGTTAATACAGATATGAATTCTTTTATTTGGATTTAAAGTTGAACTATACGACTTTATCCATTAAATTTTGATAATAACATAAATTTGTAGTTCTGATCTCCTATTTGAGCATAAGGATCGGGCGTTATAAAGTTATAACAATATTCTGAATCCAAAGGAACCGATTTTGAAATTTAATTCAGTCGTATATACCGAATAACACTATTAAATTAACGAATTAAATTAAATTGATTAAAATATAAATCGATCTCTAACAATTAAATTCATCGATAATAAATTATTATTATCATCATTCTAATTCAGTACATAATTTATAATAATCGACTGAGTTGTTTCGATTCAGTTCTAGATTCTGAATTACATTATTTTCGTTTCGTATTACAATACCCGCTATATTCAATATTAATTCCTATATTGATTATTAAATCGATAAATTCCATATTAAAATTCATTTATTAATTTAATTTAACATTTCAAATAAATTTAAATCTTCAAAATAAATTGACTAAAAATCTGGGACGTTACATTCCTTCCCTTTTAAAAGAATTTCGTCCCCGAAATTACTAAGGAAGAAGAAATGCTACACACCTGTTAACTTTTCAAAAGTCCATTTTATTATAACTTAGTATTTCATGTTATTTAACTCAAGTCCCATTCAGCTTTAGCTTCTCATGGAAATATTTAATTTCCTATTCATTCAAGTTGATTTCAGTCAATTTATTTCTTTTAATCCATTTAACTTGCTTAAGTTAAAATTTGATTCCAGAATTCAAATGCCCGGTCTTTATTTTCAAATCCCTTTTAATCATATATATATATAACCACCTCAAATTCAAAACATTTGAATTTTCCAAAGCAATAGGTTTTCTAAAATAAATTTCCATTGGAAATCTTACTAAGGTAGCAATCACCACTTAGAAACTCGAAAATGAACACTGATGATGTCGCGACCATTATCAGAATTATTTCCCAGCCACTGAAGTGAGTTCAGTGCTTTATCACTTTCAAAATCCACTCAAATATGATTTTGATTCAAAACCCTTGCAAAACGAAGCTATATTATTTTAATATACTTTAGAAAATATTTTCAAACTTCCTAGGATTTAAATTCCAAATTCTAGTTTGAATTATTTTTTTTATTCATCTCATTTGTATATTTCATTCATATACAAATTATATTTGGTTATAGATAACCATTTAAATTTTTATAATCTCATTTGATTATAATATTATCAACCAACAAATCCAATAATTTTCAAGAATTATTATTTCTAAATAAAAATAGAATTTTGAGTAAAATTATTTCATTTACCCACTTTAAAACAATATCGTGTTCAATCTTCTGTTCAAGTGTTTAGAAATTCCTATCGACTTTGTGGCGTCCCATTATTCGATCAGAATTCATAAATCACTCAACTGATTAGCCAACACAATATAAAACAACTTTTATATCAATTAACAAATACGCTCTCTCATATATATATACACTCAACTCATTCTAGGGTGCTACTGACCCTATCTCTAATGAGCACAATTCCACAAAGCCTAGTTATTCGCTCAACCTAAGCTCTGATACCAACTGTAAAGCCCCGTAAATCCGTACTATCTGAGTTGACTAATAACACCACATGTCCAACCCAAATTGCACAGAAATACGAATCATTTTTAGAAAGAAGTTAGAAGATGAGAAATAGAAAGAAAGAAATATTAGAATAGAAGAAAACAAAGAAGACAAATCTCACAGCGGAACGAATAAAATATATTATATAACATAACTTTTGAGATACAAATCAGTAATTGTATATTCATACCATTATTAGAGAACAATAGTTATTCCTGGAACAGTTATAAACACCTGTTTCCAGATACAACATAGTACACAGCGGAAATATGATAATCTATAGCTAACCGGTGAAGCCTCCTGCTTCCAACTCCTCCAAACGAATCTGTAAAATCCCGACTACTTGACTACTCGTACAAATTTGGGCACCCAAGAGTTTAGGGAAAATAAACAAAATAAACTCTGGGTCAGTCATGGGACTGGTGTGAGTAAACTCCAACCAATTGCTTAACTTTCAAAGCCCTTTCGAAAGAAAAAATAATAGTAAGACCAGCCCACACATAAACATGGACGGTTTTTACCTTACTATAACCCAAAACACTTTGATACAAAATCCAGTGATATTATAATAGTGTCTACATCAAATAAGTAGAATCTAGTGGAACGCTTGCATCTCACGCTCCACATACATAGTATAAAATCAAAAACCGCATGGCGCTTATTGGAGATTGGATTTCCAACATGACAAGGTATGGAACCAACTTCCGATGATGTATCTCTAGAGGCGAATACACCTGGGTTCAACAAGAACATCTTGCAACCCGACCCACACATGACTGACCACTCATTTCGCTTAAGTGTATCGAATGTATATCACCAACGGTTGGGATCAGCAACTGTTTCCCGAATGGGACAACATCGAATAGAATAAGGAATTAAATGAATCTCTAGATAGGTGATTATACATCCTAATGGGAGCGACCCACATAGCCATGCTGCCTGCCCGATTTTTGTCATTTCCCGGTTGTTGAGGGCTGAGGCTACGATTACGTTCTATCCATTGACAGCACAATCATTTTGAATGCCACATTGTCCGATCCGTTGATCACTAATTGATTTGCACAAATATTCTGGATGTTATGCTAAGGGAATAAATCCGTTGCAACCCTATATATTTATACATACCAACCCATTAGATCATTGGAAATACTTTGTCAGATATTCGTCCATTTACGTTCGTTCTGGGATTGAACGATACCGAAGGCACAATTTCTATTAATAGAAAAAGCCCTTGCAATTCACTCCGTCTTCGGTTATTTTCATATAATCTGATTCGCAACGCTACTGCCAATATAGAGTGGTTCACGGATAATAATCCAACCGGTCTCTCCATATTGACAACGATGGTCAAAAACTTCGATAGTCTATTAACCATCGAAGAAAAACAAGTGTTCATCCAACATATCAAACAAATCACTGGGCTCTTTAATTAATATTTCATTAATTACATCTCTCCTCCATTTCCCTATCAATATTTGTTAACCAAATATTATCAATAATATGTTGGCCTCTTATGCCATTTGGAAAACGTTTCCAAATATCAACTTCTTTTATTTTCTATATATTAGAAAATATCTCTATTTGCATTTGAAAACAATTTCAATCACTTATCTCTATCCCGACTATTTTAATTATACTTAGGAAATATTTACTTTTACATTTCCAAAATTTCATCACTTGAGTTAAAACGAATGTTGTATGCAACATCGTTACAAACAAACCAAAATATTTTATTCAACCAAATTATTATTCAAACACTTCTCTTCGAGACTGGATCTTGCTATTTATCGATTAAAAATGAAATCAATCAAGTTGGGGTAAAATTACCTCTCAGACCTTGACTAAAACCATCATTAACTTCAAAACGGCAAAACCACTAACCTCGAATAAGCACACTATAAAACCCCAATTATTCATTTTAACGTATATATGTTTCTCTTTCTATCTCCAACTTATCGATTTCCTTTATGGTTATAATATTCTATTTTAAATTTGTTTCCTTATCGAATTCAATATATATTGATTATCAAAATTTCTTAAAAATATTCTAACTCCTTAAATTCCCGGAAAAATTCGCCATAACCTCCCTTGTACTGGGAGCTTCGGGATATTTCAAATAGCCTCCCATGGCCCTCACCAATCCAAAAGAAAAAGAAAAAGCCAAGCGGCTTACCGATACAGCGCATAAAACCTCATATATGAATTTAAACATGTACCTTTTGTTGGGCACATAAATTAAAATCTTCATATACTTCATCCCATACCTGTCTAACACATGCCCACCTGTTTTCATTTCAATTCAACTCAATCCATTCGTTGAATTTAGTTTCGCCCATTTATTCTGTAATTAGCTATTTTGCCTATTTTACTTCTTTGTTTGAACATACATGTTCGAACTAAATATTTAACTTACCCATAACCAAATTGAATTTCAATTCTAATTCTAGTTTTCCTTTCCGATTTCAAATATAAATTTTCAAATCGAATTCACTTATTCAAGGCCCAATAACAATTTAAAATCTCATTAACTAATCACTATACAAATTAGTTAATTCTATTCAATAATCAAAAATCTGATTTCTGTTTCAAAAATCAATTCATTACTCTACTTGAGTTCACATATAATTTACAACTCAAATATGAAATTTTATAAATAGAAATTCGGATTTTATTCGCTTAAAATCCCTTTTATAAAATTAAATAAATCGTTATGGTTTTTAAATGGTTATGGCGCTGTTTTTCTGAAAATTTCATTTTGATATAACTCAAAATCTATACGACGAAATCCATATTTTCTCTTCCATTAGAAAACTATTATCAAATCGGTCCTGATGTTTCTTATTTCAAAGAATTTCAACTTCAATTGAGTTCTGTATACTCAATGAAGTTCGAATCGCCAATTTACGAACAGCATTGCTGCGGCGAGTTCGTATTTAATTATATTTATAAATATAACTTTTAAACCTTGTTTAAAATAAATTTTACCCCATTCTGATATATTTTAAATTCCATTTGAGTTCTATATTCAAATTCCATATTCAAATCCCATTTGAATTTCTATATTCAAATCTATTTCTAACTTCATTTGAATTCAAATTTGAATTTCCTATATTCAAATCTATTTCAATTCTATTTGAATCCTATATTTAAATTCCATTTTTACTCTATTCAAATCTATATTCAAAGTCTATTTCAAATTCCATATTGTAACACCCCGTAATTCTGTTAATATTAATATTTACAAATTAAAGGATAACTAATCTCAGACGTGAGAATTGTGGGAAACGGGTTGCGCCATTGTGTTCATCTCGGAATTCTAGTGGAGATAGAGTCCGAGTTTGCGGGAAACGAGTATCGGATGAAAAAGTTATGGACGAACGAAGTTTGGTGGCAAAGAAAAAAATAAAAAAAATAAAAAATAAAAATAAATGCACTGGCGCACTTTGGAAGTGCGCCAGTACATATTTACACTGGCGCACCTGCCAAGTGCGCCCAGGCCGAGGCTGGAGCCTGCACAGCTTTCTGGTTCAGGCTGACCCGTGTTGTTGAGTCCATTCTGACTCCTTGCTGAGTCATTAGGGCTGACTCATCACCCTATCATAATTAAATGGTTTTGATTAACCCTAAGAACATCCGACGGCTTGAATTAATTTATAACTCTATAAAAAGACCCCTATACACAAACCCTAAATCAGAAAATAAACAAAGACCATGGTCGTCATGCTGATATTTTGAGACCTAGAGCAGCCGCCATCAAATTAAAGATAGAGAACATAAACCAAATCAGAACTACCCAACCCTAACAGCGATTCTTCATCAAAAGAGCGCTAATTCGACTCCCTTTCTTCTTTAATTGCGAGTATGATAGTCTTAACAAGATTATTATCATTTTAATTAGGTTAAGCCATGAATGGATTGTGAGTAGATGATGTGAATTGTCATATGCTATCATGTATGTTATTAATCCTATGTTATGTGGTGATGATATACTATATGTTGTAAATCATGTTATGTATGTTGAAAGTTTCTATGCTAAGTTGTGATGAATCATACATGTTAGAAAGCCATCTATGCTAGTTAGTTCATATTAATTAAATCATCATGTTTGGGCTATGTTGATCTATATGACAAGTTACATATGCAAGTTAAATTGATTAGAAAAGTTATGAACATATGCCATGACATTTATTACGACATCTAGAATTATGCTATGACATATGTGATATCCTATGCTAGTTCACACCATCATTATGTTGCCTAAAAACCCCATATGCAAGTTTATGTATAGATTTGGGCTATGATCATATCATGTAAATTGTGACATTTAACAAGTTGACACCTTTTGATCCTTAACATGCGTAGTTTATGCAAGTTTCACCCCTATTATGATTAGATTTATTTTTATTGTCTATATGTTGTGGTAATTTGTCCTTGTGCTATGCGTTAGACTATTCAAGTCTAGCCTATATTATGCGTTGAATAAGCGAACGTACAAACGTGGGGTAGGGGTAATATTAAGGATTTAATAAGATGTTGGGGTGCAATTGATATGATTTTGCATACCATAAGTGGATGACCATAATTGAGTCAATTATGGGCATCAATAAAAGTGGACTTAATTAATAATTTGGATAGGGAATTATTAAAACTGGGGTAAAAGATTGAAAGTTGTCAATCAATGCTTAGGACACGAGGTTGGACTCGTTTGTGACGTAAACCTGCCCGGAACCGCCCGGCAAATCCAGTGGTCACAAATGTCAGCCCAATGTGAGAGGTCCTAGGCCTAAACTAAAGCATAACAGTTGTGAAGACACGAGGTTAGACTCTTTTATGGTGTAAGACTGCCCGGACCCGCCCGGCAAATCGAGCTGCCATAAATGCCAGTCTAATGTGAGAGGTCTTTATGAGGTTATGGCCTGAATGAATTAAGAAATACTTAACCAGATAAACATGAAAAGTGGGACATGGGGGTTAGTAGGTGCCTTGGGTGGCATGGGGAATATAGTGGGTGCCCTTAGTGGCATGTGAAATACGATTAGTAAGACTTAACCAAACACACATGTAAATGAAACATGACTAAGAGGGTTAAGTGGGATATACTAGTGGTGACAAGCTTAGGTGGGTAGCTTGTGGGGGCCCGTTTCGACCAGTATCCCAAACGTATCTTTGTGGGCTCGACCCAAGTCGAGGACGGGACACGCATACTGAGTTTGACTATAAGAGGCCAAAACGGGGAGCAGTGGCAACGCAAGTCCAACGGGTTTCATATGCGTGTGTGGACCCGGGCTGGTAGGTAAGACGTTGTTGCATTGTGTAGGTATAAGCCATGCATTCTCAGTTGTATCGGGTTACCACTTAAGGGTAGTGATACACTCCACTGTGGGGCCAGCACGGGTATCTACGAGTAGGGAGCCGATCGAAAGTGGGTAGTGGGGTACACCTAGTGGAGATAGGGGCAGACGGCACCTATGTAGTCAGCTAGGAGTACACGAAGTTACTTATAAAATTTTTAAGAGGGTAGTGGGGTACACCTAGTGGAGATAGGGGCAGACGGCACCTATGTAGTCAGCTAGGGGTACATAAGGCTATTTATATTGTTTTTGTGTGAAGTAAGTGGGATCAACCTTTAGGGTGACTGGTGCGGTGCAATGTAGTAATGTGTGGTGTAGTGTAGTAATGTGCGGTGCAGTGTAGTAATGTGCGGTGCAGTGTAGTAATTATTCGTCAGTAATTAGGTATGCCTTTAACGTTATCCTTCACGTTATCTTTATCTGTTCATTCCATACCTAAAAGTTCATAGACATTTACTTGTCTTCCTGCTTATGCCTTAGTCTAGTTATTTCGATAATAGTATTGTTAGAATTATCATACTCGCCAGACTTTATGTCTGACCCCCTCCATTTCTATCCTTTTCCCCCTCCAGGTCCTCAGGTTGGGCCCAGCTCTAGTGGAGTTTGATTGGATTGCTTTACCTCTCTTGGAAAGCTTGGACCGTTGAAGTAAAGTCCAGCTTGTTATCTTCTTTAATGGCTATTTTTGTAATGGGATTATGTATTTTGTTTTATGAAGATGGATAATGTACTTGACTCTAATTAATGGTTTTGTGATGTAATAAACATGTTTCCGCTGCAATAAAATGAAGTTTTAGTTTTCAAGTACTACTTATTATCTGTCTTGTTGTAATTTTTCTATTCTATATTCACTTATAACCTCCATGGAAGTTAATGCATTTCCTTTGTGAGTGTCATTAATGGACGTGGGGTGTTACACGTTGTATCAGAGCTTAAGGTTACCAGAACAGATAAAAATACTTTAGAAAAATAGTTATTTTTGGAAGAAGTGTTTTCAAAAACATGTTTTGATGAGAAATTTAAAGAGAAAGGTTTTTATGAAAAACATAATCCCCAAATAGCCATATATCTTTATCTTTCGAATTCTCCATTTTGAATCTTTCCTTTTTCGTTTCAGCCTGGCTGAAAATCTTAACCTACCCGACGGTGTAACGATACCAGGATGGTATAGGAGGTTGTTAGAGGCTAGGGCCGCCGCAGGTCCGGCCAATGTTCCTCCACCACCTGTTGCACCCACTCCTCCTCCTCCTCCTCGCGTAGATACTTTTGCAAAGACGTGCAAGGAATTCAAAGCTATGGGTGGAAAACCCTTTCAAGGGTCAGAAACGTTTGTGGAAGCTAGAGATTGGCTTAAGGAGGTGGAAGAATTACTAGAAATCTTTGAAGTGGAAGAAGGGAGGAGAGTTAGATTAGCAGCTTGGCTAATGAAGGGAGAGGCCTCGTTTTGGTGGGAGGTCACTAATTTGGAGTGTCCTATTGACTCTTGGGCGGATTTTAGACGTAGGTTCGAGGCGAAGTTTCTCTCTAGGGCGGAAGAAAATCTATATATGGAAAGGTTCTTGACATTGAAGCAAGGAAGCTCATCAGTGAAAGAATATATCAACAAATTTAATCAGTTAGCAAGGTTTGGTTTGGTTTTAGTAAACACGCCGGAGAAGAAGGCTCTGAGGTTCGTTAATGGACTGAATGAACCGTTGCAAGGGTTGGCTATGACCCACATCCCTATGGGGGCCACCTTTGAGAAGCTAGTAGATATGGCACTCATGCACGAGGAGAAAGGCACTAATGCTGATAAGGCACCCGAGAAGAAAGGGGATCAAAATAAGGGTGGCAAAGGCAATAATGCTAAGAGGAAGAAGAAATGCCTTAACTGTGGGACACCAGGCCATCTCAGCAAGGATTGCTGAAAGAAAAAGAAGACTGGCTGTTTTCACTGCGGTGAAGCAGGACATCTAGTGAAGGACTGCCCAAAGAAGGGGCAGAGGATAGGGACCACCTAGGGAGGATAGGTGCAGGCTCTTCTGGAACTAGGGCAGGCAAGGGGACAAGTTCAGTCTCTCGCGGTCCCACCGCTGCAAGAACGAGGTAGAACCATTTCTGTTGAAAGCTTAGTTTTTCTGTTTGATCATCCTGTCCGTACCTTATTCGATTCGGGCACATCACATTTGTTTATCTCTACATCATTAGTTGAAACACTGCACCTAGATACTAGTATTGTTACTAATCCCTTAGTAGTCTCAAATCCTATTGGTGGTTCGGCTCATCTTTCTATGATTTGTCGGGATTTGAGAGTGTTTATCTTGGGCGTTGAGTTTGAATGCAACGCCTTTGTCCTTGGTTTCACGGGCTGTAGTTTGATTCTAGGGGTGGATTGGCTAGCCAAGCGGGGTGCCATCCTAGGCTGTGAAAGGAGGGTAGTTAGACTATTGATTCATTGTAGAAAAACCCTCATATTTCTTGCGACCCTAGGGGTTCAGTGATGCTTAGCTACCTAGAATCTTCTGACGCATCTAACGATGATTAGGAACCTGTTTGTGTGGTCCGTGAGTATGGAGACGTCGTTGATAAAGCGTGGGGTTTACCCATAGGCGCGGAATAAGTTTTCGTATGTGCTTAATAGATTAAGCAAAGCCCGTTATGTAATCAACAGTAGTTTTGGAGCAAGACTGGCAAGGACGGCCAGAGTCGGTCAAGTGCTCAATTGATTGACCATCTTACTAGTATCATCTCACGTAGGTCGTCTGAATTCGAAGGAGGTATCCCTTGGGTGTTTGTCTAATATTGGTTTAGGCCTTTGGGGCTTGCACTTGGGGGATGTCGAATTCGACTAGGATGGTCTGCGTGAGAGATGGATAGTTGTGACGATTTTACATGGGATAATATCCTGGTTTTTTCTCTAGAAGCAGAGAAGAGCATTCCCTATGTCTTAGGGAAAGCTTAGGGACCCTACAAGTGCACTAGCTTAAAGCTAAGTTCTCCAAGATACCATTTTTAGAGGAAGGAAGTGAGGAATTTAGGGCATGTGGTCTCTAGGGAAGGGAGATATGTTAAGGTGGATGGAGTTCTTAGCATCCTACGACTTCAAGATAGCATATACCCCTGGCAAGGGTAACGTGGTGGCGGACGCCTTAAGTAGAAAAAGGTTATCCTTAAGTCCTTTGTTTGTTGAGCGGCGAAGCTTAGAATTCATTTCGATGTTTGACTTTAGACTTTCCGTTGACTTCGTACCCGGTTTGCTAGCATCCTTGGAGGTCAGACCTACGCTTTTGGGACGGATTGGCGAGGCACAGCGAGACGACCCGCAGTTGGTTGAGTTAGCAGAAAAGCTCAAAGGAGGGGAGTCATCAAGCCATCTCCGTAGGTATACCCTAGATGATAAGGGTTGGTTACGTAGGGACGGTAGACTTTGTGTACCGAAAGACGATGACCTAAGGAAGACTATTCTTGACGAAGCACATCGTTCGAAGATGACCATTCATCCCGGCGGGGACAAGATGTACAAAGACATGAAGCGAGTTTTCTTTTGGGTCGGTATGAAGAGGGACGTAGCCGAGTATGTCGCTAGATGCTTGGTGTGCCAACAAGTAAAAGCGGAGCAAAAGAAACCCGGTGGGTTACTTCACCCATTGGAGGTTCCACTATGGAAGTGGGAAAGCGTCTTGATGGACTTTATTGACGGATTACCGAGATCGAGAAAGGGTAATACGGGGATTCGGGTTATAGTAGATAGACTTACTAAGAGCACCCATTTCATTCCCGTGAAGAGTAAGAGGACTGCTCCATGGTTAGCTTCTGTATACGTCCGAGAAATAGTTCGTTTGCACGGTGTTCCTTCTAGCGTAGTGAGCGACCGCGATCCTATTTTCACTAGCGAATTTTGGAGAAATTTGCAAGAGGCGGTAGGGACTCAGTTATGTTTGAGCACCGCATATCATCCTCAGACGGACGGCCATACCGAGAGGGTGAATCGCATTCTAGAGGATCTTTTGAGGCTGTGTATCCTAGACTTTGGGGGTACATGGGAAGAGCACCTTCCATTAGTGGAGTTCGCATATAATAACATCTTTCAGTCTAGCATTGGTATGGCACCATTCGAAGCTCTTTATGGACGGCCGTGTTGTTCGCCTACATGTTGGTGGGAATCTACCGATAAGATCTTACTTGGGCCCGATATGATTAGAGAGACTTCGGAGAAGATCGACTTGATTCGGAGGAGGATGAAAGCAGCACAAGATAGGCAGAAATCATATGTGGATAAGAGAAGGACGGATCTTGAATTTGAAGTTGGGGACATGGTCTTTGTCAAAGTGTCTCCATTACGAAACGTAGTTCGCTTTGGGTTCGTTGGGAAATTAGCACCAAGGTTCGTAGGACCGTTTCCTATTAAGGAGAAGATTGGGTAAATGGCGTATAGAGTGGAGTTGCCCGAGAGACTTAATGGTGTACACGACGTATTCCATGTATCACATTTGAGGAAGTGCTTGCACGAGAACGCGGAAGTGGTAGAGCCGAACTTGCTTAGAGAGGTGGAGATAGAGCGTGATGCGACGATTCGACGAGCTCCTACACACATTCTTGGGTTAGAGATTAAGAAGCTGAGAAATCGAGAGGTCAGACTGGTCAAAGTACAATGGGGAGATGATGAGAGCAACGCTACTTGGGAGACAGAAGAGAAGATGCGTTCACGATACCCTTTTCTTTTTGAGGGTATGTCTTTTAATTTCTCCTATATCGCTTATCTTGTACTTATCTTACCTTTAGAGTATCCTCTTGTTAGTATTCTTGACCATTAGATAGGATAATCCTATGGATGAAACATGTGTTTGAGACATGTTATGTATGATGAATGCAAAGTGGATGCAAGTGTTTGCTAGTGGTTTCTCGTGGACGCATATACACACACTATTAGGCACTAGATCGGCTCAGTCACTTCATACTGCATATTGCATATAAATGCCTGTATTTAGTAAAATGGATGTATAATGATTGTGCTATCATGTGGATACCGCATTTTGGTGAATGGTTGTGCACGCATGTAGAAATAATACGTAGCATTAGGGAACTTTTGCATACATAATGGACGCATGGCACTATCATGGTTTGCATTAAGGAGGTCAATTGAATCAGTGGACCGCCTGATTTTGCATTAGATAGGGACATATACACACACTGTGCATTTAAACATGAAAGCATTAGAAGTCTATAAGGACAATGGATGCCTGTGTTTGATGGTTGAGTAGATGGTTGTTTGGATGTTAGGATATACATTCTTCTTAACTTGAAGATTTCGGGGACGAAATCCTTTAAGGAGGGGAGAATGTAACACCCCGTAATTCTATTAATATTAATATTTACAAATTAAAGGATAACTAATCTCAGACGTGAGAATTGTAGGAAACGGGTTGCGCCATTGTGTTCGTCTCGGAATTCTAGTGGAGATAGAGTCCGAGTTTGCGGGAAACGAGTACCGGATGAAAAAGTTATGGACGAACGAAGTTTGGTGGCAAAGAAAAAAATGCACTGTCGCACTTGGGAAGTGCGCCAGTACATATTTACACTGGCGCACCTGCCAAGTGCGCCCAGGCTGAGGCTGGAGCCTGCACAGCTTTCTGGTTCAGGCTGACCCGTGTTGTTGAGTTCATTCTGACTCCTTGCTGAGTCATTAGGGTTGACTCATCACCCTATCATAATTAAATGGTTTTGATTAACTCTAAGAACATCCGACGACTTGAATTAATTTATAACTCTATAAAAAGACCCCTATACACAAACCCTAAATCAGAAAATAAACAAAGACCATGGCCGTCATGCTGATATTTTGAGACCTAGAGCAGCCGCCATCAAATTAAAGATAAGAACAGCAACCAAATCAGAACTACCCAACCCTAACAACGATTCTTCATCAAAAGAGCGCTAGTTCGACTCCCTTTCTTCTTTAATTGCGAGTATGATAGTCTTAACAAGATTATTATCATTTTAATTAGGTTAAGCCATGAATGGATTGTGAGTAGATGATGTGAAATGTCATATGCTATCATGTATGTTATTAATCCTATGCTATGTGGTGATGATATACTATATGTTGTAAATCATGCTATGTATGTTGAAAGTTTCTATGCTAAGTTGTGATGAATCATACATGTTAGAAAGCCATCTATGCTAGTTAGTTCATATTAATTAAATCATCATGTTTGGGCTATGTTGATCTATATGACAAGTTACATATGCAAGTTAAATTGATTAGAAAAGTTATGAACATATGCCATGACATTTATTACGACATCTAGAATTATGCTATGACATATGTGATATCCTATGCTAGTTCACACCATCATTATGTTGCCTAAAAACCCCATATGCAAGTTTATGTATAGATTTGGGCTATGATCATATCATGTAAATTGTGACATTTAACAAGTTGACACCTTTTGATCCTTAACATGCGTAGTTTATGCAAGTTTCACCCCTATTATGATTAGATTTATTTTTATTGTCTATATGTTGTGGTAATTTGTCCTTGTGCTATGCGTTAGACTATTCAAGTCTAGCCTATATTATGCGTTGAATAAGCGAACATACAAACGTGGGGTAGGGGTAATATTAAGGATTTAATAAGATGTTGGGGTGCAATTGATATGATTTTGCATACCATAAGTGGATGACCATAATTGAGTCAATTATGGGCATCAATAAAAGTGGACTTAATTAATAATTTGGATAGGGAATTATTAAAACTGGGGTAAAAGATTGAAAGTTGTCAATCAATGCTTAGGACACGAGGTTGGACTCGTTTGTGACGTAAACCTGCCCGGAACCGCCCGGCAAATCCAGTGGTCACAAATGTCAGCCCAATGTGAGAGGTCCTAGGCCTAAACTAAAGCATAACAGTTGTGAAGACACGAGGTTAGACTCTTTTATGGTGTAAGACTGCCCGGACCCGCCCGGCAAATCGAGCTGCCATAAATGCCAGTCTAATGTGAGAGGTCTTTATGAGGTTATGGCCTGAATGAATTAAGAAATACTTAACCAGATAAACATGTAAAGTGGGACATGGGGGTTAGTAGGTGCCTTGGGTGGCATGGGGAATATAGTGGGTGCCCTTAGTGGCATGTGAAATACGATTAGTAAGACTTAACCAAACACACATGTAAATGAAACATGACTAAGAGGGTTAAGTGGGATATACTAGTGGTGACAAGCTTAGGTGGGTAGCTTGTGGGGGACCGTTTCAACTAGTATCCCAAACGAATCTTTGTGGACTCGACCCAAGTCGAGGACGGGACACGCATACTGAGTTTGACTATAAGAGGCCAAAACGGGGAGCGGTGGGAATGCAAGTCCAACGGGTTTCATATGCGTGTGTGGACCCGGGCTGGTAGGTAAGACGTTGTTGCATCGTGTAGGTATAAGCCGTGCATCCTCAGTTGTATCGGGTTTCCACTTTATGGGAGTGATACACCCCACTGTGGGGCCAGCACGGGTATCTACGAGTAGGGAGCCGATCGAAAGTGGGTAGTGGGGTACACCTAGTGGAGATAGGGGCAGACGACACCTATGTAGTCAGCTAGGAGTACACGAAGTTACTTATAAATTTTTTAAGAGTGTAGTGGGGTACACCTAGTGGAGATAGGGGCAGACGGCACCTATGTAGTCAGCTAGGGGTATGTAAGGCTATTTATATTGTTTCTGTGTGAAGCAAGTGGGATCAACCTTTAGGGTGACTGGTGCGGTGCAGTGTAGTAATGTGCGGTGCAGTGTAGTAATGTGCGGTGCAGTGTAGTAATGTGTGGTGCAGTGTAGTAATTATTCGTCGGTAATTAGGTATGCCTTTAACGTTATCCTTCACGTTATCTTTATCTGTTCATTCCATACCTAATAGTTCATAGACATTTACTTGTCTTCCAGCTTATGCCTTAGTCTAGTTATTTCGATAATAGTATTGTTAGAATTATCATACTCGCCAGACTTTATGTCTGACCCTCTCCATTTCTATCCTTTTCCCCCTCTAGGTCCTCAGGTTGGGCCCAGCTCTAGTGGAGTTTGATTGGATTGCTTTATCTCTCTTGGAAAGCTTGGACCGTTGAAGTAAAGTCCAGCTTGTTATCTTCTTTAATGGCTATTTGTGTAATGGGATTATGTATTTTGTTTTATGAAGATGGATAATGTACTTGACTCTAATTAATGGTTTTGTGATGTAATAAACATGTTTCCGCTGCAATAAAATGAAGTTTTAGTTTTCAAGTACTACTTATTATCTGTCTTGTTGTAATTTTTCTGTTCTATATTCACTTATAACCTCCATGGAAGTTAATGCATTCCCTTTGTGAGTGACATTAATGGACGTGGGGTGTTACATATATTCAATTTCTATTTGAATTTCCTTTATTCAAATTCTACTTGAATCTCTATATTCAAATTCCATTTGAATTACTATATTCAAATTCTATATTTAAATTCATAATTGAATTTTCTATATCCAGCTCCATTCAATTTCTATAAAACAAATTCCATTTAAATTCCTACATTCGAATTCAAAATTTGAATTTCCTTTGTTTAAATTCCATTTGAATTCTATTTGAATTCTATATTCAAATTACATTTGAATTTCCATATTTAATTCCATTTCACTTCTATTTTCAAATTCTATATTTAAATTTCATTTGAACTTTCTTTATTCAAATCTATTTGAATTCCATTGAATTCAGATTCTATTTGAATTCCTTTGAATTCAAATTTTATTTCAATGCCTTTGAATTCAAATCTATTTCAATTCCTTTGAATTCAAATCTATTTCAATTATTTTGAATTCAAATCCCATATTTAAATTCCTTTGAATTCAAATATTCAATTTATCTCTTGATAATTTATTCATTATATTTATCAACACTATTTTATAAATTTCCCAGTTTTATTTAAACAAGCCTATTTTTAAAACCAAAATCTTACTTTTGAAAATTCTCTTTGCATTTTCTATATTCAAATTCCATTGAATTTCTCGTATTCAAAATTCTATTTGAATTTCTCATATTCAAATTCTATTTGAATCCCTCATTTGAAATTTCAAATTCTATTTGAAATAAAATAAAATTTCAAATTCTATTTCCTTTTGAATCTACGAAATTCCTTTTCATGATATTTTTAAATATCAATATTTAGGCCTAGTGATATTTAAACAACAAACAACCATTTATTTATTTTTCTAACTCATCATATATGACAGTATATATGCAAACAAATAATCAAACAGATAATATATATTTTTGAGGAATCCAGTTGGATTCCTCCAACCTGTTTTCCTGCATCCACAGACGTTAGTCAACAACAATAATACCCATCCTGCTTCAAGGAAGGATATCGCGGTTTAAAGGGGATCCAGTTATATACGTGGGCGTAGGGTCATCCGCTAATGATACTGCGGGCATCCGCTAATGATACTGCGGGAACAATCCAATCACCAAACCAATATATATGTAATAGTTAACCCTAAATAACTAATATTTTTAAATCAACCAGAAAGCATTCAAACAAGCATCAAACAATTATTTTTAACGAATAAAAATAATTCTAAATAAAAGGTGAGTGAGATTTACTCACATTGATTCTCCATTTGCTGAATATCCATGTAAAACTCCATATTATCTTAGCTACGAGTTTACTCGAGGCTTTTATCTCGTACCTATGATTTATTCGATTCATATATTAACAATTCATACTATCATGAACTTAAATTTATTATAATCGAATGAATTATTCTAGGCATATTAAATAAATAAATAAAAACATTACCTTATCACTTCTACAAAATAACTCGATCAATTTCGAAGTATATCTTCGAACAGTACCAAAACCGTAATCAGCCCGAAACTGCGTTCTTCCATTTGGACAATTTATCGAACACCTTAATGGCAACTATCCTTTCTCCCTTTATCACCAAAGAGGTTACTGTCTACTTCAGTAATTAACCCAAATTTCCATTTCCATATCAGATTTTCTTTAATCAGTCAATGATTGAACTCCGGTTGGTTATCGCGAGGTCGATCCCTTCCACTATTGAATCACGTTGAGCCCCAGGACAACATCGCGACCTCCACCATCTTCGCACTGCTATAGGACCGAACCTACCCTTCTTCAAACCCGCATTGCCTCTTTTATTCCTGAAGCCATAACATCCCATCATCGCAACACCCGAAATCGCACACCCCCTTAGACTAACTTCGCGGTCTTCAAACAACACCTTGCGTCGAAGACCCAACCCTCACCAGTACTCAGCGAGCGCCAGTCCCTTTCGAACCCTACGCGAGCTCCTGAACTAAGCCAAAAGATACTCGACTCAGATCTCGACTTCGACGAATATTGGAGCACTACATTTGATCTCGAGATGATCAGATACCAGTTCCACTGCTTTCGATTTGATTTAGAAATGGTTTGGGGTTTTTTTTTATATCCGGTGGTCTGGTTTTTGCTTTTGACGGGGAAAGAGGAATTGAAGGAAAATTGTTTTGACTGGCTTTCAATTTCGATTAAATTTTGGTTTCTGAAATGTTTGAGGACGGATGCTCTTTTCAGTTTGAAAGAAATGATAGTAGCTTCGTTTTTCTGAGATGAGAAGATAGGAAAGGGAAAACACAGTTTTATAGTGGTGAAGAGGAGATAGAAGTACTTCTCCCTTACATCGTTGTTGGCTTGATTTCGAAGATGGAAAACAAATTTGGCAACTCGAAGCAGTAGGTTGCGTAAATAAAATATTTAGGTTTAATACAGATGTGAATTCTTTTATTTGGATTTAAAGTTGAACTATACGACTTTATCCATTAAATTTTGATAATAACATAAATTTGTAGTTCTGATCTCCTATTTGAGCATAAGGATCGGGCGTTATAAAGTTATAACAATATTCTGAATCCAAAGGAACCGATTTTGAAATTTAATTCAGTCGTATATACCGAATAACACTATTAAATTGATGAATTAAATTAAATTGATTAAAATATAAATCGATCTCAAACAATTAAATTCATCGATAATAAATTATTATTATCATCGTTCTAATTCAATACATAATTTTTATTAATCGACTGAGTTGTTTCGATTCAGTTCTAGATTCTGAATTACATTATTATCGTTTCGTATTACAATACCCGCTATATTCAGTATTAATTCCTATATTGATTATTAAATCAATAAATTCCATATTAAAATTCATTTATTACTTTAATTTAACATTTCAAATAAATTTAAATCTTCAAAATAAATTGACTAAAAATCTGGGATGTTACAAACGTAATCGTTATTTTAACGATTAATTCCAATAGAGGTAACTTATCTCGTTGGTTACGTTTATAATAATATAAACGTTTAAAATTGAATTGAATGCTTGAATTGTTGGTTGTGGACCATTACCAGTTGAATTAATTATTCATGTTTATTATAAATTGTCGTACTGAATACAGGGAAGAACGGGTTGGAGGAATCAAACCAGATTCCTCGAACTTATTTTTATGTTATATCACCTGTATTGTTTAACCAAATCTGATTTGGATGGTGGATTGATTATTGATTGTTGAACCCTTGATATTAACCAATGTGAAATATTGGTTGAGGACTGGGCAGTAGATGGCCTAAATTATACATCGTTTTTTTAAAGAATGATTTAGCCAAATATGTCGTGTGCGACGCACGTGCCTCATCTTAACTATGAAATGATTTACCAAAATCTATCGTGTGCGACGCACACGCCTTATTTTAATTAGTAAATGATTTACCAAAATATGCCGTGTGCGAAGCACGTGCCTCAACTTAACTATGAAATGATATTGATAAAGCTAATTATTATATTACTAGAATTGTTAAACAAGTGGGTAAGTATTTATGTAACAATTAATAACTCAAATTAATTATTTTAAGTAGAAATCGAAGTTAGTAATGAATATGAAATCGAATTTATGAACGGGTTTATATTTAAACCAAGTTGGATCAATTAAGTTTTAAAAGAGATTTTTAGCTAATGCGTAAGCTTAAAATAACTGTTTGAATTAAGAAAGGGAAATCGAGATGAAAAGGGTTTATATTAAACCAAAGTTGTATAAACGAGACTATAAAAAGAGATGGGAAGTTAAAGCGTTAATTTTAAATTAACGTTACTTAATGATGGTATTAAGTAGAATGGATGAGTTTTTGAAATAAGATTTCCTAAGGGAAATGATTAAAAAAGTTTAGAAAAGGATTATTGTAATTTAATTTGGTAAAAAGTCGAGTAATAGAATTTACAGAAAAGATCCGAGTAATTAAATAAATACTTTAAAGAAGTTAAAATTTAAAGGTTGGTGATGATTTATTAATCATTTACTAAATCAATAAACCTAGTAATAATAATATATTTAAAAGGGGAGATTTCAAAAGTAAGAAGGTTTTATGAAAACATATTTGAGTAAATAATGAAATGGTAATTGTTGGTATTAGAATGAATATGGGTTTTTGAATTACAATTCATACTTATCTTAAGATAAGAATGATGTTGATCAAAGTCTGAGAGGTAATTAGAATACCCCCAACTTGAACGACTTCAGGGTTATCGAAAGATGGTATTAGTTGTAATGGTAAAAGTGTTAGAGGAGGTTTATTTTTGAGAATATACAGTGCCACATTTTTGAAAGATTTTAGGATAATAGAGAGATTCCAAATTATAGGAAATAAAAGATTTTGAAGAAATGTATATTGATATTTCCATAGTAGCGGAAATAATGAGGGGCTTAAAAATATGGAATGATATTTCCATAATAAAGAGATGAAAAGGGATTTGTGAAAGTATAATGATATTTCAGAAGCAAGACGATGAGATGTAAAATGAGGATAAGTGATGATTATTTTGTTTCTAATAACGGAAACAAGGAAGATTGGGTCACGATTATTTTACGATGATAAGTGGAATCGATTTCCAATTATAAATGATAAGTGATAGAAAATGTTTTGATGTAGTAGCTAACTTGAATTTGAATATGGTTTTAGGACATTTTTCCAAATATATATATATACACACACACACACACATATATATATAAATGATTTGAGGATATTAATATATTAAACATGATTTGAGAACATTAATATAATAAACAGAAATATTATTTTTAGTGGCCAAGTGATACTGTGTACTCAACCCATGGTTCTATTTTATTTTTATGGTTGTTTATTTTGATAGTTAAATAACCGACTATCAAAATCATGCCCAATGCGTTGTTGGTACGGAAAGACTGGGATCAAATTTATATTCGAAAACCATTCCAACCAATAAATACGAATACGTCAAAGAGGCTGATCGTGATGGAGAAATTGTAGACCGTAGAACTTCATAAAACGGAAGAGTTACTTACAATCTCTAGCTGATCCCTAGAGATATACTGTGATTTTTTCGTGGTTGAAATCTATGGATTGCAAGGGCTACTCACTACTGATCTTTAGGGTGATTCCTAGGATGTGGTAGGAGGGTGCCTTCGGTTCATTCTGTTCCTGGATGACTGGTGTGGACGATGTGAGCGGTGGCCAGATGTTCCAAAAGTCGATTATAACCTCAAGCCTCATCAACCGGGAAATGACAAAAATCAGGCAGGCAACATGGCTATGTGGGTCGCTCCCATTAGGGTGTATAATCACCTATCTAGAGAAATTCTTTTTTCTTCTTTAATCTATTGATGCTGTCTTTTTTTAGGAAACGGTGGTTTGAGCCCAGCCGTTGGTGATATACATTCGATGCACTCAAGAGAAATGAGTGGTCGGTCATGTGTGGGCCGGGCTGCAAGACGTTCCTGTTGAATCCAGTGCATTCGCCTCTAGAGATACACTATCGCAGGTGGTTCCATACCTTGTCATAGTCGGAATCCAATCTCCAACAAGCGCCCACGGTTTTGTTTTGTATACTATATATGTGGAGCGTGAGATGCAAGCGTTCTGCTAGATTCTATTTATCTGTATGTAGACACGATTATAATATCAGACAAGTATTGATTTTAAAAATGTTTTGGGTTATCGTAAGGTAAAAACCGTCCGTGTTTATGTGTTGATTTGGTCTTACGATTATCCTTTTCTTTCGAAAAGTTTTTTTCGAACTTTAAAATCAAGTTGGACGATTCCCCTTAAAACTTTGCGAGTTTATCTCACTCTGGTTCACCAGACTGACCCGGTGTTTTGTAAATGCTCGGGTTAGACCGAGGTGCACAGGTTCAGGTTACTAGATGATTTGAAGTCCAAAGACGAGCTGAAGGAGTACAGACGTATGATGTTCAATCATTATTACTCCGCTGTGTTATATATATATATATATGAGGACAGACTATTATAACTGTCCAGGTGAATTGATGTTGTAAGTATTATTTCAAGCTCTCAATAAAAGTTATTTCTATATTATATTTTGTTCCACTGCGATGTGAGAATTTGTGATGTATTAGTTCTTTTTCTTATTCTTCTATTCTAATATTCTTTCTTTCTTATCTCACCCTCTTATATTCTTCCTCCTAGCTTTCTGGGTTTTGATATTGAGTTTGGATACAGGTTGTGTAAATGTCCAGATTCAAGTGTCAAAAATCTCGGGACGCTACATATAAAAATACAACATACGCCTTATTCCAATTCAGAATATTCTTTTATTCAAATATTCACATCATTAGGGAAAGGTTCCCATTAATTTTATCAAAGATAAATTATTTTAAATTTATTCTTTAATCTTCCTTTGGATATCAATTCTAAACCAAATTAAGGTTTATCTAAACTAGTCGGGATTATCAAACCTTACCCAAGTAATCATTTATTATATTTCCCAATCCCAATCTATTCATCCCATGGAGCAAAACTGGTAATACTCCATATCTAACACCATGATGTTAACGGTAAATTTAATTACCATTTCACGTTCAAATCTGAGTAAAGATTTAACTATCACTTGGAGTAAAACTGGTGGTACTCCGTTCTCGATCATTTCCTAAATTTGATAATTTAAATTATCACAATTACATTTCAATCTAATTAAAGATTCATTAAAACCGCACTTAGTTTTAATCTTCCCAAAAATTATTATTAAGGATTATTTAACTTTGGGAAATCAAACATGTCGCATCGACAATCTACATCGTACCATTGATTTCTACCGGTATATAACCTCTAAGCTCGTACGTCTCAGAGAAGGGTGTTAAGCAAGAGAATAAATTATTTGCCACCAAACAGATATATATTTAGCAGAGATCAACAATACAGTTTGAAATTCAATGTTAGACATGAAATCCCATCTTTAACTGGGTTAAAGAACCAATGTCATTTAAAACACAGTTCACGATAAACCCAAAATCATATTCCATTAATTATGGAATCTTCACGGAAAAACAAATCAATATATAATCGATATCAATTTCCATATCCGACTAATAATATAAATGGAATAATGACAAAGCCTTTTAAATTCCATATATATATATATATTAACAGTCTTCCTCCACAAAAGCTCACTTCGATTATTACCAAATTGAATTCCATTCAATCCCAATTTATTTTATTAAATTGGAAAATTTACTTTGGAAATTTTCCATTAAATCTTAATAAAAAGATTTATAAATTCCAAATCACATTTCACTGTTAATCGGGTTAAAGAATGAATGTCGTTAAAAGCATAGTTAACAATAAACCAACTTAACATTCCATTTTATTCCAATTACTAAATATAATTGGAAACTCTAATAATCTTAATTGAAAGATTTATTATTTTCAAACTGGGCTTGCGAACAGTGTTACTAAAGACACCATTCACGAAAAACCCAAAATCCAATTTTATATTAAATATAAGGCTCTGAATAGAGATTATATCGGCTTATATTCAATATCAGATTCTGAAACCAACACATATCGTATGGGGAATAACGATATATATCTATCTATCTTCCAAATTCCTCCACAATATCTGTATAGTCACGAAATCCAATATTGAAATACCCCGAAGATGATTTCTATTCGAATCCATTCCAATTCATACATTGGAAAAATCCTGGTTAAATTAAAACCATTTCCCTACCCAATTTGTTTATTTAAAACCATTGGATTATTTTTCTAGTTAATAACTAGTTCATTTTGATAAAAATATATTTTTATCCTTACAAATGTGGAATTTTTCATCCAAATTCTTTCTAAATCATTTATTATGATTTTACACAAATTATTAATATTTTTAATAATTTTATCAAGACCCGTACAGTCTATTTCCATAAACGGTCATCGAACTGCATTTACAGCGACCTTTTCCAAATTTGAATTGGACATAATTCCAAATCCAACCGTTAGATTTAAAATCTCTTACATTCGTTGGAAAGCACTTTCTGATACGAACCCAACGGTTCCAGTTTTAGGAGAATCCGACGGTCGGATCTTCCACAATGTCAATTCGAAGTCAATGGTCGAAATTCGTGATCGGTCACGGCGTGACACGTTCTATTCATGCCATTAAATATATATAATATGTTCGTAATATATACTTCATCGATTTACATTTAAAACGTATTTTATAAATCATTTATAAATTCATTTTTAAACGATTCTCACTTTCATTTCAATTTTAAATCAAAATTGAATACTTCTTATCCTTATAATATTTAAATGATAAAATTTTCAAAATATATGATTTTGAAATCATTTCCTTTTCGAACATCAAAATCATATTTTAATCCTTTACTGAATATTATTTTAAAATATTCATTATTTTAAAATATTTTCTTATTTTAAAATATTAGTTCCTTTTGAATTGGAATCAGACCCAATCAATTACCATATAATTTATTTATATGGATTTCATCACATGTTTATAACAACAATGATAAACTATCATCCATCATCCAGAGTGCATTACGCAACTGCATAAGCATTAAATATAAATAATTAACTCTTACAACAGTCTGTCAACCAATCGATTGACATACAACTAAACGATTGGGATTAGTATACGTCAAATTTCATCCCAATACCTGTGTGGAGTTTCAACCAACAAATACTGAATATTATTTGTGCAGTTGGGCGATGTGTAAAATTTATCGTCCCAATCCAGGTTAGTTAAATGAGTGTACATAAACAAATCATCCGATTTGTAAATGAATATTTATTTTCATTTCATGAGAATTTTATGTCGGTCATATATACGTTAAAAATTATATTTTTAAGGATAAAATATTTATTTCAACACTTCACTATTTTTAATAGTCCATACATTCAATAAAAATGGTATTTTTATTATTCAAACATTTTATTTTACACATGAACATTTTATACAGTTCATATACACATTAAAAATTATATTTTTAATGAATAAATACTTATTTCAGAAAATTTCGGTATTATAATTGCGCGATATTAGAACCGGAGTAATGTCTAGCATTACCGCACTCCTGATATTGGATTGCGCCATACAAAATATTCACAATCAATTCAAACAATCCCACAATACAATTCATTTCACCACAATACAGTCTATTTTCCCAAAATTCAATCCGAACAAACAAACAACCATGGTTTGTACCAATAAATAGTGTCGTGGGCTACTAAGCCCCGTCTGCAACCTACAATATATTTGACTGTAAAATAAATTGAGTGAGAAGGTGTTGTCACATTGGGTTCCACTCCGCCATTCTTTATTTGATGATTTCTGTTCTGTTAGGATTTGAATTTGCATCAAATTCTAAGTTGCTCCATTTTTTCCCCAGTCTGTTTCATTGCGTAGCTCTTGTTGTCATGACTCCAACGAAACAAATTTCGTATGATTCTGTGTTGGTTTGAACGAGTTATGATAGTTTACACACTAATAACTTTATAAAAATAATTAAATATAATTAACTGTTTTAATTAACCTAAAAACGTTAGAAATTCATCTTCCCCGTCAGTCTGTAACTCGCGAACCCAAACATCGACTTCATCTCTCCAAATCGCATGCCACTCTAGCACCCTAACCACCGATCCAACGCCGCCGCCTTGTAGTCTTGTCCATCACCGACCTTCACCCAGAAACTGGCGGATCTCGGCTTCCCCTACGCACCAGAAATGGCGTGCGAAATCTTGACATTTTACCCTAAAATTTGCGAAAAATACTTCGCTAATTTTGATCATATTCACATGAAACGGAAGATCGTAACAATCTCTACCATATTCGTTTTATTTCTATGATCTAATTCGCAGAGATTGGGGAGAAATTTATGGTTTGAAATGGGGCGAATTCGGCCCTTGATTTGTTGGGTGGTGGCTCCCTAAATTGAGGTTAGAGTTTTGCGTGAAAAGAAGCTTATATATATTTTTAAATATTATTTAATTTTAATATATCTTAAAAGTGATTTTCGTATCTGAAATCCAACTTAAACCCAACGACTGTCACCCCTAGCTAAATACCCCCATTTCGGACATAATGAGATATGTTTCGTAAGCCAATTCTGCTGTTTCAATCAGCTTCCAACAGAATTAAAATATAAATCAATATATATTGAATTTATACGTACATTTTAATTTACCGAGGCCACATCTGACTCCAAAAATTGCAGAAAAATAAATCTAGCTATGTTTTGACGATACAGTCCTAACAGAACTATTTTCATTGAATTTAGAGACCTCATGTCCGGAGCATTCCCATTGTTGGCTCCTCTACCAGCACCCCTCGTGTACCAGCTCATCGTTTAATCTGTAAAGAGAAACGATTAACCATCCTCTTTGTGGTGTCAGTGCAGTGCGACTTCATCCTTAGCTATACTAATAGTATATATATATAGCTTTTGAAAACCAAAATAATCACAAATACGCTCTCTCATATACGTATTATCTCTCCCTGGTGTTTTTCCCTAGGTTAACTACGCAACCTAGAGCTCTGATACCAAGTGTGACGGCCCGCCCCGCACCAGCCGACATTTCCCTAAAATGCGCTGTACCGATGTCCAACCGGCACGGAGCGGTCGCCAAAAGAAAGGAAAAGAAAGGGATTTAAAACGATGAACCAACAAGGAACTTGTAGAATGTCTCACAGCGCATAGAATAAAATATAATAACAACATACTTGGCATAAAACAGGCGAGACAGTGCATAAGCTGAAACTAAAACTAAACATCATAGCAGCGGAAATCCAAGTACAGCTTATGTTCCGTAACCATCATTATTACAACTTTAAACTATCTCTAAAGCAAAAGAAGGAGATACACTACTAATGCCCAAGCAGTGACCTTCAACAACACAGGGAGAATATCTATATATCATACGTGGAAGCCTCCTGCTCGTCTCTGGTACAGCTACTCGTGCATACCACCTAACCTGTCTCTAGTCTGCTCGTTTAGGAGCACCCAGAGTAATAAGAAGAGACATAAAACACTGGGTCAGACAAAACTCTGGTATGAGCGATAAGCAACAAAACAAAACAATAATAGGTATAATCCAATCATACCTGAACCTGGACCTACAACCAAACAGTTAGCACTACATACGGTACAATACTCTAAGGTGCCACTAACATAGGTGTAATGAAATACGGGGGTGGGGGTGTGCATGTCATGGTGATGGCAAACAATCAAGCATAGCAACCATCCTCATATCTCTCACTCAGTGCGTAAAGCATACGATACTCGTAACTTTGGTCACCTAATTCTTTGGGCCATGACGGAGTCCAACCCCATACAATTATCACTACAAGCCCACCATCTGTCTCTCAGTAGTGAACCAAAGTTACGGATACCGGTAACCCCTTTGCACACATCCCGCAACAAAGCCCAATTCATGAAGTTGACTCTCTGGTTCCCAACTGGATCCTGAGTACAAACTTCCTATTTGGACTACCTTTGCATCTCGGGTTTTAGTCTTCATCCCCTCCGGATCGGTTCGGTTCTTCACTTCACTTTGCTTCAGATCGTACTCCTCGAAGTAGTCCTGTCTGTGATCGTCCCCATCGGGTCGGGTCGGATTTCTCCATCCAAATCGGTTCGTGGTATATACCCCGGTTCGGGTCGTGCTCCTTCCTCCAACGGTTCGGGTCGTGACATCCTTCCTCCAACGGTTCGGTTCGGAGTAGCATTCTCGTTCGTGATCGACTCGTGCTCCCATTCGTGGTCCACCAAGCTGGAGCGGTTCGGATCGTGGGCTTCAGGTGCGCCGGTTCAGGTCGTGACATCCTTCCTCCAACGGTTCGGATCGGACGAAGCAACGGGTGGCGCTCAAACTGAAGCGATTCGGGTCATATGACTCCCCAGGTGAGCGGCTCGATTCGGTGCCACCTTCCACAAGCGGTTCGGATCGGGTAGTGCTCCACGATCGGGTCGGGTCGTGCTCCCCTCTTTCGATCCGATCCAATTCGACTAATTTCCTGCACTTCTTTCCAGCGACTATTTTACGCCATTCGACGGCGTTTTCGACCAGTCTAACTTTTCTAATCAATCACAAAACATACCTTACAGTCATAGCAACATGTATAATCGACCACTAACACCAAAACAATAATTTGATAGGTTAAAACGGATCAAACATAGCCAAAAACCCATATTTTCCCTTAAGCATGTTTAAACAAAACTAATGATATGATTAGCAAAACTTATCCAAATTAGCCCAAATTTCTATCAGAGCCCTAAAATAATATTTTAGAATTTTACAAAAATTTCCAGATTTTTCTGAGGTCTAATTTCACTAATTACCTTAATTAGCCGTAACTAGTGAAAAACAATGCAAATCACTCACCTTTGCCACAAATTAAACTATAGATCTGAAATATCCTCTGTTTTGGGTCGAATCCCAATGCTTAGCAGCAGCTCCAACTCTGATTTGAAACTAATCTTCCTTGATTTGGTGTAGATCTTCTTAATTAGTGATTAGAAGGTGATTTGGGGTGTTTTTAGAAAATGGAGGCCATGGCTAGGGTTAAAGATATGTTTGTGGCGGTTGGAAAATGACTAAAAACCGAAATTCCTAACCCTACCAGCCTTTAAATACTTCTAATCCCGAAATCCCCCAATGGGCCTAGCAGTTAATCACCCAGTTAAGCCCGCTAATGCTGTTTTTCACCTTCTGAACATTAATTCAGCCATATCTCCCAAACGGTAAGTCCGTTTGGCTAATGTGACCACTCTACGGAATTGTAAACCATCATCCGAATCCAATGAAAGTGGTTTCAGGTCAAAATCCTTTACCAGTCAAAAGTTATGGATGAAACAAGATCAGCTAGGGGTAAAATGGTCATTTAAAAATTGGTACAAATCATGAACATGGGAAATGACCCTAATAGTCGTCCCCCAAAGTTACATGACCATACGACCTTCTATGATGATGAAATAAATATTCTTCAATCGTTTGATGCGTAGAATGCGGGTCGTTACACCAGGACTTAATACTTTCATCCATACACATGTTCGAAACTGCTCCTCTCCATACGTGTATGACCTTGCATGTTACCTCCTTGCTTCGTTACACCTTCCTTTCTTGAAAACAACTCCTCTTCAATGTTATTCCCTTCTCTTACTTCATGATTTCTAAAGTAATTTCCATCATCCTTTTTGTAAAGTGCCCATACCCGCGTAAATCCACTACTGCCTGGAAGAACTCATCACTCATCCGCGCTGGTAATCCGCTCCATTTCTTTTGCTGTGCGACAGTCATCATCGGTGAAGACTACAAGCGATCCCTTCCCACTCAGAACATTCTGCACACACTGTTACAGTAGAGCCGCACCCCTGAGATTTCACTTTCCAGATCCACCCTTCTTGTCATACTTCCTTATATTCATGTGAATCTCTTATTTTGATTTTAGTTCGATATTTTTCTTCATTTTCAAAGCTCACGTGGACTTTGGGTTTTAGCTAGAAAAATGGCGAATGGGTTTTCAGAAGGAGGAACAGAGAGTGGTGTCGGGTATTTATAAGGTAAGAATCTTAAGGTCGAAGGAAATATGAGATGGAGTCAGCCATCGTATATATATATTATATAGATTTTTCAAATCTTAATGGCTAAGCAATGGTATAGGGAGCATTTAAGTGAAGATGGGACGTAGCGGTTTCTTTTTCACACGTTACTTCACCAAAGTTTTGTCTCCACGCCATCCGAATTGCTTACTTGCTACGTAAAACTATCCTATTATAATATGTAAATACATGTATATTTAAAAGTTGTGGCATGGATATGCATTATTTCAAAGAGAAGTTTTTACGAACTGCTATAGATAGAAATAAACATACCGTTGTAATGAGCAAGGTGTCACGATCCCAAAAATATAATAATATAGGTCCGTTAACTTATTCTGAGAAACCCCGAAATCATGATATAGAGTGCAAAATACTCCAAAATAAAAAGTGCTTATCTTACGAAATAAAAATTACAGTAAAATTCTAAAAATTAAATTATACACGATGAAATCCCGAATTTTCTCTTCCATTAGAAAAATATACTTCACCAGCTCTAAACGTTTCTTGTTTCACAGAAATCCGACTTAAAACGGATTCTGTATATTCAATTGATGTTCGAATCGCCAAATCACGAACTGCAGCGCCATTACGGGCTCGATTATAATTAAAATAAAATTATACGTTCAAACTTCATTTATATAATATATTCGTTATTATAAATCAAATTCTAAACTGAATTAAATCAGTTAAATGATTCAATTTTCACATATTGCCATTTCAGCTAATTCTGATTATTTCAGAATTATATATATTATTTAATTATTATATTAATTAAATATTCAAAGTTATTTAATTAAACGACCATTAAAATATCTAAATTACTTTTTGAATAATTAAATAAATAAATTATTACATAGTAAAAACACGGGACATTACAGTTGTAATGAGGAGGGGGGAGTCAGAAAAACAAGTTCTAGTGACTAAGAAATGTACAACACAGAGTATAACACAAATATAATCTGTTTGGTTCAACCCAAGCTGCATTTCTGACAAGGTTAGTGATTCTAAACCAAGTTTGTTAAAGTTTATGCACGACTCTATTACTCTTTCTAAGGTAGTATTCCAAATTATATTACCAAGATAGGACATTTACATACATTTTTTGAAGCCTTTATACCAGAGCTTCACTGGTTAATTCTATCGAGAGTGAAACCATAATTACGGGGTTTCTACCTATATCCTCATTCACTCATTAACCCTCGATAATATATTAAATGTTAACATAAAACAAGAGGGCACTAGCTACGAGCCCTAGTAGTTAATGTAATGACCCGGAATTTTAGCAACGTAATAATGAAGTTATTTAACTATTTAAATAACGAATATATTTAATATACGACATCAGAACGTATAATTTATAATTTTAATTATAATCGAGCTCGGAATGGCGCGGCAGTTCGCTGTTTGGCGATTTGAACTTCAACTGAATATACAGAGTTCGTTTTAAATCGGATTTCTGTGAAACAAGAAACGTGTGGAGCTGGTGGAGTATATCTTTCTAGTGGAAGAGAAAATCAGGATTTCGTCGTGTAGATTTTGAGATATGTCCAAATCAAATTTCAGAAAGGTCGCTATAGAATCGTTTATCGACCGTATCGGTTTATTCGATATAACTAGAGATCGGTTTTGAATATAGACAAGGTTCTTTTGGGAAGTAGTGATAATTTAATTTTTAGAATTTTATGGTAATTTTTAATTAATTAAATAAGCAACTTTTTATTTGGAGTATTTGGCACCCTGTATCGACATTTCGGGGTTTCACAATATGAGTCCATCTACCGGTATTATTACATTTTTGGGACCAGAGCACATCACTCATTTCAATGGTATTTTTGTTGCTGTCCATAACTGTCCCTACGTGAACAGAATATTTCATAGTGGGGTACGCTATGTTTTTAACTTAAAACAAACGAAACTGAATGGTTAACCGGTCAAACGAACTCGAAATTCAACGAAACAAGTTCCATACGAAACCTTAGGAAGAGGTCTAGTGAAACGTCAAGGCCTCATATTTTTAGGATTTTTTCTGGAATTGTTAGGAATTATTGCTTGGTGTTTTTCATCGATATTTTCTAAGGGATTTTTACAAACGGTGTCGGAATTCGACGAAACCTGTCCCATTGGGTCCGGAATATTTTTCTATGCTAGGATTGACTTAGTTTGTCAAAAACAAAAATCGTATGAACTGATTTTGAAAGGGGTAATTCATCAATTAGTTAAATATAATAAAATATCTAAATTGTGCTAACAAAATATCTCCTCCTTCTTACCTATAAATGGGCGTTAACTCCTTAGCCTAAAGACCTAATTCATTTATTCACGGAAGTCAACACTTCTTCAGCCGCCACAACAATTCGTTCCTCAACAAATTTCCGCAAGTTCATAAAATCAAAACGATCACCGCACAAAAATCATGAAAAGGGATTTATACGAGACCACCGAAACTTGAACTGAGAGGCTAGGTTTGGGCTAGCGTCAACATAAAGGAAAGTTTGTCCAGTGGGGGAGGTGCATTGAATGTTGAGGGCGCAAGTGGTGTAGAATAGTCAGGGAATAAAAGGAAAGAAGGAGAAGTACTATACGTGTATGACGGGGAAGATTTGTGGATTGTGGAAATAGCGGTTTAAGGAAATCAAAGGAGAAGGTGACTTGCGTAATAATGTAGGAGGATCATGAGTGTACAGAATGAAGTGGCACAAGCAGTATAGACTCAGGGATTCAACGTTGCATGGGAAATGGGTTGAGCTAGCAAAGAGGGAGCTTGGCGTTGGTAGTTGGAAGGTGCTACTGGCAAATATTAAGGGCTGGGTAGCACTCACGTTGGGTGTGGAGGGTGCATGAAGTGGAAGTGAGGATAACGGTGGAAGTAGCAACTGTAATGGGTGAAGAGAAAAGCTCCAGGTCGCGTTTTTCTGGGTTGGGGGAGAAGCAATAACGGGTGGGGTCTTACTGGGTAAGTGGGCCAAGAGATAAAGGGGGTTAGGCCCAATGGGAAATTATTAGTTAAGTTAATTTTTATTTAAATTCATACAAACTTCGTAATAGCATAACTCCGTCATACTTTATCAGATCGACGAACCGTAAGTTGGGTTGGGACCGTACAGACGAGAGCTTCACAATGAAGCTGACTGGAAGTGGATTGGGGCTCGTATGAATTTACGGCAAATTTAATTGTTTGATTCAAATCAAACAAACAGTTTATCGTTCTTTAATGATGAACTGCCAATGTGAGTAAAACTCACCAACTCTGAACAGTTCTATTTTTATAACGTATATTTAAAACTGATAAATGATGACTATTTGCTGTGTGTTAACTGTTTGGTTGAGTTGCTTGTGTATTAGTTGAAATTATAGATAACGATATATATATATATATGTATATGTATATGTATATGTATATAATCGTTAATCGAATATTGATTCTGTTTAAATAGAATATTTTATATTTGCGTTGTTTAACATCTGTGATGCAGGGAAACAGGTTGGAGGGGTCCAACTGGACTCCTCAATATTTATAATACTGTTTTGTTCATATATTCTGTTATATGATATGATATATAATCTGTTGTTGATTATATGGGGTTGAACGTTATTTATCATCGTGATTTGATATGATTGAATACCATAACATGCCGGAATGTTGATAAGGGGATTTTCAAAGTGATATTGAAAATAGAATATTTATAAATTTGGAATATTTATAAATAAGAGGTATTTATAAATGGAATATTTATAAATAAGGAATATTTATAAATTTGGAATATTTATAAATAGGAGATATTCAAAAAGGAAATAATTTCAAACCATCTTCTTTTTGAATGGGAAGGCCTGTGTGGTGGGTTTGGGGATTTTCCCGATGCTCCCGATACAAAGGAGGTTATGGCGAATTTTCCCAGAAAATTAAGGAGTTAGAATATTTTTAAAGAATAAATTTGAAAAGGGAATATTTGCAAACCATTTGCAAATAGAAAAAAAATAGAAAAAGAAATATTTGTAAACCATTTACAAATAGAATTGGAAAGGGAATATTTAGAAAATAAATCAAGTTAATAAAAAGGAAATGTGTTTATAACGAAATAAGAAGTTATAAAAAGGAAACCATTATTAAATGAACATTTATAAAGTGAAGAACCGTTACTAAAAAGTGAATCTTTATAAATGAATAAACGTTGTTAAAAGGGGATCTTTTTAAATGGATAAACGTTATAAAAAGGAGAAATCGAATATGGTATTCGAAGTTAGTTAATCGAATATGGTATTCGAAGTTAGTTAATCGAATATGGTATTCGAAGTTAGTTAATCGAATATGGTATTCGAAGTTAGTTAATCGAATATGGTATTCAAAGTTAGTTAATCGAATATGTTATTCGAAAGGGGTTAGTCGAGTCGTGTTAGTCAAATAGAGTTAACCAGTTAGAGTTAATCGGTTAGGGTTAATCAGTTAGAGTTAACCAGTAGAGTTAATCAGTTAGAGTTAATCAAATAAGTGTTAATCCAAATGAGTTGCCATTTCGTACGACTGCTAGCGAAATTCGCAGGGCTGTAGATAGCCTAAGGCGGTCGGATGTTTCCTGAGGGAATCAGGCGTAACCATTGTGATCGCTGCGATCTAGAGTTAAGCGAATGGAGTTAAATAGAGTTATCGAATATTAGTTATTCGACAGGAGTTAATCTAGTGGAGTTAAATAGAGTTAAACAGAGTTAAATAGAGTTATCGAATATTAGTTATTCGACAGGAGTTAATCTAATGGAGTTAAATAAGTCGAGTTAATTAAGTTAAGTTAGTCAAGATAAGTTAATCAAACCGAGTTAATCCAAATGAGTTAAGTTAAAGGAGTTAGTCGAATATAGGTTATTCGAATAGAGTTAAAGGAGTTATCGATTATAGTTCAATCGGAAGGAGCTATCGATTAGTTTAATCGGAAGGAGATTATCGAATATATCATATTCGAAAGAAAGAGATCGAATATAGTTTATTCGAAAGAAAGAGATTTCGAATATAAGTTATTCGAAGAGAGATAATCGAATATAGGATATTCGAAGAAGAGTTAATCAAATAGAGATTTCTCGAAAGAGAATTATACGTCGAATTCAATTATATTGAATTCAGGAAAGTAATATTTACTTTCCGGTTTTTAAATCAAGAGTATACACTAATAAATTAGGGTTAGGTTTAATTATTCGAATTAAAGAATAAAGGTTATAATTGAAGTTAGATATTTCGAAAGTAGGGATTATAACCTTATCGTTATAATCAAATGTTTTCAATAAAGAGGTGGATTCGTAAATTGAATCCGAGAGTTACGTAAAGAAGTTGTTAAAGGTTTAAAATATAAACTGTTACTATTTCGAAGTTATAACGTTGTTCAGTTAAGGTCTGAGAGGTAATTATACCCCAACTTGATTGACTTCCTTCTTAACTAAGGAATGGTAAGGTTTGATAGTGAATGATGGTTAAGTGAATTCAGTAAATAGTTTGAGTTGGCATAGCGATGTTTGTTTAAACATCAGTTTAAATCCAATGAAGGAACTTTGGAAATGTTTTCCAAATAAGAAATCAGAAATGTTTTCTAATATAGAAAACAGGAAAGGGAAATGTTTTCCATTGTTAATAAAGTATATTTTCTAAAGTTAGAAAATAAGAAATATTGAATATATGGCAAAAAGGAGATAAGTAAAGTAATGAACTAAAGAGATAAATGTTGAACGATGATTGATTGATATATTTTCCCATCTGGAAATAATATCGTTGTTTGCACACGAGTTTTTCTTTGATAGTTAAATCACAGACTATCAATGTTTTGACCATTTTAACGTTGTTAATATGGAGAGACCGGTTGGATTATTTCCAAAGAACCACTCTGTATTGGCATAAGCATTGCAAATCATATATGCTGAATATATTGAAGACGGAGTAAAGTGCAAGGGCTGTTGTATAAATCTTAGATAACAATGGACTAAGATGGATGTACTGAATAGTGCCTTCGGTTTCGTTCAGTCCCAGAACGAACGTAAATGGACGAATGTTTGACAAAGTATTTCCAATGATCGAATGGGTTGGTCTGTATAAATATATATGGTTGCAACGGATTTATCCCTTAGCATAACATCCAGGATATTTGTATAAACCAACTAATGATTTACGGATCTGATAATGTGGCATTCAAAGTGATCGTGTTATAAATGAATGGAAAGTAAGCGTAGCTTCTAGCCTCACATCCGGTAAATGACAGAAATCGGGCAGGCAGCATGGCTAAGTCGGTCGCACCGAAGTAGGGTGTATAATCACCTATCTAGAGAATATTCATTTGCTTCTTTTAATCTATCAATGCTGTCCCATATATATACGGGAAACGGTTGCTGATCCCAACCGTTGGTGATGTACATTCGATACACTCAATCGAAATGAGTGGTCGGTCATGTGTGGCTGAGTTGCAAGATGTTCTTGTTGAACTCCAGTGTATCGTTCCTAGAGTACACTGATCGAAAGGTGGTTCCATACCTTGTCATAGTTGGAAATCCATTACCCAATACGTGCTTGCGGTTTTGATTGTATACTATATAGTAGAACGTGAGATGAAAGCGTTTCTGCTAGATTGATATCTATTTGTACATAGACATTATTATAATATCAGAATGATATTGCTTTACAAAGTTGTTTGGATTTTCATAAGGGAAAAACCCGTTCCGTTTTCACGGCGTGGTCTTATGAGATATCATTTACTTGTCCAAACTGTTTTTAAACTGTTTTACTCATACCAGTCCCATGACTGACCCGGAGTTTACTTTGTTGTTTTCCCTAAACTCTTGGGTGCCTAAATTTGTATGGGCAGTCAAGTAGTCGGGATTTTACAGATACAATTGGAGAGCTTGGACCAGGAGGCTTCAGGATTCTATAGCTATTATTATTTCCGCTGTTGTTGTAAGTGCTGCACTCTGATAAGTGCTATTGTATATATATATAACTGTTTGTATTTCAAAAGTTATGTTATATTTTATTCGTTCCGCTGTGAGATTCGTGTTTACTCTGATGATGATGTTCTTCTTCTTCTTCTATTCTACTAGTTCTACCTTATCTATACTCACCCTCTAATTTCTTTCAATTAGTTTCTTGATTTTCTAGTTTAATTTGGGGTTGGACTTGTGTTTTTGGTCAGCTCAAATTGGACCGGATTTTCGGGTCACTACAGTTAAGGCTTCCATCATTCTCGAATTTACCCTTGCCCCGCATAAGGTGAGAGGATGTATTTTATCGTTTGTTATACCTTCTAGATGACGATAACCTCCTTAGTCGTTTATTACTTCCCGTGGGATAGATAGCCATATCTGACCTTCTAATTTCCAGGTTTGGGTAGGCCAACACACACCTACCATTTAAAACCCCTATACTGAAAAACCTCTTCCCAGGTGGACTCTTTAACCCAAGTCACTTAGCCTTTTAGGACCGAGGAAGCAGACTATACGCAAAGGTTATTAGTTCGTCCCCCATTTGCATTTAACACATTTCCCTTTCTGGGATAATGTAGGCTACGTTATTAAGTCATTCCCATTTAATTACTTTATATGGAAATACTATACGTACACCATTAATTTGCGTCACGGGTTCACATGGTTAATAATATCTTACATTATTAACCTACTAAGTCCAACTATATTTTTAATTATAAGTTTTATTGACATAAATAAGGAAGGTTATATTATCTTTTCTCTAGGATATTTATTTGACTTCTTCCCTAATTTGGACTTAGTATTTAAACGATAATCAACATCCAATAATCCCCCTTTTGACACCCATTTTCTTTCATTTCATTTTTATTCCTCTTTATGACTCAACGGTCGTACTTTCCTAAGGCAACTATTTATCAGTCCCAAGTTATATATTTGTTGTACCCCAACACACAATTTCTAAGCTTATTTATTTATTTATTGTTTGACAATTATATATATATCTATGTATATACGTATATGTTTATGTATCTGGCCCCTCACATTAATTTAGCTACTTGTGAATGTTGGATTTGCCGGTCGGTTCCGGGCAGGCTTCTACAACAAGTGAACTTAACCTCATGCCTTAATACGTTTATACTTGTGCATTAGACCCTTCAAAGTAAACTGATTACCTGTGGTTGCTGGATTTGTCGGTCGGTTCTGGGCAGTATTACACCACAAGTTGAGTTTAACCTCGTGTTTAAATGCGATTTTATTTATAAATTTCCTAATTAGGGTCCACAAAAATTATCCTAATTGATTTTAGGAATTGTAACTATTTTTCCATCACATTTATTTCCACCAAATCAATATTGGTTACAGTGGTTATTTATTTATTTGCGGTCACATTTATGGCAATTAACTATATTGATTGCTACAAATGGTCACCACAAATATATTAATTCAAAATGGATTACATTTACACATAATTCCATAATAGAACCTTGTCCAAACATTCAAAATTTGTCATAATTGTTAATTATTTATTTATGGCCTCATTTATAGTAATCAATTACACTAATTGCTACAACGGTCACCACAAATATATTCATTAAGTATGGAATATAATTTACATGTATGATCCCATAAATGAATACCATTGAACATTTCAAACCTTCAAACATTTAATACAATACAATACATATTTTACCGTTTTACGTTGATTAGGTCGGATAATATGTGTATATTTATTTCTACGTTTGCGTGCGATCAACGTAGTTATTTTTATTTTTATTCTTAATTTTAAATTAATGATCTGGTCTGATCAATTTACCAAACATTTCCTTTTTATATTCAACTTGCCAAAAGGTTTCAAGTCTCATAAGGGACCCTTAGCTGTAATCATTGGAAATCATTCCTATTTTATGGAATTGACATATTTCCAAATCACAAGAAATGTATGTAATATATTTATTTTGGAATAGTCGATGCAAATTTTATACAAATATATGTATTTGTATTTATATGTACCTTTGCACCACTTTTCCCTTTTTTATTCTTTTTTATCATACTTCTTGTGATTCCAAAATAATGCCTCTTTATTTAAAAATGAGGAAAACGACATGTTTTACAATGCTTGAGCCAAAACCCAACAATATTGAATATAAATAAGGAATATTTCTTTTATTCTTACAATCACATAATACACAAGTTTCATCTTTTTACCCAAATTCACATATTTCATATTTCAGCACTGAACTAAAGATATGGAACATAACTACAACAAATTTATGTTTAATGGGACTGATTTCCAGATCCATAGTGCCATGTAACATGTACAACATATTTTATGACATAACTGCAGGAATATATGGGTGAAATATATAAGAATCCTACAATTCATGTTATACATAATCACAACTTATCATTTGCCAATTTTTAAACATATTCATGATCAGATCTGATGGTTGCCAATTTACAATTATTTAAATAAATAGATCTGATAGGCGTAAAACATAGATTGGATTCAAACGAAATTGATAAGTCATTATAGTTGTACTTGTAAATTTCCCACTCACCTTATAGCCTCCAAATTCAATTGTTTTGAACCCTTTAAGCTTACAATCCCCAAATCCTTATAAATCTACAATTTATCTAGAATAGGAAAATTCTAGATATGTAGAAATGTAAGAAAAAGGGAAGAGAGCGAAGAATATATCGTTGAGCGTCAAATTGCATTCTTTTACCTTAGATATTATTGCCCTCTCAATTTCATATGAATTGGATTTGATTAGATATGTATGAATATATTTTTATTTTAGAATTAAGGTTTGGAGAGAGAGAAAAAAATGGCAGAGCTCCGCTGCCTCTACAGATTTATGTGATAAAAGAATGAGGCTCTACTGCTTTATTTATAGTGGTGGAAATGGCCTTGCATCGTTGGATTCATTTTAAATAACATCCGTTCGTTCATTTTATAAATATTATAAACAAAACCCTAGAGACCTAGCCGCCACTCGGCTAACTGACGCCCAGTAGTTCAACTGCCGGTCGACCGCTGAAGTGAGCCCCAGAAGCTAGTTTTCTTTAACAAAAACTGTCGTTCTGAGGGGATCGCGTGTCATATAGTATGAACATAGAAAAAAGAATTTTAATTCATTTTTTTATTAAAACATTGATGTTTAGACTCTATCAAGTGAGGACAACCTGGGATGGCCGAAGCGATATAGGTGTCCTCCATAGATTAAGCTTCTCCTCGGTTTCAATAAAATAATTAAATGTTCAAACTTTTTAATTATTAATTAAAACTCAAAATAAAATAATAAAAGCTCATTATATTATAAATAATACAATAGTGTTTGCCTTTTTTATTATAAAAAATATACGTATTTTTCGATGAAAAACGAAGACAAAGACTCGAGTTTCATGAAAAAAGCCCTTTTTACTGATCAGGAAAAGTAAAAAATATTTATTATCTTTGTTATTTGTAGTTATTTGAATTTAGTACAAATTTTTTTATCATTTCTTTATATAGATTTTTATCCAAATCAATTTTTCAGGTTGATTTAGATAAAAAAAAGCGATACATTTTTTTCTTTCTTATTAAGGAAAGAAAATGTTTTTTTTTCGATAAAGAAAACGGTCGACTGCCTGGCCTCAGTTTCCTAGGTTGGCTTGGTCAGATAAGGTATAATATATATATATATATATATATTATTCTATCTATTTATTTTCGTCCGTTTTTCGTATTTTGTCCGTAACTTTTTCATACGGACTCCGTTCGCAAAACTACAAACATGAAAGTTGACCAGAATACCAAGACAAACACAACGGTTAAAGTTTCGTGGTCAACTTACATCGTTTGTAGAAATTCCTATTTTTGAGTTTCTAATTAAATAACTATTTACTGTCAAAATTCTAGATTGTTACATTCCCCCCAAAAGGATTTTCCTCCCGAAATTCTTACAACTAGTTATCCTATCCTACACAACCAATTTGTGTACAGCCACTTTGCAACCATGTGTATATGTGCATGGTGTACATAATGCATTTCAACCATAAAACATGCATGCAAGACGATTCTAAATTGGGCCCTCTATATGTATGCATTGAGATTTCTAAAAAACTTTTAAAAATATGATGCAAAACATTCTAAATATACTGGCATTTCTATATGAATGCAAAATTTGAAAGCTCTTTTCATCCATAACCTTCACACAATTACGAATAAAATTGTGAAGCAACATATTTTGCATCCAAACCCTACCATCCAAAATGTCACGCAATCTAATCGTTTCCTATTTAATTTCTCCTAAACCGGAAAAAGGAAACCAAAGCGAAGAATTTTAACATTTTTTTCCCGCTTATAACTTTTCCATTTCCCGCCCTATAGTGGAATTTTCACCTTAGTTAACCAAAATACTCCAAAAACTTCCATCTGTAGACAGTAAAGGAGGCTTAAAGCAAGTCCTAAAACGTAAAACAAGTTAATTAATAGCTCGCGCGCATCGTTGACAAGGTATCGAAACAACGTTTCCAAGGATAAAACAATTTTTCCTTGTCACCGTTAACGTTTTTATTATATCGTCGATCCTACCGCACTAGTAGAACGTGCATACAAAGCATCGAAACATCTTCCTTACGCTATTCATGCGACCAAGAATCAAATTTTTTTCATAAAAATAAATTTCCGCTTAAAAACTTGTCATGTTTATTTTAAATTTTTTCTTCCAAAAACGTTTCATTTTTCTATATAATAAGAAAATTATAATTTTTTTTTTCAAACAACATTTTCCAAAAACTAGAAAAATGTATTTTGCGGAAATTTGAACGATTCAAGTCACATGCTGGCGGAAAAGGAAGTCAGTTGCGCTAAAAATGCAAAAAATGAAATCACAAACTAAAATACCAAAATAAATTTTAGCTTTGACAAGGAACGGTGATTTATTTGTTTATATACCCGTGACAAAAAATAACGCAAAACCGGTCCTTTGCTAAAATTTATGCAACACAGAATTCTATTCTTTCCAACCCTAGGACACTGTTAGTTTAGATAAGAAAAATGAGATTTCATTCAAATAGGCACGCTTGAATGACATAAACATTTCCAACTTACAAATCTCATTAACCTAAGTCGTGCGATTTAAACAACACTAATAGTTACAAGCATGAATCATCATAAAACCAAGAATCCGATGCTGAAAGGAGTAACAACAAAGACAATGACAAAACAACACCAAACTCCCACAACAATGGCTATGAACAACGAGACATCGCGCTCCACGGCTGGAGCTCATACCAATTTCCATGATCTTTGATTAACCATATCATGGTAGCAAAATGCTCAATCTCGTGTTACAAACACTGTTCGTGTTGTTGGAGGTTTCCACATCACCATCTCTTCTAAGAGAGAATTTATGATGAAAGAAGAAACCTACCACAAAAATGTTTCTCATGGAAACCACCTAACATTGCCTAAAGACAACGGCGAATAGGTGAATCTACATAAAGTAACTCCATGAGATAACACACAAGAACACAAACTGAATCGAATATGGTACGACACTAAATGGTGGTTACGCCATCGATCAAGAAAAAGGTTAATTTCTTGTAACAACCCGTATTTTCAATAACCTGTTATAACATAAATCGAGGCAGAATTAAATTATAAAATGTGAATCAAGGGAAACGGGCTATGCCATTGCGTTCGTCTCGGAAAAATACGCGAAATAGAGTCCGAGTTTTCGAAAATCGGAGTCCGTATGACCCAGTTAAGGCCCATTGAAGTTTGCAGAAAATTCCTAAGTAAAAACAGATTTAAATTTAAAAAAAAAAAAAACAAGGGTTAGGGCAAACTGGCGCAGGCGGGAAAATTCCCGCCCAGGACCCGCACGTCGACAGGCCTGTCGACAGGGTCCCTAGGGTGTCGACAGCCCTGTCGACAGGGGGTGGCCGGGCTGTTTGGCCTGGGGCACCAATTCTGATTTGGGCTTGGTTGTGTGGCTTGGCTCTAGAAAGTTCTGAGATCTGATGGACCTAATTCAATCTAGGGTTAATCCTATGGTCTAAATCACTAGCCTAATCTATAAATAAGACCCTAACCTACCCTAAATCATTCATTATTCATTCTAGCAACTAGACTATGGCAAAATCAAAACTCTCATGGCCTCCACTCTCTTCATACAATTCCTAAATTAATTCCTAAGTGATTTTCCATGCATACAAGTATATTTAGGCTTGTATGATCCTCTTTAGCTTGCATTAAAGGCTTGTTTCTCTATTGGCATCATAAAGGAGGAGTCTTGATCAAGTTTGCTTGCATTTGGGGGTTTTAATTAGTTGCATAAGGGGTTTCTTACATTTGCTATGCTCATTTGAGTCCGCATAAGCATTGTAAGCCCTCTTACCTTCATTTTAGAAACTCTAAAGTTAATATGTGATGAAAGTTGGGATTTTTGCAAGTTTATTTAGTTATGCATGTTTATGCAAGTTCACTATGCCATGATTTGCAAGGTTATTGAGTTATGCATGTTTATGCAAGTTTACCAAGCCATGATTTGCAAGTTTATTTAGTTATGCATGTTTATGCAAGTTCACTATGCCATGATTTGCAAGGTTATTGAGTTATGCATGTTTATGCAAGTTTACCAAGCCATGATTTGCAAGTTTATTTAGTTATGCATGTTTATGCAAGTTCACTATGCCATGATTTGCAAGTTTAACAAGTTATGCATGTTTATGCAAGTTCACTATGCCTTGATTTGCAAGTTTATTTAGTTATGCATGTTTATGCAAGTTCACTATGCCATGCTATGCATGTTTCATAAGTTATGCATGCTTATGCAAATTCACAATGACATGTTGTGCATGTTTGACAAGTTATGCATGTTTATGCAAGTTCCCTATGCCATGTTAGGCAAGTTTAACATGTTATGCATGTTTATGGAAGTATGCAAGTTCATTATGTTAAGTTATGCAAGTTTAACATGTTATGCATGTTTATGGTAATATGCAAGTTCACTATGCTAAGTTATGCAAGTCTAACATGTTATGCACGTTTGTTGTGATAAGCAAGTTCATCATGTATGTTGTGTCAAGTTCCCTCTTCCTATCCTTTATGCGTTATTACGAATATGTAGCGATAGAATGACGTTGGGGGGTTTGGGTAAACTTAAAATACCTGAAAATATAAGATTGGGAATTTACCTATTAAGTTAGGTCTACCCCTTGGGAATTTACCTATTAAGTTAGGTCTACCCAAGTATTTGTTGACTTGTAATTATGTTTTGAAATAAAGTGGACATGACACTTAGAAAACATAAGTGTGGCCAACTCGAGGTTGGGTTGAGTTTGTAGCGTAATTCTACCCGGAACCTACCGGCTTAACTAGTGGCTACAAACAATAGGACCCAATGTGAGAAGTTGGTCATGTGGTGCCAAGACCCGAGGTTAGACCAAGTTGTGGTGTAAATCTACCCGGAACCCACCGGCTTAACTAGGTAACCACAACAAAGTCTAATGTGAGAGGTTAAGGTGCATTAAATTAATTAATGCCTCATGATTAGGGTTAAGTCAGGGTCCACTAATACTTAACCAATTTGGGGATTAGAGGGATTGAAATGGGGTTAAGTTGTGAACTGTTGGTTACACTTAACCAATTTAATCCATTTGGGGATTAGAGGGATTGAAATGGGGTTAAGTGTGAACTGTTGGTTACACTTAACCAATTTAATCCACTTGGGGGTTCGAGGGATTGAAATGGGGTTAAGTTACACTTAACCAATTTAATCCATGATTAGTGAAGGGTTAAATCGCACTTAACCCTCTTAGGAAGCCCTAGCAATGGGTCTGTTCCGGCAGTAATCCCAGTTTGGTATCATCACAACCCTAGAGGACTAGGCTAGGGCGGGGCACGATTACTGGACGGATGTAAGCGACCAAAGCGATGGCCGAGTGGTACAGCGGTGCGGGTCCAGGCGGGTTACGGACGTGCACGTAGTCCGGTATTGGACAAATTCGAGGCATGGGTACCAGTAGGTTTAGACTGTGCATTATTGCTTAAGTGTCCGGGGCTGACACCCGAGGGCTTGATACACCCGAAGGTGGACCCAGCACAGTCTGACTACATCCATATGTGGGCCGTATGGACACCAACACTTGACGTGTTAGGCTTATAGGGAGCCGATCGACTAGACCGTTTGGTTGGACCTTATATTAAGGTCACTTCATGTTATTGGGTCAAAGTTTGGGCCAAGGGATCAATACCTGTTATGTTGGTTTGCTAGTACACCGTGGTGCAAAACTTAACCTTGTTTATGCGATGACACCTCTATCTATCTTGTAGTTAATTTATCATGTCAGTATGTTGTTATCTATGATCATCTCAGTTTCCATCATGATGTTAACTTTATTAGTTTATAGACTGATCGTAGCAGGGCTTACTCAGTCTTTTTGACTGACCTGTTTTCTTTCGCCTCTTTTCTTCCGTTCCCCCCCCCCCCCCCAGGTTCTCAGGGAGGGAATACTAGAGCCTAGCTTGGATTTTAGCTGCTTCCTTGGATAGCTCAAGTATGCTTTGGACTTGAGCCGCTATGGTTTATCACTCTTATTTGGGGATAGTACTTATGTATTTCAGTTTATCAGATGATGTTTTATCTAGACTTGTAATTTTGGGAAATTGACATTTTGATGTACCAGACTTGTGTTTTGAAATGGTTTAAAAATCTTCCGCTGTTTTATCTACTTACTCTGTTTATTTACATATATATATATATGTCATGTCCTGCCTTGCTATATCATTATGCATGTTTACCTTGTTTTAAAACGCCCCACTAAAGTCAGAGTTGCTTGCAAGAGCCACCCTGGCGGAGGTGGGGTGTTACATTTGGTATCAGAGCATATGGTTTACGAGAAGGGATAAAAAGGTTTTTTAAAAAAAAACTTTTGAAAAACTATTTTCAAAACCAAGTATAAAGTGTTTTCCAAAGAAAAGTCTAGTTATTTTTAAAGGCTATTCCCCAAAAGCCATTAGCACTATCCTTTGACCCCTCGTTTGAACTCTTCTCTTTTCGTTTCTAGCATGTCTGATAATCTCATCTTGCCCGAAGGAGTACTTGGAAGTCACGGCACCGGTCCCCGGGTGTCTCTAATGTTGTCTTTCCAGTCAAGGCCGCTGTTTCTCCTCCCCCTTCCGTACCTCTTCTCCCTCAGCCTCCACAAGCGGATTTTGCGGAAACTTGTAAGAACTTTAGGATGATGGGTGGCAAGAATTTTAGTGGAACAGAGACTCTTGTAGAGGCAAGGAATTGGTTGAAAGAGACCGAAGATCTTTTAGCCACCTTTGATATAGGTGACCGCAGGAAGGTTTTATTTGCAGTATGGTTGCTAAGGGAAGAAGCTGCACGTTGGTGGGTAGTCACCACCGCTACTAGGCCAATTGAGACTTGGGATGACTTTAGGGGAAGGTTTGGACTGAGGTTCTTATCATTGAAGCAAGGGGACATGACTATTAGGGAATACATAGATAAGTTTAATCAACTGGCTCGGGTCGATTTAGACTTGGTTAATACAGCTCAAAAGAAGGCCCTACACTTTGCTCTAGGATTAAACGAGCCATTACATGGTTTGGCCATGTCTCATATACCCTTGGGGGCAACTTTCGAGAATTTGGTGAATATGGCCCTACTTCAAGAAGAAGATAACAATGACAAGAAAGAGGCCAAGGCGAATGAGTCTCAAGGCAAGAGGGTAAATTCCGGGAAACAAGGCAAGAATAACCACAACCGCAGGGACAAGCCAAGAGAGAATTGGAAATGCAACTTCTATGGTAAAGTTGGACATATATCCAGGGAATGTAGTAAGAAGAAGAGAAAGCGGGGCGAATGCTTTCATTGTGGTGAGTATGGACATCTGAGCAAGTATTACCCGAGGAAACAAGGGCAGGGTCAGACTCAGTGTGCAGGACTATCTGGAGGGCGAGTTCATCCCCTCAACACCGTTCTTCCAGCTCATGATAGAGGTGGCATTTCTGTTGAAAGTCTTGTTTACATTTTCTGATTTTCCATGTTCGTACTTTGTTTGATTCTGGCACATCGCATAGTTTTATTTCATCTGATCTAGTTGAAAGTTTGCACCTAAGTACTAGTCTAGTTGATGATCCCGTATGTGTTTCAAATCCAATTGGGGGGTTCTGCCCGTTTGTCTGTGGTCCGAGTGGATTTGAAAATTTCTACCTTGAGTATAGAATTCTCGTGGGATGTTTATCTTCTCGGTTTCAGGGGATATGGGTTGGTTTTGGGCATGGAATGGTTGTCCTGTTTTGGAGCCATTCTTGGTTTTTGTATATAGGGGTGTGAGGCTTGACTCGCCTCGGTAATATCCTAGAAATTTCTAGCAACCCTATGGGTCCCGTCATGTTATGTTATCTTGAATCCCTCGACTCGTCTATCGATAGTTTGCAATCTGTGAGGGTGGTCCGAGAATATCCTGATATCTTGGGGGAAAGTAAAGGGGTTACCCCTAGACGTGGGATAGATTTCCGCATTATCTGGCTGGTAATACCAAGCCAGTTTCGTGGCCGGTTAGGCACATGACCTCACGAGATGAGAGTTAAGAAAGCAAGTCAAGGAGTTGCTTGAGAAGAACTTCCTGAGACGAAGCATTTTCGAGTAGGGTGCTCCAGTAGTATTCGTTACTGATGTGGACAGTTTGCTTCGCTTATGTGTTGATTATCGTGAGAAGAATAGATAACCGTTACCAAGGATCAATGATTTGTTTGATCAGCTTGTAGGAGCATCTGTTTTCTTTTGATCTAGCTACCGGATTCCATCAGCTTAGGATGGCTGAGGATGGGATTGACAAGACTGCGTTTAGGACTCTAGATGGATTTTAGAATGGCTAGTCATGCTATTTGGTTTGACTAATGCACCCGCATATTACGTGAACTTGGTGGGTAGGGTGTTTAGGGAGTCCTTGAACAAGTTTGTCGTGGTCGTCGTAGACGATATTTTGATCTCCTCAAAAGAACGAGGAAGAGCATGCTAGACATCTCAAGGAGGAGATGGATACGCTTAGAACCACCAGATGAAGGTCAAGTTCCCCAAATGTCACTTTGGAGGAAAGAAATTGGATTTCTTGGGCATATAGTTCCTAAGTAAGGCTTAGCGGTGGATTCCGCTAAAGTGGTTGCGGTTTAAGACCAGAAAACTCTGAGGAGGGAAATTGAAGTAAGAAGCCTCCTCCGTTTGACTAGTTAGTTAGCATTCCCGGAGCTTAGACTTACTCTTCTGGATCAAGAAGGGGGTTTCACAGGAAGAAGACCCGCAGTTGGTCAAGAACATGGGCCAGTCGATTCGAGGCGAGATGTTAAGTCACCTCGCTAGATATATTATAGATGACAAGGGATGACTAAGGCGCGATGAGAGATTATGAGTTCCTCGAGTGAAAGACTTGGTAAAGAAGGTTCTTGAAAATGCGCATCACTGGAGGAGGTGGCCGAGTGGGTCTCAGGATGCATGTTGTGCCACCAGGTTAAGGCCAAGTCATAGAAGCCCAGTGGGCCATTACCTCCATTGGAGGTTCCGCAAGGGAGGTGTGAAAACATCTCGATAGATTATGTGGGTGGACTACCTAGATCAAAGAAAGGGAATACGAGTGTGTGGGTCATAATAGGTAGACTCACGAAGAGTGCTCATTTCAGTCCGGTGAAGAGCGAGAGGACTGCGTCATGGTTAGCAACAGTTTACCCTCAAGAAGTTGGCCAGTTTTGAAATAGCCTACGGGAAGCCATGGGTAGGCAACTGAATCTAGGTATGGCCTATAGGCGGATGGCTCATTTCGATTAAGCCTGAGTTATAGAAAATCACGTTTATAGGGCAATTGGCAACGTGGATTGGTATTTTAAAGAAAAGTTCTGCTGCGTGGAATACTTTATAGTAAGTAGACGAGATCCGGGATTCACTAGTGAATTTTGGAGAGCTTGCATGAAATCATGAGGTTACAGTTATGTTTAACCCAGGTATGCAGAAAGAAGAATAAGTGGAAAAAGGAGACGAGAGGCGACGAGTTCCAACTCGAATTTGGGAAATAGGAGTTAGGAAGCCAAGAAGTCATGAAGTAAAAAGACGGTCAAAGCACAGTGGAGTTAAGCTCAAGGAAACGTGACTAAGAGGAGTGAAGACTAGACACGCGCATCATATCTCTTTTTAAGAGTGCATCCTTGATCCTTGTTTCCTGTGGAGCTTGCTTGCAAGTTATCTTTTGTATATATATCCTCTCGGTCCCATTCTCGATCTTATTTCCGTTGTAAACTCCATAAGGGAGTTATGACTCGTCGGTTAGTACTATATGTCAGAGTTTGAATGGATTTCTTGTAATCCAAAAAGGAGTTTATCTTGCTTATCTTCTAAGCATATCTCTCTGTCCATGCTTATCTAGTTTATCTAGTTTATCGTGTTTATCTTGTCATGAGAACCTTAGGTAGAAACCCTTTGGATGAAACATGTGTTTGAAACATGTTATGCTTGGTGGTTGCAAGTGGTTGCAAGTGTTTGCAAGTGGTTGCTCGTGGATGCATTATACACGATTAGGCACTAGATCGGCTCGCACACTCCTCATATTGCATATGCATAAGTGTTTATGCTTATTCATGGATGAAAATTGTGTGTTATTACATGGATGTTGCATATGGACGTATGATTGAGCACGCATGTAGATATTATACATTACGTTAGGAATTTGCATACATATGGATACATGTCACTAACATCTTTTGCATTGATCTTTGCATTAGATAAGTACATATACACACACCTCTGCATATGTTTATCCAGCATTTAGAATCTTGTAAGGACAATGATTGCTCGTGGATGATGTTTTGAGTAGATGGATGATTGGATGGTAGGATACGTTCTTCCTAACTTGAAGATTTCGGGGACGAAATCCTTTAAGGAGGGGAGGATGTAACAACCCGTATTTTCAATAACCTGTTATAACATAAATCGAGGCAGAATTAAATTATAAAATGTGAATCAAGGGAAACGGGCTATGCCATTGCGTTCGTCTCGGAAAAATACGCGAAATAGAGTCCGAGTTTTCGAAAATCGGAGTCCGTATGACCCAGTTAAGGCCCATTGAAGTTTGCAGAAAATTCCTAAGTAAAAACAGATTTAAATTTAAAAAAAAAAAAAAACAAGGGTTAGGGCAAACTGGCGCAGGCGGGAAAATTCCCGCCCAGGACCCGCACGTCGACAGGCCTGTCGACAGGGTCCCTAGGGTGTCGACAGCCCTGTCGACAGCCCTGTCGACAGGGGGTGGCCGGGCTGTTTGGCCTGGGGCACCAATTCTGATTTGGGCTTGGTTGTGTGGCTTGGCTCTAGAAAGTTCTGAGATCTGATGGACCTAATTCAATCTAGGGTTAATCCTATGGTCTAAATCACTAGCCTAATCTATAAATAAGACCCTAACCTACCCTAAATCATTCATTATTCATTCTAGCAACTAGACTATGGCAAAATCAAAACTCTCATGGCCTCCACTCTCTTCATACAATTCCTAAATTAATTCCTAAGTGATTTTCCATGCATACAAGTATATTTAGGCTTGTATGATCCTCTTTAGCTTGCATTAAAGGCTTGTTTCTCTATTGGCATCATAAAGGAGGAGTCTTGATCAAGTTTGCTTGCATTTGGGGGTTTTAATTAGTTGCATAAGGGGTTTCTTACATTTGCTATGCTCATTTGAGTCCGCATAAGCATTGTAAGCCCTCTTACCTTCATTTTAGAAACTCTAAAGTTAATATGTGATGAAAGTTGGGATTTTTGCAAGTTTATTTAGTTATGCATGTTTATGCAAGTTCACTATGCCATGATTTGCAAGGTTATTGAGTTATGCATGTTTATGCAAGTTTACCAAGCCATGATTTGCAAGTTTATTTAGTTATGCATGTTTATGCAAGTTCACTATGCCATGATTTGCAAGGTTATTGAGTTATGCATGTTTATGCAAGTTTACCAAGCCATGATTTGCAAGTTTATTTAGTTATGCATGTTTATGCAAGTTCACTATGCCATGATTTGCAAGTTTAACAAGTTATGCATGTTTATGCAAGTTCACTATGCCTTGATTTGCAAGTTTATTTAGTTATGCATGTTTATGCAAGTTCACTATGCCATGCTATGCATGTTTAATAAGTTATGCATGCTTATGCAAATTCACAATGACATGTTGTGCATGTTTGACAAGTTATGCATGTTTATGCAAGTTCCCTATGCCATGTTAGGCAAGTTTAACATGTTATGCATGTTTATGGAAGTATGCAAGTTCATTATGTTAAGTTATGCAAGTTTAACATGTTATGCATGTTTATGGTAATATGCAAGTTCACTATGCTAAGTTATGCAAGTCTAACATGTTATGCACGTTTGTTGTGATAAGCAAGTTCATCATGTATGTTGTGTCAAGTTCCCTCTTCCTATCCTTTATGCGTTATTACGAATATGTAGCGATAGAATGACGTTGGGGGGTTTGGGTAAACTTAAAATACCTGAAAATATAAGATTGGGAATTTACCTATTAAGTTAGGTCTACCCCTTGGGAATTTACCTATTAAGTTAGGTCTACCCAAGTATTTGTTGACTTGTAATTATGTTTTGAAATAAAGTGGACATGACACTTAGAAAACATAAGTGTGGCCAACTCGAGGTTGGGTTGAGTTTGTAGCGTAATTCTACCCGGAACCTACCGGCTTAACTAGTGGCTACAAACAATAGGACCCAATGTGAGAAGTTGGTCATGTGGTGCCAAGACCCGAGGTTAGACCAAGTTGTGGTGTAAATCTACCCGGAACCCACCGGCTTAACTAGGTAACCACAACAAAGTCTAATGTGAGAGGTTAAGGTGCATTAAATTAATTAATGCCTCATGATTAGGGTTAAGTCAGGGTCCACTAATACTTAACCAATTTGGGGATTAGAGGGATTGAAATGGGGTTAAGTTGTGAACTGTTGGTTACACTTAACCAATTTAATCCATTTGGGGATTAGAGGGATTGAAATGGGGTTAAGTGTGAACTGTTGGTTACACTTAACCAATTTAATCCACTTGGGGGTTCGAGGGATTGAAATGGGGTTAAGTTACACTTAACCAATTTAATCCATGATTAGTGAAGGGTTAAATCGCACTTAACCCTCTTAGGAAGCCCTAGCAACGGGTCTGTTCCGGCAGTAATCCCAGTTTGGTATCATCACAACCCTAGAGGACTAGGCTAGGGCGGGGCACGATTACTGGACGGATGTAAGAGACCAAAGCGATGGCCGAGTGGTACAGCGGTGCGGGTCCAGGCGGGTTACGGACGTGCACGTAGTCCGGTATTGGACAAATTCGAGGCATGGGTACCAGTAGGTTTAGACTGTGCATTATTGCTTAAGTGTCCGGGGCTGACACCCGAGGGCTTGATACACCCGAAGGTGGACCCAGCACAGTCTGACTACATCCATATGTGGGCCGTATGGACACCAACACTTGACGTGTTAGGCTTATAGGGAGCCGATCGACTAGACCGTTTGGTTGGACCTTATATTAAGGTCACTTCATGTTATTGGGTCAAAGTTTGGGCCAAGGGATCAATACCTGTTATGTTGGTTTGCTAGTACACCGTGGTGCAAAACTTAACCTTGTTTATGCGATGACACCTCTATCTATCTTGTAGTTAATTTATCATGCCAGTATGTTGTTATCTATGATCATCTCAGTTTCCATCATGATGTTAACTTTATTAGTTTATAGACTGATCGTAGCAGGGCTTACTCAGTCTTTTTGACTGACCTGTTTTCTTTCGCCTCTTTTCTTCCGTTCCCCCCCCCCAGGTTCTCAGGGAGGGAATACTAGAGCCTAGCTTGGATTTTAGCTGCTTCCTTGGATAGCTCAAGTATGCTTTGGACTTGAGCCGCTATGGTTTATCACTCTTATTTGGGGATAGTACTTATGTATTTCAGTTTATCAGATGATGTTTTATCTAGACTTGTAATTTTGGGAAATTGACATTTTGATGTACCAGACTTGTGTTTTGAAATGGTTTAAAAATCTTCCGCTGTTTTATCTACTTACTCTGTTTATTTACATATATATATATGTCATGTCCTGCCTTGCTATATCATTATGCATGTTTACCTTGTTTTAAAACGCCCCACTAAAGTCAGAGTTGCTTGCAAGAGCCACCCTGGCGGAGGTGGGGTGTTACATTTCTGCAACTTCCCATTTATAGAACGATGTACTAAACGGGTCACACGTCTACATGGGCAGTTCAAACATAGATTCCCAACGTCAAGAAGAAAAGAGATTTGCTGCGAAAATCTCCAAGGCTGGTCAAACAAGAGGCCATTCAAGTCCGTGTTCAACACAATTCCTCTAAAATCTCATCAAGATTCTCCTCAGAAAAACCATCAAAAGATAGCTTAATCTTCATCTCCGAAACGACGATCGCCTTCGAAAGAACCTATTCGAACAAGGTATAGCAAAGGCAGATGCAGCACAAACACAAATCCTATTCTAAGATCTCGAAGCAATGGGCCGATGCAAACCCAACTGGCTTGGCAAATTTTCTTAGCCTTAGAGCGTTGAGACACTTTTGCTCATTCCGATCCAACCAAATGATCTCTTGAGACTTAAATGGTGCGAGTAAGATCGGACAGTGAAATTAGGTATTATGGACTAAGAAAAGGTCGAAGAGAAGAAAATTAGATCTTTTAGTACTAATGAGGCAAGATCTAGTGTGCGAACAAACGCGGAAAATGAGGAGACGAGGCGACGACAAGAAGGATAGGAATATGGTTCGGCTAGATGAGGAAGAAAAGACGAAAGAAGGAAGTTAAGGGGGGTAATTTGGACACAACTTTTATGGTGAGTCCTAGGTCCACGTTGTACCAAAGCTCATTAACTAATTGACCGTCCTAGTGTAGCACTAAACAGTCAACTACCAAATGGGCTTTGGACAGAGGTTGGACCTTGGCCTTATTAGGCCGGATAAAATGTTAATCGTCCTGCGTTATCTTTTAAGATTTGACGCGATCCGAAATAATTATCCTCATCACCGAGGTATTTAAAGGCCGTAGTTAAACTCCAAACCAACTCCAAGGGTATATAGTCTCAACAACGATGCTTCGACTACACAACGAACGAGCGAATTTCAAAAATAATTCAGCTAGAAATCTGTAATATAAATTAAAATGAATTTTTCCCTTACCTAGCTGAAACAAACAGACGATTCACGAAATCAAATACCCCAAAATCCGGACGAAGGATTTTCCTTAACCTTTTCGAAGAAAAAATTAAAATCTTTCCAAAAAATGGAATTTATTTATAAATTAACTGTTTCGTATTCATATATCCATTTTATTATTACTATTTATATTCCATTTTTATATTTTAAACTAGAAAAACCCATTTGTGTTTAAGAATATTTGAGCTTTAAAACAATTTAGATTAATTTTGATAACTTTAATAAATTATCCAATATATATAGGAAGATGGATACTGAAAATCACAAGGAATAGATATTTATTATTCTTGAGTTTTAGTGGTATATTCCTTGTTATTCTTAATTCTTTCTTTCTTACCAATCACATTACATTTATTAAAATTATGAAATGGTTTCGAAAATCTTAAAACACTGATAGATTAGAAATTTTAAAACCATATCTCCACAAACTACTTTCTGAAACCCTATTTCAAAACTGTTGAAATCCAATTTTATTTTTCAAATAGTTTTAAAAATAATTTTCCTCGAATATAAGGCCTAGATTTCAATTTAATATCTCAACAAAGGTAGATTCGGAATTTTAACGAAGTAACAAATGGATACACGTCGTAATTATATTTCCGAAATGGATACGACATATTAACGTGGGCTTTTTCCCCGTTTTGGATCGAGTAATGGTCTTAACTGGAACTACCAAACAAATCCAAAAATTAGAAACCGCGACTATCTCGGTTGTAGCTAGATTTTTGTCCAGTCTACAACCCGAACCAACAGACTCCACCATATGCCGCCCTCATGCTCTTCACGACGAGATCGCCAATGTACTATGGGGTAAGACAGAATTGGCTAGAAAACTGAACTAAACATACTTCAACACTCAGTCGATTAAAGCCCATTTTAATTATTAGGCCAACGACTAATTCATTGTTGAAATAAATTAAAGTCGATTAAGAAATACAGAGAAAAAAATGAAAATTGAGTTACGTCCTCTCATAATTCCTAATTTAACTAATTCCTCTGATCGTTTGACCTAAGCTCTGATACTAAATGTAACACCCCACACTTTTAGGACCCAAATTTTGACAAAAATCAAAACTTGAACACATCCAAGCCTAAAGCGTATATCTGGTACCTACAATAAATGAGCATGAGCCTAATCAGAGTACGATAAAATAACTCACAGTGGAAACAAAAGAGGATAATAAATATTAACTCAAGTAACTACCTTTTTTCAAAGTAAGTCACTTTGCCAATACCAAGCCTGAGAGAGAACGAAATCCGAAAGCCAAACCTAATCATCTGTGAGAACCTGTGAACTCGGCCTTCTCTATTAAACCTGGGAGTTTGTAATGAGGAGGCGATCAAAACAACAAGTTCTAGTGACTAAGAAATGTACAACACATACTATAACACATATATATTCCGTTTGGTTCAACCCAAGTTGTATGTCTGACAAAGTTAGTGTTTCTAAACCAACTTTGTTAAAGATTATGCACGACTCTATTACTCTTCCCAAGGTAGTATTCCAAATTATATTACCAAGATAGAACATTTACATACATTTTTTGAAGCCTTTATACCAGAGCTTAACTGGTTAATTCTATCGAGAGTGGGTCCATAATTACGGGGTTCTATCTATATCCTCATTCACTCATTAACCCTCGATAATATATTCAACGTTAACATAAAACTAGAGGGCACTAACAATGGGCACTAGTAATTAAGGCTTCCGTCATTCACACAATTACCCTTCCCCCGCATAAGGTGAGAGGACGTATTTTATCGTTCATTATACCTTCTAGCTGACCTTATTGGATAACCTCCTTAGTCGCTTATTACTTCCCGTAGGACAAATGACCATATCCGACCCTTTTAATTTCCAGGTTTGGGTAGGCCAACACACATCTGCCATTTAAGACTCATATATTGAAAAACCTATTCCCAGGTGGACTCTTTAACCCTGTCCACTTAGCCTTTTAGGACCCAGGAAGCGGATTAGTTCGTCCCCCATTTTCCTTTAACACCTTTCTCCTTTTGGGATAAAGTAGGCTACGTTATTAAGTCATTCGCAATTAATTCCTTTATATGGAAATATTATACGTACACCATTTATTTGCATCACGACTTCACATGGTTAATAATATTTTGCATTATTAACCTACTAAGTCCAACTATATTTTTAATTATAAGTTTTATTGACATAAATAGGAAGGTTATATTCCCTTTTCTTTAGGATATTTATTTGACTTCTTCCCTAATTTGGACTTAGTATTTAAACGACAATCAACATCCACTAATCCCCTTTTTGACACCCATTTCCTTTTTATTCCCCTTTATGACTCTAACGGTCGTATTTTCCTAAGGCAACTATTTATCAGTCCTAAGTTATCTATTTGCTGTACCCCAACAGACAATTTCTATGCTTATTAATTTATTTATTATTTGACTGTTATATATATGTATATATATATATATATGTTTACGTACCAGGCCCCTCTCATTAAGTTGGCTACTTATGAATGCTGGATTTGCCGGTCGGTTCCGGGCAGTCTTCTACCACAAGTGAACTTAATTTCGTGCCTTAATATGTTTATACTTATGCATTAGACCCTTCACAGTAAACTGACTACCTATGGTTGCTGGATTTGTCGGTCGGTTCCGAGAAGGATTACACCACAAGTTGAGTTTAACCTCATGTCTAAATGCGGTTTTATTTTTAAATTTCCTAATTGGGGTCCACAACAATTATCCTAATTGATTTTAGGAATTGTAACCATTTTACCATCACATTTATTTCCCCCAAATCAATATTGGTTACAATGGTTATCTATTTATTTACGGTCTCATTTATGGCAATTAACTATATTGATTTCTACAAATGGTCACCACAAATATATTAATTTAAAGTGGATTACATTTACGCATAATTCCATAATTGAACCTTGTCCAAACATTCAACATTGGTCACCATTGTTAATTATTTATTTATAGCCTCATTTATAGAAATCAATTACACTAATTGCTACAACGGTCACCATAAATATATTCATTAAGTATGGAATATAATTTACATGTATGATCCTATAAATGAATAACAATGGACATTTCAAACCTTCAAACATTTAATACAATGCATACTTTACCGTTTTACGCTGATTTGGATGGATAATACGTACATATTTATTTCCATGTTTGCATTTTTATTCTTAAATTTTAAATTAATGATTTGGTCTAATCAATTTACCAAACATTTTCTTTTTATATTCAACTTGCCAAAAGGTTTCAAGTCTCACAAATGACTGTTAGCTGTAATCATTGCAAATCATGCCTATTTTATGGAATTGACATATTTCCAAATCACAAGAAATATATGTAATATATTTATTTTGGAATAGTCGATGCAAATTATATACAAATATATGTATTTGTATTTATATGTAACTTTGCACCACTTTTCCTTTTTTTTATTCTTTTTTATCATACTTCTTGTGATTTCAAAATAATGCCTCTTTGTTTAAAAATGAGGAAAATGACATGTTTTACAATGCTTAAGCCAAAACCCAACAATATTGAATATAAACAAGGAATATTTCTTTTATTCTTACAATCACATAATACACAAGTTTCATCTTTTTACCCAAATTCACATATTTCATATTTCAACACTGAACTAAAGATCTTGAACATAAATACAACAAATTTATGTTTAATGGGACTGATTTTCAGATTCACAGTGCTACGTAACATGTACAACATATTTTATGACATAACTGTAGGAATATATGGGAAAAATATATAATAATCCTACAATTTATGTTATGCATAACCACAAGTTATCATTTGCCAATTTTTAAACATTTTCATGATCAAATCTGATGGTTGCCACAATTTACAATTATTTAAATAAACAGATCTGATAGGCATAAAAGATAGATTGGATTCAAACAAACTGGTAAGTCATTATAGTTGTATTTGTAAATTTCCCGCTCAACTTATAGCCTCCAAATTCAATTGTTTTGAAACGTTTAGGCTTACAATCCCCAAATTCTTATAAATCTACAATTTATTCTAGATATGTAGAAATGTAAGAAAAAGGGAAGAGAGTGAAGAATATAACGTTGAGCTTCAAATTGCATTCTTTTCCCTTAGTTCTTCTTGCCCTCTCAATTTCATATGAATTGGATTTGACTAGACATGTATGAATATATATTTTATTTTAGAATTTAGGTTTAGAGAGAGAGAAAAATGGCAGAGTTCCGCTGCCTCGGTAGATTTATGTGGAAAGAGAATGAGGCTTTACCCCTTTATTTATAGGGGTGGAAATGGCATTGCAATGTTGGATTCATTTTAAATAACATCCGTCTATTCATTTTATAAATATTATAAACAAAACTTTAGAGACCTAGTCGTCACTGGGCAGACTGACGCCCAGTAGGTCGATCTGGGTGGTCGACCGCTGTGGTCGACAGCTTGAGCCTCAATTGCCCAGGTTGGCTTGGTCAAATAAGGTATAATATATTAATTATTTTGTTCATTTATTTCCGTCCATTTTTCGTATTTGTTCCCTAACTTTTTCATACGGACTCCGTTTGCGAAACTCCAAATATGAAAGTTGACCACAATTCTGAAACGAACGCAACAGTTAAAGTTTCGTGGTCAAATTCCATTGTTTTCAGAAATTACATTTTTTGAGCTTCTAATTAAATAACTATTTACTGTCAAAATTTCGGGTTATTGCATAGTTTAACTTATATATTGTTCAAATGATTTCGTAACAATTTTGGTTTACATTATCTTGAATACCATTTGTAACATAAATACTAATTTAGATTTCTTATTAATACTTATAAATGCTTGAATATTTATTCCAATGTTTTGGTATAAAAATTATATATATATATATATATATATATATATATATATATATATTGTAAGGACCCGTTACTTCCCCGTGAAGGAAAGAACGGATACTTTGAGAACAACACACAAATGAAAGCAGACGGAAGAACATTTCATTGTTATTACAACAATTCCATCAGATACAAGAATATATAGTGTATAAATGAATAAATTACATTCGATAAATACCAAAGATTACAATAAGTTACATAGCAGCGGAAAAATAATACAAAACACAACTGAAAGTAATACACGGATACAGAGCTTTTCGAGCATCGTTCCAGCTGTAATTCAGGATCCTGTGAATATAAATCTGCAAAACCAAAACTACTAGCTGCCCGTGTCGAAAATAAGGGCACCCAGAGTTTAGGTTAAAACAATAAACTCCGGGTCAGTGATGTGACTGGTGTGAGAACTAAAACAGTTATATAAAACTTTACTTTAAAGAAGAGTAATTCAAGGGACCACGCCGTATAACACGGAACGGGTTTTCTCCCAAGAATACCAGTGCATATCAATAAACAGCGCAATGCTTTTTCGAAAAATGAAGCTATTATAAGACCCAGGTCCCATCACACAATGCAACGCAAGCCAGAGGATAGGGTTTTCCCTTATAATAGCCAAACATGCTTGGTACATTTAAAACAAATCATTTGATACTATCATAAGTGTATAGTGTCAAAACAATTTCAATCATAAATATCAATCCTAGGCGGCATGGGTACCATCTATCATGTCGCCATACTAGGCTCTACAAATAAAACAGAAATATCTCATATTGGAAATTGGATTTCCATCATGAGTCGAGGCAAGGGGCAAGCTCCTCTCCGCTTCGAGACACTCTAGCAAATGTCCCAGGACTACACACTCTGGGCAACCCTTGGATCTTCAGGGCCGGTCCTCTCTTACGTTTTAGGATTGGCAATTCCTGAACACACGTTTCCCGGTCCTTACAGACCTAAAATCGAGGCGCCTCATCCAACAACCACATAGGTGAAAAGTATATAAATGTCAGAGCTGGTAAGTCTCTGACACCACCTAAGCTAGAAAGAAACGTCGTGCTCTCCCTGCAGTCCTTATCCCGTTTTTGACTCATACCGAGGTGTGAGGCTCGCGAATCCATGCTATACACAAAGCTATGCCACGTAGGCCGTGCTTTGATCATCAACCACAAGACTTTGCTTTTCAACAGAAGCCTTGATCAATTGCCACTTAGGCGTGCCACACAGGCAATTCATGCCATGCGATTGATATCTATCGATATATAACCTCTAAGCTCGTACGTCTCAGAGAAGGGCGTTAAACAAGAGAATAAATTCTCCGCTACCAAACAGATATGTATTTAACAGAAATCAATCAGCACAGAATAAAATCCAATGTCAGACTCACAATCCATTTACAAGTTCGTTCTGGGTCTGAACGAAACCGGAGGCACTTTCCTCGCATATCCATCGATCTCCAAGTACGTCTGGACGACCACCAACTATTTCCATCCTCTTGGGTGTACAGCCCAATCAGGATCATCAGTAATTATCCAAACGATGTGAAGACTTTCGGTCTTCGACCACCGTCTTCATCTTCGACATATCGTCGAATTGGTTATTCAGAATGGGTATAACCCGGCCTTTCTGAATAACCCCCGTATAAAGTAAACAAATGTTACACAAACACAACATACGCCTCATTCCAATTTAGCAGCCACTAACCGTAAATCAACAAGAGAACAATTTCCCAAATATTAACCCCGAAGGCCGAAACCAACATCAGATCAATACCCAGGAAATCATTCTTCTTAGCTAACCTACAGCTAGTTTCTAAATTTCATATTCTTAGGGAAAGGTTCCCATTAATTTTATCAAAGATAAATTCTTTAAATTTATTCTTTAATCTTCCTTTGGATGTCATTTCAAACCAGATTATGGTTCTCCAAACTAGTCGAGATTAGCGAACCACACCGAAGTAATTATTTATTTTATTTCCCAATCCCAACCTATTCATCCCATGAAGCAAAACTAGTAATACTCCATATCTAATACCACAGTGTTATCGGTAAAATTAATTACCATTTCACGTTCAAATCTAACTAAAGATTTAACTATCGGTTTGGAGCAAAACTGGTGATACTCCATTCTCGCTCACTTTCCAAATTTGATAATTCATTATCAATTCACATTTCAATCTAATTTCAGATTCATTAAAACTCCTTTTACTGGGTTAAAGAACTAGTGTCATTTAAAACATAGTTCATGATAAACCCAAATCACATTCTATTTATTATCGGGTTAAAGAACTAGTGTTATTTAAAACACAGTTCACGATAAACCCAAATCACATTCTATTTATTATCGGGTTAAAGAACTAGTGTTATTTAAAACACCCTTCACGATAAACCCACGAATCAATTCTATTTAAAACCCATTTCAAATCCAATTTATTTATTTAAAAATAAATGGGTTTTAATTTCAGTTCAAAACTAGTTCATTTCGATAAAAATCTATTTTTATCTTTTCAAATATGGAGTTTTTCATCCCAATTTTTCCCAAATCATTTCCTATGATTTTACATAAATTATTACTATTTTTAATAATTTTATCATGGCCCGTACAGTCAATTTCCATCAACGGCCATCGAACTGCACTTACATCGACCTTTTCCAAATTTGATTTGGACGTATCTCCAAATCCAACCGTTAGATTTCAAATTTCTAATGTTAGTTAGAAAGCTCTTTTCGATACGAACCCAACGGTTCCTGTTTTAGGAGAATCCGACGGTCGGATCTCCCGTAATGTCCGTTCGAAATCAATGGTCGAAATTCACGAACTGCCGCGGCGCGGCGCGTTCTATTCAGGCCATTATATATATAATATATATATATTATATATTTCGTCGATTTCCCTTTTTAAACGAATTTTATAAATCGTTTTCAAATTTGTTTCGAAAACAATTTCAACATTCATTTCAAATTCAAATCGATTTCAATTCTATTTCAAATTCGTTTTCTATTCAATTCAATTCAAATTCATTTTCTATTCAATTCAATTCAAATTCATTTTCTATTCGATTCAATTCAAATTCGTTTTCTATTCGATTCAATTCAAATTCGGTTTCTTTTCAATTCAATTCAAATTCGTTTTCTTTCCAATCATTATAAAAACGAATATAATCGATATAAATATCGTTCGCGTCAAAATAGCGCATCTCTAATCAACAAATCAACACGACTTTATATATTTCAATAATTCCGTTATTCTATTCAACAAATGAATATTTATTTTATTCAATACGTGAATCTATATTTTTGTCAACACATGACTAATCTCAACGAATGAGTACTGTCCACGTGTGACTATTTTCGTTATTTAATATATTTTATAAAAATTATGGTATCTATCGTTTGATTTCAAATCAGACTCCAACCTTAAATTAGTAAGAGAACGATTCCCTAAATATTAACCCCGAAGGCCGAAACCAACATCAGATCAATATTCAGGAGACCACTCATCTTATCTATTTTCCAATTAGTTTCTAATTTTATATATGATAAAGATGTAAATTTTATTGTTAAAATATTTCGTTCAACACATGACTAATCTCAACGGATGAGTACTGTCAACACATGGACCTTTATTTTTATAATATTCTTTATCTTCCCGATTGGAATGAGGCCCAATCAATTACCATATAAAGTTAATTATATGGATTCCATACAACACATGTATATAATAGCAACGATAAATAATCAACCATCATCTAAAGTGCACTACACTGTATAAGCATCAAATATAGATATCTAATGCTTACAACAACCTGTCAATCAATCGATCGACATATAACTAATTACTGGGATTAGTGTATGCCGTATTTTATCCCAATACCCGTGTGGGGTTTCAAACAATCAAACACAGATTTTATTTGTACAGTTGGGCGATGTGTAAAATTTATCGTCCCAATCAATGTTCTTCAAATAGGTGTACATAAACAAACCGTCCGGTTTGTAAATGAATTTTTATTTATTCACATTCACGTTAAAAATTATATTTTTAACGACCAAACTATTTTATTCAACCTATGAATGTTCTATTCAGTTCATTTATTAAATAAAATGATTTCTTTATTTTTCTAACTTATTTTAGAAAATTTCGGCGGCATAACGGCACGATATTAGAAACGGGACAAGGCCTAGCCTTATCCCCGGTCTAATAACGGCCCACGCCACACATATCAATCAAATCCATTCCATTTCACCAAACAATCAAATTCAAATCAAATAATCTAACCAATTACACAACCAAACAAACAAGTCCATGGTCTGTGGACGATGGTGTCGGGTGCTACTTAACACCGTCTGCATCCCAGTATATATTTATATAACTAGAAGATTATAAATAAAAGGTGAGAAGTTCTCACCAATGCTATCCCAACTCCATGATACTTAATTTGTAGAAATCTTCGTCGTGCTCGCCATTTGTCACTTTTGTTGCCCGTAGCCACTACATATATAAAATCACATTTTTATATACTGTTGTCTTAAAAATAAAAATCACATTTTTATTTGTTCACTTTAAATTTAAAAATCATATTTTTCCTTAACCATTATAATGATCAAAATCGTATTTTTTCTTTGCTACATGTATGATAAAAATTCTGTTTTTACATTGCGACTATATAGATAAAAATTTTATTTTTACATATAAAGATTTCGCCTTTTCAAATATAAAGATTTCGCCTTTTCAAATATAAAGATTTTGCCTTTTCAAATATAATGATTTCACCTTTTCAAATATAAAGATTTCGCCTTTTCAAATATAAAAATCGAATCTTGTATATGGTTTTATTCATATAAAAAATCAAACCTTTATAGGGTTATCCTACCTATAAAAATCGAATTTTTGTAACGGTTTTCTTATAGTAAAAATCATATATTTACTTCATGAACCCACTATAAAAAATCAAATTTTTATAAGGCTATATATATATTAAAGATCACATTTTTAAAACCATACTTTTCATATGAAATCTGAAAATGAATTCACTGCGAATTTATAATAAAACTAAATATAAAACTATGCAAATTTACTCACATCGAATTGCAGAAAAGAAAGGGGTTTAACTTGGCTGCCGGGATGGATCTGCGCCTGACGGACATGGAGCAAAAAGGGGGTGGCGTTTGCCAACGTGCCTGGTGGGGTCTTGGGCTCCTGGGGTTCGTCATTCCAGGGTTTCGCGACAGAAGGAGGCGAGCGCCAGAGGGAGGCGATGGGTGGTGGCACTGGCGGCGCTATCAGGGTCGAGGTGGGGGATTTTCCGGCGGTTTCAGGTTGGATTCGAGGGTAGGGCGCGGGGGTCTTTCCATTGGAGGAGGAGAGAAAGGGGGGCGTAAAGTTGAAAGGCGACGTCCGCCCGAGATGGCGCGGTGGGCCACGAGGAGGAAAGGGGCACGTCTTTTTTTGTTTTGACCGGGTTTGGATCTGTGAGGGAGGAGAGAGAGAGAGAAAGGAGAGTAAAAGCGGGGTGTTATGGTTTATTATATATATTATTTTATTAATATTTTAATTCAAAAATATGACTTTCGCATACGAACTCAAAACCGGACCCAACAACTGTCGCCCCTAGCGTTTACCCCCATTCCGAACACAATGGGATATGTCACGTAGGCTGATACGATCGTTTCGACCAGTTTTCGTCAAAATCAACATATAACTCTATATATTGAATTTGAACGCGCATTTCAATTTACTGGGGTCACATACTAACACGAAAAATTCCACAAAAATATTTTCTAGCTTCGTATTGATGATACAGTCCTAACAAAACTAATTTCGTCAAATTCTGAGACCGTTGGAAAAACGGCCATTTTCCAGTCGATTAAAATCAATTGAAACTAGTCAAACGCGTTTTCCTTTGCCGCGGTCACATATTGATTCGAAAAATTATGAAATTTGGAATCTAGCTATAACTTGACATCACGGATCCAACAAAAGTGGTTTCATCGAAATTCGAGGTCATTTGCAAAATGGCTATTTTTAAGGGCCTGAATTCCATAGCGACTATTCAGAATTTTCAACTGGACATATCTTTTGATCCCCGCTATGAAATTTCAATTTTTCGGGTTCGTTGGAAAGATAGTCACAATTAGGTTCCATTACTTTTGGTTTCACTAAAATCCAGTTTATTTTGAATTCTGTACATTCATTTGAAGTTTGAAATCGAATTATCGAACTACCGCGCCATTTTCAATTCCTTTTATAATTACAAATAATTATTTATATTCCAACGACGATCTATATGAACATATACGTTCTAATTCTATTCAAAATAAATTTCTCGTCGATGTTATTTAAAATAATTCATTTTAAATATTCAAAATTCGCTAAAGTTGCCAAAATAAAAATTTTAAACTGGCACACATTTCCGGGTTGTTACATATATATATATATATATATATATATATAGACACACACACATATGATTCTATGTCTTAAATATGTAGTTATAGTTTAATTTATATCCAAATTTCATAATTTTGTTGTGATCATGGATATATTTTAAATGTTTTAATATATAAATGGTCCTTTAGAAAAATAATGTGTTTTGATTTCCTAAATTTAAAATTGATTTGTACCAAAAGACAAACGAATATGTTGTAATAGATTAAATTTTAAGTCCTTTTTTAAAATTAGTTTCTATACCTATAATTATGAATATATGTTTGTATCAAAATAGTTTACTTCATATGATAAAATTATATACTATCTTTAAAAGGATCTTCAGTATTTACTACATTATTAAATAAGCACCTTACTAATTTTAGTTAACTCCATAAGAATTATTCTGAATATTTTACTATCTAATTATCATTAAACTCTTAATCTAATTCATTAGTATTATTAACCTAAGCCTGTAAATTAATGTATGTTAGCTTTGTTTGATTGAAATAATTTATAATATACATGTATATGTGCATAATAGTTGATATTACTTTAAATTTCTTTTACAGAAATACATATCATCATCAAATCATTATGTACATAATATCATTACACATCTTATTTCATATCATACATAATTTTTATGAATTACAGTACATCTCAAATTAAAATCATTCACATCACAAGTTGCATTTCATTCAATATATCACTTCATATAGTTTTGCATATTGACATACTGCATTATAACCAACAGACTGCATTACATGTTAACTTTAACTCCACACATAACAAGTATACAGTATGGGAAGTTTTTATCTAACTAGAAATATATGATTATTAATCAAATACATAACATATTTACTTTGTCTTGATTAACTTGATTGACTTGTTTGGCTTGTTTAACTTTTTTGGCTTGATTGGCTTGATTAACTTGTTTGACTTAATTGACTTGTCTGATTTGTTTGACATGAATAACTTGATTGACTTGTTTGACATGGTTGAATTTCATTAGTGGTTGATAAGTGTGTTAGAAATATACTTATGCAATTGTAGTTGCACTACAAGAAAAATACCCTATTGCAACTAGCTATTTGCAACATGCGATAAATGACAATTGCAGTAAATGATATTTAACAACAGACCTATTATAATAGTTGAAATAAATAAGATTTAGCAATAGACCTTTTCTTTCTATTGCGAAAAGCATATTTTTAGCAACTTCGTTTCCCTTTCTGTTGCAAAAACATACTTTTAGCAACTGTGCTACCATAACAGTTACAACAAACATATTATTTGCAACTGCACTTCCAAGCCAGTTGCTAATAAATATATTTAGCAACTGTTTTTGCCACTTGCAACACCTGTATTTTTTTACAACTGGTAAAGCCAGTTGCGAAAAAACATACTATTAAAAATAAGTTTTAGCTTTTAATGATTAACTTTCAATAATTAATTTTAAATAGTTATTTAAAATGATTAACTACTAGTAATTATATAATAATTAAGATTAATATTAATAATTATTAATTAATAATAAAATTTAAGTATTATAAATTGATATTTATAACTGATAATTAAACAATATTTATTAATAATTAACAAATAATAATAATTAACATTTAAAAATAATAAAATGAATAAATAATTATTAAATAATAATAATAAAATAATGGATAATAATTAATTTGAAACATGAATATGTTTAAATATTAAATAAATAATTTATAATTAAATAATTAATAAATTCATAATCAAAATGATAATTGATTAATTTTACTACCAAGGAGTAGTTAATTATTAATAATAATATCTTGAATGAATTATAATTTATGTTTGACAGAGGTATTTTTATATATTAATTAATAGTTTCTAGTTATCATTATTTTATAATATTTAATAATTATTAGTTAATGATTAAGATTAATATTTAATAACCAATAATTAATAAGAAACTAATATTTACTATTTTTTAATAAGGAATTAATATTTAATATTTTTATTAAATTTGTAATCGTTTGGGAGCTAGTCCAATTTGTATGCTAGAAATAAAATAAAATTTTAAATTTAAAGTTTAAGTTTGGTCCATCGACCTGTAACACGGTATATCTAGTTGTGTTTTGAATTTGAAGCTTGAGATAACATAAATTTTTGAATATATAGACAACTGATAATTGCAGCTAGTAATAAATTTTAAAAATTATAATACGTGGCGTGCAAAATATTCCATCGTGAACTGGGTAGAAAAATATCTCGGTAGAAATTGGCATGCAAAATACTTCATTTAACAGTTCAGGAATTCCCGCCATACTTTTCATCATTCTCCATACTTTTAATTTTCCCACTTTATGATTGTTGAAAATTTTCAGGCTCCCTCTAGTTCACGAAAAGAAACATCATACTTTCCCATTAAATCTGAACCCTTGAACTGTAATCTACCCCCATTAAATCCACTGTTGAATTAAATTTCGCAACTTTTATAACCATTCAATTCGGCCTCCTAACATCTCTCCTTCCTTAAATCCCAATCACATTTACACGAAAACAAACACTGTACTTTCCCCAAATCTAAATTCTCCAAACCACACTCCTCTCCGTCGATTTCTCATTCCACTCCACCCTCTCCTCCGTCGCTTGCATTTCTCCAAATCTACCGCTTGTAGCAAGGTGACCGCTTGTTTTCTCGCTCTGTTTGCTTACAGAATTTTAGTTGGTTTTAAATTCAACAATGTTAGATGCATTTGATAGTGGGCTGAAGTTGAGTAAATATAGATCTGGTAGTAGGAAATTCACAGTTTTTGTTCATCAGTTTGAAGCCCTATGTTTGGACAAAGCAGATTCTTTTAGAGGTCTTGAACTGATGGTAGGAAGCATTATTTAACTTCGGATGGTGATGATTATAGCAGTAGTAAATTCTGATTTTTTTTTCTGGCCAGTGTTTCAGCTTTGCAAGCCTGGACTAATGCTTCTGAAGTGTCGTGTTCATGACCTTGAGGCTCTTCTACTTATTTCTTTTCAACTAAGAGAATTTTTTTTATTAGAAGGTAACCGTGTCGTATTTTTTTGTTTTTTGTTTTTTTAGTCCAGAGGAGCTATTTAGAATTAACTTCAATGAACGCATCCAATTTAGCAGTATAGTATATATTACATGAAACTATACCGGCCATAAACAAACGTGTAGCTTCGTAAAAAATGATCATTCGAATACATGTGACAAAATTGGCACTTAAGTACATAATGGTATGTCTGTATTCTGTAATTCGAATGGTAGTCCACACAAGCACATAATCGAACAACTTCAAAGTACCTTCAGATCCTCTAAAAGTTGCATCGAGCAGGGAATTGGCAAACCATATGCTATCATAGCGGGCTATACAGTGAGCATGAGATCTTCTAACAAGTGATTCCTACCGTCAAAAAAAAAGTTCTGTATATGCAATAATAAAATTCTCTTCACAAATGGAGTAGTTAGAAAGATGTATTTCTTCCTTGGGTTTTAAACTTGATGATCTACCACAGCTTCACCTGCCAGGTTAATCCCTCTGGATCTGCAGACTCCCCTGGCAAATCTTGCTGTTGACTCAAATTTTGTGAATTCAGACATGTGAAATTCAAAGATGTTTCATGTTTTTTAATACTGCAACAACTGAAGCATAGCCATCGCGATCGGAAGGGTTGTAAAATCCTGCAGTTGATTCAGCGGCATGGCTAATTGTTCGGTACCACCAGTGCACAGCTGGTATCTTTGCAGTAATGCAGACGCCTTCAAAAACGAGTTTGGCTAGAGACAACATAGAGTCAGCATGATGAAGGTAACCGTGTTGTAGTTGGCTTGAAAATACATTTGTTCAGGTTGTAATTTTGAGTTGCACATATATATTGTGCAGTGTATCATATGAAGTATGTTTTTGTTTATCAGCTTAGCTACAAAGTCAGTATCATTTGAAGCATATTCTCCTAACATCATAATATTTTCCTTCCTTATTATATAACTGTAGGTTCTTCAGATTGATGATTACTTGAGAGAGGTAACAGAAATTGTAGATTATTATAACTGCTCAAAGTATGATGTTGGCCTGTGTGTTGCATGCGCATTAATCACTGTTGTCCTGTAACAAATAGCAATTAAAAGCAGTAATCAAAAGCATGAAGGTTCTGTTACTGACAACGTAAGAAGGGGTCAGTTGAGATCTGATAGAAGAGGCATGTATGTCATTTTACTAATTATTTGTACCAAGATAAATGATGATGGTTTTTTCATTTAATATTAGGCTAGCACATGACATAACAAATTTATATAACACCTTTAGTTTCATTGAAAGGTTCTATATTAATTCCTATCTTCTGTAACGTATTTTGGCTATTGAAAACTCCTATTACCAGATCTAACCTGCTTGGATTACTTAACTATAACTTGAAAGAACTATACATTAGTTATTCATGCAAAGGCACGATTTAGGATTCACCTTGTAAAAAGTAACTTTCTAGCATCCAACGTAAAATTGCTAGTTCGTCTTAAATAAAAGCTGATCAGGAATATTGGTGTTTGTGGAAATGTATACCAAACATGAACAAGTGATGAAATAGTTGAATTGAACCATGGAGGAATTTTTTTTGTAGATTATTATGTCCAAGGGAGCACTATTGCTGCAGGGAACTTGTTGGGAGGTAATCCTGTAAGTAAATAATGGTATTGTTGATAATTTGCCTTTGAGTATTTATGTATTTACATTTTTCAAAGGCATGGAAACCATGCGAAGAAGGGAGATTGAAAGAGATAGTGGATTCAAGTCTAGAAGGATACCCAGAAGAAAAAGTATTAAGTTATGCAAAAGTTGCACTCTTCTGCGCACAAACAGCTTCTCAAAAAAGACCCTCAATGGCCCAAGTTTGTTCTCTTGTTATAGTATATGTATGATAGAGTAGAAAATACTCTATTTGAAAAAAATGTGTTGTGTGAGAGAAGAAATTGTTATACATGAATGGTGTATCAAAATTGTAGAAACTTTTATTGTAATTGTTTGTACTATTAAAACTTTGTTAACATAAAATTTTTATCTGTTTATTTCATTCTGTGATATACGCTATTATTAAAACAAATACATTTAATATGTAATATCTATAAGATATAATTTTCTTTTTCTTTTTTTCTAGATTTATGAATCTATTGCAATGGGCATATACTGTTGCAAAATGGTCTGTTGCAATAACAAAGGCCAGTTGCAAAAAATTATACCACAACGTTTAATTGAAACAAACAGAAAATGTTGCCGACTTTTTGCAACTTCGGCTATACCAAGAGGCGCGGGCCTATTACAATTGGTCTACTGCAACGGATATTGCCTCTTGCGAAAAGTGTTTTTTGTTGTAGTGTTGATAGGAGCCTTATAGGTTTCATGATAAATAGAAGTTACAAGAAATGTTTGGTTTTATGTTTGAATTTATTGGAATTAATGTTTTGTGACAACAAAACTTAAATTGATTAATTTTTTGGATTAAATTTCTTTACTTAACATATACCATAATTTTAAGGATATCTTATCTGAGTTATTTCTTAGTCTAGAAAAAAGTTTTATTATAGTTTTAAGGGAATTGGAATTTAGGGTATGTTTAGTCTTGTATTGAATTAAGGGGGAGTTTTAGAGTTTCTATGGATTAGTTGAACATTCAAGAAGTGTTTTTTAGACATGTATTTTTGCTTTAGTTGATTTAATTATTTAGATTGATTGTTTGAATTGCTTGTTTGTTTGAATTGCTTATTTGGATTGATTTGCTTATTTAAATTGATTATAAATATTGATTGGTTTGCTTAGTTTATTAGACTAGTATAGTCATAATTTTAGGGGAGTTATAATATTTTAAGTTTAGAATCATTGATTTAGAGGGAAATATTGGGGCTATGAGGTTAATCCTACATGCGTATTATGCAATGAGGAAACTGAAAATAAAGACCACCTTTTTTTTCAATGTGCGTACTCGGCTCACCTGTGGACTAAATGCAGAATCAAGTGCGACCTTCCTCCATACCGGGACAGTCCGATGACTCTTCAACAAGAATTGGTAGATCTGAAGAACTCCTTTTCTACTACGGATTTTAGACATGATGCGACAAGCTGCTACCTTGTTGTTGCGATATACCACATAGGGAGGGAGCGAAATAGCCGAGTTCACAAGAATCAAGCGTTGAATAAGTTTAGAAGATGGGATCTTTTAGAGCTTGATGTTAAATACTTGCTAAAGAAATCAAAGAAGAAGAAGAAAGAGATTTACGTTAACAGATGGGGTATTGGTTGTTTAGACGAAGGATAATTTTTGAAGGATAGATGGTCTCTCCCTCAATTTTGGGAAGAAGATAAAGCCAGATAACAATTGTTGTTTGGCCAGTTGCTTTTATTGCTCGCATGTTCTACTCAAAACACGTGTACGGCTCCAGGGGTTTGTGATTTGTCTGTTTGACCGAGTCAAGGGCTTTTAGCATCCGTGTTTTTATTTTTATTTTCTTTTATAATGGGTTTAGGCAGCAAGGAATTGATGATGTTTTGCTCGCCTCTTTGTACAAAACTTTGTACCTTTTATTGATGAGTGTCAATAAAACACTGCACTCTTTTTTCCTATCTAGACTTCACGCTGATTTCTAGCACAGGTTTTTAACGAGGCGGTTTACCCATTTCAAAAAAAAAAATTCAATTCAAGAAGTATTACATAGATATTAGGATCATTTATCGCATAGGTTTAGGGGGAGTATAACTTAATTTAGTCTTGTTTAGTCTACTATAGGTATAGTATAGTCTTATATAGGGTACTTTTTGATAATGACAAAGGGGTAGAAATTATAAAATAGGATATAGTTAAGATAGGCATTGTTTAAGGGGGAGTTAAGGAATTCATGGTGAAAGTGAATCAAGGAATCAGATTAACAGGTATGGATATTTTATAAATCAATGTTGTCATCATAAAAAAGGGGAAGATTATTGGAGAATGGAGTTTTGATGACAACAACCTTATTTCAGTTATCATTATTAATTGATTATAATATATACTAACATCTCTATCTAGAATATATATACATATATGCAGGATTTGTATACATGATTTAAATACCGTGTACAGTTTTAGAGTTTCAAGAGATTCATAATTCAGAGGAGATTCAAAACTCATGAGTAATCAAGTGCTCAAGAGTTCAAGAGAAATATATTAATAGAGTCTAGTTTATATTAGGGGTGTTATGGTTATGGTAACCGTCAAGTTTACCGTTAACCATAACTGCATCCGTTGTTGACGGTTAGCAAAATTTATAACTCTTACTGTAACCGTTTAACCGTTACCGCAACCATTACCATAAATTTACATTGTTAACTTTTTTCTTAAGAATTAGTTTGTTTATCTATGAAACAGACCATCCATATGCAATATGTCTATAAATAAAAATGCAAATGATTTATATATTTGTTAATTCTCTAGCTTAAGTTATTAAAAAACATATTTTTCTCTAAAATACTACAAAAAAAGCATGTGCAGTTGTTATGTTTTACCGCGGTTATCAAAATCCACAACCGTAACCGTCACCGTTACCATAGTAGATGGTAACCGTGTAAACAGTAAATACGGTTTGGCGGTTCAATTGCTCAACCGTAACAGCCCTAGTTTATATGTAAGACTCTGAATAGAGCTCCAGGTTCAAATTCAAATTCTATTTTCCAAAATTCCGATTTTCAAATTTCAAATTCTGTTTTCAAAATTCAAATCCCGATTTCAATTTAATTTCTAAATGATTTCAAACATATAAGTTTAAAGTTTTAATATATATATATATATATATATATTTGTTTATATAGTTATATAGTTTTAAAACCTATAACTTTATAAATATGTATGTATAATATATTATTATGATTTCATATGATTTTACACTTTTGAATATTTATTTATATTATTAAGGTTTGATTAAAGAATTTCAAACTTAGGATTTCAAATATATTTCCTAATTTATAAGTATTCTTATTTTTATAGTTTTATTAAATACATTTTACTAAGTTTATATTTGATTATAATATTTTTATTTAAACTCTAAGTTTTCATATAACCTTTTTGTTTACATATAGTTTATAAATCTCTTTATAAATTCCTATATATGTTTATAATTATATTATAGATAGTTTTATATCACATATATAAAGCTTTTAATCATATGTTTAGATAATATTTTCTTATGTTTGTATACTTGAAAAATAATGTTTTTACAACTAGTTTTGTTTCAGGAGTTTCAAGAATATAGATATTGGTTAAAATACTTTAAAGACGACTTAAAAATCAAAAATATAGTGTATATGTCGACATACATATATGGGTATGTCGACATACAACTGTCAGAAATTTAATTTTGAAAGGAAGTGTCTTTACACTATATGTAACGTACCAGAAGCGTTGCAATTTTTCAAATCTTATAAATAGGGGTTGATTTCGAATTTTTTAATATATCTTCTTCTCCATCTTCGCCCCTCTTCATCCCACCATTAATATTTCATATTTTATTAATTCCTACACTTCTACTTTGTCGATTTCTACTCTAATTATATAAAACTTCTTCTTTTCTCACTCTCTATATATTAATCTCTGAATTGAAGTGCTATTGAAGAGTTATAGGGATGATGTAATCATTTGGGAAGTGTTTGGGAAGGGGTGTGTTCCTTGTAGCCCTGAAATCATGGAAAGGGAGCGGTGGTAATCTTGTAGCTGTGAAATCAAGAGTGGTTGGAGCGGCGTTAACCTTGTAGCCGTGAAATCAAGGGGATTGTACTTGGATATTGATAGTAATAAAAACTCTGCGTAATCCAGCGTTGCATGGGACTAGACGTAGGAGTAATATGAACCAGTATAAAATCCAGTGTGTTCGTTCCTTTTCTGCATTTTATATTTATAAGTTTATGTGTTTGTGTTTGATTTTGTGTCTGTGAACGTCTTTGTTGTGTGTAATTCATATAATAGATCATTTAAGTTTAAGATTTCTGTAAATTCTTTAGAAACACTATTCACACCCTCTAGTGTTAGTCTTGCCTTAAGATCCACATTCTGGGTTCCGTAATGCGAGAAAGTCTGAACCATCATATTTAATTCATAAAAATCCGAACCGCACACAAAAGCAAAACCACGTCACAAAACAGATCTGGAACCGCCCTGGGTCGACCCAACCACCTTGGGTCGACCTGTAGGTCGACCCAGGCACAACTTGGGTCGACACATCTAGGTCCAGGCGTGACATTAGCTATTGTACTTAAAGTTTTTATTTAAACGTCTGAATATTTTCTCCTTTTTCTTCCTTTGATTTACCTTATGCCTTTTATACACCATTACTAAGTTTAATTTTCAAATCTATGCACATATATACATATGCAATCTTTCAATTCCTAGCCCGTTAATTAATGCAATTAATACTGCCACCAATTAGTTGTTTTATTCCTTTTAATGCACTTAATTTTAAAGGCAGTTAACTTTTTTGTTCATTTTCCACTTATTTTGCATTAATTGTATTATGCTCTTTAACTTTCATAATTTATCTCAGTATTTGAATTTATGCGTATATATATACGCGCAACTTTTATTTCACTTTCAAAATTAGAGCGACGTTACATCATCATTTATTTCTTACTTATTTTCATTGATTACAGGTTTATTTTGGATTTCGCTTTCATATGTATATATTTTTGCATACACATACGCATATATTTACATATGCAGGTATAAATATATTTTTATATTCACTCTTATGTATAATTTCCCTTATATGTGCACTTATACATATTTTCCTCTTAGAATGTGTATTATTTTAGCCGTTCCTCTAAAATAAAAATATGGCGCTAGCGGGACTCAAACCTACGCAACTCACTTGGGAGAGACACGTCTTTACTAACTGAGCTACATAGGCTTTTGTTAACAAGACTAGAAACAATGGTGATCATTATTCTTTTCTCATACCTTATTTTCATGTTTGTTGTAAAATTTTATTTTAATGATATTTTTTCATCTTAAATCCGTTTTCTGCAAATCATAGGTTTAAATTGATCAAAAAATCGCCACGAATGCAATGACGCTAATTCCGTGACCAAATTCTAAACTCTTTTCAAATTTATTTTATTATTTAATTAAAAATGCGTGGGTGTCACATTATCCCACCCTTAGGAACTTTCATCCCCGAAATTTGGTTAGAGTAAAATTAAGTAATTCCTTGCATAATTCTCAACCATCATGTGTGCATCCAATTTTTCAACGATTTGTGCACTTATGCAAAGTGTAATGCAACATAGTAATACATGAATGTAATGAATGCCTAAGCAGCACCTCCTATATGAATGCAAATTTTCTTGAAAATCATTGAAAGCATGATGCACACATCCTAAATATATTATCTACATGAATGCAATATTTTGAAAATCAAAATACTTTTTCATCCAATTTTTCCTACGCTTTTATAAAGCTAGAAAGTAGTTTATTCAATTTTTGCATCCAAACCCTACCAAACAACTTTAAATTTGTGAATTACAGAAAAACCTAATTTTATGAATTCGATTTCTTACGTTATTAAAAGGTGGAAAACGAAAAATTTCGCATCTTCCATTTTTCTTTTATGCACCTTTTTATCTGTACTTATATTTTATGCAACTATTATATAAAGATTCCTTATCTTCCTATCCAAGCACAGTTTACATAATAAAATTTCCTTTGTTAATGATTTTATTTTTCAACTTATTTAGGAAAAATCCATTTTTTCAACTGTCATGTCTATATCTTTATTGGATTTGTTGTTTTCTTTTTAGTTATGTCGTTACTCTTTTCTTAGCTTATTTAACTTAATCCACTAATCTAAGTTTAATTTTTAAATAAGCCTTCTTATCCTTCAACTAAAACATGAAAACAAGCACTCTACACAACTACTACCAAGGGCTAAGTATCCTAGGACCATGTCCCTTCTGACAAAAAAAAGTTCGAACCAAAGGATCTAAACACTTACTTACCCTTTACCATTTAGTAGTCATCACTAGTCCTTCCTGTGTACTAACAGTCTTTTCCAAGCAACAGCTTAGGTTCTATAATGCTTACGCGTTCTATGGGAACTTACTATTATTTTTAAAAAAGTCCTTGTTATTTACTTCATAGCCTCAAAATATTTCCCGTCTTCCCTTGGTACTAATCCTTTTCCAACTCCATGATTTTAAAAACGTGGTTTGGCTTTCTCATTTCATTTTTCATCCAAAATTTAAAAATGTTATTTTTCCATATTAAAACTTTCGTTTGCCAAACCATAAAAAAATATGTCATCCCAAAATGCAAATCAGTTTTTTTTTTCAAATCACAAAAATCGGAGTAGACAAGGACAACTACTTTTCTATTAGTTTCACTACCATTCATGTTTATAATGTCTGTTCCATAACCTACAAAATCTACACTATTCTTAATTCTTACAACTTATTTTGTCCACCCAACAAAATTTTATGTCAAAACAATTATCAAAAATTGTTGTCAAAAGAATAGAGATCTTCAAAATTTTCTTTACCGAAAATTTTAGTTTTTAACAAAATGCAATCTTTTCTATGCTTTTCTTTATAATCCTTTCATACTTTATAACTTAAAAACTAGCGAGCTATACACTCTATATGGTGCACCTTTTTCTAAAAGAATTCATTTTAGACAAAAAAAATCATAAGAATTCACTGTTTTTCAAAATATACCCCATTTTATTTCGAAACACAATATGTACTTTTCAAATATGTTACTTACATTTTTTTTCTCAAACATAAAAAATATCTCTTTTTGTTTCAAAAATTGTTTTTACACAATTTATCTAGTACATTTCAAAATTATAACTTTTTTAACGTCAAAACTTGAAAAACACCATAAACTATAACCTAAAAGTTCTCAAAATTTAAAATGGGGTTAGACTCAAAGTGGATTTCCAACTTACCTAGAATTTCGTAGATATCACCACAAAGTCATTTCTCTCAATTAAGATATTCCTAATCCATTTTTTTTTCAAATTTATAAGGCTCTACTGCCAAACCCACTAATTCAAAGTACTAACATATGGGATACATCTGTCTCTAATACCAAGCACATGTACACCTTTCACCCAAATCTTCTAAGGGTCTCATATTTCCATAACCATTCCTTTGGTGCACATAATTGATATCCCAACTCATTGCATCAACTGCTCTTCCTATTTAGTGGGTTCCTTTATGGATCTAGGTGTATATATATAATATAGTTATATTTCTTAAAAATAGAAATACGTTCACTCACTATTTATACAGAAATCCTAAACCTAGGCTCTGATACCAGATGTAACAACACGAATTCCGATATACCAATTTTATTTTCTTTCAAAATTCCCAATCTGCCGAAACTCGAGTTGGCTTGTCTGGTATCCTGCAGTAATGACAGAGGGATAAAATAAATCAAAGTTCGGAAAACATCTCATAGAAAAATGGAATAAAATATAATATAATCAAATATAGCCTTGCCAAAGTAATAATACTGCCTAGCCAGTATCCAAAGCTATCATGTCTCTGCCAAAAGCCTAACCTACGGGTATGTTATGAGGAGGGGGTCAGAACACAAGTTCTGGTAATTGGTCTTAAATTACACATAAAACTATGCCACGTTTCATACAGAACTACCATCACCATGCTACGGAAGCGTGCGAATTGCCATATCCAAAACTCCTTAACCAAGCTCGGTCTTAACACAGAGTAATGCCCTAGCGTCTATGATACACCACCCGGTGCGGCGTGCATGTTTCTGGATTCTCAAACGTATGTACTGTCTAATGTACCCCGAGTTCCGGAATAGGGTTGAATCTGAATGCAAGGAACTCGGTCGGAAGCTTTTCCATATCAGTATAGGTCTGCTAAAGAGGCCTAAAGTACAGATATCTAAACTATGGTCTGCATTTCTACGGTGGATATGGTCCCACCTCGACCCCTCCCTCAACAAGTGAAAGAATACATCAAGAGCTAAGTGACATGCCCTAGCAAACAATCTACATCCAAATTGGCATGTCCCGCAACCAAAGACTCGATAGTGAAAGATCGATGGTCTGTAGGTTTAGCTCTAGTCTTTTCGCTTCACACTGACTACCGATGACAGGTAACCGACGATTACTATCCTTTATTTGGTCCGGATCAGCCCATCTGTAGGCAATCGTCGATCACCCAACGCCACCCACCATCCTTTTGACTGCCAAACTACCATTACAGTTAAGGTATAACCCTTGGGTGGTTTCGCGCAGACCCAACCTCTGCGAGTACAGCCTGAGCACTGCCACCGCACAGAGGACCACCACGGAGTACCCTACCATGTCCCACGTAAGTAGCGTGCTTCCTTCCAGTCCCACAGAGCCAGTGTAACGTCCCTCCTTTTTGACCGCTTCAAATTGGTAATTTAACCAACTTAAAATGATCAAATCGACGGATCGTTATTTAGCTTATAGAGTTTAAAATAAAATCAACAAAGAAAATGCAAAAATAAATAAATAACATCGTAGTGAACAACAGAATAAACTTTTATTTATAAAAGAGAGTTTTGATACAACATTTCCTACACAGCGGAATGTACAAATAATTTGGATACAAAAAAATCTTTACTGTTTCAAATCTTCAGAGTGCGCCATCTTTGGAATCCCAGCCTCACAAATCTTCCGGTCCTACGTTGTGATCTTTAAATCTGAACTGCTCGGGTCTGACCCGAGCGTTCCATGCAAAAACATAAAACACCCGATCAGGATTAATCATAGTTCAAGTAAATTAACTTCAATATAAACTGAATAAAATAGTTAATATCAACAACCATTTATTTATTTGAGTATCTACTCATGAGAAACTGCCAAGGTAGGACATGGCAAATCAGAACAACAGAAGTATTTACGTATATATGTACGCCGATGACATGTATATACACATACAATAGTACATATAAACACATGTGCATTGGCCACCACATATATAATAAAATCATGCTTCGAACAACCAAGGAATGCATAACGGGTACGAGAACAGTTCATGTAAATTTCTGAATGAAGTAAGTCAGAGAAATGCTAACAGGGATAATTACATGTAGTCTAACAGGATGGGGATAAAAGGTTATATATGTGCAGCATGTATAATGAGGCCACATGCTCACATATGTGTAGTAAGAATAAATATATGGGGCACGACCAGGGATATTACAATTACATGAGTGTGAGATAGTAGTCAATAAATGAAGTAGTCCAGCTTAAACACTATTACCCACATAGTAAAAGTAGTGGTGGAGAAAATAATTTTATATCCTTAATAAATAGATTGTGGAGGCATATACTTGGGGTGAACAATATTGATGGCTGGGAAATATATGAATCTGGTCCATAGTCAAAGCAAGTTAAATTGATATATCAACATTTTCATGGTTTTCCAAAACGGATCCTAGGTTTCCCATAACCATTAAAAAGGGAAATAAGAAAGAGCAGGTAATATCTCACCAAACTACATTCAACAACCGTATAGCTTATCAAAGATTCCAAATGTGAACAATGGTTTATATTTATACTCGTTTTACTCAGTTTTCCAGCTTATCAAAGAGCAGGTTATCCCATAACCATTTGCTTTATCCTTAACACATTCATATCATATTATAGCCATTTTACATGAATACATATATGGTTCGAAACTGAGGCGACCTGAAATCCCCCTTACAGGAAATCACGGATTGAATTGAGGACAATACGAATCAGAACACAAACAGAAAAACATTTCATTGCTTATTACAACAATTTACATCAGAATACAAGAATATACAGAGTATAAACAAATAACATACATTTGACGAACATCAGAGATTTAAATACATTACTGCAGCGGAAAAATAATATAATACACAACTAAAATAGATATACGGATACAGAGCTTTCCGGATATCATTCTAGCTATAAACCAGGTTCCTGTGAATATAAATCTGCAAAACCGAAACTACTAGCTGCCCGTGTCGAAAATAGGGGCACCCAGAGTTTAGGTTAAAACAATAAACTCTAGGTCAGTCATGTGACTGGTGTGAGAACTAAAATAGTTATTAATCTTTATTTTAAAGTTAGGTAAATCAAGGGACCACGCCGTATAACACAGAACGGGTTTCCTCCCAAGAATACCAGTGCATAAAACAATAGCGCAATGCTAAATAAAGAACAATGAAGTTATTATAAGACCCAGGTCCCATCACACAATGCAACACAAGCCGGAGGATAGGGTTTTACCTTATAATAGCCAAAGAATGCTTGATACGCTAAATTTCATCTTCTATTATTACTATAAGTGTATAGTGTCAAAACAATTTCAATCATAAGTATCAATCATAGGTGGCATGGGTACCATATATCATGTCGCCATACTAGTTCTACAATTAAAACCGCGAAATGTCGTATTTGGAAGTTGGATTTCCATCTGTGAACCGAGGCAAGGGATCGTCCTCACCAGTTCGAGACTCTCTAGCCTAAGCCTCAGGCAAGTGCGCAGGCAAGCCTTGGATCGTCAGGGCCGATCCACCGATGTGGATTATTATTCCTGAACACTGCTTTTCCCCACCCAATGGGGTGTAAATGAGCCAAATGACTCCATCGGACCCGGATCGTCTGATCTAACCGAGGCGCCTCGCTATCCATCATCCACATAAGTAAAATGCTAGGCCGTGTAAAACACTGACACCACTCCTAACTAGAACGAAATGCATGCCCTCCATGAAGTCATCTCCCGTTTCTGGTTCACAACCGGGGTGTGAGGCTCGCGAATTAACGCTACACAAAGCAATGCCACACAGGCGGTGCTTTGATCATCAACCACAAGACTTTGCTTTTCAACAGAAGCCTTGATCATTTGCATCTTAGCATGCCACACAGGCAAACCACTCCATGCAGCCGATATCAATCACACAGAATGAAATCCGATGTCAGACACACATCCATTTACAAGTCCGTTCTGGGTCTGAACGAAACGGGAGGATCCTTATTCCTCGCATATCCATCGATCTCCAAGTACGTCTGGACGATCACCAACTGATTCCCTCCTCTTGGGTGTACAGCCCAATCAAGATCATCAGTAATTATCCAAACGGTGTGAAGACCTCCGGTCTTCGACCACCGTCTTCATCCTCGACACCTCGTCGAATCAGTTATTCAGAATGGGATAAACACGGTCTTTCTGAATAACTCGCGTATAAAATAAACAAGTGTTACACAAATACAACGTACGCCTCATTCCAATTCAGAATATTCTTTTATTCAAATATTCCTATACTTTGGGAAAGGTTCGCATTAATTTTATCAAAAATAAATTCTTTAAATTTATTCTTTAATCTTCTTTTGAATATCAATTCAAACCCAATTATGGTTTATCCAAACTAGTCGGGATTAACGAACCTTACCAAAGTAATCAATTGTTAAATTTCCCAACCCCAACCTATTCATCCCACGAAGCAAAACTGGTAATACTTCATATCTAACACCACGTTGTTGTCGGTAAATTCAATTACCATTTCATGTTCAAATCTAATTAAAGATTTAACTATCGTCTGGAGTAAAACTGGTGGTACTCCATTCTCGATCATTTCAAATTAATTAAAGATTCATTAAAACTCCTCTAGGTTTTAATCTTCCTAAAAATCAGTATTAATGATTGTTTAACTTGGGAAATCATATCCTGTCTTTAACTGGGTTATAGAACCAATGTCATTTAAAACACGGTTCACGATAAACCCAAAACCAAATTCCATTAACAATGGAATTCTCACGGAAAACAGATCAATATATATAATCGATATGAACTTCCATATCCAACTAATAATATAAATGGAAAAACGGCATAGCCTTTTAAATTCCATATATATTAGCAGTCTTCCTCCACAGAAATTCACTTCGATTATTACCAAATCGAATTCCATTCCATTCCAATTTATTTTATTAAATTGGAAAACTTTACTTTGGAAAATCTCTTTTAAATCTTATCAAAAAGATTTATAAATTCCAAATCACATTTCACTGTAAATGGAGTTAAAGAACGAATGTCCTTAAAAACACAGTTCACAGCAAACCCAATTCACATCCCATTAATTATCGGGTTAAAGAAAAAGTGTTATTTAAAACACCGTTCACGATAAACCCAAAAATCAAATCAAATTCAATTCCAATTAAATACCATTTAATTGGTATACTTCATTAAATCTAAATAAAAAGATTTAATGTTTTTTCTCAACTGGGTTTAAGAACAGTGTTAATGAAGACACCATTCACGACAAACCCAAATCCCATTTGATATTAAATACAAGGCTCTGAATAGAAAATATATCGGCTTATATTCAATATCAAATCCTTCGACCAACAAACATCGTATTGGAAATAACGATATAATTATATCTTTCAAATTTCCATAACAATATCTGTATAATCATGAAATCCAACATCGAAATATTCCAAAGACAATTTCGATTAAAATCCATTCCAATTTAATTATTGAAAATTATGGTTACTTGTAAAACCATTTCAAATCCAATTTATTTATTTTAAAAATAAATGGATTATAATTCTAGTTCAAAACTAGTTCATTTCGATAAAAATCTATTTATCTTTTCAAATATGGGATTTTTCATCCTAATTCTTTCCACATCATTTCTTATAATTTTACACAAATTATTACTATTTTTAATAATTTTATCAAGGCCCGTACAGTCGATTTCCACCAGCGGCCATCGAACTACACTTACAGCGACCTTTTCCAAATTTGATTTGGACATAATTCCAAATTCAACCATTAGATTTCTAATTTCTTGTATTCGTTAGAAATCTCTTTTCGATACGAACCCAACGGTACCTGTTTTAGGAGAATCTGACGGTCAGATCTCCCATAATGTCCGTTCGAAGTCAATGGTCGAAATTCGCGAACTGCCGCAGCGCGGCGCGTTCTATTCAGGCCATTATATATATATATATATATATATAATATAATATAATATATATTTCATCGATTTCCATTTAAGACTTATTTTATAAATCATTTAAATTCATTTTCAAAACGAATTCAACTCTATTTCAATTTAATTCGAATTTCAGTTCTATTCAGTTTAATTCGAATTTCAATTCTATTCAATTTAATTCGAATTTCGATTCTTTTCAATTTAATTCGAATTTCGAATCTTTTCAATTTAATTCGAATTTCAATTATTTTTCAATTTATCAGATTTTGAAATCACTTTCGATATTCATTGTAAAATGAATAAAATCGACAAAATTCCCGTTCGTGTTTAAATGGTGTTTAACTACTTAACACAGCTTCACATTTTAATATTCACTTAATATTATTTTAAAATATTCGATAATTTTGAACTGGAATCAGACGTAGTCAATTACCATATAATGTTGATTATATGTATTTCACACAACAAATGTGTATAACAACAATGAAAATAGCAATTCATCATCCAGAGTGCATTCTACACTGTATAAGCATTGAATATAAATATTCAACGCTTACACAGTCTGTCAATCAATCGATTGACATACAACTAATTATTGGGATTGGTGTACGCCCAATTTCATCCCAATACCCGTGTGGGGTTTAAAACAATCAAACACAGGTTTTATTTGTACAGTTGGGCGATGTGTAAAATTTATCGTCCCAATCAATATCAGTCAAATGTGTGTATATAAACAAATCGTCCGATTTGTTTATAAATATTTATTTTATATACACGTTAAAAATTATATTTTTAACTATAAAATATTTATTCATCACACAATCAATTTTCACAACACGACAATTAAACAAACAAGTCATTCATGGTCTGTAGACGACGGGTGTCGGGTGCTGCTAAGCACCGTCTGCATCCTAGTATATATTTCAAACTAGAAATTAAAATAAAAGTGAGGAGTTCTCACCAAGGGTTCCAACTCCATCAGTTCTATTTCTGAATTTCTGAACAGTTTGGATTTGTTTATCGTCCGTTCCATCGCAATTAGTTTCACGCGGTATGCTAACATTTTTAAACAACGATCTTGATAAATAAAAATCACATTTTCATTTCTAAGTTATATGGATAAAAATTGTATTTTTATAACGATGAATATATAATAAAGATTATATTTTTATTAAGTTACTCGTATAAATAAAAACCATATTTTATCTCAAGCTATTATATATAAAAACCATAATTTTATAAATTCCATTTCATATCAAAAATCATATTTTTAAAATTTCTATTTTTCATCCAAAAATCACATTTTTTTTATTTACTCTACTTCACATTAAAAATCAGGTTTTTATTTACTCTACTTCACATTAAATATCAGATTTTTATTTACTCTACTTCATATTAAAAATCAGGTTTTTATTTACTCTACTCCACATTGAAAATCAGGTTTTTATTTGAAACAATGTTATTACTTTTCAAAGTTTAATTACTGTATAAAAAATATATTAACTATACTAGTATAAGAAAAATAAAATAGAAAAGAAGCTCACTGTTTTGCATTTTCTGCTTGAATCTGAAATCGCACAGTGCTTCCTAGGGCTTCACCTTGCTCTGCCATCATTGCGTCGGAACGCCATCGCCGTGCCCCACCTGGAGCGCCTCCGAAAGCTTTGCTGGAAGTGGACTGCGGTTTTGATGGCGGGGGAGGATCGGTTTTGCTGAAGGAGGGGGTGGCGGCCTGTTGGGAGCGACGACAGGGTTTCCAGTTTCGGGTGGCGCAGGCCGCGACTGGGTGACGCGGATCAAACTCGCGATGGGGAAGGGGAGGCGATGGGGCTTGAAGTTGTGGTGGTGCACGATGGAGGAGGGAGGCGGTGGAGGCTTGGTCAATGGTGAAGGAAATCGGTCGATTTCCTTTTCTGGAGGCAGGATTTTTTTATTAGAGAAAAATGAATTAGGTTTAGGTTAGAACGTTATAAATATATATATATATAATAATATAATATTATTTTATTTCAAAAAGGTGAAATTTTATTCGAACTCCAAACAAGTTCAACCGACTGTCGCCCCTAGCCAAACACCCTCATTCCGAACATAATGGGATATGTATCATAACCCAATTCAGCTGTTACAATCAGTTTTTCTTTAAAATTAAAATATAAATCATTATATTTTAAATTCAAACCCACATTTTAATTTACCGGGACCACATGCTGACTCTACAAATTCCAGAAAAAATATTTCTAGCTTCGTATGGCCGATACGGTCCTAACAAAACTAATTTCGTCGGATTCTGAGACCGTTTGAAAAATGGCCATTTTCCAGTCGATTAAAATCAACTGAAACTGGTCAAACGCGTTTTTCTTTGCCACGCTCACATATTGATTCGAAAAATTATGAATTTTGAAACCTAGTAATAACTTGACATCATGGATCCAAAAAAAGTGGTTTCGTCGAAAACCGAGGTCGTTTGCAAAATTTATATTTTTAAGGGCCAGAATTCCATAGCGACTATTCTGAATTTTCAACTGGGCATATCTTTTGATTCCCGCTATGAAATTTTGATTATTTGGATTCGCTGGAAAGATATTTCAAACAGATTCTAATATTTTTAGTTTCGCCAAAATCCGGTTTATTTTGAATCCTGTACGTTCATTTGAACTTTGAAATCGAAATTTCAAACTACCGCGCCTCTTTCAATTCCTTTTATGATTAAAAATAAATAATTATATTTCTAATGACTATTCAAATAAATATATACGTTCTAATTCTATTCAAAATAAATTTCTCGTCGTTTTTATTTAAAATAATTCATTTTAAATATTCAAAATTCAATAAAATAGCCAAAATAAAAATTTTAAATTGGCTCAGATCCCCTGGTTATTACAATCTTGCCCACTTAAAACTTTTCGTCCCCGAAAAGGAACGAAGCCGAAAGTTGTTTTACAAATTAACTCAACTTCCATTCTTTCCATTACAGCTTAAGTTCTTCAACTATTCATTTTCTAAGAACATTTCAAATTTTCCAAAAATTTGGCTAACACCCTAAATTTTCGAAAAATTTCGCCATAACCTCCCATGTACCGGGAGCTTCGGGATATTTCAAATAGCCTCCCATGGCCCTCACCAATCCAAAATAAAAAGAAAAAGCCAAGCGGCTAGCCAATCGGCTCATAAAATCATCAAAAACCCAAGAAATACAATAAACATGTACCTATTTGTCGAGCAAACAATTTTATTCCCCTTCTCTAGCCTCCTTGCTATGACCTGTTCAATGTAAGTACATGTATATGCATGCAAATGCGACTAATTTTCAATACAACTCACTATTTGGTTCAATTTGGCTAAAGGTTCAACATTTAATTAATCAAAATAGTAATCAAATAACACAACCATCAATCAATTTGTTGATTATCGTTTCAAATTCATAACTTTGATATATAGTCAAAAATCACATTTTTGGTGCCAAATCACAACAATAGGCCCTATCTAATTTTGGTTCTCACACCAGCCAATTGGAAATATATAGAAATCACACTTTCAGAACTCGAACATGAGTACTGATGGTTCGATCGCTATCGCGATCATCAGAACCATCTTCGGGCGACTAGAGTGTGATTCTATATCTATCCAGTATATTAAAATTTCAAATACACGCGGATCAGACGTATACGCAAAATCTTTATAAACTTGATTGTCCAAATCAATATAAAAATAATATTCAAATACGAATAATTTAATTTAATTTTTCAAAACAAAATTCGTTTTCATTTTAAAAATATACTCTTCACACTCGTTCAAGGATACTACTGATCCCATCTCTAACGAGTCATTCTCATTGGATATTACTAATCCAATTTCTAATGAATTCTTTCGTATGGTTCTAACACGCTTGTTCTCGAGCTCTGTAAACCAGAGCTCTGATACCAAACTGAGACGACCCGAAATCCCCCTTACGGGAAATCACGGATTGAATTGAGGACAAAATGAATCAGAACACAAACAGAAGAACATTTCATTGCTTATTAACACAATTTACATCAGAATACAAGAATATACAGAGTATAAACAAATAACATACATTTGACGAACATCAGAGATTTAAATACATTACTGCAGTAGAAAAATAATATAATACACAACTGAAAGAGATATATGGATACAGAGCTTTCCGGATATCATTCCAGCTGTAAAACAGGTTCCTGTGAATATAAATCTGCAAAACCGAAACTACTAGCTGCCCGTGTCGAAAATAAGGGCACCCAGAGTTTAGGTTAAAACAATAAACTCTAGGTCAGTCGTGTGACTGGTGTGAGAACTAAAACAGTTATTAATCTTTATTTTAAAGTTAGGTAAATCAAGGGACCACGCCGTATAACACGGAACGGGTTTCCTCCCAAGAATACCAGTGCATAAAACAATAGCGCAATGCTAAATAAAGAACAATGAAGCTATTATAAGACCCAGGTCCCATCACACAATGCAACACAAGCCGGAGGATAGGGTTTGACCTTATAATAGCCAAAGAATGCTTGATACGCTAAATTTCATCTTTTATTATTACTATAAGCGTATAGTGTCAAAATAATTTCAATCATAAGTATCAATCATAGGCGGCATGGGTACCATATATCATGTCGCCATAATAGTTCTACAATTAAAACCGCAAAATGTCGTATTTGGAAGTTGGATTTCCATCTGTGAACCGAGGCAAGGGATTGTCCTCACCACTTCGAGACTCTCTAGCCCGAACCTCAGGCAAGCGCGCAGGCAAGCCTTGGATCGTCAGGGCCGGTCCACTGATGTGGATTATTATGCCTGAACACTGCGTTTCCCCACCCTATGTGTTGTGAATGAGCCAAATGACTCCATTGGACCCGGATCGTCCGATCGAACCGAGGCGCCTCGCTATCCATCATCCACATAAGTAAAATGCCAGGCCGTGTAAAATACTGACACCACTCCTAACTAGAAAGAAACGCATGCCCTCCCTGAAGTACTCTCCCGTTTCTGGTTCACAACCGGGGTGTGAGGCTCACGAATTAACGCTACACAAAGCTCTATGCCACACAAGCAGTGCTTTGATCATCAACCACAAGACTTTTCTTTTCAACAGAAGCCTTGATCATTTTCATCTTAGCATGCCACATAGGCAAACCACTCCATGCAACCGATATCAATCACACAAAATGAAATCCGATGTCAGACACACATCCATTTACAATTCCGTTCTGGGTCTGAACGAAACCGGAGGAACCTTATTCCTCGCATATCCATCGATCTCCAAGTACGTCTGGACGATCACCAACTGATTCCCTTCTCTTGGATGTACAGCCCAATCAAGATCATCAGTAATTATCCAAAAGATGTGAAGACTTCCGGTCTTCGACCACCGTCTTCATCCTCGACACCTCGTCGAATCAGTTATTCAGAATGGGATAAACCCGGTCTTTCTGAATAACTCGCGTATATAATAAACAAGTGTTACACAAACACAACATACGCATATCTAACACCACGGTGTTATCGGTAATACTTCATATCTAACACCACGGTGTTATCGGTAAATTCAATTACCATTTCACGTTCAAATCTAATTAAAGATTTAATTATCGTCTGGAGTAAAACTGGCGGTACTCCATTCTCGATCATTTCAATCTAATTAAAGATTCATTAAAACTCCTGTTGGTTTTAATCTTCCCAAAAATCAGTATCAATGATTGTTTAACTTAGGAAATCATATCCTGCCTTTAACTGGGTTAAAGAACCAATGTCATTTAAAACACGGTTCACGATAAACCCAAAACCACATTCCATTAACAATGGAATTCTCATGGAAAACAGATCAATATATATAATCGATATGATCTTCCATATCCAACTAATAATATAAATGGAATAACGGCATAGCCTTTTAAATTCCATATATATTAGCAGTCTTCCTCCACAGAAATTCACTTCGATTATTACCAAATTGAATTCCATTCCAATTTATTTTATTAAATTGGAAAACTTTACTTTGGAAAATCTCTTTTAAATCTTATCAAAAAGATTTATAAATTCCAAATCACATTTCACTGTAAATCGGGTTAAAGAACGAATGTCCTTAAAAACACAGTTCACAGCAAACCCAATTCACATCCTATTAATAATCGGGTTAAAGAACAAGTGTTATTTGAAACACCATTCACGATAAACCCATAAATCAATTCAAATTCAATTCCAATTAAATACCATTTAATTGGTGTACTTCATTAAATCTAAATAAAAAGATTTAATGTTTTTTCTCAACTGGATTTAAGAACAGTGTTAATGAAGACACCATTCACGACAAACCCAAATCCCATTTGATATTAAATACAAGGCTCTGAATAGAAAATATATCGGCTTATATTCAATATCAAATCCTTCGACCAACAAACATCGTATTGGAAATAACGATATAAATATATCTTTCAAATTTCCATAACAATATCTGTATAATCAAGAAATCCAACATCGAAATATTCCAAAGACAATTTCGATTTAAATCCATTCCAATTTAATTATTGAAAATTCTGGTTACTTTTAAAACTATTTCAAATCCAATTTATTTATTTTAAAAATAAATGGATTATAATTCTAGTTCAAAACTAGTTCACTTCGATAAAAATCTATTTTTATCTTTTCAAATATGAGATTTTTCATCCTAATTCTTTCTACATCATTTCTTATGATTCTACACAAATTACTACTGTTTTTAGTAATTTTATCAAGGCCCGTACAGTCGATTTCCATCAGCGGCCATCGAACTGCACTTACAGGGACCTTTTCCAAATTTGATTTGGACATAATTCCAAATCCAACTGTTAGATTTCTAATTTCTTGTATTCGTTAGAAAGCTCTTTTAGATACGAACCCAACGGTTCGGGTTTTAGAAGAATTTGACGGAAGGATCTCCCGTAATGTCCGTTCGAAGCCAATGGTCGAAATTCGCGAACTGCCGCAGCGCGGCGCGTTCTATTCAGGCCATTATATTATATATATAATATATATATATATAATATATTTCATCGATTTCCATTTAAAACGTATTTTTTAAATCGTTTAAATTCATTTTCATAATGATTTCAACTCTATTTCAATTTAATTCGAATTTCAGTTCTATTCAGTTTAATTTGAATTTCAATTTTATTCAATTTAACTCGAATTTCGATTCTTTTCAATTTAATTCGAATTTCGAATCTTTTCAATTTAATTCGAATTTCAATTATTTTTCAATTTATCAGATTTTGAAATCACTTTCGATATTCATTGTAAAATGAATAAAATCGACAAAATTCCCGTTCGTGTTAAAATGGCGTTTAACTACTTAACACGGCTTCACATTTTAATATTCACTGAGTATTATTTTAAAATATTCGATAATTCTGAACTGGAATCAGACACAGTCAATTACCATATAATGTTGATTATATGGATTTCACACAACAAATGTGTATAACAACAATGATAACGGCAATTCATCATCCAGAGTGCATTCTACACTGTATAAGCATTGAATATAAATATTCAATGCTTAAACAGTTTGTCAATCAATCGATCAACATACAGCTAATTATTGGGATTAGTGTACTGTAACACCCCGTAATTTTATAACATTAAAATTCACAAATTAAAGTATACTTAATTTTTAGAAAAGAATTAAGTGAAATGGGTTACACAGAGAAATATATATATATATATTGATATATATATAAATTAAAAATTAAATAAATAAATATGCGAAAAAGTTCAAAACAGCGAATTGGGAGGGGGAATAACCGAACCGGCCCATTTTTGAGGTCGACTAGGGGTTAATCCAGGGTGTTTGGCTGTCAACCCGTGGGCAGATTCGTTCAAATGCAGATTTTGCATTTGATTGGTTCTCATGGTTCAGGGTTAATCTAATGGTCCTAAATAACTTTCTACACCTATAAATACATCCTAATGCTAACCCTAAACCTAATTAAAATAGAATAGTTACCGTCGCCATGGAAATCAATGGAGCGGCCGCCAACTAAGAAAGAAGAAAAGCAAATTCAGTTCTAATTCTCTCAACCCTAAAGCAAAGCAAAACTCTCTCTTTTCTTCTCTAAATTGTGAGTATGATGATCTTAACAAGATTATTATCATTTTAATTAGGTTGAGTTATGAATGGATTATGAGTAGATGATGTGAATTATCATATATGTTGTTGTAAACCCCTTTTGCTATCATGTATATTGTAAATCCAATGTTATGTGATGATGATATCTTATATGTTGTAAATCATGCTATGATGATGTTATGTAAATTGAAAGTTTCTATGCTAAGTTGTGATGAATCATACATGTTAAAAAGGCCATGATGTTACCATCTATGCTAGTTAGTTTATATTAATTAAATCATCATGTTTGGGTTATGTTGATCTATATGACAAGTCACATATGCAAGTTAGATTGATTAGAAAAGTTATGAACATATACCAAGACATCTATTATGACATCTAGAATTATGCTATGACATATGTGATATCCTATGCTAGTTCACACCATCATTATGTTGCCTAAAAAACCCATATGCAAGTTTATGTATAGATTTGGGCTATGATCATATCATATAAATTGAGACATTTAACAAGTTGACACCTTTTGATCCTTAACATGTGTAGTTTATGCAAGTTTCACCCCTATTATGATTAGATTTATTTTAATTGTCTATATGTTGTGATAATTTATCTTTGTGCTAGGTGTTAGACTATACAAGTCTAGCCTATATTATGCGTTGAATAAGCGAACGTATAAACGTGGGGTAGGGGTAATATTAAAGTTTTAATATTAAAAAGTTGGGGTGCAATTGATATGATTTTGCATGCCATAAGTGGATGGCCATAATTGAGTCAATTATGGACATCATTAAAAGTTGACTTAATTAATAATTTGAATAGGGAATTATTAAAACTAGGGTAAAAGATTTTAAGTGTTAATCAGTGCTTAGGACACGAGGTTGGACTCATTTGTGACGTAAACCTGCCCGGACCCGCCCGAAAAATCCAGTGGTCACAAATGTCAGCCCAATGTGAGAGGTCCTAGGCCTAAACTAAAGCATAACGGTTGTAAAGACACGAGGTTAGACTCTTTTATGGTGTAAGACTGCCCGGACCCGCCCGGCAAATCCAGCTGCCATAAATGCCAGTCTAATGTGAGAGGTCTTTATGAGGTTATGGCCTAAATGAATTAAGAAATACTTAACCAAATAAACATGTAAGGTGGGACATAGGGGTTAAGTAGGTGCCTTGGGTGGCATGAGGAATCTAGGGGGTGCCCTTAGTGGCATGTGAAATACGATTAGTAAGACTTAACCAAACACACATGTAAATGAACATGACTAAGAGGGTTAAGTGGGATATACTAGTGACAAGCTTAGGTGGGTAGCTTGTGGGGGCCCATTTTGACCAGTATCCCAAACGTATCTTTGTGGGCTCGACCCAAGTCGAGGACGAGACACGCATGCTGGGTTCGACTGTAAGAGGCCAAAACGGGGAGCGGTGGCAACGCAAGTCCAACGGGTTTCGTATGCGTGTGTGGACCCGGGCTAGTAGGTAAGACGTTGTTGCATCGTGTAGGTATAAGCCGTGCATTCTCAAGTTGTATCGGGTTGCCACTTTATGGGAGTGATACACCTCACTGTGGGGCCAGCACGGGTATCTACGAGTAGGGAGCCGATCGAAAGTGGGTAGTGGGGTACACCTAGTGGAGATAGGGGCAGATGGCACCTATGTAGTCAGCTAGGGGTACGTAAGGCTATTTATAAAGTTTCTGTGTGAAGCAAGCGGGATCAAACAATAGGGTGACTGGTGTGGTGCAGTGTAGTAATGTGCGGTGCAGTGTAGTAATCATTCATTAGTAATTAGGTGTGCCTTTACCGTTATCTTTAACGTTATCTTAAACGCTATCTTTATCTTCCTAAGAATTCATAGACATTTACTTGTCTTCCAGCTTATGCCTTAGTCTAGTTATTTTGATAATAGTATTGTTAGAATTATAATACTCGCCAGACTTTATGTCAGACCCCCTCTATTTCTATCCTTTTTCCCCCTCCAGGTCCTCAGGTTGGGCCCAGCTCTAGTGGAGTTTGATTGAATTGCTTCATCTCTCTTTGGAAAGCTTGGACCGTTGAAGTAAAGTCCATCTTGTTATCTTTTTAATGGCTATTTATGTAATGGGATTATGTATTTTGTTTTTATGAAGATGGATATTGTACTTGGTTATGATCTATGGTTTTATGATGTAACAAACATGTTTAATTTCCGCTGCAATAAAATGAAGTTTTAGATTTCCAAGTACTATTTATTATTTGTCTTGTTGTAATTTTTCTGTTCTATATTCACTTATAACCTCCATGGAAGTTAATGCATTCCCTTTGTGAGTGACATTAATGGACGTGGGGTGTTACACGTGGTATCAGAGCTTAAGGTTACCATAACAGATAAAAATACTTTAGAAAAATAGTTATTTTTGGAAGAAGTGCTTTCAAAAACATGTTTTAATGAGAAATTTAAAGAGAAAAGTTTTTTAAGAAAAAAAACATAATCCCCAATAGCCCATATCTTTATCTTTCGAATTCTCCATTCTGAATCTTTCCTTTTTCGTTTCAGCATGGCTGAAGATCTTAATCTACCCGACAGTGTAACGATACCAGGATGATATAGGAGGTTATTTGAGGCTAGGGCCGCTGCAGGTCCAGCCAATGTTCCTCCACCACCAGTTGCACCCGTTCCTCCTCCTCCTCCTCGCGTAGATACTTTTGCAAAGACGTGCAAGGAATTCAAGGCTATGGGTGGAAAACTATTTCAAGGGTCAGAAACGTTTGTGGAAGCTAGAGATTGGCTTAAGGATGTGGAAGAATTGATAGAAATCTTTGAAGTAGAAGAAGGGAGGAGAGTTCGATTAGCAGCTTGGTTGATGAAGGGAGAGGCCTCGTTTTGGTGGGAGGTCACTAATGGGGAGCGTCCTGTTGACTCTTGGGCGGATTTCAGACGTAGGTTCGAGGCGAAGTTTCTCTCAAGGACGGAAGAAAATCTATATATGGAAAGGTTCTTGACATTGAAGCAAGGAAGCTCATCAGTGAAAGAATATGTCAATAAATTTAATCAGTTAGCAAGGTTTGGCTTGGACTTAGTGAACACGCCGGAGAAGAAGGCGCTGAGGTTCATGAATGGCTTGAATGAACCATTACAAGGGTTGGCTATGACCCACATCCCTATGGGGACCACCTTTGAGAAGTTAGTAGAAATGGTGCTCATGCATGAGGAGAAAAGCGCTAAAGCTGATAAGGCACCCGAGAAGAAGGGGGATCAGAAGAAACCACAACAGCAAAACAAGAAGGGTGGAAAAGACAATAATGGCAAGGGAAAGAAGAAGTACTGTAACTGTGGAACCCCAGGCCATCTCAGCAAGGATTGCCGAAAGAAAAAGAAGACAGGTTGTTTTCATTGTGGCGATGCGGGACATTTAGTGAAGGACTGCCCAAAGAAGGGGCAGAGGGCAGGAGCTACCTCGGGAGGATAGGTGCAGGCTCTTATGGCACCAGGGCAGGCAAGGGGACAAGTTCATGCTCTCGCGGTCCCACCGCTGCAAGAACGAGGTAGAACCATTTCTGTTGAAAGCTTAGTTTTTCTGTTTGATCATCCTGTCCGTACCTTATTCGATTCAAGTGCATCACATTCGTTTATCTCTACATCATTAGTTGAATAACTGCACTTAAACACCAGTTTAGTAGAGGATCCCTTAGTTGTTTCGAATCCAATTGGGGGCTCAGCTTATTTGTCTATGATGTGTTTGGATTTGAAAATTTCCATACTTAGTGTTGAATTTAGATGTGATGCTTATGTGTTGGGCTTCATGGGCTATGGGCTAATTTTAGGAATGGATTGGTTATCCAGAAATGGGTTCTTGATTGTGAAAGGAGAGTAGTTAGGCTCATGACTCACCTTGGTAACGCTCTCGAAATCTTTTGTAATCCCATAGATTCCGTTATGCTAAGTTATTTAGAATCGCTTGACGCGTCTGAGGAAAATCTACGATTTGTTAGAGTGGTCTGAGAATATTCGGATGTGTTTGAGGAGGTGAAGGGCTTGCCTCCGAAGCGGGAGATAGATTTTCGAATATATCTTGTGGATAATGCGAAACCAGTATCTTTGCCAGTACGCCACATGGCTCCACATGAAAGGAGGGAACTCGATAAGCAAGTGAAGGAGTTGCTTGAGAAGGGGTTCATAAGACGAAGTATATCGGAGTTGGGTGCTCCAGTAGTATTTGCCACGAAGGCGGATGGGTCCCTTAGACTTTGTGTGGACTATAGAGAACTTAATAAGCTTACTAAGAAGAACAGACACCCACTGCCGAGGATTGACGATCTCTTCGATCAGTTAGTTGGCGCCTCAGTGTTTTCGCAGTTGGACTTAGCCACTGGTTTCCATCGGTTGAGAGTGGCTGAGGATAGCATTGACAAGACTGCCTTTAGGACTCCGGACGGATTCTATGAATGGCTAGTGATGCCCTTCGGTTTGACAAACGCCCCCGCATACTTTGTTGATTTGATGAGTAGGGTGTTTAGGGAGTACCTTAACAAATTTGTGGTAGTCTTTATAGATGACATCTTGATCTTTTCTAAGGATGAAGAAGAGCATGCCCTACATCTTAGGGAAGTGTTGGAGACTCTTCGAGCGCATAAGCTTAAAGCTAAATTTTCTAAGTGTCACTTTTGGAGGAAGGAAGTACGGTTCTTAGGACACGTGGTTTCCAAAGAAGGGATAGCTGTAGATCCCGCGAAGGCGGTGGCCATCCAAGATTGGAAGGTCCCTAAAAAGGCTACCGAAGTGAGAAGTTTCTTGGGGTTGGCTGGCTACTATAGGAAGTTTATCAAAGACTTCGCAAATATATCAGCTCCATTGACACGCTTGACGAAGAAGAACCTAGTTTTCACATGGGACGTAGATTGTGATGATGCGTTCCAACGTTTGAAGTGAGCTTTGACTTCAGCCCCAGTCTTAGTATTGCCAGACAGGAGTAAGCCGTTTACCGTTTATACTGATGCTTGTGGGACAGGACTAGGCGTAGTCTTAATGCAAGAGGGTAGGGTAATAGCCTATGGTGGAAGGCAGTTGAAAGCGCATGAGAAAAATTATCCTACACATGACCTAGAATTGGCCGCTATTGTTTTCGCGCTTAAGTCTTGGCGTCATTATCTTCTTGGCGAGAAATTCGAATTATTCACTGACCACAAGTCTTTAAAATACCTATTCTCTCAAAAGGACTTGATCTTAAGGCAGCAAAGGTGGATGGAGTTCTTAGCGTCCTACGACTTCGAAATAGCCTATACCCCTAGCAAGGGTAACGTGGTGGCAGACGCCTTAAGTAGTAAAAGATTATCCTTAAGTCCTTTGTTTGTTGAGCGGCAAAGTTTAGAATTCATTTCGATGTTTGACTTTAGACCTTCCGTTGACTTCGTACCCGGTTTGCTAGCATCCTTGGAGGTCAGACCTACGCTTTTGGGACGGATTAGCGAGGCACAACGAGACGACCCACAGTTAGTTGAGTTAGTAGAAAAACTCAAAGGAGGGGAGTCATCAAGCTATCTCCGTCGGTATACCCTAGATGATAAGGGTTAGTTACGTAGGGACGGTAGACTTTGTGTACCAAAAGACGATGACCTAAGGAAGACTATTCTTGACGAAGCACATCGTTTGAAGATGACCATTCATCCCGGTGGGGACAAGATGTACAAAGACATGAAGAGAGTTTACTTTTGGGCTGGCATGAAGAAAGACGTGGCCGAGTATGTCGCTAGATGCTTGGTGTGCCAACAAGTAAAAGTGGAGCAAAAGAAACCCGGTGGGTTGCTTCACCCATTGGAGGTTCCACTATGGAAATGGGAAAGTGTCTCGATGGATTTTGTGGATGGATTACCGCGATCAACGAAGGGTAATACGGGAATTTGGGTTATAGTAAATAGACTTACTAAAAGCGCCCATTTCATTCCCGTAAAGAGTAAGAGGACTGCTCCATGGTTAGCCTCCGTATATGTTCGAGAAATAGTTCGTTTGCACGGTGTTCCTTCTAGCATAGTGAGCGACCACGATCCTATTTTCACTAGCGAATTTTGGAGAAGCTTACAAGAGGCGGTAGGGACTCAGTTATGTTTGAGAACCGCATATCATCCTCAGACGGACGGCCAGACTGAGAGGGTGAATCGCATTCTAGAGGATCTGTTGAGGCTATGTATCCTAGACTTTGGGGGTACATGGTAAGAGCATCTTCCATTGGTTGAGTTCGCATATAATATCAGCTTTCAGTCCAGCATTGGTATGGCACCATTCGAAGCTCTTTATGGACGACCTTGTCGTTCACCTACATGTTGGTGGGAATCTACGGATAAGATCTTACTTGGGCCCGATATGATTAGGGAGACTTCGGAGAAGATCGACTTGATTCAAAGGAGGATGAAAGCAGCACAGCATAGGCAGAAATCTTATGCGGATAAGAGGAGGACAGATCTCGAGTTTAAAGTTGGGGACATGGTCTTTGTCAAAGTGTCTCCATTACGGAACGTTTTTCGCTTTGGGTCCGTTGGGAAATTAGCACCAAGGTTTGTAGGGCCGTTTCCTATTAAGGAGAAAATTGGACAGATGGCATATAGAGTGGAGTTGCCCGAGAGACTTAGTGGTGTACACGACGTATTCCATGTGTCACATTTGAGGAAGTGCTTGCACGAGACCGCAGAAGTGGTAGAGCCGAGCTTTATTAGAGAGGTGGAGATAAAGCGTGATGCGACAATTCGACGAGCTCCTACGCGCATTCTTGGGTCGGAGATCAAGAGGTTGAGGAATCGAGAGGTCAGACTAGTCAAAGTGCAATGGGGAGATGATGAGAGAAACGCTACTTGGGAGACAGAAGAGAAGATGCGTTCACGATACCCTTTTCTTTTTGAGGGTATGTCTTTTAATTTCTCCTTTATCGCTTAGCTTGTACTTATCTTATCTTTAGTATATCCTCTCGCTAGTATCTTTGACCTTTAGTTAGGATAATCCTATGGTTGAAACATGTGTTTGAGACATGTTATGTATGGTGGATTCAAAGTGGATGCAAGTGTTTGCTAGTGGTTGCTCGTGGATGCATATACACACACACACTATTAGGCACCAGATCGGCTCAGTCACTTCATATTGCATATTGCATATATATGGATGTATTTAGTAAAATGGATGTATAATGGTTGTATTATCATATAGTTGTTGCATTCGGGTGGATGGTTGTGCACGCATATAGAATTAATATGTATCATTAGGAATCTTTTGCATACATATTGGACGCATGGCACTATCATGAATTGCACTAAGGAGGTCGACTGAATCAGTAGACCGCCTAATTTTGCATTAGATATGGACATATACACACACTGTGCATATAAACATTAAAGCATTAGAAGTCTTTTAAGGACAATGGATGTTGGTGTTTGATGGTTGAGTAGATGGACGATTAGATCGTAGGATATACATTCTTCTTGACTTGGAGATTTCGGGGACGAAATCCTTTAAGGAGGGGAGAATGTAACACCCCGTAATTTTATAACATTAAAATTCACAAATTAAAGTATACTTAATTTTTAGAAAAGAATTAAGTGAACTGGGTTGCGTAGAGAAATATATATATTGATATATATATAAAAATTAAAAAATAAATAAATAAATATGCGAAAAAGTTCAAAACAGCGAATTGGGGGGGGGGGGGGAATAACCGAACCGGCCCATTTTTGAGGTCGACCCAAGCCTTGCTGGGTCGACTAGGGGTTATTCCAGGGTGTTTGGCTGTCAACCCGTGGGCCGATTCGCTCAAATGCAGATTTTGCATTTGATTGGTTCTCATGGTTCAGGGTTAATCTAATGGTCCTAAATAACTTCCTACACCTATAAATACATCCTAATGCTAACTCTAAACCTAATTAAAATAGAATAGTTACCGTCGCCTTGGAAATCAATGGAGCCGCCGCCAACTAAGAAAGAAGAAAAGCAAATTCAATTCTAATTCTCTCAACCCTAAAGCAAAGCAAAACTCTCTCTTTTCTTCTCTAAATTGTGAGTATGATGATCTTAACAAGATTATTATCATTTTAATTAGGTTGAGTTATGAATGGATTATGAGTAGATGATGTGAATTATCATATATGTTGTTGTAAACCCCTTTTGCTATCATGTTTATTGTAAATCCAATGTTATGTGATGATGATATCTTATATGTTGTAAATCATGCTATGATGATGTTATGTATGTTGAAAGTTTCTATGCTAAGTTGTGATGAATCATACATGTTAAAAAGGCCATGATGTTACCATCTATGCTAGTTAGTTCATATTAATTAAATCATCATGTTTGGGTTATGTTGATCTATATGACAAGTCACATATGCAAGTTAGATTGATTAGAAAAGTTATGAACATATACCAAGACATTTATTATGACATCTAGAATTATGCTATGACATATGTGATATCCTATGCTAGTTCACACCATCATTATGTTGCCTAAAAACCCCATATGCAAGTTTATGTATAGATTTGGGCTATGATCATATCATATAAATTGAGACATTTAACAAGTTGACACCTTTTGATCCTTAACATGTGTATTTTATGCAAGTTTCACCCCTATTATGATTAGATTTATTTTAATTGTCTATATGTTGTGATAATTTATCTTTGTCCTAGGTGTTAGACTATACAAGTCTAGCATATATTATGCGTTGAATAAGCGAACGTATAAACGTGGGGTAGGGGTAATATTAAGGATTTAATATTAAAAAGTTGGGGTGCAATTGATATGATTGTGCATGCCATAAGTGGATGGCCATAATTGAGTCAATTATGGACATCATTAAAAGTTGACTTAATTAATAATTTGAATAGGGAATTATTAAAACTGGGGTAAAAGATTTTAAGTGTTAATCAATGCTTAGGACAAGAGGTTGGACTCGTTTGTGACGTAAACCTGCCCGGACCCGCCCGGCAAATCCAGTGGTCACAAATGTCAGCCCAATGTGAGAGGTCCTAGGCCTAAACTAAAGCATAACGGTTGTAAAGACACGAGGTTAGACTCTTTTATGGTGTAAGACTGCCCGGACCCGCCCGGCAAATCCAGCTGCCATAAATGCCAGTCTAATGTGAGAGGTCTTTATGAGGTTATGGCCTGAATGAATTAAGAAATACTTAACCAGATAAACATGGAAGGTGGGACATGGGGGTTAAGTAGGTGCCTTGGGTGGCATGAGGAATCTAGGGGGTGCCCTTAGTGGCATGTGAAATACGATTAGTAAGACTTAACCAAACACACATGTAAATGAACATGACTAAGAGGGTTAAGTGGGATATACTAGTGACAAGCTTAGGTGGGTAGCTTGTGGGGGCCCATTTTGACCAGTATCCCAAACGTATCTTTGTGGGCTCGACCCAAGTCGAGGACGGGACACGCATGCTGGGTTCGACTGTAAGAGGCCAAAACGGGGAGCGGTGGCAACGCAAGTCCAACGGGTTTCGTATGCGTGTGTGGACCCGGGCTGGTAGGTAAGACGTTGTTGCATCGTGTAGGTATAAGCCGTGCATTCTCAAGTTGTATCGGGTTGCCACTTTAGGGGAGTGATACACCCCACTGTGGGGCCAGCACGGGTATCTACAAGTAGGGAGCCGATCGAAAGTGGGTAGTGGGGTACACCTAGTGGAGATAGGGGTAGACGGCACCTATGTAGTCAGTTAGGGGTACGTAAGGCTATTTATAAAGTTTCTGTGTGAAGCAAGTGGGATCAAACAATAGGGTGACTGGTGTGGTGCAGTGTAGTAATGTGCGGTGCAGTGTAGTAATCATTCGTTAGTAATTAGGTGTGCCTTTACCGTTATCTTTAACGTTATCTTAAACGCTATCTTTATCTTCCTAAGAGTTCATAGACATTTACTTGTCTTCCAGCTTATGCCTTAGTCTAGTTATTTTGATAATAGTATTGTTAGAATTATCATACTCGCTAGACTTTATGTCTGACCCCGTCTATTTCTATCCTTTTTCCCCCTCCAGGTCCTCAAGTTGGGCCCAGCTCTAGTGGAGTTTGATTGAATTGCTTCATCACTCTTTGGAAAGCTTGGACCGTTGAAGTAAAGTCCAGCTTGTTATCTTTTTAATGGCTATTTATGTAATGGGATTATGTATTTTGTTTTTATGAAGATGGATATTGTACTTGGTTATGATCTATGGTTTTATGATGTAACAAACATGTTTAATTTCCACTGCAATAAAATGAAGTTTTAGATTTCCAAGTACTATTTATTATCTGTCTTGTTGTAATTTTTCTGTTCTATATTCACTTATAACCTCCATGAAAGTTAATGCATTCCCTTTGTGAGTGACATTAATGGACGTGGGGTGTTACACGTGGTATCAGAGCTTAAGGTTACCAGAACAGATAAAAATACTTTAGAAAAACAGTTATTTTTGGAAGAAGTGCTTTCAAAAACATGTTTTAATGAGAAATTTAAAGAGAAAAGTTTTTTAAGAAAAAAAAACATAATCCCCAATAGCCCATATCTTTATTTTTCGAATTCTCCATTCTGAATCTTTCCTTTTTCGTTTCAGCATGGCTGAAGATCTTAATCTACCCGACGGTGTAACGATACCAGGATGGTATAGTAGGTTATTAGAGGCTAGGGCCGCTGCAGGTCCAGCCAATGTTCCTCCACCACCAGTTGCACCCGTTCCTCCTCCTCCTCCTCGCGTAGATACTTTTGCAAAGATGTGCAAGGAATTCAAGGCTATGGGTGGAAAACCATTTCAAGGGTTAGAAATGTTTGTGGAAGCTAGAGATTGGCTTAAGGAGGTGGAAGAATTGCTAGAAATCTTTGAAGTAGAAGAAGGGAGGAGAGTTTGATTAGCAGCTTGGTTGATGAAGGGAGAGGCCTCGTTTTGGTGGGAGGTCACTAATGGGGAGCGTCCTGTTGACTCTTGGGCGGATTTCAGACGTAGGTTCGAGGCGAAGTTTCTCTCAAGGGCGGAAGAAAATCTATATATGGAAAGGTTCTTGACATTGAAGCAAGGAAGCTCATCAGTGAAAGAATATGTCAATAAATTTAATCAGTTAGCAAGGTTTGGCTTGGACTTAGTGAACATGCCGGAGAAGAAGGCGCTGAGGTTCGTGAATGGCTTGAATGAACCATTGCAAGGGTTGGCTATGATCCACATCCCTATGGGGGCCACCTTTGAGAAGTTAGTAGAAATGGCGCTCATGCATGAGGAGAAAAGCGCTAAAGCTGATAAGGCACCCGAGAAGAAGGGGGATCAGAAGAAACCACAACAGCAAAACAAGAAGGGTGGAAAAGACAATAATGGCAAGGGAAAGAAGAAGTGCTTTAACTGTGGAACCCCAGGCCATCTCAGCAAGGATTGCCGAAAGAAAAAGAAGACAGGTTGTTTTCATTGTGGCAATGCGGGACATTTAGTGAAGGACTGCCCAAAGAAGGGGAAGAGGGCAGGAGCTACCTCGGGAGGACAGGAGCAGGCTCTTATGGCACCAAGGCATGCAAGGGGACAAGTTCAGGCTCTCGCGGTCCCACCGCTGCAAGAACGAGGTAGAACCATTTCTGTTGAAAGCTTAGTTTTTCTGTTTGATCATCCTGTCCGTACCTTATTCGATTCGGGCGCATCACATTCGTTTATCTCTACATCATTAGTTGAATCACTGCACTTAAACACCAGTTTAGTAGAGGATCCCTTAGTTGTTTCGAATCCAATTGGGGGCTCAGCTTATTTGTCTATGATGTGTTGTGGTGGTGCACGATGGAGGAGGGAGGCGGTGGAGGGTTGGTTAACAGTGAAGGAAATCGGTCGATTTCCTTTTCTGGAGGCGGGATTTTTTTATTAGAAAAAAATGAATTAGGTTTTGGTTAGAACGTTATAAATATATAATAATATAATAATATAACATTATTTTATTTCAAAAAGGTGAAATTTTATTCGTACTCCAAACAAGTTCCAACGACTGTCGCCCCTAGCCAAACACCCTCATTCCGAACACAACGGGATATGTTTCGTAACCCAATTCCGTAGGTACGATCAGTTTTTCTTTAAAATTAAAATATAAATCGTTATATTTTAAATTCAAATGCACATTTTAATTTACCGGGACCACACGCTGACTCTAAAAATGCCAGAAAAAATATTTTTAGCATCGTATGGCTGATACGGTCCTAACAAAACTAATTTCGTCGAATTCTGAGACCGTTTGAAAAATGGCCATTTTCCAGTCGATTAAAATCAACTGAAACTGGTCAAACGCGTTTTTCTTCGCCACGCTCACATATTGATTCGAAAAATTATGAATTTTGAAACCTAGCAATAACTTGACATCACGGATCCAACAAAAGTGGTTTCGTCGAAAACTGAGGTCGTTTGCAAAATTTCCATTTTTACGGGCCAGAATTCCATAGCGACTATTCTGAATTTTCAACTGGGCATACTTTTTGATTCCCGCTATGAAATTTTGATTTTTCGAATTCGTTGGAAAGATATTTTCAAATAGATTCTAATATTTTTGGTTTCTCCAAAATCCGGTTTATTTTGAATCCTATACATTCATTTGAACTTTGAAATCGAAATTTCAAACTACCGCGCCACTTTCAATTCCTTTTATGATTAAAAATAAATAATTATATTCTAACGACTATTCAAACAAATATATACGTTCTAATTCTATTCAAAATAAATTTCTCGTCGTTTTTATTTACAATAATCCATTTTAAATATTCTAAATTCAATAAAATAGCCAAAATAAAAATTTTAAATTGGCTCAGATTTCCGGGTTATTACAGAAATAGTGCTCTGTCTACATGAACAAAGATAAGCAAATCTGGAAACATACTGAACAGTTTAACAATGGGTTCAAAATGCCAAACTTTGTGCATACTAAATCGACTCAAGATGGGTTCAAAGTGTAGCATATGTTAAAGTGTACACCCAGTATATGACTCAATTCCTTAAAAACAAAGCAAGTTATGTAAACTGAAGTACTTCGAACTTACACCCAGGACACAAAAATATTTAAGGCAGTTTTGCAATGGTTGTGGCATAACAGATTCTCTTGCTGTAGGCCACTCCAAAAGCAATGAATCGTTTATCGGCATTTTCTATATATATCAACTTAAACGTTATACTTAACCTTATATATGTAATGCTAAACTACCCCCAACCAAAAATAAAAATTTGTGTAACGGGTTTGGTTTGTTTTAATGAACCAGTGATCCACATAACCTTCACATATGATGAACTTGAAATGATCTTTAGGTACAAAATAACGATTGGACATGAAGTTTAAAATTCACTTTAAGCTGACTTAGCTTACTGATTTCAGTTTACAAATATATTTTTACAAACATATGCATGACGTTGATTGGAAATGTATATACAACGTTATAATTTATATTGGAATGAATCAAATGAAATTTGATAAACGAACCATGCATTCATACTTGAATTTTTGAATAAGGAGAATATAATAAACAACTTATAGAAATATAATAATATATGAAGCACGTTATGAAATGAAAAATCTAGTTAAGAGTAGAATTTTTGAGTGAACTGTGAACTTGATCTATCTAATGAGTTCAACAACAATAATAAAGTAGTGATAACTAGCTTCCTAAAAGAGTCTTGTTTGTAACTTTCTATTTAATATGTTACAGAGGTGGAGTCAAGCCTGTGTGTACCACATCACAGAAGTGCAAAAGAACAATTAGGGTCTTACGATTTTGGACTCCAGTATATTGAATGTTAGATTGTTATAGAACCAGGGAAATACTTGTTTCTATCTATCAATGCTCACTCCATCATGCCCAATTAATTCATTCAAAATATTAAGGGTGAGTAGCAGGTACAAATTATGTTAATTCGTTTATAATAATATGTACCAATTCTCCACAACCAGACACAATAGCCAACATAAGTAACACTATATGGTTATGATCAATGGGCATTATATCTAGCTCAGGTTACCATACTTATATGCAATTCTAAACACGTATAATTTTAAAGGATGCCGATAATAAAGTACACCATCTGCACAAATTAATTTCCATTATGAGCTAACCTCGAAATATATCCAAGTTTACATGTAAAGAAATATGTAGCATACCTTGTGTAATTAACGTTCTACTGGACAGTTATATTGAACATATTAAGGTACTTATATTGATTTCGGAACTTGGATGTGAGATTGTGTTGTGATACATATGTAGGCTTCAAATTATGATACAATATGAGAATGTTCTCTTTAATCTTGTTGAATAATTAATGCAAACATATTCTAGCAAGCATTCATATCAGGCGATAATATTATACGTGTTAGTCGAACTAACCATCCATCGTTAACTCTTTAACAACGGAAAACATGGTTTGACACAAATCAAAACAGCTCTAAATTTTATATATTTAATCATTTACCAGTGAGGAACAAATTGGATCGATGCTAACATTATTTCAAGGACATGTTTTTAATATTAATCATAGGAGTCTGACATTAAAGATAAAGTAAACGAGCATAAATTAAACGTATTCTCTTCAAACCAACCATCAGTTCCAATTACTGTATACCGTGCTTTTGTTAACATTTTATTCCATTACATACTTTATTTTTCATATTCAAAGTTGGTTTCATGACGATTCTTAAAGTAGTATTTGAGTGGAGTTTTCAATCATAAACAGGCACACCCATAAGAAAATCAGGCGCAATAGCAGCAATAATCAAACTACCTCCCGATGAACTTTCAGTGAAAATCAACAAGGCAACAAACATGAATGAAGTAATCCAAACCGAGCAACCAAAATTAACTATTTATTTAGCTAATTACCGAAGTAAATGAACTTGAATCAATGCTTAATCGTTAGTGAATGCTCACCTTGAACCCATGTTAACCCTAGCGTTACTTGTTTCGACGGCGCAGGCTTTGACTTGAGGGAGGCGCATGACGTAGGTGGCTTTGACGCTGAAACTCTGATTCGCTGGCGATAGAGCAGGCTTCGATTTATGGTGGCACAGATCTAAGTTGCTCGAGCTTCAACTAGAGGAGGTTGCGAACTCGGTTTTTAGGTGGCGTCGGCCTTCGATTGAACAGAAAAGGGGAGGAGCAATTTAGGGTTTTGATTTGAGGAAAGAACTGATTTTGGGAGATGAGAGATCGACATCAACCATTGAAAATTAGAAGAGAAGGGAAAGAACCGATTTCTTTTGTTGAATGAAATTAAGGAAGGAGCAGCGTGATTTATATTTGTGAAAAATGAAGATAAGAACAAAGTTCCATCGTATAGGGTTAGGGTTCTGTGCGTTCATCAGAAATAGGTAGGTACATTGTTTAATCGGGGAAGGTTATATATGTGTTAACTTAATATAATCTTACCGCGAATACCCCGAAACGTTTTAAATTCGTACCGCTAGCCTAATACCCAAATATGATAAAAAATTTACATACTTCTTCGTCTTCGCGTTCTTAACCCAATAAAATTTGGTCGGTTGTAATTCGACTTCCGTTTATATATGACGTTAATTTATTTAAAATTATTTATCAGTTACCCGATTTTATTTCGTTTTGTTCACAAAACAACTCTGTTTGACTCCAAACCTGAAACGTTAAATTCCAATCTCTTTGTATATCCAATTATACCATATCCAAACCAATTTCCATAAATTTACAGATAAAATTTCCCATTTGATTAACATCCACTAAGTTTATTTATTTATTTTAAATTCAACACTTTATATTTTTCCCATCAAAATTCAAAACCGATTTAAATATCCAACCAATTTTAATTCAAATATTCAACAATAAATATTTGATCCCCAACCTACCATTCTGAATTCAATTCAGACTCAAAACAATATAATTGATTTTTAATTTCTATCCCAAATATCAATATAAAATTTATTATTAATAGTAAATTCTTAAATTAATCCCACATTCTAGTTATCGAAATTCCTGGGACGTTATGATCTCCCTCCTTTAAAACTTTTCGTCCTCGAAAAGGAGAGATCGTTAGAGTTATATTAATATATACTTCAAATTTTCATATTTGTGCACAGTTATTCCATACTTAAATTTTAAATATCAATTTTTTAAGTCATGGATCTTCTTTGTTTGCCGTCGTATTCAATTAATTCGGAAAATCGCATTTCCTTTCAAAATTAATCTCTTCTGTCAATATTTACTTACCCAGCGTTGTAATTGTAATGGGTCTAGGATTAGCGCAACCCTCAACCCAATCTTCTTACATTTAATCCGTTTAATCTTTCCAACACTCATTGAAGAGTGTAAATAACACCCCTTCTTCAAGTTACAAATTTATCGACTTGAAAATTTTCCAAAATCGAAATCTTTTTGTAACTTTTATAACCCAAAATTCAGGCAGAAAATATTTGTATTATTACTCCAAATTCATTTTTTTATTAAACTAGATTTATTTTAATTCAAGTTATTTATTAAAAATACTTGATAACTCGAAGTTTGACAAGTCTATTGTCATTCTCACAGATGTTAGGCATACGCTGGCCAGGAGCACGACTAAAATCTCTAAGTACTAAATATCCTTGCTTCAACTCCTAATGAAAAATATTTCAAAAAATCCCTTTAAAAAAATTACGGAAAGTACCCATGTGATATTGATATGTTGATCGTTCACGAATCGCAGATACACAATGGTTTTGTCTAGATCCCCAAAAAAACATCTGTATCCGTAGGAAATCACTTCCCTGCGAATTTCGTCATGGACAGATCAATGGAATATATTTAAGAATCAAAAGAAAATATTAGGTCATTGAGCGTTGACTACTCTATCTCAAAGTCACAAAACAAATCACAGAATTATGAAGATACTTCAAGTCACTAGGACAAATCAAGTCATAAAGGCAAATCAGGTCACGAAGCCAATCAAATCACGAAGACGTAGTGCTGCATCAAACAGGTGGTTCCACATCACTAAGATATCTCGTACATCACATGGATCCATTCTACCTCTAGTAACTCTAGTGTTACATCTCTTTCACTTGTAGATATGCCATGGGGACTGCAGGTACACAATGGTTACGCCTGATTCCCTCAGGAAACATCCATACCCTTAAGCTTTCACAGCTCTATGGATTACGCCCTAATCACGACTATAAATCGCAACAGACACAATGGTTGCGCTTGGTTCCCCCCAAGAGACATCCGTCCGCTGTAGGCCATCTATAGCCCTGCGAATTACGCTACACGGCGTGTTCTTCAAGGAACAATGACAACTCGAGTTTTATGTCCAGACAACCTACTACCACCAGTAGCACAGCTCACTAAGCTTGAAATTCAAAGGGAAAGGAAGGTACTTTCCTTATTTTGCTTCAAAAATATATAATACTATGTACATATAGTATTTCATTTCATATTCCTCAAAATCATACTCATGTCTAGTTACATAGATTTTCATTCCAAATCATATTTCTAAACATCTCATACAAATTTCATAAATTTTCATTTCAAATTGATTACCTTCCAAGTCACTAGTTTTCCAAATCACTGCATTCTTATATATCGCTCATATTGTTTTCGTAAATTTTATATCCAGTATCTAAAATCGAATATCCTCAAATTTGACTCAAATTTAAAATTTATCTATGAATTAATTCAGATATGATATCTTTTCAACTCAAATCTATAAACCAAATTTTTTCTCAAATTTTCAATTTTCAATTTCATCACTCAAATCTCTACGTTTTGAAAATTTCAGAATTTTCCATTCTTATAATAATTTTCTCATTCACGCATCATTTCTCTTCTCTATTCACATCCTTCGACTGTAATTAGCAAGCGAACAACTACCTAAGTATCAACCCCAAAGGACGAAACCAACATCATATCAACACTTAGGAAATTATTCAGCTTAACTACTTTTCGGTCAATTACTAAATTTCCTTAACTCCATTCATGATTTCTCATCAAATCAATTCTTACACAATTTTCAGATTCAATTAGCGAATCTGCTTCTCTTTACGTTCTTCCATCCTTTGTTATCATCATGCGGCTCTTTGTTCTTAAGTTCTGCTATTTTGATTTAACAAAACCCCTTAGCCTCTCATGGTCTTTTGAAAAAATAATTCCAATTCATAATTATTTCCTATAATTCTAGAAAATCATTTATTATGTATGCATAAATATTAATTTCTACAGAAAACACTTTATTCTTAGGGGGAATATTTCTACATTCGTTACTTGAATTAAAACAGATATTAAATAAAACATCGCTATTTTCACTTAATTGCTGACACTCATTTACTTCACTTAACCACTCTTGCTATCGAACCTTAACCATTTCTTAGCCAACAATGAAGTCAATCTAGTTGGGGTATGTTTACCTCTCAGACCATAACTAAACATTATTAACTTTGAAAAAAAAATAAGTTTACAACTTTGAATATTAACAAAACATTTATCCTTGTAATTTCCGAATCGAATTAAGAATTTACTTCTTTTACCAAAAATCGTTGATTATCACAATAATTCATGCCTTCAAAATATTTAACTTAAAAATATATGTTATTCATTAATCTAAATATATAAACGATTTATTAATAAAATTAAAATGGAAAGTAATTGATATTTTCCTGAAATTCAACATAATCGACATGCATGCATAACCTCGTTCCGAATAATCCCTTATTCGATAATATATTCTGAACTTTGAAAAAAAAAATCTCATTTGATTTTCATTCTGAACTTCAGAATATCTCACCGTTCTAGTCCATTCCATTTCCTCCATCTCAAATTTCATTTGCATTATTATTTGCTTTCAAATGTTATTCGCTTTTAAAAAAAGTAAATATTATCCCTTTTATCGAAATATGAATTTTGTCACATCAATTTTTTTTTGATTTCATATGAATACAGGTTCAAATCTCTATAAAATTTCCCTTCATTTCTTGCTTTATTTATAACTCATTTCACAATTCACTTCTTGTTAACAAGTTTATACTTATTATTAAATTCATATATTCGATCATACATCGTTGGTTTGAAACCAATTATAATTTTTTTTCTTGTCCCGTTTTGAATAAATTAATCAAATTTAACACAGTCGTATTCCAATTATATCTCTTATCCGATTTTATTTTCATTTATTTCTATTCTGAATATCAAAATAAAATCCATGGTTTCATTTTTGAGACAATTCCATATTTTCTTTTTTCATCCAAATTCCCATCAGAATTCTTATTTTCCAATCAATTTCAGTTATCCTGATTTCTAAAATACACAATTACAGAAATCGATTTATTGATTCTCTTATATTTATCTTCCCTAAATACCGTTTAATGACGGATTCAGGATTCAATCCTAAGAGAACTTGTTGAAGAATAGCTCTGGTAAATCTGGATTTGAAGACTGGGGTTTCTAGAAAAATTTAAATCTTAATTTTTTTTCCTGCTGTATCAGTTTCAAAATACTAGTTTCATAATATTTTCCAAATTATTTATTTTCCAAAATATTTATATTTACTAAAATTATATTTCAAAATCTTTTATTTTCAAAATCCACTTTTCTAGTGTCGATCCTACTCATTTTAAACCCGATAAGCTAAGCTTTGAATGAACCAAAGCTCTTATACCACTTGTAACGTCCCGCCTTTTTGACCGCTTCAAATTGGTAATTCAACCAACTTAAAACGATCAAATCGATGGATCATTATTTAGCTTATAGAGTTTAAAATAAAATCACTATAGAAGACACAAAATAAATAAATAACATTGTACTGAACAACAAAATAAACTTTTATTTATAAAAGAGAAGTTTTGATACAACATTTTCTATAAAGCGGAATGTACAAATAATTTGAATACAATAAAATCTTTACTGTTTCAAATCTTCAGAGTGCGCCATCTTTGGAATCCTAGCCTCACAAATCTTCGGATCCTAAGCTGTGATCTTTAAATTTGAATTGCTCGGCTATGACCCGAGCGTTCCATGCAAAAACATAAAACACCCGAGTCAGGATCAATCATAGTTCAAGTAAATTAACTTCAATTTAAACTGAATAAAATAGTTAATCTCATCAATCATTTATTTACTCGAGTATCCACTCATGAGAAACTGCCAAGGTATGACATGGCAAATCAGAACAACAGAAGTATTTACGTATACATGTACACCAATGACATGTATATACACATACAATAGTACATATATAAACATGTGCATTGGCCACCACATATATACTAAAATCATGCTTCGAACAGCCAAGGAATGCACAATGGGTACGAGAACAGTTCATGTAAATTTCTAAATGAAGTAAGTTAGAGAAATGCTAACATGGATAATTACATGCAATCTAACTGGATGGGGCTAAATGGTTATATATGTGCAGCATGTATAATGTGGCCACATGCTCACATATGTGTAGTAAGTATAAATATATGGGGCACGGCCAGGGATATTACAATTACATGCGTGTGAGATGGCAACCAATAAATGAAGTAGTCCAGCTTAAGCACTATTACCCACACAGTAAAAGTAGTGGTGGCGAAAATAGTTTTATATCCTTAATAAATAGATTGTGGAGGCATATACTTGGGGTGAACAATATTGATGGCTGGGAAATATATGAATCTGGTCTATAGTCAAAGCAAGTTAAATTGATATATCAAAATTGTCATGGTTTTCCAAAACAGTGCCCAGGTTTCCCATAACCATTAAAAAGGGAAATAAGAAATTCAACAACTATATAGCTTATCAAAGATTCCAAATGTGAACAATGGTTTATATTTATACTCGTTTTACTCAGTTTTCCAGCTTATCAAGGAGCAGGTTATCCCATAACCATTTGCTTTATCCTTAACACATTCATATTGTAATATAGCCACTTTACATGAATACATATATGGTTCGAAACAGTGCTCTGTCTACATGAACAAAGATAAGCAAATATGGAAACATACTGAATAGTTTAACAGTGGATTCAAAATGCCACACTTTGTGCATACTGAATAGAATCAAGATGGGTTCAAAGTGTAGCATATGTTGAAGTGGTACACCCAGTATATGACACAATTCCTTAAAAACAAAGTAAGGCATGTAAACTGAAGTACTTCAAACTTACACCCAGAGCACAAAAATATTTAAGGCAGTTTTGCAATGGTTGTGGCACAGCAGATTCACTTGTTGTAGGCCACTCCAAAAGCAGTGAATCGTTTATCAGCATTTTCTATATATATATATATATATATATATATATATATCAAATTAAACGTTAACCTTAACCCTTATATATGTAATGATAAACTACCACCAACCAAAAATCAAAATTTGTGTAACAGGTTTGGTTTGTTTCAATAAACCAGTGATCCACACAACCTTCACATATGATGAACTTGAAACGATCTTTAGGTACAAAATAACGATTGGACATGAATTTTAAAATTCACTTTAAGCTGACTCAGCTAACTGATTTCAGTTTAGAAATATATTTTTACAAGCCTATGCATGACGTTGATTAGAAATGTATATACAATGTTATAATTTTTATTGGAATAAATCAATTGAAATTTGATAAACGAACCATGCATTCATACTTGAATTTTTGAATAAGGAGAATATAATAAACAACTTATAGAAATATAATAATTTATAAAGCACATTATGAAATGAAAAATCTAGTTAAGAGTAGAATTTTGAGTGAACTGTGAACTTGATCTATCTCATGATTTCAACAACAATAATAAAGCAGTGATAACTAGTTTCCTAAAAGATTCTTCTTTGTAACTTTCTTTTTAATATGTTACAGAGGTGGAGTCAAGCCTATGTGAACCGCATCACAGAAGTGCAAAAGAACAGTTAGGGTCTTACGAATTTGGACTCCAGTATATTGAACGTTAGATGTGTAACATCCTAGATTTTTCGGTTATTTGAATTCGAATATTAAAATTTATTTTAAATATTATATTTGGAAATATTAATGGATTAAGTATTGAATTCATTTATTAAATGACGAATGAATGTTTAATTTTATATTTAATTTAAAACGAACTCGAAATAGCGTGGTAGTTCGTAATATTGAGTTTTGAACTTCAACTGAATATACCTAATCTGTTCCAAGTCGGAATTATGTGAAACAAGAAACATTGGGATCTTATTAATTATAATTATCTAATGGAAGAATATAATCGAGATTTCAGTTTATATATTGTTAGTTATGTCCAAATCAACTTTAAATATAGTCGCTATGGAAATCGTTAATAAATAATAACATTTATTTATATAAGGATTTTTGTATAATTCAAATATAGTTAAATGCAAAAATATTGATACGGAGTTATAATTTTATATCGGTTGGATTTGGAGTAATACATATTATTTTATTTGGATATATAGGATAATAATTTATTATTATTAATATGAACTGTTTTGGAATTTAATTTATATTGTAACGATATTATATAAGCCGTACAAATAATTATTTTCCAAACAACCTCCGTTTTCGATGAAACGAATGTTATTTGAATACGTGTAATTAATTATTGCTAGATTTCCGGTTTGGGGCCAAAACAAAGTTGTTTCGTTGGTAGACAAAATTTGAAGGTGAACGGATGGATAAATTGAGATCTAAATAGTGTCGTTTTTGCAAACGGATGCCGTTTTCAACGAAATTAGTTTCATTAGGGCCGTAACATCAAATTATATCATGGCATCCATTTTCGTAATTTTTGTAGATTGTGTTTATCGGTGCAAATTTAACAGTCAATGTTAAGTAGCAATGCAAATAAAATTAACCCTGACAAACTGGAAACTTCTAATGTAAGCAATAATAAAATATAACCGTGTACAAACTTTGCCTCTAAGTAAAATATAAATGCAATACTCTACTTTATTTTCTGCCCCCCAACCCCAACAACCGATAGACTTTTATATTTCTGGATAGAAACTATTGTGACATTTGAATGCAAACCTATATTTTAGACAAGATGGCCTAAAAATTTAATGCACTCAGAATGACAGTCCTTTGTCTACCCATTTGGCTTCAGCTAACTTCATGTTCGTTTTCCTAGCCCATCCGTTCTTTTTGGTGAACAAAACAATTGCATGTACACATGGCTGTACCTATTCTACACCCTATTTAACACAAACTTTACTCAAATGTACCAATCCACATCATTTTGGAGACCTACCCAAAAACACTAATCCAACAGCTACCCTTACATTTCATTTTATCCTATTCTTTCAACTCAGACGCAACCTATAGATATACACCAGACCTAAGATTTGAAGAAAACATGCAGCCTCTTAAATATTTAAATATATACATACACGTTAACACACCCATCTAAATCAACATAGCTATGACATTTGAGGCAGCAATAACACTGTATGCTACTCTGTTATCATACTAACTCTCCCTAAACAAACATCACATGCCTGAGAAGATAAGAAGGACGCTACACACTAGCTATGAATACAGCACGTCTGCTCCTACCTCTTTCTTTTCTGTCTTTGACTCTACAATATTACTGCATGCCATATTTATTATGGACCAATCCATCTAAATACCGTGGGCACCAAACAATCAAATTTCCTTACACTCCACGTTTCGTGTTCGCCACGTTTACCTCATCTGCAAGTTTCTCCGCTTATAAATACTGCTGTACTCTTCTTTTCCTCCATTCACAAAATGCAAACCGCAAGCTTCTCCTGTCTCAAAATAATAATAATAATAATAACAACGTTCTTTTCCCAGTAAACATATTGTTCTTCACCTCGAACTTGCATAGTCATGGATAGCGAGTTCAGCTCCAGTTATGTAACATGGCAAGGCGGTGGCATGTGGTGGCGGGTGTGTGTCGAGGCTTGGAGTTGTTCGTATTAGGGTGGGAAGTACTGTGAACGCATGGAACAAACGTAGCGGAGAGGACTAGTGGAAGGGGAGCGCCAGACGTGAAGGCTTAAGCTGGGGTTGGCTCCTGTTGCATACAAAATATGGGAAGTTGTTTACCTTTTATGGGATGGTGTGTGCATGGGAAACGCGTTGAAGGAGGAGCGGGTCTCGAACAAAAAGAGAATGCATGAGGAAACAAGGACTCTTGAATGAGATATTGGAGGAGGCACATCCTGAAAAGGTATGAGTGGTATCATATTTATAGTGCACTAGTAGCTACTGAAGTGAAATGTTTTGGTGAAGACTTATATTGAGTGGGGAAGGAAGACTATCCAATAGAGTAGGGAAATGGGCGGAGACATGGGTCTTTGGAGTCATTGGGCTTGCGAAAAAAAAATGAAAGGATGCGTAAGCATCTAGGTTTCAGTAAGAAGCAAAAACGTTGGGAAGGAATAGTTTTACTATAGTGGGGAATAGAGCTGTGCGTCGTGTTCTTATAGAGGGGATCGAGTTGAGGAGAGTGGTGACTGAGCGATCGGATTTTGCACGAGGAATAGGAGCGAAATGGAAAGAAAAGTGGCAGCGGGAGGTTTCAAATGTCTGCATGTAGGATGCGTTTGTACTAAAAGAAGAAGAGGGAGCTGCTCTTGAAACGGAAGTGGGTTCGAATGAAGGCAAGGGGGTTCGAATTATTTAAAGGGGGGCAAGAGGACATGAAAACATGAGGAAGTGGCGTGCACGATATATATACAGAGAGGAGTTTGAAGTAAAACAACGGGAAGGAGGATTGTTGGATGCGGTTATGGACGGTGCCAGGGGACATGAGGTATGAGGGGCTGTGGGTTTTGGACCTTCTGGCTTTTATAAAATAAAAATGATAAATGTTGCAGTTAAATTCAAAAGAACGTGGAGGCAGCAGTAGCGGACTGGAAAGGATGGAGATGTGGGAACGAAAGCTGTGCAGGTGGGAGAGAATATATATTCGGGAAGGATGGTTAATTTGCAGGGGTTGCGTAGGATGGTATCAGTGAAGAGCGTGGTTCTGTATGTACGCAAAGCAGGTCTTAACGAGGAGGAAAAGCAATTGGAGAAGAAAAGGACTGTGTATCGGTTCGGGTATATATGCGTGGGCATTGGGCCGAATTATAAGGCCCAAATGGAAAAACGAAAATATACGGAAGGAATATAAAAGATGTAGGGGCGGTTGCTCACATTCGAACGTTGAGATCAGGAAAGATGACTACTGCTGAAAACAGTTGGATATGGACGTGGCCATGATACATGGGTAAAGCCATTTTTGATTTAAATAGAAAGTTGATGTTACTAATTTTCACTAAAATATGTGTATAGTTTTAAACGTTAGTTGACGGTTTAGCAAGGTATTATATGTCTAACCATACTTTAAAAATGGCAACTTTTGTTGAGTAAAGCATATTTAGTGGTCTTAAGTAAAGCATATGGTTTTAAAATGTGAACAAAGTGCAGTAGGAATAAGACAGAAATTATAAGCGGTCTGTATATTTGTTGAGGAATGTAATTAAGTTTACATAAAATGATAATTAGGGGTATAAATTATTTAATTAAATCATATGTGTACAATGTGTTTATATACTTCATCCGTGCACAGAATCGGACCAAACATGTTGGAAGCGTACCAGCAAACGGGACGTTTTGGAGCTGGATTGGACGGAGTTGAAAGCAGCTGGAATTTTTAATTAAATTAAACACATGTTTAATTTAATCAAATCGAACCGTTTTAACGATGGACGACAATCAAGGTGAGTTAAACTCACTCAGTTCTACCACTTATAATTTTTATAAGTCGGGTTTATTATTTATATGTCATGCTTGCTAATTGTTGGTTGATTTGATTGTTTGGATATTGTTAAATATTTTATATCGATCATTTAAATTAAACATTGTTTAATTTAAATGAAATGACATCGTTATTTTTAACGATGATTCCCAAACATGGTAACTTACCTTGTTAGTTACGTTTATAATAATATAAACGTATTTAAATTAAATTGGATGCTTGAATTATTTTTATTGGTTGGCTGCTATCAGTTGAATGAATTATCTATCTGCATATGATCATTATGTGAACTGTTTAACCCATGTAATTGGATTATTGATTATTAAACCCAAATTCAACATTTATTTGGTTATTAACCAATGGGTGATATTGGTTGGGAAATTTATAGCATATGGCCAAAATACAAACTGTTTTATAAAGATTGATTTACTGTTAGGTGAATAAATAGAAATGAAATTATGGAATTTATTTTGTAACTGGAGATATATTACTTTGATTGTTTTAATCACAAATCAACATTTTTGGTGCCAAAATATCTGTGTGTGAAGCACGTGCTTTATCTTTTATAAAGCTAATTCTTGTATTAATAAGATTGTTAAACAAGTGTGAAATAATAATAACTATGATTAATTATTTTTAAGAAACAAATAAAATAAAATTTATTATTTAAATTAATAATATTATTTATTAATTTTAATGGAAAGACGAGTAGAGTTGATCAACGAGTTAATCATGGTTTAAAATTGACCAAGCCAACTGTTTTAACGGAAATTGATTTTTGAATTAATTAATTTGTGCCGACTAATGTAATGGAATAACTCAGCGAATAGTGTTTTACTTAATAAGAATTAAAAAGGAAAATTGGATATTTATTCCAGTTAATGATAAAGTAAATAAATAATAATTTAAATAAATTTATTCTTAAATGAAGTTCATTTAAGCAAGAAATCGAAGTTAGAAATGAAATATAACTAAATTTTCAAAGTGAGTTTATGAACGGGTTTATATGTAACCTGAGTTTGGTAAATGAAGTTATAAAGTGATTTTAATTGAATACGATAAGCTTAAATTTATGTTACTTAATATTGGAATTAAGTATAGGGAATCGAGATGAAAAGGGTTTTATATTAAACCAGAATGTATAAACGAGTTATAAAAGAGGGGGAAAGTTAAAGCGTTAATTCTAAATTAACGTTACCCAATAATGGCATTAAGTGAAATTGGTGAGAATTGGAATAATATTTCCTAGAGTGAATGATTGAAAATTTTAGAAAGGATTCTTGTAAGTGAATTTGGTAAAGGATCGAGTAATGGGATTTGTAATAAAAATCCAGATAATGAAACACATAATTTAAAGGCGTTATAGTTTAAAAGTTAATGTTTTATTAATCATTTACTTAATTAGTAAATTTAGTAATAATAATATATTTTAAAAGGAGATTTCAAAAGTAAGAAGGTTTTATATAACCATATTTCAAATAAAATAGTGAACTGGTATTTGTTGGTATTAGGATGAATATGGGGTTTTGGTATTACAACTGATATTTATCTTAAGATAAGAATGTGGTTGATCAAGGTCTGAGAGGTAATTTAAATACCACAACTTGAACGACTTCAAGATTATCGGAGGATGATATTATTTGTAATGGTGAAAGTGTTAGAAGTAATTTATTTAGGGAATCCTTGGGCAACGTTATGTGAGGAATTTGGATATATATATATATAATGGGATTTCAAAATAAAAGAGAATAAGGAAGGTCTTGAGAATATGGAATGATAATTCCAAAATAAAAGAGAGAAAAATGAATTTGGGAAAATATAATGATATTTTCAAAAGTAAGGCGATGAGATGTAGAATGAGGATAAGTGACAATTATTTTGTAACGAAACAAAAAGAAGATTTCGTAATGATTGTTTACGACGATAAGTTGAATCGATTTCCAAATTTTAGATAATAAATAATGTTGTAACAAATGTTTCGAAGTGATAACATAAAGAAAAATTGTATATGACTTAAGATATGTTTCTAAGTATTAAATGATTTGAATATATATTAAAACTGATATATTATTTTTAGTGGCCAAGTGATGTTGTGTACCCAACCAATGGTTCTATTTTATTTTTATGGTTGTTTATTTTGATAGTTAAATAACCGACTATCAAAATCATGCCAATGCGCTATTGGTACGGAAAGACCAGGATCAAATTTATATTCGAAAACCATTCCGACCAATAAATACGAATACGTCGAAGATGCTGATCGAGATGGAGCAATTGAAGACCGTAGATCTGCATAAAACGGAAGGGTTACTAACAATATTTGGCTAATCCCTAGAAATACTGTGATTCTGTCGTGGTTGAAATCTAAGGATTGCAAGGACTACTCGGTACTTGAGACACCGCACCTCCGTTAAGGTCACTCTCAAAGGGAATGCCTTAACTTCGATGGAGCGTTTTAAGGTACAAGATACTAATAAATTACAAGACAGAAAAATTAAGCAGCGGAAAAAGATCAATATTATTTCATAAATACTTGTTCAACACAACAATTCAACAACTGTTTCAACCTTCCAAATTATTACAACTTTTCATCTGTCTTGAAAACATAAAGAAGCAATACTGAAAATAAAATGACATAAATCCCCATAAAGTGCTTGACCATAGCCATAGCTCAAAAAGAAAAGTCCAAGCCTTACATTTACGGTCTTCAAGCTTTGACTAATCCGGATTAAGCAGAAGTGTTTCCTCCTAGCGAACCTGGGGGGGGGGGGGACAGAAGAAAAGAAACGAAAGGAAAATGGGTCAGACATAAGTATGGTAAGCCCAGTTATTTAATAGCATGTAAACAAATAAAATACTATGACATGAATTAGCTGAACTTAGAATGATACCACAAGGATAGGAGATTTGGCTATCGCACTCACTTTTACTTCTCTGCACCCACTCAGAGCTGTTTAACTAGCAATGTATGTTCATGATAAAGTGATCCCATTCATGTATTGATCGACTCCTACTCGCATTCATGTATTCCCGGTGTCATGCGGCCCTACGTGATTTTTAGGTACTTGTGCTGGTTCCAGTATAGGGTGTATCAAGTCCTATAATGGCAACCCTGACACGATTCAAGGATGCACATGTGTACGCCTGGTGCCCAGTGCCTGCTTTTTCCACTCCGGAGCCCATGCACACCCATACTCCGTAGGAACCTACACTGACGCACCTAACCACCGCCCATTTGACCGCTTATATTCAGCCCAGTAATCGTGCCCCACCCTGCCTAGTTCAGGTTACCTTGATACATCCATGCGGGTTACTGCTGAAACGGGTCCCCGTTACTAGGGTTTTTCTAGTCAACATGCTTAATTGGTTATGTGTCCTTGGTTTGACTTAACCCCTATCAATCTTGTCTTGTTAACATGTTAAGTTGGTTAAGTGTTTCCTTAATTACTTAACCTCACCATTTCTAGCTTGATTGTTCATATTAATTAAAGCACCAACCACTCACATTAGATAGGTATTGTTGTGGTTACCGGATGTGCCGGTCGGTTCCGTGCAGTTTTACACCACAACTCAGTCTAACCTCGGGTCTTTCTGGGCTTGATGCACTAACCTCTCACATTAGACAGGTATTGTTGTGGTTACTGGATGTGCCAGTCGGTTCCGGGCAGGTTTACACCACAACTCAGTCTAACCTCGGGTTAGGCATATTCATCTTTTACATTTTAGTATATGTAAATTTTCTCCAAGTGTTCCATGTCACATATTTTAATTATGTTCAAGACTAATGGTATAAATTAAACCATTCATGGCCTTAACCATTTACATGGTATTGGGCCCACCTACATTATTAACATATTTTGGTTTAATAACTATCCCAACGATACCCCCGTTCGTTCGTTCGTATTAATCACATAAAGTCATTGGGCCCGCATATTAGCCCAATTTATAAACAACAGGTAAAGAAAGGAACATGCATAATATAGATTCAACCAAACATGTAATTTTTGTATAAAACTTTATTCATACAATTTAACATGTCACATGAACTTGCATATAATTTAGACTTAAATAATCATAAGCCTAAAACATGTTAATATGTAGATCTAGGCATGTGTGAACATAACCTCAATTATAAACTAGCATATGACATAATCATGACATGTCCAATTCCAAAGCATGTATAATTTTAACATTAACATATAGGTGTGAACTAGATCTAACAAGGTGAACTTGCATAAATCCACTTTACATACATGCATATAAATATAGATCTAGTTTTGGATCTAACATGTAATTTGCATATGAACATATGTATAATTAGATCGTGACTTGGATCTATCATAAAACATATAACTTGCATTAATCATATGAACCTGGATAGATCTTGACATGGATCCAACATAAAACTTGTAACTTGCATATGAACATATATATATATATGCATATGGATCTAACATAAAGCATATGAATATATATATATATATATATATATATATATAGATCTTGACTTGGATCTAACATAATACATACAACTTGCATTAATCATATAAACATATATATCTGTAGATCTTAACATGAAACATATAACTTTTATATGATATTGATAGTTTCATTCTCAATTCTTAATAGATCCAACACCAAGTCCAATATGCCACAAACATTCCAAGACAATTCATGATAAAATCATCACAAGAAACAAACATGAATTAGCATCGTCAATATTATACAACATGGCATAATTCTATTTTTCACTTTATATCAAATTACGTCTTAAATTTATTTACATCTAAAAGATAACTACACTTACAACAAACGAAGATCTTGGTTTCTGGAATCTGTATTCTGAAATTGAAATGCTCGCCTTTGGTGTAGACAATCGTTCTTTTAATTTAGTTTTGATTTAGCTTGGTTCGTCTCTTTGTTAGCTTCAAGTGGCGGTTACTCTAGATTGTCTAATGGCAGCACGACGACTCTTGGTTTAATTTTTAATATGATTTAGGGTTGAGGTATTAAGTTGTTTTATAGAGATTTGATTGAATAGGAGCCGTCAGATCATCTCAGAATCAATCAAGACCATTAAGACAAGATAGAGTTATCCAGAACAGCCAACTCAGCCCTAATGACTCAGCAGGGAGTCACAAATCGTCGGTTTTCAGATCTGCCCGAGTGGGGGGGGGGGGGGTGATAGGTCGACCCCCAGGTCGACCCTCAGGTCGACTCTAAGGTCGACCTGTATAGGGGAGGTCGACACTAGGGTCGACCCCCTGGTCGACTTGATCTCTGGGCGGGAAATTTCCCGCCCAGCCCAATCTTGCTTCTGGATTTGAATTTTGAATTTAATTTAAACCGTTTGAATTTCCTGAAACTTCCGAAGGTCATAACTTCTTCATACGGAGTCCAATTCTCGCAAACTTGGACTCTATCTCAAGCAGAATTTCGAGACGAACGCAATGGCATAACCCATTTCCCTTGATTCTCGCATTTATAATTAAGTATAGTTTAATTCGTAACTTAACGTCTTTCCCGAAAATACGGGGTGTTACATTCTCCCCTCCTTAAAGGATTTCGTCCACGAAATCTCCAAGTCTGGAAGAATGTATATCCTACCATCCAATCATCCATCTACTCAACCATCAAACACAGGCATCCATTTTCCTTAAAAGACTTCTAATGCTTCATGACGATATGCATAGTTTGTGTATATGTCCTTATCTAATGCAAAATCAGGTGGTCTACTGATTCAGTTGACCTCCTTAATGCAAATTATGACTGTGCCATGAATCCATTATGTATGCAATCGTACTTTAACAACTTCTACATGAGTGCAGAATCATTCATTCATATGCAACATCCATATGCTAACACATCAAGTTTCAATCCATATACAATTTCATGCATTCATATGCAATATGAAAGTGATTGAGCCGATCTAGAACCTAGTGTGTGTGTGCATATGCATCCACGAGCAACCACTAGCAACCACTTGCAACCATCAATCATAACATGTTTCAAATACATGTTTACATCCATTGGTTTCTACTTAAGGATAAGGATGGGACCGAGGAGATATACTTAGAAAAAGATAGGTACGAGCATAAACTTTAAGGAAAAAGAGATCAAAGATGTACCCTAAAAAGGAAAAGGGTAGGCCGTGCGTATTCTGTCCTCAGTTTCCTAAGTCACGTCTTCCTCGTCGTTGCTCCATTGAACTTTAATAAGCTTGACTTCACGGTTGCGTAGCCTTTTGACTTCCGTTCCCAAGATACGAGTTGTAATTCTCCTCATAGTCGCCTCTCGCTCTACTTCTACTTCCTCTAATATGCTTGGTTCCACCACTTCCGCAGACTCATGTAAGCACTTCCGTAGGTGAGAGACATGAAAGACATTGTGAACTCCAGCCAACTTTTCAGGTAGCTCTAATCTGTATGCCATCGTCCCAATTCTTTCAATAATAGGAAATGGTCCTATGAACCTAGGTGCCAATTTCCCTTTGGATCCAAAGCGAATGACATTCCTCAAAGGAGATACTTTAAGGAACACCTTGTATCCAACCTCAAACTCAAGATCGGTCCTTCTTTTGTCTGCGTAGGACTTCTGTCTATCTTGGGCAGTCTTCATTCTTCTTTGTATCAAGTCCACTTTCTCTGAAGTTTCCCTAATCATGTCTGGCCCAAGTATAAGCTTATCTGTGGATTCCCACCAACAGGTTAGTGATCGACACGGTCTCCCGTATAAGGCTTCGAAAGGCGCCATGCCTATGGTGGCTTGGTAGCTATTGTTGTAAGCGAATTCCACCAAAGGTAAATGATCCTCCCACGTACCTCCGAAGTCAAGAATGCATAGCCTCAAGAGGTCTTTTAATACTCTGTTCACTCATTCCGTCTGGCCATCAGTTTGAGGGTGATAGGCCGTGCTTAAGCATAACTGTGTGCCTACAGCTTCTTGCAAACTCTTCCAAAACTCGCTCGTGAAGATAGGATCTCGGTCGCTTACTATGCTGGAAGGTATCCCATGCAGTCAAACTATCTCTTTAAGATATAGAGATGCTAAAGATGAGGCAGTCTTTCTACTTTTGACAGGTATAAAGTGAGTGCTTTTTGTAAGCCTATCCACTATTACCCAAATGCTGGTATTGCCCCTTCTTGACCTAGGCAACCCATCAATAAAGTCCATCGAGATTCTATCCCATTTCCACTGTGGGACCTCTAGAGGATGGAGCAGACCACCAGGCTTTTTCTGCTCCACCTTGACTTGTTGGCATATTAAACACTTAGAAACAAATTCAGCCACGTCCTTCTTCTTGCCATTCCAAAAGAAAACTCTTTTGATGTATTTATACATTTTGTCTCCGCTTGGGTGTATGGTCAGCTTTGAATGGTGTGCTTCTTCTAGAACCATTTTCACTAAATCTCTTGCTTGTGGGGCGCATAGTCTTCCATCCCATCTCAACCATCCCTTGGCATCAATGGAGTATCTATTGAGGTGACTAGAAGTATCACCCCTAATTAACTTATCCATCACATCGACTAGTTGAGGGTCTTCTCGTTGCGCGGCTCCAATTGAGTCCAAAAGAGTTGGTCACACTTCTAACGTTGCTAATAAGCCCGGTACAAAGTCAAAGGAGGGTCTAAAGTTAAAACTTGCTATGAACTCCAAGCTTTGCCTTTCTACAAAGAGAGGGCTTAGAGTCAGCTTCTTTCTACTCAAAGCATCTGCTACCACATTACCCTTACCAGGGGTATAGGCAATCTCAAAATCATATGAGGCGAGAAATTCCATCCACCTTTGCTGCCTTAAGTTGAGATCTTTCTAAGAGAAAAGGTATTTTAATGATTTATGATCAGTAAATAATTCAAACCTTTCTCCTAGCAGATAATGACGCCATGATTTAAGGGCGAAAACGATGGCAACTAGTTCTAAATCATGAGTTGGGTAATTCTTCTCATGAACCTTCAACTACCTTTGTAACACCCCGAATTTTAGTTAATACTAAAATTCACTAATTACAGGATAAATAATCTCAGATGTGGGAATTAGGGGAAACGGGCTGCGTCATTACGTTCTTCTCGGAAAAATACGCGAAATAGAGTCCGAGTTTTCGAAAATCGGAGTCCGTATGGCCCAGTTATGGCCCGATGAAGTTTGCAGAAAATTCAAAATTAAAACAGATTTAAAAATTTAAATATTCAGATTTGGAAGGGGCCAGGCGGGGTCAGGCGGGAAGCTTCCCGCCCAACCCATGTCGACAGGGCTGTCGACAGGCCTGTCGATAGGGGTGTCGACATGCCTGTCGACTTGCCTGTCGACAGGGTCCAGGCGCCCAGTGAACCTGGGTGCACCAGGTTGCACCAAGTTGGGTTTCAGGCTGGCTAGGAGGGCTGGTTCTAGAGATTTCCTAAATCTAAGGGTCCTAACCTAATATAGGGTTAATCTAAGGGCCTAAAACACTCACCTAATCCTATAAATAAGACCCCAACCCTACCCTAATTCATTCATAATTAAGTCTTGTAACTAAACTATGGCAAAATGAAATTTGAGCATGGCCTCCACTAGTTCATGAAGGAAGTTGCAAGCTAATCCCTCTCAAATCATTCTCTAATCATCATTATCCTCATAGTTGCAACTAATTCTACTTCATAAGGTTGCTAATCTTAAGTTTGGTGAGTTTCTATCACTTTAGCATTAATTGTTAAAGTAAGTAGATTGGGTGTAATGAGGCTTATGGTCTTAAATGCGGATTAGTGAGTTTGAATCATTCATAATGATATGTTACTCTATGTTGTTCTATGTTTGAATGCAAGTGTATGGATGCTTATGCAAGTCATATATATGCTCAAATGCAAGATTAACATGTTATGCATGCTTATGAAGTTATGTGAATGAATATGCAAGTTATGTGTATGCTCAAATGCAAGATTAACATGTTATGCATGCTTATGAAGTTATGTGAATGAATATGCAAGTTATGTGTATGCTCAAATGCAAGATTAACATGTTATGCATGCTTATGAAGTTATGTGAATGAATATGCAAGTTATGTGTATGCTCAAATGCAAGATTAACATGTTATGCATGCTTATGAAGTTATGTGAATGAATATGCAAGTTATGTGTATGCTTAAATGCAAGATTAACATGTTATGCATGCTTATGAAGTTATGTGAATAATTATGCAAGTTATGTGTATGCTTAAATACAAGTTGGGTTAATATATGCTCATATATGCAAGTTGACATCCTCTTAACCCATGACAAAGTATATGCTAATATTTGGTTTAACCCATGATATTTGTGATGGATCTTCCCTTTATGAGAACGATTTACGTGGGGAACGATGGGGTTAATAAATATGTTAATTAAAAGTATGGTTGGGTATGATTAAGCATACCGTAAAAATAAATTAACATAAGCGGGAATTTACCTATTGAGTTAGGTCTACCCCATGGGAATTTACCTATTGAGTTAGGTCTACCCATGTTATGAAAAACTTGATATTAATTAGGAATAATTAATATGGGGTGATTAATTAGGTGTAATTAATCGACTAAGACACGAGGTTGGACTCATTTGTAGCGTAAAACTGCCCGGACCCAACCGGCTTAACCAGTTGCTACAAATGTTAGCCCAATGTGAGAGGTCTTAGGCACAAACTAAATACGTGATTAATATAAAGACACGAGGTTAGACTCGGTTATGACATAAGGCTGCCCGGACCCAACCGGCTTAACCAGCGGTCATAAAAGATAGTCTAATGTGAGAGGTCTTTATGAGAATCGCGGTCTTAACTAATTAAGAAACACTTAACCAGATAAGCATGTAGTAGAGCATGAGGGGTTAAGTGGGTGCCTTGGGTGGCATGTGGAAATCTAGTGGGTTGCCTTGGGTGGCAATAGAAAATACGATTAGAATACTTAACCAAGTAGAAACATGTAATTAAACATGATTAAAGGGTTAAGTGGGATACACTAGATAAGTAACAAGCTTAGGTGGGTAGCTTGTGGGGGCCCATTTCAACCAATATCCCAAACGTATCTTTGTGGGCTCGACTCTAGTCGGGTGACGGGACACGCATATTGGGCTTGACTATAAGAGGCCAAAATGGGTTAGCGGTGGCAATGCAAGTCCAACGGGCTTCATATGCGTGTGTGGGCCCGGGCTGGTAGATAAGCCGTTGTTGCATCGTGTAGGTATAAGCCGTGCACCGTGGATAATATTGGGTTGCCACTTTAGGGGGAGTGATACACCCCACTGTGGGTCCAGCACGGGTATCTACGTTAGGGAGCCGATCGCTTGGGGTAGTGGGGTACACCTAGTGGAGATAGGGGCAGACGACACCTATGTGGTCAGCTAGGGGTACATGAAACTACTAGATATATCTTTTAAGTCCTTGGGTGGGATCAACCTTTGAGTAGGAATGACTGGTGTGGTGCAGTTAGTAATTATCCTTGGGTGGGTAGATGCGTCCTGACGGTTATCTTAGTTTATTCTAAGTCTACCAAGCTGCTTAGTGTAGCCATTCATCCCCAGATATTACCGTAGGTCAAGTTTATGTCTTCTCTGGTTACTTTAATGATTGTATTGTTAAAGTTATAGGACTCACTCAGACTTATGTCTGACCCCGTTGTTTTTATCTTTTTTTCCCAACCCTCAGGTCCTACGGTGGATCCTAGCGGTAGTAGAGCTTGATCGGGTTTCTGTTTCCAGTCTTGAGGAGCTTGGGTAGATGTAAAGCTCCAGTTATCCAGTTATCTTTTCTTTTCTTATGGCTATTGTATATGAGAGTGGGATTATGTACTTCTTTATTTTGACAGATGTTGTACTTGACTTTTATCATGGTTTTATAATGTAACCAGACATGTTTATTTCCGCTGTTATGAGATGATGTTTTAGAATTTCAAGTACTATTTATATCTGTCTTGTTGTAAATTTTCTGTTCTATATTCACTAAAATGCTCCACCGATGCTATGGCATTCCCTTAGTGAGTGACCCTAGCGGGCGTGGGGTGTTACACGTGGTATCAGAGCAAAGGTTACCGGAACAGATAAATTTTTTAGAAAACTATTTTTCTAAAACATTTTTGGAAAAGATATTTTCAAAAACATGTCTTTTAAGAGAAAAGTTTTTGAAAGAAAAGCATAATCCCCAATAGCCATATCTATATCCTTCGAATTCTCCGTTTTGAATCTTTCCTTTTTCGTTTCAGCATGGCTGAGGATCTTAACTTTCCGGAGGGTGTGACGGTACCAGTATGGTATAGGAGATTGATGGAGGCTAGGGCCACCACTGCGGGTCCAGCAAATATTCCTCCACCAACCGTAGCACCCGATCTTCCTCCTCCCCCTCCTCCTCGCACGGATACTTTTGCTAAGACTTGTAAGGAATTCAAAGCTATGGGAGGAAAACCTTTTCAAGGATCTGAAACCTTTGTGGAGGCTAGAGATTGGCTTAAGGAGGTGGAAGAGTTGATAGATATCTTTGAGATGGAAGAAGGGAAGAAAGTCAAGTTGGCTGCTTGGTTAATGAAGGGAGAGGCCTCATTCTGGTGGGAGGTCACTAATGGAGAACGCCCCGTTGACTCTTGGGCGGATTTTAGGCAAAGATTTGTGGCCAAGTTTCTCTCAAGGGCGGAGGAAAACTTGTATATGGAAAGATTCTTGACTCTGAAGCAAGGAAATCTCTCGGTGAAGGAATATGTTAACAAGTTTAATCAATTGGCAAGGTTTGGCCTAGATATGGTGAATACACCAGAGAAGAAGGCTTTGAGGTTCGTGAAAGGCTTGAATGAACCGATGCATGGGTTGGCTATGACTCACATCCCTATGGGGGCCACCTTTGAGAAGCTAGTTGACATGGCACTCATGTATGAGGAAGAGAAGGGTCCTAATGCTAATAAGGCACCCGAGAAGAAGGGAGATCAAAAGAGACCTCAACAACAGCAAAACAAAGGTGGGAAAGGCAACGGTGGCAAGGACAAGAAGAAGAAGTGTTTCAATTGCGGGACACCTGGCCACCTAAGCAAGGATTGTCGCAAGAAAAAGAAGACTGGCTGCTTCCACTGTGGCGAAGCAGGGCATCTAATAAAAGATTGTCCTAAGAAGGGGCAAAGGGCGGGATCTACCTCAGGAGGTCAGGTGCAAGTTCTAATGGCACCAGCTCAGGCAGGGGGGCAAGTTCAGGCTCTCTCAGTTCCACCGGTTCAGCAGAGAGGTAGAACTATTTCCGTTGAAAGTCTGGTTTTTCTATTTGATCATCCTGTCCGTACATTGTTTGATTCAGGCGCATCACATTCGTTTATCTCATCATCATTAGTTGAGTCACTGCACTTAAACACCAGTCTAGTAGATGATCCCTTGGTTGTTTCAAACCCAATTGGGGGCTCCACTTATTTGTCCATGATATGTTTGGGTTTGAAGATTTCTATACTTAGCATTGAGTTTAGATGTGATGCTTTTGTGTTGGGCTTCACGGGCTATGGGTTGATTTTGGGCATGGACTGGTATCCAGTAATGGTGCCGTTCTTGATTGTGAAAGGAGAGTAGTTAGGCTTCTGACCCGTTTGGGTAACACTCTCGAGATCTCTTGTAATCCCATGGAATCTGTTTTGCTAAGTTATCTTGAATCGCTCGATGCTTCAGTCGAGAGTTTGCATTCTGTTAGAGTGGTCCGGGAATATCCGGATGTGTTTGAGGAGGTGAAGGGCTTACCTCCGAAGCGGGAGATCGACTTCCGAATATATTTGGTGGATAATGCTAAACCTGTATCTTTACCAGTGCGCCACATGGCTCCTCGTGAGAGGAGGGAACTCCATAAGCAAGTAGGGGAGTTGCTTGAGAAGGGGTTCATAAGACGGAGCATATCGGAGTGGGGTGCTCCAGTAGTATTTGCTACGAAGGCGGATGGGTCCCTCAGACTTTGTGTAGACTATAGAGAACTCAACAAGCTCACAAAGAAGAATAGACACCCATTGCCGAGGATTGATGATCTTTTCGATCAGTTGGCTGGCGCTTCAGTATTTTCTCAGTTGGACTTAGCCACGGGGTTTCATCAATTGAGGGTGGCTGAGGATAGCATAGACAAGACTGCCTTTAGGACTCCGGATGGTTTCTATGAGTGGCTGGTAATGCCATTTGGGTTGACGAACGCCCCTGCATACTTTGTTGATTTGATGAGTAGGGTGTTCAGGGAGTTCCTTAATAAGTTTGTGGTAGTCTTTGTGGATGATATCTTAGTATTTTCTAAGAGTGAAGAAGAGCATGCCCTACATCTTGGGGAAGTATTGAAGACTCTTCGAGCACATAGCCTTAAGGCTAAATTCTCTAAATGTCACTTCTGGAGGAGGGAAGTGCGGTTCTTGGGGCATGTGGTCTCCGAGGAAGGGATAGCTGTGGATCCCGCGAAGGTAGTATCAATTCAGGATTGGAAGGTTCCGAAGAATGCTACCGAAGTAAGAAGTTTCTTGGGGTTGGCGGGTTATTATAGGAAGTTTATCAAAGACTTCGCGAAGATATCAGCCCCATTAACCCGCTTAACAAAGAAGAATCTTGTTTTCACATGGGACGTAGATTGTGATGATGCGTTCCGACGGTTAAAGAGAGCTTTAACCACCGCTCCAGTTTTAGTGTTGCCAGATGGGAGCAAGCCATTAGTTGTCTATACCGATGCCTGTGGGACAGGCCTTGGCGCAGTCTTAATGCAGGAGGGAAGGGTAATAGCCTATGGTGGAAGGCAGTTGAGGGCACATGAGAAAAATTACCCTACCCATGATCTAGAGCTGGCCGCTATTGTTTTTGCGCTTAAGATTTGGCGCCATTATCTTCTTGGTGAGAGATTCGAGTTGTTCACTGACCATAAATCATTGAAGTACTTATTCTCTCAGAAAGATTTAAACTTAAGACAGCAAAGGTGGATGGAGTTCTTAGCATCTTATGATTTCGAGATAGCGTATACCCCTGGCAAGGGTAACGTGGTGGCAGATGCCTTGAGCAGAAAAAGGTTGTCCTTGAGTCCATTGTTCGTGGAACGACGAAGCTTGGAATTTATTTCGATGTTTGATTTCAGACCTTCCATTGATTATGTACCCGGTTTGCTAGCTTCCTTGGAAGTTAGGCCTACTCTTTTGGGGCGGATTGGGGAAGCCCAGAGGGACGACCCACAGTTGGTTGAGTTGATAGAGAAGCTCATAAGGGGGGAGTCGTCCAGCCATTTGAGTAGATACACCCTAGACGATAGAGGGTGCTTGCGCAGAGACGGTAGACTTTGTGTACCGCTAGATAAAGGGTTGAGGAAGGCTATTCTTGATGATGCACACCGTTCTAGGATGACCATCCATCCCGGTGGGGATAAGATGTACCAAGATATGAAGAGGGTTTTCTTCTGGGCCGGTATGAAGAAAGATGTGGCCGAATATGTAGCTCGATGCTTGGTATGTCAGCAAGTGAAGGCGGAGCAAAAGAAACCAGGTGGGTTGCTTCACCCATTGGAGGTTCCGCAATGGAAATGGGATAGCGTCTCGATGGATTTTATTGACGGGTTACCCAGGTCGAGGAAGGGTAATACAGGAATCTGGGTGGTGGTAGATAGACTTACTAAGAGCGCCCATTTCATACCTGTGAAGAGCAAGAGGACTGCTCCATGGCTAGCTTCAGTATATCTTCGAGAGATAGTTCGATTACATGGGGTACCCTCTAGCATAGTGAGTGATCGAGATCCTATCTTCACTAGCGAGTTCTGGAGAAGTTTGCAAGAAGCAGTGGGGACTCAATTGTGTCTGAGCACTGCATATCATCCTCAGACAGACGGCCAGACTGAGAGGGTGAATCGTGTTCTAGAAGACCTTTTGAGGCTTTGTATCTTAGATTTTGGAGGTACATGGGAAGAGCATCTTCCATTGGTGGAGTTCGCATATAATAACAGCTTTCAGTCCAGTATTGGTATGGCTCCTTTCGAAGCTCTCTATGGAAGGCCTTGTCGATCTCCTACGTGTTGGTGGGAGTCTACGGATAAGATCTTGCTTGGGCCTGATATGATTAGGGAGACTTCTGAGAAGATTGACTTGATTCGAAGAAGGATGAAAGCAGCTCAGGATAGGCAAAAATCTTATGCGGACAAAAGAAGGACGGATCTTGAGTTTGAGGTTGGGGATATGGTTTTTGTCAAGGTATCTCCGTTGAGAAATGTTGTTCGCTTCGGATCCGTTGGGAAGTTAGCACCGAGGTTTGTTGGGCCGTTTCCTATCAAGGAAAGGATTGGACGGATGGCATATAGGGTGGATTTGCCCGACAGACTTAGTGGTGTTCATGATGTATTCCATGTGGCACATCTGAGGAAGTGCTTACATGAGACCGCAGAGGTGGTAGAGCCAAGCTTGCTTAGAGATGTAGAGGTTGAGCGTGAGGCGACGATTCGACGAGCTCCTACTCGTATCCTTGGGTCAGAGACTAGGAAATTGAGGAATCGAGAGGTTCAGCTAGTCAAAGTGCAATGGGGTGAAGATGAGAGCAACGCGACTTGGGAGACGGAAGCGAAGATGCGTTCATTGTACCCATTTCTTTTTGAGGGTATGTCTTTACTTTCTCCTTTATCGCTTGTCTAGTACTTATCTTATCTTTGGTATGTCCTCTCGTTAGTACCTTTGACCTTTAGTTAGGGTAAACCTATGGTTGAAACATGTGTTTGAGACATGTTATGGTTGATGGATGCAAGTGGATGCAAGTGTTTGCTAGTGGTTGCTCGTGGATGCATATACACACACTCTAGGCACTAGATCGGCTCAGTCACTTCATATTGCATATTGCATAAAATTGTGTGTAGGAAGATATTTATGGATGAATAATGGATGTGTTATCACATGAATGATGCATTTTGGTGAATGATTGTGCACTCATGTAGATATTGTATGTGTCGATAGGGTTCTCTCGCATACATAATGGATGCATGGCACTATCATGGTTTGCATATGTTCATACATTAGATAGGGAACATATACACACACTCTTTGCATATGCTCATACATCATTAGAAATTATTCTAAGGACAATGGATGCCCGTGGTTGATGGTTTGAGTAGATGGTTGTTTGGATGATAGGATAGGCATTCTCCTTAGCTTAGAGATTTCGGGGACGAAATCCTTTAAGGAGGGGAGAATGTAACACCCCGAATTTTAGTTAATACTAAAATTCACTAATTACAGGATAAATAATCTCAGATGTGGGAATTAGGGGAAACGGGCTGCGTCATTACGTTCGTCTCGGAAAAATACGCGAAATAGAGTCCGAGTTTTCGAAAATCGGAGTCCGTATGGCCCAGTTATGGCCCGATGAAGTTTGCAGAAAATTCAAAATTAAAACAGATTTAAAAATTTAAATATTCAGATTTGGAAGGGGCCAGGCGGGGTCAGGCGGGAAGCTTCCCGCCCAACCCATGTCGACAGGGCTGTCGACAGGCCTGTCGACAGGGGTGTCGACATGCCTGTCGACTTGCCTGTCGACAGGGTCCAGGCGCCCAGTGAACCTGGGTGCACCAGGTTGCACCAGGTTGGGTTTCAGGCTGGCTAGGAGGGCTGGTTCTAGAGATTTCCTAAATCTAAGGGTCCTAACCTAATCTAGGGTTAATCTAAGGGCCTAAAACACTCACCTAATCCTATAAATAAGACCCCAACCCTACCCTAATTCATTCATAATTAAGTCTTGTAACTAAACTATGGCAAAATGAAATTTGAGCATGGCCTCCACTAGTTCATGAAGGAAGTTGCAAGCTAATCCCTCTCAAATCATTCTCTAATCATCATTATCCTCATAGTTGCAACTAATTCTACTTCATAAGGTTGCTAATCTTAAGTTTGGTGAGTTTCTATCACTTTAGCATTAATTGTTAAAGTAAGTAGATTGGGTGTAATGAGGCTTATGGTCTTAAATGCGGATTAGTGAGTTTGAATCATTCATAATGATATGTTACTCTATGTTGTTCTATGTTTGAATGCAAGTGTATGGATGCTTATGCAAGTCATATATATGCTCAAATGCAAGATTAACATGTTATGCATGCTTATGAAGTTATGTGAATGAATATGCAAGTTATGTGTATGCTCAAATGCAAGATTAACATGTTATGCATGCTTATGAAGTTATGTGAATGAATATGCAAGTTATGTGTATGCTCAAATGCAAGATTAACATGTTATGCATGCTTATGAAGTTATGTGAATGAATATGCAAGTTATGTGTATGCTCAAATGCAAGATTAACATGTTATGCATGCTTATGAAGTTATGTGAATGAATATGCAAGTTATGTGTATGCTTAAATGCAAGATTAACATGTTATGCATGCTTATGAAGTTATGTGAATAATTATGCAAGTTATGTGTATGCTTAAATACAAGTTGGGTTAATATATGCTCATATATGCAAGTTGACATCCTCTTAACCCATGACAAAGTATATGCTAATATTTGGTTTAACCCATGATATTTGTGATGGATCTTCCCTTTATGAGAACGATTTACGTGGGGAACGATGGGGTTAATAAATATGTTAATTAAAAGTATGGTTGGGTATGATTAAGCATACCGTAAAAATAAATTAACATAAGCGGGAATTTACCTATTGAGTTAGGTCTACCCCATGGGAATTTACCTATTGAGTTAGGTCTACCCATGTTATGAAAAACTTGATATTAATTAGGAATAATTAATATGGGGTGATTAATTAGGTGTAATTAATCGACTAAGACACGAGGTTGGACTCATTTGTAGCGTAAAACTGCCCGGACCCAACCGGCTTAACCAGTTGCTACAAATGTTAGCCCAATGTGAGAGGTCTTAGGCACAAACTAAATACGTGATTAATATAAAGACACGAGGTTAGACTCGGTTATGACATAAGGCTGCCCGGACCCAACCGGCTTAACCAGCGGTCATAAAAGATAGTCTAATGTGAGAGGTCTTTATGAGAATCGCGGTCTTAACTAATTAAGAAACACTTAACCAGATAAGCATGTAGTAGAGCATGAGGGGTTAAGTGGGTGCCTTGGGTGGCATGTGGAAATCTAGTGGGTTGCCTTGGGTGGCAATAGAAAATACGATTAGAATACTTAACCAAGTAGAAACATGTAATTAAACATGATTAAAGGGTTAAGTGGGATACACTAGATAAGTAACAAGCTTAGGTGGGTAGCTTGTGGGGGCCCATTTCAACCAATATCCCAAACGTATCTTTGTGGGCTCGACTCTAGTCGGGTGACGGGACACGCATATTGGGCTTGACTATAAGAGGCCAAAATGGGTTAGCGGTGGCAACGCAAGTCCAACGGGCTTCATATGCGTGTGTGGGCCCGGGCTGGTAGATAAGCCGTTGTTGCATCGTGTAGGTATAAGCCGTGCACCGTGGATAATATTGGGTTGCCACTTTAGGGGGAGTGATACACCCCACTGTGGGTCCAGCACGGGTATCTACGTTAGGGAGCCGATCGCTTGGGGTAGTGGGGTACACCTAGTGGAGATAGGGGCAGACGACACCTATGTGGTCAGCTAGGGGTACATGAAACTACTAGATATATCTTTTAAGTCCTTGGGTGGGATCAACCTTTGAGTAGGAATGACTGGTGTGGTGCAGTTAGTAATTATCCTTGGGTGGGTAGATGCGTCCTGACGGTTATCTTAGTTTATTCTAAGTCTACCAAGCTGCTTAGTGTAGCCATTCATCCCCAGATATTACCGTAGGTCAAGTTTATGTCTTCTCTGGTTACTTTAATGATTGTATTGTTAAAGTTATAGGACTCACTCAGACTTATGTCTGACCCCGTTGTTTTTATCTTTTTTTCCCAACCCTCAGGTCCTACGGTGGATCCTAGCGGTAGTAGAGCTTGATCGGATTTCTGTTTCCAGTCTTGAGGAGCTTGGGTAGATGTAAAGCTCCAGTTATCCAGTTATCTTTTCTTTTCTTATGGCTATTGTATATGAGAGTGGGATTATGTACTTCTTTATTTTGACAGATGTTGTACTTGACTTTTATCATGGTTTTATAATGTAACCAGACATGTTTATTTCCGCTGTTATGAGATGATGTTTTAGAATTTCAAGTACTATTTATATCTGTCTTGTTGTAATTTTTCTGTTCTATATTCACTAAAATGCTCCACCGATGCTATGGCATTCCCTTAGTGAGTGACCCTAGCGGGCGTGGGGTGTTACAGCCTTCCTTCATAGCGAACTACTTTGCCTTCTTGAATTAGGACAGTGCCCAATCCTGTTCTGCACGCGCCCGTATATACTGTAAACATCTTGCTTCCATCGGGCAATGTCAAAACTGGGGCCGTTGTCAGAGCCCTTTTCAAATGTTGGAAAGCAATATCGCAATCCAAATCCCAAGAAAAAGTCAAGTTCTTCTTTGTCAATCATGTCAACGGAGCTGAGATCTTCGCAAAGTCCTTAATGAACTTTCGATAATAGCCTGCTAGCCCGAGAAAGCTTCGGACTTCGGTTGCATTTCGCGGAACCTTCCAATCTTGCACCACGACTACTTTTGCGGGGTACACGGCTATCCCTTCTTTGGACACCACATGTCCAAGAAACCTTACTTCTTCTCTCCAAAAGTGGCATTTGTAGAATTTTGCTTTCACCTGAAGCGCTCAAAGGGTATCTAATACTTCCTTTAAATGCACGACATGTTCTTCCTGCTTTTTGAGAAGATTAAGATGTCGTCCACGAGGACCACCACAAATTTGTTGAGGAATTCCCGGAAAACCCTGCTCATCAAGTCCACAAAATAGGCAAGTGCGTTTGTCAAGCCGAAAGGCATGATAAGCCACTCGAAGAAACCATCCGGGGTCCTAAATGCAGTCTTGTCAATGCTATCCTCAACCACTCTTAGCTGATGAAACCCGGTAGCCAAATCTAGTTGGGAGAAAATGGATGCACCTACGAGCTGATCAAACAGATCATCAATTCTTGGGAGTGGGTGCCTATTCTTCTTGGTCAGCTTGTTCAGCTCCCTATAATCCACGCATAGGCGGAGTGAACCATCAGCTTTGGTCGCGAACACTACTGGAGCACCCCATTCAGAAATACTCCGTCTTATAAACCCCTTCTCAAGCAATTCTTTAACTTGCTTACTGAGCTCTTTTCTCTCCCTTGGATCCATGTGTCTAACGGGCAAAGCAACTGTAATGACCCGGATTTTGAGAGACTTTGTTTATCGACATAAACTCGATGTCGATAACCAAAACACCGAAAAATCCTGGTAATTAGTGAAAGAAATTAGAGGGTGAGGAAAGATAAGATAGAAACTTAGAATAGAAGAAGAAGAAGAACACAACATCAGAGTAACACGAATCTCACGCGGAACGAATAAATGTATTTCATAACATAACTTTGAAATACAAATCTGTACTTGAATATACATATCATTATCAAAGTACAACACTTACAACATAGCGGAAATAACTATAGGTATAATGATCCTGAAGCCTCCTGCTCCAAGCTCTTCCAGTATATCTGTAAATCCCGACTACTTGACTGCCCGTACAAATTTAGGCACCCAAGAGTTTAGGGAAAACAACAAAGTAAACTCCGGGTCAGTCATGGGACTGGTGTGAGTAAAACAGTTTAAAACAGTTCACGCAGGTAATTGATATCTCATAAGACCACGCCATATAACGGAACGGGTTTTTCCCTTATGAGAATCCAAATTATCTTTATATCAAAAAGCTTTTGATATTATAATAATGCCTATCAACCACAGTATAATAATCATCTAGCAGAACGCTTTCATCTCACGTTCTACATATATAGTATACAACTCAAAACCGCAAGCACGTATTGGGTAATGGATTTCCAACTATGACATGGTATGGAACCACCTATCGCTCGTGTACCTCTAGAGAGGAATACACTGGGTTCAACAAGAACATTTTGCAACCCGACCACACATGACCGACCACTCATTTCGCTTGAGCGTATCGAATGTATATCACCAACGGCTGGGATCAGCAACCGTTTCCCGAATGGGACAGCATCAACAATAGATTTTTAGAAGTAAATGAAACTCTAGATCAGGTGATTATACACCCTACTTCGGTGCGACCGACTTAGCCTATGCTGCCTGCCCGATTTCTGTCATTTACCGGTTGATGAGGCTAGAAGCTATGCTTTATCATCATACCAGATTCACTTCGAATGTCACATCGTCAAATCCATCAAATCACTGATTGACGTCCTCAACAATACATTATGTGTTAGATTAAAGAAGTTTCCTTCTCCGCTTCCACTCTTGGTACAGTTGGAGAAATCAATATACGTGATTGTCTGGAAAAACTCTGTCAGATATCCGTCCATACAAGTCATCCAGGAACAGGATGAACCGAAGCCATTATTCTGTAAACAGGATAGCCCTTGCATAACTCCGTCTTCAATTTCCTTTGGCATATATGATTTGCAACGCTTATGCCAATACAGAGTGGTTCTTTGGATAATAATCCAACCGGTCTCTCCATATTAACAACGTTAAAATGGTCAAAACTTTGATAGTCGGTGATTTAACTATCGAAGGAAAACAGGTGTGCAACCAACGATATTATTTCCAAATGGAAATTTATATCAATCAAACATCATTCAACATTTATATCCTTAGTTCATTTTTCATCTCCTGTTTCCCTATATTCAACATTTCTTATTTTCTAAATTTGGAAAATATATGTTATTAACAATGGAAAAACATTTTCATTTGTTGTTTCCTTTATTAGAAATCATTTCTGGTTTCTTATTTGGAAAACATTTCCAAAGCTTCTTCATTGGACATAGACAGATGTTTAAACAAACCATCGCGATGCCAACTCAAACCATTTCCTTTAATTACTATATTCACTTATCCATCCTTTACTATCGAACCTTAACCATTCCTTAGTTAAAAACGAAGCCAATCAAGTTGGGGTAGAACTACCTCTCAGACCTTAACTGAACAACATTTCTAACTTTGAAATAGGCAAAGTTCACTTAACTCCTTTCGAATAAACTATATTCGATAACTCCTTTTACTTTCTCTTCTAATCGATTAAACTAATATCGATTAACTCCTTTGTTTTAACACTAATCGATTAACTAACATCGATTAACTTCTTTTCGAATAAACTATATTCGATTAACTCCTTTTACTTTCTATTCGAATAAACTATATTCGATTAACTCATTTGCTTTAACACTAATCGATTAACTAACATCGATTAACTTCTTTTACTTTCTATTCGAATAAACTATATTCGATTAACTCATTTGCTTTAACACTAATCAATTAACTAACATCGATTAACTTCTTTTACTTTCTATTCGAATAAACTATATTCGATTAACTCATTTGCTTTAACACTAATCAATTAACTAACATCGATTAACTTCTTTTACTTTCTATTCGAATAAACTATATTCGATTAACTCATTTTACTTTCTATTCGAATAAACTATATTCGATTAACTCATTTTACTTTCTATTCGAATAAACTATATTCGATTAACTCATTTTCTTTAACACTGATCGATTAACTAACATCGATTAACTTCTTTTACTTTCTATTCGAATAAACTATATTCGATTAACTCATTTGCTTTAACACTAATCGATTAACTAACATCGATTAACTTCTTTTACTTTCTATTCGAATAAACTAAATTCGATTAACTCATTTGCTTTAACACTAATCAATTAACTAACATCGATTAACTTCTTTTACTTTCTATTCGAATAAACTATATTCGATTAACTCATTTGCTTTAACACTAATCGATTAACTAACATCGATTAACTTCTTTTACTTTCTATTCGAATAAACTATATTCGATTAACTCATTTTACCTTCTATTCGATTAAACTATATTCGATTAACTCATTTTACTTTCTATTCGAATAAACTATATTCGATTAACTCATTTGCTTTAACACTAATCGATTAACTAACATCGATTAACTTCTTTTACTTTCTATTCGAATAAACTATATTCGATTAACTCATTTGCTTTAACACTAATCGATTAACTAACATCGATTAACTTCTTTTACTTTCTATTCGAATAAACAATATTCGATTAACTCATTTGCTTTAACAATAATCGATTAACTAATATCGATTAACTTCTTTTACTTTCTATTCGAATAAACTATATTCGATTAACTCATTTTACTTTCTATTCGAGTAAACTATATTCGATTAACTCATTTTACTTTCTATTCGAATAAACTATATTCGATTAACTCATTTTACTTTCTATTCGAATAAACTATATTCGATTAACTCATTTGCTTTAACACTAATCGATTAACTAACATCGATTAACTTCTTTTACTTTCTATTCGAATAAACTATATTCGATTAACTCATTTGCTTTAACACTAATCGATTAACTAACATCGATTAACTTCTTTTACTTTCTATTCGAATAAACTATATTCGATTAACTCATTTGCTTTAACACTAATCGATTAACTTCTTTTACTTTCTATTCGAATAAACTATATTCGATTAACTCATTTGCTTTAACACTAATCGATTAACTTCTTTTCAAATAAACTATTCATTTATAAAGATTTACTTTTAGTAACGGTTCTTCACTTTACAAATGATTTCCTTTTATTCTAACTTATCCTTTGATTTTATAAATATTTCTTTTATAAAAATCCTTTTCCTTTTCTATATAAAATCCATCGATTTTATATAAATAATTCATTTTCAAAATACACTTTGAAAATATTCCTTTATCAACATTCGGTATGTTATGGTATTCAACATATCAAATCACGATGATCAGTATCGTCCCAACATATAATCGACAACAGATTTATATATCACATCATATATCACAATATATGAAAAACAGTAAAATAAATGTTGAGGAACCCAGTTGGGTTCCTCCAACCTGTTTCCCTGCATCACAGATGTTAAACAATATGGATAACATCACTTTTCAGTTCCATATGATATATTCTGTTAAACAGAATCAATATAGAAATTCAACTAACTGACTAGCAGTTCAATCAAACAGTCAACACACAGTCAATCAACCAATATTTAACAGTTCTAAAAATACAACATGAAATTATAAACTGTTCAGAGTTAGTGAGATTTACTCACATTGGCGCGTTAGCCGTTAAATAACGGTTTGCGTTATCTGATTCAGTCAGATAATTTATTTCTCCATAAATTGTAATGAGCTCGGATTCACTCCCGGTCAGTCTCATTGTGTTGCTCCCGTCCTTACGATTCCAACGCAGCTTGTTTCGCTCCATTCTGATGTCGTATGACAAAGTTGTGCTATTATGAAGTTCGTATACATTTTTAAACAAATAAAACATGGATTTTATAAAAATTCAGATGGGCCTTTACCCAATTCCAAGACTTCGGCCCAATCCCTATCAAAACCCATACCCGCATTTCCCCCAACCTGTCTTCCACATTTCATGCCGTGAGTTCCAGTATCCAAACCACAGCCATTTCGATAACTTCAAACCCCCAAATCTCCTTCGAATCCTCATTAAACTCCAAACCGATTTCACCACCATCATCCTCTTCTCAACCTCTCCCTACTCCACCTGTTAACGGCCAACTCGCACCAACACTGATGACTGCGTCCCCGAGGTCTTCGAGAGCTACTACAGAAATCGAGCGACGTCCTTTGTGTCAGATTCTCACCAAAACTTTCGATCATGACCAAATTTCAACCACAAACCCGAATATACAACTGAAAATCCACATAAATACTTCAAAGGGTTTTCGATTTCCATCCCTAGCTCACGACATACAAACTGTAGCGAACAACTCGAATTCGAACTCAGGACAAAGCGTCGTGCTTCGCAATTCGCATAACAGAACAATGGTCTTCTCGCGGTGGACACAAACATATATATACTATGATTAATAGGATTTTATATGATCTATAATAGATTTTTCACGATTCATGAAAAAGTGGTAGCGGCCGATTCTTGCATTGACCAGAGAATGAGTTTTCTAGGTTTAAGGGAGGAACTTAGGGTATTTATAACATTTAAATTTTTAGATATTTTCATATTTTTATATTCATTTTTATTCAGTTGCTGCTTGTATATGTCTTCTAAAAATTCGTACGATCACATACGGTACCTAAAAATCACCAAACTGGACATGTAGCTAGAGTTCGACATTACGGTCCCAACGAAACTGGTTTCGTCGAATTCCGACTCCGTTTGTTCAAACTGCGTATTTTTAACCGTCGAATTACCAACTGTTTCTCACTCTAAAAATCCGTACGGCCACACAGTGACTCTAAAAATCACGAAACTGGAAATCTAATAACTATTTGATATTGCTGATCCAATAAAATTAGTTTCGTCGAATTCCGACATCGTTTGCAAAACCGCCTATTTTTAAAGCTCTGGATGACCCATTTAAATATATAAATATATTTAAATAAAATTAAATTAAATATAAATATAAATAAAATTATATTATCGTATATCTTCACATATGATATCATACAGCTCCAGAATATCATATCAGAATTTACAGCTTGATATTTCAGATTTCAGATTATCTCAATATTCAATTTATATCGAAAATCCATTTTATAACGTAAATAAAGCATTGCAAATTATAAAGGAATTTCATAGCGACTTTTCTGAAATTTGATTTGGACGTACATCAAAATCTACACGACGAAATCCCGATTTTTCTCTTCCACTAGAAAGATATACTCCACCAGCTCCACACGTTTCTTGTTTCACAGAAATCCGGCTTAAAACGAATCATGTACATTCAGTTGAAGTTCGAATCGCCAATTTACGAACTGCAGCGCCATTTCAAGCTCAATTTTAATTATAATATATTTATACGTTCAAACTGTCGTCGATTGAATATATTCGTTATTCAAATTCAATTCCATGCTGAATTAAAAATCACAGATGATCCGGTTCACACCATATCGTCATTTTAGCCAATTCTGATTATTTCAGAATTAAATATATTATTTAATTTTATTATTTTAATTAAATATTCACTATTATTTTATTCCACAACCATTTAATTCACTAAACCACCATATATATAATTAAATAAATTAATTATAATACCTCTGCCAATGCGGGTCATTACAATCTTTCCCACTTAAAAAATTTTCGTCCTCGAAATTGCTAAAAGGTAGAGGATGACCCTATAGATGGTTAGAACATATTTGTTCCCTTCTTAACTCCAGTTTCAACTGAACCAATTTAATTTCAATTAAATTATTAATTAATTCTTATCAACGAAAATTTTCAAAAGTTCTGAAAATTTTCTAACACCTTAACTTTTTGGAAATTTTTTGCCAGCACCTCCTTTGTACTAGCTAATAGGTCAAACTCCAACTAGCCTCTCTGGGCCATCAGCATCCCAAAAGAAAATCAAACAGCCAAGCGGCTTGCCAATTCGGCTCATAAATCTTATATCCAATAGAAATATAAACTTGTACCTTTTGTCGGCATATCATTATATCTTTTCCACCTGTTAGCAATTCAGCGGATACAAGGGCCATCCCAATCAAATTTCAATCTGCTTTTATCCACAACACAACCATTCGCTTATATCCGATCCAAATATCATTTCAACTCGAGTTTCTTCTCGATTCCCAACTCTTAACTTAATTATCACATTATACTTCAAATTTGAATCTCACAATCCAATTTGTCTTGATATCATTCTAATTCAATCTCAGTTACCACTTAACTGACTTTACTTTAATTCAAATTTGCTTCCACAAATTTCTGTTAAATTTGTTTTTAATTCATACATTCTTTCCTTGGGAGTTTTTAAACAGTTTACTCTTTTCAAAAATCAAATTTTCCTTTTTGAAATTCAACTGAGCCCTTAATCAATATTCCATTAGTTAAATCACTTCTCTATTCCTTTATCAATATTTGCTAACCAAATATTTTCAATAACCTTATTGGCCTTTTATGTTATTTGGAAAACATTTCCGAATATCGCCTTCCTTTATTTTCCTAAACTTTTTAGAAAATATATGCTATTTATAATTGGAAAATATTCCAATTACTTATCTCTTTTCCAATCTCGTTTTTTTTCTATACTTAGGAAATACTCTTTATTATATTTCCAAGCTTACACTTATTTGGGTTAAAACGGATGTTGTGTAAAACATCGTTACGACAACCCAAATACTATATTCAACTAACTCTTATTCAACATTGATCTTCGAGCCTGAAATCTTACTATTTATTTGTTAATAATGAAATCAATCAAGTTGGGGTATAACTACCGCTTAGACCTTGACTGAATAACATTTATAACGTCAAAACAGATATGACTACTTACTCGAATAATCAATACCATACAACTACTGATTCACTTTTAAACACGTATACACTTTCTCTTTCTATTCTTACTAGATTTTTATTCTTAGTCTTTTTTTTACTATTTCTAAGTTCGTTCCTTATCGACTTCTATATATATTGATATATAGATTTCTAGTTATCAAACTATCTTAAAAATATTCTATCTCCTTAAATTCCCGGAAAAATTCGCCATAACATCTTTTGTGCTAGGAGCATCGGGATATTTCAAATAGCCTCCCATGGCCCTCACCAATCCAAAAGAAAAAGAAAAAGCCAAGCGGCTAGCCGATACGGCGCATAAAATCTCATATATGAATTAAACACATACCTTTTCATCGAGCATTCTATTTATATACCTTCATACCTTATCCATACCTATCTCATGTATATTTATACATTTCTAATTCATTTCAACTTAATCCAATCATTTTAACTTAGTTCGTTAAGTGATTTTCAAATTACTGGTTTGCCCATTCCACCTTTTTATTTGAATATACATGTTCAAATAAAGGTTTAACTTGTTTATCAACTAATTGAATTCCATTTCAGTTTTATTTGAATTTCCTATATTCAAATTCCATTTCAATTCACTTCTTCAAATTCTATATTTGAGTTTCGTTTCAATTTCCTTATTCAAATTCTATATTTGAATTTCATTTCAAATCTCTTATTCAAATTCTATATTTGAATTTCATTTCAATTCTATATTCAAATTTCAAATTCACTTCTATTTGAATCCTCTACATTCAAATTTCATATTTGAATTCCATTTGAATTTCTATATTCAAATCCTATTATTACTCTATATGAATTCTATATTCAATTTTCCATTATTTAAATCTTCTTTATTCAAATTTCAATTTGAATTTCTATATTCAAATCCCCTTTGAATTCTCTTATTTAAATTCTATGTTTGAATTTCCTTTATTCAAGTTCCTTTTCAAACTTTCTTTATTCATTCTTTAAATAAGTCTCGATTTCAATTCCTTTTGAAATCGATATTTCTACCTTTGGAAAATAGATTTCCCTTCCAATTTCACACTTGTATTTTTATTTTTGAATTATCCAATGATAATTCTTTCCACTTCATTTATAAACTTCGTTTATAAAAGAACTATTTATAAACTTCGTTTATAAAGGAACTTCTCGTTTTATTTCTTTTAAACAAGTTAATATTTCAAATCTATTTAAAAATTCAAATTCTATATATTCAATCCCATTTTGAAATTCAACACAACTTGTCTTTCCCAAAACAAATTCAAAATAGTATCTCTGGTAGTAATTCGTCACTTACAACTCGAAAATGAATACTGATGATGCAGCTGTCATCATCAGAATCTATTTTCCAGCGATCGAAGTGATTTCAATACTATAAAATCATTTCTAAACATTTCCACTTTGAAATTCATTTCAAAATATAATTCACACTGCTTGTAAAACAATTTAAAATATCCCAAGATCTTAAATTTTCCTTATTTTTAATCCCAATCCATTTACAAACACTTATCCAATTCTCCAGAGTTTTAACTCAATTTCTTGTTTAAAATTTCAGATTTAACTCATCTGATTTCACGTATTTTACTTATATGAATTCTAATTGGCTATTTACATAACCATTTAATTTATAATCTTACTCGATTATAATAACAACCAATATATCCACTATATTATAACTTTGATATATATATATATCTTCTCAATATCAAGATATACCTTGGGTAAACATATTTTAATTTACCTTCTTTTCAAAACATACCGTGTCGACCCATCGTATTCGAGTGTTTATAAACTCCTACCGATACAGTGGATCAAACTGATCGACCAGAACTCATAAACGACTCAACCAATGAACCTACACAATATAAACAAATTTTTATATCAATAACAAATACGTTCACTCGTATATATACACTCAATCTCAGTCTAGGGTATTGCTAACCCTATCTCTACCGAGTCACGCAACAGAGCCAAGTAATTCTTAACTTAAGCTCTGATACCAACTGTAATGACCCGGATTTTGAGCGACTTTGGTTATCGACATAAACTCGATGTCGATAACCAAAACACCGAAAAATCCTGGTAATTAGTGAAAGAAATTAGAGGGTGAGGAAAGATAAGATAGAAACTTAGAATAGAAGAAGAAGAACACAACATCAGAGTAACACGAATCTCACAGCGGAACGAATAAATATATTTCATAACATAACTTTGAAATACAAATCTGTACTTGAATATACATATCATTATCAAAGTACAGCACTTACAACACAGCGGAAATAACTATAGCTATAACGATCCTGAAGCCTCCTGCTCCAAGCTCTTCCAGTATATCTGTAAATCCCGACTACTTGACTGCCCGTACAAATTTAGGCACCCAAGAGTTTAGGGAAAACAACAAAGTAAACTCCGGGTCAGTCATGGGACTGGTGTGAGTAAAATAGTTTAAAACAGTTCACGCAGGTAATCAATATCTCATAAGACCACGCCGTATAACGGAACGGGTTTTTCCCTTATGAGAATCCAAATTATCTTTATATCAAAAACCTTTTGATATTATAATAATGCCTATCAACCACAGTATAATAATCATCTAGCAGAACGCTTTCATCTCACGTTCAACATATATAGTATACAACTCAAAACCGCAAGCACGTATTGGGTAATGGATTTCCAACTATGACAAGGTATGGAACCACCTATCGCTCATGTACCTCTAGAGAGGAATACATTGGGTTCAACAAGAACATCTTGCAACCCGGCCACACATGACCGACCACTCATTTCGCTTGAGCGTATCGAATGTATATCACCAACGGTTGGGATCAGCAACCGTTTCCCGAATGGGACAGCATCAACAATAGATTTTTAGAAGTAAATGAAACTCTAGATCAGGTGATTATACATCCAACTTCGGTGCGACCGACTTAGCCTATGTTGCCTGCCCGATTTCTGTCATTTACCGGTTGATGAGGCTAGAAGCTATGCTTTATCATCATTCCAGATTCACTTCGAATGTCACATCGTCAAATCCATCAAATCACTGATTGACGTCCTCAACAATACATTATGTGCTAGCTAAAAGAAGTTTCCTTCGCTGCTTCAGCTCTTGGTACAGTTGGAGAAATCAATATACGTGATTGTCAGGAAATACTCTGTCAGACATCCGTCCATACAAGTCATCCAGGAACAGGATGAACCGAAGGCACTATTCTGTAAACAGGATAGCCCTTGCATAACTCCGTCTTCAGTTTCCTTTGGCATATATGATTCGCAACGCTTATGCCAATACAGAGTGGTTCTTTGGATAATAATCCAACCGGTCTCTCCATATTAACAACGTTAAAATGGTCAAAACTTTGATAGTCGGTGATTTAACTATCGAAGGAAAACAGGTGTGCAACCAACGATATTATTTCCAAATGGAAATTTATATCAATCAAAAATCATTCAACATTTATATCCTTAGTTCATTTTTCATCTCCTGTTTCCCTATATTCAACATTTCTTATTTTCTAAATTTGGAAAATATATGTTATTAACAATGGAAAAACATTTCAATTTCTTGTTCCTTTATTAGAAAACATTTCTGGTTTCTTATTTGGAAGACATTTCCAAAGCTTCTTCATTGGACTTAGACAGATGTTTAAACAAACCATCGCGATGCCAACTCAAACCATTTCCTTTAATTACTATATTCACTTATCCATCCTTTACCATCGAACTTAACCATTCCTTAGTTAAAAACGAAGCCAATCAAGTTAGGGTAGAACTACCTCTCAGACCTTAACTGAACAACATTTCTAACTTTGAAATAGGCAAAGTTCACTAAACTCATTTCGAATAAACTATATTCGATAACTCCTTTTACTTTCTCTTCTAATCGATTAAACTAACATCGATTAACTACTTTGCTTTAACACTAATCGATTAACTTCTTTTCGAATAAACTATATTTGATTAACTCCTTTTACTTTCTATTCGAATAAACTATATTTGATTAACTCATTTGCTTTAACACTAATCGATTAACTAACATCGATTAACTTCTTTTACTTTCTATTCGAATAACTATATTCGATTAACTCATTCACTTTAACACTAATCGATTAACTAACATCGATTAACTTCTTTTACTTTCTATTCGAATAAACTATATTCGATTAACTCATTTTCTTTAACACTAATCGATTAACTAACATCGATTAACTTCTTTTACTTTCTATTCGAATAAACTATATTCGATTAACTCATTTTACTTTCTATTCGAATAAACTATATTCGATTAACTCATTTTACTTTCTATTCGAATAAACTATATTCGATTAACTCATTTGCTTTAACACTAATCGATTAACTAACATCGATTAACTTCTTTTACTTTCTATTCGAATAAACTATATTCGATTAACTCATTTGCTTTAACACTAATCGATTAACTAACATCGATTAACTTCTTTTACTTTCTATTCGAATAAACTATATTCGATTAACTCATTTGCTTTAACACTAATCGATTAACTAGCATCGATTAACTTCTTTTACTTTCTATTCGAATAAACTATATTCGATTAACTCATTTGCTTTAACACTAATCTATTAACTAACATCGATTAACTTCTTTTACTTTCTATTCGAATAAACTATATTCGATTAACTCATTTGTTTTAACACTAATCGATTAACTAACATCGATAAACTTCTTTTACTTTCTATTTGAATAAACTATATTCGATTAACTCATTTGCTTTAACACTAATCGATTAACTAACATCGATTAACTTCTTTTACTTTCTATTCGAATAAACTATATTCGATTAACTCATTTGGTTTAACACTAATCGATTAACTAACATCGATTAACTTCTTTTACTTTCTATTCGAATAAACTATATTCGATTAACTCATTTTACTTTCTATTCGAATAAACTATATTCGATTAACTCATTTTACTTTCTATTCGAATAAACTATATTCGATTAACTCATTTTACTTTCTATTCGAATAAACTATATTCGATTAACTCATTTTACTTTCTATTCGAATAAACTATATTCGATTAACTCATTTGCTTTAACACTAATCGATTAACTAAATTCGATTAACTTCTTTTACTTTCTATTCGAATAAACTATATTCGATTAACTCATTTGCTTTAACACTAATCGATTAACTAACATCGATTAACTTCTTTTACTTTCTATTCGAATAAACTATATTCGATTAACTCATTTGCTTTAACACTAATCGATTAACTAACATCGATTAACTTCTTTTCGAATAAACTATTCATTTATAAAGATTTTCTTTTAGTAACGGTTCTTCACTTTACAAATGATTTCCTTTTATTCAAACTTATCCTTTGATTTTATAAATATTTCTTTTATAAAAATCCTTTTCCTTTTCTATATAAAATCCATCGATTTTATATAAATAATTCATTTTCAAAATACACTTTGAAAATATTCCTTTATCAACATTCGGTATGTTATGGTATTCAACATATCAAATCACGATGATCAGTATCGTCCCAACACATATAATCGACAACAGATTTATATGTCACATCATATATCACAATATATGAAAAACAGTAAAATAAATGTTGAGGAACCCAGTTGGGTTCCTCCAACCTGTTTCCCTGCATCACAGATGTTAAACAATATAGATAACATCACTTTTCAGTTCCATATGATATATTCTGTTAAACAGAATCAATATAGAAATTCAACTAACTGACTAGCAGTTCATTCAAACGGTCAACACACAGTCAATCAACCAATATTTAACAGTTCTAAAAATATAACATGAAATTATAAACTGTTCAGAGTTAGTGAGATTTACTCACATTGGCGCGTTAGCCGTTAATTAACGGTTTGCGTTATCTGATTCAGTCGGACAACTTATTTTGCCATAAATTGTAACGAGCTCGGATTCACTCCCGGTCAGTCTCATTGTGTTGCTCCCGTCCTTACGATTCCAACGCAACTTGTTTCGCTCCATTTTGATGTCGTATGACAAAGTTGTGCTATTATGAAGTTCGTATACATTTTTAAACAAATAAAACATGGATTTTATAAAAATTCAGATGGGCCTTTACCCAATTCCAAGACTTCGGCCCAATCCCTATCAAAACCCATACCCGCATTTCCCCCAACCTGTCTTCCACATTTCATGCCGTGAGTTCCAGTATCCAAACCACAGCCATTTCGATAACTTCAAACCCCCAAATCTCCTTCGAATCCTCATTAAACTCCAAACCGATTTCACCACCATCATCCTCTTCTTAACCTCTCCCTACTCCACCTGTTAACGGCCAACTCGCACCAACACTGATGACTGCGTCCCCGAGATCTTCGAGAGCTACTACAGAAATCGAGCGACGTCCTTTGTGTCGGATTCTCACCAAAACTTTCGATCATGACCAAATTTCAACCACAAACCCGAATATACAACTGAAAATCCACATAAATACTTCAAAGGGTTTTCGATTTCCATCCCTAGCTCACGACATAAAAACTGTAGCGAACAACTCGAATTTGAACTTAGGACAAAGCGTCGAGCTTCGCAATTCGCATAACAGAACAATGGTCTTCTCGCGGTGGGCACAAACATATATATACTAGGATTAATAGGATTTTATATGATCTATAATAGATTTTTGAATTGGGATTTTTCACGATTCATGAAAAAGTGGTAGCGGCCGATTCTTGCATTGACCAGAGAATGAGTTTTCTAGGTTTAAGGGAGGAACTTAGGGTATTTATAACATTTAGATTTTTAGATATTTTCATATTTTTATATTCATTTTTATTCAGTCGTTGCTTGTATATGTCTTCTAAAAATCCGTACGATCACATACGGTACCTAAAAATCACCAAACTGGACATGTAGCTAGAGTTCGACATTACGGTCCCAACGAAACTGGTTTCGTCGAATTCCGACTCCGTTTGTTCAAACTGCGTATTTTTAACCGTCGAATTACCGACTATTTCTCACTCTAAAAATCAGTACGGCCACACAGTGACTCTAAAATCACGAAACTGGAAATCTAACAACTATTTGATATTGCGGATCCAATAAAATTAGTTTCGTCGAATTCCGACTTCGTTTGCAAAACCGCCTAATTTTAAAGCTCTGGATGACCCATTTAAATATATAAATATATTTAAATATAATTAAATTAAATATAAATAAAATTATATTATTGTATATCTTCACATATGATATCATACAGCTCCAGAATATCATATCAGAATTTACAGCTTGATATTTCAGATTCCAGATTATCTCGATATTCAATTTATTTCGAAAATCCATTTTATAACGTAAATAAAGCGTTGCAAATTATAAAGGAATTTCATATCGACTTTTCTGAAATTTGATTTGGACGTACATCAAAATCTACACGACGAAATCCCGATTTTTCTCTTCCACTAGAAAGATATACTCCACCAGCTCCACACGTTTCTTGTTTCACAGAAATCCGGCTTAAAACGAATCCTGTACATTCAGTTGAAGTTCGAATCGCAAATTTACGAACTGCAGTGCCATTTCAAGCTCGATTTTAATTATAATATATTTATACGTTCAAACTGTCGTCGATTGAATATATTCGTTATTCAAATTCAATTCCATGCTGAATTAAATATCACAGATGATCCGGTTCACACCATATCGTCATTTTAGCCAATTCTGATTATTTCAGAATTAAATATATTATTTAATTTTATTATTTTAATTAAATATTCACTATTATTTTATTCCATAACCATTTAATTCACTAAACCACCATATATATAATTAAATTAGTTAATTATAATACCTCTGCCAATGCGGGTCATTACAGCAACGGGTTTTGTGTTGTCGACGAGGTATATGCGGAAGTCTATTTCCCGCTTCGGAGGTAATCCCTTCACCTCTTCAAACACATCTGGGTATTCACGAACTACTCTAACAGACTGCAAATTCTCAACTGACGCATCAAGAGATTCAAAATAACTATGCATAACAGAGTTCATGGGATTACAAAAAATTTCGAGAGTGTTACCAAGGCGAGTCATGAGTCTAACCACTCTCTTTTCACAGTCAAGGACGACACTATTACTATATAGCCAGTCCATGCCTAGAATCAGCCCATAGCCCGTGAAGCCCAAAACATAAGCATTACATTTAAACCCAACGCTTAAAATAGAGATTTCCAAATCCAAACAAATCATTGACAAATAAACTGAGCCCCCAATTGGATTTAAAACAACTAAGGGATCCTCTACTATATGGGTGTCTAGGTGCAGAGATTCAACTAAAGCAGTAGATATAAAAGAGTGCGATGCGCCAGAATCAAAAAGAGTACGAACAGGATTATCAAACAGATAAACTAAACTCTCATCAGAAATATGTCTACCTCGTTCCTGCAGAGGTGCAACGAGAGCATGAACCTGCCCTCCAGAAGATGATCCAGTCCTCTGTCCCTGCCCTAGCCTTTTTGGGCAGTCCTTAGACAAGTGTCCAGTATCCCCGCAATGGAAACAAGCGCCCAATTTCCTCTTTTTCTTTCTGCAATCCCTAGCCAAGTGTCCAGGTTTCCCATAGAAATTGCACTTTATCTTCTTACGGGATGTATTATCCTTCCCGCCTTTCTTGGGGTCCGTCTTCTAGTTATGAGATCCATCTCCTTTCTTGTTTTGAAGCTCTTCCTTCTTCACCTCCTTCTTGCCATCTTTATTCTCCTCTTGCAACAGAGCCATGTCCACCAGTCTCTCATAAGTTGCTCCCATAGGTATATGGGACATTGCCAAACCTTGCAGTGGCTCATTCAGTCCTTTGGCAAAGCGGAGAGCCTTCTTGTGTGGAGTGTTTACTAACTCCAGTCCAAATCGAGCAAGCTGGTTGAATTTATTGACGTATTCTTTGACCGACAAGCTGCCGTGTTTAAGTGATAGGAACTTCTCCATTTGCAGACTCTGCTCAGTTTGTGAGAGGAACTTCATTTCAAATCTCGCCCTGAAGTCCTCCCAAGTCTCTATCGGTCTTTCAGCATTAGTGACCTCCCACCAGAAGGAGGCCTCGTCTTTGAGCAACCACACCACCAACTGTAGTTTCTGCCTCTCATCTACTTCAAAGATAACGAATAAGTTCTCAGTCTCCTTGAGCCAGTTTCTGGCTTCCACGAATGATTCGCTCCCTTTAAAGTCTTTTCCGCCCATGGATCTAAAGTCTCTACAGATCTTTGAGAAAGCATTTCCTCTCGGAGGAGGAGGAGGAGCAACAGTTGGGGGAGGAGGAATATCTGCTGGGCCCACGTTGTTGGCCCAAGCCTCTAGGTACCTCCTGAACCGGCCAGGTATCGGTACACCCTCTGGAAGGTTAAGATTCCCAGACATGCTGAAACAAAAAAGGAAAGATTCAAAACAAAGGATAGATAAATAGGGCATATGGCTTTGGGGGATTATGCCTTTTAAAGTAAAATAACACTTTTTCTTGAAAATGCTTCTTTATGACTTCTTTTTGAAAAATAGTTTCAAAAATTTTATCCGATCTGGTAACCTTTAGCTCTGATACCAAGTGAGACACCCCACCTCCGTTAAGGTCACTCTCAAAGGGAATGCCTTAACTTCGGTGGAGCGCTTTAAGGTACAAGATACTAATAAATTACAAGATAGAAAAATTAAGCAGCGGAAAAAGATCAATATTATTTCATAAATACTTGTTCAACACGACAATTCAACAACTGTTTCAACCTTCCAAATTATTACAACTTTTCATCTGTCTTGAAAGCATAAAGAAGCAATACTGAAAATAAAATGACATAAATCCCCATCAAGTGCTTGACCAGAGCCATAGCTCAAAAAGGAAAGTCCAAGCCTTACATCTACAGTCTTCAAGCTTTGACTAATCTGGATTAAGCAGAAGTGTTTCCTCCATGCGGACCTACCGGGGGGGGGGGGGACAGAAGAAAAGAAGCGAATGGAAAATGGGTCAAACATCAGTAAAAGACTATGACATGAATAAACTGAACTTAGAATGATACCACAAGGATAGGGTAGTCCTAAGACGAGGTAAGGTAAGATTTATCTAGATTTGGCTATCGCACTCACTTTTACTTCTCTGCACCCACTCAGAGCTGTTTAACTAGCAATGTATGTTCATGATAACGTGATCCCATTCATGTATTGATCGGCTCCTACTCGCATTCATGTATTCCCGGTGTCATGCGGCCCCACGTGATTTTTAGGTACTTGTGCTGGTTCCAGTATAGGGTGTATCAAGTCCTATAATGGCAACCCTGACACGACTCAAAGATGCACAAGTGTACGCCTGGTGCCCAGTGCCTGCTTTTTCCCCTCCGGAGCCTGTGCACGCCCGTACTCCGTCGGAACCTACACTGACGCACCTCACCGCCACCGATTTGACCGCTTATATCCAGCCCAGTAATCGTGCCCCACCCTGCCTAGTTCAGGGTACCTTGATACATCCATGCAGGTTACTGCTGAAACGGGTCCCCGTTACTAGGGTTTTTCTAGTCAACATGCTTAATTGGTTAAGTGTCCTTGGTTTGACTTAACCCCTATCAATCTTGTCTTGTTAACATGCTAAGTTGGTTAAGTGTTTCCTTAATTACTTAACCTCGCCATTTCTAGCTTGATTGTTCATATTAATTAATTAATTAAAGCACCAACCACTCAACTTAGACAGGTATTATTGTGGTTACTGGATGTGCCGGTCGGTTCTGGGAAGTTTTACACAACAACTCAGTCTAACCTCGGGTCTTTCTAGGCTTGATGCACTAACCTCTCACATTAGACAGGTATTGTTGTGGTTACTGGATGTGCCGGTCGGTTCCGGGCAGGTTTACACCACAACTCGGTCTAACCTCGGGTTAGGCATATTCATCTTTTACATTTTAGTATATGTAAATTTTCTACAAGTGTTCCATGTCACATATTTTAATTATGTTCAAGACTAATGGTATAAATTATACTATTCATGGCCTTAACCATTTACATGGTTTTGGGCCCACCTACATTATTAACATGTTTTGATTTAATAACTATCCCAACGATACCCCCGTTCGTTCGTATTAATCACATAAAGTCATTGGGCCCGCATATTAGCCCAATTTATAAACAACAGGTAAAGAAAGGAACATGCATAATATAGATTCAACCAAACATGTAATTTTTGTATAAAACTTTATTCATACAATTTAACATGTCACATGAACTTGCGTATAATTTAGACTTAAAAAATCATAAGTCTAAAACTTGTTAATATGTAGATCTAGGCATGTGTGAACATAACCTCAATTATAAACTAGCATATGACATAATCATGACATGTCCAATTCCAAAGCATGTATAATTTTAACATTAACATATAGGTGAGAACTAGATCTAACAAGGTGAACTTGCATAAATCCACTTTACATACATGCATATAAATATAGATCTTGTTTCGGATCTAACATGTAATTTGCATATGAACATATGTATAATTAGATCGTGACTTGGATCTATCATAAAACATATAACTTGCATTAATCATATGAACCTGGATAGATCTTGACATGGATCCAACATAAAACTTGTAACTTGCATATGAACATATGAACATATATATAGGCATATGAATCTAACATAAAGCATATGAATATATATATATATATATATATGTAGATCTTGACTTGGATCTAACATAATACATACAACTTGCATTAATCATATAAACATATATATGTAGATCTTAACATGAAACATATAACTTGCATATGATATTGATAGTTTCATTCTCAATTCTTAATAGATCCAACACCAAGTCCAATAAGCCACAAACATTCCAAGACAATTCATGATAAAATCATCACAAGAAACAAACATGAATTAGCATCGTCAATATTATACAACATGGTCTAATTCTATTTTTCACTTTATATCAAATCACGCCTTAAATTTATTTACATCTAAAAGATAACTACACTTACAACAAACGAAGATCTTAATTTCTGGAATCCGTATTCTGAAGTTGAAATGCTCGCCTTTGGTGTAGACAATCGTTGTTTTAATTTAGTTTTGATTTAGCTTGGTTCGTCTCTTTGTTAGCTTCAAGTGGCGGCTAGTCTAGGTTGTCTAATGGTAGCATGACGGCTCTTGGTTTAATTTTTAATATGATTTAGGGTTGAGGTATTAGGTTGCTTTTATAGAGATTTGATTGAATAGGAGCCGTCAAATCATCTCAGAATCAATCAAGACCATTAAGACAAGATAGAGTTATCCGGATCAACCAACTCAGCCCTAATGACTCAGCAGGGAGTCAAAACTCGTCGGTTTTCAAATCTCCCCGAGGGGGGGGGGGGAAGGTCGACCCCCAGGTCGACACTAAGGTCAACCTATATAGGGGAGGTCGACACTAGGGTCGACCCCCTGGTCGACCTGATCTCTTGGCGGGAAATTTTCCGCCCAGACTAATCTTGCTTCTCGATTTGAATTTTGAATTTAAATTAAACCGTTTGAATTTCCTGAAACTTCCGAAGGTCATAACTTCTTCATACGGAGTCCAATTCTCGCAAACTTGGACTCTATCTTAAGTAGAATTTCTAGACGAACGCAATGGCATAACCCGTTTTCCTTGATTTTCGCATTTATAATTAAGTATAATTTAATTCGTAGCTTAACGTATTTCCCGAAAATACGGGGTGTTACACTACTGATCTATAGGGTGATTACTAGGATGTGGTAGGAGGGTGCCTTCGGTTCATCCTGTTCCTGGATGACTTGTTTGGACGATGTGAACGGTGGCCAGATGTTCCAAAGTCGATTATAACCTCAATCCTCATCAACCGGGAAATGACAAAAATCGGGTAGGCAGCATGGCTATATTGGTCGCACCCATTAGGATGTATAATCACTTATCTAGAGAAATTCCTTTTGCTTCTTTAATATATCGATGCTGTCCCTTTTCGGGAAACGGTGGGTAGCTCCCAACCGTTGGTGGTATACATTTGATACACTCAAGCGAAATTTCTTTCTTTCTTATCTCACCCTTTAACTTCTTTCTAATAACGATCTGGTTTTTCGATGCTTGAATGTTCGACATTGTGTTTTTATATCGATTTCTGAGGTCGAAAATCCTCGTTCGTTACAGTGGTATCAGAGCAATGGTTTAGGAATAACCTTGGCTCTGTGGTATAACTCGATAGAGATTGGATTAGTAATACCCTGGATTGAGTTGAGTATATATTTATGAGAGTGCGTATTTGTAGATTTTATATACAAATGTTTTGTATTGTGTTTGATTGGTTCAGATTGAACTAACATATTAATACAATATTGTTTTGTAAATATGGTAAATGAAATAATTTTACCCAAACTATATTTTTATATATATAAAGAAATAACTTTATCAGATTATTGAAATATTAGATTGTTGATTGATTTGAATGGAATTCAAATGGATTGTAAAAGGGTTTAATATAACTAGGAGAATTTGTGAATAAGAATTTTAATAGGGAATTGAATCAGAATTTAATTTAAGTTAAACAAAAAAATGGATGATTGTGTAGTATTGATTGTGATTGATTGTTTGTTGAATAATAGATTGGTTGATTATGAATTCATCAATGATTAAATAAATTGGAAACTAAGAGAATATATTTTAATATAACGAATTTGAGAATAGAATCAATATGAAATGAAATAAAATAATTTAACTCTGTGTCTGTTATTGGCATTATATATTGAGTTAGTGCAGGATTAAAGGCAAAGAGTGTTAGTTGCTATGCTTCGTGATTGGAGTTTGGTTTCCTGACAAATATGTAAACCTTAATATATTGACTTGGTGATTGATTTTACACCCCTGAGTTGGATAGCCGCTTAACTTTATTTTATCTTGATCGATGAGAGACCCAGAGTGGCGAGTTGTAGTTGTTTGGATCGAACAGTACAGAGGACGTGCTGGCGAATTTTTAGTAAAGTTATGAACTTAGAAATTATTCTTGATAATTATTTTTAATTATTTTGAAAATAATTGGGCTGGACCATTCTTCTTACTTAGCAATTTCGGGGACGAAATTCTTTTAAGGCGGGAAGAATGTAACGACCCGGATTTTTCGGCTATTTGAATTCTAATATTTAAATTTATTTTAAATATTATATTTGGAAATATTGATGGATTAAGTATTGAATTCATTTATTAAAGGATGAATGAATGTTTAATTTTATATTTAATTTAAAACGAACTCAAAATAGCGTGGTAGTTTGTAATATTGAGTTTTGAACTTCAACTGAATATACAAAATCTGTTCCAAGTCGGAATTCTGTGTAACAAGAAACGTTGGGATCTTATTAATTATAATTTTCTAACGGAAGAAAATAATCGACGTTTCAGTTTATATATTGTTAGTTATGTCCAAATCAACTTTAAAAATAGTCGCTATGGAAATTGTTAATAAACGATAACAATTATTTAATTAGCATATAAGGATTTTTGTATAATTCGAATATAGTTAAATGCGAAAATATTGATACGGAGTTATAATTCTATATCGGCTGGATTTGGAGTAATATATATTATTTTATTCGGATATATAGGATAATAATAATTTATTATTATTATTATTATTAATATGAACCGTTTTGGAATTTAATTTATATTATAACAATGTTATATAAGCCGTACAAATAATTATTTTTCGAACAACCTCCGTTTTCGACGAAACGAGTTTTATTTGAATACGTGTAATTAATTATTGCTAGATTTCCAGTTTGGGGCCAAAACGAAGTTGTTTCGTTGGTAGACAAAATTTGAAGGTGAACGGATGGATAAATTGAGATCTAAATAGCGCCGTTTTTGCAAACGGATACCGTTTTCAACGAAATTAGTTTCATTAGGGCCGTAACATCAAATTATATCATGGCGTCCATTTTCGTAATTTTTGGAGATTATGTTTATTGGTGCGAATTTAACAGTCAATGTTAAGTACCGATGCAAATAAAATTAACCATGATAAACTGGAAACTTCTAACCTAAGCAATAATAAAATATAACCGTGTACAAACTTTGCCTCTAAGTAAAATATAAATGCAGTACTCTACTTTATTTTTTGCCCCCTAACCCCTATAGCTGATAGACTTTTATATTTCTGGATAGAAACTATTATGACATTTGAATGCAAACCTATGTTTTAGACAAGATGGCCTAAAAATTTAATGCACTCAAAATGACAGTCCTTTGTCTACCCATTTGGCTTCAGCTAACTTCATGTTCATTTTCCTATCCCATTTGTTCTTTTGGTGAACAAAACAATTGCATGCACACATGGCTGTACCTATTCTACACCCTATTTTACACAAACTTTACTCAAACGTACCGATCCACATCAATTTAGAGACCTACCCAAAAACACTAATCCAACAGCTACCCTTACGTTTCATTTTATCATATTCTTTCAATTCAGACGCAACCTATAGATATACGCCAGACCTAAGATTTGAAGAAAACATGCAGCCTCTTAAATTTTTAAATATATACGTATACGGTAACACACCCATCTAAATCAACATAGCTATGACATTTGAGGCTGCAATAACACTGTATGCTTCTCTGCCATCATACTAACTCTCCCTAAACAAACAGCACATGCCTGAGAAGATAAGAAGGACGCTATACACCGGCTATGAATACAGTACGTCTGCTCCTACCTCTTTCTTTTCTGTCTTTCACTCTACAATATTATTGCATGACATATTTCTTATGGACGAATCCATCTAAATACCATGGGCACCAAACAATAAAATTTCCTTTCACTCCACGTTTCGTATTCGCCACGTTTACCTCATCTGCAAGTTTCTCCGCTTATAAATAATGTTATACTCTTCTTTTCCTCTATTCACAAAATGTAAACCGCAAGTTTCACCTGTCTTAAAATAATAATAATAACAGCGTTCTTTTCCCCACAAACATTTTGTTCTTCACCTCGAACCTGCATAGTCATGGATAGCGGGTTCAGCTCCAGTTATGTAACATGGCAAGGTAGTGGCATGTGGTGGCGGGTGTGTGTCGAGGCTTAGAGTTGTTCATATTAGGGTGGGAAGTACTGTGAACGCATGGAACAAACGTAGCAGAGAGGACTGGTGGAAGGGGAGTGCCAGACGTGAAGGCTTGAGTTGGGGTTGGCTCCTGTTGCATACAAAATATGGGAAGGTGTTTGTTTTTTATGGGATGGTGTGTGCATGGGAAACACGTTGAAGGAGGAGCGGGTCTCGAACAAAAAGAGAATGCATGAGGAAACAAGGACTCTTAAATGAGATATTGGAGGAGGCGCATTCTGGAAAGGTATGAGTGGTATCATATTTATAGTGCACTAGTAGCTACTGCAGTGAAATTTTTTGGTGAAGACTTATACTGAGTGGGGAAGGAAGACTATCCAATAGAGTAGGGAAATGGGAGAAGACGTGGGTCTTTGGAGTCATTGGGATTGTAAAAAAAAATATGAAAGGATGCGTGAGCATCTGGGTTTCAGGAAGGAGCAAAAACGTTGGGAAGGAGTAGTTTTACTGTTGCGGGGAATGGAGATGCACGTCATGTTCTTATGGAGGGGATCGAGTTGAGGAGAGTGGTGACTGAGAGATCGGATTTTGGACGAGGAATAGGAGCGACGTGGAAAGAAAAGTGGCAGCAGGAGGTTTCAAATGTCTGCATGTAGGATGCATTTGTAATAAAAGAAGAAGAGGGAGCTGCTCTTGGAACTGAAGTGGGTTCGAATGAAGGCAAGGGGGTTTGAATTATTTAAAGGGGGCAAGGGGACATGAAAACATGGGAAAGTGGCGTGCACGATATATATACAGAGAGGAGCTTGAGGTAAACCGATGGGAAGGAGGATTGTTGGATGCGGTTATGGACGGTGCGAGGGGACATGAGGTATGAGGGGCTGTGGGCTTTGGACCTTCTAGCTTTTATAAAATAAAAATGATAAATGGTGCAATTAAATTCAAAAGAACATGGAGGCAGCAGTAGCAGACTGTAAAGGATGGAGATGTAGAAACGAAAGCTGTGCAGGTGGGAGAGAATGTATATTCGGGAAGGATGGTTAATTTGCAGGGGTTGCGTGGGATGGTATCAGTGAAGAACGTGGTACTGTATGTACGCAAAGCAGGTCTTAACGAGAGGGAAAAGCAATTGGAGAAGAAAAGGGCTGTGTAGCGGTTCGAGTATATATGCGTGGGAACTGGGCCGTGTTATAAGGCCAAATGGAAAAATGAAAAATATACGGAAAGAATATAAAAGATGTAGGGGCAGTTGCTCGCATTCGAACGTTGAGATCAGGAAAGATGACTACTGCTGAAAATGGTTGGATATGGACATGGCCATGATACAAAGGTAAAGCCATTTTTGATTTAAATAGAAAGTTGTTGTTACCAATTTTCACTAAAATATGTGTATAGTTTTAAACGTTAGTTGACGGTTTAGCAAGGTATTATATGTCTAACCGTACTTTAAAAATGACAACTTTCGTTGAGTAAAGCATATTTAGTGGTCTTAAGTAAAGCATATGGTTTTAAAACGTGAACAGAGTGCAGTAGGAATAAGACAGAAATTATAAGCGGTCCGTATATTTGTTGAGGAATGTAATTAAGCTTACATAAAATGATAATTAGGGGTATAAATTATTTAATTAAAGGGAGATTATACTATAAGGGCCTCCTTACATCAAACAATTAATTTCTAGGACACAGGTTGAAAATTTTTATTTTTAAGGACAATAGACCGCTTATTCTAATCGCTCTCTCTTATTCTCGTTAAAAAGAAAAAAAGTTTGTATCCCTTAATCCACCAGAATTTATAAATCCAAATTTTTCATTCTCAAATCTCAATTCAATAATTCGATAACAGCAGTTCAGCACCTGAAGGTAGATTCCAGATTTGGAAACTCACAACTTCGGATGCTTTCATTTCGTTTTCATATTCGTGGGTGTGGTTGCTGAAGGTAAGAAATTTTTATCTAAACTTATCATATGATGAAATTGTTTGCTAATATCGGGATATCGTTCATCGATAGCATGCTGTTTAGTTTCTGTGTTTTAATTTGAAGATGAGAATGTCGAAATTGACCTAGGTGGTTAATTTTTTATTTTGATGGTGCGATTTGAATATTAAAAGTGACATGGTCAGTGAGCTTGTGAATGATTTAGTCGAGATATGTTTTTTAAATTGACAATATTTTTTTCTTCTTTGAATAATGTCTTTGTATAAAAAAAGATATATATGTATATCTTTTATATGAAAAATGTTTGGTTGAAAACCACATTACTTGTTAGCTTGTATGCTAATATAGTATTCCACATATCAATCCAATATCAACAAATAAAAATGCGAATTTTATATTTTTTGTCTCCAAATACAAACATATAGTTGAATCAGATAAGTTGATATTGAATTATGATTCTGCCTTTCTTATGACTCTTTCTTTATCAATTTTATTCATGTATTTTGTTATTGTAGTGTATAAATACATGTTGACGCATTAAAAAAAATGTAAATGTCATAATCAATAATTGAATTTACTTAACAGGGTGTTCTTTTTTGTCTTAAAAAGATAAAAGTATTTATCTTTTTTTGAAAAACATAAAAACAACACATGTTCTTCTGAAATTAGTCCTTCTATCAGTAAGAAGTTCACATTTAAATTATGTTTTTTAAATAAGAAGTTTAGTTCTGAAAAGATAGATGCAACTATCTTTTTAAAATTTTATATGAAATAAGATATTCTACTAAACATTTAATAATTGTTAGTTAGAAAAATGTATTTTTGTAATTAAAACTTAATTTTTATCAATAATATTGCATATTTGCAAATAAAAGTAAACACATACCATATATATTCGACTATCTTTTTAAAATATAAAGTTCAATTTTGGAAGATAGATGAAACAATCTTTTTTAAATATGAAATAAAATTAGATATTTAACTAAAATTTAAAAAAATGTTAATTACAAAATTTAAATAATGTACTCAAAAATTATTATTTTTTCATTAATATTGCATATTTACAACTAACAAGTAACACATGACACATATATTTTACTATCATTTTAAAACCTGAAATTCAATTTTGAACAGATAGATGCAACTATCTGTTTTATGTCTGAAGTTAAATAAAATATTATACTTAACATTTAAAAAATTTTAATTATAAAAATTACATTTTAAAATCAAATTCACATTCCTATTCAGTAATGTTTAATCTAATTTATAATTTACTTCATAAAATATAAGAAAGTATGACGACCTTGCTACGCTATCCACTTTCCATGTCCATTTCTGTCTCCTTCATTCTATCCTGTTACCCATCTCATTCAAAATTCTGATCCAAACCCTCGTCTGCGCCAACACCATGTAAACATATTCTATCCCATCCACCACTACCATCGAAACCAATCCTATCTCAGCCACTAAAAAGCAATACATCATATCCAATTGTAATCAACTGCGCAGATGGAATACACGTCGCCAGATATTGTAAAAACCTAAATATATGCTATTATTAGATTTTCTCAGGCCATGCAAATACTCAATGTCCGTATAAATATAATGATATACCCAACTAAATTTAAACACCCGTTTATCTTCTAATCGAAAAGCTGCCTTGTGTGTCCAGAAAATTCTAAATCAAATAAACACGAATTAAACGTCACTTATTTATTCTGCTTAAACAATAATTACACCAACCACATCCCCTCCAAATCATTCTCCCAAACCCAAAATAATAACTTTTACCTTTTAAAAAATACCAAATGGCTTACTTTACAACAAACATAGTCTATGGGCACTGGACTTTGAATCAAGTACGATCTACACTCGCTTGCCACCTAGAGAGAGATGACTGGGAATGTTGGATCATCACTAACAAATGCTTTTTATTCCAAGCCCCAACTCATGCAGCATACGTCCAGGCTTTGCAGTTGGGTACACTGTCTAAACCAGCACGTTGCTTTGGTGGGAAGATAGTCTTACGCACTTGGGAAGATTATGACAATGATCTGAGACCCAATGTTGATCCTATTTCTTGGGCAAGGATTGAGGGCTTTCTGGAGTTTTTTAGAGATAATTTCAAAGTAGTAACTGAAGCTTTAAAGACTGTGGGTTGAGTAACTGAGTTAGACTCTTGTGAACATTCGCATATTGATCATCGCTTTCAATTCCTGAAAATGCAATTTTACACAGGAGTGCGTTCTCAAACGAATTTTGTTGCTCACATCAATAATTCTGAATATTTTTTTAGTGTGAAACGCTGGGATCATTTTCATTATTCCAGATCACCATAAGAAATCCTAATAGGCTTTGAAGAGAACGAGTTAAATTTTCTTGATCAGAAGGTATACAGTGAGGACCTGAAAGACATCAACACAAGTGATCTATTTGATATAATGGGTTATGAGCCGAAATCTCACTCATCCCGATTGTGGGAAGCCTTAAGAGATAAGTCCATTGAAGTCATTGGTCCAGAGATAGGTTGGAGAGAATGGTCGGAATCTCCATATGTAACGTCCCTGAAATTTTCGAACTTTGGTCATCGACATAAAACCCACGCTGATTATCCAAACATCGAAATCTGGTAGTTAATGAAAGAAATTAGAGGGTGAGAATAGAGAAGATAGAAACTTAGAATAGAAGAAGAAGGACAACACAACATCATAGTAACACGAACCTCACACTGGAATGAATAACATATAATACATAACTTTGAAATATAAATCTGTACTTGAATATACATATCATTTCCAAAGTACAGCACTTACAACACAGCGGAAATAACCATAGCTATATAATTCTGAAGCCTCCTGCTCCAGATCTCCAAATATATCTGTAAATCTCGACTACTTGACTGCCCGTACAAAATTGGGCACCCAAGAGTTTAGGGAAGACAGAACAAAATAAACTCCAGGTCAATCATGTGACTGGTGTGAGTAAACTCAAATAATTTGTTTAACTTTAAAAATCCTTTCAAAAGAAAGAATAATCGTAAGACCGATCCACACATAGACACGGATGGTTTTTACCTTACGATAACCCAAATCATTTGTAAAACAATATTATTCTGATATTATAATAATGTCTAACACAAGTAATATCAATCTAGTAGAAACGCTTGCATCTAACGTTCTATATATATAATATACAATCAAAACCGCGGGCTCTTATTTGGGGAGTGGATTCCATCTATGACAAGGTATGGATCCACCTTCCGATCAGTGTACTCTAGAAGCGATATACTGGAGTTCAACAAGAACATCTTGCAACTCGGCCACACACGACCGACCACTCATTTCGCTTGAGTGTATCGAATATATTGTCACCTTACAGTTGGTAAACCAACATAACCATTCCCGGGAGATACAGAATTGAAAGAAGTAACAAATATGAATATTCTCTAGATGGTGACAATGTAACCTACTTGGGTGCAGCCCACTTAGCCATGCTACCTGCCCGATTTCTGTCATTTCCCAGTTGATGAGGCTGGAAGTCATAACGTATCTTTCAATAGATTACTCATCCATTTACTTTGAATGCCACATCGTCATACCCGTCAAACCACAAATTGATTTCCCCAAAAATACCACGGGTATAAGCTAAGAGAAACGAATTCCTCCACCACCAACGTAAATACGTTTGAAACGATCAACTCACGTGATCCACCAGATATACTCTGTCAAACATTCTTCCATACAGGTTAGGACTGGACAAACCGAAGGCACTATTCTGTAAATAGGATAGCCCTTGCATAACTCCGTCTTCAATTTGTCTTTGATCTATTTGATTCGAAACGCTAACGCCTATACAGAGTAGTTCTCGGATAATAACCCAACCAGTCTCTCCGTATTGACGACGGAAAAATGGTCAAAACTTTGATAGTCTGTGATTTAACTATCAAAGAAAAACACGTATGCAAATAACAATATTATTTCCAGATGGAAAATTTATCAATCCATCATCATTTAACATTTATCTCTTTAGTTCATTAATTTACTTATCACCTGTTTCCATATATTCTAAATTCTTATTTTCTATTATCAGAAAACATTTCTAATTCTTCTTTGGAAAACATTTCCAAAACTCCTTCACTGGATTTAAACTGATATTTAAATCAAACATCACTATGCCAACTCAAACCATTTCACTCATTAACTAAATTCACTTAACCACCCTTTACTATCAAACCTTAGCCATTCCTTAGTTAAGAAGGAAGTCAATCAAGTTGGGGTATAATTACCTCTCAGACCTTAACTGAACAACATTTTAACTTCGGAATAGACAAAGATTATCTTTTAAACCTTTAACAATTTCCTTGCGAACCTCACAGATTCTATTTATGAATCCACTTCTTTATTGAAACATCTGATTATAACTATAGCATTATAATCCCTACTTCTGAAATATCTAACTTCAAAATATAACTTTTATTTATTACTTTGGATAAATAAACAAACAACAATTTATTAGTAAATAAATAAATCCTGATTTAAAAATGGAAAGTGAATAGTACTTTCCCGAATTCGATATAATCGAATTTCAACATATAACTCTCTTCCGAATATTCTCTATTCGATAACTCCTTTTCGAATTAACTATATTCGATTAACTCCTTTTGAATAACTTACATTCAATTAACTCCTTTTGAATAACTTATATTCAATTAACTCCTTTCGAATAAACTAATATTCGATAACTCGTTTCAAATAAACTATATTCGATGAATCCTTTCGAATAAACTAATATTCGATAACTCCTTTCGAATAAACTATATTTGGTAACCCCTTCGAATAACTAATATTCGATAACCCCTTTCGAATAACTAATTCGATAACTCCTTTCGAATAACTAATTCGATAACTTCTTTCCAATAACTAATATTCGATAACCCCTTTCGAATAACTAATATTCGATTAACTCATTTCTATTAACTTCTTTTGATTAACTCCTTTATTCTATTCGAATAAACTATATTCGATTAACTCTTTTAATTCTATTCGAATAAACTATGTCTGTTTTAACTTTATTTCGAATAGCTAATATTCGATTTAACTCCATTCGCTTGACTCTAAATCGCAGCGATCACAATGGTTACGCCTGATTCCCTCAGGAAATATCCGACCACCGTAGGTTATCTGCAGCTCTGCGAACTACGCTAGCAGTCGTACGAAATGGCAACTCATCCTGAATAACTATGTTTAACTAACTCTTTCTCAAATAACTATATTTGATCAACTCTAATTGAATAACTAATATTCAATTAAATCCTAATTCGATTAACTATGTTCATTTAACTCTATCTGGTTAACTCTTTATTCGAATAACTAATATTCGATTAATTCTAATTGAATAACTAATATTCAATTAACTCTACTGATTAACTCTAACTGGTTAACTCTAACTGGTTAACTCTAACTGGTTAACTCTATCCAATTTACTCTTCGTCAATATTCAATTTCAAATATCAATGTTGAAATCGATTCTTACTTCTCCATATAAGTCCTGACTTATATATTCTATTTATCGAATGATAAATATTTTATTTTATTTATAAAATATTATTTATAAATTTATCTTCTCCACTTATCTATTAAAATATATTTCTATTTCATATTCTGTTATACCCATGTGCGAAGCACGAGTCTAAACTTTCCTAGTGTAAAATCCTCTTTTTATACAATTCTATTTATTTATCAAACAATTCCCTTTTTAATTCTATTTATTTTCTAAATAAATATTTCCTTTATAATCTATTTATTTTCTAAATAAATATTTCCTTTATAACTTTATTTATTTGTTTTACAAATATTTTCTTTTATATTTGTTTTACAAATATTTTCCCTTATATTTGTTTTACAAATAATTCCCTTTTCAACTCTTTGATTTTATAATTATTTCCTTTTAAAAAAAACCTTTTCCTTTTATATATAAAATCCACTGATTTTATATAAATAATTTATTTTCAAAATATACTTTGAAAATCCCCTTTTTACATCCCAGTATTTCTTACGGTATTTATCGTACCATATAACAATGATCGATATCATTTAAACACACATAATCATCAACAGATTAAATATCACATCATATATTACAATATATGAAAAACATTAAAATAAATGTTGAGGAATCCTGTTGGATCCCTCCAACCTATTTCCCTGCATCCACAGATGTTAAAAAATATATATAACATCGATTTCATTTCAACTTGAAATATACTGTTAAACATGATCAATATTTGATTGTCGATTTTTATATATAACTATATCTACGTTTTCAACCAAATCTATTTAACAGTCCGAACAATCAATACACAACAATCAATCATTATTTATCAAAAATAAAGTACAGTTTATAAAAATATAAACTGATCAGAGATAGTGAGTTTCACTCACTTAGGTAGTTCATCGTTAAAGAATGATAAATTGTTGTTCGATTCAGATCAAACAATTTATTTTGCTATAAATTCAGACGGGCTCCAATCCACTCCCAGTCAGTTCCATTGGGTAGTGTCCGTCCCTACGATCCTATCGGATCTAGTTTCGCTGAATTTTGAGAATGTATGTACAAGTTATGATATTAAGAAGTTAGCACATATTTTAAATTTAAGATAAACTTAATTAATTTTACATTGGGCTTAACCTCTTAAATTTTTCTCCGGCCCAATAGAATATCTCCGGCCCACTTCAAAATCCAACCCGCCCCAAATGTTTCTTCTCCACCGCATCACACAGAACACTGCTCCTGTTTCTCGTTCATAGCCGACTTCTGCTTCCTCCTTTTCTCCACCAACACTTCATAAACCCTCAAACTAACAACACCATTAAATCCCTCTTTAAATTCCTCAACCATCTATTCCATTCACAAAGAACTCGAACTCTCCTCTCAAAGCATATGACTGCTGCTCCCTTACTGTATACGCCCCATTTCCGAAACCATTAAAACCAAGCCTTCTCCCATTGCCTCATGATTTTCAAAGCCAACTCCACCATTAAGCTCCACTCCGAACTCTCCTTCCACCCATACCGGAAAGCACCAGCTTGCATCACCTGAACAGACTCCGTCCTCACCTCCAACTGAAGGCTATTGCACAGTATCGACATCAAATTCTGTTGAATCCCCCAAATCTTGCACACAAGGTGCGGATTTTCATGCCAAACCCAAATCTGACACTCGATTCATGAATAATTGCTCCATTTTCCTAAAAAGCTTAACCCTAGTTCTCGCGGTTGAGTTTCCAGCGAACAACATATCCTTCGAACAGAGTGAAATGGTTACAGGGCCGAGGGAAATCATTTCAGAAGTTGAAATAAATAGGTTTTGGAATTTAAACAATTCTTTCGATTTGATTTTGATTTTTCGTACTTGCGGTTGTTTATTTTCTTTGTGGCGGCCGTTTTGGATTTATCGGAAGGATGAAGAATACCTTTAGGTCTTAAGGAAGGTAGTTAAATCCTTATTTTAGTTGTTACATGGATGGTTTGATACCCATCCTTTTAAATTAGGTATAGTGTGTGGTTTGTATTTAATTACCGTCCCTGCGCTTTCATGATGAACCTCACCATATAACGTGCATTTTACTCTTTTCCAGCACATGATTGACAATGAAATGCTCACCTACCTTGTATATATCTTTGTAGTATTCAAAGTTTAGCTTACCCCATTATACAAAATTTCATTCGCTTACGAACTGTTATTGACAAAAATAAAAATACCGTTGTGACGAGCAAGGTACCACGATTTCAAAAATATAAAAATACCGGTAGATTAACTCATATTGTGAAACCCCAAAATCACTGATTAAGGGTGCAAAATACTCCAATTAAAAAATTTCTTATTTAATTAATTAAAAATTACAGTAAAATTCAAAAAATTAAATTATCACTATGTCTCAAAGGGCTTGTCTAAATTCGATGCCAATATTTAATTATAATTAAATATATCGTTATGGTTGATAAACGATTCCATATCGACTATTTTAAAATTTGATTTGGACACAACTCACAATCTACATGATGAAATCCTGATTTTTCTCTTCCATCAGAAAAATATACTTCACCAGCTCCTATCGTTTCTTGTTTCACAAAAATCCGATTTAAAACGGACCCTGTATATCCAGTTGAAGTTCGAATCGCCAATTTGCGAACTGCCGCGCCATTTTGAGCTCGATTATAATTATATTATAATTCTACGTTCAATCTTCTTTTAAATAATATATTCGTGAATATAATTCAACTCTAAACTGAATTATACCTTATATATAATCCAATTTACATTGTATTGTGAATTCCACTATTTTTGATTATTTCTGACTTAAATATATTATTTAATTATTATATTAATTAAATATTCCTTATTATTTAATTCTGGTCATTTTAAATTACCAAACCTTTATTTTAAAAAAAAAATTATTTATTATCCGTAAAAGTACGGGTCGTTACACCACAGCAACTTATACATGATTACAATTTTCAGGAAGAATACATGTCGCCACCGCAGCTTGACTCACCAGTCACTCCAGTACCCAAAACATCGGAACCCAGACTAAAGAAGACACTGGTTAGATGTAGTGCCAGGAACCAAAGAGCCGATTCATTCCCAGGAGCATCACGTATGGCTCACTCTAATCCATTCACATTGAACATTCGCAATGAAACTCAACAGGAGGAGGATCAAGACAGCAATAATGTTGAATGGAATGCTGGTGGACGCTTCTGACATGCTTAATGATGGAGGTTTGTGTTTCTTTTTTTGTTTTGTAAATATTTTTGGTACTACAATGATGCTTAAGACTTTTGAGATGGTACTTTAATCACTAAATATAATTTTAGGCTACCGATCAAGCTTGTTGATCGGATATATATTATGCTTATCTTATCTAATCTGGTGTGCAACTCCGTATATGATAATTTAGACTTTGGAAGAAAAATATATCATTTTAGTACTGATTATATGTATGTCATGAAGTTTGATTTTTAGAACTCATTAATGTTAAGAACTGATTGAAATTCTATAAGTTTTCGTTTATGGTTTTTTATATTATGTGGTTTAGGTTATTTAAAATATATTCAATTTTATCTTTTTATTTTATATTATGCAACTAGTACTATTGTTGAATGATTAATTGATTATTTGGGTTTTTAAAAATTATGCTGAGTTCTATTAAATGATTATTTATTTTTTGGTTTTTTGGCAGAAAATGTTTTCAAAGATAACTGCATTTATATTTTCATATAAAAGGAAGTAATTTAAGTTTGTTGTATGTAGTAAAGTCAATAGGTTCATCTTGTGTGAGTATATGTGTTCTGTAATGTATTTTTGTTTCAATATGTTATTATATAATTGTTTAATTATTTAAATGTTAAATTATAATCTTATGTTATTTACAGGTTGAAAAGGATAAATAGTTTTATCTTTTTATATTCTATATTTCTATTAACAACAATGAATTACTAATTGGAATAATTACAATTTTGATATCATTTAATCATACCCAATAAGAAAATACACCAATCAATCATACACACTAACAAAATTCAGCAATTAATCATACACACTAACATAAAGATGGATTTTAAACAACAGATATATATTTTTATCTTTTGTCAATACGATAAATACAACAAAAACATTAATAATTTTGTCGCACAGGAAATGATTGCCTGTGTTTGGAGAAATATTAAAGTTTCTTCTTCTGTACGAAAAGTTGCACATATTGCGTTTGTTTGCTGTGTAAAAAAATGGAATTATAAAACATATTACTAATGAAGTATAAATGGAATTATATGTGAATTCCATTCATGCAGTTAAAATTCTGGGCAAAATTTGTGAATGATATTGTAAACACCATAGTTGTAATTATATTTTACTAAATAAAAACCTTGTATATTATATTGCATGAAAACATATAACTTCTGCAAAAAGATATATGTATTTATATTTTTAAGATAATTAACATATCCAAATCATATGATTCTCTGAGTTTTTTAGTTGAAACATATGGTAAATTCACTTACTCATAATCATATAAAAACATATAATGTATATATTATATAGTGTGATAACGTGTATTTAGAATATATTTATCTTTTGAATATGTATAAATTTTATGGGAAAAAGATAAACTGTTCAAAAAGATAAATTTATTTATCTTTTCTCTATATTATTACATAAATAATGTTAAAAATGATATATTCGTTTAAAAAATAGATTTTTTATTTTATAAAAAAAATTTACATGTATATACAAAAATATAACTTCACAATTTATATTGAAAAATTAATATGTATTTTTTTTAAACATATAATTTATTTAAAAGTATAATTGTGTTTATCTTATAACATTAAAAAGATATATACGTTTACCTTTATAAAACCATACATCAACTTTATATTGATAACATAGTAAATAAGATAAATACATATATCTTTTTAAACAAGTATTACTGTTTACAATCAACAACATTTTGTAGACTATATTTTTTAATTTCATATTTAAAAAAGATAGTTGCTTCTATCTTTTCAAAAATGAACTTCGTATTTTAAAAAAAATTGTATATATATATGTCATTTGTTAATTTTTAGGCACTAATTTTTAGTTGAAAATATACAATTTTTTTAGAAATCAGAACATGCAGTACATATTACAAAGTCAAGCTCAATTATGTGAATAACTTTATCATACAGTAGAAATTTATTATCAAATTCATCATAATGTTTTCGACATCAGCCATCACAATATCATCGCTAAATTCAGTTAAACTTAAATTATTCTCAAAAATATATATATATAATCAGTTATCTTTCTTCTACATCAGGATAACCATAGTACTCATAATAAAACACCATTCATATTTTCGTTTCAAAACATACAAAATTACACATCACATTTAATCAACTCCCAAAATATGAAACATGGAAAATAAATATGAATAAAAACAGTACCTCACTACATTACATTGTCATAAGCATACACAAAATAATCTCAAACATGATTCATGACATAGCTAAAGCTCTTGCAAAGAATTTTTTTCCTTTCTCATGATTTCCACATTTAAAGCACATTAAAGCCATCTCTACCTTCATATCAGCTACAATCTCATCAACTTTTGCACTCTTTTGCTTTTGCTTCAGCAACTTCTCTTCAAGATTCTTCTTTCCCATAAGCAACTGTAATATATAATTTTCTTTTTCCATCAATTTAACATTAATATCTTCCATTTTAGCATTGTTATTCATTTCAAGCACTTCTTCATGCCACATAAAATACCCACAATCATCATTCTGCTCATATGTTAATTTCTCAAGTACAATGTCACTGAAAAAAACATTAATCGACAAACCAACAAAAATACATCATTTATACTTACAGGCCACATGGAGCAACCACAAAACTTCTTCCCCACATTCAACCCTGCCCTCACAGTCCTCAATTTTGGTGGGATTCTGTGGTGGCAAAGTTTAATTCCTGTTGCCGCTGTTGAATTTGAAGTAGGAATTGACGAAGTCTTCATTGAACTGGAAGATGGACAAATCAACTACATTATCCCATATAATAATCATTATAAAAAAATAAACATATTAAAACATAATACAGGGTACATAAAATTTTTAAAAAATAAATAAGCATTTATTATTGATCAATAATTGAAAACACCATGTTAAAAATAAAGGAAACATAAAATTGCTAGAGTCAATTCATCATTTCTTTCCTTCTATTGTTTAATTTAGTTACTTGAATGTGTTTTATATGAAGGAAAAGTACAAATGTCAAAGATGTCAAAATTAAATCATGCATAAAATACAAATACTTAAATTCAAACATTTAAAACATATATGCTTTTATCTTTTCTATATGTTATTTAAATAATTTTTACACATATTTTAGGAATTTCAAATCAGAAGAAATTTTATACATATTTTTAAATGTACTAGTAACTAAGATATCTAAGAACGGCTTAATATTTTTTTTCATTATTTAAAAAAAAAAGATATATGCATATATCTTTTTAAAGTCATGTATACAATAACATCCAGTACGTCAAATTAAATAACATTTAGTCTTTTACAATATTAGTTTTGGATCAAAATACACATACAACAATAAAAACTATGCAAAATGTTTTTCAGTTATCTTACATTAAGAAGGAGCATGGTTTTATATTTAACATTTGTACCTATATATTTAAATACAATATTCTTTTAATATAAAAAGATTTTAGCTTCATTTGTAAATATACATTGAAATGCAGTTATCAGTGAAATCATATATCATTTTCTGTCCCAATTATAATTTTCTGTACAGAATCTCAACCATTTATCATTTGCTATCCTAATTTTATTAAAAGATATAATCATTTATCTTTTACGGATTATAAAACACCAAGAACTGAAAAACAGGCTAACTGGTATGATTGCTCAAGAAAAAACTGAAGTTATAGCGTAAATACAAATATCATAATCTAAAGTAAATAATGCAACCAAGCTAAATACACAATTAATTTTTAATCAGAAGAATACATTTCTAAGTTCATTGATCGACCAAAACAAAACGAAAAATTCCTCTAATAAATCAATACCACCTAACAAATAACATCGAATAGTTAAGTACAAAAAGTATACAAGAGCATGAAAAACAACATAGAACATTGTATTGACAATGATAAATAACAAATAAAAAAAAGACTCACCAAAAAACAAGCAATCCAATAGATAAAATCGATAAGCCTATCCAATTGAACAAAATCGCCTCAAAATTTTCCACAATTAAAGTCGAATTTGATCTCAGAACAAACTAACGCCTTATTTTTTTCCCACTTTGAGTTCAGAAGAAACAGCGGCTTAATTTTGACCTAATTTCCACTGGCACATTATTTCTTAAGATACGATGGTTATTTCAGAAGACGAAGACTCGCGATTTAATTTTTGTCGTAGAAAATAATTTTTTAAATAGCATGTCCTACTAAATAATTGGGACCAAACGGTAGGCCCTTAAAGTAAATTTCCACTAATTAAATCATATGTGTACAATGTGTTTATATACTTCATCCGTGCACAAAATCAGACCAAACATGTTGGAAGAGTACCAACAAACGCGACATTTTGAAGCTGGAATGGACGGAGTTGAAAGCAGTTGGAAATTTTAATAAAATTAAACACATGTTTAATTTAATCAAATCGAACCGTTTTAACGATGGACGGTAATCAAGGTGAGTTAAACTCACTCAGTTCTACCACTTATAATTTTTATAAGTCGGGTTCATTATTTATATGCCATGCTTGCTAATTGTTGGTTGATTTGATTGTTTGGATATTGTTAAATATTTTATATCAATCATTTAAATTAAACGTTGTTTAATTTAAATGAAATGACATCGTTATTTTAACGATGATTCCTAAACAAAGTAACTTACCTTGTTAGTTACGTTTATAATAATATAAACATATTTGAATTAAATTGGATGCTTGAATTATTTTTATTGGTTGGCTGCTATCAGTTGAATGGATTATCTATCTGCATATGATCATTATATGAACTGTTTAACCCATGTAATTGGATTATTAATTATTAAACCCAAATTCAACATTTATTTGGTTATTAACCAATGGGTGATATTGGTTGGGAAATTTATAGCAGATGGCCAAAACACAAACTGTTTTATAAAGACTGATTTACCGTCAGGTGAATAAATAGAAATGAAATTATGGAATTTATTTTGTAACTAGAAATATATTACTTTGATTGTTTTAATCACAAATCAACATTTTTGGCGCCAAAAATCTTTGTGCGAAGCACATGCTTTATCTTTTATAAAGATAATTCTTGTATTAATAAGGATGTTAAACAAGTGTGAAATGATAATAACTGCGATTAATTGTTTTTAAGAAACAATTAAAATAAAATTTATTATTTAAGTTAATAATATTATTTATTATTTAAATGGAAAGGCGAGTAGAGTTGATCAATGAGTTAATCATGGTTTAAAATTGACGGAGCCAACTGTTTTAACGGAAATTGATTATTGGATTAATTAATTTGTGATTAATGTAATGAAATGATTCAGCGAATAGTGTTTTACTTAATAAGAATTAAAAAGGAAAATTGGATATTTATTCCAGTTAATGATAAAGTAAATAAATAATAATTTAAAAAATTTATTCTTAAATGAAGTTCATCTAAGCAAGAAATCGAAGTTAGAAATGAAATATAACTAAATTTTCAAAGTGAGTTTAAGAACGGGTTTATATGTAACCCGAGTTTGGTAAATGAAGTTATAAAGTGATTTTAATCGAATACGATAAGCTTAAATTTATGTTACTTAACATTGGAATTAAGTAAAGGGAATCGAGATTAAAAGGGTTTTATATTAAACTAGAATGTGTAAACGAGTTATAAAACAGGTGGAAAGTTAAAGCGTTAATTCTAAATTAACGTTACCCAATAATGGCATTAAGTGAAATTGATGAGAATTGGAATAAGATTTCCCAGAGTGAATGATTGAAAATTTTAGAAAGGATTCTTGTAAGTGAATTTGGTAAAGGATCGAGTAATGGGATTTGTAATAAAAATTCAGATAATGAAGCACATAATTTAAAGGCGTTATAGTTTAAAAGTTAATGTTTAATTAATCATTTACTAAATCAATAAATTTAGTAATAATAATATATTTTAAAAGGAGATTTCAAAAGTAAGAAGGTTTTATATAACCATATTTCAAATAAAATAGTGAAGTGGTATTTGTTGGTATTAGAATGAATATGGGGTTTTGGTATTACAACTGATATTTATCTTAAGATAAGAATGTTGTTGATCAAGGTCTGAGAGGTAATTTAAAAACCCCAACTTGAACGACTTCAAGATTATCGGAGGATGATATTAGTTGTAATGGTGAAAGTGTTAGAAGTAATTTATTTAGGGAATCCTTGGGCAATGTTATGTGAGGAATTTGGAAATATATATATAATGGGATTTCGAAATAAAAGAGAATAAGGAAGGTCTTGAGAATATGGAATGATATTTCCAAAATAAAAGAGAGAAAAATGAATTTGGGAAAATATAAAGATATTTTCAAAAGAAGGCGATGATATGTAGAATGAGGATAAGTGACGATTATTTTGTAACGAAACAAAAAGGAGATTTTCCTTTCGAAAAGGTTTTAACTTTAAAATCAAGTTGGGTGATATTATAAACTTAGAATTTTTCTCACTTTGGGTCACCAGACTGACTCGGTGTTTATAATGCTTGGGTTAGACCGGGTTGTACAGGTTTAGGTTATCGGATGCTGTAAAATCCAAAGACGAGTTGAAGGTGTTCATACGTATGATATTATCTAGTATTATTCCGCTGTGTGATGTATATGAGGACATGTTATTATAACTGTCCAAATGAATTGATGTACTCTGATGATTGTAAGTTTTTATTTTATAGCTCTCAATAAAGTTTATTTATATATTATATTTTGTTCCGCTGCGATGTGAGACTCTGTGTTGTGTTGGTTTTCTTATTCTTCTTTTCTTAATTTCTTTCTTTCTTATCTCACCCTCTAACTTTTTCCTAATAACGATCTGGTTTTTCGATGCTTGAATGTTCGACACGGTGTTTTTATGTCTATTTCCGGGGTCGAAAATCCTTGTTCATTACAAGATGGTTAGAGAACCAGGGAAATACTTGTTTCTATCTATCAATGCTGTAACGACCCAGATTTTCAGCCGTTGAATTCTGAATATTTAAATATTTTATTTGAATTATATATAGAAATTTATAGGAATTTATTTGATAATAAATGGATTTTTAAAATATATTGAATATTGTCTTAACTTAAAAATAGAAAAGTCGAGATAGAATTCAAATTAGATTACTCTGAAGTTATATGTATATATTCGGATTTGATGGGTATTTTTATTTGCTTATTTTGAAATTGATTTGATTTAATTTCCAAACAATATATGATCATAACGAGATTAATTTTTATAAAATTTAATAATCATATATTTTAGAATGGCACATTACGCTCCTGAAATAGTCTCATAGAACCAATACATCACCTGCAGTCCATGTTACAAACTCTTTATGCAATTTGATAACAAAACGTAGGTACTTTCAAAGCCCAAAACAATAGGTACTATATACTAAAAAAATAAAAATAAAAAAGAAGAAAATCCTTGCGTTTAAAACATACATTCACGGAGTATCGCCATTGAAATCAAAATGATGATTGGGTATAATAGTGAAATCTGAAATATGGATAGGTAATTTTGTATTGAATGATTGGATCTAATGATTACTTGATCAAAATGGAACCTGTTCTTTTGGTCTAAACTAGTGGATGCCAAACTCAAAGAATATATATTGTTGCAAACTATGCCATTCTTTGAAATTCAAAGATTTCGGCTACTCTGTCCTTTTCACAAATCAGCAGCGTGCACCTCAAACCATTGGATCCCTTGCGTGCCAAGCCAATTAAATACCGTGCTCCCCAAACAATTCATTTCCGTGCCCCCCCAAGCTGCTGTACGCCGTGTACCGCAAGCAGTTCTTCTTTTAAATACTGAGCATCTAAATAACTCAGCCACTTTCTTAGACAAATGAAAATCGAAACAAAATCGGAAATTGTTTTATCCATTCTCATCGAAATTTGGAGAGCGTCAGACCCATGAGAGTCTTTCTGAGTTCGACGATAACCAAGTTCGCACTCTTTTCTGGAGTTGCATGGAAATTTATGGGAGGCAGGATTGTCGTTTTGTGGAATGGAGGACGGCGTTGGATCACCGACAGGAAGGCGCGTTGTTGGTGGAGCGATTGGGTCAACTCCGGTCATCTCTTGTTGCGCTGGTAAGGAGCTGAAGGAGGGTTGTCAACGCGGTGAGTAGATCTGGAGCGAGTAAATCCCCTTTGGCGTGGCATGGTGTAGTTTGTGGTAAGGCTAGCGGTGATCCTTGTTTGTGAAATGGGGGATTTTAATTTTGAAAGGGTCGGACCCTGTAGCTCATGCTACAGGGATTTGTCAAGATCGGATTTTGATTGAGGCCGGTGAGTTGATAGGAATGGGGGCGAAGTGATGGACGGTGTGAAGGCGGAGTTGTTGGAGGTCACAGCGTTGTCTGTCGTGAAGAAATGGTGAAAGAAAAGGAGGAGGGAAGGTCTGGTAATGGGTACAGGAGATGGGTTCATGGTTATGTCGTGGAAAGAAGGTTTTAAGGAGGGGTGATTAACATTAAGTACAAATTAAGGGGGTTTTGAGGAGTAATGAAAGAAGAGGAACAGCTGCCTTCTATTTGTTTCAGTAGGAATATATTTTCCTGTGAGTGATTAATTGCTGGTGAAGTAGAAGGCATCTCCAAACGGAAGTTTTCTTAATGCAAGTAGAAACACCCGAAGAAACTAATATGCTTGAGGTACAACATTGATTCTATTTTTAGGGGAATAGAACATTAGTAAAATTTTCTTTTGTGTTAAATTTGGATTAAACATATACTAAGGAAATATTAGAGACATCAATATCTTGAGTTCTCATTAGAGTGGACTCTAATTAAATTAGTTGGAGAAGAAGAAAAAGAATAATAATAATTGAAAGGGAAAGGAGGAAGCTTTATATGCCTTACAGTGTGATAACTAAGATTAATTATATGGTTTAAATTAATTAAACAATTTTATTATATAAAGGTATATATACACAATATATAATCGATAACTTATAAAGTGTACAACTATCTCAGATGAAAACAGAACCAAACGGAATCAGTCACGTTGGAATTATAGCGACAAAGTTCATTGTGCAACTGACAGGGCCAAGAATAGAGCTATTGGAATTTCAAAAGAAAAAGAAAAATCGAACGTTGTTTGATTTTAAATGAAACCCAAAGTAGAATCGTTCGCTGCAGACAAGGTGAGTAAACTCACTAACTCTAACTCGTTTATATTTTTATATAAACGAGTTTTTTTTAATTTATTTTATACTATGTGATGGTTGCTTGGTTGAATAGTTGATAAAATTGGTTGATATGAATTACATGGTTGATCGGTTATTAGTGCTGTTATTTCATATTGATGTGAAATAATATTATTGATGTTAATTAACATCTATGGATGCAGGGAAACAGGTTGGAGGGACCCAACTGGGTTCCTCAATATTTATATTACTGTTTTTCCTTGATTTTGATGTGTGGTGTGATTTATATAGTCAGTGATTGACTTTGTGTGTTGGTTTACTCTGGCCCTTGAAACTTCGTATTTTAGATATCGAAAGTATTTTCAAATGTAGAAAATAAATTGGAGATTTAAAAAGCAAATTTATTTCCAAAATAAAAGTTATATTTTGAAGGGAGTTGGAAATAGTAAACTAGTTTAATGAATAAAACAAGAAGTTGTTTATAAACGACACATATAAATTTAGTATAAGACTTATCATTTGATAACTTTGAATATAAACTCAAGTTGGGATTTACATAGAAAACCAGAATCAGTTTTGAAACCGATTTTTTGTAATTGGATTTGATCTTAGTGATTTTAAAGGGGATTATAAATGAGATTATAAATATTTGAAGTTAAAAGTGAGATTTTTATAAACATTTGTAAACAGAAGTATAAATAGAATTTGGTTTAAAAGAATATTTATAAAAACGAAACCAAATGATTGTACATGAAAGAAATATATCTAAGATTAACTGAATAATGGTTTAAAGGAAATATTTTGCAAATGAAATATTTATAAAGGAAATTTAGATGATTTGAAATATAAATCCACATTGGAAATTGAGTGGAAAGGGAAAATGGTAATCATTTTAAAAGAAACAATGAGTTTTAGTTCAAAGTTCATAATATTAATCGAATATATAGTATTCGAATGAGGGTTGTTTATTGGAATTCGATTAGATCAAAATTAGGGAAGTAGTTATTTTACTTCCCGTTTGAATCAAATTTAATAATTTATTTATTTACTTATTAATTTATTTATTGAAATAAATAAATACAAGTTGCATTTTGATAAACCAAATATTTTTAAATAGCGATTTTAAACGTTGCCGTTATAATAAATGTTTTGGTAAATCTAAATAGAAATTTTAACGCTGCCGTTATAATAACTGTTTTAACGGCGATCTTATTGTTATTGTTATAATAAGTGTTCTATGATTCTTGACAACGATTGTAACGCTGTTGTTAAAAGTAATGTTTTATAAATCAAATATTTGGAAACAACGATTGTAATGCTGTTGTTAAAATGAAATGAATTGGTCAACGAGGAATTAAAAAGGGGATTTTGGAAATATTCTCCGATATTAATAATGTATATTTTCTGAATATAGAAAATAAGGATTCATGAATATTTAGAAATGTTTTCTAACTGGAATAATAGATATTTTCTCGAATAAAGGAATTATAGTATTGAAAATGTTTTTCAAAGAATCGAGAGGGGAAATCGAGCTTCAAAAGAATACGAAAGATTGGAATTGAGAATTGTAAATGATAATATGATAAGAAATTGATTTAAAGGGGCCAACGTTGATTGATGATTGATCGATTGAATTCCTACCTGGAAATAAGATCGTTGGTTGCACACTTATTTTTCCTTGATAGTTAAATCACCGATTATCGAAGTTTTTGACCATTTTTCCGTCGTCAATATAGAGAGACAGGGATCAGATTTATTATCTGGAAACCACTCTGTATGGGCGTTAGCGTTGCGATCAAATATGATGAAAATAATTGAAGGCGGAGTTATGCAAGGGCTATCCTATTAACAGGATAGTGCCTTCGGTTTGTCCAGTCCCAGGACAACGTGAATGGACGAATGTCTGACAGAGTATATCTAATGGATCACGTAAGTTGATCTCTTCAAACGTACTTACGTTTGATGGCGGAGGAATTCGTTTCTCTTAGCTTTATACCCGTGGTATTTTTGGGGAAATCAATTTATGATTTAGCGGGTATGATGATGTGACATTCAAAGTGAATGGTGGTCAGGTGTTCTAAAAGATATGTAATGACCTCAAGCCTCACAACCCGAAATTGACAAAAATCGAGCAGGCAACATAGCTAAGTGGGTCGCTCCCATTAGGATGTATAATCACCTATCTAGAGAAATTCCATTTACTTCTTTAATCTATCGATGCTGTCCTTTTCGGGAAATGGTTGCTGATCCCAACCGTTGGTGATATACATTCGATACACTCAAGCGAAATGAGTGGTCAGTCATGTGAGGGCCAGGTTGCAAGACGTTCTTGTTGAACCCAGTGTATTCGCCTCTAGAGATACACTATCGGCAGGTGGTCCCATACCTTGTCATGTTGGAAATTCAATCTCCAACAAGCGCCCTGCAGTTTTTGATTTAATATTATATATGGAGCGTGAGATGCAAGCGTTCCACTAGATTCTATTTATTTGATGTAGACATTATTATAATATCACTGGATTTAATATCAAAAAAAAATATTTTGGTTATCATAAGGTAAAAACCATCTGTGTTTATGTGTGGATCGGTCTTACGATTATCATTTCTTTCGAAAGGATTTTGAAAGTTAAACAAATGGTTGGAGTTTACTCACACCAGTCCCATGACTGACCCAGAGTTTATTTTGTTTGTTTTCCCTATACTCTTGGGTGCCCAAATTTGTACGGGCAGTCAAGTAGTCGGGATTTTACAGATTCGCTTGGAGGAGTTTGAAGCAGGAGGCTTCACCAGATAGCTATAAACTATCATATTTTTCCATTGTTGTAACTGGAAACATGTGTTTATAACTGTTCCAGGGATAACCGTTGTGCTCTGATAATGGTATGTATATATACACTTACTGATTTGTATTTCAAAGTTTATGTTATCTAATGTATTTTATTCGTTCCGCTGTGAGTTTATGATCTTTATTTTTCTTCTATTCTAATATTTCTTCCTTTCTATTTCTCATCCTCTAACTTGTTTCTACTAATGATTCGTATTTCTGTGTCATTTGGGTTGGACGTGTGGTGTTATTAGTCGACTCAAATGGTACGGAAATTCGGGCCATTACAGTTGGTATTAGAGCTGAAGGCTGAGTAGTAACCTTGGCTCTGTGGCGTAACTCAATAGAGATGGGGTTAGTAATACCCTAGAATGAGTTTGAGTGTATATATATGAGCGCGTATTTGTAGATTTGATATAAAATTGTTTAATATTATGTTGGCAGGTTTGTTGAGTGGTTTATGAATTCTGGTCGATACAGGATGTACAACTGGATCGATAGGTGTTTCTAAACTCTTGAACAAGGCTATTCGATACAGTATTGTTTTTGTAACGAACCGGGAATTTCGACTCCGAAAATCGACACGAAACCCAGCGTCGACTGTTCAGATATCGAAAATACCGGACCATTAATAGAAAGAAGTTAGAGGATGAGATAGAAAAGATAGAACTAATAGAATAGAAGAAGAAGAAGAACACAGCTGAACATAATCAGAGTAAACACGAATCTCACAGCGGAACGAATAAAATATATTATATAACATAACTTTGAAATACAAAACTGTATTGTATATACATACCATTATCAGAGTACAATACATCATATCACAGCAGAAATAGTCTCTAAATACTAACGGTGAAGCCTTCTGCTTTTAGCTCCTTCAAGCGTATCTGTAAAAGCCTGAAACACTTGACTGCCCGTACAAATTTGGGCACCCAAGAGTTTAGGGAAAACAAACAAAATAAACTCTGGGTCAGTCATGGGACTGGTGTGAGTAAATTCCAACCATACGGTTTAACTTTGAAAATCCTTCCGAAACAAAAGGATAATAGTAAGACCAATCCACACATAAACATGGACGGCTTTTACCTTACTATAACCCAAAATATTTTGATATCAAAATCCAGTGATATTATAATAATGTCTAATCAAGTAAATAACAAAATAGCAGAACGCTTGCATCTCACGCTCTACATACATAGTATAAAATCAAAACCCGCAGGGCGCTTATTGGAGATTGGATTCCAACTATGACAAGGTATGGGACCACCTTCCGATGATGTATCTCTAGAGGCGAATACACCTGGGTTCAACAAGAACGTCTTGCAACCCGGCCCACACATGACCGACCACTCATTTCGCTTGAGTGTATCGAATGTATATCACCAACGGTTGGGCTCAAACCACCGTTCCCGAATGGGCAGAATCGATAGATTAAGAAACAAAAGGAATTTCTCTAGATAGGTGATTATACACCCTAATGGGAGCGACCCACATAGCCATGCTGCCTGCCCGATTTTTGTCATTTCCTGGTTGTGAAGCTTGAGGCTACGTTTACCTTTTAGGACATCTGGCCACCATACACTTTGAATGCCACATCGTCAAACCCGTCAAATCACTAGTTGATCTTCTCAAAAATATTACGGGTATAAAAGCTAAGAGAAACGAATTTCTCCGCCACCAGACGTAATACCTTGGAAAGAACGTCTTAGGTGATCTTCTAAGAATACGCTGTTAGGCATTCATCCATACAAGTTGTCCTGGGTCTGGACAAACAGAAAGCACCATTCTGAACAGGACGACCCTTGCATTTCACTCCGTCTTCAATTTTCTTCAGCATAATTTGCAGTGCTTATGCCTATACGGAGTGGTTTCAGATAGTATATCCAACCGGTCTCCCCGTATAGACAACGAGGGTCAAAACACTTCGATAGTCGGTTATTTAACTATCGAAGTAAAACAAACATTCAATCAAATGTATAACTATCATCACACTACCATGGGCACTTTTATTTAACATTCATCATCATCGAATTATAGTTCCCATTTCTAATAGTGTTATTTAACTCCAATCATATTTCCAACACCGAAATGATGTCATCATTTTCTGAAACGATTCTCCACCACTCGTTCTTATATTCCTTTGGAAAATCATCACTACTTATTACTTTAGAATAAGCGGATCTCAAAACAACTGTTTACATTCCCTAGGGAGTAGTGCTATATACAAAAATCACGCTTAAGCTTGGCCAACAGCGTTAATTTAACGTTATAGTTCAAAACTCGTCATACGCTGTAATCTTCCTCTTTATAACAAATCTCGACATAACAGTCACGCTTAAGCCTAGTCACCAGCGTTGTTTTATCGCTATAGTTCAAATACTTGAAATACGCTGCTATATTCCACCTTATCTGATCTTTGACATCTCTTACCGTTACAAAAATCTTGATATCTCTTTTCGTTACAAAAATCTTGACATCTCCTTTCGTTACAAAAATCTTGACATCTCTTTCTGTTACAAACCAAATACCATCCCTCGATATTTGTGAAGCCGTTCAAGTTGGGGTATTTTAATTACCTCTCAGACCTTGATCGACGACGTTCTTACCTTAGAATAGATATAAGTTTGGAACTCTAATCCCTTATACTTTAAAATCAGTATCCGTGCGTCTTGCTATATTTTAAATATGGTTTTATGACGCCATATCCTTATTTTGCAAACTCGGTTATTTACATTAGCTTCAACTTCCTTGTTCAAACCCATTTTAAACATTTCCTCCGCTTCGTCTTTCTTAGACAAATCTCTTTTTAAACATTCCTCTTCGCTTTGTCTTCTTTAGACAAATTCCTTATACTTTAAAATCTTATTTAAACTAAACCAACTATTCGTTAATTTATTACATTAGATTAATCATCCTAATCTAATTTAATTAAATAACCAATTATTGATCAAAACAGTTTGCTTGATAAATATTTAGCCATGATTAACCCACTAATCAATTCTAACAAATCTTTTCATTTTGAATAAATAACATTTATAAATCCAAATAATTTCACTTGTATCGATTACTATAGAAAAATAATTTATTTCTAAATAATCTCATTTACTATTAAATAAACAATAATCGATTCTAACTAATCTTACTTAATATGAAATCAACCATAATCCATTTGTATATATCTCATTTACTTGTTCTTAAAACAATAAATACTTGTTATTAATCATCAAGTTCATCTCCGCCTACATACTTATTAATCTTATCAATATAAGAATCTACTTACCAAAGCATTTAGTAAGTATGGTGAAACACGTGCTTCGCACACGGTGGGATTTGGTAAAACAATAGCGGTTTAAAACAAATGATACATTTACGATTGGTTGTTGTCACTTTCTTAATCGATATCATCTATTGATTAAATCGAAATAACGTTCGAATTTCCATTCAACGCTAATATTAACACAAGGTTTCAAAAGTCATTTGGGTTCAAACAGTGCATCTATATAAAACACACAGTACATATAAATATTGAGGAATCCGGTTGGATTCCACCAACCGGTTTCCTGCATCCACCGATGTTAGTCAACAATTAACACTGGTTCCATCCTAGGGAATATTAAAATCGATGAAATCAGTATCCAACCGGTGATGTGTACATATGCAACGATATGTAATATTTCAACCAATTTAACCATAATTTGCCTAAACAACCATCTCACAGCATTCAACCATTATTTAAAATATAATTAAAATATTTTAAATAAAAAGAGAGTTAGTGAATTTACTCACCTTGGCGCGTTAACCGTTAAATAACGGTTTGCGTTAGACGATTACACCGGCGTTCAATTCTGCCATTAATTGTAAAGAACTCCAGTTCGCTTCAAACTAGTTCCACTTCGTAGCCTTGATCATCGCTTTAAATCTCAACCGTTCTTTAAGTATTCACTGTCTGTTGATTTCCGTACCCATAAATAATTACGTCTCCTGCCCCTCCCTACATAGTAGCTTCCAACTTCCGGCCATCCTTCTTAAAGTTCGCTCAAGAGTTCGCCAGCTCACTTCGACTCCGTTCTCCTAGTCCTGTTTCCTCCATCATTCATCAACGCGCCACCAGATCTTCCCATGTTGTTACCTCCACACTTCTCCACGTATTCACGTATTTGAACTGCGCTTAACACCCGCCAATATCACCTGCTTTGTCACGCTTTGGATCCTTCTGACCCATAACAACTTCCGCCATTTTCACGTCCTCATCCCTCCTATACACCCAACATCCAACCGTGTACAAAACGTTGCCAAATATTTCATTGCACCCGATTGCTCCATGTTTCCATACATAGAAACCACCTTTAAACTCTCCTCAATTTAAAAAAATACACGGACCTGAAAAGGAACACTGCTCCTCCTCATTTTTCATGCACGCAAGTCCACTCATTCGCAAGCCTCCCCTTTACGTTCACAACTGAAACCAGTATATGTGCACTAACACCTCGCTATAAGGACATCCACAGTAACCTTGGCACTGTCTCCGGTCTTCCCTTACATCGCGGATCCCCTTGCCCTAGCCACTGTTTGAGTTCGACAAACCTTGAATAGCATAGCAGGTTCCGACGTTGAAGCTCTCCACCGTAGGGCTTCTATATATGTTTGGATATATATATATTTCGTATTTTATAGTTTTATTTTCTGTTTTGTTTTGCCACTAAACTTAAACTGAGGGCTCGCTGAAAGAAAAAGAACAGTGAGTGTTTTTATAGTATTCGTTGCCTTGGCACTCAAGTAGTAGACTTTAGGGTAGCATTACTGTATAGTTTCTTAGGCATGTGGTTGCCTTGAATTTCTAGCCTCTGCACAAAATGTTAAGCCTGCGTTTGACGGCTGAGGCCTTTGATTTAACAATTCATGTGTGACGCAAGTGCTTATGAGAGGTCTGCACAAATTTTCTTCTAGGTCTGCGTTGATCTAAAAATAAGCTGCTGAGGTCCTATAGCCATGTGCAACGGGTAGGTAGGAAATACTTAGTTTCGAAGGAGTAGGTACATCGTTGATATGAAGTCACATTACCACGTGATGCTAGTGATATTGTAGGCGGCGTGTGTATATACATAAATCTAGGGTACGTACTATTTAATAAGAATGGGGTGGGAAGGATTATTCTATATGTTTGGTCCAAACATTAGTATGGGATTGGCTCGGTAGCCATGAAGTCCATTTAATTTGATGAAGATAAACTAAGGAATCGATATGGGTTTCATTTAATGTCCATAGATATCTGTTAATGTGTATGTGGTGACGATGGAATAAAATTTCGTTCATTTACTGGCCGCCGCGGACAGAGATAAAAATACCGTTGTGTCTAGTGAGGGGCCACGATCCCAAATATATAATAATATCGGTAGGTTAACTCATATTTGGAAACCCCGAAATGTTGATACAAGGTGCAAAATATTCCAAATAAAAAGTTGCATATTAAATTAATTAAAAATTTCAGTAAAATTCTAAAAATTAAATTAACACTATGTCTCAAAAGAACCTTGTCTAAATTTGAAACCGATATCAAGTTATATCGAATAAACCGTTATGGTCGATATACGATTTCATAGCGACTTTCTGAATATTTGATTTTTGACATATCTTGCCATCTATACGACGAAATCTCAATATATCACTTCTGTCAGAAAGATACAGTTCAACAGATTCCAATATTTCTTGTTTTGCAGAAATCCGATTTAAACTGAGTCATGTACACTCAGTTGAAGTTCAGAACGTTAAATTACGAACTGCAACGTCGTATGAGCTCGATTATATTGAATATATATTTTTATACGTTCAACTTCGTTTTAATTAATATTTAAATCTACTTATATTAAGAATTCAATATTTAAACTAATTTAAATATTCAAATATAAACCGATAAAAAAAATGCGGGACATTACATTCCTTTCCCCTTAAAATAATTTCGTCCTCGAAATTGCTAAGGTAGGAAAAATGCTACAATTTCTGTTGTAAATATGTTAAAAATTCTTTTGGTTTACTTCATAATTTCAGCTCCAACCGAACTGATCAAAATATTAATTCCCTTCTTTGTAACGAAATTTTTCAAAATTCGGAAAATTTTCTAACATTTTAATTTTCGGAGAATTTTGTCAGCCTCTCTGCTGCACGGTTCATTCGGTACTACTACCACACGCCACTTTGGGACTTCTCCCTTTATTGGGCATCCAACTTTCTCGCTTCCATTTGCAATCCATTCAGCATACCCGAATGCATCTCCAACTGATCTCTAGTATGTTTATCTTTAATCAATAATTCTCTTACATCCCGATTCAAATTTCTTTTTCAAACTCCAGTTCAATTCCAATTCCAAATAATCAAATTTCCCAACCAAGTTCGGTTCCACAACTCAACTACTTTGCCAAATCAAATCCTTATTCTAGTGCATTTTCCACCTACTTGGCTTCAATTCAACTCAAATTTTATTTGACTTAGTCAAATTCATTATTTATATACTTCATAAGAAAAATTTAAATTTCAGAAATCAAATACCTGGGATTTTCATTTCCAATCAGTTTGAGATCATATACACATATATACCTACAACATGGCCATTCAAACATTTGAATTTCTGACAATGTGTTTTCCCAAAACACTTCAAAAACAAAACCTTTTGGTAGTAATCCGTCACTTAGCACTCGAAAATGAATACAGATAATGGTCGACTTCATCATCGGAATTCATTTCCCAGCGATCAAAGTGAGTTCAATACTATATCACTTTCAAAACTCATATTCAAATACTTTTATTTAAAATTACTTCAAAAATATCTTTTCGAAACTTGGATAATATTTCAAATTTTTCCCAGGATCTTAAAATTCCCTTATATAATTCAAAATTCAATTTCAAACACCAATTCCAGTTTCTGAGATTTTAATTCCAATTCTGGTTTACATTCAGATTCAATCCATCTGATTTCACTTATACGAATTCTCATTGGTTATATACCATTTCACTTATAACCTTATTCGATTATAATTACAATTAACACACCCAATATATTATAACAATTCCAATATATATACTTCTTTTTATATCAAAATATATTTCAGGTAAAATTATTTCATTTACCCTCTTTTCAAAACATACTGTGTCGAATTACTCTGTTCAAGAGTTTAGAAACACCTATCGACACAGTTTGCATTATCGTATCGACCAGAATTCATAAACCTCTCGCCAAACCAATCAACACAATATAAAACAGTTTTTATATCGATTTACAATTACGCACTCATATATATACACTTATACTCAATCTAGGGTATTACTAACCCCATCTCTATTGAGTCACGCCACAGAGCCAAGGTAATCACTTAACCTCGCTCTGATACCAACTGTAACGAACCGGGAATTTCGACTCCGAAAATCGACACAAAACCCAGCGTCGACTGTTCAGACATCGAAAATACCGGACCATTAATAGAAAGAAGTTAGAGGATGAGATAGAAAAGATAGAACTAATAGAATAGAAGAAGAAGAAGAAGAACACAGCTGAACATAATCAGAGTAAACACGAATCTCACAGCGGAACGAATAAAATATATTACATAACATAACTTTGAAATACAAAACTGTATTGTATATACATACCATTATCAGAGTACAATACATCATATCACAGTGGAAATAGTCTCTAAATACTAACGGTGAAGCCTTCTGCTTTTAGCTCCTTCAAGCGTATCTGTAAAAGCCTGAAACACTTGACTGCCCGTACAAATTTGGGCACCCAAGAGTTTAGGGAAAACAAACAAAATAAACTCTGGGTCAGTCATGGGACTGGTGTGAGTAAATTCCAACCATACGGTTTAACTTTGAAAATCCTTCCGAAACAAAAGGATAATAGTAAGACCAATCCACACATAAACATGGACGGCTTTTACCTTACTATAACCCAAAATATTTTGATATCAAAATCCAGTGATATTATAATAATGTCTAATCAAGTAAATAACAAAATAGCAGAACGCTTGCATCTCACGCTCTACATACATAGTATAAAATCAAAACCCGCAGGGCGCTTATTGGAGATTGGATTCCAACTATGACAAGGTATGGGACCACCTTCCGATGATGTATCTCTAGAGGCGAATACACCTGGGTTCAACAAGAACGTCTTGCAACCCGGCCCACACATGACCGACCACTCATTTCGCTTGAGTGTATCGAATGTATATCACCAACGGTTGGGCTCAAACCACCGTTCCCGAATGGGCAGAATCGATAGATTAAGAAACAAAAGGAATTTCTCTAGATAGGTGATTATACACCCTAATGGGAGCGACCCACATAGCCATGCTACCTGCCCGATTTTTGTCATTTCCTGGTTGTGAAGCTTGAGGCTACGTTTACCTTTTAGGACATCTGGCCACCATACACTTTGAATGCCACATCGTCAAACCCGTCAAATCACTAGTTGATCTTCTCAAAAATATTACGGGTATAAAAGCTAAGAGAAACGAATTTCTCCGCCACCAGACGTAATACCTTGGAAAGAACGTCTTAGGTGATCTTCTAAGAATACGCTGTCAGGCATTCATCCATACAAGTTGTCCTGGGTCTGGACAAACAGAAAGCACCATTCTGAACAGGACGACCCTTGCATTTCACTCCGTCTTCAATTTTCTTCAGCATAATTTGCAGCGCTTATGCCTATACGGAGTGGTTTCAGATAGTATATCCAACCGGTCTCCCCGTATAGACAACGAGGGTCAAAACACTTCGATAGTCGGTTATTTAACTATCGAAGTAAAACAAACATTCAATCAAATGTATAACTATCATCACACTACCATGGGCACTTTTATTTAACATTCATCATCATCGAATTATAGTTCCCATTTCTAATAGTGTTATTTAACTCCAATCATATTTCCAACACCGAAATGATGTCATCATTTTCTGAAACGATTCTCCACCACTCGTTCTTATATTCCTTTGGAAAATCATCACTACTTATTACTTTAGAATAAGCGGATCTCAAAACAACTGTTTACATTCCCTAGGGAGTAGTGCTATATACAAAAATCATGCTTAAGCTTGGCCAACAGCGTTAATTTAATGTTATAGTTCAAAACTCGTCATACGCTGTAATCTTCCTCTTTATAACAAATCTCGACATAACAGTCACGCTTAAGCCTAGTCACCAGCGTTGTTTTATCGCTATAGTTCAAATACTTGAAATACGCTGCTATATTCCACCTTATCTGATCTTTGACATCTCTTACCGTTACAAAAATCTTGATATCTCTTTTCGTTACAAAAATCTTGACATCTCCTTTCGTTACAAAAATCTTGACATCTCTTTCTGTTACAAACCAAATACCATCCCTCGATAATTGTGAAGCCGTTCAAGTTGGGGTATTTTAATTACCTCTCAGACCTTGATCGACGACGTTCTTACCTTAGAATAGATATAAGTTTGTAACTCTAATCCCTTATACTTTAAAATCAGTATCCGTGCGTCTTGCTATATTTTAAATATGGTTTTATGACGCCATATCCTTATTTTGCAAACTCGGTTATTTACATTAGCTTCAACTTCCTTGTTCAAACCCATTTTAAACATTTCCTCCGCTTCGTCTTTCTTAGACAAATCTCTTTTTAAACATTCCTCTTCGCTTTGTCTTCTTTAGACAAATTCCTTATACTTTAAAATCTTATTTAAACTAAACCAACTATTCGTTAATTTATTACATTAGATTAATCATCCCAATCTAATTTAATTAAATAACCAATTATTGATCAAAACAGTTTGCTTGATAAATATTTAGCCATGATTAACCCACTAATCAATTCTAACAAATCTTTTCATTTTGAATAAATAACATTTATAAATCCAAATAATTTCACTTGTATCGATTGTTATAGAAAAATAATTTATTTCTAAATAATCTCATTTACTATTAAATAAACAATAATCGATTCTAACTAATCTTACTTAATATGAAATCAACCATAATCCATTTGTATATATCTCATTTACTTGTTCTTAAAACAATAAATACTTGTTATTAATCATCAAGTTCATCTCCTCCTACATACTTATTAATCTTATCAATATAAGAATCTACTTACCAAAGCATTTAGTAAGTATGGTGAAACACGTGCTTCGCACACGGTGGGATTTGGTAAAACAATAGCGGTTTAAAACAAATGATACATTTACGATTGGTTGTTGTCACTTTCTTAATCGATATCATCTATTGATTAAATCAAAATAACGTTCGAATTTCCATTCAACGCTAATATTAACACAAGGTTTCAAAAGTCATTTGGGTTCAAACAGTGCATCTATATAAAACACACAGTACATATAAATATTGAGGAATCCGGTTGGATTCCACCAACCGGTTTCCTGCATCCACCGATGTTAGTCAACAATTAACACTGGTTCCATCCTAGGGAATATTAAAATCGATGAAATCAGTATCCAATCGGTGATGTGTACATATGCAACGATATGTAATATTTCAACCAATTTAACCATAATTTGCCTAAACAACCATCTCACAGCATTCAACCATTATTTAAAATATAATTAAAATATTTTAAATAAAAAGAGAGTTAGTGAATTTACTCACCTTGGCGCGTTAACCGTTAAATAACGGTTTGCGTCAGACGATTACACCGGCGTTCAATTCTGCCATTAATTGTAAAGAACTCCAGTTCGCTTCAAACTAGTTCCACTTCGTAGCCTTGATCATCGCTTTAAATCTCAACCGTTCTTTAAGTATTCACTGTCTGTTGATTTCCGTACCCATAAATAATTACGTCTCCTGCCCCTCCCTACATAGTAGCTTCCAACTTCCGGCCATCCTTCTTAAAGTTCGCTCAAGAGTTCGCCAGCTCACTTCGACTCCGTTCTCCTAGTCCTGTTTCCTCCATCATTCATCAACGCGCCACCAGATCTTCCCATGTTGTTACCTCCACACTTCTCCACGTATTCACGTATTTGAACTGCGCTTAACACCCGCCAATATCACCTGCTTTGTCACGCTTTGGATCCTTCTGACCCATAACAACTTCCGCCATTTTCACGTCCTCATCCCTCCTATACACCCAACATCCAACCGTGTACAAAACGTTGCCAAATATTTCATTGCACCCGATTGCTCCATGTTTCCATACATAGAAACCACCTTTAAACTCTCCACAATTTAAAAAAATACACGGACCTGAAAAGGAACACTGCTCCTCCTCATTTTTCATGCACGCAAGTCCACTCATTCGCAAGCCTCCCCTTTACGTTCACAACTGAAACCAGTATATGTGCACTAACACCTCGCTATAAGGACATCCACAGTAACCTTGGCACTGTCTCCGGTCTTCCCTTACATCGCGGATCCCCTTGCCCTAGCCACTGTTTGAGTTCGACAAACCATGAATAGCATAGCAGGTTCCGACGTTGAAGCTCTCCACCGTAGGGCTTCTATATATGTTTGGATATATATATATATTTCGTATTTTATAGTTTTATTTTCTGTTTTGTTTTGCCACTAAATTTAAACTGAGGGCTCGCTGAAAGAAAAAGAACAGTGAGTGTTTTTATAGTATTCGTTGCCTTGGCACTCAAGTAGTAGACTTTAGGGTAGCATTACTGTATAGTTTCTTAGGCATGTGGTTGCCTTGAATTTCTAGCCTCTGCACAAAATGTTAAGCCTGCGTTTGACGGCTGAGGCCTTTGATTTAACAATTCATGTGTGACGCAAGTGCTTATGAGAGGTCTGCACAAATTTTCTTCTAGGTCTGCGTTGATCTAAAAATAAGCTGCTGAGGTCCTATAGCCATGTGCAACGGGTAGGTAGGAAATACTTAGTTTCGAAGGAGTAGGTACATCGTTGATATGAAGTCACATTACCACGTGATGCTAGTGATATTGTAGGCGGCGTGTGTATATACATAAATCTAGGGTACGTACTATTTAATAAGAATAGGGTGGGAAGGATTATTCTATATGTTTGGTCCAAACATTAGTATGGGATTGGCTCGGTAGCCATGAAGTCCATTTAATTTGATGAAGATAAACTAAGGAATCGATATGGGTTTCATTTAATGTCCATAGATATCTGTTAATGTGTATGTGGTGACGATGGAATAAAATTTCGTTCATTTACTGGCCGCCGCGGACAGAGATAAAAATACCGTTGTGTCCAGTGAGGGGCCACGATCCCAAATATATAATAATATCGGTAGGTTAACTCATATTTGGAAACCCCGAAATGTTGATACAAGGTGCAAAATATTCCAAATAAAAAGTTGCATATTAAATTAATTAAAAATTTCAGTAAAATTCTAAAAATTAAATTAACACTATGTCTCAAAAGAACCTTGTCTAAATTTGAAACCGATATCAAGTTATATCGAATAAACCGTTATGGTCGATATACGATTTCATAGCGACATTCTGAATATTTGATTTTTGACATATCTTGCCATCTATACGACGAAATCTCAATATATCACTTCTGTCAGAAAGATACAGTTCAACAGATTCCAATATTTCTTGTTTTGCAGAAATCCGATTTAAACTGAGTCATGTACACTCAGTTGAAGTTCAGAACGTTAAATTACGAACTGCAACGTCGTTATGAGCTCGATTATATTGAATATATATTTTTATACGTTCAACTTCGTTTTAATTAATATTTAAATCTACTTATATTAAGGATTCAATATTTAAACTAATTTAAATATTCAAATATAAACCGATAAAAAAAATGCGGGACATTACAGTTTTAAAATGGGTAAATGAAATATTTTTACCCAAAAATAATTTTGATATAAAAAGAATAATTTTCTGAAATTATTGAGTTGGTTAGTTGTTATTATATTCAAATAGGATTATAATATTGAAATGGTTATATAAAACCCTATAAGAATTTTGTATATGAATGAAATGAACTGAAATAAGATTAAGTTCAAACCAGAATTGGAATTTAAATCCCGGGAGTTTAGAAATATTTTTAAGAGTAATATAACATTACTTTAAAGTATCTTTGAATAAGAAAGATTTTAAATGGATTTTAAAAGGAATTAAGCACTGAAATCACTTCAGTGGCGAGAAAATAATTCTGATAATGGTTCGCGACATTATCGGTATTCATTTTCAAGTTTCTGAGTGACGGATTGCTTCCATAGTAATTTGGGAATGAAAAATATGTTTGAAAAGAACAAGATGATTTAGAAATTCAAATGTTTTGAATTGAGTTGATTATAAATATGTGTATAAATATATATGATTTCAAACTAATTTGAAATAAAACTAGGGAATTTGAATTCTGAAATTGAAATTTAACTTAAATAAAACTGGATTGGATTAAAAATAATTCCGAATGGAATTAAATAAAGAAAAATGCCGAGATTCGAAATATTAATATAAATTCGACTTCTATATGAACAAGATGAATATATGTTGGATGTGGTTTGGAATTAAACCTTGATGGAATTGAACTCAAGCGGAATAAGAAGGTTGATTTTTGGAAATGGATTTCAGTTTGGATTAGTGAATGGAAGTGAACTAATCAGAAGTTGGTTAGAGTATTAAAAACTGGAAGTTGGATTAATTTGAAACCAACTGGAATTGGATTGAGCAGATATTGAATGGAACCAAATACAAGAGATAGAATTATGCCTGACAAAAAGGTACATGTTTACAATATTACTTGGGTTTGATGATTTTATGGGCCTATGAAGCAAGCCACTTGGCTTGTTGATTTTCTTTTGGATTGGAGAAGGCCTAGAAAGGCGAGTTGTGGTGGTACTGGTTGAGCCGTGCAGAGGGGATGCTACCAAAATTTTTCAGAATTTAAAGTGTTAGAAAATTTTCAGAATTTTTGAAAATTTTCGTTAGTAAGAATAAATAAATATTTTAATTGAAATAAGTTGGTCCAGTTAAACTGAAGTTAAGAAGTGAACAAAAAGGATTTTTGGACCTAGTTCATAGGGTATGTAGCATCTTTTCCTACCTTAGCAATTTCGAGGACGAAATTATTTTAAGGGGGAAGGAATGTAACGACCCGGATTTTCAGCCGTTGAATTCTGAATATTTAAATATTTTATTTGAATTATATATAAAAATTTATAGGAATTTGTTTGATAATAAATGGATTTTTAAAATATATTGAATATGTATTAACTTAAAAATAGAAAAGTCAAGATAGAATTCAAATTAGATTACTTTGAAGTTATATGTATATATTCGGATTAGATGGGTATTTTTATTTGCTTATTTTGAAATTGATTTGATTTAATTTCCAAACAATATATGATCATAACGAGATTAATTTTTATAAAATTTAATAATCATATATTCTAGAATGGCACATTACGCTCCTGAAATAGTGTCATAGAACCAATACATCACCTGCAGTCCATGTTACAAACTCTTTATGCAATTTGATAACAAAACGTAGGTACTTTCAAAGACCAAAACAATAGGTACTATATACTAAAAAAATAAAAATAAAAAAGAAGAAAATCCTTGTGTTTAAAACATACATTCACAAAGTATCGCCATTGAAATCAAAATGATGATTGGGTATAATAGTGAAATCTGAAATAAGGATAGGTAATTTTGTATTGAATGATTGGATCTAATGATTACTTGATCAAAATGGAACCTGTTCTTTTGGTCTAAACTAGTGGATGCCAAACTCAAAGAATATATATTGTTGCAAACTATGCCATTCTTTGAAATTCAAAGATTTCGGCTACTCTGTCCTTTTCACAAATCAGCAGCGTACACCCCAAACCATTGGATCCCTTGCGTGGCAAGCCAATTAAATACCGTGCTCCCCAAACAATTCATTTTCGTGCCCCCCTAAGCTGTTGTACGCCGTGTACCACAAGCAGTTCTTCTTTTAAATACTGAGCATCTAAATAACTCAGCCACTTTCTTAGAAAAAAGAAAATCGAAACAAAATCGGAAATTGTTTTATCCATTCTCATCGAAATTTGGAGAGCGTCAGACCCATGAGAGTCTTTCTGAGTTCGACGATAACCAAGTTCGCACTCTTTTCTGGAGTTGCGTGGAAATTTATGGGAGACAGGATTATCGTTTTGTGGATCATAGGATGGCGTTGGATCACCGGCAGGAAGGCGCATTGTTGGTGGAGCGATTGGGTCAACTCCGGTCATCTCTTGTTGCGCTGGTAAGGAGCTGAAGGAGGGTTGTCAACGCGGTGAGTAGATCTGGTGCGAGTAAATCCCCTTTGGCATGGCATGGTATAGTTTATGGTGAGGCTAGCGGTGATCCTTGTTTGTGAAATGGGGGATTTTAGTTTTTAAAGGGTCGGACCCTGTAGCTCACGCTACAGGGATTTGTCAAGATCGTATTTTGATTGAGGCCGGTGAGTTGAAAGGAATGGTGGCGAAGTGATGGACGGTGTGAAGGCGGAGTTGTTGGAGGTCACAGCGTTGTCTGTTGTGAAGAAATGGTGAAAGAACAGGAGGAGGGAAGGTCAGATAATGGGTACAGGAGATGGGTTCATGGTTATGTCGTGGAAAGAAGGTTTTAAGGAGCGGTGATTAACATTAAGTACAAAATTAAAGGGGTTTTGAGGAGTAATGAAAGAAGAGGAACAACTCCCTTCTATTTGTTTCAGTAGGAATATATTTTCCTATGAGGGATTAATTGCTGGTGAAGCAGAAGGCATCTCCAAAAGGAAGTTTTCTTAATGCAAGTAGAAACACCCGAAGAAACTAATATGCTTGAGGTACAAAATTGATTCTATTTTTAGGGGAATAGAACATTAGTAAAAATTTCTTTTGCGTTAATTTTGGATTAAACATACACTAAGGAAATATTAGAGACGTCAATATCTTGAGTTCTCATTAGAGCGAACTCTGATTAAATTAGTTGGAGAAGAAGAAAAAGAATAATAATAATTGAAAGGGAAAGGAGGAAGCTTTATATGCCTTACCGTGTGATAACTAAGATTAATTTTATGGTTTAAATTAATTAAACAATTTTTTATATATATAGGTATATATACACATTATGTAATCGATAGCTTATAAAGTGTACAACTATCTCAGATGAAAACATAACCAAACGGAATCAGTCACATTTGAATTATAGCGACAACGTTCATTATGCAACTGACAGGGCCGAGAATTGAGCTACTGGGATTTCAAAAGAAAAAGAAAAATCAAACATTGTTTGATTTTAAATGAAACCAAAAGCAGAATCGTTCGCTGCAGACAAGGTGAGTAAACTCACTAACTCTAGCTCATTTATATTTTTATATAAACGAGTTTTTTTAAAATTTATTTTATACTGTGTGATGGTTGCTTGGTTGAATAGTTGATAAAATTGGTTGATATGAATTACATGGTTGATCGGTTATTAGTGCTGTTATTTCATATTGATGTGAAATAATATTATTGATGTTAATTAACATCTATGGATGCAGGGAAACAGGTTGGAGGGGCCCAACTGGGTTCCTCAATATTTATATCACTGGTTTTCCTTGATTTTGATGTGTGGTGTGATTTATATAGTCAGTGATTGACTTTGTGTGTTGGTTTACCCTGGTCCTTGAAACTTGGTATTTTAGATATCGAAAATATTTTCAAATGTAGAAAATAAATTGGAGATTTAAAAAGCAAATTAATTTCCAAAATAAAAGTTAAATTTTGAAGGGAGTTGGAAATAGTAAACTTGTTTAATGAATAAAACAAGAAGTTGTTTATAAACGACACGTATAAATTTAGTATAAGACTTATCATTTGATAACTTGGAATATAAATTCAAGTTGGGATTTACATAGAAAACCAGAATCGGTTTTGAAACCGATTTTTTGTAATTGGATTTGATCTTAGTGATTTTAAAGGGGATTATAAATGAGATTATAAATATTTGAAGTTAAAAGTGAGATTTTTATAAACATTTGTAAATAGAAGTATAAATAGAATTTGGTTTAAAAGAATATTTATAAAAACGAAACCAAATGATTGTACATGAAAGAAATATATATAGGATTAAAGTGAATAATGGTTTAAAGGAAATATTTAGCAAATGAAATATTTATAAAGGAAATTTTGATGATTAGAAATATAAATCAACATTGGAAATTGAGTGGAAAGGGAAAATGGTAATCGTTTTAAAAGAAACGATGAGTTTTAGTTCAAAGTTCAGAATATTAATCGAATATAGAGTATTCGAATGAGGGTTGTTTTTTGGAATTCGATTAGATCGAAATTAGGGAAGTAGTTATTTTACTTCCCATTTGAATCAAATTTAATAATTTATTTATTTACTTATTAATTTATTTATTGAAATAAATAAATACAAGTTGCATTTTGATAAACCAAATATTTTTAAATAGCGATTTTAAACGCTGCCATTATAATAAATGTTTTGGTAAATCTAAATAGAAATTTTAACGCTGCCGTTGTAATAATTGTTTTAACAGCGATCTTAATGTTATTGTTATAATAAGTGTTCTATAATTCTAGACAGCGGTTGTAACGCTGTTGTTAAAAGTAATGTTTTATAAAACAAATATTTGGAAACAGCGATAGTAATGCTGTTGTTAAAATGAAATGAATTGGTCAACGAGGAATTAAAAAAGGGAATTCGGAAATATTCTCCGATATTAATAATGTATATTTTCTGAATATAGAAAATAAGGATTCTCAAATGTTTAGAAATGTTTTCTAACTGGAATAAGAGATATTTTCTCGAATAAAGGAATTATAGTATTGAAAATGTTTTTCAAAGAATCGAGAGGGGAAATCGAGCTTCAAAAGAATACGAAAGATAGGAAATGAAAATTGTAAATGATAATATAATAAGAAATTGATTTAAAGGGGCCAATGTTGATTGATGATTGATCGATTGAATTCCTACCTAGAAATAAGATCGTTGGTTGCACACTTATTTTTCTTTGATAGTTAAATCACCGACTATCGAAGTTTTTGACCATTTTTCCGTCGTCAATATAGAGAGACCGGGATCAGATTTATTATCTGGAAACCACTCTGTATGGGCTTAGCGTTGCGATCAAATATGATGAAAATAATTGAAGGCGGAGTTATGCAAGGGCTATCCTGTTTACGGGATAGTGCCTTCGGTTTGTCCAGTCCCAGGACAACGTGAATGGACGAATGTCTGGCAGAGTATATCTAACAGATCACGTAAGTTGATCTCTTCAAACGTACTTATGTTTGGTGGTGGAGTAATTCGTTTCTCTTAGCTTTATACCCGTGGTATTTTTGGGGAAATCAATTTGTGATTTGGTGGGTATGACGATGTGGCATTCAAAGTGAATGGTGGTCTGGTGTTCTAAAAGATACGTAATGACCTCAAGCCTCACAACCCGGAATTGACAAAAATCGGGCAGGCAGCATTGCTAAGTGGGTCGCTCCCGGATGTATAATCGCCTATCTAGAGAAATTCCATTTACTTCTTTAATCTATCGATGCTGTCCCTTTCGGGAAATGGTTGCTGATCCCAACCGTTGGTGATATACATTCGATACACTCAAGAGAAATGAGTGGTCGGTCATGTGAGGGCCGGGTTGTAAGACGTTCTTGTTGAACCCAGTGTATTCGCCTCTAGAGATACACTATCAGCAGGCGGTCCCATACCTTGTCATGTTGGAAATTCAATCTCTAATAAGCGCCCTGCGGTTTTTGATTTAATATTATATATGGAGCGTGAGATGCAAGCGTTCCGCTAGATTCTATTTATTTGATGTAGACATTATTATAATATCACTGGATTTGATATCAAAAAAATATTTTGGTTATCGTAAGGTAAAAACCATCCGTGTTTATGTGTAGATCGGTCTTACGATTATCTTTTCTTTCGAAAGGATTTTGAAAGTTAAACAAATGGTTGGAGTTTACTCATACCAGTCCCAAGACTAACCCAGAGTTTATTTTGTTTGTTTTCCCTAAACTCTTGGGTGCCCAAATTTGTACGGCCAGTCAAGTAGTCGGGATTTTACAGATTCGTTTGGAGGAGTTTGAAGCAGGAGGCTTCACCAGATAGCTATAGACTATCATATCTTTCCGCTGTTGTAACTGGAAACAGGTGTTTATAACTGTTCCAGGGATAACCATTGTGCTCTGATAATGGTATGTATATATACAGTTACTGATTTGTATTTCAAAGTTTATTTTGTCTAATGTATTTTATTCGTTCCGTTGTGAGTTTGTGATCATCGTTTTTCTTCTATTATAATATTTCTTCCTTTCTATTTCTCATCCTCTAACTTTCTTTCTACTAATGATTCGTAATTCTGTGTCATTTGGGTTGGACGTGTGGTGTTATTAGTCGACTCAAAGGGTACGGAAATTCGGGCCATTACAAATGCTCACTCAATCATGTCCCAGTTAATTCATTCAAAATATTAAGGGAGAGTAGCAGGTTCAAACATGTTAATTCATTTCTTACATATAATAATATGTACCTATGCTCTACAACCAGACACAACAGCCAACATAAGTTACACAGTACGGTTGTGATCAATGGGCACTATATCTAGCTCAGGTTACCATACTTATATGCAATTCTAAAACACGTATAATTTTAAAGGATGCCAAAAATAAAGTACACCGAATGCACAAATTAATTTCCATTATGAGCCAACCTCAAAATATATCCAAGTTTACATGAAGAAATATGTAGCATACCTTGTGTAATTAACGTTCTACTGGACAGTTATATTGAACATATTAAGGTACTTATATTGATTTAGGAACTTGGATGTGAGATTGTGCTGTGATACATATGTAGGCTTCAAATTATGATACGATGTGAGAATGTTCTCTTTAATCTTATTGAACAATTAATGTAAACATATTCTAGCAAGCATTCATATCGGGCGACAATATTATACGTGTTAGTCGAATTAACTATCCATTTTAATTCTTTAACAGTGGAAAATATGGTTTGACACAAATCAAAACAGCTCTAAATTTTATATATTCAATCATTTACTAGTGAGGAACAAACTGGATCAAGGCTAACATTATTTCAAGGCCATGTTTTTAATATTAATCATAGGAGTCTGACGTTAAAGATATAGTAAACGAGCATAAATTAAATGAATTCTCTTCAAACCAACCATCAGTTCCAATTACTGTATATTGTGCTTTTGTTAGCATTTTATTCCATTACATACTTTATTTTTCATATTCAAAGTTGGTTTCATGACGATTCTTAAAGTAGGATTTGAGTGGAGTTTTCAATCACAAACAGGCAAACCCACAAGAAAATCAGGCGCGATAGCAGTAATAATCAAACTGCCTCCAAATGAACTTTCAGTGAAAATCAACAAGGCAACAAAGACGAATGAAGTAATCCAAACCAAGCAACCAAAATTAACTATTTATTTAGCTAATTACCGAAGTAAATGAACTTGAATCAATGCTTAATCGTGAGTGATTGCTCACCTTGAACCTGTGTTAACCCTAGCGTTACTTGTTTCGACGGCGCAGGCTTTGACTTGAGGGAGGCACATGACGTAGGTGGCTTTGACGCTGAAACTCCGATTCGCTGGCGATAGAGCATGCTTCGATTTGTGGTAGCACATATCTAAGTTGCTCGAGCTTCAACTGGAGGAGGTTGCGAACTCGGTTTTCAGGTGGCGTCAGCCTTCGATTGAACAGAAAAGAGGAGGAGCGATTTAGGGTTTTGATTTGAGGAAAGAACTTATTTAGGGAGATGAGAGATCGAAATCAGCCATTGAAAATTAGAAGAGAAGGGAAAGAACCGATTTCTTTTTGTTAAGTGAAATTAGGGAAGGAGTAACATGATTTATATTAGTGAAAAATGAAGATAAGAACAAAGTTCTATTATATAGGGTTAGGGTTTTGTGTGTTCATCAGAAATAGGTCGGTACATTGTTTAATCAGGGAAGGTTATATCTGTGTTAACTTAATATAAATCTTACCACGAATAACCCGAACCGCTTTAAATTCGTACCGCTAGCCCAATACCCAAATACGATAAAAAATTTACGTACTTCTTCATCTTCGCGTTCTTAACCCAATAAAATTAGGTCGGTTGTAATTCGACTTCCGTTTATATATGATGTTAATTTATTTAAAATTATTTATTGGTTACTCGATTTTATTTCGTTTTGTTCACAAAACAACTCTGTTCGACTCCAAACCTGAAACGTTAAATTCCAATCTCTTTATATATTCAGTTATACCATATCCAAACCAATTTCCATATATTTACAAATAAAATTTCCCATTTGATTAACGTCCACTAAGTTTATTTATTTATTTTAAATTCAACACTTTATATTTTTCCCATAAATTTTCAAAACCGATTTAAATATCCAACCAATTTTAATTCAAATATTCAACAATAAATATTTAATCCCCAGCCAACCATTCTGAATTCAATTCAGACTCAAAAAAATATATTTGATTTTTAATTACTAAACCAAATATCAATATAAAATTTATTATTAATAGTAAATTCTTAAATTAATCCCACATTCTAGTTATCGAAATTCCTGGAACGTTACAGCCAGCAAGCAGAATATCTGTAGAATAATCGATGGACGTGCTCCTCTCATGCCTCAAGATACCATGATGATCTAACCCGTTGAATTCTTCACCTTTAGACGTGCGGACTAGTCCAAGCGCCTCACGCTAATGTGTTATTAGATCCTATGTGTAAACATTTAATTAAGCGCTTGCTTTACCTCATCAGATTTCCAATTAACTTGGTTATTTCCAGCATTGACTTCTATTCAAGTTACCAAGTTTTCCCCGAGCCCCTTATATCACTAAGGAATGGACCCTTCTCGCTTATTAATTTCAATTATATAACTTAACCCATTTAAGTTCATTAATAAGCCCCTAACATGGTATTGTCTATATTGTAATTCAAGGTCTATAATCTACAATCTTCTTGCATTATTATCATGTCATTCATTGTCCAATTTCTGGTTTACAGGTTACAATAAAATGTTCTACTTAATGTATAATTAAGTATATCTTATCCCTATTCACATGTTTTCTATCAACATGCTACATTAATATATATATATATATATATATATATATATATGATTAAATATAACTTATTTCGCTCCATAAGTCTACCTCATTCTTTCTTATTTAATCATAACCTCATCTTACACTATCATTACAACTTGTTGTTTACTTAAAAACTTAGTTATCTTAGCTAAGGTTAATTAATAAGTTTCCTTTTCATTTATTATAACCTATGTTATAATTTCCACTTGTCCCTAGGACAAGCCTACCTATAATATTCCATTCATTTGATTAATTATAATAAGTTATATTTCCCGTTCATCACATTTTCCTGGGTTCTTTAACGTTAACCAAACTCTATTGTTGTAACATTTACCTCTTTACTGTCTTGTGAATTTTCACACATACCTTTTATTTCCATTAATTACAATTAATGTCATTTACATATTTATTTATTTCATGTTGCATACATATATTTTTATATATGTTAATGCATTAAACCTCACACATTACGTTGACTACTAGCGGATGTTGGATTTGTCAGGCGGTTCAAGGCAGGCTTCTACCATAAGTTGAACTTAACCTTGTGTTTAAGTGCAGTTATCTACAATTTCAATTACTGTAAATTTTACATGCTGTTTAGGCCTCTTCATTATTCCTAAAATTTTCTGTAATTCTATTTACACTCTCTTGACATAATAATACTCTTAAGAAAATATTCATGTTTAGTGCAAATTCCATAATTATAGTGTTTATAGTAGTCTCCAATTCAGACATGTTATTAATGGAAAAAGACCCTATACAACAGAAATGTTCTCAACATGTTCTACGCAGAATTAATCTTATAATTATCCCCAATTTCACTATAATTTGATTCACAACATCCAATTTGCCATTAACACAAATTTTTGCAACATATTCCCTTTTTATTTGAAAATCTCACAATTTCATTATTACAGCAATTTTTAATAGGTTTGTAGAACAGTTCTATACAACTGTAATATTCTTAACATAACTGAAAGATGAATTATACCACAATTATCACAATTCACATTTATTTAACATGTTAAAAATGTCGGGGAATATAAATGGAAAATATACCATTATTTAAAAACGTATAATTTAAATCCACTCACCTAATAGCTTTCCAATCTATGAATCTAATCCAGATCTGTTATTCCATGACTTCCTAACTGAATCTATAATCCAAATAACCATGGATTCACAAATATGATACTTGCAACATCCCATATTTTCTGTATATTTAATTTTCAAATTTTAAATAAATAAAAAAGAGGGATATTGGATAAAAATCAAATTTTATCTATTCTAATGATGATGATTATTTGAATGGAGTATAAATAGATTTTCAAATTTAGGTTTTACTTAGAATTGTTGCAATTTGAATTTTTTTTTTTATTTAATAAATTTGAGTTGTTTAGTTTATTTAATTTGGTAAATGGAGAATTCTAAGTCGGGAAATAATAACTGAAATTCAAGTCAAAAATTCGAATAATCAAATTAAGATGTAAAAATGTGTGGAATATATTTATAGAATTTATTTAAGTTATAATTTGATTTAAATTTGAATTTAATGAATATTTAATTTGAATTAGAACAGTTAATCAAATAATTGAATATTTTATTTATTTCATTAACTGTGAAATTTAACTGTTTTGGTGACTGTCTTGGAATTTGACGAAACTGCCGCCATTGGATTCAGAACAATGAATTATGGCAGGATTTCAATCTGCGTTACAAACGGACTTGTTGTTTGACTGTACGGAAGAAAATGTGAAAGGAGTCGATATAAGTGGATAACTGTTTGTTTCTAATATGAGGCCTTCTACATCTATATATAAATAAAGTTCTATTACCTCCTTATCAGCCCACTTCCATTATACGTACAAAATTTCTCAACGAAGTTTTCTCTAATGGCTGAATTAATATCCAAAACCCTAGATCTAAAATAAATCCAAGCTGAAAATAAAATCTTCTCAAACCATAGCCTATTACCTATCAAATCGAAGCTCTTGACGATACGAACCTACGGGTGTAGTTCGTTTTGACATGCAGCACTTCCGTTTGCCGGAAATCACCGTCAAAGGGCTGAAATCACAGAACCCTTACATACAAATTGGGGGGTTTTTGATTTAAAGGTTAATCGCGAAATTGGGTTTGTGGGTATTGAAGAGGATGTCGATACGAGTTGAATGGTGGTAGTAGGAGTTTCTATCGTCAACTGAGTTGCCGAAATTTCAAGTTTTAGGGTTTAAAACCCTTCCCGTTTATAGCACCGCCGGCGAAGGTTCAGACCACCGGAGCTCAAGGCGGTGGTTCCATCTGAGGCGGCTCTGGACGAGGTTTCGGATGATGGCAGTCTCGAAGGCTGGAATGATCGGAGGGTGGAGTATTTGTTGGTCAAAGGCGGCGCATGGATGGGTTCATCTCGACGGGTTCACTGTAGCAGCGGATTGGAAAGGAGCGGGACAAGTTAGATGCGGGCTGACGTGTCAGTATTTTATTGGATAGGAATTTGTTTTAATTATTTATATATTTTCAAAATTCAAATGACTAAAACGCTGATAACTTTTACATATCAACTCGGATTTGTACGTGGTTTGTTGCGTTGAGATCATGGCGGAATTGCGGACGTTTTGGCACTAACCTGGCTGCATTTAGAGACTGTGAAATTTTGGGCTTCGGTTGGACGTCCGATCCACTAAGGACCCAAAGGTGAGTGATTTTCTCGCTTACGAAATACTAAATTATTCCCATATTTATTGAATTAAATTTTGAAATAATTTTGGTTGGATGGTTATGTGTATTGAGGATTTTTGCTTAGAACTGACATGCATGTATGTAAATCTGCAAAGTTGGCAAATAATAAATTATTTAATTTAATTAAATAACCAGTTGGGATTCTAGTTCTTGCAAACCCGTAGAACAGATTAATACTGATGTATTGGATGAATGGTTGTAATGGATGTTTGGGTGATTTCTGAATGAATATTGATTTAAATGTTATTTGTTTGACTATAGGGCTGTCGTGTGTTCATTACTGACGATGAATCCCAAATTTCACCCTTGATGTTACGGGCATCGAATCAATCCGGGATTTATCGATTTTTAATCAATTAAGAACACAGAGTGAAATGATAAACCTCTGTGACCTTGATTTGGATTGAAATGATAGATCCATCCCTGAATATCGAGAAATTAAATTTAAATCACCTGGTCATAGGGTAGCAAATTACTTATGGACATCGGTTGGTTAAATGTTTAAATATTTGAAGTTCTATTTGAAGGAAACTCATTTAATGGAAATTGTTGATTTTGATAAATTTTATTCTTCCTTTAAAGATCTGAATCTTGAATGTATTTGAAGTGATTAAGGAAATTTTTCCAAAGTGAATTTGAAGTTGTAAAGATTCAAAACTAATATGATTTGGGGATTTTCAAGGATAGGGTGGACTCGAATTTAATAAATTCTTATTGAATTTAATATTGAAATAAAGATAAATCGAGTATACTTGGAAATTTTTATTTAATACGAGTATGGTTTGAATCCTTGAATTTGGGGAAATGGGTTTGAAATGAGGTTTGGGATGAGTCATTTGGCTAGGCAAACTCCAAAGAGACCGGAGTTTAGATTCATGTATTGAAGTTCGGAAGGAAGGAATGATTTTAGTTAAAGAATTTTATTTTATATACATTTACCCTGTTGTCTTCAAATAACTATCCCTTTCCTTAAAAATTTATTTATTAAAACTTTTTACCTATAACTATTTTGTTATAACTAATTTTTCTTATATTTTATTATTTAAACTATAGTAACTTTAAATGTACGTATATATATAGAGCTTAAAAATTTATCTTATTTTATTCTAGCTATTATATTATATATATATATATATATATATATAAATACATTTTATATAAAGTTTTTTATTTATAAGCATCCATTTTTCAAGTTATATTAAATGATCGTAATTTTCTTCCGAATAGAAAGTGTTTGGATCTAAAACTGTTGTTCAAATGGAGTTAAGATAAATTTTATTCTATTTGAATATAAATCGATTTCTTAACCGATTTTTATATGGAAATGTAAATTTTATTCTTCTCGAATATAAAAGGACCTCCATAGAAATTGAAATGAGTTGAAGTGGAAGTATATATTCTATTTGAATATGAATGTATTTCGAACATAAATCGACTTGGGATAAAATTGAAATCTTTGAGGAAATTATATTCTATTGGAATATAGGTCGATTTTGAAATATTATATGATTATAATATTAGGATATGTAAATATATTCTAATTTAGAATATGATCGATTTGGTTTGATTTTTGACAGTTTGATATGTAAATATATTCTATTTGAATATAAAATGGGTTTGAAACAAAGTATGGTATTTTTATATGAAAGCAAACCTTTGTGAAATGTAAAAGAACCGACCGATGTGGAAGATGTAATCGTTGGTTGTTAAAGAGACCGGAGTCGACATAAGGCATACTCTCTGTCAATGTCGATACCACTTTGACAACTGTGAACGTTATGACGTATCCAGAATGAGTATGATGGCTTGGAGGCGATTATTGAATCGAAGGAGATGAACGATGACGAAATAGCCCTGACCTTCGGGTCAGAATTGAAACGACTAAAACAGGAGCTATACCGTGACTAATTGAGGTAGCACCTTTGATCGGACACACTTCTTTGATACTATTTCTATGACTATGATGATGATGACGATTTCGGCCCATTTATGACTTTGGGAGTGTGTTCCGAGGTGGGCGGTAGTGGCTGCTATGCGTTACCACCGGTCCGGGACTGCAATTGGTAGAATCCTACCCTGGGCATTGCCTCGAGTGCCTTGTCATATTATCCTTATCGAGTCCCATATGATTTTGATTTGTATCGTACCTATGGAGGGCCCTCTGATGCCATCGTTTACGGTGGGTTTACGGTACTGTATAGACTATGGTATTATAAACGGTGTAAGGGTAAAAATGTAATTCCGCTTACGCTATTTTCAATATTTATACTTTACTGAGTAGACACTACCATAATAACGTATTATACTATCTATGTATTAGTTTAACGGATCCTTGAGAGATGGAAAAATCCCGTAACATCTCTTGAGTTACTGTACCCATGGCACTGATGTTATCTCATATTTTAATTTGACTAATATGAGAATAATTTAGTGCTGATCCGAGTGTTTGTTGTGTTTTCTTTTATTTATTATGCTCGGGTCAGCAGATGTTGCAGTTAGCGAAGATTTCAAATAGCTTGGAGGATGAAGACAAAGATTTGGTATACATCTACTATATATAAGTATTTCCGCTGCATTTATTTCCGCTGTGCTCTACAAAGATCTATAGATGTAACTCTGATAATCGTTGTATGGTATAGACAAATGTATATAGTTCAACTATTTAAAACTGTCAGTTATTATTATATGTTGTCCTTCCGCTGTGAGAGCTCTGTTATTGTTTTCTTTTCTTTCTTCTTTTTTTCTTATCCCAATAACTGCCTATATTTGTGATTTGTTTGGGTCGACATGTGTGGTTTATTGTCGATTTGAATGGTCAAAGATGTGGGTCGTTACAATACTAAAAGAAGAGAGAAAAGGAAGAGAAACCTAAATAAATCAGTTTCAAGAACTTACTGTTGGATCTAGATTAACCCTAGAGGGGGCGAATAGGGTTTATTGAATTAATTTGATGTTAAAAATGTCAAAGTATAGATTACAGCAATTAAAATAAATGCAGAAGATAAATAACATATTTTTTACATAGCTTCGGCAAACCCTGCCTACTACTGCATTCCCCAAGGTTTTATACTAGAATTAAAACAATCTCTACGCTTACAAAAACTTGTAAACTCGCGACACCCGCTCACAACTATTCTAATCCTACGCTCAAAACCCTGCACTGATTTTAACCCCAAAATCATATATTTTTTCCTATCTACAAGCCAATAGCTGGTAAACCCTTGTTATTACAAACACTAGAAAACTGCTAGTTAAAATCCTATAAATAGATGACCTAGTTTTTACAGAAAAACTAGAAAACACAAATGACGATTTTGCAATAAGTAAAAGCAAAAACAATATAAAAAATAAAACCCCTTTTTACATAACTAAACAAAGCTGGCCCACTTTTATTTTGTTTATGTTGTAGAATGGAGTTTTGATGACAACAACCTTATTTCAATTATCATTGATTTTAAAGTATACACTAACACTTTTTGTATAAAATATATACATATATATATATACATACATATGCAGGAATTATATATAGGAAATATTGCTGAAGACTGTACAGTTTTAAAGATGATAGAGACTCAAAGATCAGAGAAATTTCAAGACTCATGAGTATTCAAGATTTCAAGAATTCAAGATTAATATAGTTATAGAGTCTATATTATGTAAGACTCTAAATAGCACTCCAGGTTCAAATTCAAATTTTCAAATTTTGATTTTTAATTCTATCCTCAATTCTCTCTATTTTATTTTCTATCTTTTCTATTTTTTCCTTTCTTATTCTTCATTATTTTTCAAACTTAAATTTTATATATTTATATTCTTATACTTTATATTTATATAGTTTAAAACCTTATAATTTTATAAATATGTTTATATAGTTTAAATTTATGTTTTCATATGATATTCTACTTTATAATATTAATTTACAATACTATATTTGGATTCAAGAATTTCCATAATTATATTTATATCAAAACACTTTAAAAAATGTTTTAAAATTCAAAAATACACTAGGGTATGTTGACATAACAAAAACACCATGTCAACATATAACTGTCACTTTTTCAATTTTGAAAGGAAGTGTCTTTTCACTATTTGAAATGATTCAGAAACGTTGCAACCTTTCACACACTATATAAAGGGGTTAAAACCGAATTTTTTAATCATATCTTCTTCTCCACTTGCTTCCTCTTTCATTATATAATCATTCTTAATCATTTTTATAATTTCTACACTTATAATCTGCCGAATTCAATTCTGTTTTGATCAAACTTCTTCTCTCTACACTCTATTCTCATCTCTCTCTGAATCAAGTGCTATTGAAAAGTTCTAGGGCTGTTTGTAATTGTTTGGGTTGAGTAAAAGAGGAATCGGTGGTATCCTTGTAGCCGAGAAATCAAGTAGGAATTGGTGGTATCCTTGTAGCCGAGAAATCAGGGAAGTAGAAATCGGTGGTATCCCTTGTAGGCGTGAAATCAAGGAGGGTGTACTTGACTATTGATATAGTAATAAAACTCTGCGCAATCCAGCGTTGTGCGGGACTGGACGTAGGAGTAATCCGAACCACTATAAAATCTGGTGTGTTGTTTCCTTTTCTGCATCTTTATTTCTATTTATTTGGTATCTATGTTTGAATGTGTCCATGATTGTGTTTGTGGTGTTTGATTCATCTGGTAGTTCACATAAGTTTTAGATTTTGTTTAAATTCTCATAAACATTATTTACCCCCTCTAGTGTTTGTTTTGCCTTAACGATCCATTCCGCATTCCCTAACAACTGGTATTAGAGCTAGTTAGAGAATATGATAGGGGGTTCTCGCTCGGTTGTTTGGTGGCGGGTAGGAGACTCTAACACCTACATGTTCCCGTGTGTGGGTTGGTTGATTCGCAAGGCTAACCGTGAAATTAGTTTTGAGGTAACGTTGATAGGATACGGCGGCAGGCTTGGCCACTGATTGTGGATGACCCCTAACAATTGGTATTAGAGCAAGGTCTTTCTAAAAGTTCATAATATGATTTTTGAAAATGGTGTTAATGGAAAAGTTTGAAATCTTTGTTAATACTAGTGTCAATTCATGCATTACATCAATGTTGAAAGAGTCTACATATCATAATGTTAAAGAGGCATGTAATCTACTGAAATATTGTTCAATTCAGAAAAGGATGAGTTCTATGGCTTTTGAAAATTCAAAAGTTGAAAAAATGGTTTAAGTGGCCGTTGGCAATTCAAATTATGAAAAGGTGGCTATTGGAAATTCAAATCCTGAACTGGTGTGTTACATGACTATTGAAAATTCAAATTCTAGAAAGCAACTGGTCGAAATGAAAAAGGACAAATTGATACTGGATAGTGGTTGTTCAAGACATATGACTGGAAATCCAGAACTACTCAATAATCTGAAATATGAAGATGGTGGAATAGTAAACTTCGGAGATAATTCTAAAGGATACATGTAACAACCCAGAATTTCTGAACCAATTTAAAAAATTTATTTTAGCTATTTTAATGGATTTTATAGATTTAAAATGATTTATTTTAAATAATAACGACTAAAAATTTATTTAAATCGAAGTTAGAACATATAAATTTATTTTAATTATAAAACGAGTTTGAAATTTTTTAGATTTCAATAATATAAATTGAAAGTTATGGCCAGTTTAAAATTTAAAATAGTCGCTATAGAATTTATATATATTTTAATATAATATATAACCCTTAAAAATAGCCATTTTGCAAACGACCTCCGTTTTCAACGAAACCACTTTAGTTGGATCTAGAATGTCAAATTATAGTCAAGTTTAAAATTCATAGTTTTTGGAATTAATATGTGAGCGTGGTAAATTTAAACGTGTTTTCAATTTTAGTTTAAATTTAATCGACCAGTTAAAAAAGCCATTTTTCAAACGGCCTCCAAATTCAACGAAATTAGTTTTGTTAGGACTGTATCGTCAAAACATAGCAAGATTTATTTTTCTATAATTTTTAGAGTCAGTATGAGGCCCCGGTAAATTAAAATGTACGTTCAAATTCAATGTTGACAGTTATATTAATTTATATTTTAATTTTGACGAAAATTGATCGAAATCGAATTGGCCGATGAAACACATTCCATTGTATCCGGAATGGGGGTATTTGGCTAGGGACGACAGTCGTTGGGTTTGGTTTGGTGTTCGAACGTTAAACGGATAATTTTTGAATTAAATATTATTACAATTTTATATAAAAATCCTAGGATTTTCAGAAAACCCTAATCATTTCTTGGAGCTACCGCCTTCATCTTCTTCAGCGGCCAGAATCGCTCCATCGTTCTCCCACACTTATCTCCAAAACCGCGCATGGATCCATGAAACCCCAACTACCAATCTCTTTAGCTCAGCAACATCTTTCAATTCAACGGTCAGGATCTCTTCTAGCTTCAAAAATCGTGAGGAATTGGGGCTTAAAGTCGCGGATTTGGGGGCATTTTTCTGGGTGAAGAGAGGTGCGAGATGCACCTCGTTTGGCGCGCCGGCGGAGGAGGGGACAGAGTTTCGTGGCGCAACTTCTGATCGACGGCCGGCAGCCCTGGCGGTGTGCGACGATAAAGGTTTCAAGTCGAGATAAGTTCCAGGAAAAACACGATGTAGAAGATAAAGGAAGGCAACGTTTTTATGTTATTAAAAGTTTAATTAAGGTTTTAATTTGATTAGTTATTCGTTTTTATTATTCAAATGTGTAATACACCATATCTTTTTCATACGAGGTCCGAATGGAACGATTTCAGTTGCCTTGCGATCATGACAGCAAACACTACAATATGGAACTGACCATAATGGAAACGGAGCAAGTTGGATGTTGAGCAAAATTAAACGGCCATTTAATTTTCTTTAAAAACAGAAATTCAGAAATAAATATTGATGGAGTGGAATCCAAAGTGAGAATTCTCTCGCTAAAATATTTGTATAGTTATTTAATTTATTTTATAACTATAAAATTTATCTTGCATACCCGGCAGCTTCCATGGGTCCAAACCAGCGAAGAAATTGTCAGTATTGATTTTTATCTGTTGTATGTGACATTATTTGAGTTCAACACATGAACTGTTCAGGACTCATCTGCAAAAGAAGCATTGTTTGAATATACGACACTCGAATTTCAAACAATGTGGATACACTTGGTGATTGTGATGTGAAATGGAGTAAATAAAATATATATGCGTTGTATGGAAAGTATATATGCGATGCATAAAATATATATGCGATATGAAAATACATATATATATATATACATACGTACATACATACATACATACATATATATGCGATATGAAAAAAAAAATGCGATGAATAAAATTGGCATGTAATGAAATAATTATTGGATCGCTAAAAATATAATTTTTAACATATATATAAGATATATAAAACGGTTATGTATTGAAATAAATATTGGTTGGCTAAAAATATTATTTTTAGCTTATATATGAGATATATAAAATTGTCATGTAATGGAATAGTTATTGGATTGTTAAAAATATAATTTTTAACATATATATGCACAGTATAAAATTGTCATGTAATAGAATATTCATTTTTGATTTAAAATTGAAATGTAAGTTGGAATTGTTTTTAAAACGAATTTAAAACGTTTTATAAAATACATTTTAAATGGAAATCAACGATATATATATTATATATATTTAATGGCTTGAATAGAACGTGTCGCACGACGACCGTTCGCGAATTTCAACCATTAACTTCAAATTGACGTAACGGGAGATCTGACTGTCGGATTCCCCTAAAACCTGAACCGTTGGGTTCGTATCGAAAATACCTTTCCAACAAATATAAGAGATTTAAATTTGAATGGATGGATTTCAAATTATGTCCAAACCAATTTCATAAAAGGTCGCTATGAATGCAGTTCGGTGGCCGATATTTGAAACCGACTTAAAGGCCTAAATAAGATTAATAAAAATATGGAAAAATTGTGTAAAATCATAATAAATGATTTGGAAAGATTTTGGATGAAAAATTCCAAGTTTGAAAAGATATAAATATTTTTTTATCGAAATGAACTAGTTATTAACTAGAATAATAATCCAATGTTTTTAAATAAATAAATTGGATTTGTAAATATTTTGAAATAACCAGAATTTTCTAGCGTATGAATTAAAAAGCATTTAAATGGAAATAATCTTCGGAATATTTCGATATTGGATTCCGTGTGTAACACCCCGCCTCCGCTAGGGTCACTCGCAAAGGAATGCACTAGCTTTAGAGGGGCATTATTGGTAAACATGCACAGAAATATCACAAGACAGAACATATAAAATGGCGGAAGTAAAATCGAACTTTCATAAACATTAATAATTAAGGTCTAAAGCCTTTTACATCAGAGTACATCAAAACCTGTCTTGTAATAATAAAGAAGCATTAAGACTTTTCCATAAATTATTCCCCAAATAAAACAGTAAAGTAGCCATAGCCAAGAAAAGTCCAAGCCATCCATGATGACCTTCAAGCAGAAGAAGTCTGAACTAAACAACAGTATTTCCTCCCTGTAACCTGGGGGGGAAACGGAAGACAAGAAGCGAAAGAAAACGGGGTCAGTCATAAAGACTGGTAAGCCCTATCTACTATCAGCATATAAACTAGTAAAGTTAACTGGCATGAGGAACTGAGATGAACATAAGCATGATAACAAGATAGATAAGCTAAATCAGAATAACAGGATAACTACTGAACTAAGGTATCATGATAAACTACGGTGTCATGATAAATCAAGGTATCATATCGTAAGACTTCTATCAAGTATACTATCCCAAGGTATCTACCCCGTCTAACATTCCACGGTATCTATTCCGTATATTCTTCCTGGTTCTAACATGTATATTTGCTCTGCACCCTCCGTACTAGTATCCCAGCCTTGTTATGTGTTAACCATGAATGTCCCTTACTCAAAATCGTGTAATGGTCCATGTCAACCTAACATATCGCATACATAGCTTACTCAAATCATATGTTTCTTTCCATGTATATAAGTTCAGTCCTTTGCCGTACCTCGTACGGGCTTCCTCATGTCGTATTATCCTTGAAATCGTTTGGACTGTCACCCTTGTTCTAGCTAGGCTCTTCCATATGAATCATCGTTTGAACTACTAGGACTTACGCCACCTAGCACCACTAGGGATTACGCTTGCCTATTGCACGCTTTCGTATTTTGGTTTGGGTTAAACCACCTAGGCCACTAGGGATTACGCTAACCCTCAACCGCGCCCTTTTTCCCACGCATTCATCGTGAATCGTTTTTCTATAACTGTATGCACATGTATCACATCGTGCCATCTGAGTCCTGTCACAGGGCAAAACAAGAAATACAGGACTCGGTCGGGAGCTTTAGATTTATCTGCCGATGCAGATACTAAGGTCTGCTTTTCTACACGTGGCTATGGTCCCACGAGACCCCTCCCTCAACTAGTGAAAGGCAACACAAGAGAAAATCTTGCATGAGAACTACACTCCGGCCAGCCCACATCCTACGGCCTACCTCACCCATAATTAGATAGCAATTATGGTCTGTTGGGTGTTCCCTGCCTTTCCGTACGTACACGCTTGACTCAAGATGGTAGATGATCGACGAACTTGCTATCTCGGGCACCTTATGTATTCGTCGACTCACTGCTATCCACCCCGGTCTTTAGGTCGCTCGCAGAGCAACCAAGGCATATTCTTGGTTCTTCTACCGCAGACCTCAACCTCTCGTGAGCCTAGTATAATGACCTGGCAGCTCACAGAGGGATCCCAAGAATATCCTCACGTTCCCCGAAGCCGCTGCTTCGTTACCCAGTTCGTTGGAGCCTTTATCTAAATCAGATAGCCTGCTCCTACACGCATACTTAAACGTTGACCTAACGTATCGGGTTACTAATCTATCTAAGAAATGGTCAAAATTTCCTTGACTAAGAATTATTACTTAGTCTCCCTTAACTAAGGTTTACCACTTAGCCTTATTTCCATAATCCTTGTTAACTATGGTTATTTACCTAATCCTCCGAATTAGGGTTTATCTAATGGGTTAAGTGTCACTTAAGTTCATAACTTAGCCCGTCTACAAACCATGTCAAAATTGGCTAAGTATCCAAGTCCAAGACTTAACCCTACAAACCATGTGTCAAGTTGGCTAAGTATATTAAGCAATCCATAACTTAACCTCGTCTAATTATCATTATAGATTGGTTAATTATATAAATTAACTTGACCTTGTCAAATTACCAAGTCAAATCGGTCAAGCGTATTCAAGTGATTCGTGACTTAGCCTTATCATGTTTTCACGTTAGATTGGTTAAGTATAGGTCACTTAACCACATCAAACTAACGAGTTGGATTAGTTAAGTGTAAATTAACTTAACCCCGTCCAATTACCATGTTTAGATTAGTTAGGTCTGAGTTGACTTAACCCCATCCATTAACTGTATTAAACGGTTAAGTGTTACTAAGAAAATTTACTTAACCTTATCAAGTTATCGTGTTGGATTGATTAAGTGTTGGTTAACTTAATCCCGTCCCCTCGTCGTATAAAAATGGTCAAGTGTCGTTAGGCAAATCAAGTTACTTAACCTACCCAACCCTGTCATGTCGGTTAAGTGTCATTAGTCAAATTAAATTACTTAACCCATTTGTCCATGTCATATTTGGTTAAGCCTCATTAATCAAATTAACTTAACCCTATTATGTGGCATTAATTACTTAATGCACCCCAACCTCTCACATTAGACTTTGTTGTGGTTACTAGTTAAGCCGGTCGGTTCCGGGTAGCTTTACACCACAACTTGGTCTAACCTCGGGTTCAAGCACAACATGACCAACTTCTCACATTGGGTCCTATTGTTTGCAACTACTAGTTAGGCCGGTCGGTTCCGGGTAGTTTTACGTTGCAAACTCAACCCAACCTCGAGTTGGCCAATTTCATGTTTAGTCTAGTGTCATGTTCCTATTCAAGTTTTCAAGCAATTGGGTAGACCTAACTTAATAGGTAAATTCCCAAGCTTATGTTTTTATGCATATTTACATGTCAACTTCCATGTTATCTTTCAAGTCATGTTTTCAAGTTGTATCTTCATGTCATTAGAAGTTACCCATAACATAACCCAACGCTTTTAAACTCGCATATATGTTCGCAACAACGTAATGGATTAAAAGAAGAGACTTGGCAAAAGCATGTCAAAAATGGATATTAAGCCACAAGTTAATCATGGTGGCAAATGAGGCACACATGTGTTCATTAACTTGCATGTTACATTCTTAAGCCTCAAAACATGCATAAACCCAAACTTGGCACATAAACGAATCATGGTGACAAAAGACATGGAATGATGACTAGAACCTCGCATATATCATCATATAAGGGTTATGACTTCATATGCAAGTTGACATAATGATTATGAAGATTCTCATGTTGCATAATGCAACATTTCAACATAAAGGTTATGGCTTTTAGCTCATAAGATCAAGATAATGACTTCATAAACTTGCATAACATGATAGCATGCATCATTCTAATTAATCAAACCCAAAATTTCAACATGAACATTTAGCTTCATAGTTAATATCTAAGAGTAGGGAAGGGCTTACATTGCTATGAAGGCCTAAATCGATTAAACTAAAGCTTGTGATGAAGCCTATGCATGCCATCACCCAAAAACCCAAAGATGGATGCTCCAAACCCACCAAAACACCATCTTTATGAACAAAGATCAAAGCTTTTGCCTTGAAATCAACTTGAGAAGCTCTCATACTAACATAGGGACTCTCTAACACTCTCATGATCATGAAACCTCTCATAGAAATGAAGTGGAGGCTAGGATAGTTGAGTGGAGACCATGAGAGTAGAAATTTGGCCATAGTTTAGTTACATGAATGAATAATGAGGATTTAGGAGAGGGTTAGGGGCTTATTTATAGATTAGGCAAGTGTTTTAGGCCATAGGATTAAACCTAGATTCAATCCAAGCCATCAAAGCATATCTTGGGGAAGAAGTCAAGTGTAGGAACCATCTAGGGCCTTTAGATTAAAGATGAACCATGAGAACCATTCAAATGCAAAATCTGCATTTGAGCGAATCGGCCCACGGGTTGACAGCCAAACACCCTGGATTAACCCCTAGTCGACCCAGCGAGCTCGGGTCGACCTCAAAAATCGGCCGGTTCGGTTATTCCCCTCTCCCAATTCGCTGTTTTGAACATTTTTGCATATTTATTTATTTAATTTTCAATTATATATATATATATCAATATATATATATTTCTCTGCGCAACCCATTTCACTTAATTAAGTATACTTTAATTTGGGAATTTTTCGTGAAACTTCGCGAGGCCATATCTTGGTCATACGGACTCCGATTTTCGAAAACTCGGACTCTATTTCGCGTATTTTTCCGAGACGAACGCAATGGCATAGCCCGTTTCCCTTGATTCAGATTTTACAGTTTAATTCTGCCTCCATTTATGTTATAACATGTTATTCAAAAATACGGGTTGTTACATTCTCCCCACCTTTTAGGATTTCGTCCCCGAAATCTCCAAGTTAGGAAGAACCTATCCTACCATCCATCATTCATCTACTCAAAACATCATCCATAAGCAACCATTGTCCTTAGATGATTTCTAATGCTGTATGAATATATGCAAAACGTGTGTGTACATGTTCCTTAGCTAATGCTAATGATCAGGCCTGAATAATCTTTCTAATGCAAAAATATGTATAGTGCCATGAATCCAACATGTATGCAAATAGTCCTAGTCATATAGATACTATATGCGTGCACAATCATTCATTCATATGCAACAACCGCATGATAATACATTCGATTTCAACCATAAACAAGTATAAATACTCGTGCATATGCAATATGAAATGTGATCGAGTCGAGCTAGTATCTAATGTGTATTCGCGCATCCACGAGCAACCACTTGCAACCACTTGCAACCATATCAATCATAACATGTTTCAAATACATGTTTACCTCCATAGGGTTCTACCTAGGATTCCCTGAAACAGGGTCGAGAAGATAAACAAGACAAATTCCTTACGGGGTTTGCAACAGAAGATAGGACCGAGAGGATATTCACAAAAGATAGCCTACAAGCAAGCTCTACAGGAAAACAGGGATCAAGGATATACTCTCAAAAAGAGATATCATGCGCGTATCTAGTCTTTGACCATCAAAGTCGTATCTCCATGAGCTTAATTCCATTGTGCCTTGACCGTCCTTTAACTTCGCGATTTCGTAGCTTCTTATTTCCTGTTTCCATAACATGAGTTGGAACTCATTTCCTCGTCGCCTCTCGTTCCACTTGCACACTTAGCGCAAACATGACTGCGTACTCATGATCTCATGCAAGCTTTCCAAAATTCACTAGTGAATCTCGGACCTCGTACCATAAGGTATTCCACGTAGTAGAACTTTCTCTTGAAAGTAAACAGATGCCAATCGGGTTATCAAGTGCACTTACTAGGGTGATTTCCATAACCCATGCATAAGTGAAATAAACCATCCGTCTTATCGGCGAACACCATCCGATCGGGCTTCAAATTTCCAATAAAGGCATCTAGGGATTCTAAGTAACTAATCATGACAGAACCCAAAAGGTCACGCGATACTTCAAGGGTATTACCAAAGCAAGCCAAGAGTCTAACTACCCTCCTTCTAAAACCGAGAGTGGCACCCCTTACTGGATAACCACTTCATCCCTAGAATCCATCCACAACTTATAAACATAAGCATTATTTCCAAGCTCAACACTTGATATAGACATTCTCAAATCCAAACAAGCCATGAGTAAATGGACCGATCTTCCAATAGGACTTGAGACAAAAACGGGATCCTCTACTACGCTAGTACTAAGGTGCAGAGACTCAACTATCGAAGCGGACTTAAAAGATGCGGTGATCAAAACAAAGTCCCGACAGGATGATAGAGAAGAAAAGCTAAACCTTTAACAAGATCGTTACCCTCCTTCTGAGGTACCCTAGAAATGAGAGCATACTATTGCCCTCCGAATGATCTTGTCCCTGTTCCATGATACTTAACTATCCGTCCCGTTTCACCATGCCAAAGGTACTCTCTCGTCATGGGTTTCATTGTTCATCTTTCTCCCTCCTTTTAGGACTCAGCCATACCAACATGTTGCTTATCCCTGAGCTCGTATCCTTTATCCTTGTTCTTACTATCCTTTCATGCATAACTCTGCAACGGTCTCTCGAGAACCACCTCCATCGTACGGGAAACACTTACGCAGCTAGAAAGACTAGTCGCAGTCAAAACCACTGTGACTACAGATGGAGGAAAGAAAGGAAAAGAGATTCAATCAAGGAAACAAGGATAATGCTAATGGCCTTTGGGGAATAGCCTTTTTCTTTTTAAAAGAAAATTTTCTTGAAAAATGCTTCTTTGTAAACGGTTTTTCAAATAATTTTCAGAAGGTCTTTAAAAACTTTTGCCCAGTCTAGTAACCTTCTGCTCTGATACCAAATGTAACACCACGCCTCCGCTAGGGTCACTCGCAAAGGAATGCACTAGCTTTAGAGGGGCATTATTGGTAAACATGCACAGAAATATCACAAGAAAGAACATATAAAATGGCGGAAGTAAAATCGAACTTTCATAAACATTAATAATTAAGGTCTAAAGCCTTTTACATCAGAGTACATCAAAACCTGTCTTGTAATAATAAAGAAGCATTAAGACTTTTCCATAAATTATTCCCCAAATAAAACAGTAAAGTAGCCATAGCCAAGAAAAGTCCAAGCCATCCATGATGACCTTCAAGCAGAAGAAGTCTGAACTAAACAACAGTATTTCCTCCCTGTAACCTGGGGGGGAAACAGAAGACAAGAAGCGAAAGAAAACGGGGTCAGTCATAAAGACTGGTAAGCCCTATCTACTATCAGCATATAAACTAGTAAAGTTAACTGGCATGAGGTACTGAGATGAACATAAGCATGATAACAAGATAGATAAGCTAAATCAGAATAACAGGATAACTACTGAACTAAGGTATCATGATAAACTACGGTGTCATGATAAATCAAGGTATCATATCGTAAGACTTCTATCAAGTATACTATCCCAAGGTATCTACCCCGTCTAACATTCCACGGTATCTATTCCGTATATTCTTCCTGGTTCTAACATGTATATTTGCTCTGCACCCTCCGTACTAGTATCCCAGCCTTGTTATGTGTTAACCATGAATGTCCCTTACTCAAAATCGTGTAATGGTCCATGTCAACCTAACATATCGCATACATAGGTTACTCAAATCATATGTTTCTTTCCATGTATATAAGTTCAGTCCTTTGCCGTACCTCGTACGGGCTTCCTCATGTCGTATTATCCTTGAAATTGTTTGGACTGTCACCCTTGTTCTAGCTAGGCTCTTCCATATGAATCATCGTTTGAACTACTAGGACTTACGCCACCTAGCACCACTAGGGATTACGCTTGCCTATTGCACGCTTTCGTATTTTGGTTTGGGTTAAACCACCTAGGCCACTAGGGATTACGCTAACCCTCAACCGCGCCCTTTTTCCCACGCATTCATCGTGAATCGTTTTTCTATAACTGTATGCACATGTATCACATCGTGCCATCTGAGTCCTGTCACAGGGCAAAACAAGAAATACAGGACTCGGTCGGGAGTTTTAGATTTATCTGCCGATGCAGATACTAAGGTCTGCTTTTCTACACGTGGCTATGGTCCCACGAGACCCCTCCCTCAACTAGTGAAAGGCAACACAAGAGAAAATCTTGCATGAGAACTACACTCCGGCCAGCCCACATCCTACGGCCTACCTCACCCATAATTAGATAGCAATTATGGTCTGTTGGGTGTTCCCTGCCTTTCCGTACGTACACGCTTGACTCAAGATGGTAGATGATCGACGAACTTGCTATCTCGGGCACCTTATGTATTCGTCGACTCACTGCTATCCACCCCGGTCTTTAGGTCGCTCGCATAGCAACCAAGGCATATTCTTGGTTCTTCTACCGCAGACCTCAACCTCTCGTGAGCCTAGTATAATGACCTGGCGGCTCACAGAGGGATCCCAAGAATATCCTCACGTTCCCCGAAGCCGCTGCTTCGTTACCCAGTTCGTTGGAGCCTTTATCTAAATCAGATAGCCTGCTCCTACACGCATACTTAAACGTTGACCTAACGTATCGGGTTACTAATCTATCTAAGAAATGGTCCAAATTTCCTTGACTAAGAATTATTACTTAGTCTCCCTTAACTAAGGTTTACCACTTAGCCTTATTTCCATAATCCTTGTTAACTATGGTTATTTACCTAATCCTCCGAATTAGGGTTTATCTAATGGGTTAAGTGTCACTTAAGTTCATAACTTAGCCCGTCTACAAACCATGTCAAAATTGGCTAAGTATCCAAGTCCAAGACTTAACCCTACAAACCATGTGTCAAGTTGGCTAAGTATATTAAGCAATCCATAACTTAACCTCGTCTAATTATCATTATAGATTGGTTAATTATATAAATTAACTTGACCTTGTCAAATTACCAAGTCAAATCGGTCAAGCGTATTCAAGTGATTCGTGACTTAGCCTTATCATGTTTTCACGTTAGATTGGTTAAGTATAGGTCACTTAACCACATCAAACTAACGAGTTGGATTAGTTAAGTGTAAATTAACTTAACCCCGTCCAATTACCATGTTTAGATTAGTTAGGTCTGAGTTGACTTAACCACATCCATTAACTGTATTAAACGGTTAAGTGTTACTAAGAAAATTTACTTAACCTTATCAAGTTATCGTGTTGGATTGATTAAGTGTTGGTTAACTTAATCTCGTCCCCTCGTCGTATAAAAATGGTCAAGTGTCGTTAGGCAAATCAAGTTACTTAACCTACCCAACCCTGTCATGTCGGTTAAGTGTCATTAGTCAAATTAAATTACTTAACCCATTTGTCCATGTCATATTTGGTTAAGCCTCATTAATCAAATTAACTTAACCCTATTATGTGGCATTAATTACTTAATGCACCCCAACCTCTCACATTAGACTTTGTTGTGGTTACTAGTTAAGCCGGTCGGTTCCGGGTAGCTTTACACCACAACTTGGTCTAACCTCGGGTTCAAGCACAACATGACCAACTTCTCACATTGGGTCCTATTGTTTGCAACTACTAGTTAGGCCGGTCGGTTCCGGGTAGTTTTACGTTGCAAACTCAACCCAACCTCGAGTTGGCCACTTTCATGTTTAGTCTAGTGTCATGTTCCTATTCAAGTTTTCAAGCAATTGGGTAGACCTAACTTAATAGGTAAATTCCCAAGCTTATGTTTTTATGCATATTTACATGTCAACTTCCATGTTATCTTTCAAGTCATGTTTTCAAGTTGTATCTTCATGTCATTAGAAGTTACCCATAACATAACCCAACGCTTTTAAACTCGCATATATGTTCGCAACAACGTAATGGATTAAAAGAAGAGACTTGGCAAAAGCATGTCAAAAATGGATATTAAGCCACAAGTTAATCATGGTGGCAAATGAGGCACACATGTGTTCATTAACTTGCATGTTACATTCTTAAGCCTCAAAACATGCATAAACCCAAACTTGGCACATAAACGAATCATGGTGACAAAAGACATGGAATGATGACTAGAACCTCGCATATATCATCATATAAGGGTTATGACTTCATATGCAAGTTGACATAATGATTATGAAGATTCTCATGTTGCATAATGCAACATTTCAACATAAAGGTTATGGCTTTTAGCTCATAAGATCAAGATAATGACTTCATAAACTTGCATAACATGATAGCATGCATCATTCTAATTAATCAAACCCAAACTTTCAACATGAACATTTAGCTTCATAGTTAATATCTAAGAGTAGGGAAGGGCTTACATTGTTATGAAGGCCTAAATCGATTAAACTAAAGCTTGTGATGAAGCCTATGCATGCCATCACCCAAAAACCCAAAGATGGATGCTCCAAACCCACCAAAACACCATCTTTATGAACAAAGATCAAAGCTTTTGCCTTGAAATCAACTTGAGAAGCTCTCATACTAACATAGGGACTCTCTAACACTCTCATGATCATGAAACCTCTCATAGAAATGAAGTGGAGGCTAGGATAGTTGAGTGGAGACCATGAGAGTAGAAATTTGGCCATAGTTTAGTTACATGAATGAATAATGAGGATTTAGGAGAGGGTTAGGGGCTTATTTATAGATTAGGCAAGTGTTTTAGGCCATAGGATTAAACCTAGATTCAATCCAAGCCATCAAAGCATGTCTTGGGGAAGAAGTCAAGTGTAGGAACCATCTAGGGCCTTTAGATTAAAGATGAACCATGAGAACCATTCAAATGCAAAATCTGCATTTGAGCGAATCGGCCCACGGGTTGACAGCCAAACACCCTGGATTAACCCCTAGTCGACCCAGCGAGCTCGGGTCGACCTCAAAAATCAGCCGGTTCGGTTATTCCCCTCTCCCAATTCGCTGTTTTGAACATTTTTGCATATTTATTTATTTAATTTTCAATTATATATATATATATATATCAATATATATATATATTTCTCTGCGCAACCCATTTCACTTAATTAAGTATACTTTAATTTGGGAATTTTTCGTGAAACTTCGCGAGGCCATATCTTGGTCATACGGACTCCGATTTTCGAAAACTCGGACTCTATTTCGCGTATTTTTCCGAGACGAACGCAATGGCATAGCCCGTTTCCCTTGATTCAGATTTTACAATTTAATTCTGCCTCCATTTATGTTATAACATGTTATTCAAAAATACGGGTTGTTACACCGTGATTATACGAATATTATTGAGGAATTTGGAAGATACAGATATCGTTATTCCCCATGCGATATCCGTTAGTTTCAGAATTTGATATTGAATATAAGTCAATATAATTTCTATTCAGAGCCATGTATTTAATATCAAATTGGATTTTGCGTTTGTCGTGAATAGTGTCTTTAATAACACTGTTCTTAAACCAAGTTGAGAATAGAATAAATCTTTTAATTACGATTTGGAGAAGTTTACCAATTAACTAATACTTAATTGGAATTGAACTGAAACTGGATTTTTGGTTTATCGTGAACTGTGTTTTAAATAACATTAGTTCTTTAACCCAATTAACAGTGAAGATATAATTTGGAATTTGTAAATCTTTATTATAAGATTTAATGGATATTTTCTAAAGTAAAATTTTCCAATTTAAAATATTAAATTGGAATTGAATAGAATTCGATTTGGTAACAATCAAGATGAGCTTTTGTGGATGAACACCGTTAATATTTATGGAATTTAAAAGGCCTTGCCACTAGTCCACTTATAGTATTAGTTTGATACGGAAATTTATATCGATTATATACTATTATGATTTTCATGAAGATTACATTTTGTTGAAAGATGATTTTGGGTTTATCATGAACTGTGTTTTAAATAACATTTGTTCTTCAACCCAATTAAAGGCAGGATTAATTTTCGAAAGGTTGAATAATCATTAAGTAATGATTTATTAAATTTGAATGAATGAAAGGTGATTAAATTTACAAAACATGAGTTGTGATATAAACCAAATACACTTAGTTGTTGATATTCATGATTGTGATTTTTTGATTGTTTGGATTATGCTCGACCAGTTTATGAGCAAAATATGTTTTACATTTAGCATTGGGTTGGGTAGAAATATTGGTATGCTAACATCTTGTGAAACACTTCATGATTTGACTATGAGATGTTTAGCGATGTTGTTGAGTTCATTTCAAATATAATGAATGATTTTGAAATGATTTTTTTTCTTAAGTGAATAGAAATGTATTCCCGATTTTGGACAGGGAATGTTTTATAAGATGTTTTATAAAATAGAAAGGATTTCAAGGTCTAAACCCGATGTTTCTAAAATGATTTAGAAATGTATTATGGTTTGACATTGTAATTCATCACATAACTGATAGTTGCTATTGATGATGTATAGGTTTGTGGCGGAGAATTTATTTGTAAAGACCCGTAACTTCCCCGTGAAGGAAAGCGCAGATAGTTCGAGAAAAAGCCACAAAGGAACGCAGACGGAAGAACATTTCATTGTATATTACAACAATTCCATCAGATTACAAGAATATACAGAGTATAAATGAATATTACACAGAAATATCAGAGATTTAAATTACATTTAAATACATAGCAGCGGAAAATAATACAATACACAACTGAAGGAGATATACGGATACAAAGCTTTCCGGATATCATTCCAGCTGTAAACCAGGATCCTGTGAATATAAATCTGCAAAACCCGAAACTACTAGCTGCCCGTGTCAAAATAAGAGCACCCAGAGTTTAGGTTAAAACAATGAACTCCAGGTCAGTCATGGGACTGGTGTGAGAACAAAAACAGTTATAAATCTTAATTTTTAAATCAGATATTTCAAGGGGCCACGCCGTATAACACGGAACGGGTTTCCTCCCAAGAATACCAGTGCATATAACAAAACAACGTAATGCTTTTTGGAAAAATGAAGCTATTATAAGACCCAGGTCCTATCACACAATGCAATGGAAGCCGGGGGATAGGGTTTTCCCTTATAATAGCCAAACATGCTTAGTACGTTTAAAACAAATCATTTGATACTATTATAAGTGCATAGTGTATAAAACAACTTCAAATCATAAGTATCAATCATAGACAGCATGGGTACCATATATCATGTTGCCATACTAGTTCTACAATTAAAACCTCAAAATAACGTATTTGGAAGTTGGATTTCCATCTATGAACTGAGGCAAGGGATCGTCCTCAACCGATTCGAGACAATCTAGCCCATGTCTCAGGAACAGCCGCAACTGCCCCTTGGATCGTCAGGGCCGGTCCACCGATGTGGATTATTATGCCTGAACAATACGTCTCTCCGCCCTATGGGGCGTAAATGAGCCAACAAATGACCCCATCGAACCCAGATCGTCCGATCAAACCGAGCCGCCTCGCAACAGCAACAACCACATAAGTCAAACTCGTCAGGGAGTGTAAAACCACTGACGCCACTTCTAGCTAGAAAGAAACGCATGCCCTCCCTGATGTCCTCTCCCGTTTCTGGTTCACAACCGGGGTGTGAGACTCGCGAAGTAAACGTCACGCAAAAGCTACGCCACAAAGGCCGTGCTTTGATCATCAACCACAAGACTTTGCTTTTCAACAGAAGCCTTGATCATTTGCATCTTATCATGCCACACAGGCAAACCACTCTATGCAATCGATATCAGTCACACAGAATGAAATCCGATGTCAGACACACAGTCCATTTACAAGTCCGTTCTGGGTCTGAACGAAACCAGAGGCACCTAGTACCCCGCATATCCATCGATCTCCAAGTATGTCTGGACGATCACCAACTGTTTCCATCTTCTTGGGTGTACATCCCAATCAAGATCATCAGTAGTCACCCAAACGACGTGAAGACCTCCGGTCTTTGACCACCGTCTTCATCTTCGACTTATCGTCATATCAGTTATTCAGAATGGGATAAACCCGGTCTTTCCGAATAACTCGCGTATATAATAAACAAGTGTCACACAAACACAACATACGCCTCATTCCAATTCATCAGTCACTAACCGTAAATTAATCAAGAGAGTAATTCCCCTAATATTAACCCCGAAGGCCGAAACCAACATCAGATCAATATCCAGAAAACCATTCTGCTTAGCTAACCGACAGTTAGTTTCTAAATTTCACATTCATAGGGAAAGGTTCCCATTAATTTTATCAAAGATAAATCCTTTATATTTATTCTTTAATCTACTTTTGAATATCAATTCAAACTAGTCGGGATTAACGAACCTTACCGAAGTAATCATTTGCTTTAATTTCCCAATCCCAACCTATTCATCCCATGAAGTAAAACGGGTCTTACTTCATATCTAACACCACGATGATATCGGTAAATTTAATTACCATTTCACGTTTAAATCTAATTAAAGATTTAACTATCGCCTAGAGCAAAACTGGTGATACTCCATTCTCGATCATTTCAATCTAATTAAAGATTCATTAAAACTCCACTTAGTTTTAATCTGTGACTGGGTTAAAGAATTAGTGTCATTTAAAAACACTGTTCACGATAAACCCAAGAATCAATTCGAATTCAATTCCAATTAAATATTATTTAATTGGTACACTTCATTAAATCTAAATAAAAAGATTTAACCTTATCTCAACTGGGTTCAAGAACAGTGTTAATAAAGACACCATTCACGACAAACCCAAATCACATTTGATATTAAATACAAGGCTCTTGTAACGGCTGGAAATTTCCGACTCCTCGAGAGTCGGAAATTCCGAGACGTTAGTGAAAGAATTTAGAAGGTGAGAAAGAAAAGTTAGAACTAATAGAATAGAAGAAGAAGAACATCAGAATCATCAGAGTAACATGAATCTCACAGCGGAACGAATAACATATAATATATAACATAACTTTGAAGTAAACAGTTATATATATACAATAGCACTTATCAGAGTACAACACTTACAACACAGCGGAAATAACTATAGCTATAGAATCTTGAAGTCTCCTGCTCCAAGCTCTCCAAGTATATCTGTAAATCCCGACTACTTGACTGCCCGTACAAATTTAGGCACCCAAGAGTTTAGGGAAAACAACAAAGTAAACTCCGGGTCAGTCATGGGACTGGTATGAGTAAAACAGTTTAAACATGTATATGAACAAGTAAACGATATCTCATAAGACCACGCCGCATAACGGAACGGGTTTTTCCCTTATGAGAATCCAAAATATCTTTATATCAAAAACCTTTTGATATTATAATAATGTCTATGTACAAATAGATATCAACTAGCAGAAACGCTTGCATCTCACGTTCCACATACATAGTATAAAATCATAAACCGCAGGGCGCTTAACGGATAATGGATTCCAACAGACAAGGTATGGGAGCACCTTCTGAATAGTGTACTCTAGAGGTGATACACTCAGGGTTCAACAAGAACGTCTTGCAACCCGGCCACACACGACCGCTCACTCATTTAGCTTGAGTGTCGCGAATATATTGCCACCACGGTTATAGGCCATCAAACCGTCATCCGAAGATACAGAATCAAAAAGAAGTATAAATATGGATATTCCCTAGATCGATGACAATACACCCTGCTTGGGAATGACCCAACTAGCCATGCTGCCTAGCCCAACTTTTGTTACTTCCTGGTGTGAGGCTAGAAGCTACGTCTATCTTCAGAACATCTGATCACCATTCACTTTGAATGCCACATCGTCATACCCGCCAAATCACAAATTGACTTATCCAAAAATAACACGGGTAAATAGCTAAGAGAAACGAATTCCTCCGCCACCAAACGTGAATACGTTTGAACAGATCAACTTACGCGATCTATTGGATATACTCTGTCAGACCTTCTTCCATATACGTTGTCCTGGGACTGGACAAACCGAAGGCACTATTCAGTATATCCATCTTAGTCACTGTTATCTAAGACTTATACAACAACCCTTGCACTTTACTCCGTCTTTAATTTATCTTTGGCAGATATTGCTCGCAACGCTTATGCCAATACAGAGTGGTTCTTTGGATAATAATAATCCAACCGGTCTCTCCATATTAACAACGTTAAAATGGTAAAAACTTTGATAGTCTGTGATTCAACTATCAAATGAAACATGTCGGTGTACAAACAACGATCTTATTTCCAAATGGAAATTCGATCGATCAATCATCACATGTTCATATTTCCTTATTTCATATATTTAGAAATATATGTTATTAATCATTGGAAAACATTTCCATAGCTTATTTTCACATCACTATTATTTCGCAACTATCAGTCCCTAACGGTAACTAGTATGAGAACAATTCTCTAAGTATCAATTCGGAAGGTCGAAACCAACATCAGATTGTCACTTAGAAAACCGTTCAACTTACCCTCTCCAGTCAGTTTCTGAATTTGTTTAACTCTATTTTCTTAAATTCTTATCATGAAAACATTTCATTTTCTATGTTTAGAAAACATATCTGACTATATTTGGAAAACGTTTCCAAAACTCATTTACGATTTCCAATGAACGTTGTATAAAACATCGTTACGCTTAATCCATTAATCGCTTATTACTTAACTATATTTCAAATCAACCTTTTCTATCGAACCACAACTATTCCTTTGTCAATTCTGAAGTCAATCAAGTTGGGGTATGATTACCTCTCAGACCTTAATTGAACAACGTCCTTTACTGTGAAATAGATGAAGCTCATCACTCACTTTTTACAATCATCTGTTTACGCAAATTCTCGGATTCAGGTTACGAATCTACTTCTTATATGAAAACGTTTGATTATAACTATAACGTTATAATTCCTACTTCTGCAATATCTAACCTTAATTATAACTTTATCTCCTAACTCGAATAATTTAACAGACACCTAATTTCTAAATCAATAACTAAATCTTGATTTAAACCCTGGAAAGTAAATAGTACTTTTCCCGAATTCGATATAATTGAATTCGATGTATTACTCTCTTTCGAGTAATCTCTATTCGATTAACTCTTCTTTGAATAACCTATATTCGATTATCTCTCTTCGAATAACTCATATTCGAAATCTCTCTCTTTCGAATAAACAATATTCGATCTCTTTCTTTCGAATATGCTATATTCGAAAATCTCCTTTCGATTTACTAATTGATAACTCCTTTCGATCAAACTAAAATCGATAACTCCTTTAACTCTATTCGAATAACTAATATTCGGCTAACTCCTTTGGATCAACTCATTTGATTAACTCCTTTCGAATAACTAAATTCGATTTAACTCTAATTGAATAACTAATATTCAATTAACTCTTACGTGTTTAACCCTATTCGAATAACAAATTCGAATAACTCTAATGTGTTTAACTCTATTCAAATATCAAATTTGAATAACTACATTCGATTAACTCTTTTAACTTTACTCGAATAACTATATTCGATTAACACCTTCTTTCGAATAACTATATTCGATTAACTCTTCAACTAACTCCTTTGGATTAACTATCTTCGAATAACTCTTTTGGATTAACTAACTTCGAATAACCAATATTCGATAACTACTCTTCGAATAAATAATATTCGATAACTCTTCTCAAATGAATCACATTTGATTTCTCCACTCAAATAAACTATGTTCGATAACTCTTCTCAAATGAATAACATTTGATTTCTCCACTCGAATAAACTATATTCGATAACTCTTCTCAAATGAATAACATTTGATTTCTCCACTCGAATAAACTATATTCGATTACTCTTCTCTCGAATACCCTATATTCGATAACTCTACTTCGGATATGTGATATTCGACAACTCTACTCGATTAACTCTACTTGGATAACTCTAACTGATCCACTCTGACTGGTCAACTTTAACTGGTCAACTCTAACTGGTCAACTCTAACTGATCAACTTTAACTGATCAACTCCCACTGATCAACTCAAACTGGTTAACTCAAATGGTTAACTCTAACTGGTTAACTCAAACTGGTTAACTCAAATGGTTAACTCTATCTGGTTAACTCAAATGGTTAACTCTAACTTGATTTACTTGTTTCGATCAACTGAACTAATCCACTTAGTTTAACTTAGTTAATTCACGTTGATTAACAGTAGCCAGTTCACTTAGTTTAACTCAACTAATTTACTTCGATTAACCAATTAGTTTAACTTGACTAATTTACTTAGTTGGACGCAACTAATTCACTTTGATTTACCAATTAGTTTAACTTTACTAATTCACTTCGATTAACCGCTTAGTTATCTTAACTAATTTACTTTGGGTAACTTAACCAATTACTTTGATTAACTCGCCTAACTTGCTTTGGTTAACCTAACAAATTACTTTGTTTAACTCTATTCGAATAAGTAATTCGAATCACTCTAATGTGTTTAACTCTATTCAAATATCAAATTTGAATAACTCATTTAAATCCATATCGTGTTATACCGTGTGCGAAGCACGTGTTTAAATCTATCCTTGTATAATTCTATTTATTTTCCGAACAAGTGTTCCTTTACTTATTCCCTAAATAAATATCCCTTTATTCCATTTATTTATAATCTAAATAAATGTTCCTTTATTTATTTCCTAAATAAATAAATGTTTTCATTTTATAAAATTCTATCGATTTTATAAATAAGATTTATTTTCAATATAAACATTGAAAATTCCCTTTTTACATTCTAGTATCACCTACGGTGTTTAACGTGTCGTATAACAATGATCGGTATCATTCAAACATATGAAATCAATAACAGATTTCATAACACATCATATATCACAATATATGAAAAACGGTAAAATAAATGTTGAGGAATCCAGTCGGATTCCTCCAACCTGTTTCCCTGCATCACAGATGTTAGACAACATAGATAACATCACTTTCAGTTCCATATGATATATTCTGTTAAACAGAATCAATATAGAAATTTAACTAACTGACTAGCAGTTCAATCAAACAATCAACACACAGTCAAACAGACAATTTTAACAGTTCTAACAATACAACATGAAATTATAAACTGTTCAGAGTTAGTGAGATTTACTCACATTTGCAGTTCACCGTTAAAGAACGATAAACTGTTATTTGATCTGAATCAAACAGTTTATTTCGCCATAATTTCATACGAGCCCAATCCATTTCCAGTCAGTGCCATGGTGTTGCCCTCGTCCATACGATCCCAACGGTACCCCATTTGGCAAATTCTGATACCAGCACAAAAGTTATTAACATTCTAATCTAATCGGTTTAATTAAACAAATTAAGTTCTAATTAATTTAATTAATTAATTCTTAAACTCTAATTACAAATTAATTAACTTTAATTATTAACTAACCCTAATTATTAATTCACTCTAATTAAACTGATTAACCCTAATTATTAATTTACTCTAATTAAACTGATTAACCCTAATTATAAATTTACTCTAATTAAACTTGATTAACCCTAATTGTATGAGATTAACGTTAAACACCGAATAGGTTAATTACTTTTGAACTTCGGATACAGGCAATTTGATTCCTTGTTTGTCTTCGTTTGTTTCGGGTTTTCAACATTTCAACAGGCGTTTTCTGTAAAAGAACTTGGCTGATGCTGTTTTTTTTTCTGAATTCTTCCCAGCCTGTTTGCCAATAAGAAACTTACGCTGCTTTTGAACACAAGGTTGCCGCTGCCAACGTCTCCCACCCGACATCGATCTGAAACCGGCAACCGCAGTGCCTCTCCCCTCTTCTTCGAACCTCCTTACACTTCCCCAGCTTCTGTCGATACCCAAACCCACACCGACTTTTGAGGACCTCACCACCGCCTCAAGATCTGATGCCGCCGAGATCCCCGCCGACGTCCGCTTGTCTTCGGCACTATTCCCCACCTAAGCACCTTCAGTTTCCTCCACCAAAACACATCCGCCTTTTCCTTCTTTCATGCGCCATCAACCCACACAGCACGCCCCCTGTCACCATTTCATCCCTTTAGTACTTCGCCTTCTCCTCTTTTACTTCTATACATGCAACCGCATGCATGTACCCAGCTGTACAACATCTCACCATTGCCATTTACGTCCATCCTTGCTCCACCTTCACTAAAGGGTATGCGTCCTCTTCTAAATCCATGCCACCATTCACATGCGGCTCATTTCAACGCATAGCACCTCCCAGAACGAAACACGATTGTCTCAGGGTTTCAGATCTGTTTAGGTTGCGATATTTAGTAGAGTATAGATTTGTGTTTTGCGTTGAGGGAGCCGACGGCTCATTTCTGATCGTGGAAAAATATTAGGTTCATAGATAAGAGTGTGGTGTATTTATATATGCGTTGGAGTTGGATGAGTGGTCTTCGAAAACCATGGTGTTTGTCTTGAGACCATAGAGAACGTTAGTTGTAGAACGGTGAAACGTGGATACCTAAGGTCCAAGAAAGCTTAATATATTCAACTCTTATATATATGTTTACGTTACAAAATATGTGTGCTCTGTTATTTAAACTTTCGTACATATCGGGCCGCTACAGACAGAAGTAAGAATACAGTCGTGCTCATTGAGGTGTCACGATCCCAGAAATATAATAATACCGGTAGTTTGACTCATACTGTGAAACCCCAAAAATGTTGATTACAGGGTGCGAAATACTTCAAACAAAAAGTTGCTTATTTAATTAATTAAAAATTTCCATAAAATTCTAAAAATTAAATTATCACTACTCCCCAAAAGAACCTTGTTTAAATTCAAACCCGATCTCTAGTTATATCGAATAAACCATTACGGTCGATAAACGATTCTATAGCGACTATTTTAAAATTTGATTTGGACATATATCAAAATCTACACGACGAAATCCCGATTTTTCTCTTCCACTAGAAAGATATACTCTGCCAGCTCCACACGTTTCTTGTTTCACAGATATCCGGCTTAAAACGAATCATGTACATTCAGTTGAAGTTCGAATCGCCAAATAGCGAACTGCCGCGACGTTTCAGGTTCGTTTTAATTATAATTATAAATTATAAGTTCGAACGTTTTACTTTAAGTTATCGATATCGGCAAATCGATATATAAATAATTAAATAAATTAATTATCCGACAGCTAACAAAACGCGCCATTACAGACTTCCCCCCTTAAAATAATTTCGTCCTCGAAATTGCTAAGCTAGGAAAATGTTACCAACTTCACTAACTAGATTCAAATATCTTTTAGTTTACTTCTCAACTCCAGTTTCAACTGAACCATTAAATTTTCAATTAAATTATTAATTCATTCTAGCTAACTGAATTTCCATAAATCATGAGAATGTTCTAACGCCTGGAATTTTCGAAAAATTTCGCCATAACCTCCTTTGTGTTGGTCAATATGACAAACCACAACTCGCCTCTCTAGGCCTCCTCCAACCCAAAAGAAAATCAAACAGCCAAGCGACTTGCCAATTCGGCTCATAAAATCCAAACTCATATATAATATAAACTTGTACCTTTTTGTCGGTCGTATCATTATATCCTTTTGATCTGTTATCACTTCTGCATATATCATGGTCATTCCACTCAGTTTACATCCTCAAACCAAATCATTCGCTTATACCCAAGCCGAATTCCATCCAAACTCCAATATCAAATTTCAAACTATTGACTTATCAATTTGGTTCCATTCTAGATTATCTCTCATCCAATTCAATTTTATTTAACTCGGTTCAAGTTAAATTTCAATTTATTTTTACCATCTCATTTTATTTAACTTCATCAGTTAAATTTTAATTCCAGAACTTAAGTTCCTGGGTTTCTTTCAACTCAATTTGAAATCATAATGCCAATTCAAAACCTTTGAATGTCTAAAACAACTTGTTTTCTCAAAACAATTCAAAAACAAAACCTTTGGTAGTAATCCGTCACTCAGAACTCGAAAATGAACACTGATGATGTCTAGATTCATCATCAGAATCTATTTTCCAGCTATCGAAGTGAGTTCAATACTATATCATTTTCAATTTGAAAAACATTTTCAAAATCTCCCAGGAACTTAAAATTTCCTTATTTTAATTCCAAATCTGATTTAAATTCATATTTAATTCAAACTATTTCATATATTACATTCATATGAATTCTGATTGGTCATTTATAACCATTTCACCCTTTTATAATCTTATTCGATTATAATAACAACCAACACAATCAATATACTATAATAACTTCAAGATATATATTTCTTCTATAAACAAATATATTTTGGGAAAAATTATTTCATTTACCCTCTTTCAAAACATACCATGACGGTTCATCGTATTCGAGTGTTTAGTAACCCTTATCGATACAGTGGATCAACTGATCGACCAGAATTCATAAGCCACTCAACCAATAAATCTCCACAATATAAAACCATTTTATATTGAGTAACAATTACGCGCTCATATATATACACTCAAACTCAATCTAGGATATTACTAATCCCATCTCTATCGAGTTATGCCACAGAGCCCAGGTAATCACTTAACTTAAGCTCTGATACCAACTGTAACGGCTGGAAATTTCCGACTCCTCGAGAGTCGGAAATTCCGTGACGTTAGTGAAAGAATTTAGAAGGTGAGAAAGAAAAGATAGAACTAATAGAATAGAAGAAGAAGAAGAACATCAGAATCATCAGAGTAACATGAATCTCACAGCGGAACGAATAACATATAATATATAACATAACTTTGAAGTAAACAGTTATATATATACAATAGCACTTATCAGAGTACAACACTTACAACACAGCGGAAATAACTATAGCTATAGAATCTTGAAGTCTCCTGCTCCAAGCTCTCCAAGTATATCTGTAAATCCCGACTACTTGACTGCCCGTACAAATTTAGGCACCCAAGAGTTTAGGGAAAACAACAAAGTAAACTCTGGGTCAGTCATGGGACTGGTATGAGTAAAACAGTTTAAACATGTATATGAACAAGTAAACGATATCTCATAAGACCACGCCGCATAACGGAACGGGTTTTTCCCTTATGAGAATCCAAAATATCTTTATATCAAAAACCTTTTGATATTATAATAATGTCTATGTACAAATAGATATCAACTAGCAGAAACGCTTGCATCTCACGTTCCACATACATAGTATAAAATCATAAACCGCAGGGCGCTTAACGGATAATGGATTCCAACAGACAAGGTATGGGAGCACCTTCTGAATAGTGTACTCTAGAGGTGATACACTCAGGGTTCAACAAGAACGTCTTGCAACCCGGCCACACACGACCGCTCACTCATTTAGCTTGAGTGTCGCGAATATATTGCCACCACGGTTATAGGCCATCAAACCGTCATCCGAAGATATAGAATCAAAAAGAAGTATAAATATGGATATTCCCTAGATCGATGACAATACACCCTGCTTGGGAATGACCCAACTAGCCATGCTGCCTAGCCCAACTTTTGTTACTTCCTGGTGTGAGGCTAGAAGCTACGTCTATCTTCAGAACATCTGATCACCATTCACTTTGAATGCCACATCGTCATACCCGCCAAATCACAAATTGACTTATCCAAAAATAACACGGGTAAATAGCTAAGAGAAACGAATTCCTCCGCCACCAAACGTGAATACGTTTGAACAGATCAACTTACGCGATCTATTGGATATACTCTGTCAGACCTTCTTCCATATACGTTGTCCTGGGACTGGACAAACCGAAGGCACTATTCAGTATATCCATCTTAGTCACTGTTATCTAAGACTTATACAACAACCCTTGCACTTTACTCCGTCTTTAATTTATCTTTGGCAGATATTGCTCGCAACGCTTATGCCAATACAGAGTGGTTCTTTGGATAATAATAATCCAACCGGTCTCTCCATATTAACAACGTTAAAATGGTAAAAACTTTGATAGTCTGTGATTCAACTATCAAATGAAACATGTCGGTGTACAAACAACGATCTTATTTCCAAATGGAAATTCGATCGATCAATCATCACATGTTCATATTTCCTTATTTCATATATTTAGAAATATATGTTATTAATCATTGGAAAACATTTCCATAGCTTATTTTCACATCACTATTATTTCGCAACTATCAGTCCCTAACGGTAACTAGTATGAGAACAATTCTCTAAGTATCAATTCGGAAGGTCGAAACCAACATCAGATTGTCACTTAGAAAACCGTTCAACTTACCCTCTCCAGTCAGTTTCTGAATTTGTTTAACTCTATTTTCTTAAATTCTTATCATGAAAACATTTCATTTTCTATGTTTAGAAAACATATCTGACTATATTTGGAAAACGTTTCCAAAACTCATTTACGATTTCCAATGAACGTTGTATAAAACATCGTTACGCTTAATCCATTAATCGCTTATTACTTAACTATATTTCAAATCAACCTTTTCTATCGAACCACAACTATTCCTTTGTCAATTCTGAAGTCAATCAAGTTGGGGTATGATTACCTCTCAGACCTTAATTGAACAACGTCCTTTACTGTGAAATAGATGAAGCTCATCACTCACTTTTTACAATCATCTGTTTACGCAAATTCTCGGATTCAGGTTACGAATCTACTTCTTATATGAAAACGTTTGATTATAACTATAACGTTATAATTCCTACTTCTGCAATATCTAACCTTAATTATAACTTTATCTCCTAACTCGAATAATTTAACAGACACCTAATTTCTAAATCAATAACTAAATCTTGATTTAAACCCTGGAAAGTAAATAGTACTTTTCCCGAATTCGATATAATTGAATTCGATGTATTACTCTCTTTCGAGTAATCTCTATTCGATTAACTCTTCTTTGAATAACCTATATTCGATTATCTCTCTTCGAATAACTCATATTCGAAATCTCTCTCTTTCGAATAAACAATATTCGATCTCTTTCTTTCGAATATGCTATATTCGAAAATCTCCTTTCGATTTACTAATTGATAACTCCTTTCGATCAAACTAAAATCGATAACTCCTTTAACTCTATTCGAATAACTAATATTCGGCTAACTCCTTTGGATCAACTCATTTGATTAACTCCTTTCGAATAACTAAATTCGATTTAACTCTAATTGAATAACTAATATTCAATTAACTCTTACGTGTTTAACCCTATTCGAATAACAAATTCGAATAACTCTAATGTGTTTAACTCTATTCAAATATCAAATTTGAATAACTACATTCGATTAACTCTTTTAACTTTACTCGAATAACTATATTCGATTAACACCTTCTTTCGAATAACTATATTCGATTAACTCTTCAACTAACTCCTTTGGATTAACTATCTTCGAATAACTCTTTTGGATTAACTAACTTCGAATAACCAATATTCGATAACTACTCTTCGAATAAATAATATTCGATAACTCTTCTCAAATGAATCACATTTGATTTCTCCACTCAAATAAACTATGTTCGATAACTCTTCTCAAATGAATAACATTTGATTTCTCCACTCGAATATACTATATTCGATTACTCTTCTCTCGAATACCCTATATTCGATAACTCTACTTCGGATATGTGATATTCGACAACTCTACTCGATTAACTCTACTTGGATAACTCTAACTGATCCACTCTGACTGGTCAACTTTAACTGGTCAACTCTAACTGGTCAACTCTAACTGATCAACTTTAACTGATCAACTCCCACTGATCAACTCAAACTGGTTAACTCAAATGGTTAACTCTAACTGGTTAACTCAAACTGGTTAACTCAAATGGTTAACTCTATCTGGTTAACTCAAATGGTTAACTCTAACTTGATTTACTTGTTTCGATCAACTGAACTAATCCACTTAGTTTAACTTAGTTAATTCACGTTGATTAACAGTAGCCGGTTCACTTAGTTTAACTCAACTAATTTACTTCGATTAACCAATTAGTTTAACTTGACTAATTTACTTAGTTGGACGCAACTAATTCACTTTGATTTACCAATTAGTTTAACTTAACTAATTCACTTCGATTAACCGCTTAGTTATCTTAACTAATTTACTTTGGGTAACTTAACCAATTACTTTGATTAACTCGCCTAACTTGCTTTGGTTAACCTAACAAATTACTTTGTTTAACTCTATTCGAATAAGTAATTCGAATCACTCTAATGTGTTTAACTCTATTCAAATATCAAATTTGAATAACTCATTTAAATCCATATCGTGTTATACCGTGTGCGAAGCACGTGTTTAAATCTATCCTTGTATAATTCTATTTATTTTCCGAACAAGTGTTCCTTTACTTATTCCCTAAATAAATATCCCTTTATTCCATTTATTTATAATCTAAATAAATGTTCCTTTATTTATTTCCTAAATAAATAAATGTTTTCATTTTATAAAATTCTATCGATTTTATAAATAAGATTTATTTTCAATATAAACATTGAAAATTCCCTTTTTACATTCTAGTATCACCTACGGTGTTTAACGTGTCGTATAACAATGATCGGTATCATTCAAACATATGAAATCAATAACAGATTTCATAACACATCATATATCACAATATATGAAAAACGGTAAAATAAATGTTGAGGAATCCAGTCGGATTCCTCCAACCTGTTTCCCTGCATCACAGATGTTAGACAACATAGATAACATCACTTTCAGTTCCATATGATATATTCTGTTAAACAGAATCAATATAGAAATTTAACTAACTGACTAGCAGTTCAATCAAACAATCAACACACAGTCAAACAGACAATTTTAACAGTTCTAACAATACAACATGAAATTATAAACTGTTCAGAGTTAGTGAGATTTACTCACATTTGTAGTTCACCGTTAAAGAACGATAAACTGTTATTTGATCTGAATCAAACAGTTTATTTCGCCATAATTTCATACGAGCCCAATCCATTTCCAGTCAGTGCCATGGTGTTGCCCTCGTCCATACGATCCCAACGGTACCCCATTTGGCAAATTCTGATACCAGCACAAAAGTTATTAACATTCTAATCTAATCGGTTTAATTAAACAAATTAAGTTCTAATTAATTTAATTAATTAATTCTTAAACTCTAATTACAAATTAATTAACTTTAATTATTAACTAACCCTAATTATTAATTCACTCTAATTAAACTGATTAACCCTAATTATTAATTTACTCTAATTAAACTGATTAACCCTAATTATAAATTTACTCTAATTAAACTTGATTAACCCTAATTGTATGAGATTAACGTTAAACACCGAATAGGTTAATTACTTTAGAACTTCGGATACAGGCAATTTGATTCCTTGTTTGTCTTCGTTTGTTTCGGGTTTTCAACATTTCAACAGGCGTTTTCTGTAAAAGAACTTGGCTGATGCTGTTTTTTTTTTCTGAATTCTTCCCAGCCTGTTTGCCAACAAGAAACTTACGCTGCTTTTGAACACAAGGTTGCCGCTGCCAACGTCTCCCACCCGACATCGATCTGAAACCGGCAACCGCAGTGCCTCTCCCCTCTTCTTCGAACCTCCTTACACTTCCCCAGCTTCTGTCGATACCCAAACCCACACCGACTTTTGAGGACCTCACCACCGCCTCAAGATCTGATGCCGCCGAGATCCCCGCCGACGTCCGCTTGTCTTCGGCACTATTCCCCACCTAAGCACCTTCAGTTTCCTCCACCAAAACACATCCGCCTTTTCCTTCTTTCATGCGCCATCAACCCACACAGCACGCCCCCTGTCACCATTTCATCCCTTTAGTACTTCGCCTTCTCCTCTTTTACTTCTATACATGCAACCGCATGCATGTACCCAGCTGTACAACATCTCACCATTGCCATTTACGTCCATCCTTGCTCCACCTTCACTAAAGGGTATGCGTCCTCTTCTAAATCCATGCCACCATTCACATGCGGCTCATTTCAACGCATAGCACCTCCCAGAACGAAACACGATTGTCTCAGGGTTTCAGATCTGTTTAGGTTGCGATATTTAGTAGAGTATAGATTTGTGTTTTGCGTTGAGGGAGCCGACGGCTCATTTCTGATCGTGGAAAAATATTAGGTTCATAGATAAGAGTGTGGTGTATTTATATATGCGTTGGAGTTGGATGAGTGGTCTTCGAAAACCATGGTGTTTGTCTTGAGACCATAGAGAACGTTAGTTGTAGAACGGTGAAACGTGGATACCTAAGGTCCAAGAAAGCTTAATATATTCAACTCTTATATATATGTTTACGTTACAAAATATGTGTGCTCTGTTATTTAAACTTTCGTACATATCGGGCCGCTACAGACAGAAGTAAGAATACAGTCGTGCTCATTGAGGTGTCACGATCCCAGAAATATAATAATACCGGTAGTTTGACTCATACTGTGAAACCCCAAAAATGTTGATTACAGGGTGCGAAATACTTCAAACAAAAAGTTGCTTATTTAATTAATTAAAAATTTCCATAAAATTCTAAAAATTAAATTATCACTACTCCCCAAAAGAACCTTGTTTAAATTCAAACCCGATCTCTAGTTATATCGAATAAACCATTACGGTCGATAAACGATTCTATAGCGACTATTTTAAAATTTGATTTGGACATATATCAAAATCTACACGACGAAATCCCGATTTTTCTCTTCCACTAGAAAGATATACTCTGCCAGCTCCACACGTTTCTTGTTTCACAGATATCCGGCTTAAAACGAATCATGTACATTCAGTTGAAGTTCGAATCGCCAAATAGCGAACTGCCGCGACGTTTCAGGTTCGTTTTAATTATAATTATAAATTATAAGTTCGAACGTTTTACTTTAAGTTATCGATATCGCCAAATCGATATATAAATAATTAAATAAATTAATTATCCGACAGCTAACAAAACGCGCCATTACAGCTCTGAATAGAAAATATACCGGCTTATATTCAATATCAAATTCTACGACCAACAAATATCGTATTGGAAATAATGAATATATGTATATCTTTCAAATTTCCATAACAACATCTGTATAATCACGAAATCCAACATCGAACTATTCCGAAGATGATTTCGATTCAAATCCATTCCAATTTAATTATTGGAAATCCTGGTTATTTTCAAAACCATTTCAAATCCAATTTATTTATTTTAAAAATAAATAAATTATTATTCTAGTTCAAAACTAGTTCATTTCGATAAAAATCTATTTTTATCTTTTCAAATATGGAGTTTTTCATCCCGATTTTCCCCAAATCATTTCTTATGATTTTACACAAATTATTGATATTTTTAATAATTTTATCAAGGCCCGTACAGTCGATTTCCATCCCCGACCATCGAACTGCACTTACAACGACCTTTTCCAAATTTGATTTGGACATAATTCCAATTCCAACCATTAGATTTCAAATTTCTAATATTCTTTAGAAAGCTCTTTTCAATACGAACCCAACGGTTCCGGTTTTAGGAGAATCCGACGGTCGGATCTCCCGTAATATCCGTTCAAAGTCAATAGTCGAAATTCATGAACTGCCGCGGCGTGGTGCGTTCTATTTAGGCCATTATATTATATATATAATATATATATACTATATACTTCGTCGATTTCCTTTTAAAAACGTATTATATAAATCATTTTAAATTCGTTTTCAAAATGGTTTCAACTTCATATTCAATTTCAAATCAAAATTGAATATTCCAATATAAATTCGTTTTAAATTCATTTCAAATCGATTTCAATTCAATTTCAATTTAATTCGAATTCCTTTCTATTCAATTTCAATTCGAATTCATTTCTATTCAGTTTAATTCGAATTCATTTCTATTCAATTTCAATTTGAATTCATTTATATTCAATTCCAATTCGAATTCATTTCTATTCAATTTCAATTCGAATTCATTTCTATTCAATTTAATTCGAATTTCAATTCTTTTCCAAAATATCAGATTTTGAAATCACTTTCGATATTCATTATAAAATGAATAAAATTGATATAGATATCGTTCACGTTAAAATGGCGTTAATCTAATCAACACGGCTTCATATATTTCTATTTTCAAATATTCTATTTCAAATATTTCTATTTCAAATATTTCTTTTTCAAATATTTCTATTTCAAATATTTCTATTTCAAATATTTCTTTTTCAAATATTTCTATTTCAAATATTTCTATTTCAAATAATTCTTTTTCAAATATTTCTATTTCAAATATTTCTATTTCAAATATGGAATGAGGCCCAATCAATTACCATATAATGTTAATTATATGGATTTTCTACAACACATGTATACAATAACAACAATGAATAATCAACCATCATCCAAAGTGCATTCTACACTGTATAAGCATCGAATATAAATATTTAACGCTTATAACAGTCTGTCAATCAATCGATCGACATACGACTAAACAATCGGGATTAGTGTACGTCAAATATCATCCTAATACCCGTGTGGGGTTTCAAACAATCAAACACATATTTTATTTGTGCAGTTGGGCGATGTGTAAAATTTATCGTCCCAATCAATATCAGTCAAATGTGTGTATATAAACAAATCGTCCGATTTGTTTATATTAATTTATTTCATTTCATATACGCATTAAAAATTCTATTTTTAACTATAAAATATTTTCAACTATATAAATATTTTATTTCATTTCACATCACATCACACAATCAACTACACATCAAAATTAAACAACCAAGCATACAAGCCGTCCATGGTCTGTGGACGACGGGTGTCGGGTGCTACTAAACACCGTCTGCATCCTAATATATATTTCAAACTAGAAATATATATAAAGGTGAGAAGTTCTCACAAAGGGTTCCACTCCGCCGTGCTTTGCTGTTGAACTGCTAAATCATCTGGATTGGTTTGAACTTCCAATGCAGTTCTTTGTCCCGCTGTTTACAATAAAAATTATATTTTTATTACTTCATTTCAATAAATAAAAATCATGTTTTTATTTCTACTTCATTTATTTTTACAACGCTTATTTCAACATAAAAATTATATTTCTACTACTTATATAAAGATTGAATTTTTATTTATATATCATCGCTATAAAAATCACATTTTTACTTCACTATATATATAATAAAAATCATATTTTTATTTCGCTATATATATAAACATCAAAATTTTACTATCTATATAATATAAAAATCGTATTTTTAATCTTTCTATATTATAAAAATTATATTTTTAACTTTCTACTAATATAAAAATTATATCTTTAATCTTTCTACTTTTCTTTCTAAAAATTAAATTTTTCCACAAGCAAAAATCCTATCTTTACAAAGCTATTATATAGATAAAAATTCTATCTTTATTATGATAAAAATCTATCTTTACTAAATTAAAAATCTGGTCTTTAATAAATTAAAAATCAAATTTTTATCAACTAAAGAAACCGGTTTTTATATAAAAGAAAATTTAGTTTTATACTCTGTGAAAAATCAGTTTTTAATCCTAATAAACTAAACTAAAAGTTTGAAATAAACTAAAACAAACTAAAATAAAAGTAAAACTTACAGTTTTTTTCTTAGCGGAGGAAGGAGGGTTCGCTGCTGTGTTCGCGGGTCTGGTGGTTAGAGTCGAGCGCCGAAGCGTGGCACGTTGGAAGAAGAAGAGAGGAACGAGAGGGAGCAGCGCGGTTATTTCAGGTGGAGGGAGGAATGGGGTCATGGAAGAAGTGGAGGAGGAGATGCGGAGGGAGGAGGGTCTAGGAAGAAGGGGAGGGGGAAGGAAGAAGCGGCGGCGGCAGTCAACTGGTGGGGCCACGCAGGTTTTGTGGGGGGGCAACTGGAAGGAGGAGAGAAGGGAGAAGGGGATCGGAGGAGAAGGAGGAGGGGCGGTGGATGGAGTGCGACACGGCGGCGGCGAAGGAGGGGCGTCGCGATTAGTTTAGGGTTTTTTTTTTAAATCGAACTGAGAAAATCAACGTGAGGGAGGAGAGAGGGAAGGATATATTTATATAATAATTTATATTTTATTTTATTTAAATTTTAAAAAGTAACATTTTATTTCGAATTCGAAACGATACCCACCGCCTGTCGTCCATAGCGTTTCACCCCCATTCCGAACACAATGGGATATGTATCGTAAGCTGAATCGATCGTTTCGATCAGTTTTCGTCAAAATCAACATATAACTCTATATATTGAATTTGAACGCGCAATCCAAATTACCGAGACCACATACGACCTCTAAAAATTCCAGAAAAATATTTTCTAGCTTCGTATTGACGATACGGTCCTAACAAAAGTAATTTCGTCGAATTCCGAGACCGTTTGAAAAATGGCCAATTTCCGGTCGATTAAAATCAACTGAAACTGGTCAAACGCGTTTTCCTTTGCCACCCTCACATATTGATTCGAAAAATTATGAAATTTGGAATCTAGCAATAACTTGACATCACGGATCCAACAAAAGTGGTTTCGTCGAATTCTGAGGTCATTTGCAAAATTTCCATTTTTAAGGGCCAAAATTCCATAGCGACTATTCGGAATTTTCAACTGGACATATCTTTTGATTCCCGCTATGAAATTTTGATTTTTCGGATTCGTTGGAAAGATATTCTCCATTAGATTCTATTATTTTGGGTTTTACTAAAATCTGGTTTATTTTACACCCGGTATGTTCAATTGAATTTTGAAATCGAATTATCGAACTACCGCGCCATTTTCAATTCCTTTTTTAATTATAAATAATCATTTATATTCTAACGACGATCTAATAAATATATACGTTCGAATTCAATTCAAAATAAATTTCGCGTCGTTTTTATTTAAAATGATTCATTTTAAATATTCAAAATTCGCTAAAATTGCCAAAATAAAAATTTTAAACTGGCCCAGATTTTCGGGTTGTTACATTATTCTCTTGCTTAACACCCTTCTTTGAGACGTACGAGCTCGAAGGTCATGTGATTAATAGTGACTGATCATATGTGTGAATTGCTAATGTAAAGTACTATATTTTGGAGAGTACTTGTGATTATTATATTGTGAAATGATTTTCCCTACTTCGGGCTATAAAAATGATTTAGTATGTGGCTAAAGATTTTGGTAACTTGGACGACTAAAAGTATGGGTGAGATGGTGGTGTAGTCCCATAGGGCATGGGATTGTGCATCGTCACTGTAGCCTGCTCCATCGTGGGAGGTGCACATATATATATCGAGTTGGTAAGGTAACCACCCTTTGCCTTGTCTAAGGGGAGCCCGATATTTGGTTGCATACTTGTTTGTATGCATTGTGATGTTTTGGAATTCATATTTCCAAAGATTTTGGTTTTAAATCCCGAAGTGAAATCTACTTTGATATGAAAGCTAGATATGTATTTTAAATGATTTGAAATAAGAATCAGGAAATAAAGTCCAAAGGAATAATTTCTGTAAAGAGGATTGGATTTCAAAAAATCTACATTTGGGATTAAGCCTAAATGGGTAGACTGAGGAATTGCATGTTGTTTGACGCATAGTAGATCCATATATCTATTATTGGTTATTGTTTATGCACTGGTATTCATGGGGGTAAACCCGTTCCATGACATGCGGCGTGGTCCCGCTCAGAGTTTATTGTTTCTACCTAAACTCTGGGTGCCCATATTTTGCACACAGGTAGCTAGTAGTTTTGGTTTTGTATATTTCTATTTAACAGGATCTCGGTTTATATCTAGAGCTATATTCGGAAAGCTTTGTATTCATGTATTTCATTTAGTTGTGGTAGTGATGTATTTTTTCTGTGCTTTGTATTCATACATTTTTATTTCTGCTACTATGTAATTTAATCTCTGATATTATTTTTCCGCTGTGTAATGTTTATTCGTACTCTGATATTTTTGTACTCTAATGTAAATTGTTGTAATAGAAATGAGATGTTCTATTGTTTGTGTTCTGATGCGTCGTGTTCTCAAAGCAATCCGGTATTTCCCGTCTCCTCAGAGACTGGGGGATTTCGGGTTGTCAAAATACATTATTGGAATCGACAATGTCGGTAATTTTGAAAATCCTACTATTTTTGATGTTTTAATAGTTAGGAATTTAAAACACAACTTGCTAAATATTAGTCAACTTTGCGATAAGGGTTATAAGATAAATTTTGAAAGTATAAATGTTTTTTAGGAGATAGGAATTCAAAAGTTAAATTCAAAGGAAACAAAAAGAAAAATATCTATATATTAAATATGAAAATCTCCAGCGATAATATATTTCTTATGGCCAATACAAGTGATCCCTGGATCTGGCATAAGAGATTCGGTCATACAAATTTCAAACACATTTCTAGAATTTCTAAATTAGATTCAGTTAGAGGATTACCCAAAATGAAATTTAAAGACAATAATTTATGCGATGCTTGTCAATTTGGAAAATTAAAGAAGAGTTCGTTTAAGTCAAAAGAAGAAATTACTACTTCAAAACCATTAGAGTTAACACACATGGATTTACTTGGTCCATCTCAAGTTCAATCAATAAATCATAACAAATATGTGTATGTAATAGCTGACGACTTTTCTAGATTTACTTGGACTTTGTTTCTTAAGAATAAAAGTGATGCTTTCGATCAGTTTAAAACATTTTCTAAAAGAATTTAAAATTTATTATCACTAAAAATTAAAATAGTACGTAGTGATCATGGTGGAGAATTCAAAAATGAGAATTTTGAAAAATATTTTAATAAAGAAGGAATAACTCACAAATTTTCAATTCCAAGAACTCCTCAACAAAATGGAGTAGTTGAACGTAAGAATAGAACAATACAAGAATGTGCAATAACTATGTTATCCGTTAGTAATTTACCAAGAAATTTTTGGGCTGAGGCAGTTGCAACAGCTTGCTATATTATAATAGAATTTCAAGTAGACCTTTAACTCGTAAAACACCATATGAACTTTTGTATAACAAGAAACCAAAAGTATCATATTTTAAAATATTTGGAAGTAGATGTTTTATACTAAATGTAAAAGATAATTTAGACAAATTTGATTTAAAGTCCGGTAATGGAATTTTTATTGGATATTCAGAAAGAAGCAAGGCATATAGAGTTTTCAATACTCTAACTAACACTACAGAAGAAACATTAAACGTATCTTTCGACGAAAACTGTATAAGTATAACTCAAAACAACGAAGACGATTATGAAAATGAAATAAATTATGAAGATAATCAATCAAATAAAAGAATTAGATTACTTAGAGATCATCCTATAGAAAATATCTTAGGAGATATTGAATCCGTTGTTAGAACTCGTAATCAATTAAATAATATGAGTAATACTGCATTTATATCAACTATTGAACCCAAAAATCCAAAGGAAGCTTCTTCCGATGATTAATGGATACTTTCTATGCAAGAAGAACTGAATCAGTTTACTAGGAATGAAGTATGGGAACTTGTTCCTAAACCAGAGGATAAAACAATAATAGGAACCAAATGGGTCTATAAAAATAAAATGAATGAACATGGTGAGGTAGTAAGAAATAAGGCGCGACTAGTAGCACAAGGTAATAATCAAGAAGAAGGAATAGATTACGATGAAACTTTTGCCCCCATAGCAAGACTAGAGGCTATTAGAATTTTACTAGCTTTTGCAAACTATACTAGTTTCAAATTATATCAAATGAATGTCAAAAGTGTTTATCAAATGGATGTCAAAAGTGCTTTTCTAAATGGATTTGTCAATGAAGACATATATATAGAGCAAACACCCCTATTTAAAGATGAAAAATTACCAAATCATGTATATAAGCTGAAGAAAGTGTTATATGGATTAAAACAGGCTCCTAGGGCTTGGTATGATAGATTACGAAATTATTTATTACAATCAAATTTTGAAATAGGAAACTTAGATAATACTTGGTTTATCAAGAAGAATAATAAAGATATACAACTAGTACAAATATATGTTGACGATATAATTTTTGGGTCAACAAATGATAAAGTGAACAAAGAATTTGCAGATACTATGACCAAAGAATTTGAAATGAGCCATATGGAAAAATTATCATTCTTTTTAGGGTTACAAATTCGACAATTAATGAATGGAATATTTATTAATCAAGATAAGTATGCAAGAGATTTAATTAATAAATATAATCTAACAACAACAAATGGAAGACCAAAACCTATGGCAACTAATGTTGCTTTAAGTAAAGATGATACATCAAAAGACGTTGATTAAAAACTATATAGAGGAATGATAGGATCTTTATTATATATCACCGCTAGTAGAACATATATAATGCATAGTGATGTCTCTGTGCGAGATACCAATCACAACCTAAGGAAACACATTTAAAAGCCGTAAAACGTATTCTGAGGTATGTAAAGCACACATCAGATTTTGGATTATTTTATCCTAAGAATGATTCATTTGATTTAGTTTCGTACTATGACGCTGACTATGCGGGATGTAAATTCGATCGTAAAAGTACTAGTGGAATATGTCACTTCCTAGGACATTCCCTTGTATCATGGTTCAGTAAAAAGCAAAATACTATATCTTTGTCAACAACTGCAGCAGAATATATCTCTGCTTCTTTGGCTTGTTCACAAGTAATATATATGCAACAAACTTTAAACGATTTTGATTTAAATATAAATAAATCTCCTATATACTGCGATAATACAAGCGCTATAAATATTTCTAAAAATCCAACTCATCATTCGAGAACTAAACATATCGATGTGAGACATCATTTTCTAAAAAATAATGTAAGTAAATAAAAGATTTCACTTGAATTTATAGAAACTAATAAACAAATAGCAAACATATTAACTAAACCATTGAAGCGACATTCGCTAAATTTAGGAGAGAATTAGGCATATGTTCATTAACTGAGTTAGAATAATTAAATAAATTAAATATATAAACATAACATAAGAAATTAAAATAATAAAATTCAAACCAATAGTATGTCGACATAGAGTTTTTGGTATGTCGACATATAACTGCCAAAATTTCAAATTAAATTCCCACCAAAAGTTAGTTGTTTCAATTATTTAAACCTTCTATTTCGAATTTTCTTCTTCATTCTCATTCTTCTTCTCTATAAAAACTCTAAATTAAAAAATACAATGGCCACCACTAATCTAAATACTTAAATCAACTCTAATTCACACGCTGGGCCATCTGAGGGTCCGTTTCAACGATCTACGCTATCTAGGGTTATCAAAGTCGAAGAAAAAATGGAGTATATACTGCAAATGGTGGTTGAGATACAAGTACTCCAGATTAGGATGAGTCAAGAGCAAAACAGGAAAAGGAAAGTAATGAGAATCCCCTTAAAGTTCATAATGGATAACGAGGCTAATCTGATAATCATCGATGATGATAATCAATCCATGGAAGAGGAGGAAGAACCGAAAGAGGAAGAAGAAATGACGGAGGAGGAGGAGCATCGGGAGTTGCAACAAACGATTACGGATGAAGATTATAAGATTAAATGTGTAGGAGAAGTCGTATTTGATGAAAATGGGAATGAGATTGAAAAGAATGGAGAATTCTGCCTCCATTATCCGAATTGTCCAATTCACAAATCTCCCATTGTCAAATAATTTAAGTGTTTAAGGGTTTTCTTGTTCTTTCATTTTATTGCGTTCCTACGATAAATCGTATTTGTATAAATTCGTGTATTTGTACAAATTCATTTTTAATAAAATTGTCATTTATGATTATGGTTTAATTAATTATAACTCTCTAAAATATGGATATAAGATTAAGGGGGAGTATCTTTATAGGTTAGTTACTTAAGTTTTATTCAGAAATTTATACAATTTAGGGGGGGGGGTCTCTTAGAATTTCTTTTTGATAATGCCAAAGGGGGAGAAATTATAAAATATAGGAATAGTTTATAGCACACTTACAGACATGGGGAGTATTTGAAGGATCATCATCAACAGGTACATCATCAACAGGTACACCATTTGCAGTATCATCAACAGGTATGATATTTTATAAACTAAGGTTGTCATCATCAAAAGGGGGGAGATTGTTGGAGAATGTAGTTTTGATGACAACAACCTTATTTCAATTATTATTGATTATAAAATATATACTAACACTTTTTTATAGAATATATATATACACACACACACATATGTAGGAATTATATATAGGAAATATTACTGAAGACTGTACAATTTTAAAGATGATAGAGACTCAAAGATCAGAGAAATTTCAAGACTCATGAGTATTCAAGATTTCAAGAATTCAAGAGTTCAAGATTAATATAGTTATAGAGTCTAGATTGTGTAAGACTTTAAATAGCACTCCAGGTTCAAATTTTAATTCTAATTTTCAAATTTTGATTTTTAGTTATATCCTCAATTCTCTCTATTTTATTTTCTATCTTTTCTATTTTTTGCTTTCTTATTCTTCTTTATTTTTCAAACTTAAATTTTATATATTTATATTCTTATACTTTATATTTATATAGTTTAAAACCATATAATTTTATAAATATGTTTATGTAGTTTAAATTTATCTTTTCGTATGATTTTCTACTTTATAATATTAATTTACAATACTATATTTTGATTCAAGAATTTCCATAATTATATATATATATAAACACTTGAAAAAAATGTTTTAAAATTCAAAAATACACTAGGGTATGTCGACATATAACTGTCACTTTTTCAATTTTGAAAGGAAGTGTCTTTTCACTATTTGAAACGATTCAGAAACGTTGCAACCTTTCACACACTATAAAAGGGGTTAAAACCGAATTTTTAAACATATCTTCTTCTCCACTTTCATCCTCTTTCATTATAAAATCATTTTTATGATTTCTACACTTATATTCTGCCGAATTCAATTCTATTTTGATCAAACTTCTTCTCTCTACACTCTCTTCTCATCTCACTCTGAATCAAGTGCTACTAAAGAGTTCTAGGGCTGTTTGTAATTGTTTGGGTTGAGTAAAAGTGGAATCGGTGGTATCCTTGTAGCCGAGAAATCAAGGAAGTAGGAATCGGTGGTATCCTTATAGCCGAGAAATTAGGGAAGTAGAAATCGGTGGTATCCCTTGTAGGCATGAAATCAAGGAGGGTGTACTTGACTATTGATATTGTAATAAAAGTGTAACGACCCAGCGATTTTCGGCCCTGGAAATCGACATAAATACCTTTACCGTAACTCATGTCGACCTTCTAAACACCGAAAAACACTGGGTCGTTACAGTGGTATCAGAGCTATTGGTTTAGTAATTACCTTGGCTCTGTGGTGTGACTCGATAGATATTGGGTTAGTAATACCCTAGATCGAGATTGAGTGTTTATATATGAGAGCGTATTTGTAAATTTTATATACAAGTGGTTTTTATTGTGTTGTTGATCGGTTTAAGTGTTGAGAAGCATAGAACTGACCATGAATACAATATTGTTTTGAGAAGAGGGTAAATGAAATAATTTTACCCAAATTATATTTTTGTATAGAAAAGAAATAATTTTGTCTAATTATTAAGATATTAGTGTGTTTGATTGATTTGAATGATATTCAAATTGGATTGGAAATTGAATTGACACTTAACTTTGTTAAGTATAATTGAATTAAGAATGATATCGAAATTAAATAAAGCTGAATTGGAAATTTGATGGATAAATGATAATCAAATAGAAATCAATCGAATATGAATCGATTGATGTTCACACATGTGAAATCAAAATAAAATGTTAATATTGGATGTAAATTCAATCGATTTGGTTGATTTGGCTGTGTATTAGTTGTTGATTGTAAATCGTTTGTTGTTGGATGATAGTTTGTTTGATTGGAGTAATCAACCATTTAATGGATCTAAATGAATTGCAAAGTAAAGAGAAATTTCAGGTATAATTAAATTGGAATGAAACTGCATATGAACTGGAATTTATGGTTTAACCCTGTAATTGATAATGAATCGATGTTATTGTCTAAGGGGATATTGGTTGTGGATTACCATTTATATTTAGATATGAACGTTGTTAATCAAGGTCTGAGAGGTAATTAAAATACCCCAACTTGAACGATTTCGGGATTATCTGAGGATGATATAAGTTGTAATGCTATAAGAAATTGGTAAAGTTTATTATTTCATTGGAGAAATAATAACGCCATATGTTGGTGATACTTGGAATATATATATATATATATATAAATATAAATATATATATATAAATATATATATTTATAATGGGAATTCCAAGGTAAAGAGGAAAGAAAAGGGGTTGTCGCAAATATAACTATATTTTCAAGTTAGAAAGGAATGATAAGGTTGGGTTTTTATTCTCTAAGAATAAACATTGGGTTTTGTTACAAGTAATGGATAGAAGATATCTCGTAACACTGTTTTATGAGAAATAAGTTGAATGGAATTTCCAAATATTATATAATAACTTGGCTAATGTTTTAAAAGTGGAAATAGATCAATTGGATATGATTTAGGATTTCCTAAGTATTATAAGAATTTTGTTTAAAGAATAAATCTTATGTTAAATAAGAAGCATAAAGCTATATTTATAATATCGAAATATGTAAGAGTTTCAAATCTGTTATAATTAAAAGGCCAAGTGATGCTAAATGCTGAACCAATGAACTCATTGGATTGTCATGATTGAAACACTGTTTATTTTGATAGTTAAATCACCGACTATCAAATCTGTCCAATACGATTGTTGGTACGGAAAGACCGGGATCGAATTTATATTCGAAAACCATTCCGAACAAAAATACGTGAAAATATCAGAAAATGATCGAGATGGAGCATTTAAGACCGTAGATCTTCATTACACGGAAGAACCGCTAATAATCTTTGGTTTAGCGGCCAGAGATAAACTATGATTCTGTCGTGGTTGAAATCTACGGATTGCAAGGACTACTCGCTACTGATCCATGGGGTGATTCCTATATGAGATGCAGTAGGAGAGTACCTTCAAAGCATCCTGTTCCTGGATGACTTGTATGGACGGGTGTCTGACAGAGTATTCCAAAGGAATTACGTACGTTGATTTCTTCAAACGTATGTCTGTTGATGGCGGAGAAGGCCGTACACCTTCTCTTAGCTAAACTGCAAAGTATTTTTGTGGACGTCAATTAGTGATATCTGGAGGTTTTGATGATGTGGCATTCAAAGTGAATGATGACCAAATGTGCCAAAAGGGAATTCAAACCTCAAGCCTCATCAACCCGGAAAATGACAGAAATCGGGCAGGCAGCATGGCTATGTGGGTCGCTCCCATTAGGGTGTATAATCACCTATCTAGAGAAATTCCTTTTGCTTCTTTAATCAATTTCGATGCTGTCCCTTTTGGGGAAACGGTGGTTTGAGCCCAACCGTTGGTGATATACATTCGATACACTCAAGCGAAATGAGTGGTCGGTCATGTGTGGGCCGGGTTGAAAGACGTTCTTGTTGAACCCAGTGTATTCGCCTCTAGAGATACACTATCGGCAGGTGGTCCCATACCTTGTCATAGTCGGAATCCAATCTCCAATAAGCCCCCGCGGTTTTGATTGTATACTATATATGTGGAGCGTGAGATGCAAGCGATCCACTAGATTGATATTTACTTGTATTTAGACACTATTATAATATCAGAAAAGATATTGATTTCGAAAATGTTTTGGGTTATCGTAAGGTAAAAACCGTCTGTATTTATATGTGGATTTAGTCTTACGATTATCCTTTTCTTTTGAAAAGATTTTGACTTTAAACTCAAGTTGTGTGTTACCTTAATACTGTAGGAACTTTTCTCACTCTGGTTCACCATACTGACCCGGTGTTTTGTAAATGTTCGGGTTTGCCCGGGGTGTACAGGTTCATGTTATCGAATGCTGTGAAGTCCAGAGACGAGCTGAAGTTGTTCAGACGTATTGTGTCTAGTATTTATTCCACTGTGTGATGTATATGAGGACAGGTTATTCTAACTGTCCACTTGTGTGCTGTACTCTGATATTGTAAGTATTTTTAAAGGCTCTCAATAAATAATTATTTTTGTATTATATTTTGTTTCGCTGCGATGTGAGACTCTGATTCTATGTTGGGTTGGTTCTTCTTCTTCTATTCTAATATTTCTTTCTTTCTTACCTCACCCTCTAAATTCTTTCTAATAACGTTCCGGTGTTTGGAAGGTCGACATGAGTTACGGTAAAGGTATTTATGTCGATTTCCGAGGCCGAAAATCACTGGGTCGTTACAAAAAGTATGCGCCATCCAGCATTGTGCGGGACTGGACGTAGGAGTAATTCGAACCAGTATAAAATCCGATGTGTTCTTTCCTTTTTTGCATCTTTATTTCTGTTTATTTTGTATCTATGTTTGAATATGTGTTTTTGGTTGTGTTTGTGGTGTTTGATTCATCCTGTAGTTCACATAAGTTTTAGATTTTGTTTAAATTCTCACAAACACTATTCACCCCCCCTCTAGTGTTTGTTTTGCCTTAACATCCATTCCGCATTCCCTAACAGTTTACCCTGATTACTCTTTCCTCTCTAGAAATAAAAATGGTGGTCGATCAATGGAACCAGGGTTTTTGTAAATTCTCAAATCTCGGACAATTGGTTGAGAATTGATTCTCCTATGGCTTCGAATCCTTGTGGCTTGCTTCAGGAAAGGTTTGAGAAGTGGCGATCGAAGAAATATGTGAGTCTCTGAATTATTTTACTTTGAATTGCTTTCGAATTATTGCCTGTTTCGATCTGCTTGCCAGTGATGATTTGTGTGTATAAATAGGATAATAAAACCCTATCAACTTCTCTGATTTCACAGTTATGCCTTGACTAATTTGCATGATTTTGTTCCCTAATTTGTTTGGTCGAGAATCCCCTGATTTGTTGCCTTGAAAATGGGATTGAGTTCTTCGGAAAACATGCCGTGAAAAACTTGTTTATTTTTGGGAAATTTTGAAAACAAATTGATTTGTTTCTAGAACAAAAATCTTTGAATTTATGGATTTAAAAACTTGCGTGAATTTGCTTGATGAATTTGGATGACTTTATGGGCCCTTGCGAACTTAGTAGATTGAAAAAAAAAATCGATTTCCATAGTTTACACTTGCCAGCAGTGCAGAGTTTGAATTGTTTCCATTTATCCGAAAATGTGAATAAGAATGAAATTTCTTATCTTATATCAGTGCACTGTTTTTTCGGAAACAAAGACAAATTGTTTCCTTGCCAAATAACAAAACTGATTTCAAACAAATATGTGCCACTATGCATATGTGTGCCAAAAACGATTGCCAAACTAAATACTGTGCAGATCAATTCTTTCTACTGCATCATTTTTTTGCTTGAAATTGTTGAGTTGAATTTCGGAAACAAATAAAAGATTTCTTTCTAGAAAAATATGTATTATTTTCTTGCCAAACATTTAGATGCAAATTTCCAAAACAAAAAATGTTTTCTTTAGCACTTTGTAAAACCTGGAAAAAATGATTTCTTTAGCAAAAGCATTTGTTTCCATTCTTGCATTCGAACAGTTTGAACTCGAGTTGTTTTTTATGTTCCACTTTGGTTGTGTACACATTCATTTTTTCATATGCCATTTGATTCTATATGCACCATATTCATGTGATCGTTATTGTGACTTGTTTTTATGAACTGCATGTATCACCTAACTCTTGTTCATGTGAGTCCAGAATTAGCTGTTTTCATGAGTCTGCCCTTGGAATTTTTCCTGACTTGATTTCTAACATGTCATTTTTATGCAATCATGTGCATTTCTCTTGCATACTATTTCTTTCCCACATTTGCTCTTAGTTTTGCCATTGCTAATCTGTTTACTTGAGTTTCAAAAATTGCCTTGTTGACTGCATTTGAAATTTCCCTGTTTAAACTTATTGCACCATGCATTTGTGTATTCATCCTTGAATCTGTTTGTGGCTTGTGTCGAGCTCATTCACTTGCCATGTCAAGATTCATATACGACATAGTCATTATTATGCTAAAAAAATGGAAACCCATGAATGATTCTTTCCATTCTTTTTGTACTTGTGCAACTTCAGGAACATTTGTATTTTCATTTTGGCATTCATGTATATGACAGAGTTGCATATACGAACCTTGTTGTTGTAACATCTCATAATTTTAAAGGACACTATAATAATAAACTAAAGAAATACTTATTAAATATTAGGGATTAAGTAAAACGGAATGCGCCATTGCGTTTGTCTTGGAATTTTGCTTAAGGTAGACTCTGAGTTTGCATAAAATGGACATCGTATGAATAAGATATTAGGGTTTGAAGTTTGTATACACATAAGTAAAAAATATATATTAAAAAAATCAAGTCCAGAAAATGAAAAGTCAAAGAACGGGAAAGGGAGGAAAATCGGCCCGTTAGGGGTCAACCCCTACTTGGGGGTGTCGACCCCACCCAGATCTTGGGCATATCCATTCTTTGAACTGGGACTTGTTTCTTGACCAGATTCGTTGACAGTAGTCTATAAATAGGACCTCATTTCTATTGTTTTATCCATCAAAAATAATGGAGACAACGAGGTGCTGCCCCAACTTAGATTGAATTAGCATATTCTTCTGCAACAACAACTTATACGTATACAAGAATCTCTGCTACAACATCAACAGTCATTTCTCTGTTCTTTAGATCCAGTCCCAGTGAGTTTATGTTGTTTTAGATATAAACATTTAATAAGTAATCCTGACATGTTTATAAGTTTGGATCTTAACCTATGCCTGTTAATAACCTGAATCATAACTAAACAGATCTATCATTACTTGTACACCTATTCCTCTGTTTAGTTCTTACATGCCTATCTATATTATGCCTATTCCGTCATTATGCCCATTTCTGTCACCATATGCCTATTCTGTTAGCATGCCTATTTCTGTTATCATATGCATGTTTTGTTATTATGCCTATTTCTGTTCTCTTCTCTCCCTCCTTCCCTTTTTATTTTAATAGCCAAGCTACCTTCGAGCCTAGGCCTATCGCTGAAACATGCGAATGAACAAAATTGGCAATGGTTGGGAATGATAAATTGGGGCATAACTTGTACTGTAAAACATGATTGGGATTTGGGAGAATAATTTATACCGTGACCTAAGACTTTAATTTGGGCATATCGCACATAGTGATTTATGACTTGAGGGTAGGGGCATGAAAAACCTGTAATGAACATGAACAATTTGTTTAAGGATGAACACGCCTAAATTTACAGTAAATAGAAATTGTAACCGCACTTAGACACGAGGTTAAATTACACTTGTGGTAGAATTCTGCCCAGAACCGCTTGGCAAATCCAGCATCCACAAGTGGTTAATTTAATGTGAGGGGCCTAGTGCGTAAATGTACATGTAACGACGCCAAGACAAGAGTTTAAGTCCAACTTGTGGAAGAAGTCTGCCTGGAACCGCCCAACATATCCAGCATCCACAAGTGGTCAACTTAATGTGAGAGGTCTGGTGCATTAACGTACATGAATGGGGAATGATAATAACCTATTATAATTAATTACACTAATGAGAATGTTATATAATATTTAGGCTTGTCCTAGGGAAAAGTGGAAATTATAACATAAGCTATAATAAATGGGAAGGGAACTTATTTGTGAACCTTAGTTAAGAGAACTAAGTTAATAAGTAAACAACGACAAATTGTAGTGACAATATAAGACGGAATTATGATTAAATAAGAAAGAACGGGGTGAATATATGAGGTGAAATAAGTTATATTTAATCATAAATAATAAGTGACATGTTAAATAGAAAACAGGTGAATTGAGATGAAGTATACTTAATTACATATTAAGTAAAACATGTTATTGTAACTATGGAATCAGACAATGAATAATGTAAAGGGATTGTAGATTACTTTCGTTAATTACAATCCGGGGATAAAAGATTATAGATTGCTTTCGTTAATTACAATCTAGGAGAAAGGGATTGTAGATTACATTCGTTTATTATAGTCCGGGGATAAAAGATTGTAGATTACTTTTGTTAGTTACAATCTAGGAGTAAGGGATTGTATATTACTTTCATTAATTACAATCTAGGGATAAAAGATGGTAGATTACTTTCGTCAATTACAATCTAAAGGTAAAAAGTTAAGTAAACTTTTTCGAATAAATGAGGGTTTAAGTAAATATGTTAAATCTGTAGGGGGTTATATAAACCCAATAAACTTAACCTGTTTTATATGTTGGGGTTATGCGAGCTTGCTTATCTATTAGGCATAAACTGTCAAAATCCTAGTATTGGGGATGCAAGCCTAAGGGGTGGCTTGTATCATCTGTTGTGTAGGACCCGTATAAATCAATAACCCATCTTGGTATCAAAAGAGGGACCCCGAACTAGGTAGGGGTCAGGGCAAGCTTGCTGAGCTAATTATAAGAGGTTCACCTGAGTGGGGGTGTTGACGCTGCATTCCGACGGAGTAATGTGCATGCATGAATCCACTTGCTTGTGATAATAAGACGTTGTGACATAATTAGATATGGCTGTGCCTCTCAAAAAAAAGGTGTTGCCACTTTAGGAAGTGATACATCCTACTGTGGGACCAGCACAGGGTATTTACAGGATAGAGAGCCGATCGATTGGGGTTGTAATTAGGGTATATCTAGTCCTGCTTGTTTAGGAGCCCGTTATTATCGTTGGGGGTAACACCTGTCATTTCTGTTGGGATGCCTGTTATTATCATTGGGGGTAAAACCTGTCACTAGAAGTACACCTAAGACTACCATATGTTTCTGTTGGGATCATTCTGTTTCCGTTATACAAGTATCGGTGCAGATAAAAGTACTTGAGAAGCGCAACATATTCTGTTTATTCTATCCTGCTCTGTATGTTATACTGTCTTATGATATTGTTATCTATCTCATCTAGTTTATATGCCTGTCATGATGCTTTTATTTATTTATAAGCTAAAAGTAACTGGAATCGCCAAACTTTACGTTTGACCCATTTTGTTTCCTTTTCTCTCTTCTTTCCCCCCTAGGTTCTCAGGGTGGGAATACTCAGGCTTGATTAGGATTCTCTCTTTCGTTCTGCTTGGAGCTGCTTAGATGTATCGCATTGATTACCTGTCTACTCTGATATGGCACTTTTTGGAGACTATGCATTTATATTACTATACTCGAATGATTTTAGTACAAGGAATATATTTTAATTTGATGTAATGGGTTTTCTGTACTTTAGACATATGTTACTGGGTTTTGGACAATGATGTTTTCTATTTGGAAAATAAAGTTTTAAATTCCGCTGTTATTTTATATATGTCTTGTGGTGTTTCTGTTTACCTATAATGCTTCATGAAACCTAATGCATTCTGTTAAAGAGTGACATTAACGGACGTGGGGTGTCACAGTTGTATTGATGTGTTCTTGTTTGCTACTACATTGTACATGTTAACTATGGCTTGAAACTTCTTGTGCCACTTCCCAAATATAATTTGTACCTGAGTATTGCTGGTCTTTGGAAACTTAAAAAAAACTGAACTTCATTTTCTTTTTGTCTTGAATGCTGCATGAACTTGTATTGCATCTTGTTCCCATACTTTTAACATTCTTGACTTAGCCATGAATCTTGTATACTGTGTAGCATGTGCGGTGTGCATGCATGTACATATCACTGGCTCGACCATGTTGAAAATCTGAAGTGACTTGTAATTGTTGTACACTCCTTTGATAGTTGCTTCATTTGGCACTAGATTTTAGTTGTGCACTTGGACCGGCTTGACGATGTGTATACATGTGTTATCACTTCATTATTCCCCTTGTGTTGTTCACAGACACTTGACCCATGCACCATGCATGTGTGTCAGGCTTCACCTGAACACAACTCGCTTGATATATTTGTCCCTTGCTGACTGTATTGCCGCTGCACAGAATATATGTGTATATACATACACATGTATGTGTATACATGTTTGTGCAGAATATATATATATATATATATATATATGTATATATGTGTGTGGGGGGGGGGCACTAGAGATATTGTCTATCTTGTGGTTTTTACAGTGTATCACCGTGAATATCACAAGCTGTCTAGGCACAGATGGATGTCCATATAAATCAGATCAAGTCATGAAATATGATGAGAAACACACCAAAATTCTAAGGCATATAAATTTTTGAAATAAAAATTATAGTTGTTAGAATATAAAATTATTTGTGTTCCAGATTACTGTGTGTCTGTTTTTTTGTTATAGGTAAGCAGAAGACTGAACTGACAGTGAAGAAGACAGACATAAGACAAATGCCAGTGTCAGTGAATGTATCAATGTATATATAACAGAGAGTGAAGTGTACGTGTATACAACTGCGTAAATGAAATGTAACATGAGTGACTGGGTGAATTATAGTGAGGAGCAATGTATACAAATGAAACTGAATGTGAATGAATTGTATTTCAGTGAAATATACAAATAATGGAGTTATAAATTTGTATTGTTGAAATGTTGAAATAAAATATCACATTTAAATAAAATACTCTTTGAATATTTAAATTCTTGTGTAGTAGTATTCTATTTAAATGTAAATATTTATTTCTGTTTGTGATGTAGTATAACAGTACAATTACAAACACATTTATAATAATAAATATATGTTTCTTATCATCAAACAAAAATCATAGAATTGTTAGATAAACAATCTCCCCCTTTTTATGATGAAAAACATAAGATAAGATTTTTAATATAACATTACAATAAACGTGTTTGACAATGAATTATCGAACTCCCCTTATTTGTATGCTCCTCCTACACCAAACTCCCCCTAGATATGTGCATGAGAGAAAAACAATAATTGAAACTTAAATATATAAGTATTCAAAGAATAGCACTCATCGATCAAAATCTTAACCCATTCTCCCCCTTTAGTTATCATAAAAAGGTTACATAAATTAAAACAGTGATGAAAAATGTAACACCCCACCTCCGCCAGGGTGTCTCTTGCAAGCACCCTGACTTTGGAGGGGCGTTTGAATCAGGTAAACATGCATAATGATATATCAAGGCAGAACAAGAACATATGTATATATGTAAACAGAGTAAACAACATAGATAAAACAGCGGAAGATTTCAAACCATTTCAAAACAAGTCTGGTACAACATAATGTCAACTTTCCAAATAAACAAGTCTAGATAAAAACAACATCATCTGAAAAACTGAAATACATAAGTACTATCCCCAAAATAAGTGATAACCATAGCTAGCTTCATGTCAAGACCGTACATGAGCTAAAATCCCACAAGCAAGCGATCAGAAATCCAAGTTAAGCTCCAACGTTCCCACCCTGAGAACCTGGGGGGGGGGAATGGAAGAAAAGAGGCGAAAGAAAAACAGTTCAGTCAAAAAGACTGAGTAAGCCCTACTACAATCAATGTAAACTGATAAAGTTAACTGACATGAGAAGCAGGTATGATCATAAGGATAACAACATACTAGCATGATGATTAACTAACAAGGTAGATAAAGGTGTCATCGCATAATCAGGTTTAAAGGTTTTGCACCACAGGTGTACTAGCAAACTAACATGACTTGAATAAACAAGTATTGATCCCTTGGCCCAAGCTTTGGCCCAATAACATGAAGTGACCCCCATACGAGGTCCAACCAAACGGTCTAGTCGATCGACTCCCTATAAGCCTAACTCGTCACGTGTTGGTGTCCATACGGCCCAAACATAATTGTAGTCAGACTGTGCCGGGCCTCCCGTCGGGTGTATCAAGCCCTAGGGTGTCAACCCCTGGACACCATAAACATGCGTGCACAGTCTCGATCTACTGGTACCCGTGCATGTTCTCCCCGGCTTCGGACTGTGTGCACGACCATAGTCTGCCCGGAACTACACCGGCGTACCCTTCTGCCGTCGTTTTTGGTCACTTACCTCTAGTCCAGTAATCGTGCTCCCTCCCTAGCCTAGACCCTAGGGCCTTAATGATACAAACTTGGGATTACTGCTGGAGTGGACCCCCATTGCTAGGATTTTTCTAGTGGGTTAAGTACGGTTTAACCCTCTTGCTAATCATGGATTAACTTGGTTAAGTGTAACGATGAGTTCACGACTTAACCCTGATTAATCTACCAAGCCCAAATCGGCTAAGTATTAAGTGGACCATGACTTAACCCTAATCACGAGGCATTAATTAATTTAATGCGCCTTAACCTCTCACATTAGACCTTGTTGTGGTTACTAGTTAAGCCGGGCGGGTCCGGGTAGCTTTACACCACAACTTGGTCTAACCTCGGGTTCAAGGTACAACATGACCAACTTCTCACATTGGGTCCTATTGTTTGTAGCAACTAGTTAAGCCGGTCGGTTCCGGGTAGGTTTACGCTACAAACTCAACCCAACCTCGAGTTGGTCACACTTATCTTTTCTAAGTGTCATGTCCATCATGTTTCCAAAACATATTAAACTTTTCAAGCAATTGGGTAGACCTAACTTAATAGGTAAATTCCCAATGGGTAGACCTAACTTAATAGGTAAATTCCCAAGCTTATGTTTTTATGTCTTTTAAGTTTACCCAACCCCAAACGCAATCCCATCGCTTACATATCGCAATAGCGCATAAAGGATAGAAAGAGGGAACTTGGCATAATCATGACATAAAGGTGTTGAAGCCACAAGTTCAACATGGTGGCATATGAAATGTACATATGTTCATATACTTGCATATTACATTTTTAGGCCTCAAAAGCATGCATAAAACCAAACTTAGCATATTGGTGATACATGGTGATAAATGACATGTAAAAATGGCCAAAAGTTCGCATTTAGCCTCACATGCAAGTTATCATAGGGGATATGATAACTTACATGTTGCCAAAATGCAACCTTTAGCATAAAGCTTGAAGCTTTATGTTCATATGCTCAAGATAAGCTTGCATAACATGATAACATGAACAAAATGATCACCCCAAACTTGCATAACATACATGGCAAACTTGCATATCATAACATAGCAAACTTGCATAACATAACATGGCAAACTTGCATATAAACTTGCATATCATAACATGATAAACTTGCATATCATAACATGATAAACTTGCATATCATAACATGGCAAACTTGCATATAAACTTGCATATCATAACATGGCAAACTTGCATAACATAACATGGTTAACTTGCATATCATAACATAGCAAACTTGCATAACATAACATGATTAACTTGCATATCATAACATAGCAAACTTGCATAACATAACATGATTAACTTGCATATCATAACATAGCAAACTCGCATAACATGATAAACGTGCATATCATATCATAATGATCAAACACCACTTGCATCATTCATTTAACTTTAGAGTTTAAATATGAAAGTAGAATAGGGCTTACAATGCTTATGAAGACACAATAATATGACAAAGCCCTTATGCAATCAATTAAACCCAAAATGCAAGCTCCAATAGAAAAACCCTTGAGCAAAAATGATCAAAACCCTTGCTTTATGAGGTAAATATGGAAACTTGACTTGAATGCAAGCTAATGACACTCATACAAGCTTGAAAACACTTGTATGCATGGAAAATCTCTCATAGGAATTTTATGAAGAGAGTGGAGGCCATGAGAGGAATGATTTTGCCATAGTTTAGTTACTAGAATGAATAATGATGATTTAGGGTTAGGTTAGGGGCTTATTTATAGAGATTAGGACTAGTTCTAGCCATAGGGTTAAACCCTAGTTCCAATCTCAGCCCTTAAAACCGAATCTGGCCCAAAGACCTAACCAAAACCCCAAAATGGTGCACCAGGAAAAACTGCGCGGCTGGACCAAGTCGACAACCAAGTCGACAGGGCTGTCGACTTGGGTCCAACCAAGTCGACTCCCAAGTCGACAGGGCTGTCGACTTGGGTACCCTGGCGGGAATTTTCCCGCCTGCACCTAGCTGCCCCAAATTTCCAAATTCAAACTTGAAATTGAAATCTGTTTTGAACTTGAAATTTTCTGAAAACTTCATTGGGCCTTAATCGGGTCATACGGACTCCGATTTTTGAAAACTCGGACTATATTTCGCGTATTTTTCCGAGACGAACGCAACAGCATAGCCCGTTTCCCTTGATTCAGATTTTAGAATTAAATTCTGCCTCGATTTACGTTATAACAGGTTATTGAAAATACGGGTTGTTACATTCTCCCCTCCTTAAAGGATTTCGTCCCCGAAATCTTCAAGTTAGGAAGAACGTATCCTACCATCCAACATCCATCTACTCAAAACATCATCCACGAGCAATCATTGTCCGTACAAGATTTTAAATGTTGTATGAACATATGCAAAGGTGTGTGTATATGTACTTATCTAATACAAATATCATCAATGTAAATTATGTTAGTGAAATGAATCCATATGTATGCAATTCCTAACATAATGTATAACATCTATATGTGTGCACATAACATACATCCATATGCAACATCCATGTGATAACACAAAAATTTTCATCCATGAATAAGTGTAAACACTCATGCATATGCAATATGAGGAGTGTGTGAGCCGATCTAGTGCCTAACGTGTATAATGCATCCACGAGTAACCACTTGCAAACACTTGCAACCATCAAGCATAACATGTTTCAAACACATGTTTCATCCAAAGGGTTTCTACCTAAGGTTCTCATGACAAGATTAACATGATAAACTAGATAATCAAGACAAACATGGATAGCAAAAGATATGCTACAAAGAGATCGGGAAGATAAGCAGGATATACTCCTTTCGGATTACAAGAAATCCCTTCCTAACCCAACCCCAATCCTATAAAAGCCCAAAAGGTTTAGTCAACCTAACGAACCCATTATGGAGTTTACAACAGAAATGGGATCGAGAATGGGACCGAGAGGATATACGTAAAAGATAACATGCGAGTAAGTCCCACAGGAAAACAAGGATCAAGGATATGCTCTTAAAAAGAGACATGATGCGCGTATCTAGCCTTCAGTCTTCTAAGTCACGTTTCCTTGAGCTTGACTCCACTGTGCTTTGACCGTCTTTTACCTCATGATTTCTTGGCTTCTTAACTCTTATTTCCCAATATGAGTTGGAACCCATTTCATTGTCGCCTCTCGTCTTCCTCTTTCACTTACTCTTCTATCATACTTGGCTTAAACATAACTATGACCTCAAGGTTTCATGCAAGCTCTCCAAAATTCACCAGTGAATCCTGGATCTCGTTTACTTACTATAAAGTATTCCACGCAGCAGAACTTTTCTTGGAAATACCAATCCACGTTGCCAATTGCTCTTACTAACATGATTTTCTATAACTCATGGTTGAACAAAATGAACCATCCGCCTGCGAATGATAGGCCGTACTTAGATTCAGTTGCTTGCCCATGACTTCCCGTAGACTATTCCAAAACTGGCTAGTGAAGATTGAGTCATGGTTACTAACTATACTTTAGGGAACCTCGTGCAACCGCTTTATTTCTTGAAAGTAAACTGTCGCTAGCTATGATGCAGTCCTTTCGCTCTTTACCGGAGTGAAATGAGCACTCTTCGTGAGTCTACCTACGATGACCCACAGGCTCGTATTCCCTTTCCTTGATCTAGGCAGTCCATCCACGAAATTCTTCGTGACGCTTTCCTACTCCCATTGCGGGGACCTCTAATGGATGTAATAGCCCACTGGGCTTCTATGACTTGGCCTTTAACCTGTTGGCACAACATGCACCTTGGGACAAACTCGGCCACCTCCTCGGGTGATGTGCATCATCAAGAACCTTCTTTCTCTCATCGCGTCTTAGCCATCCCTTGTCCTCTATAGCGAGGTGACTTAACATCTCGCCTCGAATCACTTGTTCATGATCTCGACTAACTGCGGGTCTTCTTTCTGTGAAGTCCCTACTTGATCCAGAAGGGTAAGTCTAAACTCAAGGGACACTAACTAACTAATTAAACTGAGAGAACTTCTTACTTCAATTGTCCTCGTCGGAGCTTTTCGGTTTTGAACCGCGACCACTTTAGCAGGATCCACCACTAAGCCTTGCTTAGAAACTATGTGCCCAAGAAATCTAACTTCCCTTCTCCAAAGTGACACTTGGAGAACTTGGCCTTCAACTGATGCGCTCTAAGCGTATCCATCACCTCCTTGAGATGTCTAGGATGTTCTTCCTCGTTCTTTAAGAAAGTCAGGATATCATCTACAAAGACTACCACAAACTTGTTCAGGAACTCCCTAGGCACCCTACTCATCAAGTCCACGAAGTAGGCGGGTGCATTAGTCGAACCGAATGGCATGACCAGCCATTCTAAGAATCCATCCGGAGTTCTGAACGCAGTCTTGTCTATACTATCTTCAGCTACTCTGAGCTGATGGAATTCAGTAGCAAGATCAAGAGAGAACAGATGTTCCTACAAGCTGATCAAACAAATCATCGATCCTTGGCAATGGTTGTCTATTCTCTTTGTTTAACTCATGATAATCAACACACGGGCGAAGCGAACTGTCCACATTAGTAGCGAATACTACTAAAACACCTTCCTCGGAAATGCTTCATCGTATGAAGTTCTTCTCAAGCAACTCCTTGACTTGCTTTCTTTACTCTCATCTCGCGGGACCATGTGCCTAACCGGCCACGTAACTGGCTTGGCATTATCAACCAGATAAATGCGGAAATCAATCTCTCGCTTAGGGGTAACCCCCTTCACTTCACCCAAGATATCAGGATATTCTCGGACCACCCTCACCGATTGCAAACTATCGATAGACGAGTTGAGGGATTCAAGATAACACAACATGACGGGACTCATAGGGTTACTAGAAATTTTTAGGGTATTACCGAGGCGAATCATGAGCCTCACAACCCTATGCCTAAAAATCAAGGATGGCTCCAAAACTGGACAACCAATCCATGCCCAAAATCAACCCATACCCCATGAAACCGAGAATATAAGCATCACGCGAGAATTCTATTCTCAAGATAGAGATTTTCAAATCCACGTAGATAATAGACAAATGGGCGGAATCCCCAATTGGATTTGAAACATACACGGGATCATTAACTAGACTAGTACTTAGGTGCAAACTTTCAACTAAACCAGATGAAATAAACTATGCGATGCACCAAAATCAAACAAGGTACGAACTGAAAAATCAGAAATATATACAAGGCTTTCAATAGAAATACTACCTCGATAGGGAACTGGAGCGGCATTGAGAGCATGAACATGCCCTCCTGAAGGTCCAGCACGATGAGTCTGACCCCGGCCTTGCCCTTGCTTCTTCGGGCAATCTTTGCTGAAATGTCCAAACTCACCACAACGATAGCATTCACCGCTCTTCCTTTTCCACTTCTTACAATCCTTAATAAGATGCCCAACTGAACCGCAATAATGGCATTTCCCCTTGTTGTTCTTGCCCTTGTTGTTGTTCCCCTTGTTGCCTTGACTCTTGTTCTTGTTCTTGTTGCCTTGACTGCTCTGACCGCTTGGATTACCCTGATTTCCTTTCCACTGGGAATCAGTCTTCTTGGCTTGAGTATCATTCATCTCGATCTCCTTCTTGTCACTCCTATTCTCTTCATTGAGTAGGGCCATATTCACCAAACTCTCGAAAGTTGCCCCCAAGGGTATATGAGTCATGGCTAAACCATGTAATGGCTCGTTTAATCTTAGAGCAAAGTATAGGGCCTTCTTCTGAGCTGTGTTAACCAAGTCTAAATCGACCCGAGCCAGTTGATTAAACTTATCTATGTATTCCCTAATAGTCATGTCCCCTTGCTTCAGTGATAGGAACCTTAGTCCAAACTTTCCCCGAATGTCATCCCAAGTCTCAATTGGCCTAGTAGCGGTGGTGACCACCCACTAACGTTCAGCTTCTTCCTTTAGCAACCACACGGCTAATAAAACCTTCCTACGGTCATCTATATCAAAGAAGGCAAAAAGATCTTCGGTTTCTTCCAACCAATTCCTTGCCTCTACATAAGTCTCGGTTCCAAAGAAATTCTTGCCATCCATCGCCTTAAAGTCTTTGCAAGTCTCTGCGAAGTCAGCTTGAGGATGCTGAGGGGGAGGAGGAACCTCAGCGACAGGAGGAGGAGGAACATCAGCGACAGGAGGAGGAGGAACATTAACTACTGGAGGAGGAGGAGGAGGAGGAACATCTGCGGGGCCGGCTTCGGTCGCCCTAGCCTCCAAAAGTCCCATATACCAAACAGGTACGTGTACTCCCTCCGGAATAGCAAAGTTATTGGCCATACTGAAAATGAAGAAAAAGATAGATTCAGAATGGAGAAAAACGAAGGAATTTTTGCTAATGGCTTTTTTTTTTTGGGAATAGCTTTTAAAATAAACTAGACTTTTCTTTGGAAAATACTTTATACTTGGTTTTGAAAATAGTTTTCCAAAAGTTTTTTTTTACAAAAAAACCTTTTTGCCCCTTCTCGTAAACCATATGCTCTGATACCAAATGTAACACCCCACCTCCGCCAGGGTGTCTCTTGCAAGCACCCTGACTTTGGAGGGGCGTTTGAATCAGGTAAACATGCATAATGATATATCAAGGCAGAACAAGAACATATGTATATATGTAAACAGAGTAAATAACATAGATAAAACAGCGGAAGATTTCAAATCATTTCAAAACAAGTCTGGTACAACATAATGTCAACTTTCCAAATAAACAAGTCTAGATAAAAACAACATCATTTGAAAAACTGAAATACATAAGTACTATCCCCAAAATAAGTGATAACCATAGCTAGCTTCATGTCAAGACCGTACATGAGCTAAAATCCCACAAGCAAGCGATCAGAAATCCAAGTTAAGCTCCAACGTTCCCACCCTGAGAACCTGGGGGGGAGGGGGGAACGGAAGAAAAGAGGCGAAAGAAAAACAGGTCAGTCAAAAAGACTGAGTAAGCCCTACTACAATCAATGTAAACTGATAAAGTTAACTGACATGAGAAGCAGGTATGATCATAAGGATAACAACATACTAGCATGATGATTAACTAACAAGGTAGATAAAGGTGTCATCGCATAATCAGGTTTAAAGGTATTGCACCACAGGTGTACTAGCAAACTAACATGACTTGAATAAACAAGTATTGATCCCTTGGCCCAAGCTTTGGCCCAATAACATGAAGTGACCCCCATACGAGGTCCAACCAAACGGTCTAGTCGATCGGCTCCCTATAAGCCTAACTCGTCACGTGTTGGTGTCCATACGGCCCAAACATAATTGTAGTCAGACTGTGCCGGGTCTCCCGTCGGGTGTATCAAGCCCTAGGGTGTCAACCCCTGGACACCATAAACATGCGTGCACACTCTCGATCTACTGGTACCCGTGCATGTTTTCCACGGCTTCGGACTGTGTGCACGACCATAGTCCGCCCGGAACTACACCGGCGTACCCTTCTACCGTCGTTTTTGGTCACTTACCTCCAGTCCAGTAATCGTGCTCCCTCCCTAGCCTAGACCCTAGGGCCTTAATGATACAAACTTGGGATTACTGCTGGAGTGGACCCCCATTGCTAGGATTTTTCTAGTGGGTTAAGTACGGTTTAACCCTCTTACTAATCATGGATTAACTTGGTTAAGTGTAACGATGAGTTCACGACTTAACCCTGATTAGTCTACCAAGCCCAAATCGGTTAAGTATTAAGTGGACCATGACTTAACCCTAATCACGAGGCATTAATTAATTTAATGCGCCTTAACCTCTCACATTAGACCTTGTTGTGGTTACTAGTTAAGCCGGGCGGGTCCGGGTAGCTTTACACCACAACTTGGTCTAACCTCGGGTTCAAGGTACAACATGACCAACTTCACACATTGGGTCCTATTGTTTGTAGCAACTAGTTAAGCCGGTCGGTTCCGGGTAGGTTTACGCTACAAACTCAACCCAACCTCGAGTTGGTCACACTTATCTTTTCTAAGTGTCATGTCCATCATGTTTCCAAAAAATATTACACTTTTCAAGCAATTGGGTAGACCTAACTTAATAGGTAAATTCCCAATGGGTAGACCTAACTTAATAGGTAAATTCCCAAGCTTATGTTTTTATGTCTTTTAAGTTTACCCAACCCCAAACGCAATCCCATCGCTTACATATCGCAATAGCGCATAAAGGATAGAAAGAGGGAACTTGGCATAATCATGACATAAAGGTGTTGAAGCCACAAGTTCAACATGGTGGCATATGAAATGTACATATGTTCATATACTTGCATATTACATTTTTAGGCCTCAAAAGCATGCATAAAACTAAACTTAGCATATTGGTGATACATGGTGATAAATGACATGTAAAAATGGCCATAAGTTCGCATTTAGCCTCACATGCAAGTTATCATAAGGGATATGATAACTTACATGTTGCCAAAATGCAACCTTTAGCATAAAGCTTGAAGCTTTATGTTCATATGCTCAAGATAAGCTTGCATAACATGATAACATGAACAAAATGATCACCCCAAACTTGCATAACATACATGGCAAACTTGCATATCATAACATAGCAAACTTGCATAACATAACATGGCAAACTTGCATATAAACTTGCATATCATAACATGATAAACTTGCATATCATAACATGATAAACTTGCATATCATAACATGGCAAACTTGCATATAAACTTGCATATCATAACATGGCAAACTTGCATAACATAACATGGTTAACTTGCATATCATAACATAGCAAACTTGCATAACATAACATGATTAACTTGCATATCATAACATAGAAAACTTGCATAACATAACATGATTAACTTGCATATCATAACATAGCAAACTCGCATAACATGATAAACGTGCATATCATATCATAATGATCAAACACCACTTGCATCATTCATTTAACTTTAGAGTTTAAATATGAAAGTAGAATATGGCTTACAATGCTTATGAAGACACAATAATATGACAAAGCCCTTATGCAATCAATTAAACCCAAAATGCAAGCTCCAATAGAAAAACCCTTGAGCAAAAATGATCAAAACCCTTGCTTTATGAGGTAAATATGGAAACTTGACTTGAATGCAAGCTAATGACACTCATACAAGCTTGAAAACACTTGTATGCATGGAAAATCTCTCATAGGAATTTTATGAAGAGAGTGGAGGCCATGAGAGGAATGATTTTGCCATAGTTTAGTTACTTGAATGAATAATGATGATTTAGGGTTAGGTTAGGGGCTTATTTATAGAGATTAGGACTAGTTCTAGCCTTAGGATTAAACCCTAGTTCCAATCTCAGCCCTTAAAACCGAATCTGGCCCAAAGACCTAACCAAAACCCCAAAATGGTGCACCAGGCAAAACTGCCCGGTTGGACCAAGTCGACAGCCAAGTCGACAGGGCTGTCGACTTGGGTCCAACCAAGTCGACTCCCAAGTCGACAGGGCTGTCGACTTGGGTACCCTGGCGGGAATTTTCCCGCCTGCACCTAGCTGCCCCAAATTTCCAAATTCAAACTTGAATTTGAAATTTGTTTTGAACTTGAAATTTTCTGAAAACTTCATTGGGCCTTAATCGGGTCATACGGACTCCGATTTTCGAAAACTCGGACTCTATTTCGCGTATTTTTCCGAGACGAACGCAACAGCATAGCCCGTTTCCCTTGATTCAGATTTTAGAATTAAATTCTGCCTCGATTTATGTTATAACAGGTTATTGAAAATACGGGTTGTTACATGAAAAAATTGACTACAAATATAATATCAGCTTAAGAGGAAGAACGATCATAATAAATCTCAATCAGTCAAACAAAAATCATAATATTATAAGAACTAGTGACACATTTCACATTGTGGAATGATGGATTTACGATGAAATTTATATAAATGGAGAGAGTTAAAAAAATTATGATTCCAATTATTTTCAAATAAAACTTTAAGATTGAGCAAAAAAGTAGTGATGGATTTGGACTATAATTATAAATTCAATTTAAGTGACGCAATCAAATAATCTCAAATCCCAATAGCTATCAATCAACAAATCATAATATATCATAAGATATTAATACAATTCAACAAAATGGAAAATGGATTGATGGGGTGGTTTTTACACACAAAGGAGTATTTCACACAAATTTTTATTTATTCTAATTCTTTTCTTTTTCTTTTAATTTAAGAGCACACTGACCACGCATAACCAGATCTTGGATTTTTAAATGAGGTTAGTTGTAACTTAAAAATAAGTAATCTCATAACCATGCATGATAAGAGCTTGGATTTTTAAATGAGGCTAGAGAAACACTTATGAATATTATATTTTTATTATTCTCTGTTCCAAAAGAAAAACTCCTTGGTATATAAAACCAATATGGATGATAGAAATGTGGTAGGCACAGAAATGGTTATGAAATAAATTTCTAGATTAATCATATTATGAAATGTGCTCAACTATAATAGGATCATTGAAATTTTCTAATTATCACTAGTTCTGAAAAATAATATAATCATAATTCCATCACAAATATTTCCACTGTTTATTTAAAATGATTCTAAAAATATTAAACTCTCCACATTAATATAAAATCACGATGGATGGTAGAATAATGGTGGATAAAGGAGATGTTTGTGAAATAAGCACCAATTCAAAGATATTATAACCACTGTTCAATCATCATGAAAATTTAAATAAAAACTCTTATTGTTGTGAAATATACTGTAGTCACAACTCATCACAATTTCAAAATTCTGATAATAATTTTGATGAATTCTAAATACAGTTCAGTTTGGTTATTGATAACAATTTCTAAATAAATAATCAATAAATGATTTTATAATTGAAAAATCAATTACAAGAGGGAATTCAGAAAAATCTATACAAGACAAGAGGGATATTAAAAAATATATACAGAATGGGAATCGGATCAATAAAAAATTCAGCACTTCTAAACTAATACCACTTGTTGTCTCTATCAACAAAGATTTTAATACAAACTGGTGGCGAACAAGGGTATCCCAGACAATAATATCCAATCACAATGCCCAAGCAATTAAATCTAACAATTCAGTTCCAACAATCAGAGCAGCAAGACACATTCAGAATAAGTTTCACAAGAAAGTTCTCAGACAATTTTCAATAAGTCCAAGAGGACAAATCATGATCCAATTCAGACCAGTTTTTCAGAGCAGCAATCAATATTTACCAAAACAAGAAGTCATCAAAACATTTTCAAAATGATTCGTTTTATCAAAGCAGCACAACAATCAATTTTAAAGCAGACTTGTCAAGAAAAATTTTCACAGATATTTCTGACAGTCATAAAAGAAGATTCATGATCCAAAATACAGTTTATTTGAAATTATTTGAAGGAATATGAAAATCTCAAGATTCAATGAATCGATCACACTAGATTATAAATTTCAACTCCAAGATATGTGTGAGATTCAAGAAATCAATAATTTCAAATGATTTCAAACAATCAAATATTCAAGCCAAATGATCATGGAAAAAATAGTGAGTTTCAAAACCAGGTTTTCAAAGTATTTTTTTCACAATTATTTCTGACAAGCACAAGAGATAATTATGAAAAAAATGTATGAGATTCAAAAATCGTTTGTTTGAATTCACTTGAAGAAATGTAAATTTTGGGGTACTATGAATCAATCACACAAGATTAATAATTTCGAATCAAAGAAATGTGTGAGATTCAAAATATCAAAAAATTTAAATGATTTCAACAAACAAATATCTAAGTTATATAATCATGAATAATAATGAATTTCAAGACGTAACATAATGATTCAAGCTAAAAGTTTTCAATTCAGAAATAATCAAGCCAATCCAAAATCAATGAAATTGTCATAACTGAAAAAATAGTTATATGCTGTAATGAGTATTAATTTTCAAGTCTTTCCAAAATGAATTAGAAGAAACTCAAAACAACAGGGATATGTGAAATTTCATTAATTTTTCAGATCTTCAAAAATTTAGAGTTCAAATTAACAATGTTCAATATATGACAAGAATGCTTCAGCACTGTTATTAATTCAGAAATCAAAAAAGAATTAAACTTTAAATAATTGCAGATAATTACAGTTTTAAATTCAAGATCTGGAAATCATTAAAACATCATAGTTTTATACAAATGAAGCTAACTTCCAGAAAATCATGAATTCTGCAATTTGAAGTTAAGAAAGCTCAAGAAGAAAAATATATAGTAGTGACAAATCAAATCAGAATAATCAAAAGAAAATAAATAGAAGGGGTAGATGGAGGAATAAATAAAGGAAATCAAAATAGAGAAAATAAACAAAGACGAGCCAAGAGATCATACCAGATTTTTTACAAGACGATGTTGATTCTCTAACTCAACAAATTTGGCCAAGGAACACAGAATTATACAAAGATATGGAACAATTTGGAATCGATCTCTTATTCGCAAAGCAGTTCCTCGGCCATCTTCAATACCTAACAGTTTAGATAATCGAGTGGTCTAACAGAATTTGTAAAACCACTCTCAATTGTTTTCTTATGTTTTGGTACCCAAACTAGTATGTATAACAATCCATCAGAATTTACCAAAGTGCCTTTAGGACCCAAATCCGTTTGAATTTAAATGAATTCATTTTATTTCCTTTTGGGGTCCAAATTGGTTTAAATGGATTGTTACACAACCAGTTTTCATTCCTTTTATAATTTGAAAATCCTTTGAAATTTGCAGAGTTTAAATCTTCAAAACAATTCTTTTTAAAGCAATTTGAAGGATTTTTAGAATCATTTGAATTGACATTTTCGAAAACATTATTTTTCCAAAAGCAAGAACACATTTATTTCCAACAAAAACTTGGTTTTGTAACAACATATTCAATGATTTTTCCCCATTAGAAAATTTATCCAAAGTTGATTCTAATTGTTGAATTTTGGATTTAAGATTGCTTTTTTCATTTATCAAATTTGAGCAATGATTTATAGCGATCTTCTGTTCGGCATTAGACTGTTTCAAAATCAAATTCTCATTTTCAAGTAATTTATTTTTGGCTTGGGACTCAGAGATTTCAAATTCAAAATGTTTTTTCTTTCCAAACCGAAGTTTTTCAGAATCTTTGAATTTTGAAATATCATTTTCAAGCTCTTTTAAAATCAAATCACTTTTCAACAAGCTTTCTTTTTCAGCAATTTCATGTTTGGAATTTTTGATGGCCTTAAAAAAATTAAATTCTTTTTGTAAGGAATTGTTTGTACATTTTACCTCAATCTCGTTATCTTTTGGAATCAAAATTTCCTCTTCAAGCTTTTGAATCTTTTGATTAAGATGAACGAGATCAGTTTTCAAATTCAAACAATTTTTGCAATCAGAATTTTCTGATATTATGACATTTGAATGTTTTGATTCCAAAAAGTTATTTTTGTTAGTCAACTCATGTTTAGATTTCAGAGATTTGTTTTTCCGATGGAGATTATCAACAGTTTTTGTTAAATCAGCACACATATAAACCAAATCTTCATATGGGAAACTTTCAGTCTCATTGTCTGTTGAGTCTCCATCGTCTGATCTACTTGAATTTTCATCTGTTTGTCCTTTCAAGCATATATCTGAATCTGAGTTGACTTTCTGGGGTTTTGAGCTACTGTTGTCAATTCTTCCATACTTTGTATCAAGAGAATTCCAGAATTCCTGCGCAGTCAAACAATGGAAGATAAGATTAAGCAGATTCTTACTAAGATAAGAATACAAAATATGCATAACACGAGCATTGATAACTTTATTATGCTTATCTAGCATATCACCTATATTTTCAATAATATGCCAATATTCAAAATTAACAGATTTTAAATAGAATTTGATTTTCGATTTACGAATTAAAAAACATGTCCCAATGAAAATAATTGGAATATCGCTGGACTGACCCTCACTACACAGACAACTAGGGAACACCATCTCTAGAGTTAATAAAATAACAAGCTCTGATACCAATTGTTGGATCTAGATTAACCCTAGAGGGGGTTGAATTGGTTTTATTGAATTAATTCAATATTAAAAGTACCACAGAACAAATTGTAGCACATAAAATAAATGCAGAAAATAAATAATACAGATTTTACCCCGCTTCGGAAAACCCTGCCTACTGCTGCATTCCCCAAGGTTTTATACTAGAATTAAAATGATCTCTACACTTACAAAAACCTTGTAAACTCGCGACACCCGTTCACAATGGTTCTAATCCTATGCTCAAAACCCTGCACTGATTTTAACCCCAAAATCTTATTTGTCTCCCTAGCTACAAACCCGTAGGATTGATTTGTTTCCAGAACAAAAATCTTCGAATTTGGGGATTTAAAAACTTGCATGAATTTTCTTGATGAATTTGGATGACTTTATGGGCCCATGTGAACTTGGTAGATTGAAAAAAAAAATCGATTTCCATAGTTTACACTTTCCAGCAATGTAGAGTTTGAATTGTTTCCATTTATTCGAAACAGCGAATAGGAATGAAATTTCTTGCCTTATATCAGTGCACTGTTTTTCTGGAAACAAAGACAAATTGTTTCCTTGCCAAACAACAAAATGGATTTTAAACAAATATGTGCCACTGTGCATTTGTGTGCCAAAAACGATTGCCAAACTAAATACTGTGCAGATCAAATCTTTCTACTACATCATTGTTTTTGCTTGAAATTGTTGAGTTGAATTTCGGAAACAAATAAAAGATTTCTTTCTGGAAAAAATGTATTTGTTTCTTGCTAAACATTTAGATGCAAATTTCTAAAACAAAAAAATGTTTTCTTTAGCACTTTGTAAAACCTAGAGAGAAAAAATGATTTCTTTAGCAAGAGCCTTCGTTTCCATTCTTGCATTTGAACAGTTTGAACTCGAGTTGTTTTTCTGTTCCACTTTGGTTGTGTACACATTCATTTGTGCATATGCCATTTGATTCTATATGCACCATATTCATGTGATCATTATTGTGACTTTGTTTTTGTGAACTGCATGTATCACCTGGCCCTTGTTCATGTGAGTCCAGAATTGGCTGTTTTCATGAGTCTTCCCATGGAATTTTACCTGACTTAATTTCTGGCATGTCATTTTTATGCACTTATGTGCATTTCTCTTGCATACTGTTTCTTACCAACATTTGCTCTCAGTTTTGCCATTACTGATCTGTTTACTTGAGTTTGAAAAACTGCCTTGTTGACTGCATTTGAAATTTCCCTGTTTAAAACTTCTTACACCATGCATTTGTGTGTTCATCCTTGAATCTATATGTGGCTTGTGTCGAGCTCATTCACCTGCCATGTCAAGATTCATATACAACATAGTCATTTCTGTGCTAAAAAAAACTAGAAACCCATGATAGATTCTTGCCATTCTTTTTGTGCTTGTGCAGCTTCATGAACATTTGTATTTTCATTTTGGCATTCATGTATATGAAAGAGTTGCATGTATGAACCTTGTTGTACTGCTGTGTTCTTGTTTGCTACTACATTGTACATGTTAACTATAACATCCCATATTTTCTATGAAAATAAAGTCACAAAACAAAGTATACTTAATTTTTAAAAGAATAATTAAGGGAAATGGGTTACGCCATTGCGTTCGTCTCGGAATTCTGCTTAAGATAGAGTCCGAGTTTGCGTAAATCGGACTTCGTATGAAGAAGTTATGGCACTTAGAAGTTTCAGGAATTTAAAATAAAAACCAGCCCGAATTCAAAATTTAAAAGTTTGAAATTCAAAACAGACACCCGGGCTGGGCTGGAAATTTCCCGCCCAGGACCCAGGTCGACCATGGTGACATAGGTCGACCATGGGGTCGACCTGGGGGTCGACCATGGTGACATAGGTCGACCATGGGGTCGACCTGGGGGTCGACCTCCCCCCATTTCCAGATCCGAGGACAGGTTCGTTTTTCTGCATTTGGACGCCCGTTCTCACCAGATTCGTTGATCCCTATGCTATATAAACACCCATAAGGCTACAGTTTTCTCTATAAAACTTCATTACGCCTATACTCTGCCCTAGTTCTAATTAAAATAAATCAATGGCGTCGCTACTCTACTGAAACCTAAGCTAGAACTAGTGCCCCTTCTTCTTCCAATCTGAATAGGATTAAAAGAGAACAACTACAACCCCTTTTTCTTTTAGAATCCAACCGAGGTGAGTACAGTTATTTTCAGATATGAAATTTAATTATGATCTTGACATGGTTATAAATCCGAATATGAGATTATGCATATTCTTGTTTATCGGATCTGTTTTTCTGTATATATCTATCTTATTAATATTATTGTAACAATTCTGTATCTCTTTCTTCCTTCTGTTCTATAGCTAGGCTACCACGATGTAACGACCCGGAAAAAGGCGATCTTGGCTATCCGATATACAACACATATCGAACATCCAAGGATCGAAACTACCGGTAGTTAATGAAAGAAATTAGAGGGTGAGGATGGATAAGATAGAAACATAGAATAAAAGAAGAAGAAGAACACAACATCAGAGTAACACGAATCTCACAGCAGAATGAATAACATATAATATATATAACATAACTTTGAAATATAAATCTGTACTTGAATATACATCATTATCAATGTACAGCTCTTACAACACAGCGGAAATAAACTATAGCTATATGATCCTGAAGCCTCCTGCTCCAGCTCTTCAATTATCTGTAAATCCCGACTACTTGACTGCCCGTACAAAATTGGGCACCCAATAGTTTAGGGAAACAAAACAAAATAAACTCCGGGTCAGTCATGGGACTGGTATGAGTAAAATGGTTTAAAACAGTTTGAACGAGTAAACGATATCTCATAAGACCACGTCGTATAACGGAATGGTTTTTTCCCTTATGAGAATCCAAATTATCTTTATACCAAAAACCTTTAGATATTATAATAATGTCTACCAACCACAATATAATAATCATCTAGCAGAAACGCTTTCATCTCACGTTCTACATATATAGTATACAATCAAAACTGCAAGCACGTATTGGGTAATGGATTTCCAACTAAGCGAGGTATGGAACCACCTTCCTCTAGTGTACCTTTAGAGAGGAATACACTGGGTTCAACAAGAACATCTTGCAACCCAGCCACACATGACCGACCACTCATTTCGCTTGAGTGTATCGAATGTATATCACCAACGGTTGGGATCAGCAACTGTTTCTCGAATGGGACAACATCAACAATAGATTTTTAGAAGTAAATGAAACTCTAGATCATGTGATTATACACCCTAATAGGTGCGACCTACATAGCCATGCTGCCTTCCCGACTTTTGTCATTTACCAGATGTGAGGCTAGAAACTACGCTCATCTTTTACATGCCACATCTTCATTCACTTAGAACGTCACATCGTCATACCCGCCAAATCACAAATTGATTTATCGAAAAATAACACGGGTATACAGCTAAGAGAAACGAATTCCTCCGCCACCAAACGTGAATACGTTTGAAGAGATCAACTTACGCGATCTATTAGATATACTCTGTCAGACCTTCTTCCATACAAGTTGTCCTGGGACTGGACAAACCGAAGGCACTATTCAGTACATCCATCTTAGGCAATTGTTATCTAAGATTTATACAACAGCCCTTGCACTTTACTCCGTCTTCAATATATTCAGCGTACTTGATTCGCAACGCTTATGCCAATACGGAGTGGTTCTTCGGATAAAAATCCAACCGGTCTCTCCATATTAACAACGTTAAAATGGTCAAAACTTTGATAGTCGGTGATTTAACTATCAAATGAAAACATGTCTGTGTACACACAACGATCTTATTTCCAAATGGAATTATCGATCCAATCATCAAACATATATATATATATATCCTCATTTCTATGTTTAGAAAATATACGTTATTAACACTGGAAACATTTCCATGGCTTAACTACGTATCACTATTCTTCCACATCTATCAGACTCTAACTATAAACTAACAAGAGAACAACTTCCTAAGTATAAACCCCGAAGGCCGAAACCAACATCAGATCGATACTCAGAAAACCATTCAACTTATTAATCTCTAGTCAGTTTCTAATCTTGTTTAACTCTATTTTGATTAACTCTAATTGAATAACTCTATTTCCTTAACTCTTATTTGAATAACTACTACTCGATTTACTCTATTTACTTAAATCTTATTCGAATAACTAATATTCGATTTAACTCCATTCGCTTAACTCTAGATCGTAGCGATCACAATGGTTATGCCTGATTCCCTCAAGAAACATCCGACCGCCGTAGGCTATCTGCAGCCCTGTGAATTACGCTGGCAGTCGTGCAAAAGGGCAACTTATCCTGAATAACTATGTTTGACTAACTCTATTCGACTAACCATATTCGATTAACTCGACTACGAATAACTAAAATCGATTACTCTTTTATATCTCGTCAACTTCCTTTTTTATAAATCCTGTTTATTTTCCCAATAACTATTCCTTTCATAATTCTATTTACTTTCTAAATAAATATCCCTTTATTAATTCTATTTTTTTCCTAAATAAATATTCCTTTATTCTATTTATTTCCTATTTATAAATATTCCATTTATAAATATTTATTTCCTATTTATAAATATTCCATTTATAAATATTTCCTTTTATAAAATCTTCTATTTATTTTTTATATAATTTCTCTTTTATAAAATCCTTTGATTTTATAAATAGTTTATTATTTTCAATATCCACTTTGAAATTCCCTTTTTACATCCCAATATTTCTTACGGTATTTGAAATACCAAACAACAGTGATCGATATCATCCAAACACACATAATCATCAACAGATTATATATCATATCATATAACACAATATATGAAAAACAGTAAAATAAATGTTGAGGAATCCAGTTGGATTCCTCCAACCTGTTTCCCTGCATCATAGATGTTAAACAACATAATAACATCGATTTCATTTCGATACGAAATATTCTGATAAACAAAATCAATATTTGATTAACGATTTATATATATATATATATCGTTATTTATGATTTCAACTAATACACAAGCAATTCAACCAAATAGTTGACACACAGCAATCAACAGATGATTAACAGTTCTAAAAATACGTTATAAAAGTACAACTGTTCAGAGTTGGTGAGTTTTACTCACTTTGGCAGTTCATCGTTAAAGAACGATAAACTGTTTGTTTGATTTGAATCAAACAATTTATTTCGCCATAAATTCATACGAGCTCCACTCCACTCCCAGTCAGTCCCATTGGGTAATGTCCATCCATACGATCCTGTCGGATTTTGTTTCACTGAATTTCGATAAACTATGAGGAAGTTATTCAGTTTACAAGTTCATATACTTTTTAATTTAAATTTAAACCTAAATAAATCAAATCCAGGCCTCACCCCATCTAACAACCCGACCCATTACCAAACCTTCACCGGCCCAGTACCACCGTTACTTCTTCTTCCACAAATGAAGACCGCGACTACAGGAAACCAAACCGGGCATTTCCACAAGATTTCGATCCACATTTCTCCCTTATCTCTTTTTGTTCAAACCAAATCTGATAACACCCTCTTGCTTCTCTTCCCACAAGATAAAGAACTCGGCCTCTCAACCTGTAGTGCGTCGAACCCTCCATTCGCGACAACCTAGAAGACCATCGACACTTATCATCTCCGATCAACCCAGAAACCTGGCGTTCACCTCCTCTCTCCAACCCTATCGTCACGCCGGCCTCCATTTCATTCATCCCCTCCCCTGTTTGTCACTACGGTTAACCCTAGCTTCCTGAACTCCTTGCTGGAAAACAACCCCGTGAAGAACAAAGGCGACAAGACCTTTAAAACTCACATAGAAGTGTAGACAGACCTCTCAGCAACTCAAATAAATAAGTGTTAAAATTTATAGATTTGCTTTGATTTTTCTTTTTGATTTTCTTACTTTCGATTTTGCTTGAAGAACGGGAAAAAAGAAACGGCGGAAAACATTCGGCCAGAAGAGAAAATTAGGTCTTAAGGGAGGTAGTTAAGGAGTATATGTAACCCATCAAAATATCTAGATATTTTATTTTACATTATTTTATTTCTTTCTAAACCAATGCTAATTTTATCTATCCTCTAAAATTCCTGTAATCACATAAAGTACCCAAAATTCACTAGACTGGACATACTGCTAGAGTTTGACATTACGAACCCAACGAAACTGGTTTCGTCGAATTCCGACTCCATTTGCTCACACTGCGTATTTTTAAAGGTCTAATTATCGACTGTATTTCACATTAAAATCCCGTACGACCACATACTGACTTTAAAAATCTCGGAAATTGAAATTTAGCAATAATTTAATATTGCGGATCCAACAAAATTAGTTTCGTCGAATTTTGAGGTCGTTTGCAAAACTGGCTATTTTTAAAGCTCTAAATAACTCTTTTAAATATATAAATATATTTAAAAACAATTAAATTTAATATTTAAAAATAAATATTATCGTCTATATTCAAAACAGAATATCATACAGCTTCAGAATATTCCTATAGGAATTCTAACTCAATATTTCAAATCCCGATATAAATCGATATTCGATTTATAATGAAATTCCTTTTATAAATATAAATAAATCGTTATAAATTATAAAGGAATTCCACAGTGACTTTTCTAAAATTTGATTTGGACATAAATCAAAATCTATACGACGAAATCCCGATTTTTATCTTCCATTATAAAAATATACTTCACCAGCTCCTAACGTTTCTTGTTTCACAGAATTCCGATTTAAAAACGGATCATGTATTTCTAGTTGAAGTTCAAATTGCCAAATCGCGAACTGACGCGCCATTTCGAGCTCGATTTTAATTATAATATAATTATACGTTCAAACTTCATTCAAATAATATATTCGTTATTCTAATTCAATTCTAAATTGAATTATATACTTTGAATTGTCCCATTCACACCATATCGCCATTTCAGCCCATTCTGATTATTTCAGAATTAAATATATTATTTAATTATTTATATTAATTAAATATTCAAATTTATTTAATTCAACGACCATTCAATTCTCTAAATCACTATTTATATAATTAAATAAGTTAATTATATATCGCAGAAAATACGGGTCGTTACATTCTTCCCCACTTAAAATAATTTCGTCCTCGAAATTGCTAAGGTAGAAAACAAACCCTATTGACTTGTTAGAACTTATTTGTTCACTTCTTAATTCCGGTTTTACTAAACCAATTTATTTTAATTAAATTATTAATTAATCCTTATTAATGAAAATTTTCGAACACCTTTACTTTTTGAAATTTTTCGCCAGCACCTCCTTTGTACTGGTCAACCGGTCAAACTCCAACTCGCCTCTCCGGGCCATCTCCAACCCAAAAGAAAATCAAACAGCCAAGCGTCTCACCAAATCGGCTCATAAATCTCATTCTTATATCAAATATAAACTTGTACCTTTTTATCGGGCATATCGTTATATCATTTCCATCTGCTGCCGATTCAGCATATACTAATATCAATCCAATCAAACTCTGATCAATTTATCCTCAACCCAACCATTCGCTTATCCAAGCGAAATTCAATTTCAAATCAAAGTTCTATTCCCGATTTTCAAATTCTTAACTCATCAATCCTATACCATTTCAGATTCTATCTCACAATTCAAAATCTGATTCTACTTGATATATCGTATCCAATTCAATTTCCAATTAATTGGTTTCAATTCTGTTCCAGCTTGGTTTCACAAATTTCTATTCAAATTTGTTTTTAATTCAAACAGTCTCTTCCTGGGAGTTTTAAACAGCTTTTCTTTTCTAAAACCAAATGTTCCTTTTTGGATTTCAAATAACCTGTTTCTCTCAAAACAATTCAAAAACAAAATCTTTTCGGTAGTAATCCGTCACTTACAACTCGAAATTGAACACCGATGATGTCATGATCATCATCGGAATCTATTTCCAGCTTTCAAAGTGAGTTCAATACTATATCACTTTCAAAACCATTCCTAACACTTCCGTTTTGAAATACATTTCAAAATATCATTCACAGTGTTTTAAAACAATTTAAATTCTCCCAGGATTTTAAAATTCTCATATATTCAATCCAATTCCATTTGTAAACACTTTTCCAACTTTCTAGGGCTTTAATTTCAATTCTGATTTAATATTTAGATTTAATTCACTTCGTAATACTTATATGAATTTTATTTGGTTATATATATATATAACCATCTCCATTATAATCTTACTCGATTATAATAACAATATACTTTGGGTAAAATTATTTCATTTACCCTCTTTTCAAAACATATCGTGTCGACCCATCGTATTCGAGTGTTTAGAAACTCCTACCGATACAGTGGATCAAACTGATCGACCAGAACCCATAAACAACTCAACCAATAAATCTCCACAATATAAAACAATTTTTTTATATCAAATAACAAATACGTTCACTCGTGTATATACACTGAAACTCAATCTACGGTATTACTAACCCCATCTCTACTGAGTCACGCCACAGAGCCAAGGTAATTCACTTAACTTTAAGCTCTGATACCAACTGTAACGACCCGGAAAAAGGCGATCTTGGTTATCCGATATACAACACATATCGAACATCCAAGGATCAAAAATACCAGTAGTTAATGAAAGAAATTAGAGGGTGAGGATGGATAAGATAAAAACTTAGAATAGAAGAAGAAGAAGAAGAACACAACATCAGAGTAACACGAATCTCGTAGCGGAACGAATAACATATAATATATATAACATAACTTTGAAATATAAATCTTTAATTGAATATACATCATTATCAAAGTACAGCACTTACAACACAGCGGAAATAAACTATAGCTATATGATCCTGAAGCCTCCTGCTCCATCTCTTCAAGTATTAGTAAATCCCGACTACTTGATTGCCCATACAAAATTGGGCACCCAAGAGTTTAGGGAAAACAAAACAAAATAAACTTTGGGTCAGTCATGGGATATCTCATAAGACCACGCCGTATAACGGAATGAGTTTTTCCCTTATGAGAATCCAAATTTTTTTTTATATCAAAAAACTTTTGATATTATAATAATGTCTATCAACCACAATATAATAATCATCTAGCAGAAACGCTTTCATCTCACGTTCTACATATATAGTATACAATCAAAACCGCAAGCACGTATGGGGTAATGGATTTCCAACTATGACAAGGTATGGACGCTAGTGTACCTCTAGAGAGGAATACACTGGGTTCAACAAGAACATCTTGCAACCCGGCCACACATGACCGACCACTCATTTCGCTTGAGTGTATCGAATGTATATCACCAACGGTTGGGATCAGCAGCCGTTTCCCAAATGGGACAACATCAACAATAGATTTTTAGAAGTAAATGAAACTCTAGATCAGGTGATTATACACCCTAATAGGTGCGACCTACATAGCCATGCTGCATGCCCGACTTTTGTCATTTACCGGATGTGAGGCTAGAAGCTACGCTTATCTTTTACATGCCACATCTTCATTCACTTAGAATGTCACATCGTCATACCCGCCAAATCACAAATTGATTTATCCAAAAATAACACGGGTATACAGCTAAGAGAAACGAATTCCTCCACCACCAAACGTGAATACGTTCGAAGAGATCAACTTACGTGATCTATTAGATATACTCTGTCAGACCTTCTTCCATACAAGTTGTCCTGGGACTGGACAAACCGAAGGCACTATTCAGTACATCCATCTTAGGCAATTGTTATCTAAGATTTATACAACAGCGCTTGCACTTTACTCCGTCTTCAATATATTCGGCGTACTTGATTCACAATGCTTATGCCAATACGGAGTGGTTCTTCGGATAATAATCCAACCAGTCTCTCCATATTAACAACGTTAAAATGGTCAAAACTTTGATAGTCGGTGATTTAACTATCAAATGAAAACATGTCTGCGTACACACAACGATCTTATTTCCAAATGGAATTATCGATCTAATCATCAAACATATATATATATATATCTCCTCATTTCTTTGTTTATAAAATATACATTATTAACACTGGAAAACATTTCCATGGCTTAACTACGTATCACTATTCTTCCACATCTATCAGACTCTAACTATAAACTAACAAGAGAACAACTTCCTAAGTATAAACCCCGAAGGCCGAAACCAACATCAGATCGATACTCAGAAAACCATTCAACTTATTAATCTCTAGTCAGTTTCTAATCTTGTTTAATTCTATTTTGATTAACTCTAATTAAATAACTCTATTTTCTTAACACTTATTCGAATAACTACTATTCGATTTACTCTATTTACTTAACTCTTATTCGAATAACTAATATTCAATTTAACTCCATTCCCTTAACTCTAGATCGCAGCGATCACAGTGGTTACGCCGATTCCCTCAGGAAACATCCGTCCGCCGTAGTCTATCTGCAGCCCTGCGAATTACGCTAGTAGTCGTGCAAATTGGCAACTTATCCTGAATAACTATGTTTGACTAACTCTATTCGACTAACCATATTCGATTAACTCGACTTCGAATAACTAAATTCAATTACTCTTTTATATCTCGTCAACTTCCTTTTTTATAAATCCTGTTTATTTTCCCAGTAACTATTCCTTTTATAATTCTATTTACTTTCTAAATAAATATCCCTTTATTAATTCTATTTATTTCCTAAATAAATATTCCTTTATTCTATTTATTTCATATTTATAAATATTCCATTTATAAATATTATTTTTCTATTTATAAATATTCCATTTATAAAGATTTCCTTTTATAAAATCTTCTATTTATTTTATAAATAATTTCTCTTTTATAAAATCCTTTGATTCTATAAATAGTTTATTATTTTCAATATCCATTTTGAAATTCCCATTTTACATCCCAGTATTTCTTACGGTATTTGAAATACCAAACAACGGTGATCAGTATCATCCAAACACACATAATCATCAACATATTATATATCACATCATATAACACAATATATGAAAAACAGTAAAATAAATGTTGAGGAACCCAGTTGGATTCCTCCAACCTGTTTCCCTGCATCACAGATGTTAAACAACATAATAACATCGATTTCATTTCGATATGAAATATTCTAATAAACAGAATCAATATTTGATTAACGATATATATATATATCGTTATCTATGATTTCTACTAATACACAAGCAATTCAACCAAACAGTTAACACACAGCAATCAACAGATGATTAACAGTTCTAAAAATACGTTATAAAAATATAACTGTTTAGAGTTGGTGAGTTTTACTCACTTTGGCATTTCATCGTTAAAGAACGATAAACTGTTTGTTTGATTTGAATCAAACAATTTATTTTGCCATAAATTCATACGAGCTCCACTCCACTCCTAGTCAGTCCCATTGGGTAGTGTCCGTTTATACGATCCTGTCGGATCTTGTTTCGCTGAATTTCGATAATATATGAGGAAGTTTTTCAGTTTACAAGTTCATATACTTTTTAATTTAAATTTAAACCTAAATAAATCAAATCCGGGCCTCACCCCATCTAACAACCCGGCCCATTACCAAACCTTCACCGGCCCAGTACCACCGTTACTTCTTCTTCCACAAATGAAGACCGCGACTACAGGAAACCAAACCGGCCATTTCCACAAGATTTCGATCCTCATTTCTCCCTCATCTCTTTTTGTTAAAACCAAATCTGATAACACCCTCTTGCTTCTCTTCCCACAAGCTTCGAGACCATATCAATTTTAAAGAACTCGGCCTCTCAACTTGTAGTGCATCGAACCCTCCATTCGCGACAACCTAGAAGACCATCGACACTTATCATCTCCAATCAACCCAGAAACTTGGCGTTCACCTCCTCTCGCCAACTCTATCGTCACGCTGGCCTCCATTTCGTTCATATCCTCCCCTGTTTGTCACTACGGTTAACCCTAGCTTCCTGAACTCCTCGCTGGAAAACAACCTTGCGAAGAACAAAGGCGACGAGACCTTTAAAACTCACATAGAAGTGTAGACAAACCTCTCAGCAACTCAAATAAATAAGTGTTAAAATTTATAGCATTTGCTTTGATTTTTCTTTTGATTTTCTTACTTTGGATTTTGCTTGAAGAACGGGAAAAAAGAAACGGCGTAAAACATTCGGCCAGAAGAGAAAATTAGGTCTTAAGGGCGGTAGTTAAGGAGTATATATAACCCATAAAAATATCTAGATATTTTTTTAAATATTTTATTTCTTTTTAAGCCAATGATATTTTTATCTGTCCTCTAAAATTCCTGTAATCACATGAAGTACCCAAAAATCACCAAACTGGACATACTTCTAGAGTTTGACATTACGAACCCAACGAAACTAGTTTCGTCGAATTCCGACTCCGTTTGCTCACACTGCATATTTTTAAAGGTCAAATTATCGACTGTATTTCACATTAAAATCCCGTACGGCCACATACTGACTTCAAAAATCACGGAAATTGAAATTTAGCAATAATTTAATATTGCGGATCCAACAAAATTAGTTTTGTCGAATTCTGAGGTTGTTTGCAAAACTGGCTATTTATAAAGCTCTAAATAACCCTTTTAAATATATAAATATATTTAAAAACAATTAAATTTAATATTTAAACATAAATATTATCGTCTATATTCACAACAGAATATCATACAGCTTCAGAATATTCCTATTGGAATTCTAACTCAATATTTCAAATCCCGATATAAATCGATATTCGATTTATAATGAAATTCCTTTTATAAATATAAATAAATCGTTATAAATTATAAAGGAATTCCACAACGACTTTTCTAAAATTTGATTTGGACATAAATCAAAATCTATACGATGAAATCCCGATTTTTCTCTTCCATTAGAAAAATATACTTCACCAGCTCCTAACGTTTCTTGTTTCACAGAAATCCGATTTAAAACGGATCATGTATTTCCAGTTGAAGTTCAAATCGCTAAATTGCGAAGTGCCGCGCCATTTCGAGCCCGATTTTAATTACAATATAATTATACGTTCAAACTTCGTTCAAATCATATATTCGTTATTCTAATCCAATTCTAAACTAAATTATATACTTTGAATTGTCCCATTCACACCATATCGCCATTTCAGCCCATTCTGATTATTTCAGAATTAAATATATTATTTAATTATTTATATTAATTAAATATTCAAAGTTATTTAATTCAATGACCATTCAATTCTCTAAATCACTATTTATATAATTAAATAAGTTAATTATATATCACAGAAAATACGGGTCGTTACACACGAGCTTGAGCCAAATCTCATAAGAGATCGATGCACGAACGCTAAATTTGGGGAAAATTGTGAATAATTGGATATGACTGATTTGTGACTGATTTGAGAAAAGAACATATGTGGTAATTTAAGATCTAGATCTGGGCATACTATATATGATAGTCTATGATTCGGAAGAAGGAGAATTATTGTGTATATGACTTAGGCGTAAAGATCTATATTATAATAGGATAACTATTAAATGTGAGTACGCCTAAATGGGGATTTTGGATATTTGGCATACGCTGAAATCAAAGGCTATAATTTGGCATAATTCGTATTGTATATCATGATTTGGAGTTTTTGGAGAACATTCTGTACTGTGTAAATTTAACTAAAATTTGGGGCATATGTTATACTGTGAATTTTGACCATAATTTAGGCATGTAAAATTAGGCTTAATTTTATGATTAGGCGAGGTATGTCAATGGAATTTTAAGGGATGATCAAATATGTTAAATTGCCTAATCTTCTAAATCTGTTGAAATTGAATACGGTAATTTGGGGTATGAAAATCTGTAGGCTCGATCTAAAAATTGAGCAAAACATGTTAATAGACTTTTGGATAATCTGTTGTAACTTGTAAAGAAGTTAATTTGTTGAATTGGCATAATTAGAGATTGGCATAATCTGTGAATGAATACTTTAGCTAAAAATAAGAATGCTGAGACACGAGGTTAGACTCTGTTTGCGGTAGAAGCTTGCCCGGACCCAACCGGCTTAACCAGCAACCGCAAACTGTCAGTCTAATGTGAGAGGTCATAGGCATAACTAAAAGATGCTTAGACACGAGGTTAGGTCTGGCTTGTGGCAGAAGTCTGCCCGGAACCGCCCGGTACATCCAGCGGCCACAAGCTACCGACCTAATGTGAGAAGTCTATGCATTGATATTTAATTAAAGCAAATCTAGGATAAATATGATGCCTAAAACGTGTTGGGTGGATAAGGTTAAATCAACAGGACGGTTGAATCTAATAAGCCCGTTTTGTAAATCTGTAGGCCCAATACAAGGTTAGGTGAAACAATCTGTAAGTCTGTTAATATGTATATCTGATCCGTTAGTCTGAAAACTTGTTAACCTGTATGTCTGATCTGAGAACTAGTTAATCTGAACTTTGTACATCTGAAATATGTAAGTCTGTTATTCTGTATATCCGTTTCGTTAGTCTGAAAACTTGTTAACCTGTATTCTTGATCTGAGAACTAGTTAATCTTAACTTTGTACATCTGAAATCTGTGAGCAAGTTAATCTGAAATCTGTTAGTCTGGGGACACAAGGTTAGGTGGGGTAATTACTTGTGTCATCTGTTGTTTGGAACCCATATTAGTCAGTAACCCTTTCTGGTATCAAAACTATGAACCAACACTAGGTAGGGGTCCAGGGCACGCTTACTGAACTAATTGTAAGAGCTTCACTCTAATAATGGCGAGGGGTGTTGATGGCACATTCCAACTGGGTCATGTGCGTGCATGGATCCGGTCTGCTTTGAGGATGTAAGACACCGTGACATCTATAAGTAGGTCTGTGTCTATTGGTTGCCACTTAGGGAATGATACACCCTTCTATGGGGCCGACACATGGTATTTATGTATTAGGGAGTCGATCGCTTGGGGTAGAATTTAGGGTAAAACTAGTTCTGTCTGTTTCTGTGGGGTACCATCTGTTCCTGTTGGGTAGCTTGAAGTGCTTGAAGTATTGCTTGGCTTTGATTCTACCTATTTATGGCATTTTCTGTTGGGGATTATGGCTTTAAAATTATGTATTCTGAAGGCTTTTGTACAAGACTGATATTTATGTACATGAATTTCGGTATGGTGGTTTTGAAAGATGTAACCAAACTTATTTCTGTTTCCGCTGCAATAAAGTTATAAAAATTTTCAAGTACTACTTTAAGTATCTATCTTGTAATATTCTATTCTGTTTACTTATATCTCTCCATGAAAGTTAATGCATTCCCTTAGTGAGTGACATTAATGGACGTGGGGTGTTACACTTGGTAACAGAGCTGAAGGTTACCAGATTTGATAAAAAGTTTTTGTAAACTATTTTCAAAAAGGTTTTAAAAAGGAAGTATTTTCAAAAGGAAAGTTTATTTTGAAAAACATAGTCCCCAAAGCCATATATCTATCTTTTGATTTTCTGTTTAATCCTTGTTTCCTTCTTTTCTGAGTCTCCGGGGAACCTGGCTTTCTGGGAGGTAACCTCATCGCGACATGGTTCCGTAGGCATGATGAGACTACGGCGCCTGTCGAAGGGCAAAGAAGTGCCTAACTTTCATCTGTAGCCGCAGTAATTTCACCTATGGCTAATCCTCTTTCGAGCTTCGTAGGGTTTTTCGCATGATGAGGGCAACTTTAGAGAAAGACTTGTTAACATGTAAGAAGACTAGTTGTTTTCAGTGCGGTGAAACAGGACATCTGATCAAGAATTGCCCCAGAAGGCAAGGGCAAAGGGCAGAATCTTCCGTAAGGTAGGTAAATGCCCTCGTAGTTGGTGGACAGGATAGAGGTGGAAAATTTTCCATAGAAAGTTTAATTTCCTTATCTGATCATTCTGGCATTTTAATTCTGTAGTTAAGTCTCTTCACTTTAATACTAGTCTTGTTTCTGATCCCGCTATGGTCTCAAACCCCATAAGGGTTACGACTCATCTGTTTGTGATAGGTTGGGGTTTGAGGGCATCTGTGTTGGGCGTTAAGTTGACTATGACGCATACATTCTAGGTTTTGTGGAACATATCATGCTTAGTTTCCTGAGAATCATTTGATATTCTGATCCGTACCAGTAATCTGTGAGTATCTGAATATTTCTGAAAAGGATAGGGGTTTTACTCGAAGCGTGAAGTAAATTTCCAGTTTGACATTGTTTAATGGGAGTAATTCTCTGAGTGTCAATCTGATGTTGAATTTGGTCTTCGGGGTTGATAATTAGGGATTTATTCTCTTAACCGATGTCTAATGGGAACAGAACTTTTGTTTTTGTACTTGCTTCTATCACTCCGCTGTATCCTATCGATCGAATCTTCGACCTTTAGATAGAAACTAATGGGTGTAAACATGTGTTTGAGACATGTTATGTTCGATGGTTGCAAGTTGATGCAAGTGGTTGCTAGGGGTTGCTCGTGGATGCATATAGACACACTAGGCACTAGATCGGCTCAAAAACACTCTCATGCTGCATATGGATGTGTGTGCATTTTTCAATTTTTGTGGATGCAAAATGATTGACTCATCACATGGATATTGCATTTGGATGAATGGTTATGCACTCATATAGAAATGATGTGTATCAAATAGGATTTCTTGCATACATAATTGGACTCATGGCACTAACATAATTCGCATTAAGGAGGTCAACTGAATCAGTAGACCGCCTGATCTTTGCATTAGATAAGAGACATATACACACACTTTTGCATATGTTCACACAACATTAGAAGTTTGCTAAGGACAATGGATGCTTGTGGATGATGGTTGAGTAGATGAGTGATTGGATGGTAGGACACATTCTTCTTAACTTGAAGATTTCGGGGATGAAATCCTTTAAGGAGGGGAGAATGTAACACCCCGTATTTTCTGTGAACATAAAGTAACAAAACAAAGTATACTTAAATTTTAAAAGAAAAATTAAGGGAAACGGGTTACGCTATTGCGTTAGTCTTGGAATTCTGCTTGAGATAGAGTCCGAGTTTGCGTAAATCGGACTTTGTATGAAGAAGTTATGGCACTTAGAAGTTTCAGGAATTTAAAATAAAAACCAGCCCGAATTTAAAATTTAAAAGTTTGAAATTCAAAACAGACACCCGGGCTGGGCGGGAAATTTCCCGCCCAGGACCCAGGTCGACCAGGGGGTCGACCTAGGTGACATAGGTCGACCATGGGGTCGACCTTGGGGTCAACCTCCCCCCTATTTCCAGATTCGAGGACATGTTCGTTTTTCTGCATTTGGACGCCCGTTCTGACATGATTCGTTGACCCCTATGCTATATAAACACCCCTAAGGCTACAGTTTTCTCTACACAACTTCATTACGCCTATACTCTTCCCTAATTCTATTTAAAATAAATCAATGGCGTCGCTACTCTGCTGAAACCTAAGCTAGAACTAGTGCCCCTTCTTCTTCGAATCTGAATAGGATTAAAAGAGAACAACTACAACCCCTTTTTCTTTTAGAATCCAACCGAGGTGGGTACAGTTATTTTCAGATGAAATTTAATTATGATCTTGACATGGTTATAAATCTGAATCTGAGATTATGCATATTCTTGTTTATCAGATCTGTTTTTCTGTATAGATCTATCTTATTAATATTATTGTAACTATTCTGTATCTCTTCCTTCCTTCTGTTCTATAGCTAGGTTACCACGAGCTTGAGCCAAATCTCATAAGAGATCGACGCACGAACGCTAAATTTGGGGAAAATTGTGAATAATTTGATATGACTGATTTGTGACTGATTTGAGAAAATAACATATGTGGTAATTTAAGGTCTAGATCTAGGCATACTATATATGATAGTCTATGATTCGGAAGAAGGAGAATTATTGTGTATATGACTTAGGCGTAAAGATCTATATTATAATAGGATAACTATTAAATGTGAGTATGCCTAAATGGGGATTTTGGATATTTGGCATACGCTGAAATCAAAGGCTATAATTTGGCATAATTCGTATTGTATATGATGATTTGGGGTTTTTGGAGAACATTCTGTACTGTGTAAATTTAACTAAAATTTGGGCATACGTTATACTGTGAATTTTGACCATAATTTGGGCATATAAAATTAGGCTTAATTTTATGATTAGGCGAGGTATGTCAGTGGAATTTTAAGGGATGATCAAATCTGTTAAATTGCCTAATCTGCTAAATCTGTTGAAATTGAATACGGTAATTTGGGGTATGAAAATCTATAGGCTCGATCTAAAAATTGAGCAAAACATGTTAATGGAACTTTGGATAATCTGCTGTAACTTGTAAAGAAGCTAATTTGTTGAATTGGCATAATTAGATATTGGCATAATCTGTGAATGAATACTTTAGCTAAAAATAAAATGCTGAGACACGAGGTTAGACTCTGTTTATGGTAGAAGCCTGCCCGGACCCAACCGGCTTAACCAGCAACCGCAAACTGTCAGTCTAATGTGAGAGGTCATAGGCATAACTAAAAGATGCTTAGACACGAGGTTAGGTCTGGCTTGTGGCAGAAGTCTGCCTGGAACCGCCCTGCACATCCAGCGGCCACAAGCTACCGACCTAATGTGAGAGGTCTGTGCATTGTTATTTAATTAATGCAAATCTAGGATAAATATGATGCCTAAAACGTGTTGGGTGGATAAGGTTAAATCAACTGGATGGTTGAATCTAATAAACCCGTTTCTTAATCTGTAGACCCAATACAAGGTTAGGTGAAACAATCTGTAAGTCTATTAATCTGTATATCTGATCTGTTAGTCTGAAAACTTGTTAACCTGTATGTCTGATCTGAGAACTAGTTAATCTGAAATTTGTACATCTGAAATTTCTAAGTCTGTTAATCTGTATATCCGATCCGTTAGTCTGAAAACTTGCTAACCTGTATTTCTGATCTGAGAACTAGTTAATCGGAACTTTGTACATCTGAAATCTGTAAGCAAGTTAATCTGAAATCTGTTAGTCTGGGGACACAAGGTTATGAGGGGTAATTACTTGTGTCATCTATTATTTAGGACCCATATTAGTCAGTAACCCTTTCCGGTATCAAAACTATGACCCAACACTAGGTAGGGGTCCTGGGCACGCTTACTGAACTAATTGTAAGAGGTTCACTTTGGTAATGGCGAGGGGTGTTGATGGCGCATTCCAACCGGGTCATGTGCGTGCATGGATCCGGTCTGCTCTGAGGATGTAAGACACCGTGACATCTGTAAATAGGTCTGTGTCTATAGGTTGCCATTTAGGGAACGATACACCCTTCTGTGGGACCGGCACAGGGTATTTATGTATTAGGGAGCCTATCGCTTGGGGTAGAATTTAGGGTACAACTAGTTCTGTCTGCTTCTGTGGGGTACCGTCCGTTCCTGTTGGGTGGTAACACCAGTCTGTTTCTGTGTGGTACCGTCTGTTGGGGTGGTAAAGGCCCGTCACTAGTGTACACCTAATTCTAACATTCTGTTTCCGTAGGGAATATTCTATTTCCGTCTCTGATTCCGTTTCTGCTTCTGTTTCTATACCGTCTGTCTCTGTTCAAGTGGTAAAGGCCCATTACTAGCATTCTGTTTCTGTACCGTCTGTCTCTGTTGGGGTGGTAAAGGCCCATTACTAGCATTCTGTTTCTGTACCGTCTCTCTCTGTTCGGGTGGTAAAGGCCCATTACTAGCATTCTGTTTCTGTACCTGTTCGGGTGGTAAAGGCCCATTACTAGCATTCTGTTTCTGTACGTCTGTCTCTGTTAGGGTGGTAAAGGCCTATTACTAGCATCATGTTTCTGAAGAGATCGTTCTGTTTTATGTTTAGACATTAGGACAACACCTAATTCCGTTATACTAGTATTAGTGCAAAGAAGTGAAAACGAAGTAAGAAGCTTAGTTTAGCCTATATCATTCTGTCTCTTCTATTAACCTGCTACTCCTGTTACGGTTATCTCTCACCCAGTTTTATTTACATGTCATGATACTGTTATCTGTTTATATGCTGAAAGTCACTGGACTCACCAGACTTATGTCTGACCTAGTTTGTTTCGCCTCTTTTCTTTCGTTCCCCCCCTAGGTGCTCAGGGTGGAAACATAGGAGCTTGATTCAGATTCTCTCTGCTTGAAGTGCTTGAAGTATTGCTTGGCTTTGATTCTACCTATTTATGGCATTTTCAGTTGGGGATTATGGCTTTAAAATTATGTATTCTGAAGGCTTTTGTACAAGGCTGATATTTACGTACTTCAATTTCGGTATGGTGGTTTTGAAAGATGTAACCAAACTTATTTCTGTTTCTGCTGCAATAAAGTTATAAAAAATTTCAAGTACTACTTTAAGTATCTATCTTGTAATATTCTGTTCTGTTTACTTATATCGCTCCATGAAAGTTAATGCATTCCCTTAGTGAGTGACATTAATGGACGTGGTGTGTTACATTAACTATGGCTTGAAACTTCTTGTGCCACTTCCCAAATATAATTTGTACCTGAGTATTGCTGGTCTTTGCAAATTTAAAAAAAAAAACTGAAATTCGTTTTCTTTTTAACTTGAATGCTGCATGCACTTGTATTGCATCTTGTTCCCGTACTTGCAACTTTCTCGACTTGGCCATGAATCTTGTATACTGTGTAACATGTGTTGTGTGCATGCATTTACATGCCACTAGCTCGACCATGTTGAAAATCTGAACTACTTGTAATTGTTGACTCTCCTTTGATAATTGCTTCATTTGCACTAGATTTTAGTTGTACACTTGTACACTTGGACCGGCTTGACCATGTGTATACATGTGTTATCACTTCATTGTTCCCCTTGTGTTGTTCACGGACACTTGACCCATGCACTATGCATGTGTGTCGGGCTTCACCTGAACACAACTCGCTTGATATATTTGTCGCTTGCTGACTGTATTGCCCCTGCATAGAATATGTGTATATACATACACATGTATGTGTATACATGTATGTGCAGAATATATATATATAAATGTGGGCACTAGAGATATTGTCTACCTTGTGGTATTTACCATGTATCACTGTGAATATCACAAGCTGTATAGACGCAGATGGATATCCATATAAATCAGATCAAGTCATTAAATATGAAGAGAAACAAACCAAAATTCCAAGGCAAATGAAATTTTGAAATAAAAATCATATCTGCTAGAATTTAAAATTATTTCTGTTCCAGATTACTCTGTGTGTGTTTCTTTTCGTAATAGGTAAGAAGAAGACTGAATTGACAGTGAAGAAGACAGACAGACGACAAGTGACAGTGTCAGTGAATATATCGATGTATATATAACAGAGAGTGAAGCGTACGTGTATACAACTGTGTAAATGAAATGTAACATGAGTGATTGAGTGAATTGTAGTGAGGAACAATGTATACAAATGAAACTGAATGTGAATGAATTGTATTTCAGTGAAATGTGCAAATAATGGAGTTATAAATTTGTACTGTTGAAATGTTGAAATAAAATATCACATTTAAATAAATACTCTTTGAATATTTAAATTCTTGTGCAACAATATTCTATTTAAATGTAAGTATTTATTTATGTATGTGATGTAATATAAAACTACAATTACAAACACATTGATAAGAATTAATATATGTTTGTTATCATCAAACACAAATCATAGAATTGTTAAATACAACATTTACCTCATGTTGATCAGAATTCTGAACACCTATTATAGATTTATGCTCTTTTATCTTCAAATCTTGAATCATAATTACCCAAAACTAATATTCTAATTTTCTGAAAAGATTTTAGGAGAAAAGAGAATGACAGAGTCTGGGCAGCATCTCAGAAAATATGAGATTTAGGCTAGGACCTGATAGTTTATTTATAGATGTACGAGAAATTCTGAACCATCGGATTTAATTCATAAAAATCTGAATCTCACACATAAGCAAAACCACATCACAAAATAGATATGAACCCACCTAGGGTTGAACCCTGGGTCGAACCGTAGGTTGACCCATAGGTCGACCCAGGCACAACTTAGGTCGACCCATCTAGGTCCAGACGTGACATTAGTTTCTGTACTTAACTTTTTTATTTAAACATCTGATTATTTTACCCCTTCCTTTGATTTATCTTATGCCTTTTATACACCATTACTAAGTTTAAATTTCAAATCACGTTTATACATATGCAATCTTTCAATTCCTAGCCTGTTAATTAATGAAATTAATACTACCACCATTAGTTGTTTTATTTATTTTAATGCACTATAATTTCAAAGGAGTTAACTTCTTTGTTCATTTCCTACTCATTTTGCATTAATTATATTTGGCTGTTTAACTTGCATAATTTATCTCAAAATTTGAATTTGTGCATATATATATACGCGCAATTTTTATTTCATTTTCAAAATTTAAACGACGTTCCACCATCATTTATTTCTCACCTATTTTCATTGATTGCAGGTTTATTTTGGATTTCTCTTTCATATGTATATATTTTTGCACACACATACGCATATATTTACATATGCATGTATACATAATTTTTATATTCACCCTTATGTATAATTTTCCTTATATGTGGACCTATACATATTTTTCTCGTAGAGTGTGTATTATTTTAGCCGTTCCTCTAAAATAAGAATATGGCGCTAGCGGGACTCGAAGCTGCGCCACTCACTTGGGAGGGACATGCCTTTACGAACTGAGCTACATAGGCTTTAGTTAACACGATTAGAAACAATGGTGGTCATTGTTCTTTTCTTATACCTTCTTTTCATGTTTGTTGTAATATTTTCTTTTAAAGATATCTTTTTCATCTTAAATCCGTTTCCTGCAAATCATAGGTCTGAATTGATCAGAAAATTGCCATAGATCCAATGACGCTAATTCTGTAACCAAATTCTGAACGCTTTTCAAATTTTATTTAATTATTTAATTAAAATGCGGGGTGTTACACCAAATGTCTTAGACAGTGTTTCCAACTCTATTTCCTTCATTCCTTTGACGCTGGCTTCTGTAGCTATGTTCTAAAGGAAATCTGAATTTGTATTGATGTAAAATGATCGATAACAAATGTACATATGAGTGGCACTATTTATAATGTATAGGTCAAGTGCAAAATACAGAAATGTAAAGGGAAAATATATATCGGGCCAAGGCCCAGCACATGTACTTGTAAACAAATTGTATAACTGTGAACCGATACTTCAGTTGTTTTATTAGCCACCCTCAAATTTATCTAGGGTTTTCACTTTCCTCTTTACGTCACCACCATCTTCGATCTTTAAATCCTCTCTAAATTTGATGAAGTTTTTCACTGAGAGAGGCTTCGTAAGGGCGTCTGCCTTCTGAAATTGGGCTGGCACATGATTGACGTCTAGCTTTCCAATTGTAGTTAGCTCTTGTACAAAATACAGATCGATTTCGATGTGTTTTGTACGAGCGTACTGAATAGGGTTGGCTGAAAGAGAAACTGTGCTCAAATTATCGCACCATACTATTGGTCTTTTGTTGGGAAGAAACCCTAGCTCTCCGAGTAAAGAGTTTATCCACATGACTTCAGCTGTGGCGCTCGCCACCGATCTGTACTCCACTTCAGTGCTAGAGCGTGAAATCGAAGGTTGTTTCTTTGAGCACCAAGAGATTGGATTGGGTCCCAAGAATACACAATATCCAGATGTCGATTTAGGGTCGTTTGGGTCCGATGCCCAATCAGAATCACTGTAAGCCTGTATATTTAATTCTCTGCTAGTTTTCAAAATGATTCCGTAGTCAATAGTACCTTTCAAATACCGTATAATACGTTTTACAGCAGTCCAGTGTTCATTAAGAGTTGTTTGCATAAACTGCCAGACTTTATTTACACTATAGCAGATGTCTGGTCTGGTTACAGTTAAATATTGCAATGCGCCTACAATGCTTCGATATTCTTTTATGTTGTGAATAACTTCCCCTTTGTGTTTGGATAGCTTTAGATTGCTGGTCATAGGAGTATGCATAGGTTTAGCTTTGTCCATCTTGGCTCTCACAAGTAATTCTGAAATATATTTGCTTTGAGATAGCATAATTTCAGTGTTAGATTTTTGAATGACTTGTATTCCCAAGAAATAAATCAAATTTCCCAAATCCTTGATAGAGAAGGCTTGATTTAGAAACTGTATTATTTTGTTAATTTCAGCCTGATTGCTTCCAGTAATTAAAATATCATCAACATATACAAGTATATATATGATTTCAGTTCCACTCCTTTTGATATATAAGGAACTGTCTGACTTAGCTATGATAAATCCCAATTTCATATATGTGCCTTTAAGCTTGTCATACCATACCCTTGAGGCTTGTTTCAACCAATAAATTGCCTTGTGTAGTTTGCAGATCAAATGACCATTGTGATTACTCTTATATCCTTCAGGCTGCTCCATGTATACATCTTCTTGTAATTCTCCATTCAAAAATGCATTGCAAACATCAAGTTGTCTTATGTACCAATGGTTATGTAGAGCAATACTAATAATTATCCTTACAGTAGTATGCTTGACCATAAGGGAAAATGTCTCTTTAAAATCAAAGCCATACTCTTGTGTATACCCCTTTTGCAACTAATCTGGCTTTGTGTTTCTGTATGCTACCATCTGCTGCCTTCTTTAATCTGTAGGTTCACTTACACCCTATAATATTCTTATGACTTGGTGCTGCAACCAAACTCCATGTTTTATTTTTGATTAGGGCACCATATTCCTCATTCATGGAATTTTTTCACTTTTCACACTTTACAGCTTCATTGAAGTTAATTGGCTCTCTGTCACTGATTGATGTAGCATATATTTTAGGTTTGAATATCCCATGTTTAGCCCTGGTCATCATATGATGTTTATTTTGATCATGTTGTTCATCTTCACTGCTTGAGTTGCTTGTAGTGTTGTTGTTGCTGTTATCATTAATAGGTTGCACATCAACATTTTCTGCATCATCAATATTGTGATTAGTATCTTCTTCTCCCATCAGTGAACTTGCTGGACTGTAGTCTGTCCTGGTACTAGGCACACTTTCTGCATCTCCATCTTCATGTTGTGTTTGTTGTTTATAGTTGCACACCACATCTTCAGTTAATTCAGGCAATATTATAATGTTCCTTTCATTATTAACAATTATCTTTGTGGTTTTAATGTCCTTTTCTACAAAAGGAAAAACATGCTCGTCAAACACAACATGCCTTGAAACATATAACCTCCCACTATCATTCAAAAACTTGTATCCTTTCTGGTTTTCAGCATAGCCAAGAAAGGTACATGGAGTTGACCTCGGACTTAATTTATGTTTATTATAAGGTCTGAGACAAGGAAAACATAGGCAACCAAAAGTTTCAACCTAGAATAGTCTGGCTTAGATCCATACATCATTTCATATGGGCTTTTATACTGTAAAACTTTAGTAGGCATTCTATTAATTAAATACACTGATGTCACAAAAGCTTCTGACCAAAATTTTAATGGTAGATAGGACTGTGACAATAATGTATGCCCTATTTCAACAATGTTCCTATGTTTTCTCTCAATAAGTCCATTTTGTTCTGATGTATGTGGGCAGGTTATTCTATCTAATATACCCTTATCATCAAAGAATTTCTTTAATGGTTTAAATTATCCACCCCCATCAGTTTGCATAATTTTAACAATCCCGTTTCTAGTATCGTGCCGTTATGCCGCCGAAATTTTCTAAAATAGGTTAGAAAAATAAAAATATCATTTTATTTAAAGAATGAACTGAATAGAAATTCATATGTTAAAATAAAATGTTTTATCATTAAAAATATAATTTTTAACGTGAATGTGAATAAATAAATATTCATTTACAAACCGGACGATTAGTTTATGTACACCTATTTGAAGGACATTGATTCGGACGATAAATTTTACACATCGCCCAACTGCACAAATAAAAATCTGTGTTTGATTGCTTGAAACCCCACACGGGTATTGGGATGATATTTGACGTACACCAATCCCGATTGTTTAGTTGTATGTCGATCGATTGATTGACAGGCTGTTATAAGCGTTGAATATTTATATTTGATGCTTATACAGTGTAGAATGCACTTTGGATGATGGTTGATTATTCATCGTTGTTGATATATACATGTGTTGTAGAAAATCCATATAATTAACATTATATGGTAATTGATTGGGCCTCATTCCAGTTTTAAAATAGAAATATTTGAAAAAGAAATGTTTGAAATAGAATATTTGAAAATAGGAATATATGAAGCCGTATTGACTAGATTGACGCCATTTTGACGTGAACGACATCTATATCGATTTTATTCATTTTATAATGAATATCGAAAGTGATTTCAAAATCTGATATTTTGAAAAGAATTGAATATAAATAAATTCGAATTGAAATTGAATATAAACGAATTCGAATTGAAATTGAATATAAATGAATTCGAATTGAAATGGAATAGAAATGAATTCGAATTGAAATTGAATTGAAGTGAAAACGAACTGAAATTGAATTAGAAATCAATTTGAATTGAAATCAATTTGAAATGAATTTAAAATGAATTTAAATTGGAATATTCAATTTTGATTTGAAATTGAATATGAAGTTGAAACCGTTTTGACAATGAATTTAAAACCATTTATATAATTCGTTTTAAATAGAAATCGACGAAATAAATATTATATATATTATATATATAATATAATGGCCGGAATAGAACGCGCCGCGCCGCGGCAGTTCGCGAATTTCGACCATTTACTTCGAACGGATATTGCGGGAGATCCAACCGTCAGATTCTCCTGAAACCGGAACCGTTGGGTTCGTATCGAAAAGAGCTTTCTAAGAATATTAGAAATTAGAAATCTAACGGTTGGATTGGAGATACGTCCAAATCAAATTTGGAAAAGGTCGTTGTAAGTGCAGTTCGATGGCCGTTGATGGAAATCGACTGTACGGGCCTTGATAAAATTATTAAAAATAGTAATAATTTATGTAGAATCATAAGAAATGATTTGTGAAGAATTGGGATGAAAAACTCCATATTTGAAAAGGGAAAAATAGATTTTTATCGAAATGAACTAGTTTTGAACTAGAATTATAATTCTATTGGTTTTTAAATAAATAAATTGAATTTGAAATGGTTTTGAAAATAACCAGAATTTCCAATGATTGCATTGGAATGGATTTGAATCGAAATTGTCTTCGGAATATTTCGATGTTGGATTTCGTGATTGTACAGATGTTGTTATGGAAATTTGAAAGACATATATATATTTATATCGTTATTTCCAATACGTTATTTGTTGGTCGTATAATTTGATGTTGAATATAAGCCGGTATATTTTCTATTCAGAGCCTTGTGTTTAATATCAAATGTGATTTGGGTTTGTCGTGAATGGTGTCTTCATTAACGCTGTTCTTGAACCCTATCGAGAAAGGATTAAATCTTTTTACTTAGATTTAATGAAGTGTACCAATTAAATAATATTTAATTGGAATTGAATTGATATTGATTTTTGGGTTTATCGTGAACAGTGTTTTAAATAACACTTGTTCTTTAACCCGATAATTATTGTGATGTGATTTTGGGTTTATCGTGAACTGTGTTTTAAATGACACTGATTCTTTAACCCAGTTAAAGATTAAAACTAAGTGGAGTTTTAATGAATCTTTAAATAGATTGAAAAGATCGAGAATGGAGTATCACCAGTTTTACTCCAAGCGATAGTTAAATCTTTAATTAGATTTGAACGTGAAATGGTAATTGAATTTACCGATAACACTGTGGTGTTAGATATGAAGTATTACCAGTTTTACTTCATGGGATGAATAGGTTGAGATTGGGAAATAAAATAAATGATTACTTCGGTATGGTTCGCTAATCCCGACTAGTTGAATCAAAATTCAAAAGAAGATTAAAGAATAAATTCAAGGGATTTATCTTTGATAAAATTAATGGGAACCCCTCCCTATGAATGTGAAATTTAGAAACTAACTGTCGGTTAGCCAAGCAGAATGGTTTTCTGGATATTGATCTGATGTTGGTTTCGGCCTTCGGGGTTAATATTTGGGGACTTATTCTCTTGATTAATTTACGGTTAGTGACTGATGAATTGGAATGAGGCGTATGTTGTGTTTGTGTAACACTTATTTAAAATATACGCGAGTTATTCGGGAAGACCAGGTTTATCCCATTCTGAATAACTGATACGACGATAAGTCGAAGATGAAGACGATGGTCGAAGATCGGAGGTCTTCACGTCGTTTGGGTGATTACTGATGATCTTGATTGGGCTGTACACCCAAGAAGATGGAAACAGTTGGTGATCGTCCAGGCGTACTTGGAGATCGATGGATATGCGGGGTACTAGGTGCCTCCGGTTTCGTTCAAACCCAGAACGGACTTGTAAATGGACTGTGTTCCTGACATTGGATTTTAGTCCGTGTGATTGATCTCTATTAAATATATATCTGTTTGGCGGCGGAGAATTTATTCTCTTGCTTAACGCCCTTCTCTGATTCGTACGAGCTCAGGGGTTATATATTGATGGATATCAAACGCATGGAGTGAATTGCCTGTGTGGCAATTGATCGAGGCTTCTGTTGAAAAGCAAAGTCTTGTGGTTGATGATCGAAGCACGGCCTTTGTGGCGTAGCTTTGTGTAACGTTTACTTCGCGAGTTTCACACCCGGTATGAACCAAAAACGGGAGACGGACCTTAGGGAGGGCATGCGTTTCCTTCTAACTAAAAAGTGGCGTCAGTGGTTTTACACGCCCTGACGAGTTTGACTTATGTGGTTGTTGTTGTTGCGAGGCGCCTCGGTTATATCGGTTTCGGCCGATGCATTCTGGTCGGCAGACGGACCAGACTTATGCCCCAAAGAGCGGGGAAACGCAGTGTTCAGGATTTAAGTTTAACCCACATCGGTGGACCGGCCCTGTCGGTCCAAGGGTCACTCGAGCTCTGATCCTGAGACATGGGCTAGATTGTATCGAATCGGTTGAGGACTATCTTTTGCCTCGGTTCATAGATGGAAATCCAATTTCCAAATACGTGACATTTGCGGTTTTAATTGTAGAACTAGTATGGCGACATGATATATGGTACCCATGCCGCCTAGGATTGATACTTATGATTTGAAGTTGTTTTTTAGACTATGCACTTATAATAGTATCAAATGATTTGTTTTAAACGTATCAAGCATTCTTCGGCTGTTATAAGGGAAAACCCTATCCCCCGGCTTGCGTTGCATTGTGTGATAGGACCTGGGTCTTATAACAGCTTCATTTTTCTTTATTTAGCATTGCGCTGTTTGTTTTATGCACTGGTATTCTTGGGAGAAAACCCATTCCGTGTTATACGGCGTGGTCCCTTGATTTACCGAACTTTCAAATAAAGAATAATAACTGTTTTAGTTCTCATACCAGTCCCATGACTGACCTGGAGTTTATCGTTTTAACCTAAACTCTGTGTGCCCTTATTTTGACACGGGCAGCTAGTAGTTTTGGTTTTGCAGATTTATATTCACAGGATCCTGGTTTACAGCTGGAACGATATCCGGAAAGCTTTGTATCCGTATATCTCTTCTAGGTTTGTATTGTATTATTTTCCGCTGCGATATATTTAAATGTAATTTAAAATCTCTGATATTTCTGTGTAATATTCATTTATGCTCTGTATATTCTTGTATTCTGATGCATTGTTGTTATATACAATGAAATGTTCTTTTGTATGCGTCCTGTTGTGGCTTGTTCTCGAACTATCCGGCGCTTTCCTTTACGGGGAAGTTACGGGTTTTTACATCAGTCAAGCCTTGGATCCTCAGGGCCAGTCCACCGATGTGGATTAAACTTAAACCCTGAACATGTGTTTCCCCGCCCTATGGGGCGTAGGTGAGCCAACTAAATGACTCCATCGGACCCGGATCGTCCGATCAAACCGAGGCGCCTCGCAACAGCAACAACCACATAAGTCAAACTCGTCAGGGCGTGTAAAACCTCTGACGCCACTTCTAGCTAGAAAGAAACGCATGCCCTCCCTGACGTCCTCTCCCGTTTTTGGTTCATACCGGGTGTGAAGCTCGCGAATCAACGTTACACAAAGCTATGCCACAAAGGCCGTGCTTTGATCATCAACCTCAAGACTTTGCTTTTCAATAGAAGCCTTGATCATTTGCCACTTAGGCATGCCACATAGGCAATTCACTCCATGCGTTTGATATCCATCAATATATAGCCCCTGAGCTCGTACGTCTCAGAGAAGGGCGTTAGGCAAGAGAATAAATTCTCTGCCGCCAAACAGATATATATTTAATAGAGATCAATCACACGGACTAAAACCCAATGTCAGACACACAGTTCATTCACAAGTCCGTTCTGGGTCTGAACGAAACCGGAGGCACCTAGTACCCCGCATATCCATCGATCTCCATGTACGTCTGGACGATCACCAACTGTTTCCATCTTCTTGGGTGTACAGCCCAATCAAGATCGTCAGTAATCACCCAAACGACGTGAAGACCTCCGGTCTTCGACCGCCGTCTTCATCTTCGACTTATCGTCGTATCAGTTATTCAGAATGGGATAAACCCGATCTTTCCGAATAACTCGCGTATATTTTAAATAATTGTTACACAAACACAACATACGCCTCATTCCAATTCATCAGTCACTAACCGTAAATTAATCAAGAGAATAATTCCCCAAATATTAACCCCGAAGGCCGAAACCAACATCAGATCAATATCCAGGAAACCATTCTGCTTAGCTAACCGACAGTTAGTTTCTAAATTTCACATTCATAGGAAAAGGATCCCATTAATTTTATCAAAGATAAATTCTTTATATTTATTCTTTAATCTACTTTTGAATATCAATTCAAACTAGTCGGGATTAGCGAACCTTACCGAAGTAACCATTTGTTTTAATTTCCCAATCCCAACCTATTCATCCCATGAAGTAAAACTGGTAATACTTCATATCTAACACCCAGGTGTTATCGGTAAATTCAATTACCATTTCACGTTCAAATCTAATTAAAGATTTAACTATCGCCTGGAGCAAAACTGGTGATACTCCATTCTCGATCATTTCAATCTAATTAAAGATTCATTAAAACTCCACTTAGTTTTAATCTTTAACGGGGTTAAAGAATCAGTGTCATTTAAAAACACTGTTCACGATAAACCCCAAGATCACATTCCATTAATTATTGGATTAAAGACAAGGCTCTGAATAAAAAATATATTGGCTTATATTCAATATCAAATTCTACGATTAACAAATGTCGTATTGGAAATAACGATATAAATATATATCTTTCAAATTTCCATAACAACATCTGTATAATCACAAATTCCAACATCGAAATATTCCGAAGACAATTTCGATTCAAATCCACTCCAATGCAATCATTGGAAATTCTGGTTATTTTTAAAACCCTTTTCAAATTCAATTTATTTATTTAAAAATAAATAGAATTATAATTCTAGTTCAAAACTAGTTCATTTCGATAAAAAACTATTTTTATCTTTTCAAATATGGAGTTTTTCATCCCAATTCTTTCTAAATCATTTCTTATGATTTTACACTAATTATTACTATTTTTAATAATTTTAACAAGGCCCGTACAGTCGATTTCCATCAACGGCCATCGAACTGCACTTACAGCGACCTTTTTCAAATTTGATTTGGACCTAATTCCAAATCCAACCATTAGATTTCAAATTTCTAATATTCATTAGAAGGCTTTTTTTCGATACGAACCCAACGGTTCCGATTTTCAGGAGAATCCGACGGTCGGATCTCCCGCAATATCCGTTCGAAGTCAATGGTCGAAATTCGCGAACTACCGCTGCGCGGCGCGTCCTATTCAGACCATTTATATTATATATAATATGTATAATATATACTTCATCGATTTCAATTCAAAACGTGCTTTATAAATCGTTTTAAATTCATTTTCAAAACGGTTTCAACTTCATTTTCAATTTCAAATCAAAATTGAATATTCCAATTTAAATTCATTTTAAATTGATTTCAAATTGATTTCAATTCAAATTGATTTCAATTCAAATTGATTTCTAATTCAATTTCAGTTCGTTTTCAATTCAATTCAATTTCAATTTCAATTCGAATTCGTTTATATTCAATTCTTTTCAAAATATCAGATTTTGAAATCACTTTCGATATTCATTATAAAATGAATAAAATCGATATAAATATCGTTCACGTCAAAATGGCGTCAATCTAATCAATACGGCTTCTTATATTCCTATTTTCAAATATTCTATTTCAAATATTTCTTTTACCGATATTCCTATTTTAAATATTTCTTTTTCAGATATTTCTATTTTAAATATTTCTTTTTCAAATATTTCTATTTTAAAACTGGAATGAGGCCCAATCAATTACCATATAATGTTGATTATATGGATTTCTGCAACACATGTATACAATAACAACGATGAACAATCAACCATCATCCAAAGTGCATTCTACACTGTATAAGCATCAAATATAAATATTCAACGCTTATAACAGCCTGTCAATCAATCGATCGACATACAACTAAACAATCGGGATTAGTGTACATCAAATATCATCCCAATACCCGTGTGGGGTTTCAAGCAATCAAACACAGATTTTTATTCTTGCAGTTGGGCGATGTGTAAAATTTATCGTCCGAATAAATGTCCTTCAAATAGGTGTACATAAACAAACCGTTCGGTTTGTAAATGAATATTTATTTATTCACATTCACGTTAAAAATTATATTTTTAATGATAAAACATTTTATTTTAACATATGAATTTCTATTCAGTTCATTCTTTAAATAAAATGATATTTTTTTCTAACATATTTTAGAAAATTTCGGCGGCATAACGGCACGATACTAGAAACGGGACGAGGCCTAGCCTTATCCCCGGTCTAGTGAAGGCCCACGCCATTCACACGTCAGTCAAATCCATTCCATTTCACCAAACAATTCAATTCAAACCAATTAGACTAACCAACTACACAACCAAACAATTTAACAAACAAGCCATCCATGGTCTGTGGATGACGGGTGTCGGGTGCTACTAAACACCGTCTGCATCCTAGTATATATATAAATATAACTAGAAAAAGAAATTGAAAAGTGAGAAATTCTAATAGAGGGTTCCACTCCGCCGTGCTTTACTTTTGAACTGCTGAACCGTCTGGATCTGTTTGAAATTCCAATGCAGTCCTTTTCACGCTGTTCATAATAAAAATTATATTTTTATTGCATCATTCAATAAATAAAAATCATATTTTTAAACTGATCTTTCATATATAAAAATCCTATTTTTATCGAAGTAAAAATCATATTTTTATCGAAGTAAAAATCATATTTTTACTTCACCAGTTTATATAGAAAAATCAATCTTTCGATTTATAACTAAAAATTATATTTTTACTCGACTAAAAATCATAGATTTTTACAACGCTTCTTTCTATATAAAAATTATATTTTTATATTTCTACTTCTAATGTAAAGATGAATTTTTATTTCGACATTATAAAAATCCCATTTTTATTTCAACACATATATAATAAAAATCATATCTTTATTATCTATATAATATTAAAATCGTATTTTTATTCATTTTTATTCTTTATATAATGAAAAATCATATCTTTTCGTTATTCAAAGTATAAACTCTCTCTATATAAAAATATAAACTTTCTATTTCTAAAAATCTAATCTTTCTCTAATATAAAAATCTAATTTTTAACTCGCCTTTCCTCTGATAAAAATCTTAACTTTTATATGTTAAAAATCTTAACACCTATATCTTAAAAATATTAACTTCTACAAATTAAAAATCAAATTTTTATTCTTTCTAAAATATAAAAATAATATTATTATTTTTCACTTATAAAGATCTAAACTTTATCACCATAAAAATATGAACTTTGACACATTTATTTTCACCAAAAATTATAGCTTTACATAATTCAAACGATGCTTTAAATAAATTAAAACTGACTTTAAATTTAACACTGAAAATGAAAATCAAATTCTTAAGGTAAAATAAGGAAACTCACAGTCTCGGATTGAGGAGGGTTGGGGGAATCGCGGTCGAAGTCTGCTGGTGGCGCAAGGAGTATTCGCGGGTGCTCAGCAATCGTCGGAGGCGGTGGTGCCTGGCCAGAGGCGGCGTCGGCTTCATAGGAGGTGGAGGTCGAGGAGGGGGCGCGTGACAGGCGGCGCGGCGATGAGGGGTTAAATCGAAGGAAGAGAGGATCGAGCGCGAGAGGATGGAGGCGGGGACCGGGGGTCGGCGTGGTGGTGCGATGGCCTGGAGGATGGGTGCGACGCGGCTGATCGAAGGGAGCTGCCATTTTTTTATTTGGGTCTCGTTCTTTTCTGATTGGTGAAAGTGAAGACAAGGGGGGTTTTAATGTAAATATATATATTTTATTATTAAATTAATTTCAAAAAGTAACTTTTATTTTCGAACTCGAAATTGAACCCACCGCCTGTCGTCCATAGCTAAATACCCCCATTCCGAACACAATGGGATATGTATCGTAAGCTAGTTCGATCGTTTCGAATAGTTTCCGTCAAAATCAACATATAACTCTATATATTGAATTTGAACGCGCATTTCATTTTACTGGGGTCACATACTAACTATAAAAATTCCCAAAAAATATTTTCTAGCTTCGTATTGACGATACGGTCCTAACAAAACTAGTTTCATCAAATTTTGAGACCGTTTGAAAAATGGCCATTTTTCAGTCGATTAAAATCAACTGAAACTGGTAAAATGCGTTTTCCTTTTCCACGCTCACATATTGATTCGAAAAATTATGAAATTTGGAATCTAGCAATAACTTTACATCACGGACCCAACAAAAGTGGTTTCGTCGAAATCCGAGGTCGTTTGCAAAATTCCCATTTTTAAGGGTCTGAATTCCATAGCGACTATTCAGAATTTTCAACTGGACATATCTTTTGATTCCCGCTATGAAATTTTGATTTTTCGGATTCGTTGGAAAGATATTACCAATTAGATCCTAATGTTTTTGGTTTCAGTAAAATCCGGATTGTTTTGCACCCGGTACATTCTATTGAAGTTTGAAATCGAATTATCGAACTACCGCGCCATTTTCAATTCCTTTTATAATTATATATAATTATTATATTCTAACGACGACGTATATAATATACACGTTCGAATTCTATTCAAAATAAATTTCTCGTCGATATTATTTAAAATAGTTCATTTAAATAATCAAAATTCGCTAAAATTGCAAAAAAAAAAAAAAAAAAAAATTAAACTGGCCCAGATTTTCGGGTTGTTACATGTGTCTGTGATCTATCTATGATGATTTATATTTAATCTCAAAGCAATAACAATTTGCTATTCCGAATGATTTGAGTTGGTTTATTATTGACTTAAACAGCCCGAGTAGGCAGGTCGTTACATGTGATATTAGAGATTTGGTTTAAGCAAACTGTAGCTTATGGGGTTAAGACTCATTAGAAATAGGGTAGCGATATTCTAGAATGAGTAGAATCAATCTCAGAATCATTATTGAGAGAGCGTATGTTAAAAAGTATAAATGATTTTAAAAGTATTTTAAATATAAAAAAATTATCTTGAAATTAATTAGCTTTTTCCAAGAGTATCATTTTTTGAATACATCTTCCTTCGTAGGTTTTTCTTTGATTAGGTTTTCCTGTAGTAAATTTTTTCTAAACCCATCTTAGGAAATTTAGAATTGATAGCTTTTAATATCTTAATTATTCCTTAATTTCTTTTAACTAGATTCTCCATCCTTTGTATATCCCCGCGAATTAGGTTTTTTTGTTAGTTCAGCCTTTAGTTAATGTTCTAGATTTATCTTTGTCCAAACTGAGTTAATAATGAAATAATTTAAAGTATAACATATACTAAAAATTAATGGGATGTGTAAATGTGTTAATAACTAGATTAATAATTGTTTAGTTTATTAGGTGGAATAATAAAGTATTTGAAATGTAATATCTGAACTTAAAAAATGCTATATTTAGGAAATCTATATAAATAGGATTTATAAGATGATAATAAAGAGAGTTTGTTGAATTCATAAATTATATGAAATGATTTTGAAATAATACTGATTTCTTGATAAGCATAATAATAATTATGTTTCATAAGCATGATATTTAGAAATTGTTAATTTATCCTAAGTCAGATAAGTATAAATGACTTAGATTAAGTATATGCAATTGGAATATTAGCCTAATTTTAGAAAGACGTTTATGAAATGATAAGATCCACTTGTGTGGATATAAAATTTGCAAAAAATAAGGATTATGAAACATATAATATCAATTGAACGTATAAAGAAAAATGGATTTTGTAAGTACAATTTAGGCAAATTTAATTTTGTGACGTGTTGCAAAGCTAATAAAACTTACTATTGTCTATCTAAACTTGGGTTTAATCATTTAGAAATAATGTTGAACTTAGGAAAAATTGAAGTAAATATAAACAATAATTTAAGCTTTGGTAATATTAAATTGATAAAGAATAATTTTGCTACGTATTTAAAGTTAAGGAGATTAAATTGAACATAAGATGAAGTTATATGTGTGTGCGCGCGCGCATGTCGGTGCATATATATATATATATATATATATATATATATATATATATATATATATATGGGGAAGTCTATAAAGACACAAAATTTTGACACAAATGGTGACACAATTGATTTGCACCATTGGATCACCTCATGAATTACACCTCTCTATATAAAAACAAAAAGATCCAACGGTTGACGCTTTGTGTCTTATATATATATATGGGAAAGTCTATTTAAACACAAAAATTTGACACAATTGATTTGCACCTTTGGATCACCCCTTGAATTCCACCTCTCCATATAATGACAAAATGAAGCGACCCGAACTTCCCCGGTCTTCGAAGAGAAGAGAAAGAACGGATTGTATGAGAACAAGACTAATCGGAACACAAACAGAAGAACATCTCATTGCTTATTACAACAATTTACATCAGAGTACAAGAATATACAGAGTACGAACAAATAATATACATTTGATAAATGTCAGAGATTTACAAATTACAATGCAGCGGAAAATAATACAAAGCACAACTGAAAGAGATACACGGACACAGAGCTTTCTGAATATCATTCCAGCTGTAAACTAGGATCCTGTGAATATAATATCTACAAAACCCAACTACTAGCTGCCCGTGTGGAAATAAGGGCATCCAGAGTTAGGTTAAAACAATAAACTCCAAATCAGTCATGTGACTAGTGTGAGAACTAAAACAGTTATTAATCTTTATTTTAAAGTTAGGTAAATCAAGGGACCACGCCGTATAACATGGAACGGGTTTCCTCCCAAGGATACTAGTGCATAAAACAAACAGTGCAATGCTAATTAAAGAAAATGAATCTATTATAAGACCCAGGTCCCATCACACAATGCAACGCAAGCCGGAGGATAGGGTTTTACCTTATAATAGCCAAATAATGCTTGGTACATTTAAAACAAATCATTTTGATACTATTATAAGTGCATAGTGTATAAAACAATTTCAAATATAAAAGTATCAATCATAGGCGGCATGGGTACCATCTATCATGTCGCCATACTAGGCTCTACAAATAAAACCGAAATGTCACGTATTGGAAATTGGATTTCCATCATGAGTCGAGGCAAGGGATCATCCTCGCCGACTTCGAGACACTCTAGCAAATGCCCCAGGGTCACACACAACGATCCTTAGGAATTGGTAGGGCTGGTCCACATTTAGCGGATTAGTTATACCTGAACACACGTTTCCCCGCCTTATCGGGCGTCTATGAGCCAGATGACTCAATATCCATCGGCTTCGTAGAGACCGATATATCCGAGGCGCCTCGCAATCCAACAACCACATTGGTAAAAATATAATAATGCCAGGGCTTGCAAAACCCTGGCACCACCCATAGCTAGAAAGAAACGTCATGTTCTCCCTACGGTCCCTCGACCCGTTTTTAACTCATAACGAGGTGTGAGGCTCGCGAATTAACGCTATACACAAAGCAATGCCATTTAAGGCCGTGCTTTGATCATCAACCACAAGACTCTGCTTTTCAACAAAAGCCTTGATCATTTTCCACTCAGGCATGCCACACAGGCAATTCACGCCATGCGACTGATGTCTATCGATATATAACCTCTAAGCTCGTACGTCTCAGAGAAGGGCGTTAAGCAAGAGAATAAATTCTCCGCCGCCGAACAGATATATATTTAATAGAGATCAATCAACACAGTATAAAATCCAATGTCAGACACATAATCCATTTACAAGTTCGTTCTGAATCTGAACGAAACTGGAAGCACCTTATTCCTCATCCCGTGTCCAATACAGGAGAGAAATCCTCACATATCCGATCGATCTCCAAGTACGTCTGGATGATCACCACTTATTACCTTGTCTTGGGTGTACAACCCAATCAAGACATCAGTAATCATCCAAACGATGTGAAGACCTCCGGTCTTCGTCTTTGACTTATCATCGAATCTGTTATTCAGAATGGGTATAAACCCGGCCTTTCTGAATAAGTCGCAAGTGATATAAAAACACAACATATGCCTCATTCAAATTCTGAATATTCTTTTATTTAAAGATTCATATCCTATGGGAAAGGTTCCTATTAATTTTATCAAAGATAAATTCTTTAAAATTTATTCTCCGATCTTCCTTTGGATATCATTCAAACCATATTAAGGTTTTCCAAACTAGTTGGGATTAGCGCACCTTACCGAAGAAATCATTTGTTTAATTTCCCATTCCCAACCTATTCATCCCATGGAGAAAAACTGGTCATACTCCATATCTAACACCATGGTGTTATCAGTAAATTTAATTACCATTTCACATTCAAATCTAATTAAAGATTTAACTATCGCTAGGAGCAAAACTAGTGATACTCTATTCTCGATCACTTCCCAAATTTGATAATTTAAATTATCAATTCCCATTTCAATCTAATTAAAGACTCGTTAAAACTACAATTAGTTTTAATCACCCTAAAAATCAATATTATTGATTATTTAACTTTGGAAACACAAACATGCCGCATCGACAATCTACCCTATACTAATGATTTCTGCCGATATAAAACCTCTAAGCTTGTACATCTTAGAGAAGGGTGTTAAGCAAGAGAATAAATTCTCCACCACCAAACAAATGTATATTTAGTAGAGATCAACCATACAGTTCGAAATACAATGTTAGACATGTAATCCTGTCCTTAACTAGGTTAAAGAACTAATGTCATTTAAAACACAGTTCACAATAAACCCAAATCACATTCCATTAATTATGGAATCTTCACGGAAAATAGATCGATATATAATCGATATCAATTTCCGTATCCAACTAATAATATAAATGGAATAACGACAAAGCCTTTTAAATTCCATATATATAATAACAGCCTTGTCCGTACTATCTGAGTTGACTAATAACACCACACGTCCAACCCAAATTGCACAGAAATACGAATCATTATTAGAAAGAAGTTAGAGGATGAGAAATAGAAAGAAAGAAATATTTGAATAGAAGAAAGCGAAGATCACAAATCTCATAGCGGAACGAATAAAATATATTATATAACATAACTTTTTTGAAATACAAATCAGTAACTTTATATACATACCATCATCAGAGCACAACAGTTATAAACACCTGTTTCCAGATACCACATAGTACACAGTGGAAATATGATAGTCTATAACTAACAGGTGAAGCCTCCTGCTTCAAGCTCCTCCAAGTGAATCTGTAAAATCCCAACTACTTGACTGCCTGTACAAATTTGGGCACCCAAGAGTTTAGGGAAAACAAAAACAAAATAAACTCTGGGTCAGTCATGGGACTGGTGTGAGTAAACTCCAATCATCTGTTAACTTTAAAACTCCTTTCGAAAGAAATGATAATCGTAAGACTGATCCACACATAAACACGGATGGTTTTTACCTTACGATAACCCAAAATATTTTTGATATCAAATCCAGTGATATTATAATAATGTCTACATCAAATAAATAGAATCTAGCGGAATGCTTGCATCTCACGCTCTATATATAATATAAAATCAAAAACCGCATGACGCTTATTGGAGATTGGATTTCCAACATGACAAGGTATGGAACCACCTTCCGATCAGCGTATCTAGAGGGGATACACTGGGGTTCAACAAGAACATCTTGCAACCCGGCTCACACATGACCAACCACTCATTTTGCTTGAGTGTATCAAATGTATATCACCAACGGTTGGGATCAGCAACCGTTTCCCGAAAAGGGACAGCATCAATAGATTAAAGAAGCAAATGGAATTTCTCTAGATAGGTGATTATACACTCTAATGGGAGCGACCCACATAGCAATGCTACCTGCCTGATTTTTGTCATTTCTCGGTTGTTGAGGCCTGAGGTTACGATTACTTTCCATTCATTGATAGCACAATCGCTTTGAATGCCACATTGTCAGATCCGTTAATCACTAATTGATTTGCACAAATATATTCTGGATATTTTGCTAAGAGAATAAATTCTCCGCCACCATATATATTTATACAGACCAACATATTCGATCGTTGGAAATACTTTGTCAGACATTCGCCCATATACGTTCGTTCTGGGATTTAACGAAACCGAAGGCACAATTTCCATTAATAGAAAAAGCCCTTGCACTTTACTCTGTCTTCGATTATCTTTATATAATCTGATTCGCAACGCTACTGCCAATACGGAGTGGTTCATGGATAATAATCCAACCGGTCTCTCCATATTGACAACGATATTGGCAAACACTTCGATAGTCGGTTATTTAACTATCAAAGAAAAACAAACATTCATTCAAAGCATCAAACAAATCACTGGGCCTTTTAATTAATATTTCATTAATTAAAACACCTCTCCATTTCCTTATCCATATTTGTTAACACGATATTTTCGATAATCATCTTGGCCTCTTACACTATTTGGAAAATATTTCCATATATCGCCTTCTTTAATTTTCTATACTTAGAAAATATATTCTATTTATAATTGGAAAACCTTCCAATTACTTATCTCTTCCACGACCATTCATTTATTTCTATACTCAGGAAATATTTATTATTATATTTCCAAATTTCCACTTACTTGGGTTAAAACGAATGTTGTATAAAACATCGTTACAATAACCAAAAATACTGCATTCAACTAAACTCATTAAACATCTCTCTTTGAGACTGAATCTTGTTGTTTATCAGTTAGTAATGAAATCAATCAAGTTGGGGTATAATTACCACTTAGACCTTGACTGAAAACATCTTTAACTTCATAACTGACAAGACCACTTATCTCAAATCATCAACACCATAAAAACCACTTATTCATTTTTAAAACGTATATATATTTCTCTTTCTATTACCAGATTTTCGATTTCCTTTTTGTTTATAATATTCAATTTTTAAGTTCGTTTCCTTACCGGATTCTATATATATTGATATATAGATTTCTAATTATCAAATTATCTTAAAAATATTCTAACTCCTTAAATTCCCGGAAAATTTTGCCATAACCTTCTTTGTACCGGTCAATAGTTCAAACCTCAACTCGCCTCTCTAGGCCCTTTCCATTCAAAAAGAAAATCAAAAAGCCAAGTGGCTTGCCGATTCGGCGCATAAAATTTCATATGGAATTTAAACATGTACCTTATTGTCGGGCACATGAATTATAATCCTCATACACTTCACTCCAAACCTGTCTAATTTATGTTCACCTGTTTTCCAATTTATCCCAACTCAATTCGGTCATTCCTAACTCAATTTGCTAATTTACTCTTTAATTAGCTATTTTTTCAAATCCCTTTATTTTGAACATATCACGTTGAAATATATTTTAATTCTCTTATAAACAAGTAGAATTTCATTTCCAACTTGAGTTTCATATTCGATTTCGAATATGAATTCACAAAACCAATTTACTTATCCAATGCCAATTTCGATTCAAAACTCGATTAATGAATTATTATTCAAACTAGTTAATCCTATTCAATACTCAAAAATATGATTTTTATTTCGAAAATAATTTCATTTACTTGTCTTGAGTTCATATTTATTTTACAACTCGAGTCTGGATTTTTATAACAAAAATCTAAGTCTTATTTGCTAAGAATCCTTTTTATTTATTTAAATAAACCATTATGGTTTAATAACGATTATGGCGCTGTTTTTCTGAAAATTTGACTTTAACATAACTAAAAATCTATAAGACGAAATTCAGATTTTTCTCTTCCATTAGAAAACTATTATCAAATCGGTCCTGACGTTTTTTGTGTTAAAGAATTCCGACTTAAATTGAGTTCTATATACTTAATTGAAGTTCGAACCGCCAATTTACGAACTGCCATGCTACGGCGAGTTCGTTTTAATTATATTTATATATATAAACATTTAAACTTCGTTTACAATAAATTCAACTCCATTCTAGTATCTTTTTAATATATATCAAATCAATTTTTCCAATTCAACATAATATTTCCGATTTTCTAAAATTGTCGATTTTTCCTAACTCGGAAATAAATTTATTTGTACTTCGATCTGCTATATTAAATTCCAATTCCTTCTACAAATTATAAATCCTTTGGATTTATTTCTATTATGTTTAAAATCCGCATTCTGAAATATATTTCGTCGTTCCCTGTAACGAACCGTATTTTTGCCTTCAAATATTTAATTTAATTTATTATTTTAAATATTATGTTTGGAGTATTAGTGGATTTTAATATCTAATTCGTTATTTAAAATGACGATTGAACGTTAATTCATTTATAAATATAAAACGAGCTCGAAATCACGCGTCAATTCGTAATATGGAGTTTTGAACTTCAACTAGATATACAGAATCCATTTTTAGTCGGATTTCTATGAAACGAGAAACATTGGAATCGTATTGATTATAATTTTCATATGAAAGAGAAAAATCCAGATTTTCGTCTTATAATTTGCTAGTTATGGCCAAATCAAATTTTGAAATAGTCGCTATGGAAATCGTTATTAAAATATATGCGTTAAAATAACCATTTTGCAAACGGACTCAAATTTCGATGAAATTAGTTTCATTGGAACCGTATCGTTAAATTATTGTACGGTGTTGAATGGTGTGGCAAACCGATGTCGTATGTGACCACAGTAGCCATAAACTCCCGTTCAATTTCTATAGTGCGTAATTAATTTAATAAAGGGTTATTTGGGTATAACTTGAACAGGTGATCGAATTAGGCCCCAAAATCAATTCCGTTGAGTTCGTATCGTCGATTAGAGTCAGGATAGGTATATAGTTTGTTATTTCTGGAGAACGTGTAATTTGGTGTCCAAAAAGGCATTTGCGGTGCGCGTAAAAATGGCCTACTGGGAAAACATTCTCAGAATGCGATGAAACTGGTGCCATTGGGTTCATATTGAAAAATTATGGTAGGATTTCAAAGTTTTAAGTTGATCGGATTTATCTAGTGATCGTGAAAAAATTTAAACGCGTGTTTATTTCTAGTTTTATAAAGGAATTTTTATTAAACGATATCGGATTTCGACGAAACCTGTCCTATTGGGTCCGGAATACTTTTTTAAACTAAGATTAGCTTTTTTATCAGTAAACAGAAATTGTATGAAGTAGGATTTACGTGTTACTTTACGCGTAAGTTTCACTAATAAATAAACTAATATTTTATAACATCCCATACCCTATATATATATTACACATGACCTAATTTCCGTAAAACAAGCCTTCACGGTCAACCCTTATATCAGCCACCACCATATAGAAATGAACAAACCCTATCGCTTCGATCTTCTTCCCTAATTATTCTTAAATCCATTCTATAATCCTAGTAATGATCTATTAGGATATTGTCGAGCTAAGCAAGCTCTACAGGATGTGCGGTGATGATGGCTTCTAAAGCTTCGATGTGGCGTGAATCCCATGTTGAAGTCACAACCGTTGGGGGTCAATAGAAGGCGCAGGGCGGAGCTGGAGGCAATGGTATTTGGTGCGAAGGTGGAGAGAGGTGCGATGCCTCGATTTGTGGTCCCTGATCCCACTCCGATGATCGGAGAGCTGGTGCAGTGGTTTGAAATAAAACTGGTGTTGGGGCTTTGAGCAAACAAAGGAAGTTGGGTTTGTTGAAGCCTGGGACCAATGTGAAACAGTGGCGCAGCAGTTCAATTCGAGGATTCCTGGGATATAGGATGGGTTCGGCTTGTATTGATCCTAAAACATGGTGATTAAGTTTACTAATTAGGATTTTAAAAGATTGATTAATTAATTAAACAAGTGTTATTATGCAGAACGTGAAGAAGTGATGAGAAACAGGGAATTTCGAGTAGATAAAAACGTGGATCGGTCTAGTCTTTTTCCTGGTGGAGTGATTTACGTTGATCCTTAATTTAGTAATGAAAGTTTCATTAGTTACCAAAAAATATATTTAAGAATATTATTTGTTTCCAGATCGCAGAAATGGAAGCAAATTAACCGAAGCAAAAGGGGAATACAGGTAGTTAAAACATGAAGGACTAAAGCGGACCATTGGCTTGTGTACAAGTGGAAACAAAGAAATGATATGGCCACTAACCATTAATCTGAACGTAATTAGTTTATAATTTGATTTAATTAAGTTTTAAAGTATTAATTTAAAACTGTTATTTTATACAAGTGTTTCACCTATGCAGTTCAAACATGTCTGCGTGGTGTTGGTACATGGTTGATGAAGCATACTGGAATGACCAAAAGGTTAACGTGCGAAGTTGGAAAAGTGGCAATCGAAGGAGACGAGCTTCATGAAACAATCAACCGCATAATTTTAAAATGTAATTATTTTAATTTAAAACTTAATAAGGGATTGATTTTAAAATTTATTTTTTTAACTTTAAATATTAAAACTCCATCATATATGATCAGAATTGGACCAGACAAATGGCAGTGGGACTGTAATGCTGAACACTCCATTTTGGAACTAACAGGAACAGAATTGGACAAGTCTGGAACCAACTGGATTTTTAATTAAATTAAACACTCGTTTAATTTAATTAAACTCAACCGTCTGAACAATGGTATCAACTCAAGGTGAGTTAAACTCACTCAGTTTCTCCCTATTTATATTTTATATAAATTGGGTTTTTATTTTGTGTGCTCTGTTTGCTGATGGTTGACTATTTGTTGATTTAACCAATGAAATTAAACCGTCGTTTAATTTCAGTGAAATACCAAATCGTTATTTTAACGAATTGGACCCAATGAAGGTAACTTACCTCATTGGTCACGTTTATAAAGTAAACGTGTTTTTATTTGAATTGTGTGAACTGATGGAAATGTTTGGTTGGTTGGTTGATATAAAATAGTTGCTATTTAATATTATATCAGTTAAATGAAATGGAATGATCTGGTTTGTGATAACCGTTTTGAATACAGGGAAGAACAGGTTAGAGGGATCCAACCGGATTCCTCAAATGTAATATTTATTTTCATATTATCATATGAACTGTCGTGATTTGGTTATTGATTTTAGTAGTGATCATTGACTAAAAAGTCAACATGTGTTGTGTGTTAACCAATGGGCTATATTGGTTGAGTAATCGGCAGTAAATGGCCTAAAAGTAAACCGTTTTGTCTGTATTGATTCTCCGTCAGGTAAGTCGATAGAGATAAAGTAATAAAATTTATTTTATAACTAGAGATAGAATTTTGGAATATATTATTTTAAATAAAACTTTATTAAAAAGAAATACACATTTATTTTTATAATTTATTATAAAAATTGATTTTACAAAGTAAATTCTGAGATTAATAAGATTTATAAATATGGGAATAGAAATCAACCTTAACAGTTAAAATTTGGAAAATTGGTTATTGAAAATTAATTAATTATATTATTAATTAATTTAAAGTGAGAAATAATTGGAATGGGTTAATCGTGCGTTGAGTTGACTAAGTCAACCATTGTAACTGAAATTTCTTATTAAGTTAATTTTGTTTTGAGTTAATATATAAAAATAGTTAAATGAATATTATTTAATTTTAAATAAGATTTTTATAAAGGATTTACTATTTATTTTAGTAAATAAAGAAATTAACTACTGAAGTAGTTAATGATTGAAATAAATTATTATTTTAGTTAATAATAATTTAGTAATTATTTTTAATGAAAATTCATCAAAAGTAATCGAGGTTGAAAGGAAATCTAGTAAAATAGTGAAAGGAGTTTACGAACAGGTTTTGTCAAAAACCTGAGTTTTATAACAAAGTCATAAAGGGAAATTTTAAGCGAATATTATAGCTTAAAAGAAGTGTTACTTAATTGTTTGAATTAAGTAAAAAGGAAATTTAGATAAAAAGGTTTTATAATAAACCAGAGTTATATATATATATATAAAGGGAGTTTGGGGTATTATATCGTTAATTCTAAATTAACATTACTTAGAAATGTGATTAAGTGAAAATGGGAAATTGAATTAAGAATTGCAAAGTGGGGAAAGGTTGAATAATTTGGAAAGGGATTGGTAAAAGTGAACTGGGGCAAAGAAGTGGGTCATTGGATTTGATAAACAAATCCGAATAATGGAATAAAATTGTTTAAGAAAGGTGAAGGTTAAAAGGTGGCGTTTTTATAAGGAATTACTTGATTATTAACTTAAGGAATAATGTTATATTTGAGAAGATATTTCCAAAGAGATAAGAAGGTTTTATGAAACCGTATTTTGAATAAAATAGTTTAATGGTATTTGTGCTGGGATTAGAATGAAATATTGGTTGTGGATTACAACTTATATTTATTTTAAGGTATGAACATTGTTGATCAAGGTCTGAGATGTATCTAAAATACCCCAACTTGAATGACTTCAGGATTAACTTAGAATGATATGAGTTGTAATGGTAAATGTGGTTAATAAACTTTATTATTTCATTAGTGAAATGGTAACGAAATATTTTCGATGAAATATATATATAAAATGAGGATTCCAAAGTAAAAAGGAAACAAAAGGGAATTATGGAAAATTAAAATGATATTTTTGAATTAGAAAGGAAACGTAAAGTTGAGTTTTATTCTCAGAAGATAAGTTTGGATTATTGTTTTTAAGAAATGAAATAAAGATATTTCGTAACGTCGTTTTACGAGTAATAAGTTAAGATGATTTCCCAATATTCTAATAATGTGGAAAATGTTTGAATGTGAAAATAGACAACTGAATATGATATAGGACTTCCTAAGTATTAAAAAGAGAATTTGTTAAAGAATAATCTTATGTTAAATAAGAAGCGAGACAACTATATTCAAAATATCGAAAGATTTAAGAGTTTGAATTTACATTTGTTTTAATAAAAAGGCCAAGTGAGACCGAGTACTGAACCAGTGAACTCACTGGATTGTCATGATGGAAACACTGGTTATTTTGATTGTTAAATCACCGACTATCAAATATGTCCAATACGATTGTTGGTATGGAAAGACCGAGATCGAATTTATATTCGAAAACCATTCCGACCAACAAATACGTGAAGATATCAAGAGATGATCGAGACGGAGCATTGAAGACCATGGATCTTCATTAAACGGAGGAACCGCTAATAATCTTTGGGATTGCAACTAGAGATAAACTGTGGTTCTGGCGTGGTTGGAATCTACGGGTTGCAAGGACTTCTCGCTACTGATCCATGGGGTGACACCTATATTGGATGCAGTAGGAGGGTACCTTTTGTTCATCCTGTTCCTGGATGACTTGTATAGACGAATTTCTGACAGAGTATTTCCTGAAACTACGTTCGTTGATTTCTACAAATATACCGAGTGGTGGCAAGAAAGGGCACTTCTGAACTATTAGCAAAAGAGGTTGCATACTACTCGTAAAACATTGGTCGTATCCCTTAGTATTCATACTATACGTGAACGGCCATAAGACCCTCTTCCCCCTTCCAATTGAGTCAGTTAATTAATAGAGCGCAGCTTAGTATTTTATACTATTTTGAAGTGAGAATAATTTCTGTTTTGCCGTGATTTCTTTAAAATGTCTGATTCAAAAAAAACATTGAGAGAAATGTGGGATAATAATCATAGTAGACGTCCTCTTGAAGATTATGAGTATGAACTGCAACTCATGAGACAAGATTTTCCAAAATTTCGTGAGCCCAATGCCAACAATTTTCAAAATTTTCCAAATGACTAACATTTTAAAGATCATGGATATGATCGAATTTACGATTTCAACTCAAATTTCAATAATTTCAATTATGGGCAATATCCACATGAAAATAGCTTTGAATCTCAATATGGCTTTGATCCACATCATTATGGGGTTGTAAACCAAAATTTTCAAAATTATAGCCCACATCAACATCTTGAAAATAACCAAAATCACTCAAATTTTAACAGTTTTGGTTACAAACAAAATTTTTATGATCAAAATGATTTCCAATATCATTGTCAGTTTTCTGAAAATTCAAACAACTACCACAATGGAAATAATATTGATTGTGAAATTAATGTGGACTATTATTTTGAGAATCAAGAAATCCAAAATGATAGCTCTCAAATCAACGATTCTGAAGAGTATCACCTTAACATTCTAAGAGAGAGGGTAGAAAAACAAGATAGAAAGCTTGGTGAAAAAGATAGACAGCTTGATGAACTTCTTTGCTTAATGACGTGGTTTAAAGAACAACTCAAGCAACGAAATCAAATTCAATGCGATGAATCAAGAAATAATTCATTCTTCACTGATAGTGAAAATTTTCAAATAACAACTTTCGAAATTGAGAATAACGATCTAAGTGAAGTTGTTCAAAATTTAATGAATGATCTGGATTTCGATTCTTTTCAAGAAAAAGATTTAAACTTAGATTTTGATCTTCCTCTTTCGGGCTGTGAGAAACTTGAAATTTTTGAAATTGAACAAAATGAAAATGTTGAATTTTTCAATTCAAATTTGGAAAAGGATTTTAACGAACATGAATTCTTTGGATTGTATGAGGATGAGTTGCCAAATGAGGAAGAAGTAGATTCACATCACGAGTTCAAAAATTTTAACTTTGAGAAAATTTCAAACGAACTTGAAATTGTCAGTGTCGAAAATACGTTGTCAATTAATGATGAGAAATGTGATCACATAGTCTTGAACAACACTCAGATTTCAAATTTCACCGAATTTATATACGATCACAAATTTTTGAAAAATTACACTGATAAATTTGCTGAACACGTTTGGAATGTTAACTTTGTTGAAAAACTTCATGTTAGGACGACCCTGAAAATTCATTTACTGGACTATAAATCGAGGTATAAAGATGAGATGGTTTTCAAAAACTCTTGCTTGTTAGAAAACATGGCTAGACACAGTGGGAATGGGACTCATAGAGCTAGAACCAAGTGTGGGGAAAAAGATGGTGGTATTCTTTGCATCGCGTGCACCGCAAACACATATATCATTGTACATATGATCCATTCTTACATATAGTTAGACTGCATTTCATTTTACAAATCATTTTACATCTTATTCACCTTTGGGTACGATCTTTCAAATTTAGGAAATGTTCACAGTGTGGGCACTGTTAAGTCCAAGTGTGGGGGGAGTCTGCATTTCATTCATTTCTGGTTTTTCTTTATTTTTCTTTCTTTTCATTTTCAGCCATTTAAATAGGACTGTCATGCATTCTAGATTTTAGTAACATGCCAATTTTTTTTTGAAAATACGACTCATTTTAGATTGATACAACAAAATAAGTTAAGGATTGTTAATCAGTTGATAGTATTTTTTTCTCTCAGCTAAGATCAAATAAGAAATATAATGAAAAGTTGAATTTTGAGGGATAATAGTGTAACTGGTACATAGGGAGATTCTTAGGTGATGGCCATGAAGTTTATTCTATATTGTAGACTTTGTTTAAATAAGTGGAGGACTTAAAATACTTATATTAGCTTTTCAAAATTTTTTAAAACTAAGTTGTGTTAAGTTGAATTCGCGTAACTCTCTTTTGTGCTTATAAATTCAATAATAATAATAATAGTAATCCAAGGGTATCCAACATTGCTTGCATATCAAGCGTTGGTGTGCAAACCCGCCAAGCTCTATCCGACATGTTGTTGACAAAGTCAGCGTTGGAATATCTTGGTCTCATTTTATGAGATTGGACACCTAAGGATTACCGACACGTTGTTGAAAAAGTCATAGTCGGCCTGTACAATCCGCCAAGCTCTTTACCCACTCTCCGTTAGTCCGCGAGGCAGTGCATGGGTGGTAAACCTTGGTATTCTAAGTTAGGTGTATGTAATTAATCATAAATTTTAAAATTTTGTAGAATAAAGAATAAGCGATGATGCCCAAGCACTTCTTGACCTTATTGATTTGACTAGCCATACATGAGAAAATAATAATACCACTTTGCAAACTGTGCCAAGCAAACTAAGAATCTATTTCATGGCTGCACTATGTTATCGACCGAACCAACTGGCCAAACTGGAATTTAACATTTGAAAACTTGGTTTATATTGAAATTTGTGACAAGTTGAGGTATCTAAAATAAAATCAACTGATTAGAAATTGTTAACTTAATTTGTTGTACCACTTTCCTGAAACAAGTCGTGTTTTCAATTTTTGTTTTCAATTTTTGTTTTCAATTGCATAAGTCCTTTGCATTCATGTAGTTACATTAGATCCACACATACTGCATTTGGATTTTGTGGGTAGTATCCGCTGAAAACCCTCACGAGACACCACTCGTCCTACTAGGGACACCTAGAGGTTCAACGTCTTGTTGCACACGCTCAATGCAATCGTGTTTCCTACGAAAGTGTGACCTATCTAGTTTAGTTTTTTCATTTCTTGTTTTACTCGAGGACGAGTAAAAGATAAGTGTGAGGGTATTTGATTAGCACAGAAATGTGTTTATTTTTATGCTTATATCTTATCTTTATTGTATATAAATAAATGCTACTTTGGGTATTTTGTGTGTTTTTACAGGTCATTGATTAATTGTCTCCTTCATTAAATAAAAGACCACTGATAAGAAAAAGAAGCTACTTTCCCATCTCAACAAGTTTTCAATCACAAAGGAAGCCGTAGCACATTGGTTAAGGCATGGAAATCTGTATAGAAGGACCTGGGTTCGATTCCCATCAAACTCTCTTTTTGGAACGCATTCACACTGCCTCCCTTGCTTTGAAGAATTTATAGATTAGTGATTTATGGTGTATATATATATATATATATTCATATGTATGAATATATGATATACACTAATAAATATTTCAATAATTGGAAGTATTCTTCATAGATAAATCAAAAGGAATCTTTCATTTTTACTCTCCATAAAGATGAAGATTTGATTAGATAGATGTCAATCATGATGCCAATCAATTTACCAATCAACTTCAAATCTCTTGGAAAATGCCAATCAATTTGCCACATGACCAATCAAAAGAGGAAAGCTGCATGGAATATTTTAAGTTTATCTTATCTCTTTTATTTGTGAATATATTATTTTCAAGAGGTTGAGTCATAGCCCATTAGAGGATTAGGGTTTTTCAGTTCACCTATATAAGCACATGTATACCCATTGTAATGGGGATATCCATTATTCTTTATCTTATTTTCTCTTCTTCTCCATTAATAAAGTTTCTAGTTCTCTTTTATTTTTCTGCATTTTTTTTTTCTTAGCAATTGGTGTTGTCTTCACAATTAGTTTTGGTAGAACACCAATTGTATTTTACATTTTTTTTATTAGCGATTAGTCGTTTGATTAGTTTGAACGACAATCCTAACTTTACTTTTTGTTGTTCTTTTCCTGCAATTTTAATTCCTGCATTTTATTTCTGTTTTGCATTTAAATTTCCAATTGATAATTGTGATTTGATCGTCGGTTCAATTAGATTTGTTCCTAATCGAATCGCAGTTTCAATTTCGTTTGCTTTCAAAACCAACCTCAAAGATTTGTCTAACTCGCCCAAGAGATTATTTAAATAATTTAATTTAATTTGTCTCCCTGTGTTCAACCTGTATGCTACACACCTGTACGCTTGCAGTATTAATTTAAAATTTGCACTTTTCTAATTCATAGGAAAGCATCGGTCAAGTTTTTGGCGCCGTTGCCGGGGACGTCAATTTGTGGACGTCAATTAGTGACTTGACGGATTTGACGATGTGGCATTCAAAGTGAATGGTGACCAAATGTTCCAAAAGGAAATTCAAACCTCAAGCCTCATCAACCAGGAAATGACAAAAAATCGGGCAGGCAGCATGGCTATGTGGGTCGCTCCCATTAGGGTGTATGATCACCTATTTGGAGAAAATCCATTTGCTTCTTTAATCTATTTCGATGCTGTCCCTTTCCGGGAAACGGTGGGTCGCACCCAACCGTTGGTGATATACATTCGATACACTCAAGCGAAATGAGTGGTCGGTCATGTGAGGGCCGGGTTGCAAGACGTTCTTGTTGAACTCAGTGTATTCGCCTCTAGAGATACACTATCGGCAAGTGAACCCATACCTTGTCATAGTCGGAATCCAATTTCCAATAAGCGCTCGCGGTTTTGATTGTATACTATATATGTGGAGCGTGAGATGCAAGCGTTCTACTAGATTGCTATTTACTTGTATTTAGACATTATTATAATATCAGGCAAGATATTGATTTTAAAATGTTTTGGGTTATTGTAAGGTAAAAACCGTCCGTATTTATGTGTGGATTTGGTCTTACGATTTTCCTTTTCTTTCAAAAAGGTTTTGACTTTAAAATCAAGTTGTGTGATACCATAAATACTGTGCGAGCTTTTCTCACTCTGGTTCACCAGACTGGCCCGGTGTTTTGTAAATGCTCGGGTTAGCCCGGGGTGTACAGGTTCAGGTTATCAAATGCTGTGAAGAGACGAGCTGGATGAGTTCAGTCGTATGATATTATATAGCTACTATTCCGCTTTGTGTTGTATATGGGACAGATTATTATAACAATCCAGTGATGTTGATGTACTCTGATATTGTAAGTATTTCCAAAACCTCTAAATAAAATTTATCTCTGTATTATATTTTGTTCCGCTATGATGTGAGAATCTGATCATGTGTGGTGTTATTTCTTCTTCTTCTTCTATTCTAATATTTCTTTCTTTCTTATCTCACCCTCTAATTTCTTTCTAATAACGTCCAGTGTTTTCGGTGTTTGGAAGGTGGGCATGAGTTAAGGTAAAGGTATTTACGTCGATTTTCAGGGCCGAAAATCCCTGGGTCGTTACAGTGGTATCAGAGCTATTGGTTTAGTGATAACCTTGGCTCTGTGGCGTAACTCAATAGAGATGGGGTTAGTAATATCCTAGATTGAGTTTGTTATATATATGAGGGCGCGTATTTGTAATTTGATATAAAATTATTTTTGAAAATATTTTTGCCCAATTTATTTTATAATAACAGTAATGATTTTCTCAAATTTATTATAATACGGGAAATCGATTAATTTGTTAGTATTGATGTGAATGATATGTTCGGATTGTGTTATTGATTGCTTGGATATAAATCTGAGAATGATAGACTTGGTTTAAAACCAATATGAAATAAATAAGTTGGATAAATCAATCCAAATTAATAAACCAGAATGGATAATTAAAGAAATAAATGAAGTGATTATAAATAATTATAATCTCATGTGGATTAGTTTGTGTGTAGAACTGGTTGGATCGTTTGATATAGATATTTGAAACTAAGTGATGTTATTTTGGGGACTAATGAAATTTATTTGAGTTGAGAACAGGTATAGAAGTGCCAATTCAGCTTTAAAACCCATTCAAGAGAAAATTCTGGTGTTAATTGAATCCAGTTTTAATTGAGATGCATAATAGCTAAGCAAGCTCGAATATAAAATATTGCTTACCGCATAATAACGCTCGCAAAAAGGTACGCCTGTGTAGAATATGAAATTTTGGTTTTTATTTGGGTTTTGAGTTTGGTTTTTGAAATTTTCCGACCTTGTTGGTCGATGTATATATATTTCTTGAACCTGCGATATTGCAGATGTCTTCCGTACAGGGGATACTCTGCCAAAAAAATTCCAAAATTTAAGGTGTTAGAAAATTTATGAAATTTTTTGGAAAATTCTTTTATTTGGTATAAAATGGTTTTAAAACCAACTAGATTAGTTTTGGAAATAAAAAACGAGTTTTAAATTTGTTATTTTTGTTAAGATAATGGGTATGTAACGTTCATTCTTACCTTAGCAATTTCGAGGACGAAATTATTTTAAGGGGGAAAGAATGTAACGACCTGTATTTTTGCCGTCAAATATTTAATTTAGTTTTATATTAAATATTATATTTGGAGTATTAATGGATTTAATATCTAATTCGTTATTTAAAATGAAGTTTGAACGTTAATTTATTTATAAATATAAAACAAGCTCGAAATTGCGCGGTAGTTCGTAATATGGAGTTTTGAACTTCAACTAGATATAGAGAATCCATTTTTAGTCGGATTTCTATGAAACGAGAAATGTTGGAGCCGTATTGATTATAATTTTCATATGAAAGAGAAAAATTAAGATTTTCGTGTTATAATTTGCTAGTTATGGCCAAATCAAATTTTGAAATAGTCGCTATGGAAATCGTTATTAAAATATACGCGTTAAAATAACCGTTTTGCAAACGGACTCAGATTTCGACGAAATTAGTTTCATTGGAACCGTATCGTTAAATTATTGTATGGTGTTGAATGGCGTGGCAAACTGATGTTGTATGTGACCACGGTAGTCGTAAACGCCCGTTCAATTTCTATAGCACGTAATTAATTTAATAAAGGGTTATTTGGGTATAACTTGAACAGACGATGGAATTAGGCCATGAAATCAATTCCGTTGAGTTCGTATCGCCGATTAGAGTCAGGATAGGTATATAGTTTGTTATTTTTGGAGACCGTGTAATTTGGTGTCCAAAATGGCATTTGTGGTGCGCATAAAAATGGCCTACCGGGAAAACAGTCTCAGAATGCGATAAAACTGGTGCCGTTGGGTTCGTATTGAAAAATTGTGGTAGGATTTCAAAGTTTTAAGTTGATCGGATTTATCTAGTGATCGTGAAAAAATTTAAACGCGTGTTTATTTCTGGTTTTATAAAGGAATTTTTTTCAAACGATGTCAGATTTTGACGAAACCTATCCCATTGGGTCCGGAATACTTTTTTACACTAAGATTAGCTTTTTTATCAGTAAACAGAAATTGTATGAAGTAGGATTTGCGTGTTACTTTACTCGTAAGTTTCACTAATAAATAAACTAATATTTTATAACATCCCATACCCTATATATATATATATATTACACATTACCTAATTTCCATCAAACAAGCCTTCATGGTCAACCCTTGTATCAGCCGCCACCATTTAGAAATGAACGAACCCTATCGCTCTGATCTTCTTCCCTAATTATTCTTCAATCCATTCAATAATCCTAGCAATGTTCTACTGGGATATCGTCGAGTTAAGAAAGGTCTACAGGATGTGCGGTGATGATGGCTTCTGAAGCTTCGATGTGGCGTGAATCCCATGTTGAAGTCACAACCGTTGGGGGTCAATCGAAGGCGCAGGGCGGAGCTGGAGGCAATGGTATTTGGTGCGAAGGTGGAGAGGGGTGCAATGCCTCGATTTGTGGTCCCTGATCCCACTCCGATGATCAGAGAGCTGGTGCGGTGGTTTGAAATAAAACTGGTGTTGGGGCTTTGAGCAAACAAAGGAAGTTGGGTTTGTTCAAGCCTGGGACCAATGTGAAACAGTGGCGCAGCAGTTCAATTCGAGGATTCCTGGGATAAAGGACGGGTTCGTCTTGTATTGATCCTAAAACGTGGTGATTAAGTTTACTAATTAGGATTTTAAAAGATTGATTAATTAATTAAACAAGTGTTATTATGCAGAACGTGAAGGAGTGATGAGAAACAGGGAATTTCGAGTAGATAAAAACGTGGATCGGTCTAGTGTTTTTCCTGGTGGAGTGATTTACGTTGATCCTTAATTTAGTAATGAAAGTTTCATTAGTTACCAAAAAATATATTTAAGAATATTATTTGTTTCCAGATCGCAGAAATGGAAGCAAATTAACCGAAGCAAAAGGGGAATACAGGTAGTTAAAACATGAAGGACTAAAGCGGACCATTGGCTTGTGTACAAGTGGAAACAAAGAAATGATATGGCCACTAACCATTAATCTGAACGTAATTAGTTTATAATTTGATTTAATTAAGTTTTAAAGTATTAATTTAAAACTGTTATTTTATACAAGTGTTTCACCTATGCAGTTCAAACATGTCTGCGTGGTGTTGGTACATGGTTGATGAAGCATACTGGAATGACCAAAAGGTTAACGTGCGAAGTTGGAAAAGTGGCAATCGAAGGAGACGAGCTTCATGAAACAATCAACCGCATAATTTTAAAATGTAATTATTTTAATTTAAAACTTAATAAGGGATTGATTTTAAAATTTATTTTTTTAACTTTAAATATTAAAACTCCATCGTATATGATCAGAATTGGACCAGACAAATGGCAGTGGGACTGTAATGCTGAACACTCCATTTTGGAACTAACAGGAACAGAATTGGACAAGTCTGGAACCAACTGGATTTTTAATTAAATTAAACACTCGTTTAATTTAATTAAACTCAACCGTCTGAACAACGGTATCAACTCAAGGTGAGTTAAACTCACTCAGTTTCTCCCTATTTATATTTTATATAAATTGGGTTTTTATTTTGTGTGCTCTGTTTGCTGATTGTTGACTATTTGTTGATTTAACCAATGAAATTAAACCGTCGTTTAATTTCAGTGAAATACCAAATCGTTATTTTAACGAATTGGACCCAATGAAGGTAACTTACCTCATTGGTCACGTTTATAAAGTAAACGTGTTTTTATTTGAACTGTGTGAACTGATGGAAATGTTTGGTTAGTTGGTTGATATAAAATAGTTGCTATTTAATATTATATATCAATTAAATGAAATGGAATGATCTGGTTTGTGATAACCGTTTTGAATACATGGAAGAACAGGTTAGAGGGATCCAACCGGATTCCTCAAATGTAATATTTATTTTTATATTATCATATGAACTGTCGTGATTTGGTTATTGATTTTAGTAGTGATCATTGACTAAAAAGTCAACATGTGTTGTGTGTTAACCAATGGGCTATATTGGTTGAGTAATCGGCAGTAAATGGCCTAAAAGTAAACCGTTTTGTTTGTATTGATTCTCCGTCAGGTAAGTCGATAGAGATAAAGTAATAAAATTTATTTTATAACTAGAGATAGAATTTTGGAATATATTATTTTGAATAAAACTTTATTAAAAAGAAATACACATTTATTTTTATAATTTATTATAAAAATTGATTTTACAAAGTAAATTCTGAGATTAATCAGATTTATAAATATGGGAATAGAAATTAACCTTAACGGTTAAAATTTGGAAAATTGGTTATTGAGAATTAATTAATTATATTATTAATTAATTTAAAGTGAGAAATAATTGGAATGGGTTAATCGTGCGTTGAGTTGACTAAGTCAACCATTGTAACTGAAATTTCTTATTAAGTTAATTTTGTTTTGAGTTAATATAATAAAATAGTTAAATGAATATTATTTAATTTTAAATAAGATTTTTATAAAGGATTTACTATTTATTTTAGTAAATAAAGAAATTAACTACTGAAGTAGTTAATGATTGAAATAAATTATTATTTTAGTTAATAATAATTTAGTAATTAGTTTTAATGAAAATTCATCGAAAGTAATCGAGGTTGAAAGGAAATCTAGTAAAATGGTGAAAGGAGTTTACGAACAGGTTTTGTCAAAAACCTGAGTTTTATAACAAAGTCATAAAGGGAAATTTTAAGCGAATATTATAGCTTAAAAGAAGTGTTACTTAATTGTTTGAATTAAGTAAAAAGGAAATTTAGATAAAAACGTTTTATAATAAACCAGAGTTATATATATATAAAGGGAGTTTGGGGTATTATATCGTTAATTCTAAATTAACATTACTTAGAAATGTGATTAAGTGAAAATTGGAAATTGAAATAAGAATTGCAAAGCGGGGAAAGGTTGAATAATTTGGAAAGGGATTGGTAAAAGTGAACTGGGGAAAAGAAGTGGATTATAGGATTTGGTAAACAAATCCGAATAATGGAATAAAATTGTTTAAGAAAGGTAAAGGTTAAAAGGTGGCGTTTTTATAAGGAATTACTTGATTATTAACTTAAGGAATAATGTTATATTCGAGAAGAGATTTTCAAAGAGATTAGAAGGTTTTAGGAAACCGTATTTTGAATAAAATAGTTCAATGGTATTTGTGTTGGGATTAGAATGAAATATTGGTTGTGGATTACAACTTATATTTATTTTAAGGTATGAACGTTGTTGATCAAGGTCTGAGAGGTAACTAAAATACCCCAACTTGAACGACTTCGGGATTATCTTAGAATGATATGAGTTGTAATGGTAAATGTGGTTAATAAACTTTATTATTTCATTAGTGAAATGATAACGAAATATTTTTGGTGAAATATATATAAAAAATGAGGATTCCAAAGTAAAAAGGAAAAAAGGGAATTATGGAAAATTAAAATGATATTTTTGAATTAGAAAGGAAACGTAAAGTTGAGTTTTATTCTCGGAAGATAAGTTTGGATTATTGTTTTTAAGAAATGAAATAAAGATATTTCGTAACGTCATTTTACGAGTAATAAGTTAAGATGATTTCCCAATATTCTAATAATATGGCAAATGTTTGAATGTGAAAATAGACAACTGAATATGATATAGGATTTCCTAAGTATTAAAAAGAGAATTTGTTAAAGAATAATCTTATGTTAAATAAGAAGCGAGAAAACTATATTTAAAATATTGAAAGATTTAAGTGTTTGAATTTACATTTGTTTTAATAAAAAGGCTAAGTGAGACCGAATACTGAACCAATGAACTCACTGCATTGTTATGATGGAAACACTGGTTATTTTGATAGTTAAATCACCGACTATTAAATCTGCCCAATACGATTGTTGGTATGGAAAGACCGAGATCGAATTTATATTCGAAAACCATTCCGACCAACAAATACGTGAAGATATCAAGAGATGATCAAGACGGAGCATTGAAGACCGTGGATCTTCATTAAACGGAGGAACTGCTAATAATCTCTGGGATTGCAACCAGAGATAAACTGTGGTTTTGTCGTGGTTGGAATCTACGGGTTGCAAGGACTTCTTGCTACTGATCCATGGGGTGACTCCTATATTGGATGCAGTAGGAGGGTACCTTCAGTTCATCCTGTTCCTGGATGACTTGTATAGATGAATGTCTGACAGAGTATTTCCTGAAACCACATGCGTTGATTTCTACAAATATACTGAGTGGTGGCAAGGAAGGGCACTTCTTTTATACCCAGAGTATATTTGTAGACGTCAACTAGTGACTTGACGGATTTGACGATGTGACATTCAAAGTGAATGGTGACCAAATGTTCCAAAAGGAAATTCAAATCTCAAGCCTCATCAACCAGGAAATGACAAAAAATCGGGCAGGCAGCATGGCTATGTGGGTCGCTCCCATTAGGGTGTATGATCACCTATCTAGAGAAAATCCATTTGCTTCTTTAATCTATTTCGATGCTGTCCCTTTTCGGGAAACGGTGGGTCGCACCCAGCCGTTGGTGATATACATTCGATACACTCAAGCGAAATGAGTGGTCAGTCGTGTGAGGGCCGGGTTGCAAGACGTTCTTGTTGAACTCAGTGTATTTGCCTCTAGAGATACACTATCGGCAGGTGATCCCATACCTTTCCATAGTCGGAATCCAATTTCCAATAAGCGCCCGCGGTTTTGATTGTATACTATATATGTGGAGCGTGAGATGCAAGCGTTCTACTAGATTGCTATTTACTTGTAATTAGACATTATTATAATATCAGGCAAGATATTGATTTTAAAATGTTTTGGGTTATCATATGGTAAAAACCGTCCGTATTTATGTGTGGGTTTTGTAATAACCCGGAAATCCGAGCCAATTTAAAATTTTTATTTTGGCAATTTTATTGAATTTTGAATATTTAAAATGAAATATTTTAAATAATATGGACGAGAAATTTATTTTGAATAGAATTAGAACGTATATATTTATATACGTCGTCGTTAGAATATAAATATTTATTTATATATATAAAATGAATTGAAAATGGCGCGGTAGTTCGATAATTCGATTTCTAATTTCAAATGAATGTACAGGATTCAAAATAAACCGGATTTTAGCGAAACCAAAAATATTTGAATCTAATAGAGAATATATTTCCAACGAATACGAAAAATCTAAATTTCATAACGGGGATAAAAAGTTATGTCCAGTTGAAATTTCATAATAGTCGCTATGGAATTCTGGCTATTGAAAATAGCCATTTTGCAAACGACCTTGGTTTTCGACGAAACCACTTTTGTTGGATCCGTGATGTCAAGTTATTGCTAGGTTTCAAATTTCGTAATTTTTCGAATCATTATGTGAGAGTGGAAAAGGAAAACGCGTTTGACCAGTTTCAGTTGATTTTAATCAACCGGAAAATGGCCATTTTTCAAACGGTCTCAGAATTCGACGAAATTACTTTTGTTAGGACCGTATCGTCAATGCGAAGCTAGAAAATATTTTTCGGGAATTTCTCTAGTTAGTATGTGGCCCTGGTAAATTGAAATGTACGTTCAAATTTAATATATAGAGTTATATTCTGATTTTGACGAAAACTGATCGAAACGATTGAATCAGCTTACGATACATATCCCATTGTGTTCGGAATGGGGGTAATTAGCTATGGACGACAGGCGGTGGATTCGATTTTGAGTTCGAAAATAAAAGTTACTTTTTGAAATTAAAATGAATAATTAAATATATATATTTATATATCTTCCTTTAAAACCCTCCCCCCTTTTCTCTTTATCGGGTCAAACCCGTTATCTATAAAAAAAGAAGCCGCCGCTGCCTCTCTTCCTCATCGCGCCGCCCACCATCAGCCGCTCCTCCACCGCCCCTCCGACGGCGCATCTTCCCCTCCGGCGCCCTGATGCCCTCCGACTTCCCCCACCTCACTTCCCTCTTCCGTTCCCAGCCCTAAACCCCCTGACCCACGAGACCAAGCACCCACCGCCACCATTGGCAAACCACCCACCGTAAATGCCCTGACAGCCACCCACGACCCTCAGCGCCCCTCCCCGACGCCTCAGCAAACCCCGGTGGCTCCTCCTCCTTCGATTTAATTTTGTGAGTTTTATTTTTAATTTATCTATACTTCTTTGTTGTAATTAGTTTTAGAAAGGATTTTAAATCAGTTTTCCCTTAAGTATAGCATCGTTTGAATAGCGAGAGGAGTATGGTTTTTCATAGTAAAAAGAATGGGTTTTTAATTAACAAAAGGCTATATTTTTAAATTAGTAAAGTTAAGTTTTTTTTAGTATAAAGATATGATTTTGATATCATAGAAAGTATAAAGATATGATTTTGATATCATAGAAAGTATAAAGATATGATTTTTATATCATAGAAAGTATAAAGATATGATTTTTATATCATAGAAAGTATAAAGATATGATTTTTATATAGGTAGAGAAATAAAAATATAATTTTTTTGTGTGTAGCGCAATAAAAACCTGATTTTTATTATATATATGTTGAGATAAAAGTGTGATCTTTATAGCTTCGATATAAAAATTGGATCTTTATATTGGAAGGAGCGTTATAAAAATATTATTTTTATTATATGAACACCGTTATAAAAATAGAATTTTTATCTATATAGTAGCAGTATAAAAATAGAATTTTTATCCATATAAAGTGATTATAAAAATAGAATTTTTATATGCATGGCAACAATATAAAAATGTGATTTTTATATATGTAGTGGCTACGGACAATGAAATTGATAAAAAGGCGAGCGCGATGAAGATTTTCTACATAAGAAGAGTCATGGTATTGGATTAGCTAGTCGGTGAGAACTTCTCACTTTTAATTTAATGTTGTAGTTAAAATATATACTAGGATGCAGACGGTGTTTAGTAGCACCCGACACCCGTCGTCCACAGACCATGGACGACTTGTTTGTTTGTTTGATTTTGATGTGTAGTTGATTGTGTGATGAGGATTGAAATAAAAATATTTTTATAGTTAAAAATAGAATTTTTAAAGTGTATATGAAATGAAATATATTAATATAAACAAATCGAACGATTTGTTTATATACACACATTTGAATGATATTGATTGGGACAATAAATTTTACACATCGCCCAACTACACAAATAAAATCTGTGTTTGATTGTTTGAAACCCCACACGGGTATTGGGATGATATATGACATACACTAATCTCGATAATTAGTTATATGTCGATCGATTGATTGACAGACTGTTATGAGAGTTAAATATTTATATTTGATGCTTATACAGTGTAGAATGCAATTTGGATGATGGTTGATTATTTGTCATTGTTGGTATATACATGTATTGTATGGAAATCCATAGAAATAAAATCTATGGTAATTGATTGGGCCTCATTCCAGTTTTGAAATAGAATATTCGAATAGAATATTTGAATAGAAATATTTAAAAAAGAAATATATGAAATAGGAATATTTGAAAAAGAAATATTTGAAATAGAATATTTGAAAATAGAAATATATAAAGTCATGTTGATTAAATTGACGCCATTTTGACGTAAATGATATTTATATCGATTTTATTCATTTTTATAATGAATATAGAAAAGGAAGTGATTTCAAATCTGATATATTGAAATGATTTGAAATTCAAATTAAATTAAAATGATTTGAAATTCGAATTAAATTGAAATGATTTGAAATTCGAATTAAATTGAAATGAGTTGAAATTCGAATTAAATTGAAATGAGTTGAAATTCGAATTAAATTGAAATGAGTTGAAATTCGAATTAAATTGAAATGATTTGAAATTCGAATTAAATTGAAATGATTTGAAATTCGAATTAAATTGAAATGAGTTGAAATTCGAATTAAATTGAAATGAGTTGAAATTCGAATTAAATTGAAATGAATTGAAATTCGAATTAAATTGAAATGAGTTGAAATTCGAATTAAATTGAAATGATTTGAAATTCGAATTAAATTGAAATGAATTGAAAATCGAATTAAATTGAAATGATTTGAAAATCGAATTAAATTGAAATGAATTGAAAATCGAATTAAATTGAAATGATTTGAAATTCGAATTGAATTAAAATCAATTTGAATTGAAATTGATTTGAAATGAATTTAAAATGAATTTATATTGGAAAATTCAATTTTGATTTGAATTTGAGATGGAAGTTGAAATTGTTTTGAAAACGAATTTTAAACGATTTATAGACTACGTTTTGAAAGGAAATCGATGAAATATATATAATATATATATAATGGCCTGAATAGAACGCGTCGCGCCGCGGTAGTTGGCGAATTTCGACCATTGACTTCGAATGGATATTGCGGGAGATCCGACGGTCGAAGTCTCCTAAAACCGGAACCGTTGGGTTCGTACCGAAAAGAGATTTCTAACGAATGTGAGAAATTAGAAATCTAACGGTTGGATTTGGAATTATGTCCAAATAAATTTGGAAAAGGTCGCTGTAAGTGCAGTTTGATGGCCGTTGATGGAAATCGACTGTACGGGCCTTGATAAAATTATTAAAAATAGTAATAATTTGTGTAAAATCATAAGAAATGATTTGTGAAGAATTGGGATGAAAAAATCCATATTTGAAAAGAAAAAAATAGATTTTTATCGAAATGAACTAGTTTTGAACTAGAATTATAATTCTATTTATTTTAAATAAATAAATTGAATTTGAAAAGGGTTTTAAAGGTAACCAGAATTTCCAATAATTGAATTGGAATGGATTTGAATCGAAATTGTCTTTGGAATATTTCGATGTTGGATTTCGTGATTATACAGATGTTGTTATGGAAATTTGAAAGGTATATATATATATATCGTTATTTCCAATACGATATTTGTTGGTCGTAGAATTTGATTTTGAATATAAGCCGTTAAATTTTCTATTCAGAGCCTTGTATTGAATATCAAATGTGATTTGGGTTTGTCGTGAATGGTGTTTTCATTAACACTATTCTTAAACCCAGTTGAGAAAAAGATTAAATCTTTTTATTTAGATTTAATGAAATGTACCAATTAAATGGAATTTAATTGGAATTGAATTGGTATTGATTTTTGGGTTTATCGTGAACAGTGTTTTAAATAACACTTGTTCTTCAACCCGATAATTAATAGAATGTGATTTTGGGTTGTCGTGAATGGTATCTTCAATAATACTGTTCTTAGACCCAATGGAGTTAAGAAAATCAGAAACTAATAGGAGATTAGTTAAGTTGAATGGTTTCTTGGGTATTGATCTGATGTTGGTTTCGGCCTTCGGGGTTAATATTTAGGGAACTGCTCACGTGCTGATTCACGGTTAGGGACTAATTGAAATGTGATGTGATTTTGGGGTTTATCGTGAACCGTGTTTTAAATGACATCGGTTCTTTAACCCAGTTAAAGATTAAAACTAAGTGGAGTTTTAATGGATCTTTAATTAGATTGAAAAGTTCGAGAATGGAGTATCACCAGTTTTGCTCCAGGCGATAGTTAAATCTTTAATTAGATTTGAACGTGAAATGGTAATTGAATTTACCAATAACACCGTGGTGTTAGATATGAAGTATGACCAGTTTTACTTCATGGGATGAATAAGTTGGGATTGGGAAATAAAATAAATGATTAATTCGGTGTGGTTCGCTAACCCCGACTAGTTGAATCGATACTCAAAAGAAGATTAAAGAATAAGTTTAAAGAATTTATCTGTGACAAAATTAATGGGAACCTTTCCCTAAGAATGTGAAATTTAGAAACTAACTGTAGGTTAGCTAAGAAGGATGGTTTCCTGGGTATTGATCTGATGTTGGTTTCGGCCTTCGGGGTTAATATTTGGGGAATTGTTCTCTTGCTAATTTACGGTTAGTGACTGATGAATTGGAATGAGGTGTATGTTGTATTTGTGTGACACTTGTTTATTATATACGCGAGTTATTCAGAAAGACCGGGTTTATCCCATTCTGAATAATTGATTCGACGTGGTGTCGAGGATGAAGATGGTGGTCGAAGACCGGAAGTCTTCACGTCGTTTGGGTGATTACTGATGATCTTGATTGGGCCGTACACCCAAGAGGAGGGAATCAGTTAGTGATCGTCTAGACGTACTTGGAGATCGATTGATATGCGGGGTACTAGGTGCCTCCGGCTCCGTTCAGACCCAGAACGAACTTGTAAATGGACTGTGTGTCTGACATTGGATATCATTCTGTATGATTGATGGATATCGGTTGCATGGAGTGGTTTGCCTGTGTGGCATGCTAAGATGCAAATGATCAAGGCTTCTGTTGAAAAGCAAAGTCTTGTGGTGATGATCAAAGCACGGCATGTGTGGTATAGCCTTGTGTAACGTTGATTCGCGAGCCTCACACCACGGTTGTGAAACAGAAACGGGAGAAGGACCTCAGGGGGGGGCATGTGTTTCTTTCTAGCTAGAAGTGGTGTCAGTGGTTTTACACGCCCTGACGAGTTTGACATATGTGGTTGTTGTTGTTGCGAGGCGCCTCGGATTTATCGGTGACTATGTGAAGCCGATGGAGTCATTTGTTAGCTCATTTACGCCCCAAAGGGTAGGGAAACGCAGTGTTTAGGCATTATAATCTACATCGGTGGACCGGCCCTGACGATCCAAGGGGCAGTTGCGGCTGAGACTCGGGCTAGACAGTCTCGAATAGGTAGAGGACGATCCCTGGCCTCGGTTCACAGATGGAAATCCAACTTCCAATACGTGACGTTTCGATTTTAGTTGTAATCCTATATATGGCGACATAGTGGGATGGGGCGCTTATGCCATCTATGATTGATACTTTTGATTTGAAGTTGTTTTATACACTATACACTTATAATAGTATCAAATGATTTGTTTTTAACGTATCAAGCATGCTTTGGCTATTATAAGGTAAAAACCCTATCCTCCGGCTTGCGTTGCATTGTGTGATGGGACCTGGGTCTTATAATAGCTTCATTTTTCTTTATTTAGCATTGCGCTGTTTGTTTTATGCACTGGTATTCTTGGGAGGAAACCCGTTCCGTGTTATACGGCGTGGTCCCTTGATTTACCTAACGTTAAAATAAAGATTTATAACTGTTTTATTTCTCACTCCAGTCCCATGACTGACCTGGAGTTTATTGTTTTAACCTAAACTCTGGGTGCCCTTATTTTGACACGGGCAGCTAGTAGTTTTGGTTTTGTAGATTTATATTTACAGGATCCCGATTTATAGCTGGAACGATACTCGGAAAGCTCTGTATCCGTGTATTACTTCTAGTTGTGTATTGTATTATTTTCCGCTGCTATGTAATTCAAATCTCTGATATTTTCTGTGTAATATTTATTTATACTCTGTATATTCTTGTATTCTGATGGAATTGTGTAATTAATAATGAAATGATCTTTTGTCTACGTTCCGATTGGTCTTGTTCTCACTTCAATCCCGGCTTTCCTTACCGGGAAAGTTTAGGTCGTCTCAGTTGGTATCAGAGCTTTGGTTTACAAAGCTCAGAGAACAAGACATATTAGAACCATACGAAAGAATTCATCAGAATTGGATTAGTAATATCCAATAAGAATGACTCGTTAAAGATGGGATCAGTAGTATCCTAGAATGAGTGTGAAGAGTATATTTTTAAAATGAGTTTTGTTTTAAAAATTTAAATCAATTATTCGTATTTGATTATTTATTTTATATTGAATTTGGACAATCCAATATATAAAGATTTTGCCTATACGTCTGATCCATATTCGAAGTTTTAATATACTGGATAGATATAGAATCACGCTCTAGTCTCTCGGACATGGTTCTGGTGATGCCCGGGCATCATCAATAATTATATTCGAGTGACGAAAGTGAGATTTCTATATATTTCCAATTGACTGGTGTGAGAACCAAAATTAGATAGGGCCTATTTTTGTGATTTGACATCAAAAACGTGATTTTTGGCTATATATCAAAGTAATGATTTTGAAACGTTAATCAACTAATTAATTGATGATTGTGTTGTTTGATTATAGTTTGATTAATTAAAATGTTGAACCTTTAGCCAAATTGAACCAAAAGGTGAATTGTATTGAAAATTAGTCGCATTTGTATGCATATACATGTACTTACATTGAACAGGTCATAGCAAGGAGGCTAAAGCAGAAGGATAAAATTGTTTGCCCGACAAATAGGTACATGTTTATTGTATTTCTTGAGTTTTGGGTGATTTTGTGAGCCGATTGGCTAGCCGCTTAGCTTTTTCTTTTTCTTTTGGATTGAAGAAGGCCATGGGAGGCTATATGAAATATCCCGAAGTCCCCGGTTCAGGGGAGGTTATGGCGAAATTTTTCAAAAATTTAGGGTGTTAGCCAAATTTTTGAAAAATTTGAAAAGTTCTTAGAAACTAAAAAGTTGAAGAACTTAAGCCGTAATGAAAATAATGAAAGTTGAGTTGATTAGTTAAACAACTTTCGGCTTCGTTCCTTTTCGGGGACGAAAAGTTTTAAGTGGGGGAGATTGTAATAACCCGGAAATCCGAGCCAATTTAAAATTTTTATTTTGGCAATTTTATTGAATTTTGAATATTTAAAATAAAATATTTTAAATAATATCGACAAGAAATTTATTTTGAATAGAATAAGAACGTATATATTTATATACGTCGTCGTTAGAATATAAATATTAATTTATATATATAAAATGAATTGAAAATGGCGCGGTAGTTCGATAATTCGATTTTTAATTTCAAACGAATGTACAGGATTCAAAATAAATCGGATTTTAGGTAAACCAAAAATATTTGAATCTAATAGAGAATATCTTTCCAACGAATCCGAAAAATCGAAATTTCATAGCGGGGATAAAAAGTTGTCCAGTTGAAATTTCAGAATAGTCGCTATGGAATTCTGGCTATTGAAAATAGCCATTTTGCAAACGACCTCGGTTTTCGATGAAACCACTTTTGTTGGATCCGTGATGTTAAGTTATTGCTAGGTTTCAAATTTCGTTATTTTTCAAATCAATATGTGAGAGTGGCAAAGGAAAACGCATTTGACCAGTTTCAGTTGATTTTAATCGACTGGAAAATGGCCATTTTTCAAACGGTCTCAGAATTCGACGAAATTAGTTTTGTTAGGACCGTAGCGTCAATGCGAAGCTAGAAAATATTTTTCGGGAATTTTTCTAGTTAGTATGTGGCCCCGGTAAATTGAAATGTGCGTTCAAATTCAATATATAGAGTTATATTTTGATTTTGACGAAAACTGATCGAAACGATTGAATTAGCTTACGATACATATACCATTGTGGTCAGAATGGGGGTAATTAGCTATGGACGACATGCGGTGGATTCGATTTTGAGTTCGAAAATAAAAGTTACTTTTTGAAATTAAAATGAATAATTAAATATATATATTTATATATCTTCCTATAAAACCCTCCCCTCTTTTCTCTTTATCGGGTCAAACCCGTTATCTATAAAAAAAAAGAAGCCGCCGCTGCCTCTCTTCCTCATCACGCCGCCCACCATCGGCCGCTCCTCCACCGCCCCCTCTGATGACGCATCTTCCCCTCCGACTTCCCCCACCTCACTTCCCTCTTCCGTTCCCAGCCCTAAACCCCCTGACCCGCGAGACCAAGCACCCACCGCCAACATTGGCCAACCACCCACCGTAGATGCCCTGACCGCCACTCACGACCCTCAGCGCCCCTCCCCGACGCCTCAACAAACCCCGGTGGCTCCTCCTCCTTCGATTTAATTTTGTGAGTTTTATTTTTAATTTATCTATACTTCTTTGTTGTAATTAGTTTTAGAAAGGATTTTAAATCAGTTTTCCCTTAAGTATAGCATCGTTTGAAAAGTGAGAGGAGTATGGTTTTTCATAGTATAAAGATTGGGTTTTTAATTAACAAAAGGCTATATTTTTAAATTAGTAAAGTTAAGTTTTTTTTAGTATAAAGATATGATTTTGATATCATAAAAAGTATAAAGATATGATTTTGATATCATAGAAAGTATAAAGATATGATTTTTATATCATAGAAAGTATAAAGATATGATTTTTATATAGGTAGAGATATAAAAATATAATTTTTATGTGTGTAGCGCAATAAAAATCTGATTTTTATTATATATATGTTGAGATAAAAGTGTGATCTTTATAGCGCCGATATAAATATTGGATCTTTATATTGGAAGGAGCGTTATAAAAATATAATTTTTATTATTTGAACACCGTTATAAAAATAGAATTTTTATCTATATAGTAGCGGTATAAAAATAGAATTTTTATCCATATAAAGTGATTATAAAAATAGATTTTTTATATGCATGGCAACAATATAAAAACGTGATTTTTATATATGTAGTGGCTACGGACAATGAAATTGATAAAAAGGCGAGCACAATGAAGATTTTCTACATAAGAAGAGTCGTGGTATTGGATTAGCTAGTCGGTGAGAACTTCTCACTTTTAATTTAATTTTCTAGTTAAAATATATACTAGGATGCAGACGGTGTTTAGTAGCACCCGACACCCGTCGTCCACAGACCATGGACGACTTGTTTGTTTGTTTGATTTTGATGTGTAGTTGATTGTGTGATGTGGATTGAAATAAAAATATTTTTATAGTTAAAAATAGAATTTTTAAAGTGTATATGAAATGAAATAAATTAATATAAACAAATCGAACGATATGTTTATATACACACATTTGACTGATATTGATTGGGACGATAAATTTTACACATCGCCCGACCGCACAAATAAAATCTGTGTTTGATTGTTTGAAACCCCACACGGGTATTGGGATGATATTTGACATACACTAATCCCAATAATTAGTTGTATGTTGATCGATTGATTGACAGACTGTTATGAGCGTTAAATATTTATATTTGATGCTTATACAGTGTAGAATGCACTTTGGATGATGGTTGATTATTTGTCATTGTTGATATATACATGCGTTGTATGGAAATCCATAGAAATAAAATCTATGGTAATTGATTGGGCCTCATTCCAGTTTTGAAATAGAATATTTGAATAGAATATTTGAATAGAATATTTGAATAAAAATATTTGAATAGAAATATTTGAAAAAGAAATATTTGAAATAGGAATATTTGAAAAAGAAATATTTGAAATAGAAAATTTGAAAATAGATATATATAAAGTCGTGTTGATTAAATTGACGCCATTTTGACGTGAACGATATTTATATCGATTTTATTCATTTTTATAATGAATATAAAAAAGGAAGTGATTTCAAATCTGATATATTGAAATGATTTGAAATTCGAATTAAATTGAAATGATTTGAAATTCGAATTAAATTGAAATGAGTTGAAATTCGAATTAAATTGAAATGAGTTGAAATTCGAATTAAATTGAAATGAGTTGAAATTCGAATTAAACTGAAATGATTTGAAATTCGAATTAAATTGAAATGATTTGAAATTCGAATTAAATTGAAATGAGTTGAAATTCGAATTAAATTAAAATGAGTTGAAATTCGAATTAAATAGAAATGAGTTGAAATTCGAATTAAATTGAAATGAGTTGAAATTCGAATTAAATTGAAATGATTTGAAATTCGAATTAAATTGAAATGAATTGAAAATCGAATTAAATTGAAATGATTTGAAATTCGAATTAAATTGAAATGAATTGAAAATCGAATTAAATCGAATTGAATAGAAATTCGAATTGAATTGAAATCGATTTGAAATGAATTTAAAACGAATTTATATTGGAAAATTCAATTTTGATTTGAATTTGAGATGGAAGTTGAAATCTTTTTCAAAACGAATTTTAAACGATTTATAGACTACGTTTTGAAAGGAAATAGACGAAATATATATAATATATATATTATATATATAATATATATATTATATATAATATATATATATTATATATATTATGGCCTGAATAGAATGCGCCGCGCCGCGACAGTTCGCGAGTTTCGACCATTGACTTCGAATGGATATTGCGGGAGATCCGACCATCGGATTCTCCTAAAACCGGAACCATTGGGTTCGTATCGAAAGAGCTTTCTAACGAATGTGAGAAATTATAAATCTAACGGTTGGATTTGGAATTAGGTCCAAATCAAATATGGAAAAGGTCGTTGTAAGTGCAGTTCGATGGCCGTTGATGAAAATCGACTGTACGGGCCTTGATAAAATTATTAAAAATAGTTATAATTTGTGTAAAATCATAAGAAATGATTTGTGAAGAATTGGGATGAAAAACTCCATATTTGAAAAGATAAAAATAGATTCTAATCGAAATGAACTAATTTAGAACTAGAATTATAATTCTATTTATTTTTAAATAAATAAATTGAATTTGAAAAGGGTTTTAAAGGTAACCAGAATTTCCAATAATTGAATTGGAATGGATTTGAATCGAAATTGTTTTTGGAATATTTCGATGTTGGATTTCGTGATTATACAGATGTTGTTATGAAAATTTGAAAGATATATATATATATATATATATATTGTTATTTCCAATACGATATTTGTTGGTCGTAGAATTTGATATTGAATATAAGCCGATATATTTTCTATTCAGAGCCTTGTATTTAACATCAAATGTGACTTGGGTTTGTCGTAAATGCTGTTTTCATTAACACTGTTCTTAAACCTAGTTGAGAAAAAGATTATATCTTTTTATTTAGATTTAATGAAATGTACCAATTAAATGGAATTTTATTGGAATTGAATTGGTATTGATTTTTGGGTTTATCGTGAACAGTGTTTTAAGTAACACTTGTTCTTTAACCCGATAATTAATGGAATGTGATTTTAGGTTGTCGTGAATGGTATCTTCAATAATACTGTTCTTAGACCCAACGGAGTTAAGAAAATCAGAAACTAACTGGAGATTAGTTAAGTTGAATGGTTTCTTGGGTATTGATCTGATATTGGTTTCGGCCTTCGGGGTTAATATTTAGGGAACTACTCACTTGCTGATTCACGGTTAGGGACTGATTGAAATGTGATGTGATTTTGGGGTTTATCGTGAACCGTGTTTTAAATGACATCGGTTCTTTAACCCAATTAAAGATTAAAACTAATTGGAGTTTTAATGAATCTTTAATTAGATTGAAAAGATCGAGAATGGAGTATAGCCAGTTTTGCTCCAGGCGATAGTTAAATGTTTAATTAGATTTGAACGTGAAATGGTAGTTGAATTTACCGATAACACCGTGGTGTTAGATATGAAGTATGACCAGTTTTACTTCATGGGATGAATAGGTTGGGATTGGGAAACAAAATAAATGATTACATCGGTGTGGTTCGCTAACCGTGACTAGTTGAATCGATATTCAAAAGAAGATTAAAGAATAAATTTAAAGAATTTATCTTTGATAAAATTAATGGGAACCTTTCCCTAAGAATTTGAAATTTAGAAACTATCTGTAGGTTAGCTAAGAAGGATGGTTTCCTGGGTATTGATCTGATGTTGGTTTCGGCTTTCGGGGTTAATATTTGGGGAATTGTTCTCTTGCTAATTTACGGTTAGTGACTGATGAATTGGAATGAGGCGTATGTTGTGTTTGTGTAACACTTGTTTATTATATACGCGAGTTATTCAAAAAGACCAGGTTTATCCCATTCTGAATAACTGATTCGACGTGGTGTCGAGGATGAAGACGGTGGTCGAAGACCGGAAGTCTTCACGTCGTTTGGGTGATTACTGATGATCTTGATTGGGCCATACACCCAAGAGGAGGGAATCAGTTAGTGATCGTCCAGACGTACTTGGAGATCGATGGATATGCGGGGTACTAGGTGCCTCCGGCTTCGTTCAGACCCAGAACGAACTTGTAAATGAACTGTGTGTCTAACATTGGATATCATTCTGTGTGATTGATGGATATCGGTTGCATGGAGTGGTTTGCCTGTGTGGCATGCTAAGATGAAAATGATCAAGGCTTCTGTTGAAAAGCAAAGTCTTGTGGTGATGATCAAAGCATGACCTGTGTGGAATAACGTTGTGTAACGTTGATTCGCGAGCCTCACACCCCGGTTGTGAACCAGAAACGGGAGAAGGACCTCAGGGGGGACATGCGTTTCTTTCTAGCTAGAAGTGGCGTCAGTGGTTTTACATGCCCTGACGAGTTTGACTTATGTGGTTTTTGCTGTTGCGAGGCGCCTCGGATTTATCGGTGACTATGTGAAGCCGATGTAGTCATTTGTTGGCTCATTTACGCCCCCAAAGGGTGGGGAAACGCAGTGTTCAGGCATTATAATCCACATCGGTGGACCGACCCTGACGATCCAAGGGGCAGTTGCGGCTGTTCCTAAGACTCGGGCTAGACAGTCTCGAATAGGTAGAGGACGATCCCTGGCCTCGGTTCACAGATGGAAATCCAACTTCCAATACGTGACATTTCGATTTTAGTTGTAATCCTATGTATGGCAACATAGTGGGATGGAGCGCTTATGCCGTCTATGATTGATACTTATGATTTGAAGTTGTTTTATACACTATACACTTATAATAGTATCAAATGATTTGTTTTTAACGTATCAAGCATGCTTTGGCTATTATAAGGTAAAACCCTATCCTCCGGCTTGCGTTGCATTGTGTGATGGGACCTAGATCTTATAATAGCTTCATTTTTCTTTATTTAGCATTGCGCTGTTTGTTTTATGCACTGGTATTCTTGGGAGGAAACCCATTCCGTGTTATACGTCGTGGTCCCTTGATTTACCTAACGTTAAAATAAAGATTTATAGCTGTTTTAGTTCTGACACCAGTCCCATGACTGACCTGGAGTTTATTGTTTTAACCTAAACTTTGGGTGCCCTTATTTTGACACGGGCAGCTAGTAGTTTTGGTTTTGCAGATTTATATTCACAGGATCCTGATTTACAGCTGGAACGATACTCGGAAAGCTCTGTATCCGTGTATTACTTCTAGTTGTGTATTGTATTATTTTCCGCTGCTATGTAATTTAAATCTCTGATATTTTCTGTGTAATATTTATTTATACTCTGTATATTCTTGTATTCTGATGGAATTGTGTAATTAACAATGAAATGTTCTTCTGTCTGCGTTCCGATTGGTCTTGTTCTCACTTCAATCCGGGCTTTCCTTACCGGGGAAGTTCGAGTCGTCTCAGATTTGGTCTTACGATTATCCTTTTCTTTCAAAAAGGTTTTGACTTTAAAATCAAGTTGTGTGATACCATAAATACTGTGCGAGTTTTTCTCACTCTGGTTCACCAGACTGGCCCGGTGTTTTGTAAATGCTCGGGTTAGCCCGGGGTGTACAGGTTCAGGTTATCAAATGCTGTGAAGAGACGAGCTGGATGAGTTCAGTCGTATGATATTATATAGCTACTATTCCGCTGTGTGTTGTATATGGGACAGATTATTATAACAATCCAGTGATGTTGATGTACTCTGATATTGTAAGTATTTCCAAAACCTCTAAATAAAGTTTATCTCTGTATTATATTTTGTTCCGCTACGATGTGAGAATCTGATCATGTGTGGTGTTAGTTCTTCTTCTTCTATTCTAATATTTCTTTCTTTCTTACCTCACCCTCTAATTTCTTTCTAATAACGTCCAGTGTTTTCGGTGTTTGGAAGGTCGGCATGAGTTAAGGTAAAGGTATTTATGTCGATTTTCAGGGCTGAAAATCCCAGGGTCGTTACATTCCCATTTCGAAATGATTACAATTTTCTATATTCAAACTCTATTTTCAATTCTATTTTAAATTCCTATTTGAATTTAAATATTCTAATTATCTCTTGATAATTAATTCATTATATTTATAAACACCATTTTATAAATTTTTCCTTGTTTTATATTTAAACAAGTCTATTTCGAAATCTATTTAAAACCAAAGTCTCCTTTTGGAAATTTCTATTTATAATAACTTATAACACCCAATTTATTTTCATATTCAATTTAACTTCTATTTAAATAAATTCGAATTAATCGAATTCAAATCATGAATTATTACGGATTTATTTTAGTTCAATTTATATTCTGAACATCAGAATAAATTCCATCGTTTATTTCTTTAAAACGATTTCCCCATTTCTATTTTTAAATTCACATTTGAATTTAAATATTCAAATTATCCAATGATAATTTTTCCGCTTTATTTATAAACACTGTTTATAATTTCACTTCAAATCTTGTATTATTAATTTATAAACAACGTTTATAAATTCACTACTTGGTTTATGTATTCAAATAAGTTAATATATTTATAGTCCAATTAAAATTCAAATTCTATTTTAGAAAATAGTTTCCCTTTTTAAATTTCAAATCCTATTTATGATATTTTTTATAAATTACCATTTAGGCCCAGTGATATTTTAAACATCCAAACCAACCAATTATCAATCATAGATTTCTTAACACATCATATATGATAATATATGATAACAAACAATAAATAATATTTATGAGGAATCCAGTCGGATCCCTCCAACCTGTTTTCCTGCATCCACAGACGTTAGTCACATAAATAATACCCATCCTGCTTCGAGGCAGAATATCGCGGTATAGAAGGTCATCCACTGTCATAGCATAGGGCGTATAGGGTCATCCGCTAATGATACCGCGGGCATCCGCTAACGGTACTGCTGGAACTATCCAATCACCAATATATATATATATATATATATATATATATAATAGCCACAAACACCAATCCTAAATAACTAATATATATTTAATAATAGCCATAGTAACATTTTAATGCAACCAAACAACCATCAATTATTTTTAGCGACCAAAAATAATTCTAGATAATGAATTGAGTGAGATTTACTTACCTGATTTCAAATCTGAACTTGTACCCATTTCATTTTCCTTTCATTTATTTCCAAGTCTTCGAACTTCACACGAATGATTTTGTTTGATTTATCCTCGCCTAAGAAAATTCAAATTTTATGAATTAACTATTGAATTTTCTTGACATGATTTTATGTTAAAAATATACTAACATTTAATTTTTATTTTTATTTTCCAAATTCTAGTTTAACGTCTAATTTTCAGTTTTCTTTTAACAATATACTAACTTCGGTTGTAACTAATACACTAATTAAATTTAAACAAGAATCACCTCATTTTAGTTTGATTCTCCAAACCGAACTGCTCATCACCAATGTTACGTCTGCTTTAAACATCATCACGACAGCAAGCCTTAACCCTTGCATCACCTCAAATTTTCCAGCAAATCTAAATACCCTTTTCTCATTCAATAGCTTTCCACTGCACACGCAAGTTATATGACTTTGGTAAATCCTCCACATGCCTACAGTAACCAATTCGAAGGAAAATGAGCCGAGTTTCCCAGTTATCGCACCATTTGATCCCCTCGATTCCACCGCAGTGTCCCCAAACAATCACCTTATCGCGCTAAAATGAAAGTCGCGACCTTCTTGAACCCATCAATTGAAACTCCATTGCGATCTGAACCCAAAACCTCCATCGTGATTCCTCGCTTCAACACACTGCGCTACAGGAAAGTAGCGATGCTCGGATTCCCCCAAATTTGCAAAACCTACCTTGTGCTACCATAGAAATCGAGTTTAAGCATCGCGGAAAAACATGACCCCAGCTTCGAAACATCGGCCTCGCAAAACTCAGTTTACGAATTCGAAACTCGAACAACCAGAATTCCGATTTGATTCTTTTGGAATTTAAAGGAAGCGGCTTTCGATTTGATTATAGGGTGGAGCGGATTTCATTTTCTGAGGAGAAGAGAGAGCCACGGCTTAACTTTAAATCTGAAGTGGCCATTTCATTTTCTTTTGGAAGCTTGCGATTTCCAGAGGAAATAAAGGGGAGTTGTGATTTTATAGTTAGAGATGCTTCATGGTTAAGGAACGAAGGTAGGTTTTTACTGGGTAGGATTTATCTGAGGTTGGTTTTAATAGGTACAGAGTTTATTAAGGGAAGGTATTAACTGGTACGGTGTTTATTTCATTCTATTTCAGCTACCGCTATATGTCGTTGAACGCGCAATATTCGTAGTCCCACCACGAACTCCAATCGAAACACAACTGACGTTTCTAGGATTTAACCACTATTCTGAACACATTGGAACAAGCTCTGAAGTCTAATTTGATCGTATGGAGAAGATATTTATTTAGATCGATATAAAATTTATTCAAAACAATTAATTCCTTGATAATAAATAATTATTATCATCGATTTATATTCCAATATAATTTCTACAAATCATTTGAATCATTCTGACTCAGTTTTAATTTCGAATTAAATAATTTCAAAATTTTATATTATGGTATATTCAAAGTAAATCATATTTCGATTATTAAATCGATAAATCAATATAAAATTCATTTATATTATCAACACAACAATTAAAATAAATATTAAAACTAATCGACCAAAAAAATCAGGGTCGTTACAACTTTGGAAATTTCCCGTTAAATCTTAATTAAAAGATTTATAAATTCCAAATCACATTTCACTATAAATCGGGTTAAAGAATGAATGTCGTTAAAACACAATTCACAATAAACCCAATTCACATCCCATTTATTCCAATTAAATGTTAATTAATTCGAAACTCTAATAATCTTAATTAAAAGATTTATTCTTTTCACACAGGGTTAAAGAACAGTGTTAATGAGGACACCATTCACGACAAACCCAAAATCCAATTCAATTCAATTCCAATTAAATATTAATTAATTGGTAAACTCTTCTAAATCTTATTTAAAAGATTTAATCTTTTCTCAACTGGGTTTAAGAACAGTGTCATTTAAAACACAGTTCACGACAAACCCAAAATCCAATTCAATATTAAATACAAGGCTCTGAATAGAAATTATATCGGCTTATATTCAATATCAAATTAAGAAATCAACAAATATCGTATTGGGAATAACGATATATATATCTTCCAAATTCCTCCACAATATCTGTATAATCATGGAACCCAATATCGAAATATCCTGAAGATAATTTCGATTCAAATCCATTCCAATTTATATATTGGAAATTTTGGTTATTTTTAAAACCATTTCAAATCCAATTTATTTATTTAAAAATATTGGATTATAATTCTAGTTCACAACTAGGTCATTTTGTTAAAAATATATTTTTATCCTTACAAACGTGGAAATTTTCATCCCAATTCTTTCCAAATCATTTATTATGATTTTACACAAATTATTGATATTTTTAATAATTTTATCAAGGCCCGTACAGTCGATTTCCATAAACGGTCATCGAACTGCACTTACGACGACCTTTTCCAAATTTGATTTGGACATAATTCCAAATCCAACCATTAGATTTCAAATCTATTGTATTCTTTGGAAAGTTCTTTTCGATACGAACCCTACGGTTCTGGTTTTAGGAGAATCCGACGGCCGAATCTCCCGTAATGTCAATTCGAAGTCAATGGTCGAAATTCGCGAACTGTCGTTGCGCGGCGCGTTCTATTCAGACCATTAAATATATATATATATAATATATATATTTCGTCGATTTCCATTTAAATTGTATCTTATAAATCGTTCTAAATTCGTTTTAAAAACGATTTCAACTTCATATTCAATTTTAAATCAAAATTGAATATTCCATATCATTAATTTATAAATGATGATATTTTCAGAACATTAGATTTTGAAATCACTTTCTTTTCGATATTCATTATAAAATATAATTGATATAGACATCGTTCGCGTCTAAATGGCGCATATCTAATCAACACGACTTCATATATTTCAATATTGTAGTGTCCATCCAAAATCGGACATCAAAATCAGATTTTGATCTTTTACTGAATATTATTTTAAAATATTCATTATTTTAATTTACTCAACACACGAATAATTTTAATCCTTTTCTGAATATTATTTTAAAATTTCCTTTATTTTCCAAATTGGAATGAGGCCCAATCAATTACCATATAATGTTATTTATATGGATTACATACAATACATGTATATAATAACAATGATAAACAATCATCAATCATCCAAAGTACATCACACAACTGCATAAGCATTAAATAAAAATAATTAACGCTTACACAGTCTGCCAACCAATCGATCGACATACAACTAAATAATTGGGATTAGTGTATGTCAAATATCATCCCAATACCCGTGTGGGGTTTCAAATAACAAACACCGATTTATTTGTGCAGTTGGGCGATGTGTAAAATATATAGTCTCAATCAATATCAGTCAAATGTGTGTACATAAACAAATCGTCCGATTTGTAAATGAATATTTAATTTATTCATACACACGTTAAAAATTATATTTTTAACTATAAAATATTTATTTCAACACATGAATATTTTCCATTACACATCACAATCACAATCACAATCAATTTCCACAACATAATAAAATCAAACAAGTCCTCCATGGTCTGTGGACGACGGGTGTCGGGTGCTGCTAAGCACCGTCCACATCCTAGTATATATTTTAACTAGAAAATAAAATTAAAGTGAGAAGTTTTCACCTTCGGGTTTCCACTCCGTCATTCCTTATCATCGCTCAGATTCTCTGTTCTGATTCCATTGCAATCTGTTTCACGAAATTTATATTAGAAATCATATTTTTAATCAACTATATTTATATTTAAAAATCACCTATTTATTTCGCTACATATATAAAAATCATATTTTTATATTCTCTACATATATAAAAATCATATTTTTATATTCTCTACATATATAGAAATCATATTTTTATATTCTCTTTATATATAAAAATCATATTTTTATATTATGGAAAATCATATCTTTATTCCGTTTCATATATATAAAAGATCACATTTTTATATCGCTTTCCTTACAGTAAAAATCATATTTTTACCGTGTTAAAAATCATATTTTTATAACTCAGCTTTCTATGTAAAAATCATATTTTTATATTCCTACTTTTAATATGAAAATCACATTTTTATCTTGCCATTCATATAATAAAAATCATATTTTTATTTCGCTGCTACTATATATAAAATCAAATTTTTATTTCAAATCCATATATATATATATATATATAAAAGTTGAATTTTTATTTCAAATCCATATATATAAAAATTGAATTTTTAGCTCGCTACAAATATAAAAATCGAATTTTTACTTTGCTACAAGTATGATAATCATATTTTTAATCCTATGCCATTTATATAATAAAATAAAATTGATTTTTATATTTCTAAAACTAATTACTTTACATAAAAACAAAAATAACATAAAATAAAAAGCTTACAACGGCGGGTGATGTCAAAGGGGGCGACATTGGGCGGTTGGGTGGTGCAGCGGCGGTGGTTGGCCAGGGGGAGGTGGGTGGCGGTGGAAATGGGGACTGGCGGCGGTTTTGAATCGAGGTGGAGGAGGAGATCAGGGTAGCAGCGGAGGGGGGAAGGTCGGAGGTGGTCTGGGGAAGGGCGGCGCATTCATCGGAGGTGGGGTGGGGGCAGGTCGCGGCGGCGGTTGGAGGGGCTAGGGTTCCGTCGCCCTCCCTTTTGTTTTTTTTTGTTTTTTTATTTCTAAAGTGTCGGGGAGAGAGAAAGGTAAGAGGGGGAGGGCTTTATAATAAAAAATATATTTTTTAATTTATCTCCAGAAGTTAGTTTTAAATTCGAAATCCGAATCGAGCCCAACGACTGTTGCCCCTAGTTAATTACCCCCATTCCGAACACAATGGGATATGTATAGTTAGTAAATTCTAACGTTTTGATTAGTTTTCATTAATTTCAAAATATAAATAAATATATTTTAAATTCAAACGCACATTTTAATTTACCGGGGTCACATACTGACTCCAAAAATTCCAAAAAATTTAATCTAGCTATGTTTTGACGATACGGTCCTAACGAAACTATTTCGTCAAATTTGGAGACCGTTTGAAAAATGGTCATTTTCCGGTCGATTAAATTTAAACTGAAATTGCCAAACACGTTTTCTTTTGCCACGCTCGCATATTAATTCCAAAAATTATGGATTTTGGAATCTTGCAATAATTTTACATTCCGGATCCAAAAAAAGTGGTCTCATCGAAAACGGAGGTCATTTGCAAAATCGCAAATTTTAAGGGCTATATTTCCATAGCGATTATTCTGAATTTTCAACTAGACATAAATTTTTATTCCCGCTATGAAATTTTGATTTTTCACATTCTTGAAAAGATATTTTCAAACAGATTCAAATATTTCTGGTTTCACCAAAATCCGGTTTATTGTGAATCATGTACATTCATTTGAAATTCAAAATCGATTTTTCAAACTAACGCGCCATTTTCAATTCCTTTTATAATTAAAATAAATATTTATATTCTAATTTCAATTTAAATAAATTTATATATTCTAGTTCTATTCAAAATAAATTTCTAGTCGTTATTATTTAAAATAAATCATTTTAAATATTCAAAATTCATTAAAATAGCCAAAATAAAATATTTAAATTGGTTTTGATTTTTCGGGTTGTTACAATTTCCCCTACTTAAAATCTTTTCGTCCTTGAAAAGAAACGACGCTGAAAGTTGGGTTACTAATCAACTCAACTTTCAGTTTGGCTTTCATTCTTCAACTTTTCAGTTTCTAAGAATTTTCCAATTCTTCAAAAATTTGACTAACACCCAAAATTTTCGAAAAATTTCACCATAACCTCCTTTGTACGGGGAGACATTTAAAACCGCAACTAGCCACGCAGGGCCCTCATCCATCCAAAAGAAAAAAAAGGCCAAGCGGACAGCCTTAGGCTCATAAACTCTTTAAAAAAAGGAAAATGCCAAGCGGCCAGCCTTAGGCTCTTAAACTTTTTAAAAGAAAAGGAAAATGCCGAGCGGCCAGCCTTAGGCTCATAAACTCTTTAAGAGAAAAAGAAAATTAGTAAACACGTACCTATTTGTCGGGCATACAATTTTATTCCTCTTCTCTAGCCTCCTTGCTATGACCTGTTCAATGTATATACATGTGTTTGCATGCAATTTCAACCAATTTTCAATTCAGTTCAATATTTGACACAAGTTGGCTACATTTCTCTTAATGGTTTAAATAAATAATCACTCAACACAATCATCAATCAATTGGTTAATTAGTTTTTCCAAATTTATAACTTTAATGCATGGCCAAAAATCGTATTTTTGATGCCACATGACAACAATAAACCCTATCTAATTTTGATTTTCACACCAGTCAATTGGAAATATATAGATATCTCACTTTCGAAACTCGAACATAAATGCTGATGATGCCATGGCGATCATCAGAATCATCTCCGGGCGACTAGAGCGTGATTCTATATCCATTCAGTATATTAAAACTTCGAATATACGTTCATGATGCGTATACGCAAAATCTTCATATACTTAATTGTTCAAATCAATATAAAATAAAATATTCAAATACGTATCATAAGGTATAATTTTTCAAAACAAAATTTGTTTTCATTTTTATATTAAAAATAACACTCTTTCGACTTGTTCTAGGATACTACTGATCCCATCTCTAACGAGTCATTCTCACTGGATATTTGTAACAACCCGGAAAATCAGAACCAATTTAAATTTTTTATTTTGGCAATTTTAATGAATTTTGAATATTTAAAATGATTTATTTTAAATAATAATGACGAGATATTTATTTTAAATAATAACGACGAGAAATTTATTTTGAATAGAATTAGAACGTATAAATTTATTTAAATCGAAATTAGAATATAAATATATATTTTAATTATAAAAGGAATTGAAAATGGCGCGATTGTTTGAAAATTTGATTTCAAATTTCAAATGAATGTACAGGATTCAAAATAAACTGAATTTTAGTGAAACCATAAATATTTGAATATGTTTGAAAATATCTTTCCAACGGATCTGAAAATTTGAAATTTTATAGCGGAAATAAAAATTTATGTCCAGTTGAAAATTGAAAATACTCGCTATGGAAATATAGCCCTTAAAAATGGCCATTTTGCAAACGACCTCCATTTTCGACGAAACCACTTTTGTTGGATCTGGAATGTCAAGTTATTACTGGATTCTAATTTTCATAATTTTTGGAATCAATATGTAAGCGGGGTGAATTTAAACGTGTTTGGCAATTTTAGTTTGAATTTAATTGACTGAAAAATGACCATTTTCAAACGGTCTCCAAATTCGATGGAATTAGTTTTTTTAGGACCGTAACGTCAAAACATAACTAGATTTATTTTTCGGGAATTTTTGGAGTCCGTATGTGCTCCCAATAAATTGAAATGTACGTTTAAATTAAATATACATAGAATTATATTTTAATTTAAAGGAAAACTGATCGTAACAGCCGAATTGGCTTACGAAACATATCCCATTGTGTTCAGAATGGGGGTAATTAGCTAAGGGCGACAGACGTTGGATCTCGTTTGGAGTTCAAATGGAAAGTCAACGTTTTTGGAGAATAAAACGAAAATAAATTAAAATAACATATATTTTTTCATTAAGGCCCCCACTTTCTCTTCCACGATCAGTTCAAAAGAAAATGAAAAATGAAAAAAAAAACCCTAAAAAAAAGGGTCGCCGCGCCTCCGAGGGGGCCACCGTCGCCACACGCCTGCTCCGCCCCGCTACCTCGCCGGACCCCCTTCTCCCGTTGCTTCCCCTCTCTCCTCCTAAAACCGCGAGTTTCCCAAGCCAAACTCCTCCCAAATTCGAAGCTCCAGCCTCCTATGGGCCCTCCACCACCTTTACAGCCCCGCCGCCATGCCTGCGCCTGCCTCCAACCACACCCCAGCGTCGCATCTCCCCAGTCGCCCCCGCAAAGCAAAAATGTAAATTACATTACATTTTAGTTTCTGGAATTTAATATATACTATAGTTTTAAAATCTGAAATATATATATGCATAGATTTGGAGATAAAAATACGATTTTTATTTAAGAAAAGTTGATATTTTTAATTAAGAATAGTTGAGATTTTTTTTATTATGAAGTTGCTTAAATAAAATTATGATTTTGCTTAGATAAAAATACGATTTTTATACAATAGCAAAATAAAAATATGATTTTTAATTCACGAAAAGGTTAGATTTTTAAAAATAAAAAGATAGGATTTTTAGTTTGAAAAAGATTATATTTTTATAATAGAAAAGATTTGAATTTTATTATGAAGATAGTGAAAGAAAAATATAATCTTTGTACATATAATTTTGAAATAAAAATGTGACCTTTGTTTAGATAAAAGTATGACTTTTATAATTTAGCGTTGTGATAAAAATGAGATTTTTATTACATGAATAGCGATATAAAATTTGATTTTTATAATATGTGTAGCGATATAAAAATATGATTGTTATATGTACAACATCGTTATAAAAATGGGATTTTTATTATCCAAATAGCGAAATAAAAATGTGATTTTTATATATGGAGTAGTCTGTTAAAAATGTGATTTTTATTTATAAAAATCGTCGTTTAAAAATGTGATTTTTAATATGAACAGCGTGAAAAAGATTGCATTGGAATTTCGGGCAAATCCAGACTGTTCTGAAATTCGGAAATAAAGCACGGCGGAGTGGATCCCAAAGGTGAGAACTTCTCACTTTAATTTTATTTTCTAGTTAAAATATATACTAGGATGCAGACGATGCTTAGCAGCACCCGACACCGTCGTCTAAAGACCATGGACGACTTGTTTGATTATAATGTGTTGTGAAAATTGATTGTGATGTGGAATGGAACAAAATATTCATGTGTTGAATAAAATATTTTATAGTTAAAAATATAATTTTTAATCTGTATATGAATAAAATAAATATTCATAAACAAATCGGATGATTTGTTTATGTACACACATTTGACGGATATTGATTAGGACGATATATTTTACACATCGCCCAACTGCACAAATAATAATCAATGTTTGTTGTTTGAAAACCCTACACTGGTATTGGGATGATATTGGACATACACTAATCCCAATATTTAGTTGTGTGTCAATCGATGGGTTAACAGGCTGTTGTAAGCGTTAATTATTTATACTTAACGCTTATGCAGTTGTGTAATGCACTCTAGATGATGGTTGACTGTGTTTGATTATCGTTGTGCACATGCGTGTGCGAAATCCATATAAATAACATTATATGGTAATTGACTGTGTCTGATTCCAGTTCAGAAAGAATAAATATTTTAAAATAATGAATATTTTAAAATAATATTCAGTAAAAGATCAAAATCTGATTTTGATGTCCGATTTGGGATGGAAACGAAAAAAATTTAAATATATAAAGCTAAGTTGATTTGATTAACGCCATTTTGACGTGAACGATATTTATATCGATTTTATTCATTTTATAATGAATATAGAAAAGGAAGTGATTTCAAAATCTAATGTTTTGAAAATATTATCATTTACATATTAATGATATGGATTATTCAATTTTGATTTAAAATTGAATATGAAGTTGAAATCGTTTTGAAAACGAATTTAGAACGATTTATAAAATACGTTTTAAATGGAAATGGATGAAATAAATATAATATGTATATTATATATATTTAATGGCCTGAATAGAACGCGCCACGCCGCGGCAGTTCGCGAATTTCGGCCATTGACTTCAAATGGACATTACGGGAGATCCGACCGTCGGATTCTCCTAAAACCGGAACAGTTGGGTTCGTATCGAAAAGAGATTTCCAACGAATATAAGAAGTTTGAAATCTAATGGTTGGATTTGGAATTATGTCCAAATCAAATTTGGAAAAGGTCGTTGTAAGTACAGTTCGATGACCGCTTTTGGAAATCGACTACACGGGCCTTGATAAAATTATTAAAAATATAAATAATTTGTGTAAAATCATAATAAATGATTTGGAAAGAATTGGGATGAGAAATTCCATATTTAAAAAGATAAAAATATATTTTTATCGAAATGAACAGGTTATGAACTAGAATTATAAATCCAATATTTTTAAATAAATAAATTGGAGTTGAAATGGTTTTAAAAATTAACCAGAATTTCCAATATATGAATTGGAATGGATTTGAATCGAAATTATCATTGGAATATTTCGATATTGGATTCCGTGATTATACGGATATTGTGGAGGAATTTGGAAGATATATATATATATATATCATTATTCCCAATACAATATTTGTTGTTTTCAGAATTTAATATAAGACGATATAATTTCTATTCAGAGACTTGTATTTAGTATTGAATTGGATTTTGGGTTTGTCGTGAACTGTGTTTTAAATGACACCGTTCTTAAACCCCATGTGAAAAGAATAAATCTTTTAATTAAGATTTAAAGAAGAATTACCAATTAATTAAAATTTAACTGGAATTGAAAATGGAATGTGAATTGGGTTTGTTGTGAACTGTGTTTTTAACGACATTCGTTCTTTAGCCCGATTTACAGTGAAATGTGATTTGGAATTTATAAATTTTTTTATTAAGATTTAACGGGAATTTTCCAAAGTTAAGTTTTCCAATTTAATATATTAAATTGGAATTGAATGGAATTCGATTTGATAATAATCGAAATGAGCTTCTATGGAGGAAGACTATTAATATATATGTAATTTAAAAGGCTTTGTCATTATTCCATTTATATTATTAGTCGGAGACAGAAATTGATATCAATTATATATCGATCTGTTTTCCATGAAGATTCCATTTTTATGGAAGAGGATTCGGGTTTATCGTGAACTGTGTTTTAAATGACATTAGTTCTTTAACCCAGTTAAAGACAGGATTACATGTCTAACATTGTATTTCGAACTGTATGGTTGATCTCTACTAAATATACACCTGTTTGGTGGCGGAGAATTTATTCTCTTGCTTAACACCCTTCTCTAAGACGTACAAGCTTAGAGATTATATGTCGCCAGAAATCAATAGTATAGGGTAGATTGTCGATGCGGCATATTCGTGTTTCCAAAATTAAATAATCATTAATATTGATTTTTGGGAGATTAAAAATAAGTGGAGTTTTAATGAATCTTTAATTAGATTGAAATGAGAATTGATAATTTAAATTATCAAATTCGGGAAGTGATCGAGAATGGAGTATCACCAGTTTTTCTCCTAGCGATAGTTAAATCTTTAATTAGATTTGAACGTGAAATGGTAATTAAATTTACCAATAACACCGTGGTGTTAGATATGGAGTATGACCAGTTTTGCTCCATGGGATGAATAGGTTGGGATTGAGAAATTAAACAAATGATTACTTCGGTAAGGTGCGCTAATCCCGACTAGTTTGGATAAACCTTAATTTGGTTTGAATTGATATCCTAAGGAAGAATAAAGAGTAAATTTAAAGAATTTATCTTTGATAAAATTAATGGGAACCTTTCCCAAAGGATATGAATATTTAAATAAAAGAATATTCAGAATTGGAATGAGGCGTATGTTGTGTTTTATAGCACTTGTTTATAATATATGCGAGTTATTCGGAAAGGCCGGGTTTATACCCATTTTGAATAACTGATTCGACGATAAGTCGACGATGAAGACGATGGTTGAAGACCGGAGGTCTTCTGTAACACCCCACCTCCGCTAGGGTCACTCACAAAGGGAATGCACTAGGTTTGGTGAAGCATTATCGAGGTAAACATGCAAAGAAATATTACAAGATAGAACATATATAAAACAGCGGAAGTAAAACAAATTTCATTACCATATAAAATAAGGTCTAAAGCCTTTTACATCAGAATACATCAAAACCTGTCTTGCAATAGTAAAGAAGCATAAAACCTTTTCATAAATTATTCCCCAAAATAAAGCGGTGAAGCAGCCATAGCCAAGAGAAGACCAAGCTATACATGATGACCTTCAAGCAAAAGAGGTCCGAACTAAACAACATCATTTCCTCCCCGAAACCTGGGGTGAACGAAAGACAAAGAGGCGAAAGAAAACGGGGTCAGTCATAAAGACTGGTAAGTCCTATCTACTTCCAGTATAAAAACAGGTAAAGGTAACATGACATGCATAGACTGAAAGTAAACATAAGGATGACGACAAGATAGATAAGCTAAACCAAGATAACTGGATGAACTACTGTAGCAAGATAAACTAAGGTATCATGATAAACTACGGTGTCAAGATAAATCAAGGTATCATATCGTCAGGTTTCTATCAAGTATACATCCCCAAGGTATCTATCATGTATAACATCCCATGGTATTTATCATGTATATTTGCTCTGCACCTCTCGTACTAGTATCCCAACCCGCGTCATGTGTTAACTATGAATGTCCCTTGCCCAATGTCATGTAATGTTCCATGTCAACCTAATATATAGCATATGTAGGTTTTTCCCAACTCGTATGTTTCTTTCCATGTATAAGTTTAGTCCTTTGCCGTAGGCCGTACGGGCTTTCCCATGTAAATCTATACCACCTCAACGTAGTACCATTTTATCCTTGAAGTTGTTTTGGACTGCTACACTTGATCTGGTTATGTTTTCTTATCATGAACTATCGCGTGTTCACTTAGAATTTATGCCACCTAGGACCACTAGGGATTATGCTACTTAATGAACGTTTCCGTGTCTCGGTTTGGGTTCAAGCTACCTAGGGCCACTAGGGATTATGCCACCCGTCAACCATGCCCTTTATCCCACGTATATATCGTGAATCGTTTTCCATGTCTAGACGCACATGTATCTCAATGTGCCATCCGAGTCCCATGCCAGGGCGAATCGAGAAATACGGAACTCGGTCGGGAGCTTTTAGTCGTCTGCTGAGGCAGATATCAAGGTCTGTTTTTGTATCCGTGGCTATGGTCCCACGTGACCCCTCCCTCAACTACTGAAAGGCAATCCAAGAAAAATCATGTATGAGAACTACATCCCGGCCCCACTATAGCCCCACTTTCCTATTGGCCAACCTCACCCATAACTCGATAGCAAGTATATGGTCTGTTGGGAGTTCTCTGCCTTTCCGTATGTACACGATTGACTAAAGATGGAAGGTAGTCGACGACGCGCTACCCAGGGCAAAAATCAAGTATCGTCGACTCTACGCTAATCCATCCCCGTCTTTAGGTTGCTCGCACAGCAACCAAGGCATACCCCTGGCTCTTCTACTGCAGACCTTAACATCTGTGAGGCCAGGTTTCATGGACCATCTGCCACCTCACAGAGGGATACCAAGAGTACCCTCACGTCCCCCGAAGCTACCGCTTCGTCACCCAGTTCGATGGAGCTTTTTATCCAAGTCAGATAAGTTGCTCCTCCTCGTGTACTAAGCGATGACCTACCGTATCAGGTTACTCATCTATTTATGAACTAGTCCCATGTCCTTGGCTAAGAATTATTACTTAGTTATTCTTAACTAAGGTTTACCACTTAGCTTCTTTTCCCGTTATCCTTGATTAACTACGATTTTCTACTTAGTTCCTCTAACTAGGGTTTTGTCTATTGGGTTAAGTGTTGTTATTCAAGCCCATGACTTAACCCGCCTACCAACCATGTCATAATCGGCTAAGTGTTCAAGTTCAAGGCTTAGCCCTACAAGTTGGTTGAGTATACCAAGAAGCTCATGACTTAACCCTATCAAGTCAAATTGGTTAAGTATTTGTTTGTCTTAAAGCTATCAGATTATCGTGTTAGGTTGATTAAGCATAGATTATCTTAATCCCACCAGATTACCAAATCGGATTAGTTAAGTGTAAATTACTTAACCCCATCTAATTACCAAGTTGGATTAGTTAAGTGTAAGTTACTTAACCCCATCTAATTACCCTGTTTAGATTAGTTAAGTCTAAGTTACTTAACCCCATCCAATTACCGTGTTTAGATTAGTTAAGTCTAAGTTACTTAACCCCATCTAATTACCGTGTTTAGATTAGTTAAGTCTAAGTTACTTAACCCCATCTAATTACCAAGTTACTTAACCCCATCTAATTACCGTGTTTAGATTAGTTAAGTCTAAGTTACTTAACCCCATCTAATTATCGTGTTTAGATTAGTTAAGTCTAAGTTACTTAACCCCATCTAATTACCGTGTTTAGATTAGTTAAGTCTAAGTTACTTAACCCCATCTAATTACCAAGTCGGATTAGTTAAGTGTAAATTACTTAACTCCATCTAACTACCAAGTCGGATTAGCTAAGTGTAAATTACTTAACCCCATCCCCTAATTGAAGTGTCATTAAGAAATCAAGTCCGGTTCCACTTAACCTACCCATTCGTGTCATATCGCTTAAGTGTCATTAGTCAAAATTACTTAACCTTTTCATGTGGCATTAATTAGATTGATGCACCCCAACCTCTCACATTAGACTCTGTTGTGGTTACTAGTTAAGCCGGGCGGGTCCGGGTAGCTTTACACCACAACCTAGTCTAACCTCGGGTTTTAGGTGCTATATGACCAACTACTCACATTGGGTCCTATTGTTTGTAGCCACTAGTTAAGTCGGGCGGGTCCGGGTAGATTTATGCTACAAACTCAACCCAACCTCGAGTTGGCCACTTTCATGTTTGGTCTAGTGTCATATTACACTTACAACCCATACGTGCCTAGTTTCAAGTCCCATGTTTACCCCACATATCATGTCCACATTTAGGTGTATCATGAGTGCCATATTTTCATGAAATCCCATATCAAATTATCGTGTCATAATCACGCACGTCTAACCTACCCCAAGTCGTGTTTCCAACCCAAGTAAAAGCGAGTCAACATAGTAAGAATACTATGCTACATATTGGCCTCAAAACATGCACGATGTCAAAAAGGGATTGGCCACAAACATGCATGGTATCATAAGGGAATTTGGACACAAACATGCATGATAACATAAGGGGTTTGGGTTCATTTACATGCATAAGCCCCAAATCATATTCATGTGCATATTTCACAAGTCAAATTGGTTTCAAGTATTCATGCCAACATTCCGCAAGTAAAGGTTCAATCTTTCATGATGGACTAAGTTAAACATAACATAAGTGGCATGATTTAGTCACTAAGCATAGCCAAAAGTCGTAGGTTCAAGCAAAAGAGGCATGACAAGGTTCATATAGGCTAGCATACTTAGTTTAATCTCGCTTTATTCCATGCCATCATTAAAACTACCGTTTAGATCTAGAAGTAGCTAGAACTTACATAGAGTGGCAAGAGATTTAGGAGCATGAATCGTCTTGTCGAAGAATCCATGTTGAGATGATGATCAAAACCCTTGATTTGGTGTAGAAAGCTTGCACCTTCGTCTTGGATCTAGTTTGAATGCATAGGCTCTTGAAGTTGGAGATGGAGGCCATGATCAAGATAGTTTTTGGCAGCACTTAGTTGCTAGAATGATTTTTAGTGATTTAGGTTAGGTCCTAGGGTGTTTTTATAGAGATTAGGAGTAGTTTAGGCCATAGGATAAACTCTAGGATAGATCCGAGCCCTCAAAATCCGTCACAGGCCTTAAAACATGTCTTGAGGAACAAGTCAGGTGCACCCAGGCCAAACTGGCCGACCACCCAAGTCGACAGGGGTGTCGACTGGGCAGTCGACACCACCTGGGGTGTGTCGACTCCCAAGTCGACTCCCCAGTCGACTTAGGGCTGGCGGGAATTTTCCCGCCTGCCCTGCTGGGCCTGTATTTGAATTCTGAATTCAAATTTGAACTGTTTTTGAACTTGAATTTTTCTGAAAACTTTGACGGGCCATAACTGGGTTATACGGACTCCGATTTTCGAAAACTCGGACTCTATTTCGCGTATTTTTCCAAGACGAACGCAATGGCTCAACCCATTTCTCCTGATACAGAATTTATAATTAAATTCTGCCTTGATTCTTGTCTTAGCATGTTGTAAAAATCCGGGTTGTTACATCCTCCCCAGCTTAAAGAATTTCGTCCCAAAATCTCCAAGTTAGGAAGAACGTATCCTACCATCCATCGTCCATCTACTCAAAACATCATCCACAGGCAACCATGGTCCTTAAAAGACTCCTAATGCTTTATGAACACATGCAGAAAGTGTGTGTATATGTTCCTTAGCTAATGCTAATGATCAAACCTGAATGATCTTTCTAATGCAAAATATGTTTAGTGCCATGAGTCCAACATGTATGCAAATAGTCCTAGTAATATAAACACTACATGCGTTCACAAACATTCATTCATATGCAACATCCGCATGACAACACATTAACTTCCAAACAAGTATAAATACTCGTGCATATGCAATGCAAAATGTGAGTGCGTCCATATAGTATCTAACGTGTATTCGCGCATCCACGAGCAACCACTTGCAACCATTTGCAACCATATCAATCATAACATGTTTCAAATACATGTTTACATCCATAGAGTTCTACCTAAGGTTCCCAAGATAGGATCGAGAAGATAAACAAGACAAACTCCTTACGGGGTTTGCAACAGAAACAGGACCGAGAGGATATCCACCAAGCGATAGCATGTAAGCAAGCTCTACAGGAGAACCAGGGATCAACGATATACTCTTAAAAAGAGACATGATGCGTGCGTCTAAGCCGCATTTCCTTGAGCTTAATTCCATTGTGCCTTGACCACCTTTGACTTCATGATTTTCGTAGCTCCTTGGTTCCTATTTCCAAGGTATGAGCTGGAACTCATTTCACTGTCGCCTCTTGTTTCACTTCCACTTATTCTTTCCCTAGTATGCTCGGCTCAAACATATCTGCGTACTCATGCAAGATCTCCAAAATTCACTAGTGAATTCTGGATCTCGTTTACCTACTAAGAGGTATTCCACGCAGAAGAGCTTTCCCTTGAAAACAACCGATGCCAGCCATGTTGCCCAGTGTACTTACTAGGGTGATTCCTACAGCCCATGCTTAAGCAGAATGAACCATCCGCCTTATTGGCGAACATTACTCGATCGAATCAGAGATTTCCGATAAATGCATCAAGAGATTCTAGGTAACTAACCATGATAGAACTCATAAGGTTACACGAGACTTCGAGGGTATTACCAAGGCAAGTTAAGAGTTTAACTACCCTCCTTTCAAAACCGAGAATGGCATCCCTTACTGGATAACCACTTCATCCCTAGAATCCATCCATAGCTCGACAATGGAAGCATTGCTTCTAATCTCAACACTTGGCATTTACACTCTCAATTCCAAACAAGTCATGAATAAATGGACCGACTCTCCAACCAGATTTTTGGGACAAAAGTGGGGTCTTCTACCATGCTAGTACTAAGGTACAGAGACTTTACTATCGAAGCAGACTTAAATGATGCGATGATCAAAACAAAGTCTGGACGGGATGATGGAAAAGAAAGGCTAAACCTTTAACAGAAACGATACCATCCCTCTTAGGTACGCTAGGAGTGAGAGCATACAATTGCCGTCTCGCTGATCTTGTCCTTGCCTTCCTTCGTGGACCAATCCATACCAACCAGTTGCTTATCCTTACGTCCGTGTCCTTTATCCTTGCTCTTATTACCCTTCCTTGTAACACGGTAACAGGCCTTTCGAGAACCACCTCCATCTCACGGAAAACACTTCGTAGCTAAACAAGGATTAGTCGCAGTTAAAACTACTGTGACTACAGATGGAGCAAAGAAAGGAAAAGAGATTCAATCAAGGAAAAAAAGGATAGTGCTAATGGCTTTTCGTGAATAGCCTTTAAAAACTTTTCTTGAAAAATGCTTCTTTGTAAACGGTTTTTCAAATAGTTTTCAAAAGGTTTTAAAAACTTTTGCCCAGTCTGGTAAACTTCTGCTCTGATACCAAATGTAACACCCCACCTCCGCTAAGGTCACTCACAAAGGGAATGCACTAGGTTTGGTGAAGCATTATCGAGGTAAACATGCACAGAAATATTACAAGACAGAACATATATAAAACAGCGGAAGTAAAACAAATTTCATTACCTTATAAAATAAGGTCTAAAGCCTTTTACATCAGAATACATCAAAACCTGTCTTGCAATAGTAAAGAAGCATAAAACCTTTTCATAAATTATTCCCCAAAATAAAGCGGTGAAGCAGCCATAGCCAAGAGAAGACCAAGCTATACATGATGACCTTCAAGCAAAAGAGGTCCGAACTAAACAACATCATTTCCTCCCTGAAACCTGGGGGGGAACGGAAGACAAAGTGGCGAAAGAAAACGGGGTCAGTCATAAAGACTGGTAAGTCCTATCTACTTCCAGTATAAAAACAGGTAAAGGTAACATGACATGCATAAACTGAAAGTAAACATAAGGATGATGACAAGATAGATAAGCTAAACCAAGATAACTGGATGAACTACTGTAGCAAGATAAACTAAGGTATCATGATAAACTACGGTGTCAAGATAAATCAAGGTATCACATCGTCAGGTTTCTATCAAGTATACAACCCCAAGGTATCTGTCATGTATAACATCCCATGGTATTTATCATGTATATTTGCTCTGCACCTCTCGTACTAGTATCCCAACCCGCGTCATGTGTTAACTATGAATGTCCCTTGCCCAATGTCATGTAATGGTCCATGTCAACCTAATATATAGCATATGTAGGTTTTTCCCAACTCGTATGTTTCTTTCCATGTATAAGTTCAGTCCTTTGCTGTAGGCCGTACGGGCTTTCCCATGTAAATCTATACCACCTCAACGTAGTACCATTTTATCCTTGAAGTTGTTTTAGACTGCTACCCTTGATCTGGTAATGTTTTCTTATCATGAACTATCGCGTGTTCATTTAGAATTTATGCCACCTAGGACCACTAGGGATTATGCTACCTAATGAACGTTTCCGTGTCTCGGTTTGGGTTCAAGCCACCTAGGGCCACTAGGGATTATGCCACCCGTCAACCACGCCCTTTATCCCACGTATATATCGTGAATCGTTTTCCATGTCTAGACGCACATGTATCTCAATGTGCCATCCGAGTCCCGTGCCAGGGCAAATCGAGAAATACGGAACTCGGTCGGGAGCTTTAAGTCGTCTGCTGATGCAGATATCAAGGTCTGTTTTTGTATCCGTGGCTATGGTCCCACGTGACCCCTCCCTCAACTACTGAAAGGCAATCCAAGAAAAATCATGTATGAGAACTACATCCCGGCCCCACTATAGCCCCACTTTCCTATTGGCCAACCTTACCCATAACTCGATAGCAAGTATATGGTCTGTTGGGAGTTCTCTGCCTTTCCGTACGTACACGATTGACTAAAGATGGTAGGTAGTCGACGACGCGCTATCCAGGGCAAAAATCAAGTATCGTCGACTCCACGCTAATCCATCCCCGTCTTTAGGTTGCTCGCACAGCAACCAAGGCATACCCCTGGCTCTTCTACCGCAGACCTTAACATCTGTGAGGCCAGGTTTCATGGACCATCTGCCACCTCACAGAGGGATACCAAGAGTACCCTCACGTCCCCCGAAGCTACCGCTTCGTCACCCAGTTCGTTGGATCTTTTTATCCAAGTCAGATAAGTTGCTCCTTCTCGTATACTAAGTGATGACCTACCGTATCAGGTTACTCATCTATTTATGAACTAGTCCCATGTCCTTGGCTAAGAATTATTACTTAGTTATTCTTAACTAAGGTTTACCACTTAGCTTCTTTTCCCGTTATCCTTGATTAAGTACGATTTTCTACTTAGTTCCTCTAACTAGGGTTTTGTCTATTGGGTTAAGTGTTGTTATTCAAGCCCATGACTTAACCCGCCTACCAACCATGTCATAATCGGCTAAGTGTTCAAGTTCAAGGCTTAGCCCTACAAGTTGGTTGAGTATACCAAGAAGCTCATGACTTAACCCTATCAAGTCAAATTGGTTAAGTATTTGTTTGTCTTAACCCTATCAGATTATCGTGTTAGGTTGATTAAGCATAGATTATCTTAATCCCACCAGATTACCAAGTCAGATTAGTTAAGTGTAAATTACTTAACCCCATCTAATTACCAAGTCGGATTAGTTAAGTGTAAGTTACTTAACCCCATCTAATTACCGTGTTTAGATTAGTTAAGTCTAAGTTACTTAACCCCATCTAATTACCGTGTTTATATTAGTTAAGTCTAAGTTACTTAACCCCATATAATTACCGTGTTTAGATTAGTTAAGTCTAAGTTACTTAACCCCATCTAATTACCGTGTTTAGATTAGTTAAGTCTAAGTTACTTAACCACATATAATTACCGTGTTTAGATTAGTTAAGTCTAAGTTACTTAACCCCATCTAATTATCGAGTTTAGATTAGTTAAGTCTAAGTTACTTAACCCCATCTAATTACTGTGTTTAGATTAGTTAAGTCTAAGTTACTTAACCCCATCTAATTACCAAGTCGGATTAGTTAAGTGTAAATTACTTAACTCCATCTAATTACCAAGTTAGATTAGGTAAGTGTAAATTACTTAACCCCATCCCCTAATTGAAGTGTCATTAAGAAATCAAGTCCGGTTCCACTTAACCTACCCATTCGTGTCATATCGGTTAAGTGTCATTAGTCAAAATTACTTAACCTTTTCGTTTGGCATTAATTAGTTTGATGCAGCCCAACCTCTCACATTAGACTCTGTTGTGGTTACTAGTTAAGCCGGGCGGGTCCGGGTAGCTTTACACCACAACCTAGTCTAACCTCGGGTTTTAGGTGCTATATGACCAACTACTCACATTGGGTCCTATTGTTTGTAGCCACTAGTTAAGTCGGGCGGGTCCGGGTAGATTTATGCTACAAACTCAACCCAACCTCAAGTTGGCCACTTTCATGTTTGGTCTAGTGTCATATTACACTTACAACCCATACGTGCCTAGTTTCAAGTCCCATGTTTACCCCACATATCATGTCCACATTTAGGTGTATCATGAGTGCCATATTTTCATGAAATCCCATATCAAATTATCGTGTCATAATCACGCACGTCTAACCTACCCCAAGTCGTGTTTCCAACCCAAGTAAAAGCGAGTCAACATAGTAAGGATACTATGCTACATATTGGCCTCAAAACATGCACGATGTCAAAAAGGGATTGGCCACAAACATGCATGGTATCATAAGGGAATTTGGCCACAAACATGCATGATAACATAAGGGGTTTGGGTTCATTTACATGCATAAGGCCCAAATCATATTCATGTGCATATTTCACAAGTCAAATTGGTTTCAAGTATTCATGCCAACATTCCGCAAGTAAAGGTTCAATCTTTCATGATGGACTAAGTTAAACATAACATAAATGGCATGATTTAGTCACTAAGCATAGCCAAAAGTCATAGATTCAAGCAAAAGAGGCATGACAAGGTTCATATAGGCTAGCATACTTAGTTTAATCTTGCTTTATTCCATGCCATCATTAAAACTACCGTTTAGATCTAGAAGTAGCTAGAACTTACATAGAGTGGCAAGAGATTTAGGAGCATGAATCGTCTTGTCGAAGAATCCATGTTGAGATGATGATCAAAACCCTTGATTTGGTGTAGAAAGCTTGCACCTTCGTCTTGGATCTAGTTTGAATGCATAGGCTCTTGAAGTTGGAGATGGAGGCCATGATCAAGATAGTTTTTGGCAGCACTTAGTTGCTAGAATGATTTTTAGTGATTTAGGTTAGGTCCTAGGGTGTTTTTATAGAGATTAGGAGTTGTTTAGGCCATAGGATAAACTCTACGATAGATCTGAGCCCTCAAAATCCGTCACAGGCCTTAAAACATGTCTTGAGGAACAAGTCAGGTGCACCCAGGCCAAACTGGCCGACCACCCAAGTCGACAGGGGTGTCGACTGGGCAGTCGACACCACCTGGGGTGTGTCGACTCCCAAGTCGACTTGGGGCTGGCGGGAATTTTCCCGCCTGCCCTGCTGGGCCTGTATTTGAATTCTGAATTCAAATTTGAACTGTTTTTGAACTTGATTTTTTCTGAAAACTTTGACGGGCCATAACGGGTCATACGAACTCCGATTTTCGAAAACTAGGACTCTATTTCGCGTATTTTTCCGAAGCGAACGCAATGGCACAACCCGTTTCTCCAGATTCAGAATTTATATTTAAATTCAGCCTTGATTCTTGTCTTAGCATGTTGTAAAAATCCGGGTTGTTACATCCTCCCCAGCTTAAAGAATTTCGTCCCCGAAATCTCCAAGTTAGGAAGAACGTATCCTACCATCCATCATCCATCAACTCAAAACATCATACACGGGCAACCATGGTCCTTAAAAGACTCCTAATGCTTTATGAACACGTGCAGAAAGTGTGTGTATATGTTCCTTAGTTAATGCTAATGATCAAACCTGAATGATCTTTCTAATGCAAAATATGTTTAGTTCCATGAGTCCAACATGTATGCAAATAGTCCTAGTCATATAAACACTACATGCGTGCACAAACATTCATTCATATGCAACATCCGCATGACAACACATTAACTTCCAAACAAGTATAAATACTCGTGCATATGCAATGCAAAATGTAAGTGCGTCCATCTAGTATCTAACGTGTATTCGCGCATCCACGAGCAACCACTTGCAACCATATCAATCATAACATGTTTCAAATACATGTTTACATCCATAGAGTTCTACCTAAGGTTCCCAAGATAGGATCGAGAAGATAAACAAGACAAACTCCTTACGGGGTTTGCAACAGAAACAGGACCGAGAGGATATCCACCAAGCGATGGCATGTAAGCAAGCTCTACAGGAGAACCAGGGATCAACGATATACTCTTAAAAAGAGACATGATGCGCGCGTCTAAGCCGCATTTCCTTGAGCTTAATTCCATTGTGCCTTGACCACCTTTGACTTCATGATTTTCGTAGCTCCTTGGTTCCTATTTCCAAGGTATGAGCTGGAACTCATTTCACTGTCGCCTCTTGTTTCACTTCCACTTATTCTTTCCCTAGTATGCTCGGCTCAAACATATCTGCGTACTCATGCAAGCTCTCCATAATTCACTAGTGAATTCTGGATCTCGTTTACCTACTAAGAGGTATTCCACGCAGAAGAGCTTTCCCTTGAAAACAACCGATGCCAGCCATGTTGCCCAGTGTACTTACTAGGGTGATTCCTACAGCCCATGCTTAAGCAGAATGAACCATCCGCCTTATTGGCGAACATTACTCGATCAGATCAGAGATTTCCGATAAATGCATCAAGAGATTCTAGGTAACTAACCATGATAGAACTCATAAGGTTACACGAGACTTCGAGGGTATTACCAAGGCAAGTTAAGAGTTTAACTACCCTCCTTTCAAAACCGAGAATGGCATCCCTTACTGGATAACCACTTCATCCCTAGAATCCATCCATAGCTCGACAATGGAAGCATTGCTTCTAATCTCAACACTTGGCATTTACACTCTCAATTCCGAACAAGTCATGAATAAATGGACCGACTCTCCAACCAGATTTTTGGGACAAAAGTGGGGTCTTCTACCATGTTAGTACTAAGGTACAGAGACTTTACTATCGAAGCAGACTTAAATGATGCGATGATCAAAACAAAGTCTGGACGGGATGATGGAAAAGAAAGGCTAAACCTTTAACAGAAACGATACCATCCCTCTTAGGTACGCTAGGAGTGAGAGCATACAATTGCCGTCTCGCTGATCTTGTCCTTGCCTTCCTTCGTGGACTAATCCTTACCAACCAGTTGCTTATCCTTACGTCCGTGTCCTTTATCCTTGCTCTTATTACCCTTCCTTGTAACACGGTAACAGGCCTTTCGAGAACCACCTCCATCTCACGGAAAACACTTCGTAGCTAAACAAGGATTAGTCGCAGTTAAAACTAATGTGACTACAGATGGAGGAAAGAAAGGAAAAGAGATTCAACCAAGGAAACAAAGGATAGTGCTAATGGCTTTTCGGGAATAGCCTTTAAAAACTTTTCTTGAAAAATGCTTCTTTGTAAACGGTTTTTCAAATAGTTTTCAAAAGGTTTTAAAAACTTTTGCCCAGTCTGGTAACCTTCTACTCTGATACCAAATGTAACACCCCACCTCCGCTAGGGTCACTCACAAAGGGAATGCACTAGGTTTGGTGAAGCATTACCGAGGTAAACATGCACAGAAATATTACAAGACAGAACATATATAAAACAGCGGAAGTAAAACAAATTTCATTACCTTATAAAATAAGGTCTAAAGCCTTTTACATCAGAATACATCAAAACCTGTCTTGCAATAGTAAAGAAGCATAAAACCTTTTCATAAATTATTCACCAAAATAAAGCGGTGAAGCAGCCATAGCCAAGAGAAGACCAAGCTATACATGATGACCTTCAAGCAAAAGAGGTCCGAACTAAACAACATCATTTCCTCCCCGAAACCTGGGGTGAACGAAAGACAAAGAGGCGAAAGAAAACGGGGTCAGTCATAAAGACTGGTAAGTCCTATCTACTTCCAGTATAAAAACAGGTAAAGGTAACATGACATGCATAAACTGAAAGTAAACATAAGGATGACGACAAGATAGATAAGCTAAACCAAGATAACTGGATGAACTACTGTAGCAAGATAAACTAAGGTATCATGATAAACTACGGTGTCAAGATAAATCAAGGTATCATATCGTCAGGTTTCTATCAAGTATACAACCCCAAGGTTTCTTTCATGTATAACATCCCATGGTATTTATCATGTATATTTGCTCTGCACCTCTCGTAATAGTATCCCAACCCGCGTCATGTGTTAACTATGAATGTCCCTTGCCCAATTTCATGTAATGGTCCATGTCAACCTAATATATAACATATGTAGGTTTTTCCCAACTCGTATGTTTCTTTCCATGTATAAGTTCAGTCCTTTGCCGTAGGCCGTACGGGCTTTCCCATGTAAATCTATACCACCTCAACGTAGTACCATTTTATCCTTGAAGTTGTTTTGGACTGCTACCCTTGATCTGGTTATGTTTTCTTATCATGAACTATCGCGTGTTCACTTAGAATTTATGCCACCTAGGACCACTAGGGATTATGCTACCTAATGAACGTTTCCGTGTCTCGGTTTGGGTTCAAGCCACCTAGGGCCACTAGGGATTATGCCACCCATCAACCACGCCCTTTATCCCACGTATATATCGTGAATCATTTTCCATGTCTAGACGCACATGTATCTCAATGTGCCATCCGAGTCCCGTGCCAGGGCAAATCGAGAAATACGGAACTCGGTCGGGAGCTTTAAATCGTCTGCTGATGCAGATATCAAGGTATGTTTTTGTATCCGTGGCTATGGTCCCACGTGACCCCTCCCTCAACTACTGAAAGGCAATCCAAGAAAAATCATGTATGAGAACTACATCCCGGCCCCACTATAGCCCCACTTTCCTATTGGCCAACCTCACCCATAACTCGATAGCAAGTATATGGTCTGTTGGGAGCTCTATGCCTTTCCGTACGTACACGGTTGACTAAAGATGGTAGGTAGTCGACGACGCGCTATCCAGGGCAAAAATCAAGTATCGTCGACTCCACGCTAATCCATCCCCGTCTTTAGGTTGCTCGCACAACAACCAAGGCATACCCCCTGGCTCTTCTACCGCAGACCTTAACCTCTGTGAGGCCAGGTTTCATGGACCATCTGCCACCTCACAGAGGGATACCAAGAGTACCCTCACGTCCCCCGAAGCTACCGCTTCGTCACCCAGTTCGATGGAGCTTTTTATCCAAGTCAGATAAGTTGCTCCTCCTCGTGTACTAAGCGATGACCTACCGTATCAGGTTACTCATCTATTTATGAACTAGTCCCATGTCCTTGGCTAAGAATTATTACTTAGTTATTCTTAACTAAGGTTTACCACTTAGCTTCTTTTCCCGTTATCCTTGATTAACTACGATTTTCTACTTTGTTCCTCTAACTAGGGTTTTGTCTATTGGGTTAAGTGTTGTTATTCAAGCCCATGACTTAACCCGCCTACCAACCATGTCATAATCGGCTAAGTGTTCAAGTTCAAGGCTTAGCCCTACAAGTTGGTTGAGTATACCAAGAAGCTCATGACTTAACCCTATCAAGTCAAATTGGTTAAGTATTTGTTTGTCTTAAAGCTATCAGATTATCGTGTTAGGTTGATTAAGCATAGATTATCTTAATCCCACCAGATTACCAAATCGGATTAGTTAAGTGTAAATTACTTAACCCCATCTAATTACCAAGTTGGATTAGTTAAGTGTAAGTTACTTAACCCCATCTAATTACCCTGTTTAGATTAGTCAAGTCTAAGTTACTTAACCCCATCCAATTACCGTGTTTAGATTAGTTAAGTCTAAGTTACTTAACCCCATCTAATTACCGTGTTTAGATTAGTTAAGTCTAAGTTACTTAACCCCATCTAATTACCAAGTTACTTAACCCCATCTAATTACTGTGTTTAGATTAGTTAAGTCTAAGTTACTTAACCCCATCTAATTACCGTGTTTAGATTAGTTAAGTCTAAGTTACTTAACCCCATCTAATTACCGTGTTTAGATTAGTTAAGTCTAAGTTGCTTAACCCCATCTAATTACCGTGTTTAGATTAGTTAAGTCTAAGTTACTTAACCCCATCTAATTACCGTGTTTAGATTAGTTAAGTCTAAGTTACTTAACCCCATCTAATTACCAAGTCGGATTAGTTAAGTGTAAATTACTTAACTCCATTTAATTACCAAGTCGGATTAGCTAAGTGTAAATTACTTAACCTCATCCCCTAATTGTCTTATATGGTTAAGTGTCATTAAGAAATCAAGTCCGGTTCCACTTAACCTACCCATTCGTATCATATCGGTTAAGTGTCATTAGTCAAAATTACTTAACCTTTTCATGTGGCATTAATTAGATTGATGCACCCCAACCTCTCACATTAGACTCTGTTGCGGTTACTAGTTAAGCCGGGCGGGTCCGGGTAGCTTTACACCACAACCTAGTCTAACCTCGGGTTTTAGGTGCTATATGACCAACTACTCACATTGGGTCCTATTGTTTGTAGCCACTAGTTAAGCCGGGCGGGTCCGGGTAGATTTATGCTACAAACTCAACCCAACCTCGAGTTGGCCACTTTCATGTTTGGTCTAGTGTCATATTACACTTACAACCCATACGTGCCTAGTTTCAAGTCTCATGTTTACCCCACATATCATGTCCACATTTAGGTGTATCATGAGTGCCATATTTTCATGAAATCCCATATCAAATTATCATGTCATAATCACGCACGTCTAACCTACCCCAAGTCGTGTTTCCAACCCAAGTAAAAGCGAGTCAACATAGTAAGGATACTATGCTACATATTGGCCTCAAAACATGCACGATGTCAAAAAGGGATTGGCCACAAACATGCATGGTATCATAAGGGAATTTGGCCATAAACATGCATGATAACATAAGGGGTTTGGGTTCATTTACATGCATAAGCCCCAAATCATATTCATGTGCATATTTCACAAGTCAAATTGGTTTCAAGTATTCATGCCAACATTCCGCAAGTAAAGGTTCAATCTTTCATGATGGACTAAGTTAAACATAACATAAGTGGCATGATTTAGTCACTAAGCATAGCCAAAAGTCATAGGTTCAAGCAAAAGAGGCATGACAAGGTTCATATAGGCTAGCATACTTAGTTTAATCTCACTTTATTCCATGCCATCATTAAAACTACCGTTTAGATCTAGAAGTAGCTAGAACTTACATAGCATGGCAAGAGATTTAGGAGCATGAATCGTCTTGTCGAAGAATCCATGTTGAGATGATGATCAAAACCCTTGATTTGGTGTAGAAAGCTTGCACCTTTGTCTTGGATCTAGTTTGAATGCATAGGCTCTTGAAGTTGGAGATGGAGGCCATGATCAAGATAGATTTTGGCAGCACTTAGTTGCTAGAATGATTTTTAGTGATTTAGGTTAGGTCCTAGGGTGTTTTTATAGAGATTAGGAGTAGTTTAGGCCATAGGATAAACCCTAGGATAGATCTGAGCCCTCAAAATCCGTCACAGGCCTTAAAACATGTCTTGAGGAACAAGTCAGGTGCACCCAGGCCAAACTGGCCGACCACCCAAGTCGACAGGGGTGTCGACTGGGCAGTCGACACCACCTGGGGTGTGTCGACTCCCAAGTCGACTCCCCAGTCGACTTGGGGCTGGCGGGAATTTTCCCGCCTGCCCTGCTGGGCCTGTATTTGAAATCTGAATTCAAATTTGAACTGTTTTTGAACTTGAATTTTTCTGAAAACTTTGACGGACCATAACTGGGTCATACGGACTCCGATTTTCGAAAACTCGGACTCTATTTCGCATATTTTTCCGAGACGAACGCAATGGCGTAACCCGTTTCTCCTGATTCAGATTTTATAATTAAATTCTGCCTTGATTCTTGTCTTAGCATGTTGTAAAAATCCGGGTTGTTACATCTTCACATCGTTTGGATGATTACTGATGTATTGATTGGGCTGTACACCCAAGACAAGGTAATAAGTGGTGATCATCCAGATGTACTCTGAGATCGACCGCGAGGACCTCTCTCCTGTATTCGACATACGGAATGAGGAATAAGGTGCCTCAGGTTTCGTTCAGACCCAGAACGAACTTGTAAATGGATGTGTGTCTAACATTGGATTTTATTCTATATTGATTGATCTCTATTAAATATATATCTGTTTGGCGGCGGAAAATTTATTCTCTTGCTTAACACCCTTCTCTGAGACGTACGAGCTCAGAGGTTATATATCGATAGACATCGGTCACACGACGTGAATTTCCTGTGTGGCATGCTGAGATGCAATTGATCAAGGCTTTTGTTGAAAAGCAGAGTCTTGTGGTTGATGATCAAAGCACAGCTTTAATATAGCATAGCTTTGTGTATAGCGTTAATTCGCAAGCTATGGGTGGTGTTAGGGTTTTGCAAGACCTGACATTTTTATATTTTTACCTATGTGGTTGTTGGATTGCAAGGCGCCTCGGATATATCGGTCTCTACGAAGCCGATGGATATAGGTCTGATAGGAGCGGGAAACGTGTGTTCAGGAGTAACTAATCCTCAAACGTAAGGGAGGACCGGCCCAACCGATCCAAGGGTTCTCTGTGGGGAGTCCTGAGGCATTTTCTAGAGTGTCTCGAAGCGGTAAGGAGCCATCCCTGGCCTCGACTCATAGATGGAATCCAATTTCCAATACGTGACATTTCGGTTTAAATTGTAGAGCCTAGTATGGCGACATAGTGGGATGGGGCACTATGCCGTTTATGATTGATACATTTATATTTGAAGTTGTTTTCATTCACTTTACACTATAATAGTATCAAAATGATTTGTTTTAAACGTACCAAGCATGTTTGGCTATTATAAGGTAAAACTCTATCCTCCGGCTTGCGTTGCATTGTGTGATGGGACCTGAGTTTTATAATAGCTACATTTTTCGAAAAAGCTTTGCGCTATTTGTTTTATGCACTGGTATTCTTGGGAGGAAACCCGTTCCGTGTTATACGGCGTGGTCCCTTGATTTACTCCATTTTAAAGAAAAGTTTTAAATAAATGTTTTAGTTCTCACACCAGTCACATGACTGACCTGGAGTTTATTGTTTTAACCTAAACTCTGGGTGCCCCTATTTTCCACACGGGCAGCTAGTAGTTTTGGTTTTGCAGATTTATATTCACAGGATCGTGGTTTACAGCTGGAATGATATTCGGAAAGCTCTGTATCCGTATATTCTTTTCAGTTGTGTTTTGTATTATTTTCCGCTGCATTGTAACGTGTAAATCTCTGATATTCATCAAATGTATATTATTTGTTCATACTCTGTATATTCTTGTACTCTGATGTAAATTGTTGCAATAAGCAAGGAAATGTTCTTCTGTTTGTGTTCTGATTCGTCTTGTCCTCAAAGCAATCCGGGCTTTCCTTTATGGGGAAATTTGGGTCGTTACACGTGGTATCAGAGCTTTGGTTTACAGAGCTCGAGAACAAGACACGTTGGAACCAAATGAAAGAACTCATCAGAGATTGGATTAGTAACATCCAATGAGAATGAATCGTTAGAGATTGGATTAGTAACATCCAATGAGAATGACTCGTTAGAGATAGGATCAGCAGTATCCTAGATCGAGTGTGAAGAGTGTATTTTTCAAGTAAAAACAAAAACAAATTTTGTTTCAAAAATTTAAATCCTACTATACGTATTTGAATATTTATTTTAGATTGAATTTGGATAATCGAATATATGAAGATTTTGCATATTACTAATCCAATCTCTAATGAATTCTTTCGTTTGATTCTAATGTGCCTTATTCTCGAGCTCTGTAAACCAAAGCTCCGATACCAAATGAAGCGACCCGAACTTCTCCGGTCTTCGAAGAGAAGAGAAAGAACGGATTGTCTGAGAACAAGACTAACCGGAACATAAACAGAAGAACATTTCATTGCTTATTACAACAATTTACATCAGAGTACAAGAATATACAGAGTATGAACAAATAATATACATTTGATAAATGTTAGAGATTTACAAATTACAATGCAACGGAAAATAATACAAAACACAATTGAAAGAGATACACGAATACATCAGTAATCATCCAAACGATGTGAAGACCTCCGGTCTTCAACCACCGTCTTTATCTTCAACTTATCGTTGAATCAGTTATTCAAAATGTGTATAAACCCGACCTTTTCAAATAACTCGCATATATAAAACAAGTGCTATTAAAACACAACATATGCCTCATTCCAATTCTGAATTTTCTTTTATTTAAAGATTCATAACCTTTGGGAAAGGTTCTTATTAACTTTATCAAAGATAAATTCTTTAAAAAAATTTCTTTAATCTTCATTTGGATATCATTCAAACCATATAATGGTTTTCCAAAATAGTCGGGATTAGCGCACCTTACTGAAGTAATCATTCGTTTAATTTCTCAATCCCAACCTATTCATCCCATGGAGCAAAACTGGTCATACTCCATATCTAACACCACGGTGTTATCGGTAAATTTAATTACCATTTCACGTTCAAATCTAATTAAAGATTTAACTTTCGCTAGGAGAAAAACTGGTGATACTCCATTGGCGATCACTTCCCAAATTTGATAATTTAAATTATCAATTCCCATTTCAATCTAACTAAAGATTCATTAAAACTCCACTTAGTTTTAATCTCCCCAAAAATCAATATTAATGATTATTTAACTTTAGAAACACAAACATGCCACATCGACAATCTACCCTATACTATTGATTTCTGCTGATATATAACCTCTAAGCTCATACGTCTTAGAGAAGGGTGTTAAGCAAGAGAGTAAATTCTCCGCCACCAAACAGATGTATATTTAGCAAAGATCAACCATACAGTTTGAAATACAATGTTAGACATGTAATCCTGTCTTTAACTGGGTTAAAGAACTAATGTCATTTAAAATACAGTTCACAATAAACCCAAATCACATTCCACTAATTATGGAATCTTCACGGAAAACAGATCGATATATAATCGATATCAATTTTCGTATCCAACTAATAATATAAATGGAATAATGACAAAGCCTTTTAAATTCCATATATATTAACAGTCTTCCTCCACAGAAGCTCATTTCGATTATTATCTAACGAATTCCATTCAATTCCAATTTAATATATTAAATTGGAGTACTTTATTTTGGAAAATTCCCGTTAAATCTTTATAAAAAGATTTATAAATTCCAAATCACATTTCAATGTAAATCGGGTTAAAAAACGAATATCGTTAAAAACATAGTTCACAATAAACCCAATTCACATCCCATTTATTCCAATTAAATGTTAATCAATTGGAAACTCTAATAATCTTAATTAAAAGATTTATTCTTTTCACACAGGGTTTAAGAACAGTGTTAATGAAGACACCATTCACGACAAACCCAAAATCCAATTCAATTCAATTCCAATTAAATATTAATTAATTGGTAAACTCTTCTAAATCTTATTTAAAAGATTTAATCTTTTCTCAACTGGGTTTAAGAACAGTGTCATTTAAAACACAGTTCACGACAAACCCAAAATCCAATTCAATATTAAATACAAGGCTCTGAATAGAAATTATATTTGCTTATATTCAATATCAAATTCTGAAATAAAAAAATATCATATTGGGAATAACGATATATATATCTTCCAAATTCGTCCACAATATCTGTATAATCATGGAACCCAATATCGAAATATCCCAAAGATAATTTCGATTCAAATTCATTCCAATTTATATATTGGAAATTCTGGTTATTTTTAAAACCATTTCAAATCCAATTTATTTATTTAAAAATATTGGATTATAATTCTAGTTCACAACTAGGTCATTTTGATAAAAATATATTTTTATCCTTACAAACGTGGAATTTTCATCCCAATTCTTTCCAAATCATTTATTATGATTTTACACAAATTATTGATATTTTTAATAATTTTATCAAGGCCCGTACAGTTGATTTCCATAAACGGTCATCGAACTGCACTTACAACGACCTTTTCCAAATTTGATTTGGACATAATTCCAAATCCAACCGTTAGATTTCAAATCTCTTGTATTCATTGAAAGCCCTTTGCGATACGAAACCAACGTTTCCAGTTCTAGGAGAATCCGACGGCCGGATCTTCTGTAATGTCAATTCGAAGTCATTGGTCGAAATTCGCGAACGGTCGCTGCGCGATGCATTCTATTCAGGCCATTAAATATATATAATATATATATTTCGTCGATTTTCATTTAAAACATATTTTGTAAATCGTTTTAAATTCGTTTTAAAAACGATTTCAACTTCATATTCAATTTTAAATCAAAATTGAATATTCCATGTCATTAATATATAAATGATGATATTTTCAAAACATTAGATTTTGAAATCACTTCCTTTTTTATATTCATTATAAAAATGAATATAATCGATATAAACATCGTTCGCGTATAAATGGCGTATATCTAATGAACACGGCTTCATATATTTCAATATTGTCGTGTTCATCCAAAATCGGACATCAAAATCAGATTTTGATCTTTTACTGAATATTATTTTAAAATATTAGTCATTTTATTTTACTCATAACATGAATAATTTTAATCCTTTTATGAATATTATTTTAAAATCTCCTTTACTTTCCAAATTGGAATGAGCCCAATCAATTACCATATAATGTTATTTATATGGATTCCATACAACACATGTATATAATAACAATGATAAACGATCATCAATCATCCAAAGTGCATCACACAACTGCATATCATTAAATATAAATAATTAACGCTTACATAGTCTATCAACCAATCGATCGACATACAACTAAATAATTCGGATTAGTGTACATCAAATATCATCCCAATACCCGTGTGGGGTTTCAAACAACAAACACAGATTTATTTGTGCAGTTGGACGATGTGTAAAATATATCGTCCCAATCAATATCAGTCAAATGTGTGTGCATAAACAAATCGTTCGAATTGTAAATGAATATTTATTTTATTCATATACACGTTAAAAATTATATTTTTAACTATAAAATATTTATTTCAACACATGAATATTTTTCATTACACATCACAATCACAATCAATTTCCACAACACAATAAAATCAAACAAGTCGTCCATGGTCTGTGGACGATGGGTGTCGGGTGCTTCTAAGCACCATCTGCATCCTAGTATATATTTTAACTAGAAAATAAAGTTAAAGTGACAAGTTATCACCATTGGGTTTCCACTCCATCATTTCTTATCGTCGCTCAGATTCGCTGTTCTGATTCCAACGCAATCTGTTTCACGAAATTTATATAAGAAATCATATTTTTAATCAACTATATTTATATTTAAAAATCAGCTTTTTATTTCGCTACATATATAAAAATCATATTTTTATATGCTCTACATATATAAAAATTATATTTTTATATTCTCTACATATATAAAAATCATATTTTTATATTCTCTTTATATATAAAAATCATATTTTTATATTATGGAAAATCATATCTTTATACCGTTTCATATATATAAAAGATCATATTTTTATATCGCTTTCCTTACAGTAAAAAATCATATTTTTACCGTGTTAAAAATCATATTTTTATAACTCAGCTTTCTATATAAAAATCATATTTTTATATCCCTACTTTTAATATGAAAATCACATTTTTGTCATGCCATTCATATAATAAAAATCGTATTTTTATTTCGCTGCTACTATATATAAAAATCGAATTTTTATTTCAAATCCATATATATAAAAATCGAATTTTTATTTCAAATCCATATATATATAAAAATTGAATTTTTATTTCAAATATATATATATAAAAATTGAATTTTTAGCTCGCTACAAATATAAAAATCGAATTTTTACTTCGCTACAAATATGATAATCATATTTTTAAGACTATGCCATTCATATAATAAAATAAAACTGATTTTTATATTTCTAAAACTAATTACTTTAAATAAAAACAAAAATAAAATAAAATAAAATGCTTACAGCGGCGGGTGATGTCAAAGGGGGCGGCATTGGGCGGTAGGGTGGTGCAGTGGCGGTGGTTGGCCAGGGGGAGGTCGGTGGCGGCGGAAATGGGGACTGGCGGCAGTTTTGAATCGAGGTGGAGGAGGAGAGCGGGGTAGCAGCGGAGGGGGGGGGGGGGGGGGGAAGGTCGGAGGCGGTTTGGGGAAGGGCGGCGCGTTCATCGGGGGTGGGGTAGTGGCAGGTCGCGGCGGCGGTTGGAGGGGCCAGGATTCCATCGCCCTCCCTTTTGTTTTTTTATTTATTTTTTATTTCTAAAGCGTCGGGGAGAGAGAAAGGTAAGAGGGGGAGGGCTTTATAATAAAATATATATTTTTTAATTTATCTCCAAAAGTTAGTTTTAAATTCAAAATCTGAATCGAGCCCAACGACTGTCACCCCTAGCTAATTACCCCATTCCGAACATAATGGGATATGTATCGTAAGTCAATTCTAATGTTTTGATCATTTTCCGTTGATTTCAAAATATAAATATATTTTAAATTCAAACGCACATTTTAATTTACCGAGGTCACATACTGACTCCAAAAATTCCAGAAAAATAAATCTTGCTATGTTTTGACGATACGGTCCCAACAAAACTAATTTCGTCAAATTTGGAGATCGTTTGAAAAATGGTCATTTTCCAGTCGATTAAATTCAAACTAAAATTGCTAAACACGTTTTCTTTTGCCACACTCACATATTAACTCCAAAAAATATGAATTTTGGAATTTAGCAATAATTTGGCACTCCGGATCCAACAAAAGTGGTCTCGTCAAAAACGGAGGTCGTTTGCAAAATCGCTATTTTTAAAGGCTATATTTCCATAGCGACTATTCTGAATTTTCAACTAGACATAACTTTTTATTCCCGCTATGAAATTTGAATTTTTCACATTCATCGGAAAGATATTTTCAAACAGATTCAAATATTTCTAGTTTCACCAAAATCCTGTTTATTTTGAATCATGTACATTCATTTGAAATTCGAAATCGAATTTTCAAACTACCGTGACATTTTCAATTCCTTTTATAATTAAAATAAATATTTATATTCTAATTTCGATTTAAATGAATTTATTTGTTCTAATTCTATTCAAAATAAATTTCTAGTCGTTATTATTTAAAATAAATCATTTTAAATATTCAAAATTCATTAAAATAGCCAAAATAAAAAATTTAAATTAGTTCTGATTTTTCGGATTGTTACACAAAAAGATCCAACGGTTGAGCCTTTTTGTCTCTTTATTTGTGTCTAATTTTGTATCCAAATAGCCGGCTCTTATATGTGTATATATATATATATACTTATGTGTGTGTGTGTATATATGAGAACTTAGCTAGTTCTCTTAACGATAATAAGATTTGTAACTTACTTAAAATGAAATTTAGGTATACAGTAATTAGGATTAATGAATGAATTGTGTATTGAACAAAATGTAATTCAAGTGAAACGCTAGAAATCACATATAACACATGTTTTGAAATATTATATGATTTCCATTTGAAACTTTAAGTTTGTATATTTGGATAAATGATAGAGGTTAAAATATGATAAATAAATGAGTGGGGGGAGATATAATTTTCCTGCTCAAATTTTAAAAAATAAATAAACGATTTGAAAATATTATCTGTAATAATATGTTTTAAAATTTATATACCTTTTATTTTAAAAAGGGAAAGTTTTAAGTATTTTATATGACGTCAAGTATGGATTATCTAGTACCTGGTATTTTGGACATGCCTAATTAACGTACGTGCTAAATCCCATATGTACCAGCTAGATATAGAATCACACTCAAGTCGTTTGAAAATGATTATGGTGATTGTTGCATCATCCGTATTTATTTTCAGGTTTCAAAAGTGAGATGAATATATATAATTTCAATTGAGATATTGAGTGAATACTTGAAACCATATTAATGTTTGAGAAATATCTGAACTTTGACTTAAATATAGTTTGATATATTAATCTAAGTAAATTGGCAAATATGCATAATTTGATTTTAAAATATATTAAATTTCTTGATTGCTTTTTCCTTGCCTCGCACTTTTCGGGATGAAAAGGATCGATTGGAGGAGATTGTAATAACCTGAAGTTTTGAATTTTTTTAAATAATGAGTTAATCGGAAATTTCAAAAATTCCAGATTTAATTATTGTTGAACTATATAAAATAAATGAATTGGATTCCTATATATATATATATATATATATATATGAGTAGGGACAATTTGACAATAAAAATTAAATGGTTATCAATATAGGTTAGTATTATAATGTTGAGATTACACCTTTCAAAGCCGGAGATTTGCTGAAGACCTCATCACTTTTATTTATTTCAATTGTTCCTTATGTATTAGAAATTCTATGTATTTTACTTCCATTGTATTTGATTCTGTAACTCTGATATTACACATAAATTTTGAAATTTTATACTTAGTGGCTTCATGAACTACTATTGTATTTTACTTATTCCACCGTCAGATATTATACTTTTTTGTGTCTGTGATCTTTCCGTGATGATTTATATTTAATCCCATAGCAATAACAATATGTTGTTTCGAATTATTTTAATTGATTTTGTTATCAACTTAAATGGTCCGAAAAGGCAGGTCATTACGAATTTGATTTCATTGTGATAGATTTTAACACAAATTGTTTGCTTTTATGACAAAACTAAGGCTAATCATCATGTTCTAAGAAAAGAACAAAAATGCTGCTTTACGATATAGTTCCAAATGTTTTTCCCCAACATCTAACACATATAACATAGAAAAGTATAAGTATTTTCCTCCTAGACATGTGGAAGAATGCTCCTGGAAATATATCACTTCACTGTGCTAATTTGTTTTCCCTCTCAAGTACATAAGATTCAATTTTCTTTTCTTCAACTTTATGTAGCTAGGAATGGCTTGAATGTCATAAGAAGCACTAAAATCAACAAAGTATTCAGCAAGAAAAATATCATCTGATCACCTGGAAAAAATCACATAATTAGGTCATAGACGAAATGCAGTTTCTAAGAAAATAAATGAAAAATATATTTTGGATGTGTATCACCACTATAAAACAGTGCAATGATGCATAAACATAGTTGTACATTGATTTTTGCATATATGAATAGTCGTAGCACAATTGTGGCCTGAAAATTGAAATAATGCATCACATGATATATTTTCATGTTGAAGATATTTCAATCCACTTCAAAATAGGTTAATTTAAAGAAAAACTAACAACAACTAATTTACATGAACGATCCATGATTAAATACTTTATAATACAATATTATTGTAATATTTATTATGTAAACCTAGTTCCTAGAACCCCATAATATGAAAGTTAATCATACCTGGTAGAAGGTAAGCTTCTTGGCGTTTTTGAGCCCATGAAAATCTATGAATATGCTAGTTGTATTAGTCTAAACATTAAAAAGATGATGATTTTGTGCTATTGACTTATTAGTGTATATGATAAAATATAGAAAGTAAAAAAAATTAATTGAAGTGGTACATACATAATACCAGCTACTGCAGGAGCAAAAATTGCGAATGTAGACTGCAAAGTCATGGCAATTCCATTTGCAGCTCCTCTTTGGTGTTGACTCTGTTCATTAGTAGACATAGCTGATCAGATGATCATTTCTTATGTTATGAGGTTTATTATACTCATAATTGCTACAAGGAGACATAAATTTTACCACAGCGTTGTTTCGCAGAATCAATGATCCAGTAAAAATGCAAGACTGTTATATGTGAACATATACAATGCACAACATTGTTAAAACAAACTCCTAATGAAAGAATGAAAAGAAATAAAGTTCTACAAGTACTTACACCACAAATAGTCCTCAGTATGGATGCCAGATTCAGAACTATTTTAAGCGTGGACCCCGAGAGATTGGTCAAATAGGGATAGGCAGCAATTAGAGGTAAAGATAATGCCTGCACAGTGTCCATAAACATATTAATTCAAAGCTGAAATATATGTGCAATTTTCCTAAATAAGGAAAATAATTTTAACCGAACATACCGAACCCAATCGGGCTAAATTTATAGCACCGAGGAGCGCTTCTACTCGTCGGTAACATAATAACTGAAATAATAGCAAAGTAAGACCTATATATAATAGAAATGTACTGTTAAAACTTATTCAAATGTTGATATTGCAAACACTTACAAGTAATGAAATGCTTAGTACGGGCAATAAAGAAACCAATATGCATAGTCTAACCTGATATTGCCAGGACCTCACCCACTTCATCAGTTGAATAACTTAATCCTCCAAATTTCTTATCACTTTCAGCCCATAGAGAGAACACCTAGAAAAGAAAAGAATTCAGATAATAAGGCGGTATGGAGATTGCATCAAATTGCGTAAATTCAACATTCAGTAGATGAAAACAAATGATGATTCATTGATATGATGGAGAGATGGAGGGTTTATAATGAGTCAAATTAATTTGCTTTTACGGATGATGTTGAATTTGCTAAGAACTAATCACAGACTAGTAATCTTAGTTACCAACCTTATCAAAAATATTCTTTTATTATTTTTCTCTGCATTCATGATGTGAAATTAAAGAAGACTAGCCTCTATGAATAACTAAAATAAGTAAATTTGCAACATTACCTCATTGAAAGCGATATCATGAATGGTGTATGTACAAAATAAAATAATTGATGACATTAGTGGCCAATTCCAAAGAAGATTTTCCTGGGAATGCAAAACCACTTCGGTTTCTTCATGCTTTTGCACATTTTTTCCATCTGGTATTGCAATTTCCGGATGATTGTGCAACGTTTCCTATATAATAAAGGTGAACATGGTTGCTTTGAAGAATAACTTCACTACAAGAAAAATACCCTATTGCAACTAGCAATTTGCAACAGGCGACACATGACAGTTGCAGTAAACGATATTTAGCAACAGACTTATTACAGCAGTTGCAATAGATGAGATTTAACAACAGACCTTTTTTTCTGTTGCGAAAAGTATATTTTTAGCAACTGCGTTTCCTTCCTGTTGCAAAAACATACTTTTCGCAACTGTGCTTCCATAACAGTTGCAACAAACATATTATTTGCAACTACGCTTCCAAGCCAGTTGCGAATAAATATCTTTAGCAACTGTTTTCACCACTTGCAATAACTGTATTTTTTTACGATTGGTAAAGACAGTTGCGAAAAACATACTATTAACTTTTAATACTTAATCTTAAATAGTTATTGTTAAATAATTTACTATTAGTAATTATGTAAAAGAATAATAATTAGTAATAAAATTTAATTATTATAAATTAATATTTATATTTGATAATTAAATAAAAATAATTAATGATTTAAAAAATAAAAGCTAAAAATAATAAAACAAATAAATGTTAAATAATAATAATAAACTAATGGATAAAAATAATAATTAATTTGAAATAGGCATACGTATAGATAACAAATAAATCAATAAATCCATAATCAACACATAAATGCTAATTTATTGATATTATTATTAAAAAGTAATTAATAATTAATAATAATTTTTTGTATGAGTTAAATATAATTCATGTCTGAAAGAGGGATTTAATGAATTAATTAATTATTTGTTATTAGTAATTGTTGATGCTGTCGTATTTAATTTTTTTTAAGTACTTTTAAATTTATTTTAAATTTATGTTGATGCTTTTATATATGTTTAAAAATAATAGTCGATAGTTTTTTGGTCTCGCCGTAAATTTTTAATTTAGATATTTAAATAATTCATAATTAATATGAAATAACTAATAAGTAATCAATGCTAATATTTAATAACTAAAGTTTAATCATCTTACAAAAAAAGCAACTAAAGCTTAATATCTATTTATTAGATTTCAACAGCAACTTTATTGATTGACCGCTGCCTTTTGCAACTGTCACTTATTACAAATCTACAAATTTTTTGGCTCTAAACCGTAAAAACTTTTGGCTCCTACGTCAGAAATTTTGGCTCCAAGTCCGAAATTTTGAAACGAAATTTTCATCTTTACCGAGATTCAAAATCGACCTGGCATCTTTCCCTTACTAATCAGCTATATTGGTTAAAATAAAATCGCCCTCTCCTCAAATTTATTCTGCCGCCGCCATCAACCTCTAAACCCTAATCAGCCATCGCTCCAAGTGATTTCGTTCCTCTCCCAAAACAAAGGAATGGCAATCGAAAATCCTCCTTTCCCAAATTCTGTGTCACCATCGCTCCTTCCTCCGCTTCTCTTCCCTTATCAGCCGCCGTCCGCCGCTTCAAGCGAACCTTTCGCCTCTCTTGAAGTTCGAGCCCGCCACCATCGGTATTTGTTCTTCTTCCCCCGACAAATCGAGCACCGCCTACCTCGACCGTGCGTTGCCTTCAAAGTCGGTGCTTCACATCATTTTTTCCAACGTCGTCATCAAACCCAGTCCTTGCCTTCGGCGAGCTAACTCAAGTCGTCGTTGTCTGCTACAACGACTGGCGAGCACCGCTCCATCGCCAACGATGGTAAGTATCACTTATGATCAAACCTATTACAAGGCTTCTACTTTGATGTTTTTGCTGTGTATAATTTGTTGTGGACCATTGTTCCATATGAGCCAAGATTTTGCCTGAATTCTCTATTCTGATGCCTAAGGTCATGTATATTTGACATCAATCAACCATGAGTAAGAAAACCACTTGGCATGATGCTTCCATTGGTAGTTAAAATATTCTGCCAAATCAGTAGTTAACTGACGCATAGCTATCGTCTAAATTTGAGCTGTATAACTCAAATACATTTTTTTTGAAGTTATTTATAGGGGAAGCCACCACAAATTCAAATTTTTAAATGCAAATTTGTAAGTTTTATCAGATCTACGATGTTATCTTAAAGTGAATTTGTTGGTTAGAAGTCAGTGTAAGTCCTGTTCTACAAAAGATTCATTTTTTTCTTGTTTTGGAATGCAGCTTTGCAAACTTTGCGGATGTCCTAGCTTTTGGTTGATCTTTAGTTTGGATGAATTAATTATGCTTCTTATTCCCAGAATTTTTGGAAAACTTTTGTAGGAAAAAACATCTTTGAGTAGGAAGGTTGATTAAATCTGGTCCACTAGAAAGACCTCATAAAACATTTGATCACCGCCTCAAGAATTTTAGAAACGTGATTTATATTTCTTTATGAAATCATTGAATGGATTACATACTTAAAATTAGTAGTACAGAAAATATAATTGTTGACACATACATACACAAATGAATGAATATAAACTCTGCTTCACCTTTTTATTTTCCTTGAAATAGAGTACTGATCTCAAAGTTAGTGTAACATCACAATTTTATCATAGACAGGATATCATATCCATCTTCATAGGATTTTCTTCGATGATAATCCGTTATTTAGCGCACTAGAAGTATTTAAATTTACTTTGCAATATGAGGACTAGTGCCTTGGATATGTAATGTGTTGTTATAATTTGGGCAAGTTAGACATTCTGGTTGCATTATTAGAAACAAATATGGTTATTATGATGTTTGGTGTTTATTTTTACAGGAAAATATCGCTAATGACCAAGTGAAAATTTGCTAAACGATAAATTCGTATTATACATATTTCTGCTTCTAATCTACGCAGGTGATCGTGATAATGAGATCTTTAATATTTCGATTTTTGCATATGGACAGGTATTTTTTTATTTGCATAAAGTAAATGCATGTATGTTTTTGTTTTTGTTTAACTACATATTTTTAATCATTATATATGTTTTTGTTTAACTACATATGTTTAATCAAGGTGCGGAAGCATTGCTTGGAGGTTTGCTGGTGATTCTGCAAAGTGCAAATTCTTTATGAAAATTATGACCGTTTTGATTAGCAGAGCATTCTTCTGTACAAGATGACGGACAAATTCATGTGCATGTTCATGATTGACGACTATCTTGGAGCATGAACTGCAGATTTGTTCTAGTGAACTGATGATATTTATTCTCTTGTTATAGTGTATGTATGATAAAGTAGAAATATGATTAGAAAAACTCTATTCGAAATAAAAATGTGTTGTGTGAGAGAAGAAATTGTTATACACGAATGGTGTATGAAAATTGTAGAAATTTTTGTGGCACTTGTTTGTACTATTAAAACATTGTTAAAATAAAAAATTTATTTGTTTATTTCATTCTGTGACATATACTATTACTAAAATGAATACATTTAATATGTAGTATCTATAAGCTATATTTTTTTTATAAATTTATAAATCTATTGCAACGGGCATATACTGTTGCAAAAGGATCTGTTGCAACTGCAAAAGCCGGTTGCAGAAAAGCATTCTGCAACATCTTATTGCAACAGGCGAAAACTGTTGCAGACCTTTAGCAACTTCGGCTATACCAACGGGTGCTGGCCTATTGCAATAGGCCTTCTGCAATAGATTTTGCCTGTTGCGAAAAGTGTTTTTTGTTGTAGTGCTTGTTGACATGCCAGATTTTAAATATCATCATCATCATCATCAAACTAACTGCTAGAGAGGTTTGTCTAATACAAACATGCAAAACCAAATTATATGAAGCCATACAATTAAGAAACATGTCTCTTTAAATCTCTTCAACGCTATTTAATTTTTTCTCTCCATAAATGTCTTCTTAAACATCTTTATTATAAAATTTTCTCCAACATTTATCATTTGATGTATGGTCAAAATTAATGAAAAAAAAAACTATATTATTAAATATATTTTATCTTCAAAATATGTGACTAAATGGCTAGTTCCCATCATTGTGCACCTGTACTAAGTATTCTGAAAGTAAGTTTATCTAACTTACCGGAAGCCAAATGCATGATACTAGAACTACAGTAGCAAAGACTGATATACAGAGAGACGACAATAAGTAAGGAAATCTGTAAGACGAAAGTTGGTTTATTAATTAACTACATAGTAGTGCAATAATAAAAATGCGTTAACTTGAACCATTTACCTTCCAAATAAAGATTCTTCAGAAAATATAGTTGGAAAATTTTTTGCTGGCTAAAACATGGGGCATACAAGGAGCAAAAGTTAATTCTTTTGCCATAATGATATTTTTATTGGTTTTTTTCTTCGATTGTAAAAAATGAAATTACCTGTGCAAGAAAACCTCCAATAGCTGGTCCAGCAATTAAACCAACACCCCATGATGTACTGACCTGAAAGAAAATTAATCTTCTATGTCCAGATCATAGGTAAATCAATACAGTGGAACTTATATATTACTGCCACTCTCCTTTCCATATTATATAATTAAAGCATGTAAAAAAGTTGGCAAAATAATCCAAATCAATAGTGCATCTCTCTCTCTCTCTCTCTCTCTCTCTCTCTCTCTATATATATATATATATATATATATATATATATATATTAGGATTCTTCTTAAATGTAGGGGTTATTTTCAAGCTATTTGCATGTAAACAAATTATACAAGATTGCACTAGCATTGTAAAATCAAACTTATTCTGTCTTTTTTAGATAAAATTACCTATTTTCATAGAGGAAAAAAACTATTAGCACTACCATTTGATGTTGTAATAATAAATGTTTTCTTGATAAAATTGTTGGAAATAATATGTTTCGGAAAACATTTATATTATGTTAATTATTCATTTTAGTTATTGCGTTTACGTTTTATTTTATGAAAATGTCAAAATTTTGCCCTAAAGATTTGAAGCTTGATACCAGATTGAAAGCCTTTTGAACTATCAACTACGAGTTACGGCACGCACTTCATGCATGATAATGGCATGTGCTTGGTGCATCAATTGTTTATGTAACATATTCAAAAGAATTATTCATACTAAATTTAGTTATATTTTTTTGAAGTTATATATAGTTAATTTGAATTATGATTTCTATTTTTTAATATCTAATTTTCTTTTAGTTTGAAATTTTTACAAGATGCAAGAGGTCTTGGGTTTGATTTCCCCTTGCAGGGTCGAACCCACTTGTCATGTTGCATGTTATATTCTACATAAACCTTGTATATAAAGTATTTAATTTCCAAAAAAAAATACATATACTATTAAAAAATACAGAAGGAATTTGTTAAAAAAAATGTTAGATCCTACTTTTTAGTTATATTAAAGTTCAGCAATATTATAATAAAGTTTGATTTGTAAAAATATTTTGTTACGGTTTTTTAGATATACAAGATTTGAAAGTATTTGTGGGGAGATGTTTTAAATTATTAATAAAGATGGAGTTTAATAAAACTCCACAAAATAGTTTTTTTAGAGAGTTTATCATCCAAAGGATTAAAAAAAATTCCACCATCCATCTAGAAGATGTGCTACTAGTTAAAAGTTGGAATGTTTTCTATAATTTGTAACCAAGCAAAAAATAAAGCAAGTAAAGCAAAACCAAAAAGGTACCGCAATAAGTTTCATTCCTTTACATAATCTTTATCTCCCTGTTTCTATGTATTTACATATTACATTTAATTCCTTCTCTTATTCTTCTAAAGTTCCTAACAAAAATCATGACAGATTAAATGAAAATAGTATTACCAAAGATAAGGCTAATGCTTGATACCGGGGTGGAGCGACCTCTATTGCATATGCCTACAGGAAAAAAAAGAACTTCCATGTTAAAGATAATATAAATCCATTGTACTGATGATCAAATAACTAGGTGGAGAAGTGTACATTTATCGGACCAACTATTCCATTTAGAGCCCCAAGAAGGAATCTAGTAGAAACCGCCATGAAGTAACTTGTACTCAATCCAAATAGCGTGTTAAATATGACACTGTAATATATTAGAGAATAACCAATACTCAAAAAAAAGAAAAAGAGAGAGGAAGACAGGCAGGGGGGAAGGGGGGGGGGGGGGGGGTGATGGAAAAAATACATATTAATAAAATTTGAGAGGTGTACATACATTGAGATAAGGCCAAAAAATACTACAGGTTTCCTTCCCCATTTATCTGCTATTACCCCCCAAATGAAAGAAGTAACCGCTCTTCCACACATATATGCAGCACCTGTAACACCTTATGTTAATGGTCTCAATGTTATATGAATACCATTGTAAGAAGTAAGAACATACCTACAAACCCGGCATAAAAGCCAATATCTTCCACCGTTTTTGCCACATGTATGTCTTGTATCTGCATCAAAATTGAAAGTTTAAATAGAGGCAACAAAGTGAAAGGACATGCTTACCTATTCGCTAATTCGGTGTTCTTTTTCTTGCAATTAAATTCACTCAATTCAAATTTAGTTGCATGACATGAGAAGTATGAGGATGAAGCATACCAGGAAGTATAGGTAGGGAAACAATGATGTCATTGGTAGACCTGAAAAACACAATCAGAAAATCGATGTGGGCAGAATCTTGCTAAATAATTCGATATGTTTATGAAGGGATCAATCATATATGTACTTACAAAGATCTCCTTTTTTTGAATAAAATATGAAAATTAACACTTCATAGGACTTTAATACAAGAATTTCTTTATGAACAAAATATGAAAATCAACACTTTTTAAGACTTTAACACCCATTAATCAAATACCCAACCCTACTCAAGTCTTAAGAGCATGTTGAACACATTTAGTACGTAATCCAGAAGCTATGCACTTATTTAATACAGATTCTGTGGGAGTAGGAAGGAACCGTTGTGTTTTGGACGCTTATTTTATAAATGTCGCATTCTTGAAGCTTATTTAATATGCATCCAAGGTTGGATGCTTATTAAATAAGTGTTCGGGATCAATTCTGAATACTGAATTCACTCTTCAATGTTTAGCTGAATATTCAATTAAAATGAGTCTGTGGAGGGGAGTCGAACTGAATTGCTGAATAATCAGTTTGAATTCTTCTATGATTGAGTTGCTCTGGAGAGCAGAACTTTACAAACAAACCTATATATACAGCAACTTGACTGAATGGTGAATCATTTTTGTTTTGTTTTGTTTTGTATAGTTATGCATAGTTATACAGTCCAACAATCAAAAGCTGGGAATGGAGTATTAATCTTTGTAACTTGATTCGTAGTTTGAGGATAGGAGAAACCAGTGAATCAAACGAATGCTTCACTGAACAATTGTAAGAAAACCGGAAGAAAGAGAGTTCTTACAAGTAGAAAGACCAACAATCCAAACGTAGAAGAATTCTTTGTAAGGCAAACCCAAATTGGAGTTTTTCTTCTGATCAATTTTGCAGCCTGGGCAGTGCTCAAAATATATTCTTTCTGACAAAAACGGCACTTGTTTATCCTCCATTGTTTTGAATCCAGGTATTGGCCAGTTCTCGAAGTGTACACGCCTCCTTTTACGTTTCCCCCTTTGAACTTTGGTCAGGATATATTTATTATTTAGTACGTATAATCGTACATAGGCGAAAACTGAGAAGAAATAAATGCTGACAGTGGAGATAGAATTGGCAAACAATTGACAGATAACCAGGACAGATGCATCATGCATGTACGTCAACATTAATCATAAATAAGTACATTTTATTGCCACGAACGGAAACCCGTGCTACAAGCACAACGTAAAAGATTTTAATGAATTTAATTTAAATATTCATGGTAATTATATTGTTTAATGCGAGCTTGTAATTTTCTTTTTTTAAACATTCAAATATGTTTGTTTTGCCATTTAAGCACCAATGTAATCTTGAAATTGTCTAAAATTATAAAAGGGGTAATATAAATTAAGGACACGTTTAGATAAAAAATTAGAACACGGGACACCAAAGTTTTATAATTGAAATAAGGACACGGTACTGCAAAATTTTAACACGTTTGAATATTTTCTCGTAACCCGACCCGATATTCTTCACTTTACCTTTTCAATTAAAATTACATTTTAATGGCGATTCACTTTACAGCGAGCTAGAGTATTCCGATCTAGGGTTTTAAGCAGCTTACTTACTTCATTTTACTACCTAGAATTTTGCGAGCTAAGTTTTTAATCTGCTTACTAACTTCATTTTACTGTTTTTAATGTTCGAGGTAGGGTTCTGCATCATTGCAAGTTCGAGTTAGGGTTTTCCGTGCTCACCATCACCTACTTACTCTCAATCCAATTTTCTTCAACCTACGGATTTACTTGTCGATGACGATAACAAGATCTAGAAGAAAGCTGAACAACAAGGTAATTTAGAAACCGATTTTCCAGTTGTCTTGAAGGATTAGAGCAAGTTAAGTAACTAAAAGCTAAATTCCATAGTTGGTGACTTGTAGATTTATCAATTTCAACTGCATGCAAAACAGTTCAACAGATTTTGAATAGTAGATTTATCAATTTTCTAAAGTCCAATAAAAATAAATTTTGACTTGTATATTTATCAATTTTACTGCATGCAACAGTAGAACAAATTATGACTTGTACATTAATCATTTTTGATTTCTATTGTTATGTAATATAAAGCTAAATTCCATAATACAGTTAATTTACATGTGTACATGTATCAAATTCAATGCAAATTAGTATAATAAATTGATAAGTTCAGTGATACATAGATTATTCCTTTTCAATTGGTACGTATATTATATAAAAAAAATGATAAACATTCCACAAATCTATTTATATTGTCCTGCATATTTATCATTTTGAAATGCTACTTACTGTAATAAAAAAAGCTAATTTCAACATTACATAAATTTATACTTTCCAGCAAACACTTATTATATAGTATGAAGTTAAATTTCAATAGTTGTTTATCTAGCCCTTTTATACTGCTATTTAGCATCTAATTTAAAGATAAATCCAACCATTCAGTTTATAATGACCTATACATTCACACTAATTAATCAATCTTCCATAGTCTAATAAAAATAATTTTTGACTTGTATATTTATCAATTTTAGCTGCATGCAACAGTTGAACAAATTATGACTTGTAGATTAATCATTTTTGATTTCTATTGCTTTGTAATATAAAGCTAAATTCCATAACACAATTAATTTAGATGTGTACATTTATCAAATTCAAATGCAAATTAATAGATTAAGATGATAAGTTCACTGATATATAGATTAATCCTTTTGAATTGGTACTTATTATATAAAAAAAAAGATAAATATTCCACAAATCTATTTATATTGACCTGCATATTTATCATTTTTGAACTGCTACTTACTGTAATAAAAAAAGCTAATTTCAACATTTCATAAATTTATACTTTCCAGCATATAGTATGAAAATAAATTTCAATAGTTGTTTGATTTATCCCTTTTACACTGCAATGTATCATCTAATTTAAAGCTAAATTCAACCACTCAATATACTGTGACCTACACATTCACACTTTTATACAGCTAGTTACTATTAAATTAAAGATAAATTCAGTATAACTGTAATTTCAATCTGTGGATTTATCTTATTGTACAGGTAATTATTGCATACTTTAAAGCTAAATGCATGTCACTTTACATATTATACAGATAATTGATTGTCAATATAAATGTCACTTACATTCACACTTTTATAAAGTTATTTTTATCCTACAATTATAACTATTAACAATATTTTTATTCCACAGGTTCAAATCGATGAAGATACATCAGATTTTCAGTCATCCCAAGAAAAAAAGGACAAACAAAAAATGAAACAAGTTATACAGCAGAAGGAAAAGCAAAATGAGCTCAATGATGAAAAACATGAAGGGCTGGATAAAAAGCAAGCTGAACAGTCCACAAAGCAGCCTGAAGCGAATACAGAAAATCAACATGAACAGAATACTGAAAAGAAACCTGAAGCAATTGATAACAACCAACCAGAAGCAAAGAAATCAAAAAAACAAACAAAAACGAAGAAGAAACAAAAAAAGGAAGAACCACAAAGCATTGCAATAATAGAGTATGACAGTGTCGAAGAACATGACCAAGTGGAAATAATCAACAATACATATAGATGCAATTTGCGAGGTATTTTTAAGCTTATCCAACTTATCAAAGCAAAAGGTTATTTTACAGAGAATCAGTTAGAGTTTCTACAAAAAACACCATTTCACAACTTTATTAGAATGTTCTACGAAGGTCATGTTAATACCTTGGATTTTGATAAATGTGCAAGGAATTTAGATACATTAATTACGTGCTACTCAGTTGACAAAGAAAGGTTTGTAATTGGAGGAGAATTTCTGGAAGTGACATTAGATGATATAAGTTTAATTTTCGAAATGCCAAAATTTGGAAAAAGCTTATTCCCTTTAGGACCAATAGGCTTTACTAATTTAGATGAAAATGAACAACAATTCATTAGAAGGAACTTTGGAGGATGTGGGGTTATATCAAGGGATATTATTGAAACAAGAATCAAACAACTATTGGAAATCAAATCTTACAAATATGAAAAAGATCTCCCACTTCTCATAATAATGCATCTTCTAGTAACGTTCTTTTTTCCGAACAACCAAAGATTACTACGATGGGCATTTGTTCCATATATCCTTAATTTGAGAAAGATGAATTCCATCTCATGGCCATCATCACTGAAGGAAAGCATCACTAAAAGCTTAACTAACTTCAGAAAATCACCAAGGAACATTTCTGGTTGTGTAATGCTTACACTGGTATGTAAAAGTAAATTTAATTTTAAACAAAATTACTACAAACTAACTTTGTTTTCCATCATAACAGTATTGGTTATGTGAGCATATCAAAATTGTTGTCCCCAAAAAAATTACCGACTCCACATTACCAAGAGCAGCTAAATGGAATCTTAGCATATTGAGACATAGGATATCATATGATGGTCTGAAATATTTGCCAAAAACAAAGGTAATACTTCCTCACAAGCTTTACTATTTTTATTATTAGAAATGACATCTTATTTTTTGTATGCGATATATTAAGAAATGAATAAATAGCACATAGCTTTCTGATCAGCTAGAATTTCATAAATAGCAAATGGCTTTCTGATCAGCTAGAATTGCATAATGCTGTCAAAGCTTATGAATTGTTGAATTTGAAAGCAGGATCGAGATTTAGATTTGCATCGAACTATATTCATTTTGAATGTCTTATTTCACTTATAAGTGGGAAACCATTGAGTGTATCAAGCTTTCTTTTAGTTAGAATTACAAGTCTGTGATATTTACTTAGAAATTTGTTGGAAACACATACAAAGTTTTTAAGTTTCCTTCATCTCATCTGAGATATCAGACTGAGATTTTCTCTGAAATCCAAGATTTGACTGTTTGATAAATAATATCAGTTTTAGATCTTCTTCATTTCAATTGAGATATTAGCTCTTGATTTTCTTCAAAACCCGATATTTTTGAAACCTTAAACACATATTTCTAAGTTAATAAGGACATATTCCAAAATGAACGGTAATATTATTCATTCTTATGATTGAATGAACATATCTAATTTTGAAATAATTGGCTAAACTTTCTTACATTGAAACTTTAGCCTTTTATTTCCTTTTTAAATATATATATATATATATATATATATATATATATATATTGGGCCTGAATTATTGATTGAAGTTTATTGATTTTTTGGTCCAAAATATTACTTTATTTTTGGAAACAAAACAGTAAAAATCTCGCTAGAATTTATTTTCTTAAATTTAACCTACTTCATAAATAGCACATAGCTTTCTGCCTCCAATTTTTTTGATCAGCTAGAATTTCATAAATAGCAAATGGCTTTTTGCCTCAAATTTTTTTGTATTTTTATCGTAATTTAACCTACTATGCATGAATAAATAATGTTGAAAAACAAATAGCTGCATATGTTTCAATTATGTACACACATACTGTTTTCCAGTATATGCCTCTATATGCAATATATAATCCTAAAATTTCATGTACAGATCAACAAAGAGTTGCTAAATGTCACAGATTATGAGAAAAGACTACTTGAAAAAGAAGAAGATAGTGATGAAATAAGAAGTTCAGAATACAGTCCAGATTTGAAATTGGAAACAAATAGTTTGGGACAACAAAAAATGATGCAATATCAAATTCAGCAGCTGGAATCAAAGCTAAAGGATATACAAAAACAATTATACGATGAAATTGAATTGAGAAAGAAAAAAGACTTGGAGATTATGAAGCTGCTGAAAGAAAACCAAATTTTAGAAAAAAAAACTGAATACTCCATCAAGTGCCAACAGCAATGACAACACAAAACCAATACAGCTATACACAGATAAACTCATGAATATAACACCACCAACATTCCACTTGATTAGCACTCAAGAAGACAACAAATTGGTAGAGTCAAAAAGACCAACTCCAAATGAAAAGGAAGACCAGAACCAAGAAGATGAAAAAACCAACATTACAAAGGCAGAGAAAGTGAAAGTGAAACAATCTTCAATGATTAAACGAATCAAAACAAAAGGAAAAAGAGCAAAAAAAGAAGATTCAGATTTTACTTATGAGAAAAACAAAAGAAAAAGGAAAAATAGTAAAACAAATGAAGATGGTAAAGACGTACAAACACAAATTATTGATGTCGAAAAAATTTCTACACCAGAAACTGAAACTACACTGCCAACAAGAAGCATGGAAGGCTCTCATCTTCAACGTTTAGACTATTCAAAAAAGTCTGCTATCCAATCTTTTTTTTACTGTGTAGGTGAAATAAAGTATGTATCACAACCCATTCAAATTAAATCAAAAAAAAATGACAAACTAACTATTCACTAACATTTTACTTGTTACTTTTACAGTGCAACAGCTTGGGAAGGTGAAATAGGAAAGGAACTTATAATTATCAGCAGAAAAGAAATTGAAGACCTTTTACTAGGATCTTTCATCAGCGGTCAGGTAATTTTTTTCAACTACAAAATGACTACTGGATATTTCCCCATTATAATTGTATTGGACTGTTAATACCACGCAGCTACCCAACAAAACAAAGCACAAGTACACCTGACTTGTCTCTCCTTATGTTTCATCGTCTTTTTTTGGAATTTTAATTAATGTTTTGTTAATATTTTTGTAGCTATTTATTTAAAATATATTTTTTTAAAATGATTTCTTAAGTTTCATATATGACTTAAACTTTTATGTTATAAATTTTAGATTATTTCATGCTTATTATTATTAACATATATGTTTACTATACATATCTAAAAAAATATTTTAGTCCAAAATATTGCAGTCCTCGGTTTTTTCTGTGATTAGTGTCAACGGCATCAACAGGGACTATAGCCTTCTTTTACCAGCCACCTCTTCCCTCATCACTTCATTTTCATCGCCCCCTCATCTTCTCATCTCCCTATACCGAGGATGAATTTAACTCTCAAATATGATATTTCTAGATCTGGCTGTTGTCCATATGTGTAGGCGTCTACGCTTTAAGATTATACAGTTGGGATAATGCATGTGTAGTCATTCCATTTCCAGCACATACAGTTGGGATAATTGATAATCATTTATTAGATATAGTTTGACATTATACAGCGATATTGTTAATAACATTCTAATGTTAAATAATACATCATTGCTTTTTTAAAGATACACCACTCATTTTTGAATTGTTAAGACGGATCTTCAACTATACAGACACAGAATAGCACAACCTATACAGTGCCATAATGAATATCATGATATGGCATAAGAACATATTTATTTGCACTGTCATATTGCAATATATAGTGTACTAATCAAAATAAAAGAATTTTTATTTTTTAAATTGCAGGTGATAGACTGGTTTTTGCAAAAGCTAAACAAAACTGACCACAAGTACTATTTCACAACAACAATGACAGTAAGAATTCTTTGTATCTTAATTAGTATGCGTACAACCATTGATAAACTAACAAGCTAAAACTGTCATATTTTATTTCATTAGAAAGCTTTGAAAGAAAATTATGAAAACATTACAAAGAATCTTGTCCTCCCAAAGATAGAAGAAATTATCAATGATGAATTTGCAGACACTCTGTTTTTTCCATTGCACCACGGTGTACATTGGACATTAGTAACACTTGACTATACAACCATGGAATGGAAACACTACGATTCCTTGAGACCTATAAAATCAACTACATATACAAATCCGAACTACAAGCTAGCACAAATAATGGTAAGATTGATATACATACTGCTACTATGTTTATTTGTTCATAACATAATCATTAATATCATTTTACTAATCAATGCAGAGAGAAAGAGTAGAAAACTACATTCAGGAATCATGGAACAAAAAGCAAATCAAAAAGAAAATGACACCAAAAAAGAAGATTGATCAACCAAATTGTCCACAACAACCATCTACATCGTAACATCCTTCCTTATATATATACTTTTAAATTTTTTGAAAGGCATATTAATATACTAACCAAGCTACAGACAAAATAAAATTATATACACTATTCCATACATGTAAGATACACACAAAAGCATGCACAAACACAGCAATATATCATTTCTTAATAAGTTTCTATCCTTATATGTACATACATATGTGTGTGTCCGCACATGTGTACGATTATGTAACTTTCGTTGTCTTTTGCTACATTGACATGTATTGCAATTAAACATGTTTTCAACCATTCAACGCAACACAACATGTATGATATCAATAAACATATCTACATTAATTAGCATTAAACATCAGTCAGCACTGTACCTTTCAGTTTATCTACATGCAGCATGCCTTCTGCATTGAATTATTATTTCCATTTATCACTAGTGGAAGTCTGTTTAAATTTACATTATCATCAACAATGTTTACCTAGTCATTTGTAACTAAAAATTATAAGAACTTCACGGATATCCTTGCTGAATTCCACATATACCCTGAAAAAATCAAATAACAGTACAATTTATTTGCAAAAAATATTCCAATGAAACAATACATACCTAATTCCATATAATGTATTTCATGGAAAAACCCATCCTTGAAAATTCATAAACTATTGAGCTCCATTTTATTGAGTAGTAAATTTCCTAAGACTATTTTCAGGCAGCACTATGGTCTTAAAAAAATTGATATTGAAACCACGTAGAAGCTCATGTAACATTAGAGTATAGTCAATTATGCTACATTGGCCAACGAAAGTGCTTTGATTATACAATATCAACTCAGTCAGGACATGTTATATTCAAATGGCTGAAATCTTTAGAATAATACTGAATTTCAATACCAATTATTTACTTGCTAATCATTATTTACTCATCATTTTTTCATTCAACAGACTTGACTGTGCACTATATGTCATGGAGATAATGAAACATTTGACAGAACTAGCACCTTACTCATTACCATTTTCTTATGACGAAGCAGAAATGGATATGTTCAGAGCAACATTAGCATATGAGTTGGTGACATACGTAAAAAGCCCATGGTTAGACAAGTATTGTCTTCAAGCACCTACACCTGAAACAGCTAAAATGATTACCTCTAGTTAGTGAGAAAAAGTATTACTGCATAGATTTAGTGGAAAAAAGTATTAGTGCATAGTTTAATGCAAAAAGATATGACTGCAAAGGTTTAGTGGACAAAGGTATTAGTGCATAGGTCTAGTGGAGTTTGGTATGAAGGATACCGTGACTTGTTAAAAAATATACAATTTGTTTTAGGTTTGTAACTTTCTGAAATCTGTGACTTGTTATCAGACTAGTTACTAGTTAGTTCAAGGGTACTGCAAGTTAATGTTCATCTTTGACTTGTAATTGTGCTGCTGAATTTCTAGTTATATATGTAACTGTGTGACTTGTAATTTTTTTGTTACAATGCTGATCAATTTGGAAATTAATACTAATCAGAGTTTAACTACTGTGACTTGTAATTTCTAGTTATATAGTTTAAGTGTACTGTGACTTGTGATTTTATTTATCATATAATGATCTTGATCAATTTGCCTTATGTTAGAGTGATATGGTTTACTTGGTTGAATCTTACTGCAATTCTGTGTGCAAATGTATATCATTAACAAAAGGCATGGTTTACATTGTGTTTCATTTTAGTGTGATATGGTTTACTTGGTGTTTCATTTTTGAAATATTGTATGGTAAACAAAAGACAAACCAAAACTGGCATTTAAAACATCTGTCCATGTGATTGACAATGAAGTATAAATACTCAATGATGCATAAATGTATGTGCTTGGGGCACTTATATAGTTGTTTTGTTTCTTATTTGATCCCCTTTGAATGCAATCAACTACAAGTAAAGTAGCCAGAAAGAACAACCACACACCACTCACTAATAAAGCAGCAACGTAGTAGCCATCTCACAAGAAACTCAAAAGAAAACTCACTAATACCGGAGCAACCAATCTCACAAAAAACTCAACACAAGCTGTAGCATACCACTAGTGCAGAAATGAGCTACTACCAGAAAATTTCACTCAGCACAAACTCACCAACTACACTCACACTCCAATATCCTAGAAAACCACCAGATCAGAATGGAAAAAACACTGCTTCAAGCTCACCAACTGACCAACTAAAACACACACCATAAACAAACCCACAATACTACATAAGTCGAAACTCACAGGACACAGGCTCAGCCAAAATAGAGAAAACAGTAAAAGTTAAACCAACCATAACAGCCAAAACAAAACTCAACACTAGCTACAGTCCAGCTCGTTGCCAAAGCAATCCACACCCGAGGGTTAACCTTTCACCAGAGATGACAAAAGCAGGTTAATGAGTACACCACGCAATAAATCTGAAGTAGGAGTGGTAAGGCAGTCGCCACTTCACAAACATAAAACAACTTTACCATGCCTGAGGTCCAATATTTCAAAACATGGACCACTACCCCATCATTCCTCTATTACCAAACTCCCCAAACCATATAATACACAGACAATACTAGTATACACTGAAAGCCATATAATACACAGACAATACTAATAAACTACATAAACTGTACAAAACTACAAATACACAGATAATGATCAAACATTATTTCATTGATCAATGATTAAGAATAATCATGAATAATCAATGATTGCTATTAATAATTAAGAAGTAGAGATTAATAATTAAGAAGAAAAGATTAATAATTAAGATTATATTTAATAATTAATTTATAATAAAGAACGATTAATAAGAAATCTTTAATAATTAAAAAGTAATACTTATTATTATTTAATATTTAATAGTTATGGGTAATAATTATATTTAACATCTAATATTTCAAAAAAAGTTTAAATTTTTCGAGACAAAACTTATAAAATATTGAATTTTTCACATATTAATTTTTAAAAAAATCAATGAAATAGTACTTTTATAAAATACCCAAAATTTCGAAAAACTAAATAGTTTTTCTCTTTTTTTCTTATGATAATTGAAACTTAAAATCGAAATGAATATTTAGATGACTTAACCAACGTGTTCTATTGAGTGTTGAAATTCATATTATATTTAATATAATATTTAACTTATTAATTTAACTTATAATTTTTAATTCTTTAAACTTTGGTGAAATTTTAATGGTGACCTGTGGAAAACTGGGGGTCATAACAACGCACATCGATGAAACAAAGGTGGGAAAACTGAAAATTTGGGCTCCAAGGGAATTCACATCTTATATTTCTAGACCCTTCTATAGTCGAAGTAACTCCAAATTAATTCGTGTTTCTTCTTTTCCTCAAAATGGATCCCCAATTCCTCCTCAGCCAAGGGAAATTCCGACCTCTTCAAAATAATTCGCGTCTTGTTCTTTTCCGTATGCCAAAATCGATCTCCAATTCGCTCTGACCAAACCCGTTCAACCTTCCTCCATGCAGAAACCCACAATGACCACTGCAGCGTCGCCACCAGTAGAGAATCTGAGTCCAAGTTTGCTTAAAAAAAAAGAGGGAGAGAGAGGATCATCGTCGCAGCGAACCACTCCCTGCTATGTTCACCGTGAGCGCCGTCATCTATGGCATTTATCGAAACCATCCCAGTGTCGTGTTCGTCGAACTGATGCCCACCCGAAACCGCTCAAGCCATCGTCTTCCTGCTGCATTTTCTTCCTACCGAGTTAAGGTGAGTTCCAGACTCACGATTTATCTTGTTTTCAAGTGTCTTAATTTCAATTTATTCTGAATAACTGAACATAATGGTATCCGATGATCAAGATTTATTACACTTTTTTGTGTGTTCAAATGGACTTCCTAATACATGCAACCTCATATATAAGTTCTCTGCTTGTTGATTTGTTTGAGCATTGTGGGGGTAAGGCTGAGAATTTAAATGGGTTATGGTCGCGACTATATGTGAGTTATAAATGTGTTTTTTCGTCTTGCTTCCCGCTTTGTCGCAACCAACCAACGAAAACCATCAGTTTTGTACTTAAAATCTGCAACTTGATGTGTCAAAATTTGTTTCAATAATAATCAATATTTTATTCATTCCTGTCCAATAATTTTTGAATTAGATTTGGAATTTTGGCGGATCAAACACGGGTCAAAAGTGCAAAATTCAATCGTAAGTTGGATTTGATTGATTTTTGACTCGATTCATATCGTCTGATCCATTGTGTAGCCATAGTACTCACCTGTAGTATTGTTTCTCATCCTTTAGGGTTTAAATCATAATTAATTCAAAGCTAGTCTTCTATATCTATTTCCTTATTTTATTAAAATTTCCATATGTTGTAGGATGCTCATGAATTCTTGAATTTTTTGCTAAATGAACTTGTGGATATTCTTGAGAAAGAAGACAAAGCTGCAAAAATTTCACCAAAAGGTGCATCTGCATCTGAACATGTCGCAAATGGACAATCTCATACTATACCCAATGGTTTACATAAAGTGGAGCCTTTTGTTACATGGGTTCACCAAAATTTTCAGGTAGACAACTTACTCTAATTCAACGATGCCTTATATTATCTTCTCAATAGTAGCATTACATTTTAGCCAAATTTAAGAGGCTTCTTAATTTACTTTGAGATTTTAGAATTATTTTTGATAAAAATGTAGTTACAGAGGTGGATTATGCCTTTCTGTTTCTAATACCTAATGTTTGATACATACTTGTGAATTTTACAAGAAAATAAAAAAATGAATGTGGATAAAAGCTGTCGAAGGAGTAACAAGAAATTTACAACATAGAAGAAGAAAAATTAATATAAAATAAAATATAATGACAAGACTGAGAATTGAACTCATGATATCTTAAAAAGTGGCCATGAATTTTGTAACTGTAATTTTTTCCCCTTCTTGGCATTGCATTGCTTGAGTTCCATGTAGCATAAACTGATTTAGTCCACCACCTATTTGCCTTGGAATAGAATATGGACACACCCATATTTAATTATCATCTTGTCTTGAAAAAAAAGGGGGTCATGCACGCAGGATAATACCGTTGGGTAGCTTCCATGTGTGCATTGGGTGTGTGTGGTGTTGTGAGTGTGATCTCGAATTAAGTACGGCTACATGTCTAAATTTCTATGCTAAATTATTTATAGCATATGGGCTGTATGTCCCTATGTTGCAAGGTATGGTTTCATTTTCTTACAAGTGCTTTAATGGCAGCATGATGGTGTGTTATAGATAGTGATGAACTTGCAGTTAGTTCCTTACATATGTTATGTTTTCAGACAACGAACTAACAACATATGGGAGCTAGCCTCAACATTGGAATCGGTGCTCTTTGTTAAGTCATTTAAATTATTCTCAGAAGTGATTTTAAGTTGAAGATGCAAATAGAGAGATGATGGCGGTTGGAAAACCAACCAGTCTAATGGTGAGCCTCTTATTAACTGAACTTATCAATTCACCGTGGCTTATGCTATTGGAGAGATGGCAAGCATCAAGAACGTGCTGTGTTTGATCTCTTCTTTCGGAAAACCCTTGTTGAAGATTTTGAATTATTGTGTTTTTGTTGTAATATGGTCATTATAAAAATCGTAGCACTTGTTGAAGATTTTGAATTATTGTTTGTAATACAATGGTGTTGTCTAAAACTTATTGTTTGTAATACTTAATATTTGAGTATTTTAATAAATTAGTTTGCAGATAACTGTAATATCGGATTTGCTTATGGAGTATTGCAACATTTAGTGTATTATTGTTTTCAGTTGCAAAAGATGTTTATTTTAAAAAAAAAAAACAAATGTCAATTACAACGATGCATAACAGTTGTAGTAGATTTAATTACAACGGTGCATAACTGTTGTAATAAAGTTTATTACAATGATGGAAAAAAGTTGTAAAATATACATATTACAACGGTGTTGCAACAGTGCAAAAAAGTTGTAAAAGATATTAGTCTATTACAACTTCTTAATACACGACGGTTTGCCCACCGTTGTAAAGTGTATATTACAACGGTGTCCCACCGTTGTAATATGGTCATTTTGTTGTAGTGCCCATATTTGAATTGAAACTAAGATATTGATGCAAGTTCGTCCCTTCTGAATCAGATAGATTCATGTCTGAACCAACCTTGTGACCTTCTACTTCGAGTTTAAGAATGAAAATATAAAGTTCAAATAGTTGAGTCTTCATAGATTTGGAGTCTACCATCTTGTAGTCCATGAATTTGTCCACAATAAATTTCTTCAGGCTAACATTATGGGTTTTATGCTTCGTGGCAAGTGCATTTTAGAGTATCTTTGCTATCTTTAGATATTGATATACTTTGTATAACACCTTATCGAAACAATTCAAAATACAGTTTCTGGAAAGGAAGTCGGAATGCTTCCATGCATCTTTGTCTGTTTTTTTCTTCTCTAATGCAGTTATTGGTTCCTCCTCCTCGAGATACCTCTGCAAACCCGATGTGGTGAGATAAAACAACATCTGATTCTGCCATGTAAGAAAATCGTCACCGTTTCCTTTAAAAGGATCGGGCATGTTGTGTGTAACGCTTTTGTTTAATATTTCAACCGCTGTCATTTCCTGTTGCATAAAACAAGTTAAGAAATTAGATTTTGAAATAACAAATACTTAGCAACGAACAAAACACTGACAGAAAGTTTGCAACTTTCAGAAAATTCCCCAAAGTTTCAAAAATGTTTTAAGATGTTATAGGAGAGGAAATAATACAATTACAAGTATAAAAACCGTAGTACAGTAGCGAAACAAATCGCAGTGATTTATCGCACCAAATTAAATAAACGAAATTCTAAGGCTTGCCTTAGCAATTTCCTTAAAACTTTTATTTGCAGAGTTTTCCGAATACAATAGAATATCTCTGTCTGAGATTATAATGAGTATGTCAACTCTGTGATTTATAATACAAGCAGCAATAAAAATGAAGAAGAGAGAAGGAAGAAGATAGAAAAAATCGAACGGAGAATGTGATCCGTATTCTCTTCCATTTTTATTTTTGTCTGCTCCTCTTCGAATAGTCGCACCCTCCGCTTTTATCGCTGTTGTCTTAATAGGTCATGTGCACTCACTGTTATCTTAACGGGTCGCACCCACTCGTCGTTGTCGTCTAACGGGTCGCACCCGTTCACTAAAAACCGCCCACGCTTTTGAAAGTCGCACCTATTTGGATAAACCGCAACCGTTGTCTTAATGAGTATGCTTCGGCCACTTCCGCTATCCGAATCACGCTTGCAACTGTTAAAAGTTGGCATAGTTTTTCAAAGCAAAAATAAGGTCATATTAGACCCAACCCCAAGACCGGCTCGATTCGATAAGAGATGAGTGGATGGCGCACGCATGTGTGTTTGGTTCATGAGATATATGTCCTCCCCATTGCACAAAATTACATGATTTTAAGGGCCAATATAAAAGTGGAAAGGATGATATAGATTCATGAAATCTCCTTTTTATGTTGTCGTTGTGAGACTAGTGTATTTCATTTACATAGTTATGGTGTAACTTCAATAGTTATAATGTGCAATCTTCTATATAATGTGACTACATACATACATTGTGTTTTGGAAATTATTTCGAAAAAAAATCATTTCGCATTACCAAAAATATAACATTTTAACTTCAATAGTTATAATGTGCAATCTTCTATATAATGTGACTACATACATACATTGTGTTTTGAAAATTATTTCGAAAAAAAATCATTTCGCATTACCAAAAATATAACATTTTTAAAACTAAACAACAAGAAAACAAATGTACACAAATTCTGGTTGCTCGACCATTTTGAAATATATTTCAAACATAAAAAACAAATATCATATGCCTGAAATACATAATTCAAACATTTGTCCGCATTAGTAGCCCAGCGGTTAAGGACTGTGCCATGGTAACAGTGGCGTGACTTCGATACCTGGATTGGCATGCTAAGAGCTTAGCATGTGCATACGCTAAGATCAACCACTTATGTGGTGCTTGCGGACCGGACTAGGTGCACTAGGGAGGGTTTAATAACTCCGGCCGATTTCACTCCTGAACCAATTCAAAAAAAAAAAAAAAAAAAAAAAAAAAAAAATTGAACATTTGAATTACACGGTGTGCACTATTTTAGTTTTGCCTTCTCCTATAAAATTTTAGGTAGTATTTGGTTTATTTTGTGGTTTTAGTTTTTAATTTTCAGCGCTAATTACGAAAGTTGCGAATATTTTAAGTATAGCGGAGGTGACGGATCAAAGGCGGAGGGAGTGACCGAGGGGATGGAGGAACGATGGATCGATGAATTGTTATGGTCCTTCTGTTATTTCTTAAAATACGAAAATTGTAAAAAAATTGTTTTTAGTTTTATGTGTTAACTGTGAGTCGTTCATTCTTTTATATGTGCGAAAACTCAAAATAGAAAAATATAAACCGAAGGCAGCCTAATACTTGATTTTTGTTTACATTCAGCTGAACTATAGAGACGAAGTGTCTCTTCATGGAAATCCGATATATGGGGAATTACTTTCTTCCCCAGCGGTTGCAATACTTCTAATGGCTATATTGGAAAGTTTCAAAACTTTCAAATTTTAGGGAGCTACTAAGGAAGTTCTTGGATTAAAATAGAATTTGTCTGCATATATATTCTCTAGGTTATGTAAGAGTTTTGCTATATAATTCCTCAGCGATGGTCAAGGACATAGGAAGGTGCACTGAACAAGTTTTAAATTATATATTCTATTAATTTTACACTGTAGTTATATTTCCACTGGTTAATATTAGCCAAAATATCACTATATGATCCATTAGTTACTTGCATTGCGTTCATCTTTATATGGGATTTTTGATGAGTGGATCGTCTCTAAAAATATATAATGTGATTATGCTAAATAACTAGTTAGGGTTCATCTTATGATTAAATTATAAATTAGATCAAATGTTAAGTTTAATGATAAAAATGATAATTAGCCCTTAATAATATAAGCTGAGGCTAAAAGAAGTCATACCATCCAGGATTCCAGATGAAGGCACGTGTGGTATTGATGACTAGAAAGCCCCCTGATGAAGTGTGATAACAAAATAAAATTTAAGTTGGGATATAATCACACTCGAGAAAAACCAAAGATAAATAATTAAATAAAGAATCAAAAGAAGGCGTACAGAGGTTTTATTTTGTGAATCAAGATCACTTTATAGCTGATAGCCTAATTGAGCTATCTAATTAACTTAATTATTGTAATCGTTAGACTGTTTGAGTTGCGAATGGGCCTGTAGGAACATGGATGATGGACCCAACTAGGCTAACGCGTGGAATAGGGAATGATTTTCTTATGAAAATAGATGTTCCCTCAAGCCTCATCATCTGAACTTTTTCTAGGGAAATTGTCGTGTTATCCACATATTCTATAAATAAAAGCAAGGAATAATAGCGTCGAATTAATGAGTGTGCAATTGGTCCTGTAGAAGAATAACGCAACAAGCATAAGGATGTCGAAACAATGCAAAGAATAACATACTTTAAAAAGATGGTACACATCATCAATGTAACAAAGATATCGAAAGCAAGCAACATCATTTATTACTGATAGCACATTTCACTAATGCCATATTGCATGTAGCAGTAGCAACCAGCACTACATGGGCTTAGATTTTCGCTAAATCAAGAAACCAAGTCCACTGTAGTATAGATTAGGGCTACACACAACCCATATCCAATCTGACCCAACACACCAATCCGACCCAACCCACATAAACCCAATCCAACACATCCTAGTTCGGGTTGGATATAGGTTACAATTTGGAACACATACTATATACGGGTCGGGTTTGATATTTTGTTCAACCCAACCTTATTTAACTCAACCCAACCTTGTATTAAAAAACTAATTTAATATCAGTCCACTTAAAATTAGAATAGTATAATATTAGAATATTGTTTATGTATTCTATAGTAAATGTACAAAAAAGTATATTACATGTCAATCCGAACTAGATAGAATTGCATTTCAGTTATACGTAGATTAAAAAATGGCTATTTTCTCTCTAAAATGGCGGACGTTAACTCTCTCCCTCTTTATGATTTATCTTTTCTTCTGCTTAGATCTTCTCTCATCATGTGATTCTCTCTCCTGCTGCGCTCACGCTTATTGTTCCGGTCGAGCATTGTACTGTTTCTCTAACCCGATTCTAGGGTTAGCGATTTGGGCATTTTCTCGACATGGATGGATCTGTTGTTTTCTTCGAGGTATACGGTTCCTGTACTTCCTATTGTCCTTTGATCGATGCTCTTTGTGCATACATTCGGGTGATTGTCTCTGAACCATTTACTGTCGAGTTATCAGACACAACGTCTTTTATTGTGAAGCTCGGATCTCTGAATGCTTTCCAAACTCCGGTACGCTATAAACATATCCTTGTTGATGGTTTTTCTGTGGAGTTATTGCCATTTTACTCAGGATCTTTTGCTTCGACGTTTTCTCCATTGAGGAAATGGGTTTCTGATCCATGAGGCAGCTACGGGTTTGAGACATGCATCTGAGATCAAACGGGTACAGAAGGATTTCACCATCTCCTTCGCTCCCCGTTTGAGCTTCAGGGATTCGAGAGATGTTTTTTATCATGGAGTTGCTGGGTTCTCTATAGGTTCCATTATCCGTGGTGGCTTCTTCCGCCATGGAGTTTGTCTGCTTCTATCTCCGGAGCTTGCTGATATTGGGGATCTAATCGCCCCAATCAGCAATGGAAATGGATGTAGTCTCTCATCAGCAAGTTTTGATAGGCTCGTAGGAGTGTTGCCTAGGCCAGTGAGAAGTAGTGATGTGTCGGGGATCTCGCATGGCAAGATTGGAAGATCATCAGCACGACCTCGACGCTGTAGGTGTTCGAAGCTTGTGAAGATGTCGGCTCCCAAATTGTCACCAAAAGTATTTCATGATCCTGCGGTCTTTGTTGCGTCTGCAGCTCCTCTTGTTTGAGCAAAAGGTTTTGGGGTTTTATCGGATTTGGTGGCGGAGGATGTTGTGGAGTCTTCATTCTATGTTGGTTGTGAGGCTTATGATGGTTTTGGCTCTGGTTGCTCGGATTTAGCAGTTACTAATCCTACGGAGGTTGTTGATGCTTCGCGGTCTTGGCTTGGGGGCGCCAGTTATCATTAGTGGCGCAGTAGTAGGTCTACTGTACTACATGTGCAGCTAAGATAGTCTGTCTTTGGTGAGGCACCGAAGCACATTATACTGCTTTCCCCTACGACGTTGGCTACTCTGTTGGCTCTGAGTTCGATCCCTCTCCCTGTTATAATGGTTCGAGCCTGGAAGCAAGTGTCTCGATAGCTTGTGTTGTGGATGTCATTGGGGAAGTGGCTGCTGTTTTGGTTGGCGATGTGGTTATTGCTTTGAACTGGTCTTATCTGCTCTGCTACAGGCAGGTATCTCTTAATTTTTCTGTTTTTATAGCCTACGGTCACGTGCATGTTTTTGATGGGCTTGATTATGTTCCGCCTGTCATGCATGCTAGTTTAAGTAATATTTCCTCTGTTAGTTGTTTCCTTTTATTGTCTTGCTTGGTATCTGCTCCGTCACGGATTATAGGTGATGGTTTTTCGTGTTCTGTAGATGGATGGATCCTTTTACTTTAGAATATCTGTTCTTGGGATGATTGGATCAGTGGCTTTGCCTTTTCCTTTCCGCATATGTTTTTAGCTCGGTTTGCCTTTATGTACTTTGATGGTTTTTTCAGGCTTTTGTCCCTTGTCCGTTGTTATGGTCGTTGCTTGTCGGTGGCAATTGTTGCCTATTTTGGTGTGGGCTAATATATCATGGTGATTGTACATGTTGGGTTACCTGGGAACAGGAGTCTTAACAAGGCCTTTTTTGTGTCGTTGGGGACTCTAGTTTTTTGTTTGAGGTTGGTGGGCTATTGGTGCTTCTGTAGGATGCTTCATACTGTGTTGGTTTATCGGTCCAGGAGGTCCCCTTGTTGTATCTGTATTTTGGTTCCAGTATTGGGCCACTGTACGAGTTGCTAGGTAGATTACCGATCGTTTAAACCTTCACAATAAGTTGCTATATCATGTTTGGACGTAGGAACTATACCATATTCGCGGGGTTGTCAACCTAATGACAGCTCGGCTCTGGCGAAGTTCATACAGGGTGTTTGACGTATCATACAGTTATGCCCGGTTTTTCTTTTTCGGTTCTCCCTTTATGTACATCTTTGGATTCGATAGTTTTTCCCACTTCTATGTCTTCCCTTATGCTTAGTAAGGACGAGATTGGGATCATTAATGATCGCCTATCTCGCCTTACTAAGAATCCTTGTCCTTAGGGATCTGGTACCAGAAGGTCTCTCTCATCTGCTCATGGTTTGGATATCGAGGTTTCTTTCGGAAGACCCGAATCTAGTGAGGTTTCTCATCGTCCATCCGTTGTATCTTCTCGCTCATCGCGTAGAAGGCCTAGAGCTGGCCCTTGCACTCCTCGCACCATTTGCACATGCTCTATAGCGGCGTTCGAGCAGGTCGTTCGATCTACTCGGCACACGTTGTATCTTGTTTGAGGGGATTGGGGTAGGCGCTGAATTTTGGTCTAGTTCTTCTTGTTTTATTGTCTTGTTCTTCAGGGTTTCTTTATTCCGCTTTTCTTGATGACGAACTTCCTCTTCTGGAACATCCGTGGTGTCGGCAACGATGTGTATGTAGCTAGCCTTAGGCGCATTGTTCGGAAGCATTCTATCCTCTTGGTGGCGCTCTTAGAACCAATGCTTAGTCTGGAAGGGATCACCAAGTTCGTTCTTTCTCTTGGTTTTGGCGGAGCCTTAGCCAATGTGTCGAGCAAGATTTGGATTCTGTGGTCCAAAGACATTGTTGCCCATCCTATCTCGGACTCCGACCAATTAATATTGGTGGCCTGCTCGCTCCCTTCCTTTGCATCGCCTTTCCTGTTTTCTGCTGTCTACGCCAAGTGCGATAGGTTGGAACTATCGACTCTCTGGTTCGATATTATCAGCCTATCCACTTTTGGATTTCTAGTATCGGTTTTGGGAGGCGACTTTAATGTAGTCGCCAGCCAAGCTGAAAAACTGGGAGGCAATGTTGTTAGTCGTGCTTCGGTTGTGGATTTCAATGCCTTCATCGTAGAGTCAGGGCTGTCACTTCGGCTTTCACATTGTGTAACAACCAAGAAGGGCTGAATCAGATTCTGTCCAGGCTTGATAAAATTTTTGGTTCAGAAAGCTGTTTCCGCCTTCCGTCCATTTTTTCTGTTTCTCATATGCATCGGAACTTTTTGGACCATGCTCCCATGCTCCTCTTTTGTTCTCCCCGTACTCTTGCTGGTCCCTCTTCCTTTAGGTTCCAGAGTATGTGGAGATCTCATCTCTCGTTCCATCGGGTCGTGGAGGACTCCTGGAACTCTTCAGTTGAAGGATCGCCTTCTATCGTTTTCTCCCATAAGCTTAAGCGCCTTAAATCTACCCTCAAGTCTTGGAACGTTCAAGTGTTCAAGAACATCTTCGATTGTGTCAGGGTAGCCAAAGAGGTTCTTGTTCTAGCAGAGGGTTCTTTCGATGAGGATCCCTATGAATCTAACAAGGAGGCATTGGCCCTCTCCCAGCTAGCCTTTTCTTCGGAGCTTTGTATCGAGAATGACTATCTTCGCCAGAAAGCGAGGATCAAATGGGTTTTCGATGGAGATTCGAAGTCTAAGTTTTTCCACTCTTCCATTCATAGAAGAATATACTTCTCACGATTCTCCAAATTCAGCGTCTCTATCTCTCTTTGGCTCCCACTCTGGAGGAAGTCAAGGAAACCCTCCTCTTCCATTTCTAACCTTTCTCGACTCTCTCTCGGTCTCGGTTTCGGATCCGTCTCTTCTGTCCTTCCTTCCTAGGTTGGTTGTTCCAATGAAGGGTATAGACCTTGCTAGCCCCCCTTCCATGGAAGAGATACGTGCCTGTATCTTCGCTCTAAGTAAGGATAGTGCTAGTGGGACAGATGGCTACCATGGGGTTTTCTATCGAAGTGTCTCGCCGATTATCCAATCGGATTTCTACCATGCAACTCGGTTCTTCTTCTCGGGTGGAGACCTACCTCAGGGCTGGACCTCCACTAACTTGATCCCAATCATAAAGTGCGAAATCCCCAGAACGTGTGCAGACTTTCGCCCTATCAGCTTGTGTAACTTTTCTAACAAGGTTATATCTAAGATCGTGGCCACTAGGATAGCGCCGTTTATCTAGCATATTATTTCCGCTTCTCAGGCGGGGTTCGTAAAAAGACGTTTGATTACGGGTAACATTCTTTTATCCTAGGAGCTGGTTTCTCAGACTGATAGGAAAGTACGAGGTTCTAATGTGGTCGTTAAGCTAGACATGACGAAAGCTTACGATCGGATGTCTTAGTTTTCATCGTAAAGGTCCTTCAAGCTTTTGGGTTTCCAGATGCCCTGATCGATGTCATCTGGGGGCTCATATCCGACTATTGGTTCTCTTTTCTCATCAACGGAGCAGCCAACGAGTATTTCAAGACCGGAAGAGGACTTCAGCAGGGAGATCCACTCTCACCTTCACTGTTTGGTATCGCTGCTGAGGCTTTTGTACATGAATTGCATTCACTGACGATAGCTAATCAGATTCATTGATTTGGCATCGTTCGGGTTATCCTGTCATTTCTTCTTGTCCTTTGTTGACAACATTATCATTTTCACGAATGGAGACCATCGTTCTCTCCGTCATCTTGTCGATCTCATCCAGCAGTACGAGAGGTGATCAGGCCAACTCGTTAACACTGCTAAAAGCTACTTCGTCCCGGCGAAGGAAATGTCCTCGGTCAGATCTTCTTGGATTGAAACCTTCACTGGTTACAAGCCAGCTTCCCTTCCTTTACCTTACCTTGGCATTATTCTTTATAGAGGTCGGAAGCTCAACGCCATTTTCGACCCCCTCGCCGATAAAGCCAGGGGGAAGATCATAAGATGGAATGCTGAGCTTCTCTCTTAAGCAGGAAGACTGTTTCTCATAAAGTCTGTGCTTGACTCTATAGGATCGCACATCTTTGATGCTATGATTCCTACCTCCTCTTTTTTCAGATCTTACCGTTCTTTGGCTTCATCTTTTTTCTGGGGGGAAAAGGACAATGCTAATCATCACCATTGGGTTTCTTGGGACATTATATGTCGTCCCAAAAGCGAGGGGGTTTAGGTCTCAAAAACCCAAAGGATACCTATACTGCTTTTACTTGTGGGCTAGGTTTGAAGCGAACGATTCCTTATGGGCAATGTTTCTTCATGCTAAGTACCGTTGGCTACAGCCTAATAACTACATCGGGGTCCCGTCCTATGCTAGTGAGACGTGGAAACGGTTGAAATCCGTGAAGGCTTTTGCGGATTCTCATGGTGGTGGGTTAGGATGGGACGGTAGTCCCTTCTCGATTTAGGCGGCGTGGAACTCTGCTTGGACGCCATCTCCTTGCCTTCGTATCTTCTCCTTCATCTTGGATGCCCGTATTCCACCGAAGGTTTCTCTTTTTATGTGGCAGACCCTCCACGAGGGGCTACCAATGGATGAGAACCTTCAGCGGATTGGCATTCCTTTAGCGTCTCGTTGCAGGTGTTGTGGATCTAGGGACACGGAATCCATAACTCACTTGTTTTTCTTATGCTTTTCTGCCAACTTTGTTTGGAATTACTTTGGGAACTTGGTCGGATTTTGAGGTAATGCGTCTTCTCTCGCTGATAGACTGAGAATCTGGTGGACCAGAATCTCAGGTAAATCATTGCGCTCTATCCTTTTCCGGCTTCTGCCTTGTAACAACCCATATTTTTGGAACTAATTTAAAATTTATTTTTAATTGATTTTCATAGAAATTAAATATTTTAGATGAATTATTTCAAGAATAAATGAATTAAAATTTATTTTAATTGATGTTAGAACATCTAAATTTAAAATTTAATTAAAACGAGCTTGAAATGGCGTGGTAGTTTGAAAATTCGATTTCAAACTTCGAATGAATGTATAGAATTCAATATAAATCAGAATTTGATAAGACAAGAAACATTTGAATATTTTGAATTGTAGTTTTCTAATGAATGTAAGAAATTGAGATTTCACTTTATAAATTGTAAGTTATGTCTAAATTAAAATTTAGAATAGTCGGTATGGAATTTATATATATTTTAATATTATATATATCCTTTAAAAATCTCCATTTTGCAAACGAGCTCTGTTTTCAACGAAACCACTTCCATTGGGTTCGAAATGTCGTTTACATGTTCGAAAATTATAAACTTCGATATATTCTAAGCTTCGGGGTTTTGGCACCTTGGTTAGGGCTTGGTTAGCCAACCTAGCTCACTCCTTATATCCCCAAATCGGCCCATTCTCCTCATTCACTTCCTCTCTTCAAAACAAAATATAAATGGAGAAAAAGATGGGAAATTAAAATTCCTAAAGCTAGGTTTTGCAATTCCAAGCCCAAATCAAGTGCTAAATCAATTTAGAGATCATGTAAGCTCTCTATACTCATTCTCTACCTCTTTATCATGCAAATTTCGAAATTTTTTTGAAAGGCAAGTGAAAATTTTATTATTCACAAAAACAAGAGTTACATCGACTTAAAATGCAAAAGCAATACAGAATCTTGAATGTCTAGCCTTGAACTTACAATACTGATTACAAAAATAAACATGAAGCATATTTATTGCAACATTATTCATATCAAGGTGAAGATACTACGTCACATGAGAATCACAGCAGCAGCAGCACCAAGTAGAAAATTCCTATATCCAAATTGCAAAGAAAGAAACAGGCAATGAATCATCCCCATAAACTAATTCCAAACCGCAATGGTTCTCGTCACAATTTACCAATAACTGTGTAAAGCTGTCATTAACAAATCAATTTAAGACAGGATCAAACATGGGACCAGGATTCTTTCTGGTATGTCATTTCATCTTGTTGGTAAGAGGCATCACATCCTCTGGCAAGAAGTCATTACCATCATCAAAATCAGAGCCGTCCCAGAATTTCCCTTTCATCTTCTTGGGTTTAGATGAAAAAGGAAGAGAACTCGTAGGAATTGCAGAAGATAGAGAAGCTAAAGAGGTATTAAGTTGTGGAAAAGTTAAACCACAACCGGTGACCATTGGAGGAGGTAAAGTAGGATCTTGAGGAGGCTTCAAGTTAGCATAAGGAGAGACCGGTGACCGTGAAGGATTATGTTCTTGCATGAAGTGATTTTAAGGAGGTTTGGAGGAGTTATTGCTTGCTAAATAGTTCTAGAAGCTTGTTCTTCATTATGAGGTAAATTCCTAAAGCTAGGTTTTGCAAATCCAAGCCCAAATCAAGTGCTAAATCAATTTAGAGACTCTCATTCTCTACCTCTCTATCATGCAAATTTTGGATTTTAATAACCCTAGTTTTGATAATTGCTTTATGTTCTTGCACGAAGTTATTTTAAAGAGGTTTGGAGGAGTTATTGCTTGCTAAATAGTTCTAGAAGCTTGTTCTTCATTATCCCAAGCCCTAGGTAAGTTCTTAATGTCTATGCCACAAGTTATTAGCTTGTACGGGGTATATTAGGTTCATTTTGATTTGAGTATGTGCATATGAGTTGGTTAGATAAGTATACACTTTCCGGTTCATTAGTTTATGTTCCATTGAATTGAAAATTATGATTAGAATTGTCCACACAATCTAATTCACAAGCTACTGGTTGATTTGGTGATGTTGTGAAGCTCCGTTGTCGCACTGGCAAGTTCTAAGACTTCACAAACAATTATAACTGGTTTTCACCTGAATGAAATATGTTTTCTACGTAAATCCTAGCTAACCTAAACGTAATAAGTACATACAGATTTAAGTTTTTTGAGATAGCATTATTGTTTCGTACAACATTCAGCATGACTCGTTAGTATTTGCGGTACACATGAAATGCACACCAAAACATCATGGACAGTTGTTGTATTGCTGATTGTGGTACAATTATCTTCGTACTAATATTTATAGTACTAGCATAAGCTTACCATAAACAAACCATCGCATCTCTAACAATTACATTGATGAAAAATGGTGAAGGTTTTCATTGTTAAATAGTGAACGAACCTTTGGAGGCTTAAATGGATAATATGGTGAAAGTTGATGTTTATCAATAAATACCACCTGCAAATGGACTATCAGGGGGTCCAATGATAGTTGATTGCCAATGAAACATTCCCTCAGCTACTGGACCTACAAGAGGGAAATATTAACACATTGATGAACAAATATGCAGGCAATCAAACAGTAGAATGAAAATTGACAAACTGAATTAGTCATATGCTACTCAACATAGCGCATCTCTAGTGGTTTTCATAGGCTCGTATCCTTGATTAAATGATGCACAACAAATCAAATTCAAAAAACTAATCTTGCAATTATAAAATGCAGCATAAATAACTTAAGAACTTTAGTTTATAGTTTCATACATTACGCATACCAATAAAATCAAAGGAAAAACAATTTATTTCACAATATATATTTAATTAATTGCACTCCTTCTAGAAAACACAAAATGATAATTTAAGGATCATCCAAAGCCTACACAGTCAGTCAACTCACATAACTGCCATATTAGCTTTGTTTGAGCAAAGAGAAGAATGGTCGACTACATGAATCGTTGGTTTGTAGTGAACATAATGCGCAATTGCTAAGTATGACTAATACTCAAATTTAACTAAATAATGTTGCATGCGACAAAATTTTGTTTGAATGAGTGAGCCCATTGTGAGTGTATAACTTGTATTCACACACGGTTGTATTTGGTTTTTGTGTATGTTTGATTTACTGACCAACTTTTGGAAATATCATCTCCAGTGCTAAAGTAAGACAACATACAACTTGCTGATCCCAACCTTGCTTAAGCGGGAGCTTTATGGGCTAGGTAGATGACAATGATGATCTAACTAATAAATATGTCGCATATGTATAACTGATCTATCTGTCTTTGCAATATTGCATTTCAGATGTCAAATACATTTATAGCACAGATGAGTGCAGGTGAAATAAGGGGGAAAAGTCCTCATCTCTACCAAGTACACAATAACACATGCTCAACAGATTTAAAAAGAAGAATTGCTCAAAACACAGAACTAAACAATATTATTCTTTTTATGCAATCTGCCAAAAACACGAAGTAAGAGGTCAAAAACTCAATTTAAACCGTACAATCACACACTCATTCACAGTATCACAGTAGCCGTAACTTTGACATATAATACATAACTACAAACGACTGTGACCAAAAGCAAATAACAAAATCAGAATTCGAGATCAAATTATACCAAGGGTAGAAGTTATACAATAAATAGAACCAATTTCAACAAACATGACAATAATAATGGATTAACAGTTAATTATAATGAAATCATTTATCTAGAGCGAAACCTGTTCGAAATCAATTAGAGATGGGATCGCTGATATCAATCCTCTAAAGTCCAATTTTCTTCTTATTTGCTTATGAAGAGGCCGAAAGAGAAATAAGCGTTGGGGTAAAAGTTTGAGGCATTGATTAGGTCATAGGATGAGAACTTACCCTTTTTCCCTAAGAAAAGAAGAGTTGACCAGGCATATCTAACACATAGAAGTGTTGGCACATTTTTAGTGACACATTTTTGCTATAGCAACACATATTAGTGTCGCTAGTCTACAACATATAAGTGTTGGCAGTTGAAAAAAATAAGAGTTGCCAAATGGCCATTATGGTGTAGTGATCAGAGACGACTAAAAGGCTCTTGATTGGTCGACATACTGACCTCGTGATAGGTTCAATAGAACCGGCTAACATATTGTTTATGGAGTTGCCAATCAGCAACGGCTGACCGACCCTGCCACTAACCTAGGGTTTCCCAGAGGCGTGATCCTGAGACATTGCTAGTATGTCTCAAAATCGGTGAGGAAGATCGCTTGCCTCGGTTCATAGATGAAAACTCAATTTCCAATACGTGATATTACCGTTTTAGTTGTAAACCTATATGTCGACATAATATAATGGTACATATGCCACCTATGATTGATACATTTATATTTGAAGTGGTTTCTTCACTATGCACTAATAATAATAAAAGATAAATTTCGCGTATCACACATGTTTGGCTGTTATAAGGTAAAACTCTATCCTTCGGCTTGCGTTGCATTGTGTGATGGGACCTGAGTCTTATAATAGCTTCATGTTTCCCTTTAGCATTGCGTTGTTTGTTTTATGGCATTCTTGGGAGGAAACCAGCTCCGTGTTATACGGCGTGGTCCCTTGATTTACCAAACTTTAAAATAAAGTTAATAACTGTTTTAGTTGTTACACCAGTCCTATTAATGACTTGGAGTTTATTGTTTCTACCTAAACTCTAGGTGCCTATATTTTCCACACGGGCATTCGGTAGTTTTGGCTTTCGCAGATATTTCTTTTCATAGGATCCTGGATTACAGCTGGAGCTATATTCGAAAAGTTTTGTATCAGTGTATTTCATTCAGTTGGGGTAGTTGATGTTTTTCGCTAAACATTACATTTATGTATATATTTCCGCTGTTTTGTAATTTAAATCTCTGATATTTTTTGCTGTATATTATTTGTTTAAACTCTGATATCTTGTACTCTAACGTAAATTGTTGTACTAGCAATAAAATGTTCTCATATTTGTGTTCTGATGCATCGTGTTCTCACTACAATCCGCGTTTTCCTGTCTCTTCGGAGGCCGGGCGAATTCGGGGAGTAACAATTTAGTATCAAAGCTTTGGTTTACAAAGCTCGAGAACAAGACACATTAGAACCAAATGAGAGAATTCATCAAAGATAGCATTATTAATATCCTATAAGAGAAACTCGTTAGAAATAGGGTTAGTAATGCCCTAGAATGAGTTTAAAGAGTGTTATTTATAAAAAAAACGAGTTTAATTTGAAAATTATATCTTATAATACGTATTTGAGTATTTTATTTTATATAGATTTGGACTGTCGAGTATAAGAAGAATTTTCATATACGTCTAATCCACGTGTATTCGAAGTCTCAAACATACTGGGTAGATATAGAATCACACTCTAGTGGCTGGGGGATGATACTGGTTATTGACATGTCATCATCAATAGAACTGGTGTGAGAACCAAAACTTAGTTAGAATTTATTACTAGTTATTTGGCATTGAAATGTGATTTTTAGGCCAATAAAAGTTATATATTTGAAAAGCTAACCAATTAATTAATTGCTGGTTCTGATGGATAACAATCAGTTTAACCAATTGGAATAATAAAACCAATAAGATAATGAAAGGTAAATTAAGCCAAATCGAATCAAATATTGAACTGAATTGAAAATTGATTGGATATATACATATATATATATATATCTATATATTGAACAGGTCATAGCATGCAAGCTAAGAAGAGGAATATAATTGTATGCCCGACAAATAGGTACATATTTACTGTATTTATTGGGTTTGATGATTTTACGAGCCAATTGGATAGTCGCTTGGCTTTTGGATTTTCTTTTGATATATGAGATCCTATAGAGGCCATTTGTAGTTGTACCGATCAGCCCGTACAAAGGAGGTTTTGGCGAAAATTTAAGGCATTAGCCAAATTTTGAGGAATTAGAAGGTTCTTAGAAATTGAAAAGTTGAAGAACTTGAGTCAAGCGAAGATTAAGTTGTTAAGTATACGACCTTCAGTTCCTTCTTCCTTTTCTGGAACGAAAAGATTTTAAGTGGGGGAGATTGTAACAACCCATATTTTTGGAACCAATTTAAAATTTATTTTTAATTGATTTTCATAAAGATTAATATTTTGAAAATAAATGACTTGAAATTTATTTTAATTGAAGCTAGAACGTATAAATTTAAAATTTAATTAAAACGAGCTTGAAATGGCGTGGTAGTTTGAAATTTTGATTTTAAACTTTGAATGAACGTATAGAATTCAATATAAATCAAAATTTGATAAGACAAGAAACATTTAAATATTTTATATTGTAGTTTTCTCATGAATGTAAGAAATTGAAATTTCACTTTATAAATTGTAAGTTATATCTAAACTAAAATTTAGAATAGTCGTTATGGATTATTTTTAATATTATATAGCCCTTAAAAATCGTCATTTTGCAGACGACTTCTGTTTTCAACGAAACCACTTCCATTGGGTTCAAAATGTCGGTTACGTGTTCGAAAACTATAAAATTCGATATATTCCAAGCTTCGGAGTCTTGGCACCTTGGTTGGGGCTTGGTTATCCAACCTAGCCCACTTCTTATATCCCCAAATCAGTCCACTCTCCTCATTGACTTCCTCTCTTCAAAACAAAAATACAAATGGGGAATTATATGGGAAATTAAAATTCCTAAAGCTAGGTTTTGCAAATCCAAGCCCAAATCAAGTGCTAAATCAATTTAGAGACTCATGTATGCTCTCTACACTCATTCTCTACCTCTCTATCATGCAAATTTCAGATTTTTAATAACCCTAGTTTTGATAATTGCTTTATGTTCTTGCACGAAGAGATTTTAAAGAGGTTCGGAGGAGTTATTGCTTGCTAAATAGTTCTAGAAGATTGTTATTCATTATCCCAAGCCCTAGGTAAGTTCTTTATGTCTATGCCACAAGTTATTAGCTTGTATGGGGTATATTAGGTTCATTTTGATTTGAGTATGTGCATATGAGTTGGTTAGATAAGTATACACTTTCCGGTTATGTTCCATTGAATTGAAAATTATGATTAGAATTGTCCACACAATCTAATTCATAAGCTACTAGTTGATTTGGCGATGTTGTGAAGCTCCGTTGTTGCACTGGCAAGTTCTAAGACTTCACAATTCGCTTATATCGCATTCGATTGCTTTGGTTAGAGAATTTAGTCGTTTTGGAGTTTATAATTGATGTGTTTGCGCATGTGTTCTTGAGCGGTTTTGCCAAGCTAAAGAGCCTTAATTTTAGCTTATGAAACGTTATAATCCATCACCATTGATCCGAAATCGTCTGAGAACCGATTGCACCTCATTACATAGACAAAATATAGCAGTTGCATCAATTCAGACGTATGCCCGACACAACAAACGTCTGTCAAAGCTCTCGGGACATTATTTGCTTCAATTCAGATGTCTGACCGACGCAACAGACGTATGTCAAAGCTCTCTGGAAATTATTTGCATAAGTTCAGACGTCTGAACTGATGCAACTGACGTCTGTTGGGGGAAAATAGTTAATTTTTTAAAATGATCATAACTTTTTCATACAATGTCGGAATTCAGCGAAATCAGATCCGTTGAAATCGTATCTACGAGAGCTTTGCGATGAAATTGATTTGGAGTGATTTGGAGCTCGTAACAATTTTTGGTGGAGAAAAATGTTCGATGTAAACAATCGAATGTTTATCGTTATTTCACGCTTTCTGAACCGATTAAGATGAGAACTCTCTCACTCAAGTGTTTTTTACAATTATTTTTATAACTGAATAGTTTTTAATTGCCTATGATTGCAATCTTTGTTTGGTGGATGATGGATGTTTACAATTTTAGTATTATCATTATATTAAACTGCGAAAATATTAGAAAAGTTCACATGGATTGGGATGTAAAGCCCACACGGGTCTGGGGAGATAATAACTTCACACATCTCCCTTATGTTTAGTTGTATGTCAATCGATTGATTGACAAATCGTAGTAAGCGTTATTTAACTACTTAATGCTTATACAGTTGTAGATTACACTCTGGATGTGAATTGGATGTTTAATAGTTGTTTATCACTATTTTTGAATACATGTGATGTATGGAATCCATATAAATAAAATTGTATGGTAATCGATTGAGTCACATTGTGATTCAGAATATGAACGAATATTTTGATATAATATTCAAAGAAGAATCAAAATATGATTTTGATGTTAGATTTTGGATGGACACGAGAATATCAAAATAATTTTGGATGAAATACTCCAAGTTTGAAAAGAAAAAAGATATTTTTATCTGAATGAAATGGTTAACAACTAGAATAAAAAATTTAAATGGTTTTGGTATAACCAGAATTTTTCCAATGCATGAATTGGAAAGGATTTGAGTGGAAATAATTGTCGGAATATTTCGATATTGGATTCCGTGAATATATGAATACTGTTGAGGAATTTGAAAGGTATATATATATATCGTTATTCCCAATACGATATATGTTGGTATCAGAATTTAATATTGAATATAAGTTGATATAATTTCTATTCAGAAATTTGTGTTTGATATCAAATAGGATTTTGAGGTTGTCGTGAATGGTGTCTTCAATAACACTGTTCTTAAACCCAGTTGTGAAAAGGATAAATCTTTTAATTAAGATTAACGAAGTTTTCCAATTAATACATATAATTGGAATTAAATGGAAGTTGATTATGGGTTCATTATGAACGATTTTTTGAATGACATTAGTTCTTAAACTCAATTAATGGTGAAGTTATGATTTGGAATTTATAATCTTTTAATCAAGATTAACAGAATTTTTCCAAAATAATTGCCCAAGCTTCAACTCAGACGTCTAGCCAAAATGGTCAGACGTCTGTTCAAACTCTCGGGAATCATTTTCCTGTAAGATCATACGTCTATCAGGGGGATGTCAGACATCTGTTGAAGCCCTCTGGAAAATAAAAATAATTGCATCAGGTCAGACGTCTGACATAAATGGTCAGACGTCTGTTAAAACACTCGATAATTTTTCCCTGTAAGATCAGACGGCTGTGCATTTTAGGTCAGACGTCTGACTTGTGCAGAAATGCACAATTAATCTTATGAGTCGTATGTTATGAGATTTAATGATCTAACTTTTTCCGAATTGAATTCTCGTTTAAACCTTGTTAAATATGGTAGCAATTGGTGATAGCCAAGGATTTAACCAAGGGAATTTTCCTAAAGTAAAGTTTTCCAATTTAATACGTTAAATTGGAATTGAGTGGAATCCTGTAACAGCCCGCACTAACCACTATGCTAAAAGATCTTTTTTCATGTTCACAGAAAATACGGGGTGTTACAAATCCGATTTATTAATAATCGAGATGAGCTTCTGTGCAGGAAGACCATCACTATTTATGGAATTTAAAAGGCCTTGCCATTATTCCGTTTATAGTAGTAGTCCGATATAGAAATTCATATTGATTACAATTTTGATTTGATTTCCATGAAGATTCCATTTCGATGAAAAATGATCTTAGATTTATCGTGAACTGTGTTTTAAATGAAATTTGTTATTTAACCCAAGTAAAGACAAGATAGATTTCCAAAAGATAAATAATCATTAAGTGATGATTTTTGAGATGAAAATTGAAGGGAGTTTTAATGAATCTTTAATTAGATTGAAATGTGCATGAAGTAATCAAATTTACCGAATTAAAGAAATGATCGAGAATGGAGTATCACCAATTTTACTCCATGCGATAGTTAAATTTTAATTAGATTTGAAACGTGAAATGGTAATTAATTTTATCGTTAACACAGTGGGTGTTAAATATGGAGTAGCGCTAGTTTTGCTCCATAGGATGAATAGGTTGGGATTAGGATAATAAAATAAATGATTACTTCGGTAAGGCTCGTTAATCCCGATTAATTAATAAACCATAATTTGGTTTAAGTTGTGAAAAGATATTATAAAATCTTTTTAAATGATTTACAAGAATGTTTGAATAAAAGAATATTCTGATTGGAATGAGGCGTCTGATGTGTTTTTATAACATTTGATTATAAGATACATGAGTTATTCGGAAAGACCGGGTTTAACCCATTCTGAATAACTGTTACGACGACTAAAAGTCGATGATATGAAGATGGTGGTTGAAGACCATAGATCTTCACATCGTTTGGATGATTACTGATGTATTGATTGGGATGTACACCCAAGACAAGGTAATAAGTGGTGATCGTCCAAACGTACTTGGAGATCGACCGGATATGCGGGGGCCTCTCTCCTGTATTGGATATATGGGACGAAGAATAAGGTGCCTTCGATTTCGTTCAGACCCAGAAGGACTTGCAAATGGATGGTGTGTCTGATATCATATTCCTTTATGCTGTATTCGTTAATCTCTATTAAATATATATCTGTTTGGTGGTGGAGAATTTATTCTATTTCTTAACACCCTTCTCTGAAACATACGAGCTAGAGGTTATATATTGGTGGAAATCAATGGTATGGTATGGATTGACAATGTGGCATGCTAAGTTGCATAGATTAAGGCTTTTGTTGAAAAGTAGAGTCCTTGGTTAATGATCAAAGCACAACTGTAAGTAGCATAGCTTTGTACATGTTAATTCGCGGGCTTCACACCACGGTATGAACCAAAAACGAGATGAGGACCACAGGGAAATAGATATATGTTGGTTTTTAGCTATGGGTGATGTCATGGTATGGAGCCCAGACATTTTACTTATGTTGATGTTGGATTATGATGGAAAGCAAGGTACCTCGGATTTGATATCAGGGACGACTACAAGGCTCTTGATTGGTCTACATACTGACCTTATAATAGGTTCGATAGAATCGACTAACATATTGTTTATGGAATTGCCAATCAGCGACGGCTGATGTAACGACCCGCATTCTATGCATCGAAGGATCGTATAATATTTATTTCTTTCGCATACGAAGTTGTATGGTAATGTAACTTTGGGAGACGACTATTGGGGTCATTTCCCATGTTCATGATTTTTGCCGATTTTTAAATGACCGTTTTGCCCCTAACTGATCTTGTTTTGGCCATAACTTTAGATTGGAAAGGAGTTTTGACCTGAAACCACTTCCGTTAGATTTAGATGATGGTTTGCCTTTCCGTAGAGTGGTCACATTAGCCAAACGGACTCACTGTTTGGGAGATATGGCTGAAACAAGTTTCAGATGGTGAAAAACAGCTTAGTTGGGCTTAACCGGGTGATTAACAGCTAAGCCCACTAGGGGATTTCGGGATTAAGAGTATAAGAAGGCTGCTAGGGTTTAGAAAACATTTCTTTTGTCATTTTCCAGCCGCCACTTATCATCTCTTAAAACCTAGTAATGGCCTCCAACATCTATAACACCCCAAATCACTTTCTAATCAAGGATTAAGCTTAGCAACATCAAATCAAGACGGATTAGCACAAGAATCGAGGTGGAGCTGCTGTGTTGCATTAGTATTCGTGCCCAAACAGAGATATTTTCAGATTTGGTATTTTATTTGTGGCTAAGATGAGTGATTTGCATAGTTTCTCACTAATTACGGTTAATTAAGGGTAATTAGTGTCAATTAGCGAATCTATGCATTAATAAATTCTGGAAAATATTCATAAATTCCAAAATGTTGTTTTTGATCTCTGTTAGAAAATTTGGTTAATTTGGTTAAGTTTTGCTAATCTTATCATTAGTTATGCCTAAACATGATTAAGGGGAAATAAGGGTTTTTGGCTATGTTTGATCCAATTTACATGCTATGGTTGTTGTTTTGATGTTATGGTTGATCCTCTATGTTGCTATGACCGTATGGTATGCTTTGTGATTGATTAGAACATTTAAAATGGTCGAAAATGCCGTTGTATGGCGTAAGACAGTCGCTGGAAAGTTGCAGGAAATGTGTAGGGTTTCAAACCGGATCGGATCGGATTATTGGGCTCGGATCGGATAGGAGAACCGGGCAAGTGGACTTGATTCGGATTGGAACTTAGCATAATGGGCTTGGCAAGAAGGAAGGCCATTTGCTTAGAGTTGGAGTTGGGCAGGGGATCGGATCGGAGAGACCAAAAGGGGATCGGATCGAAGAGACCAAAAGGGGATCGGATCAGAGCTAAGAGGGGAAGACCGGGACGGATCTGGAGAGATGAGGAAGCACATCCGAACCGAACCGCTTCAGGATATCGAACCGTTTGAGGAGTATCGAACTGAGTCAGAAGGGGGAGCACCGAACCATACCACACCTTGAGAGACCGAACCGTACCACACCTTGAGAGACCGAACCGAACCGGAGCGTTGAATCATCAAACTGAAGTATTTCGAACTAAAGCTTCTATATGCCCGAACCGAACCAGATGGCCGAACCGAACCGGTGTTGGGCTTGGGACTGCTTCATCGTGACGACTTCTTCTGAAGACCAGCTCCAATTAGACCAAAACCCGAGATGCAAAGGAAGTCCAAATGAGTAGTTTTGACTCAGGATCCAGATGGGAACCAATGAGTGAACTTCATGATTGGGCTTTGCTGCGGGACGTGTGCTAAGGGGTTGTCGATGTCTATAACTTTGGATCACTATGTGTAGGGGGTACGTGAACGGATTCAGGGCCACAGTGGCCTAGGTACGACTAAAAGGGCTATATACCAATGAAGTGGGGTCATTTCTAAAGATTTAGCCATGATTCCATGAGGTAAGCTTGGTGGTAGCAGTAGTTGTACAAGTCGAACTCAGTCACTACTTCGATGGGTCTGGTGATTGACAGTGGTGGACATCGTATGCTTTACGCACTGAGTGAGAGATGTGAGGATGGTTGCTATGTCCGATTGTTTACCTTTATTATGACATGAACAACTCCTCCCCCGTTATCTTTATACCATGTTTAGTGGCACCTTAGAGTATTGTACGGTATGTAGTGCTAACTCTTTGGTTGCAGGTCCAGGTTCAGGTATGGTTTAATATACCTGTTATTGTTCTGTTTTGCTGCTTATCGATCTTACCAGACTTTTTGTCTGACCCAGAGTTTTATGTCTCTTCTTATTACTCTGGGTGCTCTCACGAGCAGACTAGAGACAGGTTAGCTGGTTATGCACGAGTAGCTGTGCCAGAGACGAGTAGGAGGCTTCCACGTATGATATATATAGATATTCTCCCTGTGTTGCTGCGGTCACTACTTTGGACATTAGTGGTGTACTTTTCCTTTCTTTTGCTTTAGAGACAGTTTTAAGTTGTAATAATGATGATGTGGAACATAAGCTGCATTTGGATTTTGCGCTGCTATGATGTTTAGTTTTCAGCTTATGCACTGTCTCGCCTGTTTTATATCAACGTATGTTACTATAATATTTTATTCCATGCGCTGTGAGATATTCTACAGGTTCCTTGTTAGTTCTTGTCTTCTTATCCTTTCTTCTGACGTCCGTTCCGTACTGGTTGGACATCGGTACAGCACATTTCGAGGGAGATGTCGGCTGGTGCGGGGCGGGTCGTCACACTTGGTATCAGAGCTCTAGGTTGCGTAGTTAACCTAGGGAAAGACACCAGGGAGAGATAATACGTATATGAGAGCGCATATTTGTGATTATTTTGGTTTTCAAAAGATATATATATACATATATACTATTAGTATAACTAAAGAGGAAGTCGCACTGCACTGACACCACAAAGAGGATGGTTAATCGTTTCTCTTTACAGATTGAACGATGAGCCGACATACGAGGGGTGCTGGTAGAGGAACCAATAATGGGAATGCTCCTGACATGAGGACTATGTTCACTGACTTCATGAGAGAGATGTTTAGGGATGTTCAGAGGGAAGCTCCTAATGCTACTAATGGTGGTGGTGCAGCGGTGCAGGCGCCTAGGGCCGATTTCGCCAAGCTTTGTAAGGATTACACTAGCCTTGGTGGGAAGCCGTTCCACGGAACGGAGTCGACCACGGATGTTCAAGATTGGTTGGATAGTTGTGAGCGCTCTTTGAATATTTGGGTATCGAGGATGTGATGAAGAGAAGGCTAGCATCCCATCAGCTACAAGGACGGGCGATGAATTGGTGGAATGTTATTAAGGCAGCTACTCCATAGGATCAAGTTACTTGGGATCAGTTCAAGGCTCGCTTTAGTGATAAGTTTATCCCAGCTACTCAGAAATCAGAGTTGTTTAGGAAATTCCTTGAGCTTAAGCAGAATGGTAGAGCAGTCTCGGAGTATATTGCTGAGTTCGATACTTTATCAAAATATGGGTTATCCCTCATTGACACTCCCGAGAAGAAGAATGAGAAGTTCATAACAGGCTTGGATCAGCACTTGGGGGAAAGGCTTATTAACCACATCGATGAGACGTTTGAATCGATTGTGGGGAAAGCTTTGAGATCAGAGAGCCTATACCCTAAGTCGAAGATTGAAGTTGCATCTGCAGAAGAGCCAAAGCCGCAAGCAAGCGGTGGAGGCAAGAATGGTTCTCAGAATAAGAGGAAGCAGAATCAGACCAAGGATGGCCAGAAGAAAAAGAATAAGAAAGATGTTGAGTGCTTTAGCTGTGGCAAGAAGGGCCATTATGCTAGTAATTGTCGAGCAAAGCCTGCGGATATGATGTGCTTCAACTGTGGTCAAGTTGGACATCAAAAGGTTAAGTGTCCACAACCTTTGAATGAGAAGCAGATAGTGAAAGCATATGCTATCAGTGCTATTCCTTCTTCGTCGAATGCCCCAACTGCGGCGGAGAAAGGAAAGAATGTCGTTATTCAAGGTATGCTTTCTATTTATGATGTTCTTGTTCGAGTATTTTTTGATACCGGAGCTTCCAATTCCTTCATATCTAGTGACCTGGTAGATAGGTTGGGATTGGAACCCGAGATAATCGATAGACCTTTAGCGGTGACGAACCCAATTGGTGGTTCAACTAGCCTTAGTATGGTTTGTCGTAATGTGGTCTTATCGAGTCATTGATGCATGTTTGTTTGTGATTGCTTTGTTTTGGGCTTTACTGGGTTTGGCATTATTTTGGTAGTCGATTGGCTCCAAAGATACGGGGTGGTGGTAGACTGTGAGGGCTTTTTGGTGACAGTTAGAGCAGATGATGGGCGGAGGGTAGTGTTTGGTGGTCTACCTAGTGATGGGGTAATGGCTAGTTTTCTAAATTCCCTTGATATCCCACATGATGAGTTGTCAGATGTGCCCATGGCTGGCCAGTATCTGGACGTCTTCGGGGAAGTGACTGGACTTCCACCACACCGATAGATTGAGTTCCGTATTGATTTAGTGAAAGATGCCAGACCTGTAGTGATGCCACTTCGTCGTATGGCACCAAGAGAGCAGCGAGAGCTCGGGGTGAAAGTGAGCGATCTTTTGAAGAAGAGATTTCTCAGAAGAAGTGTTTCTGATTGGGGAGCACCAGTTGTGTTTGCTACCAAGGCCGATGGTTCCCTTCGATTGTGTGTGGACTACCACGCTTTGAATAAGGTGACGAGGAAGAATAAGTATCCTCTACGGCGGATAGATGATTTGTTTGATCACTTGAGTGGCGCGAGAGTGTTCTCCCAGTTGGATCTCGCGACAGGTTTTCATCAGCTTAGAGTGGAAGCTGAGAGTATAGCTAAAGCGGCCTTTTGGACGCCGTCTGGATTCTATGAGTGGTTGGTCATGCCATTCGGGTTGACCAATGCACCAGCATATTTTGTGGATCTTATGAATAGGGTATTCAGAGATCAGTTGAATAAGTTTGTTCTTGTGTTCATGGATGACATTTTGGTCTACTCGAGGACATAAGAAGAACACAAGGAACATTTGAGAGTAGTGATGGAGGTGTTGAGAAAACACCAATTGAAAGCGAAATTTTCTAAGGGTCACTTCTGGAGGAGGGAAGTGAGATTCTTGGGCCATGTTGTTTCAGAGAATGGTATTGCCGTGGACCCTACGAAGGTGGCTACGGTACAAGATTGGTCTACGCCCAAGAATGCTACAGACATAAGAAGTTTCTTGGGGTTAGCTGGATATTATCGTAAGTTATCCAAGACTTCTCCAAGATAGCAGCACCATTGACTCAGTTGACCAAGAAGAATCAAGCTTTCCTCTGGGACGAAAAGTGTGAGAATGCATTCAAGAGTCTAAAGGAAAAGTTAACGTGCGCATCGGTGTTAGTCATTCCTAAGGGGAATAAAGAGATGACGGTATACACGGATGCCTATGGTACCGGACTAGGTGCTGTATTGATGCAAAGAGGTAGAGTTGTAGCTTATGAAAATCGGTAATTGAAACCGCACGAGAGAAGATACCCTACCCATGATTTGGAATTGGCTGCGATCGTGTTCGCATTGAAGATGTGGAGACATTACCTCTTGGGAGAATGATTCGAGTTGTTTACTGATCATAAGTCACTAAAGTGTCTTTTCTCTCAGAAGGACCTAAACCTCTGTCAGCAAAGATGGTTAGAGTTCTTGGCTTCCTATGATTTCGATATCGCATATACACCAGGAAAGGGCAATGCGGTAGCTGATGCATTGAGTAGAAGACATGCCAGTTTAGGGGCTATGTTTCTAGAATGGAAGCAACTGGAGAACATCGCATGATATGATTTCAGACCAAAGTGCGAATTGGATCCAGAAATGATAGCAAGTTTAACGATCAGACCCACTTTGATTGAGCGGATTGGTTCCATTCAGAGAGACGATCCTAACTTATTGAAAATCATCTCCAAGTTAGAGATGGGCATCGATGAGGAGATGAACAAGTATGGGCTTGATCGAGATGGATGGCTTAGAAAGAATGGAAGACTGGTTGTACCCAATGTCAATGGATTGAGAGATGAAGTGCTTAGAGAACGTTATCACTCAAAACTGACTATACATCCCGGTGGTAACAAAATGTATCGAGACATGAAGAAGACCTACTACTGGGAAGGAATGAAAGAGACGTTGGGAAGTTTATATCCAAGTGTATGAATTGCCAGTTAGTTAAAGCTGAGCAAAAAAGCCTAGTGGTATGCTGCAACCATTAGAAATCCCGGAATGGAAATGGGAACAAGTCTCGATGGATTTCATCGACGGTTTACTAAGGACTAGATCAGGTCATGATAGCATTTGGGTAATCGTAGATCGATTGACTAAAAGTGCAAGGTTCATACCCGTCAAGTCGAATAGAACAACAGCTAAGTTAGCGGAACGGTATAATAAGTGGATAGTGAGATTTCATGGAATACCCAAAGGCATTGTAAGTGATCGAGATTCGTTGTTTACTAGTGGATTTTGGAAGAGCTTACAAGAGGCGTTGGGATCAGAATTACATCTCAGTACCGCGTATCATCCTCAAACCGACGGTCAGACAGAGAGGGTGAATCGTATTAGAAGATCTCTTGAGAGCTTGTATATTGGATTTTGGTGGATCATGGGATGACCATTTGCATCTAGTAGAGTTTGCCTATAATAACAGTTATCAATCCAGTATTGGTATGGCTCCATTTGAAGCTTTGTACGGAAGACCGTGTAACTCACCGTCATGTTGGTTAGAAATCGGTGAGAAGTATGTGCTTGGACCAGACGTGATAAGAGAAACCTCAGACAAGATTAAGATCATCCGACAACGAATGAAGGCTGCCCAAGATAGGCAGAAGAGTTATGCCGATAAGAGGAAAAGAGATTTAAAGTTCTCTATTGGCGACTTGGTGTTTGTCAAGATTTCTCCGTTGAAGAACGTGATATGATTTGGCAGGAGAGGCAAGTTAGCACTAAGATTCATTGGTCCATTCCCAGTTCTTGAGAAAATTGGGAATTTGGCATATAAAGTTGAATTACTAGAGAAGATGGCAGGAGTTCATAACGTATTTCATGTTTCCAAGTTAAGGAAATTTGTGCACGACCACGATATGGCTGTTTCACCTAATCAGTTGGATGATGTCGAGGTTGAACCCGAGGCAGTTGGGAACCGCAGGCCTATGCGTATTGTTGGGAACGATACGAAGCAGCTTCGAAGGAAGGCGGTGAAATTAGTCAAAGTTCAGTGGGGCGAGAATGAGAATGACTGTACTTGGGAGACAGAGAAGAGCAATAGGGAGACGTATCCAGAACTCTTTGCCTAGTGAGATTTCAGTTTCGATTTAGTCTTTCCGCATGCTAGGATAGGTTTGTTTTGTTTTGCATGTTTGATTGTTGAATATGGCTGGTAGGCATGCGGGATACTTTCTATGTTTTTGGTTAAGGAATTTCGGGGAAGAAATTTCTTAAGGGGAGGGGGGGAGAATGTAACGACCCGCATTCTACGCATCAAAGGATCGGAGAATATTTATTTCTTTCGCATACGAATCGTATGGTCATGTAACTTTGGGAGACGACTATTGGGGTCATTTCCCATGTTCATGATTTTTGCTGATTTTTAAATGACCGTTTTGCCCCTAAATGATCTTGTTTTGGCCATAACTTTTGACTGGAAATGAGTTTTGACCTAAAACCACTTCCGTTAGATCTGGATGATGGTTTACCTTTCCGTAGAGTGGTCACATTAGCCAAATGGACTCACCATTTGGGAGATATGGCTGAAACAAGTTTCAGATGGTGAAAAACAGCTTAGTTGGGCTTAACCGGGTGATTAACAGCTAACCCCACTAGGGGATTTCGGGATTAAGAGTATAAGAAGGCTGCTAGGGTTTAGAAAACATTTCTTTTGTCATTTTCTAGCCGCCACTTATCATCTCTTCAACCGTAGTAATGGCCTCCAACATCTAGAACACCCCAAATCACTTTCTAATCAAGGATTAAGCTTAGCAACATCAAATCAAGGCAGATTAGCACAAGAATCGAGGTGGAGCTGCTATGTTGCATTGGTATTCGTGCCCAAATAGAGATATTTTCAGATTTGGTATTTTATTTGTGGCTAAGATGAGTGATTTGCATAGTTTCTCACTAATTACGGTTAATTAAGTGTAATTAGTGTCAATTAGCGAATCTATGCATTAATAAATTCTAGAAAAATATTCATAAATTCCAAAATGTTGTTTTAGACCTCTGTTAGAAAATTTGGTTAATTTGGTTAAGTTTTGCTAATCTTATTATTAGTTCTGCCTAAACATGATTAAGGGGAAATAAGGGTTTTTGGCTATGTTTGATCCAATTTACATGCTATGGTTGTTGTTTTGATGTTTATGGTTGATCCTCTATGTTGTTAGGACTGTATGGTATGCTTTTTGATTGATTATAACATTTATAATGGTCGAAAATGTCGTCGTATGGCGTAAGACAGTCGCTGGAAAGTTGCAGGAAATGTGCAGGGTTTCAAACCGGATCGGATCGGATTATTGGGCTCGGATCGGATAGGAGAACCGGGCAAGTGGACTTGATTCGGATTGGAACTTAGCATAAGGGGCTTGGCGAGAAGGAAGGCCATTTGCTTAGAGTTGGAGTTGGGCAGGGGATCGGATCGGAGAGACCAAAAGGGGATCGGATCGGAGCTAAGAAGGGAAGACCGGGACGGATCTGGAGACATGAGGAGGCACATCCGAACCGAACCTCTTCAGGGTATCGAACCATTTGAGGAGTATCGAGCTGAGGCATAAGGGGGAGCACCGAACCGGAGCACACCTTGAGAGACCGAACCGGAGCGTTGAATCATCAAACTGAAGTATTTCGAACTAAAGCTTCTATATGCCCGAACCGAACCAGATGGCCGAACCAAACCGGTGTTGGGCTTTGGACTGCTTCATCGTGATGACTTCTTCTGAAGACCAGCTCCAATTCGAACAAAACCCGAGATACAAAGGAAGTCCAAATGAGTAGTTTTGACTCAGGATCCAGATGGGAACCAATGAGTGAACTTCATGATTGGGCTTTGCTGCAGGACGTGTGCTAAGGGGTTGTCGATGTCTATAACTTTGGATCACTATGTGTAGGGGGTACGTGAACGGATTTAGGGCCGCAGTGGCCTAGGTATGACTAAAAGGGCTATAGACCAATGAAGTGGGGTCATTTGTAAAGATTTAGCTATGACTCCATGAGGTAAGCTTGGTGGTAGCAGTAGTTGTACAAGTCGAACTCCGTCACTACTTCGATGGGTCTGGTGATTGACAGTGGTGGACATCGTATGTTTTACGCACTGAGTGAGAGATGTGAGGATGGTTGCTATGTTCGATTGTTTGCCTTCATTATGACATGCACACCTCCTCCCCCATTATCTTTATACCATGTTTAGTGGCACCTTAGAGTATTGTACGGTATGTAGTGCTAACTCTTTGGTTGCAGGTCCAGGTATGGTTTAGTATACCTGTTATTGTTCTGTTTTGCTGCTTATCGCTCATACCAGACTTTTTTTTTCTGACCTAGAGTTTTATGTCTCTTCTTATTACTTTGGGTGCTCTCACGAGCAGACTAGAGACAAGTTAGCTGGTTATGCACGAGTAGCTGTGCCAGAGACGAGCAGGAGGCTTCCACGTATAATGTACATAGATATTCTCCCTGTGTTGCTGAGGTCACTACTTTGGGCATTAGTGGTGTACTTTTCCTTTCTTTTGCATTAGAGACAGTTTTAAGTTGTAATAATGATGATGTGGAACATAAGCTGCATTTGGATTTTTCCGCTGCTATGATGTTTAGTTTTCAGCTTATGCACTGTCTTGCCTGTTTTATGTCAAAGTATGTTACTATTATATTTTATTCCATGCGCTGTGAGACATTCTACAGGTTCCTTGTTAGTTCTTGTCTTATTATCCTTTGTTCTGACGTCCGTTCCGTACTGGTTGGACATCGGTACAGCACATTTCGAGGGAGATGTCGGCTGGTGTGGGGCGGGCCGTCACAGCTGACCGACGATGACACTAACCTAGGGTTGCTTAAAAGTGTGATCCTGAGGCGTTGCTAGTGTGTCTTGTAATCGGTGAGGAAGATCGCTTGCCTCGGTTCATAGATGGAAACTCAATTTCCAATACGTGATTTTACGGTTTTAGTTGTAAACCTATATGGCGACATAATATAATGGTACCTATGTCGCATATGATTGATACATTTATATTTGAAGTGGTTTCTTCATGCACTAACAATAATAAAAGATAAATTTCACGTATCAAACATGTTTGGCTATTCTAATGTAAAACTCTATCCTCCGGCTTGCATTGCATTGTGTGATGGGACCTAAGTCTTATAATAGCTTCATTTATTCCCTTTAGCATTGTATTGTTTGTTTTATGGTATTCTTGGGAGGAAACCCGTTCTGTGTTATATGGAGTGGTCCCTTAATTTACCAAACTTTAAAATAAAGTTAATAACTGTTTTAGTTCTTACACCGGTCCTATGACTGACTTGGAGTTTATTATTTTTACCTAACCTCTGGGTTTCCATATTTTTCACACGGGAAGTCGGCAGTTTTGGCTTTCGCAGATATTCCTTTTCATAGGATCCTGGATTATAGCTGGAGCTATATTCGGAAAGCTTTGTATCTGTGTATTTCATTCAGTTGTGGTAGCTGATGTTTTTCGCTGAACATTACATTTATGTATATATTTCCGTTGTTTTGTAATTTAAATCTCTGATATTTTTCGTTGTATATTATTTATTTGAACTCTGATATCTTGTACTCTGATGTAAATTGTTGTACTAGCAATAAAATGTTCTGATGTTTGTGTTCTGATGCATCGTGTTCTCATTACAACCCGCGTTTTCCAGTCTCTTCGGAGGCCGGGCGAATTCGGGGCGTAACATGCCTTGTCTTATATGCTGGCACATTTGGTGCTCGCAGAATAGGGCAATTTATGAGGAGGTTCCTATGGACCCCTCTAATATCATACGAAAGGTAAGGAACGATGTGTTCCTTGCGTTTCGTGGCAAACCGTTTGAGGTTCATTCGGCTCCCGTGTGCGGCAGCTTCCTATAACCTTTGATGATTCATCGGTTATAGCAACCTCTAGAGCAGGAATCGGTTGAACCTTTAAACCTTAGGATATCGGGATCCGTCCCGTTATCCTTTCCACCCCTTCCCTTTACCACCCGTTTTTGGTGTCTTATATCGTTTGCTAGTACTGTAGGGTCTGGATTTACAGGTTGTTGATTTGCTGGTTTATGGAGATCTGGTTTTGGTCTTATGCATTGGTTGGGAGCTTGTTACCTGACTGGTTCGCTAGTTTCTTCTGTTCAACGAATGAGGTTTTTGGCAGACTTTCCTTTTGTCCATACGAGGTCTATATCAGACTGGCGGGTTTCCTCCTTTACGTCGATCTACTTATGGAGTGGCGCCTTCACCATCACTGGCATCTGACAGCAGAAACCCCGCCTGTTACCCTTTTTTTGTTGCTTCTATGTTTCCTGTTGTTTCTTTTGTAACTCCTGTTTACTTGTCTGTTTTACATTTGGTGTATGCACAGATTATGTAGCCATCTCTACATAATCTGTTTTTATGAGCCTTTGAAGAAGGGCTTGATTCTCTTTTTGTTATATATTTATATTTTCTTTTAAAAAAAGATAGAATTTGACAAATATATTTTAAAGAGCATTTTAATGTAATTTAAAATGAAACACTTGTTCTACTATGTAGTAAATTTATTTCATATGATGTGTTTAGCAATGAAATTTTAATAAAATATGTATTATAATGAATCCGTTATTTTAAATGCATTATGCTAGTTGAAATCTGATATATTATGTTGAATATTTTAATATTAATTTTTAAAAAAGAACCCTCATATTCTCATTTTTTATTATATTCAAGCAACCCAACCCAACCCTATTAAACCCGACCCAACCTATATCCAACCTCATATAGGGTCGGATACGGGTTGAACTACCTTAAACCCATACCTATGCGGGTCGGATGAAGCATTTAGTCAAACTCGACTCAACCCATACTTTGTGCAGCCCTAGTATAGATCGTTGGTTTGGAATTATACAAAAATAAGCTATATCAAAGTACTAATGGTAATAACTCACAGTAGAAAGAATAAATACAGTGAATCATCATAATTGTCAACTAAGAATTGATATCTCAAATGTAAAGTGCCTGAGCTAGACAACACCTCCAAATCAACATCTACACATGCCTTTCTAAAATCATGTGGGTTGTAACAAAACAGGGGATCAAAACAACGTTTTGATGAATGATAAATTATGCACCTTATACAGGGAGTCAATTTTTTAGTATTTCACGTTATGTTAGATTATATCATTTGTTGTTTAGACTCCATCAAAATGTAAGAACCACACCTATATATATATGTGTATATGTGTGTGTGTGTGTTTGTATAGTGGACGTTCTATGACTCCAAACAGTGAGCACCCCATTCTCCCCCCAATATAAACCAAGCATTTATATTAGAATAAGTGAGTAGGAGGTGAGAGAATGAGTGGAGGGAGACAGAAACATGATATATAGTGGAAATCAGGGGGCATTTAGGGGTGCTCCACTATTTCGGGTGCCATTGAACGCTCGCCATATATATATGTATATGTATATATATGTATGTATATATATATGTATGTATATATATGTATACATACACACACACATGTGTAGTGGTTTCCTACTAGACCTACATATTATACTCGCTAGTATCACTCATTCAACACCTCATCATGATCCATCCCCTCATTATATAACAATCATTGTATAACACGAAGAAATCTTGTGGTGCACACCGGTGACCTCTACCTCATTAAGCCAGTATTCTTTTCGATTTTCATCCTTGTTTGCTGTTATTATGGATATGATTTCAAGTACACCATTTCATCCATGTTTTGAAGTAATGTCTATGAGGAATAACTAGCCTACCATATCAAATAAAAAATAACATAAACAGTGCATAACCCTAATCGAATTGGCCTTGTTAGGCAGCATCGTCTAATTTAAGTGTAAACATGTCCTTCCCATTGATTACAAGGGGCCGATGATGAGTTCGCAAAATATGCAATTCCTACCATTTGTTTTGGTACCCACGCACCATGTTGCATATTTCCAACCCTACCCATTGTTTATATAGTTTTCCTAGTGAATTCAAGGCAATATCACCGCTATAAAACTTTGAAGTAGAACTAGTTGACTATGGAACAACATGTTTATGACTACATACCATAACACCCCGAAATTTGTTGTCAAATTAAATTAGTTATTTAATTAGGTTTCAAAAATGGAATTTGAGACAACGATGAAATTTGACAACGAAATTTGCACCTTTTATTCGTGATAGAATTCTGGTCAACTTTCATATTTGGAACTTCCCATACAAAACCTATATGAAAAAGTTACGGATGAAAAATGAACACGGGTGAAAAATAATCAATCAGACATATATATATATATATAGTAATTAAATATACTATTAATACCCTCCCCCTCTTAGAGGTAAGTCGACCAGAGCGGTAGACCTAGAGGTCGACCACCTTGTGCAACCTAGTGATCACCTCTTCTAGTGGCAGCTAGGTTTTAGTTAATAAAATTTTATACTAACGGACATATCTTAATTTAGTTAAATCTAGTTATTATGAGTCATTTAAGCACCAATGTATAAAGTCCTAGACTCCCTACTATTTGCTCATATTTTCTAGAGGCAACAACAAAGCTTTGCCATTTCATTTCTCCAATCTCTTTCAAACACTCTAAAATAAATCAGTTTTCAAGTCTAACAGACAAGAATTGGAGAAGATGAATTTGGATCTATGAACAAAGGTTTGTTCTGCATATAGGTAAATTCGTTTCTTTGTTTTCCATTTTCCTCTTCCAATTCTTTTCTATATCCATAAATTTTACTATATGTGTCTATCCCCTTTTTATACATATTACAGAACTGTAGAGATTTTACAATAATAACCTAAAAGTTGTTGTTCGGATTTGGATTTTGGAATAGCTTTCAGGTGAGTGGGAAATTTATACGTTGTTTCTAATAACAGATATATCTCATTGGTGTAAATTTGAATTCATATGCCTATATCTGATATCTCTTTGTAGGCTTTTCAGCTGTAATATTCTTATCTAGCCTACAAATATTTTCTTGTATTTTGTGGTTATTGTTTACACCATAAATCCTGAAATCAGTCTGAAACACCCCACCTCCGTTAGGGTCACTCTCAAAGGGAATGCCCTAATTTTGGTGGAGGTTTCTAAGTATAAGTCACAGATATACAAGACAGATATAAGAACACATATTTTTGAATAGCGGAAAACAACAACAACTTTTATTTCAACAAAATACGTGTTACACAAACCATGTCATAATTTGTCTTACAATACTTCCAAAATCATAACATCTTCATAACTGTCATGATTACATTATTTAAAGAAGCATAAAGAAAACATAAATAAACTGCATAAGTCCCATAATTGCTGTCCAAAGCCATAGTCCAAAACGAAAAAGATCCAAGCAATACATTCTTTCTCTTCAAGCTGGATGTGAAAACTGGTCAAGCTGCGGTATTCCCTTCCTGTGGACCTGGGGGGGAACGAAAGAAAAGAAGACGAAAGAAAAGTAGAGTCAGACATAAAGCCTGAGTAAGTCTAGGACTATTCAGTCTATGAATAAAGAACTGGGTATGATAAGTATAAACGGGGAAATGGGAAAGCACCATAAACTAGGTTAAGTTGTCTAGAGTCGAATATACTATTGTACCCCCATATTAATCTCTGTACCCATATAAACTAGTTCTCAACCGGAACCCATAATCAGGGTGAAGTGATCCATTTCTGATGATCGGCTCCTACTCGCATAGTTACATGTGTCTTACGGCCCCCGTTGTGGTAGTTACCTATGTTGGTCCCACCATGGGGTGTATCAAGTCCCATGGTGGCGGCCCGACACAATTCTAGAATGCACAGGTATACTACTGGTGCCCAGTGCCTTATTTTTCTACGTCGGAGTGTGTGCATGCCCGCACCCCGTTAGAACCTACACTGCTGCACCACCGCCGTCGATTTGACCTCTTACAGTCAGCCCAGTAATCGTGCCCCACCCTGCCTAGTTCAGGGTATCCTGATACACCTTGTAGGGTTACTGCTGAAAAGGGTCCCCGCTACTAGGTTTTCTATTTCTAGCCAACATGCTAAGTTGGTTAAGTGTTTTGTAAACCTAACCCCCAATCAGTCTATATAGTTTAGCATGTTCCATTTTGATTAAGTATTAATTCAATTTACTTAATCCTATCAATCCTGACTCAGCCTTAATTGTCTTATTAAAGCCTTGACCTCTCACATTAGACATGTATTGTTGTGGCTGCCTGTTGCCGGTTGGTTCCGGGAAGTCTTACGCCACAACTCAGTCTAACCTCTGGTCTTTATTGAGCTCCGTGTTTAACCACCCACATTGGATAGGTATTGTTGTGACTACTGGACAACTGGGCGGTTCCGGGCAGGTTTACATCACAACTCAATCCAACCTCGGGTTAAACACATCGTATTTTCTAAATTTACATATTTTGTCTCTTTTCTTTTTATATGTAAATATTTGCGGCCCATTATTCAAATTCATCTTTATTGGGTAAAATTTATTTATGCCACTTAATTGTTTTTTCATGGTTGTTGGCATGTGTCAAACATGCCAACACATATGTTCTATGTTTTAACCCCATCGTCATTACCCCCGTTTTATACGTTCACTAAAATATAACATATGTTGGGTTTAACATTTAAACCCAACTTAGCCACATGAAAACGGGGAGGCTTATAACATGGTGTTTATAAGGTAACATAAAAAGGGGAGTGTGAACGCATGAACTTGCAACATAACGATCTAATTAACACGAATTAGGCACATGTGAACTTGCATTGTAATAGCATATAATCATGGTATAAACAATACTTAAACATGAATCATTCTATTCATATAATCATGGCATAAACATACCTAAACATGAACCATTCTATTCATATAATCATGGCATAAACATACCTAAACATGAAATCATGGTTTTTAGTCTATTCATGTAAACTTGCAATTGGAATGTAAATCTAACTTAATTATGTGTCACATATATCACCATATGATTTTGATAACAACTTAGGCCTAAAACATGTTTTCAACTAGGCATAACACCAAACATAGTTTAGTCAAGTTCATAAAAATGCTTACTTTTGTTTCTAATACAAAAGTATGATTTGCCAATTCCAACATAGATTCATATAAACCATAGTACTTAGTCGAGTCCAATTACACACTAAAAGTGATCATAAAAGTATGTACATCATATTGGGATAATAGTGAATCATATACTTGCATGAATCCCAAATAAAATACCACAACATATGGTTGTTAACATGAATCATGTACTTGTATGAATCCCAAATAAAATACCACAACATATGGTTGTTAACTTCCAACATAAATCACATACTTGCAAATATCCAATCGTATACCATAACATTTCCAAATCGTTCAGAATCAAAATAACATACAAATATAGATTATTATCGCCACAATTCCATTTCTCACTTTACACAAATCAAAACACAATTATTTATTCACATCGGAATAGCACTCTACTTACAACGTATGACGAATCTTCAATTCAGGAATCTGAATTCTGAATTTGGAGATGTTATCCTTTGTTGTAGGCGTTGTTTTGATTTAATTGACGTTGCTTTAAGCTTTCGAATTATCTCCTAATTGTCTCTCAATTTCTGACGGCTATTCCTAGTCTTTCCTCAGCAGCATGACGGTCTCATCTCCATTTTAGTTTGTGTGAATTAGGGTGAGTCTTAGGTTCTTTTTATAGAGTTTGTGAGTTGATTAGGACCGTCGATGGAGCTTGGTTTAATAATTGTCGTTCGTTTGAAGGAGAGACCAACCAGGAGCTGACACCTAGCCCTAGTGACAAGGCAAGGCTCAGAAAATCGACCAAACACCGACCAGGCCAGCCAGGGGGGCTGGGTTCGACCTGGCTCAGGGGCCAGGTCGACACGCCAGTTGACACCGTATCGACTTGGTAGTCGACACGGGTGACCCAGGTCGACTACCCAGTCGACCTGGGTTGCCCCAGGTCGACTACCCAGTCGACCTGGGTGCCTTGGGCGGGAAAATTCCTGCCCTGGCCAATCCGACCCGATTATGAATTTTGAATTGGTTTTTTTTGAGCTGTTTTGATTTTTAAACTGAATTCTGAAACTTTCGGAGGCCATATCTTCTTCATACGGAGTCCGTTTTACGCAAACTCGGACTCTATCTCCAGCAGAATTCCGGGACGAACGCAATGGCATATCCCGTTTCCCTTAATTCTTTGATTTGAAATTAGTTATACTTTAATTTGTGAATTTCACTGTTATAGAATACACGGGGTGTTACATTCTCCCCCACTTAAAAGGATTTCGTCCCCGAAATCTTCAAGTTCAGGAAGAATGTACATCCTAACATCCAAACATCCATCCACTCATTCATTAAACACGAGCATCCATTGTCCTTAAAAGACTTCTAATGCTTCATGATCATATGCGAAGTGTGTGTACATGTACTTATCTAATGCAAAATCAATCGGTCTACTGATTCAGTTGACCTCCTTAATGCAAATTATGTAAGTGCCATGAATCCATTATGTATGAAAATTCTCCTATTCATGATTCTACATGAGTGCTCAACCATTCATATAAATGCAACATCCGTATGACAACACATTAAACTTCAACCATATATGAATGCAAACATATATGTATATGCAATATGAAGTGACTGAGCCGATTTAAAACCTAAATTGCGTGTGTATATGCAACCACGAGCAACCACTAGCAATCACTTGCAACTACTTGCAACCATTATCCATAACATGTTTCAATTACATGTTTTCATCCAAAGAGTTTCTACCTAAAAGATAAGGTCGAGCAGATATACCTAAAAAGATAGATAAAAGCGCAACTTAAGAAAGATCAAAGATGTACCCTCGAAAAGAAAAGGGTAGGCTGTGCGTATTCTAGCTTCAGCTTCCCAAGTTGCGTCTCCCTCGGCGTCGCTCCACTGAACTTTGACGAGCTTGACTTCACGGTTGCGTAGCTTCTTCACTTCCGTTCCTAATATGCGGGTTGGAACTTTCCTCACGGTTGCTTCGTGTTCCACTTCAGCTTCTTCTAGGATGTTTGGCTCTATCACTTCAGCAAGTTCATGTAGACATTTTCGGAGATGTGAAACATGAAAGACGTTGTGAACTCCGGCCAATTTTACGGGTAGCTCTAATCTATAGGCCATTTTCCCAATTTTCTCGATGATAGGAAATGGCCCTACGAACCTTGGTGCTAGCTTTCCTGTGGTTCCAAAACGAACAACGTTCCTTAGCGGAGATACCTTAAGAAAAACTCTGTCCCCAACCTCAAATTCAAGGTCGGTCCTCCTCTTGTCGGCGTAGGACTTTTGTCTGTCTTGGGCCGTCTTTATCCTTCTTCGTATTAAGTCTACTTTCTCTGAAGTCTCTCGGATCATATCTGGTCCAAGTATGAGCTTATCAGTAGACTCCCACCAACAAGTGGGTGATCGGCACGGTCTTCCATATAAAGCTTCGAAGGGCGCCATTCCGATGGTTGCTTGGTAGCTATTGTTGTAGGCAAATTCCACCAAAGGAAGATGGTCTTCCCACGTCCCTCCGAAGTCAAGGACGCACAGTCTTAAAAGGTCCTCCAAAACTCTGTTCACCCTTTCTGTTTGGCCGTCATTTTGGGGATGATAGGCTGTGCTCAAGCATAACTGTGTGCCTACCGCTTCTTGCAGACTCTGCCAAAACTCACTTGTGAAGATAGGGTCTCGGTCACTAACAATGCTGGATGGTATTCCATGGAGTCAAATAATTTCCTTGAGGTAAAGAGATTCTAGGGATGAGGCAGTTCTTTTATTTTGACAGGTAAAAAGTGGGCGCTTTTAGTAAGCCTATCCACTATTACCCAAATACTAGTGTTGCCTCTCCTAGACCTAGGTAGCCCATCAATGAAGTCCATTGAGATGCTATCCCGCTTCCACTGCGGGACCTCTAGAGTATGGAGCAGACCGCCAGGCTTTTTCTGTTCCGCCTTAACCTGTTGGCACACCATACACTTAGAAACGAAATCTGCCACGTCCTTCTTCATGTCGTTCCAAAAGAAAGTTCTCTTTATGTCCTTGTACATTTTATCCTCGCCCGGATGTATCGTCATCTTGGAGTGGTGTGCTTCATCGAGAACCTTCTTTACTAAATCCCTTGTCTGTGGGACGCATAGTCTTCCGTCTCGCCTTAGCCAACCCTTATCATCGATGGAGTATCTGTTGAGGTGACTTGAAGTCTCACCCCTAATTAGCCTATCAATCGTCTCCACAAGCTGAGGGTCTTCGCGTTGTGCTGTCCCTATTGAGTCCACTAAAGTCGGGCGTACTTCGAGAGATGCTAGCAAGCCTGGTACAAAATCGGAGGAGGGCCCAAAGTCAAAGCTGGCTATAAACTCTAGGCTTTGTCTTTCAACAAACAACGAGCTTAGGGTTAGTTTCTTTCGGCTCCACGCGTCTGCCACTACGTTGCCTTTGCCCGGAGTGTAGGAGATCTCGAAATCGTACGAGGCAAGAAACTCCATCCATCTCTGTTGCCTCAAGTTAAGATCTTTCTGCGAGAAAAGATATTTCAACGATTAATGGTCAGTGTAAAGTTCGAACTTCTCACCTAGGAGATAGTGTCGCCAAGACTTGAGTGCAAAGACGATGGCGGCTAACTCAAGATCGTGGGTCGGGTAGTTCTTTTCATGCACTTTCAATTGTCTCCCTCCATAAGCTACTAACCTTCCTTCTTGCATTAAGACGACGCCTAGCCCTGTCCCACATGCATCTGTATAAACTGTGAACATCTTGCTTCCATCTGGCAACGTTAAAACTGGGGCTGTTGTAAGAGCCCTTTTCAATCGTTGGAAAGCAAACTCGCAATCCAAGTCCCAATTGAACACTAGATTCTTCTTGGTCAACTTTGTGAGCGGAGCTGATATCTTTGCAAAGTCTCTGATGAATTTCCGATAGAAGCCTGCTAGCCCGAGAAAGCTTCGGACCTCTGTTGCGTTCTTTGGTGTCTTTCAATCCTGCACCGCTACTACCTTAGCCGGGTCTACTGCTAATCCTTCCTTGGATACTATGTGCCCAAGAAATCTTACTTCCTCTCTCCAAAAGTGGCATTTGGAGAATTTGGCTTTTAGCTGATGGACTCGCAGAGTTTCCATGATTGCCCTTAAGTGCTGAGCATGTTCCTCTTCACTCTTTGAGAAGATAAGGATATCGTCTACGAAGACCACTATGAACTTATTGAGGAAATCTCTGAACACCTTACTCATTAGGTCCACGAAGTAAGCAGGTGCGTTTGTCAAGCCAAAAGGCATGACAAGCCATTCAAAGAAGCCGTCTGGGGTTCTGAATGTCGTTTTATCGATGCTATCTTCAGCCGCCCTTAGTTGATGAAAACTGGTCGTTAAATCGAGTTGGGAGAAAACAGACGCTCCTACAAGCTGATCAAACAGATCGTCAATTCTGGGGAGAGGGTGTCTATTCTTTTTCGTTAGCTTGTTGAGCTCCCTATAGTCAACACATAGATGAAGTGAACCATCCGCCTTTGTAACGAACACCACTGGAGCGCCCCATTCTGAAATGCTCCTCCTAATGAACCCCTTCTCTAGAAGCACTTTAATCTGTTTACTGAGCTCCTTTCTTTCCCGTGGAGCCATGTGTCTAACGGGCAACGCAACGGGCTTTCCATTATCTACAAGATATATGCAGAAGCCTATCTCCCGCTTCGGAGGCAAGCCCTTCACCTCTTCGAAGACATCCGGATATTCCCGGACCACTCTAACCGATTGCAAACTTTCAACAGAAGCATCTAGAGATTCAAGATAACTAAGCATAACCGCATACGAGGGATTACAAGTAATTTCCAAAGTGTTACCGAGTTGGGTCAGAAGCCTAACCACCCTTTTCTCACAATCCAGGATGGCACCATTACTGGATAGCCAATCCATGCCCAAAATCCAACCATATCCCGAGAAGCCCAAAACAAAGGCACTACATCTAAATTCTACGCTTAGAATAGAAATTTTCAATCCCACACAGATCATAGACAAATGAGCTGGTCCCCCAATTGGGTTTGAAACAATTAAGGGGTCCTCTACCATACTAGTTTCTAGGTGCAGAGATTCTACTAAAGCAGACGAGATAAAGGAGTGTGATGCGCCAGAATCAAATAAAGTGCGAACTGGGTGATCATAAAGATAAACTACACTTTCTACAGAAGTATTTGTACCTCGCTGTTGTAGAGGTGGCGCCTCTAGCACATGAACCTGTGCCCCTGAGGTGGATCCAGCCCTCTGCCCCTGTCCTCGTTTCTTCGGGCAATCCTTAGCCATGTGGCCTGCTCACCGCAAGAAAAGCACCCGCCATTCATCTTGGCCTTCTTTTTCCGGAAATCTTTCACTAAGTGCCCCACTTTTCCACAGAAATTACACTTCCTCTTCTCTTTGTTGTCTTTCCTCCCTTCTTAAAGTATGTCTTCTTAGGTTGCAAACCCTCTTTCTTCCCTTGAGAGTTTTCTGCCTTTGTCTCCTTCTTGCCCTTATCTTCTTCGTTCAGCAATGCCATCTGCACCAACCTTTCATACGTAGCTCCCATGGGTATATGGGTCATGGCTAAACTGTGTAATGGCTCATTCAACCCCTTGACAAAGCGGAGAGCCTTCTTGTGCGGGGTGTTGACTAGGTCCAGTCCGAATCTAGCCAGCTGATCAAACTGGTTAACATACTCTTTGACTGTCATATTCCCTTGCTTAAGAAATAAGAATTTTTCCAACTGAAGACTCCTTTCAGCTTCTGAGAGAAATTTAGCCTCGAACCTTGCCCTAAAGTCCTCCCATGTTTCCACTGGTCTTTCTGCATTAGTGACTTCCCACCAGTAGGAAGCCTCACCTTTTAGTAGCCACACTGCCAGTTGTACCTTCTGCCTATCTTCTACCTCAAAGATGACGAATAAGTCCTCGGTTTCCTTTAGCCAATTCCTAGCTGCTACGAAGGACTCAGTTCCATGAAAGTCCTTTCCTCCCATAGATTTAAAATCTTTACATATCTTAGCAAAAGTGTTTCCCCACGGAGGAGGTGGAGGAAGAGGTGCTGCTGCAGCTGGATGATTTCCTCCAGCTGGAGGAGGAGGAACGGTAGGGCCTGGCTGAGTGGCCCTTGCTTCTAAGAATCGTCTAAACCAACCAGGTATTGGTATGCCCTCTGGCAAGTTAATTTCTTCGGACATGCTGAAACAAAAAGGATAGATTCAAAACGAAGGATAAGAGATAGTACCTATGGCATTGGGGGACTTTGCCCTTTTTTTAAAATAAAATAATATTTTAACTTTAAAAATGCTTCTTTAAATTTTCTTTTTGAAAATAAATTTTCAAAACTTTTTATCTTATCTGGTAAACCTATGCTCTGATACCAAGTGAAACACCCCACCTCCGTTAAGGTCACTCTCAAAGGGAATTCCCTAATTTTGGTGGAGGTTTATAAGTATAAGTCGCAGATATACAAGACAGATATAAGAACACATATTTTTGAACAGCGGAAAACAACAATAACTTTTATTTCAACAAAATACGTGTTACACAAACCATGTCATAATTTGTCTTACAATACTTCCAAAATCATAACATCTTCATAATTGTCTTGATTACATTATTTAAAGAAGCATAAAGAAAACATAAATAAACTGCATAAGTCCCATAATTACTGTCCAAAGCCATAGTCCAAAACGAAAAAGATCCAAGCAATACATTCTTTCTCTTCAAGCTGGATGTGAAAACTGGTCAAGCTGCGGTATTCCCTCCCTGTAGACCTAGGGGGGGGGACGAAAGAAAAGAAGACGAAAGAAAAGTAGAGTCAGACATAAAGCCTGAGTAAGTCTAGGACTATTCAGTCTATGAATAAAGAACTGGGTATGATAAGTATAAACGGGGAAATGGGAAAGCACCATAAACTAGATTTAGTTGTCTAGAGTCGAATATACTATCGTACCCCCATATTAATCTCTGTACCCATATAAACTAGTTCTCAACCGGCACCCCATAATCAGGGTGAAGCGATCCATTTCTGATGATCGGCTCCTACTCGCATAGTTACATGTGTCTTACGGCCCCCGTTGTGGTAGTTACCTATGCTGGTCCCACCATGGGGTGTATCAAGTCCCATGGTGGCGGCCCGACACAATTCTAGAATGCACAGGTATACTACTGGTGCCCAGTGCCATATTTTTCTGCGTTGGAGTGTGTGCACGCCCGCACCCCGTTAGAACCTACACTGATGCACCACCGCCGTCGATTTGACCTCTTACAGTCAGCCCAGTAATCGTGCCCCACCCTGCCTAGTTCAGGGTATCCTGATACACCTTGTAGGGTTACTTCTGAAAAGGGTCCCCCGCTACTAGGTTTTCAATTTCTAGCCAACATGCTAAGTTGGTTAAGTGTTTTGTAATCCTAACCCCCAATCAGTCTGTATAGTTTAGCATGTTCCATTTTGATTAAGTATTAATTCAATTTACTTAATCCTATCAATCCTGACTCAGCCTTGATTGTCTTATTAGACCTTGACCTCTCACATTAGACAGGTATTGTTGTGGCTGCCTGTTGCCGGTTGGGTCCGGGCAGTCTTACGCCACAACTCAGTCTAACCTCGGGTCTTTATTGGGCTCCGTGTTTAACCACCCACATTGGATAGGTATTGTTGTGACTACTGGACAGCCGGGCGGTTCCGGGCAGGTTTACATCATAACTCAATCCAACATCGGGTTAAACACATCGTATTTTCTAAATTTACATATATTGTCTCTTTTCTTTTTATATGTAAATATTTGCGGTCCATTATTCAAATTCATCTTTATTGGGTAAAATTTATTTATGCCACTTAATTGTTTTTTTCATGGTTGTTGGCATGTGTCAAACATGCCAACACATATGTTCTATGTTTTAACCCCATCGTCATTACCCCCGTTTTATACGTTCACTAAAATATAACATATGTTGGGTTTAACATTTAAACTCAAATTAGCCACATGAAAAAGGGAAGGCTTATAACATGGTGTTTATAAGGTAACATTAAAAGGGGAGTGTGAACGCATGAACTTGCAACATAACGATCTAATTAACATGAATTAGGCACATGTAAACTTGCATTGTAATAGCATATAATCATAATATAAACAACACTTAAACATGAATCGTTCTATTCATATAATCATGGCATAAACATACCTAAACATGAACCATTCTATTCATATAATCATGGTATAAACATACCTAAACATGAAATCATGGTTTTTAGTCTATTCATGTAAACTTGCAATTGGAATGTAAATCTAACTTAATTATGTGTCACATATATCACCATATGATTTTGATAACAACTTAGGCCTAAAACATGTTTTCAACTAGGCATAACACCAAACATAGTTTAGTCAAGTTCATAAAAATGCTTACTTTTGTTTCTAATACAAAAGTATGATTTGCCAATTCCAACATAGATTCATATAAACCACAGTACTTAGTCGAGTCCAATTACACACTAAAAGTGATCATAAAAGTATGTACATCATATTGGCATAATAGTGAATCATATACTTGCATGAATCCCAAATAAAATACCACAACATATGGTTGTTAACATGAATCATATACTTGTATGAATCCCTAAATAAAATACCACAACATATGGTTGTTAACATGAATCATGTACTTGTATGAATCCCAAATAAAATACCACAACATATGGTTGTTAACTTCCAACATAAATCACATACTTGCAAATATCCAATCGTATACCATAACATTTCCAAATCGTTCAGAATAAAAATAACATACAAATATAGATTATTATCGCCACAATTCCATTTCTCACTTTACACAAATCAAAACACAATTATTTATTCACATCGGAATAGCACTCTACTTACAACGTATGACGAATCTTCAATTCAGGAATCTGAATTCTGAATTTGGAGATGCTATCCTTTGTTGTAGGCGTTGTTTTGATTTAATTGACGTTGCTTTAAGCTTTCGAATTATCTCCTAATTGTCTCTCAATTTCTGACGGCTATTCCTAGTCTTTCCTCAGCAGCATGACGGTCTCATCTCCATTTTAGTTTGTGTGAATTAGGGTGAGTCTTAGGTCCTTTTTTTAGAGTTTTTGAGTTGATTAGGACCGTCGATGGAGCTTGGTTTAATAATAGCCGTTCGTTTGAAGGAGAGACCAACCGGTAGCTGACACCTAGCCCTAGTGACAAGGCAAGGCTCAGAAAATCGACCAAACACAGACCAGGCCAGCCAGGGGGGCTGGGTTCGACCTGGCTCAGGGGCCAGGTCGACACACCAGTCGACACCGTGTCGACTTGGCAGTCGACACGGGTGACCCAGGTCGACTACCCAGTCGACCTGGGTAGTCCCAGGTCGACTACCCAGTCGACCTGGGTGCCTTGGGCGGGAAAATTCCCGCCCTGGCCAATCCGACCCGATTATGAATTTTGAATTGGTTTTTCTGAGCTGTTTTGAATTTTAAACTGAATTCTGAAACTTTCGGATGCCGTATCTTCTTCATACGGAGTCCATTTTACGCAAACTCGGACTCTATCTCAAGCAGAATTCCGAGACGAACGCAATGGCGTATCCCATTTCCCTTAATTCTTTAATTTGAAATTAGTTATACTTTAATTTATGAATTTCACTGTTATAGAATACACGGGGTGTTACACAGTCCCTACATATTATTGAGGTTTGTGTAGTTATTTGTTCTAGATTTGTAGAATTGGGTGTAATTTGTAAGATTTGTATAAATTAAAATTATTGCTTTGTAAATCTAACTGTATTTTGGATTTTTAGGGGTTTTCTTGATTTTTATAAATTAGCTCTTTTTGTCCTTTTTCTATAAAAAGACAGTGTTTGAAATACAAGGAATGTGCACAAATCATATAAGAAGAGATGCGAAAATTCACTTATTTTGTATGTAGTTTATACTATCTATTCCAAATAAAATGTTACCAATACCACCTATTCCTTGTGATTTTGAATATATGTCTATAATACCTCTTTTTAAATGTTTCGTCAAAATTTACAAGTATTTTAGCAAATAACTTTTTACGACATTTTGAATCTCAGCAAACCGGAACATAGGAAATTATTCTAGTCATTAGTTTAGACTAGAATGTAAAATAATTAGAATTTGAAAGAGTTAGTAACAACATAAATACTGCATTAACATATATATAATTATAATTTATCCATCCAGAAATATACGTAAATATTGCTAATATTATTTTAAATTAGATAAATGCAAAATATAGGTTTGGATTTGAATGTTCTCCATTAACGACAAGTATATGAAAATGTTTTCTGTAATGAATGAATTTTTTTATAACCTTTGAATTTATTAGCAATAAATGTGGAGTTAATTGCAATAATTGTAAAGGTTACAACTAACTTAAACGATAATTAAAATTTTAACCATGAATTTTATGGGGCAATACATGTAACAATAAATGCCAAAGGTTGCACTTAAAAAACCATAGAAATTAAATATTTTAACTCCAGTTTAGGCTAATTAATAAAATAAACACACATACATTATATGTATGTATATATATATATATATAAGAACTAGTAAAATAGATAATAGTTGTATAATAAATGGGAGCTAAAACAAATAGAATTAATGAATTTAATTGAGACTGATATTAATGACATTTATTTGAATGGCCATTGCCTTGGGCAAAGTGACCATTATGGTCATTAATGGCATGTGATAGTTATGATAATTAATTGGGTAGTAATTACCATAGTTAATAATAAGTCCAATAAGAAAATCTTAAAGTTGTGAACCTTATATTAGGGAAATCAATCTTATCTTATCTCTACACTACAACAGAAAATATCTTTTATAGCGGCTTATAGCCACTATTAATCAATTCTATAGTGGTTTGATAAACGTTGTATATCGACATGTTATAAAAAAACGCTGAAGATTTATAACACATAAAAAGCCGCTATAAAAGAGCGTGGTTTTATAACACAAATTTGTTGTTGTGTTATTTAAAGACAATAGCTCATCCACACCACTATTAAACATCTAAATCTCAATAAAAGTGAGAATCTTTATAACACAGTATAACCGCTATAACATATTTATTCGATAGCGGCTATTTGATGCTATTAAATCAACATGGTATAGTATTGTTAAATCCTTTTACAACTCATATATGCCGCTATAAAATTCGTATATACAATAGGGCCTAGTTGCTACTCTTCTTTAACAGTAAGCCTACATTACATTTCCTTTTTATATGCTTATGTCATATAGTTATAACGCTTTTCAAGAGCTAGGCCTATATAATACATTTTAATAATAGCAATCAAAATGAATCTTCATACCAATTTAAATAGCAATGTATGAACGAAAAAATATAATAATTAGCAAATATAGCACATATTCATGATAATAAAATAATTATCAACTATTAATTTCAATCCATGAGTTACAAAATTCAATACATGTTTTTAATTCCATATTGATGTCAATTTGAGTATACAAACGACAAAACATAGTTCATTTTTAAAGTCTACAAGTACTAAATGCATCACTAAGAACTTCAACCGCTCAAAGTGTTTCTTCTTCCATCAAATAGTCCATGGATGCTACGCAATTACCTGGTTCCAAAAAGATTTGATCTACTTGCATATAAATGACCTTGCATCCAAATAAGTTTGTCTATGGAAATAAAATAAAAAAATATAAGATGAAATGGAAAGACTTGACCTTTGATTGGCAAAAATCTGAAATAAATTTCAAATGTGTGAAAGACACATTCATTTGTGACAAATCCTTGCTTTTTGAACTTCATTTAAATCTACATGTTTTTTCTATGGATTTTTACTTTATTTAAAGTGACACATTGCTTACATAACCAAACACTCCATGTCCAATAAAATGTCCAGTCCAGCGAAATAGTTGTGCTGCTAAAACAACTTGCAAAAAAGAAGAAAAAACGCATTACAAGCCGCCAAACATTTAGTTACAGTACTCTGAATCTTCTAAACAAATAAAATATTAACCAAGGTTTAAAACAGTAGCAGGAAGATGTCATATTAGACTCAAAGAGAGGGTTACAAATTAGTGAACTGAGCTTCAAATGAACAAAATTATATTATGATCCCTTTAGCATATATCGAACAAGAGACTGGAGTGAATTATTCCTAAGTGAGCTAAGCTTCAACTGAACAAAATTATATATTATTCACATTCGCTGATGTGGACGGATATAAAATAATAATCCTATCCACTAACAACTAATAAATCAATAAACAAAAATGGAAAATTTTATTTTGACATAAACATATTTCAGTTTCATCGATTATTAAAACGTTAAATCAAACAAATTTGATGATAAAAATTGTTTTGACTAATTAATTTGTATTTAATGCATATAATATAAAACTTTTAAGTCGATACAATAATAAATAATAATATTTTATTGTAGTAAAATACACAAAATTCAAACAATGATCTTGAAAAGAAAATCAAACGGATAATTTTCAAATGCATGTTTTCATATTTTCATCCACATCCGTTTTTTCAGAAATCAAATATTTATCTGTTTTTCAAATATAAATGCGAACGGTAGCGGTAGACATTATAATACTGGGTGAGCGGTAAAAGAATAACATCATTGGTTTACAGCTAGGGCCAATGAATCAAAATGGCTGAACTGGTAGAATTGTCCTACTGTTTGGGAATGCTCCAAGAGGCAGGTAGCAGTTAGCAAACATTTATTTTCTTTCATTTTCAATAGAAACTTCCGTGCTGTATTTGGTTGATTTTTAAAGTAAGCTTCGAACAAATTCATTATGGATATAGGAATACAAAAGGAGTCCGTATCTCTCCATTGACAATAATAAATCAACAAACAGAGTCCACAAATCTTCTTCAGTTAGATTTCAAGATGGAAACATTTCATCTAGTACCAAATGGGCTTCTGTATCATTCCCTTTTTACAAAGAGCATCAATAGTTAAACCGTATATAGTGATATTCTGATGCAATCCTTTATCACAATTCACACATTTCAGTAAGGAACCTTAATGATTCATTCCATTTTCCAAATTTAGAAAACCCATCAACTAAGCAGGTTATAGTAACTATATCCGGCTTATTCCCTTGATCAACCATTTCATTAAAAAAAATCTCTACATCTTCCATCATATCGTCTTTACAAATGTTGGGTAAACTCTAAATGCATTATTAATGGAGAATAATGAAATGAAGGGACAAGTGTCTTTATAGGTGAAAAGGTAAGAGAAGTTAACGGTCTTTATGTTCATTGATCAAGGGATGTGTCTTTAGAGTCAAGAGTCATGTTCGTTCGTTAAGAGTTGTGTTTGTTTGTATTAAGAGTCATGTTAATTAATGTTGTGTCTTTTGAGAAGTCATGTAAACCACTATATATATGAGTGGTCATTTAGTTGTAAGGGATGAAGCACCCAAGTAAGAGTGATGTAAGGGAAGAAAAAGTAAGCAAATTATAATAAAGTGTTCTTCCTCAAACAAAATATAAAATTTCCTCCTCTTCTCATTTTATCAAATTGGTATCAGAGCTAGTTGAAACTATGGTATTTTTATTCTTCTCATCGTTCGTTTCACAAAAGAAAACTTCGAAAAGTGGAGTATTAGAAAGAAAGAAGAGTTAATCTCCAAAGGACTATGGGAGATTGTTGAGAGTGGCTATGAGTGGCCAAAAGACGTTAAAAACATGACGGAGAAAGAGAGTGAGGCATTCACAAGCTTGAGAAGGAAAGATCTTCAAGCTTTTATGGTGCTGAGTGAGAACATTGATAAAGAAGCATGGTGTCATATTAATGGAGAAAAAACGGCAAAAGATTAGTGGAATTTGCTGAAAGAGGTTTATGCAAAGGATTACAAAGGAGAAGATGAATAGTAAGTTGATGAAGATGATGAAGAGGAGATCGAAAGATTCAAAGCGGTGCTGATGGGAAAGAAAGTTGCTAAAGAAAAAGAAGACGAAGAGGAGGTCGAAAAAGATAAAAAGGAGCTGATAAGAAAGAAAGCTGACAACGAAAAAGAGGACGAGATTGAGGAAGACATCAGTGAAAGTGAGAACAGCTCTAAGGATGAGCATGATGCTTGCATAGCAAGCGAAGAAAGTAGAAAAGAGGAATTGCAGAATGAGGACGATTCAATGAATACAAACAAGGTAGATGTAGAAGCTGGTGTGGTTGAGGAAGCAGCTGGCAAGACAAGCATTGAGGCTGACAAGGAAAATGAAGAAGTAAAAGAAAAGGAGAAGGTGGAGAGAGAAAACATGTTAAAAAAGGAGGAAGAGAGAGCGAGGACGAAAGATAATAATTTATTGGGAAAATTTGAGCTGTCTGGAATTCCCCCAGCACCTATAGGGGTGCCCCAGATCGATATATGCTTTCACATTAATTTGAATGGAATGCTGTGCGTGGCTGCTGAACATAAGACATTCAGACAGAAGAACAATACCATGATCGTTAAACACTTCTTGGAGGAATTGTGCAGTCCGATTATTGCAAAAATGTATCAACAGGGAGGAGCTTATGTCAGGGGAGAGATAGAGATGCACGAGAAAAAGGTAAAGCTAAGAATGTGTTGGAGAGCTATGTTTATTATATGAAATATAGGATCAAGGATGATATATACATTAAGCAACGTCCCGAATTCATAGAGAAACGTGAAGAGCTAGCTGGTGAAGTATACAAGCCGCCCTAAAAGGACTAAAGCATTTAAGTTTATGGGGGAGTTTTGTTGGGTAAACTTTAAATGCATTATTAATGGAGCATAATAAAATGAAGGTACAAGTGTCTTTCTAGGTGAAAAGGTAAGAGAAGTTAATGGAATTTATGATCATTGATCAACGGATGTGTCTTTAGAGTCAAGAGTCATGTTTGTTCGTTAAGTGTTGTGTCTGTTTATTTTAAGAGTCATGTTAATTAATGTTGTGTCTTTTGAGAAGTCATGTAAACCACTATATATATGAGTGGTCATTTAGTTGTAAGGGATGAAGCACCCAAGTAAGAGTGTTGTAAGGGAAGTAAAAGTAAGCAAATTATAAAAAAGTGTTCTTCCTCAAACAAAATATAAAATTTCCTCCTCTTCTCATTTTATCAACAAAGTCCATCTAATAATAACGCAGTTTATATGATAACATCAGGTTGTATTCCTACTTCTCTAACCTTTCTGAAAATTTCTATGGCACCACCTATCTTGTTGTCTTACAATATAAATCAACCATTATGGTGTATATAACTAACTTAAGCTTCATTCCCACTCTAAGCATATAATTAACCAAATGTATTGCCTCATGAAAGAAACCTTCCTGATTATATCCATCTAACAATGTATTAAACAAATCGGTCCTTACATCTATTATTATATATTATTATATATCCGTCCGTATCAGCAAATGTTTTGATGTCTCATAAGTTCCTGATCAACACCTATTTCTTAACAACCACGTCAAGGACTTGTATATTATTTCAAAATTTATTTTCATTATTTAATCTAACATTTTGCTTCATATAAAATGTATTTCACTTGTCAGCATTGTAACGACTAAAAAATAAGAGGTTGTAGCGATTGGTTCAACCACAACCCTACCAAATCAGTCAGTGTTACCAGGATCATAGTTCCAACTTCGTTCACCTCTATGATTCAGTCGATGTTCACTTCCATGAAAATAGTTATCTTGTAATTCAAAGCCATTTCAAACCAACTTTGTAAGATTCAAGTTTCTGCACTAATATTTCATTATTTTATTGAGCAACAAGAAGAGCTGAATCAACATTATCTCTTTTTAAATCTGTAAATACCAAACTATAAAATCAGTAAACTTGCAACATATCTATTGACATAGGTGATTTAATAAGTAGCAATAATTAACGATGTTAATAGAATTGCAGCTGAAATCACATATCGCAGCTAGAGGGAGAAACTAAAAATAACAGTAAAAACTTAATAAAATAAGTTGAAAATAATGAAATAAGTAGAAACAAACTCTATGCAGATATATTATAAACCAAGTTCCAAAAGAAAAAGAGGAGCATACCCAATCGTGACAAGCAACTGAAAAATGGTCGACGCCATTGGTTCGATTCCAAAATGGATATCTATTCGAAATCCACTCAACGTAGTCCTTCATATACACTCCTGGTGGTTATAAATCATGCGAGTTTGGTTTATAAACATAGGCTTGTAATTGACGTGAATTGTAAGGAAGATAGAAGTGAAGAAATATGCCTTCTTGGGATCCTTGACTACAAAATTCACATTTGCCTCTATAAGTTTAAGGAACCATCCCTCGGATGCGTAAATACCTTGGAGCACCATCGTGTGAAATATGGGTCTTCATCCATCTTTATATATGAACACTTTGACTATTTTCTCCATTGGCTCATAGCTCCTACAGAGGGACAAATAATGTTGAAATTTAAGGATTTGGAGGATATGTGAAGTAAATTGTATGTTGCTTACCTTTTCAACACCGAAATAGTTTTGAAGAGTGGAGCATCAAGATCAGGATTGTGCTAAATAGGTGGTGCATTAGTGATTTCCATTTTGGCATAAATGAGTTCTCTGTCCACTTCCCTCAAAGCTACAAGTTTCTAAAACAAATACATTATAGAATGATAAACGATCCTGTTGAGACAAGTCCCACATCGAGGTATTTGTAAAATAAATCCTGTACAAATATTAAGAGTTCACCCTTCACATTGTCAATTGGTTTTGTGATAATTCGGGGTTCTCTAATATGGTATCAGAGCACTGATCCAAAAAAACTCTTCTTCATGATTTGCCCCACGTCACCCAAAAGTTCCACGCTTTAGGTAAAAGATACGCCACACATGCGGGGGCATGTTGGAATTGTCCCACATCGGGAATTTGTCTACCTAATCTTCCTTAATATATAAGGAGTTCCCCAATCACATTGCCAATTGGTTTCGTGATAATCTGGGGTTCTCTAACATGATATCAGAGCGGGTTTAATTTGTGTGCATCTACCACACTTGTCCCCGTCACCCAATAAGATCTCCACGTGTTAAGCTCATGATATGCCACACGTGCGGGGGCGTGTTGAGACAAGACCCACATCGGGGAATTTGTAAAATAAATCCTGTACAAATACTAAGAGTTCACCCTTCACATTGCCAATTGGTTTTGTGATAATTCGGGGTTCTCTAATAGATCCATATGTATATATATGAAAGTATAAGTTGCCCAAGTTTGAAAATAAACAAATAAATATTGACAGCCTTGGGTTGTGAAGGTGATGCTTTTGAACCTGGGCTACTAGATAAATTATCATTAATTTAACATGAAACTAGCCATCGACTGCTGCAGCAACAAGTAACTTAAAAGCGGTAATTTATAAATATATGAAAATTTCATTTTACTAAATAACATATAGAACCAAACCAATCAACAAGATGATATTTAAGAAAAGTAGGTAGTTGGTATCACATCTCCTTTTGCTGCAAAACTAGGAGAAAGGGTTCAACATTAAGACATGAGATCATATGAATCAAAATGTGTGCACTTTTTCTTCTATAAAAAGTGTTTATATTGAGAAAAAAACTGTTAAAATAATATATGATATAGTGGTTTAAATTATACTTGTAACCTTAACTAATATATACCTTTCTTTTGATGGATGGTTCAGGGGAAAGGGAGAGGATTAATGTTGCAGGAGATAATAAACTAATAGGCACTTGAGAAAGCTACATCACCTAGAAATTTTAAAACTTAAAGATCTATTATTCTAAAGTTGAGATACACTCTTTTCACTTTATAGATAAAAATAAAATAGAAACCTGAGAAGTCAGGAATTCAATAGGGATAATTTCTCTGTAGATAATGATCACAAAAAGTCATAAGAAAATATGAACATCACATACCTCTTACAAAGACGATATGTCTGAACTGCCACCACCATGTTCTAACACATTTGTTGAGTTATAAATTGGGGCAGCGAAAGGAGGGAACATACTCAAACTAGTATAGTGCCAATCGAAATCTAAAACATGTGAAAATTTCAAATAGAGATAAACAATATCTTATGCATATCCAGGATGCATTAGGAAGAACATATGGAGTCATTACTAGTTGTACGCCCAACAGAAGTGAGGTTTTCAAATTTACTTGGTTGTCGTCATCAAGTTTTTAGATAAATTCAGCAACACAACGATCGGTAAATGGTATGTACAAGAATGAAGAGGGCACTGCATATTGACTGTGCAACAAGCACCCAATTGGTCTATCAATGTTTTTAAAATCCGACCTTGAATCGAACCATGAGGACTCAAGGTCCAAGGTTTTAAAGGTCAGACCGGTCAAACCGTCAATAACCGCACGTGCTTGTTAATGGTGGAAATATGGATAATTAACTTTTATGTGTGCTCAAACAAATAAATAGTAAAATTTGAAAGTTATCTACTTATTCACTAACATTAATAGATTGCATGATATAATCAAATAGCAAGGACACAAGCAAACACATATTTTCAAAATAAAGTGGTAAAGTTTACGGTTTAAATATTGGAATAGTTATGATTTTTCGAAATATTTTAGTTTTTATTTTCAAAACAAAAGATGAAATGATCAGAAAGAATTACACGATGAGAATTAGGAAAAAAACAAAAAAACCGTGGTTTAACTGTGTAAAATTGAAGGTTGGACCGCTGGTTTGAAGGTCCGATCAGGTTTCATGCATGAATGAGGTCTGATTGAGTTCTACGACGTGATGGTCCAAGGTTCAGGGTTATTCGAGGTCAGACCACAGTAGGGTCGGATTATGAAAACTATGGATCTCTCTATACACACACACACACACATACATGGATGTTCACGCGACAAAAAAACACATCATAGGCTGCATCGCTTAAATTGACTGTGAATTACATACATGCATGAAGTCTATATATATGTAGGGAATTTTGAGAAAATATAAAATGCAATGCATGCACACACAATTTGGATTGCAAAAATATAAATTGTTGTTACATATTAGGAAAAAATACATACTTTTGTAATAAGCTTTAGACTAGGCCCAAAACTGAAATAGGTTTTTATTGCCTACAACCAATAATATGATATGAATGAATATTAATTCAAGATCATAACATGCGATCATATTCTGTTGAAGGAGACTGCTTGAGTAAATGGTAGAATTGCCTACATTTCAAAGTCTATTACCTATCACATATAGATAAAGAAATATACCAAAATTTATTGCCTTCTTTATAAAACAATAGCCATTCTGGGCAATGAGTAGGGGAAGTAGGTTAATATTGTTGTACTATTTGTCAGGGAGAAATTTTATGTGTAAATTTAGTTCACATGCTTGATTAAGAGATAATTTACTGGAGTAAAATTGCTACAGATAGATGAGAATTTTAAATCCACAACGTAACGAACACATAAACTGTATAGTGACAAAAGTAGTCATCTGGTTATCCAAACTGATAGTATATAATCGAATGAAATATGGGAGTACAACCATCAATATCAAATTAGCATGACTTAACCTTTAACATGCAAATGGTTCATACAGAACTCCATATAAATATGCTAATATTATGTAGAATAATAAACACATGACAATAAACTTTTGGTATTATGTTAACAAACATGCATAAAAAGACTATAGCATGTGTTGGGGAAAAGTTTCCCAAAAACGTCTTTCGAATAAAACTCAACCTGGCGGAAAAACAAATAGGAACTAATTGATAGTGAGGCAAAACAAACAATAGATAGTCACAAGCAAAACAATCACGGATCAAGCAATAAAAGAAAGAACACAAGAGATTTATAGTGGTTCCACTAACGTCTTGTTTAGTGTGCGTCCACTTGGGAAGAGGATATTTTATTGCTTTTCTAAAGAAGAAGAAATAAACTTTTAGAGATGATTAATACATTTACCTAATCTCTGAGATTAATACTTGGGGTTGAGGTAATTGATTTATGGTTACAAATCAATGCCTAATTAATTATCCAATTTATTTACTCTTGATAAGATTCCTTGTTTAATAAACCAATCAGAGAATTAATTCCTTACTTCAATATCCCAGAAAAAACTTCTTCATAACCTTCCACTTGTGTAGGTAATTTATTGCTCTATCTAATTTTAGAAAAGAGTCAATAAATTTTCTGATATCTTCCAAATCTTCTGTAGTTGGAAATATTATTACTCAAATTAACAATATTTCCCAAATCCTCTCTAAATGAAAAAATGTATCACCACAATCAATAATATCTTCCAAATCTTCTGCAAATAGAAATATCATATAACGAAATCTAACAGTCTCCACCTTGATACTACATTTCCTTGAAAGCATACCAACTCCACATACATCCTCTTACTCTAAGCATATTCTCGGTCAAGACACAATGGTTGCTTCCCCCAATGAGCTTCGGCATGCCCATCACCCATTGCACTTTGTCAACAAACTCCGACAACACCACTATTTGCCAACAAAGTGTTCAAAGTACCCCCTTCTTGTAAGACCTATCAATCTTCACCATGAAAACAAACGTCTCCATGAACCATCTCAACTTCTCCCCACACCGTGCCACCACGTGGCACCTAGCATTTCGATAAGCGATTCCAGCTCGAGCAACACCCGAACTTAGCAGTCTGCAAAGACTTATGCATATCCACTGCTTTCTCCTTTGATCTTTGACCAACTTCAGACGATCCCTTCTTTCGCTTATCAAGCACATCCTCTTGGAAAAGTCCCAACTTATTGAAGCTTTCCCTTTGATCATATTCTCCCTCTGCAGAAACGCAAAGTCAATTCTTGTATGCCTAGCTTTGACATCTTTTCCACGCGAACTTTAGACTCCAACCCTTAACTCTCCAAGTATAGTGCTTCTCCTCAAGAGATACAAATTATGCAACATATCTCCCTTCATCACTACAAATGCACCATTAGAAACCCTTGGACTATCCTTATCAATAGTCACCTTGCATCCTTTGGATTCCAACTGCTCAAGAGATATCACTGACTTACGAAGACCTGTAACATAACAGACACCTGTCAAGGTGTGTATTATCGTCATACATGCGAATCTGCACTGTACCTTCACCCATGACTCCACAACTTGCATTATTTCCTATAAGAATCAGTTCCCTCTTTTTCTTTTAAAAGAACCAAAATAATTCTTATTAGGCGTCATATGAAAAGACTCCCCCGTATCTAGTACCCAATGGTCTGATAGATCTGCTACTACCGCTATCAACAAGTCATCAGATAAAAATTCCTCCATTGCAACCGATGAATTTCTAGCTTTAATATTTTTCTTCAAGTCCGGACAACCTCTCTTCCAACGGCCTGGTTTCTTGCAAATGTAGCACTTCCCATCTCTTAACTTTATTTTTCTTCTCCTTTTCCTACATACCAGCTAATATGGCTTCCGTACTACTTCCTCCTCTACCTCCACTCAACACCTTCATCTGATCCCTCAAGTCCTCAGATAGAAGACATGCCTTCACATCATCTACTGTTAGTGTGTCTCTAGCATAGATAAGACTGTTAGCGAAACCTGTGTATCGCTCCGGAAAAGAACACAAAAGATTCGTTGTTATTTGATCCTCATTCACTTTCAAGTCAACAGTCTTCATCTTCATTACGATATCATCGAAGAAGCTTAGATGTGCCTTCACTGAAGTACCCTCTCTCATCCGCGTGGTGAATGTAACATCCTAGTTTTTTTTGATTGAGATTGTAATATAGTTTGATTAATTAGTTGATTTAATTAAATAGATTTGAATTATAAATAGTGAAAATTAGAAACACATCCCTTAAAGAAAACTTAATACACGCCACGTCTCCCCCAAAGTTTTAGTACAAACCCGGTCCCTAGAATTAGCTGCCGCTCTTTTTTTTTTTGCTTCCATCCGCTTCCTGCCATGCCATGTTATGCCTTTTACATATTTTGACCCCAAAAAAATGTGCCACACACTAATTTTTTTTTTCAAAAAATAGGAAATATTCCCAGAAGCATTCGCCAAAAAAAAAAGTTTCATACTTTTGTGCAACAATGTCTAAAAAGTAGCATATATACATGCATATATTCATATAGTGTTTTTCTATTGAAAATCTGGACCAATATACACATACATGTATGCAACTATTACAAAATAACTGCATACATGTATGCATACAAAGTTGAACTGAGATTCACGTGTTACGAAAAGTTGCATATATGAATGCAACTATTATGTATGTATGCATGTATGTGTGCAACAAATTCAAAGAGGAAGACGGCTTCTGAATATGTGCTTGAATGTATGCATGTATTATGTACAAGATCATAAATGCATGCAACAATGTCTGAAAATGGCGAATGCTTGAAAAAACATGTCAGATTTGAATATATGCGTAAAAGGATGCGTATATTGCTGTTTAGCTGCATACATGTATGCATTTATACTGCAGTTTGACGCAACGCAGAAATAAAAGCATGAATGTATGCAATTATTTACGAATAGGTGCATCTTTTGATGCAAAAAGCTGTTGTTTCGCTGTTTTTGTGTTATTTTGGTTTTTGACGTGGTTTTTGATTGTTTTTCCACCTTAATTTTTTGGCGTGAACGTGTTTTATTTAAAAATGATTTTTCGTGATTTTTTATATTTTTTTAATGAATTTTAATGATTTTCAAAAAATAGGGACCTAATTTACATGAAAAGTTGGACCGGATGTGAGCCTAATTTTGAAACTTAATAGGGACCTGTGACAAACGAACCTTATAACTATGGGTAGTATTTTAAAGAATATAAATTTTTAATGGTTTAAATTTTATATAACCAATGTATACATGTATATAATAGTAGTAAATAATGTTTTGTTAGTTTGTTTTGTATTTTTATATGTGTTATGGAAATAAAAAAATATTCAATTTAAATAATATAGAAAATTCAAACGATCATTATTTAAATTGTATTTTTGTGTATATATTTATTTGTTATATTTTTATATATACAAGTGAATGTTGTTTAACATTGTTATTTACATCGAAACTTGTCTAATTCACACAAATAAAAAATGATATAGAATAAACATTAGGAATATTTATATTAAAAAATTAACTACTTCACCTTGAAGTATAGGAAGACATGACATTAAATTGATTAGACTGGGATAAAATCAATGTAATAACTTAGATTTTAGCCTTAGAACCTAAGTAAAGCTTTTATGTCCTTTTCACATGACTTAGTACACATATGTACATAAACAAGACTTGGTCGAACTATTTAAAATTGGAAGGTGTTTTGAGTAGCATAAGCACATGTGCAGCTAGGACACATTTGCACATGGCTTATTGACCACTTTGTACATCAAAATATGCTAGCCGTATGGATATGATTTTGAAGCAAAGTGGTAGAAGCAGCTAATAACCTAAAACTAGCACTTCAGTTCAATTATCTATGCAACTTCAAATCACCTTCCAAATAAGCACATGGCTACACATCATACATACACTCCATTTCCATGACTATATATGTCTATGACTATACAAACATAGGGCTGCATTGTAGTGTTATCTTGATTGAACATTATAGGAACAGCTATGCATTCCTTTTCAATCAGCTAGGATGCATTTTCTTTTCAATCAGCTAAGAGCAGCAACTAAAATTTCCATCTTCTATAGGATTCATTTCCCATTCCAATGCCCATTATATTATCATTTCTTCCACCTATAAATACACCAAGCTACTGCATGTAATTCACAAGCTATTCGACCAAACTAAAGCTAGAAATGGTAGAAAATCCAAGCAAAGAAATGAAGAAAACCTGGATAGGAAACAATAAGAAAAGCATAGAAACAGGGGACATCTTCAATGAGTAAACACAAAACTTTCTACTTATATATATATAATTTGGATGGTTGCTTTTTCAAACTATATACCTGCTTATATGTTTGAACCAAGATACTGATGTCGTTAGGGGAAAAATCACTATAAATGGTTGATAGAATTTTGAAAGTTGTTATGCTTGGAAAACCAAAATAGCAAACTGTGAACAAGCGAGTGAACTCTTGCCCCTTTGTGATATTGTCGATTAGTTATATGTATATAGGATAGTGGGACTTGTACACAGATTCAACTCCTGCTGAATGAATCATATTGAGCAAATCCATGATTAAAACATGAATAGATGTAACCAAGTGGATCAATTCAAAAGCTTGGAAACAAACATGCACATGCTCTGTTTATTTGCTTAAAACCACCACTTAGTTTGAAGATCCATAACCAAGATTCTAAGGAAGTTCAGAAATAATGATTTGCATCAAATAGTTTAAATAAGTTCGAACTCTACTGTAAAAATAATTTAACTGCAAAAATGTATATATATATATATAAATATAACAGGGTAACTTTGCAAATAAAAAATTCAACCATCACGTTATCAAAAACCAGCCACTTGAGGATGATAGCCTATACGAATGATGTTTTGATTTTTAATTTAGTATAATTCGAATTAGGATTTATTATTGATATGGGTTATAAAAATTGGAAACTGACGGTTTTGTAACAAATATTGTAAACTGCTATAAGTGAAGCTTCCTAAGGGTTATTAGGAGGTACTGGCGAAGTAGAAAGTTTTCTAGTGGTATGAGGTGGGAAAACGAGATTGGTTTAGGTTTTTGGGCTATTTTATGGGTTTGATTTTCAATTAGATCATACATGAATTAGGGGTGATCGAGTGTAACAGAAACTGGTGAGGAATAGTGTATGGACCTGGGTTTTGGTGCAGTAGCGGGTGTAGGTTCTCAGATGGTAGGAGGTGATCGTAGAGGGATGGTTTGTGGGGACAACCCGGTGAGGGGTTTTTCTGTTGTACGAGTAGAGAGATGAAGTTTTAAACGAAGGGTACTGGAGTTTGAATGATCGGTCCTAAGTGATCTCGGGTGATGATCTGGTTTACGGTCGACGACGCGACAATCTCACGACGATCGGAAGTGCTGTGCACATGCACAGGGGAAGCTTGTAAATGGATATTAGGTGGAGCAACTTACTCCTTTTCGGTGGTTCCTGAAGCAGGAAATGAAAATGAAAGGAAATTCTTAAATACGTGGGGTCCGTGGGGTGTACGTAGGGGTCGAATTCTTTGTTAATATGTGAAACTATTTTGATTTGGCACTTTTCGTTGTGCCAGTTTGAGTTTTTAAAATGGGAAGAGGGGAGTAAAAGCAGGAGAGCAGAGGTTTGTTTAGTTGATGTTCAAATGGGGGTGACCCTGTATTAAATCAAAGTGGGCTTGGCCCAGTTCTTTAAAGAAAAAAGGGGAAAGTTGGCCGAGGATAAAGGCCTATGGGCTGAAGAAGAAAAACTAATGGAAGAACAAAGAGCGGGAAGGAAAAGATAGTAGAGAAGGAATGGGCTGATCAAATTTTGCTCGGCCCATATAAAGGAAAATAAGAATTTAAGCTAAGAAATATATATATATATATATATATAGGTATGTATGTGTATATATAAGTTAAAAATAAAAATGTGTTTGGATAAATTTCTGTGCATGTGTTAGTCAGGAGTTCAAATCTAAATTAAATCAAGTTATATATATATAAATAAGTTTTAGAATTGTTTATTATATAATAAACGAAATTTACTTGGTGGATTGAATTAATGCGTAAATTATTATAATTAATCCATAATTTAGTAATTCGAAATTGTTAGCTCAGTTTACTATTTAATTAATTGGATCGTATTAATTATGTTACCCATACTTATATATTAGCACCTGTTAGTGGAAATAAACACCCTTCCATTATGAATTGAATTAACTGAATTGGTTGGACATCTTGCTAGCAGAATTAAACACCGTTCCGCTGTTATATTAGTTGATATATTTTATCAGTAAATATATGTTGCTGAAATGGTGTATTATCAATTGATAATGCTGATTTTATTTACATGGTTGTTTGTGTAAATTTTATCAACAACTTGAATGTCGTCGGTTAAAAGAATTTTTATATGCCATTGGGACTGCTAAGTGATGTTTTCTATAAAGTAAATCAGAAATTTACTTAAGTTGTTAATAGTCGAATAATTATTTTAAGATACAATTTAAGGTAATTATTTTAAATTAATTATATTATTAATTAATTTAAAAAGGGAGATTAACTATATCAATTAAGCATATTGTTTTAAGTTGATTTAAATCAACTATTTTAAATAGAAATGGGATTATTAAATGAATTAGGTTTCAATTAACTTAATGGAAATAGTTTCAACAAGCAATTGTTAAAATGTAGAAACATTTTATTAAAAGCTAATAAAGATTATAATTAATGGACTTAAGTAAGGTAATTGTGTAGTTAATAGAAAGTTAAAATTTGATAAATTATTCAAGATGGTGTTTTAACTTAATTAATTCCTTAATTAAGTTTTTTTTAAAATGATTTAATTATCCAAGGAAAGGGAAAAGGAAATGAAGTCGATTATTTGATTAAATTCATTGGTTTTAACTATCTATGTTAACCAAGTCTTGTTGAATGTTTAAAACAACAACGCTGTTAGAAATGGTTTAAGAATCAATTGAATTTATAAATTCTGGTTTGTTGAATATTTTGGATATCAAACTTTTACGAATCTTAACGATAAAAATGATTTGGAATCAAGGTATGAGAGATAATTAAAATACCCCAACTTGAACGATTTCATGATTTTCTGATAGATAGTATTAGTTTGTGTTCGAAGTGAGTGTCAGAGTTGAATATCGTTTTCAACTTTGAAAAACGTATATTTAATAGTGAAATTACCGCTTAATGGTTTAAGTTAAGTAGTACTCATGGGTTTAAATAAGTATATAAGCTGACATTTGGATTTAAATAATTATATATTATTTCAAGGAAGCTTAGCAGTTCCAATGGAAACAAATCTGTTATTTTATTCTATATATTTGATAATTAAATCACCGACTACCAAATTCGGATAATTATTATCGTTATCATTTCAAAGAGACCGGAATATAATATTCCACTTCGATTCAATATATATACGTTTCGAGTCATAGATTATTGAAGACCATTGAAGACAGAGTTATGCAAGGGCTATTCTGTCAATCCTAGGTAGAAACTGCCTAAGATGGATTTACAGGATAGAGCCTTCGTTTCTAGGACAACTTGCATGGACGAATGTCTGACAGAGTATTCCTAATAGATCATACGATTGATCTCTTCAAACTATGTTAGGTGGCGGAGGAATTCATTTCTCTTAGCTTTATACCCGTAGTATTGGGGAAATCAATTTGTGATACTGGCGGGTTTGACGATGTGGCATTCAAAGTGAATGAAGACGTGCTATATTGAAAGGTAAGTTCAGCCTCAAGTCTCACAACCGGGAAATGACAAAAATCGGGCGGGCAGCTTGGCTTTATGGGTCGCTCCCATTAGGGTGTATTGTCACCTATCTAGAGAAATTCCATTTGCTTCTTTATTCTATTTGATGTTGTCCCTTTCGGGGAATGGTGGGTAGCTCCCAACCGTTGGTGACAATATATTTAACACACTCAAGCGAAATTAATGGTCGATCATGTGTGGGCCGGGTTGCAAGACGTTCTTGTTGAACTCAGTGTATTCCCCTCTAGAGATACACTATCGGCAGGTGGTTACATACCTTGTCATAGTCGGAATCTAATCTCCAATAAGCTCCCGCGGTTTTGATTGTATGCTATATATGTAGAGCGTGAGATGCAAGCGTTCTGCTAGATTTCTATTTATTTGTATTAGACACTATTATAATATCAGAAGATATATATAATTTCAAAATGTTTTGGGTTATCGTAAGGTAAAAACCATCCGTATTTATGTGTGGAACGGTCTTACGATTATCTTTTCTTTCAAAAGACTTTTGAAAGTTAAAATCAAACTGTTTTTAATCGTTTACTCACACCAGTCCCATGACTGACCCAAAGTTTATTTTTCGATGTTTCCTTAAACTCTTGGGTACCCAAATATATACATGCAGTCAAGTAGTTTAGGATTTTACAGATTTATCCAAAGAAGCTTGGAGCAGGAGGCTTCGACATTAGATATTTAGAGTTTATTTCCGTCGAATTGTATATGTGATATACTCTGATGATGTATATAAGTTCAAATCCAGTTTGTACTTCAAAAGTGATTTTATATATTATATTTTATTCCGCTGCGATTGTGAGATTCTGTGTTATTTTTGAGTTCTATCTTTTAACTATTTTCTTCTATTCTAATCTTCTATCTTTCTATTTCTCATCCTTTAACTTCTTTCAATTAATGATTCGTATTTTCGTGCAATTTGGGTTGGACGTGTGTTGTATTCAGTCGGCTCAAATGATACGGATTTGCGGGTCGTTACACTTGGTATCAAAGCTGAAGGTTGAGTAGTAACCTTGGCTCTGTGGCGTGACTTGATATAGATGGGGTCGATAATATCCTAGATTGAGTTTGAGCATATATATATGAGCGCGTATTTGTTAATTGATATAAAAAGTATTTTATATTGTGCTGATTGGTTTGTTGAGCGGTTTATGAATTCTGGTCGATACAGGGTGTACAACTGTATCGATAGGTGTTTCTAAACTCTCGAGCAAAACAATTCGACACGGTAATGTTTTTATGATGGGTAAATGAAATAATTTTGCCCAAAATTTTATTTATTATAAAAGAATGATTTTATGGAAGTATTATTATTTAGGGATGTGTTGATTGTTGTTATTATCATCAAACCGGATTATAAGAATTGAATTGGTTATATATAATTTTTTTCTGAGTTTGTATAAAGAATAAAATATACAAATAAGGCAGACCGGAAAATTGTTTGGTAAAACTAGATGTTTTAGGAAAATTTAAAGGTTTTGAATTTATAGTGGAATTAAGATATGTTACTTCAAACTGGTTTGGAATAAAAACTGGAAATTTGTATTTTGGAATTTGAGATTTTAATTGGAGTTAAGAATTTGAAACCTAACTAGAGATACATTAAGCTAAATGATTTTTTGAGTATTGATCTAATGTTGATTTCGGCCTTCGGGGATGATACTTAGAAGATTATTTTCTTATCGATTTACGGTCAGGAACTAATGAATGTTGAAGGATAGAAATAAATGGAAATGATTTCCAAATACAAAAACAGATATTTCTTGTTTTGAAATTGACTGTGATTGACAACTAATTGCTGGTATATTGAATATTTGATTACAATGAAATGTTTGGCAGATAACCTATGTATTTTGGATGCTCTGTTAGTTGTGATTATGAGGGGATGACCCATAAGTCAATAAATAAAGATATAGCCGTAGTCTCCTCGTTAATCTTCAATTTCGGGGATGAAATTCTTTTAAGGTGGGTAGATTGTAACATCCCAATTTTTTTTGATTGAGTTTGCAATACAGTTTGATTTATTAATTGATTTAATTAAATAGATTAGAATTATAATTATGGGTAGAATTTTCAAGAATATACATTTTTAATGGTTTAAATTTTATTTAACCAATGTATACATGTATATAATAGTAGTAAATAATGTTTTGTTAGTTTGTTTTGTATTTTTATATGTGTTATGGAAATTAAAAAAATATTCAATTTAAATAATATAGAAAATTCGAATGATCATTATTTAAATTGTATGTTTGTTTATATATATTTATTTGTTACATTTTTATATATACAAGTGAATGTTTAACATTGTTATTTACATCGAAACTTGTTTAATTCAGACAAATATAAAAATGATATAGAATAAACAATAGGAATATTTATATTAAAAATTTAATTACTTCACCTTGAAGTATAGGACGACATGACACTAAATTGATTAGATTGGGATAAAATTAATGTAATAACTTATATTTTAGCCTTAGAACCTAAGTAAAGTTTTTATGTCCTTTTCACATGACTTAGTACACATATGTATATAGACAAGACTTGGTCGAACTATATAAAATTGGAAGTTTTTTTGAGTAGCATAAGAACATGTGCAGCTAGGACACATTTGCGCAGGCTTATTCACCACTGTGTACATCAAAATATGCTAGTCGTATGGATATCATTTTGAAGAAAAGTGGTAGAAGCATCTAATAACCTAAAACTAGCACTTCAGTTCAATTATCTATGCAACTTCAAATCAGCTTCCAAATAAGCACATGGCTACATAGCATACATACACTCCATTTCCATGACTATATATGTCTATGACTATACAAACATAGGGCTGCATTGTAGTGTTATCTTGATTGAACATTATAGGAACAACTATGCATTCCTTTTCAATCAGCTAGGATGCATTTTCTTTTTCAATCAGCTAAGAGCAGCAACTAAAATTTCCATCACCTATAGGATTCATTTCCCATGCCAATGCCCATTATATTATCATTTTTTCCACCTATAAATACACCAAGATACCGCATATAATTCAAAAGCTATTCGACCAAACTAAAACTAGAAATGGTAGAAAATCTAGGCAAAGAAGTGAAGAAAACCTGGATAGGAAACAATAAGAAAAGCATAGAATCATGGGACATCTTCGGTGAGTAAACACAAAACTTTCTACTTATATATATATATATATATATTGGATGATTGCTTTTTAAAACTATATACCTGCTTATATGTTTGAACCAAGATACTGATGTTGTTAAGGGAAAAATCACTACAAATGGTTGACAGAATTTTGTAAGTTGTTATGCTTGGAAAACCAAAATAGCAAACTGTGAACAAGCGAGTGAACTCTCGCTCCTTTGTGATATTGTCGACAGTTATATGTATATAGGATAGTTGGACTTGTATACAGATTCAACTCCTACTGAATGAATTATATTGAGCAAATCCACGATTAGAACTGGAAGAGATGTAACCAAGTGGATCAATTTAAAAGCCTGGAAATAAACATGCACATGCTCTGTTTATTTACTTAAAACCACCACTTAGTTTGAAGATCCATAACCAAGATTCTAAGGAAATTCAGGAATAATGATTTGCATCAAATAGTTTAAATAAGTTCGAACTCTACTGTAAAAATAATTTAAATGAAAATATATATATAAATATAACAGGGTAACTTTGCAAATAAAAAAGTCAACCATCACGTAATCAAAATCCAACCACTTGAGGATGATAGCCTATACGAATGATATTTTGATTTTTAATTTAGTATAATTCGAATTAGGATTTATTATTGATATGGGTTATAAAAATTGGAAACTGACGGTTTTGTAACAAATATTGTAAACTGCTATAAGTGAAGCTTCCTAAGGGTTATTAGGAGGTACTAGCGAAGTAGAAAGTTTTCTAGTGGTCTGAGGTGGGAAAACGAGATTGGTTTAGGTTTATGGGCTATTTTATGGGTTTGATTTTCAATTAGATCATACATGAATTAGGGGTGATCGAGTGTAACAGAAACTGGTGAGGAATAGTGTATGAACCTGGGTTTCGGTGCAGTAGCGGGTGTAGGTTCTCAGATGGACAGAGGTGATCGTAGGCGGATGATTTGTGGGGACAACCTGGTGAGGGGTTTTTCTGTTGTACGAGTAGAGAGATGAAGTTTTAAACGAAGGGTGCTGAAGTTTGAATGATTGGTCCTATGTGATTTCGGGCGATGATATGGTTTGCTGGCGACGGCGCATCAATCCCACGACGATCGGAAGTGTTACGCACATGCATAGGGGAAGCTTGTACATGGATATTAGGTGGAGCAGCTTACTCCTTTTCGGTGGTTCTTGAAGTAGGAAATTATAATGAAAGGAAATTCTTAAATATGTGGGTTCGTGGGGTGTACGTAGGGGTTGATTTCTTTGTTAATTTGTGAAACTGTTTTGATTTGGCTCTTTTCGTTGGGCCAGTCTGAGTGTTTAAAACGGGAAGAGGGGAGCAAAAGCAGAAGAGGAGAGGTTTGTTTAGTTGCTGTTCAAATGGGGGTGACGCTGTATTAAATCTAAATAGGCTTGACCCAGTTCTTTAAAGAAAAAAAAGGGGAAAGTGGGTCGAGGATAAAGGTCTGTGGGCTGAAGTAGAAAAACTAATGGAAGAACAAAGAGAGGAAAGGAAAAGAAAGTAGAGAAGGAATAGGCTAATCAAATTATGCTCGGCCCATATAAATGAAAATAAGAATTTAAGTTAAGAAATATATATATAGGTATGTGTGTGTATATATAAGTTAAAAATAAAATTGTGTTTGGATAAATCCTATGCACGTGTTAGTCAGGAGTTCAAATCTAAATTAAATCAAGTTATATATATATATATATATACATGAAAAGTTTTTAGCAATCGTTTATAATATAATAAACGAAATTTACTTGGTGGATTTAATTTAAAATATTATTATAATTAATATGTAATTCAGTAATTCGAAATTGTTTGCTCAGTTTACTATTTAGATAATTGGATTGTATTAATTATGTTAATCATACTTATATATTGACACCTGTTAGTGGAAATAAACACCCATCCATTATGAATCGAATTAACTGAATTGTTTGGACATCTTGCCAACATAATTAAACACCGTTCCGTTGTTATATTAGTTGATATATTTTATCAATTAATATATGGTGTTGAAATGGTATATTATCAATTGATAATACTGATTTTATTTACATGGCTGTTTGTGTAAATTTGATCAACAACTTGAATGTCGCCGGTTAAAAGAATTGTTATATGCCGTTGGGACTGCTAAGTGATGTTTTCTGTAAAGTAAATCAGAAATTTACTTAAGTTGTTAATAGTCGAATAATTATTTTAAGAGACAATTTAAGGTAATTATTTTAAATTAATTATATTATTAATTAATTTAAAAAGGGAGATTAACTATATCAATTAAGCATATTATTTTGAGTTGATTTAAATCAACTGTTTTAAATAGAAATGGGATTATTAAATCAATTAGGTTTCAATTAACTTAATGGAAATATTTTGAACAAGCAATTGTTAAAATGTTGAAACATTTTATTAAAAGCTAATAAAGATTATAATAAATGGACTTAAGTAAGGTAACTATGTAATTAATAGAAAATTAAATTTTGATAAATTATTCAAGATGGTGTTTTAACTTAATTAACTCCTTAATTAAGTTTTTTTTAAATGATTTAATTATCCAAGGAATATCGTTTACGAATCTTAACGATAAAAACGATTTCGAATCAAGGTACGAGAGAATATTAAAATACCCCAACTTGAACGATTTCACGATTTTCTGATAGATAGTATTAGTCTGTGTTCGAAGTGAGTGTCAGATTTGAATATCGTTTTCAACTTTGAAAAACGTATATTTAAGAGTGAGATTACCGCTTAATGTTTTAAGTTAAGTAGTACTTATGGGTTCAAATAAGTATATAAGCTGACATTTAGATTTAAATAATTATATATTATTTCAAGGAAGCTTAGCAGTTCCAATGGAAACAAATCTGTTATTTAATTCTATATATTTGATAATTAAATCACCGACTATCAAATCCGGATCATTATTACCGTTATCATTTCGAAGACACCAGAATATAAAATTCCACTTCGATTCAATATATATACATTTCGGGTAAGAGATTATTGAAGACCATTGAAGACAGAGTTATGCAAGGGTTATTCTGTTAATCCTAGGAAGAAACTGCCTAAGTTGGATTTACAGGATAGTGCCTTCAGTTTGTCCGGTCCCCGGAAAACTTGTATGGACGAATGTCTGACAGAGTATTCCTAACAGATCATATAATTGGTCTCTTCAAACTATGTTTGGTGGATGAGGAATTCGTTTCTCTTAGCTTCATACCCGTAGTATTGGGGAAATCAACTTGTGATACTGGCGGGTTTGACATTGTGGCATTTAAAGTGAATGAAGACGTGCTATATTGAAAGGTAAGTTCAGCCTCAAGCCTCAAACGGGAAATGACAAAAATCAGGCGGGCAACATGGCTATGTGGGTCGCTACCATTAGGGTGTATTGTCACCTATCTAGAGAAATTCCATTTGCTTCTTTATTATATTCGATCCTGTCCCTTTCGGGAAACAGTGGGTAGATCCCAACCGTTGGTGACAATATATTTGAAACACTCAAGCGAAATGAGTGGTTGGTCGTGTGTGAGCCGGGTTGCAAGACGTTCTTGTTGAACCTAGTGTATTCCCCTCAAGAGACACACTATCGGCAGGTGGTTCCATACCTTGTCATACTCGGAATCCAATCTCCAATAAGCGCCCGTGGTTTTGATTATATACTATATATGTAGAGCGTGGAATGCAAGCGTTCTGCTAGATTGCTATTTATTTGTATTCAGACACTATTATAATATCAGAAGATATTTATGATTGGGTTATCATAAGGTAAAAACCATCCGTATTTATGTGTGAACAGTCTTAATATTATCTTTTCTTTCAAAAGATTTTTGAAAGGTAAAATCAAACTGTTTTTAATCGTTTACTCACACCGGTCCCATGGCTAACCCAGAGTTTATTTTCCTATGTTTCCCTAAACTCTTGGGTGCCCAAATATGTACGGGCAGTCAATTAGTTCAGGATTTTACAGATTTATCCAAAGGAGCTTGGAACATGAGGCTTCGACATTAAATGTTTAGAGTTTATTTCCGCTGTATTGTATATGTGATATACTCTGATGATGTATATAAGTTCAAATCCAGTTTGTACTTCAAAATTGATTTTATATATTATATTTTATTCCGCTGCGATTGTGAGATTCTATGTTATCGTTCAATTCTATCTTTTATCTATTTTCTTCTATTCTAATCTTTTATCTTTCTATTTCTCATCCTCTAACTTCTTTCAATTAATGATTCGTATTTTCGTGCAATTTGGGTTGGATGTGTGTTGTATTCAGTCGGCTCAGATGATACGGATTTGCGTGTTGTTACACTAAAAAACATCTTCAACAAAATCAGACGGTTGGTTAGTGACTTCTTTAAATAGAGTTTTTCCAGCTTGGTCCAAATGTCCTTAGCTGTGGTCTCACCACTAATCTCTGAAATGACATTTTCCCCTATTGCTAATTGTAAAGTAGTAAATGCCCATCGTTCCATCTTCTTCCGTTCCATCACTACACAATATATGCTAACTAAGCTGTGTTTTTAGCCGTATCTAAAGCACTTAGACACGGCAAAAAGCCGTATCAAAAAATCGCGTGGTAAATTTTTAGATACGGCTATAAATCATATCTCACTAGTGATAACATACGGCTTATAGCCGTATCTAAATTATTTTCAGTCACGGCCTTTGACCGTATCTAATTATATCTGTGTGTGCATATATATACATGCATATATATATATATAAACAAAAATTGTAGCACATATTTTTCATAAACAGCATATATACCACAATTTATACACAAGAATAACACAATTTATATATATATACACACACTCAAAGCATTACAAGATTTTTCATAGCACAAACACAATGTATAAAATACAAACATATACAAAGGAAACTGTCAAAGATTTTCATAACAGTACGAAGTAACATAAAAAGGTAAAAACATATGATCAGCTTGATATAACTCCAGTCAAGGTCGAGAAGATTAAGCGCATGTGCTGATCATGCCGATGAAATCCATGTATTTACTGTAGATCAAAGTAGTATGAGAATAAGCTAGCTGATGCTGATAAAGTTTTATAACAACATAAATATTTATATATATATATACACAGTTTAAAACAAAAGCTTAAAAGGCCAACCTGATGATTGGCAGTAAAATTGAATCGTGATAGCCAGCCTGAGTTCCAGCAGCTATCACAAAAGCACCAAAATCTACAGGAAAAAAGAAGTAATTTTATGCCTGACTGCACACAAAATATCGTGTCTTTGTGTTCGTACTGATAACAGTCAAGGGCATATCATGTCTTTGTGTTCGTGTGTGCATATTTGTCAATTATATGTATAACATGTTTATGATGCTACTAACATGATTTCATGAACTTGTAACCTAGAAACATACCAGCATCTCACATGATTTGTGGTTTAACGTGACCTTCAACATCGTATATAGCTGATACACCTACCCACTTTTTCTTTTTTCTCCAACAGGATTGCATATAAGTTCATTAAAAAAGTTATAAATACTTCACTGGACAGGAAATCGACATTGTAACTCACTATAGAATATAGAAATGAGGTAAAATGGAACTTGTTTAATGACACATATACAGAAATGATATGTGGACTGAAAAGTCTTATGTTATTATGTACTGACCGAGTTTAACTCAAATTACACTGAAACAAGTCTAAAGTAGCACTTTAATTACTGACTGATAATGTCTTTTATGTTTAACTCAGTCAATACATTGTAACAAGTCAAAAATAGCACTTTAAGGCCCAATATCTATGTGTTTGTGTAGTCAGTAAGTATATGTCTCAAAGATGAATGAAATGCCAGTCATTAAAAATGTAAGGCATCGTCTATGTAAGATACTACGTAGAGATAAGTGTAAAATAATATATATACCTGCTCCAACGTCTAAAGATATCGAATCATCATCTTCGGATGACACACATACTCGACTTACTGATTAAGAATTTACTGGGCGATCCAGCAGGTGGTTGCATTTTAGCTCACGCGTAGGGTCAGTAATCCATGCTTATTAGCTTCATCCAAATATCAAATGCCGCTTCACTTAATCTTTGGAAAAAGCCGCTTTCACTTGCAACTTTCAGTTTCTTTGAAGTGGACTGTGTATTGCAAGGTAACTTACACTACAGTCTCTGCTACAAAGTAGGGGAAAGTTTCTAGTGAAACCAGCTTTTTACTAAGGTTAAGTGCAGCAGCATCCGTCATTTGGATGAAGCTAATAAGCATGGATACCCGACCTTACGCGTGAGCTAAAATGCAGCCACCTGGTTGATCGTTTAGTAAATTCTTAACCAAAATTTTCAGCAAACCTGTTAGTATATTTTTAGTAAACTTGTTATCTCAAAACAGAGTAAACTTGTTATTAGACAACCCAATTTAAATTTCAAGAATAAGGCATGATTCAATGACTAACTCATTGTTATTTCATCCTTCTAACATTAGTAAACCTGTTAAACATCTTAACATTAGCTTCCAATAGCAATTCAGAGGACTAACTCATTGTTATTTCATCCTTATGAATTAGTGAACCTGTTAAACGTCCTTATGACATTAGTAAACCTGTTATTTCATCCTTATGACATTGTTAACTCATTGTTATTTCTATGTTTTATGGATATACCGCAATCTTAATTGTACCAAACATGTTTCCAATGGCAATTCAGATGTGTTTAACATTATCATAAATCATGATTCAAATTTGATTTCTCTGATTTCAGGGTATAACCGTAGATTCGTCCCTTACACAAAGTAGCAATCAGCTGACACACGTACATACCAATTCAATTGAAACAGCTAACACACTAACATAAAGTAGCAATCAACTAACACACAAAGATTTCAACTTGTTCCCTACTATTAGGTATGTATGCCACAATTCAATTGAAATACATGCCTGCTGTCGAAGGAGAGGACTAGGGCCAAGGGTTACCGCGTTTCTATCGAAGGAGAGGGCTAGGGACCAAGGGTTGCTGCGTTTCTGTCGAAGGAGAGGGTTGTTCATCTCTACCGGAGAAGGAGATTCTAGAGAAAGGTGGAGGCGTGATTTGGTAACTAAAAACCCTAATTTGGGTTTTCGGTCACCATTAAAGTAAAACAAAATGAAAAGGGAGTGGCCAAAATTTGTGTTCCGAGTGCCAAATTGGATGCGCAATATGATAAACATTAGATTTGGGCAAAGGTCGTGTCAAATTAACTAATCCGGAGCTTCCTTGATGGACGGTCAGATTTAGGTTGCTTAGGGTGGTGTGGATCGCAAAATGTAGTTTGATACGGATCTAAGCACTATCGAATATGATACGGCTATAACCCGTATTTTATCCCCGCAGCGTTGTGTGCCAAATTGGCTATTATGGTTTAGTGCATGGTTGAAATTTCATTCTTCAACTCCTTAGGAGCAAACACTACAGGATGAACATTGTTTCTCATCAGAACAACTTTCATCCTCCATTGTCACTTCTCGAAATCTTTATCCCCATTCCATCTTTCAATTGCTAACTTAGATCCTGCTGCCATATATGTCCCTTTGACTTATGCCCTGGTAAAATTGCATAATTCTCCTCATCTCCTATCATAATGCCTAACATCCTTTCTCAATCGACCTCGTAGCTCTGATACCAATTGTTGGGGAAAAGTTTCCCAAAAATACCTTGGGAATAAAACCCAACCTTGCGGGAAAACAAATAGGAACGGATTGATGGTGAGGCAAAACAAACAACAGATAGTCACCAGCAAAACAATTACGGATTAAGCAATAAAAGAAAGAACACAAGAGATTTATAGTGGTTCCACTAACGTCTTGTTAGTGTATGTCCACTTGGGGAGAGGAGATTTTATTACTTTCCTAAATAAGAAAATATTACAAGACTGATAATAGGGAGGAAGAAGAAGAAATACAACTTTTAAAGATGATCAACACATTTAACTAATCCCTATCCTTATATAAGGATTAATACTTGGGGTTGAAGTAATTGATTTATGGTTATAAATCAATGCCTAATTAATTCTCCAATTAATTTACTCCTGATAAGATTCCTTGTTTAATAAATTAATCAGAGAATTAATTCCTTACTTTAATATCCCAGAAAAAACTTCTTCATATTCTTCCACTTGTGTAGGTAATTTATTGCTCTATCTAATTTTAGAAAAGAGTCAACAAATTTTCTGATATCTTCCAAATCTTCTGCAGTTGGAAATATTATATTACTCAAATTAATAATATTTCCCAAATCTTCTCTAAATGGAAATAATTTATCACCATAATCAATAATATTTTCCAAATCTTATGCAAATAGAATTATCGTATCACGAAATCTAACAATCTCCACCTTGATACTATTTTTTTCTTGAAAGCATACCAACTCCACCTACATCTTCTTACTCTAAGCATATTCTCAATAAAGAGACCATGGTTACTTCCCCCAATGAGCTTCGGCATGGCCATCACCCATTGCACATTGTCAACAAACTCCAGCAATGCCACTGCCTGCCAACAAAATGTTCAAAGTACCACTTCTTGTAAGACCTACCAATCATCACCATGAAAACAAACGTCTCCACGAACCATCTCAACTCTCTTCCCACACCATGCCACCACGTGGCACCTAGCATTTCGATAACCGATTCCAGCTTGAGCAACGCTCGAACTTAGCAGTCTGCAAAGACTTATGCATATCCACTGCTTTCTCCTTTTATCTCTAACCAACTTCAAACGATCCCTTCTTCCTCTTATCAAGCACATCCTCTTGGCAAAGTCCCACCTTGTTGAAGGTTTCCCCTTTGATCATATTCTGCCAATGCAGAAACCTAAAGTCCCTTCTCGTATGCATAGCTTTGACATCTTTTCCACGAGAACTGTAGACTCCAACCCTTGACTCTCCAAGTAGAGTGCTTCTCCTCAGGAGATACAAATTATGAAACATATCTCCCTTCATCACTACAAATGCACCCTTAGAAACCCTTAGACTATCCTTATCAATAGTCACCTTGGATTCTTTGGATGCTAACTGCCCAAGAGATATCATTGACTTCCGAAGACCTGGAACATAACGGACACCTGTCAAGGTGCGTATTGCGTCGTTATACATGCGAATCTACATAGTACCTTCGCCCATGACTCTACAAATTGCATCATTTCCCATAAGAATTATTTTCCCTTCTTTCTTTTAAAAGAACTGAAATAATTCTTATTAGGCATCATATGAAAAGACTCCCCCGTATCTAGCACCCAGTGGTCTGATACATCTGATACTACCGCTGTCAACAAATCATCAGACAAAAATTCCTCCATCGCAACCGATGAATTTCCAACTTTAATATTTTTCTTCAAGTCCGGACAATCTCTCCTCCAATGGTCTAGTTTCTTGCAAATGTAGCACTTCCCATCTCTTGAATTTATTTTCTTTTTCTTCTCCCTTTTATCCATACTAGCTAATAAGGCTTCCGTACTACTTCCTCCTTTTCCTTCACTCAACCCCTTCATCTAATCCCTCAAGTCCTCAAATAGAAGACCCGCCTTCACATCATCTACTGTTAGTATATCTCTGGTATGATAAGACTGTTAGCGAAACCTATGTAGCGCTCCAGAAGAGAACACAAAATATTCATTGTTATTTGCTTCTCATACACTTTCAAGTCAACAGTCTTCATCTTCATCACGATATCATCAAAAAAGCTTAGATGTGCCTTCATTGGAGTATCCTCTATCATCCGCATGGTGAAAAATGTCTTTAGCAAAATCAAATGGTTTGCTAGTGACTTCTTTAAATAGAGGACAAAATGTCCTTAGCTGTGGTCTCACCGCTAATCTTTGAAAGGACATTTTCTCCCATTGCTAATTGTAAAGTAGTAAATGCCGATCATTCCATCTTCTTCCTTTCCATAGCTGATATTTCATCCGTCATTTCCTTAGGAGCAAACACTACAGGATGAACATTGTTCCTCATTAGAACAACTTTCATCCTCCATTGCCACTTCTCGAAGTCTTTATCCCCATTCCATCTTTCGATTGCTAACTAAGATCCTGCTGCCATATATGTCCCTTTGACATATGGCCTTGATACAATTGCTGAATTCTCCTCATCTTCTGCCATAATGCCTAACACCTTTTCTCAACCAACCTCGTAGCTCTGATTCTAATTCTTGGGGAAAAGTTTCCCAAAAACTCCTTGGGAATAAAACCCAACCTTGTGGAAAAACAAATAGGAACGGATTAATGGTGAGGAAAACAAAAAACAGATAGTCACTAGCAAAATAATCACGGGTCAATTAATAAAAGAAAGAACACAAGAGATTTATAGTGGTTCCACTAAGTCTTGTTAGTGTACATCCACTTGGGGAGAGGAGATTTTATTAAATTTCTAAATAAGAAAATATTACAAGACTGATAATAGGGAGGAAGAAGAAGAAATACAACTTTTAGAGATGATCAATACATTTACCTAATCCCTGTCCTTATATAAGGATTAATACTTGGGGTTGAAGTAATTGATTTATGGTTATAAATCAATGCCTAATTAATTCTCCAATTTATTTACTCCTGATAAGATTCCTTGTTTAATAAACCAATCAGTGAATCAATTCCTTACATCAATATCCCAAAAAAAAACTTCTTCATATTCTTCCACTTGTGTAGGTAATTCATTGCCCTATCTAATTTTAGAAAAGCATCAATAAATTTTCTGATATCTTCCAAATTTTTTGTAATTAGAAATATTATATTACTCAAATTAACAATATTTCCCAAATCTTCTCTAAAGGGAAATATTGTATCACCTTAATCAATAATTTCTTCCAAATCTTCTGCAAATAGAAATATCGTATCACGAAATCTAACAATCTCCCCCTTGATAATATATTTCCTTAAATCCACCTACATCCTCTTACTCTAAGCATATTCTTGGTCAAGAGACCATAGTTACTTCCTCCAATGAGCTTCAGCATGGCCTCACCCATTGCACTTTGTCAACAAACTCCGGCAACGCCACCGCTTGCCAACAAAGTGTTCAAAGTACCCCTTTCTTGTAAGATCTATCAATATTCACCATGAAAAAAAACGTCTCCATGAACCATCTCAACTCTCTCCCCGCATTGTGCCACCACGTGGCACCCAGCATTTCGATAAGCAATTCCAGCTCGAGCAACACCCGAACTTAGCAGTTTGCAAAGACTTATGCATATCCATTGCTTTCTCATTTGATCTCTGACCAACTTCAGACAATCCCTTCTTCCACTTATCAAGCAGATCCTCTTGGCAAAGTTCCACCTTGTTGAAGCTTTCCCCTTTGATCATATTCTGCCTATGCAGAAACTCAAAGTCCCTTCTCTTATGCCTGGCTTCGACATCTTTTCCACGAGAACTGTAGACTCCAACCCTTGACTCTCCAAGTACAGCGCTTCTCCTCAGGAGATACAAATTATGAAACATATCTCCCTTCATCACTACGAATGCACCCTTAGAAACCCTTAGACTACCCTTATAAATAGTCACCTCGCATCCTTTGGATGCCAATTGCCCAAGAGATATCATTGACTTCCGAAGACCTGGAACATAACAGACACATGTCAAGGTGCGTATTACCCCGTCATACATGAGAATCTGCACAGTACCTTCACCCATGACTCTACAACTAGCATCATTTCCCATAAGAATCAGTTTCCCCCTTTTTCTTTTAAAAGAACTGATATAGTTCTTATTAGGTGTCATATGAAAAGACGCCCCTATATCTAGCACCCAATGGTCAGATACATCTGATACTACCGCTGTCAACAAGTCATCAGACAAAAATTCCTCCATCTCAACGGGTGAATTTCTAGCTTCAATATTTTTCTTCAAGTCCGGACAATCTCTCTTCCAGTGTCCTGGTTTCTTGCAAATGTAGCACTTCCCATCTCTTGACTTTATTTTATTTTTTCTTCTCCCATTTCTCCATACCAGCTAATAAGGCTTCCGTACTACTTCCTCCTCTACCTTCACTCAACCCCTTCATCTTATCCCTCCAGTCCTCAAATAGAAGACCTGCCTTCACATCATCTATTGTTAGTGTATCTCTGGCATAGATAAGGCTGTAAGCGAAACCTAAATATCGCTCCAGAAGAGAACACAAAAGAATCATTGTTATTTACTCCACATCACTTTCAAGTCAACAGTCTTCATCTTCATCACGGGATCATCGAAGAAGCTTAGATGTGTCTTCATTGAAGTACCAGATCTTCTGTAGTTGGAAAAATTATATTACTCAAATTAACAATATTTCTTAAATCTTCTCTAAATGGAAATATTGTATCACCATAATCAATAATATCTTATAAATCTTTTGCAAATAGAAATATTGTATCACGAAATCTAACAACATGTGCACCAGGTACAAAGCATTGTCTACTAATTTGAACACCTTCGAAATAGTTATAAGGTGAAATAACTCAATCGAACGTTTACCTGCACAAGCATTATTATGACCTACAACTTGAATGACATATTCATAGTGAACACCATACCCAAATTTAATTAGATAATAACAACTGCCAAAAAAAATGAATGAAGTTGATTAGATTAAACAACTGTTTGTGTGTGTTACAACAATGCCTAAAGAGCAGCCACAACATTTTAGATATTGGAGAGTAGGATTTAGTAAACATGAAATTATGCATATTGTTGACACCAAAAATAGGTACAACACCCAAAGAGAAGGGTTGTGTAGAGAATAAATGAAGATTAATAACTATAAGAAATGTAAAACAGAAGAAATCACACTTGAATTTATAGTGGTTCGGCGTTAATGAGCCTACGCCCACTTTTTAATCTCTTATATCTTATTTTAACTATCAAATAGAAGAGTTACAACGGCGGAATGAGAGAATTAAAAATACACAAAAGCTAGGTTTTTTTGCAATTTTCTCCTCTAAAAAGACCCCCCTTTTGAACTAAAAAGGGGTATTTATATGTGATGCAGTATTTTGCCATCTTGGACACGTGTTGTAGGATCCAAAAGAGTTGTCGTTTGCTGAATGAATCGGTATATCCTAAAGAACTAGTATTCTCTTCGAATTATCGGCGTGAAGTGGCACTTGATCCATCTAACTTGGATGATCTAAAAGAGAAAAGATTTGGGACTAGCTATTCTCTAGGCAAGTTTCTCGGATCACAATTGAATGCAACACGGCTAATTATGCTTCGTCATATCGGACTTCTCCCGGGCCGCGTCTGGCAAGGGGAAAAGAGCTAAATTGTCGGGCCTCATCGATTGGCCCAATTCGAGTACTTTGTATATGAATCTACCGTGTCATTATGCCTTGATGGGCTGCCCGAAAGGCCCATCAACACTTTGCCCCCCCCCAAAGTATGGCACGTTGGGAAATGGGGCATACTTTGTGATCACATGTCATGAACAAACCTTTTTACACTACACGGAGAACTTCATGGGTTGGACCGATCCATTCATTTAATGAACCTCGTAAGTCACAAGGAGTCCTATCGGTCTCTTTGGGAATGCAAACGATTTTCAGATAATAATGATGCCTTTCTGTCTCCCGTCTCATCGACTGGTTATTAGTTCATTAACCTGTTTACTCGTCAGTCGAGTCCAGTCACATCAGCCGAATTTGAATAGCCACTCCTTTTATAAAAGGATAATTTCCCTTACCTTTTTCTTTTTACTTTTATTGTTTGCAAGGACCGATTTACTGCTCCTTAGGAAGAAGAAGAATGACGATCACCATCTCTCCCAAAGTTATCTTTTTCAGGTAGAAATTGATTTCCTATCCTTATTAAAACACTGAAATGTCATTCTTGCATAGGATCTTTCTTTTCTTTACCACGATCTAAGGCTGATTTGACCCATGGTTCGGCTCACCAGCGCCGGATCGCCGGAGTCAGTGGCGATATGGTTGCCTATGGTGATACCAATATCATTTGAGTAGGGTCTGACGGCATCAGATTTGCTGATTTGATTGTATCATAGATGCCAAGGGATTTCCTTCCCATTCAAGGCACTTCGTGTGTCAGGGTATCTTTAAACCCTAGGACACATGGCAGTACTTCATAAGGTGGCAAAAAGATGTCAATCTTTGTACAGTTTGAACCGTAGCATCTATGGTTCGTCTTCTATTGAAATTGCAGTGCATAGGGGCAATAACCCTTTTTTAATTAATCTTTGATTTTAGCTGGATAATCCCATCATATACCAATGGTTAAGGCACGTGACACCCATAAAGAGAGAACTAGGCAAAGGATTATCTTTTTCCATCAGGGTAGATAGCACTTTCGAGTCGTCGGATCGATCGAAACCTGCTCTGGATAGCGACCCTCGATGTCGGTTGACAAGTCCACTACCCGTTCTCTTAGCAATGGTCGAGCTAAGTGAAGCAACACCCATTGCTATAGCACCCGACATGCTTCCGGGCGCGGAGATCTTAGAGAGCTCTCCAGATGCAGAAAAGTCCACGATCACTCTTAAGCGGTTACAACACTTGACAGCAAAACACAACATTTCTTTTGACAATGTTCTTTTTCTTGAAAAAATCGACTCGCCTCATAATCCCCCAAACAGATACATGGTGATTTCTCTTCCAATGTGCAATGTGGGAGCCATCCCCTCTTTTCCTTCATTTATTGCCAACTTCTTACGAAAGGTGAACTTTGCTCCAATGCAGTTTCACTGGATTGCTTATGGCAATTTGCTATCGATTTATTACCTGTATATGAAATACTTGGGCTACCCCCAACCTTTGATGACTTAGCCTTTCTTTTTCATTTTAAACACAATGAGAAATAGTACTCCTTTCTGCTTTACTTCAAGGCTGGAAGATTATTGAAGAAATTCCGACCAAGGTGGGTGATCCAAGGCGGGATTGGTTTTGGATTAAAGAGCAACCGATGTGCGCTCGATACTAGCTTCAATGCAGTAAGTTTTTTTCATTTGATACTCTTCTTGTTAAAGTCACTTATGTTGATTGTTGTATTCCTTTCCTTTTATAGGGGATGAACCTGTAAGGCCCGAGGAGGAGGTGTTTAAGGAACGTCACGAGCGATTGATCGAGCTAGGGACTCGAATCAGCAGCACCGGGGCAAGATGCGGTGCCCCCAATCAAGAAAAAGTTGGGGGATATGCAAATGGCTCGCTCGATCGAGGGACCTTCTGCTCATCCTTCGCCGGGGAAGAAAGGGAAACTTGGCCGAAAGAAGCCTGCTTTCAAAAGGAAGGTTCGAGAAGCTGAGCGACGAGAAGCCGAGCATCGAAAGGTCGAACACCGACAAAGAGAAAAGGTTTTTGCCAAGAAAGGCCCCAAGACAGTGCGAGGAGAACCAAGTAAGGAGGACCTTACTGAGACTCGTTCGAGAAACTATGAAGTCGAGAGAGACACTTCTATGGCCCACGATTTACAGGAGGAGCATGGTGCATCTCCCCTTTCTAGCTTAGAAAAACTATAATTGCATGACATTATCCTTTCACCACAAAGCTTAGATCCGAACTGATTTTTTCCAATCAATCTGAGGGGATGTCTTTCTCGGCCAAACAAAAAGGTATTGAAGGTATAAGGTTTATTGCATGTCAAAATATTATGTTTCTAATAAATTGAGGGTTGTCCATCTTACTTTTGGCTTTCCTTCTGTTTTCATAAGACATCAATGAAGAGTTTTATAGGAATTTGTTTGCCTCCCTCCCAACGCACATAAGGCCAGACAAGTTCAATTTGTTGCGTGCTGTGAGAGGAAACAATGATAAAGATAAAAACAACAAGAGGGAGGAGGGGAAGACAACAGAGAATGCAAAGAGAGACAGAAACAACAAGGAGAAGAATAAAGAAAAGGAGAAAGAGAGAGAGAGAGAAGGAAAGGAAGAATTGACCCAGGATCATAGCAAGCAGAAGAAGAAACGCTTGAGGAAACATGATCAAGAAATGGGAGATATGGAAGAGTCGGGAAGCATTACCCAAAATAAGAAGGGCCAAGTCCCCCAAATCCAAGGAAAGAGAAGAAACCGAGCACTCTCGGGCAGTGCTGAGTTGCCCCAGACCTTTGGTCAAGCCTTCTTCCATTGGCCGAATCCGAGAGTTGGAACGAGATTTTCCCAACCTCATTTTTTTAGAAATTAAACCGACCCCCGAGCTACAACCAATCACGTAGCTTCCGCCGCCATATGCGTAATAGCGTCAAATATGCTCTTTCCCAATATGACGCAATGAACGATTATGCCGGGCAGGTAAGCGGAGTGTTGAAGGAGAGGCTGACCGAAATCGTCGACCTGAAAAGAGACATTGCCAGTGGAAAGAAAACCTTTGGATTTCTTGAGAAGAAAATTAAAGACTAGGAGCTACAGGAAGCAGCCGACAAAGAAAAGCATGGAAAAGAAATTGAGGACCTGAACGCCCAGGTCCAACAGAGTGATCGGGAGTGTGATTCGATGAGGGAGGAGATTGAATCTTTGAAGGAGGATAGGGCTCAATTGGATCTTGAAATACAGAACCTTAAAGCCACCCTTCATTCATCCGAGTTAGCCAAGAATCAAGCTGAAGAAAATGCCGCTGCAGCAATTGAGTCTGTTAATAATCAGAAACTTCAGCATAACATTGATATCGAGGCCATTAAATCCGAGCACGCCCAGGAGAAAGTTGAACTGAAAAAAGGCCATGCTCGCCAGACTCTTTTGTTTTTTGCAAGCTTCCTTCGTCATAAGGATTCATCTTGGATGCCAGGGTACTCCAGGCTATTGACTGATACATGGAAGAAAATTTTGTGGGAAGAGAAAAATGCAGCGAAGGGGCAGCCAGTGGACGAGGCACTTTTGATGACCCAAATTTTAAATGACAAGGAACGAGCAATCTTGGTGGAGGAGAGGAGTCAAGAGAAGAGTGCGACAGAGGCAGAATACCGTAGAGTGAAGGGGAAGTCGGTCCCCAAGAGTGATGTTGGTGGCAGTTGGCCCAAGGCACCCATTTCTTCCGCATATGTGGTTATTGAAAAGGGTTCGTCATCTGCTCCTCCATCCGATCCAGTCAAGGTCGTGGAAGAGCAGCTGATCGAGCCCAATGTTGGAGGTAGGCTCTTTCGCTAATTCTGAGTTTACCCGTCCTATCCTAACTTGTGTGTGTGTTTTTTTATGGCAGGCGTCTCGTTGGTGAGGGACAGAGTGGAAGTAGAACCTGTTGCTGGGGAGAAAGGCGGCGCTGAGGAAACAAACAAAGCCCCGAGAGACGAAAGGATTAATATAGCATCGTTAGAGGACGAGGACACCGAGATCATCGGGGAGTCTAAAAGAGAGGATTGCCCGTCCCTGGCCAAGACCAAAGCCGGGAGCGATAAGGAAATTTCTTCTACGAAGCCCAAACCATCATAAGATCCCTTGAGCATTAAACCTATTCGAGCCATTCCCCCGACCATTCTCTCTTTAGTCAGAACACCAACACCCATGGATCCCGTTAACCCACAAGCTCCAACACCAGTTCATCGCCCATTCGGAAGTACTCTTGGGAGATCAAAGCATAAGACGACCACTGAGACAAGACATGATCAAACAGGCAGAGCTGGCAGCGATGATCGAGTGAGGAGAAATGCCAGCTCCATTTTAGGATTTCTTTTACTGTAATTTTTTAGGCCCTTTGGGAAGTTTCATGCGAGTGCAGCCCTCGCTCTTTTGTAGTTATCGAACTTTATATCTCTAGAGGCGATGTTTGAATGGTACCTGTCATGCCGCAACATTTTGTAATCATGCCATGGTATTTCAAATGAAAATCTACTTGTTTCGTAAATACTTATACCATTTATGTGCAAAAAGTATCATGTGGTTTTCTTGTCTTACCATGGCAATTGAGGATGACTTGAACGTTACCCTAGTTGGGAGTATTCATCAATCCTCTCGTCCCCGGTGTCGGGGCAAGTTATTCGAATAGCGGGCTCTCCAGTCATACTCAAGTGGATCCAACCTTGATCAGGGGTTGGATGTAATTGAGCTAGATTGATTTTAGTCCTTTATACTCATCCTTTAGTCGGTAAAGGGTACAGTTTTTAGGGATCGAGCGGTCTTTTGTCGGGGTGCACCATTCACGCTCTTTCGTTGCTTATACTCACCCTCAAGTCGTGAGGTTAAGTGTTGAATCCCTACAGTCAGTCAGTAAGTTTGAATAAGCGTCGATCTTACTTTGAGTCAGTCAAAGTAGAAGTCAACAAACTGGCCAATCTGTCAAAGTCTGAAATTGGTACCATCGATATGGTCAAGCCTTGATTCCTTCAATCGGGTCTGCCAGCTTCGTCTCTGTCCGTCCTGTTAGAGCGTCGAGGCATAAGCATTGTTTGGTCATGTCAAAATCCTTAGCTTTTACAACAATAACAAAACAGAGAAAGAATGGAGACTTTTATTCATATGCTACTCCAATTAATGAACGATTTCTTATTATAATGCTAAAAACAAATGAACTAATAAAAATGGTTTAGAAAATCCTTAAGAAAGATAAAGTCGTAAGTTCTCTGCATTCCATGCTCTTTGAAATGGCTTGCCATCAACAGTTTTTAACCTGAAACTTCCATTATCGAGATTTCATTGAATGACGTTGGTTCCTTCCCACATAGGGCCCATGTGGACGGGGATCGTGAAGATTCGCTTCAAAACAAGGTTGCCTACTTCGAAAGTTTTTGGTCGGACCTTTTTGTTGTAATACGTGCGACCCTTTGCCTATGGGTTGTTGCACGGAGGTTTGCCTCTTCTCTTTTTTCATCAATCGTGTCTAACGATGTCAAGAGAAATACTTTATTAGATAAGGGATCGTAGTAAGTCATCCAATGAGATTGGACTACAAGCTCTATCGGAAGAACTGCCTCCAAACCATAGGATAAGGTGAAAGGAGTATGACTCATAGCGGTCTTATGGGTAGTACGATATGCCCAAGGGCCAGAGGGAATTCATCGAACCGTTTTCCTTTTGCTCGCTCTAACTGTTATTTCAAAATGGATTTAGTGATCTTATTAACCGCTTCGACTTGACCATTTGACTAGGGATGTGCAACAGTGGTATTTTTTTCTCGATATGATATTTCCCACAAAAATCTCTGAACTCAAGACTGTCGAACTGAGTTCCATTATCTGTGATAATTGTTCGGGATATCCCATTTTAGCATATAATATTTCTGACGATAAAGTTGATGACCTTCTTTGTTGTGATCGTAGTCATCTGTTCAGCCTCTACCCATTTTGTAAAATAGCATACTGCCACGATTGCATATCTAGCACCCCATTCGAAATAGGCAAGGTTCCGATAATATCTATTCCCCAAACAGCGAATGGCCAAGGGCTAGTCATTTGGATGATTTCTGTTGGGGGAGCTCGTGGGATCCGTGCGAACCTTTGGCATTTGTCACACCTTTTGGAATAATTAGCGGCATATTTGTTGATAGTTGGCCAAAAGTATCCATAGCACAATATTTTCCTGGCTAGCATTCGCCCCCTGCTATGCACTCCACAATCTCCTTCATGCGCTTCCTTCAGTATTCTCTTGATATCATCATTGGCCACACACCTAAACATGGGAACATAGAATCCTCTTCTATATAGCTGGTCTTGCTGAATAGCATACCTAGAAGCTTGTCACACTAAAGCTCGTCTTTCTTTTTTTCTTTCGGGTAATGTGCCATAGAGGAGAAACTTTTTGATGGGAGTCATCCGTGATTCTCTTTCAGGTTCAGCATCAGCCTGGTCGACTTCAATCTACTCGATACTCAGAACATTCATAGTTTCGATGGGAACCATTTCTGTCTCGTCCAGGTGGTCTGAACTGGCTAGTTTTGCCAACCTATCTGCCTTCTAATTCTCCCTCCAGGGAATATGGGAAATTCTATACCGATTGAAACTTTGCAGCAATTTCTCGACTTGCTTAAGGTAAGAAGTTAGCCGGTCTCCCTTGGTAAGATATTCCTTACGAACTTGGCATACCACAAGTTGTGAATCACAAAAAATCTCAAGCGATGTTATCTTCAAGTCACTTGCGAGTTTAAGTCCGGCAATCAGGGCCTCATACTCAAAATCATCGTTGGTCGCTAGAAAGTCTAACCTCAAAGCATAATAAACTGATCGTCCCTCGGGAGAAGTAGTACTATGCCGGCTCCCGAACGTCATTCTTTTCGGGATCGATCGGTATATAGCTTCCAAACGACTGGTTCTGACCTTACCTTTGAGGGCTCGGGGTTGTTGCTCTGGTCTTCATCTTCTGGGGTAGTGAATTCTGCTATGAAATTGGCTAAGGCCTGCCCCTGAATTGATTTTCGTGGAACGAAAGTTAAATCGAATTGGCAAAATTCAGTTTTCCATTTTAGTAATCTCCCACTTGCCTCGGGTCGTTGCACGACTTGTCGAAGGGGTTGGTCGGTAAATTTATTAATCAGATGGGCTTGAAAATAGTGTCGAAGCTTCCATAACGCAATTAATAAGATATAAGCGGGTTTTTCGATCTTCGGATAATTACGCTCAGCCTCCGTCAATTTTTTGCTTACATAGTAAACCGACCATTGTACTCGTTCCTCTTCACGGATCAAGACCGAGCCGATCTCATGTGTGGATACTGCAAAATAAACAAATAATTCTTCATGGTCGATAGGTTAGAGAGAATAGAAGGTTTCTCCAAATGATCGATTAGATTCTGGAAAGCTTCGACGCAGTTGGGTGTCCAAGCAAAGTTTCGCTTTCCTCCCTTAATTAATTCAAAGAAAGGTAGGCATTTATCAGTTGCCTTCGAATAAATCGGCCCATTATCGCTACCTTACCCACTAGACTTTGAACATCCCTGATTCGTCGAGGTTCCTGAATTCACTTGAGGGTCGAAATCTGGTCAGGGTTAATTTCGATCGCTCGAGAACTCACAACAAAACCCCGGAATATGTCCGAAGCTACTCCGAAAGAACATTTTAAAGCACTCAATTTCAACCCATATTTCTGGAGAATACCAAACATCCTTTAGAGATCATTCACATGCTCGGACGATTGTTTTGACTTTACTAACATATCACCCACATATACCTCCATTGTCTTTCCTATCTAGTCGTGGAACATCCGGTTAACTAGCCTTTGATAGGTTGCCCATGCGTTTTTCAGACCGAAGGGCATTACCACGTAATAGTATAGCCCAAGGTTAGTGATGAAGCTAGTATGTTCTTGGTCTGCAACATGCATGGAAATCTTGTTGTATCCTGAGTACGCGTCCATAAACGAAAGCATCTCATGCCCTGCGGTCGAGTCGACCAAATGATCAATCCTAGGTAATGGGAAGCTGTCCTTAGGTCAGGCTTTATTTAAGACGGAAAAATCAATGCAAGTCCTCTACTTCCCATCAGCCTTCTTCACTAGTACCAGGTTGGCTATCCAGTCGGGATAGGTCGAATCCCAGATAAATCTGTTGGCTTACAACTTCCCGATTTCCTATTTCAAGGCCGCCGATCTTTCAGGGTCAAGCATTCGTCTCTTTTACTTTAACGGAGTGTATTTCGGGTCGATACTGAGGGAGTGAGTTATAATAGAAGGTGAAATCCCACACATGTCAGCGTGGGTCCAAGAAAATACGTCTAGGTTGGCTTGGATAAGGTTAGTTCCCTCGTCCAGAGCGGGTCGGGATGGGACCTAATCTTCAGAACCTTGGTGGGGTTGTTTTCATCGATCAGAATTTCCACGGTAGCCTCATTCCAGGTTGCCATTTTGCCCTCGTCTCTTCGCCCCCTCGTGGGTCGATGTCTTCGACTTCACAAATGAACGTTCTCGGCCGGGGCGTACTCTGTAATTGCTATGCCTCTTGCCTCTCTTCGGTGGGAGAGGACTTTCCAGATTCTTTATTACTGATGTCCCGTAACTCCTTCCATTCTGCCAAGTAACAGGCTCGACCTATTACCTGGTCTCCTCGTATCGTCCCCATCCTGCTATCAGTTGGGAACTTTAACAGTAAACACCAAGGGGTGATGCAAGCCTTGAATACCGCTAGGGCCGGTTGTCCCAAAAATGCATTGTACTGGGAGTTAATATTCATCACAACAATTGGAAGGATTCAGGCTTTTCGTCGGTCCCCTTCTCTAATTCCACAAACAGCTTAACTTGGCCGATCAGCTCGCTAGATGCTCCACTAAAACGATGTATTTGTCCGGTACAGGGCTCCAGGTCCTTCATGTCCTGCTTCATTTGGTCGTAGGCTTGTTTGAACAGGATATTCACCAAGCTCCCGTTGTCGACCAAGACTTTTCGGACAGTGGTTGGTCCAATAATGGTCGCTATCACCATCGGTTCGACCGTCAGAGTTTCTGTATCGAGGGATTCCCAATCACGGAAGACAATATCATCGGCGATCAATTTTATTTTCTTGATGGGACTTGCAGCTTTAAGGGGACTTGTCTCTTCAAAGTCGAGGTGCTTTGCGGAGTTCACATAACGTTCCATAGCTCTGACATTGTGCACTGCTGGATGCAGTCCTCCTACGATGGGGTTGACGACAATTCCCTTTCCTTTCTCTAGAGGTGTAGCCCGAGATGTGGCCTGGTTCTGTTTGGACGCTGAGGTTCCCTGCCCCTTGTCTCTTGACGCTGCCTTGTATTCATCGAGTTTTCCTTCCCGTATTAGCTTCTCAACGATGTCCCCGAGATGCCGACATTCGTTGGTCGTATGGCCATACATGTCGTGGAACAGGAAGTATTTCCTAGTCGCCCTCTCCTTCTCTGTGGGTTCTCATAGTGGCGGTTTCTTTTACTGAACCGTGCTGCAGTTATCGAGATAGATATTCTCCAATGTGTTATTTAAAGTTGTATAGGTATCGAATTCTTGGAACCGGGGTCACTTTCCGGCGTTCCCCCTCTAATCCGAGCTCCCATTGGCCTCTTTCGACCCTTCACCATTTCTCTTGCCGCGGTTTTCAACATTTACTTCCACTTTCCCCGAGTTATCCCCAGATTGTTTGACTGCGACATTATTTTGGGTTGACGGAGTAAATGTATTTTTCGTCCCATCCTCTTCCTCTAACTACGCATCTTCCAGCCTTAGTCAGATGTGGGACTTCTCATAAAAAGCCTCGATCTTGGTTGGTGGCTTTCCGATCAAGTATTTTCCTAACTCTGTCCGCTTGTCAATGCCATCGACCATGGCCATCAGAACAGTTTCATGGTTGGGGTTGCTAACTTCAGTAGCAACCCGATTGAATTGATTGAGATAATTCCTAGATTCACCTCTTCACTTATTAACCGCTGAAAGAGCCATAACATGCTTTGATTTGGTAGCGTGGAGGCCGAACTAAGTCAGAAATTTTTCACTCAGATCTTTAAAGCTGGGGACCAACCTCGCGGGCAGGCGTACAAACCACATCATGTTATTTTGCTTAAAAAGATTGGAAAAGCCTTTCACTTGATAGTGTCAGGGGCCACCTCTACTTCCATGTGCCAGGCGTATCCCATTAGATGCCACTGCGAGTCAGAGGTACCGTCGTACTGGTTCATCTGGGGGCATATTAAATCTCCTGGGGAACTCTGCTTTTAAAATATCGTCAGTGAGTTGTGTATGGCTTCGGTCAAACCCCCAGTCTTCATTCCTATGCCCACGACTCTCGTTCATAATCTGTCGTACCATGGCAGTCAGATTTGGTGGAATGACTGTGTCTAGGTCAACCTCCTCAACAGACCGACCTCTTCTGCCCATTTAATCGGGTAATGCCGTTCGCGCATTCCTTCCTCCTCCTCGGATATCTCGGTCAATCACAAAATTCCGAAGGAGTGAATGGGGACCCGATCCCCCGAGCAGCATTTTGATTCGCAGGAGGAGATGCCTCTCCGTTTTATGGAGCTATGGGATCAACAATTTCCACCTCGGTTTGGTTAATTTGTGCTTGGTTGCCTTCCCTTGGCGGGTCTTGACGTCTCTTAAGACGCAACTGCCGAACATTTTCAGCTCTTTCTAACGGGCGTCGAGACCGACACGGGTCTTTGCTTTCCCTATAAGAGGAGGAGCCTTCTGACACTTGATCTAGTTGAGGAGGAGGGAGTTGATGGTCCCAGACCACTTGGGCTTGGTTTCAGAACTCCTCCCACTGCCTTGTCATGCGAATCATATTTTGTCGCATCGCGACATTCTCTTGAGCATGGGCTTTTAAGGCATCCGTAGTTTCCTTCAGTCGATCTATCACAGCTATAAACTCGTCTCGGGTGGCGAAAGAAGAAGATGGAGCTGGGTCTATCCCGGGAGGTAATGCAGGTTGATCTGGAGTAGTTTCAGGGGCGGTCGATTCACCGGCCGCTTCTGTAGAGGTCCTTACTTGCAGTTGCTTTCCAATGTTGTAGGCTGATTTTCCGACCATAACTTAATTAATGCAGAAATGAAAGTAAGATTTTTGTCTCGGACTTGGTGATCCGAAAGTAGAGAAAAAATCTGGACTAGCCTAAGAATATTAGTTCTCAGTGAAAGCACCAAAGTGTTGACACCAAAAATTGGTACAACACCCAAAGAGAAGGGTTGTGTAGAGAATAAATGAAGATTAATAACTATAAGAAATGTAAAACAGAAGAAATCACACATGAATTTATAGTGGTTCGGTGTTAATGAGCCTACGTCCACTTTATAATATCTTATATCTTATCTCAACTATCAGATATAACAGTTACAATGGCAGAATGAGAGAATTAAAAATACACAAAAGAAAGGGTTTTTTGCAATTCTCCCCTCTAAAAAGATCCCCCCTTCTGAACTAAAAAGGGGTATTTATGGGTGATACATTTGGCCATCTTGGATACGTGTTGTAGGATCCAAAAGAATAGTCGTTTGCTGAATGAATCAGTATCTCCTAAAGAATTGGTATTCTCTTCGAATTGTCGGCGTGAACTGGCACTTGATCCATCTAATTTGGATGATCTAAAGGAGAAAAGATCTAGGACTACCTATTCTCTAGGCAAGTTTCTCGGATCACAATTGAATGCAGCACAACTAATTATGCTTGGTCATATCGGACTTCTCCTGGACCCCGTCTAACGAGGGGAAAGGAGCTTAATTGTTAGGCCTCATCGATTGGCCCAATTTGAGTACTTAAGATATGAATCTGCTACATCATTATGCCTTGATAGGCAGCCCGAAAGGCCCATCAACACATATCAACTACTACAACAGTTATTTTACAAAGATTTTCTCATTCTCGTGTAATCAGTTTACCCAAAAGTTCGACTTGAACTCAATAATAGACATAACATCAATGTAACTACCATGTGTCCAAATTTAGAATCAAGCATGCTCATCCCATAAAACCACAACTGTGTTTGAACAATGAAATTTTGTTCCATTTACAAGAACATGTTGTTTCAAATTCAGTGACCAGAAATCAGTTTACTTGTTTGTTTTTTCATGTACCTCCCTAACCAATACTACAACCGTGTTTACGAACAGTATGCTTCATTTGTCATGTACCTCCATAACCAAAACTACAATCGACCATCTTCCTGAAATTGCTTTTGCACCATCCATTGAAACCCCAAACACCCTGTAATTGCGGCTATCCCACACTTCATCAACCATGCTTCGTCTAATCTATCAACACTAGGCACCTCTGCCAAACCACACAAATCATGATCATCATCCCATAAAAATGTACAAATTCAAATCCACAAATCAAAAACCCAATTGCAAACACCTTCAGAAAGTCGTGACTTCCAAACCCTAGCAAAAAGTTTGAAATCGCGATTTTTTAATTAATTCGTGTTTCCAAATATATTTTTTATCGTTCACTTATTTATTTTATAAACTGAAGACCGGGACATTACCATTATTTCATACTGAAAACCATAATAAATATAAAAAAATGAAATAGTTAACAAACATAACCTATGAATTTCTAACCTAGAATGCTAAGCATATTTTTAGGGTTATGGATGAGAAATCCACATAGACGATTTAGGACCTGGATAACACGTCAACTTCGGAACTGGAGAGAGTGATATCAAAGATCAGAGATGGCAATTGAGATGGCAAGCGATGAGCGATTAGGAGGAAGACGTAGGTTTGTTTTGATTTTGGAAGTAAACAAACTGAAAAACTATTTTGAGAAGGAACAAAAATTTTAGAAGGGATATTTTGTTGGATTAATTGTCAAGAATAATCCGAAGTTTAACGTGTCTTCCCATAATAATCCCAAGTTTGGATTATTTCAGAATAATCCGAAGTTTGGGGGGTGTCTTGCCATATTAATCCTATTTACTGGTGTCTTCCCATATTAATCCGAAGTTTGGGGGTGTCTTCCCATATTAATCCCAAAATTACACGTCAAAAAGTCATCGGGATCATTATGGGAAGACACCCCCCAAACTTCGGATTATTCAGAACTAATCCAAACTTGGGATTATTATAGGAAGACACATTAAACTTCGGAATATTGTTGACAATTAATCCTATTTTGTTTTAGGGCCAAGGGTCCTACAATTTGTGTATAAGGAAGAGAACAAATAAAGTAACAAAAGTAAATACTTAAGGGTCAAAAATATAATAATAACACTACAGAATAAAGCGTTATATGTTGCCGTTATAAAAAAACAACTTTTCTTGTAGTGCTAGTTAAATTCTAAGAATAATATCTCTAATAAATATAAGAATTGGACTTAGTAGGTTGATAATGCTAGTTCAGTTGAGTTATTCGACAGAAGTTTGCACTTTTCAACAGTTGGATATATGTGTAACATATGTGAGATATCATCGATCATAGACATCCATGATAATTAATTATGCGTAACACAACTTTATTCCAAAGGTTTACTTCAAATGATGAGGTTTTAAGTGGCTGCAATGCCCGCCTCCTTTATGAAAGAAGAAACCTAAAGTGATAATTTAATATCGTATCCTACTTTGGAATTAAGGTCTTCAGTAATGATATCCGGCTATTGAAGTATTAAGTGATTGGATTCACCATTTGCCTCCAAGGTAAGGGTAGAATTACAGGGTATGCCCTTGTTAAGTACTAAGCGATCAGATAGCTTGCCTTCTAATAAGAGGTGGCTAGTTGGGTACAAAATCTATAACAACCCAGGTTTCGAATACCTAGGGTAAACATATTATAATATGTTTTATGATTTTAAAACTTCTAAGTATGAAAGGTTTTAAATCTCGGATATCAGTCGCGTTTCGTCTGGGAGATTTTATAGACTTGAACTTGTATCGGGGGAGATCTTAGACGAAATGAGTTTAACTCGGGAGTTCGTCTCAGATTTCCATCTCGGATTAGAAAGTTCACACTGGAACAATCTTGGGGTAAATGATATGTTAAAAAAATGATACTTTTACAAAATGATTTTCATGAATGCTATTAAAAACATAACAACTTAAACTTCAACTGAAAAATAACTTTACTATTCTTTATTTGCGATAGATCATTCATACTCTAAATTTTAATATGCTTAAAACAGAAATATTGTTAGACATAAAACATTAAAATGATCAATAACATTAAAAAAATAATATAAATTGACCATAGAATACACAATTTCAAAGGTAACATGTACTTTAGAAAAATGAGTATGAAAATCATAAGTTGTAGAATATATATGAACATACAATATGGTCATTTAACATGCAAAATGTAAAATAACAAAAGATCATCATGGCAAAATTTGAGTTTATTTAATTATTGTTCTAGTTCAAGCATAGATTTAAATTTTTACCAAAAAACTAAGATCTCGGATGATATTCCAATATTTCGTCTCGATCGATATGTCGTTCGATGTTGCAATATCTCGGGTGGTATATTCGAAAGGAGATTTAGAGTGATATTTGCTATTTCATTTCGGAAGGAACCCAAAACAAGATCTCGAAGGAGCTCTCGGGCGATATTTGCGAGATTTGAAACAGTGGGAGTATGAAATACGAGTTTAAGAGCCTAACCCATATAGTAGTACATGATGAGAAATACAAAAATTGTGGTTTATGAGGAAATTTGTGTGTATTGGAATAAATCAAATTCACTTGGTATAATAAAAGAAAATATTATTAAATTCACTTTGTAAATTATATTTGATGGCTTAAATAAATATTAAAAATATAAATATTGATTTGTAATCAATATTTAAGTGAGAATATATGTTCAATATAAAGTGTTAAATTGTTTTAATGAGATCATAAAATGTGTGTTTTAGGAATTAATTTGGAGGAAAGTTGGATTATGTGATTATTAATAATTTTAAAATGGTTAAAACGAAATTTTATAGGAAACCGCGTTAGGTTGAAATAAGCTTGAGAAAACAAACTTAATAATGTGTTTTGAGTAAACTTTATGGAATATGTGCATTCTTATGTTAATTTGGAAATTAGGAAATAAGTTAAATTTAAATATTCAATAACTGTGCAAACGTAATTGGAAATTATTAAAATAAAGTTTTGGAAAGTTTAATAAGTGTAAAATTATTAATAAGTAGGGATTTATACAATTCCCAAGGGTTTATTGCATTCGATTGCAACAATCGAGTAAACGGTGAATTTTTTAGAAAACCATGTATTTTGAATAAAACTTGTGTAGAAATTAACAATAAAACTTATAAATATTTTTGAGAAATATATTTATGTGTGTTATAATAAACTTAGTATGTTTGGAAATTTATTTGTGTTAAAATAATGTGTTTTGAGGATTACAACAATCAAGTAAAGGGTGAATTTTTGAGAAAACCATGTATTTTGAATAAAATTTATGTAGAAATTAACAATAAGACTTATAAATATTGTTCAAAAACTATTTATATGTGTGTTATAATAAACATAGTATGTTTGAAATTTATTTATGTTAAAATAATGTGTTTTGAGCATTTTAAACTTTTACAATGTTCATTTTATTCAAAATGAATGTAAAATGTTCATTTTTATGTAAAATAGTAAATTTAAGTGAAAATAAGTTGAAGTACTAATTATAGTTTTTAAATATGTTAAACATATTTTTTATATTTTTAGTAAAGTGGATTAACATAAATTTTGCAAGTTTCAAGTTTATAATGTGCAATAAAAAATAAATAACCTAAAACCTATGTTAGTTAGGCTAATTGGTTAGCATAAGCACTAAGAGGCTACTACTCACCTCAATTGGGCTTACTAAAGCCCATCAAGTGGTGATTAGGGAAAAAAATCTTTGGAGAAATGTTTTTATGTATCATTCTCCAGTATGTCATTTCCTCATTCCTGTTTATCGAAAGAAGCCATGGCCACCTCTTACAACTTAATCTCTAAGCTTCCAAATCAAAACTGAAATAGAATTAAGGCTTAAATCTAATGCTTACCTTAGCTTGTTTTACATGTACCGGAAGTGAAATAGAGGACTAAAAGCACCATCTTTGATACAATTTCAAGATAATTTTTATCCTTTTTTGCTACAAAACTAAGTTGAGGTGTCCCCACACACTTTCCAACTTGAATATATTTGATAATGTTGAGTTTGGGCTTTATTTTACTGAAATACATTTACTATAACATGAATTTGTTCAAAGGCAGCAAAATATGGAAAGAGTCCATGTTTGAAGCTTCATATCTTCCTTGTCTCTTAACAAAATGTTGAAATTCTTCTTCCTTCGTGTTGTTATGTCGTTCTAGTTTGTGTGTACAAAATTTGAGCTCATTTAGAGGTCAATTGAATGCCTGAAAACGACCTGAACTCTGGTCATTATTCCGACCTCGGAAAATTCGCGTGCTTGGGACGACCCAAGATAAAGATGGGTCGATCAAGGGGCTGACCCAAGCTTTATTTAGGTCGATCTAACCTGGGCAAAACGCCTACGTTGCTGCTGTTGCTTCCAGTGAACTTCTTTTGCTTTTCTTTACACTTAATTGCATTTCAGGCTTGTTTTATTGCTATATTCAAGTGTTGTTTTTTGTATATTATAGCACGTATAATCAAGTTTTCACTCCTTGAATTCTTTTGTCTATTTGTGGTTTTCTTGAACAATAGAGAAGTATTATGCATCCTGAATTCCAAGTGGTTTTTTGTTGTGTTTTGTGTATATTTCGGTGTTGCATTCTTTGTGCTTTCTAAGATACACGTACACATGTTATTAAATCGTTTTAAAAGTTTTACTCAGTGAATATTGTTTGAAAAAAATTATTTTGTAATGATATTTTTAAATATAAGAGTAATTTTAAATTATACAATAGTTTCCAAACCTGACGATTCTCAAGTATTTCCGAAAAACAAATTTTTACAACCCGGTTTTCTAAGGAATACTTTCTAATATAAAATCACACGTTTTTGCATATTTTGAGAGATTATGACTAAACAATATTATAAACCTCGTGGTATGGAACACGAAGATATATGAGAACGGTTAATTCCAAATGCATGAAGATGTCATTTTCTTGTGTTTTCTAGTGTGAAACCGACATATGGGTAGTAAACTAGTAGTGAGAACATATGGTATGGGACACACAGCTAGCACTATTCGGGTTACTGTCTAAGAGTTTGTGACACGTTCATGTTGATTCTCCAGTACTACACCTTCAGGTCAATCATTTTGTACGACCTTCGGTTCATTCATGTTGTTCGACCTTTGGGTCAATCGTGTTGCTCGACCTTCAGGTCGATCATTGTAACAAATTCGATTTTTAGTCGTTTAATTATGAACATTTAAATTTATTTTAATTGTTGAATTGGAAATATAAATGGATTTTAATATGGAATTTATCGATTTAATAAACAGAATACGATTTAATTTCAAATATATCGAAATTTCAAAATACAAAAACGAGAAATGGATGAATTCTAAGTTAAAAATGAATCAAAACGAATCTAATGATTTATATAAATTCCATTTGAATTAGAACGATGATAATAATTTATTATCAATGGATTTGATTGTTTCAAAATCGAATTATATTTTATCAATTTAATTTAACGCGTGAAAATAGTCATTTTTCGAACGACCTCGGATTTAAACGAAACTAATTTTATTAAATCCGTAATAGTTAATTATTGCTAGATTTCAAGTTTCGTGTCAATCGGAGTTGTTATGCATGCGTGCACAATTTAAATATGTATCGATTAACGATTTGGAATTTAAAATAGCGTATTTTTGCAAATGGTATCGGAATTTGATGAAACAAGTTTCTTCAGGTCCAAAATGTTAAACTATAGCAGATATCAATTTTCATCACGATTGGATTTCGTATGTGATCGTACGAATTAAACACGTTCAAACAAAACTTACGCATGATTTTAATCAAAAATAAAATTAAACACCTTACCTATATAATATTCTAATTCCTTACACAATCCCTCATTCTCTTCTTCTCCAGTCAACGAACGAATTGAGTCGCCACTTCTGATTTCTTCTAAAATCAGTATAAAATCGAAAATAAAATGAAATTTCTTAATCTTTGATTAGTTGAACTCATCTAATCCCCCTCTTCAAAACCATATACTTATGGTTGGTTGCGATTAGGTTCAGGGAGTTCAAAATTTCGTAGCATGAAGGTAGGGTTTGGATTTTTGCTCAATGGTGAGGTGGTTAGGCGATTTTGAGTTTGATTTTGAGTGTATGGTGTGTAGCAGCACTTGTACACAAATTTTTGATGGGATCAGAGCTAATAAGTGACGCACCTGCCAATGCAATAGTGAGAAGAGGCCAATGTCAGGTTATTATGGGTGCAATGCGAGGTTGATGTTGTTGTGATGGAGGTGGAGAGTGCGAGTAGGGGAGCTTGTAGGCGATGTCCGTTTGTGATGTAGTGGAGTAAGGAGGGTGATATTGCGGCTTCAAGTCACAGCCATGGTGAAATGCTCAGGCGCGGGTTTGGATGTTTGGAATTAGGAGATGATTAAGGAGGGTGTAAGCCATGGGTTAAAGGGTAATTTAACTATTAAATTATTAGTTAATGACACTATAATTCATATCAAACTGGTAAAGTTATCATATGTTATCAGAATTAGACAAAACAGGTCCGTTGGAATCGTAGCAGTGAATACTGCACATATAAACTGAATTGGAGTGCATTGGAGCCATCTAGGATTTTTGTTTAAATCAAATGTTTGTTTATTTTAATCTAAAATCAATCTTTATCTCAACGTTTAAAAATCAAGGTGAGTGAAGTAAACTCACTACGCTGGCTCGTTTATAATTTTATAAACCAACTTAAATTTAGTATATAACGTTTATATGTTGTTTGTTAGCTATTTGGAAGCATTGATAAATTATTATCAATTGCTTTCTATTATATTATAGAGTAGATATAGGCTTGGTAGTTGGATATTCCCACACTTTTTAGCAGATGAGACCCTATGCTCCCCGGATAATAGTGGATGACCCTATATATCGCGATATCCCGCCTTGAAGTGGAATCGGAATTATTTATATTGATTAACATCTTAGATGTAGGAAAAATCGATTAGAGGGATCCAACTAGATTTGAAACGACCCAAGCTCGCCCTTACGGGAAAGCCCGGATTGAGTTGAGAACACGATAAATTAGAACACAAACAGAAGAACATTTCATTTCTTATTACAACAATTACATCAGAGTATAAGAATATAATAGAGTATGAATAAATAATATATGTTCAGAGGTTCAAATTACAAAGCAGCGGAAAATCAATACATAACACAACTGTAAGAAATACACGGATACAGAGTGTTCCAAATATATCTCCGGTTGTAAATCCAGATGCTGTGAATATAATATCTGCAGAAACCCAACTACTAGCTTCCCATGTGGAAAATAGGGGCACCTAGAGTTTAGGTTAAAACAATAAACTCCAGGTGAGTCATGTGACTGGTGTGACAGCTAAAACAGTTATTTAAAACTTTACTTTAGAAATAAAGTAAATCAAGGTACCACGCCGTACAACACAGAACGGGTTTCCTCCCAAGAATACCAATGCATAAAACAAACAACGCAATGCTTTTTGGAAAAATGAAGATATTATAAGACCCAGGTCCCATCACACAATGCAATGCAAGCCGGAGGATAGGGTTTTCCCTTATAATTGCCAAACATGCTTGATACGTTATAAAACAAATCATTTGATACTATAATAAGTGTATAGTGTCAAAAACAGCTTCAAATATAAATGTATCAATAATAGACGACATAGTATCCCATGCTACTATGTCGCCATATAGGTTTACAACTAAAACCGAAATGTCACATATTGGAAATTGGATTCCATCTACGAGTCGAGGCCGGGGATGGCTCCTCACCGCTTCGAGACACTCAAGCAAATGCCTCAGGACTACACACTCTGGGTAACCCTTGGATGCTTTAGGGTCGGTCCTCTCTTACATTTGAGGATTGGTTATTCCTGAACACAAGTTTCCCGGTCCTATCAGACCTATCCATCGACTCCGTAGTAACCGATATATCGAGGCGCCTCGCAATCCAACAACCACATAGGTAAAAATATAATAAACGTCTGGGTTCCATACCATGACACCACCCATATCTAGAAAGAAACGTAGTGCACTCCCTACAGTCCAATCCCGTTTTTGACTCACACCGAGGTGTGAGGTTCGCGAATTAACGCTATACACAAAGCTATGCTATATTAAATTCGTGCTTTGATCATCAACCACAAGACTCTGCTTTTCAACAGTATCCTTGATCACTTGCATCTCAGCATGCCACACTGGCAATTCACGCCATGCAACTGATGTCTATCGATATATAACCTATGAGCTCATACATCTCAGAAAAGGGTTTAAGCAAGAGAATAAATTCTCCGCCACCAAAGAGATATATATATTTAATAGAGATCAATCAACACAGAATAGAATCCAATGTTAGACACACATCCATTTACTAGTTCATTCTGGTTCTGAACAAAACCGGAGGTACCTTATTCCTTGTCCCATATATCCAATACAGGAGAGAGGTCCCTGCATATCCGGTCGATCTCCAAGTACGTCTGGACGATCACCACTTTTTACCTTATCTTGGGTGTACAGCCCAATCATGACATCAGTAATCACCCAAACGATGTGAAGACCTCCGGTCTTCAACCACCGTCCTCATCGTCGACTTATCGTTGACATATCGTTGAATCAGTTATTCAGAATGGGTGTAAACCCGGCCTTTCCGAATAACTTGCGTATATTATAAACAAGTGCTACACAAACACAACATACGCCTCATTAAAATTCTGAATATTCTTTTATTCAAATAATCATATCCTATGGGAAAGGCTCCCATTAATTTTATCAAATATAAATTCTTTTAAATTTATACTTTAATCTTCCTTTGGATATCAATACAAAACAAATTATGGTTTATCCAAACTACTCGGGATTAGCGAACCTTACCGAAGTAATCATTTGTTGTATTTCCCAATCCCCAGCCTATTCACCCCATGGAGCCAAACTAGTAATACTCCATATCTAACACTATAGTGTTATTGGTAAAATTAATTACCATTTCACGTTCAAATCTAATTAAAGATTTAACTATCGCCTAGAGTAAAACTGGTGGTACTCCATTCTCGATCATTTCCCGAATTTGGTAATTTAAATGATCACATTCTCATTTCAATCTAATTAAAGGTTCATTAAAACTCCACTTAGTTTTAATCTTCCCAAAAATCAATATTAATGATTATTTAACTTTGGGAAATCAAACATGACATACTGACAATCTACACTGTACTACTGATTTCTGTCGATATATAACCTCTAAGCTCGTACATCTCGGAGAAGGGTGTTAAGCAAGAGAATAAATTCTCTGCCACCAAATAGATATATATATTTAGCAGAGATCAACTATACAGTTTGAAATACAATGTTAAACATGTAATCCTGACTTTAACTGAGTTAAAGAACCAATGTCATTTAGTACACAGTTCACGATAAACCCAAAATCAGATTCCATTGATTATGGAATTTTCACGAAAAAAAATCAATATATATATATAATCAATATAAATTTCCGTATCCGACTAATAATATAAATGGAATAACGACAAAGCTTTTTAAATTCCATATATATTAACAGTCTTCCTACACAGAAGTTCACTTCGATTATTACCAAATCGAATTCCATTCCATTCCAACTTTTTTTATTAAATTGGAAAAAAAATTACTTTTGAAAATTCCCGCTAAATCTTTATATATTCCAAATTACATTTCACGGTTAATCGGGTTAAAGAACAAGTGTTATTTAAAACAACGTTCACGATAAACCCAAAAATACAATTCTTAATTCAATTCCAATTAAACATTAGTTAATTGGAAAACTTCTCTAAATCTTAATTAAAAGATTTATTCTTTTCTCAACTGGGTTTAAGAACAATGTTACTGAAGACACCATTCATGATAAACCCAAAATCCTATTTGATATTGAATACAAGGCTCTGAATAGAAATTATTTCGGCTTATATTAAATTTCAAATTCTGGAACCAACAGATATTGTATTGGAAAAAACGATATATATCTTCCAAATTTCCATAACAGTATCCGTATAATCATGGAATCCAATATCGAAATATTCTGAAGATGATTTCCATTAAAATCCATTCCAATTCATACATTGGAAAATTCTGGTTATTTTAAAACCATTCTCAAATCCAATTTATTTTATTTGAAAATTATTGGAATTCAAATCTAGTTAATAACTAGTTCATTTTGATAAAAATATATTTTTATCTTTACAAACGTGAAATTTTTCATCCAAATTCTTTCCAAATCATTTATTATGATTTTAGACAAATTATCAATATTTTTAATAATTTTATTAAGGCCCTTTCAGTTGATTTCCATAAACAATCATCGAACTGCATTTACAGCGACCTTTTCTAAATTTGATTTGGAAATAATTCCAAATCCAGCCGTTAGATTTCAAATCTCTTGTATTCGTTGGAAAGATCTTTTCGATACGAACCCAACGGTTACGGTTTTAGGAGAATCCAACGGTCGGATCTCCCGCAATTTCAATTCGAAGTCAATGGTCGAAATTCATGAACAGTCGCTGCGCGGCGCGTTCTATTCAGGCCATTAAATATATATAATATATATTATACATATTTTATTGATTTCCATTTAAAACATATTTTATAAATCGTTTTAAATTCGTTTTAAAAACGATTCCAACTACATTTCCAATTTTAAATCAAAATTGAATATTCTATATCATTATAATATATAAATGATAATATTTTCAAAATATCAGATTTTGAAATTATTTCCTTTTCGATATTCATTACAAAAATGAATAAAATTGATATAAATATCGTTCACGTCAAAATGGCGCATATCTAATCAACATGGCTTCATATATTTCAATATTTTCGTGTCCATCCAAAATCAGACATTAAAATCAGATTTTAATCCTTTATTGAATAATATTTTAAAATATTCCTGATTTTAAAATATTCGTTATTCCTGAATTGGAATCAAACACAGTCAATTAACATATAATGTTATTTATATGGATTTCAGACAACACATGTATACAACAACCATGATACATAATCAACCATCATCCAGATTGCCTTATACAACTGCATAAGCATAAAATATAAATATTTAGTGCTTACAACAGTCTGTCAACTAATCGACTGACATACAACTAAACAATTGGGATTAGTGTACGTCAAATATCATCCCAATACCCGTGTGGGGTTTCAACCAAAAATACTGAATATTATTTGTGCAGTTGGGCGATATGTAAAATATATCACCCCAGTGTATGTCAGTTAAATGAGTGTACAAACAAATCGTCCGGTTTGTATATGAATATTTATTTTCTTTTCAGGAGAATTTTTGCCTTTCATATATACGTTAAAAATTATATTTTTAATGATAAAATATTTATTTCAACACATCAATATTTTTAATAGTTCATACATTCAATAAAAATGATATTTTTGTTGTTCAAATATTTCATTCAACACATGAATATTTTTTTACAGTTCATATACACATTAAAAATGTTACTTTTAAATAACACATTTTATTTAAGAAAATTTCGACAGCACAATGGCGCGATACTAAAACTGGAATAAGGTCTACCTTATCCCTCGCCTAATAATGGCTCGCGCCATACACAAACCAAATTCAATCAATTCCATTCACATCCCAAACCAAATCCAAACAAATAAATCCATCAAAAGAAACAACCAAACATTCATGGTTTCAATCAAAGGTGTCTGGTGCTACTAAGCACCGTCTTCATCCTAGTATATATATTTAACTGTAAACAAAGTTAGAGTGAGAAGTTCTCACCTTTTGTTTTCACTCTGCCAGTTTTATTTCTGAATCTCTGAACAGCTTGGATTTGCCCGAAATTCCAACGCTACCCTTTTCACGCTGTTGAAAGTAAAAAATCACATTTTTAATATGATGCTTATATATTTAAAAGTCAAATTTAAACCTTTCTATACATATTAAAAATCACATTTTTATTTCGCTATTCATAAAATAAAAATAATATTTTTATTTCGCTACTCATATGTAAAAATTATATTTTTATAACGTTACTTCATATATAAAAATTATATTTTTATACTGCTACTTCATATATAAAAATTATATTTTTATATCGCTACTTCATATATAAAAATTATATTTTTATAATGCTACTTCATATATAAAAATTATATTTTTATATTGCTACTCAAACAATAAAAATCATATTTTTATCTTACCATTTAAACAATAAAAATCATATTTTTATCTTACCATTTAAACAATAAAAATCATATTTTAATCTTACCATTCAAAAAATAAAAATCATATTTTTATATTACCATTCAAACAATAAAAATCTAATTTTTATATGCCATTCAAATAAATAAAAATCCAACTTTTATATGCAATTCAAATAAATAAATATCCAATTTTTATATTCCATTCAAATAAATAAAAATCCAATTTTTATATGCCATTCAAATAAATAAAAATCCAATTTTTATATGTCACTCATATAAATAAAAATCCAATTTTTATATGTCATTCATATAAATAAAAATCCAATTTTTATATGTTATCATATAAATAAAAATCCAATTTTTATATGCTATAAATAATTAAAACTAAAAATAAAGTTCAAGTTGGAAATTTCTTACTTTGAATCGGCTCACGAGGTGGAGCAAGAGGGTGTCCGGGTGCTAGTCTTCATCGAAGAGGGCTGCGTCGATTTGGGTGCGGGGTTTTGTGGGTTTTCAGTTGAAGAAGAAGAAGAGGGAGGTGGTCTGAGGTAGGAGGAGGCGGCGTCGGAGTTTGACATGGCTGGGGTAGGTACAGGTGGCAGCGGCGGGCCCTGGTACGGCTGGAGCATCGACTTTTGGAGGGGTTTGGCTTGGGGATCCGCGGTTTGTGGCGGTGGAGAGGAGAGAGAGGGGAGGAAGGGGGAGCGGTGCGTCGCTGGAGGTGGGGGGAAATCGTGGTGGGCGGCGGCGATGGGGAAACGGAGGGGGCGTCGGCTCCTTGCTTAAGGCGACAGGGGAATCAGCGGTTTTATTTTTTTCTTTTTCTGTAAAACGAGAGAGAGGGAGGGAATAAAGGGAAGAGGGTTTGACTTTTATGTTTTATTTATTTAATTTATTTTTAAAAAGTTTTTTTTCACTTCGAACACCAAATCAGACACAACGATTGTCACCCCCAACCAAATACCCCCATTCCGGACACAATGGGATAGGTCCTATAAGCTAGTTCGACTGTTTCGATTAGTTTTCGTTAAAATTAAAATATAAATTAATATAATGTTCTATGTTGATTTCAACGTACATTTTAATATACCGGGGCCCAATACTGAGTCCAAAATTGCAGAAAAATAAATCTACCTATGTTTTGATGATACGGTCCTAACAAAACTAATTTTGTCGAATCTGGAGACCGTTTGAAAAATAGTCAATTTCCAGTCGATTAAATTCAAACTAAAAGTACGAGACACGTTTAAATTCACCACACTTACATATTGATTCCAAAAATTATGAAAATTGGAATCTAACAATAATTTGACATTTCGGATCTAACAAAAGTGGTTTCATCGAAAACGGAGGTCGTTTGCAAAATGGCTACTTTTAAGGGCTATATATTTTATAAAATACAAATAAATTCTATAGCGGTTATTCTGAAATTTAAACTGACTATAACTTTCAATTACCGTTATGAAATATGGATTTTCACATTCGTTAGGAAGATATAATTAAACAAATTCAAATATTTCTGGTTTTACTGAAATCCGGTTTATTTTGAATCCTGTACATTCAATTGAAATTTGAAATCGAATTTTCAAACTACCACGCCACTTCCAAAATAAATCATTTTAAATACTCAAAATCCATTAAATTAGCCAAAATAAAAATTTTAAATTGGTTCTGAAAATCCAGGTTATTACAATCCCCCCCACTTAAAATCTTTTCGTCCTCGAAAAGGAACGGAGCTGAAAGTTGTTTAACCAACCAACTCAACTTTCATTCTGGCTTTCATCCTTCAACTTTTCAATTTCTAAGAATTTCTAGTTTATCAAAAATTTGGCTAACACCCTAAATTTTCAAAAAAAATCGCCATAACCTCCTTTGTACAAGAAGACCTTTAAAACCGCAACTTGCCTCACAGGGCCCTCACCAATCCAAAAGAAAAGGAAAAAGCCAAGCGACTAGGCAATCGGCTCATAAAATCATCAGAACCCAATAAATTAGTAAACATGTACCTATTTGTCGGGCATACAATTTTATTCCTCTTCTTAGCTTCCATGCTATGACCTGTTCAATTATATACATGCACATGTATGCAATTCTAATAATTTCCAATTCAATTTATTCATTAACTTTTATTTGGCTTAATGGTTCAAAATTTTAATTAATCAAAACAATAATCAAACAACACATCCAGAAATCGATTTGTTGATTAGATTTTCGAAATATACCTTTATACATATTCAAAAATCATATTTTCGGTGCCAAATCACAACAATAACCCTATCTAGTTTTGGTTCTCACACCAGTCATTTGGAAATATATAGATATCCCACTTTTGAAGCTCGAAAATAAATACTGATGATGTCCCGACATCACTAGAATTATGCCCGGGCAACTAGAGTGTGATTCTATATCCATCCAGTATATTTAAGGCTTCGTATACACGTGGATCAAACGTATATTCAAAATCTCCATATACCCGATAGTCCAAATCAATTTAAAATAAAATATTCAAATACGTATAATAAGGTTTAAAATTTCAAAACAAAATTTGTTTACATTTTTATTTTAAAAATAACATTCTTTCCACTCGTTCTAGGATACCACTGATCTCATCTCTAAGGAGTCATTCTCATTAGATATTACAAATTAAATCTTTGATGAATTCTTTCGCTCGATTCTAATGTGTCATGTTCTCAAGCTCTGATACCACGATGAAACGACCCAAACTCGCCCTTACGGGAAAGCCCGGATTGGGTTGAGAACATGACAAATTAGAACACAAACCGAAGAACATTTCATTGCTTATTACAACAATTACATCAGAGTATAAGAATATAACAGAGTATGAATAAATAATATACATTTGATAAATATCAGAGATTCAAATTACAAAGCAGCGGAAAATCAAAACATAACACAACTGTAAGAAATATACAGATATAGAGCGTTCCAAATATAGTTCTAGTTGTAAATCCAGGATCCTGTGAATATAATATATACAGAAACCGAACTAACAGCTGCCCGTGTGGAAAACAGGGGCACCCAGAGTTTAGGTTAAAACAATAAACTCCAGATCAGTCATGTGACTGGTGTGAGAACTAAAACAACTATTTAAAACTTTACTTTAGAAATAAAGTAAATTAAGGGACCACGCCGTATAACACGGAACGGGTTTCCTCCTAAGAATACCAGTGCATAAAAAAAAACAGCGCAATGGTTTTTGGAAAAATGAAGCTATTATAAGACCCAGGTCCCATCACACAATACAACGTAAGCCGGAGGATAGGGTTTTCCCTTATAATAGCCAAACATGCTTGATACGTTATAAAACAAATCGTTTGATATTATAATAAGTGTATAGTGTCAAAAGCAACTTCAAATACAAATGTATCAATCATAGACGGCATAGTATCTCATGCTACTATGTCGCCATATAGGTTTACAACTAAAGCTGAAATGTCACATATTGGAAATTAGATTCCATCTATGAGTCGAAGCCAGGGATGGTTCCTCACCGCTTCGAGACACTCTTGCAAATGCCTCAGGACTACACACTCTGGGTAACCCTTGGATGCTTCAGGGCCGGTCCTCTCTTTCTTTTGAGGATTGTTTATTCCTGAACACACGTTTCCCAGTCTTGTCGGACCTATCCATCGGCTCCGTAGTAACCGATATATCAGAGGCGCCTCGCAATCCAACAACCACATAGGTAAAATTTTAATAAACATCTAGGCTCCATACCATGACACCACCCATAGCTAGAAAGAAATGTCGTGCACTCTCTGCAGTCCGATCCCGTTTTTGACTCATACCGAGGTGTGAGGCTCGCGAATTAACGCTATACACAAAGCTATGTTATATTAAAGCCGTGCTTTGATCATTAACCACAAGACCCTGCTTTTCAATAGATGCCTTGTAACGAACCAGAATTTTCTAGATTTAAATATGAATTTCATAACACATTTTGAGATTTTCTGAATATATATTTTGGAATTAATAGGATTTAATATTTGAAATTCCCTTTTTATTAGTTTAAATAAATAATTTTATTTTGTATAAGACTTATTTTAAAAATTGTGTATAGAAATGATTTTTGTAATTTTTATTATAATGGTTTTTATATTTATAGGTAATAAAATTTTGTATTAATATATATATAAATGTTTTATAATATGAATTTTTTTTAATTGAAAGATTTATTTTAAGAAATATTTAATATATAAAGATTTTAAAAACAATTAAGATATGAATTTTATGTGGATTTTTAAATTTTAATAGTTGTTTGACTTGAAAATAAATTATAATTAAATATCAGTTAAAATATACATCTGATTTCTGTACGCGTAATTTTAAAATAATTTTTAGAATTTTTCTGTAATTTTTAATTTGAAAAATAAGCAGATAATTTTTCAACGTATTTTGGGTATAAATGTGGTCCGTTAGACGCTTTACAGAATTGATCAATCAGACCGGTTTTATCGCTGTTTTTGAATCAGAGCGTGTTGTGGTTTACGATAATGGTCTTATTTCAGTACAACTCGCGGTAAATAACTCTAAAAATCAAAAATTGGAAGTGGAACATAATAATACACTACATTTGGACTTAAAAATATGGGTGGATGTGTTCATGAAGAGGGCAACGCATGTATTGTTTGCAATTGTTGAGGTGGCTTAATGCATGAATAAAAAGAGACACGTGTATACACGTGTAGTGGTGCATGCAAAAAAAAATTGTGATTTAGCATGTATGTGTGTCCCTTGCTCTAAAGACCAATCTACCCCTAAATCCTATTATAAAGGACGCATGCACCCATGTTCTCGCACCTTCCTCTCCCCTCTGTAGCGTTCATCCCTCCATTGCTCTCTCTCTCCCAAACGCAAGTAGCCAGCACCTTCTCCACCGTACTCTTCCACCATCAAGCCATACCCTTCCACCGCAATCTCCTTCATACTAAAACGTCCCGCACCTCACCTCTCTCCCTTCATCTCACGTCCGCACCATCGGGCCTTCTAGTCCATTCGCCAAATCCACCCCTTCCTCCTCCCAACTCTCGGCTCTCCCCTCTTTTAGCTCCTCACGCATGTCAACCCTTTCTACCGCATGCGAGCATCACCACTTCTCTTCCCAAAGCCGTCCGTCCGTCTCCGTAACCGCAAGCATCTCCATCCACTCCTCAAAACTCTTGTAGCCGCCTCCTCTCCCATCGCTTTTAGTCCAACATCTCCTTCACCGTAATTTGTAGCTAGCATCCGCATAGTCCGACATCGCATGCAAGTCCGCTCGCCAACCCTTGGTCCGAAATTATTCAGCCCGTCCTCTTTGAAAAAAAAAAGGTGTTTATATATATATATAAATAAGTCGCTAAAGCGGTGTATGTATGCGTTAGTTGTGGAGAAGCGGCGTTCGAAACTAACATCGTTCGCGAAGGGTTCAAAGTTGTTATAGCTGATATGCGATGGATGCAAGGGGTTTTGACGATGGAAACTGGAGAGCGCAAGGTGAGAACTCCACTTCAATTATTTTATTTTGGTAAAAATAAATTTGTTATAATTTATTTATAATTATAATTGATGGAAAATCAGTGGTTGGAATGCTTGAAATGTTATGGTTGTTTGTCGCTGATTGTTCGATGGATGTATATGCTGTAGTAACACCATAAAACACCGAGCGTTACAGACAATAACGCTCCGTACACACTTGATTTATTTTGTGGTTGTGATGAATGGATAGTGCATGTTTGTTTAGTTAAGATATTGCATGTGTTCTGTTGAGTGAAGCCGCATGCACCATAGTTACAGATCTTACGGGTGACCGATTTTAAATGCTCCTTTAATTAAATAAATATTTTGTTTTAATAACGATTGGAAAATTGGTTGAAATTTAATTTGAAACCATTTGAAACCAAATTCAAGATGAATAAATTTTGGAAATTTCCAATGGAATATTAAGCTTTGTTTTGCCTTTAAAATGATCTGAGATTTAGCGTCGATTTTATCAATAATACTAAGAATGGTTGTTTAAATAAAAGAAAAATTAATTAAAATTTCGAAATTTGGAAATGATTCAAATACGGGTTTAATATGGATTTTAGATGCGAACAAATTTAATGATTATTTTTAATGAAACAAGTTTTGAAAAGCATGAAATCCATATATCATTGAATTGAAGGTTTGACAATGTTAAGCGATTTGGACAAACTTGATTTTGAGAAAATATAATATTATTTTTGTAAAAGAGATTCGGAATTTGGTTTTGAACTAAAGTTATGAAATAAATTTGTTTGGAAATGGATTTAAAAATTTATGTTAACGTTATATAGCGAAATCGAACTCGTCGTTAAGTAACAGTTCGACGATATCGGTTTTTAAATTTTCAAATAATTATAACTTGAACATATGGAATCGAGTTGACGTAAAACAGGAAACAACGGATTTATAATAATAATGGGTTTCGTATAAAAGAGGAATTTTCAAATTCCATCGTATGACTTTCGAGTTAGGTTTAAATTTAAATCTGAAAAGGGTCGCCATACATGTCGTTCGCCGACCACAATGAAAATCGAATAGAATGAATTTATATTATATTATTTGAAAGTGATTTATGGTTTAAATTTTTGAATTTAGAATGATTGGGATTTATTTAATTTAATAACAATTTCCCAACGCTTTCAGTAACGCTTTAACGTTATTTGAAATGATTTGAATTTGAAGATTTCAAACATGAATTATTATGGAAAGGACTTGATTCTTCCATATGATAGGAATTTGAGATGAGTTGAATAGAATTGGTCGTCTGATATTCGGTATGGGTTTATAGAAGCAGACAAATACGATCAGAAATATTAACTTATCCACATCCTGATTCTGATCGTGTTGCCTGAATTTGTGAATCAATATCGAGTACAAGTCAATTTGATTCCATATGAACTGATATTTGAAATATAGGTGTTTAAATGGAAATCCAAAATCCAAACAAAGATTTGGTTACTCAAGTGACGACGGATTAATTAAGTTGTTTTGAAAATGAAGTTTGGAAACAAACGTTAAATTTGAAGAGGGGTTAAGAATAATGGGTTTCCGGGGAATTAAACCCAACATTTAATTCAAGTAAATTGGAAATATTTGGAAAGGAGATTTGAATTGGGAAGTCCGTGTGATTTGTAACTATTGTTTAAGATACGTTGTTACTTGGGAAGTCCGGGATTGGATATAGGTCCGAAAACCATTCCAAGTAATATTACGACGTTATGATGAAATTCAGGACTTGGAATTGATAAATGAAGACCGGAAATATCCAGATTATTTGGATCGATTGCTGGTATCTCGGATCGGGCCGTACACCCGGTACGAGGGTGGCAGGAGATCTGAGTATATTTGGAAATTTTCGGATTTTGTTCCGTTCAGACCCAGAACGGACTTGTATGGATGGTGTGTCTGACATTTGTAATTGACCACGTAGCACTGATTCGCGTGAATATATATATATATATGGTTTGTGGCAATTGAATATCACTGTCTCTAAGTTACGTTCTTAGAGAATATGTATTAATTCGAATCAGTGATATGTGGAGATATTGACAATGTGGCATACCCAAGTATGATATGAGCTAATGATGATCAAAGCACGGCTTAGTTAAGCAAAGCTTTGTGTATGACGTGACATCGACAAACCTCACACACCGGATGATGAGAAACTGGCGTTTTGGTCCGTATATATATATAATTTGATGAGTGCTGCAGCAGTGGGTAACCACTTGTGAACTGGGGATGGGGTATGTTCGGGGGGCCGCGTCTGGTCGAAAACCGTAGATACTGCCCTGGCGATTTGTTGCGTTACACTTCGCTCAAGTCCCTGATTGATCTTTCGTGCCAGGAATCATCAAGTTGGAAATCCAAATCTCCAATACGAGCCTTGCGATTTTGATTGTATTTATATATGGCGACATAGTGGTATGGGACACTCATGCCGTCTAGGATTAATACATTTAATTGCGAATTTGTTTTCCACACTATATGATAATATCAAAGAGGATTTTCACGTATGAAATCATGTTTGGTTATCATAAGACAAAACTCGCCCATCTGGTGTGCGCTTGCATTATGTGATGTGGGACGAGCTTATGATAGCTTCATTTCTCAAAAGTCATTGCGTATTTCTATGCACGGGAAGTCATATGGAGTAAAACCCGTTCCGCATTAGCGGCGTGGTCCGTTGAATTACCCAACTTTAAAATGAAACCTAAATGATAACTGTTTGAGTTCTCACACCAGTCCCACGACTGACCTGGAGTTTATTGTTCCTTCCTAAACTCTGGGTGCCCACAAATTTCCACACGGGCAGCTAGTGTTTAGTTTTGCAGTTATGGATCGTTGGAGAAGATTCAGAACGCTTCCGGAGTTAGAGTTCACGCTAGAGTTGGAGCCTCCGCTGTATCAGATAATGTTCTTCCGCTGAGAGTTTATTTCTTCCGCTGTGTATATTTATGTGTAACTCTGATATTCATGTAACTCTGATGTAATATTGAATTATTCAATGAAAAGTTTTGTTGTTTTGTTCAATGTATGTAAGTACCCATAACAATTCGTCTTTATGAACGATTTGAGTCGGTTTAATTACCAGCGAGAATCGAGCAAAAAGGCGGGTCGTTACATGCCTTGATTACTTGCATCTCAGCATGCCACACTAGCAATTCACGCCATGCAACTGATGTCTATCGATATATAACCTCTGAGCTCGTACGTCTCAAAGAAGGGTGTTAAGCAAGAGAATAAATTCTCCGCCACCAAACAGATATATATATATATATTTAATAGAGTTCAATCAACACAGAATAAAATCCAATGTCAGACACACATCCATTTACTAGTTCGTTCTGGGTCTGAACAAAACCGAAGGCACCTTATTCCTCGTCCCATATATCCAATATAGGAGAGAGGTCCTCGCATATCCAGTCGATCTCCAAGTACGTCTAAACGATCACCACTTATTACCTTGTCTTAGATGTACAACCCAATCAAGACATCGGTAATCATCCAAATGATGTGAGGACCTCTGGTCTTCAACCACCGTCTTCATCGTCGACTTATCGTCGAATCGGTTATTCGAATGGGTGTGAACCCGGCCATTCCTAATAACTCGTGTATATTACAAACAAGTGCTACACAAACACAACATATGCCTCATTCCAATTCTGAATATTCTTTTATTCAAATGTTCATATCCTTTGGGAAAGGTTCCCATTAATTTTATCAAATATAAATTCTTTTAAATTTATACTTTAATCTTCCTTTAGATATCAATACAAACCAAATTAAGGTTTATTCAAACTAGTTGGGATTAGCGAACCTTACCGAAGTAATCATTTGTTATATTTCCCAATCCCAACCTATTCATCCCATGGAGCCAAACTAGTAATAATCCATATCTAATACCACGGTGTTATCGGTAAAATTAATTACCATTTCACGTTCAAATCTAATTAAAGATTTAACTATCGCCTGGAGTAAAACTGATGGTACTCCGTTCTCAATCATTACCGAATTTGATAATTAAATTATCACATTCTCATTTCAATCTAATTAAAGATTCAATAAAACTCCACTTAGTTTTAATCTTCCCAAAAATCAATATTAATGATTATTTAACTTTGGGAAATCAAACATGCCACACTAACAATCTACACTGTACTATTGATTTCTGCCGATATATAACCTCTAAGCTCGTACGTCTCAAAGAAGGGTTTGAAGCAAGAGAATAAATTCTCTGCCACCAAACAAATATATATTTATCAGAGATCAACCATACAGTTCGAAATACAATGTTAAACTTGTAATCCTGACTTTAACTGGGTTAAAGAACCAATGTCATTTAAAACACAATTCACGATAAACCCAAAATCACATTCCATTGATAAAGGAATCTTCACGGAAAACAGATCAATATATATATATAATCGATATAAATTTCCATATCTGACTAATAATATAAATGGATTAACGACTAAGCTTTTTAAATTTCATATATATTAACAGTCTTCCTCCATTGAAGTTCACTTCAGTTATTATCAAATCGAATTCCATTCCATTCCAATTTATTTTATTAAATTGGAAAAAAACTTTACTTTGGAAAATTTCCGCTAAATCTTTATAAAAGATTTATAAATTCCAAAGTACATTTCACAGTTAATCAGGTTAAAGAACAAGTGTTATTTAAAACACCGTTCACAATAAACCCAAAAATCCAATTCTTAATTCAATTCCAATTAAATATTAGTTAATTGGTAAACTTTTCTAAATCTTATTTAAAAGATTTATTCATTTCTCAACTGGGTTTAAGAACAGTGTTACTAAAGACATCATTCATGACAAACCCAAAATCTTATTTGGTATTAAATACATGGCTCTGAATAGAAATTATATTGGCTTATAATCAATATCAAATTATAGAACCAACAGATATTGTATTGGAAATAACCATATATATCTTCCAAATTTCCATAACAATATCCGTATAATCACAGATTCCAATATCGAAATATTCCGAAGATTATTTCCATTCAAATCCATTCCAATTCATACATTGGAAAATTTTGGTTATTTTAAAACCGTTCTCAAATCCACTTTATTTTATTTAAAAATTACTAGAATTCAAATCTAGTAAATAACTAGTTCATTTTGCTAAAAATATTTTTTTACCTTTACAAACGTGAAATTTTTCATCCAAACTCTTTCCAAATCATTTATTATGATTTTACACAAATTATCAATATTTTAATAATTTTATTAAGGCCCTTTCAGTCGATTTCCATAAATGGTCATCGAACTGCACTTACAACGACCTTTTCTAAATTTGATTTGTATATAATTCCAAATCCAACCACTAGATTTCAAATCTCTTGTATTCGTTCGAAAGTTCTTTTCGATACGAACCCAATGGTTACGGTTTTAGGAGAATCCGACGGTCGGATCTCCCGCAATGTCAATTCGAAGTCAGTGGTCGAAATTCGCGAACGGTCAATTTGTCAATTCGAAGTCAATGTGTCAATCCGACGGTCGCGCTCTATATCGTTTCAAAAACGATTCCAACTTCATTTTCAATTTTAAATCAAAATTGAATATTCTATATCATTATAATATATAAATGATAATATTTTCAAAATATCAGATTTTGAAATCATTTCCTTTTCGATATTCATTAAAAAAATGAATAAAATTGATATAAATATCGTTTGAGTCAAAATGGCGCATATATAATCAACACGGCTTCATGTATTTCAATATTTTTGTGTCCATCCAAAATCGGACATTAAAATCATATTTTAATCCTTTATGGAATATTATTTTAAAATATTCCTTATTTTAAAATATTCGTTATTCCTGAATTGGAATCAGACACAGTCAATTTCCATATAATGATATTTATATTGATTTCAGACAATACATGTACACAACAACCATGATACACAATCAAACATCATCCAGAGTGCCTTACACAACTGCATAAGCATTAAATATAAATATTTAACGCTTACAACCGTCTGTCAGCCAATCGATTGACATACAACCAAACAATTGGGATTAATGTATGTCAAATATCATCCTAATACCCGTGTGGGGTTTCAACCAACAAATACTGAATATTATTTGTGCAGTTGGGCGATGTGTAAAATATATCGCCCTAATCCATGTCAGTTAAATGAGTGTACATAAATAAATCTTCCGGTTTGTATATGAATATTTATTTTTATTTCAGGAGAATTTTTGCCTTTCGCATATATGTTAAAAAAAATATTTTTAACGATAAAATATTTATTTCAACACATCAATATTTTTAATAGTGCATACATTCAATAAAAATGATATTTTTATTGTTCGGATATTTTATTCAACACATGAATGTTTTTTACAGTTCATATACACATTAAAAATGTTATTTTTAACTAACACATTTTATTTTAGAAAATTTCGGCAGCATAATGGCGCAATACTAGAACCGAAATAAGGTCTAGCCTTATCCCTCGCCTAATAATGGCTCGCGCCATACACAAACCAAATTCAATCAATTCCATTCACATCCTAAACCAAATCCAAACAAATAAATCCATCAAAACAAACAACCAAACATCCGTGGTTTTAATCAAAGGTGTCGAGTGCTACTAAGCACCGTCTGCATCCTAGTATATATATTTAACTGTAAACAAAGTTAGAGTGAGAAGTTCTCATCTTTGGTTTTCACTCCACCAATTTTATTTCTGAATTTCTAAACAGCTTGGATTTGCCCAAATTCCAACGCAACCCTTTCCATGTTGTTCATAGTAAAAATCACATTTTTAATATGATGCTTCTATATTTAAAAATCACATTTTTAAACCTTTCTATATATAATTAAAAATCATATTTATTTCACTATTCATATAATAAAATCATATTTTTATTTCGCTACTCATATATTAAAATTATATTTTTATATCGCAACTTCATATATCGAAAATATATTTTTATACTGCTACTTCATATATAAAAATTATATTTTTATATCGTTACTTCATATATAAAAATTATATTTTTATAACGCTACTTCATATATAAAAACTATATTTTTGTAATGCTACTCAAACAATAAAAATCGTATTTTTATCTTACCATTTAAACAATAAAAATCATATTTTATCTTACCATTTAAACAAAAAAAATCATATTTTTATCTTACCATTCAAACAATAAAAATCATATTTTAATATTACCATTCAAACAATAAAAATCCGATTTTTATATGCCATTCAAATAAATAAAAATCCAATTTTTATATGCCATTCAAATAAATAAAAATCCAATTTTTATACGCCATTCAAATAAATAAAATTCCAATTTTTATATGCCATTCAAATAAAAAAATCCAAATTTTATATGTCATTAATATAAATAAAAATCCAATTTTGGGGGGGGGGGGGGTTTGGCTTGAGGGTCCACGGTTTGTGGTGGTGGAGAGGAGAGAGAGGGGAAGAAGGGGGATCGCAGCATCGCCAGAGATGGGGGGAAATCGCGGTGGGCGGCGGCGATGGGGAAACGGAGGTGGCGGCGGCTCCTTGCTGAAGGCGACGGGGAATCGACTGTTTTTTTCTTTTTCTGTAAAACGAGGGAGAGAGATTGGGAATAAAGGGGAGAGGGTTTGACTTTTATGTTTTATTTACTTAATTTATTTTCGAAAGGTTGTTTTTTTTTCTTCGAACCCAACGACTTTTGCCTCTAGCCAAATACCCCCACTCCGGACACAATGGGATAGGTCTCGTAAGCCAGTTCGGCTGTTTCGATCAGTTTTCGTTAAAATTAAAATATAATTTAATATAACGTTCTATATTGATTTCAACGTACATTTTAATTTATCGAGGCCACATACTAACTCCAAAAATTCCAGAAAAATAAATATAGCTATGTTTTAATGATACGGCCCTAACAAAACTAATTTCATCGAATTTGGAGACCATTTGAAAAATGGTCAATTTCAAGTCGATTAAATTCAAACTGAAAGTTCCAGACTCGTTTAAATTCACCACGCTCACATATTGATTCCAAAAATTATGAAAATTGGAATCTAGAAATAATTTGACATTCCGGATCTAAAAAAAGTGGTTCCCTCGAAAACGGAGGTTGTTTGCAAAATGGCTACTTTTAAGGGCTATATATTACATAAAATATATATAAATTCCATAGCGACTATTGTGAAATTTAAACTGGCCATAACTTTCAATTCTCATTATGAAATCTGGATTTTTCATATTCGTTAGAAATATATAATTAAACAGATTCAAATATTTCTGGTTTTACTGAAATTCAGTTTGTTTTGAATCCTGTACATTCAATTGAAATTTGAAATCGAATTTTCAAGCTACCGCGCCATTTCTAGTTCGTTTTATAATTAAAAAGAATTTATTCGTTCTAACTTCGATTTAGATTAATTTTTAGTCGTTATTATTTAAAATAAATCATTTCAAATATTCAAAATCCATTAAATTAGCCAAAATAAAATATTTTAATTGGTTCTGAAAATCCAGCTTGTTACAGGATTCCTCAACATTTACATTGTTTATATATATATATATATAGTGATGTATGATGTGTTTAATAATCTATGATATATTATTGTGTGTTTGGATGCTTAAATCACACTGACCCTTAATTTTGATATTTAGATACCACATAATGTTTTTGAATATCAAAAGGAAATTTTAAAAGTAAATTTGGAATTCAAAAAAAAAATTGTATTAAATCGGAAACTTTCAAAGGAAGGTTTGGAATTTAATAAGGAATCAATCTTTAAATTTTATTAATTCTTTGTATAAAATTGGAAACAGTTTGTATAATACAGTATATGATAAATTTAAAGTAAATACATTATCATATTATTAAATATTATTTCTTTTGGAAATTGAAATTGAGTTGAAAGGAGAAATTGATATATAAAAGAATTTAATGGAAAAATTAATTTTTTTCCAAATAAGAAATTGAATTATGAATAGGCTTGGAAATATAAACTTGTTTTAATGGATTAAAACAAGAAGTTTAATTTATAAATGATGTTTACAAATGGAGCGAAATAACTATCATTGGATAATTTGGGAATATAAATTCAAGCTTGAATTTAAAAGGGAAATGGAAATTGATTCAAAAGGAAATAGTGGATTTTATTCCGTAATTCGGAGTGTAAATTAAATTGAGAAAATCGAGAGGGATTTATAATTGTATTTTGACCATGTCGAGTTTCAGAAATAAATATGATTTATTTTTAGAAAAGATATTATTTATTGAAAATTGTTTAGTAAAACTATATTTTTAAATTAAATATTTTTGGGTAGCTATTTTTTCAGTATATAAAAATATGGAAATAAATTCTATGTTTTTTAATAAGTTTTTAATAACGTAACATTATTTTAAATTGAAATTAGTAATTGTGTCTTTGTTTTAGACAAAGTTTTGTTATTAGGAATATTTATTCGAATGTTTCAAATATCTATTTTTCTATAAATACTTATTTTGATAACTTAAGAGCTTTTAAAATATGCTGAGTGATTATAAATTCTCTTGATATTAATAAAACGTGTTTTATTTAACGAAAGAGATTTTACAACAAAAATCATGTAAATTGAATCTGTTAAATAAAGAAACTTCAAATATGATTATAAATTCATAAAAGAAGTTAAAATTGGTTAGTTGAGATTATAAATGCATTTAATTGATTTTGGAATGGTAATAGGAAATCAAATTGAGTCTCGAGAATATTTGACAAGATTATGAAATATTTTCCTAAGTGAAATTCAAATGAAGAGTGGAATAATATTTCTAAAATATTTTCCAAAGTGTCGGAAAGGAATTTTGTAAATAGGTGAAATATAAACCAAATAATTTTCGAAAGGGAAATGTTTTAAGTTAAGCAGGAGATTTTATCATAAGTGTTATATATGATGTTGATTATTCAAGATAGATAACATTTGTTAGTTTGAAGTAAAAAATAATATTCGATAGGTTTGAAAAGTTAATCATACCCAACTCGATTTATTTCATTATTAACGGATAAATAGAAAAAATGTTGATATCGAGGATCAATGTTAAGTATAGTTAGTTGAATATGGGGTATTTTGGGTTGTCGTAACAATGTTGTACGCAACAATTATTTTAACCCAAGAAAGTGCAGTTTGGAGATATAATAACGAATATTTACTAAGTATAAAAAATGGATAGTTTCGCGAAAGAGATAAGTAAATAAAAATGTTTTCCAATTGTAGTAAGTGATATTTTCTAAGTATAGAAAATAAAGGGTTTTGTGAAATATGGAAATGTTTTCCAAGTATCATGAGAGACAAAGAGGTTTGAAAAAAAACCTGGGTAAAGATATTGATAATGAAAGTTGGTAAATGGTTTAATTAGTTAAATATTAATTTAAAATGGGGCTCAATGTTGCTTCATTGAATATTGGAATGGAAGTTTGGTTGGTTATTATTTCTTTCAAAGGTAAATAACCGACTACCAAATTTTTGGCTAATTTAATATTATCATTGTTAGTACAGAGAGACCAAGATCAGATTTATTATCTGAAAACCACTCCGTATAGGCATAAGCGTTGCGAATAAGACTATACTGAAGATAATCGAAGATGAAGTAAAATGCAATGGCTAAATCTGTTAATCCTAGTTAAAAATTGCCTAAGATGAATTAATAGGAAATAGTGTCTTCGGTTTCGTTCAGACCTAGAATGAACTTGTATGGACAGATGTCTAACAATGTATTTCCAATAATCACATACACTGATTTTTATAAATGTACCGAATATAGCAGCAAAAAAGGTATTTTCTTCTAGCTTAACACCCAGAGTATATTTGTGCAAATCAATTAGCGATTTGCAAATCGGACAATGTGGCATTCAAAGTTGAATGTGATGTCTCTTGTAACAACCTAGATTTTCGATCATTTTAATTTGAATATTTAATTTTTTTTAAATATTTTAATTGGAATATTTATGGATTTTTATTATTTAATACATTTATTAAAATGAAGTTCAAACATTATAATTTATATTTATTTATAAACGAGCTCGTAATGGCGCGGTAGTTTGTAATATTCAGTTTTGAACTTCAATGGAATATACAGGATCCGGTTTAAGTTGGATTTCTGTGAAACGAGGAATGTTTGAATCTGTTTGATTATAATTTTCTAATGAACGAGAAAAATCTGGATTTCAGTTTATAGATTGTTAGTTATGTCCGATTCAAATTTTAAAATAGTCGATATGAAAATCGTTAATAAACGATAACGTTTATTTAATAAATTTAATAACGTTTCCATATAAATTAGATAGCGGTTGACTCGAACTTGTTGATGTAGAGTTATAATTTGATATTGAGTAAATTTGAAATGAGACACTATTCCAGTCGGGTATATCTGACGATAATAATTTATTTATTTATTTGAATTTAATAGTTTCAGGATTTTATTGGATAATTAATCAATATTAATTTATAAGCTATTTATCAAAATGTTCTCCCACTTATACATATAGATACAAATTCTTAACGCTTGGACATTCGTAGACGGTATAACATACGAAGCGGTGTATAATTGTTTTACGGTGAGTGTTATATCCCTTAGTGTACGCGTAACAAAACATATGTTAAATATGTTATGAATAATTATAATCAAACATAGAGGAGTTTCCAAGGAAATAAATAATACAACATAAAAAAAAGCCAAAACTACTTATTAACAAAGCATATATAAAACATATGTAAGAAATGGGTCATGATAATCAAGCCTACATGATTTGGTAAGAAAAAAAACAGTTTATATGTACAACATCAAATAGGAATTTCCAACCAGATCTATTCAATGACAAAGCTATAAGGTCAAATCAAGTACACGTAAAAAAGGGAAAACTAAATAAGGTAGGAACAGTTTATTCACATGCATGTACTCCAGTACAAGATTTTTTGGCCAAGACAAATTACAATTTTAATATGACATGAACCCCTTCCAAAACAACAATAAATAAAAGAGAAAACATAGATGAAGCAAAGTACCAAATACATAAAGTAGAAAAGAGAACAATATATTATAAGGCAGCTCCTTCACACCCGTGAGCTTCCTATACAAAATCTTTTGCCAAGCCGTATTACTAACCTAAGTACTGACGTCAATATAACAAACATCAACCAAATATATACATGTACTTCTATAAATCCCTGTATCAATGTTGAGGGACAGCGCCTTCTAGAAAAATGTGACTACTCGAACAGACAACCCATACCTAACCTATTCTTCCCATTAGCGCAGACCCTATTGAAGAAACAACTTATGTCTGATGCCCTCAATCCATCAACACACAACCAACGGCTACATGAAGAGAGCACATAGCCGCGCAGACTTACTGAACGAACTTTGTTCTCATCCTCAAATCCCCGAACACCTATATATACGCACTGCAAAACCAATACTTGCCAAGCCAAAACATTTCAACTTTGTCCATTTTTTCCATTCGCAACTGGTTAAGTGTGACCAAAATGTACCCAAACAGTCATGCATAACAATCTACAAATAGGGAATTAACCGTCGTAACCCATTCAAATCCTTTCTCCATACAGACCTCTCGTTCTACACACTTATTCACCAAATTTTAAACAATAAATATCGAAATCACAGTGAGGAGTATATGCTAACCTGATTTGATGATATTCGAAGTAACGTGGAGGGCTGAATCTCGCTTGAAAGACCGGATCTTCGTGGACAAACTACGGGCTGATGGAAGGACCAGGTGCGACGTGGTTCAAACCACCGGAGGAGCTTACTAGCGGGCTTGATTTGGGGGTGTCTGGCGGAACTCCAATCAATGAAGGAGGAGGGAGGCACCGCGTTTTGATTTGACAGAGGGTTTTTTAATCTAGACGGAGAAAAAAATGAAAAGCAGGTGTATAAAGAAAAGCCGATCTGCTGATTTATGCGGAAGGGGTTTAACGTGTATCTGGTTTAGGGGTGACATGTAGGAGATGGGCCTGCAAGGTCATATGGGATGAAAGCGTAAAGGCCCAATTCCAAGGAACGAAAATACATGGCCTGCTAAGGTTATTAATTAGTAATTAGTGCAAACTTATTTGAAATTAAAAGTTAATTATATTTTAAACTATTATTAATTATATTATTTAGACCATGATAGGATTTATTATAATTGGGCTAGGGTCTTGGAATGTCGGACACAAATTGGAATAAAGTAGAGACGGACGAACCAATGAATGAAGGAGCTGACCGAAATATTTAAAACAAAGTAATTAGTTCGTTAATTTAATTAATTTAGAATCAATTAGTTATTCAAATAAAGCTAATTTTAAACATTAACAATATATTCATTTTTATCAGAACTGGCCGATACAAGATAGATTGAAACCGTATTTATGAGCCGGTCGGTGTGGAATGAAATTGAATTGGACAGGTTTGAAATTAACTAGAACGAGCTGTGTATACAACGCAGATCAAGGTGAGTTTAACTTACTCAGTTCTCCCACTTATAATTATTATAAGTCGGGTTTATTATTTGTATGCTAGGGCTGCTAATTATTGGTTGTTTGATGATTGTTTGAATGCTTGTTGAATATTTTTATATCAATTATTTAAATTAAAGGGTTGTTTAATTTAAATCAAATGGCATCATTATTTTTAACTATGATTTCCAATCAAGGTAACTTACCTTGTTGGTTAAATTTATAATAATATAAACATATTTAAATTAAATTAGATGCTTGAATTATTATTATTGGTTGAATGCTCTCAATTGAATTGATTATTTATCTGTATATGATCATTATATGAACTGTTGAACCCATATGATTGGACTACTGAATTGGCTATTGATTGTTAAACCCAAATTCAACATTTATTTGGTTATTTACCATTGAGTTACATTGGTCGAGCAATTTATAATAGATTGACAAAATACAAACTGTTTTATAAAGTTTGATTTACCGTCAAGTGAATCGATAGAAATGAAATTATGAAATTTATTTGTATAACTGAATATAGATTTTTAAATATATATTTAAATGAAGTTTATAAGTAGATAATAAACCAACCATATTTATCATTTGTTTTAACTGCTATTTTTATACCAAAATCTACCGTGTGCGAGGCACGAGCCTAATCTTAATTTCTACATAATTTTATAAAGCTGATTCTGATATTAATAAGATGGATAAGCAAGTGGGCGGGAATTAACTGACAATTAATAAACGGGATTTATTTTGAGATTATTTAGAAGTAGATTTTTTTAATACTAATCGAAGTAAATGAGATTATTGAATTAATAATGTTATTTATTAGTTTAAATGGAAAGACTAGTTAGAACGAATCAATGGGTTAATCGTGTTTTAAGATGAACCAAACCTACTGTTTTAATGGAAATTGATTATTAAATTAAATTAGATTGTACTGATGAATCTAATGAAATAATTTAGAAAATAGTTGTTTAATATAATGAGATTTTTAAAAGGAAATGTAATTCTAGTAAATGATGAAGTAAATTATAATCTTTATTTAATTTAAGAAATTATTTCGTAAATGAAGTTCATTTAAGTAAGTAATTGAAGTTAGAAATAGAAATATAATTGAATTTCAAAGGAATTTTATGAACGGGTTTATATTTAAACCAAATTTGGTAAATGAAATTATAAAGTCATTTTAAGCGAATACGGTAAGCTTAAAATAAATGATACTTAATATTTCAATTAAATAAAGGAAATCGAGATGGAAAAGGGCTTTATATTAAACCAGAGATGTGTAATTACCCGGAAAATCTGGGCCAGTTTAAAATTTTTATTTTGGCAATTTAAGCGAGTTTTGAACATTTAAAATAGATTATTTTAAATAAAATCGATGATAAATTTATTTTGAATATAATTCGAACGTATATAATATACGCGTCGTCGTTAGAATGTAAATAATTATATATAATTATAAATAGAATTGAAAATGGCGCGGTAGTTCGATAATTCGATTCCAAACTTCAATTGAATGTACCAGGTGCAAAACAATCCAGATTTTAGTGAAACCAAAAACAATAGGATCTAATTGATGATATCTTTCCAACGAATCTGAATAATCGGGATTTCATAGCGGTAATCAAAAGATATGTCCAGTTGAAAATTCTGAATAGTCGCTATGGAATTCAGGCCCTTAAATATGGAAATTTTGCAAGCGACCTCGGATTTCGACGAAACCACTTTTGTTGGATCTGTGATGTCAAGTTATTGTTAGATATCAAATTTCATAATTTTTCGAATCAATATGTGAGTGTGGCAAAAGAAAACGCGTTTGATCAGTTTCAGTTGATTTTAATCGACTGGAAAATGGCCATTTTTCCAAGGATCTCAGAATTCGACGAAACTCGTTTTGTTAGGACCGTATCGTCAATACGAAGCTAGAAAATATTTTTCTGGAATTTTTCTAGTTAGTATGTGACCCTAGTAATTTGAAATGTACGTTTAAAATTCAATATAGTGATTTAAATGTAAATTCAACGGAAACTGATCGAAACGATCAAATCAGCTTGCGATACATATCCCATTGTGTTCGGAATGGGGGTAAAACGCTATGGGCGACAGGCAGTGGACCTCGTTTAGAGGTCATATGTAAAAATCAACTTTATGCAATTAAAATAATTAATAAAATAAATAAAAAATATATATCTTTCTCCCCTTCTCCTTAACCAGGCCCCCCCAACGATTTAAATCAGAAATCAAAAATAAAAAAAAAGAAAAAGAAAAAGGAAAAGAGAAGAAGACGGAGCGGCCTCCTCCATCGGCGCTGCCAGCAGCCGATCCCCCAACCTCCGATCCTCCGCCATCGCCTGGCGCGCACGCCCCTCGCCGACCTCGAAGCCCCCCCCCAGCAGCGCCTCGACCTTCTCCCTCCAATGCCCTAGGCCACCACACCTCCCTCCACCTTCTTCTTCCTCCTCCCTCCTGGCTCGCGCAACCCCCTCCCTCTCGAAAAACCCAAACTTCGGTGACCCCGATTCCCAGATCCCCGAGCCACCAGACCACCGCGACAGCTTTTCTCCTCCCCCCCTGATGACCGACGCAGCGAAAACCCTTCCCCCCTTTCGGCAAATTGACTGTAAGTTTTCTTTATTTGTTTTTTTTATTTTATTATCTTCTTATTTAGTTAGGAAAATATAAATGTAGATTTTTATAAATTCAAAGTTTAGATTTTTAGTTAGAAAAAAATTCAGTTTTTAGAATAAATAAAATGCAGTTTTACTATATATTTATAGGATAGCAATGTTTGTTTATAAAATAAAATACATTGGTTTTTTTTTTAAAAAAATATAAAATATAAAATAAGCCTTGTTTTTCTCAATCAAATTTGCTTTGCTTTTAAAATAAAAATGTGATTTCTTATCTATGGAGATAACAAATAAAAATATGATCTTTACTATCTGAAGAGCGAAAAGGAAATATGATTTTTTGATTTTATAAAGAGCGTTGTAAAAATATAATTTTTATATGTGTAGAAAAATAAAAATGTGATTTTTATAATGATATAATTGAAAAGTTGAAACCTTTAAATTGAAAAGGCGAAATCTTTATATGAAGAATGGCGTGATAAAAATATAATCTTTACTATATGAACATCGATGTGAAAATATAATTTTTATCTATGTAATAGCATAATGAAAATTCGATTTTTATATATTGAATAATGAAGTGAAAATTCGATTTTTAAATGTATGAAGCGATTATAAAAATATGATTTTCAAATTGAAAGTGAACAAATAAAAATGTGATTTTTATTTTAAAGACATCAAAATATAAAAGTGTGTGATTTTTATATATGTAGTGGCTACGGGTAACGAAGATGACGAAGATGCGATAGCGACGAAGATTTCTATCAATGAAGTTTCGTGGAGTTGGATAGCTATTTGTGAGAATTTCTCACCTTTCAATTTCATTTTCTAGTTATATATATATACTAGGATGCAGACGGTGTTTAGTAGCACCCGACACAATCGTCCACAGACCATGGACTTGTTTGTTTGGTTGCATAAATTAGTTAGATGATTTGATTTGAATTTGGTTGTTTGGTGAATTTTATTGATGTGTGGATGGCGTGGGCCTTCACTAGACCCGGGATAAGGCTAGGCCTCGTCCCGTTTCTAGTATCGTTCCGTTATGCCGCCGAAATTTTCTAAAATAAGTTAGAAAAATAAAGATAGCATTTTATTTAATAAATGAACTGAATAGAAATTCATATGTTGAAATAAAATGTTTTTATCGTTAAAAATATAATTTTTAACGTGAAGTGAATAAATAAAATATTCATTTACAAACCGGATGGTTTGTTTATGTACACCTATTTGAAGGACATTGATTGGGTCGATAAATTTTACACATCGCCCAACTGCACAATTAAAATCTGTGTTTGTTGATTTGAAACCCCACACGGGTGTTGGGATGAAATTTGAAGTTCACTCATCCTGATTGATTAAATATGTCGATCGATTGACAGGCTGTTATAAGCATTAGATATCTATATTTGATGCCTATACAGTGTAGTGCACTTTGGATGATGGTTGATTATTTGTCGTTGCTATAAAATACATGTGTGTATGGAATCCATATAATTAACATTATATGGTGATTGATTGGGCCTCATTCCAATTTAGAAAATAAAGAATAATATAAAATATATTAAATAACAAAATAGTCACATGTGGACTGTACTCATCCATTGAGATTAGTCATGTGTTGAACGAAATATTTTAATAATAAAATTTACATCTTTATCAATATTATTTAGTAAAGGTTCATGTGTTGACTGTACTCATCCGTTGAGATTAGTCATGTGTTGAACGAAATATTTTAATAATAAAATTTACATCTTTATCAATATTATAAAGTAAAGGTTCATGTGTTGACTGTACTCATCCGTTGAGATTAGTCATGTGTTGAACGAAATATTTTAACAATAAAATCTACATCTTTAACATATATAAAATTAGAAACTGACCGGAAAATAGATAAGATGAGTGGTCTCCTGGATATTAATCTGATGTTGGTTTCGGCCTTCGGGGTTAATATTCAGGGAATCGTTCTCTTACTAATTTACGATTGGAGTCTGATTTAATATCAAACGATAGATACCTTAATTTTCATAAAATATATTAAATAACAAAATAGTCACACGAGGACGGTACTCATTTGTTGAGATTAGTCGTGTGTTGACAAAGAGATAGAGTCGTGTATTGAAATAGAAACATTTTGAAATAGAAATATTTGAAATAGAATATTTGAAAATAGAAATATATGAAGCCGTGTTGATTAGATTGACGCCATTTTGACGCGAACGATATTTATATCGATTTATTCATTTTAAAATGAATATTGAAAAGTGATTTCTAAATGAATATTGAAAAGTGATTTCTAAATGAATATTGAAAAGTGATTTCGAAAAGAATTGAATATATAACGAATTTGATTTTAATTGAATATATAACGAATTTGATTCGAATAGAAAACCAATTTGATTTGATTCGAATAGAAAACCAATTTGAATCGAATAGAAAACCAATTTGAATTGAATCGAATAGAAAACGACTTTGGAATTGAATTGAATTGAAAACAAATTCAAATTGAATTGAAAGCGAATTGAAATGAATTCAAATTGAATTGAAATTTGAATTGAATAGAAATGAATTTTAAAACGAATTTATAAAGAAGAATTCAATTTTGATTTGAATTGAAATGGAAGTTGAATTACTTTTGAAACGAATTTAAAACTATTTATATAATTCGTTTTAAATAGAAATCGATGAAATATATATTATATATATTATATATATAATATAATGGCCTGAATAGAACGCGCCGCGCCGCGGCAGTTCGTGAATTTCAACCATTTATTTCAAACGGACATTACGGGAGATCCGACCGTCGGATTCTCCTAAAACCAGAACCGTTGGGTTCGTATCGAAAAGAGCTTTCTAACGAATATTAGAAATTCAAAATCTAACGGTTGGATTTGGAGTTACATCCAAATCAAATTTGAAAAAGGTCGGTGTACGTGCAGTTCGATGGCCATTGTTGGAAATCGACTGTACGGGCCTTGATAAAATTATTAAAAATATCAATAATTTGTGTAAAATCATAAGAAATGATTTGGGAAAATTTGGGATGAAAAACTCCATGTTTGAAAAGATAAAAATTGATTTTTATCAAAATGAACTAGTTTGAACTAAATTTAAAACCCGATTTGTTTTTAAATAAATAAATTAGATTTAAAAAGGGGTTTTAAATAATCGGAATTCCTAATATATTTGAATTAAATTGAACTAGAATTGATTTGTGGGTTTATCGTGAACCGTGTTTTAAACAACACTAGTTCTTTAACCCGACGATAAATAGAATGTGATTTGGGTTTGTCGTGAGCTGTGTTTTAAATGACATTAGTTCTTTAACCCAATAAAAGGAGTTTTAATGAATCTGCAATTAGATTGAAATGTGCATTGATAATCTAAATTATCAAATTTGAAAATAAGCGAGAATGGAGTATCACCAGTTTTGCTCCAAAGTGATAGTTAAATCTCTAATTAGATTTGAACGTGAAATGGTAATTAATTTTACTGATAACACCGTGGTGCTAGATATGGAGTATTACCAGTTTTGCTTCATGGGATGAATAGGTTGGGATTGGGAAATAAAATAAATAATTACTTCGATGTGGTTCGCTAATCTCGACTAGTTTGAAAAACCATAATTTGGTTTGAGATGACATCCAAAGGAAGATTAAAGGATAAATTTGAAAGAATTTATCTTGGATAAAATTAATGGGAACCTTTCCCTAAGAATGTGATTTTGGGAATGAAAGAATATTCTGAACAAGAATAAGGCGTATGTTGTGTTTGTGTAACATTTGTTTTTAATATACGCGGGTTGTTCGGAAAGGCCGGGTTTACACCCATTCTGAATAACCGATTCGACGATATGTCGAAGATGAAGACGGTGGTTGAAGACTGGAAGTCTTCACATCGTTTGGGTAATTACTGACGATCCTGATTGAGCTGTACACCCAAGAGGATGGAAATAGTTGGTGGTCGTCCAGACGTACTTGGAGATGGATGGATATGCGAGGAAAGTGCCTCCGGTTTCGTTCAGACCCAGAACGGACTTGTAAATGGATTGTGTGTCTGACATTGGATTTTATTCTGTGTTGATTGATTTCTATTAAATATAGATCTGTTTGGCGGCGAAGAATTTATTCTTTTGCTTAACGCCCTTCTCTGAGACGTACGAGCTCAGAGGTTGTATATCGATGGACATCAGTCGCATGGCATGAATTGCCTGTATGGCACGCTAAGATGCAATGATCAAGGCTTCTGTTGAAAAGCAAAGTCTTGTGGTTGATGATCAAAGCACGCCTACGTGGCAGCTTTGTGTATAACGTGAATTCGCGAGCCTCACACCTCGGTATGAGTTAAAAACGGGATACGGACTGCAGGGAGAGCACGATGTTTCTTTCTAGCTTTGGTGGTGTCAGTGACTTGCCAGCCCTGACATTTATATACTTTTCACCTTTGTGGTTGTTGGATGAGGCGCCTCGATTATAGGTCTGTAAGGACCGGGAAACGTGTGTTCAGGAATAACTAATCCTCTAACGTAAGTGAGGACCGGCCCTGAAGATCCAGGGGTTGCCCAGAGTGCGTAGCCCTGGGACATTTGCTAGAGTGTCTCGAACGCGGAGAGGAGCTTGCCCCTTGCCTCGACTCATGACGGAAATCCAATTTCCAATACGTGTATTTCGGGTTTATTTGTAGAGCCTAGTATGGCGACATAGTGGGATGGGGCACTTATGTCGTCTATGATTTATATTTATGATTGAAATTGTTTTGACACTATACACTTATTATAGTATCAAATGATTTGTTTTAAACGTACCAAGCATGTTTGGCTATTATAAGGGAAAACCCTATCCTCCGGCTTGCGTTGCATTGTGTGATGGGACCTGGGTCTTATAATAGCTTCATTTTTCGAAAAAGCATTGCGTTGTCTTTTCTATGCACTGGTATTCTTGGGAGGAAACCCGTTCCGTGTTATACGGCGTGGTCCCTTGAATTACTTTCTTTTAAAGTAAAGTTTTAAATAACTGTTTTAGTTCTCACACTAGTCACATGACTGACCTGGAGTTTATTGTTTTAACCTAAACTCTGGGTGCCCCTATTTTCCGCACGGGCAGCTAGTAGTTTTGGTTTTGCAGATTTATATTCACAGGATCCTGGTTTACAGCTGGAATGATATCCGGAAAGCTCTGTATCCGTATATCACCTTCAGTTGTGCTTTGTATTATTTTCCGCTGCAATGTAATTTATTGTAATCTCTGATATTTGTCGAATGTAATTTATTCATTTATACTATGTATATTCTTGTATCTGATGGAATTGTTGTAATAACAATGAAATGTTCTTCTGTTTGTGTCCTGACTTGTCTTGTCCTCACAGTAATTCGTTCTTTCTCATCTCTTCGGAGACCGGGGGAAGTTCGGGTCGCTACAAGATGTGTAAACAAGTTGTGAATAAGGAGATGGGGAGTTAAAGCGTCAAAATTGTAAATTAACGTTACCTAATAATGGCATTAAGTGTAATGATGAGATTAAAGTAATATTTCCCAAAGGAAATGATTTACAGAATTTGAAAAGGGATTTCTGTAATTGAATTTGGTAAAACGTTCAGTAATAGGATTTGAAAAAAAACCCATATAATGGGATAAATAGTTTTAAAGGAGTGAAGTTAAAAGTTAATGTGTATTAATCATTTACTAAATCAATGAATTCAGTAATAACATATATTTAAAAAGGAGATTTCAAAAGCAAGAAGGTTTCATAAAGCCATATTTAACACAATAGTGAAGTGGTATTACAATGAATATGGGTTTTTGAATTAAAATTCACATCTATCTTAAGATAAGAGCGTTGTTGATCAAGGTCTGAGAGGTAATTAAAATACCCCAACTTGAACGATTTCAGGATTTATCGAAGGATGATATGAGTCGTAATAGTGGAGATGTTAAGGTAAATTATTTTGGGGAAGTATTAGTGTACAGTTATCTAAAGGATTTGGATATATATATATAATGAGATTCTGAAATATAAGGAAATAAAGAAGGGCACGAGAATATAAAATGATATTTCCATAATAATGGAATAAAAGGGGATATTGTAACAATTGTTTTACGATGGTAAGTAATTTGATCTCGTAATTTTAGATGATAAGTAACGTGGTGGCAAATGTTTTGAAGGATACGGGAAATTGGAAAGGATTTTAAGGTTTTTCTTTTAAGTATTTTAATAAAATGATTTGAGAGTATTTATATATTAAAACTAATCTATTATCTTTGGTATTACAAATGATATATTATTTTAATGGCCAAGTGACGTTGCGTAATAAACCAATGGATTTGTCTTATTTTTTATAGTTAAATAACCGACTATCAAAATAATGCCCAATGCGCTGTTGGTACGGAGTGACCAGGATCGAATTTATATTCGAAAACTATTCTGAACCAGCAAATACGTAAAAGATGCTGGTTGAAGATGGAGCAGTTGAAGACCGTGGATCTTCATAAGCGGAAGGGCTACTTGATAAATTTCTCTAATGTCGCAACCAGAGATATTTTGATAGTAATTAGGTCGTGGTTGAAATCTATGGATGGCAAGGACTACTCGTTATTGATCCCTAGGGTGATTCCTAGGATGCAGTAGGAGGGTGCCTTCGATTTGTCCAATCCCATGACAACTTGTATGGACGGATGTCTGACAGAGTATTTCCAAAAGGATTACGTACGTTGATTTCTTCAAACATACTATAGTTGGTGGCGGAGAGGGGCACTTCTCTTAGCTTAACAACTAGAGTATTTTTATGGACATCAATTAGTGATATCCGATGGATTTGACGATGTGGCATTCAAAGTGAATGGTGGCCAGATGTTCTAAAAGGTATTTCAAAGCTCAAGCCTCATCAACCGGGAAATGACAAAAATCGGGCAGGCAGCATGGCTATGTGGGTCGCTCCCATTAGGGTGTATAATCACCTATCTAGAGAAATTCCATTTTCTTATTTAATCTATTTCAATGCTATCCCTTTTCGGGAAACGGTGGGTAGCTCCCAACCGTTGGTGATATACATTCGATACACTCAAGCGAAATGAGTGGTCGGTCATGTGTGGTCTGGATTGCAAGACGTTCTTGTTGAACCCAGTGTATTCGCCTCTAGAGATACACTATCGGCAGGTGGTTCCATTCCTTATCATAGTCAGAATCTATTCTCCAATAAACGCCCGCGGTTTTGTTTACATATTATATATGTGGATCATGAGTTGCAAGCGTTCTGCTAGATTCTATTTATTTGTATTTAGACACTATTATAATATCAGAAAAGTATGGGTTTTCAAAACTGTTTTGGCTTATCGTAAGGTAAAAATCGTCTGTGTTTATGTGTGGATTGGTCTTACGATTATCCTTTTCTTTAAGAAAGGAATTTGAACTTTAAAATCAAGTTGTATGATATTATAAACTTAGCCAGACTGACCCGGTGTTTGTAATGCTCGGGTTAGCCCGGGTCTGCAGGTTCAGGTTATAGGATGCTATAAAGTCCCAAGATGTGTTGGAGAAGTTATATTATCTAGTATTTTCCATTGTGTGATGTTTATGAGGACAGATTGTTATAACTGTTCAGATAAGTTGATGTACTCTGATGATTGTAAGTATATTTTCAGGCTCTCAATAAAGATTTATTTAAATATTATATTTTATTCTGCTGCGATGTGAGACTCTGTGTTTTGTTGGATCTTCTTCTTCTTCTATTCTAATATTTCCTTCTTTCTTATCTCACCCTCCTAATTCTTTCTAATAACTATCTGGTGTTTTTGATACATGAGTTCTGGCAGGTAATGCAGGGTTTATGTATTATTGTCAGAATTCGTGCGTCGAATTCTTACCGTGTTGACTCGGTGGCGTTACTCGGTAGAGATAGGGTTAGTAATACCCTAGATCGAGTTGAGTGTTTATATATGAGAGCATATTTGTAGATTTTATATAAAAATGTTTCGTATTGTGTTGTTGATCGGTTCAAGTGTTGAGAAGCATTGGACTGGGAATGTACACAATATTGTTTTATAAATAGGGTAAATGAAATAATTTTACCCAAAATATATTTTGTATAGAAAAGGAATAATTTTATTAAATCATTACTATATTGTGGTTTGATTGATTTATTTGAATGGAATTCAAATGGAAATTAGAATTTGAATGGTTAATATGAGCAAAAATTTCATATATATAGTTGTGAACGATAATTTTAGTATGAAATTGAAAATCAGAATTTAACCTAAGATAAGTTAAAATAGAATAAATTAAAGTGACGGTGTTTGACATAGAATCAGAACTGGGAATATAAAATAAAATGACTGAAAATAAATTTGATAATCGGATATGATGGTGAGGTAAATATTAATGTTGGGTATTTAGTTGGATTTAATATAAATTGAATGATTGGTTGAATAAATTATGTATTGGGTGTTTGGTGGTTGAAATGAACTCATCGATAGCTTAAATGAAAAAGTTGAATGGATTGAAAACTAAATTCCAGCATAATGAAATTGAATGGAACACTTTATGATTTAAAACTGGGTGATTTAAACCTATATTTGCATATACCTTTTAATTCCTTGGGAATTGGTGGAATTATACTGGTTGACTAATGAAGTATTATTTATAAATTTCATGTAATGGTCACTTACATGTTGGATTGAGTTGAATACAGGTGTTAGAAAGCTATAAGGATAAAATTCTGGATGATTAGATCGCAATAAGTTGAGCAAATATACTCAATAACGTTCGCATTAGGCATGCCTACGCGAAAAATATAATATTTGGGTTTTGAATTTTGTTTTCTGACCATGTAAGTCAATGTACATATTATTTGTTCCTGCGATATCGCAGATGTCACTCCGTACAGGGGAGACTCTATCGAATTTTTCCGGGAATTTAAAGCGTTAGAAAATTTTAGATATTCTTGGAAATTTTATTTACGATATTGAATTGGTTTTTGATTTAAAATAAATTGGATTTGGAAAATATAATGGGTTGTGACGTTTTTCTTACCTTAGCAATTTTGGGGATGAAATTTTTTTTAAGGGGGGAAGAATGTAATGACCTAGATTTTCGGTCATTTTAATTTGAATATTTAATTTTTGTTTTAAATATTTTAATTGGAACATAAATGGATTTTTATTATCTAATTCGTTTATTAAAACGAAGTTCAAACATTATAGTTTATATTTATTTATAAACGAGCTCGTAATGGCGTGGTAGTTCGTAATATTAAGTTTTGAACTTCAATGGAATATACAGGATCAGATTTAAGTCGGATTTTTGTGAAACAAGAAATGTTTGAATCTGTTTATTATAATTTTCTAATGAAAGAGAAAAATCAGGATTTCAGTTTATAAATTGTAAGTTATGTCCAATTCAAATTTTAAAATAGTCGCTATGAAAATCGTTAATAAACGGTAACGTTTATTTAATAAATTTAATAACGTTTCTATATAAATTAGATAGCGATTGTGTAACGACCCGCAAATCCGTGCTATCTGAGTTGACTAAAAACACCACACGTCCAACCCAAATTTCACAGAAATACGAATCATTTTTAGAAAGAAGTTAGAGGATGAGAAATAGAAATAAAGAAATATTAGAATAGAAGAAAAAAGAAGATCACAACTTCACAGCGGAACGAATAAAATATATTATATAACATAACTTTTGAAATACAAATCAGTAACTTTATATACATACCATTATCAGAGCACAACAGTCAAATCTGGAACAGTTATAAACACCTGTTTCCAGATACAACATAGTACACAGCGGAAATACGATAATCTACAGCTAACTGGTGAAGCCTCCTGCTTCCAGCTCCTCCAATTGAATCAGTGAAATCCCGACTACTTGACTGCCCATACAAATTTGGGCACCCAAGAGTTTAGGGAAAACAAAACAAAATAAACTCTGGGTCAGTCATGGGACTGATGTGAGTAAACTCCAACCATTTGTTTAACTTTCAAAATCCTTTCGAAAGAAAGAATGATAGTAAGACCAGCCCACACATAAACATGGACGGTTTTTACCTTACTATAACCCAAAACACTTTGATACGAAAATACAGTGATATTATAATAATGTCTACATCAAATAAATAACCAAATAGCAGAACGCTTGCATCTCACGCTCCACATATATAGTATAAAATCAAAAACCGCATGGCGCTTATTGGAGATTGGATTTCCAACATGACAAGGTATGGAACCACCTTTCGCTATGTATCTCTAGAGAGGAATACACTAGGTTCAACAAGAACATCTTGCAACCCGGCCTACACATAACCGACCACTCATTTCGCTTGAGTGTATCGAATGTATATCACCAACGGTTGGGATCAGCAACCGCCTCCCGACTGGGACAGCATCGAATAGAATAAGAAATTAAATGAACCTCTAGATTGGTGATTATACATCCTAATGGGTGCGACCCACATAGCCATGCTGCCTGCCCGATTTTTGTCCTTTCCCGGTTGTTGAGGCCTGAGGCTACGAATACTTACCATTCATTGATAGCACAATCACTTTGAATGCCACATTGTCAGATTCGTTAATCACTAGTTGAGTTTGCACTAATATTCTGGATGTTATGCTAAGGGAATAAATCCGTTGCAACCATATATATTTACACAGACCAACCCATTAGATCATTGGAAATACTTTGTCAGACATTCGTCCATTTACGTTCGTTCTGGGATTGAACGAAACCGAAGGCACTATTTCTATTTAACAGAAAAAGTCCTTGCACTTTACTCCGTCTTCAATATATTCAGCATACTTGGTTTCGCAACGCTTATGCCGATACGGAGTGGTTCTTTGGATAATAATCCAACCGGTCTCTCCATATTGACAACGATGGTCAAAACTTCGATAGTCTGTGATTTAACTATCGAATAAAAACAAGTGTTCATCCAAACATATCAAACAAATCACTGGGCTCTTTAATTAATATTTCATTAATTAAATCTCTTCTCCATTTCCTTATCAATATTTGTTAACCAAATATTTACAAGTATCGCCTCCTTTTATTTTCTATAGTTAGAAAATATTTTCGATTTTAATTGGAAAACATTCCAATCACTTATCTCTTCCACGAACTCATTTAGTTCTATACTTAGAAAACATTTGTTATTTTATTTCCATGTTTACATTTATTTGGGTTAAAACGGAAGTTGTGTAAAACATCGTTACGACAACCCAAATATATACATTCAACTAAATCTCTTTAAACGTTGATCTTCGAGACTGAGTTTTGCTATTTATCGGTTGTTAATGAAACCAATCAAGTTGGGGTATAATTACCTCTCAGACCTAGACTGAATAACATTCATAACGTCAAAACAGACAAGACTACTTACTCGAATAATCAATACTATACAAACCAATTATCTATTTTTAAAACACGTATACATTTCCCTTGTTATTTTTAACAAATCTAAGTTATAGTTTTCCTTCTTGTTTCAAATATCCTATTTAAATTTGTTTCATTATCTAATTCTCTATATATATCGATATATGGATTTCTAGTTATCAAATTTTCTTAAAAATATTCTAACTCCTTAAATTTTCGGAAAAATTCGCCATAACCTCCTCTGTATCGGGAGCATCGGGAAATTTCAAATAGCTTCCCGGTAACTTCTCATCTCAAAAAGAAAAAGAAAAAGCCAAGCGGCTTGCCGATACGGCGCATAAAATCTCATATATGTATTAAACATGTACCTTATTGTCGAGCACACTAATTATATACCTTCATCACTTTATCCCATAACTGTCTCCGGTATATCTATACCTGTACAATTCATTTCAACTTCATACACTCGTTTTGACTCAATTCGTTAAAGTAACTCTTTAACTAACTCTTTGCCCATTTCGCTTGTATATATGAATATAACACGTTTCAAATATATTTCAACTTACTTATCAACTAATTGAATTCAAATTTTAATTTAAGTTCTATATTTGATTTCAAATATATGTTTACAATTCAAAAATTCAATTTTCAAAGTTCGAGTTCAGTTCACCACTCGATTATTGAATTAGTTAATTCTATTCAATAATCAAAAATATGATTATTGTTTCAAAAATCACTTTTCTTACTTCACTTGAGTTCACCTTTATGTTCTAACTCAAGACCAGGTTTTTAAATGGAAATTCGGATTTTTATTTGCTTAAAAATCCCTATATTTATTATATAAATTCCATTATGGTTTTAATGGTTTCTGGCGCTGCACTTTTAAAATTTTGATTTTTGACATAACTCAAAATCTATTCGACGAAATCCAGATTTTTCTCTTCCATTAGAAAACTATTATTCAACCGGTCCTGACGATTCTTGTTTCAAAGAATTCTGACTTCAATTGAGTCATGTATACTCAATTTAAGTTCGAGTCGCCAATTTTCGAACTGCAGCGCGGCGGCGAGTTCGTTTTAATTATATTTATACATATAAGCTTTTGAACTGCCGTTAAAATGAATTCAACTCCATTTTAACTCTATTTGAAATCTATTTTCAAATTCCCATCACATTCTATTTGAATTCTATATTCAATTTACATTTGAATTTCTCTATTCAAATTCTATTTCAAATCTCTTATTAAAATTCTATTTGAATTTCCCTTATTCAAATTCAATACTCACATTTCGTTTAAAGTTCTATATTCCTTTTCTATTTGAAAATTCTACTTTTGAATTCCTACTTGAATCCTGTACTCAAATTCCAATTCAACCCTATTTGAATTCTATGTTTAAACTCCATTTCACTTCTATAGTTAAGCTCCCTTTGAATTCTATTTTCAAGTTCCTATATTTTAAATTCCCTTTGAATTCTATTTTTCAAAACTCTATATTTTACTTTTCTTTATTCAAATCCATTTGAATTCCTTTGAATTCAAATTCTATTTCAATTTCTTACATCCAAATTCTATATCTAAATCACATTTAAATTTCTGTATTCAAATCATATATTCAAATTCTAGTCAAATTGTATTTATTCAATTTGACTTTTATTTAAATAAAATTCGAATTAATCGAATTCAAATCATAAATCCTTATGGATTTATTTTCGTTCAATTTATATTCTGAACATCAGAATAAATTCCATCGTTTATTTCTTTAAACGATTTCCCCATTTCTATTTTCAAATTCACATTTGAATTTAAATATTCAAATTATCCAAATGATAATTTTTCCACTTTCTATTTACAAACCTCATTTAAACAAGTCTCGCTTTCAAATAAAATATTTCATCTTTGGAAAACTATATTTCCTTTTTCAAAGTCACACTTGTATTTCTATTTTCTGAATTATCCAATGATAATTCATTTCACTCCACTTATAAACTTCGTTTATAAAGGAATCACTTGTTTTATTTTTCAAATCTATTTAAAAATTCAAATTCTATTTTAATTTTCCCTTTTTAAATCTCAAATATCCTTCCACGATATTTTAAATACATTAACACTTAGCCCAGTGATATATAAAACAATCAAATCACCCAATTTTCAATCATTTGATTTTTAACACATCATATATGAAAAATATATATGAAATAAAACAAACAACAAACAAACAAGTAATATATTTTTGAGGAATCCAGTTGGATTCCTCCAACCTGTTTTCCTGCATCCACATATGTTAGCACATAAATAATACCCATTCTGCTTCGTGGCAGAATATCGTGGTATAGAAGGTCATCCACTATCATAGCGTGGGGCGTATAGGGTAATCATCCGTTATGAAACTGCGGGCATCCGCTAATGAGACTGCGGGAATCCAACCAATCATCAACCCAATATATATATAATATAGCCTAAATAACTAATATATATAAAACAACCAGAAAGCATTCAACAAGAAACAAACAATTTATTTTTAATGAAATAAAAATAATTCTAAAGGTGAGTGAGATTTACTCACCGCGATTTTCCTTTTTGCCGAATATTCAAAGTCTAGATTTTCATAAATTCACAGCTGGCTCTGACAAATTCCAAACCACTTCTAGAATCCCAGCTACGAACCCAACTCGAATAATCTCATAAATAAACCTTGTATAACAAGATGATAAATTTTAATTACCTGATTATACCATAGTTAACTAATTAAATTGCTAATTTCTATTTATTTTAAACAGCTTACTAAATAAATTTAGAAATCAAATTTCAGTTTTATTTCACTTCATTATTTAAATAAATAAATAAAATAACCAACAGGACATGATAAAGGAATTTTGGCTACTCACAATCTTTCTAAACTTACCATTTATTTTATGTATGGTTATACATAGTTTTTATAACTTATTTAACTAGAAAAAAAATCCTAATTACATTATTAACTAATTAAACTTAGAATTAATTATCTTATTAGTCAAATTCTTTGATGAAAAACCCCACTGCTTCCTGGCGAGAACCGATCAACAGCAGACAATTTGAACTAAGGAAAAAGCATCGCACTGCAAAATCAAATTCAAAGATCTGTCCTTATGCGACTGCTCGTTGAACGATGGCCCCAGAGCCATATGCTTCGCTCCCCATTCTAACGAAGTCGACCCCAGTTTAAAATCGCTGCGCCCTCTTCTTCCTACTGTCGAGCCCTAAACCACCCGTCGCCAATTTCCAGTCCACACATCAGACTTCAATACCGACGTCGTATCCCCAAAACCACACCGCAATTCCATCCCATTCGCACCCTCTTCATAGCTCAGAAGAACCCATGAAAAAAAACCCGATTACTCCTTGATTCGCGAAGGCTGTTGTCGCGATGTCGATCTTCGTAGACTCGCGATCTCCATTTGCGATTCAAATTTTTTTTTATTTAAAGTGGAATCGGTTATTCGATTATCTGGAAAAATGGAAAACAGAAGACTCGAATTGGTTTTTAGAAATGGGCCAAAATTATGAAGGAAAAGGCTAATTATATAGACGCGAGAGAAAACAGGCATTAAAATGTTGTCTCTTAGATTTTGAAGGTGGGAGGCCAATTTTACAACTCGAGGAAGAACAGGCTATGTGATTTGAAACTTCAGGGTGGATCATTACAGAAGGAGGTCGGCTGATGTAACGTATAAATATATTTTACTTTGATATATTAGCTGAAAATATCTCGTGGTCCTATAACGCACCATCCTAAATCGCTAATCTAACCCAATGACTGATGTTATTAGATTATTATGTTATTCTAAACTTAACTGAACATGTTCTGAAATGTAATTCGATCTTTATACAAACCATCAATATTAAATTGACGATTTTCATTAAATTTATTGATAAAAATAATTATCATCGTTCTAATTCAGATAAAGTTTATTTAATCAACTGAATTGTTATTTTTTTTTATTCAGTTTTAACTGCAGATTCAATTATTAATCATTTTTGTATAACGGTGATTCGATATATTCGGCAATAATCGTATATCGATTATTAAATTGATAAATTCAATAAAAATCCATTTATTATTCCAAATCAATATTTAAAATAAATTTAAATATTAAATATTAAATGGCTAAAAGTCCGGGATGTTACATTCTCCCCCCCTTAAAATAATTTCGTCCTCGAAATTGCTAAGGTAGGAAAAATGGTACAAATCCATTACTTTTCAAACTCCTTTATGTTGAAACTCACCTCTTCATATTTCAACAAATTAGTTCCGACCAAAACTTTTGGTTTTCACACATTTAATCTAAATGATTTACACCCAATTCAAATTCCATTCAATCTTATTCAAATTGAATTTCATTAATTTATTTACCTCGGTCCATTTAACTTGCTTAAGTTAAATTTAAACTTCAGAATTCAAATTCCTGGGTTCTCATTTCAAATACTTCTGAAATCACATAAATATATACATGTATATTTATTTCCATTTTAAATTCAAAACATTTGAATTTTCAAACCAGCTTATCCTCTTTCAAATCAATTCCCATCAAAACTTTTCTAAGGTATCAATCCATCACTTAGAACTCGAAAATGAACACTGATGATGCTGCAGTCATCATCAGAATTATTTTCCAGTCACTGAAGTGGGTTCAGTGCCTTATCACTTTTGAAATCCATTCAAATATGATTTTGATTCAAAATCCTTGCAAAACAAAGCTATATTATTTTAATATACTTTAGAAATATTTACAAACTTCCCAGGATTTTAAATTCCAAATTCTGGTTTGAGTTCAATTTTAATTCATCTCATTTGTATATTTCAGTCTTATACAAATTTTATATATATCCATTCCGATTTTTATAATCCCAACGGATTATAATAACAACCAACACATCCATATATTATAATAATTTCAGAAAATTATTCTTTTTCTGTCAAAATAGAATTTTGCGTAAAATTATTGCATTTACCCATTTAAAAACAATATCGTGTTCAATCTTCTGTTCAAATGTTTATAAATTCCTATCGACGTCGTGGCGTCCCACGATTCGATCAGAATTCATAATCCACTTGTAACAACCCGTATTTTCGATAGCCTGTTATAACATAAATTGAGGCAGAATTTAATTATAAAATGTGAATCAAGGGAAACGGGCTATGCCATTGCGTTCGTCTCGGAAAAATACGCGAAATAGAGTCCGAGTTTTCGAAAATCGGAATCCGTATGACCCAGTTAAAGCCCATTGAAGTTTGCAGAAAATTCCTAAGTAAAAACAGATTTAAAATTCAAATTAAAAACAGAAATTAGGGCAAACTGGGCAGGCGGGAAAAATTCCCGCCCAGGGCCCCATGTCGACAGGCCTGTCGACAGGGGTCTTGGGGTGTCGACTGCCCTGTCGACAGCCCTGTCGACAGGGTGTGCCCGGCTGTTTAGCCTGGTGCATCATTTCTGATTAGGGCTGGGTCTTGTGGCCTGTTTCTAGAGAGTTCTGGGATCTGATGGACCTAATTGAATCTAGGGTTAATCCTATGGCCTAAAAACACTAGCCTAATCTATAAATAAGACCCTAACCTACCGTAAATCATTTATTATTCATCCTAGTAACTAAACTATGGCAAAATCAAAACTCTCATGGCCTCCACTCTCTTCATACAATTCCTAAATTAATTCCTAAGTGATTTTCCATGCATACAAGTATATTTAGGCTTGTATGATCCTCCTTAGCTTGCATTAAAGGCTTGTTTTTCTATTGGCATCATAAAAGAGGAGTCTTGATCAAGTTTGCTTGCATTTGGGGGTTTTAATTAGTTGCATAAGGGGTTTCTTACAATTGCTATACCCATTTGAGTCCGCATAAGCAGTGTAAGCCCTCTTGCCTTCATTTTAGAAACTCTAAAGTTAATATGTGATGAAAGTTGGGATCTTTGCAAGTTTATTTAGTTATGTATGTTTATGCGAGTCCACTATGCCATGATTTGCAAGTTAAATGAGTTATGCATGTTTATGCGAGTCCACTATGCCATGATTTGCAATTTAAATGAGTTATGCATGTTTATGCGAGTCCACTATGCCATGATTTGCAAGTTAAATGAGTTATGCATGTTTATGCGAGTCCACTATGCCATGATTTGCAAGTTAAATGAGTTATGCATGTTTATGCGAGTCCACTATGCCATGATTTGCAAGTTAAATGAGTTATGCATGTTTATGCGTGTCCACTATGCCATGATTTGCAAGTTAAATGAGTTATGCATGTTTATGCGAGTCCACTATGCCATGATTTTGCAAGTTTAAAGTGACAAGTTGTGCATGTTTGACAAGTTGTGCATGCTTATGCAAGTTTAAAATGACAAGTTGTGCATGTTTGACAAGTTATGCATGCTTATGCAAATTTAAAGATGACAAGTTGTGCATGTTTGACAAGTTATGCATGTTTATGGTAATATGCAAGTTCACTATGCTAAGTTGTACAAGTCTAACATGTTATGCATGATTGTTGTGCAAGTTTATCATGTATGTTGTGCCAAGTTCCCTCTTCCTATCCTTTATGCGTTATTACGAATATGTAAGCGATAGAATGACGTTGGGGGTTTGGGGTAAACTTAAAATACATGAAAATATAAGATTGGGAATTTACCTATTAAGTTAGGTCTACCCCTTGGGAATTTACCTATTAAGTTAGGTCTACCCAAGTATTTGTTGACTTGTGATTATGTTTTGAAATAAAGTGGACATGACACTTAGAAAACATAAGTGTGGCCAACTCGAGGTTGGGTTGAGTTTGTAGTGTAATTCTACCCGGAACCGACCGGCTTAACTAGTGGCTACAAACAATAGGACCCAATGTGAGAAGTTGGTCATGTGGTGCCAAGACCCGAGGTTGGACCAAGTTGTGGTGTAAAGCTACCCGGACCCGCCCGGCTTAACTAGTAACCGCAACAAAGTCTAATGTGAGAGGTTAAGGTGCATTAAAGTAATTAATGCCTCATGATTAGGGTTAAGTCAGGGTCCACTAATACTTAACCAATTTGGGGATTCGAGGGATTGGAATGGGGTTAAGCGTGAACTCTTGGTTACACTTAACTAGTTTAATCCATTTGGGAGTTCGAGGGATTAGAATGGGGTTAAGTTACACTTAACCAATTTAATCCATGATTAGGGAAGGGTTAAATCGCACTTAACCCTCTTAGGAAACCCTAGCAGCGGGTCTGTTCCGGCAGTAATCCCAGTTTGGTATCATCACAACCCTAGAGACTAGGCTAGGGCGGGGCACGATTACTGGACGGATGTAACCGACCAAAGAGGTGGCCGAGTGGTACAGCGATGCGGGTCCGGGCGGGCTACGGACGTGCACGTAGTCCGGTGTTGGACACACTCGAGGCACAGGTACCAGTAGGTCTGGGCTGTGCATTATTGCTTAAGTGTCCGGGGTCGACACCCGAGGGCCTGATACACCCGAAGGTGGACCCAGCACAGTCAGACTACATCCATATGTGGGCCGTATGGACATCAACACTTGACGTGTTAGGCTTATAGGGAGCCGATCGACTAGACCGTTGGGTTGGGCCTTATATTAAGGTCACTTCATGTTATTGGGCCAAAGTTTGGGCTGAGGGATCAATACCTGTTATGTTGGTTTGCTAGTACACCGTGGTGCAAAACTTAACCTTGTTTATGCGATGACACCTCTATCTATCTTGTAGTTACTTTATCATGCCAGTATGTTGTTATCTATGATCATCTCAGTTTCCATCATGATGTTAACTTTATTAGTTTATAGACTGATCGTAGCAGGGCTTACTCAGTCTTTTTGACTGACCCGTTTTGTTTCGCCTCTTTTCTTCCGTTCCCCCCCCCCCCCCCAGGTTCTCAGGGAGGGAATACTGGAGCCTAGCTTGGGTTTTAGCTGCTTCCTTGGATAGCTCATGTATGCTTTGGACTTGAGCGCGCTATGGTTTACCACTCTTATTTGGGGATAGTACTTATGTATTTCAGTTTATCAGATGATGTATTTATCTAGACTTGTAATTTTGGGAAATTGACATTTTGATGTACCAGACTTGTGTTTTGAAATGGTTTACAAGTCTTCCGCTGTTTTATTTACTTACTCTGTTTACTTACATATATATGTCATGTCCTGCCTTGCTATATCATTATGCATGTTTACCAATGATGCCCCTCTAAAGCTAGTGCATTCCTTTGCGAGTGACCCTAGTGGAGGCGGGGTGTTACATTTGGTATCAGAGCATATGGTTTACGAGAAGGGATAAAAAGGTTTTCAAAACTTTTGAAAAACTATTTTCAAAACCAAGTATAAAGTATTTTCCAAAGAAAAGTCTAGTTTATTTTAAAGGCTATTCCCCAAAAAGCCATTAGCAAAATTCCTTCGTTTTTCTCCATTCTGAATCTATCTTTTTCCTTCGTTTCCAGTATGGCCGACAACTTTGCCACTCCGGAGGGAGTACACGTACCTGTTTGGTATAGGAGACTTTTGGAGGCTAGGGCGACCGAAGCCGGCCCCGCAAATATTACTCCTCCTCCGGTAGTTGATGTTCCTCTTCCTCCCTCCCCTCAGCATCCTCAAACTGACTTCGCAGAGATTTGCCAAGATTTTAAGGCGATGGGTTGCAAGAATTTCTTAGGAACCGAGACTTTCGTAGAGGCAAGGAATTGGTTGAAAGAGACCGAAGATCTTTTAGCCACCTTTGATATAGGTGACCGCAGGAAGGTTTTATTGGCAGTATGGTTGCTAAAGGAAGAAGCTGCACGTTGGTGGGTAGTCACCACCGCTACTAGGCCAATTGAGACTTGGGATGACTTTAGAGGAAGGTTTGGACTGAGGTTCTTATCACTGAAGCAAGGGGACATGACTATTAGGGAATACATAGATAAGTTTAATCAACTGGCTCGGGTCGATTTAGACTTGGTTAATACAGCTCAGAAGAAGGCCCTACACTTTGCTCTAGGATTAAACGAGCCATTACATGGTTTGGCCATGTCTCATATACCCTTGGGGGCGACTTTCGAGAATTTGGCGAATATGGCCCTACTTCAAGAAGAAGATAACAATGACAAGAAAGAAGTCAAGACGAATGAGTCTCAAGACAAGAGGGTAAATTCCGGGAAACGAGGCAAGAATAACAACAACCGCAAGAACAAGCCAAGAAAGAATGGAAAGTGCAACTTCTGTGGTAAAGTTGGGCATATAGCCAGGGAATGTAGGAAGAAGAAGAGAAAGCGGGGCGAATGCTTTCATTGTGGTGAGTCTGGACATCTCAACAAAGATTGCCCGAGGAAACAAGGGCAAGGTCAGACTCAGTATGCAGGACTATCTGGAGGGCGAGTTCATCCCCTCAACATCGTTCTTCCCGCTCATAATAGAGGTGGCGTTTTTGTTGAAAATCTTGTTTACATTTTCTGATTTTCCCTATGCGTACTTTGTTTGACTCTGGCACATCGCATAGTTTTATTTCATCTGATCTAGTTGAAAGTTTGCACCTAAGTACTAGTCTGGTTGATGATCCCGTATGTGTTTCAAATCCAATTGGGGGTTCTGCCCGCCTGTCTGTGGTCTGAGTGGATTTGAAAATTTCTATCTTGAGTATAGAATTCTCGTGGGATGTTTATATTCTCGGTTTCGGGGGATATGGGTTGGTTTTGGGCATGGAATGGTTGTCCTGTTTTGGAGCCATTCTTGGTTTTTGTATATAGGTTTGTGAGGCTCATAACTCGCCTCGATAGTACCCTAGGAATTTCTAGCAACCCTATGGGTCCCGTCATGTTATGTTATCTTGAATCCCTCAACTCGTCTATCGATAGTTTGCAATCTATGAGGGTGGTCCGAGAATATCCTGATATCTTGGGGAAAGTAAAGGGGTTACCCCTAGACGTGGGATAGATTTCCGCATTATCTGGTTGGTAATACCAAGCCAGCTTCGTGGCCGGTTAGGCACATGATCTTACGAGATGAGAGTTAAGGAAGCAAGTCAAAGAGTTGTTTGAGAAGAACTTCCTGAGATGAAGCATTTTCGAATAGGGTGCTCCCGTAGTATTTGTTACTGATGTGGGCAGTTTGCTTCTCTTATGTGTTGGTTATCGTGAGAGGAATAGATAACCGTTACCAAGGATCAATGATTTGTTTGATCAGCTTGTAGGAGCATCTGTTTCCTTTTGATCTAGCTAAGGGATTCCATCAGCTTAGGATGGCTGAGGATGGAATTGACAAGACTGCGTTTGGGACTCTAGATGGATTTTAGAATGGCTAGTCATGCTATTTGGTTTGACTAATGCACCCGCATATTACGTGGACTTGATGGGTAGGGTGTTTAGGGAGTCCTTGAACAAGTTTGTCGTGGTCGTCGTAGACGATATTTTGATCTCCTCAAAGGAACGAGGAAGAGCATGTTAGACATCTCAAGAAGGAGATGAGCCACCAGTTGAAGGTCAAGTTCTCCAAATGTCACTTTGGAGGAAAGGAATTGGATTTCTTGGGCACATAGTTCCTAAGTAAGGCTTAGCGGTGGATCCCGCTAAAGAGGTGGCGGTTCAAGACCGGAAAACTCTGAGGGGGGCAATTGAAGTAAGAAGCTTCCTCCGTTTGGCTAGTTAGTTAGTATTCCCGGGGCTTAGACTTACTCTTCTGGATCAAGAAGGGGGTTTCACAGGAAGAAGACCCGCGGTTGGTCAAGAACATGGACCAGTCGATTCGAGGCGAGATGTTAAGTCACCTCGCTAGATATATTATAGATGACAAGGGATGACTAAGACGCGATGAGAAATTATGTGTTCCTCGAGTGAAAGACTCGGTAAAGAAGGTTCTTGAAGATGCGCATCACTCGAGGAGGTGGCCGAGTTGGTCTTAGGATGCATGTTGTGCCACCAGGTTAAGGCCAAGTCATAAAAGCCCAGTGGGCCATTACCTCCATTGGGGGGTTTCGCAAGGGAAGTGTGAAAACATCTCGATAGATTATGTGGATGGACTACCTAGGTCAAAGAAAGGGAATACGGGTGTGTGGGTCATAATAGGCAGACTCACGAAGAGTGCTCATTTCAGTCCGGTGAAGAGCGAGAGGACTGCGTCATGGATAGCAACGGTTTACCCTCAAGAAGTGGGCCAGTTTTGAAATAGCCTACAGGAAGCCATGGGTAGGCAACTGAATCTAGGTATGGCCTATAGGCGGATGGTTCATTTCGATTAAGCCTGAGTTATAGAAAATCACGTTTATAGGGCAATTGGCAACATGGATTGGTATTTTCCAGAAAAGTTCTGCTGCGTGGAATACTTTATAGTAAGTAGACGAGATCCAGGGTTCACTAGTGAATTTTTGGAGAGCTTGCATGAAATCATGAGGTTGCAGTTATGTTTAACCCAGGTATGCAGAAAGAAGAATAAGTGGAAGAGGAAGACGAGATGCGACGAGTTCCATCTCGAATTTGGGAAATAGGAGTTAGGAAGCCAAGAAATCATGAAGTAAAAGACGGTCAAAGCACAGTGGAGTTAAGCTCAAGGAAACGTGACTAAGAAGAGTGAAGACTAGACACGCGCATCATATCTCTTTTTAAGAGTGCATCCTTGATCCTTGTTTTCCTGTAGAGCTTGCTTGCAAGTTATCTTTTGTATGTATCCTCTCGGTCCCATCCTCGATCTTATTTCTGTTGTAAACTCCATAAGGGGGTTATGACTCGTCGGTTAGTACTATACGTCGGAGTTTGAATGGATTTCTTGTAATCCAAAAAGGAGTTTATCTGGCTAAGATCTCTTTTTAGCATATTTCTCTGTCCATGTTTATCTAGTTTATCGTGTTTATCTTGTCATGAGAACCTTAGGTAGAAACCCTTTGGTTGAAACATGTGTTTGAAACATGTTATGTTTGATGGTTGCAAGTGGTTACAAGTGTTTGCAAGTGGTTGCTCGTGGATGCATTATACACGATTAGGCACTAGATCGGCTCGCACACTCCTCATATTGCATATGCATGAGTGTTTATGCTTATTCATGGATGAAAATTGTGTGCTATCACATGGATGTTGCATATGGACGTATGATTGAGCACGCATGTAGATATTATACATTATGTTAGGAATTGCATACATATGGATACATTTCACTAACATCTTTTGCATTGATCTTTGCATTAGATAAGTACATATACACACACCTCTGCATATGTTCATCCAGCATTTAGAATCTTGTAAGGACAATGGTTGCTCGTGGGTGATGTTTTGAGTAGATGGATGATTGGATGGTAGGATACGTTCTTCCTAACTTGAAGATTTCGGGGACGAAATCCTTTGAGGAGGGGAGAATGTAACAACCCGTATTTTCGATAGCCTGTTATAACATAAATTGAGGCAGAATTTAATTATAAAATGTGAATCAAGGGAAACGGGCTATGCCATTGCGTTCGTCTCGGAAAAATACGCGAAATAGAGTCCGAGTTTTCGAAAATCGGAATCCGTATGACCCAGTTAAAGCCCATTGAAGTTTGCAGAAAATTCCTAAGTAAAAACAGATTTAAAATTCAAATTAAAAACAGAAATTAGGGCAAACTGGGCAGGCGGGAAAAATTCCCGCCCAGGGCCCCATGTCGATAGGCTTGTCGACAGGGGTCTTGGGGTATCGACTGCCCTGTCGACAGCCCTGTCGACAGGGGGTGCCCGGCTGTTTAGCCTGGTGCACCATTTCTGATTAGGGCTGGGTCTTGTGGCCTGTTTCTAGAGAGTTCCGGGATCTGATGGACCTAATTGAATCTAGGGTTAATCCTATGGCCTAAAAACACTAGCCTAATCTATAAATAAGACCCTAACCTACCCTAAATCATTCATTATTCATCCTAGTAACTAAACTATGGCAAAATCAAAACTCTCATGGCCTCCACTCTCTTCATACAATTCCTAAATTAATTCCTAAGTGATTTTCCATGCATATAAGTATATTTAGGCTTGTATGATCCTCCTTAGCTTGCATTAAAGGCTTGTTTTTCTATTGGCATCATAAAAGAGGAGTCTTGATCAAGTTTGCTTGCATTTGGGGGTTTTAATTAGTTGCATAAGGGGTTTCTTACAATTGCTATACCCATTTGAGTCCGCATAAGCATTGTAAGCCCTCTTGCCTTCATTTTAGAAACTCTAAAGTTAATATGTGATGAAAGTTGGGATCTTTGCAAGTTTATTTAGTTATGTATGTTTATGCGAGTCCACTATGCCATGATTTGCAAGTTAAATGAGTTATGCATGTTTATGCGAGTCCACTATGCCATGATTTGCAAGTTAAATGAGTTATGCATGTTTATGCGAGTCCACTATGCCATGATTTGCAAGTTAAATGAGTTATGCATGTTTATGCGAGTCCACTATGCCATGATTTGCAAGTTAAATGAGTTATGCATGTTTATGCGAGTCCACTATGCCATGATTTTGCAAGTTTAAAGTGACAAGTTGTGCATGTTTGACAAGTTGTGCATGCTTATGCAAGTTTAAAATGACAAGTTGTGCATGTTTGACAAGTTATGCATGCTTATGCAAATTTAAAGATGACAAGTTGTGCATGTTTGACAAGTTATGCATGTTTATGGTAATATGCAAGTTCACTATGCTAAGTTGTACAAGTCTAACATGTTATGCATGATTGTTGTGCAAGTTTATCATGTATGTTGTGCCAAGTTCCCTCTTCCTATCCTTTATGCGTTATTACGAATATGTAAGCGATAGAATGACGTTGGGGGTTTGGGGTAAACTTAAAATACATGAAAATATAAGATTGGAATTTACCTATTAAGTTAGGTCTACCCCTTGGGAATTTACCTATTAAGTTAGGTCTACCCAAGTATTTGTTGACTTGAGATTATGTTTTGAAATAAAGTGGACATGACACTTAGAAAACATAAGTGTGGCCAACTCGAGGTTGGGTTGAGTTTGTAGCGTAATTCTACCCGGAACCGACCGACTTAACTAGTGGCTACAAACAATAGGACCCAATGTGAGAAGTTGGTCATGTGGTGCCAAGACCCGAGGTTGGACCAAGTTGTGGTGTAAAGCTACCCGGACCCGCCCGGCTTAACTAGTAACCGCAACAAAGTCTAATGTGAGAGGTTAAGGTGCATTAAATTAATTAATGCCTCATGATTAGGGTTAAGTCAGGGTCCACTAATACTTAACCAATTTGGGGATTCGAGGGATTGGAATGGGGTTAAGCGTGAACTCTTGGTTACACTTAACTAGTTTAATCCATTTGGGAGTTCGAGGGATTAGAATGGGGTTAAGTTACACTTAACCAATTTAATCCATGATTAGGGAAGGGTTAAATCGCACTTAACCCTCTTAGGAAACCCTAGCAGCGGGTCTGTTCCGGCAGTAATCCCAGTTTGGTATCATCACAACCCTAGAGACTAGGCTAGGGCGGGGCACGATTACTGGACGGATGTAACCGACCAAAGAGGTGGCCGAGTGGTACAGCGATGCGGGTCCGGGCGGGCTACGGACGTGCACGTAGTCCGGTGTTGGACACACTCGAGGCACGGGTACCAGTAGGTCTGGGCTGTGCATTATTGCTTAAGTGTCCGGGGTCGACACCCGAGGGCCTGATACACCCGAAGGTGGACCCAGCACAGTCAGACTACATCCATATGTGGGCCGTATGGACATCAACACTTGACGTGTTAGGCTTATAGGGAGCCGATCGACTAGACCGTTGGGTTGGGCCTTATATTAAGGTCACTTCATGTTATTGGGCCAAAGTTTGGGCTGAGGGATCAATACCTGTTATGTTGGTTTGCTAGTACACCGTGGTGCAAAACTTAACCTTGTTTATGCGATGACACCTCTATCTATCTTGTAGTTACTTTATCATGCCAGTATGTTGTTATCTATGATCATCTCAGTTTCCATCATGATGTTAACTTTATTAGTTTATAGACTGATCGTAGCAGGGCTTACTCAGTCTTTTTGACTGACCCGTTTTGTTTCGCCTCTTTTCTTCCGTTTCCCCCCTCCCCAGGTTCTCAGGGAGGGAATACTGGAGCCTAGCTTGGGTTTTAGCTGCTTCCTTGGATAGCTCATGTATGCTTTGGACTTGAGCGCGCTATGGTTTACCACTCTTATTTGGGGATAGTACTTATGTATTTCAGTTTATCAGATGATGTATTTATCTAGACTTGTAATTTTGGGAAATTGACATTTTGATGTACCAGACTTGTGTTTTGAAATGGTTTACAAGTCTTCCGCTGTTTTATTTACTTACTCTGTTTACTTACATATATATGTCATGTCCTGCCTTGCTATATCATTATGCATGTTTACCAATGATGCCCCTCTAAAGCTAGTGCATTCCTTTGCGAGTGACCCTAGTGGAGGCGGGGTGTTACACCACTCAACAGACAAGTCAACACAATATAAAACAAATTTTTATATCAATTAACAAATACGCTCTCTCGTATATATACACTCAACTCATTCTAGAGTACTACTGACTCTATCTCTAATGAGCACAACTCCACAAAGCCTAGGTATTCCCTCAACCTAAGCTCTGATACCAACTGTAACGACCCGCAAATCCGTGCTATCTGAGTTGACTAAAAACACCACACGTCCAACCCAAATTTCACAGAAATACGAATCATTTTTAGAAATAAGTTAGAGGATGAGAAATAGAAAGAAAGAAATATTAGAATAGAAGAAAAACGAAGATCACAACCTCACAGCGGAACGAATAAAATATATTATATAACATAACTTTTGAAATACAAATTAGTAACTTTATATACATACCATTATCAGAGCACAACAGTCATTTCTGGAACAGTTATAAACACCTGTTTCCAGATACAACATGGTACACAGAGGAAATACGATAATCTACAGCTAACTGGCGAAGCCTCCTGCTTCCAGCTCCTCCAATTGAATCTGTGAAATCCCGACTACTTGACTGCCCGTACAAATTTGGGCACCCAAGAGTTTAGGGAAAACAAAACAAAATAAACTCTGGGTCAGTCATGGGACTGGTGTGAGTAAACTCCAACCATTTGTTTAACTTTCAAAATCCTTTCGAAAGAAAGAATGATAGTAAGACCAGCCCACACATAAACATGGACGGTTTTTACCTTACTACAACCCAAAACACTTTGATACGAAAATACAGTGATATTATAATAATGTCTACATCAAATAAATAACCAAATAGCAGAACGCTTGCATCTCACGCTCCACATATATAGTATAAAATCAAAAACCGCATGGAGCTTATTGGAGATTGGATTTCCAACATGACAAGGTATGGAACCACCTTCCGCTAGTGTATATCTAGAGAGGAATACACTGGGTTCAACAAGAACATCTTGCAACCCGGCCCACACATGACCGACCACTCATTTCGCTTGAGTGTATCGAATGTATATCACCAACGGTTGGGATCAGCAACCGCCTCCCGACTGGGACAGCATCGAATAGAATAAGAAATTAAATGAACCTCTAGATAGGTGATTATACATCCTAATGGGTGCGACCCACATAGCCATGCTGCCTGCCTGATTTTTGTCCTTTCCCGGTTGTTGAGGCCTGAGGCTACGAATACTTACCATTCATTGATAGCATAATCACTTTGAATGCCACATTGTCAGATCCGTTAATCACTAGTTGAGTTTGCACTAATATTCTGGATGTTATGCTAAGGGAATAAATCCGTTGCAACCATATATATTTACACGGACCAACCTATTAGATCATTGGAAATACTTTGTCAGACATTCGTCCATTTACGTTCGTTCTGGGATTGAACGAAACTGAAGGCACTATTTCTATTTAATAGAAAAAGTCCTTGCACTTTACTCCGTCTTCAATATATTCAGCATACTTGGTTTCGCAACGCTTATGCCGATACGGAGTGGTTCTTCGGAAAATAATCCAACCGGTCTCTCCATATTGACAACGATGGTCAAAACTTCGATAGTCTGTGATTTAACTATCGAATAAAAACAAGTGTTCATCCAAACATATCAAACAAATCACTGGGCTCTTTGATTAATATTTCATTAATTAAATCTCTTCTCCATTTCCTTATCAATATTTGTTAACCAAATATTTACAAGTATCGCCTCCTTTTATTTTCTATAGTTAGAAAATATTTTCGATTTTAATTGGAAAACATTCCAATCACTTATCTCTTCCACGAACTCATTTAGTTCTATACTTAGAAAACATTTGTTATTTTATTTCCAAGTTTACATTTATTTGGGTTAAAACGGATGTTGTGTAAAACGTCGTTACGACAACCCAAATATATACACTCAACTAAATCTCTATAAATGTTGATCTTCGAGACTGAGTTTTGCTATTTATCGGTTGTTAATGAAACCAATCAAGTTGGGGTATAATTACCTCTCAGACCTAGACTGAATAACATTCATAACGTCAAAACAGACAAGACTACTTACTCGAATAATCAATACTATAAAAACCAATTATCTATTTTTAAAACACGTATACATTTCCCTTGTTATTTTTAACAAATCTAAGTTATAGTTTTCCCTCTTGTTTCAAATATCCTATTTAAATTTGTTTCATTATCTAATTCTCTATATATATCGATATATGGATTTCTAGTTATCAAATTTTCTTAAAAATATTCTAACTCCTTAAATTTTCGGAAAAAATCGCCATAACCTCCCCTGTATCGGGAGCATCGGGAAATTTCAAATAGCTTCCCGGTAACTTCTCATCTCAAAAAGAAAAATAAAAAGCCAAGCGGCTTGCCGATACGGTGCATAAAATCTCATATATGAATTAAACATGTACCTTATTGTCGAGCACACTAATTATATACCTTCATCACTTTATCCCATAACTGTCTCCGGTATATCTATACCTGTACAATTCATTTCAACTTCATACACTCGTTTTGACTCAATTCGTTAAAGTAACTCTTTAACTAACTCTTTGCCCATTTCGCTTGTGTATATGAATATAACACGTTTCAAATATATTTCAACTTACTTATCAACTAATTGAATTCAAATTTTAATTTAAGTTTTATATTTGATTTCAAATATATATTTACAATTCAAAAATTCAATTTTCAAAGTTCGACTTCAATTCACCACTCGAATAACTAATTCTTCTTTGACTTAGTTAATTCTATTCAATAATCAAAAATATGATTATTGTTTCAAAAATCACTTTTCTTACTTCACTTGAGTTCACCTTTATGTTCTAACTCAAGACCAGGTTTTTAAATGGAAATTCGGATTTTTATTTGCTTAAAAATCCCTATATTTATTATATAAATTCCATTATGGTTTTAATGGTTTCTGGCACTGCACTTTTAAAATTTTGATTTTTGACATAACTCAAAATCTATTCGACGAAATCCAGATTTTTCTCTTCCATTAGAAAACTATTATTCAACTGGTCCTGACGATTCTTGTTTCAAAGAATTCTGACTTCAATTGAGTCATGTATACTCAATTTAAGTTCGAGTCGCCAATTTACGAACTGCAGCGCTGCGGCGAGTTCGTTTTAATTATATTTATATATATAAACTTTTGAACTGCCGTTAAAATGAATTCAACTCCATTTTAACTCTATTTGAAATCTATTTTCAAATTCCCATCACATTCTATTTGAATTCTATATTCAATTTACATTTGAATTTCTCTATTCAAATTCTATTTCAAATCTCTTATTAAAATTCTATTTGAATTTCCCTTATTCAAATTCAATACTCACATTTCGTTTAAAGTTCTATATTCCTTTTCTATTTGAAAATTCTACTTTTGAATTCCTACTTGAATCCTGTACTCAAATTCCAATTCAACCCTATTTGAATTCTATGTTTAAACTCCATTTCACTTCTATAGTTAAGCTCCCTTTGAATTCTATTTTCAAGTTCCTATATTTTAAATTCCCTTTGAATTCTATTTTTCAAAACTCTATATTTTACTTTTCTTTATTCAAATCCATTTGAATTCCTTTGAATTCAAATTCTATTTCAATTTCTTACATCCAAATTCTATATCTAAATCACATTTAAATTTCTGTATTCAAATCCTATATTTAAATTCTAGTCAAATTCTATTTATTCAATTTGACTTTTATTTAAATAAAATTCGAATTAATCGAATTCAAATCATAACTCCTTATGGATTTATTTTCATTCAATTTATATTCTGAACATCAGAATAAATTCCATCGTTTATTTCTTTAAACGATTTCCCCATTTCTATTTTCAAATTCACATTTGAATTTAAATATTCAAATTATCCAAATGATAATTTTTCCACTTTCTATTTACAATCATCATTTAAACAAGTCTCGCTTTCAAATAAAATATTTCATCTTTGGAAAACTATATTTCCTTTTTCAAAGTCACACTTGTATTTCTATTTTCTGAATTATCCAATGATAATTCATTTCACTCCACTTATAAACTTCGTTTGTAAAGGAATCACTTGTTTTATTTTTCAAACAAGTTTATATTTCAAATCTATTTAAAAATTCAAATTCTATTTAAAAATAGAATTTTCCCTTTTTAAATCTCAAATATCCTTCCACGATATTTTAAATACATTAACACTTAGCCCAGTGATATTTAAAACAATCAAATCACCCAATTTTCAATCATTTGATTTTTAACACATCATATATGAAAAATATATATGAAATCAAACAAACAACAAACAAACAGATAATATATTTTTGAGGAATCCAGTTGGATTCCTCCAACCTGTTTTCCTGCATCCACAGATGTTAGCACATAAATAATACCCATTTTGCTTCGTGGCAGAATATCGTGGTATAGAAGGTCATCCACTATCATAGCGTGGGGCGTATAGGGTAATCATTCGCTATGAAACTGCGGGCATCCGCTAATGAGACTGCGGGAATCCAACCAATCATCAACCCAATATATATATAATATAGCCTAAATGTGACGGCCCGCCTCGCACCAGCCTGCATTTCCTCCAAAAGTGCGCTGTACACATGCCCGACTAGCACAAGACGGTCGTCATAAGAAAGGAAAGAAGGGAATGAACTAATCAAAGAACCTGTAGAATGTCTCACGGCGCATGGGATAAAATATAATAATAATAATGTACTTGACATAAAACAGGCGAGACAGTGCATAAGCTGATAACAAAAACCAACATCAATCTCAAAGCAGCGGAAAACCAAATACAGCTTACTACAACTTTCCAAATTTACTGTCTCTAAACAAAATAAAGCTGAAGTAGAAGATACACCAACAATGCCCAAGCAGTGATCTTCAACAACACAGGGAGAATACTAAATATATATATCACGTGGAAGCCTCCTGCTCGTCTCCGGATCACCTACCCGTGCATCACCAGCTAACCTGTCTCTAGTCTGCTCGTGTGAGCACCCAGAGTAATAAGAGGAGACATAAAACTCTGGGTCAGACATAAAGCCTGGTATGAGCGATAAGCATCTAAACAGAATAATAACAGGTATACTAAACCATACCTGAACCTGGACCTGCAACCAAAGAGTTAGTACCACATACCGTACAATACTCCAAGGTGCCATAATAAATAGTGTAAGAATACGGGGGTGGGGTGTGCATGTCAAAATGAGAGCAAGCAAATCATCCATAGCAACCGTCCTCACATCTCTCACTCAGTGCGTAAAGCGTACGACATCTACCACTTTGGAACACTAGACAAACTGAGGTAACGACGAATCCCGACTTGTAGAAACCCTGCTGTGACCAAGCCAAACACTTGGAGTCATGACCAAACATTTCAATGACCCACCTCATTGGTCGTAGCCCTTGGTTCTACCGATGCCATAATGGCCCTGAATCCGCCTTCGTACCTCCTACCATAGTGGTCCAAAACTATAGACGTCGATAACTCCTTAGCACGCGTCCCGCAGCAAAGCCCAACCATGAAGTGAACTCGTTGATTCCCATCTGAACCTTAAGCTCTAACTTCTCATTTGGACTTCCTTTGCATCTCGGGTTTGGTCGAATTGGAGTGGGTCTTCAGAAGAGTTGTCGCGCAGTAACAGTCCTGGAATTCGGTTCGGTTCGGTAGTCATTGTCTCGTTGGTTCGGTAGTCGTTGCCCTCGTCGGTTCGGTTCGGGTACATCACTCCGGGTCGGGTCGGTGTCCTCCTCTGGGTCGGGTCGGGTTGCTATCCTCCTTCCAGCTCATGCTCCTTCTCCGATTAGCTCCCTCTTTCCCATCTACTCCGATCCGATCCGATCACTTCGCTTTACTTCAGTCCGATCCGCTCTGCTCCCTAGCTTACTCCGATCCGATCCCCTTGTCCACTCCAACTCCAAGTAAACAGCCTTCCTTTTTGCCAAGTCTTTTATGTGCCAAACTCCAGTTCGGGTCGGGTTTCTTGCCCAGTTCACATATCCGATCCGAGCCCCTACTCCGATCCGATCCGGTTCGGAACATGCACTTTTCTGCAACTTTTCCAGCAACTTGTTTACGCCGTTCGACGACGTTTTTGACAAATCTAACTATTCTAATCAATCACAATTCATGTCAATTAGTCATAACAACATGTAAGAACAACCACAAACACCGAACAACAATTCAAATGAACCAAAATGGATCAAAAGTGGCTAAAACCTCACATTTTCCTATAATCCTTCTTAATCATGTTTAAGCATACAGTTAGCAAAACACATCGAAATTAACCCAAATTTCTAACAGAGCCTTAAAACATTATTTTAGAATTTTAAGAATTTTTCCAGAATTTATTTACGTATAAATTCGCTAATCTTCACTAATTACCCTAAATTACCGTAATTAGTGCAAAAACTATGCAAATCACTCACCTTGGCCACAAAATAAATCACCAAATCTGAAATATTCTCTGTTTGGGTCGAATCCCTATGTATAGCAGCAGCTCCAACCTTGCTTTGTTGCTATTTGGCCTTGCTTTGATGTAGTTTAGGCTTAATCTTCACTAAAATGTGTTTTGGAGTGGTTTTAGAGGATGGAGGCCATTACCAAGGTCTCAAGAAAGTTTGTGGCGGCTCAAAACTGAAATGATAGTGATAACCTAACCCTAATCAGTCCTCCTATACCTCTAAACCAGAAATTCCCCTTGGGCCTAGCTGCTAATCACCCGGTTAAGCCCAATTAAGCTGTATTTCACCATCTGAAACTTGTTTCAGCCATATCTCCCAAACGGTAAGCCCGTTTGGCTAATGTGACCACTCTACGGAAAGAGAAACCATCATCCGAAGCCAATGGAAGTGGTTTCAGGTCAAAATTCATTTCCAGTCAAAAGTTATGGCCAAAACAGTGCCAACTAGGGGTAAAATGGTCATTTAAAAATCGGGAAAAATCATGAACATGGGAAATGACCCCAATAGTCGTCTCCCAAAGTTACATGACCATACGACTTCGTATGTGAAAGAAATAAATATTCTACGATCCTATGATGCGTAGAATACGGGTCGTTACACTAAATAACTAATATATATAAAACAACCAGAAAGCATTCAACAAGCAACAAACAATTTATTTTTAATGAAATAAAAATAATTCTAAAGGTGAGTGAGATTTACTCACCGCGATTTTCCTTTGTGCTGAATATTCAAAGTCTAGATTTTCATAAATTCACAGCTGGCTCTGACAAATTCCAAACCACTTCTAGAATCCCAGCTACGAACCCAACTCGAATAATCTCATAAATAAACCTTGTATAACAAGATGATAAATTCTAATTACCTGATTATACCATAGTTAACTAATTAAATTGCTAATTTCTATTTATTTTAAACAGCTTACTAAATAAATTTAGAAATCAAATTTCAGTTTTATTTCACTTCATTATTTAAATAAATAAATAAAATAACCAACAGGACATGATAAAGGAATTTTGGCTACTCACAATCTTTCTAAACTTACCATTTACATAGTTTTTATAACTTATTTAACTAGAAAAAAGTCCTAATTACATTATTAACTAATTAAACTTAGAATTAATTACCTTATTAGTCAAATTCTTTGATGAAAAACCCCACTGCTTCCTTGCGAGAACCGATCAACAACAGACAATTTGAACTAAGGAAAAAGCATCGCACTGCAAAATCCAATTCAAAGATCTGTCCTTATGCGACTGCTCGTTGAACGATGGCCCCAGAGCCATATGCTTCACTCCCCATTCTAACGAAGTCGACCCCAGTTTAAAATCGATGCGCCCTTTTCTTCCTACTGTCGAGCCCTAAACTACCCATCGCCAATTTCCAGTCCACACATCGGACTTCAATACCGGCGTCGTATCCCCAAAACCACACCGCAACTCCATCCCATTCACACCCTCTTCATAACTCAGAAGAACCCATGAAAAAAAACCCGATTACTCCTTGATTCGCGAAGGCTGTTGTCGCGATGTCGATCTTCGTAGACTCGCGATCTCCATTTGCGATTCAATTTTTTTTTATTTAAAGTGGAATCGGTTTTCCGATTATCTGGAAAAATGGAAAACAGAAGACTCGAATTGGTTTTTAGAAATGGGCCAAAATTATGAAGGAAAAGGCTAATTATATAGACGCGAGAGCAGACAGGCATTAAAATGTTGTCTCTTAGATTTTGAAGGTGGGAGACCAATTTTACAACTCGAGGAAGAACAGGCTATGTGATTTGAAACTTTAGGGTGGATCATTACAGAAGGAGGTCGGCTGATGTAACGTATAAATATATTTTACTTTGATATATTAGTTGAAAATATCTCGTGGTCCTATAACGCACCATCCTAAATCGCTAATCTAACCCAATGACTGATGTTATTAGATTATTATGTTATTCTAAACTTAACTGAACATGTTCTGAAATGTAATTCGATCTTCATACAAACCATCAATATTAAATTGATGATTTTCATTAAATTCATCGATAAAAATAATTATCATCGTTCTAATTCAGATAAAGTTTATTTAATCAACTGAATTGTTATTTTTTTTATTCAGTTTTAACTGCAGATTCAATTATTAATCATTTTTGTATAACGGTGATTCGATATATTCGGCAATAATCGTATATCGATTATTAAATTGATAAATTCAATAAAAATCCATTTATTATTCCAAATCAATATTTAAAATAAATTTAAATATTAAATATTAAACGGCTAAAAGTCCAGGACGTTACATTCTTCCCCCCTTAAAATAATTTCGTCCTCGAAATTGCTAAGGTAGGAAAAATGGTACAAATCCATTACTTTTCAAACTCCTTTATGTTGAAACTCACCTCTTCATATTTCAACAAATTAGTTCCAACCAAAACTTTTGGTTTTCACACATTTAATCTAAATGATTTACACCCAATTCAAATTCCATTCAATCTTATTCAAATTGAATTTCATTAATTTATTTACCTCGGTCCATTTAACTTGCTTAAGTTAAATTTAAACTTCAGAATTCAAATTCCTGGGTTCTCATTTCAAATACTTCTGAAATCACATAAATATATACATGTATATTTATTTCCATTTTAAATTCAAAACATTTGAATTTTCAAACCAGCTTATCCTCATTCAAATCAATTCCCATCAAAACTTTTCTAAGGTATCAATCCATCACTTAGAACTCGAAAATGAACACTGATGATGCTGCAGTCATCATCAGAATTATTTTCCAGTCACTGAAGTGGGTCCAGTGCCTTATCACTTTTGAAATCCATTCAAATATGATTTTGATTCAAAATCCTTGCAAAACAAAGCTATATTATTTTAATATACTTTAGAAATATTTACAAACTTCCTAGGATTTTAAATTCCAAATTCTGGTTTGAGTTCAATTTTAATTCATCTCATTTGTATATTTCAGTCTTATACAAATTTTATATATATCCATTCCGATTTTTATAATCCCAACGGATTATAATAACAACCAACACATCCATATATTATAATAATTTCAGAAAATTATTCTTTTTCTATCAAAATAGAATTTTGCGTAAAATTATTGCATTTACCCATTTAAAAACAATATCGTGTTCAATCTTCTGTTCAAATGTTTATAAATTCCTATCGACGTCGTGGCGTCCCACGATTCGATCAGAATTCATAATCCACTCAATAGACAAGTCAACACAATATAAAACAAATTTTTATATCAGTTAACAAATACGCTCTCTCGTATATATACACTCAACTCATTCTAGAGTACTACTGACTCTATCTCTAATGAGCACAACTCCACAAAGCCTAGGTATTCCCTCAACCTAAGCTCTGATACCAACTGTAACGACCCGCAAATCCGTGCTATCTGAGTTGACTAAAAACACCACACGTCCAACCCAAATTTCACAGAAATACGAATCATTTTTAGAAATAAGTTAGAGGATGAGAAATAGAAAGAAAGAAATATTAGAATAGAAGAAAAACGAAGATCACAACCTCACAGCGGAACAAATAAAATATATTATATAACATAACTTTTGAAATACAAATCAGTAACTTTATATACATACCATTATCAGAGCACAACAGTCATTTCTGGAACAGTTATAAACACCTGTTTCCAGATACAACATAGTACACAGCGGAAATACGATAATCTACAGCTAACTGGCGAAGCCTCCTGCTTCCAGCTCCTCCAATTGAATCTGTGAAATCCCGACTACTTGACTGCCCGTACAAATTTGGGCACCCAAGAGTTTAGGGAAAACAAAACAAAATAAACTCTGGGTCAGTCAAGGGACTGGTGTGAGTAAACTCCAACCATTTGTTTAACTTTCAAAATCCTTTCGAAAGAAAGAATGATAGTAAGACCAGCCCACACATAAACATGGACGGTTTTTACCTTACTACAACCCAAAACACTTTGATACGAAAATACAGTGATATTATAATAATGTCTACATCAAATAAATAACCAAATAGCAGAACGTTTGCATCTCACGCTCCACATATATAGTATAAAATCAAAAACCGCATGGAGCTTATTGGAGATTGGATTTCCAACATGACAAGGTATGGAACCACCTTCCGCTAGTGTATCTCTAGAGAGGAATACACTGGGTTCAACAAGAACATCTTGCAACCCGGCCCACACATGACCGACCACTCATTTCGCTTGAGTGTATCGAATGTATATCACCAACGGTTGGGATCGGCAACCGCCTCCCGACTGGGACAGCATCGAATAGAATAAGAAATTAAATGAACCTCTAGATAGGTGATAATACATCCTAATGGGTGCGACCCACATAGCCATGCTGCCTGCCTGATTTTTGTCCTTTCCCGGTTGTTGAGGCCTGAGGCTACGAATACTTACCATTCATTGATAGCACAATCACTTTGAATGCCACATTGTCAGATCCGTTAATCACTAGTTGAGTTTGCACTAATATTCTGGATGTTATGCTAAGGGAAAAAATCCGTTGCAACCATATATATTTACACAGACCAACCCATTAGATCATTGGAAATACTTTGTCAGACATTCGTCCATTTACGTTCGTTCTGGGATTGAACGAAACTGAAGGCACTATTTCTATTTAATAGAAAAAGTCCTTGCACTTTACTCCGTCTTCAATATATTCAGCATACTTGGTTTCGCAACGCTTATGCCGATACGGAGTGGTTCTTCGGATAATAATCCAACCGACCTCTCCATATTGACAACGATGGTCAAAACTTCGATAGTCTGTGATTTAACTATCGAATAAAAACAAGTGTTCATCCAAACATATTAAACAAATCACTGGGCTCTTTGATTAATATTTCATTAATTAAATCTCTTCTCCATTTCCTTATCAATATTTGTTAACCAAATATTTACAAGTATCGCCTCCTTTTATTTTCTATAGTTAGAAAATATTTTCGATTTTAATTGGAAAACATTCCAATCACTTATCTCTTCCACGAACTCATTTAGTTCTATACTTAGAAAACATTTGTTATTTTATTTCCAAGTTTACATTTATTTGGGTTAAAACGGATGTTGTGTAAAACATCGTTACGACAACCCAAATATATACATTCAACTAAATCTCTATAAACGTTGATCTTCGAGACTGAGTTTTGCTATTTATCGGTTGTTAATGAAACCAATCAAGTTGGGGTATAATTACCTCTCAGACCTAGACTGAATAACATTCATAACGTCAAAACAGACAATACTACTTACTCGAATAATCAATACTATACAAACCAATTATCTATTTTTAAATCACGTATACATTTCCCTTGTTATTTTTAACAAATCTAAGTTATAGTTTTCCCTCTTGTTTCAAATATCCTATTTAAATTTGTTTCATTATCTAATTCTCTATATATATCGATATATGGATTTCTAGTTATCAAATTTTCTTAAAACTATTCTAACTCCTTAAATTTTCGGAAAAATTTGCCATAACCTCCCCTGTATCGGGAGCATCGGGAAATTTCAAATAGCTTCCCGGTAACTTCTCATCTCAAAAAGAAAAATAAAAAGCCAAGCGGCTTGCCGATACAGTGCATAAAATCTCATATATGAATTAAACATGTACCTTATTGTCGAGCACACTAATTATATACCTTCATCACTTTACCCATAACTGTCTCCGGTATATCTATACCTGTACAATTCATTTCAACTTCATACACTCGTTTTGACTCAATTCGTTAAAGTAACTCTTTAACTAACTCTTTGCCCATTTCGCTTGTGTATATGAATATAACACGTTTCAAATATATTTCAACTTACTTATCAACTAATTGAATTCAAATTTTAAATTAAGTTCTATATTTGATTTCAAATATATGTTTACAATTCAAAAATTGAATTTTCAAAGTTCGACTTCAATTCACCACTCGATTAACTAATTCTTCTTTGACTTAGTTAATTCTATTCAATAATCAAAAATATGATTATTGTTTCAAAAATCACTTTTCTTACTTCATTTGAGTTCACCTTTATGTTCTAACTCAAGACCAGGTTTTTAAATGGAAATTCGGATTTTTATTTGCTTAAAAATCCCTATATTTATTATATAAATTCCATTATGGTTTTAATGGTTTCTGGCACTGCAATTTTAAAATTTTGATTTTTGACATAACTCAAAATCTATTCGACGAAATCCAGATTTTTCTCTTCCATTAGAAAACTATTATTCAATCGGTCCTGACGATTCTTGTTTCAAAGAATTCTGACTTCAATTGAGTCATGTATACTCAATTTAAGTTCGAGTCGCCAATTTACGAACTGCAGCGCTGCGGCGAGTTCGTTTTAATTATATTTATATATATATAAACTTTTGAACTGCCATTAAAATGAATTCAACTCCATTTTAACTCTATTTGAAATCTATTTTCAAATTCCCATCACATTCTATTTGAATTCTATATTCAATTTACATTTGAATTTCTCTATTCAAATTCTATTTCAAATCTCTTATTAAAATTCTATTTGAATTTCCCTTATTCAAATTCAATACTCACATTTCGTTTAAAGTTCTATATTCCTTTTCTATTTGAAAATTCTACTTTTGAATTCCTACTTGAATCCTGTACTCAAATTCCAATTCAACCCTATTTGAATTCTATGTTTAAACTCCATTTCACTTCTATAGTTAAGCTCCCTTTGAATTCTATTTTCAAGTTCCTATATTTTAAATTCCCTTTGAATTCTATTTTTCAAAACTCTATATTTTACTTTTCTTTATTCAAATCCATTTGAATTCCTTTGAATTCAAATTCTATTTCAATTTCTTACATCCAAATTCTATATCTAAATCACATTTAAATTTCTGTATTCAAATCCTATATTTAAATTCTAGTCAAATTCTATTTATTCAATTTGACTTTTATTTAAATAAAATTCGAATTAATCGAATTCAAATCATAACTCCTTATGGATTTATTTTCATTCAATTTATATTCTGAACATCAGAATAAATTCCATCGTTTATTTCTTTAAACGATTTCCCCATTTCTATTTTCAAATTCACATTTGAATTTAAATATTCAAATTATCCAAATGATAATTTTTCCACTTTCTATTTATAATCCTCATTTAAACAAGTCTCGCTTTCAAATAAAATATTTCATCTTTGGAAAACTATATTTCCTTTTTCAAAGTCACACTTGTATTTCTATTTTCTAAATTATCCAATGATAATTCATTTCACTCCACTTATAAACTTCGTTTGTAAAGGAATCACTTGTTTTATTTTTCAAACAAGTTTATATTTCAAATCTATTTAAAAATTCAAATTCTATTTAAAAATAGAATTTTCCCTTTTTAAATCTCAAATATCCTTCCACGATATTTTAAATACATTAACACTTAGCCCAGTGATATTTAAAACAATCAAATCACCCAATTTTCAATCATTTGATTTTTAACACATCAAATATGAAAAATATATATGAAATCAAACAAACAACAAACAAACAGATAATATATTTTTGAGGAATCCAGTTGGATTCCTCCAACCTGTTTTCCTGCATCCACAGATGTTAGCACATAAATAATACCCATTCTGCTTCGTGGCAGAATATCGTGGTATAGAAGGTCATCCACTATCATAGCGTGGGGCGTATAGGGTAATCATCCGCAATGAAACTGCGGGCATCCGCTAATGAGACTGCAGGAATCCAACCAATCATTAACCCAATATATATATAATATAGCCTAAATAACTAATATATATAAAACAACCAGAAAGCATTCAACAAGCAACAAACAATTTATTTTTAATGAAATAAAAATAATTCTAAAGGTGAGTGAGATTTACTCACCGCGATTTTCCTTTTTGCCAAATATTCAAAGTCTGGATTTTCATAAATTCACAGCTGGCTCTGACAAATTCCAAACCACTTCTAGAATCCCAGCTACGAACCCAACTCGAATAATCTCATAAATTAACCTTGTATAACAAGATGATAAATTCTAATTACCTGATTATACCATAGTTAACTAATTAAATTGCTAATTTCTATTTATTTTAAACAGCTTACTAAATAAATTTAGAAATCAAATTTCAGTTTTATTTCACTTCATTATTTAAATAAATAAATAAAATAACCAACAGGACATGATAAAGGAATTTTGGCTACTCACAATCTTTCTAAACTTACCATTTACATAGTTTTTATAACTTATTTAACTAGAAAAAAGTCCTAATTACATTATTAACTAATTAAACTTAGAATTAATTACCTTATTAGTCAAATTCTTTGATGAAAAACCCCATTGCTTCCTTGCGAGAACCGATCAACAGCAGACAATTTGAACTAAGGAAAAAGCATCGCACTGGAAAATCCAATTCAATGATCTGTCCTTATGCGACTGCTCGTTGAACGATGGCCCCAGAGCCATATGCTTCGCTCCCCATTCTAACGAAGTCGACCCCAGTTTAAAATCGCTGCGCCCTCTTCTTCCTACTGTCGAGCCCTAAACTACCCATCGCCAATTTCCAGTCCACACATCGGACTTCAATACCGGCGTCGTATCCCCAAAACCACACCGCAACTCCATCCCATTCGCACCCTCTTCATAGCTCAGTAGAACCCACGAAAAAAACCCGATTACTCCTTGATTCGCGAAGGCTGTTGTCGTGATGTCGATCTTCGTAGACTCGCGATCTCCATTTGCGATTCAAATTTTTTTTATTTAAAGTGGAATCGGTTTTCCGATTATCTGGAAAAATGGAAAACAGAAGACTCGAATTGGTTTTTAGAAATGGGCCAAAAATATGAAGAAAAAGGCTAATTATATAGGCGCGAGAGCAGACAGGCATTAAAATGTTGTCTCTTAGATTTTGAAGGAGGGAGACCAATTTTACAACTCGAGGAAGAACATGCTGTGTGATTTGAAACTTCAGGGTGGATCATTACAGAAGGAGGTCGGCTGATGTAACGTATAAATATATTTTACTTTGATATATTAGTTGAAAATATCTCGTGGTCCTATAACGCACCATCCTAAATCGCTAATCTAACCCAATGACTGATGTTATTAGATTATTATGTTATTCTAAACTTAACTGAACATGTTCTGAAATGTAATTCGATCTTTATACAAACCATCAATATTAAATTGATGATTTTCATTAAATTCATTGATAAAAATAATTATCATCGTTCTAATTCAGATAAAGTTTATTTAATCAACTGAATTGTTATTTTTTTATTCAGTTTTAACAGCAGATTCAATTATTAATCATTTTTGTATAACGGTGATTCGATATATTCGGCAATAATCGTATATCGATTATTAAATTGATAAATTCAATAAAAATCCATTTATTATTCCAGATCAATATTTAAAATAAATTTAAATATTAAATATTAAACGGCTAAAAATCCGGGATGTTACAGATTGACTCGAACTTGTTGATGAAGAGTTATAACTTGATATTGAGTAAATTTGAAATGAGACACTATTCCAGTTGTGTATATCTAACGATAATAATTTATTTATTTTGAATTTAATAGTTTCGGGATTTTATTGGATGATTTACCAATATTAATTTATAAGCTATTTATTAATATGTTTCCCACTTGTATGTACAGATGCAAATACATAAGCTTGGACATTCGAAGATAGTATAACATACGAAGCGGTGTATAATTGTTTTACGGTGAGTGTTATATCCCCTAGTGTGCGCGTAACAAAACATATGTTAAATATGTTATGAATAGTAATAATAATCAAACATATAGGAGTTTCCAAGGAAATAAATTATACAACAGGAAATAATAATAATAATAATAATAAAAGGAAATCAGCCAAAACTACTTATTAACAAAGCATATGTAAAACATATGTAAGAAATGGATCATGATAATCAAGCCTACATGATTTTGTAAGAAAACAAACAGTATATATGTACAACATCAAATTGGAATTTCCAACCAGATCTATTCAATGAAAAAGTTACAAGATCAAATCAAATACAGGAGAAAAAGGGAAAATTAAATAAGGTAGGAACTATTTATGCACATGCATGTACTCCAGTACAAGATTTTTTGGCCAAGACAAATTACAACTTTAATATGACATGAACCCATTCCAAAACAACAATAAATAAAAAAGAAAACATAGATGAAGAAAAGTACTAAATACATAAAGTAGAAAAGAGAACAATATATTATAAGACAGCTCCTTTGCGCCCATGAGTTTCCTATACAAAATCTTTTGCCAAGCCGCATTACTAACCTAAATACTAACGTGAATATTACAAACATCAACCAAATATATACATGTACTTCTATAAATCCTTGTATCAATGTTGAGGGACAGCGCCTTCCAGAAAAATCTGACTACTCGAACAGACAACCCATACCTAACCTATTCTTCCCATTAGCGCAGACCCTAATGAAGAAACAACTTATGTCTGATGCCCTCAATCCATCAACACACAGCCAACGGCTACATGAAGAGAAAGCACATAGCCGCGCATACCTACTGAACGGACATTGTTCTCATCCTCAAATCCCCGAACACCTATATATACCCACTGCAACACCAATACTTGCCAAGCCAAAAAATTTCCACTTTGTCCATTTTTTTCCATTCGCAACTGCTTCAGTGGGACCAAAATGCACCCAAATGGTCACGCATAATAGTCACACAAATTGGGAACTAACGGTCGTAACCCATTCAAGTCCTTCCTCCACACAAACCTCTCGTTCTACACACTTATTCACCAAATTTTAAACAACAAATATCGAAATCGCAGTTAGGAGTATGCGCTAACCTGATTTGATGATATTCGAAGTAACGTGGAGGGCTGAATCTTTCTTGTAAGACTGGATCTTCGTGGATGAACTGCGGGCTGATGGAAGAACCATAGGCGACGTGGTTCAAACGGCTGGAGGAGCTTACTGGTGCGCTTGATTTGGGGATGTCTGGCGGAACTTCGATCAATGGAGGAGGGGGGAGGCGCCGCGTTTTGATTTGACATAGTGGTTTTTAATCTAGACAGAGAAAAAAATGAAGAGCAGGTATATAAAGCAAAGCCGATCCGCTGATTTATGTGGAAGGGGTTTGATGTGGATCTGGTTAAGGGGTGACGTGTAGGAGATGGGCCTGCAAGATCTTATGGGATGAAAACTTGAAAGCCGAATTCGAAGGAACGAAAAGACAGGGCCTGCTAAGGTTATTAATTAGTAATTAGTGCAAATTTATTTGAAATTAAAAGTTAATTATATTTTAAACTGTTATTAATTATATTATTTAAACCATGATAGGAATTATTATAATTGGGCTAGGGTCTTGGAATGTCGGACACAAATTGGAATAAAGTAGAGACGGACAAACCAATGAATGAAGGAGCCAACCGAAATATTTAAAACAAAGTAATTAGTTCATTAATTTAATTAATTTAGAATTAATTAGTTATTAAAATAAAGTTAATTTTAAACATTAACAATATATTCATTTTTATCAGAACTGGTCGATACAAGATAGATTGAAACCGTATTTATGTGCTGGTCGGTGTGGAATAGAATTGAATTGGACAGGTTTGGAATTAACTAGAATGAGATGTGTATACAACATAGATCAAGGTGAGTTAAACTCACTCAGTTCTCCCACTTATAATTATTATAAGTCGGGTTTATTATTTGTATGCTAGGGCTGCTAATTATTGGTTGTTTAATTATTGTTTGAATGCATGTTGAACATTTTTATATCGATTATTTAAATTAAATAGTTGTTTAATTTAAATGAATTGGCATCGTTATTTTTAACGATGATTTCCGAACAAGGTAACTTACCTTGTTGGTTACGTTTATAATAATATAAACGTATTTAAAATAAATTGGATGCTTGAATTATTATTATTGGTTGACCGCTATCAGTTGAATTGATTATTTATCTGTATATGATCATTATATGAACTATTGAACCCATATGATTGGACTATTGAATTGGCTATTGATTGTTAAACCCAAATTCAACATTTATTTGGTTATTTACCAATGGGTGATATTGGTCGAGCAATTTATAACAGATGGCCAAAATACAAACTGTTTTATAAAGTTTGTTTTAACGTCAAGTGAATCGATAGAAATGAAGTTATGAAATTTCTTTTTATAACTGAATATAGATTTTTAAATGAAGTTTATTAAAAGAAAATTAACCAACCATATATATATATATATCGTTTGTTTTAACCGCTATTTTTGCACCAAAATCTACCGTGTGTGAGGCACGTGCCTCATCTTAATTTCTACACAATTTTATAAAGCAGATTCTGATATTAATAAGATGGATAAGCAAGTGGGTGGGAATTAACTGACGATTAATAACCATGATTTATTTTGAGATTATTTAGAAATAGATTTTTGTTTATTTAATAGTAATCGAAGTAAATGAGATTATTGAATTAATAATGTTACTTATTAATATAAATGGAAAGACTAGTTAGAATTGATCCATGGGTTAATCATGTTTTAATATGAACCAAACCAACTGTTTTAACGGAAATTGATTATTAAATTAAATTAGATTGTACCGATGAATCAAATGAAATAATTTAGAGAATAGTTGTTTAACTTAATGAGATTTTTAAAAGGAAATGTAATTCTAGTAAATGATGAAGTAAATTATAATTTTTATTTAATTTAAGAAATTATTCCGTAAATGAAGTTCATTTAAGTAAGTAATTGAAGTTAGAAATAGAGATATAATTGAATATCAAAGGAAGTTTATGAATGGGTTTATATTTAAACCGAATTTGGTAAATGAAGTTATAAAGTGATTATAAGTGAATACGGTAAGCTTAAAATAAATGATACTTAATATTTGAATTAAATAAAGGAATTTGAGATGGAAAAGGGCTTTATATTAAACCAAAGATGTGTAAACGAGTTGTGAATAAGGAGATGGGGAATTAAAGCGTTAAATTGTAAATTAATGTTACCTAACAATGGCATTAAGTGTAATGGATCAGATTAAAGTAAGATTTCCCAAAGGAAATGATTTAAAGAATTAGAAAAGGGATTTCTATAATTGAATTTGGTAAAATGTTCAGTAATAGGATTTGAAATAAAAATCCAGATAATAGGACAAATAGTTTTAAAGGAGTGAAGTTAAAAGTTAATGTGTATTTATCATTTACTAAATCAATGAATTTAGTAATAACCATATATTTAAAAAGGAGATTTCAAAAGCAATAAGGTTTCATAAGGCCATATTTAACACAATAGTGAAGAGGTATTAAAACGACTATGGGTTTTTGAATTAAAATTCATATTTATCTTAAGATAAGAACATTGTTGATCAAGGTCTGAGAGGTAATTAAATTACCCCAACTTGAACGATTTCAGGATTTATCGAAGGATGATATGAGTCGTAATAGTGGAGATGTTAAGGTAAATTATTTCGGGGAAGTAGTAGTGTAACGTTATCTAAAGGATTTGGATTTTTTTTTGAAAATTAGGATTTGGATATATATATATATATATATATTATGATGGTAAGTAAATTGATCTCGTAAATTTAGATGATAAGCATGTGGTGGCAAATGTTTTGAATGATAGTAACGGGAAATTGGAAAGAATTTTAAGGTTTTTCTTTTAAGTATTTAAATAAAATGATTTTAGAATATTTATATATTAAAACTAATATATTATATTTGGTATTACAAATGATATATTATTTTAATGGCCAAGTGACGTTGTGTAATAAACCAATGGATTTATTTTATTTTTGATAGTTAAATGACCGACTATCAAAATCATGCCCAATGCGCTGTTGGTACAGAAAGACCGGGATTGAATTAATATTCGAAAACCATTCCGAACCAGCAAATACATAAAAGATGCTGGTGTAAGATGGAGCAGTTGAAGACCGTGGATCTTCATAAATGGAAGGGCTACTTGATAAATTTCTCTGATGTTGCAACCAGAGATATTTTGATAGTAATTCGGTAGTGGTTGAAATCTATGGATAGGAACGACTACTCGCTATTGATCCTGTAACGACCCGCATTCTACGCATCATAGGATCGTAGGATATTTATTTCTTTCACATACGAAGTCGTATAGTCATGTAACTTTAGGAGTCGACTATTGGGGTCATTTCCCATGTTCATTATTTTTCCGATTTTTAAATGACCATTTTACCCCTAGTTGGCACTGTTTTGGCCATAACTTTTGACTGGAAGGGAATTTTGACCTGAAACCACTTCCATTGGCTCCGGATGATGGTTTCTCTTTCCGTAGAGTGGTCACATTAGTCAAACGGACTCACCGTTTGGGAGATATGGCTGAAACAAGTTTCAGATGGTGAAAAACAACTTAATTGGGCTTAACCGGTTGATTAACAGCTAGGCCCAAAGGGGAATTTCGGGTTTAGAGGTATAAGAGGACTGATTAGGGTTAGGAAATCATCTTCATTTCAGTTTTGAGCCACCACAAACATTCTTGAGACCCTAGTAATGGCTTCCATCCTCTAAAACCACTCCAAAACACATTTTTAGTGAAGATTAAGCCTAAACTACATCAAAGCAAGGCCAAATAGCAACAAAGCAAGGTTGGAGCTGCTGCTATACATAGGAATTCGACCCAAACAGAGAGTATTTCAGATTTGGTGTTTTACTTTGTGGCAAAGGTGAGTGATTTGCATAGTTTTTGCACTAATTACGGTAATTAAGGGTAATTAGTGAAGATTAGCGAATTTATACACTAATAAATTCTGGAAAAATGTTTAGAAATTCTGAAATAATATTTCATTCCTCTGTTAGAAAATTTAGACGATTTGATTAAGTTTTACTAAGTATGTGCTTAAACATGACTAAGGAGGATTTTGGGAAAATATGAAGTTTTAGTCATTTTTGATCCCTTTTGATTCATTTGAATTGTTGGTTGCTGTTTGTGGTTGCTATTACATGTTGCTATGACTCTATGGTATGTTTTATGATTGATTAGAATAGTTAGATTGGTCGAAGACGCCGTCGTATGGCGCAAAACACCCGCTAGAAAAGTTGCAGGAAATACTGCAGAGATCCGGATCGGATCGGGTAGGGGATCGGATCAGACATATTCGAACCGGACCGGGGTGTGGTATTTTCTGGAGCATGACGTGAAGAGGCAACAAGGAAGGCCTGATCGGATCGGAGGGGCGTAGCGTGGGATCGGAAGGCACAAGGAGGACCGAAGTGGAAGAAAGAGGAGCCTGGATACCATATTCCGAACCGAACTGAGAGCAATACACGAACCGAACTGATGCTGACGAGACGAAGGCACTCAAGCTATGGAGTATTCGAACCGAACCGCTTCAGAACCACCGAACCGAACCAAATAGAAGGAGAGCACCGAACCGAACCGCATGAGGGAGAAGGACCCGAACCCAGAGGATGGTGGCACTCCGAACCGAACCGGGGTACGTATCCGAACCGAACCGAGCATAGGTGACCGGACCGAACCGGACGTGTACTACTCCATGACAACTCTTCTGAAGACCAACTCCAATTCGATCAAAACCCGAGATGCAAAGGAAGTCCAAATGAGAAGTTAGAGCTCAAGATTTAGATGGGAATCAACGAGTTCGCTTCATGGTTGGGCTTTGCTGCGGGACGCGTGCCAAGGAGTTATCGATGTCTATAACTTTGAACCACTATGGTAGGAGGTACGAAGGCGGATTCAGGGCCATTATGGCATCGGTAGAACCAAGGGCTACAACCAATGAAGTGGGTCATTGAAACGTTTGGTCATGACTCCATATGTTTAGCTTGGTCATAGCAGGGTTTCTACAAGTCGGGATTCGTCGTTACCTCACTTTGTCTAGTGTTCCAAAGTGGTAGATGTCGTACGCTTTACGCACTGAATGAGAGTTGTGAGGATGGTTGCTATGGATGATTTGTTCGCTATCATTGTGACATGCACACCCCACCCCCATATTCTTACATTATTTATTATGGCACCTTAGAGTATTGTACGGTATGTGGTACTAACTCTTTGGTTGCAGGTCCAGGTTCAGGTATGGTTTAGTATACCTGTTATTATTCTGTTTAGATGCTTATCGCTCATACCAGGCTTTATGTCTGACCCAGAGTTTTATGTCTCCTCTTATTACTCTGGGTGCTCACACGAGCAGACTAGAGACAGGTTAGCTGGTGATGCACGGGTAGATTATCCGGAGACGAGCAGGAGGCTTCCACGTACTATATACATAATACTCTCCCTGTGTTGTTGAAGATCACTGCTTGGGCATTGTTGGTGTATCTTCTACTTTAGCTTTCTTATGTTTAGAGACAGTAAATTTAGAAAATTGTAATAAGCTGTATATGGATTTCCGCTGCTCTGATGATTGAAGTTGATTTTAGTTATCAGCTTATGCACTGTCTCACCTGTTTTATGTCAAGTATGTTGTTAATATATTTTATCCCATGCGCTGTGAGACATTCTATAGGTTCCTTGATTAGTTCATTCCTTTCTTTCCTTTCCTTGACGACCGTTCCGTGCTAGCCGGGCATGTGTACAGCGCACTTCCGGAGGAAATGCAGGCTGGTGCGGGGCGGGCTGTCACATTTGGTATCAGAGCCAGGTTGCGTAGTTAACCTAGGGAAGTTATCAGGGAGAGATAGTATACGTATACGAGAGAGCGTATTTGTGATTATTTTGGTTTTTAAAAGCTATTTATATATATACTATTAGTAGTATAAGGATGAAGTCGTACTGCACTAGCACCACTATGGAGTCGTTAATCGTTTCCTTTTTCAGATTGACGATGAGCCAATATACTAGAGGTGCTGGTAGGGGAGCCAATAATGGGAATGCTGCTGACATGAGGACGATGTTTACTGACCTCATGAGAGAGATGCTTAGAGATGTACAGAGGGCAGCTCCCAATGGTGGAAATGGTGGTGGTCCAATAGTGCAGGCACCAAGAGTCGACTTCGCCAAGCTGAATAAGGATTATACTAGCCTTGGTGGGAAGCCGTTCCATGGAACGGAGTCGGCTACGGATGTTCAGGATTGGGTGGATAGTTGCGAACGTATCTTCGAGGATTTGGGTATCGAGGATGCGATGAAGAGAAAGCTAGCGTCCCGTCAGCTGCAAGGGCGTGCAATGAATTGGTGGAATGCTATAAAGGCAGCTACTCCCGAAGATCAGATTACTTGGGAGCAGTTTAAGGCTCGCTTTAGTGAGAAGTTCATTCCAGCTGCTCAGAAGTCAACGTTGTTTAAGAAATTCTTGGAGCTCAAGCAGAATGGCAGGGCTGTCTCGGAGTATATTGCTGAATTTGACACTTTGTCGAAATATGGGTTATCTCTTATTGATAATGCCGAGAAAAAGAATGAGAAATTCATAACTGGTTTGGATCAGTACTTGGGGGAAAAACTTATTAACCACATCGATGAGACGTTTGAGTCGATTGTGGGTAAAGCGCTAAGATCAGAAAGTCTCTACCCTAAGTCGAAGACTGAGGTTGCATCTGCAGAAGAGCCAAAACCACAAGCAAGTGGTGGAGGCAAGGGTGGTTCACAGAATAAAAGAAAGCAGAGTCAGACTAAGGATGGCCAGAAGAAAAAGAATAAGCAAGATGTGGAGTGCTTCAGCTGTGGTAAGAAGGGCCATTATGCTAGTAATTGTCGGGCCAAGCCAGCGGATAGGAAGTGCTTCAACTGTGGCCAAATGGGACATCACAAGGACAAGTGTCCACAACCCCTAAAGAAAAGCAGATGGTGAAAGCATATGCCCTTAATGCTATTCCTTCTTCGTCGAATGCCCCAACCGCGGCGGAGAAGGGAAAGAATGTCGTCATTCAAGGTATGCTTTCTGTTTATGATGTTCCTGTTAGAGTTTTGTTTGATACCGGAGCTTCCAGTTCTTTCATATCTAGTGACCTGGTAGATAGGTTGGGATTGGAGCCCGAGATTGTCGATAGACCTTTAGTAGTGACGAACCCGATTGGTGGTTCGACTAGCCTTAGCATGATTTGTCATAATGTGGTCTTATCGAGTCATGGATGCATGTTTGTTTGTGATTGCTTTGTTTTGGGCTTTACTGGGTTTGGCATTATTTTGGGAGTAGATTGGCTCCGAAGATACGGGGTGGTGGTAGACTGTGAGGGCTTTTTGGTGACAGCTAGAGCGGATGATGGGCGGAGGATATTGTTTGGTGGTCTACCCATTAAGGGGGTATTGGCTAGTTTTCTAAACTCCCTCGACATTCCGCATAGTGAGTTGTCAGGTTTGCCCGTGGTTGGCCAGTATCCGGATGTTTTCGAAGAAGTGACCGGACTTCCACCACACCAAGAGATTGAGTTTCGTATTGATTTGGTAAAGGATGCCAGGCCTATAGTGATGCCACTTCGTCGTATGGCACCAAGAGAGCAGCGAGAGCTCGAGGTGCAAGTCAGCGATCTTTTGAAGAAGGGATTTATCAGAAGGAGTGTTTCTGAATGGGGAGCACCAGTTGTGTTTGCTACCAAGGCGGATGGTTCCCTTCGTTTATGTGTAGACTACCGCGAGTTGAATAAAGTGACGAGGAAGAATAAGTATCCTCTACCGCGGATAGATGATTTGTTCGATCAGTTGAGTGGCGCGAGAATATTTTCTCAGTTGGATCTCGCGACAGGTTTTCATCAGCTTAGAGTGGAAGCTGAGAGTATAGCTAAAACGACATTTCGAACGCCGTCTGGATTTTATGAGTGGTTGGTCATGCCATTCGGGCTGACCAATGCCCCAGCATATTTTGTGGATCTTATGAATAGGGTATTCAGAGATCAGTTGAATAAGTCTGTCCTTGTGTTCGTTGATGATATTTTGGTCTATTCGAGGACAGAGGAAGAACACAAGGAACATTTAAGAGTAGCGATGGAGGTGTTGAGAAAACACCAATTGAAAGCAAAGTTTTCTAAGTGTCACTTCTGGAAGAGGGAAGTGAGGTTCTTGGGCCATGTTGTATCAGAGAATGGTATTGCCGTGGACCCGGCGAAGGTGGCTACGGTACAGGATTGGCCTACGCCCAAGAACGCAATAGATGTAAGGAGTTTCTTGGGGTTAGCTGGATATTATCGTAAGTTTATCCAAGGTTTCTCCAAGTTGGCAGCACCATTGACCCAGTTGACCAAGAAGAATCAAGCTTTTATCTGGGATGAAAGGTGCGAGAATGCATTCAAGAGTCTAAAGGACAAGTTGACAAGCGCACCAGTGTTAGTCATTCCTAAGGGGGATGAAGAGATGACGGTATACACGGATGCCTGTGGTACCGGACTGGGTGTTGTATTGATGCAAGGCGGTAGGGTTGTAGCTTATGCAAGTCGGCAATTGAAACCGCACGAGAGAAGATACCCTACCCATGATTTAGAATTGGCAGCGATCGTGTTCGCGTTAAAGATGTGGAGACACTATCTCTTGGGAGAAAGATTTGAGCTGTTTACTGATCATAAGTCGTTGAAGTATCTCTTCTCTCAAAAAGATCTAAATCTCCGGCAACAAAGGTGGTTAGAGTTCTTAGCTTCCTATGATTTCGACATCGCATATACACCGGGGAAGGGCAATGCGGTGGCTGATGCCTTGAGTAGAAGACATGCCAGCTTAGGGGCTATGTTCCTTGAATGGAAGCAACTGGAGTATATCGCGGGGTTTGATTTCAGACCAAAGTGCGAATTGGATCCAGAAATGTTAGCAAGTTTGACGATCAGACCCACTTTGGTTGAACGGATCGGCTCTAGTCAGAGGGATGACCCTAACCTATTGGAAATCATCTCCAAGTTAGAGATGGGTATCGATGAGGAGATGAACAAGTATGGGCTTGATCGAGATGGATGGCTTAGAAAGAACGGAAAGCTTGTTGTACCCAATGTCAATGGATTGAGGGATGAAGTGCTTAGAGAATGTCATCACTCAAAGCTGACTATACACCCCGGTGGTAACAAGATGTATCGAGATATGAAGCAGACTTACTACTGGGAAGGGATGAAAAGAGACGTTGGGAAGTTTATATCCAAGTGCATGAATTGCCAGCTAGTTAAAGCCGAGCAAAAGAAGCCTAGTGGGTTGTTGCAGCCCTTAGAAATTCCCGAATGGAAATGGGAGCAAGTCTCGATGGATTTCATTGATGGTTTACCAAGGACTAGATCGGGACATGATAGCATTTGGGTAGTTGTGGATCGACTGACTAAAAGTGCAAGGTTTATACCAGTCAAATCGACTAGAACGGCAGCTAAGTTAGCAGAATTGTATATGAAGTGGATAGTGAGATTTCATGGAGTACCTAAAAGCATTGTGAGCGACCGAGACCCGTTGTTCACTAGTGGGTTTTGGAAGAGCTTGCAAGAGGCGCTAGGGTCAGAGTTACATCTCAGTACCGCATATCATCCTCAGACCGACGGTCAGACGGAGAGGGTGAATCGTATTTTGGAAGATCTCTTGAGAGCGTGTATATTGGATTTTGGTGGATCATGGGATGACCATTTGCATCTAGTAGAGTTTGCATATAATAATAGCTACCAATCCAGTATCGGTATGGCTCCGTTTGAAGCTTTGTACGGAAGGCCGTGTAACTCACCATCATGTTGGATAGAGACTGGCGAGAAGTTTATGCTTGGACCAGATGTGGTGAGGGAAACTTCAGATAAGATCAAGATCATTCAACAACGGATGAAGGCAGCCCAAGATAGGCAGAAAAGTTATGCTGATAAGAGAAGAAGAGACTTAAAATTCTCCGTTGGTGACTTAGTGTTTGTCAAGATCTCTCCGTTGAAGAGCGTAATACGATTTGGCAGGAGAGGCAAGTTGGCACCAAGATTCGTTGGCCCGTTCCCTGTTCTTGAACTAGTCAGGAATTTGGCATATAGGATTGACTTACCAGAGAAGATGGCGGGAGTTCATAACGTATTTCATGTTTCCCAACTAAGGAAGTTCGTTCACGACTCAGATATGACTATTTCACCTGATCAGTTAGAGGACTTCGAAGTAGAACCCGAGGCGGTTGGGAACCGCAAGCCAGCCCGTATTGTCGCGCACGACATGAAAGAACTTCGAAGGAAGGCGGTGAAGCTAGTCAAGGTACAGTGGAGCGAGGACGAGAATGATTGTACTTGGGAGACAGAGGAGGACATTAGGAAGACACACCCAGAACTCTTTGCCTGGTAAGATTTTGGCTTCGATTTAGTTTTTCCGCATGCTAGGATAGACTTGTTTGCTTGTTTTGCACGATTGATTGTGGTATGTGGTTGTTAGGCATGCGGGATCCTTTGTATGTTTTGGGTTAAGGAATTTCGGGGACGAAATTTCTTAAGGGGGGGAGAGTGTAACGACCCGCATTCTACGCATCATAGGATCGTAGGATATTTATTTCTTTCACATACGAAGTCGTATAGTCATGTAACTTTAGGAGTCGACTATTGGGGTCATTTCCCATGTTCATTATTTTTCCGATTTTTAAATGACCATTTTACCCCTAGTTGGCACTGTTTTGGCCATAACTTTTGTCTGGAAGGGAATTTTGACCTGAAACCACTTCCATTGGCTCCGGATGATGGTTTCTCTTTCCGTAGAGTGGTCATATTAGCCAAACGGACTCACCGTTTGGGAGATATGGCTGAAACAAGTTTCAGATGGTGAAAAACAACTTAATTGGGCTTAACCGGGTGATTAACAGCTAGGCCCAAAGGGGAATTTCGGGTTTAGAGGTATAGGAGGACTGATTAGGGTTAGGAAATCATCTTCATTTCAGTTTTGAGCCACCACAAACATTCTTGAGACCCTAGTAATGGCTTCCATCCTCTAAAACCACTCCAAAACACATTTTTAGTGAAGATTAAGCCTAAACTACATCAAAGCAAGGCCAAATAGCAACAAAGCAAGGTTGGAGCTGCTGCTATACATAGGAATTCGACCCAAACAGAGAGTATTTCAGATTTGGTGTTTTACTTTGTGGCAAAGGTGAGTGATTTGCATAGTTTTTGCACTAATTACGGTAATTAAGGGTAATTAGTGAAGATTAGCGAATTTATACACTAATAAATTCTGGAAAAATGTTTAGAAATTCTGAAATAATATTTCATGCCTCTGTTAGAAAATTTAGACGATTTGATTAAGTTTTACTAAGTATGTGCTTAAACATGACTAAGGAGGATTTTGGGAAAATATGAAGTTTTAGTCATTTTTGATCCCTTTTGATTCATTTGAATTGTTGGTTGCTGTTTGTGGTTGCTATTACATGTTGCTATGACTCTATGGTATGTTTTATGATTGATTAGAATAGTTAGATTGGTCGAAGACGCCGTCGTATGGCGCAAAACACCCGCTAGAAAAGTTGCAGGAAATACTGCAGAGATCCGGATCGGATCGGGTAGGGGATCGGATCAGACATATTCGAACCGGACCTGGGTGTGGTATTTTCTGGAGCATGACGTAAAGAGGCAACAAGGAAGGCCTGATCGGATCGGAGGGGCGTAGCGTGGGATCGGAAGGCACAAGGAGGACCGAAGTGGAAGAAAGAGGAGACTGGATACCATATTCCGAACCGAACTGAGAGCAATACACGAACCGAACTGACGCTGACGAGACGGAGACGGAGGCACTCAAGCTATGGAGTATTCGAACCGAACCGCTTCAGAACCACCGAACCGAACCAAATAGAAGGAGAGCACCGAACCGAACCGCATGAGGGAGAAGGACCCGAACCCAGAGGATGGTGGCACTCCGAACCGAACTGGGGTACGTATCCGAACCGAACCGAGCATGGGTGACCGGACCGAACCGGACGTGTACTACTCCGTGACAACTCTTCTGAAGACCAACTCCAATTCGATCAAAACCCGAGATGCAAAGGAAGTCCAAATGAGAAGTTAGAGCTCAAGATTTAGATGGGAATCAACGAGTTCGCTTCATGGTTGGGCTTTGCTGCGGGACGCGTGCCAAGGAGTTATCGATGTCTATAACTTTGAACCACTATGGTAGGAGGTACGAAGGCGGATTCAGGGCCATTATGGCATCGGTAGAACCAAGGGCTACAACCAATGAAGTGGGTCATTGAAACGTTTGGTCATGACTCCATATGTTTAGCTTGGTCATAGCAGGGTTTCTACAAGTCGGGATTCGTCGTTACCTCAGTTTGTCTAGTGTTCCAAAGTGGTAGATGTCGTACGCTTTACGCACTGAATGAGAGGTGTGAGGATGGTTGCTATGGATGATTTGTTCGCTATCATTGTGACATGCACACCCCACCCCCGTATTCTTACACTATTTATTATGGCACCTTAGAGTATTGTACGGTATGTGGTACTAACTCTTTGGTTGCAGGTCCAGGTTCAGGTATGGTTTAGTATACCTGTTATTATTCTGTTTAGATGCTTATCGCTCATACCAGGCTTAATGTCTGACCCAGAGTTTTATGTCTCCTCTTATTACTCTGTGTGCTCACACGAGCAGACTAGAGACAGGTTAGCTGGTGATGCACGGGTAGATGATCCGGAGACGAGCAGGAGGCTTCCACGTACTATATACATAATACTCTCCCTGTGTTGTTGAAGATCACTGCTTGGGCATTGTTAGTGTATCTTCTACTTTAGCTTTCTTATGTTTAGAGACAGTAAATTTAGAAAATTGTAATAAGCTGTATATGGATTTCCGCTGCTCTGATGATTGATGTTGATTTTAGTTATCAGCTTATGCACTGTCTCACCTGTTTTATGTCAAGTATGTTGTTAATATATTTTATCCCATGCGTTGTGAGACATTCTACAGGTTCCTTGATTAGTTCATTCCTTTCTTTCCTTTCCTTGACGACCGTTCCGTGCTAGCCGGGCATGTGTACAGCGCACTTCCGGAGGAAATGCAGGCTGGTGCGGGGCGGGCTGTCACAGATCCTTAGGTTGATTCCTAGGAAGCAGTAAGAGGGTGCCTTCAGTTTGTCCAATCCTAGGACAACCTGTATGGACGGATGTCTGACAGAGTATTTCCAAAGGGATTACCTACGTTGATTTCTTCAAACGTACTATAGTTGGTGGCGGAGAGGGGCACTTCTCTTAGCTTAACTACTAGGGTATTTTTGTGGACATTAGTTAGTGATATCCAATGGATCTGACGATGTGGCATTCAAAGTGAACGGTGGCCAGATTTTCTAAAAGGTATTTCAAAGCTCAAACCTCATCAACCGGGAAATGACAAAAATCGGGCAGGCAGCATGGCTATGTGGGTCGCTCCCATTAGGGTGTATAATCACATATCTAGAGAAATTCCTTTTGCTTCTTTAATCTATTTCGATGTTGTCCCTTTTAGGGTAACGGTGGGTAGCTCCCAACCGTTGGTGATATACATTCGATGCACTCAAGCGAAATGAGTGATCGGTCATGTGTGGACCGGGTTGCAAGACGTTCTTGTTGAACCTAGTGTATTCGCCTCTAGAGATACACTATCGGCAGGTGGTTCCATACCTTGTCATAGTCGGAATCCATTCTCCAATAAGCGCCCGAGGTTTTGTTTGTGTGCTATATATGTGGAGCGTGAGATGCAAGTGTTCTGCTAGATTTTATTTATTTGTATTTAACACTATTATAATAACAGAAAAGTATGGGTTTTCAAAACTGTTTTGGGTTATCGTAACGTAAAAACAGTCCGTGTTTATGTGTGGATTGGTCTTTCGATTATCCTTTTCTTTCAGAAAGGAATTTGTCTTTAAAATCAAGTTGGATGATATTATAAACTTAGCGGGTTTTTTCTCACTCTGGTTCACCAGACTGACCCGATGTTTGTAATGCTCGGGTTAGCCCGGGTCTGCAGGTTCAGGTTATAGGATGCTGTGAAGTCCTATGACGTGTTAGAGAAGTTCAAACGTATGATATTATCTAGTATTTTCCGCTGTGGGATGTATATGAGGACAGATTGTTGAATTGTCCAAATAAGTTGATGTACTCTGATGATTGTTTGTATCTTTTCATGCTCTCAGTAAAAGATTTATTTAAATATTATATTTTGTTCCGCTGTGATGTGAGACTCTGTGTTGTGTTGAATCTTCTTCTTCTTCTATTCTAATATTTCTTTCTTTCTTATCTCACCCTTTAAATTCTTTCTAATAACTATTTGGTGTTTTCGATACGTGAGTTCTGGCAGGTAATGCAGGGTTTATGTATTATTGTCAGAATTCGGGCGTCGAATTCCCACCGGGTTGTTACATCTCTAAAAGGTAACCGTGACCTCAAGCCTCATCAACCGAGAAATGACTAAACTCGAGCAAGTAGAAATGTGGGTCATACCCATTAGGGTATATCATCACGTGATCTAGAGAAATTGATTGTTCCTTTTTATGCTTTAGAATGAAAACGATTGGATGACCTGCAACCTGGTGATGATATATTCGGTACACTCAAGTTGAATGAGTGGTCGTTTCTGTTTAGTCGGGTTGCAAGATGTTCTTGTTGAACCCTAGTGTTTTATCTCTAGAGGACACTAATCGGAAGGTGTTTCCATACCTAGTCATGTTGGAAATCCAAACTTCAATACGAGCCGTATGGTTTTAGTTGTAAACCAATTATGTCGAAATGTGAGATGCAAGCATCTCAGCTATATTCCTATTTTATTTGTGGATTGATAAACATTATTATAATATCACAGGATTTTTATAATAAAATTTATTTGGTTATCGTAAGGGAAAAATACGTTCCATGTTTATGTGTGGTCATGTCTGACGAGAGTTCCTTTCTTTTTTTTTTTCTAAATTTAGGCAAGTTGTTCGGAGTTTACTCACACCAGTGTCATGACTGACCCAAAGTTTTTTTTTTCCCTAAAAATCTTGAGTGCCAATTTTGTACGGGCAGTCAAGTAGTTCAGGTTGTTACGGATGTACTTAGAGGAACTTGGAGCAGGTGGCTTCACCGCTAGTTATATAGTGTTTATTTTCCACCATATCACTTAAATGTTGCACTCTGATGATTGGTATGTATATATAGTTTCAGATATGTATTTTTAAAAGCTGTATATATATTAATTTCATTTCGCTGCGATTATGAGATTTTGTGTATTGTTTCTAATTTCTTCTATCTCTTTTCTTCTTTACCCCTAAAGATTCTTATTTTTGTGCAATTCGGGTTGGACGTGTGTTGTATATAGTTGACTCAAAGAGTACGGTGGATCTACGGGTTGTTACATTTGGTATCCGAGTCAGGTTGAGCGAACATCTAGGCTTTAATGGGATTAACTCAATAGAAATAGGGTCAGTAGTACTCTAAAATGAGTTTGAGTGTATATATAAGTGTGTGTATATTAATGATATTAAAAAAAAGGGTTTTATCTTGTGTTGGTTTATCTATTGAGTGGTTTATGAATTCTTGTCGAATCATGGGATGCCACGATGTCGATAAGAGTTTATAAACACTTGATAAGAGAAATTCGACATAATATTATTTAAAGTGGGTTTATGAAATAATTTTACCCAAAAATTATATTTTGATATAAAATGATTAATCTTCTTGAATTATTTTGGTATATGAATGTGTTGGTTGTTATTGTTATACTCAACTGGAATTATTAAAAAATGGATCATTATGTATAACCAAATATAGTTTTTCTAAGGATAATAAATACAATTGAGATGAACTGAAATTGGATTCAAAGTAGAATTTGGAATTTAAATCCTAGAAAGTTGAAAAATATTTTCCAAAATATTATGAAATAATATAGATATATTTTGGAAGGGTTTTTGAATAAAAATCATTTTAACTAGATTTTCAAAGTGATCAAGCACCGAACTCACTTTAGTCACGGGAAAATTATTCTGAGGATGACAGCTGAATGATCAGTATTCATTTTCGAGTTCTTAAGTGAAGGATTTCTACCATAGTAAAATTTATGATAGAAATTCTTTGAGAAAAAGAAAAAGAAAAACAAGTTGTTTATGGAAAATTCAAATGTATAAATTTGCAATGCTTATAAATATACATATATATTTATATGATTTCTAGAGAATTTGAAATAATCTGGGAATTTGAATTCCAAAATTAAAATTTAACTTGCACAAGCTAAATGGATTGATATTGTAAAAATGAATCGAATGGATTAAAACTTAAATTTATGATTAATTTGTTTAAATATTTAAAATTATTATTTTTATGATTTAATAACTTGAATTAAATCTGAATGAGAATTTGAATGTCTACTCAACTTAAATTTGAAAACTACTGAGTTTAAAATCTAGTTAATTTTATTTTGAAGTATGTAAAATTACATTCGAATATGAATGATAATAATAATTTATAATCAAGAAAATTGATTGTTGGAAATCAATTTATATTTTATCGATTTGATTTAACATAAAAAATATCCATTTTTCAAACGATCTTGGATTTCGATGAAACAAGTTTCATCCGGTCCAAAATGTTAAACTATTGTAGTATTTCCGGTTTCATGATAATCAGAACTTATGTGTGAGTGTGCGAACTGAAACATTTAATCAAGCCTATAAATACATCCTTATTCTAACCTAATTCTATGCTCTCCTCCTCCTTTTCACTTACCACTGCCACTTCTTTAAAAGAAAGGAATGTGAACTTCAAAATTTATAACTCAAAATCCATGTGATAAAAAAAATTTGAAAACAAGAATCATTGAGTTCGCAACATCAAGATCTTCAAATCCCTATGAATTTCAAGACACGCGACTTTATTTTATGGTGCTCAATTTTCTTTGTCGTGAGGATGTTGTTGCTAGGGTTTGGGTTTTATGGGAGTTGAGGAGATGAGAGGTGAAACTAAGGGCAAATTAGGTCTTGTGATATGGAGGAGCACCTACGACCAAGAGCTGGTGGCAAGCAATGCTGCCATGGTTATCACATTTTCCTAGAGCTGAGAGTTTTTTGTTTAGGTCTCAAATTGTGAAGGGATGTTAAGTTCACTTTCATGGTTTGTATATTTTATCTTTGTCAAAACATTGATGTTTTAGATGGAAGCAATTTTCTCGGGGTTCGCCTCATTCCTACAAGAATTCATGATAAAACCAAATAAATTCTCATTGCAACACTAAAAGAGCATTTTAAGAGATTTAGTTCATTTCGTACTTCCGGAGAACATTGAACATCTCTGCCAAGTCGTCATTGATTTGGTCCTTCGCTTGTTGTGACTTCACGAGCATATCGTCCATGTATACTTCCATAAATCTCCCATTTTTGGTTTTTGATCATCTGATTGACTAATCGCTGATATGTGGCTTCAGTATTCTTTTGTATAAAGGGCATAAAAATGTAGTACCCAAAATCGGTAACAAATATGGTAAGTTATTTGACTGGGACATGCATTGGAATCTTATTGTAACCAAGTATGCATTCTTGAAGGTGATGAGTGTAATGACCCGACGGTAATTCGACTCCCGAATTCTGATAATAATACATAATCTCATATTACTTGCCAAAATCAAGTATCGAAAACACCAGATAGTTATTAGAAGAATTTAGAGGGTGGGATAAGAAAGAAAGAAATATTAGAATAGAAGAAGAAGAAGAAGCAACACAACACAGAGTCTCATATCGCAGCGGAACAAAATATAACATATAAATAAATCTTTACTGAGAGATTGAAAAAATACTTACAATCATCGGAGTACATAAACACATATGGACAATCATAATAACCTATCCTCATATATAACACACAACGGAAAAATATTATATAATATCATACGTATGAACCCATCCAACTCGTCTCTTTATAGCATCTGATTACCTAAACCTGTAAAACTCAGTCTAACCCGAGCATTAAAAATGCCGGATCAGTCTGGTGAACCAAAGTGAGAAACCCACTAAGTTTATAAGCAACATCCAACTTGATTTTAAAGTTACAAATCTTTTCAGAAAGAAAATGCTAATCGTAAGACCAAATCCACACATAAGTACGGATGGTTTTTACCTTACGACAACCCAAAATATTTTGAAACCATATCTTTTCTAATATTATACTAAAAGACTAAATACAAATAAATAACAATCTAGCACAATGCTTGCATCTCACGCTCCACATACATAGTATACAAACAAAACTTCAGGCTCTTATTGGAGAATGGATTTCCAACTGGCAAGGTGTAACACCCCGAATTTTGAATGATTGAATTAACTAAATTTAAGAACACTTAATTTTTAAAAGAGGAATGAAGGGAAATGGGTTGCGCCATTGCGTTCGTCTCGGAATTCTGCTTGGGATAGAGTCCAAGTTTGCATAAATCAGACTTCGTATGAGGAAGTTATGGGCTCGAAATTTTGAGTAATTAAGCAGAATTAATTAAAGTTAAACCCAGCCAGAAAATTCAAATTCAAATTCGAAATTGCAGGTACCCGGGCTGGGCGGGAAAATTCCCGCCCACGACCCAGGTCGACCTGGGGGTCGACCTCCCCCCATACAGGTCGACCTAGGGGTCAACCTCCCCCTTTGAGAGGTCAAACCTGGTTCAGCCAGTTTTGCTGCATGGTGCGATTTTTGGGCCTGGGACGATTTTTGATGGTCCAGATCGGTTCTAGAGTTAATCCTAAGGCCTAAATAACTTCCTACACCTATAAATATGTCATCAACTTAACCCTAATTCATAAAATAATTTGTAAGACACCATTATGCTGCCAAACTCTCTCTTGAACCCTAGCCGCCACCTCTAACTCAAATTGCAAGCATTCAACTTCAACTCAAATTAAAGATTAGAGCTTCTACAACAATTCAAGAAGATAAATCAGCAACACCGCAACATTTCTACACCAATTTTAGTGCATAATTCTATTTTTTAACCTTGAAACGTGAGTACGGTGATTTTCACAATATAATGGGATTAAAAGTAACATGATGAAGTTGTAAAGAGGATTCATATGTAAGTATGTAATGAAAATCTCACCAAGTCTTCACCTTTTTGATTCATGTCATCATATGCCTATGTTTCTATGCAAAGTTCATACCTTTTATCAGTTTATTCATGATGAACCTGTCATTATGCCTCTATGCCAGTTATATATGCCCCTTTATTTCATGATGTTGTGTTAATTCCAATTTTCTGTGATTTGGTTCTCTCTTCTTATCCCTATTCCTTTTATTTTTGGATCTAGGCTACCTTCGAGCCTATGTTAAAAATACGCGTGAATGCGAATACATGGGAACGATGGGGATATGTGAAATATGGAAAATTGGATATTATTGGATATTTTGGATAATTGGATAATATGTGAAATTGGCATAATTGGGTATGAATTACATGGAATTAATGAAATTGCCTATAATTGAAAATTTGTAATCGAGGCTAATTAATATGTAATTAGTGTAACTGGTGACAAGTTGGAATAGGCAAAAATAGTAAACATGATTATATGTTGTATTGGAAACACATGACATGAAAATTGGGGTTTGGATGAAATACGATTATTAATAAACCTTTGACACGAGGTTAGGCACAATTGTGTTGTAAGACCGCCTGGAACCGCCCGGCAAATCCAGCTGCCACAATTGGGCGTCTAATGTGAGAGGTCAAAGGCATGAATTGTAGGCGTAACGACGGGTGACACGAGGTTAGACCCGGTTTGTGACGTAAGACTGCCCAGAACCCCCCGGCAAATCCAGCGACCACAAAGTGTTCGGTCTAATGTGGGAGGTCATGCACCGTTCGGAATACTAACCATAATAAGACATGGGTATGGTTAGAGGGTTAAGTGGGGTGACATGTAAATTATGACATGTAAATATGGACTTAACCAGAATAAGATAAGACATGTAAATTATGACATGTAAGTATGGACTTAACCGTAGCATGTGTAAGACATGGACATTTAAATTAAAATGGTTAAGTGGGGGAAAAACCTAGTGGGGACCAAGCATAGGTGGGAGGCTTGTGTCGGATGGGGACACATTTCAACCAGTAACCCATTTGAGTATCTAATTGGGCTCTGTACTAGGCCGAGGTTGGGGCACGCTTAATGGGCTTGAATGTAAGAGGTCAAAACGTGAATAGCGGTGGCAACACGAGTCCAACGGGTTCATGTGCGTGCATGGGTCCGGGCTGGTAGGTAAGACGTTGTTGCATCGTGTAGGTATGACCGTGCATTTTACGTTGGTATCGGGGTTGCCACTTTGGGGAGTGATACATCCCACTATGGGGCCAGCACGGGTGCCTACGAGGTTTAGGGAGCTGATCAAATGGGTCGGGTAAGGGTACCTGAGCGGTGGTAGGAGCAAGCCGGCACCTACGATAGCAGTTAGGTACAAGTAACTACCAAGTATGTCATGTGGGTACAGTTAGTGGGAAGGGATCAACCTTGAGTAAAAGAGACTAGTAGATGTGCGGTGTAATTAAGTAATGTGGTGTAACTTAGCAAAAGTGCGGTGTTACGAAATACATGTTGGTTGAGTTGGATAGTCCTTTGGGTGCTAGTCTGATGTTGACTTCGGTCTTCGGGGTTAGTACTTGGGCGGTTAATCGCTTAGCCAAGGTGTAGGATTGTCTTAGTACTTAGGAACGAAATCATCTTGTCCGTCCTTTTTATCTACCTTATCTATGTTACAGCCATATCATAATGCCTATTTATGTCTTGATCATTTACCTTACCTATTATTTGTTAAAATTACTGGACTCGCCAGACTTTATGTCTGACCCGTTTTGTTTCCACCTCTTTTCTTTCCTTCCCCGCCCGGTCCCAAGGGAGGGAATACTACAGCTTAGTGCCGAATTCATCTTGTTGATTGAAGAGAGTAGATGTATCGTTGTGGACTCTCTCATCTTTATGGCTTTGCTTATGCTCAGTGGGGATCTATGCATTTATGATATTTAAGTATTTGCTTCTTTATGTACTTTGAAGTTTTTGGAAAAGACTATTGATCCTGTTGTAATGGTTTTGGAGACTACTTATGTAAGCTTGTTTTGAGTTATGATGCTATGAAATAAGTTTTATCTTCTATTGTGTTGTTTTATTTATTTATTCTTGTAATTTATCTGTTCTATACAACAATAACGCTTCATGGACATTGATGCATTCCCTTTGTGAGTGACAATAATGGACATGGGGTGTTACACGTGGTATCAGAGCTATGGTTATAAGAACAGTTAAAAAGTTTTGAAAAATGCTTTCAAAAGTATTATTTTCCTAGAAAGTATTTTCAAAAACTTGTTTTAAAGAAGCTATTTTCAAGAAAAGTTCACTTTAAGGAGCATAATCCGAGCAAGCCATACATCTCTCTTTCGCTTCCCTTGTTTTGAAACTCTTTCTTTTTCTTTTCAGCATGTCTGGAGCATCTGAGATACCAGAGGGTGTTCATATACCCGGTTGGTTTCGTCAATATCTCAAGGCTAGGGCCGCTGCCGCGGATCCGGCCGACGTTCCTCCTCCTCCCCCAACTCCAGTCATTCCTCCGCGTGGAGATGATTTCTCCAAGATATGTAAAGACTTTCGTTCGATGGGTGGAAAACCTTTTAGTGGGTATGAAACGTTCGTTGAAGCTAGAAATTGGATGAAAGAAGTGGAGGATCTGTTTGGCATTTTCGATTTGGACGATTGTAGGAAGGTCTAATTGGTTGCTTGGTTGATGAAGGACGAAGCTTCGTTTTGGAGGTTACTATTGAAGAGCGTGCTGTAGAGAGGTGGGCAGGTTTTAAGGGAAGGTTTGAGTTGAAATTCCTTTCTCAAGCTGAGGAGAGTATGTACATGGAGAGGTTCTTGACATTGAAGCAAAGAAACTTGACCGTGAAGGAGTATGTGACCGAATTTAATAAGTTGGCGAGATTTGGGCTAGAGTTGGTGAATACACCTCACAAGAAGGCCTTGAGGTTTGCAAAGGGCCTAAATGAAACGCTTCACAGTTTGGTTATGTCCCACATTCCAATGGGGGCTACGTATGAAAAGCTTGTTGATATGGCATACATGAATGAAGAAGAGAAGGGTGTAAGTACTTTTAGGCCGCAAGATAAGAAGGTGGATCCAAAGAAAGCCCAACAGCAAAAGAAAGGTGGTAAAGAAAAGAGGAAGTGTCCCAACTGTGGGATATCCGACCATTTGAAGAAATACTGTAGGAAGAAGAAGAAGTTCGCTTGTTATCATTGTGGTGATGCGGATCATGCTGTGAAGGACTGTCCTAAGAAGCAAGGGCAGAGGGCAGGTTCTACTTTGGGAGGGCAGGTTCACACTCTCATGGCTCCGGGATAGGAAGAAGGAAGAAAAATTTCTGTCGAAAGTTTGATTTTCTTGTTTGATCATCCTGTCCTTACTTTATTCGATTCTAGCGCATCACATTCATTTATCTCTACATCATTTGTTGAAACACTGCACTTAAATACTAGTCTCGTTGTGGATCCCATTGTAGTCTCAAATCCTATTGGTGGGTCGGCTCATTTATCCATGGTTTGTAGGGATTTGAGATTGTCTATCTTAGGCGTTTGTTTTGAATGTAATGCTTTTGTGCTTGGTTTTATGGGCTATGGGTTGGTTCTAGGGATGGATTGGCTAGCCAGACATGGTGCCATCCTAGATTGTGAACGAAGGGTAGTAAAATTGTTGACTCGTAGTGGAAAGACCCTTGATATTTCTTGTGACCCTAGAGGATCGGTGATGCTTAGTTATCTTGAGCCACTTGACGCATCCAATGATGATTTACATTCTGTTCGTATAGTCCGTGAATATGTTGATGTCTTTGATGAGGTGAGGGGTCCACCCCCAAAACGTGAGATAGACTTTCGTATTTATCTTGTAGACAATGCAAAACCAGTATCTCTGCCAGTACGCCACATGGCTCCTCGTGAGAGGAGGGAACTCAATAAGCAAGTAGGGGAGTTGCTTGAGAAGGGGTTTATAAGACGTAGTATATCGGAGTGGGGTGCTCCAACAGTATTTGCCACGAAGGCGGATGGGTCCCTTAGACTTTGTGTGGACTATAGAGAACTTAATAAGCTTACTAAGAAGAATAGGCACCCACTGCCGAGGATTGACGATCTCTTCGATCAGTTAGTTGGCGCCTCAATGTTTTTGTAGTTGGATTTAGCCACTGGTTTCCATCAGTTGAGAGTGGCTGAGGATAGCATAGACAAGACTGCCTTTAGGACTCCGGACGGTTTCTATGAGTGGCTTGTGATGCCCTTCGGTTTGAGAAACGCCCCCGCATACTTTGTTGACATGATGAGTAGGGTGTTTAGGGAGTACCTTAATAAATTTGTAACACCCCATGTCCATTAATGTCACTCACAAAGGGAATGCATTAACTTCCATGGAGGTTTTAAGTGAATATAGAACAGAAAAATTACAACAAGACAGATAATAAGTAGTACTTGGAAATCTAAAACTTCATTTTATTGCAGCGGAATTTAAACATGTTTGTTACATCATAAAACCATAAATCAGAGTCAAGTACAATATCCATCTTGATAAGACAAAATACATAATCCCATTACACAAATAGCCATTAAAGAAGATAACAAGCTGGACTTTACTTCAACGGTCCAAGCTTTCCGAAGAGATATAAAGCAATCCAATCAAACTTCATTAGAGCTGGGTCCAACCTGAGGACCTGGAGGGGGACAAAAAAAGGATAGAAATGGAGGGGGTCAGACATAAAGTCTGGCGAGTATGATAATTCTAACAATACTATTATCAAAGTAACCAGACTAAGGCATAAGCTGGAAAACAGGGAAATGTCTATGAACTATTGGGTATGGAAGAGTAGATAAAGATAACGTTAAAGGCACATCTAATTACTAACGAATAATTACTACACTGCACCGCACCAGTCACCCTCAAAGTTGATCCCACTTGCTTCACACAGAAACTATATAAATAGCCTTGCGTACCCCTAGCTGACTACATAGGTGCCGTCTGCCCCTATGTCCACTAGGTGTATCCCACTACCCACTTTCGATCGGCTCCGTACTCGAAGATACCCGTGCTGGCCCCACAGTGGGGTGTATCACTCCCCTACAGTGGCAACCCGATACAACTGGAGAATGTACGGCTTATACCTACACGATGCAAGAACGTCTTACCTACCAGCCCGGGTCCACACACGCATATGAAACCCGTTGGACTTGCGTCGCCACCGCTCCCCGTTTTGGCCTCTTATAGTCAAGCCCAGTATGCGTGTCCCGTCCTCGACTTGGGTCGAGCCCACAAAGATACGTTTGGGATACTGGTTGAAATGGGCCCCCACAAGCTACCCACCTAAGCTTGTCACCACTAGTATATCCCACTTAACCCTCTTAGTCATGTCCATTTACATGTGTATTTAGTTAAGTCTTACTAATCGTATTTCACATGCCATTAAGGGCACCCACTAGATTCCTCATGCCACCCAAGGCACCTACTTAACCCCCATGTCCCACCTTACATGTTTATCTGGTTAAGTATTTCTTAATTTATTCAGGCCATAACATCATAAAGACCTCTCACATTAGACTGGCATTTATGGCAGCTGGATTTGCCGGGCGGGTCCGGGCAGTCTTACACCATAAAAGAGTCTAACCTCGTGTCTTTACAACTGTTATGCTTTAGTTTAGGCCTAGGACCTCTCACATTGGGCTGACATTTGTGACCACTGGATTTGTCGGGCGGGTCCGGGCAGGTTTACGTCACAAACAAGTCCAACCTCATGTCCTAAGCATTGATTATCACTTATAATCTTTTACCCAGTTTTAATAATTCCCTATTAAAATTATTAATTACTTCCAATTTTAATGATGTCCATAATTGACTCAATTATGGCCATCCATTCATGGCATGCAAAATCATATCAATTGCACCCCAACTTCTTAATTTTAAATCCTTAATATTACCCTTACCCCACGTATATACGTTCAATTATTCAACGCAGAATATACGTTAGACTCGAATAGTCTAACTCATAGCACAAAGATAAATTGTCACAACAAATAAAATAATCCAATCATAATAGGGGTGAAACTTGCATAAACTACACATGTTAAGGATCTAAAGGTGTCAACTTGTTAAATGTCACAATTTACATGATATAACTCAAATTCATGTATGAACTTGCATATGGGGTTTTATGCAACATAATGACGGTGTGAACTAGCATCTAATACATAGAATTCGCATATGTCATAGCATAATTCTAGATGTCATAATTCTAGATCTAAATAGATGTCATGGCATATGTTCACAATCTTTACTAATCAATCTAAACTTGCATATGTGAATTTTCATATAGATCAACATAGCCCAAACATTATGATTTGATTAACATGAACTAATCAGCATAGATAATAACATCATGACTTTATAACATGTATGATTCATCACAATTTAGTATAGAAAACTATAACCTATACAATATCATCATAACATGATTTACAACATATAGTATATCATCATCACATAACATAGGATTTACAACATACATGATAGCATAAGGTTTACAACAACATATATGACAATCCACATCATTCACTTATAATCCATTCATGACTTAATCTAATTAGTTTAACAATAATCTTGTTAAGATCATCATACTCACAATTAAAAGAGAAAGAGAGTCTTGATTTGCTTTTAGAGTTGAGTAAAATTAGAATTTGATTAGCTTTTCTTCCTTCTTAGTTGGCGGCGGCTACACTGAGTTCCATGGCGGCGGTATGACGGTGGCTATTCTATTTTTCATGTGAATTAGAGTGAGAGACTACCTAGGTATTTATAGAGTTTAGGATTTATTTAGGCCGTCAAATCAACTCAGAACTAACCTGAACCGTTTAATTTGCCAACTCAGCCCTAAAGACACATCAGCAGCTCAAGATTGGGCTCAGTCAAAACCCTAGCCGCCTGGACAGGTCGACACCCAGGTCGACTGCCAGGTCGATTCCCCGGTCAACCTGGGGGGGGGGGTCGAATACCCAGTCGACTCCCCAGTCGACCTGGGATGCTGGGCGTGAATTTCCCCGTCTAGCCTGTTTGACTCCGAATTTTGAATTTTAAATTTCTGAAATCGATTTTGAATTTTCTGAAACTTCCGATGGTCATAACTTCTTCATACGAAGTCCAATTCACGCAAACTCAGACTCTATTTCAACCAGAATTCTGAGACAAACACAATGGCGCAACCCGTTTCCCACAATTCTCACGTCTGAGATTAGTTATTCTTTAATTTGTGAATATTAATATTACCAGAACTACGGGGTGTTACATTCTCCCCTCCTTAAAGGATTTCGACCCCGAAATCTTCAAGTCAAGAAGAATGTATATCCTAACATCCAATTGTCCATCTACTCAACCATCAAACACAGGCATCCATTGTCCTTATAGACTTCTAATGCTTTCATGTTTAAATGCACAGTGTGTGTATATGTCCATATCTAATGCAAAATCAGGCGGTCCACTGATTCAGTTGACCTCCTTAATGTAAATCATGATAGTGCCATGCGTCCATTATGTATGCGAAAGAACCTTATCGATACATATTATTTCTACACGCATGCACAACCATTCACCAAAATGCGGTATCCATATGATAGCACAACCATTATACATCCATTTTACTAAATACAGCCATTTATATGCAATATGCAGTATGAAGTGACTGAGCCGATCTAGTGCCTAATAGTGTGTATATGCGTCCACGAGCAACCACTAGCAAACACTTGCATCCACTTTGCATCCATCATACATAACATGTCTCAAACACATGTTTCAACCATAGGATGACCCTAACTAAAGGTCAAAGATACTAGTGAGAGGATACTCTAAAGGTAAGATAAGTACAAGATAAGCGATAAAGGAGAAATTAAAGGACATACCCTCAAAAAGAAAAGGGTACAAAGAACGCATCTTCTCTTCCGTCTCCCAAGTAGCGTTGCTCTCATCATCACCCCATTGTACTTTGACTAGTCTAACCTCTCGATTTTTCAGCTTCTTGATCTCCGACCCAAGAATGCGCGTAGGAGCTCGTCGAATCGTCGTATCACGCTCAATCTCCACCTCTCTAAGCAAGCTCGGCTCTACGACTTCGGCGGTCTCGTGCAAGCACTTCCTCAAATGTGACACATGGAATACGTTGTGTACACCACTAAGTCTCTCGGGCAACTCCACTCTATACGCCATCTGTCCAATCTTCTCCTTAATAGGAAACGGCCCTACTAACCTTGGTGCTAATTTCCCAGTGGACCCAAAGCGAACAACGTTCCGTAATGGAGACACTTTGATAAAAACCATGTCCCCAACATCAAACTCAAGATCTGTCCTCCTCTTATCCGCATAAGATTTCTGCCTATCTTGCGCTGCTTTCATCCTCCTTCGAATCAAGTCGATCTTTTCCAAAGTCTCTCTAATCATATCGGACCCAAGAAAGATCTTATCCGTAGATTCCCACCAACATGTAGGTGAACGACAAGGTCGTCCATAAAGAGCTTCAAAAGGTGCCATGCCAATGCAGGACTGAAAGTTGTTATTATATGCGAACTCCACCAATGGAAGATGCTCTTCCCACGTACCCCCAAAGTCTAGGACACATAGCCTCAAAAGATCCTCTTGAATGCGATTCACCCTCTCGGTCTGGCCGTCCGTCTGAGGATGATATGCGGTGCTCAAACATAACTGAGTCCCTACCGCCTCTTGCAAGCTCTTCCAAAATTCATTAGTGAAAATAGGATCACGGTCGCTCACTATGCTAGAAGGAACACCGTGCAAACGAACTATTTCTCGGACGTACACAGAAGTTAACCATGGAACAGTCCTCTTACTCTTCACAGGAACAAAATGGGCGCTCTTAGTAAGTCTATCTACTATAACCCAAATTCCCGTATTACCCTTCCTCGATCTCGGTAATTCGTCAATAAAGTCCATCGAGACACTCTCCCACTTCCATAGTGGAACCTCCAATGGGTGAAGCAACCCACCGGGTTTCTTTTGCTCCGCTCTTACTTGTTGGCACACCAAGCATCTAGCGACATACTCGACCACATCCCTCTTCATACCGGCCCAAAAGAAAACTCGGTTCATGTCTTTGTACATCTTGTCCCCACCGGGATGAATGGTCATCTTCGAATGATGTGCTTCGTCAAGAATAACCTTCCTCAAACCTTCGTCTCGAGGTACACAAAGTCTACTATCCCTACGTAACCAACCCTTATCATCTAGGGTATACCTACGGAGATGGCTTGATGACTCCCCTCCTTTGAGCTTTTCTACTAACTCAACCAACTATGGGTCGTCTCGCTGTGCGTCGCCAATCCGTCCCAAAAGCGTAGGTCTGACCTCCAAGGATGCTAGCAAACCGGGTACAAAGTCAACGGAAGGTCTAAAGTCAAACATCGAAATGAATTCTAAGCTTCGCCGCTCAACAAACAATGGACTCAAGGACAGCCTTTTCCTACTTAAGGCATCTGCCACCACGTTACCCTTGCCAGGGGTATATGCTATCTCGAAATCGTAGGACGCTAAGAACTCCATCCACCTTTGCTGCCTTAAGTTCAAGTCCTTCTGAGAGAATAAGTATTTTAAAGATTTGTGATCAGCGAATAATTCGAATTTCTCGCCAAGAAGATAATGACGCCAAGACTTAAGCGCAAAAACAATAGCGGCCAACTCTAGGTCATGCGTAGGGTAATTTTTCTCATGCTCTCTCAACTGCCTTCCACCATAGGCTATTAACCTTCCCTCTTGCATTAGGACTGCGCCTAGTCCTGTCCCACAAGCATCGGTATAAACAGTAAACGGCTTATTCCCGTCTGGCAATACTTAGACTGGGGCTGAAGTCAAAGCTCTCTTCAAACGTTGGAATGCATCATCATAATCTACGTCCCATGTGAAAACTAGGTTCTTCTTCGTCAAGCATGTTAATGGAGCTGATATCTTTGCGAAGTCTTTGATAAACTTCCTATAGTAGCCAGCCAACCCCAAGAAACTTCTTACTTCGGTAGCATTTTAGGGACCTTCCAATCTTGGATGGCCACCACCTTCGCGGGATCCACAGCTGTCCCTTCTTTGGAAACCACGTGCCCTAAGAATCGTACTTCCTTCCTCCAGAAGTGACACTTAGAAAATTTAGCTTTAAGATTATGCGCTCGTAGGGTCTCCAACACTTCCCTAAGATGTAGGGCATGCTCTTCTTCATCCTTAGAAAAGATCAGGATGTCGTCTACAAAGATTACCATGAATTTGTTAAGGTACTCCCTAAACACCGTACTCATCAAATCAACAAAGTATGCGGGGGCGTTGTCAAACCGAAGGGCATCACTAGCCATTCATAGAAACCGGCCGGAGTCCTAAAGGCAGTCTTGTCAATGCTATCCTCAGCCACTCTCAACTGATGGAAACTAGTGGCTAAGTCCAACTGCGAAAACACTGAGGCCGCCAACTAACTGATCAAAGAGATCGTCAATCCTCGGCAGTGGGTGTCTGTTTTTCTTAGTGAGCTTATTAAGTTCTCTATAGTCCACCCAAAGTCTAAGGGACCCATCCGCCTTCATGGAAAATACTACTGGAGCACCCCACTCCGATATACTTCGTCTTATGAAACCCTTCTCAAGCAACACCTTCACTTGCTTATCGAGTTCCCTCCTTTCACGTGGATCCATGTGGCGTACTGGCAAAGATATTGGTTTTGCATTATCCACAAGATATATTCAAAAATCTATCTCCCGCTTCGGAGGCAAGCCCTTCACCTCCTCAAACACATCTGAATATTCTCGGACCACTCTAACAGATCGTAGATTTTCCTCAGACGCGTCAAGAGATTCTAAATAACTTAGCACAACGGAATTTATGGGATTACAAAAGATTTCGAGAGTGTTGCCAAGGCGAGGCACGAGCCTAACTATTCTCTTTTCACAATCAAGAACAGCCCCATTTATGGATAACCAATACATTCCTAAAATTAGCCCATAGCCCGTGAAGCCCAAAACATAAGCATCACATCTAAACTCAACGCTAAGTATAGAAATTTTCAAATCCAAACACATCATGGACAAATAAGCTGAGCCCCCAATTGGATTCGAAACAACTAAGGGATCCTCTACTAAACTGGTGTTTAAGTGCAGTGATTCAACTAATGATGTAGAGATAAACGAATGCGATGCGCCCGAATCGAATAAGGTACGGACAGGATGATCAAACAGAAAAACTAAGCTTTCAACAGAAATGGTTACGGACAGGATGATCAAACAGAAAAACTAAGCTTTCAACAGAAATGGTTCTACCTTGTTCTTGCAGCGGTGGGACCGCGAGAGCCTGAACTTGTCCCCTTGCCTGCCCTGGTGCCATAAGAGCCTGCACCTGTCCTCCCGAGGTAGCTCCTACCCTCTGCCCCTTCTTTGGGCAGTCCTTCACTAGATGTCCCGCTTCACCACAGTGAAAACAGCCAGTCTTCTTTTTCTTTCGGCAATCCTTGCTAAGATGGCCTGGTGTCCCACAGTTAAAGCATTTCTTCTTTCCCTTTCCATTATTGTCCTTACCACCCTTCTTGTTTTGTTGTTGTGGCTTCTTCTGATCCCCTTTCTTCTCGGGTGCCTTATCAGCTTTAGTGTCTTTCTCCTCGTGCATGAGTGCCATGTCTACTAGCTTCTCAAAGGTGGCCCCCATAGGGATGTGGGTCATAGCCAACCCTTGCAACGGCTCATTCAATCCGTTTACGAACCTCAGAGCCTTCTTCTCCGGCGTGTTCACTAAGTCCAACCCAAACCTTGCTAACTGATTAAATTTGTTGACATATTCTTTCACTGATGAGCTTCCTTGCTTCAATGTCAAGAACCTTTCCATATATAGATTCTCTTCTGCCCTTGAGAGAAACTTTGCCTCAAACCTACATCTGAAATCCGCCCAAGAATCGACAGGACGCTCCCCATTAGTGAACTCCCACCAAAACGAGGCCTCTCCCTTCATTAACCAAGCTGCTAATTTGACTTTCCTGCCTTCTTCTACTTCAAAGATTTCTAGCAATTCTTCCACCTCCCTAAGCCAATCTCTAGCTTCCACAAACGTTTCTGACCCTTGAAAAGGTTTTCCACCCATAGCCTTAAATTCCTTGCACGTCTTTGCAAAAGTATCAACGCGAGGAGGAGGAGGAGGAGGAACGGGTGCAACTGGTGGTGGAGGAACATTGGCTGGACCTACGGCGGCCCTAGCCTCTAATAACCTCCTATACCATCCTGGTATCGTTACACCGTCCAGAAGGTTAAGATCTTCAGCCATGCTGAAACGAAAAAGGAAAGATTCAAAATGGAGAATTCGAAAGATAATGATATATGGCTATTGGGGATTATGTTTTTCATAAAAACTTTCCTCTTTAAATTACTCATCAAGACATGTTTATGAAAACACTTCTTCCAAAAATACTTTAGAAAAAAAGTTTTTCTAAAAATTTTATCTGTTCTGGTAACCTTAAGCTTTGATACCACGTGTAACACCCCACGTCCATTAATGTCACTCACAAAGGGAATGCATTTACTTCCATGGAGGTTTTAAGTGAATATAGAACAGAAAGATTACAACAAGACAGATAATAAGTAGTTCTTGGAAATCTAAAACTTCATTTTATTGCATCGGAATTTAAACATGTTTGTTACATCATAAAACCATAAATCAGAGTCAAGTACAGTATCCATCTTGATAAGACAAAATACATAATCCCATTACACAAATAGCCATTAAAGAAGATAACAAGCCGGACTTTACTTCAACGGTCCAAGCTTTCCAAAGAGATATGAAGCAATCCAATCAAACTCCACTAGAGCTGGGTCCAACCTGAGGACCTGGAGGGAGACAAAAAAGGATAGAAATGGAGGGGGTCAGACATAAAGTCTGGCGAGTATGATAATTCTAACAATACTATTATCAAAGTAACTAGACTAAGGCATAAGCTGGAAAACAGGGAAATGTCTATGAACTATTGGGTATGGAAGAGTAGATAAAGATAACGTTAAAGGCACACCTAATTACTAACGAATAATTACTACACTGCACCGCACCAGTCACCCTCAAAGTTGATCCCACTTGCTTCACACAGAAACTATATAAATAGCCTTGCATATCCCTAGCTGACTACATAGGTGTCGTCTGCCCCTATCTCCACTAGGTGTACCCCACTACCCGCTTTCGATCTGCTCCCTACTCGTAGATACCCGTGCTGGGCCCACAGTGGGGTGTATCACTCCCCTACAGTGGCAACCCGATACAACTGGAGAATGCATGGCTTATACCTACACGATGCAACAACGTCTTACCTACCAGCCCGGGTCCACACATGCATATGAAACCTGTTGGACTTGCGTTGCCACCGCTCCCCGTTTTGGCCTCTTATAGTCAAGCCCAGTATGCATGTCCCGTCCTCGACTTCGGTCGAGCCCACAAAGATACGTTTGGGATACTGGTTGAAATGGGCCCCCACAAGCTACCCACCTAAGCTTGTCACCACTAGTATATCCCACTTAACCCTCTTAATCATGTCCATTTACATGTGTGTTTGGTTAATTCTTACTAATTGTATTTCACATGCCACTAAGGGCACCCACTAGATTCCTCATGCCACCCAAGGCACCTACTTAACCCCCATGTCCCACCTTACATGTTTATCTGGTTAAGTATTTCTTAATTTATTCAGGACATAACCTCATAAAGACCTCTCACATTAGACTGGCACTTATGGCAGCTGGATTTGTCGGGCGGGTCCGGGCAGTCTTACACCATAAAAGAGTCTAACCTCGTGTCTTTACAACTGTTATGCTTTAGTTTAGGCCTAGGACCTCTCACATTGGGCTGACATTTGTGACCACTGGATTTGCCGGGCGGGTCCGGGCAGGTTTACGTCACAAACGAGTCCAACCTCGTGTCCTAAGCATTGATTATCACTTATAATCTTTTACCCCAGTTTTAATAATTCCCTATTAAAATTATTAATTACTTCCAATTTTAATGATGTCCATAATTGACTCAATTATGGCCATCCATTCATGGCATGCAAAATCATATCAATTGCACCCCAACTTCTTAATTTTGAATCCTTAATATTATCCCTACCCCACGTTTATACGTTCGCTTATTCAACGCAGAATATACGTTAGACTCGAATAGTCTAACTCATAGCACAAAGATAAATTATCACAACAAATAAAATAATCCAATCATAATAGGGGTGAAACTTGCATAAACTACACATGTTAAGGATCTAAAGGTGTCAACTTGTTAAATGTCACAATTTACATGATATAACCCAAAGTCATGTATGAACTTGCATATGGGGTTTTATGCAACATAATGATGGTGTGAACTAGCATCTAATACATAGAATTCGCATATGTCATAGCATAATTCTAGATGTCATAATTCTAGATCTAAATAGATGTCATGGCATATGTTCACAATCTTTACTAATCAATCTAAACTTGCATATGTGAATTGTCATATAGATCAACATAGCCCAAGCATCCTGATTTGATTAACATGAACTAATCAGCATAGATAATAACATCATGACTTTATAACATGTATGATTCATCATAATTTAGCATAGAAAACTACAACCTATACAATATCATCATAACATGATTTACAACATATAGGATATCATCATCACATAACATAGGATTTACAACATACGTGATAGCATAAGGTTTACAACAACATATATGACAATCCACATCATTCACTTATAATCTATTCATGACTTAATCTAATTAGTTTAACAATAATCTTGTTAAGATCATCATACTCACAATTAGAAGAGAAAGAGAGTCTTGATTTTCTTTTAGAGTTGAGTAGAATTAGAATTTGATTAGCTTTTCTTCCTTCTTAGTTGGCGGCGGCTACACTGAGTTCCATGGCGGCGGTATGACGGTGGCTGTTCTATTTTTCATGTGAATTAGAGTGAGAGACTCCCTAGGTATTTATAGAGTTTAGGATTTATTTAGGCCGTCAGATCAACTCAGAACTAACCTGAACCGTTTAATTTGCCAACTCAGCCCTAAAGACACGTCAGCAGTTCAAGATTGGGCTCTGTCAAAATCCTAGCCGCCTGGACTGGTCGACACCCAGGTCGACTGCCAGGTCGACTCCCCTGTCGACCTGGAGGGGGGGTCGACTACCCAGTCGACTCCCCAGTCGACCTGGGGTGCTGGGCGGGAATTTTCCCGCCTAGCCTGTTTGACTCTGAATTTTGAATTTTAAATTTCTGAAATCTGTTTTGAATTTTCTGAAACTTCCGATGGCCATAACTTCTTCATACGAAGTCCAATTCATGCAAACTCAGACTCTATTTCAACCAGAATTCCGAGATGAACACAATGGCGCAACCGGTTTCGCACAATTCTCACGTCTGAGATTAGTTATTCTTTAATTTGTGAATATTAATATTAACAGAACTATGGGGTGTTACAAAATTCGTGGTGGTCTTTGTGGATGACATCTTGATCTTTTCTAAGAGCGAGGAAGAGCATGCCCTACATCTTAGGGAAGTGTTGGAGACCCTTAGAGCGCATAACCTTAAAGCTAAATTTTCTAAATGTCACTTTTGGAGGAAGGAAGTGCGATTATTAGGGCACGTGGTTTCCAAAGAAGGGATAGCTGTGGATCCCGCGAAGGTGGTGGCCATCCAAGATTGGAAGGTCCCTAAAAATGCTACCGAGGTGAGGAGTTTCTTGGGGTTGGCTGGCTACTATAGGAAGTTTATCAAGGACTTTGCAAAGATATCAGCTCCATTGACATGCTTGACAAAGAAGAACCTAGTTTTCACGTGGGACGTAGATTGTGATGATGCGTTCCAATGTTTAAAGAGAGATTTGACCACAGCCCCAGTCTTAGTGTTGCCAGATGGGAGTAAGCCATTTACCGTTTGTACCGATGCTTGTGGGACAGGACTAGGCGCAATCTTAATGCAAGAGGGGAGGGTAATAGCCTATGGAGGAAGGCAGTTGAGAGTGCATGAGAGAAATTACCCTACACATGACCTAGAGTTGGCCGCTATTGTTTTCGTGCTTAATTCTTGGCGAGAAATTCGAATTGTTCACTGACCACAAATCGCTAAAATACTTGTTCTCTCAGAAGGACTTGAACTTAAGGCAGCAAAGGTGGATGGAATTCTTAGCGTCCAACGATTTCGAGATAGCATATACCCCTGGCAAGGGTAACGTGGTGGTAGACGCCTTAAGTAGGAAAAGGTTGTCCTTGAGTCTGTTGTTTGTTGAGCGGCGAAGCTTAGAGTTCATCTCTACTTTTGACTTTAGACCTTCCATTGACTTTGACCCGGTTTTCTTGCATCCTTAGAGGTCAGACCTACGCTTTTGGGACGGATTGGTGAGGCATAGCGAGATGACCCACAGTTGGTTGAGTTAGTAGAGAAGCTCATAAGGGGGGAGTCAACGAGCCATCTCAGTAGGTATACCCTAGATGATAAGGGTTGGTTACGTAAGGACGGTGGACTTTGTGTACCAGGGGCGAGAACTTGAGGAAGACCATTCTTGATGATGCACATCGTTTGAAGATGACCATTCATCCCGGCGGGGACAAGATGTACATGGACATGAGACGAATTTACTTTTGGTCCGGTATGAAGAGGGATGTGGCCGGGTTTGTCGCTAGATGATTGGTGTGCCAACAAGTAAAAGCAAAGCAAAAGAAGCCCGGTGGGTTGCTTCACCCGTTGGATGTCCCACAATGGAAGTGGGAGAGTGTCTCGATGGACTTTGCTGATGGGTTATCGAGATCGAGGAAGGGTAATACGGGGATTTAGTTCGTGGTAGACAGACTTACTAAGAGCGCCCATTTCATTCCCGTGAAGAGTAAGAGGACTGCTCCATGGTTATCCTCCGTATACAATAGAGAGATAGTCTGTTTGCACGGTGTTCCTTCTAGCATAGTGAGCGATCGAGATCCTATCTTTACTAGCGAGTTTTGGAAGAGCTTGCAAGAGGCGGTAGGGACTCAGTTATGTTTGAGTGTCGCTTATCATCCTTAGACGGACGGCCGGACCGAGAGGGTGAATCATATTTTAGAGGACCTTTTGAGGTTGTGTGTCTTGGACTTCGGAGGTACATGGGAGGAGCATCTTCCTTTGGTGGAGTTCGCATATAATAATAGCTTTCCGTCTAGCATTGGCATGGCACCTTTCGAGGCTCTTTATGGACGGCCGTGTCGTTCACCTACATGTTGGTGGGAATCTACGGATAAGATCTTGCTTAGGCCCGATATGATTAGAGAGACTTCGGAAAAGATCGATTTGATACGAAGGAGGATGAAGACGGCGCGAGATAGGCAAAAATCTTATGTGAACAAGAGGAGGACAGATCTTGAGTTTGATATTGGGGACATGGTCTTTATCAAGGTGTCTCCATTACGGAATGTTGTTCGCTTTGGGTCCGTTGGGAAGTTAGCACCAAGGTTCGTAGGGTCGTTTCCTATTAAGGAGAGGATTGGACAGATGGCATATAGAATGGAGTTGCCCGAGAGACTTCGTGGTGTACACGACGTATTCCATGTATCACATTTGAGGAAGTGCTTGCATGAGACCGCGGAAGTGGTAGAGCCAAGCTTGCTTAGAGAGGTGGAGATAGAGCATGATGCGACGACTCGACGAGCTCCTACGTGCATTCTTGGGTCGGAGATTAAGAAGTTGAGGAATTGAGAGGTCAAGTTAGTCAAAGTGCAATGGGGAGATGATGAGAGCGACGCTACTTGGGAGACGGAAGAGAAGATGTGTTCATTGTACCCTTTTCTTTTCGAGGGTATGTCTTTTAATTTCTCCTTTATCGCTTAGCTTGTACTTGTTTTATCTTTAGTATGTCCTCTCGCTAGTATCTTTGACCTTTAGATAGGGTAGTCCTATGGTTGAAACATGTGTTTGAGACATGTTATGTATGGTGGATGTATGTGGATGCAAGTGTTTGCTAGTGGTTACTCGTGGATGCATATGCACACACTTTAGGCACTAGATCGGCTCAGTCACTTTCGTATTACATATTGCATATAAATGGATGTATTTAGTAAAATGAATGTACATTTAATGTGTGTATCATATGGATGTTGCATTTAAATGAATGGTTGTGCACACATGTAGTAATAATATGTATAGGGTTCTTTGCATACATAATGGATACATGGCACTATCATTATTTGCATTAAGGAGGTCGACTGAATCAGTGGACTGCCTGATTTTGCATTAGTATACAAACATATACACACACTATGCATATGTATATGAAAAGCATTAGAATTTTTTTAAGGACAATGGTTTCTTGTGGTTGATGGTTGAATAGATGGATGATTGGATGGTAGGATACGTTCTTCTTAACTTAGAGATTTCGAGGACGAAATCCTTTAAGTAGGGGAGAATGTAACACCCCGAATTTTGAATGATTGAACTAACTAAATTTAAGAACACTTAATTTTTAAAAGAGGAATGAAGGGAAATGGGTTGCGCCATTGCGTTCATCTCGGAATTCTGCTTGGGATAGAGTTCGAGTTTGCGTAAATCAGACTTCGTAAGAGGAAGTTATGGGCCTTAGAAGTTTGAGTAATTAAGCAGAGTTAATTAAAGTTAAACCCAGCCAGAAAATTCAAATTCAAATTCGAAATTGCAGGTACCCGAGCTGGGCGAGAAAATTCCCGCCCACGACCCAGGTCGACCAGGGGGTCGACCTGGTCAGATAGGTCGACCAGGGGGTCGACCCGGGGGTCGACCTCCCCCCATGCAGGTCGACCGCCCCCTTTGAGAGGTCGAACCTGGTTCGGCCAGCTTTGCTGCATGGCGCGATTTTTGGGCCTGGGATGATTTTTTATGGTCCAGATCGGTTCTAGGGTTAATCCTAAGGCCTAAATAACTTCCTACACCTATAAATATGTCAACAAGTTAACCCTAATTCATAAAATAATTTCTAAGACACCGTTATGCTGCCAAACTCTCTCCTGAACCCTAGCTGCCGCCTCTAACTCAAATTGCAAGCATTCAACTTCAACTCAAATTAAAGATTAGAGCTTCTACAACAATTCAAGAAGATAAATCAGCAACACCGCAACGTTTCTACACCAATTTCAGTGCATAATTCTATTCTTTAACCATGAAACGTGAGTACGGTGATTTTCACAATATAATGGGATTAAAAGTAACATGATGAAGTTTTGAAGAGGGTTCATATATATGTATGTAATGAAAGTCTTATCAAGTCTTCTCCTTTTTGATTCATGTCATCACATGCCTATGTTTCTATGTAAAGTTCATACCTTTTATCAGTTTATTCATGTTGAACCTGTCATTATTCCTCTATGCCAGTTACATATGCCCCTTTATTTCATGATGTTGTGTTAATTCCAATTTTCTGTGATTTGATTCTCTATTCTTATCCCTATTCCTTTTATTTTTGGATCTAGGCTACCTTCGAGCCTATGTTAAAAATACGCGCGAATGCGAATACGTGGGAACGATGGGGATATGTGAAATATGGAAAATTGGATATTATTGGATATTTTGGATAATTGGATAATATGTGAAATTGGCATATTTGGGTATGAATTACATGGAATTGATGAAATTGCCTATAATTGAAAATTTGTAATTGAGGCTAATTAATATGTAATTAGTGTAACTGGTGACAAGTTGGAATAAGCAAAAATTGTAAACATGATTATATGTTGAATTGGAAACACATGACATGAAAATTGGGGTTTGGGTGAAATACGATTATTAATAAACCTTTGACACGAGGTTAGGCGAATTGTGGTGTAAGACTACCCGGAACCGCCCGGCAAATCCAACTGCCACAATTGGACGTCTAATGTGAGAGGTCAAAGGCATGAATTATAGGCGTAACGATGGGTGACACGAGGTTAGACCCGGTTTGTGGCGTAAGACTGCCCGGAACCCCCCGGCAAATCCAGCGGCCACAAAGTGTTCGGTTTAATGTGGGAGGTCATGCACCGTTCGGAATACTAACCATAATAAGACATGGGTATGGTTAGAGGGTTAAGTGGGGTGACATGTAAATTATGACATGTAAATATGGACTTAACCAGAATAAGATAAGACATGTAAATTATGACATGTAAGTATGGATTTAACCGTAGCATGTGTAAGACATGGACATTTAAATTAAAATGGTTAAGTAGGGGAAAAACCTAGTGGGGACCAAGCATATGTGGGAGGCTTGTGTCGGATGGGGACACATTTGAACTAGTAACCCGTTTGAGTATCTAATTGGGCTCGGTACTAGGCCAAGGTTGGGGCACGCTTACTGGGCTTGAATGTAAGAGGTCAAAACATGAATAGCGGTGGCAACGCGAGTCCAACGGGTTCATGTGCATGCATGGGTCTGGGCTGGTAGGTAAGACGTTGTTGCATCGTGTAGGTATGGCCATGCATTTTATGTTGGTATCGGGGTTGCCACTTTGGGGAGTGATACATCCCACTGTGGGGCCAGCACGGGTGCCTACGGGGTTTAGGGAGCCGATCAAATGGGTAGGGTAAGGGTACCTGAGCGGTGGTAGGAGCAAGCCGGCACCTACGATAGCAGCTAGGTACAAGTAACTACCAAGTATGTCATATGGGTACAGTTAGTGGGAAGGGATCAACCTTGAGTAAAAGAGACTAGTAGATGTGCGGTGTAATTAAGTAATGTGGTATAACTTAGCAAAAGTGCGGTGTTACGAAATACATGTTGGTTGAGTTGGATAGTCCTTTGGGTGCTAGTCTGATGTTGACTTCGGTCTTCGGGATTAGCACTTGGAGGGTTGTTCGCTTAGCTAAGGTGTAGGATTGTCTTAGTACTTAGGAACGGAATCATCTCGTCCATCCTTTTTATCTGCCTTATCTATGTTACAGCCATATCATGATGCCTATTTATGTCTTGATCATTTACCTTACCTATTACTTGTTAAAATTACTGGACTCGCCAGACTTTATGTCTGACCCATTTTGTTTGCACCTCTTTTCTTTCCTTCCCCCCAGGTCCACAGGGAGGGAATACTACAGCTTAGTGCCGAATTCATCTTGTTGATTGAAGAGAGTAGATGTATCACTTTGGACTCTCTCATCTTTATGGCTTTGCTTATGCTCAGTGGGGATCTATGCATTTATGTTATTTAAGTATTTGCTTCTTTATGTACTTTGAAGTTTTTGGAAAAGAATATTGATCCTGTTGTAATGGTTTTGGAGACTACTTATGTAAGCTTGTTTTGAGTTATGATGCTATGAAATAAGTTTTATCTTCCGCTGTGTTGTTTTATTTATTTATTCTTGTAATTTATCTGTTCTATACAACAATAACGCTTCATGGACATTGATGCATTCCCTTAGCGAGTGACATTAATGGACATGGGGTGTTACACGAGGTATGGGACTACCTTCCGACAGTTATCTCTAGAGAGGAATACACCAGGATTCAACAAGAACATCTAGCAACCCAGGCTAATCACGATCGGCCATTCACTTCTCTTAAATGTTCCAAATGTATTATCACCTTATGGCTTTTTTTCACGACTACCATAGTTCCCGGGAGATACATAAATGAAAAGAAGTAACAAATATGAGCATTCTCTAGATGGCGACAATACACCCAAATTGGGAGCGTCCTACTTAGCTATGCGACCTACCCAAGTTTATATCATTTTCCGACTGATGAGGCTTGAGGATTTAAATATTCTTTTATAACATCTGGCCACCATTCACTTTGAATGCCACATCGTTAGATCCTCCAGATATCACTAATTGACGTCCACAAAAATACTCTAGTTGTTAAACTAAAAGAAGTGCCCTTCTTCGCCACCAACTATGGTACGTTTGAAGAAATTAACGTACGTGATCCCTTTGAAAATACTCTATCAGACATCAGTCTATACAAGTCATATAGGAATAGGACGAACCAAAGGCACTCTCCTATCACAGCCTAGGTATCACCCTATGGATCAATAGCGAGTAGTCCTTGCAATCCGCCAATTCAAACCATGACAGAATTATAGTATATATCTGATTACAAGTCAGAGATTTTAAGTAATACTTCCACTTTATGAAGATCAACAGTCGTCAATGCTCCAACTCGATCATCATCTGATATCTTCAACATTCATGTATTTGTTGGTCGGAATGGTTTTCAAAAATAATTTCGATCCCGGTCTTTCCGTCACAACAACCGTATAGGTTAGATTTTCATAGTCGGTTATTTAACTATCAAAATAAACAGTCATTCAACCATAAAAATAAAACGAGTTCACTGGTAAGGTACTCAGCATCACTTGGCCTTTTTAAGATTTCCATTCGTTAATCAAGCCTTTAAATTTACAACAAAGCTTTGTATATTTTATTTCTAAAGTACTATTATACTCAAAACCATCTTATTCAACTTAAAACATTTCAAACTTTATTGTATAATATCATTCATCGAAATACAACTTTTATTCCCTTAACCACTCACGTTTCTAAACTAATATCATCTTTGGATAATCAGGAAGTCGTTCTAGTTGGTGTATTTTATTTACCTCTCAGACCTTGAGTCAACAACATTCTTATCTTCGGAATAGATAGAAGTTTATCAAAAAGATATTATTCCAATAATTATCCCACATATCCCATTTACCATCCGATTTAAAACATGATTTCTACATCATACTTTCTCTTGGAAATTGTGACGACCCCAAACCCTCGTTCCACGGTGGCAAGGGTAATCTTTGGAATATAACACATAAACAGATTGCAGTAGAACAGAAATAAATAAATACACTAGATAATGCACAACAGAATATACAGGAAATAATCATCAGGGTTACACAGTATACAAGATCATACTTAGTACAAAATACAGTTCAGCTTTACATAAAATGTCTACAGCGGAAATCAAAACATAATATGTACAATAGGAGCTGAAAAGCATAAAAAGAAAGAAATGATAGAATCCATCTTCTGCTCCAGCTATCCAGAAAGAGCCTGCTAAAACCTGAATACAAGGCTGCCCGTGTAGAAATAGGGGCACCCGAGTTTTCAAGTGAAACAAACTACGAGTCAGTCATGGGACTGGTATGAGAAATCTCCTTTAACTTATTTTATAATATGGCCAATCACAGGACCACGCCGCTAACGCGGAACGGGTTTACTCCATTGGATTGCCAGTTCTTTAAAAACAAGTAAATCTTTTAAACATCGCAATTCTTTTTATAAAAATGAAGCCATTATAAGACTCAGTTCCCATCACACAATGCAACGCAAACCGGAGGATAGAGTTTTACCTTATAATGGCCAAAATATGCTTGATACGAGCAAAACAAATCATTTGATATTATTGCTATTGTTTATATGTTTCAAAAAACAATTTCAATCATAAATGTCAATCATAGACGGCATGGGTACCATATATCATGTCGTCATATATAGGTATACAATCAAAACCGCACGATGTTGTACTTGGAAATTGGATTTCCGTCATGAACCAAGGCAAGAGATCGTCCTTACCGCTTCGAGACTCTCTAGCCCAAGCCTCAGGACCCAGACACAGATGGGCCCTTGGATCTTCAGGGCCGGTCCACTCGATGTGGATTAAAATGCCTGAACACTGCGTTTCCCCACCCTATGGGGTGTAAACTGGTCATATCCGACCAGGCCCTCGGCTCCGAAGAAACTGAACTAACCGTGGCGCCTCGCTACCCATCATCCACATAACTAAAATGCCCGGGCGTGTAAAACCCAAAGCACCACTCCTAGCTACAAAGAAACACAGGTCCTCCCTGATGTCCTCTCCCGTTTCTGGCTCATACCGGGGTATGAGGCTTGCGAAACAACGCTAAACACAAAGCTAGCTATTCAAAACCGTGCTTTGATCATCAACCACAAAGCTCTGTTTTTCAACAAAAGCTTTGATCACAGCATCTCTGCATGCCACGTTGTCAATATACAACGTCAGACACACATCCATTTACAAGTCCATTCTGGGTCTGAACGAAACCGGAGGATCTTTATTCCTCGCATATCCGTACAATCAACAAGTACGTCCGGGCGGCTACCACTTCAGCCCCTTCAAGGTAGCTACTCCTATCATGAGCATCAGTAGCGTCCCTCCATTCGACGGGAAGATCATCGGTCTTGCGACGTCTTCATATCTTCGACTTTAATCGTCGATCAATTATTTGAAATGAGAATTAACTCGGCCTTTTCAAATAATTCAAGTATATTTAGAATTCCAAATCAATTCATTTCAATGGTTAAATTATTCGACATCAATAATTCTGTTCTTTAATGTAATTTTCACGCCGAACACATTCAACCATCAAATATCCAATAAACTGGGTAAATTCGGTTTATTTCCATTCCATATCGTTTATAATATTTTATAATGATTTATCGCTATTTTTATTTATTTAAAAATAGCTAATTCACTCAAACGACGCTTCAGGCCATAACGCGGCCATGGTGCTGTTTTTCTTCAGATTCGATTTACACATATCTGAAAATGCAACCGTTGGATCTTTAAAAGATTTATATCATTAGAAAGATCTTTTCAAAACGAATCCAACGGTTCCAGTTTTGGGAAAATCCGACGGTCGGATCTCCCGGTACAATCGTTTGAAGTTACGATTTCAAAATACGAACTACAGCATCGTTATTCGATTTATTTTAATTATATATATATATATATATTTATATATATAATCGATTCTGGCGTTGTTTTCATTAAGATTTGAATTAAACATTCCAGACAATCCAACCGTTGGATCTTTACAAAGTTGGTGTCGTTGGAAAGATATTTCCATAGCGAACCTAACGGTTTCGGTTTCGGGAAAATCCGATGGACGGATCTCCTGCAATAATCATTTAAAATCACGGTTTCAAAAAACGAACTGCGGCTTCGTTATTCGATTTATTTTAATTATATATACATATATATAATTCATTCTTCGATTTCAAAACCATATTCATTTCATATATTTGATAAAAACGATATTTTTATCCAACAAATATTTATTTCACCACATCACTATTTTTAACAATTTATATATATAATAAAAAATGTGATTTTTTTGTAAAACAATTTATTTCAAAACATGATTATTTTATATACTTCATATAGATGATAAAAATGTGATTTTTATTATAAAACAATTTATTTCAAAACACGATTATTTTCTATACTTCGTATATACTATAAAAATGTGATTTTTATTTGTAAAACAATTTGTTCTATTCATTCGATAAAAATGTCATTTTTATCGTTCCAACCATTTTATTTCATCCATTACATGAATATATTTCAATACATGAAAATAAATCAAACACAGAAATATTTCAGAAAATTTCGGTAGCATAACGGCAGGGTAGTTAAAACCGGCACCGTCCCGAGTACGGCTCCTCGCTCTACCTTAAAACCTCGCGGTTTTTGACAATGTGGATTTCAATATCTAGTTCGTACGCAGACGAATTTTCTCATATACTAATCATATTGGGATTTCAACCAATATCAATCATATCAAATCAACCATTCGTGATTTTCACCAAATTTCACATCAACCAAATCCAAACAATCACAACCAATATATATCGTCCATGGTCTGTGGACGAGGGGAGTATATCAAATCAACCACTCCTATAACTAAAGGCTTTCCTTTTAGATTTAAGAATGAGTGGCTAAACTTTCCTAGATTCATGAGTGCTGTTGGAAAAGGATTTAATGTGTCTACTTGGGGTTTTCAAAGCTATAAATTTATGTATAAGCTTAAGAGGTGTAAAGTAGAACTTAAACTTTGGAATAAAATCAGAGACAGAAATAATGCAAACCTGATTGTAGTAGAAAAGTATATGAATAAACTGGAACAAGCAGCTGATTTGGACCTAGAAGACATTGATATATATGCTGATTATCTCCTTGCCAAACAAGAATATCAAAACCTGCAAAAAAATTATTTTCAAGGCTTTAAACAGCAGGCAAAGGTTTCATGGTTACATCAAGGTGATACTAATTCAAAATTCTTTTATTCTTGTATGTCAAATAGGAGATATTTCAATCATATTAGAGCTCTTATTGATCAAGATGGGAATTTAATGTTTAAAGATGAAGAGATTGAAAAGGAAGCCATAAAATATTTTACAGAATTATTTAATGGGCCTTCAAATGTTCCTGCATTTAACTTTCAGCCAATCAGTACTATTAATACCCAAGGTCAGGAATTTATTTTATCTGAAATATCTTTAACTGAAATCAGAAAGGCTCTGTTCTCAATTCAGGATGATACTAGTCCTGGTCCAGATGGAATAAATTCCAAGTTTATGAAATTGCATTGGGATTTGTTAAAGCAAGATTTACTTGAAGCTGTTCAAGATATTTTTAGATCTGGAAAACTGCCTAAGTCTATCAATCATACATTCATAACTCTGATTCCAGAAAATGACCGACCTACAGAGATATCTCATTACAGGCCTATTTCCTGCTGTAATTTGTATTACAAAACATTTGCAAAAGTTCTGTGTAATAGACTGAAACCATTTTTGCCTCATTTAGTCTCAGAAAATCAGAGTGCTTTTGTTATGGATAGATATATTGGAGACAACATATTACTAGCACATGAGTTGTTGAGGGATTTTAAGAAAAAACGAATGGCAAAAATGTGTGTTAAGGTGGACTTGCAAAAGGCTTATGACAGCACAAATAGGAAATTCATTTGTCAAGTCATGTCTTTAATGAATTTTCCTAATCATTTTATTAGTTTGATTTACGAATGTATGTAAACAGCTACCTTCTCTATCTTAATTCAAGGAATTCCAAAAGGGTTTGTTACATCAACAAGAGGAATCAGACAAGGAGACCCTCTATCTCCTTATCTTTTTGCTTTAGCAATGCAGTTTTTCACTTATCAAATGGATGAAGCAGTTTCAAATATATCTTTTCAGTAAAGCAGTTTAGTGCAACCAACTATTTCTCATCTGCTTTATGCAGATGATTTAATGATTTTTGGGAAGAGTTCAAGGCAAAATGCAATCACTTTGACAGATATTTTTCAGAATTTGAGAACTTATGCAGGTTTGAAAGTAAATGCAGGCAAAAAAAGATTTTCTTCAGTAGTTAAGTAGTAAATGAGCAAGAAATCATGGATATTCTGGGTTTTGATAAAGGTTTTTTACCTATCAAGTATTTGGGTGTTCCATTATCATCTAACTATTTGCATTATTCTGAGTGCAATGCTTTGATTTATAGAATTCAGGGAAAAATTCAAGGTTGGGAGACTAAAATGTTATCTTATGCTGGAAGAGCTGAACTGATTAATGGAGTGTTGACTCCAATTATTCTTTATTGGTTATTTATATATCAAATTCCAGATTTTACCTTAGACAAATTGCAATCAATGTGCTCTGATTTTTTTTGGGGAGGTGCAGGACACAAAATAGCATGGAATTCATTGTGTAAGCCTAAAAGTGAAGGGGGTATTGGATTGAAAATTTTCTCCGATTAAAAAAAGGCAGCATGTGTTAAACTGTTATGGAAATATTTGTTAGGCAATTCTTTATGGAGCAAGTGGATGAAGAATAAATATTGCAAAGATAATTTTTTCTGGTCTATGGCTGAGAACAATAACTCTTCATCTACATGGAAATCCATGCTTAGATTAAGAAATCATTCAAAACAGTTTTTTAATAGAGTTATTGCAAATGGAAATGATACTTTTTTGTTGCATGATCCTTGGATAAATTGTCAGTGTTTAGTGGACATTCTTGGTTATGACAGACTTCATATGATAGGTGACTCAAACCAAAGAGTAAGCTCTATTATAAATGATGATAGTTTGAATCCTCTTATTCATCTAGCAACTAGAGAGTTAATTGATGAAATAAGTACCTTTCAGATTCAACCTAATCTCAGAGAGGATAAATATGAGTGGTGTTCTGGTGGAAATTTTTCTTATCATACAGCATGGAATTTTGTGCGATCTCATGAAGAAATTGATCCCATTTTCTCAGTTATTTTGGCACAATAAAAATAGCCGGAAAATGTCTTTTATAACCTACTTAGCAAGCATGGGAAGATTGAACACAAAGGACAGAATTTTAAGATTTGGGAACATTTCAAATACCTTATGCCCTCTATGCGAAATTCATCCAGAATCAATTGAGCATCTTTTTTTCCAGTGCGATTATTCCTCCTTTATTTGGTTATCTTTAAAGCAAAAACTGGATATGTCTCTGACAACAGATCTACAATTAAGAAGCGAATTGAGAGAAATTAATCATCTTTTCAAAATAAAAGATCAAATTAGGGATCTTGCATGTGGAGCAATCACTTCAGCGGTGTATTTTATCTGGAAAGAAAGAAATGATAGAATTTATAATAATCGACGTACCAACATGATGTCCAAGCTTAATAAAATTGTAAAGGAGATCCAATTTCTGGTTAGAAACAACGGAAGCAAATCTGAAAGGAGCTCGAGGAACTTTCAACTGCTGAAGATCTGGGGAGTTGACTTGGTAGACACGGGGTAGATGAAGAAGTACCATCGGGTTTTGTAGTTCGCTGTTGATGGGTTGGGCTTTGATGGGCCGATAGAGAGACTTCTATTGTTTTTCTTTTAGTATGTCTTTTATTTACAGCCTTTGTATGCATCTATTATGGTTGATATTTGCTTTGTATCACCAAATTTATATGTACTCTTTTTCTCTGTAAGGCACCCATCTAGGTTAGGGGGATTACAGGGTTTTAATGAGGCATATAAAGGAGGTTTTTAATTGGTATTAGCAATAAAGAGTACCAATTTTCAAAAAAAAATAAAATTATTTCGATTTCATTTCAATATATTTCAATATCATTCAACGCATATATAACTTATACATCGCACATACAACATATACAACGCTTATATATGAGGTGTACAACGCTTATATAACTCATACATCGACTATATAATTTATACATTGTCATTTCCATATCGTTTATAATTCAGAAATCTCACATTGGGTTCCACTCCTCCAAAAATTGTAGAAGGCTCAGAAAAATATCCGGTCTCTTCTAGAATGTAGAAGACGTCCGCATGAGTCCACTGTCTCTTGTTTCACTGGATTTCAACCGCACATGAAAAGATACGATTTTTAGAAGTTTGCAACGCTTTAGAGTGTTAAAATCAGTTCAAAATTACCAAACCCGTATACCTTCACTTAGATTCAAAACTAGATTCTGAAACTTCGTGCAATCCGTTGTGTTTGAAGGGGATCTGAGGGTACCACAGCCTAGAGCTACGAGAGGGCTTTCCGGCGAGGTAGGTCACGTTGAACTCGGATCTCCAGTGGCGGCGATTTCAAGCTCGACGGCGGCGGTCTTCTGAGGCGCAGAACTCGAGAAAGGAACGACGAGGGAGGGTGCAGCGGGGATTGATTCGAAGAGGAGGAGGAGGGCTTCAAAAAGTTGAACTGGAGTGGGGGCTAAAGATGAACGGGCCGGTCGAAAAATGGCAGGGAAGATGGTGAGCGGTTTCGGCTGTCGGTTACGAGGGGGTGAGGGTTTTCTGAGATTTTTTATATTTTTAATAATGAATGGAAAATTCCTATTCATCGATATTTATATAAATTCAAAAATAGGGTTTTTTCCATACGAACTCCAATCCAAACCCAACGACTGTTGCCCCTAGCTAAATACCCCCATTCCGAACAAAATGGGATATGTTTCGTAAGCCAATTTGACTATTACAGTCAGTTATTCTTCAAGTTAAAATATAAAACATTCAAATTATGTTTTGAACATACATTTTAATTTGCCAAGCCCACATATTGATCACAGAAATTCTAGAAAAATAAATCTAGCTATGATTTGATGATACGGTCCCAACAAAACTAATTTCATCGAATTCTTAGACCGTTTGAAAAATGCCCATTTTCTGGTCGATCCAATTTAACTGAAATCGACCAAACACATTTTCCTTTGCCACACTCACATATTAACTTCAAAAATTATGGAATTTGAAACCTAGCAATAATTTGACATCCCGGATCCAACAAAATTGGTTTCGTCGAATTCTGAGGTCGTTTGCATAATGTCTATTTTCAAGGGCTATATATACCCTATAGCGACCTTTCTAAAAATTCATTTGGCCATAACTTTTTATTCCCGGTATGAAATTTTGATTTTTCAGATTTGTTAGAAAGATATTCATAAACAGATTTAAATATTTTTGGTTTCACTAAAATCCGTTTTATTTTGCACCCGGTACAGTCAGTCAAGGTTTGAATTCAAATTTTGAAACTGCCGCGCCATTTCAGGCCTTGTTTATAATTAAAATAAATATATTTATTTTCAAACATCGATTCAAATAGACTTTTCATCGTTATTACTTAAAATAATTTATTTTAAATATTTAAAATCCACTAAAATAGCCAAATTAAAAATTTTAAACTGCCTCAGATTTTCCGAGTTGTTACAGAAATCCTATTTCAATCTTAACAGTTTTACTTAATTTAAGGATTAAGTAACTATTATTTAAAACTTTTTTTTAATAACTTTAATAATCTTTAAATAATATATACAAAAAAAATCTTCTATAATAAATAAAAATATTCATAAACTTCTAATAAGTTTATTTCAACCCATTTAGATTACATCTCGATAAAATCTCATTTCATTCTCAAAATATGTGAATTTCGATCAACACTTTATAACTTAATTCGCTTAATCGCTTCAAATAAAACTCGGGTTTCAGATTCAGAATTCCATTTCGTACCTTCACCAGTCCCTAACCATAAATTAGTAAGAAAATAATTTCCTAACTATCAATCCCGTCAGCCGAAACTAACATCAAATCAATACTCAGAAAATCATTTAACTCAATCGATCTCCAGTTAGGTTCCAATTCTTTAATTTCACATCTTGGATTTTTATTTCGTTCATAAACCATTTCTAATCGCTCATCCCAATAATATCTCAATAAAACTTGAGTTTTATAACAGCTTAGTACAACTTGGATTTTATAAAATCCGATTAAACAAAATTCTAACAAGAATTCAATTAAACTTAATTAAACTTAACTTGTGTTACTATTAATATAATTTGATTAAAAATACCATTAAACAATAAATAGCCCTTTTACTTTCATAACCCTTTATTAATACAGTTTAAATTCCAAGATTACCCCTTTGATTATTATTAAATAAATACTAATCAAATACCAACATTTATAAAAGAAATGTGGTTTACTTCTCCATTAGCTAATTCCATTATAACAATCCATTTAATATTCAATTCCAGTTAAATAGTTGATATGGTCTACTCAAACCTGATTAATTCATTAATCGATTACAATTAGTCTTTCCACTTAAATTACTATAACTAATTTAAATCATCCCATTTACTTTGATTATTAGTAAATAAATAATAACCACTTTCAATACAATCCCATTTGCTTCTAAATCTTATTAACATAAGAACTTCCTTTATAAAACCATTCAATAATTTACTTAAAAACTTAAATAATAAATAATAAACATTTATTTCCTATTTATAAACTTCCATTTAAAATAATAGATTTAAAAATCTATCTTCTGTTATAAAATTAATTTATAACTTCATTTTTATCAATTTACCTGACGATAAATAAATCTTTACAAAACGATGTATATTTGTAGTGTCCCGAAATTCCAGTACCATTTGAGCTGACCAAATAACACAAGTCCAACCCAAATTGCACTGGAAACAAGAAAACAAATAGAAAGAAAATAGAGGGTGAGAATAGATAAGATAGAAACTTAGAATAGAAGAAGAAGAAGAAGAAGAAGAACATACAACATCAGAGTAACACGAATCTCACAGCCGAACGAACAACATATAATAGATAATGTAACACCCCGTGAATTCTATAACGTTAAGCTTCACGAATTAAAGTATAATTAATTATAAATAATGAAATCAAGGGAAATGGTTCACGCCATTGCGTTCGTCTTGAAATTCTGCTTGAGATAGAGTCTAAGTGTGCGTAAAACGGATATCGTATGAAGAAGATATGGACGAACGAAGTTGGGCAGAAAAACCAGAAAACGGGTCAGAATGCACTGGCGCACTTGTGAAGTGCGCCAGAACAAAGTTGAACTGGCGCACTTGGGAAGTGTGCCAGTACAATTTTGGCCTGGCGCACCTGCCAAGTGCGCCCAGGTCAGAATCACCTGCTGGTCAGGCCCTGGCTGGCCTGGTCAGGGTCAGGTCGAATTCTGATGCTTGGCTGAGTCACTAGGGCTTACATGTCACCTCTTGATTGGCTCTTTGAACTTTGTATGGTCTAGATTCCTCTTATCTTCATCTGACGGCTCAAAACAATTTAAAATTCTACGAATACAACTCAAGTCTAAACCTAAATTCACACAAATAATAGAATACAAAAGCCGTCATGCTGCTGGAAAGGAACTAGGAATGGCCGTCAATTAGAAAGCCTAGAGACAAGCCAACACTAAAGCCTAAGAGATGAATCAAATTAAAGTTTAATCAAATCAATCAACGCAACGTTAGTCTACCCAAAGGAGCGCATCTCAGTTTCAGAATTCAGAATCCAGAATTCAAGATTCTGCATTCGTTGTAAGTACAGTGACCTTTCAGAATATGAATAAAAATTGTGATGTGATTCGATGTAAATGAAAATAGAATCATGTTATTATATCGTATAAATTTTGTGTATTGTAATGATTCTATCATGACTTGTGTATTGATGTTTGTGGCATAAATTGATTGTTGCAAGCCTATTGAACAATTGTTTATGAAAAAAAATGGCACTTGCAAGTTTGTGGCAAAAACTAGAAATTGATCCCTTTTTGTATATGTCGATGGCATGGACTATGTATATTCCCTTAGTCTAAATTAGAATTTATGTAAACATGTTATAGACCTTTTATGCCTACATGACCCAAAACCTATGATATTATTCTTATGTTTATTGGCAAATATAATTAGATCTATGTCTGCAAGTATAATTGGATCTATGTTTCATAAACTATGCAAGTTCATGTTTATTTGCAAAATATAATTGGTTCTATGTCAAACATCGTTTGGGTTTCATAAACTATGCAAGTTCATGTTGAAATAGGCTATATGATTAGATGTAAAAATTGTACATTTTTGATGAATATATATAACATGCTAGTTTTGTGGTCGATATTATGCCAAGTTAAACATGTTTAAACACAAGTTTGTATTTGCCTAAACTATGCCATTTCATATGTCACCTACTTAGTCATACTTTGATTTGAATGCAAGTTCACATGACCCATGTTATATGTTAGTTGAATCGCCAAATTGCAAGTTCATGTGCCACACACCTTTATGTATTACATGTTCTTGATTTCCCCTTTTCCTCACGTTTATAAAGTTGGGCTGAATTGTGACAAGCCCAACACATGTTATAACGTTGCGAACAAACAGGGGTAATAACGTTGGGTGTAAAATATGAAAATATATTTTGGCATGTTTGGCACATGCCAATGATTATGACACATAAGCGGTATGAATTGAAATACCCAAAATTAAAAGATATGACATTTACATATAGTTGAGAAGTAATAAAATATGTAAATTTAGAAAACACGATATGCTTAACCCGAGGTTGGATTGAGTTGTGATGTAAACCTGCCCGGACCCGCCCGGCTGTCCAGTAGTCACAACAATACCTATCCAATGTGGGTGGTTAAGCATTGAGCCCAATAAGGATCCGAGGTTAGACTGAGCTACGGTATAAACTTGCCCGTAACCGACCGGTCCATCCAGTAACCGTAGCAATACCTGTCTAATGTGAGAGGTCTGGTGCTCCTAAGAGGCTAAGGACAGATAGTAGGGTTAAGTCAACTATAACACTTAACCAAATTCAACATGTTAACAAGAATTGATGGTTGGGGTTAGGTAAATACAGACACTTAACCACTTAACATGTTTGACTAGAAAATCCTGGTAACGAGGGACCCGTTTCAACAGTAACCCAAAGTTAGGTATCAACGATACCCTGAAACTAGGCAGGGTGGGGCACGATTACTGGGCTAATTGTAAGCGGTCAAACGACGGCGGTGGGTGCACAGTGCAGGTCTAACGGGGTGCGGGCGTGCACACACTCCAGAGCAGACAACCAGGCCACTGGGGACACCAGTAGTATAACCTATGCCTTCTAGTTTTGTGTCGGGGCCGGGTCTTGATACACCCCATGGTGGGACCATCATAGGTATCTACAATTCTTGGGAGCCGTATGACACATGTTAACGGGAGTAGGAGCCGATCTTTAGAAAATGGGGATCACTTCACCCTCACCACGGGGTGCCAGTTAGAATAAACTCAAATAGGTGCAGAGATATGGTATGGGTGCGATAGTACATTGGACACTTCCTTTGCTTGTGACACTTCCCTATTTTTAGTTTACATCCATCATACCCTTTTCTTATTCACATACTGAAGATTTACTAGATTTACTCAGGCTTTTTGTCTGACCCTATTTTCTTTTCGTCTTCTTTTCTTTCGTCCCCCCCCCAGGTCCACAGGGATCAAACAGCTCAACTCAGTCAGACTCTTTACAAGCACCAAGAACGTAGATAAATGATTTGGATCTTTCTTGCTCGGATAATGGCTTTGGATATCACTATGGGGATTTTTGTCGCTTTATTTATGTTTTCATGCTTCTTTAATAATCAAGGCAGTTATGAGGTTGTAATGTTGGAAGTATTTTGAGATAATTATGGAAATCTTTTGTTTGATACACGTATTGATGAAATAAAAGTTTGTTTGGTTTCCGCTGTTTAAAATATGTGTATTTATATCTGTCTTGAGTTTATCTGTGGCTTTTACTTATAAACCTCCACCAAAGTTAAGGCATTCCCTTTGTGAGTGACCTTAATGGAGTTGGGGTGTTTCACTTGGTATCAGAGCATAGGTTTACCAGACAAGATAAAAGTTTTTGAAAATTGTTTTCAAAAAGAAAGTTTAAAGAAGCATTTAGAAAAATTGTTATATTTATAAAAAGACAAAATCCCCCAAAGCCATGTGCCCTATCTATCCCACTCTATCCTTCGTTTTGAATTTTTCCTTTCTGTTTCAGTATGTCTGGGGACCTTACTCCCCAGCTACAGACGCTTTTACTCCTCCTCCTCTACGCGAAACAGCAAGCGGAAAAATTGCAGAACAAGAAGACGGATAATAGTCAAGGAGGAAAGGACCACAACAATAATAACAAGACACGTGAGAAAAGGAAATATTATTTCTGTGGCATTGTTGGGCATATAGTTCAGGATTGTAGAAAGAATAAGATGAAGATGGGGGCATGCTTTCAGTGTGGTGATATTGGACATATCAGTAAGAACTGCCCTAAGAAGCAAGGGCAAGGCCCGCAAGCAGGACCTTCTGGGGGTACATCATTAACTTCTTCTCCTAAACGCTTTGTTTTATCTTGCTTATCTTCTCAATCCTATCTTGAGAACGAGGTAGAAATATTTCTGTAGAAAGCTTAGTTTATCTTTATGATCATCCAGTTCGTACACTTTTTGACTCTGGCGCATCACACTCTTTTATTTCATCTGCCTTAGTAGAATCTCTGCATCTAGACACTAATATGGTAGAAGATCCCTTAGTAGTTTCAAATCCAATTGGGGGCTCCACTTACTTGTCAATGGGTTTGGGATTGAAAATCTCTATTCTCAGCGTTGAGTTTAGTTGTAGTGCCTTTGTTTTGGGCTTCTCGGGATATGGTTTGATCTTAGGCATGGATTGGTTATCCAGTAATAGTGCCATTCTTGACTGTGAGAAAAGAGTAGTTAGACTCTTGACTCGGCTCAGTAATACTCTAGAAATTTCTTGTAATCCTTTGAATGCTGTTATGCTTAGTTATCTAGAGTCGCTTGATGCTTCTGATGAGAATTTGCAATCAGTTAGAGTAGTCCGGGAATATCCGGATGTCTTTGAGGAAGTGAAAGGCTTACCTCCGAGGCGGGAAATAGACTTCCGCATATATCTTGTGGATAACGCAAAGCCTGTAGCTTTACCTGTCAGACACATGGCTCCAAGGAGAGAAAGGAGCTCAGTAAGCAGGTTAAAGAACTTCTCGAAAAGGGGTTCATTAGACGGAGCATTTCGGAATGGGGTGCTCCAGTGGTGTTCGCAACCAAAGCAGACGGTTCGCTTCGCCTTTGTGTCGACTATAGGGAGTTAAACAAATTGACCAAGAAAAATAGGCACCCTCTTCCCCGAATCGATGATTTGTTTGATCAGCTTGTAGGTGCGACGGTCTTCTCCCAACTTGATCTGGCAACTGGGTTCCATCAGCTAAGAGTAGCTAAAGACAGCATTGATAAGACAGCATTCAGAACCCCAGACGGTTTCTTCGAGTGGCTTGTCATGCCTTTCGGCTTGACAAACGCACCCGCTTATTTTGTAGACCTAATGAGCAGGGTGTTCAGAGAATTCCTCAACAAATTTGTGGTTGTCTTCGTAGATGATATCTTAATCTTCTCAAAGAGTGAGGAAGAACATGCTCAGCATCTGAAAAAAATCATGGACACTCTCCGAGCACATCAACTAAAAGCCAAATTCTCCAAGTGTCACTTCTGGAGAAAAGAAGTAAGGTTTCTTGGGCATATAGTGTCCAAAGAAGGGTTGGCTGTGGACCCCGCGAAAGTGGTGGTAGTACAAGATTGGAAGACACCAAGAAATGCAACCGAAGTTCGAAGCTTTCTTGGGCTAGCCGGTTTTTACCGAAAGTTTATTAGGGATTTCGCGAAAATCTCAGCCACACTCAAAAGGCTAACAAAGAAGAATCTGGCGTTCACTTGGGATTTGAACTGCGAATTTGCTTTCCAACGATTAAAAAGGGCTCTTACAACAGCCCCAGTTCTAACTCTACCTGACGGAAGCAAAATGTTCACAGTATACACGGATGCATGTGGAACGGGACTAGGCGTTGTTCTAATGCAAGAAGGAAGGGTAGTAGCTTATGGCGGAAGACAATTGAAGGTTCATGAAAAGAACTACCCAACCCACGATCTTGAGTTGGCCGCCATTGTCTTTGCACTTAAGTCTTGGCGCCATTATCTCCTAGGTGAGAAGTTTGAATTATACACTGACCATAAATCGTTGAAATATCTCTTCTCCCAGAAGGATCTTAACTTGAGGCAGCAAAGATGGATGGAGTTTCTTGCCTCGTATGATTTTGAAATTTCCTATACTCCCGGAAAAGGCAACATGGTAGCAGACGCATTGAGCCGAAAGAAACTGACCCTAAGCCCTCTCTTTGTGGAAAGGCAAAACTTGGAGTATATAGCCAGTTTTAACTTTAGGCCCTCCTTGGATTTTGTACCGGGTTTGTTAGCATCTCTCGAAGTACGCCCTACTCTCTTAGACTCAATAGGGGTTGCACAACGTGAAGACCCCCAGCTTGTTGATGTGATTGATAAACTTATTAGGGGTAAGACTTCTAGTCACCTCAGTAGATACGCCATCGATGATAAGGGTTGGCTGAGACGAGATGGAAGATTATGCGTCCCACAAGCAAGGGTATTGACAAAGAAGGTTCTCGAGGAAGCGCATCATTCCAAGATGACTATACACCCTGGCGGTGATAAGATGTACAAGGATATAAAAAGGACCTTCTTTTGGAGCGGCATGAAGCAAGACGTGGCAGATTTCGTTTCTAAGTGCATGACCTGCCAACGGGTCAAGGCGGAACAAAAGAAGCCTGGAGGACTACTTCACCCTCTAGAGGTCCCACAGTGAAAGTGGTATAGCATTTCAATGGACTTCATTGATGGACTGCCTAGGTCAAGAAGAGGCAACACTAGCATTTGGGTAATAGTGGATAGGCTTACCAAGAGCGCCCACTTTATACCTATCAAAAGTAGAAGGATTGCCTCATCTCTAGCATCTCTTTATCTCAAGGAAATAGTTCGACTCCATGGGATACCCTCCAGCATTGTTAGTGACCGAGACCCTATTTTCACAAGTGAATTTTGGCGGAGTCTGCAAGAAGCTTAGGCACACAGCTAAGTTTGAGCACGGCCTATCACCCCCAAACAGATGGCCAGACGGAAAGGGTGAATAGAGTTTTAGAGGATCTTTTAAGACTTTGCATTCTTGACTTTGGAGGGATGTGGGAGGATCACCTTCCTTTAGTGGAATTTGCCTACAACAACAGCTACCAAGCTACCATTGGCATGGCACCCTTCGAAGCCTTGTATGGAAGACCGTGCAAATCACCAACTTATTGGTGGGAGTCTACAGATAAGCTTATACTTGGGCCAGACATGATTCGAGAAACTTCATAGAAAGTGGACTTGATACGTAGGAGAATGAAGACAGCCCAAGACAGACAGAAATCCTACGCCGACAAAAGAAGGACCGACCTTGAGTTTGAGGTTGGGGACAGGGTTTTCCTTAAGGTATCTCGTTTAAGGAACGTCGTTCGCTTTGGATCCGCAGGAAAGCTAGCACCAAGATTTGTAGGACCGTTCCCTATCATCGAGAAGATTGGGAAAATGGCTTATAGAGTAGATCTGCCTGAAAGGTTGGCCGGAATTCACAACGTCTTTCACGTTTCTCATCTCCGGAAATGTCTACATGAATCAGCGGAAGTGGTGGAACCAAGCATTCTAGAAGAAGCCGAAGTGGAACGTGAAGCAACTGTGAGGAGAGTTCTAACTCGAATCCTAGGAACTGAAATCAAAAGGCTACGCAACCGCGAAGTAAAGCTCGTTAAGGTTCAGTGGAGCGACGCCGAGGAAGACGCGACTTGGGAAACTGAGGACAGAATACGCGCTGCCTACCCTCTTCTTTTTTAGGGTACATCTTTAACCTCTCTTTTTTCTTAAGTTGTGCTTGTATCTATCTTTTTAGGTATATCTCCTCGATATTATCCTTTATCCTTCAGTAGAAACCCCTTTGGATATAAACATGTATTTGAAACATGTTATGGTTGATGGCTGCAAGTGTTTGCTAGTGGTTGCTCGTGGATGCATATACACACACAACCTAGGTCTTAGATCGGCTCAATCACTTCATACTACATATGCATATATGTATTCTTATTTGTATATGGTTGAAAATTTGATATGCTGTCATATGGTCGTCGCCTTTGTATGAATAGTTGTGCACTCATGTAGAATTATGAGTAGGAAAAATTTGCATACATAATGGATTCATGACACTTACATGATTCGCATTAAGGAGGTCAACTGAATCAGTAGGCCGCCTGATTTCTGCATTAGAGAAGGACATGTACACACACTATGATTATGATCATGAAGCATTAGAAGTCTTTTAAGGACAGCGGATGCCTGTGTTTGTTGATTGAGTAGATGGACTGTTGGATGGTAGGATATACATTCTTCCTAACTTGAAGATTTCGGGGACGAAATCCTTTTAAGGGGGGAGAATGTAACACCCCGTGAATTCTATAACATTAAGCTTCACAAATTAAAGTATAATTAATTATAAATGATGAAATCAAGGGAAATGGGTTACGCCATTGCGTTCGTCTCAAAATTCTGCTTGAGATAAAGTCCAAGTTTGCGTAAAATGGATAACGTATGAAGAAGATATGGACGAACAAAGTTGGGCTAAAAAACCAGAAAACGGGTCAGAATGCACTGGCGCACTTGTGAAGTGCACCAGAACAAAGTTGAAATGGCTCTCTTGGGAAGTGTGCCAGTGCAATTTTGGCCTAGCGCACCTGCCAAGTGCGCCCAGGTCAGAATGACCTGCTGGTCAGGCCCTGGCTGGCCTGGTCAGGGTCTGGTCGAATTCTGATGCTTGGCTGAGTCATTACGGCTTACGTGTCACCTCTTGATTGGCTCTTTGAACTTTATATGGTCTAGATTCCTCCTATCTTCGTCTAACGGCTCAAAAAAATTTAAAATTCTATAAATACAACTCAAGTCTAACCCTAAATTCACACAAATAATAGAATACAAAAGCCGTCATGCTGCTGGAAAGGAACTAGGAATGGACGTCAATTAGAAAGCCTAGAGACAAGCCAACACTAAAGCCTAAGAGACGAATCAAATTAAAGTTTAATCAAATCAATCAATGCAAAGTTAGTCTACCCAAAGGAGCGCATCTCAGTTTCAGAATTCAGAATCCAGAATTCAAGATTCTGCATTCGTTGTAAGTATAGTGACCTTTCAGAATATGAATAAAAACTATGATGTGATTCGATGTAAATGAAAATAGAACCGTGTTATTATATCATATAAATTTTGTGTATTGTAATGATTCTATCATGACTTGTGTATTGATGTTTGTGGCATAAATTGAAGCCTATTGAACAATTGTTTATGAAAAAAATGGCACTTGCAAGCTTGTGGCAAAAACTAGAAATTGATGTATATGTCGATGGCATGGACTATGTATATTCCCTTAGTCTAAATTAGAATTTATGTAAACATGTTATAGACCTTTTATGCCTACATGACCCAAAACCTATGATATCATTCTTATGTTTATTGGCAAGTATAATTAGATCTATGTTTGCAAGTATAATTGGATCTATGTTTCATAAACTATGCAAGTTCATGTTTATTTGCAAAATATAATTGGTTCTATGTCAAACATCGTTTGGGTTTCATAAACTATGCAAATTCATGTTGAAATAGGCTATATGATTAGATGTAAAAATTGTACATTTTTGATGAATATATATATAACATGCTAGTTTTGTGGTCGATATTATGCCAAGTTAAACATGTTTAAACACAAGTTTGTATTTGCCTAAACTATGCCATTTCATATGTCACCTACTTAGCCATACTTTGATTTGAATGCAAGTTCACATGACCCATGTTATATGTTAGTTGAATCGCCAAATTGCAAGTTCATGCGCCACACACCTTTATGTATTACATGTTCTTGATTTCCCCTTTTCCTCACGTTTATAAAGTTGGGCTGAATTGTGACAAGCCCAACACATGTTATAACGTTGCGAACAAACGGAGGTAATAACGTTGGGTGTAAAATATGAAAATATATGATGGCATGTTTGGCACATGCCAATGATTATGACACATAAGCGGTATGAATTGAAATACCCAAAAATAAAAGATATGACATTTACATATAGTTGAGAAGTAATAAAACATGTAAATTTAGAAAACACGATATGCTTAACCCGAGGTTGGATTGAGTTGTGATGTAAACCTGCCCGGACCCGCCCGGCTGTCCAGTAGTCACAACAATACCTATCCAATGTGGGTGGTTAAGCATTGAGCCCAATAAGGACCCAAGGTTAGACTGAGCTACGGTGCAAACATGCCCGGAACCGATCGGCACATCCTGTAACCGTAGCAATACCTGTCTAATGTGAGTGGTCTGGTGCTCCTAAGAGGCTAAGGACAGATGGTAGGGTTAAGTCAACTATAACACTTAACCAAATTCAACATGTTAATCAGAATTGATGGGTGGGGTTAGGTAAATACAGACACTTAACCACTTAACATGTTTGACTAGAAAATCCTGGTAACGAGGGACCCGTTTCAGCAGTAACCCAAAGTTAGATATCAACGGTACCCTGAAACTAGGCAGGGTGGGGCACGATTACTGGGTTGATTGTAAGCGGTCAAACGACGGCGGTGGGTGCACAGTGCAGGTCTAACGGGGCGCGGGCGTGCACACACTCCGGAGCAGACAACCAGGGCACTGGGGGCACCAGTAGTATATAACCTATGCCTTCTAGTTTTGTGTCGGGGCCTCCACCATGGGTCTTGATACACCCCATGGTGGGACCAGCATAGGTATCTACAATTCTTGGGGGCCGTATGACACATGTTAACGCGAGTAGGAGCCGATCTTTAGAAAATGGGGATCACTTCACCCTCACCACGGGGTGCCAGTTAGAATAAACTCAAACAGGTGCAGAGATATGGTATGGGTGCGATAGTACATTGGACACTTCCTTAGCTTGTGACACTTCCCTATTTTTAGTTTACATCCATCGTACCCTTTTCTTATTCACATACTGAAGAGTTACTAGATTTACTCAGGCTTTATGTCTGACCCTGTTTTCTTTTCGTCTTCTTTTCTTTCGTTTCCCCCCCGGTCCATAGGGAGGAAACAGCTCAACTCAGTCAGACTCTTTACAAGCACCAAGAACGTAGATGTATGATTTGGATCTTTCTTGCTCGGATAATGGCTTTGAATATCACTATGGGGATTTTTGTCGCTTTATTTATGTTTTCATGCTTCTTTAATAATCAAGGAAGTTATGAGGTTGTAATGTTAGAAGTATTTTGAGACAATTATGGAAATCTTTTGTTTGATACACGTATTGATGAAATAAAAGTTTGTTTGGTTTCCGTTGTTTAAAATATGTGTATTTATACCTGTCTTGAGTTTATCTGTGGCTTTTACTTATAAACCTCCACCAAAGTTAAGGCATTCCTTTTGTGAGTGACCTTAATGGAGGTGGGGTGTTTCAGATAACATATCTTTGAAATAAAATCAGTACATGTATACAGTAACATTATCAGAGTACAACACTTACAACACAGCGGAATAAACAATTGTTATATAATCCTGAAGCCTCCTGCTCCAACACTTTAAGTATCTGTAAAATCCCAACTGCTTGACTGTCCGTACAAAATTGGGCACCCAAGAGTTTAGGGAAAAACAAAACAAAATAAACTCTGGGTCAGTCATGTGACTAGTGTGAGTAAACTCAAATCATTCAGTTTAACTTTTCAAAATCCTTTCCAAAGAAAAAGATAATCGTAAGACCGATCCACACATAAATTCGGATGGTTTTTACCTTACGATAACCCAAATCATTCTTTATATCAAATCTCTCCTGATATTATAATAATGTCTAAATAAAATAAATAGCAATCTAGTGGAAACACTTTCATCTCACGTTCCACATATATTAGATACAATCAAACACCATGGGCACTTATTGGGTAATGGATTTCCAACTATGACAAGGTATGGAACTACCTTCCGATCAGTGTACTCTAGAAGCGATACACTGGAGTTCAACAAGAACATCTTGTAACTCGGCCAACATGACCGACCATTCATTTCGCTTGAATGTTCCGAATATATTATCACCTTATGGTTGGTATACCAACATAACCATTCCCGGGAGATACACAAGCGAAAGAAGTAACAAATTTGAATATTCACTAGATGGTGACAATATACCCTTGGGTGCGGTCCATTTAGCCATGTTGCCTGCCCGATTTCTGTCATTTCCCAGTTGATGAGGCTTGAGGTCATAACGTATCCTTTAACAGATCACTCTTTTAATTACATTTAACACCACGTCGTCATACCCGTCAAATCAAAAATTGATTTCCCCAAAAATACCATGGATATAAGCTAAGAGAAACGAATTCCTCCGCCACCAACGTAAATACGTTTGAAACGATCAACTTACGTGATCTACCAGATATACTTTGTCAGACGTTCGTCTATTCAAGTTGTCCTGGGATTGGACAATCCGAAGGCACTATTCTGTAAACCCATCTTAGGCAATTTCTACCTAGATTTTGCCAGAATAGCCCTTGCATAAACTCTGTTTTCAATTATCTTCAACATGTTTGATTCGCAACGCTAATGCCCATACGGAATGGTTTTCGGATAATAAATCTGTTCCCGGTCTCTCCGTATTGACGACGGAAATGGTCAAAAACTTTGATAGTTGGTGATTTAACTATCAAGGGAAACATGTGTACTAACAATGATCTTATTTCCAAACGGGAATTTTATCGATCAATCATCAATCTACATTTATCCCTTTAAACTAATTTGTCATTAATTTATTCATTTCCCTATTTTTATGTTTTCCATATATTTCATAAATCCCGTTTATCACACAGCTTCTATATTTAGAAACTATACGTTATTAACATTGGAAAACATTTCCATACTTACTCTCTTTTCTTATTTACTATATTAGAAAATATTTCTGATTTCTTATTTGGAAAACGTTCCCAAACTCCTTCATTAGATTTAAATAGATGTTTTAAATAAAACATTGCGACGCCAACTCAAACCATTATTCATTAACTAAATTCACTTAACCAACCTTCACTATCAAACCTTAACCATTCCTTAGTTAAAAACGAAGTCAATCAAGTTGGGGTATAACTACCTCTCAGACCTTAACTGAACAACATTTCTAACTTCGAAATAAACAAAGTTCACCATCTAAATCTTTAACAAATTTCCTTACGTAACTCTCGGATTCTATTTACGAATCCACTTCTTTTATTGAAAACACTGATTATAATTATAGCGTTATAATCCCTAATTCTGAAATATCTAACTTCAAAAATATAACTTTTATTCCTTGATTTAACTAAATAACTAAATAGACAGTTTATAACTAAATAAATAAATCTTGATTAAAAATAGAAAGTGAATAGTACTTTCCCGAATTCGATATAATCGAATTCAACGTATAATTCTCTTTCGAATAATCTCTATTCGATAACTCCTTTTCGAATAAACTATATTCGATTAACTCTCTTCGAATAATTAATATTCGATTAACTCCTTTCGAGTAACTCTATTAGATTAACCCCTTTCTTCGAATAAACTATATTCGATTAACTTCTTTCTTCGAATAAACTATATTCAATAATCTTTCTTCGAATAACTTATATTCGATTATCTCCTTCCAAATAACTATATTCGACTAACTCTATTCGATTAACTAATATTCGATTAAATCTATTTGATTAACTCTATTCGATTAACTCTATTTGATTTACTTTATTCGAATAACTATATTCGATTTACTCTATTTGATTAACTCTAATCAATTAGCTCTATTCGAATAACTAATATTCGAACAACTACTACTCGACTAACTCTAATTGATTTACTTTATTCGAATAACTAATATTCGATTAACTATTACTCGACTAATTCTAATTGATTTACTCTAACCCGATTAACTCTAAACGATTAACTCTAATCGGTTAACTATATTCGAATAAATTATATTCGATAACTCTTTTCCTTTTTCTATTTGTTTTACAAATATTTCCTTTTCAAATCCTAATTTTTCCCTATAAATATTCATTTTATAATTTCATATTTATTTCCCATAAATATTTCCTTTTACAATTCTGTTTATTTTCTAAGTAAATATTTTCTTTTTTTAACTCTATTTATTTTCTAAATAAATATTTCCATTTATGAACTATTTATTTTCTAAATAAATATTTCCTTTTATAATCTATTTGTAAATGTTTTTTAAATATTTCCTTTTCTATTCTATTTGTAAATGTTTTACAATTATTTCCTTTTCTATTCTATTTGTTTAACAAATAAATATTTCCTTTGATAAAACCATTTTTCTTTTATATATAAAATCCATTGATTTTATATAAATACTTTATTTTCAAAATACACTTTGAAAATCCCCTTTTCTACATCCCAGTATTTCTTGCGGTATTTAAAATACCAAATAACAATGATCGATATCATTTAAACACACATAACGAACAACATATTATATATCACATCATATATTACAATATATGAAAAGAACAGTATTATAAGTATTGAGGAATCCAGTTGGATTCCTCCGACCGGTTATCCTGCATCGACAGATGTTACACAATATAATTCACATCAATTTCATTTCAATATGAAATATTCTGATATACAGAATCAATATTTGATTAATAATATATATAACTATATCGATATTGCCAACCAATCAATTAGCAGTTCAACCAAACAATCAACACACAGCAATCAACCAACATTTATCAGTTCTAAAAACACTTTTAAAAAAATACAACTATGCAGAGTTAGTGAGATTTACTCACTTTGGTCATTATCATTAAATAATGATTAACGGTCGTTGATTCGATTCCGGTGTTCAATTTTCATTGAAATTCTCACGAGCTCCGAATCATTGCAAACTCCACGGGCTTGTAGTATTTGTCGATACGGTTCCAAAGAAATTTGTTTCGTCCGATTCTGATATAGTGTGGGAAAATTATTAAGTTAACATGTTATATAAACATTTAAATTAAAGAAACCTCAAATTAATTTGCATTGGGCTTACCCACTCTACTCCGGCCCACTACCTTTAACCCAATACTAAAGGTAATCTTCTTGGAAAAAAACATTTGATCCAGTGTCCATATCTTACCATTTTGAAATCTTCATAACTCTAGTTCTTGACCATTCCTCCATGAAATCAAATAAACAAAGTACTGTTCTCCTACTCGTTGAAGATTCCATCTCCAAACTCCACATCTGAAACCACAACTACACGCACGTTAATCAGCTCTCCCATTCACTTTCTATACACTCCTCCACGCCTCCTCACAAAAACATTAACACAACAACCCTTCACTCTCTCATCAACTTCTCCACCCTCTTATTGCCATAATAACAAACCCGACCTCCTGCCAATGTCAACTCAGGACCCACATGTACCTTTATTCTCTGCAGTGTACACTTTGCCTTGTATCGGTTCATGCTTGCAGCTCATAATACCCTGCCAAAATCTCCCTCACCAACTCGCTGTACTATTGCTAAGGCGTCCCACCGTTCTTTTAAACACCAGCTCACGTAAAGGAGCTCCTTCCTTCTCCCTTGTTTCCAATAGTGAGCTCCAGTTTTTAAACCCGTACTTCATACATTTGGAAACTCGTCCTCCCTTCCACGATTTCATGTCTTCATACAACAAAAAAAAAATTTAAATACCCTTTTCCTCACTCACTGTTTTCTATACTTCACAAACTTCCCCTCCTTCCATACTGCCACTGTTACTCAACACGCACCCGACCACCACGTCAACACTCCCCTTGTCTACCTCGGTTAATCTTTCCGGCGGCCTCCGGTTCACAGCACATCGAACCCAACTTACTATTGTAAAGAAACTGGTTCAACAACCCATCAGTCTTTCAAAATATTACACGGGTTCGAAGGGTTTGTATAACGACCCCAAACTTTCGTGTAACGAAAGTAAGGAAAATCGTATGGAATATAACATAACTAGAGCAATAACAGATCTTAGTATATAGCAGAACATATAAATCATTGCAGCAGAAAGAAATGTCATCACAAACATCATCACTGAAACATTAGAGTATGCAGCACAGAATTACACTTAGCAAAATAGATGTCTCAAAGAAAAAGAAATAGAGTCTCAATCTCTCAAATTACATCAATACTAAGTACAGTCTCAAAGTCTTAAACAGAAAATAAAAGATAAAAAGAAAGTTTCTTCAGCATCTCCATCAGCAAGCTTCCATCCAGCGAATATCCAAGCCTAACCTGTCACTTGGCTGCCCGTGTAGAGAGAGGCCACCCGAGTTTGCAAAAGGTGAAACAAACTACGAGTCAGTCATGGGTCTGGTGTGAGATATCTTAATTAACTAACGGGTTTGACAATCACAAGGACCACGCCGCTATCGCGGAACGGGTTTACTCCATGGGATTATCAGTGCAATAAATAAAGTAAAACGTTAAATAATGCAATGCTTTTTAGAAAAACGAAACCATTATAAGGCCCAAGTCCCATCACACAATGCAACGCAAACCGGAGGATAGGGTTTTACATTATAATGGCCAAAAGATGATAAATACGCAAAATACGATATTATTATTAGTGTGTATATGTTTTAAGAAAATATTTCAATTATAATATTAATCCTAGACGGCATAGCTACAATCTACTATGTCGCCATACTAGTTATGCAATCAAAACCACATGGAACGTATTGGAAGTTGGGTTTCCATCATGAGCCAAGGCTAGGAACGATCTCCTGACCGATTCAAGACACTCTAGCAATGCCTCAGGATTCGGACACTGGCGAACCCTTGGATACAGCTGGGCCGGTCCACAAATACTTTAGTGGGTTAGTTATGCCTGAACACACGCTTCCCGATCCTATTGGACCTATAAATTGGTCGAGGGCGGCCAATAAAAATCCGAGGCTCCTCAAAATCCATTAACCACATAAGTAAAATGTCAGCCAGTTTAAATCGCTGACACCACTTCTAGCTAGAAAGAAACGTGTGCACTCCCTACGTTCCCTAGCTCCGTTTTAGACTTTACCGCGGTGTGAGGCTCGCGAAGTAACGCTATACACAAAGCTGGGTCTAAACAGACTATGCTTTGATCATCAATTACAAGGCCTGCTTTTCAACAAAACCTTGATCATTTGCATCTTGGCATGCCCCGTTGACAATCCATGCCGTGAAATCAACAACTATCAATACACAACCGCTGAGGGTGTTAAGCGAAAGAAAAAAATCCTTTTGCCACCAACGGTTGCATATTAAACAGAAATCAGTTTACATGGTACGAAGTTCAACGTCAAACATGCATCCATTTACAAGTCTGTTCTGGGTCTGAACGGATCCGGAGACACCTGAGAGGCTCTCGTATATCCGGACAATCATCACATACGTCCGGACGATTGCCACCGAAATCCCTTCAGGGTAGCTACTCCTATCGAGGACCTCAGTAGCAATACATCCATTCGATATGAAGACCGCCGGTCTTCGAAACCGTCTTCGTCTCTTCATCGACGTATAATTATTTGAAATGAGTAGGACTGGGACTTTTCAAATAATTATCGAATAATTATAATTTAAATCATTTCACATCGTTAATATTTATTTATAACGGTTTACTGCTATTTTTATTTATTTAAAAATAGCTCAGTAGAATCAAACGACGCTTCGGGTTAAGTGTAGCTTTGGCGCTGTTTTTCTCAAAATCTGATTTACACATATCTTGAAATCTAACCGTTAGATTTGACAAAATTTGTCTTATTGGAAAGATCTTCCCAAAGCGGTCCTAACGGCTCCGGTTTTGGGAAAATCTGACGGTTGGATCTTTCGATACAATTGTTTAAAGTCACGATTGCCGAAACGCGAACTGCCGCGCGCGATTCGTTTAATTTCTATTTACATATATATATATATATATATATATATATATATATATATATATAATTTCTTAAGCGATTACATTCACGTGAATATCACACCAAATAAAGGTGTGAATTATATACAATCATATATTCATGTTTATTACGTTTGCTAAAACATGTTTTTATTACATACATCAATTTTATAGTATATCGTTCGTTCATTCATAACTTTTAATGTCAATTCATGTTTCAACTTCCTTACCTATACCACGTGTAAATTTCTTTATAACGAACAAAATGCATTTTATTGTTCATTTTATTTTAAGGAGTGAAATTGTTGATTTCCATCCAATGAACAAAAATGAATATTTTTGTTCAATCCATTTTTATGAACAAAATGTGAATTTCTTCCTATGCTTCTAATATTACATTAAAATTGTATTTTTAGTACAAAACATATTTCTAAATGAAATATGATTCCTATTCTCTTCCCTTTTAAAATCACATTAAAAATGCAACCTTTAATTCTCATATTTTATTTGCATTCCGGATTGCAAATAAAAATGTATATTATCCTATTCATGATTTATTTGTGTTGAGGGACGCAAATAAAAATGTATCTTTAAATTTCTAATTTTATTTACATCAAGGAGTGTAAATAAAGGACAACTTTTTATTCCATGTTTATTTACATTAAGGGATGTAAATAAATAAAAGAAAAATGTAATCTTTCTTTTAATATTTTGTTCGCATCCAGACTTGCCAAAAATAAATGTGGGTTTTTCTTCTACTAATTTGTTTGCATCTAAAATTGCAAATAAAAATGTATCTTTTATTTTATAGTTTGTTTGCATCTAAAATTGCAAACAAAAATGTATCTTTTTATTTTATAGTTTGTTTGCATCTAAAATTGCAACAAAAATGTATCTTTTTATTCTATAGGTTTTATTTGCATGGGAAAATGCAAATAAAAAAAAATTCTGTTCTCTATGTTTCGTTTGTATAGTAGAAGGCAAATGAAAATGTGAATTTTTAATTTACATGCATCGTTTGCGTTGTAGAATGCAAACATAAAATAAAATCTCTTTACTCTTTTTAGCATTTGCATTCTACAATGCAAACTTCAAAATGTAATTTTATATTTTTATTTTCTATCTCGTTACATTAAGAAATGCAAAGGATGATATTTTATCACTCCACAGTTTGTTCGCATTAAGGAATGCAACAAAAATGATATTTCCTTTTTCTACATTTTGTTTGCATTAGAGAGTGCAACAAAAACGATATTTTTTTTTCTATTTTTTTTTTTTTTTTTTTTTTTTTTTTTTGCCTTAGGGAATGCAGCAAAAATGATATTTTCTTTGTATTTGAGAACACACTAAAATGTCATTCAATTTTCTATGAAATATTTGTGTTTATGGACACAAATAAAATGCAACTAAATATTCTATGTAATACTAGTGTTTCAAATAAAAATGTAATCCAATGTTCTATGTAATATTTGTGTTTAAGAACACAAATAAAATGTTATTCAATATAAGATGTATATATTTGTGTTGAAACACAAATAAAAAGAATAACTTGTTTTTCTATGTATATATTTGCGTTCAAACACAAATAAAAAGAATAACTTATTTTTCTATGTATATATTTGTGTTGAAACACAAATAAAAAGAATAACTTATTTTTCTATATATATATTTGTGTTGAAACACAAATAAAAAGAATAACTTATTTTTCTATGTATATATTTGTGTTGAAACACAAATAAAAAGAATAACTTATTTTTCTATGTATATATTTGTGTTGAAACACAAATAAAAAGAATAACTTATTTTTCTATGTATATATTTGTTTTGAAACACAAATAAAAAGAATAACTTATTTTTCTATGTATATATTTGTGTTGAAACACAAATAAAAAGAATAAATTATTTTTCTATGTATATATTTGTGTTGAAACACAAATAAAAAGAATAACTTATTTTTCTATGCATATATTTGTGTTGAAACACAAATAAAAAGAATAACTTATTTTTCTATGTATATATTTGTGTTGAAACACAAATAAAAAAGAATAACTTATTTTTCTATATTTGGTTCAAACAAATCAAATCAAATAGAAAGGCAATTCTATTTTCTCAATATTGAATTGATTAACTAGATAAATTCAAATAAAAAGCAATATTTATTTTCTATAGGTTGAATTGATAAATTTGATCAATCCCTTGAAGAAGTAAATTGTATAATTTGATATTGAATCGATGATCTAAATCAATTCAATATTACTATTATTATTATATTTTCCTATCACATGTGATCTATGATTATTCACGGTATAAATGAGTATTGAATTGATTATCTTACTCAATCCAATAAAATAAAACAAACGATTAAAATATTTAAATAACACATGACACTCTACAAAGTAATCCATAATATCCAACAGACAATCATTATACAACATTCACACAATCAGATCTGAAATGAATAACTATAAATAAGTAAAATTAATTAATTAATTAATTAAAAACAAGAGATATCTCACATTCGTTTGTGATTTTGACCAAAATTCCAACAGCTCAGAAATTTCCCGTTTCAGTCTAAAATTGTAGTTCAGGATCGTACGAGTCCAACGCTTCAAAAATTGTGTAATTCTGAGTTTATTTGACAAAGTTATGGGTAAAATAAGATTAGGGATTAATTTAATCATTAAATTAAGTAAAAATAATTAGGTTAATCCATCTTCCTCCTTACAGTATTCACGGCCGACACTTTATCCTTTTGTTCAAAACTAGGGTTGACCTTATCTCCCAATTCAAGCCACCAGTGATCGATCAGAAGATGCTGCAGCGAAGAGGACGGAGAGGTGCACGCATGGGACCCGGAATGGTGGAACTCGGTTGGGTCTAGGGGGCGACGCAGGTTGTAGGCGGCGGGTTTGGGTGCGTCGTTCGAGGAGACGGTGGCACTAGGGGAGATATGACCGTATGAAAATGAAGAGAAGAAGAATCTCTTCGAAGTGGTATAAGATTTTCTTTCTAATTCGCTGAGGAGAGGGAGAGATTGATGAGAGAATTTTCGGCCATGGATAGGGGTTGGCGGCGGCTGCAAGAGATGATGAATAGTGGTTTTGAAATTAGGGGTTTTCCAATCTTTTTATAATATTACAATGTTATTTTTACAAAAAAACCCAAATCTCTTAAGATATTGAGAATTCAGTCCAACAAGAAGCTACCCTACCCAATAACCCCTATTCTGGATCCATCTAACCATGTCCCGCAGGCCCATGAGGTCATCTCAGCCTCCGTTTTTCAAATTTAAAATTAATTCTTTTTATTATTAAATTCTGACATATTCCAAAATCCACCGAAGCCACATACGAACCCCGAAAAATCCCAAAAAAATAATTTTGGCTATGTCTTGATGATACGAATCCAACAAAATTATTTTCGTCGAATTCTGAGACTGGTTGAAAAATGGCTATTTTCCAGTCGTTCAATTTTGACTGTATTTGACCAAACACGGTTTCTTTTGCCACGCTCACATACTAAATCGGAAAATTCTAAAAATTGAAACCTAGCAATAATTTGACATTCCGGTTCCAACCAAAGTTGTTTCGTCGAAAACAGAGGTCGTTTGAAAATTGACTATTTTCACTGGCTTTAATATTATTTAAAAATAGATTTTTTTTTAAATTCGGGCACATTTTCTAACCTATTTATTAAAAATAAAGATTTTAAATTGGTTCGGATTTTCCGGGTTGTTACAGTCTCCCCCGCTTAAAAACTTTTCGTCCTCGAAAAGGTAAATAAAAGTAAAGTAGGAACAAAACGGAAAATGCAAGGTGTTATAAATGTACCTCAACATAAAGCTATTCAGAGATATCCACTCTACACTTGGGATAGGCTTGCTTGAAGCTATCCTCGGTCTCCCAAGTGCAGTCTCTAGGATCCCCGCTCCATTGGACCTTGACGAGGTTGATCTTCTTATTCCTCAAAGCTCTGATTTCCTTGCCCACAATTTTTACTGGCTCTCTCTTTATAGCTAAGCTCGGAGTAATTTCCAAATCTCGTTGTGCTTCTTCATCCACAACTAAATCTGGATCATGATCATGCTTCCTGAGTTGGGACACATGAAATACATCGTGAACCCCTGACATCTAGTTGGGCAACTACACTCGATAAGCTAGAGTCCCAATCCTTTCAAGAATAGGGAATGGACCAATGAACCTCGGTGCCAACTTTCCAGTCTTTCCAAAACGAATTACGCCTCTTAATGGAGAAACCTTCAAGTACACAAGATCACCAACATAGAACTCTAAATCTCTTCTTCGAGTGTCTGCATAGCTCTTCTGTCGGCTCTGAGCAGCCAGCAAACGCTTCTTAATAAAATCAACTTTATCTGATGCTTCCCGAATCATATTGGGGCCCAAGACTATTCTATTGCTTGGCTCCACCCAACATGCCGGAGATTTGCATGGCCTGCCATATAAAGCTTCGAATAGCGACATTTGCAGGCTTGCTTGATAGTTGTTATTATAAGAGAATTCTACTAAGTGCAGATGATCCTCCCATGAACCGCCAAAGTCAAGGATGCATGCTCGCAAAAAATCTTCTAAGATGCGGTTTACCCTCTCATTCTGGCCGTCTGTCTGAGGGTGATAAGCTATACTCATATTCAACTTGGTTCCTAGCTCTTCTTGGAAAGCTTCCCAGAACTTGCTAGTAAATATTGGATCGCAGTCACTGACAATGCTGCTGGGAACTCCATGAAGTCTAGCAATCTCTCTCAAATAAAGTTGTGCCAAACTTTGAGCCGTTCTATTGGATTTGACAGGGATGAAATGGGCAGCTTTCATCAAGCGATCTACAATCACCCATATGCTATCATTCCCTCTCCTAGTCCGAGGCAAACCATCAATAAAGTCCATAGAAACTTCGTCCCACTTCCAATTAGGAACTCCTAATGGTTGCAATAGACCTGCTAGCTTTTGATGATCGCTCTTGACCAGCTGACAGGTGGGGCACTTTGCAACACATATGGAGATGTCCCTCTTCATTGCTCTCCACCAAAAGGTACGCTTAAGATCGTGGTACATCTTGCTTACTCTAGGATGAATACTGAGCTTGGATTTGTAACATTCGTCCATAACTTCCCTTCTTAGTTCAGGAATGTTTGGGACACAAATCCGTCCTCGTAGCCTCAAAACTCCTTTGTCATCAATTCGGAAGCTCATGGGTTCGCCTTCTCGAATTCTTTTGCTAATCCTTTGGATAAAATAATCATCTTTTTGAAGGGCAGAGATCTTGTCGATCAAAGGAGTAACAATGAGATGGGCAAGGATAAGATTGGTGCTGGCCATGTTCTTTCTGCTGAGAGCATATGCCACTGCTTTTCCCGGAGTATAAAGGATATCCAAGTCGTAGGGTGCAAGGAATTCAACCCAACGTTGTTGCCTCAGGTTTAAATCTCTTTGGGAAAATAGATGCATCAAGGATTGGTGATCTGTATACAGCTCGAACTTTCCCCCAAGAGATAATGCCTCCATATCTTTATAGCGAATACAATGGCCATTACCTCAAGATCATGAGTGGCATAATTCTTTTCATGCGATTTCAATTGCCTTCTAGCGTATGCTACCACTCTACCTTTATGCATAAGCACCGCACCAATACCTTAAATAGACAGAAAGGTAACATGTTAAAATGAGATTTGACATCAAAAGAAAATGTTATCTCCCACATGTTTTACTCAGATAAAGAGAATGACCTTCTTTGGAAGCGTCTGTCCAGACTTTCAGATCCTCATTGCCATCTATGATGGTCAACACAGGAGTAGTGATCAATCTCTGTTTCAGCACTTGGAATGCAGCCTCACATTCAGGTGTCCAAATGAACTTTGAATGCTTCTTAGTTAATTTCATCAGTGGGCAAGATAATTTCGAAAAATCCTTAATGAACTTTCGATAATAACCAGCTAGTCCTAAGAAACTTCGGACTTCTGTGGGAGTGGTAGGCTGCTTCCAGTCTTGGATGGCCGAGATCTTTCCTGGATCTACTGAGATGCCTTCTTTTGATACCACGTGGCCGAGGATTTTCACCTCTTCTTGCCAAAATATGCATATCAAATCACCACGTGGCCGAGAGCTTTCAGGGCATTCCTCTGCAAAATCTCCAAGACTTCTTTCAAATGTTTTTCATGTTCAGCAATGGTTTTGGAAAAGATAAGGATATCATCAATGAACACAAGCACGAATTTATTTAGAACCCCATGAAATACTCTATTCGTCAAATCTACAAAGTATGTTGGGGCATTGCATAGACCGAAAGGCATTACTAGCCATTCGTAAAATAGATCAGGCCCTCTGAAAGCAGTTAAGGGGATACTCTCTTCTGCAATGCGCAGTTGATGGAATTCGGTGGCTAGGTCCATTTTAGAGAATACCTGTGCTCCATGCAGACGGTCCAATAGATCATCAATCCGAGGCAATGGATATTTGTTTTTCATCGTTTGCTTGTTTAGATCACGGTAGTCTACACACAAACGGAGTGTGCCATCCGACTTTGGGACAAACACCACCGCTGCACCCAATTCTGAGAAGCTAGGTCTAATTAGACCCTTGGCCAAGAGCTGCTTAGTTTGATCGCTCAGCTCTTCTATTTCTTTTGGTGACATTCGCCTAATAGGATGCACCACAGGCCTTGAATTAGGAACCATGTCAATTCTGAAATCGATTTCTCTGCGGGGAGGTAAGCTGTTTACTTCTTCAAATACATCAGTATAGCCTTTGACGATGGGAATAGTTTCAATCGAAGGAGGGGTGACTTCTAAAGAAGACCAAAATTCTTTTCTATCTGTGGTTGAGCCGTGGCATGGTATAGTCATTATATTCCCAAATTTCGTTTTAATTTTAACTACCCTTTCAGCACACAGCAACTCAACCCCATACTTTGTTAGCCAATCTAGACCAAGTATGACATCATATCCAGAAAAGTTCATGATGATTAAATTGAAAGGAAATAGGAAGTGAGAGTAAGAAACGTGCACTCTAAAGTACTGATCAAGAATAAGTGAACCTCCTATCGGGCTATGGGATTTAATCGGTTCTTTAAGTTTTCTCGGCTTCAATTTAAGCTTTTTAATAGTATCACTTGATATGAAACTTCTAGATGCACCAGTATCAAACAAGACAGTAATGGGAATATCCTTAATGTTAAGAGTACCGCCTAAAACATCAGGCTTACCTGCTCCTTCAGAAGAAGCTGGTGCAGCCGTACCTTCATAGACGTGTGCTACTTCAGATTTCTTGAGCAGAGGGCAATTGTTGATAAGGTGTCCAGGCTTGTGGCAGTTGTAGCACTCTTTTGGACCATGGGGATTCTGTCCACTGCTTTGGTTCGACCCAGACTCGTTCCTCTTTGGCTTCTTCGGGGCCCTGCACTCGTAGTCGTAATGTCCCATCTTCTGGCAGTTGAAGCATTTGACTTTAGACTTGTCTCTCTTCTTGTTTCCTTGAGGTTTTGTGGTCGAAGAACTGCCTTCCCCTGTTTTCTTGTCCGCCTCCTTCTTCTTGTTAGCTTGGTTCCTGGCCTTTTCTAGCTGAGCACCCTTCTGATCAATTTTTTCGTATCTGCATGCCATCTCTATCACCTTGGCAAATGGGCTCTCAATATGGGCTGTCACTCTGTTATTGTATCGCCTTGCAAGCCCATTTATGAAACTCTTATTCTTCTGTAAGGTGTCTTGCACTAGCTCAGGGGCATACCCAGAAAGCTCCTCAAATTTCTTCACGTACTCTGCAATGGTCATGGTGCCTTGCTGCATGTTAGCAAATTCATCGTATAGACGTTCTACTTCATGGGGCGGGATAAACTTTTCATTAAAAAGCTCTTTAAATCTTGCCCAAGTTATCTCTGCAACGTCTCTCCCTATCATGGCTGTTTCCCACCAAGTTTGAGCCTGTCCTTGCATGAACCATACTGCCATAAAATGCTTCCTATGATCCTCAAGCTCCAAACCTCCCAAGATCTTTTCCATCGTCTTAAGCCATTCTTGCGCATCTACCACCGTCTCTCTACCAGTGAAATGTACTCCTCCAAGATTCTTGATTTTCTTTGCCACTTTATCAAGGTCAAAAGCGATTGGGGATGGTGGTGGTGGTGGCACCTCGACCTCAGAATTGGGTTGATCTTGCTCAGTTGAGGGTGTATCTCTCTCTCTCTGCCCCTACCAGCTACTCCGCCACGACCTCTTCCTCTTGTCCTAGCTCTTGTACTCATCTTTCAATTAGTCTGCACCATCAAGGAAAGAGTCAGACCAAAGGAAATGATAAATTCAAAGAGAAGGTTAAAAGTAGAGACATGTCCAGGTGAAAATGAAGTAATGACTGATAAATATGTGCTATTCTATTGAGTTCATTCTAGGATATTGTTAATCCTATCTCTAATGAACCTCTCGTCTTAGAACACTATTGATTCTATCTAGACGAATTGTTCTAAAAATGTTATATTCCAAAGCTAAGGTTAACCAAAGCTCTGATACCAAATGTGACGACCCCAAACTTCCATGTAACGAAAGTAAGGAAAATCGTATGGAATATAACATAACTAGAGCAATAACAGATCTTAGTATATAGCATAACATATAAATCATTGCAAGGAAAGAAATGTCATCACAAACATCATCACTGAAACATCAGAGTATGCAGCACAGAATTACACTTAGCAAAATAGATGTCTCAAAGAAAAAGAAACAGAGTCTCAATCTCTCAAATTACATCAATACTAAGTACAGTCTCAAAGTCTTAAGTAGAAAATAAAAGATAAAAAAAAGTTTCTTTAGCATCTCCATCAGCAAGCTTCCATCCAATGAATATCCAACCCTAACCTGTCACTTGGCTGCCCGTGTAGAGAGAGGGCACCCGAGTTTGCAAAAGGTGAAACAAACTACAATTCAGTCATGGGACTGGTGTGAGATATCTTAATTAACTAACGGGTTTGACAATCATGAGGACCACGCCGCTATCGTGGAACGGGTTTACTCCATGATTATCAGTGCAATAAATAAAGTAAAACGTTAACTAACGCAATGCTTTTTAGAAAAATGAAACCATTATAAGACCCAAGTCCCATCACACAATGCAACGCAAACCGGAGGATAGGGTTTTACCTTATAATGGTCAAACGATGATAAATACGCAAAATACGATATTACTGTTAATGTGTATATGTTTTAAGAAAATATTTCAATTATAATATTAATCCTAGACGGCATAGCTACCATCTACTATGTCGCCATACTAGTTATGCAATCAAAACTGCATGGAACGTATTGGAAGTTGGGTTTCCATCATGAGTCAAGGCTAGGAACGATCTCCTGACTGAATCGAGACACTCTAGCAATGCCCCAAGATTCGGATGCTGGCGAATCCTTGGATACAGCTGGGCCGATCCACAAATACTTTAGTGGATTAGTTATGCCTGAACACATGCTTCCCGATCCTATTGGACCTATAAATTGGCCGAGTGCGGCCAATAAAAATCCGAGGCGCCTCAAAATCCATTAACCACATAAGTAAAATGTCAGCCAGTTTAAAGCACTGACAACACTTCTAGCTAGAAAGAAACGTGTGCACTCCCTGCGTTCCCTGGCTCCGTTTTAGACTTTACCGGGGTGTGAGGCTCGCGAAGTAACGCTATACACAAAGCTGGGTCTAAACAGACTATGTTATGATCATCAATTACAAGGCCTGCTTTTCAACAAAACCTTGATCATTTGCATCTTGGCATGCCCCGTTGACAATCCATGCCATGAAATCAACAACTATCAATACACAACCTCTGAGGGTGTTAAGCGAAAGAATAAATCATTTTGCCACCAACGGTAGCATATTAAACAGAAATCAGTTTACATGGTACGAAGTTCAATGTCAGACATGCATCTATTTACAAGTCCGTTCGGGGTCTGAACGGAACCGGAGACACCTGAGAGGCTCTCGTATATCTGGACAATCATCACATACGTCCGGACGATTACCGCTGAAATCCCTTCAGGGTAGCTATTCCTATCAAGGACCTCAGTAGCAATACATCTGTTCGATGTGAAGACCGTCGGTCTTCAACACCGTCTTCGTCTCTTCATCGACGTATAATTATTTGAAATGAGTAGAACTCGGACTTTTCAAATAATTATCGAATAATTATTATTTAAATCATTTCATACCGTTAATATTTATTTATAATGATTTATCGCTATTTTTATTTATTTAAAAGTAATTCAATAGAATCAAACGACGCTTCGGGTTAAGTGTAGCTTTGACGCGGTTTTTCTCAAAATCTGATTTACACATATCTTGAAATCTAACCGTTAGATTTGACAAAATTTGTCTTATTGGAAAGATCTTCCCAAAGCGGTCCTAACGGCTCTGGTTTTGGGAAAATCTGACGGTTGGATCCTTCGATACAATTGTTTAAAGCCACGATTGCCGAAACGCGAACTACCGCGCGTGATTCGTTTAATTTCTATTTATTTATATATATGTATAATTTCTTAAGCGATTACATTCACGTGAATATCACACCAAATAAAGGTGTGAATTATATACAATCATATATTTATGTTTATTACGTTTGCTAAAACATGTTTTTATTACATACATCAATTTTATAGTATATCGTTCGTTCATTCATAATTTTTAATGTCAATTCATGTTTCAGCTTCCTTACCTATACCACAAGTAAATTTCTTTATAACGAACAAAATGCATATTATTATTCATTTTATTTTAAGGAGTGAAATTTTTGATTTCCATCAAATGAACAAAAATGAATATTTTTGTTCAATCCATTTTTATGAACAAAATGTGAATTTCTTCCTATGCTTCTAATATTACATTAAAATTGTATTTTTAGTACAAAATATATTTCTAAATGAAATATGATTCCTATTCTCTTCCCTTTTAAAATCACATTAAAAATGCAACCTTTAATTCTCTTATTTTATTTGCATTCTGGATTGCAAATAAAAATGTATATTATCCTATTCATGATTTATTTGCGTTGAGGGACGCAAATAAAAATGTATATTTAAATTTCTAATTTTATTTACATCAAGGAGTGTAAATAAAGGACAACTTTTTATTCCATGTTTATTTACATTAAGGGATGTAAATAAATAAAAGAAAAATGTAATCTTTCTTTTAATATTTTGTTCGCATCCAGACTTGCCAAAAAAAAAAGTGGATTTTTCTTCTACTAATTTGTTTGCATCTAAAATTGCAAATAAAAATGTATCTTTTATTTTATAGTTTGTTTGCATCTAAAATTGCAAACAAAAATGTATCTTTTTATTTTATAGTTCGTTTGCATCTAAAATTGCAACAAAAATGTATCTTTTTATTCTATAGGTTTTACTTGCATGGGAAAATGCAAATAAAAAATATATATTTTCTGTTCTCTATGTTTCGTTTGTATAGTAGAAGGCAGATGAAAATGTGAATTTTTTAATTTACATGCATCGTTTGCATTGTAGAATGCAAACATAAAATAAAATCTCTTTTCTCTTTTTAGCGTTTGCATTCTACAATGCAAACTTCAAAATGTAATTTTATATTTTTATTTTCTATCTCGTTACATTAAGAAATGCAAAGGATTATATTTTATCTTTCTATAGTTTGTTCGCATTAAGGAATGCAAAAAAAATGATATTTCCTTTTTCTACATTTTGTTTGCATTAGGGAGTGCAACAAAAATGATATTTTATTTTTCTATATTTTGTTTGCATTAGGGAATGCAGCAAAAATGATATTTTCTTTGTATTTGAGAACACACTAAAATGTCATTCAATTTTCTATGAAATATTTGTGTTCATGGACAAAAATAAAATGCAATTAAATATTCTATGTAATACTTGTGTTTCAAATAAAAATGTAATCCAATGTTCTATGTAATATTTATGTTTAAGAACACAAATAAAATGTTATTCAATATAAGATGTATATATTTGTGTTTATGTATATATTTATGTTGAAACACAAATAAAAATAATAACTTGTTTTTCTATGTATATATTTGTGTTGAAACACAAATAAAAAGAATAACTTGTTTTTCTATGTATATATTGGTGTTGAAACACAAATAAAAAGAATAACTTATTTTTCTATGTATATGTTTGTGTTGAAACACAAATAAAAAGAATAACTTATTTTTCTATGTATATATTTGTGTTGAAACACAAATAAAAAGAATAACTTATTTTTCTATGTATATATTTGTGTTGAAACACAAATTAGAATAACTTATTTTTCTATGTATATATTTGGGTTGAAACACAAATAAAAAGAATAACTTATTTTTCTATGTATATATTTGTGTTGAAACACAAATAAAAAGAATAACTTATTTTTCTATGTATATATTTGTGTTGAAACACAAATAAAAAGAATAACTTATTTTTCTATGTATATATTTGTGTTGAAACACAAATAAAAAGAATAACTTATTTTTCTATGTATATATTTGTGTTGAAACACAAATAAAAAAGAATAAATTATTTTTCTATGTTTGGTTCAAACAAATCAAATCAAATAGAAAGGCAATTCTATTTTTCAATATTGAATTGATTAACTAGAACAATTCAAATAAAAAGCAATATTTATTTTCTATAGGTTGAATTGATAAATTTGATCAATCCCTTGAAGAAGTAAATTGTATAATTTGATATTGAATCGATGATCTAAATCAATTCAATATTACTATTATTATTATATTTTCCTATCACATGTAGATCTATGATTATTCACTGTATAAATGAATATTGAATTGATTATCTTACTCAATCCAATAAAATAAAACAAACGATTAAAATATTTAAATAACACATGACACTCTACAAAGTAATCCATAATATCCAACAGACAATCATTATACAACATTCACACAATCAGATCTAAAATGAATAACTATAAATAAAAAAAATTAATTAATTAATTAAAAACAAGAGATATCTCACAGTCATTTGTGATTTTGACCAAAATTCCAACAGCTCAGAAATTCCCCGTTTCAGTCTAGAATTGTAGTTCAGGATCGTACGAGTCCAACGCTTCAGAAATTGTGTAATTCTGAGTTTATTTGACAAAGTTATGGGTAAAATAAGATTAGGGATTAATTTAATCATTAAATTAAGTAAAAATAATTAGGTTAATCCATCTTCCTCCTTACAGTATTCACGGCCGACACTTTATCCTTTTGTTCAAAACTAGGGTTGACCTTATCTCCCAATTCAAGCCACCAGTGATCGATCAGAAGATGTTGCAGCGAAGAGGACGGAGAGGCGCACGCGTAGGACCCAGAATGGTGGAACTCGGTTGGGTCTAGGGGGGCCGACGCAGGTTGTAGGCGGCGGGTTTGGGTGCGTCGTTCGAGGAGATGGTGGCACCAGGGGAGATCTGACCGTATGAAAATGAAGAGAAGAAGAATCTCTTCGAAGTGGAATAAGATTTGCTTTCTAATTCTCTGAGGAGAGGGAGAGATTGATGAGAGAATTTTCGACCATGGATAGGGGGGCGGCGGCTGTTAGAGATGATGAATAGTGGTTTTGAAATTATGGTTTTTCCAATCTTTTTATAATATTAAAATGTTATTTTTACAAAAAAACCCAAATCTTTTAAGATATTCAGAATTCAGTCAACAAGAAGCTACCCTACCCAATAACCCCTAATACGGATCCATCTAACCATGTCCCGTAGGCCCATGAGGTCATCTCAGCCTCTGTTTTTCAAATTTAATATTAATTCTTTTTATTATTAAATTCTGACATATTCAAAAATCCACCAGAGCCACATACGAACCCCGAAAAATCCCAAAAAAATAATTTTGGCTATTTCTTGACGATACGAATCCAACAAAATTATTTTCGTCGAATTCTGAGACTGTTTGAAAATGGCTATTTTCCAATCGTCCAATTTTGACTGTATTTTACCAAACACAGATTCTTTTGCCACGCTCACATACTAAATCGGAAAATTCTAAAAATTGAAACCTAGCAATAATTTGACATTCCGGTTCCAACAAAATTGGTTTCATCGAAAATAGAGGTCGTTTGAAAATTGACTATTTTCACTGGCTCTAATATTATTTAAAAATAGAATTTTTTTAAATTCGGGCACATTTTCTAACCAATTAATTAAAAATAAAATTTTAAATTGGTTCGGATTTTCCGGGTTGTTACAATTTGATTATACTTTCTTCAACAACTTAGTTTGCAGATTTGCATTTCGATTTCTAGAAAAAAATGAATAAGACTTGCGTGATGCTATTTATAGCTGAGGATTTCTTAGCTTTGAAGCTTTCGATCTAATCATAGCCTGTTAGGATAGTTGTGTTTTGATTTTATTATTCATACGGTAGCCGTGTGAAAAGAGAGGTCGGCAGTAGGAATTTTCTTAGCAAGGAAGGAACATGGATATTAATATTATTATTTGTTTCTCTCGGTTGTAATAGCGCTGGTGATATTTTATTACACCACTGTACAAATATTTAGTAGTTAGACTGATCCCATTTGCACATGAGAAATAAATGATGTGAGCAACCAGAAATATGCATTGTCTTATTCTTTTGTGCCACTACATACTTCGCTAATCATTTTATCCTTAATTCTAACTTAATATATAGTATCGTATACCGTATTTATTTGCTAATTGATACTTCGAATTTAGCTGCCCTGAGTGCATGTATCATATATGTTCGCATTTATCATATATGTTCTTCGTTTCTCAAATTTTGTATATTCATTATCGTAATTCAATTTTAAACTGAATTATATATTTTGAATTGTCCAATTCACACAATATTGCCATTTCAGCTAATTCTGATTATTTCAGAATTAAATATATTATTTAATTATTATATTAATTAAATATCAAAGTTATTTAATTAAACGACCAATTAAATCTCTAAATCACTATTTTAAATAATTAAATTAATTATTTATTACACCGTAAAAATACGGGATGTTACATTCTTCCCCCCTTAAAATAATTTCGTCCTCAAAATTGCTAAGGTAGAAAACAAACCCTATTAACTGGATTAAAAATCATTTGTTTACCTTTTGACTTCAGTTTTAATTGAACTGATTATTTCAATTAAAATATTAATTCATCCTTGATTAACGAAAATTTTCTTAAATTTTGAAAATTTTCTAACACCTAAAATTTCTGAAAAATTCGCCAGCACCTCCTTTGTACGGCTCAATCGGTACAACTGCAACTCGCCTCTCTAGGCCTTCTCCAACCCAAAAGAAAATCAAACAGCCAAACGGCTTGCCAAATAGGCTCCTAAATCAACAAATCTCACATAAAAATAAACTTGTACCTTTGTCGGGCATATCATTATATCCTTTTCATTCTGCTACCAATTCAGCATATACAAATGCCATCCCAATCATCCTCCAATCGATTCATCCTCAAATTTAATCATTTGGCTCAACCCAAGCTAAGTTTCATTTCGAACTCAAGTTTCATTCTTAATTCCAAACTCTTATCAATCCAACTTACTTGATATCATTCTAGTCCAATTCAATTTCCACTTACCACTTAACTGGCTTTATTTTAATTCTAATTTGCTTTCACAATTTCTACTTTAATCTGTTTTTAATTCAACAGCCTCTTCCTGGAAATTTTAAACATTTTTGCTTTTCAAAGACTAAATATTCCCTTTCGAAATCAAAACAACTTGTTTTTCTCAAAACATTTCCGAAACATATTTTTGGTAGTAGTCCATCACTTTAGAAACTCGAAAATGAACACCGATGATGCTGCGCAGTCATCATCGGAATTATTTTCCAGCTACCGAAGTGAGTTCAATACTATATCACCTTTCGAAACTCAAATTTAAACATTTCCATTTTGAAATATATTTCAAAATACCATCCGCAATCCTTGTCAAACAATTTAAAATATCCCAGGATTTTAAAATTCTCATATACTTAACTCAAATCCATTTACGAACACTTTTCCAAATTTTGGAAATTTTAATTTTCAGTTCTGACTTTAATTTCAGATTTAATTCATATGATTTCATATATTTCACTTATATTAATTCTAGTTGGTTATATATAACCATTTCAATTATAAACTTATCTGATTATAATAACAAACACATCCAATATACTATAATATTTCCAATATCTATACTTTTTTTTTCAAAATATAATTTTGGGTAAAATTATTTCATTTACCCTTCTTTCAAAACATATCGTATCGGTTCATCGTATTCGAGTGTTTAGAAACTCCTACCGATACAGTGGATCAAACAGATCGACCAGAACTCATAAACAACTCAAAAGATAAATCTCCACAACATAAAACAATTTTTATAAAATCTACAAATACGCACACTTGTATTTATATACTCAACTCAATATAGGGTATTACTAACCCCATCTATACCGATTCACGCCACAGAGCCAAGGTAATTACTTAACCTTCAGCTCTGATACCAACCGTGGTGGCCCGAAATTCCGGTACCATTTGAGCTGACCAAATAACACAAGTCCAACCCAAATTGCACTGAAAACCAGAAAACCAATATAAAGAAAACAGAGGGTGAGAATATATAAGATAGAAACTTAGAATAGAATAAAAAAAACATACAACATCAGAGTAACACGAATCTCACAGCGGAACGAACAACATATAATAGATAACATATCTTTGAAATAAAATCAGTATATGTATATAGTAACATTATCAGAGTACAACACTTACAACACAGCGGAATAAACAATTGTTATATAATCCTGAAGCCTCCTGCTCCAGCTCTTCAAGTACCTGTAAAATCCCGACTACTTGGCTACCCGTACAAAATTGGGCACCCAAGAGTTTAGGGAAAACAAAACAAAATTGTAACGACCCGAAAATTTCCGATCCTGATCATCGATATTATATCACATATCGACTAATCGAACATCAGAAATTAACAGATCATTAATTAAAAGAAGTTAGAAGGTGAGAAATAGAAAGATAGAAAGTTAGAATAGGAGAAAAATATGAACACAACATGATCAGATTATCACAAATCTCACAACGGAACTGACTAAAATATATTATAACAATACTTGGAATACAAACTGGTATTTGAACTTATATACATCATCAGAGTACAACATAAATATAGCATAGCGGAAATAACTCTATATATCTAATATTGAACCTCCTGCTCCAAGCTCCTTCAAGATTTCTGTAAAATCCTACACTACTTGACTTCTCGTACAAATTTGGGCATCCAAGAGTTTAGGGAAAACACAGAAAAATAAACTCTGGGTCAGTCATGGGACTCGTGTGAGTAAACCATTTTAAAATGTATTGATTTAATGTTCAAAAATCATTTTGAAATAAATGATAATCGTAAGACCAATCCACATATAAATACAGATGGTTTTTACCTTACGATAACCCAAAACATTTTTTCAAAAACAATATTATTCTGATATTATCATAATGTCTAAATACGAATAAATAATAATCTAGCAGAACGCTTGCATCTCACGGTCTACATATATAGTATACAATCAAAACCGCGGGCGCTTATTGGAGATTGGATTCTGACTATGATAAGGTATGGAACCACTTGCCGATAGTGTATCTCTAGAGGGGAATACACTGGGTTCAACAAGAACTTCTTGCAACCCAGCCCACACATGACCGACAACTCATTTCGCTTGAGTGTATCGAATGTATATCACCAATAGTTGTGTACGGCAACCGTTTCCCAAAAAGGGACAGCATCGGTAGATTTAAGAAGCAAAATGGAATTCCTCTATATAGGTGATTATACACCCTAATGGGAGCAACCCACATAGCCATGTTGCCTACCCGATTTTTGTTATTTCCCGGTTGATGAGGCTTGATGTAACAGCCTGCATTTCCGTTCACGCAAGATATTGTCCCCAACTTAGCCACCGTATAGGTGTGGGGTTTTGTTCCTCAAAAGGCCTCGGCATTAGTAAGAGATGGGCTCTACTATATAAGTACCCACTTCACGCAGGCTTCCACGATGTGGGACTTAGGGGTGTTACATTCTCCCCTCCTACATAGCCCAACGTCCCCGTTGGCTCACAAACACCTCACCCAGACGATGTGGTCCACACAGGAGCCACAATTCCGGCTGGGTATTGGCTCTGATACCACTGTAACAACCTGCATTTCCATTCATGTAAAATGTTGTCCCCAACTTAGCCACCGTATAGGTATGGGGTTTTGTTCCTCAAAAGGCCTCGGCGTTAGTAAGAGATGGGCTTCACTATATAAGTACCCACTTCACGTAGGCTTCCACGATGTAGGACTTAGGGGTGTTACACTTGAGGTTATAATTTACCTTTAGAACATCTGGCCACCATTTTCTTTGAATGACATTGTCAGATCCATCAAATCACTAATTGACGTCCACAAATATACTCTGGATGTAAAAGAAGGGCCATTCTTTGCCACCAACTCGGTATATTTGTAAAAATCAACGTATGTGGTTTTCAGGAAATACTCGGTCAGACGTTCTTCCATACAAGTCATCGAGGAACAGGATGAACCGAAGGCACTCTCCTACTACATCCAATATAGGAATCGCCCCATGGATCAGTGGCGAGTAGTACTTGCAATCCGAAGATTTCAATTACGACAAAATCACTATTGAAATATCTCTGGGAGCTAACCAGAGAATTTCAATAAGTATTTCTTAAGCTTTTGAAGATCTACGGTCTTCAATTCTTTAATTGTATAGACATCCCTGCACATTAGTTTACGTAAAGTCGGTTCGAAGTGGTTTTGGGTCCAGTTCCCATCCCGGTCTCTTCGAACTAACACGTAAGGAATATTTATTTGATAGCCGCTGTGTTAACTATCAAATTTAAACAATGTAGATGAGTAAAACTATTTATACAAATTATTTTATATTTCATTTACATAACTTGTCAATCCAATTTATTGAACTTACACAAATTTAGAACAACAATCAATATAAGACGACATATAACCAAATTGCATAAAGCAATTTTATAATCAGACACCATTCAAGTTGTTAGCCTAATGTGCACAAACAACTATGTAAATACAATTTAATATCATCAAATTAAATAAATAACTCAACAACATCTGTCAACTAATATAATAGCAAAACGGTGTTTTATTCCTGCTAACCAGGTGCCCAACAATTCAGTTAATTCAGTTACAGTGTGGGATGGTGTTTATTTACACTAACAGATGTCAATAAATATTTAATTAATATTAACGTAATTAATAACAACTTAATTGATAAACCAAACCTTTTAGAATTTTCTAAACACTAGATCATTAATGATTAATAATTTGCATATTAATTTAATTTACCACTAAACTTATGTTCGATAAGTTCTAAATGATATTTATTATTAATCACTTATCAATTCACTTAAACTTGATAACTTCGTTGAGTGATTTATACATACTAGCGTTCAATAATACCATTCATACCCGAGACAAATGTAACGACCCGAAAATCTGAACCAATTTAAAAATTTTAAATTGGCTATTTTAGTGGATTTTAAATATTTAAAATAAATATTTTAAATAATATCGATGAAAAATGAGTTTGAATTGACAATTGAAAAGGAATATAATTAATTCTAATTATAAACAAGGCCTGAAATGGCGTGGCAGTTTCAAATTTTGAATTCAAACTTTGACCGACTGTACCGGGTGCAAAACAAAACGGATTTGAGTTAAACCAAAAATATTTAAATCTGTTAGTGAATACCTTTCTAACGAATCTAAAAAATCGAAGTTTCATAGTAGGAAGCAAAAGTTATGACCAAATGAATTTTCATAAAGGTCGCTGTAGAAGTTATATAGCCCGTGAAAATGGCCATTTTGCAAACGACCTCGAAATTTGACGAAACCACTTTTGTTGGATCCAGGATGTCAAACTATTGATAGGTTTCAAATTTCATAATTTTTGAAGCTAGTATGTGAGCGTGGCAAAGGAAAAGGTGTTTTGGTCAATTATAGTTAAATGGGATCGACCAGAAAAGGGCCATTTTACAAACGGTCTCAGAATTAGACAAAATCAGTTTTGTTGGGACCGTATCGTCAAAACATAGCTAGATTTATTTTTCGGGAATTTTTAGAATCAGTATGTGGCCCCGGCAAATTGAAATGGATATTCAAATTAAATATTGAATGTTTTATATTTTAATTTGAATGAAAACCGACTGAAACATTCGAATGGGGCTTTGAAACATATCCCATTGTGTTCGGAATGGGGGTAAAACGCTAGGGACGACAGTCGTTGGGTTCGGATTGGAGGTCGTGTTGGAAAACCCCCTTTTAAAAGCCCCGGCCAATCAAATTATTTCTTTCATAATTTAAAAAAAAATCGAAAAAAAACCCTTTTATTCCCCCCGATCGACGGCGCCCGTGTTCCCCTGTTCCCTCCCAGATTCCGGCCGCCACCGCCCACGCCAGACCCCGCCACCACCCATGTTCGAAAGCCCTCCCTTCCCCCTTCAAATCCGACCAACCCTCGCCCTCCACCATCGCCTATGCCTCGAGAATCGAGTCCGAGAAGCCGCCGTCTTTCGAGCGCCACCACGACTCAGATCCGCCACCGAACTGGTCAAAACCCCCATCTCCAGAAAGCTCTCTCCAAGGCCGATGAGGTGGTACCCTCCGATCGTCACCACGCAGCTCGGTTTTCACGAAAACTGAAAACCTAGTTTTGAACCATCGTGAAAGGTGAGTCCTTTATTACATATGAACTTTGAAAAATCATATCTTTTTCATTTTTCGACGAAATTCGATGAAACAGGAAACATCGTGACCGTGTGGACGCCCTCTACATTCTAGAAGAGACCGCATATTTTTCTAAGCCTTCTGCTATTTTTGGTGGAGTGGAACCCAATGTGAGATTTCTAATTTATAAACGATATGGAAAACGACAATATATAAATTATATGGTCGATGTATGACTTGTATAAGCGTTGTACACCTCATGTATAGGCGTTGTATAGATTGTACGTTCGATGTTTAAGTTATATCCGCATTGTAAAAATTATATATGTGCTGAAAGAGAAGTGAAATGCTTATATAAAATATATATATATATATACGCCCCCCGTCCACAAACCATGGACGATATTTATTGGTTGTGATTGATGTGAAAATTGGTTGATAGCGAATGGTTGATTATAATTATTTGTGGTTGAAATTGATTGATTGTGGTTGAAAAATACCAGTTTGTGGTTGAGAAATATTTGGTTGAAACCACATAGGATTAGTTTGTGGAAATGAAAAAAAAATACATGTCGCCTGCGTGCGAACTAGATGCATGATTCCCCATTGTCAAAAGCTGCGAGGCTTTAAGGTAGAGCAAGGAGCCGTACTAGGGACGGTCCCGGTTTTAACTAACCTGCCGTTATGCTGCCGAAATTTTGAATAATATTCTTGTGTTAAAATTATTTTCGTGTGTTGAAACTATATTCGTGTGTTGAATAGAAATTCATCTATTGAACGACATTCATGTTTGAAATAAATTGTTTTGCAATAAAAATCACCTTTTTATCTATATATATAAACTATAGAAAACCTTCAGGTGTTGAATTGAAATTCATTCGTTGAATAGAATTCATGTGTTGAATGGTATTCGTGTTTTAAATATAAAAATCACCCTTTTATCTATATATATATAAACTATAGAAAACCTTCATGTGTTGAATTGAAATTCATTCGTTGAATAGAATTCATGTGTTGAATGGTAATCGTGTTTTAAATATAAAAATCACCTTTTTATCTATATATATAAACTATAGAAAACCTTCATGTGTTGAATTGAAATTCATTCGTTGAATTGAAATTCATGTGTTGAGTGGTATTCATATTTTGAAAGAATTGTTTTATAATAAAAATCCTATTTTTATCATCAATATGAACTGTATAAAATACTCTTGTTTTTAAATAAATTGTTTTATAATAAAAATCATATTTTTATTACCTATATGAACTATATAAAATAATTGCGTTTTGAAATGAATTGTTTTACAATAAAAATCACCTTTCTACTGTACACATGAATTGTTAAAAATAGTGAAGTGTTGAAATAGAAGGCAGTTAGATAAAAATATATCATTTTTATCAAATGTATGAAAATCATATATTTTTGAAATCGAAAAATCGATATATATATATATATATATATATATATATATATATATATAGAGAATTGAAATATATCGAATAACGAAGCTGCAGTTCATATTTTGAAACCGTGATTTCAAACGATTAGTGCGGGAGATCCGACCATCGGATTTTCCCGAAATTGCAACCGTTGGGTTCGCTTTGGAAATATCTTTCCAACGGCACCAACTTTGTAAAAATCCAACGGTTGGATTGTCTGGAATGTTTAATTCAAATCTGAAGAAAAACAGTGCCATAATGGATTATATATATATATATATATATATATATATATATATATATATAAATGTAATTATATTAAATCGAATAACGACGCTGCAGTTCGTATTTTGAAATCGATACTTCAAACGATTATACCGGGAGACCCGACCGTCGGATTTTCCCGAAACAAGAACCGTTGGATTCGATTTGAAAAGATCTTTCTAATGATGTAAATTTTGTGAAGATCCAACGGTTAGATTTTCAGATATGTGTAAATCAAATCTGAAGAAAAACAGCGCCACGGCCGCGTTATGGCCTGAAGCGTCGTTTTGAATAAATTGGCTATTTTAAAATAAATAAAAATAGCGATAAATCATTATAAAATCTTATAAACGATATGGATGTGAAATTTAGAAACTAACTGAAGGTTAGCTAAGTCGAATGGTTTCTTGGGTGTTGATCTGATGTTGGTTTCGGCCTTCGGGGTTAATATTTGGGAAATCGTTCTCTTACTGATTGACAATTAGTGACTAATGAATTGAAATAAGGCGTATGTTGTGTTTGTGTAGCACTTGTTTATTATATACGCGAGTTGCTCAGGAAGACCGGGGTTTATCCCATTCTGAATAACTGAATCGACGATAAGAAATCGAAGATGAAGACGGTGGTCGAAGACCGGAGATCTTCACCTCGTTTGGATGGTAACTGATGTCCTGATTGGGAGGCATCCCGAAATATGGATAATGAGTGGTGATCGTCCAGACGTACGTGGAAATCGATGGGTTTGCGAGGTATATAGTGCCTCGGGTTTCGTTCAGACCCAGAACGAACTTGCAAATGGAATGTGTGTCTGACATTAGAATTCGTTAGGTGTGATTGATATCCATCAGTTGCATGGTGTGAATTGCCTGTGTGGCATGCTAAGATGCAGTGATCAGAGCTTCTGTTGAAAAGCAAAGTCTTGTGGTGATGATCAAAGCACCGCCTGTGTGTCATAGCTTTGTGTATAACGTGAATTCGCGAGCCTCATACCCTGGTATGAACCAGAAACGGGAGAAGGACCTCAGGGAGGGCATGCGTTTCCTTCTAGCTAGAGGTGGTGTCTGTGCTTAAACTGGCTGACATTTATACTATTTTTCACCTATGTGGTTGTTGCTGTTGCGAGGCGCCTCGGATATATCGGTCGATCCGGGACCGATGGAGTCATTAGTTGGCTCGTTTACGCCCCAAAAGGCGGGGAAACATAGTGTTCAGGTATAATAATCCACATCGGTGGACCGACCCTGACGATCCAAGGCTTGTCTGCGCGCTTGCCTGAGACTCGGGCTAGACAGTCTCGAATTCGGCAAGGACTATCTTTTGCCTTGGTTCATGACGAAAATCCAATTTCCAAATACGTGACTGTGCAGTTTTGATTGTATACCTATATATGGCGACATAGTGGTATGGGGCATTAATGCCATCTATGATTGATAGTTATGATTTGAAATTGTTTTTGAAACATATAAACACTAGTAATAATATCAAATGCTTTTGTTTATTCGTATCAAGCATATTTTGGCCATTACAAGGTAAAACTCTATCCTCCGGTTTGCGTTGCATTGTGTGATGGGAACTGAGTCTTATAATGGCTACATTTTTATAAAAAGCATTGCGATGTTTAAAAGAATTGTTTGTTTTAAAGCACTGGCAATCCAATGGAGTAAACCCGTTCCATGAAAGTGGCGTGGTCCTGCGATTAGCCATATTGTATAATGTGTTAAGTAGATTTCTCATACCAGTCCCATGACTGACTCGTAGTTTGTTTCACTTTCAAACTCGGGTGCCCCTTTTTCTACACGGGCAGCCTTGTATTCAGGTTTTTGCTGGCTTTCTCTGGATAGCTGGAGCTGAAGATGGATTCTATCATTTATCTCTTTTTATGCTGTTCAGCTCTAATTGTACATATTATGTTTGTTTTCGGCTGTAAACATTTATGTGTAGCTGAACTGTATTTGTACTAAGTATGATCCTGTATACTGTGTAACTCTAATGATTACATTTATCCAGTGATTATTTGTTTATTATCTGGTATATTTATTTATTTCTGTTTCTGCTATTATCTGTTTCTGTGTTATATTCCAAAGATTACCCTTGTCACCGTCAGTACGGGTTTTGGAGTCGTCACATCGTGGTATCAGAGCTTTGGTTAAGCTTAGTGCTGGAATATAACATATTAACGAACTCGTCAGAAATAGAACCAGTAGTGTTCTAGGACGGGTAACTCATTACAGATAGGATCAGTAATATCCTAGTATGAGTAAAGCAGAATGAAATACACCCCAATAGACACATTTACATTTGAAGTATATGTCTCTATGTTTTGAAATATCTTTTCTGTGACCTGACACTTGATCTGCTATTTGCAGAAGTACTAGTAAATGAGTGTCAGAAACAGAAGAAATGCAGAACCAGATCTAGAGGCTCTATTAAAGAGTTATCGAAATCTGGGCGGAGCACAATTCTCGGGCAATGAATCTATAATTCAGACTCAATCTTGGATGAGTTCTGTCGAAAGAATTTTTGAACGTATCCAACTGAGAGATGATCAGAAAAGATTAGTAGCATCTTGGGCGCTCAAAGAAGAAGCTTTAATCTGGTGGTAAACAATCATCAAAGATAATCCAGTAGGTGATATCACCTAGGACAAATTCAAAGAGATTTTCCTAGAAAGATTTACTCCTCCTGAAGCAACTTAGCGATTATGTGATGAATTCTCTTATCTGATACAAGGTGATATGACCATCCCAGAATATCATAAGAGATTCAACGAACTTTCCCATTTTGCCCGTCATCTGATTCAAGATCCAAAGAGGAAGAATCTGAGGTTTATTCATGGCCTGCAAAGAAAATACCAGAATAGTGTAATGAAGAATGTGAAGCTTCCTTTTTCAGAAATGATTTATATGGCTTATCAGTATGAAGATCTCCATAAGAAAGGTATGTTGCGCGACGAAGAGGAAGTCAGTTCTAGTAATAAAAGGGAGTCTGAAACTGATAATCCTGAGGCCAGTACGATGTCTGAGGTCAGTAAGAAGCCTAAAGTCAATCGGAAAAGGGCCCGATTTGAGAAAGAACTAGTAATGACTTCCATATGCAGTAACTGCCATAAACAAGGGCATTTGACCAGGAATTGTAAATCCTTGAAGAAACGAAAGGAGGATGGGTCCAAATCCAAGGGCAAGTTTCCTGTGACTCGGGAGTGCAATCTTTGTCATCAGGCCGGTCATATAAAGCGAGATTGCTGGCTGTTAAAAAAACCAAAGGGGCTCAGGTAAATGAAGTGGCAGAAGTGCCTGCATCTTCGTCTACTCAGGAAAGGCCAGATGTTTTTGAAGGCACGTTAACCGTCAAAGACATCCCAGTTAAAGTACTGTTTGACACCGGCGCGTCGCGAAGCTTTATTGCAAAGAATGCAGTTAAGAAACTAGATTTGAATTTAAAGAAGCTCAAAAAACCAATGACTGTCCATAATCCGGTTGGGTGTTCCCTCGATCTCATTTGGGTTTGTGGGGTGCCGGTTTCTTTTTCTCGTTATCGGTTCCCTACCATTGCAGTCGTCATGAATTTTACTGAATTCGATCTTATTTTGGGATTGGATTGGCTAACCAAATATGAGGCAGAGGTTAGATGCACCGAGAGAGTTGTTAGGGCAAAGATTAAATCAGGTGATTATATAACCATTCCCTGTGAAGGCCAGAATTCAAATAGAAAAGACTTCTGGGCAGCTTTAGATGTTTCTCCTGTTCAAATAGAAAATATCCCTGAAGTCACAGAGAATATTCCCGACCTAGTGAAAGATATTCCTGTCGTCAAGAATTATGCGGATGTGTTTGAAAAAGTTGTTCGCTTACCTCCGCAGAGAGAAATAGATTTCAAGATCGCTTTGATTCCGAATGCAAGGCCGGTAGTTCACGTTATTCGAAGAATGTCCTTGAAAGAGAAAGAGGAATTAGACAATCAAACAAGACAGCTCGTATGGAAGGGTCTGATCAGGCCTAGTTTCTCTGATTGGGGTGCAGCAGTGGTGTTTGTCCCAAAATCTGACGGTGCTCTACGTCTATGTGTGGATTATCGTGATTTGAATAAACAGACAATAAAGAATAAATATCCATTGCCGCAAATCGATGATTTATTGGATCGTCTAAATGGAGCACAAGTATTTTCAAGGATGGACCTAGCTACAGGATTCCATCAGCTTCGTATTGCCGAAGAGTGTGTTCCTATGACAGCATTCAGAGGTCCAGACTTATTCTATGAGTGGTTAGTAATGTCATTCGGCTTATGTAACGCTCCAGCTTACTTCGTCGATTTGATGAATAGAGTGTTCAGAGGAGTCCTGAATAAGTTTGTTCTAGTTTTTATTGACGATATTCTAATCTTCTCTAAATCAAAAGACGAACATGAAAAGCATTTGGAACAGGTTCTAGAAATTATGAGAAGGAATGTATTGAAAGCTAAACTTTCCAAATGTATATTCTGGCAAGATGAAGTAAAGTTTCTTGGCCATGTCGTATCGAAAGAAGGAATTGCTGTGGATCCAAGTAAAATCATAGCTATTCAAAACTGGAAGCAGCCTAGTACTCCCACAGAAGTCCGCAGTTTTCTCGGATTGGCTAGTTATTACTGGAAGTTCGTTAAAGATTTTTCGAAGATATCTAGTCACTTAACGAAGCTTACAAAGAAGCACTCGAAATTCAAGTGGACTCCTGAATGTGAGGAGGCTTTTGAAGAGCTAAAGTTAAGATTAACGACTGCTCCAGTGTTAACCATTATCGACGGCAATCAGGATTTAAAAGTCCGGATAGATGCCTCTAGAGAAGGCCTTGGTGCAGTATTAATGCAAAGAGGTCAAGTTGTTGCTTATGCTAGCCGTCAACTGAAGCCACATGAAAAGAACTACGTCACTCATGATCTTGAGTTATTGGCTATAGTATTTGCTTTGAAAATCTGGAGACACTATCTTCTGGGTGAGAAATTCGAACTGTTTACAGACCATCAGTCGTTAAAGTATCTGTTCACCCAGAAAGACTTGAATCTGAGGCAACAACGATGGCTAGAGTTCCTTACAGCATACGATTTTGAGATCCTATACACTTCAGGGAAAGCCAATGTCGTGGCCGATGCACTGAGTAGAAAGAATGTAATGATCGCCAGCTTTATTATTACGACTTCCTTGATTGACAAAATATATATTCTTCAGAAGGATGATAATTTTATTAAGGATTTGATCAAAAGGATTCAGAAAGGCGAACCCGCGTGTTTTCAAATAGATAACAATGGGATCCTGAGATTGAAAGGAAGGATTTGTGTTCCCAACATCCTAGAGTTAAAAAGGGAAGTGTTAGACGAGTGTCACAAATCCAAGATGAGTATCCATCCTGGTGTGGCCAAAATGTATAACGATCTCAAACGAACATTCTGGTGGAAGGCTATGAAAAGAGACGTTTCAATATATGTTAGCCGATGCCCTACTTGCCAGCTAGTCAAAAGCGACCAACAGAAACTTGCTGGATTGTTGCAACCGCTGGACGTTCCAGGTTGGAAGTGGGAACATATTTCCATTGACTTCATAGATGGTTTTCCCAGAACCAGAAAAGGAAATGACAGTATTTGGGTGATCGTAGATCGCTTCACGAAGACCGCCCATTTCATACCTGTCAGATCGAACCGAACTGCTCAGAGTCTGACGTAGATATACTTCAAGGAAATTGTTAGGCTACATGGAGTGCCGCTCAGTATAGTTAGTGATAGAGATACAATATTTACTAGCAAATTCTAGGAGGCATTTCAAGTAGAACTGGGAACGAAGCTGAACTTGAGCACCGCTTATCATCCTCAGTCAGATGGTCAAACTGAGAGGGTGAATCGTATACTGGAAGATCTATTGCGGGCTTGTGTTCTAGATTTTGGTGGATCATGGGAAGACCATCTGCATTTGGCTGAATTCTCATATAACAACAGCTACCAGGCGAGCCTGACAATGTCACCATTCGAAGCGTTGTATGGTAGACCGTGCCGATCTCCTGCTTGTTGGGTCGAACCTGGTAATAGACTTGTATTGGGACCGGATATGATCCGAGAGGCTGCCGACAAAGTCGATTTCGTTAGGAAACGATTACTCGCCGCTCAAAGCCGGCAGAAGAGCTACGCCGATAAGAGAAGAAGAGACATATCATTTGTTGTGGGCGACTATGTATATTTGAAAGTATCTCCGATGAGAGGGGTCATCCGATTCGGTAAAACAGGGAAATTGGCGCCCAAATTCATTGGTCCGTTTCCTATTCTTGAACGAATTGGAACTCTCGCTTATAGGGTACAATTGCCTGATTGGTTGCCTGGAGTGCATGATGTATTTCACGTATCTCAACTTTGAAAGAACGTTCATGACCCAGACTTGGTTGTGGAAGAGGCTGCACAGCAAGATATTGAAATTACTCCAGAGTTAGCTGTGAGAAGAGAGCCGCTAAAGATCATTGGCAAAGAAACCAAAGAGCTGAGGAACTAAAAGTTTCACTTGTTCAAAGTGCAATGGAGTGGAGATCCGCGAGATTGTACTTGGGAAACTGAGGAGAGCATTCAGAAAGCCTATCCTAGATGCCGAGTTGATATATCTGATTGACTCCGGTGCAAGGTACATTTACCATACATTGCATTACCAATTAGTTCTCTACTCTGTTGTTATTTTCTTTCCATGGGTGTGCACTTTTAATTCTATAGTCTGAATGATTTTAGAAGAGTATAGAAACTGATTGGTATATTTTTGTAAAGTTAAAAACAAATTGATTGTTGTTTGTGTTGTGTGATAGTATATTTGATTAATTAAATTATTAGAACGATAGTTAATTTAATCAATAGGAGAATGAATGGTAGGATTTATCCGATTATATCACACATTGAAATGAGTTAAAAATAGATAGCAATATATACATGTGCATTATATATGTTTGAACAGGTAAATGGATTAGCTGTTGAGTAAAGATTTTATTTGCGTGCCCGACAAATAGGTAAACCTTAATGAGTTGGATGCGCAATTTTATTATTATATCAACTCCTGTGAGTGCCATTGGATGCGGAGTGCTGGTTATTCTGTGTGTAATTAATAAATGTCCCCATAGGATAGTAACAATTAATTTTGAACTACACTACATGGCATACTTCTGAAGATAGGCATACTTCATCATATACCACATAAGCATTTGGAGCTTGTGTGACGAGGTTGAAGATTTACCATACGAGCGAGAGGCTTGTATGGCGATGACTATATTTTACAGGTTGAACTGATGACTGATATGGACTATTTAAAAATTGTAACGATAAATTGCCAGATTAATAAAAAAAACCACACGGGTCTGGAGTTGACAATAATCACGTCTCTCTAGTTATTAGATACGGCACATGGGCTATTTATTTCCCATACGGGACGAGGTGACGAGAATTTATTCTTTGGAGCAATTAAAATACACACTCCCTCAGGCTTTGACAGGGTGACGAGAATTTATTCTTTGGAGTTATTATCTATACACGCTCCCCTGTAAACACCAGATTATATCACTATAAATATGTGTATGCTTTATAGGATTTATTGGGTACCTAATACGGGCCAATGAATTTCCAAACCCCTCCCCATACAAAGGAGGTTATGGCGAAATTTTTCGAAAATTCCGGGTGTTAGCCAATTTTTTTGAAGAATTTGAAAATTCTCAAAAACTAAAAAGTTGGAGAATGGAAGCCAGATTGAACGTGGGGTTGATTAATCAAACCACTTCCGACTTTGTTCCTTTTCAGGGACGAAAAGTTTTAAGTGGGGGAGATTGTAACGACCCGGAAAATCTGAACCAATTTAAAAATTTTAAATTGGCTATTTTAGTGGATTTTAAATATTTAAAATAAATATTTTAAATAATATCGATGAAAAATGAGTTTGAATCGACAATTGAAAAGGAATATAATTAATTCTAATTATAAACAAGGCCTGAAATGGTGCGGTAGTTTCAAAATTTGAATTCAAACTTTGACCGACTGTACCGGGTGCAAAACAAAACGGATTTGAGTGAAACAAAAATATTTAAATCTGTTAGTGAATACCTTTCTAATGAATCTGAAAAATCGAAGTTTCATAGTAGGAAGCAAAAGTTATGGCCAAATGAATTTTCAGAAAGGTCGCTGTAGAAATTATATAGCCCGTGAAAATGGCCATTTTGCAAACGACCTCGGAATTTGACGAAACCACTTTTGTTGGATCCGGGATGTCAAACTATTGCTAGGTTTCAAATTTCATAATTTTTGAAGCTAGTATGTGAGCGTGGCAAAGGAAAATGTGTTTTGGTCAATTATAGTTAAATTGGATCGACCAGAAAAGGTCCATTTTACAAACGGTCTCAGAATTCGACGAAATCTGTTTTGTTGGGACCGTATCGTCAAAACATAGCTAGATTTATTTTTCGGGAATTTTTAGAATCAGTATGTGGCCCCGGCAAATTGAAATGTACGTTCAAATTAAATATTGTATGTTTTATATTTTAATTTGAATGAAAACTGACTGAAACATTAGAATGGGCCTTTGAAACATATCCCATTGTGTTTGGAATGGGGGTAAAACGCTGGGGACGACAGTCGTTGGGTTCGAATCGGAGGTCGTGTTAGAAAACCCCCTTTTAAAAGCCCCGGCCAATCAAATTATTTCTTTCATAATTTTAAAAATAAAAAAAAATCGAAAAAACCCTTTTATTCCCCCCGATCGACGGCGCCCGTGTTCCCCTGTTCCCTCCCAGATTCCGGCCGCCACCGCCCACGCCAGACCCCGCCACCACCCACGTTCGAAAGCAGTAACACCCCGTGAGTTCTATAACCGTGAAATTCACAAATTTAAGTATAATTAATTTCAAATCAATTAATTAAGGGAAACGGGATATGCCATTATGTTCGTCTCGGAAAAATACGCGAAATAGAGTCCGAGTTTTCGAAAAACGGAGTCCATATGAAGAAAATATGGCCTCCGGAAGTTTCAGAATTCAAGTTAAAATTCAAACAGACGAAAACAGCTCAGAAAACAAGTTTAAAATTCAAAATTGGGCCCTATTGGCCAGGGCTGGAAAATTCCCGCCTAAGGCACCCAGGTCGACTTGGCAGTCGACCTGGGCTAGCCAGGTCAACAGGGCTGTCGACAGGGCTGTCGACCTGGCCCCAGAGCCAGGTCGAACCCAGCCCACCCTGGCTGGCCTGGTCTATGTTTAGTCGACTTTCTGAGCCTTGCCTTGTCACTAGGGCTAGGTGTCAGCTCCGGATTGGCCTCTCCTTCAAACGAACGTCTATTATTGAATCAAGCTCCATCGACGGTCTAAAACAACTCACAAACATTATAAAAAGGACCTAAGACCTAGCCTAAATCATACTATTTCATTTTAGCCTCAGGCCGCCGCCATTAAACCTAGAGCTCTGAATTAAAAATACAAAGAATAAAATTATAGAAGATGCAGGACGATTCTTGAAGGCTACAACTAGAAGCTACAACAACTACGACGCTTTAGACAACGAATCTGAGACTATTTGATTTGGGATTTTGATTTGGGTTATTTGCTTCATATTGTAAGTTCTATGTTACTTTTTAGGCAAAAACGCTAAAACAATATGGACATGCCATGAATTGAAACCGGATTTAGGAACTATTGTTAAATCCATTGTTTATATTGTTTATCTTTGAATTATAATTTGTATATTGCTATGGCAATGTTGCAAGTTAAACTTGTCATGATTTTGATGTTGTTATGAATCACTTGGGCTTAATTGTTTGGCAAGTTGGACTAATACATGTCCATGGGATCGCTATGTTTATTGAAATCTTTATGTTGATTAAACCATGCCTATGGTGCTAATTAAACCATGGCTATGACTATTGATGGAATTATGCCTGTTAATGATTAATGAAAAATTGGGTATTGCTAGGCTATGATGAAAAGTTGAAATTGTTATGTTTATAATGTTAGATATGTTAAAAATGCTAAATTGGAATCATTATGTCTATAATGTTAATTGAGAATCATTATGTTAAAAACGCTAAGTTGGAATCATTATGTTTATCATGATAATTATGTTAAAAACGCTAAATTGGAATCATTATGTCTATCATGTTAATTATGTTAAAAACGCTAAATTGGGATCATTATGTCTATCATGTTAGTTGAGAATCATTATGTTAATAATGCTAAGTTGGAACCATTATGTTTATAATATTAGATGAGAATCATTATGATAAATTGGAATTATTATGTCTATGAGAATCATTATGTTAAAAATGCTAAATTGGAATCCGTTATGCCTATTAAGATTACTATGCCTTTAATGTTTCATGTTTATAATAAAATTATTATTATGCCCGCAATGATTATTATGCCTATGATGTAAAGTTGAAACCATCATGTTAAATTAAGTTGGAATCATTACTATGCCAAGTTATCATCATACTAGTATTGCAACCAAGTGATATGTTATAGCCTGTTTATTATGCAAGTGATGTTGGAATTGTCACATATGCCTATCACATGTTTGGTGTTATTCCCCTTTATCTCTTGAATTGTTTATGCTTGTGAACGAAGTACGTTTATATACGTTGGGGATACGATTGGGTAGAATAGGCAAAACTTGAATTAATTATAGGAATAAACTGTGAAATTTGGCATAAGTAGAACATGAAATATGGAACGAAAACTTGACTTGAACATGCCATAATTTTACTTTAAACATGCCTTAGTTGGGCACGAAGTTGATATATGAACATGATGTGGAAATAGCAAAATCTGATAAGAACATGGGCATGACCTTAGAAAACAAGAAAGTGGCCAACTCGAGGTTGGGTTGAGTTTGTAGTGTAAATCTGCCCGGAACCGCCCGGCAAATCTAGTTGCTACAAACAATAGGATCCAATGTGGGTAGTTGGTCACATCGCGCTTGAAACCCGAGGTTGGTTTGAGTTCGTAGCGTAAACCTGCCCGGAACCGCCCGACAAATCCAGTGGCTACGAACAATAAGATCCAATGTGAGTGGTTCGGCGCATTAACGAATAAATTAATGCCAATTAGGGTTAAGTCATGAACATGAAAAGACAACTTAACCAACTTGAACACGATTTGTAGGGCTAAGTCATGAACTTGAAAACGACAACACTTAGCCAACTTGACATGACACGTAGGCGGGTTAAGTCACGAACTGAAATGACATACTTAACCATCTTGACATGACTAGACTAGAAAAGGATTAAGTCACGAATTACATGACTTAATCTGTTAGGCGGGTTAGGTCACGAATTACATGACCTAATATATTATGCGAAACCCTAGACACGACCCCTTTCAGCAGTAACCCTCTAGAAGTATCAAGGTACCCTGGGGCTAGGCCGGGTGGGGGCACGATTACTGGCCTGATTGTAAGAGGTGAACGACGGCAGTAGGGTACGCCAGTGTAGGTTCGGCGGACTACGATCGTGCACGTATCCGGGGCAGACACTGGGTATCCGTAGATTTATCTGTGCATCTTGAATCGTGTCAGGGGTTGACACCCTAGGGCTGATACACCCGAAGGTGGACCCAGCACAGGTGACTACATTCGTGATTAGCCGTATGACACGAACACTTGACGAGCTAGAACTTGTAGGGAGCCGATCGACTAGATAATCGCTCCGTAGGACCCCGTACTTGGGTCAGACCCCGTTTCAGGGTCATTTCATGATATTGGGCCATGGGACTTATTTCGTGATTAACTTGTGACATGGGCTTAGTATGCTAGTGAAGTCGATGCAACGGATTTCGAACATGTGATGCTTTACTTGACTTGTCTTGACTCATCCTGATCACCTTAGTCTATCTTGTTCACCTTGACACCATTCTTAAGTTTAGTTCCAGTTCATACATGACAGGTTGTTTTAACCGTTTTTACACTGAAAGTCACTAGAACTTACTCAGTCTTTATGACTGACCCTTTTCCTTTCGCCTCTTTTTCTTTCGTTTCCCCCCCAGGTTCTCAGGGAGGAATAACTAGCTCTTAGCTTGGATATCACTTGCTTTGGCTCAGCATGTACGGTTTGCTATGGCTGCTTCTTTTTACTGCACTTGGGGAATAAGCTGTTTTACAGTTTTTAAGTTATTGCTTCTTTGGCTATTATTACAAGACAGTTGTAATGAAGTTACTTGAAATGTTTGTAAAAGACATGGTTTATTTTGGAATGAAATGAAGTTCTGTTTTGCTCAGAAATTCTTCCGCTGTTTACTTAATTATTTATTTATGTTCTGTCTTGTGATAATTCTGTGATGTTATCTCGATAATACCTCTCCAAAACTAGGGCATTCCCTTTGTGAAGTGACCCTAGCGGAGGTGGGGTGTTTCAAAAGCCCTCCCTTCCCCCTTCAAATCCGACCAACCCTCGCCCTCCACCATCGCCTGTGCCTCGAGAATCGAGTCCGAGAAGCCATCGTCTTTCGAGTGCCGCCACGACTCAGATCCGCCACCGAACTGGCCAAAGCCCCCATCTCCACAAAGCTCTCTCCAAGGCCGACGACGTAGTACCCTCCGATCGTCACCACGCAGCTCGGTTTTCGCGAAAACTGAAAACCTAGTTTTGAACCATCGTGAAAGGTGAGTCCTTTATTACATCTAAACTTTGAAAAATCATATCTTTTTCATTTTTCGACGAAATTGGATGAAACTGGAAACATCGTGACCGTGTGGACGCCCTCTACATTCTAGAAGAGACCGCATATTTTTCTGAGCCTTCTGCTATTTTTGGTGGAGTGGAACCCAATGTGAGATTTCTAATTTATAAACGATATGGAAAACGACGATATGTAAATTATATGGTCGATGTATGACTTGTGTAAGCGTTGTACACCTCACGTATAGGCATTGTATAGGTTGTACGTTCGATGTATAAGTTATATACGCATTGTAAAAATTATATATGTGTTGAAATAGAAGTGAAATGCTTATATAATATATATATATATATATATATATATATATATATATATATATATATATATATATATATACGCCCCACGTCCACAAACCATGGACGATATTTATTGGTTGTGATTGATGTGAAAATTGGTTGATAGCGAATGGTTGATTATAATTGTTTGTGGTTGAAATTGATTGATTGTGGTTGAAAAATACCCGTTTGTGGTTGAAAAATATTTGGTTGAAACCACATAGGATTAGTTTGTGGAAATGAAAAAAATACATGCCGCCTGCGTGCGAACTAGATGCATGATTCCCCATTGTCAAAAGCTGCGAGGCTTTAAGGTAGAGCCAGGAGCCGTACTAGGGACGGTCCCGGTTTTAACTACCCTGCCGTTATGCTGCCGAAATTTTGAATAATATTCTTGTGTTAGAATTATTTTCATGTGTTGAAACTATATTCTTGTGTTGAATAGAAATTCATCTATTGAACAACATTCATGTTTGAAATAAATTGTTTTGCAATAAAAATCACCTTTTTATCTATATATATAAACTATAGAAAACCTTCATGTGTTGAATTGAAATTCATTCGTTGAATAGAATTCATGTATTGAATGGTATTCGTGTTTTAAATATAAAAATCACCCTTTTATCTATATATATAAACTATAGAAAACCTTCATGTGTTGAATTGAAATTCATTCGTTGAATAGAATTCGTGTGTTGAATGGTATTCGTGTTTTAAATATAAAAATCACCTTTTTATCTATATATATAAACTATAGAAAACCTTCATGTGTTGAATTGAAATTCATTCGTTGAATTGAAAATCATGTGTTGAGTGGTATTCATATTTTGAAAGAAATGGTTTTATAATAAAAATCCTATTTTTATCATCAATATGAACTATATAAAATACTCTTGTTTTTAAATAAATTGTTTTATAATAAAAATCATATTTTTATTACCTATATGAACTATATAAAATAATCGCGTTTTGAAATGAATTGTTTTACAATAAAAATCACCTTACTACTGTACACATGAATTGTTAAAAATAGTGAAGTGTTGAAATAGAAGGCAGATAGATAAAAATATATCATTTTTATCAAATGTATGAAAATCATATAGTTTTGAAATCGAAAAATCGATATATATATATATATATATATATATATATATATAGAATTGAAATATATCGAATAACGAAGCTGTAGTTCGTATTTTGAAACCGTGATTTAAAACGATTAGTTCGGGAGATCCGACCATCGGATTTTCCCGAAATTGCAACCGTTGGGTTCGCTTTGGAAATATCTTTCCAACGGCACCAACTTTGTAAAAATCCAACGGTTGGATTGTCTGGAATGTTTAATTCAAATCTGAAGAAAAACAGCGCCAGAATGGATTATATTTATATATATATACATATAATTATTTTAAATCGAATAACGATGTTGTAGTTCGTATTTTGAAATCGAAACTTCAAACAATTATATCGGGAGACCCGACCGTCGGATTTTCCCGAAACTAGAACCGTTGGATTCATTTTGAAAAGATCTTTCTAATGATGTAAATTTTGTGAAGATCCAACGGTTAGATTTTCAAATATGTGTAAATCAAATCTGAAGAAAAACAGCGCCACGGCCGCGTTATGGCCCGAAGCGTCGTTTTGAATAAATTGGCTATTTTAAAATAAATAAAAATAGCGATAAATCGTTATAAAATATTATAAACGATATGGATGTGAAATTTAGAAACTAACTGAAGGTTGGCTAAGTCGAATGTTTTCTTGGGTGTTGATCTGATGTTGGTTTCGGCATTCGGGGTTAATATTTCGGAAATCGTTCTCTTACTGATTGACAGTTAGTGACTAATAAATTGAAATAAGGCGTATGTTGTATTTATGTAGCACTTGTTTATTATATACGCGAGTTTCTTAGGAAGACCGGGTTTATCCCATTCTGAATAATTGAATCGACGATAAGAAATCGAAGATGAAGACGGTGGTCGAAGACCAGAGATCTTCACCTCGTTTGGATGGTAACTGATGTCCTGATTGGAAGGCATCCCGAAATATGGATAATGAGTGGTGATCGTCCAGACGTACGTGGAAATCGATGGGTTTGTGAGGTATATAGTGCCTCCGGTTTCGTTCAGACCCAGAACAGACTTGCAAATGGAATGTGTGTCTGACATTGGAATTCATTAGGTGTGATTGATAGCCATCAGTTGCATGGTGTGAATTGCCTGTGTGGCATGCTAAGATGCAGTGATCAGGGCTTCTGTTGAAAAGCAAAGTCTTGTGGTGATGATCAAAGCACCGCCTATGTGGCGTAGCTTTGTCTATAACGTGAATTCGCGAGCCTCACACCCCAGTATGAACCAGAAACGGGAGAAGGACCTCAGGGAGGGCATGCGTTTCCTTCTAGCTAGAGGTGGTGTCGGTGCTTAAACTGGCTGACATTTATACTATTTTTCACCTATGTGGTTGTTGCTGTTGCGAGGCGCCTCGGATATATCGGTCAATCCGGGACCGATGGAGTCATTCGTTGGCTCGTTTACGCCCCAAAGGGCGGGGAAACGTAGTGTTCAGATATAATAATCCACATCGGCGGACCGGCCCTGACGATCCAAGGCTTTTCTATGCGCTTGCCTGAGACTCGGGCTAGACAGTCTCGAATTCGGTAAGGACTATCTTTTGCCTTGGTTCATGATGGAAATCCAATTTCCAAATACGTGACTGTGCGGTTTTGATTGTATACCTATATATGGCGACATAGTGGTATGGGGCATTAATGCCGTCTATGATTGATAGTTATGATTTGAAATTGTTTTTGAAACATATAAACACTAGTAATAATATCAAATGTGTAACAACCCGAAAATCTGGGCCAGTTTAAAATTTTTAATTTGGCAATTTTATCGAATTTTGATTATTTAAAATGAATTATTTTAAATAATATCGACGAGAAATTTATTTAGAATTGAAATTCAACGTATATATTATATACGTCGTCGTTAGAATATATAATAATTATATATAATTATAAAAGGAATAGAAAATGGCGCGGTAGTTCGAAAATTCGATTTCTAATTTCAAATGAATATACAGAATTCAATATAAGTCAGAATTGAACGAAACAAGAAATATTTGAATCTGTATAACTATATCTTTGTAACGAAGTTAACAAACTGAGATTTCATCTTAGAAATGGTAAGATATGTCCAGTTTAAAATTAGAAATAGTCGCTGAGGAATTTATATATATTTTTATATATATAAGGCCCTTAAAAATGGACATTTTGCAAACGACCTCGGATTTCGACGAAACCAGTTTTGTTGGGTCCGTGATGTTGAATTATTGCTAGATTCCAAATTTCATAATTTTTTCGAATCAATATGTGAGCGTGGCAAAGGAAAACGCGTTTGACCAGTTTCAGTTGATTTTAATCGACTGGAAATTGGCCATTTTTCAAACGTCTCAGAATTCGACGAAACTAGTTTTGTTAGGACCGTATCGTCAATACGAAACTAGAAAATATTTTTCTGGAATTTTTCTAGTTAGTATGTGACCCCGGTAATTTGAAATGTACGTTTAAAATTCAATATAAGGATTTAAAATGTAATTTCAACGGAAACTGATTGTAACGATCAAACCAGCTTACGATACATATCCCATTGTGTTCGGAATGGGGGTAAAACGCTATGGACGACAGGCGGTGGGCCTCGTTTCGAGGTCGGATATGAAAGTCAACCCTTGTGCAAATTTAAATAATTAAATAATAAAATAAAATATAATAAAAAAAAATCTATTTCCCCTTTTCTCTTCTGCTTGCCCCCCCCCCCCGATTCTTCATTCACTTACCAGAAAATAAAAATAAAAAAAAAACCTAATCGCGCCGCCTGACCCTCGAGCCGCCGACGAACCCTTCGCCGAACCCCCACCGCACGACCTCCTCCTTCCATCGAAGCAGCGCCTCCTCCCTCCGAACCTCGACGCGACACCTCCCTGAACCACCGACGAACGCAATCTCGAAGTCGCCGACGAAGCAGCCCCGTCGAAGCCTGGAACCCTGCTGTGAACCTCCGAACGCCACCAGAGAAATCCACCCCCCCCCCCTTCTTCTAAATACTGTAAGTATTTTATGGTATTTTATTTTTATTTTAGTTCATTAAAAATAATTTCGATTTTGGGTATAAAAACAGTTTTTTTTATAAAGATTAAAACTTATTTAAAGAGATTTTAAAAACAGATTTTATAAAAGATTTTAAAAACTGTTTTTTTTTTAAAAAAGAAACTGAAAACTGGATTTTATAAATAAAGTAAAAACTGTTTTTTTTTTAAAAGTATAGAACTGTTTTTAAAAAGAATTTTTAAACTGATTTCTTTTAAGGAATTTTAAAACTGATATTTTAAAAAAGAAATTAAAACTGATTTTAAAAAGAAATTAAAACTGATTTTAAAAAGAAATTAAAACTGATTTCTTTTAGAAAAGTAGAAAACTGATTTTGTTTTTAAAATAAAATAAAAACTGATTTGTTTTAAAAATGAAAACTGATTTCTTTAAAAAGTAAAAATCATATTTTTATATGTTGAAAGTCGAAGTAAAAATCATATTTTTATATGTTGAAAGTCGAAGTAAAAATCATATTTTTATATATTGAATAGCGAAGTCAAAATTCGATTTTTATATATTGCATAGCATAGTAAAAATTCTATTTTTACATATGTAGAGAATACGGGTGAAAGCGACAAAAGGCGAAGATTTCTATAAAGGAAGAATCGTGTAGTTGGATAGCTATTGGTGAGAATTTCTCACCTTTCAATTTCTTTTCTAGTTATATATATATACTAGGATGCAGACGGTGCTTAGTAGCACCCGACACAATCGTCCACAGACCATGGACTTGTTTGTTTGGTTGCATAGATTAGTTGGATTATTTGATTGAAATTGAATTGTTTGGTGAAATGAATTGATTTGATTGATATGTGAATGGCGTGGGCCTTCACTAGACCGGGGATAAGGCTAGGCCTCGTCCCGTTTCTAGTATCGTGCCGTTATGCCGCCGAAATTTTCTAAAATATGTTAGAAAAATAAAAATATCAATTTTATTGAAAGAATGAACTGAATAGAAATTCATGTGTTGGAATAAATATTTTATCGTTAAAAAAATAGTTTTTAACGTGAATGTGAATAAAATAAAATATTCATTTACAAACCAGACGGTTTGTTTATGCACACTGATTTGACTGATATTGATTGGGACGATAAATTTTACACATCGCCCAACAGCACAAATAAAATATGTGTTTGATTGTTTGAAACCCCACACGGGTGTTAGGATGAAATTTGAAGTTCACTCATCCTGGTTGATTAAATATGTCGATCGATTGATTGACATGCTGTTATAAGCGTTAGATATCTTTATTTGATGCTTATACAGTGTAGTGCACTTTGGTTGATGGTTGATTATTTTTCAATGCTATTATATACATGTGTTGTATGAAAATCCATATAATTAATTTTATATGGTAATTGATTGGGCCTTATTCCAGTTTAGAAATAGAAATATTTGAAATAGAAATATTTGAAATAGAATATTTGAAAATAGAAATTTATGAAGCCGTGTTGATTAGATTGACGCCATTTTGACGTGAACGATATTTATATCAATTTTAAGTGATTTCGAAATGAATTGAATTGAAAACGATTTCGAAATGAATTGAATTGAAAACGATTTCGAAATGAATTGAATTGAAAACGAATTCAAAATGAATTGAATTGAAAGTGATTTCAAAATGAATTGAATTGAAAACGATTTCGAAATGAATTGAATTGAAAGTGATTTCGAAATGAATTGAATTGAAAGTGATTTCGAAATGAATTGAATTGAAAACGATTTCGAAATGAATTGAATTGAAAACGATTTCGAAATGAATTGAATTGAAAACGAATTCAAATTGAATTGAAAGCAAATTGAAATGAATTCAAATTGAATTGAAATTTGAATTGAATAGAAATGAATTTTAAAACGAATTTATAGAGAAGAATTCAATTTTGCTTTGAATTGAGATGAAAGTTGAAATAGATTTTGAAACGAATTTTAAAACTATTTATATAATTCGTTTTAAATAGAAATCGACGAAGTATATATTATATATATTTTATATATAATATAATGGCCTGAATAGAACGCGCCGCGCCGCGGCAGTTCGTGAATTTCGACCATTTATTTCAAACGGACATTACGGAGATCCGACCGTCGGATTCTCCTAAAACCGGAACCGTTGGGTTCGTATCGAAAAGAGCTTTCTAGCGAATGTTAGAAATTTGAAATCTAACGGTTGGATTTGGAGTTACGTCCAAATCAAATTTGAAAAAGGTCGCTGTAAGTGCAGTTCGATGGCCATTGATGGAAATCGACTGTACGGGCCTTGATAAAATTATTAAAAATAGTAATAATTTGTGTAAAATCATAAGAAATGATTTGTGAAGATTTGGGATGAAAGACTCCATATTTGAAAAGATAAAAATAGATTTTTATCGAAATGAACTAGTTTTGAACTAGAAATATAATCCTATTTATTTTTAAACAAATAAATTGAATTTGAAGAGGGGTTTTAAAAATAACCAAAATTTCCAATGATTGCATTGGGGTGGATTTGAATCGAAATTGTCTTCGGAATATTTCGATGTTGGAATTCGTGATTATACAGATGTTGTTATGGAAATTTGAAAGATATATATTTATATCGTTATTTCCAATACGACCTTTGTTAGTCGTAGAATTTGATATTGAATATAAGCAGATATATTTTCTATTCAGAGCCTTGTATTGAATATCAAATGTGATTTGGGTTTGTCGTGAATGGTGTCTTCACTAACACTGTTCTTGAACCCAGTTGAGGAAAGATTAAATCTTTTTATTTAGATTTAATGAAGTGTACCAATTAAACGATATTTAATTGGAATTGAATTGGTATTGATTTTTGGGTTTATCGTGAACAGTGTTTTAAATAACACTTGTTCTTTAACCCGATAATTAATGGAATGTGATTTTGGGTTTATCGTGAACCGTGTTTTAAATGACACTGATTCTTTAACCCAGTTAAAGATTAAAACTAAGTGGAGTTTTAATGAATCTTTAATTAGATTGAAAAGATCGAGAATGGAGTATCACCAGTTTTACTCCAGGCGATAGTTAAATCTTTAATTAGATTTGAACATGAAATGGTAATTGAATTACCGATAACACTGTGGTGTTAGATATGAAGTACTACCAGTTTTACTTCATGGGATGAATAGGTTGGGATTGGGAAATAAAATAAATGATTACTTCGGTGTGGTTCGCTAATCCCGACTAGTTTGAATTGATATTCAAAGGAGATTAAAGAATAAATTCAAAGAATTTATCTTGGATAAAATTAATGGGAACTTTTCCCAAAGTATAGGAATATTCGAATAAAAGAATATTCTGAATTGGAATGAGGCGTATGTTGTGTTTGTGTAACACTTTTATAATATATACGCGAGTTATTCAGAAAGACCGGGTTTATCCCATTTTGAATAACTGATTCGACGTGGTGTCGAAGATGAAGACGATGGTCGAAGACCGGAAGTCTTCACGTCGTTTGGGTGATTACTGATGATCTTGATTGGGCTGTACACCCAAGAAGATGGAAACAGTTTGTGATCGTCCAGACGTACTTGGAGATCGATGGATATGCGAGGTACTAGGTGCCTCCGGTTTCGTTCAGACCCAGAACGGACTTGTAAATGGACAGTGTGTCTGACATTGGATTTTAGTCTGTGTGATTGATCTCTATTAAATATATATCTGTTTGGCGGCGGAGAATTTATTCTCTTGCTTAACGCCTTTCTCTGAGACGTACGAGCTCAGGGGTTATATATTGATGGATATCAAACGCATGGAGTGAATTGCCTGTGTGGCATGCCTGAGTGGCAATTGATCGAGGCTTCTGTTGAAAAGCAAAGTCTCGTGGTGATGATCAAAGCACAGCCTGTGTGGCACAGCTTTGTGTAACGTGAATTCGCGAGCCTCACACCCCGGTTGTGAACCAAAACGGGAGACGGACGTCAGGGAGGGCATGCGTTTCTTTCTAGCTAGAAGTGGCGTCAGTGGTTTTACACGCCCTGACGAGTTTGACTTATGTGGTTGTTGCTGTTGCGAGGCGCCTCGGTTATATCGGTTTCGGCCGATGCATTCTGGTCGGCAGACGGACCAGACTTACACCCCATAGGGTGGGGAGACGCATGTTCAGGGTTTAAGTTTAATCCACATCGGTGGACCGGCCCTGAGGATCCAAGGGTCGATGCGCTCTGACCCTGAGGCTCGGGCTAGACAGTCTCGAAGTCGGTGAGGACTATCTTTTGCCTCGGTTCATAGACGGAAATCCAATTTCCAAATACGTGACATTTGCGGTTTTATTTGTAGAGCCTAGTATGGTGACATAGTGGGATGGGGCGCTCATGCCGCCTATGATTGATACTTATGATTTGAAGTTGTTTTATACACTATGCACTTATAATAGTATCAAATGATTTGTTTTAAACGTATCAAGCATTCTTTGGCTGTTATAAGGGAAAACCCTATCCTCGGCTGCGTTGCATTGTGTGATGGGACCTGGGTCTTATAACAGCTTCATTTTTCCTTATTTAGCATTGCGCTGTTTGTTTTATGCACTGGTATTCTTGGGAGGAAACCCGTTCCGTGTTATACGGCGTGGTCCCTTGATTTACCTAATGATTTAAAATAAAGATTAATAACTGTTTTAGTTCTCACACCAGTCACATGACTGACCTGGAGTTTATTGTTTTAACCTAAACTCTGGGTGCCCTTATTTTGACACGGGCAGCTAGTAGTTTTGGTTTTGCAGATTTATATTCAAAGGATCCTGGTTTACAGCTGGAACGATATCCGGAAAGCTTTGTATCCGTATATCTCTTCTAGTTGTGTATTGTATTATTTTCCGCTGCCATGTATTTAAATGTTATTTAAATCTCTGATATTTTTGTGTAATATTTATTCATACTCTGTATATTCTTGTAATCTGATGCATTGTTGTAATATATACAATGAAGCGTTCTTTGGTATGCGTGCTGTTTTGTCTTGTTCTCAAACGATAGGGCGTTTCGAACGGCCTGGATTGGTTTAGCGACTGGTTCGGACCGAGCGAAATTCCTGTTCGTCACACGTGGTATCAGAGCTTTGGTTTACAAAGCAGAGAACAAGGCACATTAGAACCATACGAAAGAATTCATCAGATATTGGATTAGTAATATCCAATTAGAATGACTCGTTAGAGATAGGATCAGTAGTATCCTAGAACGAGTGTGAAGAGTATATTTTTCAAATGAAAACAATTTTTGTTTTGAAAATTTAAATCAATTATTCGTATTTGATTATCTATTTATATTGAGTTGGACCGTCCAGTATATATAGATTTTGCGTATACGTCTGATCCGCGTGTATTCGAAATTTTAATATACTGGATAGATATAGAATCACACTTTAGTCGCCCGGAGATGATTCAGATGATGAGGCCTCATCATCAGTGTTTATATTCGAGTGACGAAAGTGAGATTTCTATATATTTCCTATTGACTGGTGTGAGAACCAAAATTTAGATAGGGCCTATTGTTGTGATTTGGTATCAAAAACATGATTTTTGTATATATATCAAAATTATGAATTGGAAACTCTAATTCACTAATTGATTGATGTTTGTGTTGGTTGTTTATTTGTTTGCTAATTTTTAGCCATTTACCCTAACTAAATCAAATATTGAATTGTATTGAAAATTGGTCGCATTTGCTTGCATATACATATACTTATATTGAACAGGTCATAGCAAGGAGGCTAGAGCCAGAGAATAAAATTTGTTTGCCCGACAAATAGGTACATGTTTACTACATAATTTCCTGTTTTGTTTGGGTGATGATGATTTTGTGAGCCTATTGGCTAGCCGCTTGGCTTTTTCTTTTTCTTTTTGAGATCTGAAGGACCGGGGAAGCTATTTGAAATTCCCCGATGCTCCCGGTGCAGGGGAGGTTATGGCGAAATTTTTCGAAAATTTAGGGTGTTAGCCAAATTTTTGAAATTTTGAAAATTCTCAGAAACTGAAAAGTTGGAGAATGGAAGCCAGATCGAGCATAGAGCTGAATGATCAAACCACTTTCGACTTTGTTCCTTTTCGGGGACGAAAAGTTTTAAGTGGGGGAGATTGTAACAACCCGAAAATCTGGGCCAGTTTAAAATTTTTAATTTGGCAATTTTATCGAATTTTGATTATTTAAAATGAATTATTTTAAATAATATCGACGAGAAATTTATTTAGAATTGAAATTCGACGTATATATTATATACGTCGTCGTTAGAATATATAATAATTATATATAATTATAAAAGGAATAGAAAATGGCGCGGTAGTTCGAAAATTCGATTTCTAATTTCAAATGAATATACAGAATTCAATATAAGTCAGAATTGAACGAAACAAGAAATATTTGAATCTGTATAACTATATCTTTGTAACGAAGTTAACAAACTGAGATTTCATCTTAGAAATGGTAAGATATGTCCAGTTTAAAATTAGAAATAGTCGCTGTGGAATTTATATATATTTTTATATATATAAGGCCCTTAAAAATGGACATTTTGCAAACGACCTCGGATTTCGACGAAACCAGTTTTGTTGGGTCCGTGATGTTGAATTATTGCTAGATTCCAAATTTCATAATTTTTTCGAATCAATATGTGAGCGTGGCAAAGGAAAACGCGTTTGACCAGTTTCAGTTGATTTTAATCGACTGGAAATTGGCCATTTTTCAAACGGTCTCAGAATTCGACGAAACTAGTTTTGTTAGGACCGTATCGTCAATACGAAACTAGAAAATATTTTTCTGGAATTTTTCTAGTTAGTATGTGACCCCGGTAATTTGAAATGTACGTTTAAAATTCAATATAAGGATTTAAAATGTAATTTCAACGGAAACTGATTGTAACGATCAAACCAGCTTACGATACATATCCCATTGTGTTCGGAATGGGGGTAAAACGCTATGGACGACAGGCGGTGGGCCTCGTTTCGAGGTCGGATATGAAAGTCAACCCTTGTGCAAATTTAAATAATTAAATAATAAAAAAAAATATAATAAAAAAAAAATCTATTTCCCCTTTTCTCTTGTGCTTGCCCCCCCCCCCCCCCCCGATTCTTCATTCACTTACCAGAAAATAAAAAAAAAAAGAAAAACCTAATCGCGCCGCCTGACCCTCGAGCCGCCGACGAACCCTTCGCCGAACCCCCACCGCACGACCTCCTCCTTCCATCGAAGCAGCGCCTCCTCCCTCCGAACCTCGACACGACACCTCCCTGAACCACCGACGAACGCAATCTCGAAGTCGCCGACGAAGAAGCCCCGTCGAAGCCTGGAACCCTGCTGTGAACCTCCGAACGCCACCAGAGAAATCCACCCCCCCCCTTCTTCTAAATACTGTAAGTATTTTATGGTATTTTATTTTTATTTTAGTTCATTAAAAATAATTTCGATTTTGGGTATAAAAACAGTTTTTTTTATAAGGATTAAAACTTATTTAAAGAGATTTTAAAAACAGATTTTATAAAAGATTTTAAAAACTGTTTTTTTTTTTAAAAAGAAACTGAAAACTGGATTTTATAAATAAAGTAAAAACTGTTTTTTTTTTAAAAGTATAGAACTGTTTTTAAAAAGAATTTTTAAACTGATTTCTTTTAAGGAATTTTAAAACTGATATTTTAAAAAAGAAATTAAAACTGATTTTAAAAAGAAATTAAAACTGATTTTAAAAAGAAATTAAAACTGATTTCTTTTAGAAAAGTAGAAAACTGATTTTGTTTTTAAAATAAAATAAAAACTGATTTGTTTTAAAAATGAAAACTGATTTCTTTAAAAAGTAAAAATCATATTTTTATATGTTGAAAGTCGAAGTAAAAATCATATTTTTATATGTTGAAAGTCGAAGTAAAAATCATATTTTTATATATTGAATAGCGAAGTCAAAATTCGATTTTTATATATTGCATAGCATAGTAAAAATTCTATTTTTACATATGTAGAGAATACGGGTGAAAGCGACAAAAGGCGAAGATTTCTATAAAGGAAGAATCGTGTAGTTGGATAGCTATTGGTGAGAATTTCTCACCTTTCAATTTCTTTTCTAGTTATATATATATACTAGGATGCAGACGGTGCTTAGTAGCACCCGACACAATCGTCCACAGACCATGGACTTGTTTGTTTGGTTGCATAGATTAGTTGGATTATTTGATTGAAATTGAATTGTTTGGTGAAATGAATTGATTTGATTGATATGTGAATGGCGCGGGCCTTCACTAGACCGGGGATAAGGCTAGGCCTCGTCCCGTTTCTAGTATCGTGCCGTTATGCCGCCGAAATTTTCTAAAATATGTTAGAAAAATAAAAATATCAATTTTATTGAAAGAATGAACTGAATAGAAATTCATGTGTTGGAATAAATATTTTATCGTTAAAAAAATAGTTTTTAACGTGAATGTGAATAAAATAAAATATTCATTTACAAACCAGACGGTTTGTTTATGCACACTGATTTGACTGATATTGATTGGGACGATAAATTTTACACATCGCCCAACAGCACAAATAAAATATGTGTTTGATTGTTTGAAACCCCACACGGGTGTTAGGATGAAATTTGAAGTTCACTCATCCTGGTTGATTAAATATGTCGATCGATTGATTGACATGCTGTTATAAGCGTTAGATATCTTTATTTGATGCTTATACAGTGTAGTGCACTTTGGTTGATGGTTGATTATTTTTCAATGCTATTATATACATGTGTTGTATGAAAATCCATATAATTAATTTTATATGGTAATTGATTGGGCCTCATTCCAGTTTAGAAATAGAAATATTTGAAATAGAAATATTTGAAATAGAATATTTGAAAATAGAAATTTATGAAGCCGTGTTGATTAGATTGACGCCATTTTGACGTGAACGATATTTATATCAATTTTAAGTGATTTCGAAATGAATTGAATTGAAAACGATTTCGAAATAAATTGAATTGAAAACGATTTCGAAATGAATTGAATTGAAAACGAATTCAAAATGAATTGAATTGAAAGTGATTTCGAAATGAATTGAATTGAAAACGATTTCGAAATGAATTGAATTGAAAGTGATTTCGAAATGAATTGAATTGAAAGTGATTTCGAAATGAATTGAATTGAAAACGATTTCGAAATGAATTGAATTGAAAACGATTTCGAAATGAATTGAATTGAAAACGAATTCAAATTGAATTGAAAGCAAATTGAAATGAATTCAAATTGAATTGAAATTTGAATTGAATAGAAATGAATTTTAAAACGAATTTATAGAGAAGAATTCAATTTTGCTTTGAATTGAGATGAAAGTTGAAATAGATTTTGAAACGAATTTTAAAACTATTTATATAATTCGTTTTAAATAGAAATCGACGAAGTATATATTATATATATTTTATATATAATATAATGGCCTGAATAGAACGCGTCGCGGCAGTTCGTGAATTTCGACCATTTATTTCAAACGGACATTACGGGAGATCCGACCGTCGGATTCTCCTAAAACCGGAACCGTTGGGTTCGTATCGAAAAGAGCTTTCTAGCGAATGTTAGAAATTTGAAATCTAACGGTTGGATTTGGAGTTACGTCCAAATCAAATTTGAAAAAGGTCGCTGTAAGTGCAGTTCGATGGCCATTGATGGAAATCGACTGTACGGGCCTTGATAAAATTATTAAAAATAGTAATAATTTGTGTAAAATCATAAGAAATGATTTGTGAAGATTTGGGATGAAAGACTCCATATTTGAAAAGATAAAAATAGATTTTTATCGAAATGAACTAGTTTTGAACTAGAAATATAATCCTATTTATTTTTAAACAAATAAATTGAATTTGAAGAGGGGTTTTAAAAATAACCAAAATTTCCAATGATTGCATTGGGGTGGATTTGAATCGAAATTGTCTTCGGAATATTTCGATGTTGGAATTCGTGATTATACAGATGTTGTTATGGAAATTTGAAAGATATATATTTATATCGTTATTTCCAATACGACCTTTGTTAGTCGTAGAATTTGATATTGAATATAAGCCGATATATTTTCTATTCAGAGCCTTGTATTGAATATCAAATGTGATTTGGGTTTGTCGTGAATGGTGTCTTCACTAACACTGTTCTTGAACCCAGTTGAGGAAAGATTAAATCTTTTTATTTAGATTTAATGAAGTGTACCAATTAAACGATATTTAATTGGAATTGAATTGGTATTGATTTTTGGGTTTATCGTGAACAGTGTTTTAAATAACACTTGTTCTTTAACCCGATAATTAATGGAATGTGATTTTGGGTTTATCGTGAACCGTGTTTTAAATGACACTGATTCTTTAACCCAGTTAAAGATTAAAACTAAGTGGAGTTTTAATGAATCTTTAATTAGATTGAAAAGATCGAGAATGGAGTATCACCAGTTTTACTCCAGGCGATAGTTAAATCTTTAATTAGATTTGAACGTGAAATGGTAATTGAATTACCGATAACACTGTGGTGTTAGATATGAAGTACTACCAGTTTTACTTCATGGGATGAATAGGTTGGGATTGGGAAATAAAATAAATGATTACTTCGGTGTGGTTCGCTAATCCCGACTAGTTTGAATTGATATTCAAAGGAGATTAAAGAATAAATTCAAAGAATTTATCTTGGATAAAATTAATGGGAACTTTTCCCAAAGTATAGGAATATTCGAATAAAAGAATATTCTGAATTGGAATGAGGCGTATGTTGTGTTTGTGTAACACTTTTATAATATATACGCGAGTTATTCAGAAAGACCGGGTTTATCCCATTTTGAATAACTGATTCGACGTGGTGTCGAAGATGAAGACGATGGTCGAAGACCGGAAGTCTTCACGTCGTTTGGGTGATTACTGATGATCTTGATTGGGCTGTACACCCAAGAAGATGGAAACAGTTTGTGATCGTCCAGACGTACTTGGAGATCGATGGATATGCGAGGTACTAGGTGCCTCCGGTTTCGTTCAGACCCAGAACGGACTTGTAAATGGACAGTGTGTCTGACATTGGATTTTAGTCTGTGTGATTGATCTCTATTAAATATATATCTGTTTGGCGGCGGAGAATTTATTCTCTTGCTTAACGCCCTTCTCTGAGACGTACGAGCTCAGGGGTTATATATTGATGGATATCAAACGCATGGAGTGAATTGCCTGTGTGGCATGCCTGAGTGGCAATTGATCGAGGCTTCTGTTGAAAAGCAAAGTCTCGTGGTGATGATCAAAGCACAGCCTGTGTGGCACAGCTTTGTGTAACGTGAATTCGCGAGCCTCACACCCCGGTTGTGAACCAAAACGGGAGACGGACGTCAGGGAGGGCATGCGTTTCTTTCTAGCTAGAAGTGGCGTCAGTGGTTTTACACGCCCTGACGAGTTTGACTTATGTGGTTGTTGCTGTTGCGAGGCGCCTCGGTTATATCGGTTTCGGCCGATGCATTCTGGTCGGCAGACGGACCAGACTTACACCCCATAGGGTGGGGAGACGCATGTTCAGGGTTTAAGTTTAATCCACATCGGTGGACCGGCCCTGAGGATCCAAGGGTCGATGCGCTCTGACCCTGAGGCTCGGGCTAGACAGTCTCGAAGTCGGTGAGGACTATCTTTTGCCTCGGTTCATAGACGGAAATCCAATTTCCAAATACGTGACATTTGCGGTTTTATTTGTAGAGCCTAGTATGGTGACATAGTGGGATGGGGCGCTCATGCCGCCTATGATTGATACTTATGATTTGAAGTTGTTTTATACACTATGCACTTATAATAGTATCAAATGATTTGTTTTAAACGTATCAAGCATTCTTTGGCTGTTATAAGGGAAAACCCTATCCTCGGCTGCGTTGCATTGTGTGATGGGACCTGGGTCTTATAACAGCTTCATTTTTCCTTATTTAGCATTGCGCTGTTTGTTTTATGCACTGGTATTCTTGGGAGGAAACCCGTTCCGTGTTATACGGCGTGGTCCCTTGATTTACCTAATGATTTAAAATAAAGATTAATAACTGTTTTAGTTCTCACACCAGTCACATGACTGACCTGGAGTTTATTGTTTTAACCTAAACTCTGGGTGCCCTTATTTTGACACGGGCAGCTAGTAGTTTTGGTTTTGCAGATTTATATTCACAGGATCCTGGTTTACAGCTGGAACGATATCCGGAAAGCTTTGTATCCGTATATCTCTTCTAGTTGTGTATTGTATTATTTTCCGCTGCCATGTATTTAAATGTTATTTAAATCTCTGATATTTTTGTGTAATATTTATTCATACTCTGTATATTCTTGTAATCTGATGCATTGTTGTAATATATACAATGAAGCGTTCTTTGGTATGCGTGCTGTTTTGTCTTGTTCTCAAACGATAGGGCGTTTCGAACGGCCTGGATTGGTTTAGCGACTGGTTCGGACCGAGCGAAATTCCTGTTCGTCACAAAATGCTTTTGTTTATTCGTATCAAGCATATTTTGGCCATTATAAGGTATAACTCTGTCCTCCGGTTTGCGTTGCATTGTGTGATGGGAACTGAGTCTTATAATGGCTACATTTTTATAAAAAGCATTGCGATGTTTAAAAGAATTGTTTGTTTCAAAGCACTGGCAATCCAATGGAGTAAACCCGTTCCACGAAAGTGGCGTGGTCCTGTGATTAGCCATATTGTATAATGTGTTAAGTAGATTTCTCATACCAGTCCCATGACTGACTCGTAGTTTGTTTCACTTTCAAACTCGGGTGCCCCTTTTTCTACACGGGCAGCCTTGTATTCAGGTTTTAGCTGGCTTTCTCTGGATAGCTGGAGCTGAAGATGGATTCTATCATTTATCTCTTTTTATGTTGTTTAGCTCCTATTGTACATATTATGTTTGTTTTCCGCTGTAGACATTTATGTGTAGCTGAACTGTATTTGTACTAAGTATGATCCTGTATACTGTGTAACTCTGATGATTACGTTTATCCAGTGATTATTTGTTTATTATCTGGTGTATTTATTTATTTTTGTTTCCGCTATTATCTGTTTCTGTGTTATATTCCAAAGATTACCCTTGTCACCGTCAGTACGGGTTTTGGGGTCGTCACTACAAATCTATTTGGACCCATACTCTTGCTCTAACTTATATGTATATAATTATATTAAATTTACCTTTGTACTCCAATTTAAAAAAAAATCTTTCTTTATAAATTATTTGTAAGGGGCCGAACTCAAACAAATCAGCCCATACTTATAAAATATTTTTTATATTTTATTTTATGTTTAAGCTTAAATTAGAACTTTACATGCCTTTACTACTTCATTTGTATTTTATTAATGGACCAAGCCCAGTTCCACTCATCAACCAACCTTGCGCATCATATTTCTTATTAAAACATTACAGGCAACCAAAGTGCCCAACTTCCCATCCTTCTTCTCTTTATTCTTTTTGTTGTTTACTTTTTAATGCATATATCTAATTTCTTTGTTTTTATTTATGGTCTCATCCCGGCCCATAACCCACATGCATAGCCGTTTGAAGTTCTAGGCAACCAAAGTAATCCAAACCTCCAATTCTCTTCCTTTCCCTGTTAATTTCCATTGGGTTATGTCTCTCTAATCTTCCCAGTTTGACATGTTTGCATTGTCCCGTCTTCTTCTATCTGCTCCCATTCTTTCTTTCCTAATCTGATCACTACCTGGAATGTAGTTTACTCGTACAGACACTAAGGTTATTGGTACATGAAATAGCAATGTCAGTTGTTGCCCTTATATTTATTATTTTATTTATTTACATTACTAAGAATGTGCATATGACTGCTAAATTAGTAAATCACAAGGCATCATGCAAAATGTTCTTATATGCTCTCATACACACATTATAAGTCCTTATATATTTGAAAACTAGCAAAGGATGCTTACTTCGAATAGGGTAGATATATATAATGTTATTATTGGATTATTTAAAATAACCGAAAACAAATTTAATGTTATTATTGGATTTAATATATTACCGTTAAATTTGTCATCAACAATAGAAAATTACCATTATCAGATCGATGTCATAAATGGTTCAATATTGACTACTTGTTACTTGGTATTAATAAGCTACCATTATCATCTAGCACCATAATAATTCGGTAGCTGCACAACACCATAGTTGGTTACCGATCTCGGAAATAAGAGGTTAGTAGAGCTTCACGTTATGTGTACTACATAGAGTTCAAGTCTTTGTCGCTCCACATCAAATAATTGTTAACTTCACGGAGTAAAATAAATTAAACGTTCAAGTTAGATAGAAAACATCAAGGTAGCAGGTTATATAACTAGGAGAATGTGAACGGCTGACATATACATTATATTTTTTAAATGATTTATATGACTGTTTATAAATTATATTTTAGCAGGTTATTTAACTAGCAGGTTATTTACTAAGGAGTATATAACTGTTTATAAGAGCAAACAAAACAAGGATTGTTCATCAGTTTATCAATACTAACGTGAATCATTTTTGCAGTTCCCAAAAGTCACGCATCATGCAATGCATCCACAGGTGCAGCTCTTATACCCACAGGAAATAGCAGCTAACACATTGTAGAACTCAGAGGATGATGGATGGTCTTGTCCATCAATTATAAGATGAAGATGATACTAAAATGAATGCATCTGTAGCCCACCATTTGTTGTACCTCATCATTGCCAAAAGCAAGGATTACTTCCTGATCCTTTATTCTTTCTTTTACATCCTTCTTCGATCACTGCTGTTATCCCTTTCCTGTACACACTTCGGCCGTGCACATGCACAATAAAATCTGTCGCTATTCTACCCTTCTGATCCTCGGCTCATGCCAAGTTTCAATGCCTGAACTCAGTTCCACCACCAGAACTTCCATCACCACAAAATATCCAAATTCGACACTTCCACCGAAGCTTAAAAGTCAATCATTTCCACCAAAACAATTCGCTCCACCACCCTGGTCTACATATCACCACCGAAATCTGACTCGAGCTGGCCGATGACCTCGCCTTTCATTTCCCTTGGTGCGCAACTCTATACACCGCCATTGACGGTGCAGTTTGTCGTCATTCCGAGCCCAATAAAACAGTATACAAAACCTATTTGACCGAATTCTTGCAAATGACCCAAGCGAAGACTTTAGTTATGTTTTTAAAATGTATCGAATGCATTATCGAATCACTTTCATGTTTGAATACAATCCTAATTCATACCAAAATCTTGGTTATGATTTTATTTATTTATTTTTGGGAATGGATATGTTGTCAAACAGCAGACAGATTTAACCTCTATTTTCATTGATTTCTAATGTGTATTTATAATATATGTATAAGAGGTTATACGCTAGTATAAGTAAGAATCACATATATTTGAATCAATATTATATCTAATTCTAGAATAGGTATTTAAGGGAGGAATATCAGATTTCTCTTATTAATCAAATTAAGCTTTCTGTCTTCTGTATTATTCTTGCTCGCAGGGTGTTTTAGATCTGATTCATTGATTAATCCTTCAACTAACTTGAAACGTTTCATTCAAACCCATATCAGCATATCCCTATTTTGAATCCATATAAAAATATACAATAATAAACAGTAGAGGGACTTGGTGTTTTACTCGCACGTATATGTTTATTGTGTTTCTATTGTTTAGTGCCATTCTACTTTGTTTCCAGAACCCAAAAATACCTCATCTATATCTAACTAGTGAAGAATTTATCCTTTAAACAATACACTCATCACTGTTTAAATCAAAGGTGATACATATACCCACGGTAAACAGTAAGGATTATTATAAGTGTTTACTCACCGTTTTTTCTTCACCGTCTTGCCATTTGTTCTCGGCCTGTTCTAGTTCCCATGGTTTTGTGCTTTGTTCATATTTGTTTTGCCTATTGTTCACTGCCATTTCCAGTTTAGGTTTACTCTTTGTTTCTCACTGCTTTTTCTGCCATTCATTTATACTCTGCTTTCATTTGTTTTTCTCTCATTGACATTTCATTGTTTTGGTTTTGTTTCTCAGTGTTATTCTTTGTGGATTATCCATGCTATTTATAGATGAGAGATTTGAGGCTTTAACTAAGGTAGGTGCTTAAGGCAAGCAGGGTATATAGGCTTGCAGCAATCAAATATAAATGAAGTGATGTGGATTTTACAATTCATCTACTGTTTTCTATTTTGCTCTTACACAAGTATCAGTTCATGTTCTGGCTATCGAATTGCACATGTTGCTTGTACCCTATATTTATTAACAATTCATCCTTAGCAGCTAAGGCAAGATCAAATCTCATCAAGGCTTTGATTTCTTGCATTTCCTATGAACAATGGCAGGTCATTTCAATTCAATGCTAGGCTGGTTTTCAATCCTAGATGGTGATTTCACATAATTCTACAGCTATACCTTGGTTGTGCTTGTAACAACATGTATGTCCACATGGCTAAGATTTTTCTTTGATCCCCTATCTTCTTTTTTCCAGTCGTGCTTGACATTACAGGTCTACACCCTCTTATGCAAACTTGTTTGCTTTCATTTCTTACTTAATGACTAGGCATAGGCTGAACATGTCTGTAGAGTACCGACTACCTTTCTTTTGAGAGTTTTTGTTTCAGTTCTCATAAATGTTGATGTTTAGGCTACAAGATACATGCTGCCTAGTTCCCTACTTGATTTTGTATCTATTTGCAACTCTGCTCTTTTCATGTCACATTATTTCTTATTTCAGATTTTGTTTAGATTTTCCCTTCACTTCATTATTATCTTAGTAGTTTTATGCATATTTTTATTTGCATATATAATATATATAGTTTAAATCCACATTTGTCTTATATAAACATATATATATATATTTATATTCATATATACATACATACTATGTTTTTCTATATGTTAATTTACATATCAAGTTTAAACTCTATGTTTTGATTTTTGTAAACTTGTCTACCTATATATATATATATATATATATATATATGCGCACATATGTTTAAACTAATACAAATATTATAATTTACTTGTCTCACTTTGCATTTGAGGTCATGATCTTCTTATGTGAAGAAACATGGTATTTTTAATTCAAATATTCTTTGTTATTTACCTTGTGTCACTCTATGTACATGACATTTAAAACAACTTTTAAATGCAACAAAGTGTTTAAATACACTTGATTATACGTAACAAGTAAATAAATATAGAAAAATGTTTATTTTAAACTAAATGAACCCGATATCATTAACATCATAAAATCAATACTATAAATCTTTGCATTACCAAATATCCTCTATTTATCTGCTTACTTAAGAAATCTATATTTATGAGTTCAAACTAAGTAATTTAAAATATAACCAGGTGGTAAAATATTAACTAATGTTTTTACACAGATATACATTGTTTTCAGACTTTTTAAATCATCACAAATAAATATATTTGGAATTGCCCTGATATTTCCAAAATATATCAATCTAAATTTATTTAATTAAATTAAATTATATGTATAATCTATATATTATAAAACTAGTCCAAAAACCCCGGGTCATTACAATCTACCCCCCTTTAAGGAATTTCGTCCCCGAAATTTAGGAGTACAAGGAGGCTCCAGTTATAACCAAAATCATAGACTTATATCAAATACTTCCATTTCTATGGCTAGAAATATTTGTTATTACAGCTGGAAAATATTTCCATTTCATATGCATACATCACCATTCACCCACATTCATCAGTCCCTGGTAAGAAAAATAATACTCTAATTATCAACCTCGAAGACCGAAATCAACATCAGATCAACACTAAGAATATTATTTTTCTTAACCAGTCCCCAGCTAGGTTCCAATTTCTTAACACCACATCATAATTCCTTATCAACCTGTATTACCCCATTTTCTTATTTTAAGAAAATACTCTTGATTATATTTGGGAAAATAATTCAAAACTTGCTTACTTAACTAGTTTGGACCAAATTTGTTCAAATATACATATCTGCTTCAAATTTTCCTTTTTAAATTCCAATCTTGTTTAACTTACATATTCAGCTCTACTCAGCTAAATCTCAGTCAACACTAGTCTATTCTATTCAATCCTCTTGACTTGTTCTATTTAAATTTTCTAGTTTCTAAATCTAATTTCCTGGTTATTTTATCAAATCAGTTTGAAATCACATATACAAACTCCAATTTAAAATGATTTCCATCAAGATTTTACCAAATAATATTATATTACTTTACCATAGTCTTGAAAATATCTTTCTAACTCCCCGGGATTCCAAATTCAAGTTTTGGTTTGAATTTAATTTTGGTTCATCTCATTTGTATATTTTGTTCTTATACAATTTCCAATTTAGTTTTATATAATTGTCTCAATGTTATAATATGTCACCAGATTACAATACCAACCAACACAGCCATTTATAATAATTTCAGGAAATTATCCTTAAATATCAAAATATAAATTTGGTAAAATTATATCATTAACCCAGTTTTTAAAACAATATTATGTCAAATTGCTCTGTTCAAAAGTTTATATACCCCTATCGATAGTTTGCAATCCCGTATTGATCAGAATTCATAATCCACTTGACAAACCAATCAACACAATATAAAACAGTTTTCTATATTAATTTACAAATACGCGCTCTTATATACATTCACTCCAACTCAATCTAGGGTATTACAAATCCCATCTCTATCATGTTACACCACAGAGCCAAGGTTATTACTAAACCATTGCTCAAATACCAACTGTAATGACCCGAAAATTTCCGATCTAGATCATCCATATTATATCACATATCGACTAATCGAACACCAGAAATTAACAGATCATCAATTGAAAGAAGTTAGAGGGTGAGAAATAGAAAGATAGAAAGTTAGAATATGAGAAAAAGAAGAACACAACATGATCAGATTATCACGAATCTCACAACGGAACTGAATAAAATATATTATAACAATACTTGGAATACAAACTGGTATTTAAACTTATATACATCATCAGAGTACAACATAAATATAGCACAACAGAAATAACTCTATACATCTAATATTGGACCTCTTGTTCAAAGCTCCTTCAAGATATCTGTAAAATCCTACACTACTTGACTGCCCGTACAAATTTGGGCACCCAAGAGTTTAGGGAAAACAAAGAAAAATAAACTCTGCGTCAGTCATGGGACTGGTGTGAGTAAAGGATTTTAAAACGTATTGATTTAACGTTCAAAAATCATTTTGAAATAAATGATAATCGTAAGACCAATCCACATATAAATACAGATGGTTTTTACCTTACGATAACCCAAAACATTTTTTTGAAAACAATATTATTCTGATATTATCATAATGTCTAAATACAAATAAATAACAATCTAGCAAAACGATTGCATGTCACGGCCTACATATATAGTATACAATCAAAACCGCGGGCGCTTATTGGAGATTGGATTTCGACTATGACAAGGTATGGAACCACCTGCTATAGTGTATCTCTAGAGGGGAATACACTGGGTTCAACAAGAACTTCTTGCCACCCGGCCTACACATGACCGACTACTCATTTCGCTTGAGTGTATCAATGTATATCACCAACAGTTGTGTACGGCAACCGTTTCCCAAAAAGGGATAGCATCGATAGATTTAAGAAGGAAAATAGAATTTCTCTAGATAGGTGATTATACACCCTAATGGGAGCGACCCACATAGCCATGTTCCCTGCCCGATTTTTTTCATTTCCCGATTGATGAGGCTTGAGGTTAGAATTTACCTATAGAACATCTGGCCACCATTTTCTTTGAATGCCACATTTTCAGATCCGTCAAATCACTAATTGACGTCCACAAATATACTCTGGATGTAAAAGAAGGGCCATTCTTTGCCACCAACTTGGTATATTTGTAAAAATCAACGTACGTGGTTTTCAGGAAATACTCTGTCGGATGTTCGTCAATACAAGTCATCCAGGAACAGGACGAACGGAAGGCACTCTCCTACTGCATACAATATAGGAATCACCCCACGGATCAGTAGCGAGTAGTCCTTGCAATCCGAATATTTCAATTACGACAGAATCACTATTGAAATATCTCTGAGAGCTAACCAGAGAATTTCAATAAGTATTTCTTCCGCTCTTGAAGATCTACGGTCTTCAATTCTTTAATTGTATAGACATCCCTGCACATTAGTTTACGTAAAGTTGGTTCGAAGTGGTTTTGGGTCCAGTTCCCATCCCGGTCTCTTCGAACTAACACATAAGGAATATTTATTTGATATTCGATGTGTTAACTATAAAATTTAAACAATCTAAATGAGTAAAACTATTTATACAAATTATTTTATATTTCATTTACATAACTTGTCAATCCAATTTATTGAACTTACACAAATCAATATAAGACGACATATAACCAAATTGAATATAGCATTTCTATAATCAGACGCCATTTAAGTTGTTAGCCTAATATGCACAAACAACTATGTAAATACAATTTAGTATCATCAAATTAAATAAATAACTCAACAACATCGGTCAACTAATATAATAGCAAAACGGTGTTTTATTCCTGCTAACAAGGTGCCCAACAATTCAGTTAATTCAGTTACAGTGTGGGATGGTGTTTATTTACACTAACAGATGTCAATAAAATATTTAAATAATATTAACGTAATTAATAACAAATTAATTGATAAACCAAACCTTTTAGAATTTTCTAAATACTAGATCATTAATGATTAATAATTTGCATGTTAATTTAATTTACTACTAAACTTATGTTCGATAAGATCTAAATGATATTTATTATTAATCACTTATCAATTCACTTAAACTCGATAACTGCGTTGAGTTATTTATACATACTAGCGTTCAATAATACCATTCATACCCGAGACAAATCTATTTGAACCCATACTCTTGCTCTAACTTATATGTATATAATTATATTAAATTTACCTTTGTATTCCAATTTAAAAAAAAAATCTTTCTTTATAATTTATTTGTAAGGGGCCGAACTCAAACAAATCAGCCCATACTTATAAAATATATTTTTTATATTTTATTTTATGTCTAAGATTAAGTTAGAACTTTACACGCCTTTACTACTTCATTTGTATTTTATTAATGGGCCAAGCCCAGTTCCACTCATCAACCAACCTTGCGCATCATATTTCTTACTAAAACATTACAGGCAACCAAAGTGCCCAACTTCCCATCTGTAACACCCCGTATTTTCTGTTAATGTTGTAATAACAAATTAAAGAATACTTAATTATAAATGCGAGAATCAAGGGAAAACATGAAAATTTCTTGGCATAGATTGGTTCATGAAATGGTATATTTGGTATACCATTTATTGTGAGCATAATTAAAAGAATAATTATGGCATGATTAAATTAAGATTAATTTACATATATTATTAGACATATATAGAAAATATGTGAGTTTAGAAAAGACGAATTATGACTCACTGCTGAGTCATTAGGGGCTGAGTTGGCTGTTCTAGATAACTCTATCTTGTCTTAATTGTCTTGATTTATTCTAAGATGATCTGACGGCTCCTATTCAATCCCTATAAAAGCAACCTAATACCTCACCCCTAAATCATATTAAAAATTGAACGTAGAGCCGTTATGCTGCCATTAGACAACCTAGAGTAGCCGCCACTTGAAGCTAACATAGAGACGAACCAAACTAAATCAAAACAACGATTGTCTACATCAAAGGTGAGAATTTCAACTCCATAATTCAGAATCCAGAAATCAAGTCCTTCGTTCGTTGTAAGCGCAGTTATCTTTTAGACGTAAATAAATCTAAGACATGATTTGATATAAAGTGAAATTAGAATTACACCATGTTAATTTATACCAATTTATTATGATGATTTTATCATGAATTGGAATGATTGTGGATTATTGGATTTGGTATTGGATCTATTTGAAACTATCAATATCATATGCATGTTATGTGTTTCATGTAATGATCTACATGTATATGTTTTTATGCAAGTTGTAAGTTTTATATTAGATCTAAGTCAAGATCTACATGTACATATTCCTATGTTTTATGTTAGATTCTTATGCTACATGATTAGATCCATATGTTCATATGCAAGTTGCAAGTTTTATGTTAGATCCATATGTTCATATGTAAGTTGCAAGTTTTATGTTAGATCCATATGTTCATATGCAAGTTGCAAGTTTTATGTTAGATCCATATGTTCATATGTAAGTTGCAAGTTTTATGTTAGATCCACATGCCTATGTTCATATGTCCATATGCAAGTTACAAACTTTATGATTGGATCCATGTCAAGATCCATTTAGGTTCACATGATTAATGCAAGTTATATAATTTATGATAGATCCAAGTTATGATCTAATTATATATATATATATATATATGTCGTATGCAAGTTACATGTTAGATCCTAAACTAGATCCATATTCATATGCAAGTTTGTGAAGTGAGTTTATGCAAGTTCACCTTATTAGATCTAGTTTACACCTATATGTTAATGTTATAATTATACATGTTTTGGAATTGGACATGTCATGATTATGTCACATGCTAGTCTATAACTGATGTTTATGCCAAATTACATGATATATGTTTATTGAACCTATATTATGCATGTTCATTCCTTTATCTCTCGTTTATAGATTGGGCCACTTAGCGGGCCCAATGTCTTATGTGATTAATGTGAACGAATAAACGGGGGTAATGTTGGGGGTAATTATTAAATCAAAACATGTAATATGTAGGTGGGCCCAAAACCATGAAATTGGTTAAGGCCATGAATGGTATAATTTATATACCATTAGTCTTGAATTAAAACATGTGACATGAAATACTTGTAGAAATTTGCATATATAAAAATGTAAATATAGAAAAGACGAATATGCTTAACCCGAGGTTAGACTGAGTTGTTGTGTAAACCTGCCCGGAACCGACGGGCACATCCAGTAACCACAACAATACATGTCTAATGTGAGAAGTTAGTGCATCAAGCCCAGAAAAGCCCGAGGTTAGACTGAGTTGTGGTGTGAACCTGCCCAGAACCGACCGGCACATCCAGTAACCACAACAATACCTGTCTAATGTAAGTGGTTGGTGCTTTAATTAATTAATTAGTTAAAGCTCATGAACAATCAAGCTAGAAATGGTGAGGTTAAGTAATTAAGGAAACACTTAACCAACTTAACAAGACAAGAGTGGTGAGGTTAAGTAATTAAGAAAACACTTAACCAACTTAACATGTGAAAAAGACAAGATTGGTGGGGTTAAGTAATTTAGAAAACACTTAGCCAAATCAACATGTTAACTAGGCAAGATTGATAGGGATTAAGTCAAGTCAAGAACACTTAACCAATTTAACATGTTGACTAGAAAAACCCTAGTAACGGGGACCCGTTTCAGCAGTAACCCGCATGAACGTATCAAGGTACCCTGAACTAGGCAAGGTGGGGCACGATTATTGGGCTGAATATAAGCGGTCAAAAGGGCAGCGGTTAGGTGCGTCAGTGTAGGTTCCGACGGAGTACGGGCGTGCACGGGTTCCGGAATGGAAAAAGCAGGCACTGGGCACCAGGCGTACACTTGTGCATCTAGAATCGTGTCAGGGGTGCCATTATAGGACTTGATACACTCTATAATGGAACCAGCACAAGTAATTTATAATCATATGGGGCCGCATGACACCGAGAATACATGAATGCGAGTAGGAGCCGATCAATACATGAATGGGATCACTTTATCATGAACATACATTGCTAGTTAAACAAGTTCTTAGTAGGTGCAGAGAAGTAAAAGTGGGTGCGATAGCCAAATCTAGTTAAGTCTTACCTTATCTTGTTTTAGGACTACCCTATCCTTTTGGTATCATTCTAAGTATAGTTTATTTATGTCAGAGTCTTTTACTTGTTTACATGCTATTAAATAATTGGGCTTACCAGACTTATGTCTGACTCATTTTCCTTTCGCCTCTGTTCTTCCGTTCCCTCCCCCCCCCCCCCCCCCCCAAGGTCCGCAGGGAGGGAACACTTCCGCTTGACCGGATCAAATCAAAGCTTGAAGACCGTATATGTAAGGCTTGGACTTTCCTTTTTGTGATATGGCTATGGTCAAAGACATGTTGGGGATTTATGTCATTTTATTTTCAGTATTGCTTCTTTATGTTTACAAGACAGATGGAATAATTTGGAAGATTGAAACGGTTTGTTGAAATGTTGTATTGAACAAGTATTTATGGAATGAAGTTGGTTTCTTTTTCGTTGCTTTAATTATCCGCTGCTTTAATTATCTATCTTGTAATTTATTAGTATCTTGTACCTTAAAACGCTCCACCGAAGTTAAGGCATTCCCTTTGAGAGTGACCTTAACGGAGGTGGGGTGTTACACTTGGTATCAAAGCTAAAGGTTACCAGATTGGATAAAATTTTTGAAATATTTTTCAGGAAGAAGTCATAAAGAAGCATTTTCAAGAAAAGTGTTGTTTTAAATTTAAAAAGGTATAATCTCCAAAGCCATATGCACTATCTTTCTATCCTTAGTTTTGAATCTTTCCTTTTGTTTCAGCATGTCTAGGGACTTTAACCTACATGAGGGCGTGTCGGTGCCTGGTTGGTTTAGAAGGTACCTTGAAGCTAGAGCCAATGAAGCAGGCCCAGCAGGCATTCCTCCGCCTCCCCCAGCTGTTGCTCCTCCTCCTCCTCCGAGAGGAAATGCGTTCTCAAAGATCTGTAGAGATTTTAGATCCATGGGTGGAAAAGACTTCAAGGGTAGTGAATCTTTCGTAGAAGCCAGAAACTAGCTCAAAGAAACTGAAGACTTATTCGTTATCTTTGAAGTAGATGAGAGGCAGAAGCTACAGTTGGTGGTGTGGTTGCTCAAAGATGAGGCCTCCTTCTGGTGGTAGGTCACTAATGCTGAAAAACCGATAGAGACTTGGGAGGACTTCAAGGCGAGATTTGAAATGAAGTTCCTCTCACAAGCTGAGCAAAGTCTGCAAATGGAGAAGTTCCTATCACTCAAGCAGGGCAACCTATCAGTCAAAGAATATGTCAATAAATTCAATTAGCTTGCCAGATTTAGACTGGAGTTAGTCAACACTCCACACAAGAAGGCTCTCCGTTTTTCCAAAGGACTGAATGAGCCACTGCAAGGCCTGACAATGTCCCATATACCCATGGGAGCAACTTATGAGAGGCTGGTGGACATGGCTCTGTTGCAAGAGGAGAACAAAGATGGCAAGAAGGAGGTGAAGAAGGAAGAGTCTCAAAATAAGAAAGGAGAGGGATCTCAAAACAAGAAAGCGGACCCCAAGAAAGGTGGGAAGGATAATTAATCCCGTAAGAAGCTGAAGTGCAATTACTGTAGCATACCTAGACATTTGGCTAGGGACTGCAGAAAGCAAACGAGGAAGTTGGGCGCTTGTTTCCATTGCGGGGAAACAGGACACTTGGCTACGGACTACCCAAAAAGGCAAGGGCAGGGACAGAGAACTGGAGCTTCTTCTGGAGGGCAGGTTCATGCTCTCGTAGTACCTCTGCAGGAACGAGGTAGTCATATTTCTATTGAGAGTTTAGTTTATCTGTTTGATAATCTTGTTCGTACTCTCTTTGATTCTGGCGCGTCGCACTCTTTTATATCTACTGCTTTAGTTGAATCTCTGCACCTAGACACCCATATAGTAGAGGATCCCTTGGTTGTTTCAAATCCAATTGGGGACTCAGATTATTTGTCAATGGTTTGTTTGGATTTGGAAATCTCTATTCTAAGTGTTGGGTATAAATGTAATGCTTTTGTTTTGGGCTTCATGGGCTACAGGCTGATTCTAGGCATGGAATGGCTATCCAGTAATGGTGTCATCCTTGATTGTGAAAAGAGAGTGGTTAGACTCATGACTCGCCTCGGTAACACTCTCGAAATCTCTTTTAATCCCATGAACTCTATCATGCTTAGTTATCTTGAATCACTTGATGCGTCTGTTGAGAATTTGCAGTCCGTTAGAGTAGTCCATGAATACTCAGATGTGTTTGAAGAGGTGAAGGGCTTACCTCCAAAGCGGGAGATAGACTTCCGCATATACCTTGTTGATAATGCAAAGCCCGTTTCTTTACCCGTTAGGCACATGGCCCCAAGGGAGAGAAAGGAGCTCAGCAAGCAAATTAAAGAGCTGCTTGAAAAGGGGTTCATAAGACGGAGTATTTCTGAATGGGGTGCTCCAATAGTATTCGCGGCCAAAGCTGATGGTTCACTCCGCCTATGCGTGGATTATAGGGAGTTGAACAAGCTGACTAAGAAGAATAGGCTCCCCCTCCCAAGAATTGACGATCTGTTTGATCAACTAGTAGGTGCATCCGTTTTCTCCCAACTAGATCTGGCTACTGGGTTTCATCAGCTAAGAGTAGCTGAGGATAGCATTGACAAGACCGCATTTAGGACCCCGGATGGTTTCTTCGAGTGGCTTGTCATGCCTTTCGGCTTAACAAACGCACCTGCCTATTTTGTAGACTTGATGAGCAGGGTGTTCTGGGAATTCCTCAATAAATTTGTGGTTGTCTTCGTAGATGACATCTTAATCTTCTTAAAAAGTGAGGAAGAACATGTTGTGCATTTAAAGGAAGTGTTAGATACTCTTCGAGCACATCAGTTGAAAGCAAAATTCTCCAAATGCGACTTTTGGAGAGAAGAAGTAAGGTTTCTTGGGCATGTGGTGTCCAAAGAGGGGATAGTTGTGGACCCCGCAAAAGTAGTCGCGGTGCAAGATTGGAAGATTCCACGAAATGCAACCGAAGTCCGAAGATTTCTCAGGCTGGCGGGCTATTATTGAAAGTTCATTAAGGACTTTGCGAAGATCTCAGCTCCGCTGAAAAGATTGACAAGGAAGAACTTGGGTTTTGCTTGGGATTTGGATTGCGACATTGCTTTCCAACGTTTAATAAGGGCTCTGACAATAGCCCCAGTTCTGACATTGCCTGATGGAAGCAAGATGTTTATAGTATATACAGACGCGTGCAGAATATGATTGGGCGTTGTCCTAATGCAAGAAGGCAAAGTAGTTTGCTATGGAGGAAGGCAGTTGAAGGTTCATGAGAAGAATTACCCAACTCATGATTTAGAACTAGCTGCCATCGTTTTCGCCCTTATATCATGGCGTCATTATCTGCTAGGAGAAAGGTTCGAATTATTTACTGATCATAAATCATTAAAATACCTTTTCTCTCAGAAAGATCTTAATTTGTGGTAGCAAAGTGGATGGAATTTCTCGCCTCATATGATTTTGAGATTGCCTATATCTCTGGTAAGGGCAATGTAGTGGCAGACGCCTTAAGTAGAAAGAAGCTGACTTTAAGCCCTCTCTTTGTGGAAAGACAAAGCTTGGAGTTCATAGCAAGCTTTAACTTTAGACCCTCCTCTGACTTTGTACCTGGCTTGCTACCAACGTTAGAAGTGCGGCCAACTCTATTAGACTCAATCGGAGCCACGTAAAGAGAAGACCCTCAGCTAGCCGATGTGATGGACAAGTTAATTAGGGGTGAGACTTCTAGTCACCTCAATAGATACTCCATTAATGCCAAGGGCTGGTTGAGACAAGATGGAAGACTATGTGTCCCACAAGCAAGGGGTTTGGTTAAGACGGTTCTAGAAGAGGCACACCATTCCAAGCTGACCATACACCCAGGCGGAGACAAAATGTATAAAGACATCAAAAGAGTTTTCTTTTGGAATGGCATAAAGAAAGACGTAGCTGAATTTGTTTCTAAGTGTTTAATATGCCAACAAGTCAAGGCGGAGCAGAAGAAGCCTGGTGGTCTGCTCCATCCTCTAGAGGTCCTACAGTGGAAATGGGATAGCATCTCGATGGACTTTATAGATGGGTTGCCTAGGTCAAGAAGGGGCAATAACAGCATTTGGGTAATAGTGGACATGCTTACTAAAAGCGCTCACTTTATACCTGTAAAGAGTAGAAGGACTGCCTCATCTCTAGCATCCATATATCTTAAAGAGATAGTTCGACTCCATGGGATACCCTCCAGAATAGTGAGTGATCGAGACCCTATCTTTACAAGCGAGTTCTGGAGGAGTTTGCAAGAGGCTATGAGCACACAGCTATGCTTAAGCACGACCTATCACCCACAAACCGATGGTCAGACGGAAAGGGTGAACAGGGTACTAGAGGATCTCTTGAGACTGTGCATTCTTGACTTTGGAGGTACATGGGAGGATCATCTTCCTTTAGTGGATTTCGCTTACAACAAAAGTTACCAAGCCACCATAGGCATGGCACCCTTCGAGGCTTTGTATGGAAGACCATGCTGATCACCAACTTGTTGGTGGGAGTATACAGATAAGCTCATACTTGGACCAGACATGATCAGAGAAACTTCAGAGAAGGTAGATTTAATACGAAGGAGAATGAAGACTGCCCAAGATAGACAGAAGTCCTACGCAGACAAAAGAAGGACCGGCCTTGAGTTTGAAGTTGGAGACAAGGTGTTTCTTAAAGTATCCCCTTTGAGGAACGTCGTTCGCTTCGGATCCACAGGAAAGTTAGCACCAAGATTTGTAGGGCCATTTCCTATCATTGAGAAGATTGGGAAGATGGCTTATAGAGTACAACTGCCCGAAAGATTGGCTGGAGTTCATAATGTCTTTCATGTCTCTCACCTGCGAAAGTGCTTACATGAGTCTGCAGAAGTGGTGGAACCAAGCATGTTAGAGGAAGTAGAAGTTGAACGAGAAGCAACTGTAAGGAGAGTTCCAACTCATATCTTGGGTACAGAAGTCAAAAAGCGACGCAACCGTGAAGTCGAGCTTGTCAAGGTTCAATGGAGCGACGCCGAGGAAGACGCAACTTGGGAAACTGAGGACAGAATACGCATAGCCTACCCTTTTCTTTTTGAGGGTACATCCTTGATCTCTTTTTCCTTAAGTTTGTGCTTGTACCTATCCTTTTGAGTATATCTTCTCGATCCTATCCTTTATCCTTAGGTATAAACCCATTTGAATGAAAACATGTTATGGTTGATGGTTGCAAGTGGTTGCAAGTGGTTGCTCGTGGATGCATATACACACACGTTAGGAATTAGATCGGCTCAGTCACTTTCATATTGCATATGCATATACGTATTTGTATATGGATTGAAACTGATGTGTTACCATATGGATGTTGCATTTGTATGAATGATCGTGCACTCATGTAGAAATTTTGGATAGGAAATTGCATACATAATGGACTCATGGCACTGACATAATTTGCATTAAGGAGGTCTACTGAATCAGTAGACCGCCTGATTTTGTATTAGGTATGGACATGTACACACACTATGCATATGATCATGAAGCATTAGAAGTCTTTTAAGGACAACGGACACCTGTGTTTGATGGTTGAGTAGATGGACGATTGGATGCTAAGGTATACGTTCTGCTCGACTTGAAGATTTCGGGGACGAAATCCTTAAAGGAGGGGAGAATGTAACACCCCGTATTTTCTGTTAATGTTGTAGTAACAAACTAAAGAATACTTAATTATAAATGCGAGAATCAAGGGAAAACATGAAAATTTCTTGGCATAGATTGGTTCATGAAATGGTATATTTGGTATACCATTTATTGTGAGCATAAATAAAAGAATAATTATGGCATGATTAAATTAAGATTAATTTACATATATTATTAGACATATATAGAAAATATGTGAATTTAGAAAGGACGAATTATGACTCACTGCTGAGTCATTAGGGGCTGAGTTGGCTGTTCTAGATAACTCTATCTTGTCTTAATGGTCTTGATTTATTCTGAGATGATCTGACGGCTCCTATTCAATCTAATCTCTATAAAAGCAACCTAATACCTCACCCTTAAATCATATTAAAAATTGAACCTAGAGCCATCATGCTGCCATTAGACAACCTAGAGTAGCCGCCACTTGAAGCTAACAAAGAGACGAACCAAACTAAATCAAAACAACGATTGTCTACATCAAAGGCGAGCATTTCAACACCAGAATTCAGAATCCAGAAATCAAGACCTTCATTCATTGTAAGCGCAGTTATCTTTTAGACGTAAATAAATCTAAGACGTGATTTGATATAAAGTGAAATTAGAATTATACCATGTTAATTCATACCGATTTATTATGATGATTTTATCATGAATTGGAATGATTATGGAATATTGGATTTGCTATTGGATCTATTTCAAACTATCAATTTCATATGCAAGTTATGTGTTTCATGTAAAGATCTACATGTATATGTTTTTATGCAAGTTGTAAGTTTTATATTAGATCCAAGTCAAGATCTACATGTACATATTCCTATGTTTTATGTTAGATTCTTATGCTACATGATTAGATCCATATGTTCATATGCAAGTTGCAAGTTTTATGTTAGATCCATATGTTCATATGTAAGTTGCAAGTTTTATGTTAGATCCATATGTTCATATGCAAGTTGCAAGTTTTATGTTAGATCCATATGTTCATATGTAAGTTGCAAGTTTTATGTTAGATCCACATGCCTATGTTCATATGTCCATATGCAAGTTACAAACTTTATGATTGGATCCATGTCAAGATCCATTTAGGTTCACATGATTAATGCAAGTTATATAATTTATGGTAGATCCGAGTTACGATCTAATTATATATATATATATATATATATATATGTCATATGCAAGTTACATGTTAGATCCTAAACTAGATCCATATTTATATGCAAGTTTGTGAAGTGAGTTTATGCAAGTTCACCTTATTAGATCTAGTTTACACCTATATGTTAATGTTATAATTATACATGTTTTGGAATTGGACATGTCATGATTATGTCACATGCTAGTCTATAACTGATGTTTATGCCAAATTACATGATATATGTTGATTGAACCTATGTTATTCATGTTCCCTCCTTTATCTCTCGTTTATATATTGGGCCAATTAGCGGACCCAATGTCTTTATGTGATTAATGTGAACGAACAAACGGGGGTAACGTTGGGGGTAACTATTAAATCAAAACATGTAATATGTAGGTGGGCCCAAAACCATGTAATTGGTTAAGGCCATGAATGGTATAATTTATATACCATTAGTCTTGAATTAAAACATGTGACATGAAATACTTGTAGAAATTTTCATATATAAAAATGTAAATCTAGAAAAGACGAATATGCCTAACCCGAGGTTAGACTGAGTTATGGTGTAAACCTGCCCGGAACCGACGGGCACATCCGGTAACCACAACAATACCTGTCTAATGTGAGAGGTTAGTGCATTAAGCCCAGAAAAGCCCGAGGTTAGACTGAGTTATGGTGTAAACCTTCCCGGAACCGACCGGCACATCCAGTAACCACAACAATACCTGCCTAATGTGAGTGGTTGGTGCTTTAATTAATTAATTAGTTAAAGCTCATGAACAATCTAGCTAGAAATGGTGAGGTTAAGTAATTAAGGAAACACTTAACCAACTTTAACAAGACAAGAGTGGTGACGTTAAGTAATTAAGAAAACACTTAACCAACTTAACATGTGAACAAGACAAGATTGGTGGGGTTAAGTAATTTAGAAAAAACTTAGCCAAATCAACATGTTAACTAGGCAAGATTGATAGGGGTTAAGTCAAGTCAAGAACACTTAACCAATTTAACATGTTGACTAGAAAAACCCTAGTAACGGGGACCCATTTCAGCGGTAACCCACATGAACGTATCAAGGTACCTTGAACTAGGCAGGGTGGGGCACGATTACTGGGCTGAATATAAGCAGTCAAAAGGGCGGCGGTTAGGTGCGTCAGTGTAGGTTCCGACGGAGTACGGGCGTGCGCGGGCTCCGAAGTGGAAAAAGAAGACACTAGGCACCAGGCATACACTTGTGCATCTAGAATCGTGTCAGGGGTTGCCATTATAGTACTTGATACACCTTATAATGGAACCAGCACAAGTACTTTATAATCACGTGGGGCCGCATGACACCGAGAATACATGAATGCGAGTAGGAGTCGATCAATACATGAATGGGATCACTTTATCATGAACATACATTGCTAGTTAAACAAGTTCTTAGTGGGTGCATAGAAGTAAAAGTGGGTGCGATAGCCAAATCTAGTTAAGTCTTACCTTATCTTGTTTTAGGACTACCCTACCCTTGTGGTATCATTCTAAGTTCAGTTTATTCATGTCACAGTCTTTTACTTGTTCACATGCTATTAAATAACTGGGCTTACCAGACTTATGTCTGACTCATTTTCCTTTCGCCTCTTTTCTTCCGTTCCCTCCCCCCCCCCCCCCCCCCCGCCCCCAGGTCCGCAGGGAGGGAACACTTCTGCTTGACCGGATCAAATCAAAGCTTGAAGACCATAGATGTAAGGCTTGGACTTTCATTTTTGAGCTATGGCTATGGTCAAAGACATGTTGGGGATTTATGTCATTTTATTTTCAGTATTGCTTCTTTATGTTTTCAAGACAGATGTAATAATTTGGAAGATTGAAACTGTTTGTTGAAATATTGTATTGAACAAGTATTTATGGAATAAAGTTGGTTTCTTTTCCGCTGCTTTAATTATCCGCTGCTTTAATTATCTGTCTTGTAATTTATTAGTATCTTGTACCTGAAAACGGTCCACTGAAGTTAAGGCATTCCCTTGAGAGTGACCTTAACGGAGGTGGGGTGTTACACCGTCCTTCTTCTCTTTATTCTTTTTGTTGTTTACTTTTTAATGCATATATCTAATTTCTTTGTTTTTTTTATTTATTTATGGGCCCATCCCGGCCCATAATCCACACACATAGCCGTTTGAAGTTCCAGGCAACCAAAGTATTCCAAACACCCAATTCTCTTCCTTTCCCTATTTCCATTGGGTTATGTCTCTCTAATCTTCCCAGTTTGACGTGTTTTCATTATCCCCTCTTCTTCTATCTGCTCCTATTCTTTCTTTCCTGATCCAATCACTACCTAGAATGTAGTTGACTCGTACAGACGCTAAGGTTATTGGTACATGAAATAGCAATTCAGTTGTTGCCCTTATATTTATTATTTTATTTATTTACATTACTAATAATGTGCATATGACTGCTAAATTAATAAATCACAAGGCATCATGCAAAATGTTCTTATATGTTCTCATACACATATTATAAGTCCTTATATATTTGAAAACTAGCAGAGGATGCTTACTTCGAATAGGGTAAATATGTATAATGTTATTATTGGATTATTTAAAATAACCGAAAACAAATTTAATGTTATTATTGGATTTAATATATTTCCGTTAAATTTGTCATCAACAATAGAAAATTACCATTATCAGATCGATATCATAAATGGTTCAATATTGACTACTTGTTACTTGGTATTAATAAGCTACCATTAGCATCTAGCACCATAATAATTCGGTAGCTGCACAACACCATAGTTGGTTACCGATTTCGGAAATAAGAGGTTAGTAGAGCTTCACGTTATGTGTACTACATAGAGTTCAAGTCTTTGTCGCTCCACATCAAATAATTGTTAACTTCACGGAGTAAAATAAATTAAACGCTCAAGTTAGATAGAAAACATCAAGGTAGCAGGTTATTTAACTAGGAGAATGTGAACGGCTGACATATACATTATATTTTTTAAATGATTTATATGACTGTTTATAAATTATATTTTAGCAGGTTATTTAACTAGCAGGTTATTTACTAAGGAGTATATAACTGTTTATAAGAGCAAACAAAACAAGGATTGTTCACCAGTTTATCAATACTAACGTGAATCATTTTTGCAGTTCCCAAAAGTCACGCATCATGCAATGCATCCACAGGTGCAGCTCTTATACCCACAGGAAATAGCAGCTAACACATTGTAGAACTCAGAGGATGATGGACGGTCTTGTCCATCAATTATAAGCTGAAGATGATACTAAAATGAATGCATCTGTAGCCCACCATTTGTTGTACCTCATCATTGCCAAAAGAAAGGATTACTTCCTGATCCTTTATTCTTTCTTTTACATCCTTCTTCGATCACTGCTGTTATCCCTTTCCTGTACACACTTCGGCCGTGCACATGCACAATAAAATCTGTCGCTATTCTACCCTTCTGATCCTCAGCGCATGCCAAGTTTCCATGCCTGAACTCAGTTCCACCACCAGAACTTCCATCACAACAAAATATCCAAATTCGACACTTCCACCGAAGCTTAAAAGTCAATCATTTCCACCAAAACAATTCGCTCCACCACCCTGGTCTACATATCACCACCGAAATCTGACTCGAGTTGGCCGATGACCTCGCCTTTCATTTCCCCTAGTGCGCAACTCTATACACCACCATTGACGATGCAGTTTGTCGTCATTCCGAGCCCAATAAAACAGTATACAAAACCTATTTGATCGAATTCTTGCAAATGACCCAAGCGAAGACTTTAGTTATGTTTTTAAAATGTATCGAATGCATTATCGAATCACTTTCATGTTTGAATACAATCCTAATTCATACCAAAATCTTGGTTATGGATTTTATTTATTTATTTTTGGGAATGGATATGTTGTCAAACAGCAGACAGATTTAACCTCTGTTTTCATTGATTTCTAATGTGTATTTATAATATATGTATAAGAGGTTATACGCTAGTAGAAGTAAGAATCACATATATTTGAATCAATATTATATCTAATTCTAGAATAGGTATTTAAGGGAGGAATATCAGATTTCTCTTATTAATCAAATTAAGCTTTCTGTCTTCTGTATTATTCTTGCTCGCAGGGTGTTTTAGATCTGATTCATTGATTAATCCTTCAACTAACTTGAAACGTTTCATTCAAACCCATATCAGCATATCCCTATTTTGAATCCATATAAAAATATACAATAATAAACAGTAGAGGGACATGATGTTTTACTCGCACGTATATGTTTATTGTGTTTCTATTGTTTAGTGCCATTCTACTTTGTTTCCAGAACCCAAAAATACCTAATCTATATCTAACTAGTGAAGAATTTATCCTTTAAACAATACCCTCATCACTGTTTAAATCAAAGGTGATACATATACCCACGGTAAACAGTAAGGATTATTATAAGTGTTTACTCACCGATTTTTCTTCACTGTCTTGCCATTTGTTCTCGGCCTGTTCTAGTTCCCATGGTTTTGTGCTCTGTTCATATTTGTTTTGCCTAGTGTTCACTGCCATTTCCAGTTTAGGTTTACTCTTTGTTTCTCACTGCTTTTTTTGCCATTCATTTATACTCTGCTTTCATTTGTTTTTCTCTCATTGACATTTCATTGTTTTGGTTTTGTTTCTCAGTGTTATTCTTTGTGGATTATCCATGCTATTTATAGATGAGAGATTTGAGGCTTTAACTAAGGTAGGTGCTTAAGGCAAGCAGTGTATATAGGCTTGCAGCAGTCAAATATAAATGAAGTGATGTGGATTTTACAATTCATCTACTGTTTTCTATTTTGCTCTTACACAAGTATCAGTTCATGTTCTAGCTGTCGAATTGCACATGTTGCTTGTACCCTGTATTTATTAACAATTCATCCTTAGCAGCTAAGGCAAGATCAAATCTCATCAAGGCTTTGATTTCTTGCATTTCCTATGAACAATGGCAGGTCATTTCAATTCAATGCTAGGCTGGTTTTCAATCCTAGATGGTGATTTCACATGATTCTACAGCTATCCCTTGGCTGTGCTTGTAACAACATGTACGTCTACATGGCTAAGATTTTTCTTTGATCCCCTATCTTCTTTTTTCCAGTCGTGCTTGACATTACAGGTCTACATCCTCTTATGCAAACTTGTTTGCTTTCATTTCTTACTTAATGACTAGGCCTAGGCTGAACATGTCTGTAGAGTACCGACTACCTTTCTTTTAAGAGTTTTTGTTTCAGTTCTCATAAATGTTGATGTTTAGGCTACAAGATACATGCTGCCTAGTTCCCTACTTGATTTTGTATCTATTTGCAACTCTGCTCTTTTCATGTCACATTATTTCTTATTTCAGATTTTGTTTAGATTTTCCCTTCACTTCATTATTATCTTAGTAGTTTTATGCATATTTTTATTTGCATATATATAATATATATAGTTTAAATCCATATTTGTCTTATATAAACATATATATATATATTTATATTTATATTCATATATACATACATACTATGTTTATCTATATGTAAATTTACATATCAAGTTTAAACTCTATGTTTTGATTTTTGTAAACTTGTCTATATATATATATATATATATATATATATATATATATATGCGCATATATGTTTAAACTAATACAAATATTATAATTTACTTGTCTCACTTTGCATTTGAGGTCATGATATTCTAATGTGAAGAAACATGGTATTTTTAATTCAAATATTCTTTGTTATTTACCTTGTGTCACTCTATGTACATGAAATTTAAAACAAGTTTTAAATGCAACAAAGTGTTTAAATACACTTGATTATACGTAACAAGCAAATAAATATAGAAAAATGTTTATTTTAAACTAAATGAACCCGATATCATTAACATCATAAAATCAATACCATAAATCTTTGCATTACCAAATATCTTCTATTTATCTGCTAGCTTAAGAAATCTATATTTATGAGTTCAAATTAAGTAATTTAAAATATAACCAGGTGGTAAAATATTAACTACTGATTTTACACAGATATATATATATATATATATATATATTTATGAGTTCAATCTAAATTTAATTAATTAAATTAAATTATATATATAATCTATATATTATAAAACTAGTCCAAAAACCCCGGGTCATTACAAAAATAAACTCTAGGTCAGTCATGTGACTGGTGTGGGTAAACCTAAATCATTCGGTTTAACTTTTCAAAATCCTTTCCAAAGAAAAAGATAATCGTAAGACCGATCCACACATAAATACGGATGGTTTTTACCTTATGATAACCCAAATCATTCTTTATATCAAATCTCTCCTGATATTATAATAATGTTTAAATCAAATAAATAGCAATCTAGTGGAAACGCTTTCATCTCATGTTCCATATATATTAGATACAATCAAGAACCACGGGCGCTTATTGGGTAATGGATTTCCAACTATGACAAGGTATGGAACCACCTTCCGATCAGTGTACTCTAGAAGCGATACACTGGAGTTCAATAAGAACATCTTGTAATTACTTGGCCACACATGACCGGCCATTCATTTCGCTTGAATGTTCCGAATATATTATCACCTTATGGTTGGTATACCAACATAACCGTTCCCGGGAGATACATAAGCGAAAGAAATAAGAAATATGAATATTCTCTAGATGGTGACAATATACCCTTGGGTGCGTCCCACTTAGCCATGTTGCCTGCCCGATTTCTGTCATTTTCCCCGTTGATGAAGCTTGAGGTCATAACGTATCTTTTAACAGAACACTCTTTTAATTACTTTTAACGCCACATCGTCATACCCGTCAAATCAAAAATTGATTTCCCCAAAAAAAACCATGGATATAAGCTAAGAGAAACGAATTCTTCCGCCACCAACGCAAATACGTTTGAAACGATCAACTTACGCGATCTACCAGATATACTCTGTCAGACATTCGTCTATTCAAGTTGTCCTGGGATTGGACAATCCGAAGGCACTATTCTGTAAACCATCTTAGGCAATTTCTACCTAGGATTTGCCAGAACAGCCCTTGCATAAACTCTGTTTTCAATTATCTTCATCATATTTGATTCGCAATGCTAATGCCCATACGAAGTGGTTTTCGGATAATAAATCTGATCCCGGTCTCTCCGTATTGACGACGGAAATGGTCAAAAACTTTGATAGTCGGTGATTTAACTATCAAAGGAAACATGTGTACAAACAACGATCTTATTTCCAAATGGGAATTTTATCGATCAATCATCAATCTACATTTATCCCTTTAAACTAATTTGTCATTAATTTATTCATTTCCCTATTTTTACGTTTTCCATATATTTCTTGAATCCCGTTTATCACGCAGCTTCTATATTTAGAAACTATACGTTATTAACATTGGAAAACATTTCCATACTTAATCTCATTTCTTATTTACTATATTAGAAAATATGTCTGATTTCTTATTTGGAAAACGTTCCCAAACTCCTTCATTGGATTTAAACAGATGTTTTAAATAAAACATCGCGACGCCAACTCAAACCATTATTCATTAACAAAATTCACTTAACCAGCCTTCACTATCGAACCTTAATCATTCCTTAGTTAAAAACGAAGTCAATCAAGTTGGGGTATAACTACCTCTCAGACCCTAACTGAACAACATTTCTAACTTCGAAATAAACAAAGTTCACCTTCTAAATCTTTAACAAATTTCCTTACGTAACTCTCGAATTCTATTTACGAATCCACTTCTCATACGAAGTCGTATAGTCGTGTAGCTTTGGGAAACGACTATTGGGGTCATTTCCCATGTTCACGATTTTTTTTTTGCCGATTTTTAAGTGACCGTTTTGTCCCTAGCTGATCTTGTTTCGGCCATAACTTTTGATTGGTAAGGAGTTTTGACCTGAAACCACACCAATTGGATTCCCATGATGGTTTACAATTCCGTAAAGTGGTCACATTAGCCAAACGGACCCACCGTCTGGGAGATATGGCTGAAACAATGTTTAGAAAGTGAAAAACAGCTTGACCGGGCCTAATTAGGGTGATTAGCAAATGGGCCCATAACCCATTTCGGGATTAGGGTTATGGGGAAGCTGAAATGAGTTAGGTTTTCATTCTATTTCAGTTTTCTAGCCGCCATTTACCTCTTAGAAACCCGAACAATGGCCTCCACCTTCTAATTTCATCCCAAATCACCATCTAATCAAGTGTTAGCCTAATCTACATCTAATCAAGGGGAATGAACACCAAATCAGAGTTGGAGCTGCTGTGTTGCATTAGAATTCGACCCAAAATAGAGAATATTTCAGATCTATAGTTTGATTTTGGCTAAGGTGAGTGAGTTGCTTTGTTTCTCACTAATTACGGCTAATTAGGGGTGATTAGTGTTAATTAGCAAAATTATAACTTAGAAAAATCTGGAAAAATTTGTAAAATTGTAAAATATTATTTTAGGGCTTTAATAGAAATTTGGGTTAATTTGGATAAGTTTTGCTAATTGTATGCTTAAACGTGATTAAGGGTAAAATATGGGTTTTGGTATGTTTGATCCATTTAAACATATCATATTGTTGTTTTGGTGGATATGGTTGATGTTATATGTTGCTATGACGGTTTGGTATGATTTATGATTGATTATCAAAGTTAGATTGGTCGAAAACGCCGTCGTATGGTGTAAAACAGTCGCTGGAAAAGTTGCAGGAAACAGTGTAAAGATCGGATCGGATCGCCCTCCCCCACTCGCGAAGCACGTATCATGATCCGAAACGCTGGCATCTGGAGTTCTCCGAACTAACCCGCTTCCCGGGAGTGTGCCACGAACCGCTCGCACTTGAAGACCATGACCCGACCCAGACCGAACAGGAGCTCGAACCCGTAGCGATGAAGGCTCGACCCACGAGCCAATGGAAAAGCCCGATCCAATCTGGTGACGATGGCACGATCCGAACCAGTGTGGCACCATGACCCAGCTTGGAGCATCACGATCTGACCCGGTGGGAGACTACTTGATGGACCACGAACCGACCCGACCTTAGAGGATCTCACGACCCGACCCGAACGAGGCTAATGACCATGAACTGAACAAGGAGAAGAGAACCGATCTGAATGGAAGCTTGTTTCCGAACCGATCCGGAGGAGACCAAAACCCGAGATGCAAAGGTAGTCCAAATGGGAAGTAGAACTCAGGATCCAGATGGGAACCAACGAGTTAACTTCATGGTTGGGCTTTGCTGCGAGATGTGTGCTAAGGGGTTATCGACGTCCATAACTTTGATTCACCACCAAGACGGATATTAGGCTACGGATCAGTGCAGTGGGGTAGTTATTACTCCATGGGGCAGAGTGATCGTAGCATGGCTATGAGCCAGTGCAGTGGAGTCGTCATGACTTCATGGGGCAGAGTGGACATAGCAAGGACTAGTGGCTATGGATCAATGCAGCGGAGTCGCTATGACTCCATGGAGCAGAGTGATCATAACAAGGATTTGGGTGATCAAAGTGGTGGATATCGTATGCTTTACGCACTGAGTAAGAGATGCGAGGATGGTTGCTATGCTTGATTGTTTGCCATCACTATGACATGCACACCCCATCCCCCATTACCTTTACACGTTGTGTTGGTGTCACCTTAGAGTATTGTGCATCTTGTTGTGCTAACTCTTTGGTTGCAGGTCCAGGTTCAGGTACGGTTTAGTATACCTGTTATTATTCTGTTTAGCTGCTTATCGCTCATACCAGACTTTTGACTGACCCAGAGTTTTATGTCTCTTCTTATTACTCTGGGTGCTCTTAAACGGGCAGACTAGAGACAGGTCAGCTGATTATGCACGAGTAGCTGTACCGAAGACGAGCAGGAGGCTTCCTCGTATGATATATATAGATATTCTCCCTGTGTCGCTGCTGGTCACTACTTTGGGCATTAGTTGTGTACCTCTTTCTTTTACTTTAGAGACAGTATTTCAAAGTTGTAATAATGATGGTTTGGATGATAAGCTGTATTTGGGATTTTCGCTGCTGTGATGGTTTAGTTTCAGCTTATACACTATTTCGCCTGTTTTATGTCAAAGTTATGTTGTTATTATTATAGTTTATTCCATGCGCTGTGAGACATTCTACAAGTTCTTTGTTAGTTCACCGTTAAATCCCTTTCTTTTCCTTTCTTTGGCGACCGTCCCGTGCTAGTTGGACATCAGCACAGCGCATTTCGAGGGAAATGTCGGCTGGTGCGGGGCGGGCCGTCACAACGTATAATTCTCTTTCGAATAATCTCTATTCGATAACTCCTTTTCGAATAAACTATATTCGATTAACTCTCTTCGAATAACTAATATTCGATTAACTCCTTTCGAATAACTCTATTCGATTAACTCCTTTCTTCGAATAAACTATATTCTATTAACTTCTTTCTTCGAATAAACTATATTCGATAATATTTCTTCGAATAACTTATATTCGATTAGCTCCTTTCGAATAACTATATTCGACTAACTCTATTCGATTAACTAATATTCGATTAACTCTATTTGATTAACTCTATTCGATTAACTCTATTTGATTTACTCTATTCGAATAACTATATTCGATTTACTCTATTTGATAAACTCTAATCAATTAGCTCTATTCGAATAACTAATATTCGATTAACTATTACTCGACTAACTCTAATTGATTTACTCTAATTCAATTAACTCTAATCGATTAACTCATTAACTATATCCGAATAAATTGTATTCGATAACTCTTTTCCTTTTTCTATTTGTTTTACAAATATTTCCTTTTCAAATCCTAATTTTTCCCTATAAATATTCCTTTTATAATATCATATTTATTTCCCATAAATATTTCCTTTTACAACTCTGTTATTTTCTAAATAAATATTTCTTTTTTTTAACTCTATTTATTTTCTAAATAAATATTTCCATTTATGTTCTATTTATTTTCTAAATAAATATTTCCATTAATAATCTATTTGTAAATGTTTTACAAATATTTCCTTTTCTATTTTATTTGTAAATGTTTTACAATTATTTCCTTTTCTATTCTATTTGTTTAACAAATAAATATTTCCTTTTATAAAACCCTTTTTCCTTTATATATAAAATCCATTGATTTTATATAAATAATTTATTTTCAAACTACACTTTGAAAATCCCCTTTTCTACATCCCAGTATTTCTTACGGTATTTAAAATACCAAATAACAATGATCGATATCATTTAAACACACATAATCAACAACAGATTATATATCACATCATATATTACAATATATGAAAAGAACAGTATTATAAATATTGAGGAATGCAGTTGGATCCCTCCGACCTGTTTCCTTGCATCCATAGATGTTACACAATATAATTCACATCAATTTCATTCCAATATGAAATATTCTGATATACATAATCAATATTTGATTAACAATATATATAACAATAGCGATATTGTCAACCAATCAATTAACAGTTCAACCAAACAGTCAACACACAGCAATCAACCAACATTTATCAATTCTAAAAGTACGTTAAAAAAATATAACTGTGCAGAGTTAGTGAGATTTACTCACTTTGGTCATTATAATTAAATAATGATTAACGGTTGTTGATTCGATTCCGGTGTTCAATTTTCCTTGAAATTCTCACGAGCTCCGAATCATTCCAAACTCCACGGGCTTGTAGTATTCATCGATACGGTTCCAAAGAAACTTGTTTCATCTGATTCTGATATCGTATGGGAAAAATATTAAGTTAACAAGTTATATAAACATTTAAATTAAATAAACCTCAATTCAATTTACATTGGGCTTACCCACTCTACTCCGGCCCACTACCTTTAACCCAATACTACAGGTAATCTTCCCGAAAAAAACGTTTGCTCCAGTGTCCATATCTCACCATTTCGAAATCTTCATAACTCTAGTTCTTGACCATTCCCCCTGCAATCAAATAAACAAAGTACTGTTCTTCTACTCATTGAAGACTCCATCTCCCAAACTCTACATCTAAAACCGCAACTACATGCACGTTAATCAGCTCTCCTAATCACTTTCCGTACACTCCTCCATGCCTCCTCACAAAAACATTAACACAACAACCCTTCACTCTTTCATCAACTTCTCTACCCTCTTATTGCCATAATAACAAACCCAGCCTCCTGCTAATGTCAACTCCGGACCCGCATTTACCTCTATTCTCTACAGTGTACACTTCGCCTTGTATCGGTTCATGCTCGCAGCTCATAATACCCTGCCAAAATCTCCCTCACCAACTCGTCATACTGTTCCCAAGGCGCCCCACCGTTCCTTTAAACACCTGCCCATGTAAATGAGCTCCTTCCTTCTCCCTTGTTTCCAACATTGAGCTCCAATTTTTAAACCCATACTTCATACATTTGTAAACTCATCCTCCCTTCCACGATTTCATGTCTTCATACAACAACAAAAAAAAAACTTAAATACCCTTTTCCTCACTCACTGTTTTCCATACTTCACAAACTTCCCCTCCTTCCATACTGCCACCGTTACTCAACACGCACCCAACTGCCACGTCAACACTCCCCTTGTCCACCTCAGTTAATCTTTCCGGCGGCCTCCGGTTCACAGCATATCGAACCTAATTTACTGTTGAAAAGAAACTAGTTCAAAAACCCATCGACTCTTTCAAAATATTATACGGGTTCGAAGGGTTTGATTATATTTTCTTCAACAACTTAGTTTGCAGATTTGCATTTCGATTTCAAGAAAAAAATGCATAAGACTCCCGTGATGCTATTTATAGCTGAGGATTTCTTAGCTTTGAAGCTTTCGATCTAATCATAGCCTGTTAGGATAGCCGTGTTTCGATTTAATTATTCATACGGTAGCCGTATGAAAAGAGAGGTCGGTAGTAGGGATTTTCTTAGCAAGGAAGGAACATGGATATTAATATTATTATTTGTTTCTCTAAGTTGTAATAGTGCTGGAGATATTTTATTACACCACTGTACAAATATTTAGTAGTTAGACTGAGCCCATTTTCATGTGAGAAATAAATGATGCGAGCAGCCAGAAATATGCATTGCCTTGTTCTTTTGTGCCACTGCATACTTCGCAAATCATTTTATCCTTAATTCTAACTTAATATATATTATCGTATACCGTACTTATTTGCTAATTGATACTTCGAATTTAGCTGCCTTGAGTGCATGTATCATATATGTTCGCATTTATCATATATGTTCTTCTTTTCTCAAATTTGTATACTCGTTATCATAATTCAATTTTAAACTGAATTATATATTTTGAATTGTCCAATTCACCCAATATTTCCATTTTAGCTAATTCTGATTATTTCGGAATTAAATATATTATTTAATTATTATGTTAATTAAATATCAAAGTTATTTAATTAAGCGACCAATTAAATCTCTAAATCACTAATTTAAATAATTAAATAAATTAATTATTACACCATAAAAATACGGGACGTTACAATATTTATAGGCCATCTGCTATTCATTTCTCAACCAATATTACCCATTGGTTAATATCAAAACGAATGTTGAATTTGAATTCAAGAATCAATAACCAAATCAAAATCCAATCATATTCGTCAAATAGTTCATATAAAATAAACAATAAATTTTGAGGAATCTAGTTGGATCCCTCTAACCTGTTTTTTTTCTTGCACCCAAATATGTTAACTCAAATAAAATAATCCATTCAATACGGTAATTATTCAATTTAAAACTAATAATTTCTGTAACACTCAATAATAATTTATGTAACACCTTGCATTTTCAACTTAAGATAATAAAATAAGAATAACTTAATTAAATATTCAGAATTAAGTAAAACGGATTATACCATTGTGTTCGGCTCAGAATTCTGGTTCAACTAGACTACGAGTTTGTGTAAAACGGATATCGTATGAAGAAGTTATGGGCTGCAGAAGTTGTCAGAGAAAACAGGAAACAACCCAGATCAATTTTCGGCCTCCGGACCCATGGGGGTCAACCCCTTCAAGAGGGGGTGACACACATGAAGGTGGGTCGACCCACATGAAGGGGGTCAACCCCTACAAGGGGGTCGACCCCCCTATGGCATATTAGGGTTTCTTCGATCTGGACGATTCTGATGGGTTTTAATCAAATCTGAGGGCCCTGGTTCCTTCGCTACAACTATAAATAATACCTTAGACCTAACCCTAAACCTCCTAATTCTGAGGCTATGCTGAAACTCGTCCATTACTCTCTCTCCTCAAATCTTTTTAGAAAATTTAGATTATTAATAAGAAGATTTTAAAATTCAAGATCTGGAAGAGTGAATCGACATTAATAAAAAAATTGTTCAAAATCAAAAAAAGCAAGGTAAAATTCTAGATCCAATCCATTCAAATTCTTATTCTTTCTTACCCTTCTCTTTTAATGAAAATAAGCAATCCACAATTATTAGGTTTCAAATCAAATTAAAGGGGAAAAACCATGGATGCTAATACTGGATCAGATCCAGAATTAGGGAAAGCATAAAAGGTGAGTGGATTTAAGATATACAGATTAGATAAGAATATGTTATCGTTTACCATTTCTATGTATGCATAATTGAAATGCAATATGTTGAGAAATGTAACATATGTTAATAATGCCTAAAGTGATGGGTACGAAGTAGGAATAATTAATATGCTAAATATTAATTTGTTGGGATATGAACTTATCAAATCTTGTATATTAATTACCGTTACTTAAAATTTCATGTCTTTTTGTGTAAGTTATGTACCCAGGCCTTAACTGTAAGACTTGAGAAAGGTACATACTGGTTTATGTGATTTAAACAATTATCTAATTAATTGATTACATGTTAAGAAGGAATTGATTATATGTAAAGAATTATAATAGACATGATACAATTACATGTGAATTATAAATTATAGTGGATAATTGGAAGAAATAAACATGCCTAGACTGTATAGAAGGTTTACGATAAATAAGAAATTTAACCGCTCTTAGACACGAGGTTAGATTTCACTTGTGATAGAAGTCTGCCCGGAACCGCCCAGCATATCCAGCAATCACAAGTGGTAAATCTAATGTGAGGGGTCTAAGTGCAAAAATTAAAAACATGTAATGGTGCTAAGACACGAGGTTAAGTCAACTTGTGGTAGAAGTCTACCCGGACCCGCCCGGCAAATCCAGCGTCCACGAGTGTAGGCTTAATGTGAGAGGTCTAGTGCTTATATATGTATGTGTATATATATATATATATTTGTACATAACATGACATGAATAAATGGCAATAATAGTAATTAAATGTCTAACTCAGAAACTAAGAAAGTAAGCGATGTAATGAACTAAGTTAGTATGATGCGAAGGAAAAGTGATGTATTTCCCTATATGACCCATTTCTAAGAACGTTGTTGCAAGTAAGCCACAGTAAATAAAGTAAGAAAAGTAAAGCAATTACCTACTACCATGGATTTAGATGGGAATACGTTATGAAAATAAATCACTAATTCCTTCTATCAAACTGATAAGATGCATGAAGTATTTTCCTTAAATATAATAAGGAATATATATATTACAGTGAATGAAGAATAATAGTTTACAACAGTAAATGGTTTAAAAGAGGAACGATAATCACCTATTATAAATAAATAACATTAATGAAAATGTTGTATAATAGGTAGACTTGTCCAAGGGATAAAGTAAAGATTAGAACTTAGGTTATAATAAACTATTAAGGAAATGGGATAACTGGCGAAACAAGAGAAGGGACACCTAATTGTAAATTAAGTAATCAGTAAATGGGGAAAACCAGAAACCGGTTGAGAAAAGGGGGAAAACATATGAAATATAAGAAGTTGTACTTAATTATAAATTAAGTAATATGTAAACTTGGAAGTCTAAAACGGCTGATAAGAAAAACATGTTTAGGCTTATCCTAGGGACAAGAGGAAATTATAACATAGGTTATAATAAATGGGTAGAGAAACTTATTAATGGGCCTTAGTTAATAGAACTAAGTTAATAAGTAAACAACAATAAGTTGTATTGACAATGTAAAATGGAATTATGATTAAATGAGAAAGAATAAGGAAAACTTATGAAATAAGTTATATTTAATCATGACTGACATGTTAAACAAGAAAACATGTAAATTGAGATATACTTAATTACATATTAAGTAAAACATGTTATTGTAGTGATGAAATCAAACAAGAAAATAAAAGGGATTGTGGATTACATACCTTGGACCACAACCTTGAGAATAACATGTTGTGGGCTTATTAATAAACTTAAATGGGTTAAGTTATACTACTGAAATTAATAAGCCAGAGGAACTGGGTAACTTGATTAAGAATTCAATATGAATGGGAATAACCAAGTTAAATGGAAACCTGGTGAGGTAAGGCAAGCACATAAAAGAATGTTTAAACATAGGGTTTAACAACATATTAAAGTGAGGCGCTTGGACCAGTCCGCACGTTTGAGGGTGAATAACCCAACGGGGTAGATCATCATGTTATTATAAGGCATGAGGGGAGCGCACATTCGTCTGATTGTTCTGACGACTCCAAAGGACTAAAAGGGGAAGCACGCGGCTTCCTAAGGTGCGTAAGGTGATCCTAGTAGTCCTCTGTGCAGTGGCATATGTTTTATGCTGTGCTCGCAGAGGTTGGGTTTGCACGTAACTACTAAGTGGGTGGGCCTTGACTGCAGAAGCAACTATGCAGTCAGAATGCTATGACGCGGTGACACCAGGGTTATTCGGCGGTTGCCTCAAGAGGGAGGCGAAGGGTCACGACTAATAAGGATAGTAGATCATCAAATACCCGTCATCGGCAGCCAGTGGGATGCGGAAAGACTAGAGCTAAAACCAATAGACCATTCACCCTTCACTATCGGGGTGCGGTGGTTGAGAGAAGAGCCAAAAGGATGTTGTTTAGATTGTTTTCTTTAGGGGAAGTCGTTTAGCTCTTGTAGTCTTTACTAGTTGAGGGAGGGGCCGGGTGGGGCCATAGCCACCGTGAAAGCAGACCCTAGGTATATCTATTTATACTGGCTCTTAAAGACGGGACTGTACAGATATGGAAAAGCTCAAGAACGAGTTTCGTGTTTCTTGTATCGCCTTGCCATGGAACTCGGTGCACATTAGAGGACGTGTGGTTAAGGCATCGAGCTACAATTGAAGATACGTATGTGGGACAGTCTAGATACATGCATGTCGACTCTGGGTAGTGTATCTTAGACTTGAGGGCATTACTCCGGTATGAAATATGATTCGATCGACGGTGGTAGTCTGTACGCTTACATAGCGTAGTAATGATAGATATACGCGGAACGTAATATTGTTATGTAGAGATCCGTACGTCACTCCAGCATAGGATGAGGGACCGCGTTCATTTCTGTGGTATAACGGTGGAGACCGTGCGAGTGAGGTACCATGGGGTGTACCTTAATATTGGAGGCAGCTACATATATACTGTATTAGGTTAATTCACTGAGAAGTGAATGGGTACAACGTGTGTGTAAGTCTTGAGTGTTGTTTAACCCAAGTAACCTAATAAATAAGAAAATATGATTGAACGGTATATGTAGAATTATCCAAAGTGTATTGTTTAAATCCAGTCGCCAGAATTTATGTTCTGACCCCCTCCTCATAACATACTCGCGGTTAGATTTGTGGCAGAGACATGACAGCTTTGGATACTGGTTAGGCAGTATTATTAATACGGTAAGGCTATATTTCTATTATATTATATTTTATCCATTCCGCTGTGAGATATTTTCTAAGCTCTGACATATTTTTTGTCTCTGCCTTTTCTACAGGATACCAGAGCAAACCAATCCGTGTTTCGATAGATTGGAATTTAAAAAAAAATCGGTATGTCGGAATTCGGGTTGTTACAATTTAACACAACAATAACAATTCAAACAAGTCATTAAATTAATCACGTTTATTTTATAAACGTGACCAACATGGTAAGTTAAGTCAATTGATTCCAATAGTTTAATAACGATTTAGTTTTTCACTGAAATTAAACAACCTTTAATTTCATCGGTTCAATCAATATATGAATATATATTTAACAAACTGTCAATCATTAGCAACCATAGCACACAATTATAAATCTGACTTATATAAAATATAAGTGGGAAGAACTGAGTGAGTTTTACTCACCTTGGTTTAAATCGGTCATTAAACGATTTGGTTTAATTAAATTAGACATGTGATTTATTTAATTAAAAATCTCAATTGCTTCCATCTTCGTCCAATCCAGCTCCAAAATGTTACGTTCGTCGATACGGTTCCAATGCCACTTTGTTTGTAAATTTTGATAAAATACGCACAAGTTATAAATAATATAAGTTTATGGTTTAAATAAAATAATTAATTTCTTAATTAAAACTAAATCAACTAAATTACTTGGTTATGGTAAACACGGTCCCGACTTCTTTGTTTCCCGCTTCTATTTAAAACCACGACTGAAATTTTCAGAACCCTAGCCATTATTTGTTTAATCTGTTGCGTTGAAAAAGTATCAGCCCAACCTCTTCTGTAAACAAGAATAAACAGCCTGAACTCCTTATAAATGAGTTAACCCATATACACGTGTAACATCCTCTTCCATTTTGCAACAACGAAGGAAGCCGCCTGCTCTATGGAAAAATCTCCACGCACCATACTTGCCAACTTATTTCCTTCCCATCGACATGAATTCGAAATACTTCACCATTTTTTTTGAACGGCCTAAGCCCACTGGAAAATTCAGCCCACCTTCTGTGTATATCTTTCTTCCCATACGCCTCCTTTCCTCCCCATTGCAGTTTCTTCCTTTCCCCAAACTTACATTCCCGTTTCCTTTCCAGATCCTAACGTTTACTGACCCATTTTAATGCCCAACTTTATTTCTATATATACGGTTACTCTTCATTCCGACATACGTGCTTCCTCTCATTCAAGACTTTCTATACTTTGTTCACACCACGCACCCTTCAACCGTCACCTTCACCATGAGCCGCTGCAACCCAGTACTCCAACCACCAGACCAGCACGCACCGAAACCTCTCCCTCCACAAACTCAGATCCACTTCGATACCCTCTATCACTGATTCTGATCATCTCACTGCACCACAACCTATCATGGCTGTTGGCAATGTAGCTCTCGCCGATCTTGACCCACTTTCAGTTGAAACTCATTGATTTGGTAAGTGGGTTAAAGGAAAAACGTGGGGCAAGAATTTAACGGTCTTGTTCGTTTGAAACTTGTGTTAGTTGCTGTGGAGAAAGGGTAAACAAACGAATGGAGTGGAATGTGTTCCAACATATATATATATATATATATATATATATATATATATAAAGTTGGAGAAAATCGGATTAGAAGAAGATTTGCATTAAATGACCGTGTGCGTATGCTTGCAATTTCCCCTCCAAGTATGTTCAGCGTTAGGCATGTACATATAGGATATATGTGAATAGGTATATTATTTTTAACATAACATGTGCTCATTAATTTGGATTAGAAGTTGAACAAATTTTAAGGTAGAATAAGGTACGTGCTGTACTCTTTTTGCTTAGGAATTAAGCTTAATAGGCTTACATAAATTAAATAAAATATTATAAATTTCAAAATAATCATAGTAAATAATAATAAATTATTGTTAACGTATATATCCAAATGGAAAAAATATATCACCTCAAATACTAACCAATATGGATTTATAACTCAACATTACAAATTCTAAGTTAAACGACTTCCAAATTATATAGGAATTTCCTTTAGATTTATTAAATAAGCGTTATCGTTTATAAACGATTTCCATAGCGAGTATTTGAAAATTTGAATTGGACATAACTAACAATCTATAAACTGAAATTTTGATTTTTATCTTCCATTAGAAAGTTATAATCAAATAGATTTAAACGTTTCTGATTTCACAGAAATCCGACTTATATCGAATCCTGTATATTCAATCGTACTTCAAAACTCAATATTATGAACTACCGCGACGTTTCGAGCTCGTTTTAAATTAAATATAAATTTAACGTTCAACTTTGTTTTAAATAAACAAATTCAATATTAAAATCAATTAATATTTCCAATAAAATATTTAAAATAATAAATTAAATTAAATATTTGACTACTAATAATACGGGACATTACAATGAGTCCATGTCTGGCTGTCGAATCTACAAGTTGATTTATCCTTGATAGCGAGAAACTATTTTTTACGAATGCCTTGCTCAAGTATGAGAAGTTTATGCATGTTCTCCACTTTCTGTAATTAGAATTATACACGAGGACTGTATTAGAGACCCATTTCATATGGAGGGCGTCGCAGATGGAGTTGTCATTGAGTAGTTTATCTACCTCGTCTTTAAGTACGACCGAGCACTTTGGTTCGATGAATTGAAGCTTTTGCTTCACCAAAGAAAATTGAGAACTATGTTTGGGGCGTAGCTCGCATTGGTTAGTGAGATTCCATACATATTAATATGGGTCCAAAAGAACATGTTCGGGTTCACTCGAATTTTTTTGCAAGTTCTTTTAAATGACTGAGATTAAGGAGAGCTCTGGTCTTCAAAACCCTTGATGGTTAGTCGTGATTGATCAGAATCCCAATAGTCATTTTACAGGAGCACTCCTATGATTTCCTTTCCCTTTATCTTTTCTAAGGTAAATGTCTTTAGAATGGTGATTGCTATGCCCGAGCCAGTATTCAATCTTTGGTAGCTATGCTTTTACACTCTTAATGCAGAGTAAAGTCTCCAAGTCTTTACCTTTCACTCTTCGGTGCCATTCTTTCCACTCGGTCGTGTAACAAGCTCTTCCACTGAATTTATTATCTCTAATAGCTCCTACATCATTATCATCGAAAACTTCATAAGCAATCATCATGGGACAAGATACGCTTGGAATTAGAAGATGGTCGGTCGATTCAAAAAAGTATTGTAAGAAGAATAAATTTCAAGTACTACTAATAGGAGAACCCGCACTCTCCAATGGTATCCCTCACCAAGTCATCCAGTAGTTCAGTCATTCCTATCGATTCATTTACCTTTCCAAAAAAAATGTTTATGGAAATCTTGCAGTCAAAAAGAACCTTATATATTATGGCAGGGCCAATCACGGACCAAATAAAAAGTGGATTTATGGTTAGGGCATCCACCCCATCAACAAAATTATCGTGAAAAACTACATCGTCAATCATTGTTTGTAACAACCCGAAAATCTGGGCCAGTTTAAAATTTTTATTTTGGCAATTTTAGCGAATTTTGATTATTTAAAATATATTATTTTAAATAAAATCGACGAGAAATTTATTTTGAATATAATTCGAACGTATATATTATATACGTCGTCGTTAGAATATAAATATTTATATATAATTATAAATAGAATTGAAAATGGCGCGGTAGTTCGATAATTTGATTTCAAACTTCATTTGAATGTACCGGGTGCAAAACAATCCGGATTTTAGTGAAACCAAAAATAATGGAATCTAATAGTGAATATCTTTCCAACGAATCCGAAAAATCAAAAGTTCGTAGCGGGAATCAAAAGATATGTCCAGTTGAAAATTCTGGATAGTCGCTATGGAATTCAGGCCCTTAAAAATGGACATTTTGCAAACGACCTCGGATTTCGACGAAACCAGTTTTGTTGGGTCCGTGATGTAAAGTTATTGCTAGGTTTCAAATTTCATAATTTTTCGAATCAATATGTGAGCGTGGCAAAGGAAAATGCGTTTGACCATTTTCAGTTGATTTTAATCGACTGGAAATTGGCCATTTTTCAAACGGTCTCGGAATTCGACGAAACTAGTTTTGTTAGGACCGCATCGTCAATACGAAGCTAGAAAATATTTTTCTGGAATTTTTCTAGTTAGTATGTGACCCCGGTAATTTGAAATGTACGTTTAAAATTCAATATAATGATTTAAATGTAAATTCAACAGAAACTGATCAAAGCGATCAAATCAGCTTACGTTACATATCCCATTGTGTTCGGATTGGGGATAAAACGCTATGGGCGACAGGCGGTGGACCTCGTTTAGAGGTCGTATGTAAAAGTCAACTTTTAAGAAATTAAATAATATATATAAAAAAAAAGAACCTTTCCTCCTCCTTAAAAACGTTCTGGCCCCCCCCTTACTTTTCAAACAGATAATTCGATAAAAAAAAAAAATTGGACAACTGTCGATCTCGCTCCTAGCCACGTCGGCCATCGCGCCGTCGAGCGCGCTCCTCCCCCCATCTCCGACAACTCCTCCGCCGCCCTCTCAGGTGAACCCCCCCTCATCTCCCCCTCCGCTCGATTACAGCGAACCCCCCCCCCCTTTTTCCACTTCGAATCGGAAACCCACCCGCCTCCTGCCCAAATCGAACCCCACTACTCCGCCTCCGCACCACCAGCTCGGACCAGCACACCCTCCGACGGCTCCGACGAACCCCCAGCGAGACCCAGCGCCCCTCCCCTTTACACCACCGTAAGTTTTGTTTTTCTTTTTTTATTTTTGTTTATTTTAAAAAAATCAGTTTTCTTATAGGTTTAGCAAATAAAATAAATAGATTTTTATTTAGAAAAGTTTTGATTTTTATTTAGAAAAGTTTTGATTTTTATTTAGAAGAAAGGTCGGATTTTATTTAAAGTAAAGGAAGGATTTTTATTTAAAGTGAAGGTATGATTTTTATCAATTTGAAGTAGCAATATAAGAAGAACGATTTTTGTATACATGAAGAAGTGATTTTCATATGAATGATGTTGATTTAAAAATATAATTCATATGTCATAGAAAGTATAAAAATATAATCTTTTATATTGTAGGAGTATAAAAATATAACCTTTATATGAAAAATATAATTTTTATATATTGAACTTTGAAATAAAAATTCGATTTTTATATATTGAACTTCGAATTAAAAATGTGATTTTTATATATTGAACTTCGAATTAAAAATTCGATTTTTATATATTGAACTTCGAATTAAAAATGTGATTTTTATATATTGAACTTTGAAATAAAAATTCGATTTTTATATATTGAATAGCGAACTAAAAATTCGATTTTTATATATTGAATAGCGAACTAAAAATTCAATTTTTATATATTGAACTTCGAATTAAAAATGTGATTTTTATATATTGAACTTTGAAATAAAAATTCGATTTTTATATATTGAATAGCGAACTAAAAATTCGATTTTTATATATTGAATAGCGAACTAAAAATTCGATTTTTATATATTGAATAGCGAACTAAAAATTCGATTTTTATATATTGAATAGCGAACTAAAAATTCGATTTTTATATATTGAATAGCGAACTAAAAATTCGATTTTTATATATTGAATAGCGAACTAAAAATTCGATTTTTATATATAGAATAGCGAAGTAAAAACTCGATTTTTTACATATGTAGTGGCTACGGGCAACGAAGATGACGAAGATGCGATAGCGATGAAGATTTCTATCAATGAAGTGCCGTGGAGCTAGGATAGCTATATGTGAGAATTTCTCACCTTTCAATTTATTTTTCTAGTTATATATATATATACTAGGATGCAAACGGTGCTTAGTAGCACCCGACACAATCGTCCACAGACCATGGACTTGTTTGTTTGGTTGCATAGATTAGTTATATGATTTGACTTGAAATTGATTGTTTGGTGATTTTGATTGATGTGTGAATGGCGTGGGCCTTCACTAGACCGGGGATAAGGCTAGGCCTTGTCCCGTTTCTAGTATCGTGCCGTTATGCCGCCGAAATTTTCTAAAATATGTTAGAAAAATAAAAATATCATTTTATTTAAGGAATGAACTGAATAGATATTCATATGTTGAAATAAAATGTTTTATCGTTAAAAATATAATTTTTAACGTGAATGTGAATAAATAAATATTCATTTACAAACCAGACGGTTTGTTTATGTACACCTATTTGAAGGACATTGATTGGGACGATAAATTTTACACATCGCCCAACTTCACAACTAAATCTGTGTTTGATTGTTTGAAACCCCACACGGGTGTTAGGATGAAATTTGAAGTTCACTCATCCTGATTGATTAAACATGTCGATCGATTGATTGACAGGCTGTTATAAGCGTTGAATATCTATATTTGATGCTTATACAGTGTAGTGCACTTTGGTTGATGGTTGATGATTTTTCAATGCTATTATACATGTGTTGTATGAAAATCCATATAATTAATTTTATATGGTGATTGATTGGGCCTCATTCCAATTTAGAAAATAAAGAATATTATAAAATAAAAGTTCATGTGTTGACAGTACTCATCCATTGAGATTGGTCATGTGTTGAACGAAATATTTTAATAATAAAATTTACATCTTTATCGATATGAAATAAAAGTTCATGTGTTGACAGTACTCATCCATTGAGATTGGTCATGTGTTGAACGAAATATTTTAATAATAAAATTTACATCTTTATCGATATGAAATAAAAGTTCATGTGTTGACAGTACTCATCCATTGAGATTGGTCATGTGTTGAACGAAATATTTTAATAATAAAATTTACATCTTTATCGATATGAAATAAAAGTTCATGTGTTGACAGTACTCATCCATTGAGATTGGTCATGTGTTGAACGAAATATTTTAATAATAAAATTTACATCTTTATCGATATAAAATAAAAGTTCATGTGTTGACAGTACTCATCCATTGAGATTGGTCATGTGTTGAACGAAATATTTTAATAATAAAATTTACATCTTTATCGATATGAAATAAAAGTTCATGTGTTGACAGAACTCATCCATTGAGATTGGTCATGTGTTGAACGAAATATTTTAGTAATAAAATTTACATCTTTATTATTATAAAATAAAAGTTCATGTGTTGACAGTACTCATCCATTGAGATTGGTCATGTGTTGAATGAAATATTTTAATAATAAAATTTACATCTTTATCGATATGAAATAAAAGTTCATGTGTTGACAGTACTCATCCATTGAGATTGGTCATGTGTTGAACGAAATATTTTAGTAATAAAATTTACATCTTTATTATTATAAAATAAAAGTTCATGTGTTGACAGTACTCATCCATTGAGATTGGTCATGTGTTGAACGAAATATTTTAGTAATAAAATTTACATCTTTACTATTATAAAATGAAAGTTCATGTGTTGACAGTACTCATCTATTGAGATTGGTCATGCGTTGAACGAAATATTTTGATAATAACGACTATTTTGAAATAGAAATATTTGAAATAGAATATTTGAAAAAAAAAGAAGTTTATGAAGCCGTGTTGATTAGATTGACGCCATTTTGACGTGAACGATATTTATATCAATTTTATTCATTTTAAAATGAATATTGAAAAGTGATTTCGAAATCGAATATTTCGAAATGAATTGAATTGAAAACGATTTCGAAATGAATTGAATTGAAAACGATTTCGAAATGAATTGAATTGAAAACGATTTCGAAATGAATTGAATTGAAAACGATTTCGAAATGAATTGAATTGAAAACGATTTCGAAATGAATTGAATTGAAAACGATTTCGAAATGAATTGAATTGAAAACGATTTCAAAATGAATTGAATTGAAAACGATTTCAAATTGAATTGAAAGTGAATTGAAATGAATTCAAATTGAATTGAAATTTGAATTGAATAGAAATGAATTTTAAAACGAATTTATAAAGAAGAATTCAATTTTGATTTGAATTGGAAAGAAAGTTGAAATTGCTTTTGAAACGAATTTAAAACTATTTATATAATTCGTTTTAAATAGAAATCGACGAAATATATATTATATATATTATATATATAATATAATGGCCTGAATAGAACGCGCCGCGCCGCGGCAGTTCGCGAATTTCGACCATTTATTTCAAACGGACATTACGGGAGATCCGACCGTCGGATTCTCCTAAAACCGGAACCGTTGGTTTCGTATCGAAAAGAGCTTTCTAGTGAATATTAGAAATTTGAAATCTAACGGTTGGATTTGGAATTATGTCCAAATCAAATTTGAAAAAGGTCGCTGTAAGTGCAGTTCGATGGCCATTGATGGAAATCGACTGTACGGGCCTTGATAAAATTATTAAAAATAGTAATAATTTGTGTAAAATCATAAGAAATGATTTGTGAAGATTTGGGATGAAAAACTCCATATTTGAAAAGATAAAAATTGATTTTTATCGAAATGAACTAGTTTTGAACTAGAAATATAATTCTATTTATTTTTAAATAAATAAATTGAATTTGAAAAGGGTTTTAAAAATAACCAGAATTTCCAATGATTGCATTGGAGTGGATTTGAATCGAAATTGTCTTCGGAATATTTCGATGTTGGAATTCGTGATTATACGGATGTCGTTATGGAAATTTGAAAGATATATATATTCATATCGTTATTTCCAATACGACATTTGTTAATCGTAGAATTTGGTATTGAATATAAGCCGATATATTTTCTATTCAGAGCCTTGTATTGAATATCAAATGTGATTTGGGTCTGTCGTGAATGGTGTCTTCACTAACACTGTTCTTGAACCCAGTTGAGAAAAGATTAAATCTTTTATTTAGATTTAATGAAGTGTACCAATTAAATAATATTTAATTGGAATTAAATTGATATTGATTTTTGGGTTTATCGTGAACGGTGTTTTAAATAACACTTGTTCTTTAACCCGATGATTAATGGAATGTGACTTTGGGTTTATCGTGAACCGTGTTTTAAATGACACTGATTCTTTAACCCAGTCAAAGATTAAAACTAAGTGGAGTTTTAATGAATCTTTAATTAGATTGAAATAATCGAAATGGAGTATCACCAGTTTTGCTCCAGGCGATAGTTAAATCTTTAATTAGATTTGAACGTGAAATGGTAATTGAATTTACCGATAACACTATGGTGTTAGATATGAAGTATTACCAGTTTTTACTTCATGGGATGGATAGGTCGGGATGGGGAAATTAAAATAAATGATTACTTCGGTAAGGTTCGCTAATCCCGACTAGTTTGAATTGAGATTCAAAAATAGAATAAAGAATAAATTCAAGATATTTATCTTGGATAAAATTAATGGGAACCTTTCCCTATGAATGTGAAATTTAGAAACTAACTGTCGGTTGGCCTAGCAGAATGGTTTTCTGGATATTGATCTGATGTTGGTTTCGGCCTTCGGGGTTAATATTTGGGGAATTATTCTCTTGATTAATTTACGGTTAGGGACTAATGAATTGGAATGAGGCGTATGTTGTGTTTGTGTAACACTTTTATAATATATACGCGAGTTATTCGGAAAGACCGGGTTTATCCCATTCTGAGTAACTGATACGACGATAAGTCGAAGATGAAGACGGTGGTCGAAGACCAGAAGTCTTCACGTCGTTTGGGTGATAACTGATGATCTTGATTGGGCTGTACACCCAAGAAGATGGAAACAGTTGGTGATCGTCCAGACGTACTTGGAGATCGAAGGATATGCGGGGTACTAGGTGCCTCCGGTTTCGTTCAGACCCAGAACGGACTTGTAAATGGACTGTGTGTCTGACATTGGATTTTAGTCCGTGTGATTGATCTCTATTAAATATATATCTGTTTGGCGGCGGAGAATTTATTCTCTTGCTTAACGCCCTTCTCTGAGACGTACGAGCTCAGGGGTTATATATTGATGGATATCAAACGCATGGAGTGAATTGCCTGTGTGGCATGCCTAAGTGGCAATTGATCGAGGCTTCTGTTGAAAAGCAAAGTCTTGTGGTGATGATCAAAGCACGCCTTTGTGGCGTAGCTTTGTGTAACGTTTACCTCGCGTGTTTCACACCCGGTATGAACCAAAAACGGGAGACGGACCTCAGGGAGGGCATGCGTTTCCTTCTAGCTAAAAAGTGGCGTCAGTGGTTTTACACGCCCTGACGAGTTTGACTTATGTGGTTGTTGCTGTTGCGAGGCGCCTCGGATTGATCGGTCGTTCTCGAACCGATGGAGTCATTTAGTTGGCTCATTGACACCCCAAAGGGTGGGGAAACGCAGTGTTCAGGCATTTTAATCCACATCGGTGGACCGGCCCTGTCGCTCCAAGGGTCACTCGAGCTCTGATCCTGAGACACGGGCTAGAGCGTCTCGAATCGGTTGAGGACTATCTTTTGCCTCGGTTCATAGATGGAAATCCAATTTCCAAATACGTGACGTTTGCGGTTTTATTTGTAAACCTATATATATGGCGACATGATATATGGTACCCATGCCGCCTATGATTGATACTTATGATTTGAAGTTGTTTTATACACTATGCACTTATAATAGTATCAAATGATTTGTTTTAAACGTATCAAGCATTCTTTGGCTGTTATAAGGGAAAACCCTATCCCCCGGCTTGCGTTGCATTGTGTGATAGGACCTGGGTCTTATAACAGCTTCATTTTTCTTTATTTAGCATTGCGTTGTTTGTTTTATGCACTGGTATTCTTGGGAGGAAACCCGTTCCGTATTATACGGCGTGGTCCCTTGATTTACCTATCTTTAAAAATAAAGATTAACTGTTTTAGTTCTCACACCAGTCACATGACTGACCTGGAGTTTATTGTTTTAACCTAAACTCTGGGTGCCCTTATTTTGACACGGGCAGCTAGTAGTTTTGGTTTTGCAGATTTATATTCACAGGATCCTGGTTTACAGCTGGAACGATATCCGGAAAGCTTTGTATCCGTATATCTCTTCTAGTTGTGTATTATATTATTTTCCGCTGCTATGTATTTAAATGTAATTTGAATCTCTGATATTTCTGTGTAATATTTATTCATACTCTGTATATTCTTGTAATCTGATGCATTGTTGTAATATACAATGAAATATTCTCCTGTATGCGTTCTGTTGTGGCTTGTTCTCGAACTATCCGACGCTTTCCTTTACGGGGAAGTTACGGGTTTTCACAGTTGGTATCAGAGCTTTGGTTTACAAAGCTAGAGAACAAGACACATTATAACCATACGAAAGAATTCATCAGATATTGGATTAGTAATATCGATTGGGAATGACTCGTTAGTGATAGGATCAGTTGTATCCTAGAACGAGTGTGAAGAGTATATTTTTGAAAATGAAAACAATTTTTGTTTTGAAAATTTAAATCAATTATTCGTATTTGATTATCTATTTATATTGAGTTGGACAGTCCAGTATATAAAGATTTTGCGTATACGTCTGATCCACGTGTATTTGAAATTTTAATATGCTGGATAGATACAGAGTCACATTCTAGACACCCGGGGATAATTCTGATGATGTGGCCACATCATCAGTATTTATATTCGTGTTTCGAAGGTGTGATATCTATATATTTCCATTAGACTGGTGTGAGAACCAAATCTTATATAGCTAGAACACTTTGTTGTGAATTGGCATCAAAAACATGATTTTTGACTATGTATCAAAGTTATGAATTTGAAAACTCTAATCCACTAATTGATTGATGTTTGTATTGCTTGTTTAATTGTTTGATAGTTTTGAACCATTATGCCTAACTGAATCAAATATTGACTTGTATTGAAATTTGGTCGCATTTGCTTGCATATACATGTATATCATTGAACAGGTCATAGCAAGGAGGCTAGAGCCAGAGAATAAAATTTGTTTGCCCGACAAATAGGTACATGTTTACTACATAATTTCCTGTTTTGTTTGGGTGATGATGATTTTGTGAGCCTATTGGCTAGCCGCTTGGCTTTTTCTTTTTCTTTTTGAGATCTGAAGGACCGGGGAAGCTATTTGAAATTCCCCGATGCTCCCATTGCAGGGGAGGTTATGGCGAAATTTTTCGAAAATTTAGAGTGTTAGTCAAATTTTTGAAATTTTGAAAATTCTCAGAAACTGAAAAGTTAGAGAATGGAAGCCAGATCGAGCGTAGAGTCGATTAATCAAACCACTTTCGACTTTGTTCCTTTTCGGGGACGAAAAGTTTTAAGTGGGGGAGATTGTAACAACCCGAAAATCTGGGCCAGTTTAAAATTTTTATTTTGGCAATTTTAGCGAATTTTGATTATTTAAAATATATTATTTTAAATAAAATCGACGAGAAATTTATTTTGAATATAATTCGAACGTATATATTATATACGTCGTCGTTAGAATATAAATATTTATATATAATTATAAATAGAATTGAAAATGGCGCGGTAGTTCGATAATTTGATTTCAAACTTCATTTGAATGTACCGGGTGCAAAACAATCCGGATTTTAGTGAAACCAAAAATAATGGAATCTAATAGTGAATATCTTTCCAACGAATCCGAAAAATCAAAAGTTCGTAGCGGGAATCAAAAGATATGTCCAGTTGAAAATTCTGGACAGTCGCTATGGAATTCAAGCCCTTAAAAATGGACATTTTGCAAACGACCTCGGATTTTGACGAAACTAGTTTTGTTGGGTCCGTGATGTAAAGTTATTGCTAGGTTTCAAATTTCATAATTTTTCGAATCAATATGTGAGCGTGGCAAAGGAAAATGCGTTTGACCATTTTCAGTTGATTTTAATCGACTGGAAATTGGCCATTTTTCAAACGGTCTCGGAATTCGACGAAACTAGTTTTGTTAGGACCGCATCGTCAATACGAAGCTAGAAAATATTTTTCTGGAATTTTTCTAGTTAGTATGTGACCCCGGTAATTTGAAATGTACGTTTAAAATTCAATATAATGATTTAAATGTAAATTCAACAGAAACTGATCAAAGCGATCAAATCAGCTTACGTTACATATCCCATTGTGTTCGGATTGGGGATAAAACGCTATGGGCGACAGGCGGTGGACCTCGTTTAGAGGTCGTATGTAAAAGTCAACTTTTAAGAAATTAAATAATATATATAAAAAAAAAGAACCTTTCCTCCTCCTTAAAAACGTTCTGGCCCCCCCCTTACTTTTCAAACAGATAATTCGATAAAAAAAAAAAATGGACGACTGTCGATCTCGCTCCTGGCCACGTCGGCCATCGCGCCGTCGAGCGCGCTCCTCCCCCATCTCCGACAACTCCTCCGCCGCCCTCTCAGGTGAACCCCCCCTCGTCTCCCCCTCCGCTCGATTACAGCGAACCCCCCCCCTTTTTCCACTTCGAATCGGAAACCCACCCGCCTCCTGCCCAAATCGAACCCCACTACTCCGCCTCCGCACCACCAGCTCGGACCAGCACACCCTCCGACGGCTCCGACGAACCCCCAGCGAGACCCAGCGCCCCTCCCCTTTACACCACCGTAAGTTTTGTTTTTCTTTTTTTATTTTTGTTTATTTTAAAAAAATCAGTTTTCTTATAGGTTTAGCAAATAAAATAAATAGATTTTTATTTAGAAAAGTTTTGATTTTTATTTAGAAAAGTTTTGATTTTTATTTAGAAGAAAGGTCGGATTTTATTTAAAGTAAAGGAAGGATTTTTATTTAAAGTGAAGGTATGATTTTTATCAATTTGAAGTAGCAATATAAGAAGAACGATTTTTGTATACATGAAGAAGTGATTTTCATATGAATGATGTTGATTTAAAAATATAATTCATATGTCATAGAAAGTATAAAAATATAATCTTTTATATTGTAGGAGTATAAAAATATAACCTTTATATGAAAAATATAATTTTTATATATTGAACTTTGAAATAAAAATTCGATTTTTATATATTGAACTTCGAATTAAAAATGTGATTTTTATATATTGAACTTCGAATTAAAAATTCGATTTTTATATATTGAACTTCGAATTAAAAATGTGATTTTTATATATTGAACTTTGAAATAAAAATTCGATTTTTATATATTGAATAGCGAACTAAAAATTCGATTTTTATATATTGAATAGCGAACTAAAAATTCAATTTTTATATATTGAACTTCGAATTAAAAATGTGATTTTTATATATTGAACTTTGAAATAAAAATTCGATTTTTATATATTGAATAGCGAACTAAAAATTCGATTTTTATATATTGAATAGCGAACTAAATATTCGATTTTTATATATTGAATAGCGAACTAAAAATTCGATTTTTATATATTGAATAGCGAACTAAAAATTCGATTTTTATATATTGAATAGCGAACTAAAAATTCGATTTTTATATATTGAATAGCGAACTAAAAATTCGATTTTTATATATTGAATAGCGAACTAAAAATTCGATTTTTATATATAGAATAGCGAAGTAAAAACTCGATTTTTTACATATGTAGTGGCTACGGGCAACGAAGATGACGAAGATGCGATAGCGATGAAGATTTCTATCAATGAAGTGCCGTGGAGCTAGGATAGCTATATGTGAGAATTTCTCACCTTTCAATTTATTTTTCTAGTTATATATATATACTAGGATGCAGACGGTGCTTAGTAGCACCCGACACAATCGTCCACAGACCATGGACTTGTTTGTTTGGTTGCATAGATTAGTTATATGATTTGACTTGAAATTGATTGTTTGGTGATTTTGATTGATGTGTGAATGGCGTGGGCCTTCACTAGACCGGGGATAAGGCTAGGCCTTGTCCCGTTTCTAGTATCGTGCCGTTATGCCGCCGAAATTTTCTAAAATATGTTAGAAAAATAAAAATATCATTTTATTTAAGGAATGAACTGAATAGATATTCATATGTTGAAATAAAATGTTTTATCGTTAAAAATATAATTTTTAACGTGAATGTGAATAAATAAATATTCATTTACAAACCAGACGGTTTGTTTATGTACACCTATTTGAAGGACATTGATTGGGACGATAAATTTTACACATCGCCCAACTGCACAACTAAATCTGTGTTTGATTGTTTGAAACCCCACACGGGTGTTAGGATGAAATTTGAAGTTCACTCATCCTGATTGATTAAACATGTCGATCGATTGATTGACAGGCTGTTATAAGCGTTGAATATCTATATTTGATGCTTATACAGTGTAGTGCACTTTGGTTGATGGTTGATGATTTTTCAATGCTATTATACATGTGTTGTATGAAAATCCATATAATTAATTTTATATGGTGATTGATTGGGCCTCATTCCAATTTAGAAAATAAAGAATATTATGAAATAAAAGTTCATGTGTTGACAGTACTCATCCATTGAGATTGGTCATGTGTTGAACGAAATATTTTAATAATAAAATTTACATCTTTATCGATATGAAATAAAAGTTCATGTGTTGACAGTACTCATCCATTGAGATTGGTCATGTGTTGAACGAAATATTTTAATAATAAAATTTACATCTTTATCGATATGAAATAAAAGTTCATGTGTTGACAGTACTCATCCATTGAGATTGGTCATGTGTTGAACGAAATATTTTAATAATAAAATTTACATCTTTATCGATATGAAATAAAAGTTCATGTGTTGACAGTACTCATCCATTGAGATTGGTCATGTGTTGAACGAAATATTTTAATAATAAAATTTACATCTTTATCGATATAAAATAAAAGTTCATGTGTTGACAGTACTCATCCATTGAGATTGGTCATGTGTTGAACGAAATATTTTAATAATAAAATTTACATCTTTATCGATATGAAATAAAAGTTCATGTGTTGACAGTACTCATCCATTGAGATTGGTCATGTGTTGAACGAAATATTTTAGTAATAAAATTTACATCTTTATTATTATAAAATAAAAGTTCATGTGTTGACAGTACTCATCCATTGAGATTGGTCATGTGTTGAATGAAATATTTTAATAATAAAATTTACATCTTTATCGATATGAAATAAAAGTTCATGTGTTGACAGTACTCATCCATTGAGATTGGTCATGTGTTGAACGAAATATTTTAGTAATAAAATTTACATCTTTATTATTATAAAATAAAAGTTCATGTGTTGACAGTACTCATCCATTGAGATTGGTCATGTGTTGAACGAAATATTTTAGTAATAAAATTTACATCTTTACTATTATAAAATGAAAGTTCATGTGTTGACAGTACTCATCTATTGAGATTGGTCATGCGTTGAACGAAATATTTTGATAATAACGACTATTTTGAAATAGAAATATTTGAAATAGAATATTTGAAAAATAGAAATTTATGAAGCCGTGTTGATTAGATTGACGCCATTTTGACGTGAACGATATTTATATCAATTTTATTCATTTTAAAATGAATATTGAAAAGTGATTTCGAAATCGAATATTTCGAAATGAATTGAATTGAAAACGATTTCGAAATGAATTGAATTGAAAACGATTTCGAAATGAATTGAATTGAAAACGATTTCGAAATGAATTGAATTGAAAACGATTTCGAAATGAATTGAATTGAAAACGATTTCGAAATGAATTGAATTGAAAACGATTTCGAAATGAATTGAATTGAAAACGATTTCGAAATGAATTGAATTGAAAACGATTTCAAAATGAATTGAATTGAAAACGATTTCAAATTGAATTGAAAGTGAATTGAAATGAATTCAAATTGAATTGAAATTTGAATTGAATAGAAATGAATTTTAAAACGAATTTATAAAGAAGAATTCAATTTTGATTTGAATTGAAAAGAAAGTTGAAATTGCTTTTGAAACGAATTTAAAACTATTTATATAATTCGTTTTAAATAGAAATCGACGAAATATATATTATATATATTATATATATAATATAATGGCCTGAATAGAACGCGCCGCGCCGCGGCAGTTCGCGAATTTCGACCATTTATTTCAAACGGACATTACGGGAGATCCGACCGTCGGATTCTCCTAAAACCGGAACCGTTGGTTTCGTATCGAAAAGAGCTTTCTAATGAATATTAGAAATTTGAAATCTAACGGTTGGATTTGGAATTATGTCCAAATCAAATTTGAAAAAGGTCGCTGTAAGTGCAGTTCGATGGCCATTGATGGAAATCGACTGTACGGGCCTTGATAAAATTATTAAAAATAGTAATAATTTGTGTAAAATCATAAGAAATGATTTGTGAAGATTTGGGATGAAAAACTCCATATTTGAAAAGATAAAAATAGATTTTTATCGAAATGAACTAGTTTTGAACTAGAAATATAATTCTATTTATTTTTAAATAAATAAATTGAATTTGAAAAGGGTTTTAAAAATAACCAGAATTTCCAATGATTGCATTGGAGTGGATTTGAATCGAAATTGTCTTCGGAATATTTCGATGTTGGAATTCGTGATTATACGGATGTCGTTATGGAAATTTGAAAGATATATATATTCATATCGTTATTTCCAATACGACATTTGTTAATCGTAGAATTTGGTATTGAATATAAGCCGATATATTTTCTATTCAGAGCCTTGTATTGAATATCAAATGTGATTTGGGTCTGTCGTGAATGGTGTCTTCACTAACACTGTTCTTGAACCCAGTTGAGAAAAGATTAAATCTTTTATTTAGATTTAATGAAGTGTACCAATTAAATAATATTTAATTGGAATTAAATTGATATTGATTTTTGGGTTTATCGTGAACGGTGTTTTAAATAACACTTGTTCTTTAACCCGATGATTAATGGAATGTGACTTTGGGTTTATCGTGAACCGTGTTTTAAATGACACTGATTCTTTAACCCAGTCAAAGATTAAAACTAAGTGGAGTTTTAATGAATCTTTAATTAGATTGAAATAATCGAAATGGAGTATCACCAGTTTTGCTCCAGGCGATAGTTAAATCTTTAATTAGATTTGAACGTGAAATGGTAATTGAATTTACCGATAACACTATGGTGTTAGATATGAAGTATTACCAGTTTTTACTTCATGGGATGGATAGGTCGGGATGGGGAAATTAAAATAAATGATTACTTCGGTAAGGTTCGCTAATCCCGACTAGTTTGAATTGAGATTCAAAAATAGAATAAAGAATAAATTCAAGATATTTATCTTGGATAAAATTAATGGGAACCTTTCCCTATGAATGTGAAATTTAGAAACTAACAGTCGGTTGGCCTAGCAGAATGGTTTTCTGGATATTGATCTGATGTTGGTTTCGGCCTTCGGGGTTAATATTTGGGGAATTATTCTCTTGATTAATTTACGGTTAGGGACTAATGAATTGGAATGAGGCGTATGTTGTGTTTGTGTAACACTTTTATAATATATACGCGAGTTATTCGGAAAGACCGGGTTTATCCCATTCTGAGTAACTGATACGACGATAAGTCGAAGATGAAGATGGTGGTCGAAGACCAGAAGTCTTCACGTCGTTTGGGTGATAACTGATGATCTTGATTGGGCTGTACACCCAAGAAGATGGAAACAGTTGGTGATCGTCCAGACGTACTTGGAGATCGAAGGATATGCGGGGTACTAGGTGCCTCCGGTTTCGTTCAAACCCAGAACGGACTTGTAAATGGACTGTGTGTCTGACATTGGATTTTAGTCCGTGTGATTGATCTCTATTAAATATATATCTGTTTGGCGGCGGAGAATTTATTCTCTTGCTTAACGCCCTTCTCTGAGACGTACGAGCTCAGGGGTTATATATTGATGGATATCAAACGCATGGAGTGAATTGCCTGTGTGGCATGCCTAAGTGGCAATTGATCGAGGCTTCTGTTGAAAAGCAAAGTCTTGTGGTGATGATCAAAGCACGCCTTTGTGGCGTAGCTTTGTGTAACGTTTACCTCGCGTGTTTCACACCCGGTATGAACCAAAAACGGGAGACGGACCTCAGGGAGGGCATGCGTTTCCTTCTAGCTAAAAAGTGGCGTCAGTGGTTTTACACGCCCTGACGAGTTTGACTTATGTGGTTGTTGCTGTTGCGAGGCGCCTCGGATTGATCGGTCGTTCTCGAACCGATGGAGTCATTTAGTTGGCTCATTGACACCCCAAAGGGTGGGGAAACGCAGTGTTCAGGCATTTTAATCCACATCGGTGGACCGGCCCTGTCGCTCCAAGGGTCACTCGAGCTCTGATCCTGAGACACGGGCTAGAGCGTCTCGAATCGGTTGAGGACTATCTTTTGCCTCGGTTCATAGATGGAAATCCAATTTCCAAATACGTGACGTTTGCGGTTTTATTTGTAAACCTATATATATGGCGACATGATATATGGTACCCATGCCGCCTATGATTGATACTTATGATTTGAAGTTGTTTTATACACTATGCACTTATAATAGTATCAAATGATTTGTTTTAAACGTATCAAGCATTCTTTGGCTGTTATAAGGGAAAACCCTATCCCCCGGCTTGCGTTGCATTGTGTGATAGGACCTGGGTCTTATAACAGCTTCATTTTTCTTTATTTAGCATTGCGCTGTTTGTTTTATGCACTGGTATTCTTGGGAGGAAACCCGTTCCGTATTATACGGCGTGGTCCCTTGATTTACCTATCTTTAAAAATAAAGATTAACTGTTTTAGTTCTCACACCAGTCACATGACTGACCTGGAGTTTATTGTTTTAACCTAAACTCTGGGTGCCCTTATTTTGACACGGGCAGCTAGTAGTTTTGGTTTTGCAGATTTATATTCACAGGATCCTGGTTTACAGCTGGAACGATATCCGGAAAGCTTTGTATCCGTATATCTCTTCTAGTTGTGTATTATATTATTTTCCGCTGCTATGTATTTAAATGTAATTTAAATCTCTGATATTTCTGTGTAATATTTATTCATACTCTGTATATTCTTGTAATCTGATGCATTGTTGTAATATACAATGAAATATTCTCCTGTATGCGTTCTGTTGTGGCTTGTTCTCGAACTATCCGACGCTTTCCTTTACGGGGAAGTTACGGGTTTTCACATTGTTGTCCCCTACTTAGCCGGGACTCCCTCCTCTGTGGCATAACATTCTTCGTTTTCGACATGTTTAACGACATTTACATACAGTTCCATTTTTCTCTAGATCTTTCCAATAGGAAGTAGCCCTCTTATAACAGCATTAATGACGGTTCTCCTCTATGGCCTCTTCTGGTGGTACCTTTCGGTCCCAACTGGCCTTGATTGAGGACCGAAGTCCCTTTCCCCAATCACGGTGCCTTCCTATATGTTGCAATATTTCTTCCTCGATCAACTTTCTCAATGAGTTCTTTCAGATGACAACATTAGTTCTTATCATGACCGTGCATCTCGTGGAATATACAATACTTACCAAATTATTTTCCCTTCTCCGTCGACTTTCTAGAGTTAGGTTTTTGATACTGTGTTGTATTGCATATTTCAACATAGATGTTCTTCAATGAATTTTTAAGCGGAGTGCAGTTGTCAAACGAATTCCTTGGTCATTTTCTCAAGTTCCTTCTTTTATTGCCACCTTCATTGCCATTGTAGCCTTTCTATTGATTTGTTCTCTTATTCCAATCATGAACATCCACTTCAAATTTTCCAAAGCTCCCTCTAGATTATCTTACAACAACATTGCTATGGACTTCTTTATTGTTCTGTCCAGCATCATCCTTCTTCAATGATATTTTTTACCTCCTCTTTGCTTATGAATTGGGCCGCCTTTTTATAGAATTGGTCTAGTGTAAATAGAGGCTTTTTAACTAACCAATCTCCAAAGGCTGATTCAGTGTCTACACCTCTGGTAAGTGCCATAAAAATAGTCTTATCGTTGGGATTGTTATCTTCGATGATTGGAAAATTGAAACATTATAAGAAATTTTAAGTGAATCTCCCGGAGCGTGCACTACAAGAAAAGTGATTATCAACAATAGCAACAGACATCGTTTTCTCCTCTTTGTTGTCATAAACGGTTATTGAACACAAGAAAAAACAAACATAGCTATGCGAAACGCTGAGATCTTTATTCAGATATTTCCCAAAAGGGAGGTCCCTCTGAAATTTTCACTGTCGCACAAAATTCATTTCCCTCTTCAACCAAAAAAATCACGGTCCCTTTCACAACCAAAAAACACGGCCCTTTTTCTCAAAAAAAAAATTTAAACCTAATTAACATCGTTTGAATCTCCGATGAAATTTTGTTCATGCCGTAATTCCGCCAGCAACATCCTGGTTTCTCGAGCCCTAAATCCTTTGTATCCGTCCTTGGAAACATTAAAGGGGAATCCAATTTTGAGTTCGATCGATAACTAGGGGTGCCTTGTTGATCGATTCTCTTCTAAAAGCCGATTTTAGGTTATTTTTTAATATTTGTATTCAATACTATATTTAAATTTGTGTGAAATGAGATCTGGGAATGTTACTGCAGTTATTTATTTGAAAGCCAATAATGTAATTGTAGAGGGATGTCCGGTCTCTCAGATGCCCAATCAGGTCTACCTAATCATCTTTTACCTGCCATCTCATATTTACTTCTGCATTTTTATGTTGGTGTACTGCAGTTGTTTGAGTTGAAAGTTAATGCAGCTGATGTCTTTGATGAATAGAAGGCAACATTTTGCAAGAGATTAGCTGAATTGATAAGGTCTGTTTTTTATTCTGTTTTTGAATCTATTTTCAATACATGTTTAGCAATGGTGAACATAATGTGAGGCCTTATATGCAATAACCTGTAGTTTGATCATATACAAGAGCAACTTAATTTTGCGAAATGCTATTTTGGTGGTCTTGGTGGTTTGTGTTAGGTCCGTTAAAATTTGATGAATACATTTAAAGTTAGAATTCTTGCAGTCATAACCATGGTTTGACCTAATATTTTATCCTTGTTTTGGATTCTTAAATATTCACTTTATTTTAGTGTTCAATGTTGTCATGTTCCTTTTACTTTTAGTGTGATATATATTTTAGCAGTTTGCTTGTTTGTATTATTCAACCAACTTGCCATGTTTGATATGAATATAGAAATTGAGAAAGCAGTTGATGTATGACACATATCTCTTTGTAACTGAGTAGGGTTTTTAAGGAAAATTTTGTTAAGGATTTTCTTTTAAATTTATTGCCAAGGATTTGCTAATCTCTAGCTAGGTATGCCCTATTTTTTTTTTTCTTATTTTTGCTATAACTGATGTCTTTTAATGTCTCCAGTAGCAATACTATCATGTTGTTAAACTGCTCTATAAGGGTCTTCCTTTCACCCTTAAACTGTTCGAGCAGTAGTCTCTACCATGTTTATGTCAATGCTACTCCTGCTGCCTCCTTTTGTACACAACTTCCCATTTGCTGCACTTTTCGGGTACCATTAACACAGAGATAAGTTTTATAATTTATTCTAAGCTAAGATTTTAAATTCTATTTTGGCATGAATAATTTTCTAAGTCAACCGGTGCATTAATAAAAGTATATTGGACTTCATTATATAGCTTTAATTCTTAACCTTTTCTATTTAAAAAAAAAAGCATATCATGCTTGAATATGTATTGCAGTTTTTAAACTTGCTGACACCTTAAAACAAAGTCTCGAACTTTTTGTTTTCTTGGTACTTGAGTCTAAATTGCTTTACCCCCTGTTGTATCTAACAATGATTTTTACTGTACTTCCCAATGATTTGTTATGTGTGTGTGTGTGTGTTTCTGGTTGTGGTGTTATTGGTGGTGCTGTTATTGGAGTTCCAGCTGCAAATGTTTCATATGCTACTGAAGTACCAATGATAGAGAGGGCAGGATCCTTTTGTGATTTATGTCATGAATGCAAACAAGGTAACTGAAAATTTTTCATTCATTGATTTTGTAGGAATATATTTAATTTCATTTGAGCTTTGAATATGGTCGTTATCAGCTCCATCATATAGTAAACCAACGGTCAAAATTCTATTGAAATATTAAAAAATCAAATTCACTACCTGTTAGTATTTCTTGCCTATAGTACACCAATCTCTCAATAGCACTAGAATAACAAATGTTCACCATATATCTTTTTATCCCTATTCAAATGCGGCAAGCGTTAAATAGCTTAAACTAAAAGCCTAATGAAATAGTAACAGTTTTCGCCTTCTTTATTCCATGTCAAAAGCGATTTTTCATGGTGTATCAAGTTTGAGAAAAAATCAAAATTTTACATGTCCTAATTTCCTTCTTTAGTTACTCTTATATAATCGTAATGCTTATTGCATTTTTTCTGGGCGTGTCCACCATTAAATAGTTTGAGAATAGACCTCTAACACAGGGAAGCATAATATATTATATTTTTCCTTTCTCCCTTGTGATAGTAAGAGACAATCAATTTATAATATCTTTGGAGTTCTCATACTAACGTAGATGTTTTTCTCTTGGATTGATGACCTAGCTTGCTATAGGCTTCTCTGATTCACACAATTGTCATCATTTGGTTGAAATTATTTGAACTTGGATAGCAGACGTGGTGCTTTAGTTTTATACATATAGCTTCTTTGAACCTTTTCGTCTATCTTAATTGTTGATCTTGGTTGGCTATTGATGCTTGGTAGAATATCCTTGATTTTGGCAATAAGTGTTGTCAGTTTCGAAAATGAGAGATCTTAGCCAAAGTTGTCTTATTTCTTTTGCACAATTATCTCATTTTGATTTGATATTTTAACTAGTTTTCTTGACTTGGTTTAGTAGTAATATGGGCTTTGTTGATACTCCAATACTTTCTTGTAAATAATTGTTTTTCTTAAATCTGAAAATTATGCTCTTGTATACAAATTTAGAAAAAAAACATGTAATTGAAGTTGTAGTAAGTAGCTTTGTGTTATATACAAAACAAATGACTTCACAATATTAGTGACAGTGACATACATAACAAAAGATGTGGAATTATGAATTGAGATTTATAATAGATGAAATTTGGCGTTCTTAAATTTATTTTATGGGTTACTAATAAGAAGCAAAATAAAACAACAGTAACTACGTTATGGGAAATGAGAGAAGAAAAGAATGGACAAATGTATTTTCAAAGTTGCTTACGCTTGGTATTTATAAGAAAAACATCCAACAAAGTCGTCTGATCGCAAAAGGCAAGAAACTTCAGATTTGACAAAGTTTAAGGTAAGACAAAGTCTCTTCTATCACTACACTAGTTGAAGTGAATCATTTTGGTACCGATATGATTTTATCAGTGCAAACCATGTGATTCTCCTTTACTTCATCTTGCAACTTCAAACCTTAGAGACAGAAGTAATATTGCTTTACAATTTTGCTTGATCTCAAGAATATATGAAAATGTGGTACTTTTCCTAATCGATATAGCTTTTAGGAGTTGTTCACCTACTCGTTGGAGATTGGGAACATGATGACCGCTTTATTTATTTAACCCTTATTGAAAGAAAATGAGGTAACAACAGCATGAAAAACACTAATCGATGCCAACATGAATTCATGTCGGTGTTAACCATTTTTCCTCGACAGTCTCAAATGTGCCTAACCATTTCTGCACTCAACTAATCCCTATTTCTTGTATTTTGGTTTGATTTTTGTTTCATTAGCATCTAATGTATATTGCAAATTATATGAAAACTGGGTTATGATTTTAAATATTTTCTTTACCATTTGGTACATTTTTGGATCAAACTGGATGCTATAAATTTTTGTACTATTGTAAAAAATAGTTTAGATTGTTCAATATGAGCCTTTATGGTTAGTAATCACGATTAACATGATCTATATTCATTAGAATGTACGTTGGGAACAAAAGAAGAAAGAAGGCATATTATTTTTTATATAGATTTTCATCCATTTTGACCATTTTAAATCAATTTGCTGGTTGAGAATTAGAGGTGCTTTCTCGGATAGAAATAATTATAAGAAGTATATTAGCATTTGTAGGAACTGACGTAGAGCTGAGATATGTATTTAAGACATTTCATTTAGTAATCCATTTTTGTTTTGGCTCTATATTCTGTTAAGGGCAGATACATATTTCAGCAATGCATAAAACGTGATTTTCTACATCATGTTTGGCAGTTCCATGCAGAAAATATCCTCAAAATTCCATAGTGACCCAAGTCAAATACTTGTTTAAGTGAATTGGGAGTCTTTTATTTATTTCCATGTCTTAATTATTTTCTTATACTGCTAGTGCATATTGTACTGCTTGGCAATTGGCTCTTCTCTTTATTACCAGCGAACTATCCATGTCATCCGACATTTCGTTGCAATTACTCTCAAAAGTACGTCAACATAATGAGTAATGTTATGAGCCAACATCTATAATTATAATTTCGCATTTGCCTAACCCCTCTGTTTAATTTCGTATTTTGCTTTTCAGAAGGAGAATTGATGGAGCAGCTTTTCTGATGGTTGCTGAGTTGAAGCCAGCCTTCTACATCACTCTATTCTGAATCACCAATGGTATTTATAATTATAATTGTAGTTTATCATATAAATTTAGCATTTATAGTTACATCTATATATGAATAGAGTGTGACAATAAACTAATGTTTTCTAATGACTTTAATTCGACCTGCATGCTCTAATGTTTTCTGAGCGATGCATTTGTGAATTCAAATGGTTTATATTTATTTACGGTCGTGTAGAATATCCGTTTGATTTATTTTTTTTACATTACCGATGTAGGCTTAGGAATTGCCCGAGAACATTTTCAGACGTCTGAAATAAATTTCATTTGTCTGTAATGGTCTCAGGATGTTGGCCGAAATCCATTGCAAACTTTTGAAAACTATTTTCAAACGTCTGAAACCTATTTTCAGACGTCTGAAACCTATTTTCAGACGTCTGAAAATAAGTTCAGATGTCTAAAATTTGTTGTTGTTTCTATTTTTCCTTATATCGACCGGTGGAGACCACGGTCAATATTTTAGGTTGTTTCAGGACAAAACTGACACTTGAAATGTGCACTTTATAATAATTACTATTGGTTATTTCTAGGGCTTTTTTAAACTGTTTCATCGGAGACCATGGAAGCATCGATCTTGAGTAGCTTTTGGTTAACCAGGTTGTTTCATTTCTTCGGAGAAACTAATATATCTGTCATATTATATTTTAGGATAACCAGGTTACTTCTTTTTCAGGTTAACCCCCTTCTGTAAAAAAAAGTGGAACGCCTATTGCCACCAAACCCTCTTCTGTAAGTTCTTTATTTATAGTACTGTGTATTAATATATAAAGAATGTCACCATAATAGGATGTAATACTAATACTATCTCACAGAAAGAATGCCACCATAGTAGGATTAATAAAGTACATAAAAATACAAAACATAACTAAACTTCTATAATAATAATAACAATAAGATAATATAATAGTAGTAAATTAACGAAGATTTATAAAAAATTAAATAAACTTATAAAAATTAACTAACTATTACAAAAAATTATCTAAGTTTACTAGTCTTATAAAAATTTAGAAGCTTAGTCTGTAAAAGTTAATTAAGTATATAAAAATACAAAATATTACCGAGTATTCTACATTAATAACAACAATAATTAAAAATTTACTAAGTATTATAAAAATTAACCAACTATTATAAAAAAATTACTAAGTTTACTATTTTTATAAAAATTAAGAAGTTTAGTTTATAAAAGTTAACTAAGTATATAAAAATATAAAATATTACCAAGTATTCTATAATAATAATAGCAATAATTAAAAATTAATTAAGTATTATAAAAATTAACTAACTATTATCAAAAATTAATAAGTTTACTAATGTTATAAAAATCTTGAAGTTTAGTTTATAAAGTTAACTAAGTATATAAAAATATAAAATATTTCCAAGTATTCTATAATAATTATAGCAATAAATAAAAATTATCTAAGTATTATAAAAATTAACTAACTATTATAAAAAATTAACTATGTTTACTAACTTTATAAAAATTTAGAAGTTTAGTTTGTAAAAGTTATTTAAGTATATAAACACATAAAATATTACCAATATTCTAAAACAGTAATAGAAATAATTAAAAATTAACTAAGTAATATAAAAATTAACCAAAAATTATAAAAAATTAACTAAGTTTAATAATTTAATTAAAAGTTAGAAGTTTAGTTTATAGAAGTTAACTAAGTATATAAAAATATAAGATATTACCAAGTATTCTATAATAATAATAGAAATAATTAAAAATTAACTAAGTATTATAAAAATTAACCAACTATTATAAAAAAATTAACTAAGTTTACTAATTTTATAAAAATTTAGAAGTTTGGTTTATAAAAATTAACTAAGTATATAAAAATATAAAATATTACCAATATTCTATAATAATAATAGCAATAATTAAAAATTAACTAAGCATTATAAAAGTTAACCAACTATTATAAAAAATAACTAAGTTTATTAATTTTATAAATTTTTTTAAGTTTAGTTTATAAAAGTTAACTAAATATATAAAAATAAAAAATATTACCAGCTAGTCTAAATAATAATAGCAATAATTAGAAGTTAACTAAGTATTATAAAAATTAACTAACTATTATTAAAATTTAACTAATTTTATAAAAACTAAGAAGTTTAATTTATAAAAATTAACAAAGTATATAAAAAAAATATTACCAAGTATTCTATAATAATAATAACAACAATTAAAAATTAACTAAGAATTATAAAAATTAACTAACAACTATAAAATATTACCAAGTATGCTATGTTGTTATCTTCAACTTGCTCCATCTTGTACTCTTTTTTCTTGTTGTTAAGCATTGTTTTCTTGTTAATGTGTAAGCATGACGAAATGCTAACATGAACACATGTGTGTAGATATTGGAGATGGGCATCGTTGTGCATTCGACTAAAATCAGAATATCGTTAGGCGCTTCTGAAGATCCCTCAACAATAAGACCGCTTGTGGCAACTGATTATGGAGAAAGCGGTAACTTTTAGATGTTCATTTTGTTGGTATATAGCACAAACTTGTTTTATGGATATTTTGTTTTATTTATAAATATCGTGACTTTTTTCAATGGATATTGTGTAAATTTAGTTTTTGGTGTTATTTTTTTATGGAAATTATGTAAAGTTGGTTTATTGATGATGTCTTTGTGTATGAATATTGTGTTATATAATTAGTTGGTTGATATATATTTACATACTGCTGATATGTATGTGCATGAACATTTTGTTACTACAATATGTAAATGCTATGATAAATGTAAAATAATGTTGTGATATGTGGCAAAACGCTGTAGAAAAGGGAAGACGACAACCTTTCTGAAACAATATAAAATGTTGTATAAACATAAGAACAACACCATTTGAAACGTTGTAGTATGTCAATTTTCTACAGCGTTTTGGTATACATTGTGATATTTCTATGGCATATAACAACTTGCTGGTAGACAACATTCATCAAACGCTGTAGTATGTCATTTTTCTACAACGTTTTGGAATGTAATGTAATATTTTCATGATCTATAACAAAGTGTCGGTAGACAGCATTCATCAAAACTTTGTAAAAGGATATAACAGCTTTTTTCAATGCTACTAATGGGCTTATTTGTTGTAGTGGTGGTGCAAGTCAAATAAGGTCATAACATATTAGGACGAATAACATGGATGTAGATACTGTCCATAAACTTCTTCTCTAGTTCAAGAAATGAAGAAATTGATTCCAATTGTAGTTTGGTATACCACATCATCAATACATGGTCTAGAAACATTGGAAAAGTTTTACACTTTGTTTCTTCAGTGGCTTAAGCTGAGTCCATATACTATTGGTACCTCATAATATGCTACATGGGGCCGGTCTTCCACGAGTAGGTAGACATTATAGGAAAGTTGAATCTTTGCACCCATACGACATCCAGTGTTTTTTCAGCAAATGAGGTAATTTCTCTCTCAATACCGTAATCCACCATCATAATTTTTTTACGATCGTTCAAAATTTTTCTTACCAACGCCAACATCATGGCATTGAGTTCTGGAGTTTGAATGTCAGCAGCAGGTCGACGGTCGTGGTCTGCCTCACCTAACTGATTTGCATCACTTCTTCATAGCCCTCGTTAGGGTGGGGAAACCATCCAAGCAGTATTCCCAGTAGCATCTCTAGATGGAAAACTAAAAGAAAGTCCCTAGTTTCTAGCATCCTAATCAGGGAGAACAAGAAGCGAGGCAGCAACATGAGAGGGTTCAATGCCTCCCAATTCCGAATCGGCTACTCTTATCTGTTTTGGGTCGGTGCCGACATTAGCATCGCGACCAGTGCCATTCCAAATTTCTTGATAGTGTCTCCAACTGTATTTCCTTTAATTCTTTGATGATGGCATTATGGCTGAGTTTTGAAGATGAAGAGCGTTCGGATTCATAACATAGTGATGTGACAAATTTCGTGGCTATCTCTCTCATGCTATTGACTTGCCAGTTGGTTGAATTGATTCCACAAGTTTATGTTATCCTAATCCATTGATCAAGTTGTTGCTGAGTATTCTACAAACTCCTCATCAAGTCCACTAAGTTTGCCTTAGTAACTAGAACTTACACGTTAGTGGTAGTAGCAATAGTTGCTATTGTAACATCATTCTGATTCTCCCATTGAACGCTAGTGTTTCCTTGAGTATTAGCATAGGAAGAAGAGGGTCCTTTATTTGAAACCATAGCAGAAGAAAACTTTTATTCTGGATCCTTTGAAAAACCCGAGTAGAAGATAAGAAAACTTACAATAGACAATCAGACCGGATGTTATGGTTATAAGATACTATAGTATTGTTCTTAGTGAATGCACCACGAAGTTTGGACAAAAATGGCACCAACACCCAACAATTTGTAGAGTAGTAAATATGAAGAAATAACATAAAAATAGAGGAATTCAACAAAGAAATAAAAAATAAATGAGACATGCAAATTTATAGTGGTTTGGCATTGACATACATATACATGGAGGATTGAACATCTATTGACCAACTTTTTTGCAAAAGCTGTCGCAGTTCAATAGATCAAAGATCAATGTCTAGAAACCCACTCTCCAGCATCGATCGATCGGTCGATAGTGCAACCTGTATTTTAGAAAGTCTAGAAAAGATTTGGCCCGAGCTGGTTTCCTTCAAGCAACGACATCTTGTGCCCCGGCATAATCCCTCTCCTAGACCGACCAATTCAAGCACTTCCTTAAAATTCAGATTGACCAGATATCTCCTGATCTATGTGGAAATATTCAGTTGAGTCATTCAATACTCGGCCCGGTTCTCAAGGCATTAAAGCCGGTCAACCACTTCCGGACAAAGCTCTACTTTTGATGCACCTCATCTCGATGCCACGTAAACCACAATTTTTCGAGGATATTATTAATTAAAAGTATATTAGCTCCCACCGCCGCAGCTATTTCAAATGATCAGGCTCCACATGTCCGAGCTCTGCAAAAGAGGCAAGCCATGTGGCAGCCCACTCAGCCCACTTCTTCACCTATAAATACCTCCATGCTAAAAATAGAAAAGGACTTCTCTCAGCTTCGACTTTTTGAGACCTTCACTTCTCCACTTCCACTCTTGGGAAAGAGCTCTCTCTCATTCTTAAGCTCATATTCCATGGCTAACTCCAGAAATAGCCAATTCACCTTCTTTTTTCAAATAGAAAAAGTGTTGTACATGTAATAAAAACCAAATCAATACATATAAAGTGGACGTAGGCACCATCTTTGCTGAACCACTATAAAAAGTCTTGTGTGTTCCCTGTTCTCTTTACTTTACGACATTTTTGTGATTGTTATTTGTGTGCTCTTTACACGATTGGGGGTTTATCGTCACCAGTGACTAACTTTTGACGTTAACACTTTAGCGCGCTAGGTAGGGGGGAACACATCGACATACTCTACGACCTTCAGCAAGTTCCAACCCATGGAGAACAAGAAGAAGAAAGATGAAACATCTTCCCGTCCCACAAACGCTGATGCAGCCGAGACAAGCACTGCAGAGGCAAGTCAGGAAGCCTCCTCTCATGAAGACGTGTCCCGATATCTTACCCGGGACGATATGGATAAGATTATGGCCGAGTTCAGAGGCCAGATGACATCTTAGGGTAAACTCCTCGAACGACAACAACAGTTGATGGATCACCTTCTCGCTCGAATGGAAAAAGGATTTAGCGCTTCAACATCGATTCCTCTACCGAGCGAGGCTCGGGCAGCAACCGATCTTTGGTCTGCACAAATGTAAGTCGTAGATCAGATCACACCTTTGCATCCTCCTGGTTCGACTCCATCTCTAGACCAATCACAACCAGTGCAGCCGCAGTTACCGATTCAAAGGATGCCCACGATCAGGATCTAGATCGTTCGGCTATATAACCTCCACTACGAGGACCGGCTTGACCACACAGATCAATCGAGCAACCACAGGACACATCAGGATCAATGTATTCCCATTACAACCTAGCATCTTACAGTGGATTCGTCTTATGCCGCCTCTCCTTCAACCAAGACCTGGTGGAGCCTTCCCTTCGAACTAGGGAGACCTCTACAATACTGGTTCCTAGACTGGCGGAGAAAAATGCTACCGTGAACCCTTATAACGACTTCGGGCGGGGGCATCGAAGAACCCCAAACATCACATGCTATGTTGAATCAGCCCAGCCCTTCCATCGTGGGCATGGCTCGGACCAATTCTCATCAGGTTCAAGAGGCGCCAGTCTTCCCTGAACAAACAACTTGATGGACCCTCTCCCTTACCTTCACTCAACTCTCGAAGGTCGAGCCCAACCAACATCCACCCTTTCAAGCATGCTTTCGTTGTACCCTGGTGCTGGAACTCTCCCAAATGCAGAGCTGGATTCATGGCAGCGACTCCTCGGAGATGGAAGCCAACTATCAAGCATCCTCCGACGCTTCACCCGGGGAACTTCTTCTCAGCAGGATATAGATAATATCCACCGCATCCCCTTCATCAGGGAAATCAAAAACTCCCACAATCAACCAGACTTTAAGTTTGCAGCCATTGAACCCTATAATGGTCGGATTGACCCGACCATCCACCTTATGTGATACATGCATCATATGGAAGTACTCTCTGCATCGACCAATGTTATAGCCAAGTGCTTCCCACTCTTTCTCACAGATATAGCCAGAATGTGGTTTCAGCAGCTAACAACAGAGTCGATTGGCTGTTGGAACACGTTGGCCATCCACTTCATCGACCAAGTCAGGTTCACATCTCTTGACTAAAAAGTGTCATGTTCCTGACCTCGATCATGCAACGTCCAAGAGAGACACTTCGATCTTTCCTCGAAAGATTCAACATGACCATAGCATCAATCGATCGACCCGAGCCATCGATGGTGCTTATGGCCGCCATCGCAGGTGTCCAGAACCAATCAGAATTCTCAATCTCTTTGACTAAAGACCCCCCCAAGGATATTGAAGATTTCTATGTAGAGGCCGAGCGGTTCCTCCGACAAGAAGATGCCAGCATTGAGATGGAGAGTCTCGAGGTCTTCGCACCAAAGGAGGAGGTCCATCCAACACCAATGGCCAGAATAAAGGAAGAGGAAAGGCCTCAGAAATGAATGAATGCAACATAAGACCCCGAAGAGAGAACAAGTACGATCAGTATATTGAGCTCAATTCTTCTCTGCTCGATATCTACTTTGACGTACGAGGATCCCTACCTTTCCCAAAACCTCCTCGAAGATAGCAAACCCAAAAAGAGTTCGATCCTGGAAAACTCTTCATGTTTCATAACATAACCGATCACAACACTAATGAATGCAAGCACTTCCGCGATCTCATCGAGGATAGGGTCAAGCAAGGACAACTTCCCGAGTACATCAAGAAAAACACACCGGCCATGCCTTCACAATCTTTTGCCCAAGCTCCTAAGGGCGGTCCTCGAGCTCCTCGAAACGGAAAGGACCCTGAGCTCAGCAATGGCGACATCATCATCAATTAATAAGATTTAGATTTCTCGTTTTCAATGTATTTTTATTTCTTTCAATAAAAAGGGTATGTTGATGTACACATGTATGGGGTTAGGATTTAGCTCCTAGGCATGCTCTGGAATGAACGTTCTCCCTCTTAGAATTTATTTCCATTTCCTTGTAATAGTTCTTTAGCAACAATAAACTTTCTTTTGAAAACATGGATTATGTTTAAATGATTTAAGTCGAGCATGACTGACGCTTATCAACCAGAATGTGGTCAGTGCTAAGCCATCGTTCATAACTCACGATCAAAGCCTGCCACCATAATTAAACCTACCCCTCGAGCCGAGTATGGTAGGACTTTCCTAAGCCGGGTATGGATTATACTCACCCTTCACTAAGACGAGTGCACTGTCCAATCGCCATGACTTAATAGAATCATTTATACATGACATCGTACGTATGGTTTCATCGGCCAAGTATGAACAAAATTATAAACGCCGAGCATGATTGACACTTTCAATAAGCCGAGTATGGGTAATACTCGCTCACTGTGTAAGCTGAGTATGGATAATACTTGCCATCTATGCAAGCCGAGTATGGATAATACTCGCCATCTCTGTAAGCCGAGTATGGATAATACTCGCCATCTCTCTAACCCAAGTGTGATTGCTGCTAATTCTTTTATCTTCAAGTCGAATATGGTTTATGCTCGATCAATCAAGATCACAGCCATCTCTATACCGCGAACGACCTACATTGTCTTTACAGGTACCAGGAGATGCAATGATTCTATAACCTTCTTGGCCTTGATACGGCCTTCGATGGTTGTTGGTTTTCTGGTCTCAATACGATCCACACCAATCGTCGGTTTTCTGGCCAAAATACAACAATTAGGACCATCAGATTTCTGTCCTTAATATGGTACGATGCAACAATCTCTACCCGCACATTATGCTTCGATACTACATTAATAACAAACCTCCTTTACTAAGAAAGATGTATTTTAAGGAGCAAAGTGTTGACCAACTTTTTGGCAAAACCTGTTGCGATTCAACAGATCGAAGATCAATGTCCAGAAACCCACTCTCCAGCATCGATCGATCGATCGATAGTGCGACCTGTATTTCAGAAAGTCCAGAAAAGATTTGGCCCGAGCCGGTTTCCTTCAAGTAGCGGCATCTCATGCCCCGGCATAATCGCTCTCCCGGACCGACCGAGTCAAAAACTTCCTTAAAAATCGGATCGACCAGAAATCACTGTATCTATATGGAAATATTCAGCTGAGTCATTCAATACTCGACCCGGTTCTCAAGGCATTAAAGTCGGTCAAACAATTCCGGAGAAAGCTCTACTTTTGATGCACCTCATTTCGAGTGCACGTAAACCACAATTTTCGAGGATACTATTAATCAACAATAGACCAGGTCCCACCGTCGCAACTACTTCAAATGATCAGGCTCCACATGTCCGAGCTCCACAAAAGAGGCAAGCCACGTGGCGGCCCACTCAGTCCAATTCTTAACTTATAAATACTTCCATGTTGAAAATAGAAAAGGATTTTTCTTGGCTTTGACTTTTGGAGACCTTCACTTCTCCACTTCCACTCTTGGGCAAGAGCTCTCTCTCTCTCATTCTAAAGCTCATATTCCATGGCCAACTCCAAAAATAGACAATTCTCCTTCGTTCTTCAAATAGAAGAAGTGTTGTACTTGTGATGAAAAGCAAAAAAATACGTATAAAGTGGACGTAAGCACCATCTTTGTCGAACCACTATAAAAAGTCTTGTTTGTTCCCTGTTCACTTTACTTTACTGCATTTTGTTTATTGTTATTCGTGTGCTCTTCACACAATTGGGGTTTAACCGTCACTAGTGACCAACTTTTGACGTCAGCGACATCTCTAATTCTTAGATTTGATGATTACAGAAGTTAGATTGCTGTGAATTTAAAATATACAATAGAGTTAGAGAAAAGAAGAGACCCAAAAAGATCCATTTTTCTCCAATGTTATTGGCATTTATAGAGGGAGTCAACCTCGAACTGAGCAAAAATTTCGTCAGGAGAAGCTCCGATCGAAGGTGAAGTCATCACAAAATTTAAGGGGGATACTCAGCATTTATCTGAATCAATACCAATCCCAACATTCGAATCAATACCGATTCGAATTAATTTTGATATGGGTCCCTTGAATCACAGGTAGACCTTCCTGCATACTAGTGTATTGCTTTTGAAGTTAGTTCATGAAATTTCCTTGGTGTTTTCTAGTTATGGAGTGATCTTGTTAGAAGTTGAACTAGTTGGACTAAATGCTCCAGATTCATAACTAATACGAGCCCTTTGGTGTATGACGATTCTTGCTTTGATCCTTCAACCACTGTTCTACTAAATCCGTTTGGCTGCTACCACATGGCCTTGCTCATCCTTGATATATGGATATTTGTAACATTAATTTGGGGTTGTTTGCCTCGATAATCATCATGCCTCACTTGTTAGGTCAGCCAAAAATAACATAGCCAAAAGGCTAGGAAATAACTTGATACTAGTAAAGGAAAGGAAGTAGTAAAGGTGAAATGTGAGAAGGATCCAATTTAAGTATTCAGAAAGCTCTAGCATCATCATTTCCCATTTAATTAGCTCTTTCATATTTTTGTTTCCACCATTTTATATTGTAATATCTGTTTTTGTACTATATTTCCACTTTATGATTCTTAATTTTAGTTTCCTTAGTTAAGAAAATATTGGGATATGAATTAATGTTTGGAAAAGTAAACAAACTAGATAATTATGGATTGTCGGTGGATACCCTTAAAATTTTAAGTTTTGTAGTAATATGTTTTATAGCTCAATTTTTTTGAATGTTTGACATTATTTATTTTACTTTTACTTATCATATGTTGAGTAATTTATAATTTTATCCATTAGTGATGGTCTATGCCTACTGCAATTCTATTTTATGTTTTTTATATATGCGCATGTTTCATGAATAATGATTTTTCAAATCAATATTTTAGCCTTATAGCTTAAAATTTGATGTATGCATATGCATAATTATTTGTAGTTTATTACATAATTATTTAAAAAATTGTATCGTGCATAAATGTAGTTTTACGAATGTATACGATGACATACACATGTGTTATTGAATAGGGTCAGTTTGTCTCAGGTCCCTAAAAGGTTTCAAAATTCAGCTCACATCCCTCCCTTAAAATTTTATAAATTAGATCCCAATTTTTCATAAATTCATCAAAAAAATCACGTAAATTCATAATTAAATTCAACATGTAGTAATCATCAAATTCATTCAGTAAAACCACCAAAAAACGCATCAAAAACAAAAAACAAAAAAATCACGAATCTGCAATATATTGCATCAAACGATGCAATTATTTGCCATTTTCAGCAACAATTGCAATTATGCATCAAACTATAGTATTATTGCAGACATGTATGCAATAATACTACAATAAATGCAGCTATTGATGCAATAATTTATTCACCGCCTGTTTTTTCAACCGTACACCATTTTTAAGCATTGTTACTTACATTTCAGCAAATATAAGCAATAATTTCATACATATCAGCACATATTGGTAAGCCTTCATATGTTTTAACATTGTTGCATATAATTCAACAATTATACAATATAATTGCATACATTTCAACAACAATTCATAAGCCATGCAAAATTGTTCATATTTAATTGCATATATATCACCAGGAATATGCAACAATTGCATACATGTATGCAATAATTCATCCAGATTTTCAATATAAACTCAAGATGAATTATTGCATACATGTATGCAACTATTAAACATCATTGCTGACTTTGCAGATTTTTTTCCAGGTTGCTTATTGAACATTTTCAATTTTTTGATTTTTTTTTTATGTACCAGCGCCTAAAATTGGTTGAAAAACGCGTAGGGGACAAAAATAAGGACCCGTTTTATATAAATTTTTAGAGAGGAGACCGTTTACAGCAAACTAAAAAAATAGGGACATGACACTAGTTTTCTCTTTTGAATAAGTAATTTGAATATTGACAATATATTGAATATTTCAATATAAAATATATTTAGAAATAATGGTTTTACTTAAGTTGGTCATAAAAAACACAATCAACCAAATCTGTTAAAAATATAGTTGTAATCCGTGTGATGCAGCAAAGGTTCGTACTCCTTTCGTGAATTTTATGATAGACGAACAAAATTGGTCAACTTTTCAGTTTTACTTAAAATAGATTAAATGCTTGAATTTTATCACTACAAAAAATACTTCAATTTTCTACACCAAATTTTATGTCTTTCCTACGTTTAAAAGTGGAGTGTAAGAAAGACATAAGAAATAAGTAGAAAACAATAAAGGATAGGACATATATAGGAAGTTTCCTATGCCTACTTCAGTATGTAGAAAAGTAATCAAGACGTAGAAAATCTCTTATGTTAAAATTGTTTAATAGGAAAGACGTAGATAATCTTATGTCATTTCTATGCCTACGTAAATTTTTTGCAAATTATAATTGACGATAGTAAAGGCGTAAGAAAGATGCTACACCAACTCTACGATCTCGCCTTGAGGAACAAAATTTTGCAAAAAAAGGGAAATTATACTTCTATGTTTATCGCACTTTAGAAAGAAAGAAAAAACTACATACCTTTAGCTTCATCTTTCCCGTTTGACATATCAACCGCACAATGAAGGCTTAAAACAAAACCTAAATCTCTTAATCCCATCTCAAATTGAACGCTAGCTCGCTCGTATCCAACACCCTTCCCTCTGATTGATCGCTAACTCACTTGAATGTCGTCTCCCTCATCTCAACCTACAAACAATATTACGTCTCTTGATTGTCGATTTAGAGATCTTGGATCTATTCTCATTTGCATAAATTAATCAGTATTCAAAAAAGTATTTTTTTTCTTTGTAAACGTCCTTTGACAAGATTAATATCCTCTTTCACAACCAATCTAACTTTCAAAAAGTAAACTAATAGCATCTTCATTCTTAGTCCTAGTAGTAGCAGCTGCTCAATTTCCAAATAGCGTTTCATCTCTACCCACAAACAAACAGGGTAATATATTGTAACATCTCCCAGCAAATTAACCTCATTTCAACAAAAAAAATCTTCACACCACCAGGAACAACTGCCAGTTCACCAGATTTTGCTGCCAGTTCATCGGAGAAGCCACCAACCATGTCAGGGGTGTATCTGAAGCTGGTAAGACCAAGGGGTGGCACGACATCATTTGGATGGATGAAGAGAACATGGTGTATTAGTGTGCATATGTACTTTGGGCATATTTTCATGTAATTAGGGTTTGTTGATTTATTCTATAATTTGATAATTGTAGTTGTTATACCAGCATATATATATATATATATATATATATATATAACTGTTATACCAGCATATATATATTTATATGGCTGAGAAGTGTTTGTAGAAGATATACATGTTGACCAATAAACAAGCTTCTACATTATCATTTCTTACTATGTTTGAATTGTTATTTTCCATTTTTTCCTTCGGTCATCTACTTTCTTATCAACTCCTTCCACTTGATATCCCTTCTTGTTCCTAATTACTCTCTGATTTTTCCAAGAACTGATCTGCTCATCACAAAAACCTTCCCTGCTTCTTAAATCTCCTTTCTGCGATCATTCATACACTACACCAAAACAACAAATTTGGCACATAAGGATGCGGGAATATAGTACGGCTTATACCCGTATCAAATTTGATAGTGCTCACATCCATATCAAATCACATTTTGCGATCCTCACCACCCCAAACACCTTAAATCTGACCGTCCATCAACAAAACTCCAAGATCAGTTATTTGATACGGCTTCGGGCCAATTCGAATGCGTGTCATATTGTGCATCCCCTTTGACATTTAGAACAAAATATTCGGCCGCTACCCCTTCCATCTTTTTTACTTCAATGGTGACCGAAAACCCAAATTGGGTTTTCGGTCACGAAATCATGCCTCCACGTTTCTCTGGAATCTCCTCCTCCGACAGTTACGAGCCGCCCTCTCCTTCGACAGAAACGCAGCAACCCTAGGTCCCTAGCCCTCCTTCGACAATAGGTAAGTGTTTCTAATTTTACGAAAACCATTCTTTTTATTTGTCTCCAAGATTAAAAAAATGAAATGAATTTTGAGATGTTAGTTGTATTGAAGTTTGTCGGTATGTGTGTCAATGGAATTGTGTTGTGCATGCCTGATAGTAGGGCACAAGTTGAAGTCTTACTATGACAAATCATACTGGTTTTAATTGGTATGTATTAGTGTATTAGCTGAAGGATTTTTTAATAGTTCAGTCAAAAATTATAGTCTTACCATGACAAGTTCAAGTATAAGTTAGTGTATTTTTATTTTTATTTCGATTGGTATTTATTATCTGAAGGATTTTGAATTCATTTTGGTAAGAAATTGCAGGTTGTTATAGTTTGATTTTCAAATTTGTGTTATATTGTTTTCATACTATATCATACTTTGTAATGATTACTCTGTTTTGATGGATAACAGGTTTACTAAAAATATATAAACAAGTTTTCTGAAAATTTGGAAGACGGATGATTGCTCGACTTTCTGGTTAAGAATTTAATGGGCAATAGACCAGGTGGATGCATTTTAGCTCACGTGCCGGGTCACTTATCCATGCTTATTAGATTTATTCAAGTGTCAAATGATGCTTCACTTAACCTTAGTAAAAAGATGCTTTCACTAGAAACTTTCACCTACTTTGTAGCAGAGAGACAGTCTAGTGTAAGTTGCACTACGCAGTCTGCTTCAAAGAAACTGAAAGTAGCAAGTGAAAGTAGCTTTTTCCAAAGGTTAAGTGAAGCAGCATTTGGTACTTGAATAAAGCTAATACGCATGGATACCTAACCCTACACGTGAGCTAAAATGCATCCATCTGGTAGATCACCCAGTAAATTATTAACTAGAAAGTCGAGTATGTGTGTCACCCGAAGATGGTGACTCGATATCTTAAGACGTTGGAGCAGGTATATAAAATTTTACACTTAACCCTATGTAGTATCTCACATATAAGAATTGAATGTACGATGCCTTGCTAAAACCATGTCCATATGTATTTTACTCTTACACTTGCATATGTATTGTGTCCATATGTATTGGGAGTAGCCAGAAATTTGGACCTTAAATTGCTAGTTATGTGCAGGATTATTGCTCTTTGATCAACATGAGTCCATGATTTTGTAGTGTTTGTATAGATCCCCTTGATAAGAAGGTGTTCATTCAGTTAAGGCATTTAATGATATTTAAGCACAACATGTATATTATGAACTAAGTTGCTACTACCATAGCTTTGGGTTCCTATCCACTACCGCAATGAATTTTAGGTTGTCTAGACTGAAACAAATTCTTACCATTATACCTTTTGTAACTGATATTCAATGCATACGTCCACCACCATCTGGATTTGTCTTGGTTTTGGGATTATCTGATAGCGCCTGATGATGCTTGAGATCATTTTATTAAGGACGAGAGTTACTTGATCCATAGCGCTACCATTGATAAGAAGCACCTATTGTGAGGTATTCAAGAGGGGACGTGCCAAGTATTTTGCAGAAGGATCGACGAATATTTAAAAAGGAAGAGGAGGAAGATAGGCTGACGTGGAAGGCACGTGAGAAAGTGAAAGCTGCTTGCAATGCTCGAGCATAGAAGGAGCCCATAGAAGAGTAAAGGAAAGAGCTTCCAGAACAAGTCATGCAAAAATCCAAGAAGGACGAATGAAGTGTTACTAGGTAAATTTGTATTCTCTATATTTACTTATTTCTGACCTTTATTAGCCCGATTTATGCAAGCACAACCCTAACTCGTGGATAGTTGAACACAAAACTTGTACGTATTTTTTAAGTTTTAGTTGTAAATAAAAGTTTAGTTTCTTTTATTCTATGTTGGATTGTCTAAGTGTTCGATCTTTTATGCATTCCATTCAATATACGTGCATTACTCGTATTTTATCGCTCATCATTACACTTACATATTAGTTGGTCACTTTTAAGTTCTAGCGTCATTCAAATCGACCTATACTAAAGTCTCCTTTTGATCATGACTTTAAGTTGTATGGTATATTACCAGAAGTTTCACCATCAAGGCTTCCTTTTGCTTGTGGCCTTAAGTCATGTATAGAGTCTAGGCACTGTGATCAACCCTATAAGTGTTTGTACTTAGCCCCCATCACATGCAGAGTTAGTACGATGGTTGTATTTTGCCTTTAATTATATTTATAATCACTCGACATCAATTAGGCTTAGTTTAATTGTAATGGCGCGTTTTGTTAGCTGTCGAATAATTAATTTATTTAATTATTAAATATCGATTGGGCGATATCGATGACTTGAATTAAATAATATTGGATACGTAATTAAAATAAATAATATAATAATATATTATAATGTCGAAATAATCGGAAATCACCGAATTCACAATACTGTGTGAATTGGATCAGCTAAAATATTTAATTCAGTTTAGAATTGAATTTGAATAACGAATCGATTTAATAATCGACGTTAAAACGTATTAATTATATTATAATTAAAATAGAGCGCATAACGACGCGATAGTTCGTTATTTGGCGATTTAAACTTCAACTGAATATACAAGATTCGTTTTAAGCCGGATTTCTGTGAAATAAGAAACGTGTGGAGCTGGTGGAGTATATCTTTCTAGTGGAAGAGAAAAATGGGGATTTCGTCGTGTAGATTTTGAGATATGTCCAAATCAAATATTCAGAAAAACAGCGATATATTCGTTCGTGGCCATAACGGTTATTTCGAAATAACTAGATATCGTGTGTGAATTTAGACAAGGTTCTTTAGAGAAGTAGTGATAATTTAATTTTTAGAATTTTACTGTAATTTTTAATTAATTAAATAAGCAACTTTTTATTTGGAGTATTTTGCACCCTGTAATCAATATTTTGGGGTTTCAAAATATGAGTGAACCTACCGGTATTATTATATTTTTGAAATCGTGACACCTTACTCAACACAACGGCACTTTTAATTCTGTTGACGACAATCTGTATGTGAACGTAAATTTATATAACGTGAATCCTAAGCTTTGTAACTTAAATAGAAAAGGGCGTGCAGACTAAAAACAGACCACCCAGATGAAAGGCTAATAGAAGGAAACTTGTAAGTCTACAAAACCTATATCTCTACCTACCCAAAAGTAACAACGCGGCTATTCCTTTTCCATGAAGTTCCTAAGAACGTGGCTAGCTATATGCCAATCCCTTTAACTGCTAAGTCCCCTTCTTTTAAATAAGCCAGCCGATTTCTTTTCTTTTCATTTTTTCTGGTGTTTGAAAACTTCACTGCCGAGTAAATGGCAACCAAAATTCAACATCATTTCGTATAAAATTAAGTGCGGTTCAAAGAGGAGGAAGACGTCTGTTTTGGACACTGCATAAATATATAGTGCGTGAGTGTAAAAGGGGGAGGACCTGAGACTTGGATGCGGTTTAAAGAATTGGGTTGGAAAGCAAAGTACAAACGTGAAAAGAAGATTTAAGGGAAACGTAAAGGGTTTCGAGTTGATTCCCAATTTGAGAAGTGCGACGCCCATTTCCGTTCAGCAAAAACAAGGCAGTAAACTAGGGTTCTAGTTTTTTGGGTAATCCGAGTTTTGATTCATGATTCTAGTATCATTTCTGGATCGAGTAAGTGAATCCGCACGTGTACACACATCTCTGGTGATTTCCGTGCGATTTGCTGTCGCATTCGTCCCTGTTGAGCAAGTTAGATGCTCCAGGTCGCGATGAAATAAGGAGGCGCGAGTTGTATGCATGGAGGCCGAGGTTGGATAGGAGGAAACGAGTTGATTTGTGGTAATTTTTGTATGATTTAAGATCAAGTGGAGAGGAAGGTTGTGGAAGCAAAACAGTTCGGTCATGGTGAGAATGAGAGGAGTGGTTACGGTCATTTGATTTGGGAAGAAGGAGAGCGTACAGGGACGGGTATAGGAATGAAGCGGGATTGGGCTAAGGATTTATAGTGAGGCCCAAATTAAATAAAGCTAAAATTATGTTTTTATTTAATTTAAATAGTGTACTGACTTGTGAATTGTATAACTTCGTGATACTATATCAGAATTGAGCGAAACAAGATTCGATGGGATCGTATGGACGAGCACTACACCATGGAGCTGATTGAGAGTGAATCCGAGCTCGTTACAATTTATGGAGAAATAAATTGTCCGACTCGATCAAATAACGCAAACCGTTATTTATCGGTTAACGCGCAAATGTGAGTAAATCTCACAAACTCTAAACAGTTTTATTTTCACGTTGTATTCTTAGGACTGTTAATTATTGTCTGTTTGACTGTATGTTGACTGTTTGATTGAACTGCTAGTCAGTTAGTAGAGATTATATATATATATATAAACCGTCAAATAGTTATATGTTGATTCTGTTTATCAGAATATTATACTGTTGTTGTCTAACATCTGTGATGCAGGGAAACAGGTTGGAGGAATCCAACTGGATTCCTCAACATTTATTTTACTGTGATTTATATATTGTGATATATAATGTGATATATAATCTGATATTGATCATGTGTGTTGGGACGATATTTATCGTTGTTATATGGTGTGTTAAATACCATAAGAAATACCAGAATGTAGAAAGAGGATTTTCAAAGTATAATTTGAAAATATTTCATTTATATAAAATCACCGGATTTTATATATAAAAGAAAAGGGTTTTGAATATAAAAGGAATTGTATTTGTAATTGATATATAAAGGGATTTATTTATAAACCAAATATATAAAGGAAATATATTGGACAGCAAATATAAAGGAATATATTTGAAAGAGGTAAAAGGATATATTTATTTAGGAAATAAATCAAAGTAAAAGGAATATTTATTTGTTAGAATAAATAGAATTAAAAGGACATATTTATTTGTTAAATAAATAGGATTAAAGCGAGGGATATTTATGTGATAAATAAATAAGTTAAACCAAAGTGGATTAGTTAGAGTTTATCAAAGTGAATTAGTTAAGTTAAACTAAGTGATTTATCAAAATGAATTAGTTAAGTTAAACTAAGTGATTTATCAAAATGAATTAGTTAAGTTAAACTAAGTGATTAATCGATGTGAATTAGTTAAGTTAAACTAAGTGGTTAATCGAAGTGAATTAGTTAAGTTAACTAAGTGGTTAATCGAAGTGAATTAGTTGAGTTAAACTAAGTGAATCGGTTAGAGTTAATCAACGTGAATTAGCTAAGTTAAACTGAGTGGATTTGTTCAGTTAATCAAGACGAGTTAACCAGTTAGGTTAAACCAGTAGAGTTAACCAGTTGAGTTAACCAGTTAGAGTTAACCAGTTAGGTTAAACCAGTTGAGTTGACCAGTTGAGCTAACCAGTTAGAGTTGACCAGTTAGAGTTGATCAGTTAGAGCTATCCAAGTAGAGTTAATCGAGTAGAGTTGTCGAATATCACTTATCCGAAGTAGAGTTATCGAATATAGTGTATTCGAGAGAAGAGTAATCGAATATAGTTTATTCGAGTGGAGAAATCAAATGTTATTCATTTGAGAAGAGTTATCGAATATAGTTTATTCGAGTGGAGAAATCAAATGTTATTCATTTAAGAAGAGTAATCGAATATAGTTTATTCGAGTGGAGAAATCAAATGTGATTCATTTGGGAAGAGTTATCGAATATTATTTATTCGAAGAGTAGTTATCGAATATTAGTTATTCGAAGTTAGTTAATCCAAAGGAGTTATTCGAAGTTAGTTAATCCAAAGGAGTTATTCGAAGTTAGCTAATCCAAAGGAGTTATTCGAAGTTAGTTAATCCAAAGGAGTTAGTCGAAGAGTTAATCGAATATAGTTATTCGAAAGAAGGTGTTAATCGAATATAGTTATTCGAGTAAAGTTAAAAGAGTTAATCGAATTTAGTTATTCGAAATGAGTTATTCGAATTAGATATTTGAATAGAGTTAAACACGTAAGAGTTAATTGAATATTAGTTATTCAATTTGAGTTAATCGAATGTAGTTATTCGAGAAGAGTTAAATCGAATTTAGTTATTCGAAAGGAGTTAATCAATTTGAGTTAAGTTAATCGATTTGAATTAATTTGAATCGAAATGGAGTAAATCGATTAGAATTAGGTTAATCGAGTTAGAGTAAATCGAATATTGGTTATTCGAAGGTAAGTTATTCGAATTAGTTATTCGAAGGGGTTAATCAAATGAGTTGATCCAAAGGAGTTAGTCGAATATTAGTTATTCGAATAGAGTTAAAGGAGTTATCGATTTTAGTTTGATCGAAAGGAGTTATCGATTAGTAAATCGAAAGGAGATTTTCGAATATAGCATATTCGAAAGAAAGAGATCGAATACTGTTTATTCGAAAGAGAGAGATTTCGAATATGAGTTATTCGAAGAGAGATAATCGAATATAGGTTATTCGAAGAAGAGTTAATCAAATAGAGATTACTCGAAAGAGAGTTATACGTCGAATTCGATTATAGCGAATTCGGGAAAGTACTATTTACTTTCCAGGGTTTAAATCAAGATTTAGTTATTGATTTAGAAATTAGGTGTCTGTTAAATTATTCGAGTTAGGAGATAAAGTTATAATTTAGGTTAGATATTGCAGAAGTAGGAATTATAACGTTATAGTTATAATCAAACGTTTTCATATAAGAAGTAGATTCGTAACCTGAATCCGAGAATTTGCGCAAACAGATGATTGGAAAAAGTGAGTGACGAGCTTCATCTATTTCACAGTAAAGGACGTTGTTCAATTAAGGTCTGAGAGGTAGTTATACCCCAACTTGATTGACTTCAGAATTGACAAAGGAATAGTTGTGGTTCGATCGAAAAGGTTGATTTGAAATATAGTTAAGTAATAAGAGATTAATGGATTAAGCGTAACGATGTTTTATACAACGTTCATGGGAAATCCGTAAAAGAGTTTTGGAAACGTTTTCCAAATATAGTCAGATATGTTTTCTAAACATAGAAAATGAAATGTTTTCATGATAAGAATTTAAGAAATAGAGTTAAGCAAATTCAGAAACTGACTGGAGAGGGTAAGTTGAACGGTTTTCTAAGTGACGATCTGATGTTGGTTTCGACCTTCCGAATTGATACTTAGAGAATTGTTCTCATACTAGTTACAGTTAGGGACTGATAGTTGCGAAATAATAGTGATGTGAAAATAAGCTATGGAAATGTTTTCCAATGATTAATAACATATATTTTCTAAATATATGAAATAAGGAAATATGAAAATATGATGATTGATCGATCGAATTTCCATTTAGAAATAAGATCGTTGTTTGAACACCGACATGTTTTCATTTGATAGTTGAATCACAGACTATCAAAGTTTTTACCATTTTAACGTTGTTAATATGGAGAGACCGGTTGGATTATTATCCAAAGAACCACTCTGTATTGGCATAAGCGTTGCGAGCAATATATGCCAAAGATAAATTGAAGACGGAGTAAAGTGCAATGGCTGTTGTATAAGTCTTAGATAACAGTGACTAAGATGGATATACTGAATAGTGCCTTCGGTTTGTCCAGTCCCAGGACAACGTATATGGAAGAAGGTCTGACAGAGTATATCCAATGGATCGCGTAAGTTGATCTGTTCAAACGTATTCACGTTTGGTGGCGGAGGAATTCGTTTCTCTTAGCTGTATACCCGTGTTATTTTTGGATAAGTCAATTTGTGATTTGGCGGGTATGACAATGTGGCATTCAAAGTGAATGATGATCAGATGTTCTGAAGATAGACGTAGCTTCTAGCCTCACACCATGAAGTAACAAAAGTTGGGCTAGGCAGATGGCTAGTTGGGTCATTCCCAAGCAGGGTGTATTGTCACCGATCTAGAGAATATTCATATTTATACTTCTTTTTGATTCTGTATCTTCGGATGACGGTTTGATGGCCTATAACCGTGGTGGCAATATATTCGCGACACTCAAGCTAAATGAGTGAGCGGTCATGTGTGGCCGGGTTGCAAGACGTTCTTGTTGAACCCTGAGTGTATCACCTCTAGAGTACACTATTCAGAAGGTGCTCCCATACCTTGTCTGTTGGAATCCATTCTCCGATAAGCGCCCTGCGGTTTATGATTTTATACTATGTATGTAGAACGTGAGATGCAAGCATTTCTGCTAGATTGATACCTATTTGTACTTAGACATTATTATAATATCACAATGATATTGCTTGTCAAAGTTGTTCATATACTCATAAGGGAAAAACCCGTTCCGTATTCACGGCGTGGTCTTATGAGATATCCTATACCCGTTTTAAACTATTTTACTCATACCAGTCCCATGACTGACCCGGAGTTTACTTTGTTGTTTTCCCTAAACTCTTGGGTGCCTAAATTTGTACGGGCAGTCAAGTAGTCGGGATTTACAGATATACTTGGAGAGCTTGGAGCAGGAGGCTGCAAGATTCTATAGCTATAGTTATTTCCGCTGTGTTGTAAGTGTTGTACTCTGATAAGTGCTATTGTATATATATAACTGTTTACTTCAAAGTTATGTTATATATTATATGTTATTCGTTCCGCTGTGAGATTCGTGTTACTCTGATGATTCTGATGTTCTTCTTCTTCTTCTATTCTATTAGTTCTATCTTTTCTTTCTCACCTTCTAAATTCTTTCACTAACGTCTCGGAATTTCCGACTCTCGAGGAGTCGGAAATTTCCAGCCGTTACAGTTGGTATCAGAGCTTAAGTTAAGTGATTACCTTGGCTCTGTGGCGTAACTCAGTAGAGATGGGATTAGTAATATCCTAGATTGAGTTTGAGTGTATATATATGAGCGCGTAATTGTTATTCAATATAAAATGGTTTTATATTGTGGAGACTCATTGGTTGAGTGGCTTATGAATTCGGGTCGATCAGTTTGATCCACTGTATCGATAAGGGTTACTAAACACTCGAATACGATGAACCGACATGGTATGTTTTGAAAGAGGGTAAATGAAATAATTTTTCCCAAAATATATTTGTTTATAAAAGAAATATATATCCTGAAATTATTATAGTATATTGATTGTGTTGGTTGTTATTATAATCGAATAAGATTATAAAAGGGTGAAATGGTTATAAATGAACAATCAGAATTCATATGAATGTAATATATGAACTAGTTTGAATTAAATCTGAATTTAAATCAAAATTTGGAATTAAAATAAGGAAATTTTAAGTTCCTGGGAGATTTTGAAAATGTTTTTCAATTCAAAATAAATATAGTATTGAACTCACCTGGATGACTGGAAAATAATTCCGAGGATGGATCGATACATCGTCGGTGTAATTTTCGAGTTTCTAAGTGGCGAATTACTACCAATGGTTTTGTTTTCAAATGGTGTTGGGGAAAACAAGTTGTTTAGAAATTCAAAGGTTTTGAATTGTTAGTATGATTTCAAAATGGAATTTGAAATAAATCCCAGGAATTTAAATCTTGAAATTTAAAATTTAACTTGTTAAGTTGAATGAATCAAGATGGTAAAAACAAATAGTAAATTAAAATTTAACTTGAACCAAGTTAAATAAATCGGGATTTGGTTAGAGAATAATCTGGATTGGAATTAAGTTGATGGGTTAAGAGTTTGAAATCTGATATTGGAGTTTGAATAGAATTTGACTTGGATAGCACCAAGTGGTTGAGTTGAAGATTGGATTGAAAAGACCTTGGGTATATGTTTGGGTTAATACAGGTGAAAGTGATAAGAGTTGATATGCCCGACAAAAAGGTACAAGTTTATTTTTGATATAAGCATGAGATTTATGAGCCGAATTGGCAAGCCGCTTGGCTGTTTGATTTTCTTTTGGGTTGGAGATGGCCTAGAGAGGCGAGTTGTGGTTTTACCGATAGGGCTGTACAAAGGAGGTTATGGCAAAAATTTCCGAAAATTTAAAGTGTTAGAAAATTTTCAGAATTTTTGAAAATTTTAGTTAGTCGGAAGAATAAATATTTCAGTCGATATAAATTGGTTCGGTTGAAGTCAGAAATAAGGGGTAAACCAATCTTAGGAATTCCAATATATAGGGTCAACATCTAACTTAGCAATTTCGAGGACGAAATTATTTTAAGTGGGGAAGTCTGTAATGGCGCGTTTTGTTAGCTGTCGAATAATTAATTTATTTAATTATTAAATATCGATTGGGCGATATCGATGACTTGAATTAAATAATATTGGATACGTAATTAAAATAAATAATATAATAATATATTATAATGTCGAAATAATCGGAAATCACCGAATTCACAATACTGTGTGAATTGGATCAGCTAAAATATTTAATTCAGTTTAGAATTGAATTTGAATAACGAATCGATTTAATAATCGACGTTAAAACGTATTAATTATATTATAATTAAAATAGAGCGCATAACGACGCGATAGTTCGTTATTTGGCGATTTAAACTTCAACTGAATATACAAGATTCGTTTTAAGCCGGATTTCTGTGAAATAAGAAACGTGTGGAGCTGGTGGAGTATATCTTTCTAGTGGAAGAGAAAAATGGGGATTTCGTCGTGTAGATTTTGAGATATGTCCAAATCAAATATTCAGAAAAACAGCGGTATATTCGTTCGTGGCCATAACGGTTATTTCGAAATAACTAGATATCGTGTGTGAATTTAGACAAGGTTCTTTAGAGAAGTAGTGATAATTTAATTTTTAGAATTTTACTGTAATTTTTAATTAATTAAATAAGCAACTTTTTATTTGGAGTATTTTGCACCCTGTAATCAATATTTTGGGGTTTCAAAATATGAGTGAACCTACCGGTATTATTATATTTTTGAAATCGTGACACCTTACTCAACACAACGGCACTTTTAATTCTGTTGACGACAATCTGTATGTGAACGTAAATTTATATAACGTGAATCCTAAGCTTTGTAACTTAAATAGAAAAGGGCGTGCAGACTAAAAACAGACCACCCAGATGAAAGGCTAATAGAAGGAAACTTGTAAGTCTACAAAACCTATATCTCTACCTACCCAAAAGTAACAACGCGGCTATTCCTTTTCCATGAAGTTCCTAAGAACGTGGCTAGCTATATGCCAATCCCTTTAACTGCTAAGTCCCCTTCTTTTAAATAAGCCAGCCGATTTCTTTTCTTTTCATTTTTTCTGGTGTTTGAAAACTTCACTGCCGAGTAAATGGCAACCAAAATTCAACATCATTTCGTATAAAATTAAGTGCGGTTCAAAGAGGAGGAAGACGTCTGTTTTGGACACTGCATAAATATATAGTGCGTGAGTGTAAAAGGGGGAGGACCTGAGACTTGGATGCGGTTTAAAGAATTGGGTTGGAAAGCAAAGTACAAACGTGAAAAGAAGATTTAAGGGAAACGTAAAGGGTTTCGAGTTGATTCCCAATTTGAGAAGTGCGACGCCCATTTCCGTTCAGCAAAAACAAGGCAGTAAACTAGGGTTCTAGTTTTTTGGGTAATCCGAGTTTTGATTCATGATTCTAGTATCATTTCTGGATCGAGTAAGTGAATCCGCACGTGTACACACATCTCTGGTGATTTCCGTGCGATTTGCTGTCGCATTCGTCCCTGTTGAGCAAGTTAGATGCTCCAGGTCGCGATGAAATAAGGAGGCGCGAGTTGTATGCATGGAGGCCGAGGTTGGATAGGAGGAAACGAGTTGATTTGTGGTAATTTTTGTATGATTTAAGATCAAGTGGAGAGGAAGGTTGTGGAAGCAAAACAGTTCGGTCATGGTGAGAATGAGAGGAGTGGTTACGGTCATTTGATTTGGGAAGAAGGAGAGCGTACAGGGACGGGTATAGGAATGAAGCGGGATTGGGCTAAGGATTTATAGTGAGGCCCAAATTAAATAAAGCTAAAATTATGTTTTTATTTAATTTAAATAGTGTACTGACTTGTGAATTGTATAACTTCGTGATACTATATCAGAATTGAGCGAAACAAGATTCGATGGGATCGTATGGACGAGCACTACACCATGGAGCTGATTGAGAGTGAATCCGAGCTCGTTACAATTTATGGAGAAATAAATTGTCCGACTCGATCAAATAACGCAAACCGTTATTTATCGGTTAACGCGCAAATGTGAGTAAATCTCACAAACTCTAAACAGTTTTATTTTCACGTTGTATTCTTAGGACTGTTAATTATTGTCTGTTTGACTGTATGTTGACTGTTTGATTGAACTGCTAGTCAGTTAGTAGAGATTATATATATATATATAAACCGTCAAATAGTTATATGTTGATTCTGTTTATCAGAATATTATACTGTTGTTGTCTAACATCTGTGATGCAGGGAAACAGGTTGGAGGAATCCAACTGGATTCCTCAACATTTATTTTACTGTGATTTATATATTGTGATATATAATGTGATATATAATCTGATATTGATCATGTGTGTTGGGACGATATTTATCGTTGTTATATGGTGTGTTAAATACCATAAGAAATACCAGAATGTAGAAAGAGGATTTTCAAAGTATAATTTGAAAATATTTCATTTATATAAAATCACCGGATTTTATATATAAAAGAAAAGGGTTTTGAATATAAAAGGAATTGTATTTGTAATTGATATATAAAGGGATTTATTTATAAACCAAATATATAAAGGAAATATATTGGACAGCAAATATAAAGGAATATATTTGAAAGAGGTAAAAGGATATATTTATTTAGGAAATAAATCAAAGTAAAAGGAATATTTATTTGTTAGAATAAATAGAATTAAAAGGACATATTTATTTGTTAAATAAATAGGATTAAAGCGAGGGATATTTATGTGATAAATAAATAAGTTAAACCAAAGTGGATTAGTTAGAGTTTATCAAAGTGAATTAGTTAAGTTAAACTAAGTGATTTATCAAAATGAATTAGTTAAGTTAAACTAAGTGATTTATCAAAATGAATTAGTTAAGTTAAACTAAGTGATTAATCGATGTGAATTAGTTAAGTTAAACTAAGTGGTTAATCGAAGTGAATTAGTTAAGTTAACTAAGTGGTTAATCGAAGTGAATTAGTTGAGTTAAACTAAGTGAATCGGTTAGAGTTAATCAACGTGAATTAGCTAAGTTAAACTGAGTGGATTTGTTCAGTTAATCAAGACGAGTTAACCAGTTAGGTTAAACCAGTAGAGTTAACCAGTTGAGTTAACCAGTTAGAGTTAACCAGTTAGGTTAAACCAGTTGAGTTGACCAGTTGAGCTAACCAGTTAGAGTTGACCAGTTAGAGTTGATCAGTTAGAGCTATCCAAGTAGAGTTAATCGAGTAGAGTTGTCGAATATCACTTATCCGAAGTAGAGTTATCGAATATAGTGTATTCGAGAGAAGAGTAATCGAATATAGTTTATTCGAGTGGAGAAATCAAATGTTATTCATTTGAGAAGAGTTATCGAATATAGTTTATTCGAGTGGAGAAATCAAATGTTATTCATTTAAGAAGAGTAATCGAATATAGTTTATTCGAGTGGAGAAATCAAATGTGATTCATTTGGGAAGAGTTATCGAATATTATTTATTCGAAGAGTAGTTATCGAATATTAGTTATTCGAAGTTAGTTAATCCAAAGGAGTTATTCGAAGTTAGTTAATCCAAAGGAGTTATTCGAAGTTAGCTAATCCAAAGGAGTTATTCGAAGTTAGTTAATCCAAAGGAGTTAGTCGAAGAGTTAATCGAATATAGTTATTCGAAAGAAGGTGTTAATCGAATATAGTTATTCGAGTAAAGTTAAAAGAGTTAATCGAATTTAGTTATTCGAAATGAGTTATTCGAATTAGATATTTGAATAGAGTTAAACACGTAAGAGTTAATTGAATATTAGTTATTCAATTTGAGTTAATCGAATGTAGTTATTCGAGAAGAGTTAAATCGAATTTAGTTATTCGAAAGGAGTTAATCAATTTGAGTTAAGTTAATCGATTTGAATTAATTTGAATCGAAATGGAGTAAATCGATTAGAATTAGGTTAATCGAGTTAGAGTAAATCGAATATTGGTTATTCGAAGGTAAGTTATTCGAATTAGTTATTCGAAGGGGTTAATCAAATGAGTTGATCCAAAGGAGTTAGTCGAATATTAGTTATTCGAATAGAGTTAAAGGAGTTATCGATTTTAGTTTGATCGAAAGGAGTTATCGATTAGTAAATCGAAAGGAGATTTTCGAATATAGCATATTCGAAAGAAAGAGATCGAATACTGTTTATTCGAAAGAGAGAGATTTCGAATATGAGTTATTCGAAGAGAGATAATCGAATATAGGTTATTCGAAGAAGAGTTAATCAAATAGAGATTACTCGAAAGAGAGTTATACGTCGAATTCGATTATAGCGAATTCGGGAAAGTACTATTTACTTTCCAGGGTTTAAATCAAGATTTAGTTATTGATTTAGAAATTAGGTGTCTGTTAAATTATTCGAGTTAGGAGATAAAGTTATAATTTAGGTTAGATATTGCAGAAGTAGGAATTATAACGTTATAGTTATAATCAAACGTTTTCATATAAGAAGTAGATTCGTAACCTGAATCCGAGAATTTGCGCAAACAGATGATTGGAAAAAGTGAGTGACGAGCTTCATCTATTTCACAGTAAAGGACGTTGTTCAATTAAGGTCTGAGAGGTAGTTATACCCCAACTTGATTGACTTCAGAATTGACAAAGGAATAGTTGTGGTTCGATCGAAAAGGTTGATTTGAAATATAGTTAAGTAATAAGAGATTAATGGATTAAGCGTAACGATGTTTTATACAACGTTCATGGGAAATCCGTAAAAGAGTTTTGGAAACGTTTTCCAAATATAGTCAGATATGTTTTCTAAACATAGAAAATGAAATGTTTTCATGATAAGAATTTAAGAAATAGAGTTAAGCAAATTCAGAAACTGACTGGAGAGGGTAAGTTGAACGGTTTTCTAAGTGACGATCTGATGTTGGTTTCGACCTTCCGAATTGATACTTAGAGAATTGTTCTCATACTAGTTACAGTTAGGGACTGATAGTTGCGAAATAATAGTGATGTGAAAATAAGCTATGGAAATGTTTTCCAATGATTAATAACATATATTTTCTAAATATATGAAATAAGGAAATATGAAAATATGATGATTGATCGATCGAATTTCCATTTAGAAATAAGATCGTTGTTTGAACACCGACATGTTTTCATTTGATAGTTGAATCACAGACTATCAAAGTTTTTACCATTTTAACGTTGTTAATATGGAGAGACCGGTTGGATTATTATCCAAAGAACCACTCTGTATTGGCATAAGCGTTGCGAGCAATATATGCCAAAGATAAATTGAAGACGGAGTAAAGTGCAATGGCTGTTGTATAAGTCTTAGATAACAGTGACTAAGATGGATATACTGAATAGTGCCTTCGGTTTGTCCAGTCCCAGGACAACGTATATGGAAGAAGGTCTGACAGAGTATATCCAATGGATCGCGTAAGTTGATCTGTTCAAACGTATTCACGTTTGGTGGCGGAGGAATTCGTTTCTCTTAGCTGTATACCCGTGTTATTTTTGGATAAGTCAATTTGTGATTTGGCGGGTATGACAATGTGGCATTCAAAGTGAATGATGATCAGATGTTCTGAAGATAGACGTAGCTTCTAGCCTCACACCATGAAGTAACAAAAGTTGGGCTAGGCAGATGGCTAGTTGGGTCATTCCCAAGCAGGGTGTATTGTCACCGATCTAGAGAATATTCATATTTATACTTCTTTTTGATTCTGTATCTTCGGATGACGGTTTGATGGCCTATAACCGTGGTGGCAATATATTCGCGACACTCAAGCTAAATGAGTGAGCGGTCATGTGTGGCCGGGTTGCAAGACGTTCTTGTTGAACCCTGAGTGTATCACCTCTAGAGTACACTATTCAGAAGGTGCTCCCATACCTTGTCTGTTGGAATCCATTCTCCGATAAGCGCCCTGCGGTTTATGATTTTATACTATGTATGTAGAACGTGAGATGCAAGCATTTCTGCTAGATTGATACCTATTTGTACTTAGACATTATTATAATATCACAATGATATTGCTTGTCAAAGTTGTTCATATACTCATAAGGGAAAAACCCGTTCCGTATTCACGGCGTGGTCTTATGAGATATCCTATACCCGTTTTAAACTATTTTACTCATACCAGTCCCATGACTGACCCGGAGTTTACTTTGTTGTTTTCCCTAAACTCTTGGGTGCCTAAATTTGTACGGGCAGTCAAGTAGTCGGGATTTACAGATATACTTGGAGAGCTTGGAGCAGGAGGCTGCAAGATTCTATAGCTATAGTTATTTCCGCTGTGTTGTAAGTGTTGTACTCTGATAAGTGCTATTGTATATATATAACTGTTTACTTCAAAGTTATGTTATATATTATATGTTATTCGTTCCCCTGTGAGATTCGTGTTACTCTGATGATTCTGATGTTCTTCTTCTTCTTCTATTCTATTAGTTCTATCTTTTCTTTCTCACCTTCTAAATTCTTTCACTAACGTCTCGGAATTTCCGACTCTCGAGGAGTCGGAAATTTCCAGCCGTTACATTAATACTCCCAAGTCCTAAAACAAGGGTCAGTGGTCGGACACTTGAGTTATAAGCATTCAGATTGGATGTATAAATTGATCGTATTTTAGTATTTTGCGCTTGTATGTGTAAAGTGATCGTGTCACAACTGTTGTATACTGTGGATAAGAAAATACCAAAGAATATGAGAAATGAAGAGACTTTATTGAAAGTAAAGGAAAGTGGGCAGCGTCAGCCTTTTTATATAGCATGAAAACAAATAGCAAACATAATTAAATTGAATGAAGTAAATTCTAAGTGAAATAATGTCATAGTTTCAAAGCGACAAGATAAGCACACACGAACACAAAGCCACGATACCTACATCGAGTCAGTTCAGTGTTTATTTAGTGTGGGTTCGACATCAGGGTTTGTTTGGTGTGAGTTCAGCATTTCGGCATGGGGGCTTCATGTGTTATTGCGTGACTATGCTTGTTTGAAATTCGTGCACTTATTCACTTGTCTATGCTTCCATTGTCATGTATTTATGCTGTGCCATGTCTTTACTGGCCATGTTTTGCTGCTAATTCATGTTATATGTACATGGAATTGTTTCGTACATGTTGTCGCCATTACTGACCTGATTTGTCGCCATTACCTTTTGTATTTACATTTTGTGTAATGAGTGGTTTGGTATTTACATGAATATGCACAAACTGTGCACATGATTCATGCACACATCAACATTTAGCTTAATTATGCCTATCACTGCTTTGAAACATATAAATTTCGTACATTCTGTATATCAGCATATAGCTTACTCATAATTGCTTTGATTTATAGCAAGATACGTTTCATCAACAGAATGATCATCACGCTCAATCATCCCGGCCTCCTGCAGTTTTATCAGGCTGATCTGGTTTTTTCTTTAAGTTTGTTACTTTGTGGTTTGATGAAAACTCTTTGATGTATAGTTTCCTTTTATTGTATCTGCTTTGTACAAATTGTGCTAATTATATGAAAAATCTTGTTATATATGCTTTGAGTATAAATTGTGTATCCTTTGTATTAATTGTGTTATCCTTTGTATAAATTGTGTTATATGTTGTGTTATGAAAAATATGTGCTGCAGTTTTTGTGTGTATATATACACACACATATATATACACACACATACATATAATGAGATACGGTTTATATTCGTATCTAGCAATCATTTAGACACGGCAAAAAGTCATATGTTATTACAACTAAGATACGATTTAGAGTTGTATCTAATAATTTAACACGCCATTTTATGATGCGGCTTATTGCCGTGCCTAATTGTAATAGATACGACTAAGAACACAACGTAATTAGCATATATGGTGTAGTGATATCCTGCTTTCCCTCTCTCAAACTCACCAAACACTCATTTCTCTCTACTTATTTGTTTGTTATGGCCACTAACCAAATTGGGCATGACAAATTGGTGTCGGAGCATCACTTTAGGAATGAATCAGACCCACAACCATCAACTAATGATCCTATTTTCATTACCTTTCCTCAAGATAGAAAAGAGACATGAAACGTCAAGAAGACATCAACAATAAAAATTCTTATTCATTGAGAAACCTGGAGCATGCTACAAACGATTCACACATCAAATTTGAGGGAATGCATAACATTTTATCAAGTTTGTTCGGAGACACGCAGAAAGTTAAGATGCAAACTGCACCTAATGCCTCCTCTTCGCATACCCAGCAAGGCATGACTCAAAGCATTCTAGCACCAAATCCATATGTTGCATCCTGTTCTAGTACAAATCCCAATCCAAGAAACTCCCAAAACCCTGCAAGAAATAGCACTACAGCCCAAAACAATGCTCCACCGCATCCCTTAAACCGACCAGTGGACCAGACCGTTCTACTATTCAACTTACCACCACAAGTTCAAGATCAACACCATGTAAACATTCACCCCTGCCTTATCTCAAATTGGATTTCCCAATTTACAATGTGGATTATATAGTTTATGAGTGGTTGAATCAAGTTGAACAAATTTTTAGATTTCGTCAAACTGAAGAACAATGCAGGGTGGGAATCTATTCTTCTTATTTAAATAGGAGGCACTAAAATGGTATAATTGGTATACACGCAACGTTCCTAACCATGGATCATGGAGGATATTCAAAGAAGAAACCTTGACTCAGTTTAACCTAGAAGTAATGGAATGACCTTATGAAACATTGACCAAATTAAAGCAACAAACCACTGTTCTTTCCTACCTTAGCAAATTTGAAGGACTATAAACAACTATAAATCCTACTACCTAGATTCTTTCTTGGCCGATTTATTGTTGGGTTGAAGGAAGAGATACTCTATGATGTATTAACTTATGGCTAGTGGATTTAAGAGAGGTTATTTCTTTAGCCAAGATGTTTGAAAATAATTTTATCAATACCAAGAAGTTCCACAAAACCTCATTTACATCACAATCAACCTCCTATAACACTAAAACTCATATTGTTCCATACTCCAAGAATACTGCCAACACCACTAATAAGCTTAAATCTTAGGAGCGTACGACCTTGGAAACCCTGGCTAAAACTATGGGATTAACCCCAACAAAAATGATAGAGATAAAAAGACAAAATATATGTTATGGATGTGGTAAGAAATGGAGTAAGGGTCACAAGTGTAAGACAGTAAGGGTATATGAGTTAGAAGGGGTAATGGCACTAGATGGTAGTGAAGAGTCTGACAAAGTAATGAAACTAATGAGTATGATGTTCTATGACAAGAAACGCATTCAATTACCATACAAGGTATGTGTGGCATCCCGTCCCTCTCTACATTCAAAGTGCAAGGGAACATTAAAGGGAAGTCTGCATAAATTTTAATTGATTCTGAATATACCATAGCTTCATTGATGAACCTCTAGCCTGCAAACTCAAGCTTAAAATAGATAATTCTAATGTTTATAAGGTTATGGTGGCTAATGGGCATAAATTACATGGTTCAGGGATATGCAACAATGTGAATATTATTAGTCAAGGTTGCAAAATCCCCGTTGTTTACACCTTTTACCTTTGGAAGGTTGCCAGGTGGTTCTTTACACTCAATAAATGAAAAAAATTTAGGAGAAGTCACTCTGAACTTAGATAATCTATCAGTTAAATTCACATATGGCAACAAAACTTATGTCTGGCATGGTGTGAATCAACAAGAAGTAAGGGTGGTTGATAACACAACATTGAATAAAGGGCATGTGCAAGGACAACCTACCATGATGTTGTGAACCTTTGAGCTTCTAAACCCGAATAAGAAAGAACAAAATGAAGAAATACATCCAGATGTTCAAACTTTGCTGAATTAGTTTCCGGAAATTACAAGTAACAAGGACTTCTTACCACCTCCAAGACAGCATGATCATTATACACCTCTTGTGCCTGAAGCAAAGTGGTCTTCCTAAAGCCCTGTAGGCATTCTTTTCACATAAAAAACGAATAGGAAAAAATTATTAATGGTATGCTGGAATCAGGCATCATCAAGCATAGAACCAGCCCCTTCTCTTCTCCTATAGTGATAGTCAGAAAAAGGGATGGCACTTGTAGGATTTGCATTGACTATAGGAGCCTAAATTCACCAACCATCAAAGATAAGTACCCCATTCTTCTAATTGATGATTTGTTTGATATATTAAGTAGCTTAAAGTACTTTTTCTAAAATATATTTAAAATCAGATTATAATCAAATTAGGATGTTTGAACTAGACATTCGCGAAACTACATTTAGAACTCATGAAGGGCATTATGACTTCACTATTTTCCATTTGGTTTAGTAAATGCACCTTGTACTATTCAATCAATAATTATTGATATCGTTAGACCATATTCAAGGAAATATACATTAGTATTTTTCAATGATATACTCATTTATAGCCAGACCTGGTCTGAGCATATAGAACATTTTAGGGTTTCATTTCAGGTTCTCAAAGGTAATCAAATGGTGATCAAACCTTCTGAATGCAGTTTTGCAAAAGAAAGCATTAAGTACTTAGGATACAAAATCTCTGCTTAAGGACATGTTGTTGATCCAAGAAAAACCCAAGCAATAACGGACTGGGCAACACCAAAGAATTTGAAATCCCAAAGGGATTTTTTTGGTCCATCTGGATACTATAGGAAGTTTATAAGGAGTAACGGGCATGTTGCTAAAACACTCACTGGATTATTGAAGAAGAATGCTTTTATATGGATTGAGGAAGCTACCAAATCTTTTGAACAGTTGAAGCGGTGTTTGACCCAGCCTTTTGTGTTATCAATGCTAGACTTTACATAGCTATTAATTTGATGCTAGTGGACTAGGAGTGGATGTTGTTTGACTCAACAAGGCATGCCAATTACTTACTTAAGCAAAGCATTACATGGGAGAAATTTGTCTCTATCTACCTATGAGGAAGAACTGATGGAAATTGTTAGGGATGAGGATCAAGGATCTTAAGGAAAAACTAACACTAGAGGGGGTGAATAGTGTTTTAAAGAATCAACAGAAATCTTAACTAATTAATAAATACTCAAACTACTATATGAATCACAGAATGAATATCGCAATAGAAACAATCGCAGATGCATATATAATCAAAAGTAAAATGCAGAAAAGGAAAGAAAACATCAGATTTTTATACTGGTTCAGATTACTCCTACATCCAGTCCCATACAACACTGGATTGTGCAGAGTTTTATTAATATCAGTATCCAATTACAACACTCTTGATTTCATGACTACAAGGTTAACACTGATTCCACACCCTTGGTTACATGGCTACAAGGTTAACATCGATTTCACACCCTTGATTTCATGGCTACAAGGTTAACACCGTTCCTTTTACTTGATTTACAAGCTACAAGGAACACACACTTTCCTTAACAATTACAATTGCCCTAGAACTCTTGAATAACACTTCCAACTAGAGAGTATTTGATAGAAACTGAGAATAGAAAGAGAATGATATAATTTGTATTGAAATCGACAGAGTATAAGTGTAGAAATATAGAAAACTAAGAAGAATAATGGTGGAATATGAAGTAGCGAAGAAGGAGAAGAAATCTTATGAAAAAATTCGAAATCAGACCCTTTATATAGTGTTCCAAAGGACACAACCATTCCCGAAACCTTTTTAATATGAAAGACATATCTGCTTGAATTTAAAATTTGTGACAGTTATATGTCGACATGTCTTTTATGTATGTCGACATATGTATTTAAAATTTGAATTTTAAAACATTTTTAAAGTATTTAAGCTAACATAGATATATATATATATAATCTGGAATTTCCAAAAACAAAACTAGTTGTATAAAATATAATTTTTCAACTATAAAAACATAGTAACATATAATTTAAACATATGATTAAAAAACTATATATGTAAATGATATAAAACTATATAATATAATTATAAACATATGTAATTATAAAACTTATAATATATAAAACTTAGAAAGTATATATATATATTTGAAATCATAAATCCTTAAGAAAATTATTGTTTGAGAAGATTTTGAAATAAATTCGAAAATAGTTTAAAATTAGTTTAGAAAAGAGATTATTTGGAAACAGAATTTGAGTGCTATTCAAAGTTTTACATACTAACCAGACTCTATTACTCCGATAATCTTGGACTCTTGATCTCTTGATATCTTGATATTCATGAGTCTTGATTCTCCTTTGAAATCTTGAATCTTTTAAACTGCACAATCTTCAATATTTATTACCTGCATATAAATCATGCATACACAGACACAAACACACACACACACACACACACACACACACACACATATATATATTCTAGATAAAAGTGTTAGTACATATTTAATAATTAATAATGATAATGATTTAAGCAAAGTTGTTGTCATCAAAACATCATCAACATTCCATTTTCCAACAATCTCCCTTTTTTTATGATGGCAACCTTGTTTTATAAAATTCATATCTTATATTACCTGTCGATCTGATCCTTCAATTGCTCCCCCTTTCACCATGAATTCTTACTAACTCCCCCTTAAACTATACCTATTCTATCTATACATATTTTATAATTTCTCCTCCTCTGTCATCAATAAAACAATATATATAACCATACTCCCCCTAAATTTATATCATTAATGATATTGGTGACTAATCCAAAGTATAATCTATAATTCTAAATCTAAAAAATTAGAACTCTTCCTAACTAGTGTAATTAGCCTACAATACTCCCCTGAAATTAGCACAAGACTAAACCTAGCCTAAGTGCTAATCTCTAATACCCTTAAAACTATAATAAGAATTTAATCTAGTCTAAGAAATAACCATGATACAACTTAAATTAATATAATTCAAGTAATATCAAAACTAGATTAATGATAAGTTAATATTTAAGCAATTTAATCCAAACAATCAACCAATTTAAGTTTTGTTGTCACAAAACATCAATTCAAATAAATTCAAACATAAAGCCAAACATTTCTTGTAACTTCTATTTATCATAAAAACCTATAAAGCTCCTGCTTTAATCTAATACTATAAGAACTATATAAAAGTGAAGTAATGAAATCTAAAAAGATGAGTATAGTTATATGATTTAATACCTACTGCATAACTATATTTCTAACAAACCTATCAACCATAAATGAAATTCAACCATGTCAAACAATTCAATCAAGTTCTTCAAGTCAGACAAATCAATTAAGTCAAATAATTCAAACAAGTCAATCAAGTCAAATAAGTAAATCATTCAAGCCAAACAAGTTAATCAAGTCAAAGTAATGCAGTATGTTGGTTATAACGCAGTATGAAATGTATGTCATACGAAAAGCAATAGGAGATGATGTATATTGGATGAAATTCAACCTGTGATATGAATGTTTTTAACACGCATTGTAGTTTATAGTAATGAGAAATGATATGAACTAAGATTTTTAATGATAATATGACAATAATTATGCAAAAATGATTTGATGATGATATATATATCTCGATAAAAGATATTCAAAGTATAATCTTAAGTAATATCTAAGTTATTATAAATTATATCAACCAAACAAAGGTAAAATACATTAACTGCTTTTTTTAAATTAGGTTAATGATACTAATGAATTAGACTGAAAAAATAGTAAAGATAAGAGTTTAATGATAATTAAAAATATATTCATGATAAGTAGTAAAATATTTAGAATAATTCTATAAGAAATTTGGAGTTAAATAATCTTAGTAGGGTGCTTCTTTAAATAAAGTAAATATTGAAGATCTTTTTAAAGAGAATATAAGATTTTATCATATGTAGTAAACTATAAACAAATATGCATAATTGGATAGAAACTAATTTTAAAAAGGACTTAAAATTTAATTTATTACGAGATATACATCAATCTTTTGATACAAAACCAATTTTAAATTTAAACTTTAGAAATTAAACATATTAATTTGCTAAAGAAATCTATAGTTATAACAAAATTATTTTGATGAAATATGGTAATATAAAGTGAATTATAAATTCTTATATAGGACATAAATAATAAATATATATATACTATACCAAAATATTAAGTTAAATATAGTAGTTTTATAAATCTTAATAAGAAATCAAAATAAATATTAAGTTACAAATAGTGTTTGTGATAATGTAACCCAAAATTGTTATGAAATTATATGTGAAAAATATACAAGTTAAACTATAAATGTTTAAATTACATATAAAAGATATATACATTTATATTTGATAAAAATTTAAAATTATTGAAAATTTTAATTATTTCAAGCATATTAACATATCTATGTAATATATATGTATATATATAATTTTATTGATTTATGTCCTTTCAATATATATTTTGAAACAAAATATATGAAACATAAGTAGATGAACAATCATTGATAACTTGAGTATGAGCTGACATTCTCATATTGAAAAGATGTCCTTTCAAAATTTCAAAACCGAATCAAAAAGTAGTGTAATTTAAATTTAGAATAAGAAAAGAAATAAATTTTAATTAGATTGGTATATATGTATACTATGGTGTATCGAAACATGAACCAAAATATCTAGAATTATAAAAGAGATAAATTTCTATACCTAACTATGTGCATAGATTTATATTCCTAAATTAAATGATAATTATGAAATAATTGTAAAACGTACCTCTTTTTGTAATCCTTCTTTTTGTTGTTCTTCCATTGTCATGAACCGCACATTCACATCTTCCTGAGTTTGACGATGAGATTTTCTTTATAGTGACGAGCTCGTGTTTCTGATCAGCATAGTATATTCATATGCTGAATTTGAAGACCGTATGAGGAAGATATTGATGATTTAGTAGTTTAACCATCTTGGCACCAAAAATTTGAATTTGAATTTGAATGAATGGGCACTTCAACTACTACGAATAGGCTCAATAGTCATATCCCAACATAACCATTTCTCTTCTACTTCTTCCCGTTTTTCCATTTTCAATCAATCTTCTGGGAGGCATAACTTCTTCGTTTCTTAACAGAATTGGATGAAACCAGTGGCAAATCGAAGAGGAACGCAAGTGCTACGATTCAGTAATAGTTTGGTGAAGAATTTGAATGATATTATGGTGAAGTAGGCCGAATCAGTGAGAGAAAAATAGAAAATCCCGTATACAATTTATGTTTTGGATAGTCAACTTCAATTTTCCGTATCTCACTCAATTTTGATCTGAATTTGATGATCTACCCATCAAAATGACCGCCAAATATTCTTTTTTTCCTTTTTTATTGACAAATGAACACCTTGGTGTCTTTTGACCAATAGTCATCAGACATAACCCTTTCAATGCAAAAAAACACAATTATTCAAGGAATTAAGTGACTTTTCAAAACAACTAATCATGATGATTCTATGACATATCCATATGAAAAAGGGTTAAAAATTACCATTTAATATTTCCAAAATTCAGATTATGAAATTTTGAAAATCTATGCTCTGAAACCAATTGTTAGGGATGAGGATTAAAGATCTTAAGATAAAACCAACAATAAAGGAGGGGTGAACAGTGTTTTAATGAATCTGTAAAAATCTTAACCAAATAATAAATACTCAAACTACTATATAAATCAAAGAATGAATATCGCAACGAAACAATCACAGATGCAGATATAATCAAAAGTAAATGCAGATTGTGTCGAGTTTTATTAATATCAGTATCTAGTTACAACACCCTTGATTTCACGGCTACAAGGTTAACACTGATTCCACACCCTTGATTCCACAGCAACAAGGTCAACACCAATTCCACACCCTTGATTTACGGGCTACAATGAACAGACTCTTTCCTTAACAATTACAATTTCCCTAGTACCCTTGGATGACACTTCCAACCAGAGAGTATGTGATAAAGATTGAGAAAAGAAAGAGAATGATATAATTTGTATTGAAATCGGCAGAGTATAAGTGTAGAAATGTAGATAATTAAGAAGAATAATGGTGGAATATGAATTAGGGAAGAAGAAGATGAAATCTTATGAAACAATTCGAAATCGGACCCTTTATATAGTGTTCCAAGGGACACAACCATTCCTAGAACGTTTTAAATATGAAAAGTCGGATCTATTTGAATTTAAAATTTGTGGCAGTCATATGTCGACATGTCATTTTATGTATATTGATAAGTATTTAAAATTTGAATTTTAAATCGTTTTTAAAGTATTTAAGCTAATATATATTCTGGAAATTCCTGAAACAAAACTAGTTGTTTAAAATATAATTTTTCAAGTATAAAAACATAGTAACATACAATTTAAATATATGATTTAAAAACTATATATGTAAATGATATAAAACAATATAATGTATTTATAAAACTTTATAATATATATTAAACTTATAAAGTATATATATTTGAAATCATAAATCCTTAAGAAATTATTGTTTGAGAAGGTTTTGAAATCAAATTGAAAACAGTTTAAAATCAATTTAAAAATAGATTATTTGAAAACAAAATTTGAGTGCTATTCAGAGTTTTACATACTAATTAGACTTTATTACTCTGATAATCTTGGACTCGTGATCTCTTGGTATCTTAATACTCATGAGTCTTGATTGTCCTTTGAAATCTTGAATCTTTTAAATTGTATAGTCTTCAATATTTATTACCTACATACAAATCCTACATATACATATATATATATATATATTCTGGATAAAAGTGTTAGTGCATATTTTATAATCAATAATGATAATGATTGAAACATGGTTGTCGTCATCAAAACATAATCAACATTTCATTCTCCAAGAGAAATTATAATAGCAACCAAGAAATGGTCACAATACCTTCTAGAAAGGCAGGTCATAATCAAAATTGATCACCAAAGCCTCAAAGTCTTATTATACCAAAAGCTACATACTAGAGTACAAACAAATGGCTAGCAAAGCTGCGTGGATTTTGATTACGTTATGGAGTATAAAAGTGGAAAAGAAAATTTGGTGGCATGCTTTTTGCAAAAGTGATGAGACAATTGATGGTCATTTACAAACACTTAAAATTTCTGCATTTCAATACCCTTTGTTTAGTGAATTAAAGAGAACATTGTTGGATTCAGAATGGTATCTACAATTGGGAAAAATATGGAAAAAGAAGTAAATGCAAGTGAATATAAGTTGGTTGATGAACTAATATTCTACGAAAGTAGAATCCTCATCGACCAACACCTAGAATTTCTACTGCGAATCATAATCAGTGAGCACATTCAACTCACTTAAGGGGACATGTTGGGATCAAAGGGACCATCAAGAAAATTAAACAAGTTTTTTTCTGAAAGCACATGAAGAGGTCAGTAGAAAGGTTTGTTAAAGCATGTGACATTTGCGAAAGAAATAAACATGAAAATGTAAAAATACTAGGTTTGCTAAATCCATTGCTTATTCCCAATAAAATATGGGAAGACACACATCTATGAATTTTATCACTTGTCTTCCCAAAAGCCACAATTACGTTGTCATATATGTAGTGGTTGATCTGCTCAGAAAGTACTCTCACTTCTTTCCGTTAAAACACCCATATAAAGCAAAAGAGTTGGAAAAAATTTCTTCGATGGAGTATTTAAGCTTCATGAATTAGCAAAAAACCATAGTAAGTGATAGAGTCACCATGTTATAAGTAGTTTTTGGCAAGAATTGTTTAAACTTTGGGGTTGTAGCCTGAATACGAGTTCAACCTACCACCCACAAAGTGATGGACAAACCGAAGTGATCAACAATATATTAGAAGGACATTTGAGGTTTTTTGTGAACCATCGGCCATATGAATGGGTTGAATGAATATCATTAGTTGAATACTGCTACAATACTTCATGGAAATCATCAACTAACAACACACCCTACAAGGTTGTTTATGACATAGAACACCCCACAATTTATTATCTTATGTTCCTAATACAACAAAGGTGGAACAAAGGGAGAAAATGTTATCTAGCTGAGACATCCTAGAATTTCTCAAAGATAGTTTAAAGTTAGCCCAAGAAAGAATGAAAGGGTATGCGGATTTAAAGAGAGCAGAAAAAACTTTGAAATTAATGACTGGGTCTACTTGAAGCTTCAACGATACAGACAAATCACAGCTAGAAATCAGAGGATTCACAAGCTTTCACCTAAGTATTATAGGCTATATCAAAATGAAGAGAAGGTTGTGACAATAGCCTACAAGCTTAAATTGCCCAACCACATTAAAATACACCCAGTCTTTCATGTTTCACAATTGAAAAAAAAGTTAGGGATCACATTGTAGTTCAAGAAGATGTTCCCAGTTTCATAAAAGAAGAAGTGCTCCAACCTGAGAAGATATTAGATAGAAGAAAGCTGCCTAGAGAAGGCAAGGCCATGCTGCAAATTTTAATCAAATGAGAAGGAAGAAGTGAGGACGAAGCGTTGTGGGAAGATTACTGGCTTTTAATCCGTCGTTTTCCCACATTGGACCTTGAGATAAGGTCGATTTTTGAAGGAGAAGGTAATTGTAACATCTCCTAGCAAATTGCCCTCATTTCAACAAATAAATATGCACACCATCAGGAACAGTCACCAGTTGACCAGATTCCACTACCAGCTGAGGAGCCACCAACCATGTTAGGGATGTATTTGAAGCTGGTAGGACCATGGGGTGACACGACATCACTGAGAGGATGAAAAAAGCATAGTGTATCCGTGTGCACATGCACAATGTGTACACGTACTTTGGGATTGTTTTCATGTAATTAGGGGTTTTTGATTTAGCTATACTTTTTTTTTTTTGAAAATTGGTTCACTTTATCATGACAAAAAACAGTACAGTAGACAGGTTAGCATACTAACCGTTACAACTAGAAGACAACGAAACAATCTAAAGAAAAATATGAAAATGCAAATAACTCTAAATCAAATCTAAGATAAACCCGACCCATGATGAGGCCATCCCTCTTTTGACTCACCACACCAGAGCAAAAAGTTCTATACAGATGCACTCAGCACCGTAATCAAAGCAACTTTTCCTCTGCCTAATACATTCAGTAAGCATCTTCTTAACTCCTTCGCAATACCAATGTCATACCTAAGTAACTTCAACCCAAAACTACAATACATAATAACATCTTGTAGAAATAAACATCCACTTAAATACTACAAGTTCATGACTCAATTTCAAGCATTAAATCTGGTTGACGACTCATAGACGCCCATAAATCAGTCTTTATGCTAGAAATTCATAAATAATGCAGCAAGAACTGTATCCAACCAGTTCCATGTTATACATGCTGTAAATCAATTGACAATGGAGTACTAGAAATCAAGAAGAAACCAACTGGATCAATCAAATCTACCCACAAGCTTTCAGCAAAACCCATCAATACAAACTACATGTCTTCTTCACATACGAAAAGAAAAATATCCTCTACATTTGAATCTACCATCTAAACCTCTCCAACATATGAATAGATAAAATATTCGCCATTTAAACATTTGGGAGCTTAATAACCAGTAGTCTGTTGATACAAGTGAATCAGTTTTCTTATTAACCGCACTGTTTTCCATATAAGTGACCTACTGATCAACAAAAAGTATCATCCCAAACATATATATCAATTTCTATTCTGAAGCCCTGACTATCCCTTGGTGAGCTATACATAACGGTGTTGAAGATCAATAATTTGGGGGGGAAATGTATGAAGAATCTAACCTTATCACAAAACCAGTAAACGACTATACTACTTAACCAAATCCAAATGAAAACCCAAAGCACGCAGAGTCCATTAACTCTAAACCCAAATCGAATTAATCTTATCCAAGCAAAATCGAACTCAAAACTTCATAAAGATTGGGTAGCTATAGATGAACCGGCATGTAGATCTCTGGTTAGAAATCTGGTACTCTTCGTTTTTCAGATCTGAATTTAATTGTGAAAAAACAGATAGAAAGCAAAAATATTATTAATGAAAAACTCATTAAAGGTTGATGATGTAAAAACGAAGATGGAAATCGGTTCCCAAATTAGGTTAAAAGGGTGAAATAAAAAATTTCAGATCTGAGTTTAATTATGGAAAACAGACGGAAATCAGATGTATTATCAACGAAGATTATTGTTGAAGGTTGGTGAATCAAATATGATTGTAAGGAATCGGAAAGTGAAGAAAGGTAGGGAGGACACTCACTCATGATGAAAGCTGGTGAGATTTAGTCTATACATACATATATATATATATATGTATATATATATATATATCGTATGTATGTATGTTTGCATGCTTGCATGCATGGATGAGAAGTGTTTGTAAAAGATATACACGTTGAATAATAAACAAGCTTCTGTTTTGTCATTTCTTACTGTGTCTGAATCCTTATTTTCATTTCTTCTCTTCGACTACCTATTTTCTAATAAACTCCTTCCGCTTTATCTCCGTTTTTGATCCTAACTACTCTCTACTTCTTCCAACAACTGCTCTCCTCATCACTAAAGCCCATAATTCTTTAATCTCCTTCTAGCAATCACTCATATCCTGCTTTCCCTCTCTCAAAATCACCAAATACTTCATTTTTCTCTACTTTTTTGTTTGTCTTGGCCACTGACCAAATTGGGCGTGACATACATCCTTTAAAAAACCGAGCAACAAATTTGTAGTGAAAGCAGGAGGCAATATTAATCCTGAAATCTGTAAAGATGAGACTAAGTTTGTGGGCAATTTTTTTTTCTTGGCACTCCAAACCACTCACTCCCTATTGTCGGTATTTATGTTTCTATTTTGAAAAATATTTATCTCTAGAGCTGTAGGTGAATTATTTATTATTGATGGCTATATTTATAGGCATTGGAAGTCAAATACGTTTACCTTATGCAATGGGAGCCATGTAACGTCCCGCCTTTTTGACCGCTTAAAACCAGTAAATGAACCAATTTAAAACGTCCAAATCGACGGATCATTATTTAGCTTATAGAGTTTAAACACAGAATCACACAGAAAACACGAAATAAGGAATAACACTGTATGGAATAGCAAAATAAACTTTTCTTAGCGTATTTTTGGAACAAAAATAATTGCACCAAGATTTAATCATGATAATGAAGAAAAACTTGTGCCAAATCCTGAATTCTTCGCGTATCAAAGACAAGATAGTCTTGTTTGTTCATGGATGATGTCATCCATTGGAGCAACCATCTTGCCACAGTTAATTGGTGTTAAAGTTGCGCAAGATGTGTTGGAAATAATCTTGGCTTTTCAGGAAACAAATAATTGTATTGTTAAATTAGCAATTGTATTAATGCATTGAATAAAAGGCAAAATCTAGAATTCCTATTTTAGATATTTTAGATAAGGCATTCCTAGAATACTCTAGAGAATGCAGTGCATTATAAAAGCAAGACAATCAAGTTGATGTACGTAGGCAATCAAAATTTGTAATCAAAAGGAAAGCAATGAAAATTTCCTCCCCATTAAAATAATCCTCTCAAAAATTCCTCCTTCTTCTCTTAAAAAAAATTCCTAACAGTGGTATCAGAGCCCTAGATCCTTGCAATTAAAAAAAAGTGCAAAGTAATGGCTTCTCCAAGCAATGCTTTAGCAAGCATCAACTCCACCTATAGCAATGTCCAAGTTCCTTTATTTGAAGGAGAAATTATGATTTTTGGGCAGTAAAAATGGAGACTTTGTTCATCTCCTTGGATGTCTTGGAGTTCATCAAACAAGGATATGAAGACTCAACAGCTGCGGCAGATCGTACAGCAGCTCAAACTGAAGTGTTAAAAAAGAAAAAAATCACAGATGCTGGAGTTCTTGGAATGATTCAAAGAGGAGTGTCAAACACCATATTCCCAAGAATTATGAGAGCAAAAATAGCCAAGGAAGCATGGGAAATCTTGCAACAAGAGTTTGAAGGGATTCAAAGGTGAGAACTGTCAAACTTCAATCTCTAAAGAGAGATTTTGAAAATGAAAAAATGAAAGAAAATGAAAGTTTGAATTAGTATTTTAATAGGCTGTCCGAATTAGTGAATCAAATGAAGTCTCATGGAGATATAATTCACGATCGTAGAATCATTGATAAAATTTTGATAAGCTTAACTGAAAAATTTGATCCTATGGTGGCTGTTATAGAAGAAACAAAAGATTTGTCAAACATGACCGTTCAAGGCTTGATGGGTTCACTTAGATCCTACGAGCAAAGGTTGTTACGCCGTATGGAAAAGACGGTTGAAAATGCATTTTAGTCCAAACTCACCGCTCAATGCAACAATAACAAAACAATAAAACAAAATAATGGCGAGTCTTCTAGAGGTGGCAGATTTGGCAAAGGAAGAGGAAGAAATTCACGCGGAAGAGGTCGAGGCACCTATGGCGGAAGAGGAAGAGATGAAGGAACAAATAAATGGTGTGGAATTTGCCAAAAAAGCTCTCATGAAGAAAAGGACTGCTGGAACAAAGGAAAGCCACAATGTCATAATTGCAAAAGGTTTGGGCACATTCAAAAGGACTGTCGCCTTGGTAAGCCACATAACACAGCATTTGCCGGAGCGGAAGATATGGAAGGGAGCTTGTTCTTTGCTTATCAAAAGGCAACTGAAGAATATAAGAATATATGGTACCTGGACAGCGGATGTAGCAATCATATGACAGGAGACAAAAGTGCATTCATTGACATAGATTCTTCATTTGGTTCGAAAGTTAAACTTGGCAATGGAGAGTAAGTTGAAGTTGAAGGCAAAGGCAGCATTGGAGTTGCAACAAAGCAAGGAGGTAAAGTTATTCATGATACCTTTTATGTTCCTAAATTAGATGAGAATTTTTTGAGCATTGGACAACTTTTAGAGCATGGTTATTCTCTTCAATTTGAGAATCGAGAATGTAAAATTTTTGATTCAAAAGGAAAAGTTGTTGCTGTAATAAAAATGACACAAAACAGAAGCTTTCCCCTTCATCTCAATTATGAGAAAAATCATAGCTTCATGGCAAAAAAGGAAGACGACACTAGTTTATGGCATAAGAGACTTGGGCACTTAAACTACAATAGTCTCACATTGCTTTCACAAAAGAAGATGGTGTACGGGTTGCCAATAATAAAAAAAGAAGAACATGGAGTACGTGAAGGTTGTGTACTTGGCAAACATCATCGGCAACCGTTTCCAAAAGAAGTATCAAGGAGAGCCAAAGAAGTGTTGGAATTAGTACACACGGATGTATGCGGTCATATGAGCACATTATCTCATGCTCAAAACAGGTACTTTATTTTATTCATTGATGATTTGACCCGCATGACATAGGTTTATTTTATGAGACAAAAATCTGAAGTGTTTGTTATATTTAAGAAGTTTAAAGCTTTTGTTGAGAAACAAAGTGGCAGGTCCATAAAAGTTTTGAGAAGTGACAGGGGAAAGGAGTATAACTCCAATGATTTTGATAAATTTTGTGAAGAAGAAGGTGTGGAGAGGCAACTAGCCATTAGGTATACACCTCAGCAAAACGGTGTATCCGAAAGGAAGAATCAAACAGTGATGGAGATGGCTAAATCAATGTTGTTTGAGAAAGGCATGCCTAAAGAATTTTGGCCCGAGGCTGTAAATACAGCTGTGTATTTGCTGAATAGATGTCCAACAAAAGCTGTATGGAACATGACGCCGTTTGAAGCATGGAGTGGAAGAAAGCCTTCAGTGAATCATCTTAGAGTCTTTGGGAGTATTTGCTATGCTCAAATTCATAAAGAAAAAAGGACAAAGCTTCAAGAAGCAAGTGAAAGATGCATTTTTATTGGCTATAGTTCTGTGTCAAAGGGCTATAGACTTTACAACTTGAAGACAAAGAAAATAATCATCAGTAGAGATGTTGCATTTGATGAGAAGACATCTTGGAATTGGCAAAAGGAGAAAGTGGAGGATAAAACTGTTCCAGCAGTAATTTTAGAACAAAATCCAACTGCACTTGCAAATAACCAATGTGATTCATCTACACCAAGTTCTCCATCAAGCACTTCATCCTCAGCAAGCCATAATTCATCATCTCCATCCTCAACCCCAATAAAAATGAGGAGTTTGGATGATATTTTTGCTAGGTGCAACTATTGTGCAATGGAACCAGAAAATTTTGAAGAAGCGGTTAAAGAAGATGCTTGGAGGAAGGCAATGCAAGAAGAGATGGATGCACTTGAAAGGAACAAAACATGGATGTTGGTTGATAAGCCAAAAGACAAAGAAACCATTGGAGTAAAATGGATCTACAAAGTGAAGCATAATCCAGATGGTTCAGTTCAAAAGAACAAAGCGAGACTTGTTGCAAAGGGCTATTCTCAACAGCCCGGTATTGACTACGAAGAGACTTTCGCTCCAGTGGCACGTCTTGACACCATTAGAGCTTTAATATCACTTGCAGCCCAAAAAGGATGGAAGCTATATCAGCTAGATGTAAAATCGGCATTCTTGAATGGAGAATTGAAAGAAGATGTGTACGTGGAGCAGCCTAAAGGATTTGAGATTAAAGGACAAGAAGGAAAAGTTTACAAACTAAAGAAAGCGCTTTATGGGCTAAAACAAGCACCACGAGCATGGTATAGCAATATTGACAACTACTTCATGGAGAAAGGCTTTGAGAAGAGCAAAAATGAGGCTACTTTGTATGTCAAACGGCAAGGTATGGACGGTATGCTAATTATTGCACTTTATGTAGATGATTTAATTTATACCGGAAACAATTTAAAGTTGATTGAAGATTTTAGAAAAGAAATGATGAAAAAAATATAAAATGAATGATTTGGGCTTGCTGCATTTTTTCCTTGGAATAGAAATCACTCAAGGTGATGATGGAGTTTTTATTTGTCAAAAGAAATATGCTGAGAAAATATTGAGAAAGTTTGGGATGCTTGGGTGTAATCCGGTTGATACACCGCTAGTTGTGAATGAAAAGCTAAAAAAAGAAGAAGGGAAAGGAAGATTGATGCTAGTTACTACAGAAGTCTAGTTGGTAATTTATTTTACCTTACTAATACAAGACCTGACATCATGTTTGCGGCCAGCCTACTTTCTCGTTTCATGAATGATCCAAGTCATATCCATCTAGGTGCAACAAAAAGGGTGCTGAGATATATTCAAGGCACTTTGGACTATGGGATCAAATATGAAAATAATGTTGAAACTAATTTAATTGGGTTTTGCGATAGTGACTGGGCAGGAAGTATAGATGATATGAAAAGCACTTCTGGATATGTGTTTTCTCTTGGATCAGGAGCATTTTCTTGGTGTTCGAAGAAGCAACAAACAGTTGCTCAGTCTTCTGCAGAAGCTGAATATATTTCAGCTGGCCTAGCTACCCAACAAGCAATATGGTTGAAGAAAATACTAAATGATTTTGGTGAGAAACAAGAAGCTGTGACTATCCATTGTGACAACAAATCAGCCATTGCTATAGCTAAGAATCCAGTCCATCATGGAAGAACAAAGCATATAGCCATTAAACATCATTTCATTCGAGAAGCAATTGAAAATGAAGAGGTGCAGCTGAATTTTTGCAAAACAAATAATCAAGTTGCTGATAGCATTAAAGCCTGATAATTTTAAAAGATTGCGAGACCTTCTTGGAGTTCAAAAACCAAGCTTACGGGGGAATGTTGGAAATAATCTTGGCTTTTCAGGAAACAAATAATTATATTGTTAAATTAACAATTGTATTAATGAACTGAATAAAAGGCAAAATCTAGAATTCCTATTTTAGATATTTTAGATAAGGCATTCCTAGAATACTCTAGAGAATGCAGTGCATTATAAAAGCAAGACAATCAAGTTGATGTATGTAGGCAATCAAAATTTGTAATCAAAATGAAAGCAATGAAAATTTCCTCCCCATTAAAATAATCCTCTCAAAAATTCCTCCTTCTTCTCTTAAAATAATATTCCTAACAAGAAGTTTGCTCTACAATTGAGAGAAAATTTTATGCTCAATCTTCTGCTCATATAATGCATCATAGAAGGCAACTAGCGTTAGAAAAGGAGATTCAATTATGAATGAGTATCTTCTTAAAGTAAAAAATATATGCGATCAATTAAATTATACAGGCCAGGAAATACCTGAGTTAGAGCAAGTGTTATCTATTGTTAGCGGATTAGCTGATGACTATGAAGCTGTATCAGCAATTATTCTATCCATGGATCTTACAACAACTTTGCGATATGTGTATTCAACTTTATTGGCACATGAAGGCAGAATTGATCACAAGAAAAGTGTCAATTCTGACTTGTCCATCAATTATACTACTTATGGAAGAGGAAAGAATCAAGAAATGTGTCAAGAAATCAACCTAATGCTCAAAGGGGTGGTCTGGCTAATCGTGGAAGAGGAAGAGGAAGGAACAATAATAACAGAATTAGATGTCAAATTTGTGAAAATTTTGGGCATAGTGCCAACAAGTGCTATTTTAGGCACAATTCCAGTTATAATCCATCTCAAACAAGCAACAATTCAAGTGTGAACTTGGTGAATGTGCAAAAAGACAACAATAAAAATAATGCAGAAAGTGTTAATGCAGACTCTATAGCAACTGCTGATGACATTAATGATGATGGTTGGTATCCGGACAAAGGAGCAACCAATCATGTGACTAACAACTTAAACAACCTTAATCTAGGCAACAAAGAATACAAAGGTATGCAGAATTTACTTGTGGGTAACGGTAAAACTGTGCACATCACACATACTGGAAATGCAATTATTGATTGACCAAAACAGTTAATTCTTAAAAATCTATTAAGGGTTCCATCCGTAAAGAAAAATCTCATGAGTGTTTCCCAATTTGCAAAAGATAACAATGGTTATTTTAAATTTTATCCCAATGCTTGCATTGTTAAAGATATTCTAACACTGAAAATTATCTTGTAGGGTAATGAGTATAAGTGTTTGTACATATTTAATGTGACAAATTCTAGATCACATATGTTAGATAACAAGACATGTATGTTGACAGTCATGGATAATTCTAATGACTACAAAGATTTTAGTTTATGGCATTGTAAACTAGGTCATCCTAGTCTAAAAACTGTCAAACGTATAATGTGTAGCAATAATTTCTCTATGAATAAAATTCCTTCTACATATTTGTGTACTTTTTGTCAAATGGGAAAGAGTCATAAACTTGCATTTCCAGAATCTATAAGAGTCAAATGGGAAAGTGTTAATTATCTTGTACTAATTACACAAACCCCTTCAATTAATTACTACTGATTTGTGGGGTCCAGCACCTATAAGTTCTGATTATGGATATAAATATTATGTTTCCATTATAGATGCTTATTCAAGATATGTTTGGATATATACGCTGAAATCAAAATCAGATACCTGTAGTACTGTCATTCAATTTATTAATAAGGTTGAAAATTTAACTGGTACATAAGTAGGTATTTTCCAGATGGATGGAGGACAAAAAAATTTACCTTTAAAATATTTTTTTGATAAAAAAGGTATTAGTCATAGAACTACATGTCCATATACTTATGAGCAAAATGGCATTATTGAAAAAAAAACATCGACATATTGTGGAAACAGGTTTAACTTTGCTAGCACAAGCCTCTATGCCATTGAAATTTTGGCTAGAGGCATTTAACACAGCTGTTTATTTGATTAATTTATTTCCTACAAAAGTACTTGATTACAAATGTCCTTATGAAGTGTTAAACAAAGTTAAACCAGATTACAAATATTTAAAAATATTTGGTTGTCAATGTTTTCCAAATTGAGGCCTTACAATACTCATAAGTTAGATTTCAGATCAAAACCTTGCACTTTTCTGGGGTATTGTAACAATAAAAAAGGTTACAAGTGTCTAGATAGTAAAGGAAGAATATATATGTCTAGACATGTAAGATTTAATGAAGAAGTATATCCTTTTAGTCAGTCAAATATAAAAACTACTACTAAAGTAACAAATCCAAGGCAATATATACCTGACATACCAGAAGAAATTGAGATGATTCTGCCAACCCATCAAAAGAAGAATGACAACAACATCAACCCTCAATGCACGGTGCCCATCATTAATGGACTAGGTCAAGAGTATCCTGATATGCCAGATAATGACAGCAATCTGTAGCATCAAGATGAAACAAGTAATACTGGAAGTGATGGAGGTGTCAGTAATTCACATGAATCGGAAGCAAGTTCTACAAGCAACAGCAATCAAGGTTCTACAGCTAGAGATAATATCAATGTACATCCAATGATGACAAGAGAAAAATGTGGTTTCTTCAAACCTAAAACCACTAATACTATAAGTATGCAAGAAGAACCAATTTCATATGCTGATGCAAATCAGTATGATGAATGGAAAGCAGCTATGGTTGATGAATATATGTGACGACCGGGAGTTTCGCTCGATCCGAATCAGTCGCTAAACCGACCCAGACCATTCGAAACGCCTGATTGTTTTGAGAACACGACAAATTAGAACGCAAACAGAAAAACATTTCATTGTTTATTACAACAATTTCATCAGAATACAAGAATATACGGAATATAAATAAATATTACACAAGTGAAAAATATCAGAGATTACAATACATTACAAAGCAGCGGAAAATAATACAAAATACAACTGAAGAAGATACACGGATACAAAGCTTTCCGGATATCGTTCCAGCTGTAAACCAGGATCCTGTGAATATAAATCTGCAAAACCAAAACTACTAGCTGCCCGTGTCAAAATAAGGGCACCTAGAGTTTAGGTTAAAACAATAAACTCCAGGTCAGTCATGGGACTGGTGTGAGAACTAAAACAGTTATTAATCTTTATTTTAAAGTTAGGTAAATCAAGGGACCACGCCGTATAACACGGAACGGGTTTCCTCCCAAGAACACCAGTGCATAAAACAAATAGCGCAATGCAAAATAAAGAACAATGAAGCTATTATAAGACCCATGCCCCATCACACAATGCAACGCAAGCCGGAGGATAGGGTTTTTACCTTATAATAGCCAAAGAATGCTTGATACGCGAAATTTCATGTTTTTAATATTACTATAAGTGTATAGTGTCAAAACAATTTCAACCATAAATATCAATCATAGGCGACATGAGCGTCCTATGCCACTATGTCGCCATATATAGGATTACAATCTAAACCGCAAATGTCACGTATTTGGAAGTTGGATTTCCATCTGTGAACCGAGGCAAAAGATAGTCCTCTACCGATTCGAGACAATCTAGCCCATGTCTCAGGAACAGAACGCATCGTCCCTTGGATCCTCAGGGCCGGTCCACCGATGTGGATTAAACCTAAACCCTGAACATGCGTTTCCCCGCCCTATGGGGCGTAAATGAGCCAACGAATGACTCCATCGGACCCGGATCATCCGATCAAACCGAGGCGCCTCGCAACAGCAACAACCACATAAGTCAAAATCGTCAGGGCGTGTAAAACCACTGACGCCGCTTCTAGCTAGAAGGAAACGCATGCCCTCCCTGACGTCCTCTCCCGTTTCTGGTTCACAATCGGGGTGTGAGGCTCGCGAATCAACGTTACACAAAGTTATGCCACACAGGCTGTGCTTTAATCATCACCACAAGACTTTGCTTTTCAACAGAAGCTTTGATCAATTGCCACTTAGGCATGCCACGCAGGCAATTCACTCCATGCGTTTGATATCCATCAATATATAACCCCTGAGCTCGTACGTCTCAGAGAAGGGCGTTAAGCAAGAGAATAAATTCTCCGTCGCCAAAAAGATATATATTTAATAGAAATCAATCACACAGACTAAAATCCAATGTCAGACACACAGTCCATTTACAAGTTCGTTCTAGGTTTGAACGAAACCGGAGGCACCTAGTACCCCGCATATCCATCGATCTCCAAGTACGTTTGGACGACCACTAACTGTTTCTTTCCTCTTGGGTGTACAGCCCAATCAAGATCATCAGTAATCACCTAAACGACACGAAGACCTCCGGTCTTCAACCACCGTCTTCATCTTCGACACTACGACGAATCAGTTATTCAAAATGGGATAAACTCGGTCTTTCTGAATAAGTCGCGTATATAATAAACAAGTGTTACACAAACACAACATACGCCTCATTCCAATTCAGAATATTCTTTTATTCAAATATTCTTATACTTTGGGAAAGGTTCCCATTAATTTTATCAAAGATAAATTCTTTAAATTTATTCTTTAATCTTCTTTTGAATATCAATTCAAACTAGTCGGGATTAGCGAACCACACCGAAGTAATCATTTATTTTATTTCCCAATCCCTACCTATTCATCCCCTGAAGTAAAACTGGTCATACTTCATATCTAACACCACGGTGTTATCGGTAAATTCAATTACCATTTCACGTTCAAATCTAATTAAAGATTTAACTATCGCTTGGAGCAAAACTGGTCATACTCCATTCTCGGTCATTCCAATCTAATTAAGGATTCATTAAAACTCCACTTGGTTTTAACCTTCCCAAAAATCAATATCAATGATTATTTAACTTGGGAAATCACCTCCTGTCTTTAACTGGGTTAAAGAACCATGTCATTTAAAACACGGTTCACTATAAACCCAAAATCACATTCCATTAGTTATCGGGTTAAAGAACAAGTGTTATTTAAAACACCGTTCACGATAAACCCAAAAATCAATTCAAATTCAATTCCAATTAAATACCATTTAATTGGTATACTTCATTAAATCAAAATAAAAAGATTTAATCTTTTTGTCAACTGGGTTTAAGAACAGTGTTAATGAAGACACCATCCACGACAAACCCAAATCACATTTGATATTAAATACAAGGCTCTGAATAGAAAATATATCAGCTTATATTTAATATCAAATTCTAAGACTAACAAATATCGTATTAGAAATAACGATATATAAATATATCTTTCAAATTTCCATAACAATATCTGTATAATCACGAAATCCAACATCGAAATATTCCGAAGACAATTTCGATTCAAATCCCTTCCAATGCAATTATTGGAAATTCTGGTTATTTTCAAAATCATTTCAAATCTAATTTATTTATTCTAAAAATAAATAAATTATTATTCTAGTTCAAAACCAGTTCATTTCGATAAAAACTATTTTTATCTTTTCAAATGTGGAGTTTTTCATCCCAATTCTTCACAAATCATTTCTTATGATTTTACACAAATTATTGATATTTTTAATAATTTTATCAAGGCCCGTACAGTCGATTTCCATCAATGGCCATCGAACTACACTTACAGCGACCTTTTCTAAATTTGATTTGGACATAATTACAAATCCAACCGTTAGATTTCTAATTTCTAATATTCATTAGAAAGCTCTTTTCGATACGAACCCAACGGTTCCGGTTTTAGGAGAATCCGACGGTCGGATCTCCCGCAATATCCATTCGAAGTCAATGGTCGAAATTTGCGAACTGCCGCGGCGCGGCGCGTTCTATTCAGGCCACTATATCTATATTATAATGAGAATACCTTGAAACGAAGATTTTGAAATATCTAAAATGACCCTTTAATTTTCTGCTATAGAGGAAGGATATTTTGGTCTTTCGACCCCCACGTTCTTACTTAAAACAAACGTGCCTTCGTGCTGAAGCATTTCGACCTTCTTGCTCCACTCTCATTTTCTTTGTTCTTCTTCTCGAGGATTTTCCACATTCAATTTCATATCTGCATCACCAAAATTGGTTATTAGAAACATTTCTCGACTATTTCTTCTTCTCTCAATTTCTTCAATTTTGAATCTTCTTCACAAAATTGATTACTCAAGCGTTAAATGGAAACAATTAGCAATCAAAGAATTATTTAGATTCCAACCATTACATTGGCTGAGAGATTTTTGTTTCCTTTGCACAATGTTAAAAATGCCCTCATTTCGTTGTATACCGGAGGTATGAATTGTCTTGCGATATTTAGATTTATATTTTTCCCTTTGTGCATCAATCGGTTTAACGTAACGAACCCTTATGGCGGCCACTATCTCATCAGATTTTATTTAACCAGATAACGAATGTGTAAAAGATGCAAATCTACCAAGCTAGAATATGTTTGAAGTTGGGAAGAAATGGAAGCGTGTATAATAATTTGGCTTGCAAAGTCAGCTTCCTGAAGAGGAGAATATGTAAGTCCAGAGGTAAATGGTCAATTTCCCTTTCCTTTTTCTATGCTAATTCATTTTTTGTTCATTTAGTAAAGATGCCATCTTCAAACGAGGCTCAAGTATAAGAAAGTCCAGCTTTACATTCCGTTACAACTAATATTTAATTGAGGCATTTTGGTTATTCTCTTATATCATATTTTTATCTAGATGTTTATTGATTCCCTTACGGTTTCCGGTACTCTTTTGTTTGCTTTAGACCGCCTTTACGATAAAAAATTACTATGCTCATCAAAATAAATAATCAAACTGCAGAATGATGAGAACCGCGAAAGGGATATATCAGTCTTAAACAGCCTTCTCAACCGGCATAATCACCCTACCGAGCAGCACTGGGTCACCTCAGTCGTCAGCTTATGTCATAGGAGAATTACTTTAATGGTGATAGGAAATTTTCCCAAAGTAGGATATTGAAAGTTTTAATTTCCAAATGATGGACCTACTTTCTTGAGAGAATCCCGGGAGATAACCAATGAAATAAAACTGGAGAGGAACTGTTAGAACTTCTGTAATTACACAATTGTATTACAAACAGACAGCAACAAAAATCAATGTTAATCAATTATGTCACAATTGTCACGTCAAACTGTGTTTACAATAATCACAGAAAGCGTAACCGATTTGTGCGCAAGATAGAAGATAAACAGAAAGTATTCTGTTTCACTAATGTCCGAGTCCAGATATTTTCTGTTTCCTTGAAACAATATTGCCATCGTATGCACCAATCGACGTAGTTGCAATTTGTTTCCCAGGATAAAACGGACCAACTCCGTTGCGTAGTGCCAGCAAACGGAGCTATGATGAACTGAAGTTGATTACAGAAACTAGATCAGAGAATTACTTCATTGGTTTTCCAACAGGAACTTCATTTGCTCATTCATTTTCCAACAGGAACTTCATTGGTGTGCATGAAACAAAGGCAAGAAATATGTATATATGATATTTTTTTGAGACTACTCAATTATCACATTAGGGAATTGGTATAACTCACATATTTTAGTTTATGGTTTTAACAAAAGACAGATGATGATTTCAAGAAGATGATGCTTTCAACAAGATGAAACTTTGGGTCAGAAAATGTCGCATAGCTGAAGTTTTAATAATCAATTTCCACTATATTGGTTTTGCTATAGCTTTGCTGTGTCAGGTAACCTCTGTACTTAAATTTGTTGCTTGCTGTTATGCTCTCAATTTAGTTTTTTCACTTTTTGTTAACAAATTTCCAATGTCAGAGATATTTGATTTGTGTATCAACATATGCAGTAATAAACCAGAGATGGCACTATAAAACTTATTGCATGTTGTTTGACACAATTTCAATACAACCTAATTTTTTAGTTGTTGTCTTTGTTTAATCCTATGATATATTGACAACTGTTAAAAGCATTATATTCAAACAGGCCAAGTTTGCTTTATTTAGTCTATGCTTATACCTATCAAGTTTTTTAAAATTTTATTTAGCTACATTGAACGTAGATTATCATGTGATGTTTCTTATCAAGACCTGAAAATGCAAGCAACCGGATTCAAAGTTTCACGATGTTGATAGTAGTCAATCTTTAAGTGTAAAGTCTCAAATTTTTTGTTAACTGTTCTTAGGTTCGATCCCTTGATTTACTAAACTGAGAGTTATACCTATACATATTACTCTGTCTCTTCCTATATGAAAAGTGTAATGCTAGGATGCGACAGAACAAAATTTTATTGGTTACACAATTATCAATGCATGGAATGAAAAAAATTCTATAAATAAACATGGGTTGCTAAGGCAATAACAACTAAGGGAAGAAGAGCTTCCCGTTGGTGCATGTTAGAAAGATCAGCTCCAAATGCATCAAGTAGCAATTGTAAATATATAATGCTAGAACAGGAATTCATTTCTTTAATAGGAATATAAAACGTATCAGGAATTGCTAGGGTTGACAATTAGACATAAGATCCACCAACTTGAATTGGGAAGTTTACATATATACATTATTTTAGTTTTTTATGATGAAATAAAGAAATTAATGAATGCCATATAAAATGATTCTCCTACAACGCAATTAGTGGATACCAGGATATTTATTATGCTAATCATTTGTAACATTGCTCAACAAATTCATTATTTGTAAATGAAAATTATTTCTTTCTTTCTAAGGAATTGAAATGTGTATTTAATTTTAAAACAAAGCAAGATTCTAAACTCTTCATTTTCTATATGATACGAAAAATTGTATCAGTATTAGTAATTATCAATCACGTGAAAGATCAGACTTCATGACTCTTTCCATTTGAGGTTGCACTATATGCATTTAACCTGATTTATAAAATTGTCGTCTTTTTCTCAATTTATGATTGATTATATGAGCACATTTAACAATTATATCACTGAGACTTAATTCTTGGCTAAACTACTTGGACCTTAAACTTTATCATATTCACTTTGGACCCAGGTCTATGGTGTTGGAATTCATACAAAATTTTAAACCAAACCAATATAGAATTTGTGTTAACAGAATAAGTATTCACCACAATACAACATATCGTTCTATTTTTGAATGTAATTTTTTTCTCGGTTCTCTTAAAGTATTACCTACTTTTTCTTTCTTCTTTAAATTTTCTTACTGTGAGGTGTCGTATTTGATATTGAATTGCTTAATGATAACATTTCCATTTTTAAAGGCAATTTTAGCTAAGAGAATTCAACTTACATCAATAGAAGTGAACTAACCAAAAATAGAAAAATGGGGTCCACTCAGTTATTTCTTTGGTTTGCATAGAACTTGCCTTAATTATTTGGCCCTGCCAATTAATGAAAAGTTAACCCGTAAATTCCTAAGGTTACCTTATTTATTCTTATTAATTATTTTATTATCTAAATGAAAATTATGTGCGTATAGTTTTTTAGAGCTAGTCACGGACAAAATAACCCTTATATGTTGGTGAATCGTGCATACATAATTAAAATCATATGGTTATTACAAACACATTTACGTATGTTTAACTGTATACCTACATAACATTTGTATAATGCAGATCATGCATAATTGATAATAATAAAAGTTTGAACATATGGGAAACAGCTTGCATCATGAAGTTGTATGAAATAATATCCATGACTGCTCAGTCCCTTTGTTTGGCTTTCACTTGACTTAGTCCAATTCAAAGCATTTTTTTGCTGCCACTGTTCACATGGGATAGTTAGCATTTAAAATAACATATTGTAATACACTATTATAATGAATATTTTATTATTCACATCTATGGAATATTTATTTTTGTGCGACTTGTACCATATATTTTGTTTCGATGCATGATCTATTCGGTATGGATGAAGTTGACAGTCGCTTAGAGCGACTGTCATTGTTACTTGCCGTGATATTGGCTCAAAGCCATGCGCTTTCATTTTTTTATCATTGTTCAAGGTAATGGCGGACCCCACTGTTATTGTGTTGGCCAATTACGTGGGCGGTTGTATTCCACAGTCGCTCCTGAGCGAGTTTTCTTAGCATCTGCCTTCTACTTAAGATGTAAGCTGTTATGCTATGCAATTACAATTTTTATTGTGTAGATTTGTTATCAATGATTCAATACTCAAATTATGTATCAGCCGCAATAGTTGATCTCTTATCTTGAAAGAAGCACGTACAGTGTCTTGGTAAGGCAAAAAGTTATCCCTTCTCATTCCCAAAATTTTGAAAAAGAATGATCATTTTAAATTTTGATTTTTTTTTAAATTAGTATAATGGCATGTAAAATATATTTTGACCTTATTATATTATATTATTATTACAAACATAGAATTTGTGTCGGTAGAACAAGCTTGCTGTATTTGCTTTTTGGACTCAAATTGACATTTTGTCTCCGAACATCATATTTACCTATTTTAACTGTATGTTAATGGAATGTAATAAGAAATGTTAATATAATTTCTGTGCATTTTTAGGTTGATTGATTTTCTAATATTAGTTTATCCCCCCAGAATCCTTGGATTTTGTTATTCTATCTACCCATTTTAGACAATCTTTTATATTGGATAATTAAGTCAATCCTATGAAATGTTTAATCATGCTTATCAAGTAGTCTTATAAAGATGTCTAAATTTGTTATGTACATCAATGGATATGGATTTCGTATACATAGTGTGAAATGCGCAATATGCTTAAATTATTCAGAAAAGCTTGATTGAGCACATTATTTTGCATGAATGCAACTTCATTAAAATTGAATCAGAAATAGCTGAAAATTTACTGTTAACATATACCCAAACCTTGAGTCATTTTAAATTTCTCTTTGCTGACATGTCAAACTGTTAAGGAATATAATCTATTTTTCTCAAGCTCTTTGTTTTTGTAATTTTGTATGACTACGTTTAGTTTCTTATTTCCTGTTTCGAAAAAATAATTATTCCACACTTACCTCATTACACATTATTATGGCATAGTTTCTGCCTTTCATAGAAAACTATTTTCAGTTTTGATTTGTCCCCATCCTTCTTGACTCTTCCTTTGCATAAATAAATTTATTTCATTTTTTCCACATCATCATTTACATGTTTGATTGCATTTGACGCCAAATTTAAAAGCCTTGAACATTTAGCGTAGTTATTCTTCCCCTCCTCTATTCATAAACTTCCAGTCAATTAACATAATTAAAATTCCGTCTTTAGCTGCATGTCTATAATTAATAACATATTTCTGTTAATACATATTCATAGATTCAAGTAACTAAAATTGCAATAGATTTTACTCTAACCATGTATTATTAATCTGTTTCGATAATGCTAAACATTAAATGCTTTTTAATTGTACTTTTTTTATTCGGTCAGTCTACTGCATGTCTAGATGAATAACTCTATGAGATCTAAAGGATTTTTTTCTTAGTCTTTTTTATGGAAGTTCACTTATCTATTTTACATTTTACTCGAGATTGAATTATCAATTTGAAGTTCAAAACATTCTCAATGGTTATTGGACCTGAACCTAATCAAAAAAATATTTAAACTTTGGCTTCAGATCAAAACAAATATGCATTTGGCATATTATTAAAGGCAGTTATGGGTATTGTATATTATTTAGGATAGACCGAGTATACTCTGACATAATTTTAGGTGATGTGATATAGAAGTAGTTGTAGCTGCGTTATGTTCTATGCATGTCTATTTTCGTGCAATTGCAAATTTTTGTTTTTTCATCGCAAATAATTGAAATAACTACACTTTTTGATGGTCATCCATTAAAATGACTGCACTTTATTAGTTTATTTAACATGGAAGTTTGAATTTTTAACCGTTACTTAAAATTTGAATTTCAGACAAATTTTGCTTTCTATTTTTTAGGAATTGGTTATATATTTTTATGTGTAAGAACGTTTGATAGTTCATGCTACGTTCACTTTATCCAGTATAATAGAAAAAGAAGCCCATATCTGAAGCAATCTATAATAGACGGAAATTCAACTTTGTCATGTCATACACCATTTAATCATTTGTAAGCACATTTAATAAAAGTTCGTAGTAGAGAAATATGAACTTTTCATGGCATGCACCATTTTGTCATTTGTATGGACACTTAATAAAAGTTCAAAATTGGCATGCACCATTTAGTCATTTGTATGGAAACTTAATAAAATTTCAAAATACAGAAATATGAACATTGTCATGGCATGCAATCATAGCACAACTAACCATATGCATTTTTATGTAAACTGATTTATGTAATTGGTCTAATAAAATTTTCATATAAAAGTATTTGCTAAACATTCTTATTGATAACAGTAATTCCTCTAATTTAAAACTAACTCCTCACCATGTTTGGTAAATCCAACTGCAAACACATGTATTTAATTAGTAAGATTTGTTTTCTTACTAAATTATATTGGTATTTTCTGTTCAATAATAAATACTGCATTTATTTTTCTTCATTATTCTGTACTATCATCACAAGGTATCCTAAATTTGTGTTAGAAAATTAACTATTTGGTCCACTTTTAGGCTTTTATGTGGTTGAGTTAATGTTTTGAATTAAAGCTTTCTAGCAATTTTTCTCTATGATAATTTATCCTCACACCGATGGAAACAAAATTAATTTTGATTTGATCTAGATTGCCTTTCATTGAATGAGTTTAAAAAGAAAGTTATTCGGAAAAGCTTGATTGAGGACATAGTTTTGCATGAATGTAACTTCATTAAAATAGAATTGGAGATGGCTGATAATTTACTGTTAACATATACCAAAAACTGACTCATTTTCAATTTCTCTTTGCTGACATGTCAAACTATAAAGGAATATAATCTATTTTTCTCAAACTCTCTATTTGTAATTTTGTATTACATTGTTTAATTTCTTATTTCCGGTTTTGAAAAAATTAATTATTCCACATTTACCTTATTACACATTATTATGACATAGTTTCTGCCTTTCCTTAGTAGAAAACTATGTCTTCACTTTTGATTTTCCACATCCTTCTTGCGTATTCCTTTCCATAAGTAAGTTTATTTCATTTTTATCCACATCAGCATTTACACGTTTCATTGTATTTAATGCCAAATTTAAAAATCCTTGAACATTTATCTTAGTTATTCTTCCCCTCTATTCAGAAACTTCCAATCAATTAACATAATTAAAATTCCATCTTTAGCTGCATGTCTATAATTAATCACATATTTCTGTTCATACATAATTCAGAGATTCAAGTAACTAAAATTGCAGTAGATTTTTCTCTATACGTTGTATTATTAATCTGTTTCAAATAATGCTAATCATTATTCAATTGTAGAAAGCAGAGTAATCCTTGAAACAGGAGGCGCAAGAGGTGGAAACAAGTGTTACCATGTTCAACCTACCATCTTCTCAAACGTGAAGGTATTCAATATATGCATGCATCAATATTCTATTTATGATGGATGATACTTCAATTCCTATGATAATCATTTACAATATACCGAATAAATAAATATTTATCAAGGACGAAAGAAAAGCATAAATGTTGCTTACAAATGGCATGGCTATCCACTGTTGAAACAAAAATCTAATGGTTCAGATCACTGGGTGTACGTACAACTTTTCAACAGACCTGTATGCTGAAATGCTCTACATTGTGTGAAACGTCTTACCTTAAAAGCCAGCGTGATGAGTAAGTCTCTAGCAAGAAAACACAGCCAGTTAAATGTCTACTCCATTTAATTATCTAATATATTCTTTAGGATGATATGTGCATTGCAAAGGAGGAAATATTTGGACATGTCCGGTCCATTCTAAAGTTCAAGCAAGTTTGACTTATCAGTTCAATGAACATGTGCATTCATTCAAATGCACATTACTAAAGATAAACAAAGTTAAAAATGCATATTTGGTCACCCAAAAAAAAAAAAGACTGAAAATGATAATAATACAAGTATAGCAGTTCACATTGTATTTTGTTATTGACAGGGATATGGACGAAGTGATAAGGAGAGCAAATACAAGCAAATATGGACTAGCTGCAGGAGTAATCACTACAAACATCGATAAAGCCAACAAATTAACCAGGGCACTAAGAGTCGGGTTCTGTTTGGATCAGCTGTTATCGCATTTTTGATTCGGCCATCCCTTTAGGCGGCTACAAAATGAGAGGTCATGGAAGGGGGAAGGGAGTCGATTGACTTAAGGCTTATCTGCAGACAAAGGCATATTCTAAAAATATGGATGAAATTATAAAGGTGGTTGTTACATGCTGTAATGTTCTTAAAATTTGGATTCTCGGCTATTTAGAGATAGCATCTTCTAAGAGAGGAAAGAGAGGTTTTTTTGTCATACTTCTGAAATACTTTTAGGTAATATGGTTTTCAAACTGAAATATTCATGTATATGTTAGTGATTGTATCGCTAAATAGAAATTCACCTGAGTTGCTTATACTGTTATTTTATTTTGAAAATTTTAACCATCAAGGCATACAAAGTTAAGTGCAACTTGAATGTATGCTAGATGTTGAAATATACAGTAATATTTTACTTAGATTTGGAGGTAGAAAAGCTAAACTGCACGCTAGGAATATGTAAAATTTAAAAATAAGGGTTGTATGTATTGGATACTGGAACAAGCTGAAAATACAGATGTGAAAACTATATTGTAGGTAGTGGGACAAACTAAAAGCTGCACGTGATTAGTCCATGGATGTACGTATAAATGCACGAAAACAATAAAAAAAATACATGAAAACTTAATTTTGTGATGGCTCCGAACTCCTAAGGCAGATAAAGCATGCAAATAAATATTAATAATAATATAAAACAATCAAACTAAACCAAGAAAGTCAGCATGACATCTAAACAAATATTAATAATAATATAAGCAATCCAATTAAACAAAGAAAGTCAGCACCAAAGATAACAAGACACCTCTCTCAGTGGGATCATGCATTAAACCCACGCTAAAACAAAAACAAGTTGAATAAATTATAATAATAACTCACAAAATTAACGTGTATTTGAATAAGGTACTGCCGTGTGTATGAGTTTATATTTATTTAACCGTTGTTTCACTATTAATAACTTTGGTTTCGGTATTCTTTGCACACGTCCAACGGACGTGCCTAACGTACTGGTATATATATATATATATATATATATATATATATATATATATATATATATATATATATATATTATATTTCATCGATTTTCTTTCAAAACGTATTTTATAAATCGTTTTAAATTCGTTTTCGAAACGATTTCAACTTCATTTCAAATTCAAATCAAAATTGAATTTTTCTTTATAAATTTGATTTAAATTCATTTCAAATTGATTTCAATTCAAATCGATTTTTAATTCAATTTCAGTTCATTTTCAATTCAATTTCAATTCGAATTCATTTCTATTCAATTTAAATTCGAATTCATTTCTATTCAATTTCAATTCGAATTCATTTCTATTCAATTTCAATTCGAATTCTAATTCTTTTCAAAATATCAGATTTTGAAATCACTTTCGATATTCATTATAAAATGAATAAAATCGATATAAATATCGTTCACGTCAAAATGGCGTCAATCTAATCAACACGGCTTCATATATTTCTATTTTCGAATATTCTATTTCAAATATTTCTTTTTTTCAAATATTTCTATTCAAAACTGGAATGAAGCCTAATCAATTACCATAGATTTTATTTCTATGGATTTCCATACAACGCATGTATATATCAACAATGACGAATAATCATCCATCATCCAAAGTGCATTCTACACTGTATAAGCATCAAATATAAATATTTAACGCTTATAACAGTCTGTCAATCAATCGATCGACATACAACTATAATTATTGGGATTAGTGTATGTCATATATCATCCCAATACCCGTGTGGGGTTTCAAACAATCAAACACAGATTTTATTTGTGCAGTTGGGCGATGTGTAAAATTTATCGTCCCAATCAATAGCAATCAAATCAGTGTATATAAACAAATCTTCGATTTGTTTATATTAATTTATTTCATTTCATATACATGTTAAAAATTCTATTTTTAACTATATAATATTTTCCACTATAAAATACTTTTTTCGTTTCACATCACATCACACAATCAACTACACATCAAAATCAAACAAACAAGCATACAAGCCGTCCATGGTCTGTGGACGACGGGTGTCGGGTGCTACTAAACAACATCTGCATCCCAGTATATATTTTAACTAGAAAATTAAATTAAAAGTGAGAAGTTCTCACTGGCTAGCTAATCCAAACGCCTCGACTCTTCTTATGTAGAAGTCTTCGCCGTTCCTTCTTTCCTTACTTTCATCATCCGTAATCACTACATATATAAAAATCACATTTTTACTGCGCTATTCAATATATAAAATCGAATTTTTATTATCTATATTGTATAAAAATCATATTTTCATATCTAATAAAAATCGTAATTTTATCTTCTCTACCTTATAAAAATTATATTTTTAATCCTTCTATCTAATAAAAATTGTATTTTTAGCCAATTAAAAATCGAATCTTTGAACTTATAAAAATATATTCTTTCCTCTATCATATATATATATATATATATATATATATATATATATATATATATTCTTATCACTTCATGCATTATAAAAATCACATTTTTATATTGATGTATATTTTATAAAAATCGTATTTTTATCTCACTTCCTTCACAATAAAAATTATATTTTTATTTCAAAGTTTACAATATAAAGATCTAACTTTTAAATCGCTTCATATATAAAAATCGAATTTTTATATCGCTATTCAAATAAAAATCATAGTTTTATATAATTTAAAAATCGTAACTTTGTATCGATAAAAATCTAAACTTCATATTAATAAAAACAAACCTTTATGTGAATAGAAATAACAGCTACCTCTATACAAAAATATTATTTTTATGAACTAAAAATCCTATTTTTTTCCCGCTATATGAAAGAAAATAAAAGATAAAAATTTACCTTGAATGGTTGGGAAAGAAAGAAGGGGTTTTCTTTAAATTGAAGTGGAGAGGCGGTGGCTGATGACTGGGAGGGTGGCGCAGCTCTGGTGGTGGCAGGGGTCCTCGACGGTGCGGTAGGGCTCAGGCAGGTGCGGGGTAGTGGTGGTTGGCGCGGTGGCTCTTGGGTGATGGTCTCACGCGATGTTCTAGCGGTTCAGGGGGGGTCTCGCGTTTGATCGGAAGGAGGAGGCGAAGCAAAAGGGGGGGCGGCGACGGCGGAGGCGACAGGGGGGGTGCGGCATCGCGATTCTGGCGGCTAGGGCTCCGCCCTCCCCTTTTGTTCTTTTTTTTTGATCTGTTCGATCCAATACAGAAGAGAGAGGGGGATTTAGGAGAAAGAAAATATATATTTTTATATTAAATTTTATTTTAAAATTCAAAAAGTTACCCTTTTCGTTCGAGCCCCAAACCGAACCCGTTGACTGTCGTCCATAGCTAATTACCCCCATTTCGAACACAATGGGATATGTATCGTAGGCTGATTCGACTGTTTCGATCAGTTTTCTTTAAAATCAAAATATAACTCTATATATTGAATTTGAACGCACATTTCAATTTACCGCGGCCACATACTAACTAGAAAAATTCCCGAAAAATATTTTCTAGCTTCGTATTGACGATACGGTCCTAACAAAACTGATTTCGTCAAATTCTGAGACCGTTTGAAAAATGGTCATTTTCCAGTCGATTAAAATCAACTAAAACTGGTCAAACGCGTTTTCCTTTGCCACGCTCACATATTGATTCGAAAAATTACGAATTTTGGAATCTAGCAATAATTTGACATCTCGGATCCAACAAAAGTGGTTTCGTCGAAATCCGAGGTCGTTTGCAAAATTTCCATTTTTAAGGGCCAGAATTCCATAGCGACTATTCTGAAAATTCATTTGGACATAACTTTTGATTCCCACTATGAAATTTTGATTTTTCGGATTCGTTGGAAATATATTCTCAAATAAATTCTAATATTGTTGGTTTCACTAAAATTCGGTTTAATTTGCACCCGGTACATTCATTTGAATTTTGAAATCGAATTATCGAACTACCGCGCCATTTTCAATTCCTTTTCTAATTATATGTAATTTTTTATATTCTAACGACGATGTATATAAATATATACGTTCTAATCTATTCGAAATAAATTTTCGTCGTTATTATTTAAAATAATTCATTTTGAATATTCTAAATTCACTAAAATTGCCAAAATAAAAATTTTAAATTGGCCCAGATTTCCGGGTTATTACAATGTAATGCTTTGATTAAAAATGAAACCTGGACTCTTGTTGAAAAATCAAATAATAAGAATATTATTAGGTGTAGGTGGGTTTATAAACTCAAGAAAAATGCTGATGGTTCAATTTCAAAATATAAAGCAAGGTTAGTTGCTAAAGGATATTCACAACAGTATGGTTTTGATTTTTCAATAGCCTTTTCACCTGTTGTGAAACCTTCATCAATTGGAATTATTTTGACCATTGCTTTATATAAAAATTGGAGCATGAAGCAATTGGCTGTGAATAATGCATTTCTTAATGGTGTTTTACATGAAGAAGTATATATGAAACAGCCTCAAGGTTTTATTCAAAATGGTGACAGAAATTTGGTGTGCAAGCTTAATAAAGCTATCTATGGGCTTAAAGTGGCTCCAAGGGTTTGGTTTGACAAGCTTAAAGCAACACTTGTCAAGCATGGATACAAATCTACAAACTATGATAACTCAATCTTTACTAAGTTTATGTTACTACCACTACATATATACTTATTTATGTTGATGATTTTATTGTCATAGGAAGCAGTGTTGTAGAAATCAATGACATTACAAACATACTCGACTCGGAATTCTCAATTAAGGATCTAGTCAGTATGGACTACTTTTTAGGAATAGAAGTTAACATAACAAATTCTTATGAAATGCATCTTAATCAAAGGAATTACATTTCAAAAGTTTTGCTCAGGGCTAATATGCATAAAGCTAATTCCTTGCCTACCCCAATGATTACCAGTAATCAATCATCTAAACATCAAAGTGAAGACATTCAGAATGCAAGGTTATATAGAAGTATTGTTAGTGCTCTGCAATATGCAACAATTACAAGACCATATATTACTTATAGTGTTAGTAAAGTAAGTCAATACATGCAAAAGCCATTAGACAATCACTAGAAAGCAGTTAAAAGGATTCTCAGATATTTGAAGGGAACTATCAATCTTGGTCTCATTTTAAAGTCAAGCAATAATCTCAATATAAATGCTTATGCTGATGCAGATTAGGGTTCAGATCGTGATGACAGAAAATCTACATCAGGCTACTATATATACTTGGGAAATAATCCAGTGTCCTGGAGTGCTAAAAAAACAAAATACAGTATTGAGACATAGCACAAAGGCTGAGTTTAGATGTGTTGCAAGCACAGCAGCAAAAGTAATGTGGATAGAATCATTACTTGGTGAACTTAATATCAGATCTAATAAGGTTGTAACTATTTGGTGTGATAATGTGAGTGTCGTTTCTCTAACATCAAATCCAATTTTACACTCGAAAACCAAGAACATAAAATTGGATTTATACTTCATCAGAGAACATGTTATTGAAGGAAAGCTAAGAGTCAGTTATATACCTTCATCGTATCAAAAGGCATATATACTTACTAAACCTTTGTCGAAGGTGAATTTTACTAGATTAAAGGAAGATTTGAACGAGGATGAAGCTGACTCAATTCTAAGAGCTTGAAGACTTATCTATATTCCAGAATAGCTTCAAGTCGATGTTCGAGAATGGCATGATAAGCTCAATTCGATGTTTGGCTCCTCGATTTTGCTTCAGATCTGTTGTTTCTACATGGATCGCCTTGTTTGGAAGCCACTGATTTTGTTTCGTGGCAAACCCTAATTCGATTAGGGTTTGAAGGGGGGAAATAAAGTAAGCGGCTAATAGATAGGATAAGATAATATATTCTTATATTATCAGTTCGTTTATTACATTGTGGGCTGCATCCCTGGGCTTGGCCCATTCTCTTATTTCCGCTTATATATTGCTTCATTACGTACACACGTTGCACCAGTTTTATCAAATACATTTTTACATTTGTGCAAAGCAATAAAACAATCTTTGTTCTCCTGTCTTCTTCTTCGAATCTCTCAAATCATTATTCCTCAAAACTCAACTTTTTTATAGCTTTGCACAAATGTAAAAATGTTCAAAACTCAACTTTCACAGGGCCTAGTTTTATGTTTACGATCTTTTTGCAGATATCACTTCTTGTTTTTGAATTTTATGGCCTCGGTGATCCCAACAATGGAATATGATCTCACCATGGATTTTGACCATGGTAGCACCAACCACTGAAATATAAAGAGGTAAATTCTAAGTTCTGATGATTATTATCATGGATTGTAGTTGTTTTAAATCATCTTTCAAAAGATGATAATTTTTTTATCGTCAATTCAACTACCTACTGTTATCTCAAGTGTCTGACATTGTTCTATATTAACTTTCACTTTTAGTTAACACAAATATGCAAAATGCTATAAAAGTTTCAATTGGTGCTCAACTTTTTCAACAGAATATGACAACAAATGAGAGTAACAAAATGTTTGAAAACGTATCGTCTACAAATAGTAGGCCTATGCTAAATGATGTGGACTTGAGAGGGAAAACAAAGTTATATTAGGTTCTTTTAAGACTATGACAAGAAAACTATATTCAGTTTAGTATTGGTAAAAACTGAATGAGGTCTTTTAAACATAATGATGAAAAATGATTTTGTGGCATGCATAGAACGTAACTTTAATTCACAATGTTATCTCAAAAAATAAGAAAGGATTACATAGAGGAGTTGTGGGAGAACCAACTTGTGGGAAAGAAATATAATTCGATAACATAATCATCTAGTAATGTAGTTTATAGTATGATGTTGATTTGCTATACATGTTCAAGGTTTTTAAAATATCAATCTAATATTAATATTAATTCAATGATTGTTGGCTCTTTAGGAAAGGTTTAAACCATACTATTTTGTCAAACCAGAGACCAAATGATGATGATATGATCATATGAAGCCTACAAAAAACACATTATTAGGGAAAAAAGGAAAAGACGATGATGTCAATTCATTTCTCTTGTTTCTTCAAAAGTTCCTTTTCTGCATTTTAAACTTATTAGCTGTCTTATATTTTCTAAAGCTCACATTTATCATCTGTTACCTTGAAGGACAACTCCAAGCATAACTCCTAGAGTCCTAGCGGTACTGCAATGAGCAGTTAGAGTGTTGGTTATGGTTTTTCTTTTAGATTGGATTAACTTGTGTATTAGTCAACTACACATGAAATTTTCTATGGATTTTAAATAACACGTCAGTAATAAGGGTAAATGTAAGAGTTAAGACGTCAATAATAAGGGTAAATGTGAGAGTTAAGACAATCTGAAATGAATAAAAAGAAGTATCAGTCACCTACAGTAGAGTTCATGGTTACCATTTCCTGCTGCGCTTGTGGATGTTTAGATGAAATTTATATATATTGGTAACTAAACTTAGAAAAACATTAAGGATACGTTAGTATAGATGCTGAGAGACCTGTGACACAACATGATGTGCGACATGTGCAACTAATATCTGAATCCAAGTTATGAAAAATTAATAACCAGGCTTATCAGTTAGCATCCTCTGCAAACATATACAGGCCAGGGATAAATATTCAGCTGATGAATGCGTCCATCTAGGGTGTTATGGTAATGGTAACCGTTACTGATACGAGAAAACCGTTACCATACCGATACTATTGGTAAACCAAAAATGAATATCGATAATTTACCGTTACCACTGCTAAAATGTTCATTGGGATACCGATAAACTGATAAACCGTTGACTAGTAATGGTAAATTTACCGATACATAAGCTATTAACACTTTAAAATTTTAATAATGATAAAAAGTAAATATATTTTTACTAATTCTAACACCATTAATGTTTATATAAATACATAAACTTATTTTAATTGGCATAGAAAATTTACTTAGCTTATCACAGGATATTTACAACAATATGAAATATTAATTTTGTTAATCTTAAACTTTGAATTTAATAAAGCCAAAAAGAATTACCATCCTAAATAATTCTATAAGCATCTGCATAAAATGTGATAAACATTCAAAAAAAGATAAAGGTTGAAATTCATTTAAATAATGAAAAAAAAAATTAATATGACTGGTAAATTTACCGTTACCACTGGTATTGACATTTCTTTACTGTTATTTTACCGCTAACAATGGTAAAACTTACCATTACCATACCGATAACATTGGTATATCGGTGCAGCTCGATATTGGTTACCAATGGTTTGGCATTGGTATGGTAATGGTTATTGAAGTATGCGATACTATATGTTGGATTGAAGAGGATGAAGATAGCTTTGTATCGGAGAAGACCATTCGCAAATCGGAGCTCGCACGCAAAAGTTAGAGATGAAATGGTGTTTGGTGTCAGCTGGCTGGAGCGACAGACATCTGTCATGGGGTATGACAGACGTTTGAGTTGTTAGGAAAAATTTTCTGAGAACAGACGTCTGAGTTGAGTGCTGAAGCCCAATTAATTCTCTGGGAGAGACAGACGTCTGTCGCCTCACACGACAGACATCTGACGAGACTTTGGGCTGTTTCGGGCTGGAAACTTGGCAAGTTGATTCGTGAAGACTTAGGGGCAATCTCGGGAATTGGCCCATCTCTATATCAGCTATTTTCTGCTGTTCAAATGGGAGAGCTTGGTGACTTGATCTAAATCAAGGGTTTAATTAGGGTTTATAACCTAATTGCAATTCTTCAATTCTATTCTCTACAAACTCTTTTCTATATTGAAATATAGTGATCATTGGATCAATCTCTTGTATTGCTTTCATCGTGGTAATAAAATACTCTCTCCAAAGTGGATGTACACTAACAAGATGTTAATGGAACCACTATAAATCCTTGTATGATTCATTTTTGCTACTACTGTCATTAGATTCTTGCTTGTGATTGAGATTTAGATTGTTTGTGATTGGTTGATCATTGTTTGGTGACTAGAGTTATTGATTTGGTTGTTTTTGCAAGTCTAACAGCGATCCCGTCTTCCGCGAGGCGCTTGTGGTTTAGATAATCGATTTGAGTGGTCTTGAATCAGATTAATCACAACGATTACAACATTTGGTATCTTAGCAATTGGTGCTTGTTAGGTGTTTGTGAAAATGCCGGATACGGATAATAGCTCGGTAAGTCCTTCAACTGGAAGTTCAAATAGTGTGGCGCCTTATGTACGGGGTTCGTATGCGGCGTCGGTTTCTCAATTGGTAATTGACAAGAGGAATGGTGATAATTACTTTGAGAAGTGGCAATTTATAATGAAAGCGGTTCTTAGGCGGAATCGGGTGCACCGAGTGGTATTTGATACTCACTTATTGCCAAGTGATATTTCAGATGTTGAGAGAGAGGATATGGAGGAATGGGCTTACACTACTCTTCAAATGCTATGGGGGAGAATGTGTGTAACAACCCGCAAATTCTGAACCAATTTAAAAATTTTATTTTAGAAAATTTTAATGAATTTGGAGAATATAAAATAATTTATTTAAATAGTAATGGCTAAAAATTTATTTTAATCGAAGTTAAAACGAATAAATTTAAATTTAATTATAAAGAATATATGTCCAAAATTAAATATTGAGATGTCAGAATAGATAAATTCAATGCACATTTATTGTCTCACTGACATTTTTCTTTTGTATATATTAGCTAGAACGTTTCATTCAATTTAAATGCATGACATTAATTTTAGTTTCCTTTTCCTTTTCAATCTAACGTACTTAAAAAAAAAGGTAATTATGAAATAATAAAGATATAATTTTGCCAGTAATGTAATGAGGTTACATGAAATTAAAATGTAATAAAAATGCAAAGGTATGATGCAATTAAAACACAATGCATATAAATTACCTAATAATATGGAAAGGAATATTAGTATTGGGGTCAGAAGAAATGTAGGAATTGACATTTATTTCAAACGTGAATCACAAAGAGATAGTTCTAGTCATTTATTTGCGCTATAATATGAAATGGTTAAAATTAATATATATAGAATGATAAGAGATAAATATGGGTAATAAGTGCATTAACTCACAAACATACATACTTTATTCATCCAAAACATGTATAATAAAGGCTAGTTATCATTACTAAATAGGTAAAGGTTTAGATTAGGTTGGAATTTGATATGTCCCTCATTTATTACTACTACATATAATAAAAGGAATATTAACAATTATAACCATGTAGATTTGAGAGAAGTAAATGTACTAATAAATTAGTATGAAATTAGTGTGTTAGCTTTTTATAATTTTATTCTTTGTTTGTTCATGCCCCTTTGTATTTATGCCTAACATTCTACCCTTCGATTACATTACTTGTATTTGACAAATTTTAGTATTTTAATTTTGCTGTCTTACTTAACATATTTATCTATTTCAACTCAAATCTATTTGTGTTGTAAACCATTGTATTTACTGGTTTTATATTAGAAACATCTATTTTTAACATAGTATTTACTCTGGAATTGAAAATACTTTTGAAAATTTATTTTTCTAATGTAATTTTCTAGCATAATTTACAGCATTAACAAGTTTGAATATTCAATATCAGAATTCTTTAATGATAAGAATATTTCTTAAATATAATACTTTCCCTAGTTGTTTTAACTATAATGTTCATTAATGTGGAAAGTTGCAACAAGTTTTCAATGCGTTTCCACATTAATGAACATTATAGTTAAAGCAACTAGGGAAAGTATTATATTTAAGAAATATTCTTATCATTAAAGAATTCTGATATTGAATATTCAAACTTGTTAATGATGTAAACTATGCTAGAACATTACATTAGAAAAATAAATTTTCAAAAGTATTTTCAATTCCAGAGTAAATACTATGTTAAAAATAGATGTTTCTAATATAAAACCAGTAAATACAATGGTTTACAACACAAATAGATTTGAGTTGAAATAGATAAATATGTTAAGTAAGACAGCAAAATTAAAATACTAAAATTTGTCAAATACAAGTAATGTAATCGAAGGGTAGAATGTTAGGCATAAATACAAAGGAGCATGAACAAACAAAGAATAAAATTATAAAAAGCTAACACACTAATTCCATACCAATTTATTAGTACATTTACTTCTCTCAAATCTACATGGTTATAATTGTTAATATTCCTTTTATTATATGTAGTAGTAATAAATGAGGGACATTTCAAATTCCAACCTAACCTAAACTTTTACCTATTTAGTAATGATAACTAGCCTTTATTATACATGCTTTGGATGAATAAAGTATGTATGTTTGTGAGTTAATGCACTTATTACCCATATTTATCTCTTATCATTCTATATATATTAATTTTAACCATTTCATATTATAGCGCAAATAAATGACTAGAACTATCTCTTTGTGATTCGCATTTGAAATAAATGTCAATTCCTACATTTCTTCTGACCCCAATACTAATATTCCTTTCCATATTATTAAGTAATTTATATGCGTTGTGTTTTAATTGCATCATACCTTTGCATTTTTATTACATTTTAATTTCATGTAACCTCATTACATTACTGGCAAAATTATATCTTTATTATTTCATAATTACTCTTTTTTTTTAAAGTACGTTAGATTGAAAAGGAAAAGGAAACTAAAATTAATGCCATGCATTTAAATTGATTGAAACGTTCTAGCTAATATATACAAAAATAATAATAAAAAAAATAATGTCAATGAGACAATAAATGTGCCTTAAATTTATCTATTCTGACATCTCAATATTCAATTTTGGACATATATTCTTTATAATTAAATTTAAATTTATTCGTTTTAACTTCGATTAAAATAAATTTTTAGCCATTACTATTTAAATAAATTATTTTATATTCTCCAAATTCATTAAAATTTTCTAAAATAAAATTTTTAAATTGGTTCAGAATTTGCGGGTTGTTACAATCTCCCCCACTTAAAATCTTTTCATCCTCGAAAAGGAAATGAGCTAAAAGTTGTTTATTTAGTAAATTTAATTTTCATTCTTTTATTTATTTGCTAATTTTATTAGTTGAATTTAATATTCACACAATACCATCATCAATCAATTAGTTGATTAAATTTTCAAAAATATTTAACTTTTATATATTCAAAAATCGTATTTGCTAAAATCGAATCATATATATAATTACAAGTACGTTAATTATAAACTTTTCACTCTAACTCATTCTAGGGCATTACTAACCCCATCTCTAATGAGTTTTCTCATTCTAGGATGCTACTTGTAACGACCCGGATTTTTAGTCGATTTATTTTAAATATTTAGTATGGTTTTAAATATTGAATTCATAATATAAATGAATTTTATATTAAATTTATCAATTTAATAATCGATATACGATTTAATATCGGTTGTGTCAATCGTTGTGTTGAATAGCGGTTCAGGACTTTAAAATAAGGGACTGTGAGATATTTTAGTTTTTAATTGAAAACAAAATTTAAATCAAATACATCAAGCCGACCTATGTTTTCATATACATCAGCCACCCTAGATAAAAAAAATCGCGCAGACCTATTGTATACATCGAGCAACGATTTCTGCCTCCCACCTTCAATGTCTAGCAGACATAAAATTTAATGGCTTCAGTACTGTTGGTTCCTCCCTGCGCCTATATAATAAACCGAGCTTTCATTATCCCTCATCCGAAAATCACAAAAACATTTCCTCCCTTCTTCCTCTATCTCATTTTTCTGTAACCCTTGAAATCAAAAGCGAAGGTGGAAGCCTGTCTCGATCGGGCGTTCGCAAATCAGTGTGACTAGGTGGCTCGCACTCGAGTTTGGGGAGGGAACGGAGTTCGAATGTCCAGATGCTTCAGTGAAGGTCGCGATGCAGAAGTGGTTTGGGGGAAATCAAAGTAGCGGTTTCGACTAATATCGCGAGGTGCGATTTCATTTTCTGGAAGCTGACATCGAACTCTAAGGTTCACAGCGACGATGGAGGCATTGATGTCAGTACAGTGAGGATTCAGAAGATGCGAGTTTGGGTGCGATAAGGGGCTCGATTCCATTTCTGGAAGGCGACATTGATTTTTGGCAAGCTGGAGGAAAGCGATGGGAATGGAAGGATGACCGACGACAGAATGTTGATACTGGTTTGAGGAGTTCGTCAGTAAGTAAATTGTGGACGTTGCTGCGAACAAGAGTTGAGGGATAAAAGATTTTTAAGGTAATTTATTTTAGTTTAATTAGTAGATAATATAATAAGGATTTTTATTTTAGAAATTAGTTTTTAAAATTGGTCATTTAGAAAATAGTTTATATAAAAGAAACCAGTTGGTAAATATATAAATGGTAGAATAGTTTGTTTGAGTATGGAAATTAGCACTGACTACTAAGCTTGTAATATAAAAGCCGAAAAGAAATTTTGAGTAAATCATTTTATGAAACATAAATTATATTGGTTATGTTAGAAGGAATTTAATAACCATTAATAGAAGAGAAAAATAGAGGAAAGTTATTTATTTATTTAAATAATTGATTTAATAAATAAATGGTTAATCGATAAAATTAAATAAAATTGTCGCAGGATCAAATATCATTCGAGAAGATTAGTAGCCAGTAATTTCGAGATAAACAGGATATTCGACAACTGCAAATCGAGGTGAGTAAATCTCACTCACCTTTTATTTATAATTATTTTTTTATTTCGTTAAAAATAATTGTTGATGCTTGTTTGGATTCTTCTGCTTGTTTTATATATATATTAGTTATTTAGGCTATTATATATATATTGGGTTGATTGATTGGTTGGATTCCCGCAGTCTCATTAGCGGATGCCCGCAGTTTCATAGCGGATGATTACCCTATACGCCCCACGCTATGATTAGTGGATGACCTTCTATACCGCGATATTCTGCCACGAAGCAGAATGGGTATTATTTATGTGCTAACATCTGTGAATGCAGGGAAACAGGTTGGAGGAATCCAACTGGATTCCTCAAAATATATCATCTGTTTGTTTATTTGTTTGCATATATATTGTTATATATGATGTGTTAGAAAAATAAATAATTGGTTGCTTTGTGTGTTTTATCACTGGGCTTAAGTAATGATATTTAAAAATATCGTAAAAAGGATATTGGAAATTTAAAAGGGAAAATTCTATTTTTAAATAGAATTTGAATTTTTAATAAAAACATAAACTTGTTTTTGAAAAATAAAACAAGTAGTTTCTTTTTAAACGAAGTTTATAAATAGTTCTTTTATAACGAAGTTATAAATGAAGTGAAAAGAATTATCATTTGATAATTCAGAAATAGAAATACAAGTGTTTTGAAAATATGATTCAAAAGGAAATTTAAATATAGAATTTGAATAATAGAAAAGGAAATGAAAATTTGAATTTAGAATTCAAATAGAAAATCCAAAGTGGATTTGGATATAGAACTTTCAAATGGTGTTTGAATATAGAGAATTTGAAATAGAATTTCCAAATAGAATTTGAAATAGAATTTCAAAACAGAATTTTCAAAGGAGAATTTGAAATAGACTTTGAAAATAGAGTTTCAAAAATAGAATTGCAATGACATTTGAATTCAAATATAATTGAAAGAGAATTTGACTATAGAAATTCAAAGGGAATTCAAATATAGAACTTGAATTCAAAGGAATTTAAATATGGGATTTGAATTCAAGGGAATTGAAATAGGATTTGAATTCAAAGGAATTCAAATGGGATTGGGATAAAGGAAATTCAAAAATGGAATTTTAAATAAAAGAAATGTAATTTGAAATATAGAATTTCAAAGAAGAATTGAACAGACTTTGAAATATAGAATTTCAAAGAAAAATCGAATGTAATTTGAAATATAGAATTTCAAAGAAGAATTGAATTGAATTTGAAATATAGAATTTCAAAAGGGGAATTCAAATATGAAATTTGAATAGAGATTTGAATAGAAATTCAAGTATTGAATTTGAACATGGGATTGAATATAGAAATTCAAATAGAGATTTGAATATTGAATTTCAAAATAGAATTTGAAATAAACTTTGAAAATAGGATTTCAAAGTAGGATTGAAATAGGATTTCAAAATAAGAAATCCAAATAGTTTTGAAATGGAATTTGAATTCAAAGGAGTTCAAATGGATTTGAAATAAGGAAAATTCAAATGAGATTTAAATAATGGGTTTTAACAAAGAGGATTTAAATATAAGAATTTGAATAGAACTCAAATGGTATTAAATATAAGAGTTCAAACAAAACTCAAATGGAGTTTAAATAGAAAGAATTTGAATAAGAGGAATTCAAAGGAAATTTGAAACATGGTATTTGGATTCAAAGGAATCAAAATGTGATATTTGAAGTTCAAGTAGATAAAAAAATGGAGTTTAAATATTTGAAGTTCAATAGATTAAAAATGGAATTTGAATTCAATAGTTGAAATAGAATTTGAATATAGAATTTGAGTTATAATCGAATTGGAATGTGAATATAGATTTCAAATAAAAATGAAATAGAATATCAGAGATATTTGTTGAGTTGGGAAAAATGGTTTGATATATATTTAAAATATATCAGAATGGAATTGAATTTCATTCAAACGAAGTTTAAAAAGTTTATATATATAAATATAATTAAAACGAACTCGCCGCAGCGCTGCAGTTCGTAAAATAGCGATTCGAACTTCAATCGAGTATACAGGACTCAATTGAAGTCGGATTTCTTTGAAACAAGAAACGCCAGGACCGATTTGATAATAGTTTTCTAATGAAAGAGAAAAATCTGAATTTCGTCGTATAGATTTTGAGATATGTCAAAATCAAATTTTCAGAAAAACAGCGCCAGAACTATTTAAAAACCATAACGGTTTATTTCATTTTATAAAAGGATTTTAAGCAAATAAAATCCGAAGTTTCTATTTAGAGAATTTCAGAGTTGAGTTGTAAAGTATATGTGAATTCAAGTTGTGAAAATGAATATGATTTTGAAACAGAAACCAGATTTTGGTTTATTGAATAGAATTAACTAAATTGAATAGAAATTAGTTAATAAGATTTCGAATGAATATTGGGGTTTGAATAAGTATATTCGATTTAAAAATTTATATTCGAAATCAAAAAGGAAACTAGAATTGAAATTGAAATTCAATTTGGTTGTGAGCAAGTTGAACATTTTATTTGAACGTGTTATGTTCAAACAAAGAAGTGAAATAGGCAAAAGGGCTAACTAAAGAATAATGGAGCGAAACTGAATTCGAACGATTCAAAAATTGAATTCAAACGATTGGATGGTATTGAATTGAATTGAAAACAGGTGAACAGGTGTTGGACAGGTATGGAATGAAGTATATAAAGTATATAATTTGTGTGCTCGACAAAAAGGTACATGTTTAAAATTCATATATGGGTTTTATGCGCCGTATCGGCAAGCCGCTTGGCTTTTCCTTTTTCTTTTTGAGATTAGAAGATACCGGGAAGCTATTTGAAATTTCCGATGCTCCCGATACAGGGGAGGTTATGGCGAATTTTTCCGGAAATTTAAGGAGTTAGAATATTTTTAAGAAATTTGACAATTAGAAATCTATATATCGATATATATATAGAAGTCGATAAGGAAACGAAATCAAAAATGGCATAAAGGGCCAATATGGTTATTGAAAATATTTGGTTAACAAATATTGATAGGGAAAATGGAGAAGTGATTTAATTAATGAAATATTAATTTAAAGAGCCCAGTGATTTGTTTGATATGTTGGATGAACACTTGTTTTTATTCGATAGTTAAATCACAGACTATCGAAGTTTTGACCATCGTTGTCAATATGGAGAGACCGGTGGGATTATTATCCTAAGAACCACTCCGTATCGGCATAAGCGTTGCGAACCAAGTATGCTGAATATATTGAAGACGGAGTAAAGTGCAAGGGCTTTTCTATTTATAGAAATAGTGCCTTCGGTTTCGTTCAGTCCCAGAACGAACGTAAATGGACGAATGTCTGACAGAGTATTTCCAATGATCAAATGGGTTGGTCTGTATGAATATGTATGGTTGCAACGGATTTATCCCTTAGCATAATATCCAGAATATTTGTGCAAACTTAACTAATGATTAACGGATATGACAATGTGGCATTCAAAGTGATTGTGCTATTAATGAATGGTAAGTATTCGTAGCCTCAGGCCTCAACAACCGGGAAAGGACAAAAATCGGGCAGGCAGCATGGCTATGTGGGTCGCTCCCATTAGGGTGTATAATCACCTATCTAGAGAAATTCCTTTTGTTTCTAAATCTATCGATTCTGCCCATTCGGGAACGGTGGTTTGAGTCCAACCGTTGGTGATATACATTCGATACACTCAAGCGAAATGAGTGGTCGGTCATGTGTGGGCCGGGTTGCAAGACGTTCTTGTTGAACCCAGGTGTATTCGCCTCTAGAGATACATCATCGGAAGGTGGTCCCATACCTTGTCATAGTTGGAAATCCAATCTCCAATAAGCGCCATGCGGTTTTTGATTTTATACTATATATGTGGAGCGTGAGATGCAAGCGTTCTGCTATTTGGTTATTTACTTGATGTAGACATTATTATAATATCACTGGATTTTCGTATCAAAGTGTTTTGGGTTATAGTAAGGTAAAAACCGTCCATGTTTATGTGTGGGCTGGTCTTACTATTATCTTTTCTTTCGAAAAGGGTTTTGAAAGTTAAACAAATGGTTGGAGTTTACTCACACCAGTCCCATGACTGACCCAGAGTTTATTTTGTTTTGTTTTCCCTAAACTCTTGGGTGCCCAAATTTGTACGGGCAGTCAAGTAGTCGGGATTTCACAGATTCATTTGAAGGAGCTGGAAGCAGGAGGCTTCACCGGTTAGCTATAGGCTATCATATATTCCGCTGTGGACTTTGTTTGTATCTGGAAACAGGTGTTTATAACTGTTCCGGAAATGACTGTTGTGCTCTGATGATGGTATGTATATATGTACAAAACAGATTTGTATTTCAAAGCTTATGTTATATAATATATTTTATTCGTTCCGCTGTGAGTTGTGATCTTTGTTTTTCTTCTATTCTAAGTTTTCTATCTTATCTATCCTCACCCTCTATCTTCTTTCTATTAATGGTTCGTATTTCTGTGTTATTTGGGTTGGACGTGTGGTGTATTTAGTCAACCCAGATAGCTCAGATTTGCGGGTCGTTTCACTACTGATCCTATCTCTAATGAGTATTCTTATTGGATATTGCTAATCCAATCTCTGATGAGTCCTTTGTTCAGTCCTAACGAGTTGTACCCCAAAGATTTGAGCTAACCTGGCTCTGATACCAGCTGTGATGACCCGAAAATCCCCACCCTTGGAACCGACCATAAACCTCACAGGTCTGACCCAAAAGTTGGAAATCTTCGAATGCATCAACTCTGGGCATACAACTCATCAGAACAACAACACAGACTTTTATAACATCAATAATAAATGTTACATCAGAGTACAGAATATATCAGAGTACATTGGTACAAATTACAGCGGAAGATAAATTACAACAAAAGTAATACAATGCAGCGGAACTAAACTCAGTGGAAGGCCCTCAATATTCTGGACCCAGCTTCAGGCTTCAATCCAGGATCCTGCTTTCGAGATAAATATCTGCAAAAAGCTGCTCGACTGCCCGTGTGGAAAGAGGGCACCCGAGTTTGCAAAGTGAAACAAACTACAGGTCAGTCGTGGGACTGGTGTGAGAAATCTAACCTAACTTATCTAATAAGAAGGCTAATCACAGGACCACGCCGCTAACGCGGAACGGGTTTACTCCATTGGATTGCCAGTGCATAAAATAAGTAAATCGTCAAATAACGAAATGCTTTTTAGAAAAATGAAACCATTATAAGACCCAAGTCCCATCACACAATGCAACGCAAACCGGAGGATAGGGTTTTACCTTATAATGGTCAAAAGATGCTTGATACGTAAAAACGATATTATTAGTGTCTGTATATATATATATATTTAAAACATTTCAAATATAATATCAATCCTTGATGGCATAGCTACCATCTACTATGTCGCCATACTAGTTATACAATCAAAACTGCAAAAGGCGTATTGGAAATTGGGTTTCCATCATGAGTCAAGGCTAGGGAGGAGATCCTTACCGATTCGAGACACTCTAGCAATGTCTCAGGATTCGGACGCTGGCGAACCCTTGGATACAGCAGGGCCGGTCCACAAATACTTTAGTGGATTAGTTATGCCTGAACACACGCTCCCCGATCCTATTCTACCTACAAATTGGCTGTGGGCGGCCGATAAGAATAAACCGAGGCCTCGCAAAAATTCCATCATCCACATAAGTAAATGTCAGCCAGTTTAAGCACTGACATCACTTCTAGCTAGAAAGAAACGCGTGCACTCCCTGCGTTCCCTTCTCCCGTTTTAGACTCAACCGGTGTGCGAGGTTCGCGAAGTCACGATATACACAAAGCTATGCCTAAATAGGCTATGCTTTGATCGTCAACCACAAGGCCTGCTTTTCAACAAAGCCTTGATCATTTGCATCTTAGCATGCCACATTGTCAGACCCTACCATATCACTGATCATCTACCAATATATATAACCTCTAAGCTCATATGTCTTAGAGAAGGGTGATAAGTAAAGAATAAATTCTTCACCACCAAACAGAAATATATAATTAGTAGCGTTCAACAAATACAGTAGAAAGGAATACAATGTCAGACACACAATCCATTTACAAGTCCGTTCTCGGTCTGAACGAAACAGGAGGCATTATACCACGCATATCCGAACAATCAACAATACGTCCGGACAACGACCACTTTATCCCAGTCCTGGGAGCGACCCGGTCCAGACCATCAGTAGTCCTCATCCATTCGATGTGAAGATCATCGGTCTTCAACACCATCTTCATCTTCGACTCTTCATCGTCGTGATAATTATTCGGAATGGGTTAAACCCGGTCTTTCCGAATAATTCGCGTATTTTATAATTAAAAGTCAAATGCTATAAAAACACATCCAACATCTCATTCCAATTCAGAATATTCTTTTAAATAGAATATTCATATTGTTAGGGAAAAATTCCCATTAATTTAATCAAAGATAAATTCCTTTAAAATTTACCTTTTATCATCTTTTTAAAGATTCATTAAACTCCAATATGGGTTTAATATCAAATCATTATTAAATGATTATTACAACTTAAGAAATAAGTCTTGTCTTTACTTTGGGTTAAAGAATCAATGTCACTTAAAAACATTGTTCACGATAAACCCAAAATCGTCTTCCATTAATTATGGAATTTTCACAGAAATCAAATCAATGAATAATCGATATAAATTTCTGTATTAGACCAATAATATAAATGGAATAATGGCAAGACCCTTTAAATTCCATATGTATTATCAGTCTTCTTTTACAGAAGCCTATCTCGAATATTATTAAATCGAATTCCCATTCAATTCCAATTTAATTTATATTAAATTGGAAAACTAAATTTTGGAGTATTCTTTTTAAATCGTGATAAAAAGATTTATAAATTCTAAATCACATTCCAATGTAAATTGGGTTAAAGAACAAATGTCGTTTAAAACATATTTCATGATAAACCCAATTCACATATCGTTTTATTTCGATTACTAAATACGATGGAAACTCTAAAATCTTAATTAAAAGATTTTATTCTTTAATATGGGGTTTAAGAACAGTGTTATTTAAGACACCATTCACGACAACCCAAATCTAATTCATTTATTTACTTCCAATGAAATATTATTCAATTTAGAAGACTTCATTAAATCTTAACTTAAAGAATTATCCTAGTTAATGACTAGTTTATTTCTATAAAATATATTTATCTTTTGTCCATCCAAGGACGGACATAGAATTATTCTTTGTTAAATATCATTTAAATTATTTACTATTAAAAATAATCTTTATATAAAAAGATTCTTAATATAAAATATTCTTTGTAATACAATACTCTTTATTTTAAAATATCTTTACATTACAATGTTTTTATTTTAAAAGATATTCTTTATAAAAGAAAATCCTGAAACGGAATGCGACTCAGACGTTTACCCAATAACTTTGGTTACAGGGATTTCATACATTGAATGTACATAACAGTAACGATTAATATTATCCAACCATCCATTTAACATCCAGTGTGCAATCTATAACTGTGTGAGCACTGAAGTGAAATAATAACGCTCATCGCAGCCTGTCGATTTATCGATCGACATAAAAATAAACATTGGGATTAGTGTATGTCAATTTTTATCCCAATACCCGTGTGGGGTTTCAACCAAAAAACAAATAATAAATTATTTGTGCACTTGAGCGATGTGTGAAAATTATCGACCCAATCACATAAACAAGTCGGGTAACTTGAAAATGGAGGTGTAACATTTCAGCATCAGAAACATATATAATGATGGATCATTTCATATATAATAACAACGTAAATTCATAATTTATCAAAACAATGAATCCTTTCTACTGATTCATTTATACCAAAAATGTAAATTCTAATATTGACTCACTTACAATGAAATGTAATCTTTTTATATTACATAAAAATGATATTCTTTTTACGTTGTATACAATGCAATCTTTATATTACATTGTTCACAAACAACCCATAAATAATTTCCTTTTTATTTCAAAAAAAAAATTGGAAATCTTATTTAAATCTTAATAAAAAGATTATTCTTTACTCACATGGATTTAAGAATAATTTATTTAAGACATTATTCATGACAAACCCAAAATCTAACTTGATATTAAATATAAGGCTTTGAATAGGAATTATATCGACTTATATTTAATGTCAAATTCTAAAACCAACGGATATCATATCAGAAATAACGATACTACATATCTTCCAAATTCCTAAAATAATATCCGTATAATCACAGAACCCAATATCAAAATAATCCATAGATAATTTCCATTTAAAACCAATTTAAATATTCTAAATGTTTCTCATATTAAAATAATATAATTTTCAAAATATTCATTTTGAAATTATCCCTCTTTTAATATTCATTATAACATGGATAAAATAAATTGATAAACTCGTTCGGGTTAAAAAAAATGGCGTCGCTATTTTAAAACAGATTGAATAGCCCAATTCATTATCTTATCCATATATTTTTTATAATGGGTTAGACCCCTCACATTAAGCCTACGACTTGTGGATGTTGGATGTGCCGGTCGGTTCCGGGTAGGCTTATCCCACAAGTTGGGCTTAACCTCGTGTCATGGCCCGTTTCGTATTTGTGCACTTGGACCTCTCACATTTGGTTCAACATTTGTGGCTGTTGGATATGCCGGTCGGGTCCGGGCAGACTTCCACCACAAATATAACCTAACCTAAACCTTTACCTATTTAGTAATGATAACTAGCCTTTATTATACATGTTTTGGATGAATAAAGTATGTATGTCTGTGAGTTAATGCACTTATTACCCATATTTATTTTATCATTCTATATATATTAATTTTAACCATTTCATATTATAGCGCAAATAAATGACTAGAACTATCTCTTTGTGATTCGCGTTTGAAATAAATGTCAATTCCTACATTTCTTCTGACCCCATTACTAATATTCCTTTCCATATTATTAGGTAATTTATATGCATTGTGTTTTAATTGCATCATACCTTTGCATTATTATTACATTTTAATTTCATGTAACCTCATTACATTACTGGCAAAATTATATCTTTATTATTTCATAATTACCCTTTTTTTAAGTACGTTAGATTGAAAAGGAAAAGGAAACTAAAATTAATGCCATGCATTTAAATTGAATAAAATGTTCTAGCTAATATATACAAAAATAATAAAATAATAATAATGTCAGTGAGACAATAAATGTGCATTAAATTTATCTATTCTGACATCTCAATATTTAATTTTGGACATATATTCTTTATAATTAAATTTAAATTTATTCGTTTTAACTTCGATTGAAAATAAATTTTTAGCCATTACTATTTAAATAAATTATTTTATATTCTCCAAATTCATTAAAAATTTCTAAAATAAATTTTTTAAATTGGTTCAGAATTTGCGGGTTGTTACAATGTAATCTCCGAAATTAGTGGTGAGACGACCGCTAAAGTTATTTGGGACAAGTTAGAGGAATTGTATATGAAGAAGTCACTCACTAACCGTTTGATCTTGTTGCAAACGTTTTTCACCTTCAAGATAAAGGAGAGTAATACTCTTAAGGCACACTTGAATGCCTTTTATGACTTTCTTATGAAGATGAAGGTCGTTGATATGAAGATAGAGGAAGAGAAAAAGGCAATGATATTATTGTGTTCGTTGCCAGACCGCTATACGGGTTTCTTAAATAGTTTGATTTATGGTTGGGAGACTTTGACTCTAGATGATGTCAAGACGGGTCTTCTTAGTGAGGAGTTGAGAGATCAAATGATGGAGATGAGTGAGGGTAGTAGTGGAGCTAGTAGTGGTCACGGGTTGTTTGTGGAGAAAAAAAAGAATGTGAAGAAAGGAAACCGGTGGCGTTCTAAATCAAGAAAACCCGGTGGAAGAGGTAAATCGAAAGAGAGAAATGGATAGTGTTTTATTTGCATGAAACCGAGACATTGGAAGAATGAATGTTTGGACAAAGATAAGAAGGAAGTAGCATCTTCATCCGTAGCAGTGGAGAGTGGGGATGGTGAGATAGATGAGAATGTGTTGACTGCGGTAGCATCGAGTGTTTCGTGTAGCGAATGGTACTCGATTCGGGTGTGTCGTATCATATGAAGCCAAGTAGGAATTGTTTTTCATCTTATGAAGTCAAAGAGGGAAATGCAATTGCTATGAGAAATGGTGCTATTTACAAGTCGATGGTATTGGCTTCATGCAAATAAGGATGTTTGATGGAGTAGTTTGCACGCTTACTAATTTTCGCTATGTTCTAGGACTTAGGAAATCGCTTATATCTTTGAGGAAATTGGATTCTATAGGATGTAATATCACTATCGAGAAGGATTGCTTGAGGGTTTCGAAGGGGGCGCTTGTGGTTATGAAAGGTGTTAAGACTCATGGTATATATTTGCTTCTAGGTGTGACTATAGGAGGTGAGACTTATGTGGGTGTTGATAGTTCTCGTGACTTGGATGCGACACGATTGTGGCATTTGAGATTAGGTCATGTATCGGAGAGGAGTTTGGATAATCTTTGGAAGCGGGGGATGATCGAGGGTGATAGTTTCAACAAACTAGAGTTTTGCGAGGAATGTGACATGGGGAAGCAAGGACCGACACCGGTTGCTTCTTTAGGTGGAGCACGTTACTATATTTCTTTCATAGATGATTTGTCTCGAAAGGTATGAGCGTATGTAATGGAGGCAAAGTCGGAGGCATTTGCTAAGTTCAAAGTGTGGAAGGCTCTTATTGAGAACAAGAGTGGCAAGACTTTGAAGGTGTTAAGGACTGACAATGGCGGCAAATATGTTTCTTGGGAATTCTTGGATTTTTGTAAGCATCACGAAATCCGGAGACATTTTACTACACTGGGAGATCTGCAATCTAATAGAGTAGCGGAGAGAATGGACCGAACTCTACTTGAGAAAGCTCGATGCTTGAGATTGACATCCGGTTTGTCTAAGGGATTTTAGGCCGAAGCTTTGTCAACCGCGGTGCATATTGTGAATCGAATTACGTGCTCAGCTATTGATAACGAAACTCCAGAGGAAGTGTGGAAAGGGAAGAGTGTTGACTTGAGATATCTTCGTTTGTTTGGTACCAAATGAAGCAACCCGAACTTCCCCGGTCTCCGAAGAGATGAGAAAGAACGAATTACTGTGAGCACAAGACAAATCAGAACGTAGACGGAAGAACATTTCATTGTATATTACAACAATGCATCAGATTACAAGAATATACAGAGTAAAAATGAATATTACACAGAAATATCAGAGATTTAAATTACATTTAAGTACATAGCAGCGAAAAATAATACAATACACAACTAGAAGGAGATATACGGATACAAAGCTTTCCGGATATCGTTCCAGCCGTAAACCAGGATCCTGTGAATATAAATCTGCAAAACCAAAACTACTAGCTGCCCGTTTCAAAATAAGGGCACCCAGAGTTTAGGTTAAAACAATAAACTCCAGGTTAGTCATGGGACTGGTGTGAGAACTAAAACAGTTGTTTAAAACTTTACTTTAAAGTTAGGTAAATCAAGGGACCTGTGACAGCCCGCCCCGCACCAGCCTGCATTTCCTCCGGAAGTGCGCTGTACACATGCCCGGCTAGCACGGAACGGTCGTCAAGGAAAGGGAAGAAAGGAATGAACTAATCAAGGAACCTGTAGAATGTCTCACAGCGCATGGAATAAAATACAATAATAACATACTTGACATAAAACAGGTGAGACAGTGCATAAGCTGATAACTAAAATCAACATCAATCATCAAAGCAGCGGAAATCCAAATACAGCTTATTACAATTTTCCAAATTTACTGTCTCTAAACAAAAGAAAGTTAAAGTTGAAGATACACCAAAAACGCCCAAGCAGTGATCTTCAACAACACAGGGAGAATATTATGTATATAGTACGTGGAAGCCTCCTGCTCGTCTCCGGATCATCTACCCGTGCATCACCAGCTAACCTGTCTCTAGTCTGCTCGTGTGAGCACCCAGAGTAATAAGAGGAGACATAAAACTCTGGGTCAGACATAAAGCCTGGTATGAGCGATAAGCATCTAAACAGAATGATAACAGGTATACTAAACCATACCTGAGCCTGGACCTACAACCAAAGAGTTAGTACCACATACCGTACAATACTCTAAGGTGCCATAAAATAGTGTAAGAATACGGGGGTGGGGTGTGCATGTCACAATGATAGCAAAACAAATCATCCATAGGAACCATCCTCACATCTCTCACCCAGTGCGTAAAGCGTACGACATCTACCACTTTGGGACACTAGACAAACTGAGGTAACGACGAATCCCGACTTGTAGAAACCCTGCTATGACCAAGCTAAACATATGGAGTCATGACCAAACATTTCAATGACCCACTTCATTGGTTGTAGCCCCTTGGTCCTACCTATGCCATAATGGCCCTGAATCCGCCTTCGTACCTCCTACCATAGTGGTCCAAAACTATAGACGTCGATAGCTCCTTAGCACGCGTCCCGCAGCAAAGCCCAACCATGAAGCAAACTCGTTGATCCCCATCTGAATCTTAAGCTCTAACTTCTCATTTGGACTTCCTTTGCATCTCGGGTTTGGTCGAATTGGAGTGGGTCTTCAGAAAAGTTGTCGTGCAGTAGCAGCTCTAGAATTCGGTTCGGTTCGGTAGTCATCACCCTCGTCGGTTCGGTTCGGATACGTACCCCGGTTCGGTTCGGAGTGCCACCATCCTCTTGGTTCGGGTCCTTCTCCCTCATGCGGTTCGGTTCGTTCCTCTCCTTCTATTTGATTCGGTTCGGTGGTTCTGAAGCGGTAACTTGAGTGCCTCCGTCTCCGTCTCGTCAGCATCAGTTCGGTTCGGAATATGGTATCCAGGCTCCTCTTTCTTCCACTTCGGTCCTCCTTGTGCCTTCCGATCCCACGCTACGCCCCTCCGATCCGATCAGGCCTTCCTTGTTTCCTCTTCACGTCATGCTCCAGAAAATACCACACCCTGGTCCGGTTCGAATATGTCCGATCCGATCCCCTACCCGATCCGATCCGGATCTCTGCGGTATTTCCTGCAACTTTTCTAGCAAGTGTTTTGCGCCATACGACGGCGTCTTCGACCAATCTAACTATTCTAATCAATCATAAAACATACCATCGAGTCATAGCAACATGTAAGAGCAACCACAAACACCAAACAACAATCCAAATGAACCAAAATAGATCAAAAGTGACTAAAACCTCACATTTTCCCATAATCCTTCTTAATCATGTTTAAGCACATACTTAGTAAAACTTAATCAAATCGTCTAAGTTTTCTAACAGAGGCATGAAATATTATTTCAGAATTTCTAAACATTTTTCCTGAATTTATTGGTGTATAAATTTGCTAATCTTCACTAATTACCCTTAATTAACTGTAATTAGTGTCAAAATGATGCTATCACTCACCTTTGCCACAACTAGAACCCCAAAACTGAAATATTCTCTGATTTGGCGTTGTTCCCAATCTTACACAGCAGCTCTACCTCGGTTCTCGTGCTAATACTCCTTGATTTGATACTCGCTAAGCCTAATCTTCAATTAGAAAGTGATTTTTGGGTGTTTTAGAGAGATTTAGAGAGTGGAGGCCATGACTAGGTCAAGAGGAATGAAGGTGGCGGCTGGAAAATGTCTAAAGAAATGTTTTCTAACCCTAATCAGCCCCTATATACCCCTAAACCCGAAATTCCCCTTGGGCCCAGCTGCTAATCACCCGGTTAAGCCCAATTAAGCTGTTTTTCACCATCTGAAACTTATTTCAGCCATATCTCCCAAACGGTGAGTCCGTTTGGGTAATATGACCACTCTACGGAATTGTAAACCATCATCCGGATCCAATGGTAGTGGTTTTAGGTCAAAATTCCTTTCCAGTCAAAAGTTATGGCCAAAACAGTATCAACCAGGGGTAAAATGGTCATTTAAAAATCGGGAAAAATCATGAACATGGGAAATGACCCCAATAGTCGTCCCCCAAAGTTACATGACCATACGACTTCGTATGTGAAAGAAATAAATATCCTACGATCCTATGATGCGTAGAACACGGGTCGTTACAGGACCACGCCGTAAAACACGGAACGGGTTTCCTCCCAAGAATACCAGTGCATAAAACAAACAGCGCAATGCTAAATAAGGAAAAAATGAAGCTATTATAAGACCCAGTTCCCATCACACAATGCAACGCAAGCCGGAGGATAGGGTTTTTACCTTATAATAGCCAAGAATGTTTGATACGTTTAAAACAAATCATTTGATACTATTATAAGTGCATAGTGTATAAAACAACTTCAAATCATAAATATCAATCATAGACGGTATGGGTACCATATATCATGTCGCCATACTAGTTCTACAATCAGAACTGCAAATGTCACGTATTTGGAAGTTGGATTTCCATCTGTGAACCGAGGCCAGGGATCGTCCTCTACCGATTCGAGACAATCTAGCCCATGTCTCAGGAAAGTACTCAGTCAAGCCTTGGAGCGACAGGGTCGGTCCATCGATGTGGATTAAAATGCCTGAACACTACGTTTCCCCGCCCTTTGGGGCGTAAATGAGCCAACGAATGGCTCCATCGGACCCGGATCGTCCGATCTAACCGAGGCGCCTCGCAACAGCAACAACCACACAGGTGAAAAGTATAAAAATGTCAGGCCTGGTAGGTCACTGAAACCACCCTAGCTAGAAGGAAACGCATGCCCTCCCTGAGGTCCTCTCCCATTTTTGGTTCACAACCGGGGTGCGAAACTCGCGAAGTAAACGTTACACAAAGCTACACCACAAAGGCCTTGCTTCGATCATCAACCACAAGACTTTTCTTTTCAACAGAAGCCTTGTTCATTTGCATCTTGGCATGCCACACAGGCAATTCACTCCATGCGATTGATATCCATCAATATATAACCCCTGAGCTCGTACGTCTCAGAGAAGGGCGTTAAGCAAGAGAATAAATTCTCCGCCGCCAAACAGATATATATTTAATAGAAATCAGTCACACAGACTAAAATCCAATGTCAGACACACAATCCATTTACAAGTCCGTTCTGGGTCTGAACGAAACCGAGGCACCTAGTACCCCGCATATCCATCGATCTCCAAGTACGTCTGGACGATCACCAACTGTTTCCATCTTCTTGGGTGTACAGCCCAATCAAGATCATCAGTAATCACCCAAACGACGTGAAGACCTCCGGTCTTCGACCACCGTCTTCATCTTCGACTTATCGTCGTATCAGTTATTCAGAATGGGATAAACCCGGTCTTTCCGAATAATTCGCGTATATTCTAAATAAGTGTTACACAAACACAACATACGCCTCATTCCAATTCATCAGTCACTAACTGTAAATTAATCAAGAGAATAATTCCCCAAATATTAACCCCGAAGGCCGAAACCAACATCAGATCAATATCCAGAAAACCATTCTGCTTAGCTAACCGACAGTTAGTTTCTAAATTTCACATTCATAGGGAAAGGTTCCCATTAATTTTATCAAAGATAAATTCTTTAATTTATTCTTTAATCTACTTTTGAATATCAATTCAAACTACTCGGGATTAGCGAACCTTACCGAAGTAACCATATGTTTTAATTTCCCAATCCCAACCTATTCATCCCATGAAGTAAAACTGGTTATACTTCATATCTAGCACCACGGTGTTATTGGTAAATTCAATTACCATTTCACGTTCAAATCTAATTAAAGATTTAACTATCGCCTGGGGCAAAACTGGTGATACTCCATTCTCGATTATTTCAATCTAATTAAAGATTTATTAAAACTCCACTTAGTTTTAATCGTTAACTGGGTTAAAGAATCAGTGTCATTTAAAACACGGTTCACGATGAACCCAAAATCACATTCCATTAATTATCGGGTTAAAGAACGAGTGTTATTTAAAACACTGTCCACGATAAACCCAAAAATCAATATCAATTCAATTCCAATTTAATATTATTTAATTGGTACACTTCATTAAATCTAAATAAAAAGATTTAATCTTTTCTCAACTGGGTTCAAGAACAGTGTTAGTCAAGACACCATTCACGACAAACCCAAATCACATTTGATATTAAATACAAGGCTCTGAATAGAAAATATCCCGGATTATATTCAATATCAAATTCTACGACCAACAAATATCGTGTTGGAAATAACGATATATATATTTATATCTTTCAAATTCCCATAACAACATCTGTATAATCACGAAATCCAACATCGAAATATTCCGAGGACAATTTCGATTCAAACCCATTCCAATGCAATCATTGGAAATTTTGGTTATTTTCAAAACCATTTCAAATCCAATTTATTTATTTAAAAATAAATAGAATTACAATTCTAGTTCAAAATTAGTTCATTTTGATAAAAATCTATTTTTATCTTTTCAAATATGGAGTTTTTCATCCCAATTCTTTCTAAATCATTTCTTATGATTTTACACAAATTATTACTATTTTTAATAATTTTATCAAGGCCCGTACAGTCGATTTCCATCAATGGCCATCGAACTGCACTTATAGCGACCTTTTTCAAATTTGATTTGGACATAATTCCAAATCCAACTGTTAGATTTCAAATTTCTAATATTCATCAGAAATCTCTTTTCGATACGAACCCAACGGTTCCGGTTTTAGGAGAATCCGACGGTCGGATCTCCCGCAATATCCGTTCGAAGTCAATGGTCGAAATTCGCGAACTGCCACGGCGCGACACGTTCTATTCAGGCCATTATATAATATATATAATATATACTTCGCCGATTTCAATTCAAATCGTATTTTATAAATCGTTTTAAATTCGTTTTCAAAACGATTTCAACTTCTATTTCAAAATCTAATTTTTTCAACATAAATTCATTTTCAATTTCTATTTCAATTCGAATTCATTTCTATTCAACAATTTTAATTCGTTTATATTCAATTCTTTTCAAAATATCAGATTTTGAAATCACTTTCGATATTCATTATAAAATGAATAAAATCGATATAAATATCGTTCACGTCAAAATGGCATCAATCTAATCAATACGGCTTCATATATTCCTATTTTCAAATATTCTATTTCAAATATTTCTTTTTCAAATATTTCTATTTTAAAACTGGAATGAGGCCCAATCAATTACCATATAATGTTAATTATATAGATTTTCTATAACACATGTATAAATCAACAACGATGAATAGTCAACCATCATCCAAAGTGCGTTCTACACTGTATAAGCATCAAATATAAATATTCAACGCTTATAACAGCCTGTCAATCAATCGATCGACATACAACTAAACAATCGGGATTAGTGTACGTCAAATATCATCCCAATACCCGTGTGGGGTTTCAAGCAATCAAACACAGGTTTTTTTATTTGTGCAGTTGGGCGATGTGTAAAATTTATTATCCCAATCAATGTCCTTCAAATAGGTGTACATAAACAAACCGTCCGGTTTGTAAATGAATATTTATTCACATTCACGTTAAAAATTATATTTTTAACGATCAAACTATTTTATTCAACCTATGAATATTCTATTCGGTTCATTTATTAAATAAAATGATATTTTTATTTTTCTAACTTATTTTAGAAAATTTCGGCGGCATAACGGCACGATACTAGAAATGGGACAAGGCCTAGCCTTATCCCCGGTCTAGTGAAGGCCCACACCATTCACACATCAATCAAATCAATTTCAATTTCAATTTCAATTTCTATTTCAATTCGAATTCATTTCTATTCAATTTCAATTTGAATTCGTTTATATTCAATTCTTTTCAAAATATCATATTTTGAAATAATTTTTGATATTCATTATAAAATGAATAAAATCGATATAAATATCGTTCACGTCAAAATGGCGTCAATCTAATCAATACGGCTTCATATATTCCTATTTTCAAATATTCTATTTGAAAAAGAAATTCATGTGTTGAATGGTATTTGCGTTTTAAATATAAAAATCACATTTTTATCTATATATAGAAACTATAGAAAACCTTCATGTGTTGAATCGATATTCGTTCGTTGATTAGAAATTCATGTGTTGAATGGTATTCATATTTTGAAATAAATTGTTTCATAACAAAAATGACCCTTTATCAACTATATGGAATATGAAAAATAATCTCGTTTTTAGAAGAAATTGTTTTGTAAGAAAAATCCTATTTTTATCACTTATATAAACTATATAGAATAATAGTGTTTTGAAATGAATTGTTTTACAATAAAAATCTCATTTTTATTATATACATGAATCGTTGAAACGTGAAGTGCTAAAAATAGCCACTCATTCAAATAAACATATATGATTTGAATTATTCATTAATTAGCTAATGATATGATTTTGCCTATACATGCAACATTAGAATGAATGGTGTTTTTAAACCAAAAGGAATCAAATATGAAGTTGAATGGAAAATGATAAACGATAAGAACTGTATATATGTACTTGCATATTTATTGAACAGGTTATAGCAAAGGGGCTAGAGAAGAGGAATAAAATTTTGTGCCCGACAAATAGGTACACATTTACTGTTTTGTTTGGGTGATGATTTTATGAGCCTGTTGGATAGCCGCTTGGCTTTTTCTTTTTCTTTTCGACATGAGACGCCCGTGTGGCTATTTGGGAATTTTCCCAGCCCCTCCCATATAAAGGAGGTTATGGCGAAATTTTCCAAAATTTAAAGGCGTTAGTGAAATAATTGAAGTAAAAATGATATTGAAATTGTTGAATGAACTATATTTATATAAATATATAAATATAAATAAAATTAAAACGAAACGTGGTCGTGCAGTTCGTGTTTTGAAACCGTGATTTCAAACGACTAATACGAGAAATCCGACCATCGGATTTTTCCGAAACCGCAATCGTTGGGTTCGCCGTGGAAATATCTTTCCAACGGCACCAACTTTGTAAAAATCCAACGGTTGGATTGTCTGGAATGTTTAATTCAAATCTGAAGAAAAACAGCGCCAGAAACGATTATATTTTTATATATAAATATAATTATATTTAATCGAATAACGACGCTGCATTTCGTATTTTGAAATCGAAACTTCAAACGATTATACCGGGAGATCCGACCATCGGATTCGTTTTGAAAAGATCTTTCTAATGATGTAAATTTTGTGAAGATCCAACGGTTAGATTTTCAGATATGTGTAAATCAAATCTGAAGAAAAACAGCGCCACGGTCGCGTTATGGCCCGAAGCGTCGTTTTGAATATATTGGCTATTTTAAAATAAATAAAAATAACGATAAATCGTTATAAGATATTATGAACGATATGGATGTGATTTAGAAATTAACTAAAGGTTGGCTAAGTCGAATGGTTTCCTGGGTGTTGATCTGATGTTGGTTTCGGCCTTCGGGGTTAATATTTGGGAAATCGTTCTCTTACTGATTGATGGTTAGTGACTAATGAATTGAAATGATGCGTGTGTAGTTTAGTGTTGCACTTGTTTATTATATATGCGAGTTGTTCAGAAAGACCGGGTTTATCCCATTCTGAATAACTGAATCGACGATAAGTAATCGAAGATGAAGACGGTGGTCGAAGACCGGAGATCTTCACCTCGTTTGGATGGTAATCGAGGTCCTGATTGGGAGGCATCCCGAAATATGGATAATGAGTGGTGATCGTCCAAACGTACGTGGTGATCGATGGGTTTGCGAGGTATTTAGTGCCTCCGGTTTCGTTCAGACCCAGAACGGACTTGTAAATGGACTGTGTGTCTGACATTGGATTTTATTCTGTGTTGATTGATCTCTATTAAATATACATCTGTTTGGCAGCGGAGAATTTATTCTTTTGCTTAACGCCCTTCTCTGAAACGCACGAGCTCAGAGGTTGTATATAGATGGACATCAGTCGCATGGCATGAATTGCCTGTGTGGCATGCTAAGATGTAGTGATCAGGGCTTCTGTTGAAAAGCAAAGTCTTGTGGTGATGACCAAAGCATCGCCTGTGTGGCGTAGCTTTGTGTATAACGTGAAATCGCGAGCCTCACACCCCGGTATGAACCAGAAACGGGAGCAGGACCTCAGGGGGGAAGTGCGTTTTCTTTCTAGCTAGGGTGGTGTCAGTGACCTACCATCCCTGACATTTATATACTTTTCACCTATGTGGTTGTTGCTGTTGCGAGGCGCCTCGGTTTGATCGGACGATCCACGTCCGATGGAGTCATTCGTTGGCTCATTTACGCCCCAAAGGGTGGAGAAACGCATTGTTCAGGCATTATAATCCACTTCGTGTGGACCGGCCCTGACGATCCAAGGTACGGTTGCGGCTTACCTGAGACTTGGGCTAGACAGTCTCGAATTCGGTAAGGACTATCTTTTGCCTTGGTTCAAGACGAAAATCCAATTTCCAAATACGTGACTGTGCGGTTTTGATTGTATACCTATATATGGCGACATAGTGGTATGGGGCATTAATGCCGTCTATGATTGATAGTTATGATTTGAAATTGTTTTCAAAACATATAAACACTAGCAATAATATCAAATGCCATTGTTTTATTCGTATCAAGCATATTTTGGCCGTTATAAGGTAAAAACTCTATCCTCCGGTTTGCGTTGCATTGTGTGATGGGAACTGAGTCTTATAATGGCTTCATTTTTATAAAAATCATAGCGGTGTTTCAAAGAATGATTTGTTTTAAAGCACTGGAAATCCAATGGAGTAAACCCGTTCCACGAAAGTGGCGTGGTCCTGTGATTAGCCAAATTATATATGTGTTGAGTAGATTTCTCATACCAGTCCCAAGACTGACTCGTAGTTTGTTCCACTTTCAAACTCGGGTGCCCCTTTTTCTACACGGGTAGCCTTGTATTCAGGTTTAGCTAGTTCTTTCTGGATAGCTGGAGCTAAAGATGGATTCTATCATTTATCTCTTTTTATGATGTTCAGCACCTATTGTACATATTATGTTTATTTTCCGCTGTAGTCATTTATGTATAGCTGAACTGTATTTTTACTAAGTATGATCCTGTGTACTGTGTAACTCTGATGATTACTTTTATCCGGTATATTCTATTGTTCATTATCTGGTGTATTTATTTAATTTTGTTCTGCTATTATCTGTTTCTGTGTTATATTCCACGGATTACCCTTGCCGCCGTACCAAATTGAGATGACCCCAAACCCCGTACTGACGGTGGCAAGGGTAATCCATGGAATATAACACAGAAACAGATAATAGCATAACAGAATTAAATAAATACACCAGATAATGAACAAAAGAATATACTGAATAAAAGTAATCATCAGAGTTACACAGTATACAGGATCATACTTAATAAAAATACAGTTCAGCTATACATAAATGTCTACAGCGGAAAACAAACATAATATGTACAATAGGAGCTGAATAGCATAAAAAGAGATAAATGATAGAATCCATCTTCAGCTCCTGCTATCCAAAAAGAACCAGCTAAACCTGAATACAAGGCTGCCCGTGTAGAAAAAGGGGCACCCGAGTTTGAAAGTGAAACAAACTACGAGTCAGCCATGGGACTGGTATGAGAAATCTACTCAACACATATATAATTTGGCTAATCACAGGACCACGCCACTTTCATGGAACGGGTTTACTCCATTGGATTGACAGTGCTTTAAAACAAATCATTCTTTGAAAGAACGCTATGCTTTTTATAAAAATGAAGCCATTATAAGACTCAGTTCCCATCACACAATGCAACACAAACCAAAGGATAGAGTTTTTACCTTATAATGGCCAAAATATGATTGGTACGAGTAAAGCAAAAGCATTTAATATTATTACTAGTGTTTATATGTTTCAAAAACAATTTGAATCATAACTATCAATCATAAATGACATGAGCGTCCCATGCCACTATGTCGCCAGATAAATATATACAATCGAAACCGCACAGTCACGTATTTGGAAATTGGATTTCCGTCATAAACCAAGGCAAAAGATAGTCCTTACCGAATTCGAGACAATCTAGCCTACCATGTCTCAGGATCAGAACACATCGACCCTTGGAGCGACAGGGCCGGTCCACCGATGTGGATTAAAATGCCTGAGCAATACGTTTCCCCGCCCTTTGGGGTGCAAACAAGCCAACGAATGACTCCATCGGACCCGGATCGTCCGATCAAACCGAGGCGCCTCGCAACAGCAACAACCACATAGGTGAAAAGTATATAAATGTCAGGGCTGGTAGGTCACTGACACCACCCTAGCTAGAAAGAAACGCATGCCCTCCCTGAGGTCCTTCTCCCGTTTTTGGTTCATACCGGGGTGTGAGGCTCGCGGAGTCACGTTATACACAAAGCTACGCCACACAGGCGGTACTTTGATCAACACCACAAGACTTTGCTTTTCAACAAAAGTCCTGATCATTTGCCACTTAGGCATGCCACACTAGCAATTCATGCCATGCGACTGATGTCCATCGATATACAACCTCTGAGCTCGTGCGTTTCAGAGAAGGGCGTTAAGAAAAAGAATAAATTCTCCGCCGCCAAACAGATGTATATTTAATAAAGATCAATCAACACAGAATAAAATCCAATGTCAGACATACAGTCCGTTTACAAATCCGTTCTGGGTTCGAACGAAACCGGAGGCACTAAATACCTTGCAAATCCATCGATCACCACGTATGTCTAGACGATCACCACTCATTATCCATATTTCGGGATGCCTCCCAATCAGGACCTCGGTTACCATCCAAACGAGGTGAAGATCTCCGGTCTTCGACCACCATCTTCATCTTCGATTTCTTATCGTCGATTCAGTTATTCAGAATGGGATAAACCTGGTCGTTCTGAGCAACTCACGTATATAATAAACAAGTGCAACACTAACATATACACGCATTATTTCAATTCATTAGTCACTAACCGTCAATCAGTAAGAGAACGATTTCCCAATTATCAACCCCGAAGGCCGAAACCAACATCAGATTAACACCCAGGAAACCTTTCGACTTAGCCAACCTTCAGTTAATTTCTAAATCACATCCATATTGTTTATAATATTTTATAACGATTTATCGCTATTTTTATTTATTTTAAAATAGCCAATATATTCAAAATGACGCATCGGGCCATAACGCGACCGTGGCGTTGTTTTTCTTCAGATTTGATTTACACATATCTGAAAATATAACCGTTGGATCTTCACAAATTTTATATCATTAGAAAGGTCTTTTCAAAACGAATCCAACGGTTCAAGTTTCTGGAAAATCCGACGGTCGGATCTCCCGGTACAATCGTTTGAAGTTTCGATTTCAAAATACGAACTGCAGCGTCGTTATTCGCTTAAATATAATTATATTTATATATATATATATAAATATAATCGATTTTGGCGCTGTTTTTCTTCAGATTTGAATTAAACATTCCAGACAATCCAACCGTTGGATTTTTACAAAGATGGTGCCGTTCGAAAGATATTTCCAAGGCGAACCCAACGGTTGCGGTTTCGGGAAAATCCAATGGTCGGATTTCCCGCACTAGTTGTTTGAAATCACGGTTTCAAAATACGAACTGCACGGCCACGTTTCATTTTTAATTTTATTTATATTTATATATTTATATAAATATAGTTCATTCTACAATTTCAATATCGTTTTCACTTCAAATATTTCACTAACGCCTTTAAATTTTGGAAAATTTCGCCATAACCTCCTTTGTACGGGAGGGGCTGGGAAAATTCCCAAATAGCCACACGGGCGTCTCATGCCAAAAAGAAAAAGAAAAAGCCAAGCGGCTAGCCAACAGGCTCATAAAATCATCACCCAAACAAAACAGTAAATGTGTACCTATTTGTTGGGCACAAAATTTTATTCCTCTTCTCTAGCCCCTTTGCCATAATCTGTTCAATAAATATGCATGTACATATATACAGTTCTTATCGTTTATCATTTTCCATTCAACTTCATATTTGATTCCTTTTGGTTTAAAAACACCATTCATTCTAATGTTGCATGTATAGGCAAAAATCATATCATTAGCTAATTAATGAATATTTCAACTCGTATATATTTATTTAAACGAGTGGCTATTTTTAACTCTTCACATTTCAACAATTCATGTATATAATAAAAATGTGATTTTTATTGTAAAACAATTCATTTCAAAACACTATTATTTTATATTGTTTATATTGATGTTAAAATTGGGATTTTTATTATAAAACAATTTCTTTCAAAATATGAATACCATTCAACACATGAATTTCAATTCAACGAATGAATATCGATTCAACACATGAAGGTTTTCTATAGTTTCTATATATAGATAAAAATGTGATTTTTATATTTAAAACACGAATACCATTCAACACATGAATTTCAATTCAACGAATGAATATCGATTCAACACATGAAGGTTTTCTATAGTTTCTATATATAGATAAAAATGTGATTTTTATATTTAAAACACGAATACCATTCAACACATGAATTTCAATTCAACGAATGAATATCGATTCAACACATGAAGGTTTTCTATAGTTTCTATATATAGATAAAAATGTGATTTTTATATTTAAAACACGAATACCATTCAACACATGAATTTCAATTCAACGAATGAATATCGATTCAACACATGAAGGTTTTCTATAGTTTCTATATATAGATAAAAATGTGATTTTTATATTTAAAACACGAATACCATTCAACACATGAATTTCAATTCAACGAATGAATATCAATTCAACACATGAAGGTTTTCTATACAACGAATAAATATAGTTTCAGCAAATGAAAATAATTCAAACACATGAATATTATTCAAAATTTCGGCAGCATAACGGCAGGGTAGTTAAAACCGGGACCGTCCCTAGTACGGCTCCTCGCTCTACCTTAAAACCTCGTGGTTTTTGACAATGGGGATCATGCATCTAGTTCGCACGCAGGCGGCATGTATATATTTATTTCATTTCCACAAACTAATCCTATGTGGTTTCAACCAAATATTTCTCAACCACAAACGAGTATTTTTCAACCACAATCAATCAATATCAACCACAAACAATCCCAAACAACCATTCGCTATCAATCAATTTTCACACCAATCACAACCAATAAATATCGTCCATGGTTTGTGGACGAGGGGCGTATATATATATATATATATTTATATATAGCAATTCACTTTTATTTCAACACATATATATTATTTACAACGCATATATAACTTATACATCGAACATACAACTTATACAACGCTTATACAAGAGGTGTACAACGCTTATATAACTCATACATCGACTATATAATTTATACATCGTCATTTCCATATCGTTTATAAATTAGAAATCTCACATTGGGTTCCACTCCACCAAAAATAGCAGAAGGCTCAGAAAAATATGCGGTCTCTTCTAAAATGTAGAAGACGTCCTCACGGTCACGATGTTTCCTGTTTCATCGAATTTTGTTAACACAGCAAAAAGATATATTTTTCGAAGTTTGCAGCGGTTTAAATTGTTAAAATCAGTTCAGAAAATAAAAAACCGAACCTCTCTTGGTTTGTTCGAAACTAGGTCACCAGATTTCGCGCAAATCGATGCGTGTTAGGATGATTGGCCTTCGCAGCGGCGAAGAGCTTGGAGAGGCGCTCCTATCCACGGTGGTGCGATGGCGTTCGGTGGCGAGATCAGGACGAGGCGGCGGTCGAAAGCTCCGAAGTTTGGACTGGTGGAGCGACGAGGAGTGGTGTGGTTGGTGTTGATTTGAAGAGGAGGAGATGAACTTCAAAAAGTTGCAAAGGGGCTCTGGGTTTTGATGAAGGGATTCGCCGGAAAATGGAAGGGAAGGGAGGAGAGAAGTTCCGCCGTCGGTCTGGAAGGAGACGAGGGATTTTTGAGATATTTTTAAAAATTAAATTATAAAGGAAAATTTCTATTGGCCGGGAGGTTTATTTAATTTTAAAATAATGTTTTTGCAAACGAACTCCTTTTCAAACCCAACGACTGTCGCCCCTAGCTAATTACCCCCATCCCGGACACAATGTGATATGTTTCGTAAGCCATTTTGATTGTTACAGTCATTTATTCTTCAAATTAAAATATAAAACATTCAATATTTAATTTGAACGTACATTTCAATTTGCCAGGGCCACAAAATGATTCGAAAAATTCCAAAAAAATAAATCTAGCTTTGTTTTGACGATACGGTCCCAACAAAACTAGTTTCGTCGAATTCTGAGACCATTTGCAAAAAGACCCATTTCTGGTCGATCTAATTTAACTGTAATTGACCAAAACATGTTTTCCTTCGCCACACTTACATATTAGCTTCAAAAATTATGAAATTTGAAACCTAGCGATAACTTCACCTCCCGGATCCAACAAAAGTGGTTTCGTCGAATTTCGAGGTCATATGCAAAATGGCCAATTTCACGGGCTATATAAAATCCATAGCGACCCTTCTGAAATTTCATTCGGCTATAACTTTTGCTTTCCGTTATGAAAATTCGATTTTTCAGATTCGTTAGAAAGGTATTCACTAACAGATTTAAATATTCTTGGTTTCACTAAAATCCGGATTGTTTTGCACCCGGTACTGTCCGACAAAGTTTGAATTCAATTTTTGAAACTGCAGCGCCTTTTCAAGCCTTGTTTATAATTATAATTAATTATATTCGTTTTCAATTGTCGATTCAAACTCAGTTTTCCTCTCTATTATTTAAAATATTTATTTTAAATATTTAAAATCCATTATTTTAGCCAATTTAAAAATTTTAAATTGGTTCAGATTTTCTGGGTCGTTACAGTTTGGTAGTCCGGTGTATGTGCATGATCCGGGGAATGATAAGCTTGAAGCTAGAGCATTCAAGGGGGTCTTGCTTGGTTTCACGGACGGCATGAAAGGCTGTCGGATTTGGAATCCGAAAACGAAGAAGGTTGTTAATTCTTGTCATGTCACTTTTGATGAGTCGGCTTTATTCAAGGAGAATGAGAGCTCTTCGGATGTTCCGGATTTGGTTCATGGTGAATCAAAGGAGACGGAAGTCATTCCCACATTCCTTCCAAGTGGTAGTAGAGTTGAAGAAGAAGCTCGTGGGGTTGAAGCGGTTGATGAAACATCACATAGTCCACATGGTTCCTCTAGTGATGTTGGTGATGTATATGATACTAGAGAATTTTCGACTCAAGGTGGAGCCGAAAGGGGTTTGGGTGATAGTATTGCTACTCGGGTTGGTCGACGTGCAATTAGGCCACCTGAAAGATACGGTGAATGGAACTACCTTGGCTTTTGTGATCATTTGGACTATTCTCTCAATGTAGTCCAAGATGAACCGATGGACCTTGATGACGTCATGGAGTCGAGTGATAGCTCGAAGTGGATTTGCGCCATGGGGGAAGAGATGCAATCGTTAATGAAGAACCAAACTTGGGAATTGGTTCCACTTCCTCCAGAAAACTCTGTTATAGGGTGCAAGTGGATTTATAAGGTGAAGGATGATGGAAGGTACATAACAAGGTTAGTGGCAAAGAGGTTTGCACAAAGAAAAGGAAAGAAGTATGATGAAATTTTTGCACCGCTTGTACGCCATACTTCTATCGTGTTTTACTAGCGATAGTTGCTATCCATGACTTGGAGTTGGAGCAACTTGATGTGAAAACCGCCTTCTTGCATGGAGACTTGGATGAAGACATCTACATGGAGCAACAGGAAGGGGTTGTTATAGATGGTAAGTCCAAAATGATTTGCAAGTTAAAGAAATCACTATATGGGTTAAAGCAATCACCTAGACAATGGTACAAGAGATTCGATCATTTCATGCTTGAAAGTGGCTTCCATCGAAGCATCAAGGATGCTTGTGTATATTTCAAGAGGTTGGGAAATGATTGTTGGGTGTATTTACTCTTGTATGTGGATGATATGCTCATTGCTTCCAAAGATAAACATGAAATCAACAAGTGATGCTTTTGAAATCGGAATTCGAAATGAAAGATCTTGGAGAAGAAAGGAAAATCTTGGACATGGAAATTGGAAGGGACCGAAAGCATTTTGATTTAAGATTGACTCAAAAGTGGTACATTAAGAAAGTGCTTTGCCGGTTTAGCATGGAGAATGCAAAGGCGTTAAATACACCTTTACCTTTGCATATGAAGCTTTCGGATAAGGGATCACCTATCGGGGATAAAGACAAGGCTTATATGGCAAAGGTGTCATATGCTAGTGCGGTTGGTAGTTTGATGTACACCATAGTGCGTACAAGGCCCGATATTGCAAATGTCGTCGGGGTGGTTAGTTGGTATATGGCTAATCCGGGGAAATCGCATTGGGAAGCCATGAAGGCTATATTGAGATACTTGAAAGGCACAACATCTCATGGTCTTGTTTTTGGAGGTAGTGGTGAGAGGAATTGCAAGTTGGCTGGTTATTGTGACTCGAACTACGCCGGTGATAGGGATCAGAGGAAATCAACTTCTGGGTATGTCTTCACACTTGGCGGGACAACCATTATTTGGAGATCGGGATTGCAAACCGTAATTGCTTTATCCATTACGGAGGCGGAGTTGATTGCCACGATGGAAGCGACAAAGGAGGCACTCTATTTGAAGCGATTATTGTGTGACTTGGGTTTCGAACACGAGAGTATCGATGTTCGATGTGATAGCCAAAGTGCTATCCATTTGGCAGAGAATTTGGCTTTTAGCTCCTGGACCAAGCATATTTAGGTGAGAGAGTCATTTCTTGTAGCCATGGATGAGGGTAAGCTAGTATACCTTTGGAAAGTGCACACAAAGGTAATGTGGCGGATATGTTTACTAAAGCATTGCTGTTTGGGAAGTTCGAGCATTGCTCGAACTTAATTCGCTTATTGAGTTGCTAGGTGCCATGGGGTGGCACGGTTGGAGAGAGTGATTTTTGTTTGTTTGATGGAAAGGAATAGCGGTGAGTAGTTGGAAATCTATCTTCTTGGTAAGTACTCGTTTCACTACCGAGTACATTGTCTTTTGGTAAGATGGTTTTGGTTTGAATACATTCAATACTTTGTTGGCGGGCGGTGGCCTTGCCGGAGCTCGTTAATGGAGTTCAATGGGTGGTGGCTTTGTCGGAGCTCACTGGGAAAGTATTCATGGTGCTTGGTTGAAGGTAGAAGGAAATGCTTGGGTGCATTGGAGTTTGGAGTATGGAGATGGATATAGTATTAAGATGGAGTGTTGATGTATGCGATACTATATATTGGATTGAAGAGGACGAAGATAGCTTCACATCGGAGAACACCGTTCGCAAATCGGAGATCTTACGCAAAATTTAGAGATGAAATGGTGTTTGGTGTCAGCTGGCTGGAGCGACAGACGTCTGTCATGGGGTATGACAGATGTCTGAGTTGTCAAGGAAAAATTCTCGAGAGCTGCAACAGACGTCTGTCCTATTAGGGATAAATGTCTGAGCTGAGTGCTGAAGCTCAAGCAATTCTCTAGGAGGGACAGACGACTGTCGCCTCCAACGACAGACGTCTAACGAGACCTTTGGGCTGTTCGGGCTGGAAACTTGGCAAGCTGATTTGTGAAGACTTGGGGGCAATTTCAGGAATTGGCCCATCTCTATATAAGCTATTTTCTGCTGTTCAAATGGGAGAGCTTGGTGACTTGATCTAAATCAAGGGTTTATTCTCAAGGGTTTAATTAGGGTTTATAACCTAATTGCAATTCTTCAATTATATTCTCCACAAACTCTTTTCTATATTGAAATATAGTGATCATTAGATCAATCTCTTGTATTCCTTTCATCGGGGTAATAAATTACTCTCTCCAAATTGGATGTACACTAACAAGATGTTAGTGGAACCACTATAAATCCTGGTGTGATTTATATTTTCTACTATTTTCATTAGATTCATGCTTGTGATTGAGATTTGGATTGTTCGTGATTAGTCGATCATTTTTTGGTGACTAGAGTTATTGATTTGGTTGTTTTTGCAAGTCTAACAGCGATCCCATTTTTGGCGAGGCGCTTGTGGTTTAGATATTCGATTTGAATCAGGTTAATCACAATGGTTACAACAAAATTTACCATTACTATAACGTCCTTACGTCCATCCAGTAAAATGTTGTCCTGTTATAATGCATAACAAATAAACCGTTAACAACAAAATTATTAGCAACCAAGACATGCTTAAATTTGCAAGTCCTGTATAGTGATGTTAGATATATAGTACAGGAGGAAGTGAATTGCACAAAAAAATAGATAATTTTATTGAAGAACCGACTGTCTCTTATAGACTATTACATGGCTTGCGTGACACAACAAAACTAGGACAACTACTCAACACTACTATGCACGAAAACAAGACAACAGGACAACTACACATTATTCCTAATTACTAGGACAATATTTACCATTTCTAACACCCTCCCTTAAACTGAATGTGCTAACATTCAGTTTAAACTCATAAACGTGAACTACGGTCACAACTTTCATTCTTGTCAGGTTGGACATGCTCAACTTTTTTACGCTGATGGTACTTTAACCATCAACATAAACTCCTGGTTTCCTCTAAGGGATCCACTGACCTCTCCATTCGGGTCTCCCTTGTATATGTCAAATCCCCAACAAGTGAGACCGCAGCTCTTCTTTCTTACTTGTTGGATGACACAAAACCAAGCTTCCTCACTCACCTACTTCACTTGTAGGCATGTTTATCTTCTCATAGACATATCATCAAACAGTTATCTTTGAGCAACTTTACAAATATCCAACACCACAACCGACGTTCTACTCTCCGTCGTCTTCATCTTTATAACTTCACACAAACACACAAACTCGTGCTTCTCTTCATTCAATACATCTACATCTTTACTGCAATTCTTCTGCACTTGCAAAACATACCACAAACTCCAGTTCATTCATCCTCAAACATTGAAACTACTTCCTCTCAAAATTCATTGTCCTAAAACAAAAGCTTCCTATCACAGTTCACAACTAACACTATATACGCTTTTTCAATCCTACCGCCATCAGCATCCAAGCAATCGCCTACGTCTATATCACCCAGAAAGCATATTGCCATTGACCAGAGAGTCATCACACCATCACCGGCAAATACATACAAGCCTGCCAGTGACCACCTCAATCCCAATTTCAAACACCCTCTACCTCAGTTCACCGCTTCCTCATTCCACTGCTACAAGTCATTTCGACTAACTCCATCAGCAACTCACCAACTTCTACCACCACAGCCAAACAGTTCCAATATACGTTACTATTTCCAACTCTCTTCCCATCTTCTCTTCAAATCCATCCCTAAGCCACATTACAATAGCCCGTAACTGAACAAATGCCTTTCAAGAACAAATCTGTATCATGCTTCTTCATGCAGCTGGCGAAATGGAGTGCAGTTCTCCTTCCAAACGAGGTGAAATACACCTCCCAGTAACCCGACTTTCTTGTTAATCCCTCCAGCTTAGAGTTATTAAACAGGCACACACTACTGAATATCCCGTCAATGTCCCAACCGAGAGAATGTGAGATAGCATGTGCACAATGAAAAAACCACCTAAGAAAGCAGCAACACATCCAACCCATATCTGTGAGTGTACTGGAGTATGTCGAGTTGGATTCACTTTTGCAAAGATTGAAGGTAGAAAACCGTCTCTTCCAAGTCCGATACTTTTTCTCCTCATCAGCAACCCATAACACCATACTTCAAACATGACCACACTCTTCAATCACACTGTCAAACCAGCTCACTGCAGCCGCCTCTCACCTCCACAAACTTCTTAAGTACTGCTAGTAAAAACTATACCATGCCATCACCTTTTCCTTCTACACTGTTTTCGTTTTCACTATACATCTTTATCACAGCTACCTTTTCCTTTAACTTCCACTTGCTTCATCAATATACAGCGCTTCCAACCCAAACACACTAGGGATGGCAGTGGGGCAGGGCGGGCGTGGGTAGTACCGCCCCATCACCCGCCCCGTTGGGTGATTTTTTGCCCCGTGTCCGCCCCATACCCGCACGGTTACCCATTGAACGGGTTTTACACAGGTTGCGGGCAATGCCGGGTATTCGTGGGGATCCATTATATTTATTCAATTTATATTTTAGCCATTCATTGAAATTACTCAAAAGTACATTTGGTTAAAAAAAACAAATTAAACCCATGCTCAAATGCTAACATCAAAATACCAATACATATTTAAGCCAACATAAAAAAAAGACAACAACAGAAATATCCATCAAAATATCGACAACCAATTATAAATTGTTGAGTAAAAGCATGCACATAAATACTGAACAACCAACAACAATGTTTTTTGTATTGATTATTGATAATAAATCACATTCAATACGGGCACGGGTATCCATGGACATGGATATCTTGCTATCCGTACCCGCCCCATTAATTAACGAATATTGAAAATACTCATTTATTTTACCCACGGATACCCATTTAAGTATCCGTTTCATATCCATGACGGATTTTACCCGTGGATAACCGCGGATACAGATTTTTTTGCCATCCCTAAACACACACATTACAATACTGCCATCTTCAACAAACACGGTGCGTTCGTCAGCACTTCAGCAGCTCCAATCACCAGTTACAACCTTCCATCGACCAAAACAAAATTACAGCTTCATCTCCCGACTTCTACAGCCTCCGTTCCCCCGCAACTTGATCCAGCAACTCAAAGTGCTTCGTCAATAGCAACATTGCCCAACTCATCTTCTTTGCCAATCTTACCTTCTAGAATTCTTCCCTTCTACAGCTACAATCAAAATTAACTTCTACTTTTTTTTGGTTTAATGTGATCCGGCGGACGACACCTTTTTACGGTGGCTACCGCCGTCGGAAGAGATCACCTCAGATCTATAAAACTCTTATGTTATGGCTCTGATACCATTGTTAGATATATAGTACAGGAGGAAGAGAATTGCACAAAAAAATAAATAATTTTATTGAAGAACCGACTGTCTCTTATAGACTATTACATGGCTTGCATGACACACAAAAGAACCACAAAACTAGGACAACTACTCAACACTACTATGCATGAAAATAGGACAACATGACAACTACACATTATTCCTAATTACTAGGACAACATTTACCATTTCTAACAGTATATTATGATGAAGCAAGAAAAAAGACCTAAAGAAAAGCAGCATCTAGTTAAATTAGGAAAAACTCCTGTCATGTTGAATTGTTTTAAGCTGTATGTTGCATCATGCATGCTCGCTTAAATTGGAGCAAACTGGTTGTGAAGTTTCATGACGGGAATGGAATAATTTTGTTGGTATAATTTGACTTAATTTAAGAAATTCTATTTTCAATATTCCTATTTACGGGGACGAAGAATAAAACTATCACTATATTTTTTTCTTTTCAGACTTCTTCTTCCAAGCGCAGGATAACCCCAAGGAGTTGTGGGTTTTTTTCTATCAATTGGGGCTTTCCCTTCCCCACGGTTGGATATACATATTAGTCGTATTACTTTTTGTAGATTGTATTAGCAATAAAAGATTTTTTTTATGACAATTTCATATTTGCATGTAATTGTTGCATCTTAACTTACATCATTTTTGATTTCATCTTGACTTTTCCTTCATTAACTCTTAAGCCTTGAAGGACAACTCAAAGCATAACTCCCAGTGAAGTAGCGAGGGAAAAGAGTGCTGATTCTAGTTTTTCTTTTAGATTGGATGAGTGTGCTCAGAGGCGAAGGGAGGCCAGTCGCCAAAATGAATAAATAAAACATGCTAATTTTTGGACCATGCTCTCTGAAATGAATTTTCAAGATGGCTTTTTGTAAGGAGTTTCATTTGGAGTAATTTTTTATCGATGTAGCTGCGGGCTTGCTTTTGCTAGAATTGTTGATTAATTCAAGCGGGTAGTGTACTTATATGACTTTTTGAGATGCTTCTCAACTAATGGTTGTGAGAGCCGGCGGTATTTTTCTTATTAGTAGTGGTATTTGGATAATGTCGTGTATTAAAATCATATTATTGTATCATTTATACACATGAGAACTTGATTAATATCAATTTGATTTTGTAATATTGATTTGATATTTAAGGCTAATTGATGATGAATGACTTGGTACTAATGTTTTCGTTGGGATGCATATTGATATGGAATAAGTTGATTTAGTTTTTGTTTAATGTGATGAAAAAAGTACACAATAACAACATATCAAAATGGCTTCAGAAATGTCGTGGGATTGACGTAAGTAAATCAAATTTTAATCTGGAAAAAAGTCGTGTGGATGACGTAAGAAAAACGTAAAAAACAATGATGTAAGTAAACCATAGATACATAGATGCCATAGGTTAGGCGTAATAAACAATCTCAAGGATGATGTATGTATGATGTGACTATATTATTCATGGTTTGAGATTCCGTCCGACACGCCGGAATCCCGGCCATTCCGACCCAGTTCCAACGTTGATCGAAACGGAATTTGTTTAAAAAAAATGTTTTCTTTGATAGACGAGAGAAGAGGGAAAAAAAGGAGAAAGAGCTAGAGATCGAACATGTGTAGGGAGAATTTAGGGATTTGCAAATACCTTCGAGCTGATTAGAATTCGATTTAATCTAAAATTAAATCGAGCAGCCAAGGAAGATGATTTTTTTCATGTTAGGCGGCTTGAGATTTCTTTAGGTCAGAAGAAAAGAAGTTGGATTCGGATCCTGTAAAGGAGAAGAGTAGCTGGTCTTTTTTAATATAAAAATAATATTTCATTTCTGGCCCCTGTAAGTATCATTGGCCTAGCATCTTTAATCGTAAAACATGTATTTAAAATGAATTTCTAATGAATCAATGTTTATATTAATATAAGCACAAAGAAAAGAAAATATCATGCTTTGAAGTTCTGGCCGACACGTCGAATCCCGTCCAATTTGGTCCGGTTCCGACGGTGACTGGACCGAAATTTCAAAATTTCTCAATGATCGAGACGAAAATGAAAAACCAAATTCTGAATCTTGAGTAGTAGTGCATATTTATTTGCATAATATAAAAAAAAGACATCAAAACTGTCAAACCGGAATTGGACTGGAATTTCCGAAATTTTCGGAACGGGACTGGAATTTCAAATTTTATATGTGGCCGGAACAGAACCGGAAATCGGGATTTCAAACCTTGATAGTATTACATTCTCATGTTTTACCCATATTAATATTGGCTCTACTTAGCTACCGCAGTTATCGATCCTATTGATGTAGGTAAAATCGCAGTGTTCTTGTACTGTATGCATTTTAAAAAGATAATATTTAATAATTACTCATTAATAAGTTCTAAATGCTTTTAACTATAACTATGATGTAAAAGTGTACAAGAAAGAAATATAAAATCTGAAACAAGTATTGACCATCAGGTCCTTTTATCTAGGTGAAAATCAAGGCGCAATATAATAGTTGAGATCATGTCACCAATAATGTCTACAACTTGTGTCCTTATGCACATAAATACATACGTGTAAAACCATTTTTTTCATTCTTGATTTGATTTCATTGCAATAGATTTAACACAGATTGTTTGGTTTTCTATGACAAAACTTGGGCTAATTATCATGTTCTAAAAATGAAAAAAAAATGCTAGTTGCTAGATGGTTCCAAATGATTTTCTCCAACATCCAACACATATATAACATAGGAAAAAACAAGTATTTTCCTCCTACACATGTGAAAGAATGCTCTTGGAAATATGTAGCTTCACTGCGCTAATTTGTTTTCCCGCCCGACTACTTAAAAGATTCAATTTCCATTTCTTTAACTTTATGTAGCAAGGAATGGCTTGAATGTCATAAGAAGCACTAATAGTAGCAAAACATTCAGCAGGAAAAATACCATCTGATCACCTGGAACAAATCACACAATTAGGCTTTAGACAAAGTGCAGTTTCTAAGAAAATAAATGAAAATTGGGTGCGTTCGGTTCACCATTTTTAGATTTCCGTTTTCGTCATAACAAAATTTCAAACGAGATATATGAACCGTGAAAAATGACTGTTTTAAAAAACGAATTTAACATATAAAACAGAAAAGAACTTTTTTTATTTTCCATGTTTTGAGAAATAGTAGATGGACGAGACACAATTCATTCTTTCCATCATCCCGTCAACCTCCCCGTCGTTCTCTCCATCTTCCTTCCGTTCCCTACATCGTACATTTACTACATCCATTTTTTGTTGCTAATTTTGAAAACTCAAAAAATAAACCAAACACCACCTTATATTTTGGATGTCCATCAACACTATAAAGCAGTGCAATGGTGCATAAACAAAGTTGTATACTATTTTTTGCATATATAAATAGTAAGTAAAAAGTGTGGCATGAAAAGTGAAATAATCATCACATGATTTTTATTTTTATTTGTGTTGAAGATATTTCAATCTACTTGTACTTAAGTTGGGTTTTTCCAAATCATGGTAATCTTAACTGATTTGCATTAATGATCCACGATTGAATACTTTATAATACATAATATTCTTGTAATATTTATTGAGTAAACATAGTTCCTAGAACCCCAATCATACCTGGCAGAAGGAAAGCTTCTTGGCGTTTCTGAGCCCATGAAAATCTATGAATATGTTGGTTTTTATTAGTTCAAATAGTTTAAAAAAAAAAAAAAAGATTTTGTGCTAATTAGCGTATATGATAAAATAAAGAAATTTAATTAAAGTACATACATAATACCAGCTGCTGCAGGAGCAAAAATTAGGAATGTAGACTGCACAGTCATAGCAATTCCGTTTGCAGCTCCTCTTTGGTGTTGATTCTGTTCATGAGTAGTCATAACTGATCAGATGATCATTTCTTATGCTATGAGGTTGATTATACTCACAATTGCTACAAGGAAACATAAAATTTACCACAGCGTTGTTTCGTAGAATCAATGCCCCAGTAAAAATGCAAGTCTGCTATATGTGAACACATACAATATTGCACAACATTGTTAAAAAAAAAAAAACTTCTAAAGAAAGAAAGAAGAAATAATTAAAGTTCTACAAGTACTTACACCACAAATAATCTTCAGTATGGAAGTCAAATTCAAAACTATTTTAAGTGTGAGTCCCGAGAGATTTGTCAAATAGGGATAGGAAGCAGTTAGAGGTAAAGATAAAACCTGCACAGTGTCCATCAACATATTAATTTAAAGCTGAAATATATGTACAATTTTTCAAAGTAAACTAATTTTAACTGAACATACCGCACCTAACCGAGTTAAATTTATGGCACCGAGGAGTCCCTCTGCTCGTCGGTAACACAATAACTGAAATAATAGTAAACTAAGACCTATACAATAGAAATGTAATGTTGAAACTGATTCAAATGTTGAAACTGGCAACACTTCCAAGTAATGAAATGCTTAGTGCAGACAATAAAGAAACCAATAATGCATAAGCTAACCTGATATTGCCATGACCTCACCTACTTCTTCTGTTGAATAACTTAATCCTCTGAATTTCTTATCACTTTCAGCCCACAGAGAGAACACCTTGAAAAAAAAAAGAATTTGGATAATAAGGCAGTATAGAGATTGCATCAGATAACGCACATACAACATTCATTGGATGAGAACAAATGATGATTTATTGATATGATAGAGAGATGAAGAGTTTCTAATGAGTTTGTACTTTGCTTTCACGGATGATGTTGAATTTGCTAAAAGATAATCGCTGATTAATAATCTTAGTTACCAATTATATCAGGAACATACTTTTATTAAATTTCTCTTCTTTCATGATGTGAAACTAAAGAAGACTAGCCTCTGTGAATAACTAAAATAAGTAAATATGCAACATTACCTCGTTGAAAGCGGTACCATGAAGGGTGTATAGAGAAAACAAAATAATTGATGACATTAGTGGCCGATTCTGAAGAAGATTTTCCTTTGAATATAGAACTACTTCAGCTTCTTCATGCTTTTGCACGTTTTTTCCATCTAAGGTTGCATTTTTCGGATGATTGTGCAATGTTTCCTATATAATAAAGGCGAACCTTATTGCTTTGAAGAATACTTGTAGACATGCCAGATTTTAGATGTCATTGTGATTAAACCGACTGTTAGAGAGATTTGTCTAATGTAGGCATGCAAAACCAAATTGTGTGAAGCCAAACAATCAAGAAACATGTCTTTAATATATCTCTTTAAATATCTTCAATGTTATTAGATTTTTTTCTCTCCATAAATTTGTCTCCTTGAACATCTTTATTATATTAAAATCTTCTCCAACATGTTTTCATTTGATGTGTGGCCAAAATTAATGAAAAAACGTATTTTATTAAATATATTTTTTCGTCAAAATATATGATTGAATGGTCGGTTTCCATCATAGTGCGGTTGTACTTGTTATTTGGAAAGCAAGTTGATCTAACTTACAGGAAGCCAAATGCAAGATAATGCAACTGCAGCAGCAAAGATTGATATACAAAGAGATGGCAATAAGTAAGGAAACCTGTAATAAGAAAGGTGGTTTATAAATTAACAACATAGTAGTACAATAATAAAATGCATTAACTTGTTGAATCATTTACCTTCCAAATAAAGATTCTTCCGAAAATATAGTTGGAAAATTTTTTGCTGGCTAAAACATAGGGCAAATAAGGAGCTAAAGTTAATTCTTTACTGTAATGATTTTTTATTGTTTTTTTTCCTACCATTGTAAAAAATGAAAATTACCCGTGCAAGAATACCTCCAATAGCCGGTCCAGCAATTAAACCAACACCCCATGCTGTACTGACCTGAAAGAAAATTAAAATTTTATGTTGAAATCATAGATAGATAAACACGGTGGAATTTATATATTACTACAACTCTCCTTTCCATATTATATAAAGCATGTGAGAAAGTTGGCAGAATAATCCAAATCATTGGTCAAAACAGGAAAAAGAAATCAAGATAGCAGTAAGATTCTTTTTAAATGTGGGGTTATTTTCAAGCTTTTTGTACGTAAACAAATTATACAAGAATGCACTAGAATTGCAAAATCATACTTATTCTGTCTTTTTTTATATAAAATTACCTATTTTCATAAAGGAAAGAAAAACTATTAGGACTATCATTTGATGTACTAATAATAAACATTTTCTTGATAAAATTATTTGAAATAATATGATTTTGAAAAGCATTTATTATGTTAATTAGCCATTTTAGTTTTTGCGTTTTTGAAAAAAAAAATGAAAAGTTTAAAATTTAGCCTTAAAAAGTTGAATTTTGATACCATATTGAAAGCCTCTACAACTCTGTGCTACGAGCATTACGGTACACGTTTTGCGCGTGATGTTCACATGTGCTTAGTGCGTGAATCAGGGGCGGAGCTACTTATAGCTCAGGTATGGCTGAGACCCTACCTGAAAATTTAGAATCCAATGAAAAAAAATAATAGCTTTTGAACTTTGGCCCACCCTCAACTCAAACTTTTGTCCTACCACAAAACATGCTGACCTTAAAAGCTGTGTTTTTCTTTCCTTCTTTAAATTTTGGCCTTACGTGAAGGTAAATGCTGGCTCCGCCACTGGCGTGAATTGTTTATCCATAAATTGTTTATGTAACATATTCAAAAGAATAATTCATACAAAATTTAGCTATATTTCTACATTGAAATTATATGTAGTTAATTTGAATTTTGATTTTTATTTTATAACATTTCTTTTAGTTTGAATTTTTGCTTGTACTGTTAACTAATAAAGAATGAATTTGTAATGTGTGTGTGTATGTTGTGTTACATTGAAATCCGAAAATATTTATTAAAAAAAGTTTGAATTTGTGAAGAGAATTTATTATTAGACCATGTTTTTAAAAGATACGAAGATTTGAAAGTACTTATTTAAATTATTAATAAAGATGGAGTTTAGTAAAACTCCACAGAATAGATATTTTTTTTAGAGAGTTTGTCATCCAAAGGATTATAGAAATTTCTACCATCCATTTAGATAATGTGCTACTAATTAAAAGTTGGAATGTTTTCTCCCATTTGTAACCAAGCAAAAAATAAAGCAAGTGAAGCCAGTGGCGGATAGCCCCCAGTTTAAGCAAGGGCCATAACATATTATATAAATAAATATTCAATAAAAATTAAGTTAAAAGTTATTATGTCTAATGCTGGACAAAACTCTGTTCAGAAAATGAAAAATATGATCCAAAGTCACTAACTTTCTTTTTAGGTATGACCAACAAATAAAATCAGCAAGGGCCTATAGTATCAAATTCCAGTTTATTAAATACATTTTTCATTTACATAATCTTGATACTGTTGAGGCAAAACAAAAGAGGCATTGCAATAAAGTTTCATTCCTCTACATAATCTTTATCTCCCAATTTCTATTTACATATTACATATAATTCCTTCTCTTCTTCTTCTAAATTTCTAACAAAAATCATGAAAAATGAAAATAGTATTACCAAAGATAAGCCGAATGCTTGATACTGTTGAGGAGCAACCTCTGTAGCGTATGCCTGCAGGAAAAAAAAGGACTTTGATGTTGAAGATAATATATATCAATTGTACATGTGATCAAATAACTAGGCGGAGAAGTATACATTTATTGGACCAAGTACACCATTTAAAGCTCCAAGAAGGAATCTAGTAGAAATCGCCATCCAGTAACTTGTACTCAATCCAAATAGTGTGTTGAATATGACACTGTAATATATATTATAGGTTAACCAACAGTAATAGTAATAGCAATAGGAGTAATAATAATAATAATACTGGTAGTAGTAGTAGTAGTAACAGTAACAACAACAAGTGGGAGAAGCCGCGGGGGTGTTGCAGGGGAGTGATGGGAAAAAAAAACATACTAAGAAAATTTGAAAGACGTACATACATTGAGATAAGACCAAAAGAAATTACAGGTTTTCTTCCCCATTTATCTGCTATTACTCCCCAAATGAAAGAAGTAAGTGCTCTTCCACACAAATATGCAGCACCTGCAACACCTTAGGTTAATGATCGTAATGTTACCTGAATACCATTGTAAGAAGTAAGAACATACCTACAAACCCGGCATAAAAGCCAATATCTTCCACCTTTTTTGCCACATGTATGTCTTGTATCTGCATGAAAGTTTGAAGTTTAAATAGAGGCATCAAAGTGAAAGGACATGCTTTATGCATTCACAATTTTAGTTTTCTTATTCTTGCAATTCAATTCACTCAACTCAAATTTAGTTGCATGACATGAGAAGTATGAGGACGAAGCATACCAGGAAGTATAGGAAGGGAAACAAAGATGTGATTGGTAGACCTGGAAAGCACAATCAGAAAATAAATGTGAACTAAAATCTAGCCAAAAAAATGTGATATATTTATGAAGGATTAATCATAATGTATTTATAAAGATTTTGTGTTATAAACAATCATGTACACACGTCCAAGCAAATTTAACCCTGCTTCTATATTAATTTCATTAAGAAGGTGTTGATTGTACCACTACAAAATTATGAGGTGCTAGTAGTTGAGTCCAGGAAAACAAATATAAACAAACTAACAATTCTGATATAATACACCACAATTTTACTCCCTGCAGAATTAATCTAAATCAAACAAATACTTCTCTGGACAATTGTAAGAAAACTGGAAGAAAGAATTCTTACAAGAAGAAAGAGAAACAAGCCAAACATAGCAGAATTCTTTGTAAGGCAAACCCAAATTGGAGTTTTTCTTCTGATCAATTTTGCAGCCCGGGCAGTGCTCAAAGTATATATTTTTTGACAAAAACGGCACTTGTTTGTCCTCCATTGTTTTGAATTCAGGCATTGGCCAGTTCTCAAAGTAACAGGCCTCCTTTTACCTTTTTTTCCCCCTTTGAAATTTGGTCAAGATTTTTAGTTTAGTACATATAATCGTGTTTCCTAGCCAAAAACTGAAAGGAAATAAATGCTGACAGTGGAGATAGAATTGGCAAATAAATGAGATAAACGAGTAGTGATGCATGTATCTGACAATGAAGTATTAACTATTAAGGCAAAAACAGTGGACACTTGACTTTGTACATCTTTACTAATAATCTTTACTAATAATCGGAATAGGTTTGGTGTCACACATTTTTAGTGTACACCTGAATTGACGAAAATGTCATTTACTTAATTATTCTTCCACAATTAAAAGGAAGGGGCAATGAATGTCATTTAACTACCTTAACATTTCTTAGAACTGTTACATTTGTTCAAAACTCATATTCAACATAAAATTATTCATTTAATGCCCTTTAATCAACTCAACATAAATAATTATATTAGTAATGATCTTTCCATGTACATTAGGTAATTTGTGGTGATAACATATAAAAAAAAAAAAAAAAAATCAAAAATTGCATGTAGGTCAAACAAGAAAAGCTTTTAAAGGTCAAAATAATATATTATATTACACCTTTTGTTATTACAAATATTGATGTCATTTCCATATACAACAATGTTTGTACTTCTATTATACATTTTATTATTAATACTAGATTATTATTATTACTAAATGCCAGTACATTTTCCATGTATAATTGTATTAGTAATGGTCTTTTCATGTACATTAGGTAATTTGTGGTGGTAACATATAAAAAAAAATCAAAAAATGCGTGTAGGTCAAATCAAAACATATATTTAAAACTCAAAATAATATATTATATTATACTTTTTATATTTACAAATATTGATGCCCTTTCCATATACAACAATGTATGTACTTCTATTATACATTTTATTATTACTAAATGCCAGCACGTTTTCCATGTATAATTATATTAGTAATTAGTAATGGTCTTTCCATGTACATTAGGTAATTTGTGGTGGTAATATATAAAACAAAAAATTTAAAAAATGCGTGTAGGTCAAACTAGAAAAAATGTTTAAAACTCAAAATAATATAATATATTATACCTTTTATTATGTTTTGAAGGAGGCACAAAGTCAAATCTTTACTTCCTTAAATGAATAAATTGGATGACACAAAATCAATTAAGCTTTATTCCTCTGCTTTCTTCTTTTACTATAGGAATCAAGTTTTATTATTTAAGGAAGCATAAATTTCGTTTTTTTGACTGCTTCTCCAAACTCAAAGCAAGCTCATCCCCACAAACCTAGCAATCTAGAATTACGCGATCACCCCTTTAAATACTGGTTATCATCCCCATTTCTCTCTTCGTTTTTTTTCCTTTACTACTGTTAACTTTCTTCGTCACTATTCACTGCTGCAAAAGTTTCAAGCTCTAGGTTAGATTTTTTTTTTAATACATGTTCGTTAGTTTAATTCAAACGAAATTAAATTGTTCAGATTGTTTTTTTTTCCCAGCATGTGGTTGTATATAAACATATGTACTATTTTATTTACTAATATTTTCTCATTCAAGTTTAGTTGTTACATGTACGATCAATTCGGGTATTTTCTACTTTATATGTGTGTGTGTATATATATATGTATGTATATATGTATGTGTATATATATATATATATATATATATATTTGTTTTTCATATGAGCATTGTAGCTGAAAGTAATGCATGTGGCTGATTCACATGATTTTGTTAAATGATAGATAACTCGGTCTAACAAATAAGATTTCATGGTATGTTTTTTTTAACGTGTTACAGGTGATATTTACTGTGTCAATGTTTTGGTTTTTACTATATTGGCTATTTATAGTGGATTATATATGATTTACTGTGTTATACGACATATGTAAAAGCATGGGAGTTGCATTCAAGACGTACATATATAAAGCATGGGAGTTGCAACCAATATGCCAACCAAAAAAAGAAAAATCAAATAGAGAAAAATTCATATTTGACAGGTGATATTTTAACTCCAAAAATTCATATGTTTACAGGTACCAAAGGCGCAGAGCATCAGAGTGGAAAAAGCTTGGTGAAAAAGTGAAAGCTTCAAACCACCTTCTGTTATGTTAGTATGAATATTCAACAAGAAGTTGTAGAAAGCAAATACTTTCGATTAACATTTTATGTAGAAATACTTTCGAATTTGTTGATGTTGTTAACTCTTTTCTGCGTTTTTTTAGTTTTACATAATATTTGTAAAAAAAAAAAAACGATATTTGAGGAATAACAATTCACGCGCGAAGCACGTTTTCCATGTATAATTATATTAGGAATGATCTTTCCATGTACATTAGGTAATTTGTGGTTTTAACATATAAAACAAAAAATCCAAAAATGCGTGCAGGTCAAACCAGAATAAACGTTTAAAACTCAAAGTAATATATTATATTATACATTTTGTTATGTCTTGACGGTGGCAAAAAAAATCAAATCTTTGCTTCCTTAAATGGATAAATTGGATGATACAAAATCAAATCCACGTGCGAAGCGCGTACCGTAATCACGTGCGAAGTCCTTGCATATGTAAAATACATAACACATGAAGAATAAAAATCCACGCGCGAAGCGCGTTCCATGACCACGCGCGAAGCGCGTGCCGTGACGCTCGTCAACATAAATCAAAAACATGGTGCATGGTATCGCTAGAACATAAAAACTCACCTTAGAGTGTTGTTGTTCGCATCAAATCATATACTTATTTCTACCCATGATTCAACCGACAACAAATTACCGATTGCTCTTGATTGCAATCGGCAAGTTGTTTCCTACTACAATGAAGAAAAATTAGTTTTCATCAATTAGCAGCAAGTTATTGATCATAAGGAAGGACGATCGAGAACTTACCGCTTATTGAAATTGTAAATATTTTGAGGTAAAAATAAGCATAAAATTTGGCATGGATATCAGCACTCTTGCCTTATTATTTCAGATATTAGTATTGGGCTAATTCTATTTCAATCTCGAGTTATTGGTTAGTAGCCCCCTAAAAACTTTAAAATTTTGAAGATAAAATTACCTTTGGGAAACTTTTTCTCAGGCTAATTCTATCCATTCACTCATAATTTTCTAACATACACCGTGATCTGAAATAAAATAGCATATACCAAATATTTCTTTCTACACACCATGCTTTTCCGAAATTACGCTTTTATATTTTCATCAACTTTCCTCTTTAACCTTAAAACTATATTTCGCAAAACTAGGAATTCATTGCAATAAATTTACTCAAAATTCAAAAAGAAAAAAGTTTACACTAACATAATAAATTATTCGATTTTTTTTATTTTAATAATGAGCTCTAGTTTTGGAAGATTGAACATATTGGAATTAAAATATTTAGTTGTAAAAATTATCTTAATTGATATTATAGGTTTTATTAACTTTATAATTTTTTATAGATTTGATCAAATATTATTTATTTTAAAGTTTTAGTTAGATGCATTATAAGAAAACAACTGAAAATATAATTAAAGACAAGGATAGCATAGTCATAATTTTTTCATATTAAAATAGTGGTGTGTGTTAAGGAATTATAGGTGTATGAATAGAATTTGCCTTCTTCTCATCTATTCTGAACATTACGTAGTTTTCCATGGTTCCTTAAAACATCGAACTTCCAAAACCCTAATTTTTAAATCATTGAAAAAAACCCATTTATAAACAAGTATATGATGGATTCTGAAGAGGGTGATGATTTCTTATCTCAATCAGTAATCTTTTCTTTTTCTTTTTAAAATTTTGAGAACAACAGCGGAAGTTTCGAAAATTGTGTGATTTCATATGTATCCACGTAGCCACCATACTAGGTTATATATCCGACCTAGTAGCATTTATGCGTGGTTTATGAGCCGACCACGTAGAGATTCAGTGTGAAAGGCATGTAATCCACATAGGCTTCCTTGGTGGTTTACTTATTATTCACGTATCGCCCTATTATACACGCACAAAATCAAAAAAAAAACTAACCTAACCACCAATTCAAAACCCTAACCTGGATTCGAAGAAGATGTCGTGCGTGTTGCGTATGGAGATGCTGCTCCTGTTTGAGAATATGAGCGTGTTAGATTTTCGAATGCGATTTATTTTAGAGCGTGATTGTAACACCCCGAATTTCGGTTAATGCTAAAATTCACTAATTGCAGAATAAATAATCTCAGAGGTGAGAATTGGGGGAAACGGGCTGCGTCATTGCGTTCGTCTCGGAAAAATACGCGAAATAGAGTCCGAGTTTTCGAGAATCGGAGTCCGTATGGCCCAGTTAAGGCCCAATGAAGTTTACAGAAAATTCAAAGTTCAAAACAGATTTAAAATTGAGGTTTAAATTTAGAAATTGGGGCCACTGGGCGCGGGCGGGAAAATTCCCGCCTGGCTACCCAAGTCGACAGCCCTGTCGACTGGGCAGTCGACTTGGCTAGGACCAAGTCGACAGCCCTATCGACTTGGGTGTCGACAGGGGGTGCTCGACCAGTTTGGCCTGGTGCATCATTTTGGGGATTGGCTGTGTTTTGGGGCTGTTTTCTGGAAGCTTCCAAGATCTGACGGACTTAAACTAACCTAGGGTTAATCTAAGGGTCTAAAACACATCCTAATCCTATAAGTAAGACCCTAAACTACCCCTAAATGATCATAATCCTATCCTCTAACTAAACTATGCCAAAAATTTCTATGATCATGGCCTCTACTCAAAACCCTAGCCTCCATCCTCTTCCTAAACTATTTCTATGAAGGCTTTCATGTTCATACAAGCATTTTTAAGTTGTATGAGTGATCAATAGCTTGCATTCATCATCAAGTTGCAAGCTTTATTGTCAAGGCTAGAGTTTTTGGGTGATTTTGGGCAAGGGTTTGCTTATTGGAGTTTAGGGTGAGTTTCTATAGCCTTAACAATCAATTGTTAAATTGATTATGATAGGATATGATAAGATATGGCTATGTTTGTGGATAAATGTGCTTATGCAAGTTTAGTATAGTGTATGTTGTGTGTTTTGCAAGTTTTATGCTATATGCAAGTTTGATGTTATGTTTTATGATGCTCACTATGCAAAACACTATGTTGAACATTGATACATATGTAACATGTTATGCAAGCTATACGTGAGATTATATGCAAGTTTATGTGTAACATGTTATGCAAGTTATGTATTTGGTTTTATGCATGCTAAGTATTTGGTTTTGTGCATGCTAAGTATTTGGTTTTATGCATGCTAAGTGTTTGGTTTTATGCAAGTTATGATGCAAGTTCATATGCAAGTTATGATGCAAGTTCATATGCAAGTTATGATGCAAGTTCATATGCAAAGTTATGATGCAAGTTCATATGCAAGTTTGTCTCTTTTTATGATATGCATAATATATGCAAGTTTGCCTCTATGTATGACATAAGTACATGTGCAAGTTCATCCCTTTTAGACCTATGACATGTATGCAAGTTGACACCTTTATGATAGGTTTATGACATGAACATTTAAGCAAGTTACCATCTTTATGACATATGCAAGTTTGGGTTGGTTATGCAAGTTGGGTTTATGGTCATATATACAAGTTGACACCTTTTAAACCCATGATAATGCTAATGATATGCTAAGTTGAACCCATGGTGTGTATGATGAATCTTCTCTTTTGAAGTATGTCATGTTAACGTATTTACGTGGGGACGATGGGGTAAAAATTAATGAACACATAAAATTGTGTGAAGTGGGTATGATTAAACATACCGTAAAGTGGATGGACATAATTGGGAATTTACCTATTAAGTTAGGTCTACCCATATTATGGAATTGGGAATTTACCTATTGAGTTAGGTCTACCCATATTCTTAAATATTTGTAATTAATTAGGGATAATTAATACAAATTATGGGGATGATTAATTAGGTGTAATTAATCGACTAAGACACGAGGTTGGACCCTTTTGTAGCATAAGACTGCCCGGAACCGACCGGCAAATCCAGCGGCTACAAATGATTGGCCCAATGTGAGAGGTCTTAGTCATAAACTAAATACGTGACAAGTGTAAAGACACGAGGTTAGACTCTGTTATGGTGTAAGGCTGCCCGGAACCAACCGGCATATCCAGCTGCCATAAAAGACAGTCTAATGTGAGAGGTCTTTACAAAGGTTACGATCTTAATTAATTAAGAAACACTTAACCAAATTAGCATGTTGTGGGGCATGAGGGGTTAAGTGAGTGCCTTGGGTGGCATGTAGTAACTAGTGGGGGTGCCTTGGGTGGCATGAGGAAACTAGTGGGTTGCCTTGGGTGGCAATAGAAAATACGATTAGAATACTTAACCAAAGTGGAACATGTAATTAAACATGATTAAAGGGTTAAGTAAGTGCCTTGGGTGGCATGTGGGAATTAAGTAAGTGCCTTGGGTGGCATGTAGAAATCTAGTGGGGGCCTTAAGTGGAAATTGAAATATAATTAAATGACAAGCTTAAGTAGTAGCTTGTGGGGGCCTTAAGTGGCAATTGAAATATAATTAAATGACAAGCTTAAGTAGTAGCTTGTGGGGGCCTTAAGTGGCAATTGAAATATAATTAAATGACAAGCTTAAGTAGTAGCTTGTGGGGGCCTTAAGTGGCAATTGAAATATGATTAGATGACTTAACCAAACCTTAACATGTAAGTGGGCATGATTATAAAAGGGGTTAAGTGGGATGCACTAGATAAAATGGCACGCTTAAGTAGTAGCTTGTGGGGGGCCATTTCAACCAATATCCCAAACGTATCTTTGTGGGCTCGACCCAAGTCGAGGACGGGACACGCATATTGGGCTTGACTATGAGAGGCCAAAACGGGGTAGCGGTGGCAACGCGAGTCCAACGGGTTTCATATGCGTGTGTGGACCCGGGCTGGTAGGTAAGACATTGTTGCATCGTGTAGGTATAAGTCGTGCACCATTGATTATCAGGTTGCCACTTTGGGGAGTGATACACCCCACTGTGGGGCCAGCATGGGTATCTACGGTAGGGAGCCGATCGCTTGGGAGTAGTGGGTACACCTAGTGGAGATAGGGGCAGACGACACCTATGTAGTCAGCTAGGGGTACAAGAAACTACTGGGAAAAATTACTAAGTACACTTAGTGGGATCAACCTTTAAGTAGAAATTACCCTTGGGTGGGTAGAACTGGTGTGGTGCAGTGTAGGAATTACCCTTGGTTGGGTAGATCTGGGGTGGTGCAATCTAGTAATTATCCTTGGGTGGATAAATGCGTCTTTTCGGTTATCTTAGTACATCCTGTGTTTAGTTGGCTACTTAGTGTAGTCATTATCCCCAGAGGTACCGTACCTTGTTTATATCATACCCTAATTACTTTAATGGTTGTATTGTTAGGGTTATAGGACTCACTCAGACTTATGTCTGACCCCGTTGTTTCTTTATCTTTTTTCCAACCCTCAGGTTTTCAGAGTGGGCCTAGCACTAGTGGGCTTTGATCAGACTGCTTTATCTATCTTTTGGAGCTTGTACCGTGGATGTAAAGCTCAGTTTATCTTTTCTATTATGGCTATTAGGTTATGTAGTGGGATTATGTACTTTTGTTTTTATCAGGATGGATATTATGTACTTGACTCTTATTTATGGTTTTGGTGTAACCAAACATGTTTTACTTTCCGTTGAAATGAAATGATCTTTTAAATTCTCAAGTATTACTTATATCTGTCTTGTTGTAATTTTTCTGTTCTATACTCACTTAAAATACTCCACCGATGTTATGGCATTCCCTTAGTGAGTGACCGTAGCAGGTGTGGGGTGTTACACGTGGTATCAGAGCTTAAGGTTACCAAAACAGATAAAATTTTTAGAAAAACTATTTTCTAAGAATATTTTTGGAAAGGAGTATTTTCAAAAACATGTCTTTTAAGAGAAAAGTTTTTGAAAGAAAAGCTTAATCCCCAACAGCCATATCTATATCTTTCGAATTCTCCGTTTTGAATCTCTTCCCCTCTCGTTTTGAGTTTCCCCTCCGCGTATAGATGATCTTTCTAAGATAGATAAGAATGGAAAACCACTTCAAGGGACTTAGACATTAGTCGGATTAGAAGTTGGTTCAAGAAGGAGGAGGACTGGTAGTTATCTATTGGATAGACGATGGGAGGAAGGCTCAAATAGTTGTTTGGTTAATGAAGGATGAAACCTCACTGGTGGGAGGTTACGAGTGGAGAATGGGAAGAAGAAGGCGAGTAGTTATCCTATTGGGAGGAATAGGACACCTTATTAGGATTGTCCAAGGAGGCAAGGGCAAGGTACGGAATCTCCTGGAGGGTAGTGGTATCCCCTCGCGGCTAGTGTACCAGATGGGGATAGGACCGTCTAGGTTGGAATTGGGATTTCTTTATTATCCGGTTTGAACTTTATTTGATTCTGACGCATCGAGCTCGTTTATCTCATCATTGTTAGTTGAGTCACTGCACTTAGACACCAGTTTGGTAGATGATCCCTTAGTTGTTTCAAACCCAATTGGGGCTCCATGATGTGTTTGGGTTTGAAAGTTTCTATACTTAGCATTGAGTTTAGATGTGATGCTTTGTGGGCTTCACGGGCTATGGGATAGTTTTGGGCATGGACTGGTTATCCAGTAGGGGTGTCGTTCTTGATTTTGAAGGGAGAGTTGTTAGGCTTATGACCCGCTTGGGTAACACTCTCGAGATCTCTTGTAATCCCATGGAAACTGTTATGCTAGGTTATCTAGAATCGCTTGACACGTCGGTCGAGAGTTTGCGATCTGTTAGAGTGGTCCGGGAAGACTCGGATGTGTTTGAGGGGGTGAAGGGCTTACCTCCGGAGCGGGAGATTGACTTCCGAATATATCTGGTAGACAATGCCAAACCAGTATCTTGGCCAGTGTGCCACATGGCTCCTCGTGAGAGGAGGGAACTCCATAAGCAAGTAGGTGATTTGCTTGAGACGGGGTTCATAAGACGAAGTATGTCGGAGTGGGGTGCTCCAGTAGTTTTTGCCACGAAGGCGGATGGGTCCCTCAGACTTTGTGTAGGCTAAGGAGAACTAAATAAACTCACAAAGAAGAATAGACACCCATTGCCGAGGATTGATGACCTCTTTGATCAGTTATTTTGCGCCTCAGTGTTTTCGCAGTTGGACTTAGCCACGGGGTTTCGACAGTTGAGGGTGGCTGAGGATAGTATAGAGAAGACTGCCTTTAGGACTCCGGATGGTTTTTATGAGTGGCTGGTGATGCCATTTGGTTTGACGAACGCCCTCGCATACTTTATTGATGAGAAGAGTGTTCAGGGAGTACCTAAATAAGTTCGTGATGGTCTTTGTAAATGACACCTTGGTCTTTTCTGGGAGCGAAATAAGTTTTCGTATGTGCTCAATAGGTTGAGCAAAGCCAGTTATGGAATAAACGGTGGTTTTGGAGCGGGACTGGCAAGGACATCCAGAGTTGGACAAGGGCTTAATTATTTAGCCGTTTTTACTAGTATCATCTCACGTAGGTCGTCTGAATTCGAAGGAGGTATCCCTTGGGTGTTTGCATGATATTGGTTTAGGCCTTTGGGGCTTGCATTTGGGGGATGTCGAGTTCGACTAGGGTGGTCTGCGTGAGAGATGGACAGTTGTGATGATTTTGGATGGGATTCTTGGCATCCTATGAGTTTGAGATAGCGTATACCCATGGCAAGGGTAACGTGGTGACGAATGCCTTAAGTAGAAAAAGGTTGTCCTTGAGTTCAGTGTTCGTTGAACGACGAAGCTTAGAGTTTATTTCTATGTTTGACTTTAGACCTTCTGTTGACTTTGTACCCGGTTTGCTAGCCTCCTTGAAGGTTAGACCTACTCTTTTGGGGCGTATTGGCGGAGCACAGCAGGACGACCCACAGTTGGTTGAGTTAGTAGAGAAGCTCATGAGGAGGGGGAGTCGTCCAGCCATTTGAGTAGGTACACCCTAGATGGTAAGGGGTGGTTGCGTAGAGACGGTAGACTTTGTGTACCGCAAGACAGGGGTTTGAGGAAGGCTATACTTGATGATGCACATCGGTCGAAGATGACCATTCATCCCGGTGGGGACACGATGTACCAAGACACGAAGCAAGTTTTCTTTTGGGCCGGTATGAAGAAAGATGTGGCCGAGTATATCGCTAGATTCTTGGTGGGCTAGCAAATGAAAGCGGAGCAGAAGAAACCCGGTGGGTTGCTTCACCCATTGGAGGTCCCGCTATGGAAGTGGGATAGTGTCTCGATGGATTACCGAGATCAAGGAAAGGTAATACGGGAATTTGGGTTGTGGTAGACAGACTTACTAAGAGCGCCCATTTTATACCCGTGGAGAGTAAGAGAACTGCTCCATGGCTAGCTTCAGTTTACATTCGAGAGATTATTAGATGGCATGGTGTACCTTCCAGTATAGTGAGCGATTGAGATCCTATCTTCACTAGAGAGTTTTGGAAGAGTTTGCAAAAGGCGGTAGGGACTCAGTGTGTTTGAGTACCGCATATCATCCTCAGACGGATGGCCAGACCGAGAGGGTGAATCTTATTTTAGAAGACCTTTTGAGGCTATGTATCTTAGATTTTGGAGGTACATGAGAAGAGCATCTTCCATTGGTGGAGTTGCCCGACAGACTTAGTGGTGTACATGACATATTCCATGTGTCACATTTGAGGAAGTGCCTACATGAGACCGCAGAGGCGGTAGAGCCGAGCTTACTTAAAGAAGTAAAGGTAGAGCGTGATGTGATTATTTGACGAGCTCCTACCCGCATCCTTGGGTCAGAGATTAGGAAGTTGAGAAACAGAGAGGTTCGACTAGTCAAAGTGAAAAGGGGAGAAGGTGAGAGCAATGCTACTTGGGAGACAGAAGCAAAGATGCGTTCGTTATACCCATTCCTTTTTGAGGGTATGTCCTTTAAACGTCTCCTTTATCGTTTGTCTAGTGCTTATCTTATCTTTAGTATGTCCTCTCATTAGTACCTTTGACCTTTAGATAGGGTAAACCTATGATTGGAACATGTGTTTGAGACATGTTATGTTTGATGGATGCATGTGGATGCAAGTGGTTGCTAGTGGTTGCTCGTGGATACATATATACACACTCTAGACACTAGATCGGCTCAATCACTTCATATTGCATATTGCATAAAATTGTGTGTAGGTAGCTATATTAATGGATGTATAATGGTTGTGTTATCACATGGATGATGCATTTTGGTGAATGATTGTGCACTCATGTAGATATTGTATGTGTCGATAGGGTTCTCTCGCATACATAATGGATGCATGGCACTATCATGGTTTGCATATGTTCATACATTAGATAGGGAACATATACACACACTTTTTGCATATGCTCATAAATCATTAGAAATTGTTTTAGGGACAATGGATGCCCGTGTTTGATGGATTGAGTAGATGGTTGTTTGGATGGTAGGATATGCATTCTCCTTAGCTTAGAGATTTCGGGGACGAAATCCTTGAAGGAGGGGAGAATGTAACACCCCGAATTTCGGTTAATGCTAAAATTCACTAATTGCAGAATAAATAATCTCAGAGGTGAGAATTGGGGGAAACGGGCTGCGTCATTGCGTTCGTCTCGGAAAAATACGCGAAATAGAGTCCGAGTTTTCGAGAATCGGAGTCCGTATGGCCCAGTTATGGCCCAATGAAGTTTACAGAAAATTCAAAGTTCAAAACAGATTTAAAATCGGGGTTTAAATTTAGAAATTGGGGCCACTGGGCGCGGGCGGGAAAATTCCCGCCTGGCTACCCAAGTCGACAGCCCTGTCGACTGGGCAGTCGACTTGGCTAGGACCAAGTCGACAACCCTGTCGACTTGGGTGTCGACAGGGGGTGCTCGACCAGTTTGGCCTGGTGCACCATTTTGGGGATTGGCTGTATTTTGGGGCTGTTTTCTGGAAGCTTCCAAGATCTGACGGACCTAAACTAACCTAGGGTTAATCTAAGGGTCTAAAACACATCCTAATCCTATAAGTAAGACCCTAAACTACCCCTAAATGATCATAATCCTATCCTCTAACTAAACTATGCCAAAATTTTCTATGATCATGGCCTCTACTCAAAACCCTAGCCTCCATCCTCTTCCTAAACTATTTCTATGAAGGCTTTCATGTTCATACAAGCATTTTTAAGTTGTATGAGTGATCAATAGCTTGCATTCATCATCAAGTTGCAAGCTTTATTGTCAAGGCTAGAGTTTTTGGGTGATTTTTGGCAAGGGTTTGCTTATTGGAGTTTAGGGTGAGTTTCTATAGCCTTAACAATCAATTGTTAAATTGATTATGATAGGATATGATAAGATATGGCTATGTTTGTGGATAAATGTGCTTATGCAAGTTTAGTATAGTGTATGTTGTGTGTTTTGCAAGTTTTATGCTATATGCAAGTTTGATGTTATGTTTTATGATGCTCACTATGCAAAACACTATGTTGAACATTGATACATATGTAACATGTTATGCAAGCTATACGTGAGATTATATGCAAGTTTATGTGTAACATGTTATGCAAGTTATGTATTTGGTTTTATGCATGCTAAGTATTTGGTTTTGTGCATGCTAAGTATTTTGTTTTATGCATGCTAAGTGTTTGGTTTTATGCAAGTTATGATGCAAGTTCATATGCAAGTTATGATGCAAGTTCATATGCAAGTTATGATGCAAGTTCATATGCAAAGTTATGATGCAAGTTCATATGCAAGTTTGTCTCTTTTTATGATATGCATAATATATGCAAGTTTGCCTCTATGTATGACATAAGTACATGTGCAAGTTCATCCCTTTTAGACCTATGACATGTATGCAAGTTGACACCTTTATGATAGGTTTATGACATGAACATTTAAGCAAGTTACCATCTTTATGACATATGCAAGTTTGGGTTGGTTATGCAAGTTGGGTTTATGGTCATATATACAAGTTGACACCTTTTAAACCCATGATAATGCTAATGATATGCTAAGTTGAACCCATGGTGTGTATGATGAATCTTCTCTTTTGAAGTATGTCATGTTAACGTATTTACGTGGGGACGATGGGGTAAAAATTAATGAACACATAAAATTGTGTGAAGTGGGTATGATTAAACATACCGTAAAGTGGATGGACATAATTGGGAATTTACCTATTAAGTTAGGTCTACCCATATTATGGAATTGGGAATTTACCTATTGAGTTAGGTCTACCCATATTCTTAAATATTTGTAATTAATTAGGGATAATTAATACAAATTATGGGGATGATTAATTAGGTGTAATTAATCGACTAAGACACGAGGTTGGACCCTTTTGTAGCATAAGACTGCCCGGAACCGACCGGCAAATCCAGCGGCTACAAATGATTGGCCCAATGTGAGAGGTCTTAGTCATAAACTAAATACGTGACAAGTGTAAAGACACGAGGTTAGACTCTGTTATGGTGTAAGGCTACCCGGAACCAACCGGCATATCCAGTTGCCATAAAAGACAGTCTAATGTGAGAGGTCTTTACAAAGGTTACGATCTTAATTAATTAAGAAACACTTAACCAAATTAGCATGTAGTGGGGCATGAGGGGTTAAGTGAGTGCCTTGGGTGGCATGTAGTAACTAGTGGGGGTGCCTTGGGTGGCATGAGGAAACTAGTGGGTTGCCTTGGGTGGCAATAGAAAATACGATTAGAATACTTAACCAAAGTGGAACATGTAATTAAACATGATTAAAGGGTTAAGTAAGTGCCTTGGGTGGCATGTGGGAATTAAGTAAGTGCCTTGGGTGGCATGTAGAAATCTAGTGGGGGCCTTAAGTGGCAATTGAAATATAATTAAATGACAAGCTTAAGTAGTAGCTTGTGGGGGCCTTAAGTGGCAATTGAAATATAATTAAATGACAAGCTTAAGTAGTAGCTTGTGGGGGCCTTAAGTGGCAATTGAAATATGATTAGATGACTTAACCAAACCTTAACATGTAAGTGGGCATGAGTATAAAAGGGGTTAAGTGGGATGCACTAGATAAAATGGCAAGCTTAAGTAGTAGCTTGTGGGGGCCCATTTCAACCAATATCCCAAACGTATCTTTGTGGGCTCGACCCAAGTCGAGGACGGTACACGCATATTGGGCTTGACTATAAGAGGCCAAAACGGGGTAGCGGTGGCAACGCGAGTCCAACGGGTTTCATATGCGTGTGTGGACCCGGGCTGGTAGGTAAGACGTTGTTGCATCGTGTAGGTATAAGCCATGCACCATTGATTATCAGGTTGCCACTTTGGGGAGTGATACACCCCACTGTGGGGCCAGCACGGGTATCTACGGTAGGGAGCCGATCGCTTGGGAGTAGTGGGTACACCTAGTGGAGATAGGGGCAGACGACACCTATGTAGTCAGCTAGGGGTACAAGAAACTACTGGGAAAAATTACTAAGTACCCTTAGTGGGATCAACCTTTAAGTAGAAATTACCCTTGGGTGGGTAGAACTGGTGTGGTGCAGTGTAGGAATTACCCTTGGGTGGGTAGATCTGGGGTGGTGCAATCTAGTAATTATCCTTGGGTGGATAAATGCGTCTTTTCGGTTATCTTAGTACATCCTGTGTTTAGTTGGCTACTTAGTGTAGTCATTATCCCCAGAGGTACCGTACCTTATTTATATCATACCCTAATTACTTTAATGATTGTATTGTTAGGGTTATAGGACTCACTCAGACTTATGTCTGACCCCGTTGTTTCTTTATCTTTTTTTCTAACCCTCAGGTTTTCAGAGTGGGCCTAGCACTAGTGGGCTTTGATCAGACTGCTTTATCTATCTTTTGGAGCTTGGACCGTGGATGTAAAGCTCAGTTTATCTTTTCTATTATGGCTATTAGATTATGTAGTGGGATTATGTACTTTTGTTTTTATCAGGATGGATATTATGTACTTGACTCTTATTTATGGTTTTGGTGTAACCAAACATGTTTTACTTTCCGCTGAAATGAAATGATCTTTTAAATTCTCAAGTATTACTTATATCTGTCTTGTTGTAATTTTTCTGTTCTATACTCACTTAAAATACTCCACCGATGTTATGGCATTCCCTTAGTGAGTGACCGTAGCGGGTGTGGGGTGTTACAGTGATTGATTGTTGAAAGAGAAGAAGTGAATTGATTTTTGAACGTGAAGGACAATCGTGAAAAGTGTGGGGGGGCTAGTAATTAAATTTCTAGATATGCAAAAAAAAAAAAAAAAAAAACTTTTTAGGGTAGCTGGTACTCAATTTTATGGGTTGAAATAGAATTAGCCTTAGTATTGATGTATACAGGCTTGATGTCAAAGTGAAGCCCATATTCACAACTGTAATATAAATACAAAGTGTACAGAATACTTGTGTAATTGTAACGAATACAGAATTATTCTGCAGATACAAATACATAATTTATAACCTTTTACATAGTATTAGAGCATCTTTGCTTTGCAGCAATACCCCCCATCCGATAGAATCCGCCATTTAAGGTGTTAAACATAGATTAACATATGCCTGTTTGATCCAAGGTTTGAAATACTGATTTTCGTTTCCATTCTAGTCAAGTAGAAAATCTAAAATTTCGATCTTGTTCCGAAAATTTCTGAAATTCCGATTTATTTACTGTTTGCCTATTCTGATACTTTTACTTTACAAATACTCAAATAAATATGCAGTAGTAATAATCAATTACGCTAAATTTTTCGAATTACATAGAGGATATAAAAGTTACAACATAAAAACGAAATACCGAAAGCTATTTCTTTGAGCAATGTATAAATTTGCCCGTTGTTATCTTCTTCTTGTGTTGGATGTCTGAATATTAATTCATACATCTAACAAAATTTATACTAACTTATTCAGTTGCAACTGGATTTAATGAGCATAATTAACATAAGCCCAAAAGTTAGTTATGATTCATATAAAAAAGCCTTAAAGCCCAATTTATTAATTATGTTCTAAAATAAATGTAATATCAAGTGAATTTGATTTTTAATCATTATTGTATTTTTTTTAAGATCTCGACAATACTCTTAGTTACAAACAATATATAAATCATACTTATAGACATTGATTGAGAATAAGATAACCAGATGTAGATTTGTAAGCTGTAGATCCGGAAATTGCTTTCTTTCTCTTAGCCGTACTATTATTTGTGATGTTTTTTCGATAGTTCTAGCGATGAATATTGGGTTATATTTATAAGTAGAGAGAAAGACCAAATTACGTTATGGATATAATCTCAATGGTTCATCAAGGTTGACCGTTAATAGAGAATATCCATATTTAAAGGAATATACCTTCTATTTCAATTTTATCTTATCAAATCAACGGACTTCATAAATGACCACATAATGACATTTAATATTAAATTAATAATTCCATATTCGTTATATGGACCACATAATGGGATGTATCAAAATTTATACATTCTCCCACTTGGTCCATATGGCAAATGCTTTAATGGTCATATAAGAACAAACATAAGGCACGCATAAATGTTGAAATGATATTTTTTATATGTTTATCTTAATTACACTTAGTCGACATGGATCATCAATTAGGATCATGGTGGTTCTACTTTGATTAAAGAACGTAGTCCCTTCCATGGACCACTAGCTGACAATCAAAACAACTAAGTTTGTATAAGTAGAAGTAACCATAATGGTCCTCATTCATGTCTTGATGAAAGACTAGTTCTGTTATCATGTCTTATTTTGATATGTACATAAACATAAAGATCCATAATTTGAAACGGAAAATTTGAGAAGTTGCAATAATGTATACTTAAAAAGTGTCATGATAAATGCACTCAGCAATCCACAAATTCATAACTAAGAAGAGCGACATTATTGGTTACTCTCAAGACCCGTTGCTTCAACATGCTGCTTGAATGTCTTAGGTGGTAACCCCTTAATTGATGGATCTGCTATATTAGCACGAGTATTGATGTGCTCGATTGACACTCTTTTCTTCCGAACATCATCCTTGACTGATATGTATTTCATCTCTATGTGCTTTATACCCTTAGAATACTTATCATTCTTTGAAAAGAATACAGCTGCGGTGTTATCACAATAATTTTTTAGCGGTCTAGTAATAGAATCCATGACTGTAAGACCTGAAATGAAATTTTGCAACCATAATGCTTGAATCTTAGCCTCAAAGCATGATACAAATTCGGCCTCCATAGTGGATGGTGCTTTTATGAATTGTTTGGCACTTCTCTATGAGACACCACCACAAACTAACATGAATACATAACCAAAAGTGCGCTTCCTAGTGTCCACACATCCACCAAAATCTGAATCCGTGTATCCAGTTACTTCAAGGTGATCAACACCCCTAAATGTGTACATAGGTTTTTTTGTTCCTTATAAGTTCCTCAACACTTTCTTTACAACTTTCCAATGATCAATGACTGGATTGCTTTGGTAGCGACCTAGCATGCCAACTACAAAACTGATGTCTAGTCTAGTGCAAATCTGTATATATCCCAAACTCCCTACAAGAGATGCATAAGGATAGTCTCTCATTCGATCACATTCAAACTCAGTTTGAGGACATTGACTTAAGCTGAATTTGTCATCCTTCTTACTTGGAGCAGCTTTAGGATCACATGACAACATGCCAAAATTTTCCAAAACTTTTGTGATATAGGTATTTTGAGATAGTCCTAAAATCCTACATGATCTATCATGGAATATTTCTATCCCAATCACATAAGAAGCGTCTCCCATATCTTTTATTTTAAAATTTTGAGAAAGAAAGTCCTTGGTTTCCTATAATAAGCCAAGGTCACTACTTGCTATCAAGATATCATCAACATATAAACCAGAAATGCAAACTTACTCCCACTGATCTTTAGGTATATGCACTGATCAACCATGTTTTCAATGAACCCAAAGGTGGTAATGGTATCATGAAACTTAAGGTACCATTGCCGAGAAGCTTGCTTTAGTCCATATATTGATCTTTTCAACAAACATGTCATATTTTCCTTTCCATTTATAATGAAGTCTTCTAGCTGAGCCATATAGACTTCTTCTTCTAAACTCCCATTCAAAAAAGCCGTTCTCACATCCATATGATGTAACTCTAAGCCAAAATGAGCTACTAAAGCCTTGATGATTCATAAGGAATCCTTCTTTGAAACTGGAGAGAAGGTCTCATTATAATCAGTGCCCTCCTTTTGATGGAACCCTTAAGCTACAAGTCTATCTTTATGTCGTTATTTTACCAAGCGTGTCACGTTTAGTCTTATAGACCCATTTACAAGCGACTTTCTTATGTCCTTTTGGTAAATCGACCAACTCCCAAACTTTATTTGCTGCCATAGATTTCATCTCTTCAAACATGGCATCAATCCATTTCTTACGATCTTCACTTTTCATAGCTTATGAGTATGTAGCCGGATCTTTTTCCATTCCCATATTAAATTCACATTCTTGAAGTACAACATATAATCATCTAAAATAGCTGGTCTTCGTGGTCTAATGGACCTCCTTAATTCTACCACAGGTGTTGTATTCACATTCGGTTCAATGGCGAAAGGCTCATGATGAAGTGCATGATTGACAATTGGTTCTACATTATTGGTTGGGCCAAGGACATTAGGTAGAATAATGTCAGTCGAAATTCTAGGCAAAGGAATTGGTATAGGTGCTCGTATCTCTCTGATGACCACTTCTCTTACTGGATTACTCCCACTGACTTTGTTATTCTCAAGGAATTTAGGGTTACCTATTTCTACAATTCTGGTGCTATGATTAGGATAGTAAAACTTATACCCTTTTGATCTTTCTGGAGATCCAATAAAAAAACCACTGATGGTTTTTGGGTCTAGTTTCTTCTCATGTGGACTATAAATGTGTGCCTCTACTGGACATCGCCAAACACATAAATGTCTTAAACTGGGTTTCCATCCTTTCCACATCTCAAAAGGTGTTTTAGGGACAACTTTACTGTGAACCTGGTTCGGCATGCATCCACAATGGTATGGGTAAGTTTGAATTACTCATCATACTCCTAACCATCTCTAGAAGTGTACGATTACGTCTCTCAGCAACACCATTCATCCATGGTGAACCAGACATTGTGTACTGAGGAACAATTCCTAATTTTTCAAGAAGTTTAGCAAAATGGCCAGGGTGTTGTCCCGACTCATCATACTTTCCATAATATTCACCACCTCTATCAGACCTAATAACTTTTATCTTTTACCTAATTGTCTCTCAACCTCAGTTATGTAGGATTCTACCGCGTTCACAAATTGAGATTTATCATGCAAAGGGTAAAGATAACAATAACATGAGTAATCACCGGTTCAGGTAATGAAATATTTTTCTCCACCAAAAGATGGATATATGATCGAATGGTTCGCATATGTTTGTATGTATAATTTCAAGTAGTTCAGTACTTCTTGTGGCTCCTTTCTTGGTATGTTTAGTTTGCTTACCCTTAATGCAATCTTTACAAACCTCAAAATCAGTGAAATCAAGAATGTAAAGTCCCGTATTTTTATACGGTATAATAATTAATTTTATTTAATTATTTAAAATATGGTTTAGTAATTTAAATGGTTTAAGTTAAAATAACTATTGAATATTTAGTTAAAATAATAATTAAATAATACATTTAATTCTGAAATAATCAGAATTAGCTGAAATGGCAATATGGTGTGAATTGGGCAATTCAAAATATATATAATTCAGTTCAGAATTGAATTCGAATAACGAATATATTATATAAACGACAGTTGAACGTATAATTATAATATAATTGAAATCGAGCTCGAAATGGCGCGGTAGTTCGCTATTTGGCGATTCGAACTTCAACTGAATATACAAGGTCTGTTTTAAATCGGATTTCCGTGAAACAAGAAACGTTCGGAGCCGGTGAAGTATGGAAGAGAAAAATCGGGATTTCATTGTGTAGATTTTGATTTATGTCCAAATCAAATTTTTGAAAAAGTCGCTATGGAATTCCTTTATAATTTATAACGATTTATTTATATTTTAAATGAATTTTTCAATATAAATTGAATATCGATTCAACCGGGATTTTGAATATCGAGTTATAAATCCAATTGGAGCAGTATGATATTCTATTGTGAATATATACGATAATATAAATTTATTTATATTTAATTCAATTATTTTTAAATATATTTATATTTTTAAAAGGGTTTATTTAGAGCTTTAAAAATAGCCAGTTTTGTAAACGACCTCCATTTTCGACGAAACTAATTTTGTTGGATCCGCAATATTAAATTATTGCTAGATTTCAATTTTCGTGATTTTTAGAGTTAGTGCGTGGCCGTATGGATTTAGTTGTAAAAATTATCTTAATTGATATTATAGGTTTTATTAACTTTATAAAGTTTTATAGATTTGATCAAATATTATTTATTTTAATGTTTTAGTTAGATGCATAATTAGAAAAGGACTAAAAATATAATTAAAGGCAAGGATGGCATAGTCATAATTTTTCATATTAAAACAGTGGTGTATGTTAAGGAATTACAGGTGTATGAATAGAATTTGCCATCTTCTCATGTGTTCTGAACATTACGTAGTTTTCCACGATTCCCTAAAATATCAAACTTCCAAAACCCTAATTTTTAAATCATTGAAAAAAATCATTTTAAACAAGTATGTGATGGATTCTGAAGAAGGTGATGATTTTCTTATCTCAATCAGTAATCTTTTTTTTCCTTTTTTAAATTTTGAGAACAACAGCGGAAGTTTCGAAAATTGTGTGATTTCATATGTATCCACGTCGCCACCATACTAGGTTATATATCCGACCTAGTAGCATTTATGCATGGTTTATGAGCCAACCACGTAGAGATTCAGTGTGGAAGGCATGTAATTCACATAGGCTTCCTTCGTGGTTTATTTATTATTCACGTATCACCCTATTATACGCGTACAAAATAAAAAAAAAGCTCTAATCTAACTACCAATTCAAAACCCTAACCTGGATTTGAAGAAGATGTCGCGCGTGTTGCGGATGGAGATGCTGCTCCTGTTTGAGAAGATGAGCGCATTTGATTTTTGAACGCGATTTATTTTATAATGTGATTGATTGTTGAAAGAGAAGAAGTGAATTGATTTTTGAACGTGAAGGGCAATCGTGTAAAGTGTGGGGGGCTACTAATTAAATTTCATGATATACAAAAAAATAATCTTTTTAGGGGGGCTACTACTCAATTTTATGGGTTGAAATAGAATTAGCCTTAGTGTTGATGTATACGAGTTTGATGTCGAAGTGAAGCTCATATTCACAACTGTAATATAAATACGAAGTGTACATAATACTTGTGTAATTGTAACGAGTAAAAAATTATTCTACAAATACAAATATCCAATTTCAAACCTTTTACATGGTATTAGAACATCTTTGCTCTGTAGCAATGCCCCCCGTCTAATAGAATCCACCATTTAAGGTGTTAAACACAGATTAACATATGCCTATTTGATCCAAAGTTTGAAATCCCAGTTTTCATTTCCGTTCTGGTCACATAGAAAATCTAAAATTTCGGTCTCATTCCGTAAATTTCGGAAATTCCAGTTTATTTACTTTTTGCCTATTCTAATACTTTTCCTTTACGAATACTCAAATAAATATGCAGTAGTAATAATCAATTACGCTAAAATTTTCGAATTACATAAAGGATACTAAAGTTACAACATAAAAACGAAATAGCAAAAGTTATTTCTTTGAGCAATGTATAAATTTTCCCATTGTTATCTTCTTCTTGTGTTGGATGTCTGAATATTAATTCATACATCAGACAAAATTTATACTAACTTATTCAGTTACAACTGGATTTAGTGAGCATAATTCGCCAACATAAGCCTAAAAGTTAGTTATGATTTATATAAGAAGCACTAAAGCCCAGTTTATTAACTATGTTCTAATATAAACGTAATATCAAGTGAATTTGATTTTTAATGATTATTGTATTTTTGTTTAATATCTTGACCATACTCTTAGTTACAAACAATACATAAATCATACTTATAGATATTGGAATTTGATGATACAATATTTCCATATCTAATTAGTTATGGAGATATTCATGGTAATTTAGTTACCCGTTTTGTGCAAGAAAGAAATGGAAGGAATATTAATAAATAGGGGATATTAGAGATATTCGTCATCTAATTTGTAGTCATGTTTCATGGAAAAAGAAACGAAAAGAAATTAAAATTGGAAAAGGGATTGATTGATGGAGAAAATAAAAAGTTACCAATCAATCAATCATATGACAATCAAATTAATGGGAATATTAGTCTTCCATGATTTGATTTATTTACATAAATCAAATTAATTCATCCCCAAGAAATGTTTTCCTCTATATAAAGAAAGGCATAGAGGATGTTAAGACATGAGATGTGAGAACATTTGTATTCTTCATTTCTTTTGCTCTACTTTAAAAACTCTATAACCTCTTGAATATTAATAAAATCTCTTCCCCATTGAAGTGGACGTACACTATCTTGCGGTAGTGGAACCACTATAAATTTGTGTGTTCTATGTTGCCTTTTTTTGTGATCTAAGATTGATATTCATTTCAAGCTGTTTGTTCTATCACATCATTGCAAGATCCTGTTGAGGTTTTTCCGCTGAAAGGGATTGATCACCCCTTACAACTGGTATTAGAGCAAGATTCTCAAAGAAGGTGTTTGGTAGAATGGTAGGAGGAGACGAAAACAATACAAATAATACGTCAGTGCCAGTTGTTGCTTCATACGTCAGAGGCTTCTATGTGACGTCAGGATCACAGTTGACGATAGAGAAGTGGAATTGTGAAGGAGATTTTGAATAGTGGCAGTGAATGATGAAAGTAGTTTTGAGAAGAAATCGCGTTCATCGAGTTGTACTTGATACAGAGACATTGCCTACTGATATTTCATCAGTGGAATTAGAAGAGATGGAAGAATGGGCCTTTATTACTCTTTAACTTGCTATGGGAAAGAATGTAATTTCTGAAATCAGTCAGGAGACAACAACTAGAAGCATTTGGTAGAAGTTGGAGGACCTCTACATGAAGAAATCCCTAACCAACCGTATGATCCTATTGAAGACTTTCTCCACTTATAAGATGAAGGAAGATTCTTCAATTAAGACACGCCTAAGTGTGTTTGATGACCTGTTGATGAAGATGAAGTCTGTTGAGTTGAAAATTAATGAAGAACAAAAAGCATTGATTCTGTTATGTTCGCTTCCAAAGCGATACACTGGTTTCGCTGACAGCCTTATCTATGGTAAAGACACATTGAAATTAGACGATGTGAAGACAAGTTTGCTCAGTGAAGAGCTGAGTGATCAGATGAAAGAGTTCGGTGTTGGTGATAGTAGCGGAGGAAGTAGTAGTTCAGGCTTATTTGTTGAGAGAGGAAGAGCAGAGAAGAAAGTGAAGAATAATAGGTGGCGTTCCAATTCTAGGAAGCCTAACTCGCAGAGTAAATCGAAAGATGGAAAGTGTTATAATTGTAAGAAACCAGACCATTGGAGAAGACTGTCCAGATTTCGAGAAGAAGACTGATGGTTCTTCATCTATTGTGATGGAGAAAGGCGGTAGCGATTTGTTGACAGCGGTTGTATCAGATGTTGCAGACCACTGGATTCTAGATTCTGGAGCATCGTTTCACATGACTCCTAAAAAGGATTATTTTTCTTCCTTCGTTGCCAAAGAAGGAAGTTCTATCCTTATGGGGAATGATGCTACATGCAAGTCTATGGGAGTTGGTTCAGTTCGCATTCGCATATATGATGGGATTGTTCGCACACTTTCAAATGTTTGCTATGTCCCAGGTCTTCAGAAGTCATTGATATCATTAGGCCAATTGGCATCATTGGGATGCAAAATAACCATTGTTAAAGATGGTTTGGGAGTTTCTAGAGAGGCACTTGTATTGATGAAGGGTGTTATGGTGCGAAATCTGTATTTACTAATGGGTACCACTATCCATGGAGAATTATGTGTTGGAGTCGATAGTTCTAAAAGTTTGGATGCTACCAAGCTTTGGCATATGAGATTAGGTCATACTTCGGAGAAGAACTTAGAGTTGCTTCGTAAGAAGAAAAAGATCAAGGGAGAAATCTTCAACAAGATGGAGTTTTGCGAGGAGTGTGTATTAGCAAATCAAACCAGAGTTTCTTTTGGTGATGATGTGCATACTTCTAAGAGGATACTTGATTATGTGCATTCAGATGTTTGGGCGCCATACTCTACAGCTTCTATTGGTGGAGCATATTATTTTGTTTCCTTCATTGATGACTACTCGCGCAATGTTTAGGTGTATGTAATGAAAGCTAAGTCGGAAGTATTTGAGAAGTTTAAGGTTTGGTTAGCTCTTGTTGAAAACCAAACAGGAAAGAAATTGAAGATTCTTAGATCCGAAAATGGTGGCGAATATGTCTCCAAAGAGTTCCTCGACTACCAAGGTGGTATTAGAAGACATTTTACTACACCTGGTGATCCGCAATCCAATGGGGTTGCTGAAAGAATGAATAGGGCTCTACTTGAAAAGGCCCGTTGCTTGATGTTGACTGCGGGTATGTCTAAGTGTTTTTGGGCTGAAGCTATTTTGACTGCATCACATATTATTAATCGGATTCCGTGCTCAGCAATTGATGGGAAGATTCTAGAGGAGGTATGGAGAGGTAAAAACACTTTATTAAGTTATTTTCGTATATTTGGATGTCCAGTTTATGTTCACAATACATGACATGACAAGTTGGAGCCTAGGGCCTCCAAATGTGTTTTTCTTGGTTATACAGATGGTATAAAAGGATATAGAATTTGGAATCCAATTACGAAGAAAGTTATACATTCCATACATGTGACTTTTGATGTGTCAGCAATGTTCAAACCTTTGGAAGGTTTATTAGAGGGTTCAGACTCAGTTGATGAGAAGCCTGAAAAGACCGAGATTCCCAGTTTTCAAACCCGAAGTAGAGCTATCACTATTGATAATAGTGACGGAGCAGTTGAAGATACATCACATGATAGTCCACAGATTTCCTCTAGTAGTGATGGTGATGGTCATGAAGCTAGAGATGATTCAGCTCAAGGTGGAGCTCAAGGAGAGTCGGGCGATATAGTCATTCGGGCTAGTCAGAGACCAAAGAGAGCTCCAATCAGATATGGAGATTGGCAGTATGAAAATATGAGCCTTGATGATCAGTTTGAGTATGCTTTACATGTAATTCATGATGAACCATTGAGCCTTGAAGAAGCCATGAAGTCGAGTGACAACTCGAAGTGGAATTGCCCTATGGAAGAGGAGATACAGTCTTTGTAAAAAGAACAAGACTTGGGATTTGGTACCACTACCTCAAGGAAGCCGAGCCATAGGTTACAAGTGGGTGTTCAAGGTAAAAGATGATGGTAGATACAAGGAAAGATTAGTAGCCAAAGGGTTTTCACAAAGAAAGGGGTTAGAGTATGATGAAATATTTGCTCTAGTTGTTAGACAAACTTCAATTCGAATCCTACTTACAATAGTTGCTGCTTACGATTTGGAGTTAGAACAACTTGATGTGAAGACCGCTTTCTTGCAAGGTGACTTGGAGGAAACCATTTACATGAAGCAGCCAGAAGGATTTATTATAGATGGAAAGTCAGATTGGGTATGCAAGTTGAAGAAATCTCTTTATGGTCTAAAACAGTCGCCTAGACAATGATACAAAAGGTTTGATTCTTTTATGCTTTCACATGGTTTTTATCATAGTACTAAAGATGCATGTGTTTATTTTAAGCATTTAAAGAATAATAATTGGGTGTATTTACTTTTGTATGTGGATGATATGTTGATTGCTTCCAAGGATAAAGCTGAAATTGATGCGTTGAAGTTGAAATTAAAAGCGGAATTCGATATGAAAGACCTTGGAGAAGCAAAGAAAATTTTGGGGATGAAAATCCAAAGAGATAGAAAGCTTGGACTTTTGAGACTTACTCAAAAGGAATATATTCAAAAGGTGCTTGCTCGGTTTAGCATGGACGGTGGAAAGGCTATCAGTACACCGATGCCTTTGCATATATAGCTTTCTAATCAGGGCTCTCCGATCTTAGAAAAGGACAAGGCCTATATGAAGAAGGTGCCTTATGCCATTGCAGTAGGTAGCTTGATGTATGCTATGGTGTGCACTAAACCTGACAATGGTCAAGCTGTTGGATTAGTTAGTAGATATACGGCAAATCCGGGAAAATCGCATTAGGAGGCAGTGAAGTACATTTTTAGATATCTTAGAGGAACATCAGATTATGGGCTTGTTTTTTGCGGTATAAATAAGGATTTCAACTTGGTTAGATTCTGTGATTCAGACTATGCCGCAGATAGAGATAGAAGGAAGTCAACCTCAGCCTATGTCTTCACACTTGGAGGAACATCTATTAGTTGGAAAGCGAGGTTGCCGACTATAGTTTCTTTGTCTACTACAGAGGCAGAGTTGACAACTATAGTTGAGGCAACAAAGGGAGCACTTTATTTGAAGAAGTTATTGTGTGATTTGGACTTCATGGAAGATACTTGTTTGGTGAATTGTGACAGTCAAAGTGCAATTCATTTAGCTGAAAATCTGGCTTTCAGTTCTAGAAAAGAGCATATAGAGGTAAGAGAGTCTTTCCTTATCTCTATGAATGAGGAGAAGTTAGTTCGTCTTCAAAAGATTCACACAAATGAAAATGCAGCAGACATGTTTACGAAGGCATTACCTGCTACTAAGTTCGAGCATTGCTCGAACTTGATTCACTTGATGAAGTGCTAGGCGCTACATGGTGGCACAATGGGGAAGAGAGTGACTTGGTTGAAGTCAAGAGAAGATATGGTATTCTTCTTGTATGAAGAGATAGGAGTTGGTTGCACAATGTCTACCTTGTTTTTTGAATGCTTCCAACACTTTGTTGGTGGGCGGTGGCCTTGCCGGAGTTCACTGACAAAGTGCAATAAGGGATGGCTTTTGCAGGAACTCATTGTGAAGCATTCACATTGGAGTCTCTAGGTTGCATGAGATATTGTATCAAGGTGGAGATTATTGGAATTTAATGATACAATATTTCCATATCTAATTAATTATGGAGATATTTATGGTAATTTGGTTACCCGTTTTGTGCAAGAAAGAAATGGAAGGAATATTACTGAATAGGGGATATTGGAGATATTCACATCTAATTTGTTGCCATGTTTCACGAAAAAAGAAACGAAAAGCAATTAAAATTGGAAAAGGGTTGATTGATGGAGAAAATAGAAAGTTATCAATCCATCAATCATATGACAATCAAATTAATGGAAATATTAACCTTCCATGATTTGATTTATTTACATAATTCAAATTAATTCATCCCCAAGAAACATTTTCCTCTATGTAAAGAAAGGCATAGAGGATGTTATGACATGAGATGTGAGAATATTTGTATTCTTAATTTCTTTTGATCTACTTTAAAAACTCTGTAATCTCTTGAATATTAATAAAATCTCTTCCCTATTGAAGTGTACGTACACTATCTCGCGATAGTGGAACCATTATAAATTTGTGTGTTCTCTGTTGCCTTTTTTTCTGTGATCTAAGATTGATATTCATTTCAAGCTGTTTGTTCTATCACATCATTGCAAGATCCTATTGAGGTTTTTCTGCTGAAAGGGATTGATCACCCCTTACAATAGACATTGATTGAGAACAAGATAATCAGATGTAGATATGTAAGCTGTTGATCTGGAAATTGATTTCTCTCTCTTAGCCTTACTATTATTTGTGATGTCTTTTCGATAATTCTAACTATGAGTATTGGGTTATATTTATAAGTAGAGAGAAGGGCCAAATTCCGTTATGGATATAATCTCAATGGTTCATCAAGGTTGACCGTTAATAGAGAATATCCATATTGAAAGGAATATACCTTCTATTTCAATCTTATTCTATCAAATCAACGGACTTCATAATTGACCACATAATGACATTTGATATTAAATTAATAATTCCTTATTGTTATATGGACCCCATAATGAGATGTATCAAAATTCTTACATTCTCCCACTTTGCCCATATGACAAATGCTTTAATGGTCATATAAGAACAAACATAAAGCGTGCATAAATGTTGAAATGGTATTTTTTTATTCGTTTCTCTTATTTACACTTAGTTGATATGAATCATCAATTAGAATCATGGCGGTTCTGCATTAATTAAAGAACATACTCCCTTCCATGGACCACTAACTGACAATCAAATTAAACTAGGTCTGTATAAGTAGAAGTAACCATAATGGCCCCCATTCATGTCTGATGAAAGACTAGTTCTGTTATCATGTATTATTTTGATATGTACATAAATATAAAGATCCATAATATGAAATGGAAAATTTCAGAAGTCGCAATAATGTATACTTAAAAAGTGTCATGATAAAAGCACTCAGCAATCCACAAATTCAAAAATAAGAAGAGCGACATTATTGGTTACTCTCAAGACCCGTTGCTTCAGCATGCTGCTTAAATATCTTAGGTGGTAACCCCTTAGTTAAAGGATCTGCTATATTAGCACGAGTATTGATGTGCTCGATTGACACTCTTTTCTTCCGAAGTTCATCCTTGACTGATAAGTATCTCATCTCCATGTGCTTTATACCCTTAGAATACTTATCATTGTTTGAAAAGAATACAGCTGCGATGTTAGCACAATAAATATTTAGCGGTCTAGTAATAGAATCCATGACTGTAAGCCCTGAAATGAAATTTCGCAACCATAATGCTTGAATCGTAGCCTCAAAGCATGGTACAATTCGGTCTCCATAGTGGATGATTCTATGATGGATTGTTTGGCACTTTCCATGAGACAGCACCACCAACTAACATAAATACATAACCAAAACTGCTCTTCCTAGTGTCCACACATCCACCAAAATCTGAATCCGTGTATCCAATTACTACAAGGTGATCAACACCCCTAAACGTGAGCATAAGTTTCTTTGTTCCTTGTAAGTTCCTCAACACTTTCTTTGCAGATTTCCAATGATCAATGACTAGATTGCTTTGGTAGCGACCTAGCATGCCAGCTGCAAAACTGATGTCTGGTCTAGTGCAAATCTGTATATATCCCAGACTCCCTACAAGAGTTGCATAAGGATAGTCTATTATTCGATCATGTTCAAACTCAGTTTGAGGACATTGACTTAAGCTGAATTTGTCCTCCTTCTGAATTGGAGCAGCATTAGGATCACATGATGCCAAGCCAAAATTTTCCAAAACTGATATAGGTATTTTGAGATAGTCCTAAAACCCTACGTGATCTGTCACGGAATATTTCTATCCCAATCGCATAAGAAGCATCTCTCATATATTTCATTTCAAAATTTTGATAAAGAAAGTCCTTGGTTTCCCATAATAAGCCAAGGTCACTACTTGCTATCAAGATATCATCAACATTTAAACCATAAATGCAAACTTACTCCCACTGACCTTTAGGTATATGCATTGATCAACCATGTTTTCAATGAACCCAAAGGTGGTAATGGTATCATGAAACTTAAGGTACCATTGCCGAGAAGCTTGCTTTAGTCCATATATTGATCTTTTTAACAAACATGTCATGTTTTCCTTTCCATCTATGATGAAGCCTTCTGGCTGAGCCATATAGGCTTCTTCTTCTAAATTCCCATTCAGAAAAGCCGTTTTCACATCCATTTGATGTAACTCTATGTCAAAATGAACTACTAAAGGCATGATGATTCATAAGGAATCCTTCTTTAAAACTAGAGAGAAGGTCTCATTATAATCAGTCCCCTCCTTTTGATGGAACCCTTTAGCTACAAGTCTAGCTTTATGTCGTTGATTTTACCAAGAGAGTCACGTTTAGTCTTATAGACCCATTTACAACCGACTTTCTTATGTCCTTCTGGTAAATCGACCAACTTCCAAACTTTATTTGCTGCCATAGATTTCATCTCTTCAAACATGGCATCAATCCGTTTCTTATGATCATCACTTTTCATGGCTTGTGAATACGTAGCCGGATCTTTTTCCAATCCCATGTAAAATTCACATTCTTGCAAGTACAACATATAATCATCTGAAATAGTTGGTCTTCGTAGTCTAGTGGACCTCCTTAATGCTACGACAGGTGTTGTATTCACATTCGGTTCAATGGCGAAAGGCTCATGACGAAGTGCATGATTGACAATTGGTTCTACATTATTGACTAGGCCAAGGACATTAAGTAGAATAATCTCAGTCGAAATTCTAGGCGAAGGAATTGGTATAGGTGTTCGTATCTCTCTGATGACCACTTCTCTTACTGGATCACTCCAACTGACTTCGTTATTCATAAGGAATTTAGCGTTACCGGTTTCTACAATTCTGGTGCTATGATTAGGACAGTAAAACTTATACCCTTTTGATCTTTCTGGATATTCAATAAAAAACACTGATGGTTTTTGGGTCTAGTTTCTTCTCATGTGGACTATAAATGTGTACCTCTGCTAGAATTCCCCAAACATGTAAATGTCTTAAACTGAGTTTCCATCCTTTCCACATCTCAAAAGGTGTTTTAGGGACAACTTTACTGGGAACCCAGTTCAGTATATATATATATATATATATATATATATATATATATATATATATATATATATATATAGCAGTCATAAGGGCATGCATCCACAACGATATGGGTAAGTTTGAATTACTCATCATACTCCTAACCGTCTCTAGAAGTGTATGATTACGTGTTTCAGCAACACCATTCATCCATGGTGAACAAGACATTGTGTACTGAGGAACATTTCCTAATTTTTCAAGATGTTTAGCAAAATGGCCAGGGTGTTGTCCCGACATCATACTTTCCATAATATTCACCACCTCTATCAGACCTAATGACTTTTATCTTTTACCTAATTGTCTCTCAACCTCAGTTATGTAGGATTCTACAGCATTCACAGATTGAGATTTATCATGCAAAGGGTAAAGATAACAATAGCGTGAGTAATCATCGGTGAAGGTAATGAAATATTTTTCTCCACCAAAAGATGGATATATAATCGAATGGTCCGCATATGTCTATATGTATAATTTCAAGTAGTTCAGTACTTCTTGTGGCTCCTTTCTTGGTATGTTTAGTTTGCTTACCCTTAATGCAATCTTTGCAAACCTCAAAATCAGTGAAATCAAGAATTAATAGAATTCCTTCTTTCACTAATGAGTTAACTTTTTTTTTCTGGATATATGGTTGTCTTTTATGCCACAAAATTGAAGAACTCTCACTTTCGAAACTACATTTCTAACCCATTTTACGATGCAAGGTTACATTAAGTGATTCAGAAAATGAATTATCAAGAGTAATTTGATATAAACCATTAACTAATTAAAATTCCAGAACCCACTAATTCATTGTTTTTAAATAACTTAAAACATCCATCACTGGTACATGAAGAAAAACCATTAAGATCAAGTTTAGACAAGGAAATCAAATTACGAGAAACTGTAGGAACATAAAGAGTGTCCTCTAAATATAAATGAAAAGCAGTACTTAATGTTAAATGAATATTTCCAATGGCTTCTACTGGTGCTTTCATCCTATTTACCATGTAAAGGTAGGCTTCATTTGGACTTATGTTCCGGGTTGTAAGGTATCCCCTTCTTTTTGAACCATTCTCTGAGCTTTAAGCAATCCTTCTGAATGTGCCCACTCTTTTTGCAAAAGTGGCACTTTATCATTCTTCTTAACCTTCTTTGATGTAGGTTAACTGGAGTGGCTGGAAGAACTATTCTGATTGGAGGAACGCTTCTTACTGTCCTTTCAATTTTTCTTCCCGGGTTTGTTTTTCCAATTCCTATTCCCATGCATGTAATTTGCATTAGCATCATGGTTGTTTTGCTACTTAATTCTAGCCTCTTCTTGAACTAGCTTATTGGTCAACTGATTCACATTCACATTTCCAGAATCGTGTTATAATGAATCTGGAAAGGCCCATACTGTGGAGGCAAGGAGTTGAGAAAAAAATGGACTAGCAATGAATCCTCTACTTTCATGCCCGATTTACCCAACTTTGCAGCCTAGTTAGTCATGTCAAGTACATGTTGTTGCATGGTCTTGGTGCCATCATAACGACTAGTAGTTAGTTCAGCCATGAGTTTCCCAGCAACAGCTTTGTCGCCATGCTTAAAGCATTCAGTGATTATCTTTAAGTATTCCTTAGCAGTTAAGGTTTCATTTTCAGGAATGGAAGACTTAATGTTGGATGCAGTGGTTAGACATAGGAACTTCAGACATGGTTTATAGGCTTTAGTCCATGCAACATGGGCAAGTTTCTCATCCTCTATGGACGTAGCCATAAGATCAACGGGTTTATCCATAGTCAAACCCAAACTTATCTCTAGTATACCCAAGTAGAACTCAATATGTTCTTTCCACTTATTATAATTATTTCTATTTAGTTCAGGAACTGAGTTGACAAAGGAATTAAGTTGGGAAGTTTGAGGAACTACAATATTAGAACGATCTCACAAAAGTTAAATTTTGGATAATATATATGTATATATTATATATAACATTGATGACTAAATCTAAACATAAATAAGTGACTTATGGCTTATAATTAAACAATTATGGTATTTGTGGATATCCTATACATGCTCAATCACATAACTAAGAGCATCTCCAATAGACTTACAGGTCGTAATATTATGACCTGTAAGATTCAGGGGGATTGGGGAGATCATACCAACAGGGACGAGCCGATTTAATTGGCTCGCCATTTTATCAGCGCGCACCGATAAAATCGGCTCACCACATGGCAAGCCGATAAAATTGGCTCGTCCCCTCCCATAGTTAATCATTATTACAGTCCTCCATTTCCAACACTATAGACGATACAATCAACGACAACCTGGTAATAATCACACGGAAACAAGTGGTTATGATCAAAATGATTCAACTAGTATTTCACATAACAATAAGCATATAGATACAACTGGTCATTAAAGATATAACAACTAATAATAGTACATGCCAACTAAAACATCAAAGCAAAGTACATGTTATACGTTCACTCTCAAGGGAGTCTCATTACGTTCAGTCGCAACTGTTAAATATCATTTTCGAGATGCCTAATCTCTCGTTCGAGTTCGTTTGCATATACTATTCCCCTTGGGCACAACAGTTCGTCAATCCATTCCGTGTAACTGCATCCATTTGGATAGAATGTATATTTCTGCATGCATCGACCAATATTGTTGCCCTCTGCTCGAACCACAACTTCAATCGCATGACCACAATAGCAAAGTACTGGATAAGAATAAACTTCATGTTCATACGGTGGTACTCGATAGAACTCTACTTCTTGTTGTGGTTGAGCGAGCGCCTGTTTGTATGATAGTTGAGAACATGTGGTACTTGAGCTTCTTGTGGAAGATGTACGTTGCCCTGTTCATGCGATGGTTCATCCTGGGGTCTTATTTGGTTTAGAAACTGGAATTCATCCTCGAGCTCTTGAAGTCGTATATGTTTGTACGCCTGTTCATTGGAGTCTGTAGCTGATGGCCAAGAAGGCATTTTGAGTGAGTGATAAAAGGAGGAGGAAGTACATGAATGAGAATAAAGTTGTTTGAGTGAGGTAAGATGTGAGTAAATTGACAGAAATATATAGCTGCGTAGTGTACAAATGAGTAAAAAAATAATGATGTTACGGTCACTGTTACGACTGTAATTTACGTACTACCTGACACTGTTTTGCCTGACGTAATACTGTAGGGAATCTACTTTTTGTACTGTCATGATGTGAACGGTCACTGGTTCCACTTTGCTTTAGGTGATGCGGTTTCCAAAGCATTTGTCATCACTAATGCTCAAGTGAATGAGAACGACCCTATTTTTTAAATCCTTTATGTGTTGAAATGTTTAATTTAAATGGGGATGACTCGAGTAGTTTGAGGGAGATAAGTTGTGAGTCAGTTGACAGAAATCCTTTTTGAAGGGGTCCATAATAGTGAATGAGCATGACCCAATTCTTTAACTCCTTTGTGTATTGAAATGTTTTATTTAAACGGTGACGACCCGAGTTTTTAACTATTTTGCAGTCGTAAATATATATAATACCTTTTAACTTGCATATAAACTACTTTCAATATAGAAAAATACAAAGACACATGTATGTAGTGGATGTTCGACACAACATACAACTACGATATAGTGCTACATAACGTGGAACACAATACAGGGAAATAAGACATAGTACGATATAGCTAGATCCTAGATTCCGGATGCACGGTGGAACCCATACAACATTTCAGTCTTTGCTACAACAATCACCCTTTCAAGGCGAATTACCTCTGCTTGCATCTCTAGAGTGTACGTGACACCTCTCTCCATAAGTGGTGGATCGATCCATGAGAAAAAATTACAACGTTACACCCCTTGTCGGTTATGTGCAGTAATGTACGCTTTGCAATCATAAAAGCGCCGACCTGCGTTGCTTTGGCTTTTAGAAACAACCACATTACATGCTACTCCGCAGTAGCAAAGTACTGAACGACCCATCATGCTGGAGCTTGACCTATCTGGGTTCTCCCGAGCAATTACTTCCCTTAACCGAGCATTGTGGGTTTTTTGAAGAGGTCCAATACGTTGGACGGCAACGTTCGGTTGCGTGGAACTAAAGAGATTAGATTCCACTTCTCCAGCTTCCACTTGATCATCCAATTGCGTTTCGGGCACAAACTCGATTGGTTTCTTATTTATTTTCATATTGATCGTACATTTGGACAATGGTTTCATCATTGTATTCCCAAGCAGACATTTTGAACTACATGAAAAGTGGTAGGGAGATAAAGTAAATAATTTGACAACCTAAGTCTTCGAGAGTGCTGAATTTAAAGGTAGAGGGCTAAGTGGTCGTAAAGGTTGACAAGTCCCCGAATTTTGTGTTTTGCTTTATTAAAGCAGTGGACATGTCATGTTATTAAAGGTTGCAGCGTGTAGTGACATCAACTGTTTTACGGCAGAGCCAGAGCAACTCAACTGTTGAGGACATAGTGTAGTCATGTCATATGTCTCGATGCTACAACTCAAGTAATGATCATAGAGCTTTATCAACAATCACCCCCACTTGTTTAAATACTTCATACTTCGTCTCCCAACCATAACCATTATTTGTGCTTTCTACATCAACCACGACATTAAGGTGAGAAACCACTAATTTTTTTGTCTCTACGTGTTCAAGTACTTCTTTGTATTAGACAATATGTTTTTTGTTTCCATGTAGCTTAAATGGAAGATGGGGAAGTTAGTGATGAACTAATGAATAAAATGTTTGATGAGTACGAAAGAAACAAGGAGGATGAGAAAGAGGGTGGATCCGTTCCAGATACACAAGTAGTTGAAGTTAATAAACCCGAAACACGTCCACGAAAAAACACAGCGAGGCAAAGGGTTAACCATAATCGTCACAATCGAAGTAATGCTAGCTCCAGTGCTACTACAGCCGAATTCTCTCCTAAGAACTTACTTATACTCGTGAAATCCTATATCGAAGTTGATAAAAGAGATTTGCTACTGATGCAAAATGGAGGAGGTCTAACCCATGAAGAATTTTGGTCCACGATAACAAGATTACATAACAACCATTGTACCTATACTACTTCATGAACGTCTGTTGAAATTCACATGGCTCATTGGCGGTTTGTTGAAGCTTGTGAATGATACCAGAAGATTATACAGACAGTTGAAGACGAAGACATATTTAAAACGACTAAGGCAACTTTTGATTCTCGTTACCTTGTAGAGTACGGCACTGATTTTGTTGGCCATGAGGCGTATAAACTACGTTATAGTTGGCTAACCCGATATGGTGCTGAATAGGCTAATGGTTGTGTTTACTTGTTGTTGAATCTTTCGTTTATTTGATGATCCTACAAAAAAATATATGAAGTTCTTCTAATTTTTTACTTTAGTACACAGTATAAAACAATCAGACTAAGATACGAATAGCAAAATAAGAAAAGCACACATTGCATTATTAAGAAAAACATTGCTACAATGGGAAATAAAACCTTACTACATCAACATAATACAAGCAACTACTAATACATATAGTGGTCAGTGATCTACTTATAACTGCGGAAACCTTGACGTTAGAATACAATGTTTCATCCCATCCAAAATTCCATCTCCAGTGCGAACATTCCAGTCAGATCTTTATCCATTATAGCATTCTCTTCTTGTTCTTTCTTATACGCATCTTGCTCTTTCTTATACGCATCTTGCTCTTTCTTGTGCGCTAAGTCAACCGCAAGAATTCGTAGCTTCTTCTCTTCCACATCAATAAACCTTTTCATAACTTCTGTTCTTTCTTTGACTTATACAAGTCTTTTTTCCGCTCTAAGTCTGTGTTCTTCGTGGCATGTGTTCACTTTTTCCTTCAAGCTCAACCGTTGTTTTTCCTCTTCTTTTCGCAGCTTTGGCTCCCTCAGGTCTAAAATCTTCGTCAGTCATGGCATTGAACTCATCAAGTAGGTTTTCCCCTTCACATTGAGAAATATTGGCGGTTGACCATCTTGGACTAGAAGGATACCCAGATTTTGAACTTTTTCTCTTGCTCTTGCTAGCAGTTTGAACATCGTGAAGGCTCCTAGCAAGTCCTGAGTTCCACTGTGGTTGACTAGTAAGCAAATCATAACATTGCATAAACTGATAATACTATGGCCTTTTCGTTCCATTTTCTCTAGGAAAAAGCTTCTTGAACTCCTCATTTGCCAGTCGTTTCTAATTAAAGAAAACGAATATGTATCAAAAAAACAGGTTAACAACCACTAACGTAAGTACACATAAAAATATATCAGATTATCTTCCCCACCTATGCCCCTTGGATCCGCTATCTTTATTTTGTACACTTGTGACTCATAAAATTGGGTTGAATGGCTTATCTTGCCAAAACGGCCTTGAATCGTCGATAACGTCCTTAGGCATTCTGGATGCTTCTAAACGAAACCGTTCTCAACTTTTTTTCAAAACATGACGGCTGATTGGTCGTTCCCCATTGCCGAATCTTGCGAGAAATGACAATACATGTTGCATAGATCGATGTCCTCTTCGTCTGTCCACTGAATGGTTCCTTGCCTGCTTAATTGAGTTCTAAATAAATTGCTCGTGTTGCCTTGGGAAAACTGGCTTCCGTCTATCGTCGAATGTGAAAAATCTCCGAATGGTGATGACATTATATAGCAAGAGTTTGTTTAGAGTAAAGAGATAGAAAGGAATTATGAATATGTTGTGATGTTCAATGGTGAAATGGAACCAATTTATAACTGAAAATATAATCGTTTGAAAAGTTTTGATCGTTTCATAGCCATTGGGAAATTGAACCCTAAGTGGAAATAGCCATTGGGAAAGAGCCGTTGGGAATATAGTTGTGGGAATGGCGAGCCGATTTTTTCGGCTTGTCATCTGGCGAGCCGAAAAAATCGGCTCGCCAAATGACGAGCCGAAAAAATTGGCTCGCCGGGCCAATTCATGATTCTTAATTGGCCCCATAATATTCCCCTGAATATTCAGGGGAATATGAACAGTTGGCTACCCAATTCATGATTCAGACCATGAATTGGGTAGCTGTTGGAGATGCTCTAAGTCATATACTTAATGGCTATTTTTACTTATGATGCGTAGTCTACCTTTGGGTAAAACATTATACTAAGAATTCAACCAATAATAAGATTACTTAGTCTAACATTCAAGACATATTTTGAATCCGCTGTGGCAGATTATAAACAATAATATGAATGTCATACGATAATGAAATACAATATACATGTATTGAATTGTAATTATCACTGTGGTGGTAATCAAAACAATATAATATGAACATTGTTTTCTTGAATCTATTGATCCTGAGAAAACACAATATACATGTATTGAATTGTTATCATTGTGGTGATAATCAAAATAATATAATATGAATATTGTACTGCTGAAAGTATTAATATTGATGAATTACAATATTCATGTACTAAATTGTTATCACTATGGTGACAATCAAGCAATATAATATGATTATTAACTTCATTAGGTCATGTATTCATCAAGGTTGACCATTAATAGAGGATATCCATATTTAAAGGAATATACCGTCTATTTCAGTCTTATCCTATCAAATCAACAGATTCCATAAATGACCACATAATGACATTTAATATTAAATCGATAATTCCAAATTCGTTATATGGACCACATAATGAGATGTATAAAAATTCTTACATCTAAAGCATTCTCAACTCGTCACAGTCTCTGTTCCGACCATCTACAAGCATCAAGATTTACAGGTTAAGTGCTTGAATTATTAAAATGATTCATATACACACAAAACATTAGTCCAAACAAGTTCATAATTAATACACCGTAAACATACTAATTAAATCCCAACTAACTAGGTCCAATAAGAAAAATATTGATCCAAATATGTTCTGTAACTTTACAAAGCCCTAATCACACAATTATTGCTTCTTTCTTCTTCCGTCATCGGCCACTTCTTTCCCAGGCACGACCAGTTCAATTATGTCTCCATGTTTCTCTCTTACTCGTTATGTCTCTTCTCCTTTCTCTCAGTTTTGTTTCGCCTGCCTCTTGTTTTCCTCTCCAACGAGATATTTATTCTTCCAGATTTCACATCCAAAACGGAATTTTGCTCAAATTTCGGTTCGGTCATCGCCGGACCAAAATGGTCAGAATTCCGACGTTCTGACCGAAATTTTGAACCTTGATTTGATCTTGTTCAAAAGATTTTTACTTCAGCATTTGATTAGTGTGTCATGCCTAGTAAAGAGAAGTCGGAACAAATCTTTATCCTTTCTCATTATGCTTGCATCACAATCATCAGGAATTTGCTGAATTCTTAGTGCCTTGCCAAGAACTGATGTATCAGAGAAATCTCATCATATATCATCAATTCGGCTGCACTTCAATAAACTATTATACTGTTCATATTAGTTAAATGCCTATTACATGAATTCTTAATTCCTAGTTTCTTGTTTTTTCACCACAGCTGAAGGAGATATATCATACTCTCTAACCTTTATTTCAAGACTCTCTCAAGCACAACTGATATGACTCAATCTGCACCAACAGAAAGATAGCCTGGTTTGCCCATGGTTAATGTCATTCATAAGTACACATCGTTGCTTAGTTGATAGGCAATAGATATGCACATGAAATCTAGTCAACACTGAAAGAAATTTCACATCTCAATATGCAATAAGAATTTTACACTACAAGAGACACTTGCAAATATGAAAATGGAAAATCTATTTACGAATGAGTACCTGATCAAAGTCAATAATCTTGTTGACCAATTAGCATCAGCCGATCATAAGATATTAGAATTCGAACAAATTCTACCAATAAGTAGTAGTCTTGATGATGATTATGAGGTAACAGTAGAAGTCATCTCGCCAAAAGAACCAAACCCATCTTTACAATATGCTTATTCAATTTTATTGGCTCATGAAGGAAGAACTGAACTAAATAGTACAGTAACATCAAACTTCTCCATCGACTACAATTCAAACAATAAACTCAAGAATCAAGAAAAGAGTGATGGATCTATAAATCAGTTTAATAATAATCATAGAGGTATGCAGTCAAACAGAGCAAGACATAGAGGTGGTAAGTGGAATAATAAAAATAGATTTGGGTACCAAATTTGTAAAGAATATGGACACAGTGCAAACAAGTGCTACTTTAGATTCAATGTCAATTACATACTATCTCATCAAAATAGTAACTCAAGTGCAAATATGATCAGTACTCATAGAATGGAAGCAAGAATCGTTATAGGAATATAAGCACTGATATTGCAAGAGTTGAAGGTATTCATGATTTCAGTATCCAGATTTTGAAGCTACCAATCATGTGACCAACAACTTAAGCAGTTTGAATCTTGGTGATGGGGAATACAAAGCTAAACAAACGTTACTTATAGGTAGCGATAAATCAGTTTACATAACACACGCTAGAAATGCAAAATTTGATGGTACTAACAACTCTATCTTAAAAATTTATTGAGAGTACTACCGATTAAGATAAACTTGATGAGTGTTTCCGAATTTGCAAAAGACAATAATGTATACTTTGAGTTCTTTCTGTAATTTTGCTTTGTAAAGGACATATTAACACAAGAAATTCTTTTTCTAAGTATAGAAAATAAGTGTTTATAAAATTTAACGTTTCAAGTTCATGAAATTTTAACAACAAAGAAAATGGTTGTAACTTGCCAAAACTGAATAAGACTGGAAATTATAAGATATTTAATTTGAGGCACAACAAACTGGGCCATCCTAATAACAATGTTGTTAAGAAAGTACTAAATAGTAGTAATATTATAGATGATAATATTCCTTCTTATATAACTTATTGTCAGATCGAAATAAGTCATATATTGCATTTCCAAATTCCAGAACTAAATACACCAAACCTTTAGAATTAGTACCTATTGTTTATGGGGACCAGCCCCAATCAGTACTGATTATGGATATAACTATTATATATCGTCTATTAATGCATACTCACGATTCATGTGGGTTTATTTTCTAAAGTCAAAATCTAAAGCTTACAATGTAGTTTTTCAACTCACTATAAATGTTGGAAATATAATCAGTAATTAGGTAATGATTTTTTAGATAGAAGGTAGTAAAAATTTCTCCACTTAAACAATTTTTTCAAAGAGAAAGGATCTGATATATAGAGCTATATGCACTTGCACCTCTAAAAAATGAAATTATTGAAAGAAAAACATATGCAGAATGTCGTGAATAGCTTAAATTTATTTGCGCAAACATCCATGCAACTAAAATTTTGGCCAGATACATTCAGTACTGTAGATTATTTGACTAAATTGTTACCAACTAAAATACTCAAATTCAAGTGTCTACTAGATGTTTTAAATAAAGTTAAGCCAAACTATAATAACTTGAAGGTATTTGGATGCCAATGTTTTCCTTGCTTAAGACCTTACAACTCACGTAAAATTGAATTTAGATCATCACCATGCACATTTTTGGGATATACTAATAATAAGAAGGAAAACAAGTGTCTGGATGATAATGGAAGAATTCCAGACATGTTATATTCAATAACAAAATTTTCCTTTCAACAAGGTTGAAATTAAAACTATAAAGAAAGTGTATAATCTAAGAAAACTTACATCGTCCATATCTGATCAACATAACTGACTTTACGATTCCACCATCAAGCTACTCACGATGATTCCACCTCTTAACTAATAATGCCCATAGGTGAATCAAGTCAAGAGAAACAAGAATCACAGAAAATCCTACAAATACTTCTCACCAACAAGTAATTAGTGATCTTAATATAGGACAAGCATTAAATGGTCAAGCAATCAACAATGTAAGCAAAATACAGTTATAGGTGATAGAACAAGCAAGCATATATGTTGATAAGTGCAAAAATATGGCATACTTAAGCCAAAGATATACAATGTTGTACTTGAATAGGAGAACCCAACATCGTATCAATAGGCCTCCACTCTATCAAGTAGAAAACAACCATGCCGGAAAAATCTAATGCAGTAATAAAAAAAGACATCGAGTCTTTTTTACTTTACAAAATTACAGAAATATCATAGAATGTAACTGTACTTTTAGACTTAAGAAATATGTTAACGGTTCAATTTCTAAGTACGGGAAAATACTAGCAGCATAAGGATATTCACAATAGAGTGGCTTTGATTTTACTAAAAAAATACACTGTTGTGAAGCTTTGCTCAACTAGAATAATTATAACAGTTTCCATTTACAAAAATTGGAGCATCAAGCAATAAGATGTTAATAATTCCTTTTTATCTGATTTTTCTCTAGAGGAAGTGTATATAGAACAACCAAATGGTTCTGTACAAAAAAGGCAGAGAGAAACTTGTGTGTGGGCTAAATAAAGCAATCTATGGTCTAAAGCAAGCATCGAGAGTTTGGTTTGATAAGTTGAAATGTACCTTAATCAGACATAGATACAACTCAATGATATCTGACAACTCAATGTTTACTTAATTTAAACTCAATGTTTACTTAATTTACTAACAACGTTGTTATTTACAAACTAATTTATATTGTTAATTTTATCATTACAAGAAATAGTGAGTCAGAAATCAAGAGCGCCACTCTATGCTTGAAACAAAATTCTCAATTAAAGATGGTGGTAATCTGAATTATTTTATAGGCATTGAAGTTAAAATTACTGCAGGTCTAGAAATACATCTCAATCAAAAGTACATCCCAGAAATTCTCTTGAAAACCATGATGGGTCGAGGAAACTAACTACCAATACATATGACAATTGGTTCAATTCTATCTGGAATAGAGGAGAGCGAATATCGGATGATAAATAATACAGGAGCATATCATATTATAATAACAAGACCTGATGTATGATCTAATGTCAACAAGTCAGGAAACTCACACAAAACCTCATGATAAACACTGGAATCTTGTCAGGAGGATTCTAGATACCTTAAAGGAACAATAAATCAAGGACTCGTTTTGCAGATAAGCAAACCACTTAGTATTAATGTGTATACGGATGTAGACTAGGTGACATACTACGATCATAGAAAATCAATAATTTATAGTTGTATACTTCAAAGAAAAAGGTCTTATTTTATAGTGCGTAAAAAACTAATCTACAATATCAAGGTCAACGCTGAATACAAAGCTTAGCTATGACCATAGAAAAAATAATGTAGATAAAATTGGTACTAAGTGAGAGCTAAGTTAAAAAGATAAAAAAGCAACTATTTGGTGTGATAATGTCTGTACGATTTCTTTTACAGTAAATCCAGTGTTACATTCAAGAACAAAGCCCTTAGAATTAGATCTTCACTTCATTGGAAAACAAGTAATGAAAAGGAATTTAAATGTCGAATACATACCTTCTACTTATCAAAACGTTAATGTTCTCATTAAGCCATTGTCGAAGAAAAGTTTTACTAAATTCAACCATGAATTCGGAGTTGATGAAGCCTATTACAGCTCGAGATCTCAAGCCCTAAATTACTTGTTAGAGAAGTTCTAACTAATTCAAGAGCTTGGATACATTCTTCTTAGATTGAATTGAAGTCATTTGAAGCAGTTTGTAGAAGAACTTTGCAAGAGATCCGGAAATTTTCTCTTTTTTGGTTTTTGTTTTTATTTTTTGGCTCAAGTAACCCTAACCCTTATTTGGATTTGATGGGAGGTATTAGGAGAATACAAATACCCAATTACCTTATTATTGCGGGTATTAGTATATGGGCCTGAGGTTGAGGCTCATATTCACAGTTGTGATATAAACACAAGTCTATAAAGAATACTTGCATAAATGTAATGAATGTAGAATTATGAACAACTTAACACTTATTAGTAAGTAACTAAGAGGGATGAATCACTAGCTCAATTGGTTTGTGTTATAACACTTTAAACGTTGTTGTAGAGGTCATGAATTCAAACCCCTGCATTATCAACATGAGTGTTCTTCTTGAACCATGGTAATAGTGGCAAGGGTTCGAAACCCGAAATGGTGTGCTAAGAGATTACCATGTGCATACGCTAAGATCAGCCACTTATGTGGTGCTCGCGGACCAGGCTAGGTGCATTAGGGAGGGTTTTATGACTCCGGTCAGTTTCCCATATGTACAAATTCAAAAAAAATGAGTGTTCTTCTTGAACGAAGTATAATCCTTACTATAAAATTTAAATAATACGTATTAGCGTCCCATTTCAACTAGACATTAGTGTCTTGATTCAACTAGACTTACCGATGGGCGGTACAAAATAATTTACATGTCGTTGTACGATAACTCAACACATTGTTACATGATATATAATGTAACACCCCATCAATTTTATAATAAGTTCAAAAATGATATTTTGGTAAATTATTAATGAAGGGATAAAATGGTAACATTTTCAAATTCTGGATTTGACGATGGAAGTTGCGTCAATGCGTAAAGTGAATCATTTTTGTTAGATTTGACTACTCAATATTAGCAATTGAACATTATGCAAAAGAAATACAAATAAAACAGTCTTGGAGCTAAGTAGTCATTAGTCATTGGAGTCTGAAATTTGGATTGAAATAACCATTTCATTTTTTCCACTAATTATGAAATTGAGAAAAGTGTTTACACTTTTTTAAATTCTAATTCCATCCTTTCTAATTAGCCTGCCTTTTTATATGGTCGATATATGATGGGATCAGATACTCGAACTAAATAGATAATAAAGATAATAGCCCAGAGAGATGGTCAGATCATTATGGAATCAAATACAGACACATAAACATATGGACTTACTTAAATAACACTTTGGAACTAGCCAATTCTAGAAAAGATTATGGGATACTCAGGGATTAGTATGCATCTGGAGAATGAAGACCATGTATGTGGGTAAATCAGGGATCTATATGGATCCAAAGCGTAAAGAGAAAGGCTTCGGGAAAGACGGGGATCGATAGGGATCCAAAGTGTAATACCTCAAACTTCAAAACTCGGAGAAATTACATAAATGAATCAAAAAATGGAGACAGAACCAAGAAATCAGACATATAAAAGCAAAATATAGACCATAGCGGGACCCACCCTAGGGGTCGCACCATTATTGGGTGCAACCCTTAGGGGTTGGTACATTACCCTCTTGAGGGATAGGTACCAACCTCTTCAGGGTGGGGCGATTAGGACTTCACTTTTGGTACCCCGGTCGTTCTTCTTTGGAGGCCCCCCGATGTGATTTTAGGTCGATCCACTGCTATCTTTGGCTATATAAAAACTTCTATATGCTTTGGAAAAAGTGGACTTCTCTATTTTTTCTCCATGTGGAAGCTCTGCCATTCTCTAGAGATAACAATGCCTTCTTCTTTTTTCATTCTTATGTCAAGCCAACTCTACTTATAATCAGTAGTATAAACAAAAAAAATTACAAGCGGACGTAGGCTAGAGTTTACAAAGCCTCTATAAATATTTTGTCTTCACTATTGCTTTTACTATTATTTTTCTTAATCTCTATGATTGGATCTATGGGGTTGTATTATTGATTCTAATTTTTGATATGTAATTATATAATTTGAGGTTCTATGCTTGTTTTACCAAAAACTGGTATAACAAGTTTGGCATGCCAGGTAGGAGAAACTTGAACTTGAAAGGCTTAGGAATTCAGATTTTTCAAACTTTGGAAAAGGATAGAAGTGGCTAAGAAAAAGAGAGTTGGAGCTCAAATAGAAGATACTGGACAAGAAGGGGGTCATGAGGCTTCCTTTGGTTGGGCAAAAGGACATGGTAAGAAGACATGAACAAATGATGAAAACTTTCTTCCAAAGGATTAAAGAAAGTTGGTGAAGCTTGAAATCTGAATACAATTGCTAGAAATGTGGTTGGAGTACAAGTAATAGAAAATAGACAACTGGGACCAACAACCGAGGGTCGGTGCCTACCACTCCTAAGAGGTCAAATCAAATCCCTCTTGAATAAAAGCACGACCCTAGTACAACTCCAAACAACTCTTTAGCAACTTGGAGTTTCGAATTCAAAGACAGGAGATAGCTTGGATAAAGTTGGCTTCACAAATCAACCACATGAAACTGTACACAATGGGATTGGGTCGGAACCGAACCCCCAAAGGGGTCGGTATTGATTACTTCAAACTTAAGGCATGTCCCAAGTTCAGATAGAAGTAGGCATAGGAAGGACTATGGAAGATACAAACACCCATAGCTAAAAAGAAACGTCATGTCCTCCTTGGGTTCCCTTATCCCATTTTTAACTCATACCGAGGTGTGAGGCTTGCGAATCAACGCTATACACAAAGCTATGCTATATTAAAGCCGTGCTTTGATCATCAACCACAAGACTTTGCTTTTCAACAGAAGCCCTGATCATTTGCATCTCAGCATGCCACATAGGCAATTCACGCCATGCGACTGATGTCTATTGATATATAACCTCTGAGCTCGTACGTCTTAGAGAAGGGCGTTAAGCAAGAGAATAAATTCTCCGCCGCCAAACAGATATATATTTAATAGAAATCAATCAACACAGAATAAAATCCAATGTCAGACACACATTCATTTACAAGTTCGTTCAGGGTCTGAATGAAACTAGAGGCACCTTATTCCACATCCCATATGTCCAATACAGGAGAGAGGTCCTCGCATATCCGTCGGTCTCCAAGTACATCTGGACGATCACCACTTATTACCTCATCTAGGGTGTATAGCCTAATCAAGACATCCGTAATCACCCAAACGATGTAAAGACCTCCAGTCTCCAACCACCGTCTTCATCGTCGACTTATCGTCGAATCAGTTATTCAGAATGGGTAGAAACCCGGCCTTTCCGAATAACTCGTGTATATTATAAACAAGTGCTATAAAACACAACGTACACCTCATTCCAATTCTGAATATTCTTTTATTTAAATATTTACATCTTTAGGGATTTGTTCCCAATAATTTTGTCAAAGATAAATTCTTTAAAATTTATTCTTTAATCTTCCTTTGGATATCATTAAAACCATATTGAGGTTTTCAAAACTAGTCGGGATTAACGCACCTTACCGTAGTAATCATTTGTTTAATTTCCATATCCGTACCTATTCATCCCACGGAGCAAAACTGGTCATACTCCATATCTAACACCCGGTGTTACCGGTAAATTTAATTACCATTGCTCGTTCAAATCTAATTAAAAATTTAAGTATTGCTAGGAGCAAAACTGGTGATACTCCATTCTCGATCATTTCCCAAATTTGATAATTTAAATTATCAATTCCCATTTCAATCTAATTAAAGATTCATTAAAACTCCACTTAGTTTTAATCTTCCCAAAAATCAATATTAATGATTATTTAACTTTGGAAACACAAACATGCCGCATCGACAATCTACACTGTACTATTGATTTCTGTCTATATATAACCTCTAAGCTCGTACGTCTCAGAGAAGGGTGTTAAGCAAGAGAATAAATTCTCTGCCACCAAACAGATATATATTTAGCAGAGATCAACCAAACAGTTCGAAATACAATGATCGACATGTGATCCTGCCTTTAACTGGGTTAAAGAACCAATGTCATTTAAAACACAGTTCACGATAAACCCAAATCAAATTCCATTAATTATGGAATCTTCACGGAAAACAGATCGATATATATATATATATAATCGATATCAATTTCCGTATCCGACTAATAATATAAATGGAATAACGGCAAAGCCTTTTAAATTCCATATATATTAACAGTCTTCCTCCACATAAGCTCATTTCGATTATTATCAAATCGAGTTCCATTCAGTTCCAATCTAATATATTAAATTGGAACACTTTACTTTGGAAAATTCCCATTAAATCTTAATACAAAGATTTATAAATTCGAAACCACATTTCACTGTAAATCGGGTTAAAGAACGAATGTCGTTAAAAACACAGTTCACAATAAACCCAATTCACGTTTTATTTTCAATTCCAATTAAATGTTAATTAATCGGTAATTCTTCTCTATATCTTAATTAAAAGGTTTATTCTTTTCACACGGGGTTTAAGAACAGTGTTACTGAAGACCCCATCCCATCAGTCTCTAACCGTAAATTAGTAAGAGAACAATTCCCTAAGTATTAATCCCGAAGGCCGAAACCAACATCAGATCAATACCCAGGAAACCATTCAACTTAGCTAATCTCCGTTTAGTTTCTAATTTTCTTAACTCCATTGGGTTTAAGAATAGTATTATTAAAGATACCATTCACGACAAACCCAAAATCTCATTCCAATGTTAATCGGGTTAAAGAACAAGTGTTATTTAAAACACCGTTGACGATAAACCCAAAAACCAATGTCAATTTAATTCCAATTAAATGTTAATTAATTGGTAAACTTCATTAAATCTTAATAAAAAGATTTATATCTTTTCTCAACTGGGTTTTAGAACAGTGTTAGTGAAGACACCGTTCACGACAAACCCAAAAATCCATTTGACATTAATACAAGGGTCTGAATAGAAAATATATCGGCTTATATTCAATATCAAATTCTGAGACCAACAAATATCGTATTTGGAATAACGATATATATATATATATATATATCTTCCAAATTCCTCCACAATGTCCGTATAATCATGGAATCCCATATCGAAATATTCTGAAGATAATGTTGATTCAAATCCATTCCAATTCATATATTGGAAATTCTGGTTATATTAAAACCCCTCTCAATCTAATTTATTTATTTAAAAATAATTGGATTATAATTCTATTTAATAACTAGTTCATTTCGATAAAAATATATTTTTATCTTTTCAAATGTGGAATTTTTCATCCTAATTCTTTCCATATCATTTATTATGATTTTACACAAATTATTGATATTTTTAATAATTTTATCAGGGCCCGTACAGTCGATTTCCAAAAACGGTCATCGAACTGCACTTATAGCGACCTTTTCCAAATTTTATTTGGGCATAATCCCAAATCCAACCATTAAATTTCAAATCTCTTGTATTCGTCGGAAAGCTCTTTTCGATACGAACCCAACAGTTCCAGTTTTAGGAGAATCTAACGGTCGGATCTCCCGTTATGTCCGTTCGAAGTCAATGGTCGAAATTCGCGAACTACCGCTGCGCGGCGCGTTCTATTCAGGCCATTTAATATATATAATATATATATTATATATATTTCATCAATTTCCATTTAAAACGTATTTTGTAAACGTTTTAAATTCGTTTTCAAAACGATTTCAACTTCATATTCAATTTCAAATCAAAATTGAATATTCCATATCATCGATATATAAATGATAGTATTTTCAAAACATTAGATTTTGAAATCACTTCCTTTTCGATATTCATTATAAAAATGAATAAAACCGATATAAATATCGTTCATGTAAAAATGGCGTTAATCTAATCAACACAGCTTTATATATTTAAATATTTTCGCGTCCATCCCGAATCGGACATCAAAATCATATTTTGATCCATTACTGAATATTCTTTTAAAATATTCATTATTTTAAAATATTCCTTCTTTCTGAACTGGAATCATACACAGTCAAATACAATATAATGTGATTTATATGGATTTCATACACGCGTGTACACAACAACAATGATAAACAATCAACCATCATCCAGAGTGCACTACACTGCATAAGCGTTAAACATAAATAATTAACGCTTACAACAGCATGTCAACCCATCGATTGACATACAACTAAATATTGGGAGTAGTGTATGTCCAATATCATCCCAATACCCGTGTGAGGTTTTCAAACAACAAACACTGATTATTATTTGTGCAATTGGGCAATGTGTTAAATATATCGTCCCAATCCATATCAGTCAAATATGTGTACAAATATAAATCGTCCGATTTGTAAATGAATATTTATTTTATTCATATACACGTTAAAAATTATATTTTTAACGATAAAATATTTATTTCAACACATTAACATTTCATTTTCCATTTCACATCACAATAAATTTTCACAACACATTACAATCAAACAAGTCGTCCATGGTCTGTGGATGACGGGTGTCGGGTGCTGCCAAGCACCGTCTACATCATAGTATATATTTTAACTAGAAAATAAAATTAAAGTGAGGAGTTCTCACCTTTGGGATCCACTCCTCCATTCCTTATTTTTGAATTTCTGAACCGTTTGGATTTGCCCGAAATTCCTACGCAATCCTTTTCACATTGTTCATAGTCTAAATCACATTTTTAATATGATGCTTATATATTTAAAAATTGCATTTTATATCGCCATATATATATATATATATATATATAAGATCATATTTTTATATCGCTATATGTATAAAAGATCATATTTTTATATTGCTCTTCATATCATAAAAATCATATTTTTATAACGCCATTACATGTATAAAAATCATATTTTTATAACGCCATTACTTGTATAAAAATCATATTTTTATAACGCCATTACATGTATAAAAATCTTATTTTTATAACGCCATACATGTATAAAGTTCATATTTTTATAACGCCATTAATGTATAATAATCATATTTTTATAACGCCATTGCATGTATAAAAATCATATTTTTATACCGCCATTACATGTATAAAAATCATATTTTTACAGCGTCATTACATGTATAAAAATTATATTTTTATACCACCATTACATGTATAAAAGTCATATTTTTATAGCGCCATTACATGTATAAAAATCATATTTTTACAGTGCAATTACATGTATAAAAATCATATTTTTACAGCGCCATAACTAGTATAAAAATCATATTTTAATAGTGCCATTCAAATAATAAAAATCATTTTTTTATTGCTATTCATATAAAAAAAAGTGAATTTTTTTATTGCTATTCATATAAAAAAACTATTTTTTATTACTATACATACAAAAAAACTGATTTTTATATTTTTTAAACCAATTACATAGAAGATAAATAAATTAATAAAATAAAATAAAACTCACGTGGTCGGGGATGGGGCGCAGGTGGCTGCTGGAGGGGGCGGAGGTGTCGCAGGTGGCGGCGGCGGCTTCCTGGTCTCGGGGAGACGCTGAAGGTGGCTGGAACGGCTGTTTTGGGCTAGGGTTTCGTATCAGGGAAGCTTGGGGTTCAAGGATGATCGGAGAAGAAGGTGGGAGGGGTGGCGGTCCTTATGGGTGGTGGCGTCGGAGGTGAGGTGGCCTCGATGGACGCGGCGGCAGAAATCTAGAGGGGGGCGATGGGGTGAAACGCGATTTCTTTTTTTTTTTTTTTTTTGAAAAACTGACGGGGGGGGGGGGGGGGGGGGAGAGAATATGGAGAGAGAGGGAGTTGACTAGGTTGTATAATAATATATTTAATTATTTTAAATTCTGAAAAGTTATTTTTTCTTTCAAATTCCAAATCAGACTCAATGACTGTCGCCCCTAGCTAATTCACCGGGGCCACATACGGACTCCAAAAATTCCAAAAAAATAAATCTGGCTATGTTTTGACGATACGGTCCTAACAAAACTAATTTCGTCGAATTTGGAGATCGTTTGAAAAATGATCATTTTCCAGTCGATTAAATTCAAACTTAAATTACCAGACGCGTTAAAATTCGCCACACTCACATATTAATTTCAAAAATGATTAAAATTGGAATCTAGCAATAATTTAACATTTCGGATCCAACAAAAGTGTTCTCGTCGAAAATGGAGGTCGTTTGCAAAATTTCTATTTTTCAGGGTTATATTTCATATCGACTATTTTGAATATTCAACTGGGCATAACTTTTCATTCCCGCCATGAAATTTGGATTTTTCGGATTCGTTGGAAAGATATTTTCAAATAGATTCTAATATTTTTGGTTTCGCTAAAATCCGGTTTATTTTGAATCCTATACATTCATTTGAAATTTGAAATCGAATTTTCAAACTATCGCGCCATTTTCAATTCCTTTTATAATTAAAATAAATATTTATATTCTAACTTCGATCTAAATAAATTTATACATTCAAATTCTATTCAAAATAAATTTCTTGTCATTATTATTTAAAATAAATCATTTTAAATATCCAAATTTCATCAAAATAAAAAATTTAAATTGGTTCTGATTTTCCGGGTTGTTACAATCTCCCCCACTTAAAATCTTTTCGTCCTCGAAAAGGAACGGAGCTAAAAGTTGCTTAACTAATCAATTCAACTTTCAGTTTGACTTTCATTCTTCAACCTTTCAGTTTCTAAGAATTTCTAATTTTTCAAAAATTTGGCTAACACCCTAAATTTTCGAGAAATTTCACCATAACCTCCTTTGTACGGGGAGCATCGAAAAAATTCCCAAACCACAATACAGGCCCTCTCATCTCAAAAAGAAAAAGAAAAAGCCAATCGGCTCATAAAATCATCCAAACCCAAGAAATTAGTAAACATGTACCTATTTGTCGGGCATACAATTTTATTCCTCTGCTTAGCTTCCCTGCTATGACCTGTTCAATGTATATATATGTATATGCATGTAATTTCAATAAATTCTCAAGTCAGTTCAACATTTGATTCAATTTGGCTTAATGGCTCAAAATTTTAATTAATCAGACCAATAATTAAACAACACAATCAGCTATCAATTAGTTGATTATCTTTTCAAATTCATAACTTTAATACATAGTCCAAAAATCAGATTTTTGATGCCAATTCACAACAACAGACCCTATCTAGTTTTGGTTCTCACACCAGTCAATTGGAAATATATAGAAATCCCACTTTCGAAACTCGAACACAAACTACAGATGCTATATAGTCATCAATAGTTTCATCCCCGGGCGACTAGAGTGTGATTCTATATCTATCCAGTATATTAAAACTTCGAATACACGTTTGCAAGGCGTACATGCAAAATCTTTATATATTGGATTGTCCAAATTCAATACAAATAAATATTCAAATACATATAAAATGGTTTTAAATTTTCAAAAGAAAAGTAGTTTTCATTTTTATTTTAAAAACACTACTCTTCACACTCGTTCTACGATACTACTGATCCTATCTCTAACGAGTCATTCCCATCGGATATTACTAATCCAATCTCTGATAAATTCTTTCATTTGGTTCTAATGTGTCTTGTTCTCGAGCTCTGTAAACCAAAGCTTTGATACCAACTGAAGCGACCCGAACTTTCCCGTGAAGGAAAGCATTGATTGAGTTGAGAACACGACAAATCAAAACACAATCAGAAGAACATTTCATTGCCTATTACAACAATTTACATCAGAGTACAAGAATATACAGAGTATAAATAAATATTACACAATGTAAAATATCAGAGATTAAAATACAATACATAGCAGGGAAAAATAATACATAACACAACTGAAAGAGATAATCGGATACAGAGCTTTCCGAATATCATTCCAGCTGTAAACCAGGATCCTGTGAATATAAATCTACAAAACCAAAACTACTAGTTGCCCGTGTGGAAAATAGGTGCACCCAGAGTTTAGGTTAAAACAATAAACTCCATGTCAGTCATGTGACTTGTGTGAGAACTAAAACAATTATTTAAAACTTTACTTTGAAATCAGATATATCAAGGGACCACGCCGTATAACACGGAACAGGTTTCCTCCCAAGAATACCAGTGCATAGAATAAACAGCGCAATGCTTTTTTGAAAAATGAAGCTATTATAAGACCCAGGTCCCATAACACAATGCAACGCAAGCCGGAGGATAGGCTTTTCCCTTATAATAGCCAAACATGCTTGGTACGTTTAAAACAAATCATTTGATACTATTATAAGTGCGTTGTGTATAAAACAACTTCAAATATAAATGTATCAATCATAGGTGGCATGGGTACCATCTATCATGTCGCCAATACTAGGCTTTACAATCAATTCGAAATGTCATGTATTGGAAATTGGATTTCCATCATGAGTCGAGGCAAGGGATGTACACCTCGTCGGCTTCGAGACACTCTAGGAAATGCCTCAGGATCTCCCACATAAGACCCCTGGATCCTCCAAGGCCGGTCCACACTTACGTTAGTGGATTGGCAATTCCTGAACACACGTTTCTTGGTCCTATAGGACCTATATCCATCGGCTCCAACGAGACCGATATATCCAAGGCGCCTCGCATTCCAACAACCACAAAGGTAAATATAATATAAATGTCAGTGCTTGCAAAACCCCGACACCACCCATAGCTAGAAAGAAACGTCATGTCCTCCTTGGGTTCCCTTATCCCATTTTTAACTCATACCGAGGTGTGAGGCTCGCGAATCAACGCTACACACAAAGCTATGCTATATTAAAGCCGTGCTTTGATCATCAACCACAAGACTTTGCTTTTCAACAGAAGCCCTGATCATTTGCATCTCAGCATGCCACACAGGCAATTCACGCCATGCGACTGATGTCTATCGATATATAACCTCTGAGCTCGTACGTCTCAGAGAAGGGCGTTAAGCAAGAGAATAAATTCTCTGTCACCAAACAAATATATATTTAATAGAAATCAATCAACACAAAATAAAATCCAATGTCAGACACACATCCATTTACAAGTTCGTTCTGGGTCTAAACGAAACCGAAGGCACCTTACCTCATCCCATATGTCCAATACAGGAGAGAGGTCCTTGCCTATCCGTCGATCTCCAAGTACGTCTGGACGATCACCACTTATTACCTCGTCTTGGGTGTACAACCCAATCAAGACATCAGTAATCATCCAAATGATGTGAAGACCTTCGGTCTTCAACCACCGTCTTCATCGTCGACTTATCGTCGAATCAGTTATTCGGAATGGGTATAAACCCGGCCTTTCCGAATAACTCACGTATATTATAAACAAGTGCTATAAAACACAACATACGCCTCATTCCAATTCTGAATATTCTTTTATTTAAATATTCACATCTTTAGGGATTTGTTCCCAATAATTTTAACAAAGATAAATTCTTTAAAATTTATTCTTTAATCTTCCTTTGGATATCATTCAAGCCATATTAAGGTTTTCCAAACTAGTCAGGATTAACGCACCTTATCAAAGTAATCATTTGTTTAATTTCCCTACCCAACCTATTCATCCCATGGAGCAAAACTGGTCATACTCCATATCTAACACCCCGGTGTTATCGGTAAATTTAATTACCATTGCTCGTTCAAATCTAATTAAAAATTTAACTATCGCTAGGAGCAAAACTGGTGATACTCCATTCTCGATCATTTCCCAAATTTGATAATTTAAATTATCAATTCCCATTTCAATCTAATTAAAGATTCATTAAAACTCCACTTAGTTTTAATCTTCCCAAAAATCAATATTAATGATTATTTAACTTTGGAAACACAAACATGCCGCATCGACAATCTACACCATACTATTGATTTCTGCCTATATATAACCTCTAAGCTCGTATGTCTCAAAGAAGGGTGTTAAGCAAGAGAATAAATTCTCCTCCACCAAACAGATATATATATTTAGCAGAGATCAACCATACAGTTCGAAATTCAATGATTGACATGTGATCCTGCCTTTAACTAGGTTAAAGAACCAATGTCATTTAAAACACAGTTCACGATAAACCCAAATCACATTCCATTAATTATGGAATCTTCACGGAAAACAGATCGATATATATATATAATCGATATCAATTTCCGTATCCGACTAATAATATAAATGGAATAATGACAAAGCCTTTTAAATTCCATATATATTAACAGTCTTCCTCGTCAGAAGCTCATTTCGATTATTATCAAATCGAATTCCATTCAATTCCAATATAATATATTAAATTGGAACACTTTACTTTGGAAAATTCCCATTAAATCTTAATACAAAGATTTATAAATTCGAAACCACATTTCACTGTAAATCGGGTTAAAGAACGAATGTCGTTAAAAACACAGTTCACAATAAACCCAATTCACGTTTTATTTTCAATTCCAATTAAATGTTAATTAATCGGTAATTCTTCTCTACATCTTAATAAAAAGGTTTATTCTTTTCACACAGGGTCTAAGAACAGTGTTACTGAAGACCCCATCCCATCAGTCTCTAACCGTAAATTAGTAAGAGAACGATTCCCTAAGTATTAATCCTGAAGGCCGAAACCAACATCAGATCAATACCCAGGAAACCATTCAACTTAATTAATCTCGAGTTACTTTTTAATTTTCTTAACTCCATTGGGTTTAAGAACAGTATAATTAAATATACCATTCACGACAAACCCAAAATCTCAATCTAGTGTTAATCGGGTTAAAGAACAAGTGTTATTTAAAACACCGTACAGTCGATTTCCATAAACGGTCATCGAACAGCACTTACAACGACCTTTTCCAAATTTGATTTGGACATAATCCCAAATCCAACCATTAGATTTCAAATCTCTTGTATTCTCGAAAAGCTCTTTTCGATATGAACCCAACGGTTCCATTTTGTGGAGAATCCGAAGGTCGGATCTTCTGTAATGTCCGTTCGAAGTCAATGGTCGAAATTCACGAACTACCGCTGCGCGGCGTGTTCTACTCAGGCCATTTAATATATATAATATATATATTATATATATTTCAATGATTTCCATTTAAAACGCATTTTATAAATTGTTTTAAATTCATTTTCAAAACGATTTCAGCTTCATATTCAATTTTAAATCAAAATTGAATATTCCATATCATCGATATATAAATAATAATATTTTCCAAACATTAGATTTTGAAATCACTTCCTTTTCGATATTCATTATAAAAATGAATAAAACCGATATAAATATCGTTCACGTCAAAATGGCGTTAATCTAATCAACACGGCTTTATATATTTAAATATTTTCGCGTCCATCCCAAATCGGACATCAAAATCATATTTTGATCCATTACTGAATATTCTTTTAAAATATTCATTATTTTAAAATATTCCTTCTTTCTGAATATTCTTTTAAAATATTCATTATTTTAAAATATTCCATATCAGTCAAATGTGTGTACAAATACAAATCGTTCGATTTGTAAATGAATATTTATTTTATTCATATATACACGTTAAAAATTATATTTTTAACGATAAATATTTATTTCAACACATTAACATTTCATTTTCCATTTCACATCACAATCGGTTTTCACAACACATTACAATCAAACAAGTCGTCCATGGTCTGTGGACGACGGGTGTCGGGTGCTGCCAAGCACCATCTACATCTTAGTATATATTTTAACTAGAAAATAAAATTAAAGTGAGGAGTTATCACCTTTGGGATCCACTCCTACATTCCTTATTTCTGAATTTCTGAACCGTTTGGATTTGCCCGAAATTCCAACGCAATCCTTTTCACGTTGTTCATAGTCAAAATCACATTTTTAATATGATGCTTATATATTTAAAAGTTGCATTTTTATATCACTATATATATATATATATAAAAAGATCATATTTTTATATCGCTATATATATATATAAAAGATCATATTTTTATATTGCTATTTATATCATAAAAAACATATTTTTCTAACGCCATTACATGTATAAAAATCATATTTTTATAACGCCATTACATGTAGAAAAATCATATTTTTATAACGCCATTACATGTATAGTAATCATATTTTTATAACGCCATTACGTGTATAAAAATCATATTTTTATAACGCCATTACAGGTATAAAAATCATATTTTTATAACGCCATTACATGTATAATAATCATATTTTTATAACGCGTATTTTTATACCGCCATTACATGTATAAAAATCATATTTTTACAGCGTCATTACATGTATAAAAATCATATTTTTATACCGCCATTACATGTATAAAAGTCATATTTTTATAGCGCCATTACATGTATAAAAATCATATTTTTACAGCGCCATTATATATATAAAAATCACATTTTTACAATGCCATTACATGTATAAAAATCATATTTTTATAGTGCCATTCAAATAGTAAAAATCATTTTTTTATTGAATAGCAATTAAAAAAAACTGATTTTTTTATTGCTATTCATATAAAAAAAACAATTTTTTTATTGCTATACATACAAAAAAATTGATTTTTTTTTATTTCTACACATACAAAAAAACTGATTTTTTTATATTGCTATACATACAAAAGAACTGGTTTTATATTTTTAAAACTAATTACATTGAAGATAAATAAATAAATAAATAAATAAATAAAATAAAACTCACGTGGTCGGGGATTGGGCGCAGGTGGCTGCTGGACGGGGCAGAGGTGTCGCAGGTGGTGGCGGCGGCTTCCTGGTGTCGGGGCGGCGCTGAAGGGGGCTGGAACGGCTGTTTTGGGCTAGGGTTTCGAATTGGGGAAGCTTGGGGTTCAGGGATGATCAGGGAAGAAGGGGGAGGGGTGGCGGTCCTTCTGGGTTGCGGCGCCAGAGGTAAGGTGGACGCGGCGGCAGAAATCTGGAGGGGGGCGATGGGGTGAAACGCAATTTCTTTTTTTTGAAAAACTGACAGGGAGAGAGAATATGGAGAGAGAGGGAGTTGACTAGGTTATATAATAATATATTTAATTATTTTAAATTCTGAAAAGTCAATTTTTCTTTCGAATTCCAAATCAGACCCAACGACTGTCGCCTCTAGCTAATTACCCCCATTCCGAACGCAATGGGATATGTCCGGCAAGCCCATTCCATCGTTTCGATTAGTTTTCATTGAAATTAAAATATAAATTAATATAACGTTCAATATTGATTTTAACGTACAATTTAATTTACCGGGGCCACATACGGACTCCAAAAATTCCAGAAAAATAATTCTGGCTATGTTTTGACGATACGGTCCTAACAAAACTAATTTTGTCGAATTTGGAGACCGTTTGAAAAACGATCATTTTCCAGTCGATTAAATTCAAACTGAAATTACCAAACGCGTTTAAATTCGCCACGCTCACATATTAATTCCAAAAATTATGAAAATTGGAATCTAGCAATAATTTGACATTCCGGATCCAAAAAAAGTGGTCTCGTCAAAAACGGAGGTCGTTTGCAAAATTTCTATTTTTAAGGGCAGGAAAATAACGATAAGGTCAAAATTAAGGGCTTTTTTATTCATAAGGACATCCCATTATAAATTTATCCAAAAGGACAATACATTACAATACGTTATTCGGACGCTGTTTTCTTTTCTTCCTCAATCCGCTATCGACGTCAATCTCATCACTGATTTTAAACGCAATTTTTTTTCTTGTTTAGTTTCGATCTCCAGCAATCATCTTCAAACATCTATACCAATCGCCTACTTTCGAAATGCAAAATCGACCTTGCGCGTGCTGATTTGGGAATTCGCTCACGAAATTAGGGTAAAAAGCATTTCCTGATTGATGCAAATGAGATCGAAATTGCAAACGGAATTGAATTTGCAATCTGAAATTGGTAATGGGCGAAATTGTGTGAAACGAAACAGTTGATTTTATGCGCGAGAAACAATCGAGGAAGAAGCTAGAAATCACGCGTGAAACTGAAGAAAAATGAAAATAATGAGAATAACAAAAATTGATACCTACAGTGCTATAAAAATGATACCCAAAAACTGTAAAGAAGAAAATAACAAAAACTGATACCTACGGTGCCATAAAAATGATACCCAAAAACTGTAAAGAAGAAAATAACAAAAAAGCCGCATACATAATGTGACGGCCCGCCCCGCACCAACCGACATTCACTCCAAAAGTGCACTGTACACATGTCCAGTTAGCACGGGACAGTCATCAGAAGAAAAGAAAGAATACGAAGAATCAATAAAGAACCTGTAATATGTCTCACAACGCATGGGATAAAATATAATCATAACATATACTTGACACAAAACAGGTGAGATGTTGCATAAGCTGAAAACAAACTATCATAGCAGCGTATGTTCCACAACATCATTATTACAACTTTTAAAACTGTCTCTAAAAGCAAAGCAAGATAAGGAAGGTACACTACTAATGCCCAAGTAGTGACCACCAACGACACAGGGAGAATATCTATATATATCATACGTGGGAGCCTCCTGCTCGTCTCCTGATCAGCTACTCGTACATCACCAGCTAACCTGTCTCTAGTCTGCTCGTTTAGGAGCACCCAGAGTAATAAGAAGAGACATAAAACTCTGGGTCAGACAAAAGTCTGGTATGAGCGATAAGCAACAAAACAAAACAATAACAGGTATAATCCAATCATACCTGAACCTGGACCTGCAACCAAAGAGTTAGCACTACATACCGTACAATACTCTAAGGTGCCACTAACATACGGTGTAAGAAATACGGGGGTGGGGGAGTGCATGTCATAGTGATGTCAAACAATCAAGCATAGCAATCATCCTCACATCCCACACTCAGTGCGTAAAGCATACGATATCCTTTACTTTGGTCACCTAATCCTTTGGGCCATGACGGAATCCAATACCGTACAACTATCACTACAAGCCCCTAATCTATCTCTCAATAGTGAACCAAGGTTACGGATACCGATAACCCCTTTGCACACGTCCCGCAGCAAAGTCCAATCATGAAGTGAACTCGTTGGTTCCTAACTAGATCCTGAGCTCTAACTTCCTATTTGGACTGCCTTTGCATCTCGGGTTATTTGTCTTCTTCCCCGGATCGGTTCGGCTTCTTCTTCCCTCGGTTGGGTTCGGAATGCTTCATCACCTCGGATCGGTTCGAATTCCTCAAGTTTCTCCAAGGCGCATCGGTTCGGGTCGGGTAACGTGGTTCGGATCGGTTCAACCTCCATCGGTTCGGTTCGGTGGCCAAGCTCCATCGGTTCTGTTCGGTGCCCAAGCTCCATCGGTTCGGTTGCTTCATTCGTAATACTCCGGTCTAGTCCCACTCTACCACCTCCGGTCCGATCCTCTGTTCTAATTCAGTTCGTGTGGCCTTAGTTCCTCCCGTGCCAAGCTCCGGTCCGGTCCGTGCTCCGATCCGATCCCAGTTAAACCATTGTAGCCTTCCTTTTTTCCATATTTCCCTTGTGCCAAGCCTTGGTTCGGTTCGGTGATCCCTTGCCCAGTGCCCTATCCGGTCCGAGCCCATCCCTCCGATCCGATCCGAAACCTACATCGTTTTTCTGCAACTTTTCCAGCAAGCATTTTACGCCATTCGACGACGTTTTCGACCATTCTATATATTCTAACCAATCACAAAGCATACCACAAAGTCATAGCAACAAGTAGAAGTGACCTCAAACACCAAAACACAATTATGATAGGTTAAAATGGATCAAACATAGCCAAAACCCCATATTTTCCCTAAAGCATGTTCAAACCAAACTAATGATAGGATTAACAAAACTTAACCAAATTAGTCAAATTTTTTAACAAAGGCCTAAAATAATATTTAAGAATTTATGAATATTTTTCCAGATTTTTAACATGCATAAATTCGCTAATTATCACTAATCACCCCTTAATCCCCTAAATTCCGGGATTTGCAAAATTAGTCGAAATTAACCCAAATTCATATCAGAGGCATAAAATGATGTTTTAGAATTTTAGGAATTTTTCTAGATTTTTCTGAGCCATAATTTCGCTAATTACCATAATTAGCCGTAATTAGTGAAAAACAATGCAAATCACTCACCTTTGCCACAAAGTAAACTATAGATCTGAAATGATTCTCTGTTTGGGTCGAACTCTAATGCTAAACAGCAGCTCTAATCTTGATTTGGTGAAGATCTCCCTTGATTTAATGTTGCTAAGCCCAATCTTCAAGTTGCAAGTGATTTGGAGGTGATTTAGAGGTTGGAGACCATTTTTAGGGTTTCTAAGAGGTAAGTGGAGGCTAGAAAACTGAAATGGAATGAAAACCTAACTCATTTCAGCTCCCCATAACCCTAATGCCGAAATGGGTTATGGGCCCATTCATTAATCACCCTGTTTGGCCCAGTTAAGCAGTTTTTCACCTTCCAAACCTTATTTCAGCCATATTTCCCAAACGGTAAGTCCGTTTCTCACATGTGACCACTCTACGGAAAGGTAAACCATCATCCGAAGCCAATGGAAGTGGTTTCAGGTCAAAACACCTTTCCAATCAAAAGTTATGGACGAAACAAGATCAGCTAGGGGTAAAATGGTCATTTAAAAATCGACAAAAATCAGGAACATGAGAAATGACCTCAATAGTCGTTTCCCAACTCTACATGACCATACGACTTCGTATGAGAAAGAAATAAATATTTTACGATCCTCCGATACGTAGAATGCGGGTTGTTACATTCTCCCCCCCTTAAGAAATTTCGCCCCCGAAATTCCTTAACCAAAACATACAAAAGATTCTGCATGCCTATCAATCATTTTCAAACAATATAACATACGAAACAACACAACAACCCTATCCTAGCATGCGATTTACTAATAAGGGAAGAAACTATCACTACCAAAACCTTACCAGGCAAAGAGTTCTGGATACTTCTTCCTTATGTCCTCCTCTGTTTCCCAAGTACAGTCTTTTTCATTCTCACCCCCACTGGACTTTGACTAGTTTCACCGCCTTCCTTCGAAGCTGCTTCGTATCGTTCCCAACAATACGCATAGGCTTGCGGTTCCCAACCGCCTCGGGTTCAACCTCGATATCGTCCAACTGATCTGCTGAAATAGTCACATTAGGGCCTTGCACAAACTTCCTTGACTGGGAAACATGAAATACGTTGTGAACTCCCGTCGTCTTGTCCGGTAACTCAACTTTATATGCCAAATTCCCATCTTGCTCGAGAACTGAAAATGGACCAACAAACCTTGGTGCTAACTTACCTTCCCACCAAAACGAATCACATTCTTCAACCAACATAATGGTGCCTTGCACGGTCTTTCGTACAAAGTTTCAATTGAAACCATACCAATACTGGGCTAATAACTATTATTATCCATAACTCAACCAGATACAAATGGCCATCCATGACCCTCCAAAATCCAATATAAGTTCTCAAAAGATCCTCTAATATACGATTCACCCAAATACCATCATGACCTGACCTAGTCCTTGGTAAACCATCAATATAATCCATTGAGACTTGTTCCCATTTCCATTTAGGAATTCCTAATGGTTGTAACAAACCACTAGGCTTATTTTGCTCAGTTTTAACTAACTGGCGATTCGTGCATTTAGACATAAACTTCCCAACGTCTTTCTTTATCCTTTCCCAGTAGTAGGTCTGATCCATGTCTCAATACATTTTGTTACCACTGGGATGTATAGTCAATTTCGGGTGATGATATGCTCTAAGCACTTCATCTCTCAGTCCATCTACGTTGGGTACGACTAGTCCTCCATTCTTTTGAAGCCATCCTTCTCGATCAAATCCTTACCTGATCGTTCTCTTTCCCTCGATACCCATCTCTACCCTAGAGATGATTTCCAATAGGTTAGGATCGTCCTTCTAACTGGAACCAATCCACTCAATCGAAATCGATCTAATCGTCAAGCTTACTAGCGTTTCTGAATCCAATTCACTCTTGGGTCTGAAATCATATCCTGTGATATACTCTAGTTGCTTCCATCCTAGAAACAAAACCCCTAAACTGGCATGTCTCCTACTCAATGCAACTATTACCGCACCCAAATCCTTTACTATGATCACTCTGCCCCATGGAGTCATGGCGACTCCACTGCACTGATCCATAGCCACTAGTCCTTTGCTATGTCCACTCTGCCCCATGAAGTCATAACAACTCCACTGCACTGGCTCATAGTCCTACTACAATCACTTTGTTCCCCCTCGCTGGAACCCTACAGGTGATAGTCTACTCAAGGGAAGAAAAATAGGAACAACATAGCAACCGTAACATCCATCAAACAAGGCCTACCTATCACCTGCTAAATTCATAAACACATCGACACCTACATGACTGGTCTAACCAATCCCAATATGTCGATTCTAGTATGTCTGGTCCAACCAACATCAATAACTAATGGAAGCCCAGCATCCATTCATACACCGATGCCTACTTGACTGGTCCAACAAATCCCAGGCCAATGGAAGCCTCGCCTCCCTACGGACTACCGTACGTCCAACGTATGTTTATCCTCCAAGGATAACTAGATCACGTCCAACGGATCCAAGGTAACGGGCGTCCCCAGATACCCTTGTTTTTAGTCCGCCTAAAATACTTGAGTCCAACCCAAGTCTATCCATTGTCTTGCTGCCCTCTCGAGTCCAACTCAAGCCGAATCCAATTCCTTGCAGCCTTCTCGAGTCCAACTCGAGTCAATCTATAACTCAGACCCAGTCTTGAGTATCCAGTACCGACAAACTCTAGTCCAACGTGAGTTGTCGTCTCCTTATTCGTTGCATCTCCAAGATCAACAAACACCCATTTTCCTTTTATGAGTTCAAGTCCAACTTGAATCGTCCTAATCTTCGTTGTATCCTCCATGATCAACGAACACATCCTATTCCTTCAAAGTCCTACTATCCAAAGAGAACATCAACATAGGGTTCTAAACAATCCATTACTTTGCATCTTTCTCGAGTCCCAGTCGAGCAATCTCATAACCCTATCGAGTCTAACTCTGTGCAGTCTATACCATTGAACAGTCTTATCATGTCCCGTCTGCCCATCACTCCTCGAGTAAACCAAGATATCATCCAATAAAAAAAATCACAACAACTATTTACCCCTTACGCAAACCATCCTAGTCGAAATCAACATTCCCTAAGCACAAGCCCCAAAGGCCTAAACCAATATCAGACAAGCACCCAAGGAACATCTCCTCCGAGTTCGGACAACCCACGTGAGGTGATACTAGCAAAATAATCTAGCACTGGAGCACTCATTTGCCTCCCAGAGACAACTAGAACTTATTACAACGATAACCTTTCAGCTTCCTTAACTCCAGTTACTATCACCATCACTAGGTAGGTACCTAATACCACCCTATTCCTTTGGAGTAAATCGACTCCCCAAAATAATGCTAAACCCAGTAAAGCCTAAACAAAGCAAACACAAACAAACATACATCCATGACTCGATAAGACCACGTTATGGCAAATCATGCTAAGGTTAGTCGAACCACCAATCGGGTTCGTCACAACTAGAGGTTATCGACTATCTCGGGTTTGTCAAACAATACCCGAAAAGAAACATCTTAAATAGAAAGCATACCTTCTATAACGACAACTTTTCCCTTCTGCGCCGTAGTTGGGGCATTTGACGAAGAAGGAACAGCGTTGATAGCATACGCTTTCACAATCTGCTTCTCCCTAGGAGGTTGTGGGCAATCATCCTTGTGATGTCCCGCCTGGCCGTAGTTAAAGTACTTCCTTTCCCCTGGCTTTTCTCGACAATCTCTGGCATAGTGGCCCTTCTTGCCACAACTAAAGCACTCGCCATCGTTCTTATTTTTCTTTTTCTGTCCATCCTTAGCTTGGTCCTATTTCCTATTATTCTGGGAATTATCTTTGCCTCCACCGCTTGCTTGCAGCTTTGGCTCCTCTGTAGGTGTAACAACAATCTCGGTCCTTGGCTTAGGGTAAAGACTCTCTGATCTTAACGCTTTCCCCACAATCGATTCAAATGTCTCATCGATGTGGTTAATAAGTCTTTCCTCCAAGTATCCATCCAAGCCAGTTATGAACTTCTCGTTCTTATTCTCGGCAGTATCTATAAGGGATAATCCATATTTCGATAGAGTATCGAATTCAGCAATATACCCCGAGACAGTTCTACATCTTGCTTAAGCTCCAAGAACATCCTAAATAATTCTGATTTTTGAGCAGCTGGCATAAACTTATCACTGAAACGAGTTCTAAACTGATCCTATGTAATCTGATCCTCGGGAGTAGCTGCCTTTATATCATTCCACCAATTCATTGCCCGTCCTTGCAGCTGACGGGACGCTAGCCTTCTCTTCATCGCATCCTCGATACCTAAGTCTTTGAAGATACGCTCGCAGCTATCCAACCAATCCTGAACATCCGTGGCCGACTCCGTTCCATGGAACGGCTTCCCACCGAGACTAGTATAATCCTTATTCAGCTTGGCGAAATCGGCCCTAGGCGCCTGCACTACTGGACCACCACCATTACCAGCATTGGGAGCTGCCCTCTGAACATCTCTAAGCATCTTTCTCATGAGGTCAGTGAACATCGTCCTCATGTTAGGAGAATTCCCATTATTGGCTCCTCTACCGGTACCCCTTACGTATCGGCTCATCGTTCAATCTGCACAGAGAAAACGATTAGCCATCTCCGTTGTGGTGCCAGTGTAGTGCGACTTCATCCTTAGCTATACTAATAATATATATATATATATCTTTTGAAAACCAAAGTAATCACAAATACGTACTCTCATATATGTACTATCTCTCCCCAGTGTCTTTCCCTAGGTTAACTACGCAACCTAGAGCTCTGATACCAAATGAGACGGCCCGCCCCGCACCAACCGACATTCATTCCAAAAGTGCGTTGTACACATGTCCAGTTAGCACGGGACAGTCGTCAGAAGAAAAGAAAGAAGACGAAGAATCAATAAAGAACCTGTAATATGTCTCACAGCGCATGGGATAAAATATAATCATAACATATACTTGACACAAAACAGGTGAGACAGTGCATAAGCTGAAAACAAACTATCATAGCAGCTGAAAATCCAAATACAGCTTATGTTCCACAACATCATTATTACAACTTTTAAAACTGTCTCTAAAAGCAAAGCAAAATAAGGAAGGTACACTACTAATGCCCAAGTAGTGACCACCAACAACACAGGGAGAATATCTATATATATCATACGTGGGAGCCTCCTGCTCGTCTCCAGATCAGCTACTCGTACATCACCAGCTAACCTGTCTCTAGTCTGCTCGTTTAGGAGCACCCAGAGTAATAAGAAGAGACATAAAACTCTGGGTCAGACAAAAGTCTGGTATGAGCGATAAGCAACAAAACAAAACAATAACAGGTATAATCCAATCATACCTGAACCTGGACCTGCAACCAAAGAGTTAGCACTACATACCGTACAATACTCTAAGGTGCCACTAACATAAGGTGTAAGAAATACGGGGGTGGGGGAGTGCATGTCATAGTGATGTCAAACAATCAAGCATAGCAATCATCCTCACATCCCTCACTCAGTGCGTAAAGCATACGATATCATTTACTTTGGTCACCTAATCCTTTAGGCCATGACGTAATCCAATCCCGTACAACTATCACTACAAGCCCCTAATCTATCTCTCAATAGTGAACCAAGGTTACGGATACCGATAACAAATTTGCACACGTCCCGTAGCAAAGCCCAATCATGAAGTGAACTCGTTGGTTCCCAACTGGATCCTGAGCTCTAACTTCCTATTTGGACTGCCTTTGCATCTCGGGTTATTTGTCTTCTTCCCCGGATCGGTTCGGCTTCTTCTTCCCTCGGTTCGGTTCGGAATGCTTCATCACCTCGGATCGGTTCGAATTCCTCAAGTTCCTCCAAGGCGCATCGGTTCGTGTCGGGAACGTGGTTCGGATCGGTTCAACCTCCATCGGTTCGGTTCGGTGGCCAAGCTCCATCGGTTCGGTTCGATGCCCAAGCTCCATCGGTTCGGTTGCTTCATTCGTAATACTCCGGTCCAGTCCCACTCTACCACCTCCGGTCCGATTCTCTATTCCAATTCAGTTCGTGTGGCCTTAGTTCCTCCTATGCCAAGGTCCGGTCCGTGCTCCGATCCGACCCCAGTTCAACCATTGTGGCCTTCCTTTTTGCCATATTTCCTCTGTGCCAAGCCTCGGTTCGGTTCGGTGATCCCTTGCCCAGTCCCCTATCCGGTCCGAGCCCATCCGTCCGATCCGATCCAAAACCTGCATCGTTTTTCTGCAACTTTTCCAACAAGCATTTTACGTCATTCGACGACGTTTTCGACCATTCTATCTATTCTAACCAATCACAAAGCATACCACAAAGTCTTTGCTACAAGTAGAAGTGACCTCAAACACCAAAACACAATTATGATAGGTTAAAATGGATCAAACATAGCCAAAACCCCATATTTTCCGTTAAGCATGTTCAAACCAAACTAATGATAGGATTAACAAAACTTAACCAAATTAGCCAAATTTTCTAACAGAGGCCTAAAATAATATTTAAGAATTTATGAATATTTTTCCAGATTTTTAACATGCATAAATTCGCTAATTATCACTAATCACCCCTTAATCCCCTAAATTCCGGGATTTGCAAAATTAGTCGAAATTAACCCAAATTCATATCAGAGGCATAAAATGATGTTTTAGAATTTTAGGAATTTTTCTAGATTTTTCTGAGCCATAATTTCGCTAATTACCATAATTAGCCGTAATTAGTGAAAAACAATGCAAATCACTCACCTTTGCCACAAAGTAAACTATAGATCTGAAATGATTCTCTGTTTGGGTCGAATTCTAATGCTAAACAACAGCTCTAATCTTGATTTGGTGAAGATCTCCCTTGATTTAATGTTGCTAAGCTCAATCTTCAAGTTGCAAGTGATTTGGAGGTGATTTAGAGGTTGGAGGCCATTTTTAGGGTTTCTAAGAGGTAAGTGGAGGCTAGAAAACTGAAATGGAATGAAAACCTAACTCATTTCAGCCTCCCCATAACCCTAATGCCAAAATGGGTTATGGGCCCATTCATTAATCACCCTATTTGGCCCAGTTAAGCAGTTTTTCACCTTCCAAACCTTATTTCAGCCATATTTCCCAAACGGTAAGTCCGTTTCTCACATGTGACCACTCTACGAAAAGGTAAACCATCATCCGAAGCCAATGGAAGTGGTTTCAGGTCAAAACTCCTTTACAATCAAAAGTTATGGACGAAACAAGATCAGCTAGGGGTAAAATGGTCATTTAAAAATCGACAAAAATCAGGAACATGAGAAATGACCTCAATAGTCGTTTCCCAACTCTACATGACCATACGACTTCGTATGAGAAAGAAATAAATATTCTACGATCCTCCGATACGTAGAATGCGGGTTGTTACACATAATGCTAACAATGATCATACAAACCTGAGATCCTATTATACAGCAGCACACTAATTTGAAGATTAAAAAAAAAACAAAGAATTTGTATCAAAGTTATAAACGATTCAACACATTTCCATTTGTTTTTTTTAAAACAATGCAGCAGTTTTTAGGTATCAGTTTTATATTTTTTTAGGTATCAGTTTTTCTGTTTTAAATGTATAATGTTTTTTTATGTGATTTTGTTCACTACGCCATAGATGGCCTACGGCAACCCCAGAGTATTGACGAAGTAGGTGCCAAAAAGTGTTGGTATAGGCAAAAAATGATCTGTGGCAACACTTTTTTGGGGTTGCCTTTTGCCGCGTTGCCTTAGAGTCAAAGGCAACACATTTACGACCCTAAGGCAACATCATCACCGGTGTTGCCACAGGTACTAAATTTACAAAAATGTGGGGTCCACTAAAATCTGTAACCCGGGTTCACGGAATCTTGTTGTGGATGTAGCCCGGGTTCATGGAATCATGTTGTGGGACCCACATGCATTAATCTTTGCAACACTTTTACCATCCAATGGCAACACCATATCATAACAATGACAACAGTTTACATTACATACAGCAACATTATATAAGAGCTACGGCAACATTAAATCACGTACTGCAACATTACAGATTTTAACATCACACTGGTCAATTAAACTACTGATTATCACAAGCGACACAAATATTAGTACTTACAAACATACTTACAAGCGTAGCCAGAAAAATCATGTTCACAGAGCATACTTACAAACACAGCTATTACGTGCTAAATATCAATTCATGTTCACTGCAGTTGCGCACAAAGATCCCCAATATCATGACTAAGAGTGCGAGCCTCCACTGCGTTCACTGCTTTCAGTTTCAGTGCCTTCACTGTGAACTGTCGCACTAAAATCCCTAATATCAATGTGCATGTGCGGGTTTGCTTCACCCAATTTCTTCAGCATCCTTGTCAAGTTCTCCTGAACTTTTTCGTCCACCTTTGCATTAAAATCACTTTGGACCATCCTGTTTACCTTTGCTTCGACTTCGTCGGCTGTATCTTCCCTTATCTTTGTTGCCAGCTCCTGTATGTATGTGCCTGCTGTTGGAGCAGCTTTTGAAACTTTTGTAGACTTGGTGTGCCGTCCTATAAGCCATGATGGACCATACGACTTTCCATCAGAAACAAGTTCATGAACAACTCCATCATTGCTTCCTTCACCAATTGCTTTTTCAATCTTCTCCTGCAAAATAAAGCAGTTTTAAAATGTGACATTAAATAAAATTAACAATTTTTAAACAAGAATTGCGGCATATACACACTGAAACCCAAAGTAAAAGATCACACCCATTGCTATGATCGATCCTGTTATCGGTTTCAAAAAAATAGGATCTAATTCTACAATAATGATGATCATGTGCAAAATGAAGCATTGTTTTTGACACCTGATTGAAGAGAAAATAAAATTCTTACAATTCTGTAGTTCATTGTTGAAGCATCAGTCTTGTACACCTTTCCTTCTTTCCGCTTGCGAGTTTTAACATAAAGTTCTCCATCAGATTCCTTGGCCTGATACAAATTAAAAAACATTAGATAGTAAAAGGATATCAAACCAATTGTTTCAGAACATATATCACTAATATTGCTAGACAAGTTAAATAAGATATGTAGTTTATTCACAAGTTAAACAAGGTGTAATGACCCGGGATTTTGGCGATCTTGGTTATCCGATATACCACACATATCGAACATCCAAGGATCGAAAATACCGGTCATCATGAAAGAAACTAGAGGGTGAGAATAGATAAGATAGAAACTTAGAATAGAAGAAGAAGAAGAACACAACATCAGAGTAACACGAATCTCACAGCGGAATGAATAACATATAATATATTTAACTTTGAAATATACATCTGTACTTGAATATACATCATTATCAAAGTACAACACTTACAACACAGCGGAAATAACTATAGCTATATGATCCAGAAGCCTCCTGCTCTAGCTCCTCAAGTGTATCTGTAAAATTGCGACTACTTGACTGCCCGTACAAATTTAGGCACCCAAGAGTTTAGGGAAACAAACAAATAAACTCCTGGTCGGTCATGAGACTGGTATGAGTAAAACAGTTTTAAACAGTTTGAACAAGTAAATGATATCTCATAAGACCACGCCGTATAACGGAACGGGTTTTTCCCTTATGAGAATCCAAAATATCTTTATACCAAAAACCTTTTGATACTATAATAATGTCTATCAACCACAACTATAATAATCATCTAGCAGAAACGCTTTCATCTCATGTTTTACATATATAATATACAATCAAAACCGCAAGCACGTATTGGGTAATGGATTTCAAACTATGACTAGGTATGGAACCACCTTTCGCTAGTGTACCTCTAGAGAGGAATACACTGGGTTCAACAAGAACATCTTGCAACCCGGCCACACATGACCGACCACTCATTTCGCTTGAGTGTATCGAATGTATATCACCAATGGTTGGGATCAGCAACCATTTCCAGAATGGGACAGTATCGACAATAGATTTTTAGAAATAAATGAAACTCTAGATCAGGTGATTATACACCCTACTTCGGAGCGACCGACTTAGCCATGTTGCCTGCCCGATTTCTATCATTTACCGGTTGATGAGGTTTGAAGCTGCGCTTTATCATCACACCAGATTCACTTTGAATGCCACATCGTCAAATCCATCAGATCACCGATTGACGTCCTCAACAATACATTATGTGCTAGCTAAAAGAAGTTTCCTTCTCCGCTTCCACTCTTGGTACGGTTGAAGAAATCAATATACGTGATCGTCTGGAAATACTCTGTCAGACATCCGTCCATACAAGTCATCCAGGAACATGATGAACCGAAGGCCCTATTCAGTACATCCATCTTAGGCATTGTTATCTAAGACTTATACAATAGCCCTTGCACTTTACTCCGTCTTCAATTATCTTTGGCATATATGATTTGCAACGCTTAAGCCAATACAGAGTGGTTCTTTGGATAATAATCCAACCGGTCTCTCCATATTAACAACGTTAAAATGGTCAAAACTTCGATAGTCTGTGATGTAACCATCAAAGAAAAACAGGTGTGCAAACAACGATATCATTTCCAAATGGAAATTCTATCAATCAAATATCAATCATATATATATATATATATATATATTCATATTTCCTTATTTTCTATATTTGATTACGTTTCTGATTCTATTTGGAAAACATTTCCAAATCTTCTATACTTGGATTTAAACAGATGTTTAAATCAACATCGTGACGACAACTCAAACCACTATACTTATTTACTAAATTCACTTAAACCACTTTCACTCTCGAACTTTAACCATTTCGAAATTTAAAACAAAGTCAATCAAGTTGGGGTATAGCTACCTCTCAGACCTTAACTGAACGACATTTCAAATCTTGAAACAGGGTAAGTTCGTCTTTTAACTCTAATCGATTAACTCTTTTCACTTACTCCTTACTTAACTCCTTACTTAACTCCTTTCGAACAAACTATATTCGATTACTCCTCTAACTCTATTCGAATAAACTATATTCGGTTACTCTTTTAACTCTATTTGCATAACTAATATTCGATTACTCTTTTAACTCTATTCGAATAACTAATATTCGATTACTCTTTTAACTCTATTCGAATAACTAATATTTGATTACTCTTTTAACTCTATTCGAATAACTAATATTCGATTACTCTTTTAACTCTATTTAATTAACCCTATCGATTTAACTCTAACTGGTTAACCCTAATTGATTTACCCTACTGGTCAACTCTAACTCATTTACTCTTTTCGATTAACTCTAATCGAATAACTAATATTTGATTAACTCATTTGAATTAACCCTTTCTATTTGTTTACTTAACAAATAACTATTCCCTTCTCAATTCTATTTACTTAGTAAATAAATATTTCTTTTACCTTTTCTATTTATTTAACAAATAAATATTTCCTTTATTATAACTTATCCTTTTTTTTATAAATCTATTCCCTTTATAAAACCCTTTTCCTTTTCTATATAAAATCCATCGATTTTATATAAATAATTCATTTTCAAAATACACTTTGAAAATCCCCTTTCCCACATCCAGTATTTCTTATGGTACTTAACATACCATATAACAACGATAAATATCGTCCAAACACACATAATCAACAACAGATTATGTATCACATCATATATCACAATATATGAATCACAGTAAAATAAATGTTGAGGAATCCAGTTGGATTCCTCCAACCTGTTTCCCTGCATCACGGATGTTAAACAATATAGATAACATTACTTTCAGTTCCATATGATATATTCTGTTAAACAGAATCAATATAGAAATTTAACTAACTGACTAGCAGTTCAATCAAACAATCAACACACAGTCAATCAGCCAATTTTTAACAGTTCTAAAAATACAACATGAAATTATAAACTGTTCAGAGTTAGTGAGATTTACTAACTTTTGCGCGTTAGCCGTTAAATGACGGTTTGCGTTATTTGATTCAGTCGAACAATTTATTTCACCATAAATTGTAACGAGTCCCAATTCACTCCCAGTCAGTCTCATTGTGTTGCTCCCGTCCATACGATCCCAACGCAACTTACGGTTCGTCAATCTTATATCGTATGGTCGAGATATTCAATTTACAAATTCATACACTATTTAGATTTAAAAATAAAACTAACTTATTCAGTAAAATGGGCCTTACATTCTTTCTTGGCCCAACATCCCCCACGTTGAACAATACAACCCGACCCGCCCTTCTTCTTTTTCTCCCCCAAATGAACTGCCGTGCTCCAGTATACCCCAAAAGCCATAACCAAACCTTCAACCTCCATCATATCCCTTGTTACCTCATGAAATTCAAAACCGAACTTATCATGCTTCCTCCCTCCTCGAGCTCGACACCTCCGCGACCATCATACCCAACTCGGCCCTGTTCCTCCCATCGCGTCGATTACCAGGTCGCGACAGCCACCTTAAACCCACCGAATAATTTAACCACCGAAACCACCCAGAAAATCCCACGAGATGTTATTCGATCCCCTGATTCCCAAACTGAATTCGAATGGATTTAAAACTTCCTAAGTCCGGAGTATTTTTGAACCCTAGATTCTACTGTATATTTTCGAGTACCAGAATTCTCCATCGCAACCAATAAGACCAACACAGAAATGAAGAGGAAGAATAAAGGAGTTCGATTATACTTATTTGGTGACTTATAAGAATAGATTGGGTTTTCTTTGATTTTATGAAGATGATTTCTCACGTTTATCTTTTACTGGAGGTTGCGACTACTTTCAAAACTGAAATTAGGTTTAGGATTTGTTAGGGAGTGTATATATAGTGTAAACAAATATGCAGATATTTTGTAGAATGGAATATTCTCGGTATATTCTCATTTCTATATTCATTTTGCTTTCTAAAAATCTGTGCGATCACACACGATGTTCAAAAATCACGGAAATGGTCATGTAGCTACAACTCGACATTTCGATCCCAACGAAACTGGTTTCGTCGAATTCTGACTCTGTATGCTCACACAGCGTATTTTTAACCATCGAAATATCGACTGTTTTTCACTCTAAAAATCCGTACGGCCACACAGTGACCCCAAAAAACACGAAACTGGAAATCTAACAACTATCTGACATTGCGGATCCAACAAAATTAGTTTCATCGAATTCCGACTTCGTTTGCAAAACCTGCTATTTTTAAAGCTCTGGATGACCCATTTAAATATATAAATATATTTAAATATAATTAAATTAAATATTTTAAAAATAAATATTATCGTCTATATTCACAGTGGAATACCATACAGCTCTATTGGGATTTATAACTTGATATTTCAAATCTGGGTCAACCCGATATTCGATTTATATTGAAATTCCCTTTTTAAAATATAAATAATTCCTTTATAAATTATAAAGGAATTCCACAACGACTTTTCTAAAATTTGATTTGGACGTAAATCAAAATCTACACAACGAAATCCCGATTTTTCTCTTCCACTAGAAAGATATACTCCACCAGCTCCGTACGTTTCTTGTTTCACAGAAATCCGATTTAAAACGGGCCCTGTACATTCAGTTGAAGTTCGAATAGCCAATTTACGAACTGCAGTGCCATTTCGAGCTCGATTTTAATTATAATTTAATTTATACGTTTAACCATCGTTATTTAAATATATTCGTTATTCAAATTAAATTCTAAACTAAATTATATATTTTGAATTGCCCAGTTCACAATATATTGCCAATTTACTAATTCTGATTATTTCAGAATTAAACATATTATTTAATTTATTATTTTTAATTAAATATTCACCATTATTAAATTCCACAACCATGAAATCCTTTTAATCACCTTTTAAATAATTAAATAAATTAATTATAATACCGCTGACGATGCGGGTCATTACATTCTTTCCCACTTAAAATAATTTCATCCTCGAAATTGCTAAAGCTAGAAGATGACCCTATCTACTGGTTAAAACATATTCGTTCTCTTCAAATCTTCAGTTTCAACTGAACCAAATTTAACTTCAATTAAAATATTAATTAATTCTTATTATCGAAAATTTTCAAAAATCCTAAAAAAATCTAACGCCTTAACCTTTCAAAAAATTTCGCCAACACCTCCTTTGTACTGGTCAATCGGTCAAACTCCAACTCGCCTCTCTGGGCCCTCTCCATCGCAAAAGAAAATCAAACAGCCAAGCGGCTTGCCAATTCGGCTCGTAAATCTTATATCCAATAGAAATATAAACTTGTACCTTTTGTCGGCATATCAACTCTATCACTTCCATATGCTATCAACTCAGCATATACCAATGTTATCCCAATCAAATTCCAATCTGCTTTTATCCACAACACCAACATTCGCTTATATCCGAGCCAAATATCATTTTAACTCTAGTTTCTTCTCGATTCCCAACTCTTAACTTGATTATCACATTACTCTTCAAATTTGAATCTCACAATCCAATTTGTCTTGATATCATTCTAATTCAATCTCAGTTACCACTTTACTGGCTTTACTTTAATTCAATTTTGCTTTCACAAATTTTTGTTAAATTTGTTTTTAATTCAAACAGTCTTTCCCTGGGAGTTTTTAAACAGTTTACTCTTTTCAAAAATCAAATTTTCCTTTTGAACATGTCACTGAGCCCTTAATTAATATTCCATTAGTTAAATCACTTCTCTTATTTCTTTATCAATATTTGTTAACCAAATATTTTCAATACCCATATTGGCCTTTTATGTTATTTGGAAAACATTTCCGAATATCGCCTTCCTTTATTTTCTAAACTTTAGAAAGTATATGCTATTTATAATTGGAAAATATTCCAATTACTTATCTCTTTTCCGATCTCGTTTATTTCAATACTTAGGAAATATTCTTTATTATATTTCCAAGCTTACACATATTTGGGTTAAAACGGATGTTGTGTAAAACATCGTTACGACAACCCAAATACTATATTCAACTAACTCTTATTCAATATTGATCTTCGAGCCTGAAATCTTACTATTTATTTGTTAATAATGAAATCAATCAAGTTGGGGTATAACTACCTCTCAGACCTTGACTGAATAACATTTATAACGTCAAAACAGATATGACTACTTACTCGAATAATCAATACCACACAACTACTTATTCACTTTTAAACACGTATACTCTTTCTCTTTCTATTCTTACTATATTTCATTCTTATACTTCCTTTTTTATTATACTATTCTATTTCTATGTTTGTTTCCTTATCGATTTCTATATATATTGACATATAGATTTCTAGTTATCAAACTTCTTAAAAATATTCGAACTCCTTAAATTCCCGGAAAAATTCGCCATAACCTCCTTTGTACCAGGAGCATCGGGATATTTCAAATAGCCTCCCATGGCCCTCACCAATCCAAAAGAAAAAGAAAAAGCCAAGCGGCTAGCCGATACGGCGCCTAAAATCTCATATATGAATTAAATACATACCTTTTCGTCGAGCATTCTATTTATATAGCTTCATACCTTATCAATACCTATCTCATGTATATTTTACCTGTCCAATCTATTTTAACTATACCTGATCGTTTTAACTCAATTCGTTAATTAATTTGTTAATTAACTCTTTAGTCTATTTCACTTTTATATTTGAACATGACATGTTCAAATATATTTTAACTTGCTTATTAACTAATTTGAATACAAATTTCAAATTTAAGTTCTATATTCGATTTCGAATATCCATTTACAAATCCAATTCACCTTTCAAAGTTCAACTTCAAATTCTATACTTGATTAACTAATTCCTCTTCGACCTAGTTAATTCTATTCAATTTCTATTCAAATTTTATATTATAAATCCCATTTGAAATTCAACACAACTTGTCTTTCCGAAAACAAATTCAAAACAATATCTCTGGTAGTAATTCATTACTTACAACTCGAAAATGAATACTGATGATGCAGCTGTCATCATCAGAATCTATTTTCCAGCGATCGAAGTGAGTTCAATACTATAAAACCATTTCTAAACATTTCCACTTTGAAATCCATTTCAAAATATAATTCACACTGCTTGTAAAACAATTTAAAATCTCCCAGGATCTTAAATTTTCCATATTTTTAATCCAAATCCATTTACAAACACTTATCCAGTTCTCCAGAGTTTTAATTCAATTTCTGGTTTAAATTCAGATTTAATTCCTCTGATTCCACGTATTTCACTTATATGAATTCTGGTTGGTTATTTACGTAACCATTTTACTTATAATCTTACTTGATTATAATCACAACCAATACATCTAGTATATATCAAAATATACGTTGGGTAAAATTATTTTCATTTACCCTCTTTCAAAACATATCGTGCCGACCCATCGTATTTGAGTGTTCACAAAATCCCTACTGATACAGTGGATCAAACTGATCGACCAGAACTCATGAACGACTCAACCAATAAATCTCCACAATATAAAACAATTTTTATATCAAATAACAAATACGTTCACTCGTATATATACACTCAAACTCAACCTAGGGTATTACTAACCTTATCTCTACCGAATCACACCATAGAGCCAAGTTAATCAATTAACCTTCTGCTCTGATACCAACTGTAATGACCCGAGATTTTGGCGATCTTGGTTATCCGATATACCACACATATCGAACATCCAAGGATCGAAAATACCGGTCATCATGAAAGAAATTAGAGGGTGAGAATAGATAAGATAGAAACTTAGAATAGAAGAAGAAGAAGAACACAACATCAGAGTAACACGAATCTCACAGCGGAACGAATAACATATAATATATGTAACATAACTTTGAAATATACATCTGCACTTGAATATACATCATTATCAAAGTACAACACTTACAACACAGCGGAAATAACTATAGCTATATGATCCTGAAGCCTCCTACTCTAGCTCTTCAAGTGTATCTGTAAAATCCCGACTACTTCACTGCCCGTACAAATTTAGGCACCCAAGAGTTTAGGGAAACAAACAAATAAACTCCAAGTCAGTCATGGGACTGGTATGAGTAAAACAGTTTTAAACAGTTTGAACTAGTAAACGATATCTCATAAGACCACGCCGTATAACGGAACGGGTTTTTCCCTTATGAGAATCCAAAATATCTTTATATCAAAAACCTTTTGATACTATAATAATGTCTATCAACCACAACTATAATAATCAACTAGCAGAAACGCTTTCATCTCACGTTCTACATATATAGTATACAATCAAAACCGCAAGCACGTATTGGGTAATGGATTTCCAACTATGACAAGGTATGGAACCACCTTTCGCTAGTGTACCTCTAGAGAGGAATACACTGGGTTCAACAAGAACATCTTGCAACCCGGCCACACATGACCGATCACTCATTTCGCTTGAGTGCATCGAATGTATATCACCAATGGTTGGGATCAACAACCGTTCCCGAATGGGACAGTATCGACAATAGATTTTTAGAAATAAATGAAAATCTAGATCAGGTGATTATACACCCTACTTCGGAGCGACCGACTTAGCCATGCTGTCTGCCCGATTTCTATCATTTACCGGTTGATGAGGTTTGAAGCTACGCTTTATCATCACACCAGATTCACTTTGAATGCCACATCGTCAAATCCATCAAATCACCGATTGACGTCCTCAACAATACATTATGTGTTAGCTAAAAGAAGTTTCCTTCTCCGCTTCCACTCTTGGTACGGTTGAAGAAATCAATATATGTGATCGTCTGGAAATACACTGTTAGACATCCGTCCATACAAGTCATCCAGGAACAGGATGAACTGAAGGCACTATTCAGTACATCCATCTTGGGCACTGTTATCTAAGATTTATACAATAGCCCTTGCACTTTACTCCGTCTTCAATTATCTTTGGCATATATGATAAGCAATGCTTATGCCATTACAGAGTGGTTCTTTGGATAATAATCCAACCGGTCTCTCCATATTAACAACGTTAAAATGGTCAAAACTTCGATAGTCTGTGATGTAACCATCAAAGAAAAACAGGTGTGCAGACAACGATATCATTTCCAAATGGAAATTCTATCAATCAATCATCAATCATATATATATCTACATATATTCATATTTCCTTATTTTCTATATTTAATTACGTTTCTGATTCTATTTGGAAAACATTTCCAAATCTTCTATACTTGGATTTAAACAGATGTTAAAATCAACATTGCGACGACAACTCAAACCACTTTACTTATTTACTAAATTCACTTAAACCACTTTCACTCTCGACCTTTAACCATTTCTAAATTAAAAACGAAGTCAATCAAGTTGGGGTATAGCTACCTCTCAGACCTTAACTGAACGACATTTCAAATCTTGAAACAGGGTAAGTTTGTCTTTTAACTATAATCGATTAACTCTTTTCACTTACTCCTTACTTAACTCCTTTCGAACAAACTATATTCGATTACTCCTCTAAATCTATTCGAATAAACTATATTCGATTACTCTTTTAACTCTATTCGAATAACTAATATTTGATTACTCTTTTAACTCTATTCGAATAACTAATATTCGATTACTCTTTTAACTCTATTCGAATAACTAATATTCGATTACTCTTTTAACTCTATTTAATTAACCCTATCGATTTAACTCTAACTGGTTAACCCTAATTGATTTACCCTACTGGTCAACTCTAACTCATTTACTCTTTTCGATTAACTCTAATCGAATAACTAATATTTGATTAACTCATTTGAATTAACTCCTTTTATTTAACCCTTTCTACTTGTTTACTTAACAAATAAATATTCCCTTCTCAATTCTATTTACTTAGTAAATAAATATTTCTTTTACCTTTTCCATTTATTTAACAAATAAATATTTCCTTTATTATAACTTATCCTTTTTTTTATAAATCTATTCCCTTTATAAAACCCTTTTCCTTTTCTATATAAAATCCATCGATTTTATATTAATAATTCATTTTCAAAATACACTTTGAAAATCCCCTTTCCCACATCCAGTATTTCTTATGGTACTTAACATACCATATAACAACGATAAATATCGTCCAAACACACATAATCAACAACAGATTATATATCACATCATATATCACAATATATGAATCACAGTAAAATAAATGTTGAGGAATCCAGTTGGATTCCTCCAACCTGTTTCCCTGCATCACAGATGTTAAACAATATAGATAACGATACTTTCAGTTCCATATGATATATTCTGTTAAACAGAATCAATACAGAAATTTAACTAACTGACTAGCAGTTCAATCAAACAATCAACACACAGTCAATTAGCCAATTTTTAACAGTTCTAAAAATACAACATGAAATTATAAACTGTTCAGAGTTAGTGATATTTACTCACTTTTGCGCGTTAGCCGTTAAATAACGGTTTGCGTTATTTGATTCAGTCGGACAATTTATTTCACCATAAATTGTAACGAGTCCCAATTCACTCCCAGTCAGTCTCATTGTGTTGCTCTCGTACATACGATCCCAACGCAACTTACGGTTCGTCAATCTGATATCGTATGGTCGAGATATTCAATTTACAAATTCATACACTATTTAGATTTAAAAATAAAACTAACATATTTAATAAAATGGGCCTTACATTCTTTCTTGGCCCAACATCACCCACGTTGAATAATACAACCCGACCCGCCCTTCTTCTTTTTCTCCCCCAAATGAACTGCCGTGCTCCAGTATACCCCAAAAGCCATAACCGAACCTTCAACCTCCATCATCTCCCTTGTTACCTCATGAAATTAAAAACCGAACTTATCATGCTTCCTCCCTCCTCGAGCTCGACACCTCCACGACCATCGTACCCAACTCGGCCCAGTTATCGCGTCGATTACCAGGTCGCGATAGCCACCTTAAACCCACCGAACAATTTAACCACCGAAACCACCTAGAAAATCCCACGAGATGTTATTCGATCCCCAGATTCCCAAACTGAACTCGAATGGATTTAAAACTTCCTAAATCTGGAGTATTTTCGAACCCTAGATCCTATTGTATATTTTCGAGTACCAGAATTCTCCATCGCAACCAATAAGACCAACATAGAAATGAAGAGGAAGACTAAAGGAGTTTGATTATACTTATTTGGTGATTTATAGGAATAGATTGGATTTTCTTTGATTTTATGAAGATGATTTCTCACGTTTATCTTTTACTGGAGGTTGCGGCTACTTTCAAAACTGAAATTAGGTTTAGGATTTGTTAGGGAGTGTATATATAGTGTAAACAAATATCTAGATATTTTGTAGAATGGAATATTCTCGGTATATTCTCATTTCTATATTCATTTTGCTTTCTAAAAATCCGTGTGATCACACACGATGTTCAAAAATCACGGAAATGGTCATGTAGCTATAACTTGACATTTTGATCCCAAAAAAACTGGTTTCGTCAATTCGGACTTTGTATGCTCACACAGCGTATTTTTAACCATCGAAATATCGACTGTTTTTCACTCTAAAAATCCGTACGGCCACACAGTGACCCCAAAAATCACGAAACTAGAAATCTAACAACTATCTGACATTGCGGATCCAACAAAATTAGTTTCATCGAATTCCGACTTCGTTTGCAAAACCGGCTATTTTTAAAGCTCTGGATGACCCATTTAAACATATAAATATATTTAAATAATTAAATTAAATATTTTAAAAATAAATATTATCGTCTATATTCACAGTGGAATACCATACAGCTCTACTGGGATTTATAACTTGATATTTCAAATCTGGGTCAACCCGATATTCGATTTATATTGAAATTCCCTTTTTAAAATATAAATAATTCCTTTATAAATTATAAAGGAATTCCACAACGACTTTTCTAAAATTTGATTTGGACGTAAATCAAAATCTACACAACGAAATCCCGATTTTTCTCTTCCACTAGAAAGATATACTCCACCAGCTCCGTACTTTCTTGTTTCACAGAAATCCGATTTAAAACGGGCCCTGTACATTCATTTGAAGTTCGAATCGCCAATTTACGAACTGCACCGCCATTTCGAGCTCGATTTTATTTATAATATTATTTGTACGTTCAACCATCGTTATTTAAATATATTCGTTATTCAAATTAAATTCTAAACTGAATTATATATTTTGAATTGCCCAGTTCACATTATATTGCCAATTTACTAATTCTGATTATTTCAGAATTAAACATATTATTTAATTTATTATTTTTAATTAAATATTCACCATTATTTAATTCCACGACCATGAAATCCTTTGAATCACCTTTTAAATAATTAAATAAATTAATTATTATACCGCTGACGATGTGGGTCATTACACAAGGATACTGCATTCGAGTTAAACAAGGATACTGCAATATTCGAGTTAAATAAGCAAAATACATACCATTTTATGCCGAATTTGGGAAAAAAGTTTTGGACCAGCAATGTGCGTGTCAGTATACGATTTTCGATTTGCAGAATTTGTAAGGGCCTTGGACTGCAAAACAACATGAAATAAATATGTTTATCTGACTGATTTGAATGAATAAAAAGGAAAAAAAATTGTGATAAAACTTAAAATTATACCTGAACTTTTTCATCTCCCCAAAACTGCAAGAGTATTTTGAAATCCTCAAGTGGAATTTCGTTCGGCCTATTTGCAAGCCTCTCGTCATCAGTTTCATAAGTCGTATAGTGTGCCTTTTTAATACGACTCTAGTACCCCCTCCAAGCGTCACGAATTGACCTCAAAGCCCAATATTCACATTCATTTGGAATAATATACCGTTGCTTATATACAATCAAACATTAAAAAGAACAGTCATGCTACTTTTGTGACAAACTTATTATATTTAAGTAAAATTCAGCTAAGTTTGCAAATTACCTTCACATAGCTCCATAGCGTGTCTTTCATACTTGCAGGAACATCAAACCAAGACTTGTAAGTAAGTGGAACACTCCTCTTCAGTGTTCCTAAAAAATAACTCAGTTCAGTCATTACTTGGTCATCGTCTGAAATAGGTTGGTCCCGATCATTCATTTGGATTACAACTCTTTTGTCATATGGCCTTGAATGAACTTTATCCATCTTTGTTTTTCCTCTGAGCCTTCTGGGAGCTCCGACTACAGTTACAAAGTACATACAATAGTAATGAGAAGGCTAGGAAAAACATAAATGAGAACTTAAACTATTAAAATCAGAACTCAATCAAATACTACCTTCATCTTCTGCTACTTCATCTTCTTCGTCTTCAATATTTTTCGAGACATTTCTGACAATAGCCTTATTCCTTACACTTCCACTTCCACTACTGTTAATCTTCTGGCGTTCTCGCATAGCCAAATAAGCCGCCATTGTTCCTATCCCTTCATTGTGTGGTAAATCAACGCTACATGGTGGACCATCAGATTGCGTACGAACTGGTACTTCCCCTGCCTTAGGAGTTGCATTATTATCAGTTGCATATTCGACATTGGCTCATGAACGAGTTGTTGGTCCAGACTAAGGCTTTGTAACCCTATCTTTTTTTGTTCTCTAAAATACGCACACAAAAACAATAAAATTAAAAAATAATGAAGCTAGTCTATGATTACCAACATAAAATTAATTCTTTAGCTATAACGCACCTTTGCCTGATTTTTTGAAGTATCATCTTCAAATTCTGGAACATAATCTTTGCTTTCCTCATCAAGCATCTTTGATTTTGCTTTATTTTTTCCAAATTCATTTTTCATTCCAGAAACTAATTTAGGCATCCCAAGTTTTTCAAAAACTTTATTCTTTTGTGAGACATTTTTTTCTCTCTCCATTTCGTACTCTGTAAGCATTGGAGGTGGCGGAGGTGATAGATCATCATTCTGAAAGTAATTAAACAAGACATTATTATAAATATTAGCAAAAATATGTAGATCATATATTAGAAGATCAGGTTGTAGTCTTCTTACCAGAAACTCATTTTCATCTGTATTTTCCTCTTCATCATGTGGAGTATTGAAATCCAATTTACTCTTGACACCTGCTGAGTTGGTATTCAAAGTTGCATCGCTGACTTCAGTTGGATTTTCCTTCTCGGGTAACTTCATCGAACTACTGACTCTAGTTGACTTCTTGCAGACTTCCTTTTTCTTCTTCATACGTGGACTCGCAGCGGTTTTGCTTATCACTTCTGGATTGTTCGTCACTGGATTATTTAGCCGTGCCGACTTTCTAGGAGTAAAGACTTGATCGGTCTGCTTGTTATTGATAGGTGGACTCATAGTAGCTTCGCTGATCATTTGGGAATTGATTAGCCGTGTCGACTTTCTAGGAGTAAAGACTTGATCGGTCTGCTGCTTCTTTTTTGCTACCTGTTGTAGATGGTGAGAGGTGACAAACTGCCATTTCAGTGATTTCGTAGCTGCAACATACAAGTTCTTTATTATTCTACTAAGTGCACTAAAAATCAAACAAGTCCTAAATGAAAAACATATTCAGCAAAATGACCAACTTCATCAAAATAGTACAAATAAGAAGACATGTTTATACCTGGAAACAGATTCTTCCTCGGGCGTATGATGACATGTGGCTGCATTTGTTTAATTGGCTCGGTACTATCCTCGACGACAGTGTCGACATAGAAATCAATGTAATCACCATTATTTTTTGTTTGCATCATAAACAACAGCTCTACATCACCGGCCACCAATTTCCACCCACTCGTTGGACCTTTCCATGCATATATTCCTCCAATTTCGGTGTACTCTAGCTCTTCCTTGACAAACTCCATCGGTACGGTGTACGAAAACCTATCCAGATCAACATCCTTGACAATAGCCTCTTCTCCACTAACATATCCATTCTTCCCAAATTTTCCCTTGTGATGGAACCTAAGATCTGCCTCCATCCTACACAAAATGGAGAAATTAGCATTCAATTGAAATAATTACAAAATAAAATAAACCAACCGCATTATAAAATAAAACTTCACTAACATGTAATATAGGCAGAAACAACGTTTTCTTACTTAAAAACAGCATTTTCTTACTTAAATAGCATGAAGTTATTTTCCTTGAAACACCACAAGTTTTGCAGTTATTTTCCTTTTCATTTTTTGCCCAATATATAGCATGCAGTCATTTGGACATGCATGTATTCTTTGGTAATCGAGGCCTAAATTTACACACAAATAACATGCAGCCATCGGAACTTATGAAGTTCTGCCCATATTTTTTCCTCGTTCATCACTAATTTACACACAAATAACATACACAAATATTATTTAGCCATGACTATAAGGCAAAAAAACCGAATAATATCATATAAGCAGTGCTCAACACAAGTTTGTTACAAAAATAAACATAATAATAAAATCAGTAATATGATTACGCCTGAATACACAAGTAAATCTGTGAATTAGGCAACACAACAATTAAATTAGGATATACTTGAAATATACATTGAGTGATACCTTAAGCAGCAGATTAAATCGAAGCTCTAACTGAAATTTGAGACCTAGACGAACCCAATTGAAGACCTAATTGAAACACCGAAGCCCTAATTGAACTTGTACTCGAACTTGCCGTAATCGAATCCCAATTAAGCTTGTAAACCTGAACTTTTAGCCCTAATTGAAATTGTGAGTGAGAGTCTTTGACAGATTGAGCGGCGGCGTATTTTGTTAAGTTTTCGATTGAAACCCTAATTGAAAATTTGGCTAAGTTTTTTGCCGCTTTGTTTTTTGTTTTTGCTTCCCGCGTTAAAGATTATTTCACGTCACGCGGATTGCTAACGTGGACCGTTGGATCGTAATCATTCGGATTGATAAATTTATTCATGCGGCTACTACAACACCTTGGATTTTCTATGGTAACACTTTGAAGCATGTGTTGCAATAGACAAAAAAGAGCCTACCTACAGTAACATTGTAGCTAGTAACACCTTGGATTTTTGTTGCGATAGGCCATCTATGGCGTAGTGGTTGTTGTGTTAATTTTTTAGTTGTATTGCTGCTTCAACTTTGTAACTCAGTCGAAATTATTTCATATTAATCAATTAAATTGTTATGTAAACATTTTTTGCATTAGATTTTCTTTAAAACATTGCAACAGTTTTTAGGTATCAGTTTTATATTTTTTTAAGTATCAGTTTTTGAGTATTAACTGTGTTATGTTTTTTTTTCATGTGATTTTGGTGCTGTGTTAATTTTGTACTTGCATTTTGTGCATCAACTTTGTATTCCTCACTTGTATTACACCAAATATAATATTGAAGTTACACAAAAAATCATATGTTTTACAACTGAATTTCACCAAAAATCTGAGATAACTATTTTAAAGAAATAAAATGATAAAAACTAATACTTACTTTGTTATAAAACTGTTATCAACAATGATACCGAACTAAAAACCAGCCATTGAAAAAAAAAATATAACTGATACCTTTAAAAATATAAAAATGATACCTTAAAACTGCTATGATGAAAATTCAACTAGAAAATATAAAAATGATACCTAAAAAAATAAAAAACTGATACCTTAAAACTGCTACACTATTTTTAAACTAAAACTAATGCAAAAAATGTTACATTACAGTTTGGTTGATTATAATGAAATAAATTCGACTGTAATACATAGATAATGCAACAATACAACTACAAAATAAATACAACATTAAAAACAGACCAAACGAGTATAAAACAGTGGTAAATGAACAAAACTGATACCTAGAAAAATATAAAAATGATACCCAACTGCTGAAAAGTTGAACATTAAAATTGAAGAACAAAAAAAACCATGAATCACCTTGCGAAATTAAAAACCTAATCGGCAGAAATGAACATTAAATTATAATGATTATAGCAACAACAAAAAATTCAATCGAGGTTGATTCTTCAGATTGATTTCGTGCCCTAGATTTTGCTGTTCGATTTATGTTTGAGGATCAATTGTACGAGATGCCGCGGATTTTGATTTGATTGATATTAAAAATGATTTCATGAAAAATGATTTCGTGAAAAATGATTTCGTGATAGAAAATCATTCGAGATGATGAATGACGAGGTGATGTACAAGATAATTAGCGACAAGATGAAGAACAACGGAATTTAATACCGCTTATCCTTCTGAGTAAAATTTTAGGTGCGTGCCCAAACGAATAAAATTTTAATACCGCTTGTCCTTCTGAATAAAAATCCCCTTTTAAGGGCTATATTTCCATAACGACTATTCTGAATTTTCAACGGGGCATAACTTTTTATTCCCGCTATGAAATTTGGATTTTTCGGATTCGTTGGAAAGATATTTTCAAATAGATTCTAATATTTTTTTGTTTCGCTAAAATCCGGTTTATTTTGAATCCTGTACATTCATTTGAAATTTGAAATCGAATTTTCAAACTACCGCGCCATTTTCAATTCCTTTTATAATTAAAATAAATATTTATATTCTAACTTCGATCTAAATAAATTTATATGTTCAAATTCTATTCAAAATAAGTTTCTCGTCATTATTATTTTAAATATTCAAAATTCATCAAAAGTGCCAAAATAAAATTTTTAAATTGGTTTTGATTTTCCGGTTTGTTACATAAATGTTCAAACGATAAGAATTTAGAATACTGACTGGAGGAAACTTCTAATGAAAATGATGGTGTTAACCCGCTTTTTTACAAGGCTGTTACACTTTGGATTCAAATGCATGGATAGATCAGGAATCGTGTACAGATGATTATACAAAGCTATAAATAGATGGATTCATCACAATAATACTTTTGAACAAACTAGATTGAAGCTCAAATTTTGGCTATATACGGAATCTGTATCTATTCAAAGCACAAAAACTGAACCGGGAGTTTGGCAAAGTACGAAAATAAGCACAGGATCAGTACCTATTTGAGGCATAAAAACATAACTGGGAGTTTGGCAAAGTACAAGATCGGTACCCATCCAAGGCGTAGAATTTAAGATTTCACGTCAATAACTCAACATCCAAAAATCAAACATCAAAATAAAAAGCAAAGAAGGCAAAAAATGATAAATGGGGACCCACCTCGAGGAACATACCCCAGAGGTTGTAACCCGTAAGGCATCGGTGCAGATCTCCTTATGGGATCAGCAATCGATGGTGCGATCAGAGCTCGACTCATGAAGCGGGGTAGTCTTTACTAGATGGGCCGCTTTATGCGATTCTAGATCGATTCGACTCACTATTTCACCTATAAAAAACCACTAAGGCTTTAGAAAAAGGTATTAGCTCTAGGTTTCCCTACGTACGGACTCTACCATTATTCAACCTTAATTCTTATTATCCTCATTCTTCTACTCAAACTCAAATTGTATTGTAATTTGGGATTATAAACAATAGATTACAGCAAGTGGTCGCAGGCCAGAATTTGCTGAACCACTATAAAATCCTTATTTTCTTACTGTTTCCATATTATTTTGTGACTATTATGTGGCTGTGAATTGATATTTCGTGATATGTGATTACATCAACGGGGGTGTTAGGCTCATTTGATCAAAATCCACTCTAACATTCTTCGCAAGCCAGGTAAGGGATAATACTGACCTAAGGAAATAACTTCTGCTTAGAAAACAATGTTTAAGAAGAAGAAGACGAATGCTCAACAGGAAGGAGTTATAATCACAACACCAGAAAGTCCAAATTGTCACGCTTATAACCGTGAGCAAGCAGCATACTCACGGTTATAACCGTTAAGCCAATGTGCGTTGGTGATTTTTATCATGCATATTATCATGGTTATATCTGTGACAAATACCAATGCATATTATCACGGTTATAAGCATGAAAATATTTACTCTTCTAACGGTTGTAAATGTGGTAATATTTATTCTCCTAACGGTAATAAGTATGATAATATTTGCTCTCCTTACGATTATAAGTGTGGTTAATGCTAGAGTTGCAATAGTTTTAACCATTATTATTCTGTCTTTACTACAAATATAAGTGTAGTGTCAACATTATATATATAAATATATATTCAGTACTAGTGTTGGCTACATAGAACATCAAATAGCAAGCAAAACATAACAAATTTAAAATAGCAAACATAAATATTTAAAGTACAGAGTTATCCACCGAAAACCATTGTTAATGTCCAAAAATAAAAGACTATATTTGTACTCTATTTATATGCTTTCCATCATCTTCGGTTCTTACAAAGCATTGTTAGCAAGAGAACAAACATCAAAAAAGAAACACATATCTGAAGCAAAAATTTCCTACACCTTATTAACAAGTTTATGCAGCTTATTATATGCATGCACAACCCTCCACGGTTACTAGCCATGTTTCAGTATCCTCAGCTTCAGTTAATACTCTGTTTGTCTGATTTGTCGCCTATTCACCAAGTGATGCGGTTCGTTGATACTGATCACCAATTTGTCGCATGAGTCATAAAATGAGCATGTACATCATTATTAGTTTATAACTCATTTAAATCGGTACATGCTGCATTATATAAATAAAGAGTGAACATGCAAAACTATGCCGTAAGAAACAACAGGAACTGCAGCAACTAAGTACAGGCAACCAATGATCTATTCCATACCAACATACGATAGGTTTTTGCTTTCATTTTTAGGAGTGTGTAATAAACTCATGGTTGCTGCCCTATATAGACATATTATTGGACCAAAGATCTTGGCTCTTGTGTACTTGCAGTTCATGTCAATCTTCTCAAACCTATTAGCCGTGTCAAAATGACGAAACAAACATATTATGTTACTGCTATGTATGTTTGGAATATGATACCTGAGATAAGCTGTGATGATGAAAATGATGCCTATAGCAATGTTTGGCATGGCTGATGCAATTGCTGGTGATGTTTTTTTCATAGTCAGAAGCATGAGAGCTTGAAATGTTGTCATGTAACGACCCAGATTTTTGACCGTTTAAATCGACAATAAACCACACATGTCGACCCAAACAAATCACTAATCCGGATAGTTATTGGGAAAAGAGAAGAAAAAGAAGACAGAAAGGAAAAACAATCACAGAATCTCACAGCGGAAGGATCACCTATAATAGACAAATAAATATTCAAAAGCATTTAAACATATACATTTGAGTTACAACATTTACATCATCAGAGTTATACACTTACATACAGTAATGCAGCGGAAATATAATGTAGTGGATACATATACCGAACTCCGTCTTCGATCTTCAAGGCCAAACAATCTTCATTAACTGCAACATCTGCTGACCCGAGCGTATTGCATAAAAAGAAAACACAACAAACACTCGGATCAGCACTAAATCATCTCATATTAGTCAAATTAACATACAGAATAATATCGGTGTCATGGTGCAGTAACTCAAGAGATGTTACGGGATTTTTCCATCTCTCAAGGATCCGTTAAACTAATACATACATAGTATAATACGCTATTACAATAGTGTTTATTCAGTAAGGTATAATATCGAAAATAGCGTAAGCAGCTTACCATGTTACCCTTACGCCGTTTATACCGTTGCCGTACAGTTTGCATATAACACACCAGTACGTCGGTGGATAGGGATGCGCCGTGATACGACAACGTTAAATCAAAATCGTAGGGGCTCGATCAGGATAATATGACAAGGCACTGAGGAATACCCCGGTAGGATTCTACCGAATTCGCGGACCCAGGCCGGTGGTAACGCATAGCCGCAACTACCGCCCACCTCGAACGACATTCCCGTATCCAAAGGGGTGCACCCAAATCGATCACAGCAGTAATAGAGATGGTTTCGAAGGAGCGCGTTCGATCAGAGATGCGATCTCATTAACCTGGGTATGGCTCCTGTTTTAGTCATTTCAATTATGACCCGAAGGTCAAGGCTAATCCATCATCGTTCTCTTTCTTCAAATCCAGTAATCGCCTCCATACCATCCTACTTCGGTTCTGGAACATCCACCGCGTACACAGTTGTCAAGGTGGTATCAACACTGACAGAGAGTATGCCTTATGTCGACTCCGGTCTCCTTGCCAACCAAACGTTTACATTTTTCCCACCGGTCAGTGCTTTTACCTTTCAAAGGAGTTCGTGTTTCATATCAAAATATCATGTTTCGAAATTCATTTTCATATTCTAAATAGAATATTATTCAACTGGGATTTTCCACTTACGCATAACATCTTGAACTAATTCCAACTTAAATAAAATTTGAATATCAAAATAGTTAACAATATATTAAATAGCTAAAAATATAATTAAAATAGTTTGAAATAATAGTTTTTTTTAACAAAAATTAGAATTTATCAAATTTATTAAAAATATACAATTAAAACATTAAGATAATTCATAAAGAAAAATCAATTATAAATAATTTATTGAATAATTTATAAAATAAATAGTTATGTAGAAATTAAATTTACTATCAAAATAGTTTGAAAAACGGTTTTGAAATACTATGGTTGGAATTAGAATCGTTTCGACCAGATTTCGTTTACACTTGCAGTTGTATTTCAACCTCAAGTAAATCGAATTCAAATTCATTATCCCTATCGACTTCATTTCAATTTTCCGTTCATTCCAGATCGGCCAATTTAATTCAAATGGAATTCAATAGGCATTCCCATTTCAAAGATCTCGATTTCATAACAAATAACCCGAATTCAAATTCAATCATCTCAATTTTTCAAATTCCACTTTCATATTTATTTCAATGAAAACAATGCAATTCCAAAGACAAAAATTTGAATTTCAAACCATATTCCCATTTCAAAGCTTCAGTTTATCACATAATTTAAATTTACAATTCAATTTCATTGTTTTCAAAGCTTCATAACGAATACTGATTTTTACAAATCCATATTTAATCCAATTCAAGATTGATTTGACGCACATCTCGAAAGCCGATAAAACAATTCAATTTCAAAAATTTCGAATTCAAATAAGTTTCACTTGATATTTAACTCTAATTACAACACAATTTCATTTCCCTTTTTATTCGTATTTCAAACTTCAAATTCAACGGAAAAGAAATTATAAAACATCGCTTATTGTCGTTAAACAATAAATTTCAAAATTCAAAATTTCATTTAACCGACCGGTGTCCGTATAAGATTTGCTATCTTATGGCCAAGTGATTAAATTTAATTTCTCGATATTCGGGATGGATCTATCATTTCAATCCAAATCGGGGTCACAGAGGTTTATCATTTCACTTTGTGTTCTTAATTCATTTTATCGATAAATCCCGGGTTTATTCGATGCCCGCAACATCAAGGGTAAAATGGGATTATCGTCACAATCAACATGCATTACAATTCACTGAAATAAGGAGTATTAACAGTGTCCACATCAATTCAATAAATAAATCCAACCGAACATCCATCTTACAATTCTTACTCAACTGACAGTATTTACTGTTCCAGGCTTAGCAGGGATTCGGATTTTCAAATTCGAGAATTCAAATTTTGATTAAATACAAATTATCGGTCAAATTGCATGTCAGCACACGGATATGTCAAATACACGCAACCAAATTCATCAGTCAAATCACAACCATACAACCACATCATTTCATATATTAATTCGATAAATATGGGATAAATTCAGTCTTCGTGAGCGAATGAACACTCACCTTTGCGTTACAATTTGAATTGAACGTCCGACAATAGCCCAAAATTTGATAGTCTCAGAATGCAGCCTGGTTAGTGTCAAAACGTCCGCATCTCCGCCACGATCCCAACGCAACAGACCGCGTCCAAATCCGACTTAAAACGAAAGAGATATGAGTGTTTTTCTATTCGAATTTTAAATATATAAAAATTAATAAATTAATTTTCCTCACCAACCAATTGATGCCACGTCAGCACCCTGGATGTCCTCTTCCCGCTCGTTTCCTCCGTGCTACAGTAGCTCGACGTGAACTAACCCATTCGCAGCCAGCTTTGACCGGCCTTTGCCCCTTGCTCCGACCATCGGAGGTCCTCCGACCAACTCCATCTCGAAGAGCATCCTCCGCCGCACCTGACCCACCCAAGCACGGAACCTCCGGTCAACCGTGGAGCCGCCACCATCGAACCCTAGATCCGGCCATTCATGACTTTAACCACCAAATTCCGGCGCCCTACTCGACTATAATTCAAACGAACGCCATCGTTGCACTCGGGTGAACATCCTCTGCAATACCCAGATCCTTGATTTGTCCATAAACTCCCAAATCGAAAAGCCCCAAAATTGACCTTTGAATTTCGAAAATCAGGAGGTTTGACCGCGATTTCCGGCCGCGTCCTTCACTGCATGTCAGATCTGAGACCATCAGTAGGTTCGTGTCGTCGAGAGCTTCGAATCGACATATAATATGTCATGGTTTGGAGAGATTTTAATTTTGAGTGAATTTTTGTTTTTAAATAAAAAAAAATTCTGCCATGGAAAAGGAAGTTTGGTGGAGGAAAGAGGAAATGGCTGATGTGTGTTAAGTGGCTTGGTTTATATATATATAAATATAAGGTCCAAACTGATTAACACACACACCGCTACCGTATATCAATTCGAACGTACATTTCACCTTACCGGGCCCACATACTGACCCTGAAAAGTCCAGAAAAATTATTTTTGGTTATGTTACGACGATACGATTCCAACGAAACTAATTTCGTTGAATTCCGAGACCGTTGGAAAAATGGCCTTTTTCGGGTCGATCCAATTTAACTGTCAACTGACAAAACGCGTTTTCACTTGCCACGCTCACATACTAATTCGAAAAATTCTGAAAATTTGAAACCTAGCAATAATTCGACATTCCAGATCCAACAGAGGTGGTTTCATCGAAAACAAAGGTCGTTTGAAAAATGGCTATTTTACAGGCCCTTATAAATTCTATAGCGACTATTCTGAAAATTCATTTGATCATAACTTTTGATCTTCATTACGGAAATTCGATTTTTCGGATTCGTTGGAAAGATATTATCAAACAGATTTAAATATTTCTTGTTTCGCTAAAATCCGATTTATTTTGAATCCTGTGCAGTCAGTTGAACTTTGAATTTAAATTTTCGAACTGCAGGGCCATATAAATAATTATATAAATTCCATAGCGACCTTTTGAAATTTTGATTTACTCATAACTCGCAATTTATCCGGCGAAATTTCAATTTTTCACATTCGTTGGAAAGATATCGTCAAACAGAGTTATATTTTCCCGGGTCGTCCCCATTCTGATTTAAAACGAATTTTATACATTCAATTGAAATTTAAAATCGAATTTTCAAACTGCCGTGCCATTTCAGGCTCGTTATATAATTAAAATAAATTTATTCGTTTTTACTTCGATTATAATAATTTTTTCGTCGTTATTATTTGAAATAAATCACTTTAAATATTCGAAATTCTTTAAATTAGCCAAAATGACATTTTCAAATTGGTTCGGATTTTCAGGTCGTTACATTCTCCCCCACTTAAAGTCTTTTCGTCCTCGAAAAGAGAACGAACTGATATTAAGTGCATATAGATTTCAAATTCATGCTTAAAATAATATTTTCAAGACAAGTATAGTTGTAAAACTCGTAAAATTTTCTAACTTCCGAAATCACAGAAAATTTCGGCAGTATCTCCTTTGTACGGAGAGGTCCGGGGAGAATCTCAAAACATATATGTACTCAATATACATCTCATCCAACGATGAGGCATCCCAAAAGTGGGGAAAAACAAAACATAAAACCCTCAAAACCATATACCACAAGTACGTACCTCGTTTAGCGTTTAATTTGCATTTTTATTTACCTTAGCATTTAGCATTTGCGCAAGCGAGCTCCAAAGCGTAGCGCACATTCCTTACACCTGTTACAACTTGCATACACATGAGATTCAAGCAAATATACAATATATGGCAACTTATCCAACATACATTAATCAATTTTACCCCAAAGCCAATATATCTATGTCAGGCCAGCAAACCAAATGAAGTTTATCCTTTATCGCTTAAGTATATTCCCGTTCATTTCACTTGTATTAAGCAAATTTTATTTTATCTATTCATATTATGCCATCGTCTATCCTCTTCAAGTTCATTTCAATTTATTCATTTCAGTTGTTGCCATCCCTTTACTTGGAAAATGGATTCGAATTAAATTTGTTTACTAACTTCCGATATATTTCCCATTCAAGTTACATGAAATATTATTCCATTAACATGCTTATTTACTCCACTCACCCTCTCATGATTGGGATTAAGGTAATGTTTACCCTCGAAATTTTCAAAATTAGTTCTCAAATCATTTTATTCAATTTCCTGAGTTGAACTCCATTTGACTCGATTCCTCTACTAAATTTAGGTTATATACCATTCGACAAGATGATTGGCATTCCATTTTATTGTTCATCCTTAGGTTCATATTCGATATACCGTCCAAATGAGTTTTAACCCATCTAGAATTTTATACTTTCATCCCAAAAATTTCCCAAATCACCTATTATAATTTTACACAAATTATTACTATTTTTAAAAAATTTATTATCGATATTTCAGTCGGTTTCCAATAACGGCCACCGAACTGCGGCCATAGCGACCTTTTCCAAATTTGGTTTGGACATGTCTCCACATCCAACCGTTAGATTTCAAATTTCTCCTATTCGTTGGAAAGCTCTTTTCGATACGAACCCAACGGTTCCGGTTTTAGGAGAATCCGATGGTCGGATCTCCCGCTACGTCCATTCAAAGTCAATGGTCGAAATTCACGAACAGTCGTCGCGCTGCGCATTCTATTTAAACCATTTATGTATATATAAAAATTTCCTCGGCAAAGTTCGTTTCCTTATTATCGCCTGTTTAAGCATTTTACCGACCACTCAAATTCTATTAACCTCCTCATTACTTCCAATTTTATTTATCCGCAATCATATTATCGACAACCATAAGTCTCGACCAACACCTTCTCCACTAACTTAATAACTTATGAATTATTCAAGACGTGTGCTATCGTTCTTATTACACAACCAAATATCAATTAATTTAGTTAGCTTTAATTGAATTTTATTTCGTGGTACTTTCAATTTCTACTAGCATCATCACTACTAACGTCGGAATTTGCTTCCCTTATCATCATCCATACTTAACAGTTCCGTGACGACCCCTAAATTCTTAAGTCCTTTCTATGGTTCCGAAGTCTAAAACTCCAATAAATCGAGTACTAAATCTCAATCATTATCATTAGTTAAGACGACTCAAAGTGCTTGATTTTGGGTTTTTATAGTTCAAGTTTAAATAACATACGTATATATTTATACTATAGGAATTTAAGTCCAAATCCTTTTCAAACCAGTTATACAATACAGAGTGGTCTCTCCCCCACTTAGACTCTTCAGAATAAACATCGATAATGTGTGCACTCATTACCGAAGTCATTTCCGACGTCCGAGGGGGAATTACACACTTATTTCTTAAAGATCCTTTAAACCATTTCTTTTGGAGATACTTATAATACGATATTGTTTCAAAGTTCGACAAAACAATTTCAAGAGTAACCCAGGGTCAAATTTCAAGTTAATTTCTATTTCAATCTCAAGCCTTTCTCACCCAATTATATTCAACAGATTTCATTTCCAAATACTTCTAAATCCACTTAATTTTCCGTATTAGTTTTTTGCGATTTAAATCAACCACAATAGGTAATAACTTTACATTATCACCCACTAAATCAAGTACATACATATTTGAACCATAATATATATTCGATATATTAAAAATATAATTGAAAACCATATTATGTCAAATCATTCTGTTCGATTATTTAGAAATTCCTATCGATCGTATGGCGTCCCATATATCGACCAGAATCCATAAATATTCAACAGAACAAGCCAACACAATAAAAACCATTTTTATATCAAAAATACAAGTACGCTCTCTCATATATCACTCAAACTCATTCTAGGGCGTTTCTAACCCCATCTCTAATGAGTTAATTCCCAACAGAGCCAAGGTTATCGATAACCATCGCTCTGATACCAGCTGTAACGACCCAGATTTTTGACCGTTTAAATCGACAATAAACCACACATGTCGACCCTAACAAATCACTAATCCGGATAGTTATTGGGAAAAGAGAAGAAAAAGAAGACAGAAAGGAAAAACAATCACAGAATCTCACAGCGGAAGGATCACCTATAATAGACAAATAAATATTCAAAAGCATTTAAACATATACATTTGAGTTACAACATTTACATCATCAGAGTTATACACTTACATACAGTAATGCAGCGGAAATATAATGTAGTGGATACATATACCGAACTCCGTCTTCGATCTTCAAGGCCAAACAATCTTCATTAACTGCAACATCTGCTGACCCGAGCGTATTGCATAAAAAGAAAACACAACAAACACTCGGATCAGCACTAAATCATCTCATATTAGTCAAATTAACATACAGAATAATATCGGTGTCATGGTGCAGTAACTCAAGAGATGTTACGGGATTTTTCCATCTCTCAAGGATCCGTTAAACTAATACATACATAGTATAATACGCTATTACAATAGTGTTTATTCAGTAAGGTATAATATCGAAAATAGCGTAAGCAGCTTACCATGTTACCCTTACGCCGTTTATACCGTTGCCGTACAGTTTGCATATAACACACCAGTACGTCGGTGGATAGGGATGCGCCGTGATACGACAACGTTAAATCAAAATCGTAGGGGCTCGATCAGGATAATATGACAAGGCACTGAGGAATACCCCGGTAGGATTCTACCGAATTCGCGGACCCAGGCCGGTGGTAACGCATAGCCGCAACTACCGCCCACCTCGAACGACATTCCCGTATCCAAAGGGGTGCACCCAAATCGATCACAGCAGTAATAGAGATGGTTTCGAAGGAGCGCGTTCGATCAGAGATGCGATCTCATTAACCTGGGTATGGCTCCTGTTTTAGTCATTTCAATTATGACCCGAAGGTCAAGGCTAATCCATCATCGTTCTCTTTCTTCAAATCCAGTAATCGCCTCCATACCATCCTACTTCGGTTCTGGAACATCCACCGCGTACACAGTTGTCAAGGTGGTATCGACACTGACAGAGAGTATGCCTTTTGTCGACTCCGGTCTCCTTGCCAACCAAACGTTTACATTTTTCCCACCGGTCAGTGCTTTTACCTTTCAAAGGAATTCGTGTTTCATATCAAAATATCATGTTTCGAAATTCATTTTCATATTCTAAATAGAATATTATTCAACTGGGATTTTCCACTTACGCATAACATCTTGAACTAATTCCAACTTAAATAAAATTTGAATATCAAAATAGTTAACAATATATTAAATAGCTAAAAATATAATTAAAATAGTTTGAAATAATAGTTTTTTTTTAACAAAAATTAGAATTTATCAAATTTATTAAAAATATACAATTAAAACATTAAGATAATTCATAAAGAAAAATCAATTATAAATAATTTATTGAATAATTTATAAAATAAATAGTTATGTAGAAATTAAATTTACTATCAAAATAGTTTGAAAAACGGTTTTGAAATACTATGGTTGGAATTAGAATCGTTTCGACCAGATTTCGTTTACACTTGCAGTTGTATTTCAACCTCAAGTAAATCGAATTCAAATTCATTATCCCTATCGACTTCATTTCAATTTTCCGTTCATTCCAGATCGGCCAATTTAATTCAAATGGAATTCAATAGGCATTCCCATTTCAAAGATCTCGATTTCATAACAAATAACCCGAATTCAAATTCAATCATCTCAATTTTTCAAATTCCACTTTCATATTTATTTCAATGAAAACAATGCAATTCCAAAGACAAAAATTTGAATTTCAAACCATATTCCCATTTCAAAGCTTCAGTTTATCACATAATTTAAATTTACAATTCAATTTCATTGTTTTCAAAGCTTCATAACGAATACTGATTTTTACAAATCCATATTTAATCCAATTCAAGATTGATTTGACGCACATCTCGAAAGCCGATAAAACAATTCAATTTCAAAAATTTCGAATTCAAATAAGTTTCACTTGATATTTAACTCTAATTACAACACAATTTCATTTCCCTTTTTATTCGTATTTCAAACTTCAAATTCAACGGAAAAGAAATTATAAAACATCGCTTATTGTCGTTAAACAATAAATTTCAAAATTCAAAATTTCATTTAACCGACCGGTGTCCGTATAAGATTTGCTATCCTATGGCCAAGTGATTAAATTTAATTTCTCGATATTCGGGATGGATCTATCATTTCAATCCAAATCGTGGTCACAGAGGTTTATCATTTCACTCTGTGTTCTTAATTCATTTTATCGATAAATCCCGGGTTTATTTGATGCCCGCAACATCAAGGGTAAAATGGGATTATCATCACAATCAACATGCATTACAATTCACTGAAATAAGGAGTATTAACAGTGTCCACATCAATTCAATAAATAAATCCAACCGAACATCCATCTTACAATTCTTACTCAACTGACAGTATTTACTGTTCCAGGCTTAGCAGGGATTCGGATTTTCAAATTCGAGAATTCAAATTTTGATTAAATACAAATTATCGGTCAAATTGCATGTCAGCACACGGATATGTCAAATACACGCAACCAAATTCATCAGTCAAATCACAACCATACAACCACATCATTTCATATATTAATTCGATAAATATGGGATAAATTCAGTCTTCGTGAGCGAATGAACACTCACCTTTGCGTTACAATTTGAATTGAACGTCCGACAATAGCCCAAAATTTGATAGTCTCAGAATGCAGCCTGGTTAGTGTCAGAACGTCCGCATCTCCGCCACGATCCCAACGCAACAGACCGCGTCCAAATCCGACTTAAAACGAAAGAGATATGAGTGTTTTTCTATTCGAATTTTAAATATATAAAAATTAATAAATTAATTTTCCTCACCAACCAATTGATGCCACGTCAGCACCCTGGATGTCCTCTTCCCGCTCGTTTCCTCCGTGATACAGTAGCTCGACGTGAACTAACCCATTCGCAGCCAGCTTTGACCGGCCTTTGCCCCTTGCTCCGACCATCGGAGGTCCTCCGACCAACTCCATCTCGAAGAGCATCCTCCGCCGCACCTGACCCACCCAAGCACGGAACCTCCGGTCAACCGTGGAGCCGCCACCATCGAACCCTAGATCCGGCCATTCATGACTTTAACCACCAAATTCCGGCGCCCTACTCGACTATAATTCAAACGAACGCCATCGTTGCACTCGGGTGAACATCCTCTGCAATACCCAGATCCTTGATTTGTCCATAAACTCCCAAATCGAAAAGCCCCAAAATTGACCTTTGAATTTCGAAAATCAGGAGGTTTGACCGCGATTTCCGGCCGCGTCCTTCACTGCATGTCAGATCTGAGACCATCAGTAGGTTCGTGTCGTCGAGAGCTTCGAATCGACATATAATATGTCATGGTTTGGAGAGATTTTAATTTTGAGTGAATTTTTGTTTTTAAATAAAAAAAAAAAAAAATCTGCCATGGAACAGGAAGTTTGGTGGAGGAAAGAGGAAATGACTGATGTGTGTTAAGTGGCTTGGTTTATATATATATAAATATAAGGTCCAAACTGATTAACACACACACCGCTACCGTATATCAATTCGAACGTACATTTCACCTTACCGGGCCCACATACTGACCCTGAAAAGTCCAGAAAAATTATTTTTGGTTATGTTTCGACGATACGATTCCAACGAAACTAATTTCGTTGAATTCCGAGACCGTTGGAAAAATGGCCTTTTTCGGGTCGATCCAATTTAACTGTCAACTGACAAAACGCGTTTTCACTTGCCACGCTCACATACTAATTCGAAAAATTCTGAAAATTTGAAACCTAGCAATAATTCGACATTCCAGATCCAACAGAGGTGGTTTCATCGAAAACAAAGGTCGTTTGAAAAATGGCTATTTTACAGGCCCTTATAAATTCTATAGCGACTATTCTGAAAATTCATTTGATCATAACTTTTGATCTTCATTACGGAAATTCGATTTTTCGGATTCGTTGGAAAGATATTATCAAACAGATTTAAATATTTCTTGTTTCGCTAAAATCCGATTTATTTTGAATCCTGTGCAGTCAGTTGAACTTTGAATTTAAATTTTCGAACTGCAGGGCCATATAAATAATTATATAAATTCCATAGCGACCTTTTGAAATTTTGATTTACTCATAACTCGCAATTTATCCGGCGAAATTTCAATTTTTCACATTCGTTGGAAAGATATCGTCAAACAGAGTTATATTTTCCCGGGTCGTCCCCATTCTGATTTAAAACGAATTTTATACATTCAATTGAAATTTAAAATCGAATTTTCAAACTGCCGCGCCATTTCAGGCTCGTTATATAATTAAAATAAATTTATTCGTTTTTACTTCGATTATAATAATTTTTTCGTCGTTATTATTTGAAATAAATCACTTTAAATATTCGAAATTCTTTAAATTAGCCAAAATGACATTTTCAAATTGGTTCGGATTTTCAGGTCGTTACATGTCACCTTGAATGAAGAAAGTTGAATTTTGTCTAAATATTTTACAATAATATATGGAAATAAAAATTTCAATCATAGAATCAGCGTTACTGTATTATATGGACAAGAACGAAAATAAAAACCCACCTCTCAAAAGCAATGGCGAGAAGGTAACACGAATATTGATTGACATAGAAATGTGTTTATTTTATGTTCTTATATCTTATCTTTTGTATATAAATAAATATTACTTGGGTATTGTTTTTTCACTTTTACAGATATTCCAACCCAGCTCGCATGCAACCAGAAAAGTAGAGAAATAGAGATCAAATTGCTATATATTTACATTTTGAAGAACTGTAGATGAAGATCTCACATCTAGTTGTTGTTGGACAAGAAAATGATTGATAAAAGGCCATGCACATCTCAAATTAAAGGAGGCTTGCAAGAGAAAAGGAGAAAAGGCCTAGAACTTGTTCCAAATGACAAAAGGCCTAAAACTTACTTGAATTAGCTAGGCCCATTTGTAATTAGGGTTAGGGTTTGGTTATCTCCTATAAATACCCTTGTAATATCATTGTAGCCACCATCCCATTTTTCTATCTTCTTCTCCATTAAAAAAGTTCTTCTTCTTCTTTTTATTTTCTACAATTTTCTATTTCTTAGCAACTAGTGCCATCTACACAATTAGATTTGGTAGAGTAGTAGTTGTATTTTACATTTATTTTCATTAGTGATTAATCGTTTGATTAGTTTCAACGATAATCCTAATTTTAGTTCTGTTGTTATTTCTATTCTGCACTTTTATTTTCTGCATTTTTATTCTTGTTTTGCAATTTACTTTCGTTAGTGATTAATCGTTTGATTAGTTTCAACGATAATCCTAATTGTTGCAATTTCAATTGTTCTATTTTCAACCAAATCTCAAAAGTCGTCTAACTCGCCCACAAAATTATATAAATAATTTAATATAATTTAATTTATCTCCCTGTGATTCGACCTGCATACTACACGATCTGTGCGCTTGTAGTAATTTAAATTAAAATTCGCGCTTTTCTAGCTCTTAGAAAACGATGATCAAATTTTTGGCGCCGTTGCCGGGGAGGTAACGATTAAATTTTCTTATTTATTTAATTTCTGATTCGTGTTAGTTTTATTTTATTTTTATTTTTTTCCCTTTGTTTTTCTTGTGTATATATTTATAAAAAAATTCTTGGCTGGATAGATTTGGTATTTTTCAAAGATACTGTAATTTTCCAAATAAGAGAAAAAAATCTTGCTATTTTTTCTTTACTTCTTTCCTCTTTTCAATGTCTTTCCCTTTTGTTCCCTTTCTCCATCTAGTTCTTTTCTTTGTACATTTTGTTTCTTGTTTACAATAAAAAAATATCTTGCCAATTTTTCTTTTTTTTCTTTCCTTTTTCTCCAATCATTTCTCTCCTTTGTACGAATTTACTTTTCTTTTACAATTTTCTCTCTCCTTCCCAAAAAAAAACAAACTTCCAATTTTCATTTATTTCCTTCCATCTTTCAACATTCCATCTTTTTCTACATTCTCTTTCTCTTTGCAAGTTCCACAAAAGAAAATTCAAAAAAGAAGAAGAGAAAATTCCTTCCTTTTTATATACTTCAGTATCCTCCTTTACATCTTATAATCCCAATCTACTTCACAGCCACGTTCAGCACTTCATCTTCCTCGGTCCGACCAAACTACAAATCCTTCACAAACCATCTTCCCATCCCCGTTTTTCCACACCATCACTGTTCAGACCATACATCACCACACCCTCACCACATACCCACAGTTCAAAGCATCTTAACCACCTTCCACATACATCATCAACACCAGTTCTCACGTTCATCAGTCTGCCCACCCATTCCTTCCTCACTAACTCAATGCAAGTTGCCAACTTCGCACAGTTCCCCATCACCAATTCAACAAAACCTCCCTTTTCCATTAATCACCAATCAAAGTCGTACCATTTCCCTCTCATACCCACAATCACCGATCATTCATCTATCAGCCACGCCCTTCTTTTCATCACAACAAATAAACCCCGTCTGTTCATACCTATCAAACAACGCCACACCACAAACCAATACCTCCATCAACGCACAATCTCAACCCCATAATTCGAACCCCAAGCCTCTCATGACAACAAATTCAGTCCAAATCATCTTCTTCCAGATTTGTACTCCATAATTAACCTCCACTGCTGTCTGCTCCAATTCAAGCTCAAACAGCCTCCTCCATTGTTGTTCCTAATATCATCTCTCAACAACATGTTCTTCACCCACAAACTGGTTTCTCCTCACGCCGAAAAACCTCTGCCAACATCGGCTTCCTAACCCGTACACGCAAACACCAATTTGGCACAATCATCGAACCTTCCATACCACAATCACCAAAACGTTTCACGCAAAACCAGTCCACATCAGTGGACCTTTCCTCAAACCGCAAATCCTGACTACTCAGACCCCTTCACCATCGCAGTCACCAACCCGCACCAAATTGAAAAACCCTGTTAACTCCAAATTGCCTCAGCGCATCCATAAACAACGACCGCAACTTGAATTCGAATCACAAAGTCAACCCAAAATACGAATCCGTTGCAACTAACTCGAACATCAAAAACCCAAATTACAATCACCGAAACCAAATTAGGTTTCACGCAACCAACGCTGCCCTCATCATTCGACAACTCAGAACCCCACTTCGAAAAAAATTCCGATTCAAAGCAATTTCGAACAGGAAAAAAAAAAGAATATGATTTGATTTTTTAGGCGAGATTTGTTGGAAGGTTGGAGTGTGTGCTTTCGTGAAGTCAATTAAAATTTATAGAAAGGGGGTACTCTGGCTTTTTGGTGCGTGATATTTGGGTGATTTGTTTCAGGAAATTGAGAACCTGGCGGCACTTGGATTGCTTTGGCAATTGTATTGTTTCCTAATTTTATTTTGGAGTGGTCTTCGGTTTGTTTTGAAAAGTTATTCTTGTTTGAATTGAGACAATTGATTTGTTTCCATTTGCTTGCGCGGTCTTCAATTAAAAAAAAGGCAATTGATAGGTTTGACCAATATATTTTCAACATTTTGCTGCCTTTCTTTTTGTTGTGAGCGTATGGCCTGATTTTGGAAGTGCGCTAGCCTATTTGTTTGAGTATTTTATTGAGTCTGCCTTTGTTTTATTTCTCTTTTAAGTCACTTTGTTTAGCTTAGTTTTTTTCCTTAGTTGAGTAGTTTAGTTATTTACTTTATTTACTTTTTCCCCCTTTCTTTTGGTTTAGTCCTTGTAAGTTTTATTTTCTTTTAGTTTGTGTTATCTATTTCTTTAAAAAAAAGGACGTCTAAATCAGGATCAAGGCGAAGAAAGAGTTCAAGCAACGACAAGCAATAGCAAATAGCGAAATTTGAATTGTAAGTACTACTCAATTGCACTGGACGGACTGCCACACCCCGCTCTGTAAAATTTTCTAAACTCTACAGGTTCTACAGCTGCTTGAAAAATATAGATATTGTTTGTAAAAATCTTCTGCAGGGGTAGCGGCTTGGTTGTACAATAATTTAATTTTCTGTAATTATTTCGTGACTGTTGTGTTGTTGAAATTTTTGAATTAATTTGGTGAGGAACGAATCCATAAGTCATCACTCACGTTGAATTTCAATTATAAAACTTGATTTGATTTGCAAAATAACATAATTGAAAACTGGCGCTTTGTGAAGTGACTGTCTCGTATAATTGGATCGCGGATATATAGTAGTTCAATTTATTGAACTATTAGCAAAAGAGGTTGCATACTACCTGTAAAACATTGATCGTATCCCTTAGTATTTGTACTATACGTGAACGACCATAAAACACTCTTCCCCCTTCTAATTGATCTAGTTAATTAATAGAGCATAACTCAGTATTTTATATTGTTTTGAAGTGAGAATAATTGTTGACTTCATTCAAATGTTTGATTCAAAAAAATCATTGAGAGAAATGTGGGATAATAATCGGAGTGGACGTCCTCTTGAACAGTATGAGTATGAATTACACCTCATATGGCAAAATTTTCCAAAATTTCGTGAGTCCAATGTCAACAATTTTCATAATTTTCCAAATGACCAACATTTTTAAAATCATGGATATGATCGAAATTGCGACTTCAATTCAAATTTCAATAATTTCGATTACGGGCCATATCAACATCAAAATAGCTTTGAAACCCAAGATAGCTTTGATCCACATCAATATAGGGTTGTAAACCAAAATTTTCAAAATTATAGCCCATATCAACATCTTGAAAATAATCAAAATTGCAATTTTCCATCAAATTTCAACAGTTTTGGTCACGAACATAATTTTTACAGTCAAAATGATTTCCAATATCATTGTCATTTTTCTGAAGATTCAAATAACCACCACATTGGAAATAATATTGATCGTGAAATTAATATGGACTATAATTTAGAGAATCAAGAAATCCAAAACGAGAGCTCTCAAATCAACAATTTTGAAGAATATCATCTTAACATTCTTAGAGAGAGGGTAGAAAAGCAAGATAAATAGCTTGATGAAAAAGATAGGCAGCTTGATGAACTCCTTTGTTTAATGTCGTCTTTTAAAGAACAACTCGAGCAACAAAATCAAATTCAAACACGCGATGAATCAGGAAATAATCCATTCTTTATTGATAGTGAAAATTTTCAAATAACAACTTTGAAAATTGAGAATGACGATCCAAATGAAGTTGTTCACAATTCAGTAAATGATTTGGACTTCAATTCTTTTTAGGAAAAAGATTTAAGCTCAGATTATGATCTTCCTCTTTCAGACTGCGAGAAACTTGAAATTTTGGAAATTGAACAAAATGAAAATGTTGATTTTTTCAGAAACTCAAAAGTGAAAAAGGATTTTAATGAACATGAATTTTTTGGATTGTATGAGGATGAGTTGCCAAATGAGGACAAAATAGAATCAAGCCACCAATCTAAGTTCGAAAATTTCGATTTTGAGGTTTCAAACGAACTAGGATTTGTCAGTGTCAAAAATACGTTGCCAATGAATGAAATTGAGAAATGTGATCACATAGTCTTGAACAACACTCAGAATTTGAATTTCACGATTGCAACTGAGATTATATACAATCACAATTTTTTGAACAATTACACTTATAAATTTGTGGAACACATGAATTATTTTTGGAATGCTGGCTTGGTTGAAAATTTTCATGTTAGGATGACCCTGGACATTTATTTGTTGGACTATAAATCTAGATATAAAGATGAGATGGTTTTCAAAACCCTTTGCTTATTAGAAAACATGCCTAGACATAGTGGGAATGGAATTCATCGAGCTAGAACCAAGTGTGGAAGAAAAAGTTGGTGGCATTCTTTACATCGCATGCATCGCAAACACATATATAATTGTACATATGATCCATTCTTACATATAGTTAAATTGCATTTTATTTTACAAATCATTTTGCATTTGATCCATCTTTGGGTACGATCTTTCAAATTTAGGAAACGTTCACAGTGCGGACACTGTTTTGTCCAAGTGTGGAGGGAGTCTGCATTGCATTCTTTTTATTTTCTTTAATTTTTCTTGTTTTCATTTTCATGCATTTAGATAGGACAATCATGCATTTTAGGTTGTAGTAACATACCATAATTTATTTATTTTTGGAAAATAATACTCGTTTTAGATTGATACAGCAAGATAAGTTTACAATTTATATTCAGTTGATAGTATTTTTTTTCTCTCAGCTTAGATCGAATTAGAAATATAATGAAAAGTTTAATTTTGAGGGATAATAGTGTAACCGGCACATAGGGAGATTCTTAGGTGATGGCCATGAAGTTTAATCTAAATTGTAGTCTTTGTTTAATAAAGTGAAGGACTTAAAATACTTATGTTGGATTTTCTAATCTTTAAAACTAAGTTATGTTAAGCTGAATTCGCATAACTCTCTTTTGTTCTTATATTTTCAATAATAATAATAAAAGCAATCCAATGGTATCCAACATTGCTTGTATATCGAGCGTAGGTGTGCAAACCCACCAAGCTCTATCCGACATGTTGTTGACAAAGTCAGCATTGGAATATCTTGGTCTCATTTTATGAGATTGGACACCTAAGGATTACGTACATGTTGTTGACAAAGTCAGTGTCGGTCTGCACAATCCGCCAAGCTCTGTCCTAACTCTCCGTCAATCCGCAAGGCAGTGTATGGGTGGTACACCTTGGTCTTTTAAGTTAGATGTATGTAATTAATCATAAATTTTAACTTTTATAGAGATAGAGAATAAGCGATGATTCCCAAACATTTATTGACCTTATTGATTTGACTAGCCATACACAAGGAAATTAGAATAACAATTTACAAACTGTGTCAAGCAAACTAAGAATCTATTTCATGGCTGCACTATGTTATCGACCGAACTAACTGGCCATACTGGAATTTAATATTTGAAAACTTGATTTATATTGAAAATTTGTGACAAGTTGAGATATATAAAATAAAATCAACTGACTAGAAATTGTTAATTTAATTTGTTGTACCACTTTCCTGAAACAAGTCGTGATTTCATTTTTTGTTTTCAATTGCATAATTCCTCTGCATTCATGTAGTTACATTAGAACCATATCATACAACATTTGGATTTTGCGGGTAGTATCCATTGAAAACCCTCATGAGACACTACTCGTCCTAATAGGGACACCTAGAGGTTTAACGGCTTGTTGCATACCCTCAATGCAATCGTGTTTCCTACAAAAGTGTGACCAGTCTAGTTTAGTTTTTCATTTCTTGTTTTACTCGAGGATGAGTAAAAGATAAGTGTGGGGTATTTGATTGACATAGAAATGTGTTTATTTTATGCTCTTATATCTTATCTTTTGTACATAAATAAATATTACTTGCGTATTGTTTTGTCACTTTTACAGATATTCCAACCCAGCCCGCATGCAACCAGAAAAGTAGAGAAATAGAGATCAAATTGCTATATATTTACATTTTGAAGAATTTTAGATGAAGATCTCACATCTAGTTGTTGTTGGACAAGAAAAAGATTGATTAAAGGCCATGCAAATCTCAAATTAAAGGAGGCTTGCAAGAGAAAAGGAGAAAAGGCCTAGAACTTGTTCCAAATGACAAAAGACCTAAAACTTACTTGAAATAGCTAGGCCCATTTGTAATTAGGATTAGGGTTTGGTTATCTCCTATAAATACCCTTGTAATATCATTGTAGCCACCATCCCATTTTTCTATCTTCTTCTCCATTAACAAAGTTCTTCTTCTTCTTTTTATTTTCTGTAATTTTCTATTTCTTAGCAACTAGTGCCATCTACACAATTAGATTTGGTAGAGTACTAGTTGTATTTTACTTTTATTTTCATTAGTGATTAATAGTTTGATTAGTTTCAACGATAATCCTAATTTTAGTTCTGTTGTTATTTATGTTCTGCACTTTTATTTTCTGCATTTTTATTCTTGTTTTGCAATTTACCTTCGTTAGTGATTAATCGTTTGATTAGTTTCAACGATAATCCTAATTGTTGCAATTTCAATTGTTCTATTTTCAACCAAATCTCAAAAGTCGTCTAACTCGCCCATGAAATTATATAAATAATTTAATTTAATTTACCTCCCTGTGATTCGACCTGCATACTACACGATCTGTGCGCTTGTAGTAATTTAAATTAAAATTCGCGCTTTTCTAGTTCTTAGAAAGCGACGATCAAATATACAAATAGCTAAGCACCAGAAGATAATTAAAAGAGAGGCTTAACCCCACTTTGGAGAATTGATGTCAATGCCATTTATGGCTGATTTTATATGGCTGATTTTTCCTAGTTTATTATTTTTATGCTTTCCTTGCCTATTATGTCATTAGCATTAAGAAAAATTAGATAAGTATTTGGATTTTTACTTCAATTAGTACTTCTTAACTCCCTTATTTGATTATTTGTGTGTAGTTTTCATTTAGTAGATCAATATATGACTAACTAAATTTTAGCAAAAGCTAACCAAAATTTATGGAATGAGTCGGTAATGGTCATTGGCAATGGCTTTTAAAATTAACTACCAGTATAAATAGAATAATAGTTGTGTGCATAAGCATTGAAGGAGGCCTACAGACTTTTATTTTACAGTGACGAAAACAACGATATATTAATGTATGTACATCTTGATCAATTGTAATCTTGGAAAATCTCAATAAGGTTAAAAGGCATTATTATTATAAACTATTTTCTTTGTTAGTATAAAGGTGAAGATAATTAAAAGAAGAGGCTTAATCCCACTTTCGATAATAGGTGTCAATGCAACTATGTATATAGCACTGCTAACTTGAATGGCTACCAAACCGAATATGATAAGGATATAAGGTCCATCATTCTTTGTCAGCTTCTTATACTGTACCACTCATTGTTTAACTTTTGTCATAGGTCAACTGTTTCTTTTATATAATCATTAACGAAGGACTGCGAGCCATATTCCCCCTAATGGATGTACCAATGGGACATGTATATTATATGTTTTTTTAACAATCTACAATTCTTGAAGTCTAAACATATAAGCATCATTCAATCATGATAAGACATCGACAAACCATTTGATAAACTTAAAAAAGCTATTTTTGCTTTTTTAAAGCAAAACATTTTATTTTAGCTTTAAAAAAAACCGCTTATTTAAATAAATCTAAATGGTTAATCATAACAATAGAAATATGTAAATTAGTTAAAAATATTTTTGCAAACCACCATCATATCATCTGAGCAGTGGATGAAGTGTTAGAAATGGTTACTATTTAAAAACACCAAAATATCCGAACAATAAAAAATTTAGGCAACAATCAAACGACACACTAAATGTCATTACTTAATTTAGACGAAGAATACCCCTTCCTTAAGAATCTAACAAAACGCTGCATCGATTCATCTATTTCTAGGTACGGACTTCTAAATGTTTTTTATAGAAAAAATTAGCTTCATTTGCTTATGCTCTTTGTACTAAGCAAAGGTGCAAAGAAAAAGCTCTGCCTGTTGTTAGAATTTGATATAAAGAGGAGGAGAGAGATTAAACGTAGAATAATTGAACGACTACATTGTTATTACTTCACACCTTCAAGTTGATTACATCTCATAAGCTTTAAATAAATAAACTACTTCCATAATTCTAGGTACATTCCTAAAGATTAGATAAAAATCTTATTTCCTATAGAATAGAACGAGCACAACAAGTCTTTCCTAAACACATTAAATGCTAGTTCTATTCATGAACAAATTACTTTAAAGCACCAATATAACTTTAACACATCCCCTTACTTCAAAGTTGTTGAGATAATAAACGAAGAACTTCTCTTCAATTTGTGATGCACTTCTCGTCACCTTCAATTGTTGAAGCACGTTTCATCAACTCTACTCTTTGAATATTGGAGCACTTCTCTCCAAGGTGCACTTCTCACCCACAACTCTAAAATAAATTCTCTTTCACAACCACTTGTGTCATGTTTTCTTGCTCTTCATCTTTGAACCTACAATTCCTTGAATCACAAAATAATTGGCAACCCGATCTGGTATTAAAAAGCTGGATCTGCAACCCTGGCGTAATTATCTCCGACTGATAATTCCAGTAGGAGGAAATATTTTTTCCATACAAAAACTAATAATAAAGACAATACATAAGCTTGTTCACACAAGATTTAGTTCATACAAAAATTAGTTTATACATGAACTAGTTCATATATTTAAAGTTGTCCTCGACGAGACTTCATGTTCTGAAAACATTGAAGAATTGGCTCATTTAAAATACTATTGAATGTATCTTTTTCAACATACATAGTCAAACAGTCATTTGACCATTGATCACCAATCCTATTTCGGATATGATTCTTGACATTGTTCATAGCAGAGAAAGCTCTTTCGACAGAAGCAGTGGCAACCGGCAATGTTAGCGTAAACTTGATTAGCAAATACACTAGTTGATACACCTCTTGTTTTTTTGTCGCCACAAGTTTTTTTGCAAGCTTCGAAATTCCTTCAAGTTCGAGAACATAAGATTAGATCGCATATCACAAACATAAGTGTCAAGCTGACTTTCTAGCACCATCAATTCTATAGTAGAAAAATCGTATGGGTAAAGTTGGGCAAGACTAATCAGTTTTCCTTTGTCAAAAGCTTCAAATGAATTATTAAGCGACAAACATGCCAAGCAAAGTAGCAACTCTGTGTTAACCTCATTGAAATGGTTGTTCAACTCTTGTAGTTGCATATCAATTACCGTGTTGAAAAAATCAAATCGATAATAATGCATATTTGTGATTTTTTGAACCTTGCTCGTGATCTTCCTTGAGGGTGATAATTATTATCCATACCCAAGACATCAATTTTTTGTTGATCACAAAAGTCAACAACCATCTCCATTAAAGAGTCCCATCCATTATCCCTCATTTTTTGTAATTGTTCCTTGCATACTTTAACTAAATCCATGGCATTCACTAAATCTTGATCATCTCTTTATAAGACTTGTGATAACTCATTTGTAATCCCAAACATGGTCTTCATAAAATGCAAACTAAATACAAAGTCATACGTTTGTACCAATCCTAACATAATAGATGCTTCATATTTTTGATCACTATTTGTTCCATCATTTGCTATTTCCTCAAGCACATCAATCAAAGATGAAAACATGGCAACAATACTTAGCAAATTAATAAAGTGTGTACCCCACCATGTGTCACATGGACGTTTTATACCAATTTCTTGATTTAAGTCTTTCCCACTTGAAAGCACTCCATCATTTAAAGCTTCTACGACCTTGCAACCATGTTTTTCTCGAAGTATGTCACGGCGTTTAGATGAAGCTCCAACTATATTTACCAAATTGGATACAATAGTGAAGAAAGTACCTATTTAGCATATACATAATATTTGTGAAGAAACTAGCATAAATTACTTTGACAAAATAAAATATTTGTACCTATTAGATCATGTTTTTTTGCCACACCCGTGAGGGCCAATTGTAGTTGATGAGCGAAGCAATGAACATAAAATGCACATTTATTTTCTCTCATGATAGTAGTTTTAAGGCCATTCAATTCTCCACTAATGTTACTGGCTCCATCATATCCTTGACCACGTAATCTAGATATACCCAATCCAACCTTAGAAAATAATTGGTCGATTGCCAACATAAGTGAGACCGCAGTGGTACTTGCCACATGCTCTATACCTATGAGTCGTTCAATTACATACCCATTTTTATCCACGTAACGAAACATTACCACCATTTGTTCATTTATGGATATGTCACGAGATTCATCAACTAAAATAGAAAAGAAAGCATCTCCCATATCTTTAATAATAACTTGAATTGTTTCAAGTGCAGCGGCATTAACAATATCTTTTTGAATCATCGAAGAGATCAATTTTAAATTATTTGGAGCATTTTCCAAAGCAGCTGCTCTAACTTCTTCATTATGATTTCATAGAAAAGATAGAAGTTCAAGAAAATTACCTTGATTACTTGAATTTTCAGACTCATCATGACCACGAAATGCAAGGCCTTGTCGTAAAAGAAAATGAATGCAATCGATAGATGCAGTTAAACAAATACGATATCTAACTCGTTCTTCATCATAATGCTTATGCATTATGTTTTGGATATGTTGTTTTTCATTCATCAAAGCTAAACATTTTCTGTATGCATCATTGTGAGCACTAGTTTGATCGCCTACATGACATAAAAATCTTCCTTTTTTCATCCATGTCTTAAATCATTCCCCAATATATGAATCTCCACCGGCTTGTTTTCCGGCAAACCGCGGTTTGAAAAGATAACAACATAAACAAAATGCATGATCATTTTCTTTGCTATATTCTAACCAATTAGGAAAATCATCAAACCATTCGGATACAAAACGACATTTAGATTTTCCAAAACTGCTAAATGGAAAATCGTGATCTCTCAGTGACAAGGGCCGTGTTGTAAATAATATCTTCAAACTTCATCTTGAATATTTGGATGATAGTCTAATATACGAGTTCGTAATCCAGGATCAGAAGGGAGGTCTTCCATATTAACATCAAGACAACTTCTTTTTGAATTATCAGGATCTATAGCTTTAAACTCTAGCATATTTGATGATGCTCTTTTGGAATATTTTTCCATGTCTTTATATATTAAATTGACAATGATACACTCACACTATCATACACATATTATTTATTTTCACATAAAACACAAACTAAGCTCCACTACATGGTTAGGATATTTTCAGAAACACATTGCATACACTGTAAATTGATCAAAATTGGAAAAGCTTCATAGTATCATCTAGGCTATAACCAAGTATAAAGTAAAAAAGAAACGTATTAATAGAAATAAAGATCATACCTTTAGCTTTTGGACTATTGGAATGGAGTTGGACCTGCTGCTGTCTTTTGCTTCTGGAGACAAACCACTGCCTGTTGCTTTTCTAAATAGAAAATGAATACGGTGCTTTGCTATAAGTGGGGCAAACATATATTATATAAAGAAAATGTTTTTTTTATAAATCTTAGTGGGGGCCACTGCCCTCACTGGACCCTATATAGATCCGCCAATGTCTAGACAAATAACCCTTTGTTGACTTGAAAATATCACTTAACTTGTAAGTGTTGGTAAGATGACAGAACTAAGTTCTCGGAGTAGGAAATTTTGTTTTGTAAGTTCTAGGCGTGCAGGTGACAAAACAAAGTTTATTGAATTGAAATAATATGTTCCAGCTGAAATTTGGCTGGCAATTTATATGTTGAACTGCCAGACTGGATAGAAATTATTTTTTCATAAATGTTTCATATGCTATAAATTTTCCCTAACATCAATTATATACGTAAGAGAAAATCATGCATATAATTTAAATAATTTTCATTGAAATAAGAATTAAGAAAAGTATCTGCAAAATTTTGAAGAGTGATAACATAATCTAACTAGATAACTAATCAATAGAAAATGATACCATGAATTTATTTCCTTATTCAACCGTGGTAGGGAGAAAATGACACAGTATTAAATATCATAGGTAAGGCTATGCTTTACAAGAAAGAACAGAAATGATATGTTTAATGTTATATTTCTTCTCTCGCTCACTTAAAGAAAAATTAATCAAATAAATATATTTTTTAGAAGAATGGTAATATTCTCAATCAAAGAGATACATAGAATCAGAAATTAAGACAGTGTTCTAATATATAAATTAAAAGTAGAAACATTGACTGGTAATGATGTTATGTCCATATCTGCAAAGAATAATATAAAGAGCAACTCAAATAATAGAACAACTAAATCTAAAAAAAGATATTAAAATGTTACGACTTTTTGAATCTAATGTTGTGGATTTTGTAGTTTGAGGTGATTTTGGAGGAGTAGAATTTGCCGTACTTCTGACTTCAAGGATTTGCGGAGCAAATTCTTTCAGACAACAGTTCAACCCACCAGGTACAAACGGGTTAACGAACTATTGACTTCAGGATTCAATGAAGCCTTGAAACAACATAATCGAATTCAAAATTTGTACAATTTTGATCCAACCAAGAACACTCTGAAATTTTATTGCTGATGATGCAATTTAGATTATAGAATTGAAGAGTAAGAAGAAGATAGGAATTCTGCAAAACTTTCAGAATTGAAACACTACAAAAGTGTTTCTGACAGAACTGTTTTGCGACAATATAATGGTGTTATAGAATATCTCAGTAAGAAGCAGAAGATCGAAAATTGATCATCGCAAATGATTTTGCGCAGTTGTTTATATAGGTGATGAGAGGAGGCATCCAGTAGCAAAGCGTTGCAACTGTTTAATTGCAACAGTCATTTCTGTTCGATATTGAACATATGCATCCGTACAGTTTTGCAATGCTTCTGAAGCGTCGCATCCATTTGGCTTGAAACCAGTCGACCGCCCAAATTGTCACCGGTCGACCATTTTCAAACAGAGAACAAAACCGTCGACTGGTTGAGTTTTGGCCTGTCGACTGATTTGTTTCCGCAGCCTAATAGATCACGAGACCCCAAGAGCCCCAAGGCCCAAGGCCCATCTTTTGACATTTTAAATATTATTATCAATGCCAAGCTCATGCTTAAGGCTCATTGCCTTATCTCTCCTTCTCTTCTTTCTTTTTGATATCATGTATCAAGCTTTTACCTATATAGAGACAAACTCCTTTATATTCTACAATGTGGGACTAAACCCTACACCTTATCTTCTTCCATTCTTGCTTCCCTCTTCAAAAAAAACCCATATCCCAAACTAATATTAAAAATTTACAACAATCTCCCCCAATTTTCAAAATAAAAATAAAGTGGACGGCTGAATCACTAGTGTGACTTCCTACATACCCAAGTGGGATCAAGCCTATGTAGTTCTAAGATCAAGTTTTGCATCATCGCGGAAACAACACATAAATAAAAGTATCTTTTGGATTTGAACTTTTACTTAGTGTAAATCATTCAAAGTTCTATCGAGATTCTATGGTGAATGAATCTTGAACCAAGTATCCCTTAATGATAAAACTGGAACAATCACACATGTTGTATTCCTTAGTTAGAGTGTTCTGTATTGCTCAGCACGTTAATGGCCATGTGCTTAAATCCTGGTTCATGAGTCTACTTAGAAAGCGGTCTTACTTTCCTTGGAAACAGCCTGATTTCCATACTCATATAGGTAAGTCACTTAAGTTGTTTCTGCGAGACACCTTTTAGGGTTTCTAGACTTATTAAGGATATTTATCCATCCTTTGTTCATGCAAAATCCAACACTAAACATTATGGGATTATTGAATTAGTGTTCCATAATCATTTCCTTAACTTGTTGGTACCCATTGAATGGGTTTCTGTTAAGGATGATCAATCTTCATTCACAGACCTTAGTCCCATTTCTTTAGTCTTATAGAAACCATAGCCTTTGGAAGACTCTTAGTAAGTGGGTCAGCCAAGTTTTTCTTCGTTTCTATGTAGTTAACAGTTATTACTCCACTTTTGAGTAACTGTCTCACCATGTGATGTCTTAGACTCACATGTCTAGACTTTCCATTATATGTTTTATTAGAAACATTATATATCGTTGCTTGATTATCAAAGTCAATCAAGACTGCTGGAGATGGCTTCTTCCATAATGGGATTTCCACTAACAAATTTCTAAGCCATTCCGCTTCTTTACATGCGTCTGCTAATGCAATTAATTATGACAACATAGTTGAATCAGATATACAGGTCTGCTTCTTGGAAGCCCAAGACACAGCAGCGCCTCCTAATGTAAATATCCATCCAGTCGTACAATTGGATTTCAAATCTACATTGTTCCAGGTTGCATCACTATATCCTTCTATTACAGCAGGATATCCTTTATAAGATAAACCATAGTTTATGGTTCCCTTCAAATAAGCTAAGACTCTGGAAATAGCTTTCCAGTGTTCAAAACCTGGTTTACTCGTAAATCGACACAATACACTTATAGCATGTGCGATGTCTGGTCTCGTGCAATGCAGAGCATACATAAGACTCCCAATAATACTGGAATATTCCAATTGAGAAATGGTACGTCCAGTGTTCTTTTCTAATTTTATACTTGGATCTAAAGGAGTTGGTGCTGGTTTGTCATTATAATGATTATACTTCTTTAGAAACTTCTCAATGTAATGAGATTGAGTTAATAATAACTCCCCCATTTTCCTAATGATTTTAATTCCTAAATTACATCAGCCTCTCCCAGATCTTTCATATCAAATTTAGAAGATAGAAACTTCTTAGTTTCATTTACACAGGATATGTTGGAACCAAATATCAGCATGTCATCAACGTATAAACATATTATAACATAGTCGTTGCTATCCGATTTGCTATAGATACATTTATCGGCGTCATTAACAATGAATCCAAATGACAATGCAACTTTATCAAACTTCTCATGCCATTGCATGGGAGCTTGCTTCAGACCATAAAGAGATTTAACTAATTTACAAACTTTCTTTTCTTGGCCTGGGGTTATGAAACCTTCAGGTTGTTCCATGTATATCTCTTCTTCTAAATCTCCATTTAGAAAAGCTGTCTTTACATCCATTTGATGTACGACCAAGTTATGAATTGATGCAAGTGCTATTAAACAGCGTATTGAAGATATGCGAGCCACTGGAGCATATGTATCGAAGTAATCTACTCCTTGTCTTTGTTTATATCCCTTAGAAACTAGTCTGGCTTTAAACTTATCAATGGATCCATCTGTATTCAACTTTTTCTTGAATATCCATTTACATCCTATAGGTTTAGCACCAGGAGGCAAATCGCTTAATACCCAAGTTTGGTTTAACATTATGGAATTCATTTCATCATTGATAGCTTCTTTCCAGAAATTAGAATCTCTAGAATTCATAGCCTCAGAATAAGTTTTGGGATCATCATCGACATTCATTACATATCTTGTTACATTAAGGACTTCGTCCTTATTGCCTTCTACGGAATATGTTATGAAGTCAGGACCATAGTCCTTTTCTATTCTCGCTCTTTTACTTCTCCTGTGTTCAGTACTATCATCTGGTACTGACACTTCCTTGCTGTTTTGAGCAGGAGCATATTCATCACCATTTGTATCATTAGTCTCAGTTGGTTCTGGACTAGATTATCTTAATGGATTCTCAATAGTTTGATTTTCAAAAAAATCTACATCTACGGATTCTATGACTACTAAGGTATCAAGAATCATAAATCTATAAGTTATACTATTAAGAGAATATCCTATGAAAACACACTTATGTAACGACCCGGAAAAATCAGAACCAATTTAAATTTTTTAAATTGGCTAAAATAATGGATTTTAAATATTTAAAATAAATATTTTAAATAATAGCGATGAAAAGTGAGTTTGAATCGACAATTGAAAACGAATATAATTAATTCTAATTATAAACAAGGCCTGAAATGGCGCTGCAGTTTCAAAAATTGAATTCAAACTTTGTCGGACTGTACTGGGTGCAAAACAAAACGGATTTGAGTGAAACCAAAAACATTTAAATCTGTTAGTGAATACCTTTCTAACGAATCTAAAAAATCGAAGTTTCATAGCGGAAAGCAAAAGTTATGGCCAAATGAATTTTCAGAAAGGTCGCTATGGAATTTATATAGCCCGTAAAATTGGCCATTTTGCATACGACCTCGGAATTCGACGAAACCACTTTTGTTGGATCCGAGATGTGAAGTTATTGCTAGTTTTCAAATTTCGTAATTTTTGAAGCTAGTATGTGAGCGTGGCAAAGGAAAACGTGTTTTGGTCAATTGTAGTTAAATTGGATCGACCAGAAATGGGCCTTTTTGCAAACGATCTCAGAATTCGACGAAACTAATTTTGTTGGGACCGTATCGTCAAAACATAGCCAGATTTCTTTTTCTGGAATTTTTCGAATTAGTTTGTGGCCCTGGCAAATTGAAATGTACGTTCAAATCAAATATTGAATGTTTTATATTTTAATTTGAAGGAAAACTGACTGAAACAGTCGAATGGGCCTACGAAACATATCCCATTGTGTTCGGAATGGGGGTAAAACGCTAGGGACGGCAGTCGTTGGGTTTAGATTGGTGGTCGTGTCAGAAAACCCCTTTAAAACCCACCGGCCAATCATAATTTTTATAAAAAAAAGGAAAAATCCCTTTTCTCTCTCCCCGACGAACGACGGAAACACGTTCAAATCTTCCCGTCCACTTTCCGATCAATCCACGCAAAATTAGCCCCTCCTCCAGTTGAAGATTTTGTAAAGCTCCTCGAGATCTTCAAATCCGTATATAGTTTGGAATTTTTCGTGGCCTGTGGAGTGAGAATCGACGCCTGGAAGTCGTCGTCTTCCCACCGCCGCCACCATCGCCAGAGGTGATCGAACTGGCCGCCACCCCCACGCGCACGTGCGCCTCTCCTCCCCCTTCGACGCTGCGAAGGTCGATCGACGAATAGCTACACGGATTTCGAGATAAATCCAAACCTAGTTTTGAACCTTTCAGCTGAGGTACGGCTATATATATTTTCAACAGTTTTAACACCTTTAAATCGTTGCAAACTTTGAAAAATCATATCTTTTTCATTTCTTGATGAAATTCAGTGAAACAAGAGACAGTGGACTCGTGTGGACGTCTTCTACATTCTAGAAGAGACCGCCTATTTTTCTGAGCCTTCTGCTATTTTTGGTGGAGTGGAACCCAAGGTGAGATTTCTAATTTATAAACGATATGGAAAACGACGATGTATAAATTATATAGTCGACATATGGGTTATATAAGCGTTGTACACCTCATGTATAAGCGTTGTATAAGTTGTACGTTCGATGTATAAGTTATATATGCGTTGTAAAAATTATATATGTGTTGAAATAGAAGTGAACTGCTATATATATATATATATATATATATATATATATATATATATATACACACCCCTCGTCCACAAACCATGGACGATATTTATTGGTTGTGATTGGTGTGAAAATTGATTGATAGCGAATGGTTGATTGGAATTGTTTGTGATTGATATTGATTGATTGTGGTTGAAAAACACCCGTTTGTGGTTGAAAAATATTTGGTTGAAACCACATAGGATTAGTTTGTGGAAATGAAATAAATATACATGCCGCCTGCGTGCGAACTAGATGCATGATTCCCCATTGTCAAAAACCGCGAGGTTTTAAGGTAGAGCGAGGAGTCGTACTAGGGACGGTCCCGGTTTTAACTACCCTGCCGTTATGCTGCCGAAATTTTGAATAATATTCATGTGTTTGAATTATTTTCATTTGTTGAAACTATATTTATTCGTTGAATAGAAAGCCTTCATGTGTTGAGTCGATATTCATTCGTTGGATAGGAATTCATGTGTTGAATGGTATTCATATTTTGAAATAAATTGTTTTATAATAAAAATCACATTTTTATCATCTATATGAACTATATGAAATAATCTTGTTTTGACAGAAATTGTTTTACAATAAAAATCACATTTTTATTATATACATGAATTGTTAAATATAGTGAAGTGTTGAAATAGAAGACAGTTAGATATATCATTTTTATCAAACGCATGAAAAGAATATAGCTTTGAAATCGAAGAATCGATATATATATTTAAATAGAATTGAAATATATCGAAAAAACGACGCTGCAGTTCGTATTTTGAAACCGTGATTTCAAACGATTAGTACGGGAGATCCGACCATCGGATTTTCCTGAAATCGCAACCATTGGGTTCGCTTTGGAAATATCTTCCCAACGGCACCAACTTTGTAAAAATCCAATGGTTGGATTGTCTGGAATGTTTAATTCAAATCTGAAGAAAAACAGCGCCAGAATCGATTATATATATATATATATATATATATATATATAATTATATTCAATCGAATAACGACGCTGCAGTTCGTATTTTGAAATCGAAACTTCAAACGATTATACCGGGAGATCCGACCGTCGGATTTTCTCGAAACTCGAACCGTTGGATTCGTTTTGAAAAGATCTTTCTAATGATGTAAATTTTGTGAAGATCCAACGGTTAGATCTTCAGATATGTGTAAATCAAATCTGAAGAAAAACAGCGCCACGGCCGCGTTATGGCCCGAAGCGTCGTTTTGAATAAATTGGCTATTTTAAAATAAATAAAAATAGCGATAAATCGTTATAAAATATTATAAATGATATGGATGTGAAATTTAGAAATTTACTGAAGGTTGGCTAAGTCGAATGGTTTCCTGGGTGTTGATCTGATGTTGGTTTCGGCCTTCGTGGTTAATATTTGGGAAATCGTTCTCTTACTGATTGACGGTTAGTGACTAATGAATTGAAGTGATGCGTTGTATGTTAATGTTGCACTTGTTTATTATATACGCGAGTTGCTCAGAAAGACTGGGTTTATCCCATTCTGAACAACTGAATCGGCGATAAGAAATCGAAGATGAAGACGGTGGTCGAAGACCGGAGATCTTCACCTCGTTTGGATGGTAACCGAGACCCTGATTGGGAGGCATCCCGAAATATGGATAATGAGTGGTGGTCGTCCAGACGTACGTGGTGATCGATGGGTTTGCGAGGTATTTAATGCCTCCGTTTTCGTTCAGACCCAGAACGGACTTGCAGATGGACAGTGTGTCTGACATTGGAATTTATTCTGTGTGATTGATAGCCATCAGTTGCACGGTGTGAATTGCCTGTGTGGCATGCTAAGATGCAGTGATCAGGGCTTCTATTGAAAAGCAAAGTCTTGTGGTGATGATCAAAGCCCCGCCTGTGTGGCATAGGTTTGTGTATAACGTAAATTCGCGAGCCTCACACCCCAGTATGAACCAGAAACGGGAGAGGACATCAGGGAGGGCCTGCGTTTCTTTCAAGCTAGAAGTGGCGTCAGTGGTTTTACACGCCCTGATGAGTTTGACTTATGTGGTTGTTGCTGTTGCGAGACGCCTCGGTTTGATCGGACGATCCGGGTCCGATGGAGTCATTCATTGGCTCGTTTACGCCCCAAAGAGCGGGGAAACGTAGTGTTCAGGCATAATAATCCACATCGGTGGACCGGCCCTGACGATCTAAAGAATTGATGCGTTCGGATCCTGTGGCTCGGGCTAGAGAGTCGCAAATTCGATAAGGACTATCTTTTGCCTTGGTTTATGACGGAAATCCAATTTCCAAATACGTGACTGTGCGGTTTTGATTGTATACCTATATATGGCGACATAGTGGTATGGGGCATTAATGTCGTCTATGATTGATAGTTATGATTCGAAATTGTTTTTGAAACATATAAACACTAGTAATAATATCAATTGCTTTTGTTTTATTCGTATCAACCATATTTTGGCCATTATAAGGTAAAACTCTATCCTCTGGTTTGCGTTGCATTGTGTGATGGGAACTGAGTCTTATAATGGCTTCATTTTTATAAAAAGCATTGCGATGTTTAAAAGAAAGATTTGTTTTTAAGCACTGGCAATCCAATGGAGTAAACCCGTTCCACGAAAGTGGCGTGATCATGTGGTTAGCCTTATTATAAAAGTGTTGAGTAGATTTCTCATACCAGTCCCATGACTGACTCGTAGTTTGTTTCACATTCAAACTCGGGTGCCCCTTTTTCTACACGGACAGCCTTGTATTCAGGTTTAACTGGCTCTTTCTGGATAACTGGAGCTGAAGATGGATTCTATTATTTATCTCTTTTTATGCTATTCAGCTCCTATTGTACATATTTTGTTTGTTTCCGCTGAGACATTTATGTATAGTTGAACTGTATTTGTACTAAGTATGATCCTGTATACTGTGTAACTCTGATGATTACGTTTATCCAGTGTATTCTATTGTACATTATCTGGTGTATTTATTTAATTATGTTCTGCTATTATCTGTTTCTGTGTTATATTCCAAAGATTACCCTTGCCGCCGTCCGTACGGGGTTTGGGGTCGTCTTAACTTAAAAGCCCTATTACCTAACTTTGGTCGTTTAGGGTCTGGTTTTCTAACATATGCTAAGCAACCTCAAACTTTAAGTCTAGTAAGGTTAGGTTTTCTTAAACGATAATTCATAAGGAGAAATGTTATTCTTTTTAAGTGGTACTCTATTTAAAATGTAACATGCAGATAATATAGCATCTCCCCATAAGTTATAAGGTAAATTAGAACTTATGATCATGGCGTTAACCATTTCTACTAAAGTTCTATATTTCCTCTCAGCAACACCATTTTGTTGTGGTGTATAAGGGGCAGTACATTAGTGAATAATACCATTTTGTTTGCAAAACATAGTAAACTCATTTGAAAAATATTCACCACCACGATCTGAATGTAACACTTTAATTTTAATTCCTAATTGTGTTTCGACTTCTGCTTTGTAAATTTTGAATTTATCAAAGGCTTCATCTTTAGATTTCATTAGATATACATAAGCATATCTAGAATAGTCATCAATAAATGTTATATAGTATTGGTTACCACCATAGGTGATATGACTCTTTAAGTCACCCACATCACTATATACTAAATCAAGCAAACTAGTTTTCCTTTCAACAGATTTAAAGGATTTCCGATGTATTTTTGCTTGAACACATATTTCACATTTAGAAATAGATTCGAAATCACAATCAGAAATTAATCCTAATTTATGCATATTTCTAAGTGACTTGTAATTAACATGTCCTAATCTACTATGCCATAAATTAACAGAATCAACAATATAAGCAGAAGATTTCTTCATTAGATTCAACTTAATCATACCGTTACAAGAATATCCCTGTCCAATAAATTTGCTGTTCTTGGACAACACTAACTTGTCAGACTCATACACCATCTTGAATCCTCCTTTGTTAAGAAGGTATCCAGAAATCAAATTCTTACACATATCAGGTACATAAAATACATTGACTAAAGTAAGAAATTTCCCAGAGGTGAATGTCAATTCAATAGTGCCTTTTCCCAGAACTTTGCTTGCAACTTTGTTTGCGCTAGTTACTTCGCTGGATTCTCATCGTAAGTCTCGAACAGATTACGGTCTTTGCAAATATGAATAGCCGCTCCAGTATCGAGCCACCAATCATTATCAATGCCATTAACGGAGTTCGCCTCTTGTACAACAGCCACAAGCTTTTCTTCGACCACACTCACTTTTTGTTGTTTCTTCCGAAGATGACAGTCTCGGGCATAGTGGCCGGGTTTGTGACAATAGTAACAGTCACCCTTCTTCTTATTCTTGGAATTAGTACCTTTCTTTTTAAACTGTGTCTCATTCTTAGGCTTCAACTTTACCGTTAATTTCAATATTATTAGCCTTAGATTGAGACTTAGTTTGCGGATTATCATCTAGTTCGCGTTTACGAAAATCCTCTTCAATACGAAGATGACGCAGTAAACCGTCTAAATCATAATCCGTTTCCACTTGTTTTAATTTTTTCTTGTAATCATTCCAAGAATTCGGGAGTCTTGAAATAATAACTCCAACAAAAAAAGATTCAGGGAGATCAATACCGGCATCTTTAAGTTGATTTACCAACAGTAGTATTTCACTTACTTGTCCAATTATGGACTTGTTGGTGACCATTTTGAAATCCATAAAATTGCATATAAGAAATTTCTTATTACTTGCCTCAGAGATGCGATATTTTCTTTCTAGCGCAGTCCAGAGTGCCTTAGCGGTGTCCAAGGTCCTGTGAGCATTGTATATCGGAGTAGACAGTGCATTCAGAATGTGGCCTCTACATAGAAAATCTTCCTCTTTGCGTTTTTCCCTTTTAGCTTTTAGTTCCTCACTATCCTTATCGGTTTCCTCCGGTATTATCTCCAATCCATCTTCGAGAATATGAAATAATTTGAATGTGATCAGGAATAATTTCATGGTCTCTTGCCAACGAGTGAAGTTCTCTCCATCAAATCGCTCTAACTTCGTTAAATGTTGATTCATCACTTGCAACGCGCTCAAACCTTCCATTGTTGAAAACTATTGTCTGAAAATTTGTTGGGTATTTTGTAGTTTGAGGCGCTTTTGGAGGAGTAGAATTAGCTGTACTTCTGACTTCAAGGATATGCGAAGAAAATTCTTTCAGACAATAGTTCAACCCACCAGGTACAAACGGGTTAACGAACTATTGACTTCAGGATTCAATGAAGCCGTGAAACAGCGTAATCGGATTCAAAAATTGTACGATTTTGATCCGACCAAGAATGATGCAATTTAGATTATAGAATTGAAGAGTAAGAAGAAGATAGGAATTCTACAACACTTACAGAATTGAAACACTACAGAAGTGTTTCTGACAGAACTGTTTTGCGATAGTATAATGGTGTTGCAGAATATCTCAGTAAGAAGAAGAAGATCTATTGCATAATGGTGTTGCAGAATACCTATATAGAGACAAACTCCTTTATATTCTACAATGTGGGACTAATCCCTACACCTTATCTATAACAACCCGGAAATTTGGGTCAGTTTAAAAATTTTATTTTTGCAATTTTAATGAATTTTGAATATTTAAAATGAATTATTTTAAATAATATCGACGAGAAATTTATTTTGAATATAATTAGAACGAATATATTTATATAGATCGTCGTTAGAATATAAATATTTATTTTAAATTATAAAAGGAATTAAAAATGGCGCGGTAGTTCGATAATTCGATTTCAAAATTCAAATGAATGTACATGATTCAAAATAAACCGGAATTTAGCAAAACCAAAAATAATAGAATCTAATTGAGAATATCTTTCCAACGAATCCAAAAAATCGAAATTTCATGGCGGGAATTAAAAGTTATGTCCAAATGAAAATTCAGAATAGTCGCTATGGAATTCTGGCCCTTAAAAATGGGAACTTTGCAAACGACCTCGGATTTCGACGAAACCACTTTTGTTGGATCCGTGATGTCAAGTTATTGCTAGATTCCTATTTTCGTAATTTTTCGAATCAATATGTGAGCGTGGCAAAGGAAAACGCGTTTGACCAGTTTCAGTTGATTTTAATCGACTAGAAAATGGCCATTTTACAAACAGTCTCAGAATTCGATGAAATTAATTTTGTTAGGACCGTATCATCAATACGAAGCTAGAAAACATTTTTCGGGAATTTTTAGAGTTATTATGTGGTCCCGGTAAATTGAAATGTGCGTTCAAATTCAATATATAGAGTTATATTTTGATTTTGACGAAAACTGATCGAAACGATCGAATCAGCTTACGAAACATATCCCATTGTGTTCGGAATGGGGGTAATTAGCTGGGGACGACAGTCGTTGGGTCTCAATTGAGGTTAAAATGGAAAGTCAACTCTAAGGAGAAATAAATGGAATAATTAATTATATATATATTTTAAAAAAACCCTCACTCCTTCACTCTTTCTCCCTCACTCCTCTTTCACCCTGTCGCTCAATAAAAAGAAAAAAACTGCTCTTCCAAATATAGACGCCCCTCTTTTTTCCTACCGCCGCCGCTCACCAAAATCCCCTCCTCCACATCGCACCTCCGGCCGCCTTCCACCGCTCCCCCTTTCCAGATCGAGAACCCTAATCGCTGACGAGAACCACGAAACCCCCCTATCCGAACCCTACCTCTGCATCTCCGTCGTGCCTCCAAGGCTGACGCCCTCCTTCCTCCACCTCGCCACCACAACCAAGTCGCCCCCCTTCTCCTCCTCGATCCCTGAACCCGTAACCCCAATAACCCCTCCTCGAAATCGAGTTCGTTGAAATGGTGGCAGATTGAGCAGCTCGTGATGGCGGTTCAAGGTGGCTCCGGTGATCTGGATCCGGTTAGGCGAGGGCGCGGAAAGCTGGAACCATAGATTGGAACGTTGTTTTGAACGCGACTGTTATACGATTTGGAGGAAAACACAGTGAGTTTTCCCTTTCTTTTTACATATATAAAATCAGTTTTTTAAAGTAAAATAGCATTATGTTTTAGAAATAAAAAGGAGCATTATGTTAAAAATAAAATTAGCAATGTGTTTGAAAATTAAAATAGCTTTGATCTTTGAAAATAGAAAACGCTTTGATTCTTAACTTTTAAAAATTAAGATTTTTATAAAAAAAAAGGAGATATTTTTATTATAGAAAAGGTGGGATTTTTATCATGTATCTAGCAAATTAAAAATATAATCTTTATTATGTTGTAGCGAATTAAAGATACGATTTTTAGTTAAACAGAAATATTAAAGAAGTGATTTTTATATAATAGAAATATTAAAGAAATGATTTTTATATAATAGAAGTTATTAAAATATAATTTTTATTATAGTAGAAGATTAAAAATATAATCTTTTATATTGTAGAAGTACAAAAATATAATCTTTTATATTATAGAAAGAATAAAAATACGATTTTTATATTATATAGATAGTAAAGATTTGATCTTTATTATATGAACAACGATATAAAAATAGAATTTTTATCAATATAGCGTGATTATAAAAATATGATTTCTATTTATAGAAATGAAGTAATAGAAAATATGATTTTTATTATGAACAGCGTGAAAAGAACTGAATAGGAATTGCAAACAAATCCAGATGTTCAGCAGTTCAAAAGCAAAGCACGGCAGAGTGGAACCCTCTGTGAGAACTTCTCACCTTTTAATTTTTTTCTAGTTAATAATACGTACTAGGATGCAGACGGTGTTTAGTAGCACCCGACACCCGTCGTCCACAGACCATGGACGGCTTGTATGCTTGTTTGTTTGATTTTGATGTGTAGTTGATTGTGTGATGTGATGTGAAAAGAAATAAAATATTTATATAGTTAAAAATATTTTATAGTTGAAAATAGAATTTTTAACGTGTATATAAAATAAATAAATTTAAACAGATCGGACGATTTGTTTATATACACTGATTTGATTGATATTGATTGGGACGATAAATTTTACGCATCGCCCAACTGCACAAATAAAATCTGTGTTTGATTGTTTGAAACCCCACACGGGTATTGGGATGATATATGACGTACACTAATCCTGATAATTAGTTGTATGTCGATCGATTGATTGACAGACTGTTATAAGCATTGAATATTTATATTTGATGCTTATACAGTGTAGAATGCACTTTGGATGATGGTTGATTATTTGTCATTGTGGATATATACATGCAATGTATGAAAATCCATAGAAATAAAATCTATGGTAATTGATTGGGCTTCATTCCAGTTTGGAATAGAAATATTTGAAATAGAAATATTTGAAATAGAATATTCGAAAATAGAAATATATGAAGCCGTGTTGATTAGATTGACGCCATTTTGACGTGAACGATATTTTTATCGATTTTATTCATTTTATAATGATTATCGAAAGTGATTTCAAAATCTAATATTTTGAAAAGAATTAGAATTCGAATTGAAAGTGAATAGAAATGAATTCGAATTGAAAGTGAATAGAAAAGAATTCGAATTGAAATTGAATAGAAATGAATTCGAATTGAAATTGAATGAAATTGAAAACGAACTGAAATTGAATTAAAAATCGATTTGAATTGAAATCAATTTGAAATGAATTTAAATCGAATTTATAAGGAAATATTCAATTTTGATTTGAATTTGAAAAGAAGTTGAAATTGTTTTGAAAACAAATTTAAAACGATTTATATAATACGTTTTAAAAGGAAATCGACGAAGTATATATTATATATATAATATAATGGCCTGAATAGAACGCGCCGCGCTGCGGCAGTTCGTGAATTTCGACCATTGACTTCGAATTGACGTTGCGGGAGATCCGACCGTCGAATTCTCCTAAAACCGGAACCGTTGGGTTCGTATCGAAAAGAGTTTTCTAATGAATATTAGGGATTTGAAATCTAACGGTTGGATTTGGAATTATGTCCAAATCAAATTTGGAAATGGTCGTTGTAAGTGCAGTTCGATGGCCGTAGATGGAAATCGACTATACGGGCCTTGATAAAATTATTAAAAATAGTAATAATTTGTGTGAAATCATAAGAAATGATTTGGGAAGAATCGGTATGAAAAACTCCAAATTTGAAAAGATAAAAATAGATTTTTATCGAAATGAACTAGTTTTGAACTAGAATTATAATTCTAATTATTTTTAAATAAATAAATTGAATTTGAAAAGGGTTTTAAAGGTAACCAGAATTTCCAATAATTGAATTGGAATGGATTTGAATCGAAATTGTCTTTGGAATATTTCGATGTTGGATTTCGTGATTATACAGATGTTGTTATGGAAATTTGAAAGATATATATATATATATATATATATCATTATTTCCAATACGATATTTGTTGGTCGTAGAATTTGATATTGAATATAAGCCGATATATTTTCTATTTAGAGCCTTGTATTTAATATCAAATGTGATTTGGGTTTGTCGTGAATGGTGTCTTCATTAACACTGTTCTTAAGCCCAGCTGAGGAAAAGATTAAATCTTTTTATTTAGATTTAATGAAGTGTACCAATTAAATAATATTTAATTGGAATTGAATTGGTATTGATTTTTGGGTTTATCGTGAACAGTGTTTTAAATAACACTTGTTCTTTAACCCGATAATTAAATGGAATGTGATTTTGGGTTGTCGTGAACGGTATCTTCAATATTACTGTTCTTAGACCCAAAGGAGTTAAGAAAATCAGAAACTAACCGGAGATTAGTTAAGTTGAATGGGTTCTGAGGTATTGATCTGATGTTGGTTTTGGCCTTCGGGGTTAATACTTAGGGAATTGCTTACTTGCTAATTTACGGCTAGGGACTGATTGAAATGTGATGTGATTTTGGGTTTATCGTGAATCGTGTTTTAAATGACATTGATTCTTTAACCCAGTTAAAGATTAAAACTAAGTGGAGTTTTAATGAATCTTTAATTAGATTGAAAAGATCGAGAATGGAGTATCACCAGTTTTGCTCCAAGCGATAGTTAAATCTTTAATTAGATTTGAACGTGAAATGGTAATTGAATTTACCGATAACACCATGGTGTTAGATATGAAGTCACTACAACAAATTGACCATATTACAACTGTATTACTACAACTGTCAAAAAACCACAGTTGTAATAAAGATCTTTTACAACTTTTTTTCCCAGAAAGTTGTAGTAAACTTATTTTCAACAACTTTTTTATTTTGTCTGTTGTAATAGATACATATTACAACTTTTCGTTTTCACCAATTGTAATAAATTCCTATTTTTAATAGCTCTTTTTTATTAACTGATATTTAATATTTAATTAATATTTATATTTTTTTGTTGATTAGTAATTGATATTTAATATTTAATAAATAACTAAAATTAGTAATTAATATTTAATAAGTAATTTATGTTTAATATTTAATAAGTAATTAAAATTTTAATATTTGATAATCAATATTAGAAATTATAATTAATTAATAATTAATATTTAGTTAATAAATTAATATTAAATATTTAATTTATAATTTTAAATAATTCATTACTAAATACTACAATTAATAATTAATAATAAAATTTTACAGTAATAATAATTAAGTTATGCTAGTTAAAGTTACAATCTGATATTTAATAGATTAGTTTTCTACTTTATTTTGCAGGTTGTAATAAATATCTATTACAAGTGTTTGTTATGACCAGTTATAATAGATACATATTCTTGACAGCCCATTTTTTATGTTTGCCCCAATTCAACATTTCCCTCCAAATTGAAATTTTCCTATGTTGGCTTCAATTCAACATTTCCCTCAAACTAAAATTTTTGCCGCCCTCCAAATTCGTATTTCCCTCCATCCACCGTTGCTTGTATTTCTCTTTGGTCTTGTCCATTCGTCCGTTCCACTTTCCATCTCCTCGGTTAAAACAAACCCTTAGCCTACCTGCCAATCAAAACAAATTCCCTAGCTCTCTTATCTATTCGCACATCTTCTTATGCTCAGATCCAAAAAAAAAGACTGTGTCTCAATCAAAAAAAATCGACCTTAAAATTTCCTCTTCGCAACGCAGAAAAACGCATCGCCTTGGGACGTCATGCTTCGACCGAGAGCTTTTGCTTGAATCGCGTTAGTCTGCAGTCTTGTGGTTTTGTTGTGAGTGATTTGATAAAAATTAGGACGTGTTGTATCAATTGGGGTTGAATTGAGTTTTGGTGCGATGAGAGGCTGTGAGGAAGTGACACGGTGGTAGTTGGATTGTGTGGGCTTAGGGCAAGTTGACTGGCGAATTTGGGTATAATAATCGGGGTTGATGAGGCTAATTTATGGTTGCGAATGTGCTCTGGTTGTCGTTGTTTGAATCCAATTTCTACGGATTTTTGTGAAGAGCATGAATAATATTGGACCCTATATGGAATCAATGCTACTGAGATTACCAGTCTATTTAAAGCGGTTGATTAGAATGCAGCTAGTTTTTTTTCCTGTTGTTTCAATTATTATTTTTGTTTGATGAGTTTGTAGATGATAATTTAGTTTACAATGCAGGTGAAGGCCTCCAAAGAAGGCAAAAACTAATGAGGTGAACATGGCTTCTAAATCAGATGCTGGAGAAAATGATAGTACTGTTAATGAAGGTAGGGGCAGACCTTGAAAATTGGGCATTTGAAAGTCAGTATGGCTTTTGGCTTTGTTTTCTCGATACATAGGATGTCAAGTAAGTTCTCTTGCTTTGGCGATTTGGTGCATCTTTTTCTTTCCGCTGTCGGTAGTTTATCACGTCTTAATGTAGATATTAAAAGGTATTTTAAATTGGCACTCATGATCTTTGCATTAGATGTAGGTGTGTGCATGTTTGCACTTTAAGATGCTTGATTGGTGGTGGATCATTTAGTTTTCATTGCTTTGGTTGTTTTTAGTTCTTGGTTCTGTATGGAGAATATGTTTTAGTGACTTGCATAGGTTGCTAGATAAATATCTGCTTGATACACTTACTATTGTGCAACTAGATTGAAATAGAAATTATAGATTGCATTAGACGAAAACTTGGAGATGGCGTAAAACAAAACTGGGAATTGGCTTAAACAACTTCAGTTTTCTTGGAGCATCCTAAAAAGGATCAGGTATCCTTAGAGTAGAATTTATTTCTCTACTTGTAAGTTCTTTTGATTCAAATTTCAATTACTTTATTTCTCTATTTTAATATACTTCATTCTTATTGTTTAATATGTTACTTCATATAGTTTAATTCAAGAACACCTTCAGCATCGTGAGAAAATCTCAAATTCATTGGAAGTCAACTCAAGAATGAAGACCATTGCAAGACCAGCAGCATTGCGAGCAAATCTCAATTTCATTATGTTTGTATTACTCCTAGTGATGTATATTTATGAAAGATGACTTCAAGTCATTTGGATTTTAGAGTCTTGGATAATGAACTTTGTACTTGCTTTATGTACTTGAGATACTTGTATGATTTATAAAATTGATGAGAGTTTGAAAATTCTAATATATTGTTTTGGTTCATGTTTTAAGTTTGTTTGATATCTTCAGTTTTGTAGATAATATGTTCTGAAATGAATTCTTTTATTAATAATATATATATATAATTTGTTCATATATTACAACTTTAAATAATACTTTTAATAAAACATATTACAAAAGTTATAAATAGTTGTAATAAGTTTATTACAACGGTGGAAAACAGTGGTAAAATATACATTTTACAACGGTGTCGCAATGGTGCAAAAAAGTTGTAAAAGATTTTAGTCTATTACAACTTCTTAAAAGACGACGGTGGCTACACCGTTGTAAAAAGTCTTTTACAACTTTTTTCCACCGTTGTAATATGGTCAATTTGTTGTAGTGAGTATTACCAGTTTTACTTCATGGGATGAATAGGTTGGGATTGGGAAATAAAATAAATGATCACTTCGGTGTGGTTCGCTAATCCCGATTAGTTTGAATTGATATTCAAAAGTAGATTAAAGAATAAATTTAAATGGATTTATCTTTGATAAAATTAATGGGAACCTTTCCCTAAGAATGTGAAATTTAGAAACTAACTGTAGGTTGGCTAAGCAGAGTGATTTCCTGGGTATTGATCTGATGTTGGTTTCGGCCTTCGGGGTTAATATTTGGGGAATTATTCTCTTGATTAATTTACGGTTAGTGACTAATGAATTGGAATGAGGCGTATGTTGTGTTTGTGTAACACTTATTTATTATATACGCGAGTTATTCGGAAAGACCGGGTTTATCCCATTCTGAATAATTGATTCGACGATTAGTCGAAGATGAAGACGATGGTTGAAGACCAGAGGTCTTCACGTCGTTTGGATAACTACTGATGATCTTGATTGGGCCGTACACCCAAGATGAGGGAATCAGTTGGTGATCGTCCAGACGTACTTAGAGATCGATGGATATGCGGGGTACTAGGTGCCTCCGATTTCGTTCAGACCCAGAATGAACTTGTAAATGGACTGTGTGTCTGACATTGGATTTCATTCTGTGTGACTGATATCGGTTGCATAGAGTGGTTTGCCTGTGTGGCATGCTAAGATGCAAATGATCAAGGCTTCTGTTGAAAAGCAGAGTCTTGTGGTTGATGATCAAGGCACGGCCTTTGTGGCGTAGCTTTGTGTAGCGTTAATTCGCAAGCCTCACACCCCGGTGTGAACCAAAAACGGGAGAAGGACCTCAGGGAGGGCATGAGTTTCTTTCTAGTTAGGAGTGGCATCAGTGCTTGAACTGGATGACGAGTTTGACTCATGTGGTTGTTGGAATTGGAGGCGCCTCGGTTATATCGGTCGATCCGGGACGATGAAGTCATTCGTTGGCTCATTTACGCCCCAAAGAGCGGGAAAATGCAGTGTTCAGGAATTTTAATCCACATCGGTGGACCGACCCTGTCGCTCCAAGGGCCCACCTGAGTCTGGGTCCTGAGGCTCGGGCTAGAGAGTCTCGAATCGGTAGAGGACTATCTTTTGCCTCGGTTCACAGACGGAAATCCAATTTCCAAATACGTGACTTTGCGGTTTTGATTGTAGAGCCTAGTATGGCGACATGATATATGGTACCCATGCCGTCTATGATTGATATTTATGATTAAAATTGTTTTAACACTATACACTTATAGTAATAATAAAACAAGAAATTTCACGTATCAAGCATTCTTTGGCTATTATAAGGTAAAACCCTATCCTCCGGCTTGTGTTGCATTGTGTGATGGGACCTGGGTCTTATAATAGCTTCATTTTTCTTTATTTAGCATTGCGTTGTTGTTTTATGCACCGGTGTTCTTGGGAGGAAACCCGTTCCGTGTTATACGGCGTGGCCTCTCGATTTACCTAACTTTAAAATAAAGATAAATAACTGTTTTAGTTCTCACACCAGTCCCATGACTGACCTGGAGTTTATTGTTTTAACCTAAACTCTGGGTGCCCTTATTTTGGCACGAGCAGCTAGTAGTTTTGGTTTTGCAGATTTATCTTCACAGGATCCTGGTTTACAGCTGGAACGATATCTGGAAAGCTTTGTATCCGTATATCTCCTTCAGTTGTGTTTTGTATTATTTTCCGCTGCTATGTAATGTATTGTAATCTCTGATATTTATCGAATGTATTTTATTTGTTTACACTCTGTATATTCTTGTGTTCTGATGGAATTGTTGTAATATACAATGAAACGTTCTTCCGTCTGCGTTCTATTTTGTCGTGTTCTCAAAACAATCAGGCATTTCGAACGGTCTTGATCGGTTTAGCGATTGATTCGGATCGAGCGGAATTCCTGATCGTCACATTATCTTCTTCCATTCTTGCTTCCCTCTTCAAAAACAAACCTATATCCCAAACTAATATTGAAAATTTACAACATCTATTGCCTATGGGAAACATTTAAGTCGGTTTATGAGGACTAAACTAAGAAGCTATGCATGACGCTTTGTAAACATCAAGTGCCAAATTTTTGAAAAAATAATCAAGTAAAAATATGGATATGCAAAAGGTACTCTTATGTACCTAAGAGATATATGCAATTAATTTTCAAATGTGAAGATTCCGCCAATAAATTTTAGTTCTAAAAGCCTCTTCCAAGTGCACTTTCTTGGATACTACCAGGCTGAAGCAAGGAATCACCATAAGCAACATTAAGTTGAAAAAGCAACAATTGAATATTAAAGGAAATAATTAAAAGTATCACTGTATCAGTTTACACCCATAATCTAAAAGATGATAGAATCAATAGAAACAATTAATTTGCTACAATAAATTCATTATACGGTAACGTATTCTTTTAAGCCAATTATAATAAGGTAAGAACTATCAGAGTGACTCTATATTAAGAAATATAGCCATCTCCAAATGAGCGAAATAAGCATGAAATATAGCCATCTCCAAATGAGTGAAATAAGCATGAAATATAGCATCAGTTTGACATAAAATAAGCAAATTGATCGAAAAGGATAATTAATGCACATTAAATCAAATCCTATATATGATAACAAATAAATAGTAATTGGGGAAAGCCTGATGTTTTCAATTTTAAAATGCGGATATTGTCTATTAAAAAGATGCAGTTAATGCATTGAAAATGATACCTAAGATAAGCTGTGATGATGAAAATGATGCCTGCAGCAATGTTTGGCATGGCTGATACAATTGTTGGTGATGTTTTTTTATACTCAGAAGCATGAGAGCTTGAAATGTTGTTAGTTGAACGAAGAAAGTTGAATTTTGTCTAAATATTTTACAATAATATATGGAAATAAAACTTTCAATCATAGAATCAGCGTTACAGTAATATATGGACAAGAACGAAAATAAAAACCCACCTCTCTAAAGCAATGGCGAGAAGGTAACACAAATATACAAATAGCTAAGCACCGGAAGATAATTAAAAAGAGAAGCTTAACCCCACTTTCGAGAATTGATGACAATGCCATTTATGGCTGATTTTTCCCATTTATTATTTTATGCTTTCGTTGCCTTTTTTGCCATTAGCATTAAGGGAAATTAGGTAAGTATTTGGATTTTTACTTCAATTAGTACTTCTTTACTCCCTTATTTGATTATTTGTTTGTAGTTTTCATTTAGTAGATCAATTTATGACTAACTAAATCTTAACAAAAGCTAACCAAAATTTACGGAATGAGTCAGTAATGGTCACTGGCAATGGCTTTTAAAATTAACTACCAGTATAAATAAAATAATAGTTGTGTGCATAAGCATTGAAGAGGCCTACAGACTTTTATTTTACAGTGAGGAAAACACCGGTATATTAATGTATGTACATCTTTTGATCAATTGTAATCTTGGAAAATCTCAATAAGGTTAAAAGGCATTATGATTATAAACTATTTTCATTGTCAGTACAAAGGTGAAGATAATTAAAAGGAGAGGCTTAATCCCCCTTTGGAGAATTGGTGTCAATGCAACTATGTATATAACACTGCTAACTTGAATGGCTACCAAACCGAATATGATAAGGATATAAGGTCCATCTTTCTTTGTCACCTTCTTATATTGTACCGCTCATTGTTTAACTTTTGTCATGGTTCAACTGTTTCTTTTATACAATCATTAACGAAGGACTGCATGCGAGCCATATGTCCCCTACTGGATGTACAAATGGGACATGTATATTATATTCTTTTTTAACAGTCTACAATTCTTGAAGTCTAAACATATTACCATCATTTAATCATGATTAAACTTCAATTAACCGTTTGATAGACATAAATAAGCTATTTTTGCCTTTTCAAAGCAAAAATTTTTATTTTAGCTTTCAAAAAAAATAACCTCTTATTTAAATCAATCTAAATGGTTAATCATAACAATAGAAATATGTAAATTAGTTAAAAATATTTTTGCAAACCACCATCATATCATCTTAGCCGTGGATGAAGTGTCAGAAATGATTACTATTTAAAAACACCAAAATATTATGAGAACCGAACAATAAAAAATTTAGGCAACGATCAAACGACACACTAAACATCATTACTTAATTTAGATGAAGAAAACCCCTTCCCTAAGAATCTAACGCAACACTGCATCAGTTCATCTATTTCTAGGTACGGACTTCTAAATGCTGTTTACAGAAAAAATTAGCTTCATTTGCTTATGCACTTTGTACTAAGCAAAGGTGCAAAGAAAAAGCTTTGCCTGTTTGGGTTTACTGAAATATAATTAAAGGATGAATTAAGTCTACCCATGTATGAATTTGATGAGCTGAATAGTTTTCTATTGTGAATCATCCATTGTTCTGCCTGCTTCTTAAATATACAAGGCAACTTCTTCAAGAATTTTACTCTAGCTAGACAAATAACCCTTTGTTGACATGAAAATATCACTTAACTTATAAGTGTTGGTAAGATGACAGAACTAAGTTCTCGGAGTAGGAAACTCTATTTTGTAAGCTGAAATATAGCCATCTCCAAATGAGTGAAATAAGCATGAAATATAGCATCAGTTTGACATAAAATAAGCAAATTGACTGAAAAGGATAATTAATCCACATTAAATCGAATCCTATATATGATAGCAAATTAGTAATTGGGGAAAGCTTGATGTTTTCAATTTTAAAATGCAGATTTTGTCTATTAAAAAGATGCAGTTAATGCATTGAAAAGAAGATAATTAAGGTACATAAATTTAAATATTAAACCATAGTTTTTTTTTGCAAAATTTTAAATTTATTTGCAGTTACAAGATAACAATATAAAACTGCTCTATAAATGTAACGTGAGACAACTTGACAAAATTTGTTTATCAAGTACTGCAAGTAAACAAACCAAATAAATATCCTTACATATTCACAAAACCATCGGTGCTTAATTTTGATTCAAATTACAGCAATACACTTCTATCTACATGAGGAAAAGAAAACAATTTTCCAGATACTGAAAAGTCTTCATAAGTTTCGATACCAATTAAAAAAATTATATATTAAAAGCAAGGAAAACACATTCCAACTATAAATTAAATGTTGCAGGCCTTGCCGCTTCAATGACCATGTTCGCCAGAATTCTATTCAAGATCAGTTTACCATCGGAAACCTACTGGATAGCAATATCTATACTTCTATAAACGAATGGGAGGTTAAAAAAAATTTGGAGAAGACCTCAAAACTACTTAGAAATACCGAAGCATGATTATTTCCATCTGTATTAGCACATTTCTTAAACAAATTAAAGGAGTTAGCATCATCCCTTTTAAATTATAGTCAAAAAAGCAACAGGAAAGGAAATTGATTCTAAGAACATAGTAAATGAATTTAAAGATGGGGGAAGACAGGACCGAAACAAAGACATACAAAAGAAGGCGTTGTAGGACGATCGCGATGGACTCTGGAAATAGGAAAAGGAGAGAAAGGCAATGCTGGCTACAGGAAAGAGGTGGAAGGAAGTGCAAGACAGGCAACAAAACTAAATCCACGGGACAACGTGATGCTCAAGTGAGGAGAAGGCAGATTGAGCAGGAGTCTTTTAGGAAAAGAAGGGCACAGGCTGAAAATGGGCAATTGAAAAAGTAGAATGATTCGGGAAAGAAAGTTTTTAAAGTCTGGTGCTAAGGGCACTCCAATATGTTCTTCCTAATACCACAATTAAAAAAATAAAACTCATTAAATTTTATATGCTTCCTAATACCACATTACCTTTTCATTAAAATATCTCACTCAATCGTTATTTGCCGAACTAATTATGTACTAAGCTAATCCAGAAACCCTAATCTTTCATAATCGTTGTGTTCTCATCACTTGCAGGAAAATTGAAATTCCTTGTGAGGATCCTGTGTCTTAGCAGATCGTGATCTCGTAAGAGTCATGAATAAAGAAGGTAGTTGATTCAGGAACAGGAAGATTGGCAGTAAATGGAAGACAGACAAAAGAATAAAGTTAAGAAGATGGTATAGAGAAATTTTAGAGATCAAAGACAAGGAGAAGACAACAGGAGAAATGCAGAAATTATGAGACACGGAAAAGGTAAGAAGAAATCATTCTGATTTTAATTCAACGCATACCAAATGACTACATGAATGCCCACTTTATAGCTATCAGAAACTAGCCGTTAAACAGAGGGCAAAATAGTAAAATGTGCATAGCTTCTTGATATACAGGTACACATTTTTACTTATCTACCTTAATTACATTTGTCAACAGCTTATTGGTTTTCCCCTGATCATTCGGGTCGCCAATAGCTATGTGGTCCTTCTCCTGTGTGTTTGTAGGTGCCTCCAGCTCCACTAATTCATCAGTTGTGGACCTGGTTTGCTTTCTGTCCATGGTTGTCAAGCATGTTTGTGGAAATCTATCCAAGCTAGTATGCACACAAGGTGTTTGACTGATTAGCTGTGCGTGACAACTCCCCCCCCCCTCCCCCCTTTAAAAGTTGACCTTGTCTCAAGGTCAAGTGTAGGAAATTTCTGAATTAAAGGCCAGTAGTCTTCCCAGGTGGCATCAATTATCGGTTTATTCTTCCACTGCACAAGAATTTGGACAATTGGCTTATTATGCCTGGGTATTATTCTTCGATCCAGTATTTTTTCTGGCTCATTTACTAGCTGCTCTTGATAAGATGGTAAGTCTTTTTGAATTGTTAGGTGAGAGCCAAGTTTCTTTTTTAACTGGCTTATGTGAAATACTGGATGAATATGTGCTGATTTTGGAAGCTCCAATTTATAAGCCACATCACCAATTTTTTGAATAATCTTGTATGGGCCATAATATTTGGGTGATAGCTTGTTGGTTTTGTTTACACTCAAGGATAGTTGTCTATAGGGTTGTAACTTTAGATAGACCCAATCATCAATGGAAAAATGCCTCTCAGTCCTTTTTCTGTTTGCAAATTTTGTCATTCTTTCCTGAGATAATTTCAAACTGTCTTTTATGAACTGTAAAGTTATATCGCGAGAAAACAGATGTTGCTCCACTTCTTGTACTTTTGCTGTGTGTGGAACATAAGATAGTAGTGTAGGAGGCTTTTTCCCATATAAAATTTCATAAGGGGTTAACTGAATTGATTCTTTCCATGAAGTATTGAACCAAAATTCAGCTAAACTTAACCATTTAGTCCATTCCTGAGGTTGATGACAAACAAAACAGCGCAGATAATTTTCTAGAACTTTGTTTGTGATTTCTGTTTGCCCATCTGTTTGTGGGTGATAGGCTGAACTAAATTTCAGTGTACAACCTTGTAGATCAAACAACTCTCCCCAGAATGTGCTTAAGAATAATGAATCTCTATCACTGATAATGGACTGTGGCATGCCATATAATTTATATATTCCATCAAAGAATACTTGAGCTACATGCTTTGCTGTGTATGGATGTTTTAGTGGGAAAAATGAGAGTATTTAGATAGTCTGCCCACTACTACATAAATAACAGTAGCTCCATTACTTTTAGGCAAGTGTGTAATAAAATCCATACTTATATCAGTCCAAACAGTAGCAGGTATGGGTAATGGTTGTAAAAGTCCTGCTGGTTGTATGTTCTCTGATTTAGCTCTCTGGCAATCATCACAATGTTGAATATATTTTTCCACTGTAGCCTTCATGTGTTTCCAAAAGAATACCTTTTTTAATTTTTTTATTGTCTTCTTTACCCCAGCATGTCCTCCAAGTGGTGAGGAATGAAATTCATATAATATTGTTTGTAGTAGAGAGTTTTCACTGCTGTCTAGTAAAATTCTGCCTTTATAAAAAATCAATCCATCAACTACTTTATACTTGTCAGGAGATAGCTTACCTTCCAGAATATTTGCTTTCTTGATTTCATAGAATGGTTGCTGGGAAATATGATGTCTCAATTCAGAAATCCAGTCAGCTTGTACTACTGAGATTGCTTGAATATTGGGATGTTCATGTATTCGAGATAATCCATCAGCAATTACATTTTCTTTTCCTTTTTTGTACTGTACTTCATAATTATAACCATGTAATTTAGCTAGCCACTTCCCTTGTATTCCAGTTGTTAGTTTCTGTGATAATAAATGCTGAAGGCTTTGATGATCAGTACGAATAATAAATTTTCTGCCAAGTAAATATTGGGACCATTTTTTTGTTGCATGAATTAAGGCTAACAACTCTTTTTCATATGTTGATAGGTGCAGGTTTCTGCCTTGTAAAGCTTGACTGATATATGCTATTGGCTTATCTTCTTGTAATAATACAGCACTTATTCCAGAGCCTGAAGCGTCGCATTCGATCACAAAATCTTTGTTGAAGTTAGGCATAGCTAATATTGGTGGACTAATTAGGCAAGATTTGAGTTTGTAAAATGCATCTGTTGCTTCTGGAGTCCAAGAGAAAGCATCTTTCTTTAACATAATGGTAAGTGGCTTTGCAATTACCCCATAACCTTGAATAAATTTTCTGTAATAGCCTGAAAGTCCTAGAAAACCTCTTAAAGCTTTGATGTTTTGTGGTTGCGGCCACTCCAGTACAGCTTTAGTTTTTTCTTTATCAACTGAAATCCCTTCGGCTGAAATTATATGCCCTAAATAATTCAGGTTACTTTCAGCAAAAGAGCATTTAGATGGTTTGATGACAAGCTCATTATCCTGCAAAATTTGTAAAGTTAGTCTCAAGTGATTTAAATGTTCACTCATTGATTTACTAAATATTAAAATATCATCAAAGAAGACTAGTATAAATTGTCTTAGAAATTTTCTGAATATTGTATTCATCAAAGATTGAAATGTTGATGGTGCATTAGCTAAACCAAATGGCATTACTAGAAATTCATAATGACCATCATGTGTTCTAAAAGCAGTTTTATGAATATCATCTTCATTCATGCGTATTTGATGGTAACCAGACTTTAAATCAAGCTTTGTAAAATACTTTGAACCGTACAATTCATCAAGCAGATCATCTATAAGGGGAATTGGAAATTTATCTTTTATTGTTAATTTGTTTAAACCCCTATAATCAATACATAGTCTCCAAGTTCCATCTTTTTTCTTGACCATAACCACTGGTGCAGAAAATGCACTATTACTATTTCTAATGATACCCATATCTAACATCTCTTGTATTAGTTTCTCAAGTTCATTTTTTATAAGATATGGATGTCTATAAGGTTTCAAACATACTGGTTTTGCTCCATGTAGAAGTGGGATTTTATGATCACATTCACGCTTAGGAGGTAAAGAATTTTGTGAGGAAGTAACCAAAGGGAAGTCCTCTAAAACATGCTTAATTTCATGTGAAATATCAGGATTGACATGTGTAGATGCAGAATCAGATAGTAGCATCAGCGTCATGCTTGCAGAATTAAAATCTTTTGAAATTGTTTTATCATCTACATGTTTTACTGGAGCATTTGTCAGTCCTTGCCAGAGATATTCTTTTCCATTATACTTGAAACGAACTTGTAATTTTTTGAAATTAAAGCATATTTCATTAAACTCTCTCATCCATTGTGTTCCCAAAACAATATCACAACCATCCATGGGTAAAACTAGTAAATCTACAGGCATTTTGCAGCCTTGACATGTAAGTAAAATCTGAGAGCAGAGTTCATTACCTAGAAGCTTTTGACCATTTGCTACCTGGACTTGATAAGTCTTGGTTTGTAACTTTGGCAGCTGCAGTTTTTGTGCTAACATACTATCTATAAAACTATGAGTAGAACCTGAATCTATAAGTAATATTACTGTTTTGCCATTTATACTACCCTTTATTTTAATAGTATGCAAAGTGGGAATACCAAGTAATGCACTGATAGAGATAGAATATAAAGCTTTATCTTGCTTATCAATAGATTCTTGTTCGACTAATTGTAATTTATTATCAGTGGAATCAGTCTCAGTGTCACTACAACTATCTAAATTCAGAAATCCTTCCATAATATGAATTTGTTTGGTCTTGCATTTATGACCATAGAAATATTTCTCATTACACCCATAGCAAATATTATTCTTTTTCTTTTCTAACAGTTCTTGGGGAGAGAGCTTTTTTATTTTTGCTGTTTTATCAGAAATTGAAGCAAGTTTGTCAGAATCTGGTTTGTTGTTTTCAAGAAATTTTGTAGAATATTTCTTTTTTGATTTTTGTTTAGAAAGCCAACTTGCTTCGAATGTTTTGGCTAAATCAACTGCTGAATCAAAATCAGCTGGCTTTGCAGCTATGACCTTAAACTTAATTTCATCTTTCAGTCCCCCCAAAATTTTTTGTAATTGATGTGTGGGTGTAATATTATCTATTAAACCTTCAAGTTGCTCAAACTGGTTGACATAATGCATTACTGTTGAGGTTTGTTTTAAAGAAGAGAATGTGTCATATGGTCTGTCTAGATTATCAGTATTAAATCTAATTTGAATAGCTTTATAAAATACTGGCCATTGATCATAATTAGCAGTGTTTCGAGAATACCTGTAGAACCATTGCAAAGGTTCTTTCTTCAGGTGGTAGGAACAAATATGAACCCATTCTTGAACGTTTGTGTTATTGTAGTGAAAAAATTGCTCCACTTGTCGAAGCCAATCAAGAACTCTGTCCTCTCCTGAAAAGTGTGGGAACTGCATCTTCACTTTAACTTTGCTGTTGTCATTTGAATTATTGGGTGGTGTATCAAGGTGGATTGGATCTGGTCTAGGCAATAGAGCTCTTTGATTTGGTGGAACATATGCAGGAGGTTTGCTTTGAATAGAAGATGTCTGATTTGATTGTGTAGACGCTCCAGAAATCTGTTGTTTCAATTCCTTGAATTTAGAAAAAAATTTGGCCATTGAACTATGGAATTCATCACGTAATTCTTGAAATTCTTGGCTTGATTTTGATGCATTCTCTATTATTTCTTGTGCAGACTGCTTTAACTCTTTGAAGGATAATGCATTTTTGTTGTTAATCAGGTCTTGTTTTTGCCATCTTTCTTGTGCAGATAATCCTTCAAGACACACTGATTCAATGTCCGATGAAGTCCCACCAGAATCCTCCATGTTTGTCGTTGGATCTGTATGATGAGGGTCAGTGTTAGTCTCATCATCAGGCTCTGATACCATTTTGTGAGGATCCTGTGTCTTAGCAGATCGTGATCTCGTAAGAGTCATGAATAAAGAAGGTAGTTGATTCAGGAACAGGAAGATTGGCAGTAAATGGAAGACAGACAAAAGAATAAAGTTAAGAAGATGGTATAGAGAAATTTTAGAGATCAAAGACAAGGAGAAGACAACAGGAGAAATGCAGAAATTATGAGACACAGAAAAGGTAAGAAGAAATCATTCTGATTTTAATTCAACGCATACCAAATAACTACATGAATGCCCACTTTATAGCTATCAGAAACTAGCCGTTAAACAGAGGGCAAAATAGTAAAATGTGCATAGCTTCTTGATATACAGGTACACATTTTTACTTATCTACCTTAATTACATTTGTCAACAGCTTATTGGTTTTCCCCTGATCATTCGGGTCGCCAATAGCTATGTGGTCCTTCTCCTGTGTGTTTGTAGGTGCCTCCAGCTCCACTAATTCATCAGTTGTGGACCTGGTTTGCTTTCTGTCAATGGTTGTCAAGCATGTTTGTGGAAATCTATCCAAGCTAGTATGCACACAAGGTGTTTGACTGATTAGCTGTGCGTGACATTCCTACTGTAATCTCTCAATTGTTTGGTGTTCTGAAAAGCCTAATCTCTCACTTTCTCTTCTAGTTTGCTTAATTCAAACCTTATTCACGGCTATTGTATATTCCTCGGTATTGCGGCGTCGAATTCATTGATCGGTTGTTGATCTAGGGTTTAGCTCGTTGATCGGTTTTTGAAATTAGAATGAGCGAATATCGAACGAAATAGAAATAGGTTAAAACAGTATGGTAGCCCTTTTTTTAAATACGTGATATTAAGTCTACCCATGTATGAATTTGATGAGCTGAATAGTTTTCTGTTGTGAATCATCCATTGTTCTGCCTGCTTCTTAAATATACAAGGCAACTTCTTCAAGAATTTTACTCTAGCTAGACAAATAACCCTTTGTTGACATGAAAATATCACTTAACTTATAAGTGTTGGTAAGATGACAGAACTAAGTTCTCGGAGTAGGAAACTCTATTTTGTAAGCTGAAATATAGCATGAAATATAGCCATCTCCAAATGAGTGAAATAAGCATGAAATATAGCATCAGTTTGACATAAAATAAGCAAATTGACTGAAAAGAATAATTAATGCACATTAAATCGAATCCTATATATGATAGCAAATTAGTAATTGGGGAAAGCTTGATGTTTTCAATTTTAAAATGCAGATTTTGTCTATTAAAAAGATGCAGTTAATGCATTGAAAAGAAGATAATTAAGGTACATAAATTTAAATATTAAGCCATAGTTTTTTTTTTTTGCAAAATTTTAAATTTATTTGCAGTTACAAGATAACAATATAAAACTGCTCTGTAAATGTAACGTGAGACAACTTGACAAAATTTGTTTATCAAGTACTGCAAGTAAACAAACCAAACAAATATCCTTACATATTCACAAAACCATTGGTGCTTAATTTTGATTCAAATTACAGCAATACACTTCTATCTAAATGAGGAAAAGAAAACAATTTTCCAGATACTGAAAAGTCTTCATAAGTTTCGATACCAATTAAAAAAAGGGAATTGCTAAGCTCACTCGCGTGGAAAGCGAGTGGAAAATAACTCGCTGACACGTGTCCATATAATTTAATAATCAGTTGATGTAGTTAACATAAAAGGACTTCATACATAATTTTGCATACTTATTTGGCTATACTGGCGGATATTTTCACATGCATATTTTACATAAAAGGACTTCCAGCTCCCAACAAAGTACACGTGTCAGCGAGTTATTTTCCACTCGCTTTCACGCGAGTGAGCTTAGCAAGGACCATGTTCGCCAGAATTAAATGTTGCAGGCCTTGCCGCTTCAATGATCATGTTCGCCAGAATTCTATTCAAGATCAGTTTACCATCGGAAACCCACTGGATAGCAATATCTATACTTCTATAAACGAATGGGAGGTAAAAAAAAATTGGAGAAGACCTCAAAACTACTTAGAAATACCGAAGCACGATTATTTCCATCTGTATTAGCACATTTCTTAAACAAATTAAAGGAGTTAGCATCATCCCTTTTAAATTATAGTCGAAAAAGCAACAGGAAAGGAAATTGATTCTAAGAACATAGTATATGAATTTAAAGATGGGGGAAGACAGGATCGAAACAAAGACATACAAAAGAAGGCGTTGTAGGACGATCGCGATGGACTCTGGAAATAGGAAAAGGAGAGAAAGGCAATGCTGGCGACAGGAAAGAGGGGGAAGGAAGTGCAAGACAGGCAACAAAACTAAATCCACGGGACAACGTGATGCTCAAGTGAGGAGAAGGCAGATTGAGCAGGAGTCTTTTAGGGAAAGAAGGGCACAGGCTGAAAATGGGCAATTGAAAAAGTAGAATGATTCGGGAAAGAAAGTTTTTAAAGGGTGGTGCTAAGAGCACTCCAATGTGTTCTTCCTAATACCACAATTAAAAAAATAAAACTCATTAAATTTTGTATGCTTCCTAATACCACATTACCTTTTCATTCTAATATCTCACTCAATCGTTATTTGCCGAACTAATTATGTACTAAGCTAATCTAGAAACCCTAATCTTTCGTAATCGTTGTGTTCTTCGCATCACTTGTAGAAAAATTGAAATTCCTACTGTAATCTCTCAATTGTTTGGTGTTCTGAAAACCCTAATCTCTCACTTTCTCTTCTAGTTTGCTTAATTCAAACCTTATTCACGGCTATTGTATATTCCTCGGTATTGCGGCGTCGAATTCATTGATCGGTTGTTGATCTAGGGTTTAGCTCATTGATCAGTTTAAGAAATTAGAACGAGCGAATATCGAACGAAATAGAAATAGGTTAAAACAGTGTGGTAGCCCTTTTTTTAAATACGTGATATTAAGAAGAGTGTAATACTAATTCTTGTGGTATTTTTTAGTCGCGGTATTAGGAAGAACATAATGTGGTGCCCTTAGCACCACACTTTTTAAATGCGAAAGAAATACGCGTCGATTCAGCTTTAATCAGGGAAAATAAACTTTGTCTTGTGCCTTCTTGATGTATAACTCAATAACTATAATATACGAGTGGAAACCCTTGCGATGCACGGGAGCATACACCACTGAATGTTGTAGTCTGCATGTATAAGCGATTAATATATCATACAATTCTGACATACATAATGTAACTGCCATATGTATTTGTTAGGACTGGAATCTAGAAACTAAATTTTGCATAAAGAAAATGATGTATGTATAGCTAGTAGATACAGGTTGTATGTGGTCTAAACATTGAACCTCCATCTTTCGATGCTATACAAATTGGCCTAACCACTCCACCGTTAACTACTTTGTTGATATGCTTCCCCACAGTTCATTTTATTCAATACTTTCAAAAGGACACAACACATTTCTATTGTCCCCTCCGCAATCTCCGGCCACGCTGCCCTAGGCGGAGGTCTCCCTCGCTACCTTGGGTCGGGCTTAGGTCTAAACAGTGTCAATTTTTATGTACTTCTATTGAGGTAATGAAAACATGTATGCATGAAATGATGAATTAATCAATTTTATATGTGTTAATTTGCATGGGTTCTAATAATGAATGCACACTAGTTCATGGTATAATGCTCAGTTTGTTAAATTAAAAATATGAATATATGTTGATTTGCATTGTAATACACATTTAATCAGCTGAACAGAATGAGAAACCATGCGAAAGGCACATATTGATTCATGCATGTTAGTCAGCAACCATGCACGACTTATTTGAATAGGGTAGGGTAATGTTGTATGAAGATGAAATAAGATCAATATTATAACACCATAGTGTTGTACAATTAAATAAGATAAAGTAAAAAATAATTTCGACAGACATGATATCAGAGTGCATGAAACAAACAGACAAAGAAATTATACTCTTAAAAGAGTTGGAACATTAACCCAACATCCAAAAATTAAATAAACACAGAATAACAAAACGCACAAAAAGAGCAACCACACAATCACTAAACTGAAATACATTATTCAAATCTTATCATTACCCTGAACACAAATTATTACATAGTAAGTCAATGAAAAACACTGTACACGGTACTGGTTTATTTTAATGGATGAAGTGTATCATTTATATGAAGGCTCCTTGCATTAACTCTTGAGCAAGGTAAGTTCCATATTTGCACCAACTTCATGCTATTGTCGCTACAGAGGAAACATGGTTTGTGTTTTCAACTCTCCTTCATTATGTTTCTTTTTTATTATTTTTGTCATCACCATCAGGTTAATCTGCTTGAGCCATGCTTATCGAACTGATTTTGTTATCAGAGCCTACAAACATTGTTGACTCTTTACTAAACCGGCACTCTGCATCAAATATGTAAAATAACGTTCATGTGGCATCAGGTATATGTTGGTTTATATATATACGTATAAACATAAGTAACTTGTAGATAGATGAAGACATTAAGGTATTATTCTTAAATTAAACTATTTGTTTTAGAAACTCGTTGGTTACATAAAGATTGAAACAATGCTAACAATACAAATGATGAAAAGAAAATAGCTATACTGTAAATAGACAAAATATGGCTACATTCAATTAAATATATAGACTATATTTGGTAATTCCAACATATTTTTGTCAATTAACCCTAGGCTTTAGACAGAGTAAAATGAATCACCGGTAACTGAATTGGGATTTAAGTCTAAAAAAGGAAAAATAGATTTAAGTTTTAGTATGATCATGTATTCAAACACAAGGAGAAAATAAAAATCTTTTTTACCAAGTAAATAATATAAATATCAATATTATTTATGTACATGTTTGTGAAAGATTGTATTCTCAGTTTATAATTATTGAACTTAATTAGCATTTATAATTATTGTTATGAATATCTATTCTTATTTATAAGAAAAGAAGCATATAATGCATGAATGTAGAATATAATTAGTGTTACTATAAGCAGCACCATAAAAAGTGTTGTACAAATCTAAAATATGGATGTTGATTTGATTTGTTGATTGCTTGAATGCAGAAATTCTAAATGGTAGGAAATTTTATAAAATTAAGAAGTCATATAACAAACATGAAACAAAACAAATTTGATGCCTGACATGTTTCAATGTATTAATATGATAATTCATAAAATTATTAGTATGGTAATTCATAAAATCTTCATGAAGATATTTTTGCATAAGTTGTTGGAAGTTTTTTTTTGGGTTGTATATATGTATACTCATGTGTATTATATACAAAAGATAATAATAAAAATTTGTTGAATTCTTTAGTTAATGCTCAGCGCAAGTGACATCATTTGTTATCCTCAATTTGCCTAATATAAAACATATTTTGTGTAAATAAAGGTTTTTCTTCATTCTAAATGGTAGTATGCCATATATAACCTTGTGTAATGTACCTTATATAACCGTATGTAGCATACCTCACATACAATATACCTTATGTAATATATATACCGTACATAACCGTGATGTAAAGTTTTTTTTTTTTTTTTTGTGAATAAACAAAATAGTAATCAATTGTCAATGTTCAATTAAAATTTCATATTGATATATTTTTAAAGGTTGGAAGTTAGCCATGTGTTTATAAATTATAAATAAATTTTATCTTTGTGTGCGCAAATTTCAGTCTTGACTGCAAAAAATAACAATTGCAACAATATATATGTTAGCCTACTTTGTGAACTAGGCAACACAAAGTCAAGATGTCAAGCATTGAAGAACCTTTCTAATTAGAAGACTTCGGTTCGGATCGGAGAGACCACCACTACTCAGATCGGGGAGGACACTACAGCCTAGATCGGACAGCTGCAGTTATTCGGGTCGGGTCAAAACAGCGTATCGGTTCGGATCGGATAAAGTCTTCTGTTCGGATCGGTGAACTGTTGCTGAGGAAATTGGTAAGGCATAGTTGTTCGGATCGGAGGGCAATATAGTCTCAATTGGATCGGAAAGCCACCTGGTTGCTACGGAGATAGATCAGAGCGGAGCGGAGCAGACTAAAGAGGAGAGAGCATTGCTTTCAAGCCAATCCGGGTCGGATCGGGTATCCCGATCCGAACCCCTTATACGTGTCCCTCCGACCCGAACCCATTTTCCATATCATTCTCCAGCATAAGCGCCTGGATATCCGGATCGGCTATGACCAGTTCCTGCCCATAACGTCCATTATTCTGATGCGTTGTCAACGTAGAAATCAATCCGAATCCAATGCTGATGGGACGAGTGACACGTGGCTCCGATCCGGATCAGGCTCTAAGCAAATTCACACCTATAAATACCCCGTTTGGAGACAAAGAAAAGGATCTTTTTTTGGGCATTTCGAGAATTCAACCACCTCCATAATCCGAACTCCAGTACTCCCGGAGAATCCAAATCTTCTTTCATTATTTGTTTTAGTCAATTGAGTGAATATAAGTGAGTTGTGAGTGGAATCAAGTGAATATTACATTGTATTTGCAACTGAATCATTGAATATAGTGAAAGATAAGTGGACGTAGGCATTTCTTCGCCGAAACACTATAAATCCTGTGTGTTCATTTTCATTTTTATCTCATTTCATTTGCTTTTAATCAATTTGGGTGTTAGAACCACTTTTTGGTCTAACATTTTGGTGCTTTCACTGAGAAACCTCATCTGAATTCTTTATTTTCCGGGATTTCTTTCTACTTTTTGGACCGTTGAGTTCAAAGAAGTTAATCCTTAAGTTTCTCCGCTCTTTTATATTTGTTAAAGTGATTGTCAAAGAATCATGGCCAAAGGAAAAGGCAAGGAAGTTCAATCTGGTCGAGGAAATGGAGCTGGCGAAGATCAGCAAAATGCGGTTGTAACAAGGTCTCGAGGGCAGAGTTCAGCAGCAGGAAGAACCAATGCAGGAAATCCGAGCCGCCAACAGGGGGGAAGCTCCGATCCGATCCGGGTAGGAGATTCTGAAGCAGTGCATTCCCCCAATCTGAACCGACCCGAGCAGCTTGCCACGTACCGATCCGACCAGGCTCCCCAGCTCCGAACCGACCCGACCTCCTATCTCCGATCCGATCCGACGCTTGGTGAAGTTGGAACCTCCACTCGAGTCCCTACGAATGCTCCGATTCCAGCCACCAGGGTTAGTGATCAGGTTAATCCATCTGCGCCCATCACTCAAGGAGATTTCTCGCGCTTACTTGACATGCTTGAGAGCACAAGGGAGGCTATGAAAGTCCATGAGCGCACTAATCTCATGATGCAGGAAAATATGAGGCTCATGAGTCGGGAGATTAGTGAACTCCGTCGACAGAGAACTCCATCACCAGTTCGTCACACACCAGTGGATCAATCTTCATCTTCCGAGGAAGAGCGGCCCCATGAACGAAGGCCGCTCGAACGACCTCAGAATATGGAGCAGCTGACATTTGGATCTTTGGGATCTCGTGAGGATATTGCACGAGCGCTAGGAAACAATGACCCCACCAGGGGGCAAAGACTCCAGTCCCCTCCTCCCGAGATCGACCGGGAGCGCAGGGAACAGAATCGAGCAGAAGCAGCTCGAAGAAGAAGGGCATCTCCTGAACAAGAGCCCAGAAGGAACCCGGATACTAGGGCCAGGGAACCTGAGCGGCCCCTAACTAATGCTGATGTACAGGCAATGGTTCGCCAGATCATGTCCGAGAGCCGGAACTATAGAAATGAAGATTATGGCATTGAGCGAAGCCATACTCCTTTCACCGACGATATCCTCGACTTCCAATTTCCCCGACTCTTTAACTTGCCATAGATGGACAAGTACAACGGAAGGACTGATCCGGGACAGCATTTGATGCGATACTCGTGGCTCATGAATGCTGCTGCTGCCCCTGATGAAGTGAAGTGCAAGGCATTCCCAATCTACTTAGAAGATGTGGCGCTGTTCTGGTTTACCCGACTTCCTCCTCGTTCGATTTCGAATTACAAGGAACTAAGCGAGCGTTTTATGAACCAGTTCCGACTCCATGCCCGAAAGTCCAAAAGTGTTATTGAATTATCGAGAATCAAGCAGGCACCAGGAGAGTCTTTGAGGGCATATCTTGACCGTTTTAACCAAGCTGTGACTGAGGTCAGTGACCCGCATGAGCCCACTATTCTGATGGCATTGAAGGAAGGAGTCGATCCTGAATCCGAGTTCGGAGATTACCTTTCTGGGAAAACACCCTCCACAAGAGAGATATTCTACGAAAAAGCCGATATTTATCTAAGGCGAGAGGAGGCCAGGGCAAACCGAAAGAGAAAGTCTGAGACGGCTTCAAAAGAAAATGTGCAGAGTAATATCGCCGTGAAGCAGTCTGGGGAAAGTTCTGGCAAGGTTGAAGTAAATGTGGGAAACAAGGGTGGAAACAACAAAGCTGGCAGCGGGGGTAACAACAACAATAACCGTAATCCGAACGGTAACAGAAGAAACAAAAATAGGGGAGGTGATCCTAACAAAAGACCCCGATTCCAGACCTATGAGAATTATACACCATTAAACGACACCCTGGAGAATATTTACCTGGATACGTACAATGTTTTGCAGTACAAAAGACCGCCACCTCGTGATTCGACCGAGAAAGAAATGGCAACAGGGAAATTTTGTTTGTTTCATGGAACTCATGGGCATTCAACCAATGAATGTCGGCATTTGAGGGATGTGATTGAGAAGCTGCTGCGTGAAGGGAAGTTGGATGAATACAAGGTTGCCCCGAGGGACAGGGGGCAAGGAGAGCAGGCTCCAAAACAGATTCTACCTGCTCCCAAGCCTACAGCGCAGCAGAAAGGTAAAGGAATTGTTATCAACTCCATAGTAGGCGGACCTCACCCAGCAATCCGAAGTTTCAGATCAATGGATCAATATGTAAATGCTGCCAAGCACCTAGATGTGAATGAAGGTGATGATTTGGAAGATATCACCCCCATAAAACAACAGAAGACCATGTTTGACGACGTGGTATTCCGCAGCCGTGACAATACTGGGATCCAATCACCCACTGATGATCCGTTGGTTATTACTACCACTATTGGGCCGGCCTTGGTCCATAAGGTATTAGTAGACAACGGAAGTTCTGTTAATATTTTATTTAAAAAGTCATTCGATCAGATGAAGCTTGAATCCGAAGATTTGAAGCCATGTGAAGGATGGATCAGAGGCTTCAACGGGGCGTCGACAGCTCCCATGGGATACATAGAGTTGCCCGTGACCCTGGGGCAAGGAGAACGTAGAAGAGTGCGGATGCTTCAGTTCGTAGTATTGGACGTAGATTCGCCTTATAATGCATTTTTGGGGAGGCCTGCTCTTGCTGAATTCAGAGTTTGTATCGCCCCTTGGTGTTTATTACTTAAGTTCCCAACCGAAGCCGGAACTGGAGTAATGAGAGGGGATCAAGTTTTCGGACGGGCCTGCTATGTGGCTGAATTAAAGATGTTGATGAAAGGACTTAACGTTGAGAGTAAAGATGCCTCGTCTCCCTCAAAGGGGGGCTCGGCATAGCAATTAGAGAGATTGACCCCAAAGGAGTTGCCCAAAGGAACGCCTGAAGACCTGGATCCCAGAAAAGACGAGGAACCAGAGGCTAGGAATGCAACTCCTAATGAAGCGACAGTGGAAATTCCCATTGATGAAGCTGATCCGACAAAAGTTTTGAAGATTGGTTCTCAATTGGATCCACGTCGAGCTAAAGAACTAACGGACTTCTTGAAGGCAAACTTAGACGTGTTTGCCTGGACCCATGCTGACATGTGTGGGATATCGCTATCCATTATAAGTCACAAATTGAATGTAAACCCGAAGCATCCGCCTGTGAAGCAAAAGAGACGCGTGCTGGGACCAGAGAGGTCGGCTGCTCTCAAAGAGGAAGTGGAAAAGTTGAAGCAGAATGGATTTATTCGAGATTCGACATATCCCGACTGGATATCGAATCCCGTCTTGATAAAGAAGCCGAATGGAAAGTGGCGGACTTGTATTGATTTTTCAGATTTGAACAAAGCCTGCCCTAAAGATAGTTTCCCACTTCCCAGAATTGACCAGCTTGTAGACTCGACAGCGGGTCATGAACTTCTCTCTTTCATGGATGCGTATTCTGGGTACAACCAAATTCCTATGCACGTGCCAGACCAAGAACATACGAGCTTCATTACGAATTTGGGATTATATTGTTATGTTGTAATGCCATTCGAATTGAAAAACGCCGGAGCTACTTATCAGCGCTTGGTGAACAAAATGTTTTATAATCAAATAGGAAAGACTATGGAAGTTTATGTGGATGATATGCTTGTCAAATCGAAACAGTCCTCCAGCCATACGCAAGACTTGGCGGAAATGTTTGGTATCCTGCGAAAGTATCGGATGAAATTGAATCCTCTGAAATGCTCATTTGGAGTGGCATCGGGAAAGTTCCTTGGCTTCATTGTGAGCTCCCGAGGAATTGAAATCAACCCTAGCCAGATAGCAGCGATTAGAAATATCGAAGAGCCTCCAGTCAGTTTCCAAATTCCATTAACTTCGTTTCTTAATTTCTTATCAATCACTGCTTACGAAATTCTCGGATTCAATTTACAATTCCACTTCTCTTTACGTTCTGTCATCTTCGTTTACGACTCTTTGTTCTTCAGATCTTACCATTCTGATTTATGTTAGCCTCTCACTTTCCTTTGGAAACATTTCTAATTATTATATTTATTTTCTCTATTCTTAGAAAATCACTTATTATCATAGGTAAATATTTCGATATATTTACATATCTTTATTTCCTACAGAAAATATACGCTGTTTCCACTTAACTGTTGGCACTCATTAACTTACTTCTCTTAACCAATTCTTGTTATCAAACCTTGTAACGTCCCGCATTTTTATCGGTTTGCATTTGAATATTTAAATTAGTTTATATATTGAATTCGTAATATAAGTGGATTTATATATTAATTAAAACGAACTTGAACGTATAAAAATATATACTAAATATAATCGAGCCCGTAATATTGCGGTAGTTCGTAATTTAACGTTCTGAACTTCAACTGACTGTACAAGATCCGTTATTAATCGGATTTCTTCGAAACGAGAAACGTTCAAATCCATTAAACTGTATTTTTCTAATGAAAGTGAAAAATGGAGATTTCACTTTATAGATTGTAAGTTATGTCTAAATTAAATATTCAGAAAAACAGCGGCATAATCGTTTATAAGTCATAACAGTTTATTTAATATAATTAAATACTGGCTTCAAATTTAGACGAGATCTTTGAAAAGTAGTTATAATTTAATTTTTAGAATTTTACAATAATTTTTATTTTGGAAAATAAGCTACTTTTTATTTGAAGTATTTTACATCCTATATCAGTAAATTGAGACTTCACAGGATAAACTAATTTGTCTATATTATTATATTTTTAGGATCCTGGTATATTGCTCATCTTAACGATATCCTTAATTTTGTATATAATGGTCTGTAAAACGAATGAAATTTTGTGTATATAAGAACGTAAAACTTCACTTTGAAAACACTAGTTTAAAAACATAATTCGTTTATACTATGTCCAAATATCATAAATGCTGAAGTGCCATAAGATGAGTGTTGAAGCCAATAGTGCACATTACATGAAATGAAAAATAGTAATTTATAGAAGTTAAACAACATGCAAAATGCATTGCAGTTATTGAGACAAATCATGTTGTCACACGTTCTATAAAAAAGAATTATTCCTCCATATGGTATAAACAATCATCATTAGTGGTCACAGTGTAATATCAATGCAAATATTTATCACCGTGGATACTTCAATACAAACTAAAAGTAGGGGACATGCCCACCATTACGAGGCAAATCAAATTTAATATGAGGCATGGTGTGGTTGTCCTTCTGCGGAAATTTCGGGTCAAACCGATTGTGATATTTAAACTAAAATAAAATATATAAAAATGGAAAAATATACCTTACCTGCTAAGAGCATCTCCAGTGGTGACAATTCAGGGTTGAATATTAAGGTAATTGCACCCAGTGGTGCAATTACGCCTTAATATGAAGGCCCCGATTCAGGATCCAGTTCAGGATCCTGAATCGGATCCTGGCGCCTGTTGTACAGGCGCCAGGATCCAGGCGCCTACACTGTAGGCGCCAGAAGCTGGCGCCTACACTGTAGGCGCCAGGATCCTGGCGCCTGCACAACAGGCGCCAGGATCCGACCCCCTTCCCCGTGCCACATTACCCCTCCAACGGTCGTTTTTTCGAATTGCAACAGCTATAAACGGTCATATTTTAAACCACAACGGCTATAAACGGTCATATTTTAAACCACAACGGCTATAAACGGTCATATTTCTTCTATATATTCATGTATGAATATCACTTTGAAAGACACACAGATTTATTTACTTCCACCCATAATCGTAAGCAGCAAGCTATGTCATTTCCATTCAACTCGTACAACGAAGCGATGAATTCGAATACTTGGGATATCGATTCTCAACCAATCGAGGATTTTATTCCTCGTTCTGCTCCTCCGATATCGTTTCATTCATCTGCTCCTTGGACTGCAGACGAAGATAAAGATCTCTGCTATATATACTGTCACTTTTCTAACGACTCGGCGAAGGGAAATGACCAAAGCAGTGAGATATTCTGGGGTAAAGTTATGGCTGCGTACAACAAGAAACACGTATCCAAGACGAGATCAATCTCTGCACTTACTGGTCGATTTGGAAAGATTAATCGACAAACCCAATTCTTCGAGTCTCAAGTTCACAAAATCCGAACTGCGAACCCCAGTGGAATGGGAGGCGAAGCCGAACTGGTAATAATCTTGAAAACCATAATTTGGTTAAATAATTTTTCCATTTCTATAGCATGAATGTATACAAACAGTTATTACGTTATCATTTTCAGAAGCGAATGGCGAACGATCAATTCTTGAAATTATTTCCAAGAGAAAATGGTATAAAAAAACCTCATTACTACCAGTTTGCTAATTGTTATGACGTACTCGTTAGTAATCCCAAATGGAGTTCTTGTAATGCAAAGAGCTTAAGAGATGTTCAATCAAAGGGTAAAGAGAAGAAAAAGACAAACCGAAATTCGTATACTTCAAGTCCAGGAGATTCTTCACAACACGATTCTAACGAGGGTGTAGAAGAAAACCCCCAAATTGATGAAGATGCTAGACCAATGGGTCAACATGCTGCGAAAAGGAAAAATGCTGTTCAAACCCAGCTTGATTCTCGTTTGGCCCAGATGTACGAGAAACATGCGAAAGAAAATGAAGATCGTCTACGAAATAGTTCAGAAAAACTGGAGATATTAAAACAGTTGACCGAGATTGAACGGGGTAGGTTCGAGTTGGAGCGCGAACAACAAGAGAGTATGGTAATGGAAAAGGATGTTACGGGAATGGATCCACTATCTAAGCAGTACTGGATGGATTACAAACAGCGTATTGTTGATAGTCGGGCCGGATCAAGACGTATGTAATTTAGTTTAGGTATTGGTGTATTCCCATTTATACTGTATTTGACTTATGAAGTCATGCACAACCTTTATTGTATCGAATTAAGTAGCGTTTTATAGTATGAATTAAGTAGTGATATTCTATTTTGTTTATGTCCGTATATATGTATCAACTAATAAGTACCACATTAAAACAATTCAACATACTACATAACATAAATTGTACAGATTACAAAGCAAATAAACTTAATAAAACAAAGCTTATGAAATTTAATCTACTGATTGCCATAAGAGTTCCAAATGTGATCCATTAGATCTTTTTGAAGCCGATTGTGAAGTGCCGCATTACGATATATTTCATGTTTATCGGCGTTAAACATATCGTACTGTCCGTGAATTGGTTCATCGGAAATTCGGAATATCTGAGGGGGTTGTCTAGATCCTTCGTACTCGTAATCTGGGTAAACCATCTCTCGTTCATCTTCAATTATCATGTTATGCAGAATGATACAACAGAACATAATTTTAGACATTTTCGACCGCTTCCATAACCTACAAGGATTACTAACCATTGCGAATCTCGATTGAAGAACCCCAAAAGCTCGCTCAACATCTTTCCTTTGCCCCTCCTGCATACTAGCAAACTTTTTCTGTTTCGGAGTTAGTGGATTTGAAAATGTCTTCACAATCGTGCTCCATTTAGGATAAATTCCATCTCCTAAATAGTAACCGTGCTCGTATGTGTTGTGCCCAATTGTAAACGATACAGGAGTTGATTTACCCTGCGCCAAATCGCTAAACAAATGTGATCGCTCAATAACATTGAGGTCGTTAAGTGAACCAGGCATTCCAAAAAACGCATGCCATATCCACAGATCATGAGATGCAACAGCTTCTAAGATGATTGTTGGTTTTTTTTCTTTACCATTATATGCTCCATGGAAAGCTTTAGGACAGTTCTTCCACTCCCAATGCATACAATCTAGACTCCCTAACATCCCAGGCCAGCCGCGATTTTCGTGCATTTCACGCAATCTAGCAACGTCTGCTTCGTTGGGAGTACGGAGGTATTCATCCCCGTAAATGTCCACCACTGCTTGACAGAAATGATCTAGATTTTCCAATGCCGTACTCTCAGCAATACGATAAGCGTCATCTAGAGCGTCGGCGGGCGTGCCGTACGCTAACATCCTCAAAGCTGCGGTCATCTTTTGATGCCCACTCAATCCTTGTTTTTTTGCAGCGTCCTGCTTAAAAACGAATTATTTATTATTCAACTGAATACTTTTAAGAATTCTTACAAATAAAGGTCGACTCATTCTAAATCGTCTGCGGAAAATGGATGGGCCGTAAGTTGGATCTGAAGCAAAATAATCTTTTACTAGTGTTTTATGAAATGCCGCATGATCCCGGTGAAAGTATCTTCGACCCACTGTTGAGCCACCGTGTTGTCCGCTAGTGGATCCGTATGCTTCATGGTAGATTTGTATTAGTTCCTCTTCTTCTTGCTGTTGAGCTGAAGAGTACGCTTCGTTTTCAGAGTCGCTATCGCATAACATTACTGCTTTCAGTAAATGACCAGACATTATTTTGAAAGTTATAAGTTGTGAATGTAAAATGTAGAGTTTGAAATGTGGTTGTGAACCTTACTGTCCAACCAGTATATGTATACCATGGAAGCGCTTGGACTAATCAATCACTTTTCCAATCCCATGTGACTGTAGCCATGTTGAATGGTCAGAAATAATGGCTGTCTTGTGAATGGTCATATTCGTGAACTGTAGCCATGATGAATTGTTTGTATGCTCCATGTTAGTGTGTCAGTGTACAGTGTACATGGTGAGACTGTAGCCATGTTGTGAATGGTCAGAAATAATGGTTGTCTTGTGAATGGTCATATTCGTGAACTGTAGCCACGATGAATTGTTTGTATGCTCCATGTTAGTGTGTCAGTGTACAGTGTACATGGTGAGACTGTAGCCATGTGATGAATGGTCAGAAATAATGGCCGTCTTGTGAATGGTCATATTCGTGAACTGTAGCCATGTGGGAATGAAGCCATGGATGGTATGGTCGTATTCATCTATAGTGTATGGTCATATCCTCCACTGTACACATGTGACTGGATGAATATACATATGTGACTGGATGAATATACCTCTATAAGCTTTATCTCTTCAAACAACAACGTTCCTTTCTATGGCCGATTGGGAAATAAGTGATGAACAAATGGACAGATTATTTGATGAGTATGAACGAAGTCAAGTCAACGAGAATGAAGCTGGATTAGTTCCTGATACGCAAATTGACGAAGTTCCTTTGCAGGTCCAGCATCGGGTGCTTCTAGCTTCGCGTCCAGCTCCAGAAACGCGTCCAGCTCCAGTAACGCGTCCAGCTCCAGTAAGGCGACCTCGTAATTGTGGTCAAGCATCGACATCTACACGTCCCCCATTTTCATCCAAGGATTTGCTAGCCCTCGTCAATGCCTATATTGAGGTTGATAAAAGAGAATGGAAACTAATGCAGAGTGGAGGGGGTTTAACATATGAAGAAAGATGGGAATTGATAACGAGGCTACACAACAACCATCGTTCTCGGCCGACTAGAGGAACATCGGTTGAACTACAAATGGCTAATCATCATTTTGCAGATTCTTGTGATCGATACACAAAGATTATCGAGACAATTCAAGACGAAAACCTATTTAAAACAAATCGAGCAACATATGATTCTCGTTATTTGTTCGAATACGGTGAGGATTTTGTTGGCTACGAAGCGTATAAACTTCGTTACGATTGGCTAACCCGTTATGGAACTGATTAGGAAACTCCCTTATTAATTGTAATGTATTTTGAGTTTGTTGTTTGTGTTTGTAATGTATTACGTAAGTGGCTGCCTTGTGTTTGTATTGAGTTTGTATTGGGCTAGAGTTGTATTAGGCTAGAGTTGCTACCATCTCTAAGTTTGTATCAAGTTATTGAAATGTGATTGCATTCAAGAAGAAAACAAGTTATTGAAAAGTAGAACCAGTGTCCCTTCACATCATGACAGTAAGAAAAGCAGATTCTCTACAGTATTAAGTCAGGCGAAACAGTGAGCAGCAGCATCATTATTTATTTTACTGTTTTCTGCTCCCCGTGGCTATATATGTTACTCAAATTACGCACATTATATCTCACTCAAACCACTTCGTTCTCATTCAAGTACTTCCTCCTCCTTTTATCACTCACTCAAAATGCCTTCTTTGCCATCAGAAACTGACTCTGATGAGCAGGCGTGGGAACAGATGAGGCTTCAGCAGCTCGAAGATGAATTCGATTTTCTAATGCAAATTAGGCCCCAAGAAGCGCAATTGCCACATGTAAATCGTCCACAAGAAGTTCAAGAACCACATGTTCAACTGTCGAACCAACAGGCTCTCGCTCAACCACAACAAGAAGTAGAGTTCTATCGAGTACCACCGCAAGAACATGAAGGTGAATCTTATCGTGTACTTTGCTACTGCGGTCATGCGGTCCAACTTCTGGTTCGAGCAGAAGGCGACAATATTGGGCGGCGCATGCGGGCTTGTCCATCCTACCCAAATGGATGCAGGTACACGGAATGGATTGACGAGCCGTTGTGCCCTAGGGGAATAGTATATGCAAACGAACTCGAACGAGAGATAAGGCGTCTCGAAAATCAAGTTCAAGAGTTGCGAATGAACGCAATGCGAATCCCATAAGGCTGAACATGTTGCTTTGATGTTTTAGTAGGCAAGTACTATTATCCGTATTCTTAATGTAGCTGTTAAGCTTATTGTATCTGTTAAACTTGTTGTATCTGTTAAGCTTGTTGTATCTGTTAAGCTTGTTGTAATGTGATTGCGTTCAAGAAGAAAACAAGTTATATAATTATCTCGTGATGGTAATTAACAAGAAGATGAACGGTAACTACAAATACTGACGTAAGCGAAGATATAGAAACCATATAACAAACTCCATCACTAAACCAAAGTCCACAAATACCGTAGTAAGCTAAGATATAGAAACCATATAAAAAACTCCATCACCAAACCAAGGTCCACAAATACAACATCAGTAAAACACATGGACTTACTACAACAGTCAACTAATCATCAGAACAAGTACAATGCAATACTACAATACACTACATAAGTACATCAACAAGATACATGAAATCATATAAAAAAACTCCAACAGCATCACTACACGACTAAAAAGCAACACCTCCATCATCGTCGCTACCATCGTCATCTCTATCATCATCACCGACATCGTCATCGACGTCGTCGTCTACATCATCCTCATCATCAACACCGTCATCATCAACATCAGCATCATCGGCATCGTCCGCATCGTCGTCCTGATCGGCATAATGGGTCGGCAAATCGTCAAGATTAGTTGCCTCATCAAAATCTCTAGTCGAAGACCAACTCGGACCAGCTTGTGCAAACGGCCTCTGAGCCCTAAGCATCTCTGATAACTCATCGATCTGAGACTCCAACATCTCTGTATGACTACGGTACTGCTGATGCAGCATCTGAGTATGCGAAAGAGTCATCTCACGGTAAACGGCAAGGGTGACTCTAGACTGATCCAACATCTGTGCGTACTACAGAGATATATGACGTGAATTACTTGTATGAATTCGTTTAAAGAGAACTATTAATAATAACTGTACGTAACTTTAACTATGTAATAACCATACCTGGTATGGAGGGTATAGTCCGGCTGAGGGTACACCTGGATAATCGGGGTCATCTGGAATCACTATCGGCTGCTCAATAACGGTACCCGAAATGTCGTATGCTCTAAACATACAATCTGGCTCTATCTGCATCGGAGGCTGTGAAAACTGTGACGGAGTAGGAAAAAATGAAACCTGCGGTATCTGAACCCTACCGGCTCCCATATGAGGTCCTAAATGATCGGAGTTGATCCCTCGAGCATAATCCGGACATAGAAGTCTACGTGGAGAAACTCGATGCCAATAGGAATCGTAATCCCCAAAAATGAAGAAAGGGCCAATATCAACCCAACCAGCCTGCCGTAGTGCCTGTATGTACTCTGATCCAATCAACCGATATCTACCAAACATGTCCTCGCAAGGTAAAGGATCTCCGGGTATACGCGTATCACTGCTAGTCTGATACGCACATCTCTCGCCCAAATACCACATGGGCAAAAAAGTAGGGGTAAGTAAAGCCACCCGACGAATAGATAGTGTATATGCAACCGTCATCGGGTGGGCGTCGGTAATAATGTCTGCATCTGTCAGATGAGCCAAATGTGAGGCCCAAGGAGTGCGTATCAAATTTCCACGACTACGCATGTCCAGCTGTATCCTAGCCTCCATCAACTCATGACGTACACCCACTGGAGCACGAGGTACATAATGAATAGCCTCCCACCGTCTCATCCGCGGAAAGAACTGCTCACCAACTTGACTCGCCATCTCTACCATGCGTCGATGCATGTTGGCCGTATACTCATAGTACCAAAAGGGCAAAATATACCACAAAGCCTGCATCTCTCTAATTTCTCGCAACACATACAAATCTAATGCAGAATACAAACTACCTAGTATAGCTGTGCCCCAATCTATCTTATCAAGCTGATCTAACATAGTAAGTGAAGCTAAATACCCCAAGCGAATGGTACTTCTTTGGTTCGAAAAAAATGTCGAACCAAACAAGTACAATAGAAATGCCCTAGTCACCCCATCCACAAGCTCTGGTCGACAGGAATTAGCAGTGATGTACTGCTGGAGGTAAGTCAAAGTAACCGCACCACTACTAACGTGAGACTCATCCAAATGGGGTAAGAAGACGGAATACAACCGAACCGACTCGTACAAGTCATCAAAAGAAACCGGTCTCCGATCAATATGACCAATCTCAATACCAGTTAACATATAGAAATCGAGAGGTGTGATACCAAGCTCAAAGTCAGAAAAATGAAATGTATGTGTGGTCGGCCACCACCTCTCGCATAGTGCCTATAATAGAGTTCTGTCCAACGCCTGAATCGGCCTAGTCGATAAAAACTGTCCAAAAGGACTTCGATGCAACCTATCTTTAATAGAAGGGGGGAGTTTGTCATAAAATTTAAGAATGCACTTTGCCCAACTACCTCGACAATGAATGTGATGATCCTATATATAATGAAATAAGGAATGTTTTCCAATTCAGTAACAGTTATTAGGCTAGTACGAATATATTAAATGCGCAATACTATAAATAATTAACGTTAAAGTTATACCGGTATCGAGTCAAATGCAGTATCAGCTCTATGCTGATAACCCTCTGGAAGATCGTGTAGTACACGAAGCTCATCTGCTGATACTCCAAGAGCCGGAGGTATGTGTACTGGACCTGCTTGCTCATCAGAGGGCTTACGTCGAACTCTTCTTCCAACTTTATTAGATCGCGGCGGCATCTCACTTCAATTTTCTATTAAAAACAAAATTAAAAAAAGAAGCTTGAGTGAAAAAATGAGAGAAAAAATGGCGGAGGGGGGGTTTATAGGCGCCAGAATCCTGGCGCCTGTATTACAGGCGCCAGGATTCTGGCGCCTGCAATACAGGCGCCAGGATCTGGCGCCTGTACTACAGGCGCCAGGATCTGGCGCCTGTATTGTAGGCGTCAGACCACTGGCGCCTACCCACCCATTCAGGGCTGAATATTCAGTGGGCTGAATATTCAGCCCTGAATCCACTGGAGATGCCCTAAGTAACATGGACACATCTAAGGAGTAGGTATAAAGTATAAACTATAATCTTCAAAGCTTCACGGCAAAGGAATTAACAGTTGCCTATACTATTACCCTATGCTTCCTCTTCTTGAGTCTCAAGTAAGCAATTATAAATAAGCAGCTGCGCCTCATTCATTGGTTGCTTCAAAGAAAATCAAACAAAAAGCTTCCACGGCTTTCACAAATTAGTATAAAGTTATATTCTCATAAATAAATCCAAATTAAATACGTATCGATTCATTGAATTTTCCTCTTCATTGCAGTATGCATTCTAGTCAGTTTGTACAGTTTTATCATGGCAGTATGATGATGGTGAGGGTACAGGAGCTGTTGCGGTGTTGTATTTCACGAAATGGGTTGCGAGTTTAAACCCTTGTTTAATTAGCAACTAATGTTGGTATTAGTGAAGGGAAGCTAGCATGTATAAGCAAAGGGAAAGGCACATATGTAGACGTTGGAAGTGGAGGAGTTCGAGGAGAGGGATAGCAGCTATGGAGCTAGCGGAAGTGTCTATGGGTGGAGTTGGATTGTGAGTTTAAGTGTGTACTAGGTGGTAGTGCTTTTGCATTTGCGTGAGAAGTTTGGGATACAAAGGACGTGAACAGTTCATTGATGAAGGGGTATTTGCGTGAACAGTGGAGTTTGTGGACTTCATTTGTACATGAGCAGGTCGTGTGTATTAATTATTAATACAAATGGGAGAAGGGCCGTTGAGAATTGGATGGTGGGAACAAAACTATAGCGTGATAACCGGTTGGAGAAGAGGAATCATGCTGAGAGGAGGATCGGGTTTTTTCCTATTGGGTATGAGCTGAATTATATGTGTCTGACCCAGTGTATAAATTAATATATATAATATAATAACGTGAAGGCAAATTCTATTTCAATCCACAAAATTAGTTAGTAGCCCCCATTTTATAAAAAAAATACGATGACCAAACTGCCCTTATACTGTTATATTTTTGTCCAGTTTTTTGAACATCTCGCAGTTGCATTACGTGGTTTTTTGGTGTACCTCGTAGCATGTCTACGTGGTCCATGAATGAACCACGGAGATAATCTACGTGGTACTTTGATGAACCACGTGGGGCAACTACGAGGTACAATGAGAAACCACGTAGTCCGCCTACGTGGAAGGGTATTTTTGGTTTTTTTTTAAAAAAACGGGGGCTACTAACTAAATTTGTAGGTTTACTGATTATTTCAGAATTTGGGGGGCTACTACCTAAAGTGGTGGGTTGAAATAGAATTGGCCTAACGTGAAAATGGAATAGGGAGTTGGAGAAGGGAATGAAATTCCAACTTGCGGTCAAATGATGGGTATGTCTGGATTCGAAATATACAAGGGAGAGAAAGTAGGAGGTACTGTTAGCATATGTGAAGAAGTAAACGTGAAAGATGGGAAGGATACAGCAAATTGTGTCCGTGTTATATGGTGAAGCATTCTAATGCTGGGAGAAGCATGTTGGAGTAGCTTACGTATTGGGAGAGACATGTACGAGCAGTTCATGTATTGGGAGAATGGCGAAATACAGGAGCATGTATTAGTGCTGGAAGGAGATGCAAGAAGGGGTCTCAAGTTGAAGTATGTTGAGCGTTCACGTATGAATGAACACGTTAGTACGTGGGTCTCTAAAGTTTTGGGTTCAACTGAAAATCAACAGTGGAGTCGAGATCTATGAATGGTGTATGAGGTGTAGTTTGTGAATTTCTGAAATGGAAGGAACAAGGCTGTGCATTCGCGTTTCATATGGGTGGGGGACACAAGTGTACAGGCGGGTTATGAAAAGTAGCAGGTTACGTTTTTTTTCATGAAGAAGAGGATGGGTTAGTGATGATTAAACAAGGTGATTAGTTAGGGATTCCTGTGTATTTTCAAGTGTGGGCCGCATGTTTTAAAGGGGAGTAGTGCGAGTTCAAGATGATAGAGGCGAGAGGATAGCGCTTTGGAAGTGGTGGTGTCGGATTCCTAAATCATGGAGAAACGTGGGTGGTTCCGGTTTTGGTAAAACGTGGTGCTTTGGGTTACATTATGGAATGGAGCGTGAAACAAAGGATGGTGGCAAATGATACTAGCGAGCGTGAAACAGAAGATTGTGGGTGGCAAGTGGTCCTTGCGAGCGTGAAACAGAGGGGATGGTTGAGTGGAGTTTGTCGTGTGGTGAAGAATAGTAACAACTGAAGTGGAAGGTCGAAGTACGAGTATATGGGGTTTATACTGCGTAAATAACAGAAGAAATTTGGTGGCATCGGTTGCGTTGAGTCTGTATGGACGCGCGCTATGCAACAAGGTTAGTTGGATAGGTTTGCGGCTCGTTATGGATTATGGCAGAATTGAACGCCGGGTTTAATCAACTGACGCAAATTGTTATTTAACGATTAACGCGCAAAGATGAGCAAACTCACTAACTCTATTCTATTTTAAAATATTATAATTATATTTTAATGATTGGTTGAATGCTATGTGCGGTGGATGCTTGGATGGTTTACTAAATTATTTGGCTAAAATAATATATACGGTCATACATACATAAAATGGTCGATTGACAACTGATGCCATTTACCATTATATTTCATACCAATATGAAATTGGTGTTATTTATGTGACTAACATCTGTGGATGTAGGGAAACATGTTGGAGGAATCCAACTGGATTCCTCAACAATGATAATTTTTTTTCATATACTGTATTATATGATGTGATAAATATTGTTGATCGTTGTGTGTTTAGAATGTTGATTACCATTGGCCCTGAGATAATCGGTATTTAAATACCATAAAAACATATTGAAATGAATTCGAATTTTAAAAAGTATAAATCTATTATTTATTATTTTAAATAATAGAAATTGAATCTTGATTAGACTAGGATACAATAACTTGTTTAATTATATTAAAAAAGTAATTTGATTTATAAATGATATTTGGAGATTAAGTGGAATAATTATTTTTTAATAATTTGAAATTATAAGAATGAACTTAGAAATGGGGAATTTGAGAATCACTTCAAAATAAAATGATGAAATTAGTGTGATGTTCGAAATATGAATAGAACTAAGTAGACAATAAGGATTGTAAGTATATTTCGAAGATGTTAAACGTTATTAAAATAAATTATAATCAAATAGGAGGTCGACACTAAGTTATAACGGTATTTATTATCTAAATGAAGATTTATTTGATAAACGAAATAAGATTTCTATAAGAAATAATGTTCACGTTTCAAGGTGAATAATATCTGCAGATTAAGTAGTTAAAATAGAAATTGGAAATGTTTTCCAATGTAAATAATGTATATTTTCTAATATACAGGAAATAAGAAATGTGGAAGGATGAGAATGTTTTTCGAACGTTAATAACGTATATATCTGGAATATAGGGGTATAAAGGTTTATAATAACTGGAAATGTTTTCCAAGAAATGTGAAGGGCTAAACGGGTTATGGGAAAATATCTGGGAAGATATGGGAAACTGGGAAATTAATATTAAATAAAAAAGGGCCAGTGATTGTGTGATGTTTAGTTGTACATTTGAATGAATGTTTGTTTTTACTTCAATAGTTAAATAACCGACTATCGAAGTGTTTTGACCGTTGTTGTCAATATGGAGAGATTGGTTGGATATATTATTCGAAAACCACTACATAAAGACATAGGCACTGCGAATTAGATTATGCTGAAGATAATTGAAGATGGAGTGAAATGCAAAGGCCATTCTGTTCCAGAATGGTGCTTTCTGTTTGCCCAGTCCCAGGATAACTTGTATGGGCGAGTGTCTGACAGAGTATACCTAAAAAATCACGTACTGTTGATCTCTTAAAGGTATTACGTCTGGTGGCGGAGGAATTCATTCCTCTTAGGTTTTTATACCCAAGATATTTTTGGAAATTGATTAGTGAATTGACGGGTTTGACGATGTGGCATTCAAAGTGAATGGTGATCATATGTTCTGAAGATAGACATAGCCTCTAGCCTCACAACCGGGAAATGACAGAAATCGGGCGGGCAACATGGCTAGTTGGGTCATACCCAAGCAGGGTGTATTGTCACCAATCTAGAGAAAATTCATATTTGTTCTTCTTTTTTATTCTGTATCTTCGGATTACGGTTGGATGGCCAACAACCATGGGTGACAATATATTCGATACACTCAAGCTAAATGAGTGGTCGGTCATGTTAAGGCCGGGTTGCAAGATGTTCTTGTTGAACCCTAGTGTATCCCCTATAGAGTACACTGATCGGGAGGTGGTCCCATACCTTGTCATAGTTGGAATCCAATCTCCAATAAGCGCTCTGCGGTTTTTGATTTTATACTAAGTATGTGGAGTGTGAGATGCAAGCATTCTGCTATTTGGTTATTTATGTAATTAGACATTATTATAATATCACTGGATTTTGATATCACAAATGGTTTGGTTATAGTAAGGTAGAAACCGCCCGTATTTATGTGTGGGTTGGTCTTACTATTACCTTTTCTTTCAAAGGATTTTTCGAAGTTAAACAAATTGGTTGGAGTTTACTAACACCAGTCCCATGACTGACCCTGAGTTTTTTTTCTAAACTCTTGGGTGCCCAAATTTGTGTGGGCATTCAAGTGTTTCAGGCTTTTACAGATACACTTGGAGGAGCTAGAAGCAGGAGGCTTCACCGTTAGTTATTTAGAGTTATTTCCGATGTATCAAATGTTATGTTGTACTCTGATATGAAATGTATGTACAAAACAGATTTGTATTTCAAAGTTATGTTATATAATATATATTTTTCATTCCGCTGTGAGATTCGTGTTTACTCTGATTATGTTCTGTTATCTTCTTCTTCTATTCTAAATTCCTTTCTTTCTATTTCTCACCCTATAACTTCTTTCTATTAATGACCCGGTATTTTTGATACTTGAATAGTCGACATGGTGTTTATGTTGATTTTCAGGGTCAAAAATCTCTGCGGCCATCACAAACCTTAACCGTTTCTTCGTCAATAATGAAGTCAATCAAATTGGGTATAGTACCTCTAAAAACTTAACTGAACAACACTATTAACTTTGGAATAGATCAAGTTCACAACTTCAAATACCACCAAAATATTTATTTTGTAACTTTTGAATTAAAGTTAAGAATTTATTCCCTTTACAATAATTCACGCCTTCAAGACAGGTAATTTTAAAAATGTACTTTATTCTTTAATCTAAATATACAAACAATTATTTTTTATTAAAAACGGAAAGTAAATAATTTTTTCTTGAAATTCACCATAATCGACTCCCATGCATAACCTCCTTTTGAATAATCCCTTATTCGATAATATATTCCGAACTTCGAAAAAATCTCAATTGTTTTATATTATGAAATGATCTCACCTTACTGGTCAATTCTATTTCCTTTATTCTCAATTTCATTTGCAACATTTATGCTTTCAAATGTTATCTACCTCTTATAAAAACGAATATTACTCATTTTATAGGAATCTGGACTTATCACACCAAATTAGTTCAAATCACTTTAAGATCTCCATTCATATTTCACTTCATTCATATTTCACTTTATTTATAACTCTCATTCACTTATTGTTAATTAATTAACAAGTTTATAACTTGCTATCGAATTCATATATTCGATTATACATCATTACTTTGAAACAATGGTTAATTATCTTGCTAAGTTTTGAATAAACTAAATAAATTAGTATAGTCGAATTCCAATTATAAAAAATTTCGAATTTATTTTCATTAATTTATATCTCGAATATCAAAATAAAATTCATCGTTTCATTTTTAGAACAACTTCAAATTTTCCCTTTCCATTCAAATTTCCATCTGAATTCTAATTCCAATAAATTTCAGTCATCTTTAATGCCTAAATCACACAATTGACTCGTGGATTATCTTATACCTATCTTCCTTAGATACCATTCAATAATGGATTCAAGATTCAAACCTAAGGGACCATATTGAAGAAAGGCTCTCGCAAATCTAGATTCGAAGACTGGGGATTCCGAAAATAATTTAAATTCTCAAAATAAATTTATGTTTCCGCTATATTAGTTTCAAAATACTAGTTTCAAAATAATATTTTTTTTTCAAAATAATTTTTTCTTTCAAAATTTATATTTCAAAACACTTTTATTTTTAAAATCCATTTATTTAGTGTCAATCCTGCTTATTTTAAACTCGATAAGCTAAGCTTCGAATAAACCAAAGCTCTGATACCACTTGTAATGTCCCGCCTTTTTGACCACTTCAAATTGGTAATTAATCCAACTTAAAACATTCAGATCGACAGATCGTTATTTAGCTTACAGAGTTTAAACTAGAATCAACACATACTAAATAAATAACACGGTATTGAACAACGAAATAAACTTTTATATTTTAATCCGAATTTTGAATATAAGATTTTTTCTCTATACAGCGGAATAAAAATACAGTTTAAATACAAAAGTAATATTTACTACTTTTAAAATCTTCAGAGTGCACGTTTTCTGGAATCCCCAGCTTTGCAAACCTTCAAATCCTAAGCTACAATCTTTGAATATGTACTGCTCGAGTCTGACCCGAGCGTTCCATGCAAAACACAAAACACTCCAGTCAGGATTAATCATTTGCTCAAGTAAATCAATTTCAATATAAACTGAATATAATAATTAATTCTAAAATCAATGTAGAATAATCAGTTGTGTAGTATTTTGTAACAACCCGCATTTTACGCATCGGAAGAACATAAAATATTTTTATTTTATTCCTTGAGGTTTGGATCATTCATCTTTTAGTATGTTGCTCATGGGGATGTGAGACATGTCCATAATTTTTACCGATTTTGTTTATGACCATTTTTCCCCTTTTAGTCTTGTAAAGGCATAACTTTTGACTCAGGTCAAATCAGAAGGTGAGACATGTGCCATTAGAAAGGAATTGATGATTGGCTTTTCCGTAGAGTGGTTACATTAAAGATTTGGCTCAGCGGTTTGGAAGGAATCATTGTTTTAAGGTTTTTCAGTTGTTCGTCTAGGTTTGGTAAGCCATAATGGGTTGAATTGGAGAGGCCCATTAGTGGGCTGATGAGAGTGTATAAATAGGGGGTGAGAGATATGGGAAATGGTTTAGTTTTTCATTTCCTCATTGGGTGGCCTTGTGCTCGTTCTTCCTCTAACACCTTTCCACCGTTAAAAATCCAAATCTAAGGAGGGAAATCATAGATCTACACCATTGGAGGCTAGATCTACATCATTTTAAGGGCGAATTCATCGGATCGAGGAGTTTGGGTTGAATTGCTCGTTGTTCGATTCATAATTCTATCATTTTAGCTTGTTTTGGAGAATCGGTGAGTGATTTACATCTCTCACATGAATGCAATGAAGTATATGAGTGTTTGTGCATGTTTTTCATCAATTGCAAGTGCTTTACCATAGATCTATCGTTATATGGCCATTTTCATATGAATCACCCTATGATCTAATTTAACAAGTTTAACCGGTTGATTTCATACCATTTCATATGTTTATGTAAGTTAGATCTCTCATTTTGATCATATGTTCATTTTAATGGGTTTTTGTGAAATTTACATCATTTTTGTGATAATCGTCATACTCATGTTGATTAGCATTGTTATGACATGTTTATGATTGTGTTTGATGATTTGGTTGAGTTGGTTTCGTCGGATTCGTCGTTTGGCGAAGATTTGGTCAAAATCGGAGTTGAACTGCAATATGCAGGTTTTGGGTCGGCCATAAGTTGGATTGTCCTAATGTTGGATCGGCATAATGTGGATCGGCCTAATATTGGATCGGCCTAATGTTGGAACGACCTAATGTTGGATCGGCCTAGTCAGAAACAGTGGGTCAGCCTTGTCCGAAAAAGTAGGCCGGCCTAGTCATTCAGAGGTGGGTCAACCTAGTCAGAAGAAGTTGGGTCGACCATTGTTTGGGTCGGACTAAAGTTGGGTCGGCCTATTCTGGTCAGCCATTTCAGGTCAGCCATTTTTGCCATTTTTGGTCCGCTATTTTCGGTCGGACATTTCCGGTGATGTTGTGACTTCAAAGTGAATTAAATTGGGAAGTTTGGAAGTGTTCAAAAGTGTCCTAAATGGGGTGATAATGCTATAGACTATATTGAACCTTATACTGAAGTTGTTTGGTTCAATGGTGATGGTGGCTTCGACGAGAGTCCAGATGAGGATGCTCGAAGTGATGTGATATGTTCGTTGATCGGTGTAGAGCAACGAATGGGAAGTCGACTCAAGGATGTATTTAGTTTGTCGATAATGTATACTCAAGGGGGACTTTAATTAATAAATAGTCATTGGAGTTAATGGCTAGAAATGCGAAGGCGGAGAGATTGTCGTTATCGTAAGTTCTAGCAGACTCAAAGCAAGGGTATTTTGGGCAGTCATGAAGGGCCTCGTACCTAGGGCAGTCGTGAAGGTCCTAGTTGTCGAGATTTGAGAAGATAAACATACTGGTCATGATGGCATATGGAGTTGTGCTAGAACTGTGGTTACCATTAGCCCTTGACATATGGAAGTTATGATGGGTCGTCATACGATTAACAACGGTTTCAAAGCAGGATTGGCGGTGATATCCAGAGTCAGTCATGGATGATTGGTTGTTCTGTTTGTACCGTCTCATGTAGGTTATCCAAAGTCGAAGGAGATGTTTCTTGGGTGCTTGTCTGATATTGGTTTAGGCCTCTAGGGCTTGTACTTAAGGGATGTTGAATTCGATTAGGATGGTCTACATGAGATATATATAATTTGGATGTTTTGTGTGCTTTACCGTGATTGAATGAGTGTTCTGATTTCCATGGATGAATAGTTGAATTTCTTAATGTAAAGGCTATCACTGTCCGATGTGGAGGAAGACATGAGTTGAGTTCTTCTCTGATGGTTGGAAGATTGGATTGTTAATCTACATATTCTCATACACTTTATTGTTGAAGTTTGTTAGTTGTTTTATCGCTCACTAAGATTTTTGTCTGACTCAAAGTTCTATGTTTCCTCTTATTACCTTGGGCTGTTCACTCGGTTGTGGATGGGCGGACTTAGTAGCAGGTTATAGGTTATTAGTGAGGATGATGATGCTGTGCGGAGGTGAGCAGGAGGCTGGCGCACAAGTTTTATTTCTATCTAGTATTTCTATTTCTGTTGTTGAGTGCTCTACGAGGGTTGTAGTGAGGCCATATGTAAAAACTTTGGTATTCGTTGGATAATCTTTCTTTATGTTGATAAAGTTTGAAAAGTCTGCTATATGATGCTTCATTACTATTACCTATTGTATAAGTTCTACTATATTTTATCCTTGCACTGTGAGTTCTATGACAGGTTCCGCTTGTGTTTACCTACTCTGATGATCGTCCATAGCTGCCTGGCACACCTTTCAGCGCATTATTCCTCTTGTTTAGTGCGGGGTTTGTGGGCGGTCATCACATTTGGTATCAGAGCTCTGGTTAATGATTTTAGTCAAGGTTCTAAGATGTAATTACGTATTAGAGATGTACTTGTATATTTCAGTTGGATGCTTACTATATATATATTAGCATATATAGTAGTAGCGGTTGTATATCTTTAGTAATTTTTCTTGAAAGTGGCTAATTATTCTAAATTGCATATTTAGAATGAGTAGACGAGAAACAAGACACGCTGCTAGGGGAGCTAATACTGGAGGGGGAAATGGCGGTAAACCTAATTACCCAGCCATGTTTGAAGCCATGGAAGAAGCAATTATGCGAAGGGTACCCGCTCCAGTGGCTGCAACGGTAGATGTTGGTGTGTGAGTTCCTAGAGTAGTAGATTTTGCAAAGCTGTGCAAGGACTCTACATCTCTAGGGTAAAACCATTCAAGGGAACTGAACCAGCTGAAAAGGTTCATAGGTGGATGGATTCATGTGTCTGAATCTTTGTAGACTTGGGTATTGAGGATGCAATAAATAGAAAGCTTGCATCAAGGCAACTGCAGGGCAGGGCCATGGAATGGTGAAATTCTGTCACACTCGAGACTCCAGAGAAAGAGATTTCATGGGAGCAATTCCAAGCTAAGTTTGAAGAAAAGTTTATCTCCACTGCTAAAAAGTCCATTCTCTTCAAGAAATTTATGGAATTGAAGCAGAATGGTAGAACAGTTCTTGACTATATCTCTGACTTTGAAGCTTTGTCTAGATATGCTCGTTCATGCATTGATACACCCTATCAGAAGGACGAGAAGTTTGTCTTGGGTTTGGATTCTTATAACGGAAAGCCGTTAATGGACCATCTTGATGATTCATTTGAGAAGATTGTGGATAAAGCTATTCGTCATGAGAGCTTGTTTCCTAAGGAAGCAAACGTTGCCGCTACAACCAAAGAGGCTCAGAAACCACAACAAGGTGGTAATAATAAGAAGAGGAAGCAATAAGAACAGAAGAGAAAAATGGCCAAAAGAAACCTAAGAGTGAGGTGGTTTGCTTTAACTTCCAACAGAAAGGCCATTTTGCTAATGAGTGTAAGGATCCGAAGTCCGAGAGGAAGTGTCACAATTATGGCAAGGTTGGGCATCTCAAAAAGGACTGTCTGGAACCGGCTAAAGGGAAGCAGATTGTGAAGGCATATGCTTTGGAAGTCGTGCCATCTTCTTCAAGGGCTCCTACTGCTGAGGAAAAAGGAAAGGGTATCGTGATGCAAGGTACTCTTTCTGTTAATGGTGTTTCAGTTCGTGTGCTTTTTGATATTGGAGCATCGCACTCTTTCATTTGCAATGAGCTTGTGTGTGTCTTGGGTTTGGAACCTGAGATTTGTGATAGACCCTTCATAGTGACTAATCAAGTTGGGGGTTCATCAAATCTTTGCATGATATGTCGTGGTCTAGTGTTGTCGAGTCATGGTTGCTCTTTTATGTGTGATTGCTTTGTTCTTAACTTTGCTGGGTCTGGGATCATCTTGGGCATGGATGGGCTCAAGAGGTATGCGGCAAGGGTGAATTGCGAGAAGCTATAGGTGAGGGTCAGGGATGTGGAAGGGAAAAAAGTATTGATTAGATGTAATCGCGAAGAGGGTGTCTTCGTTAACTATCTATATTCGTTTGGGATTTCACAAGAAGACTTGTTATCTGTGTTGATCGCTAATGAGTATGAGGATATCTTTGATGAGGTCAAAGGGTTGCCGCCGCATCGTGAGATCGAGTTTAGGATCGATTTGGTCGAGGGTGCAAGACCCATCGTTATGCCTCTTAGGCAGATGGTGCCTAAGGAACAGCGAGAGTTGGAGGTGCAAGTTCGGGACCTTTTGGGAAAAGGACTCATTTGGAGGAGTGTATTCGAATGGGGTGCACTGGTCGTGTTTGCAACCAAGGCAGATGGCTCGTTAAGATTGTGTGTGGACTATCGTGAGATGAACAAGGTGACTGAAAAGAACAAGTATCCGTTGCCAAGGATAGATGACTTGATCGATCATGTTCACGAGGCCAAAATATTTTCTCAGATGGATTTGGAAATAGGATTTCACCAGTTGAGAGTGGCTAAGGATAGTGTACTGAAGACTACTTTTAGGACACCATCCGGTTTCTTTGAAGGGTTGGTGATGCCATTCGGTTGACTAATGCACCAGCGTATTTTGTGGATCTGATGAATAGAGTATTTAGAGACCAGCTGAACAAGTTTGTGCTTGTGTTCATGGATGACATTCTGGTTTACTCCAGGAACGAGGAAGAACATAAGACGCACTTGAGAGTTTTGTTAGTGATCTTGCGAAAGCATCAGCTGAGAGCTAAGTTTTCAAAGTTTCACTTCTGGAAGAATAAAGTGAGGTTCTTAGGTCATGTTGTTTCTGGAAATGGGATAGCGGTTGACTCCGCTAAAGTGGCAACAATCCAGGACTGGGATAAAACTAAGAGTGCGACGGATGTTCGGAGTTTCCTTGGGTTGGAAGGATATTACCGACATTTTATCAAGGATTGTTGTAAGGTAGCTGCACCGTTGACAGGATTGACAAAGAAGAACCAAGTGTTCACATGAGATGCAAAGTGTGAACAAGTGTTTGGGATCCTAAAGGAGAGACTGACGAGTGCTCCTGTGTTCACCATCCCGAGTGGGAATGAAGAGATGGTAGTATACACCGATGCATGTGGTACTGGACTGGGAGCAGTACTAATGCAAAAGGATAAGGTTGTGGCCTACGCGAGTCGACAGCTAAAGCCTCATGAGAAGGATTACCCAACTCATGATTTAGAGTTGGCGGAAATTGTATTTGCTCTGAAGATGTGGAGACATTACCTATTGGGAGTTCGATTCAAGTTGTTTACGGATCACAAGTCGTTGAAGTATCATTTCCCCCAAAAGGATTTGAATCTTTGGCAGTAAAGATGGTTAGAGTTTCTGGCGTCATACGATTTTGATATATCCTATACTCCTGGCAAAGGCAATGCAGTTGCAGATGCATTGAGTCGAAGACACACAAGTTTGGGAGCGATGTTTTCGGAATGGAAGAGCCTCGAGTACTTGGCAAGGTTCGGTTTCAGGGCAAGGCGTGAGTTGGAACCTGAAGTGTTGGCAAGCTCGTCGATAAGAACTACTCTTATCGAAAGGATTGGCGGGAGCCAAAAGAAAGATGCAAAGCTTGTAGAGTTCATTTAGAAACTGGAACCAGAAGGTAAAGAGTTCGAGGTCGATTGATAAGGTTGGCTTCGAAAGCAAGGGCGATTAGCTATTCCTGATATCGACAGATTGAGAGATTAGGTTCTGAGAGAATGTCATCACTCGAAGTTGACGATTCATTCCAGTGGAAATAAGATGTATCAGGACATGAAGATAGTCTACTACTGGGAAGGGATGAAGCGAGATGTTGGAAAGTTCATTTCCAAATGCATGGACTGTCAGTTGGTGAAAGCTGAACAGAAGAAGCCGAGTGGTTTGCTTCAGCCATTGGAAGTTCCTACATGGAAGTGGGAGCAGATATCGATGGACTACCTAGAACCAGGGCAAGAGATGAAGGAATTTGGGTCATCGTGGATCGCTTGACCAAAAGTGCAAGGTTCATTACTGTCAAGTCGACTAGGACGACATCGAAATTGACTGAACTTTATGTGAAATGGATAGTTTAATTCCATGGTGTCCCAAAGAGTATTGTGAGTGACCGAGATCCAATATTCACGAGTGGATTTTGGAAAAGTTTGCAAGAAGCTTTGGGAACCGAGTTGTGCTTGAGTACGGCATATCATCCCCAAACTGATGGTCAGACTGAGAGAGTCAATCGAGTTTTAGAAGATTTTCTAAGGGCTTGTGTGTTAGACTTCGGAGGATCTTGGGAAGACCATCTACATCTAGTTGAGTTTGCATATAACAATAGCCATCATTCTAGCATTGGGATGACACCATACGAAGCGTTGTATGGGAGGTCGTGAAATTCTCCAGCATGTTGGTTAGAAACTGGAGATAAGTTGATACTAGGGACAGAGATGATTAGAGAAACCTCGGATTGTATCGTGGTAGTTCAACAACGAATGAAGGCAGCCCAGGACCGTCAGAAGAGTTACGCCGACAAACATCGTAAGGACTTGGAATTCGATGTGGGTGATATGGTTTTTTTGAAAGCTTCGCCATTGAAGCACATGGTTAGATTTGGTAAGAAAGGAAAGTTAGCTCCAAGGTTTGTTGGACCATTTCCGATAGTCGAGCGAATTGGAAAGCTCGCATATAGATTGGAGTTACCCGAGAAGATGTCGAGTCTGCATTATGTGTTCCATGTGTCGTTTCTATAGAAATTCGTGCATGGTTCAAATGTGGTGGTATCTCCAGAGCAGTACGAAGACTTAGAAGTAGAGACCGCAGTTCCGAAATCTCGTAAGCCGCTTCATGTTGTAGGAAATGACACGAAATAGCTCAAGAGGAAGACGGTTAAGCTAGTCAAGGTACAATGGAGTGAAGATGGAGACGATTGTACATGGGACACGGAAGAGAGCATGAGAGAGGCTCATCCGGAACTCTTCTTCGGTAGGACTCTTTGATATCGTATCATCATTATATCGTTGTATCTTGTTGTTGTTTGTTAGAATTCGGCGTGTTAGGATAAGTCTATGGATGCATGGCTGGATGGTTGCAAGTTTAGATGATAAAATTTGAATCTCATGGATGATAGGCATGCAGAATTGTTGTAGTTGCTTATGTTACTTAGAATTTCGGGGGTGAAATTCTTAAAGGGGGAGAATGTAACAGCCCGCATTTTATGCATTGAAAGATCATGAAATATTTTTATTTTATTCCCTAAGGGTTGGATCATTCTCATCTTTTAATATGTTGCATATGGGGATGTGAGACATGTCCATAATTTTTACCGATTTAGTTTGTGATCATTTCGCTCCTGTTAGTCTTGTACAGGGCATAACTTTTGACTCAGGTCGAATCAGAGGGTGAGACCTGTGACATTGGAAAGGAATTGATGATTTCCCGTAGAATGGTTACATTAAAGATTTGGCTTAGCGGTTTGGGAGGAATCACTGTTTTAAGGTTTTTCAGTTGGCTGTCCAAGTTTGGTAAGCCATAATGGGTTGAATTGGAGAGGCCCATTAATGGGCTGATGGGAGGGTATAAATAGGGGGTGAGGGATATGGGAAATGGTTTAGTTTTTCATTTCCTCACTGGGTGGCCTTGTGATCCTTCTTCCTCTAACACCTTTCCACCATTAAAAATCCAAATCTAAGGACGGAAATCATAGATCTACACCATTGGAGGCTAGATCTACATCATTTCAAGGGCGAATTCATTGGTTCGAGGAGTTTGGGTTCAATTGCTCGCTATCCGGTTTCATAATTCTATGATTTTAGCTTGTTTTGGAGAATCGGTGAGTGATTTACATCTCTCACATGAATGCAATGAAGTACATTAGTGTTTGTGCATGTTTTTCATCAATTGCAAGTGATTTACCATAGATCTAAATCATTATATAACCATTTTCATATGAATCACCCTATGATCTTATTTAGATAGTTTAACCAGTTGATTTCATACCATTTCATATGTTTATGCAAGTTAGATCTCTCATTTTGTTCATATGTTCATTTTAATGGTTTTTGGTGAAATATACATCATTTTTGTGATAATCGTCATACTCATGTTGATTAGCAACATTATGACATGTTTATGGTTGTGTTTGATGATTTGGTTGAGTTGATTTCGTCGGATTCGTCATTTGGTGAAGATTTGGTTGAAATCGGAGTTGAATTGCAATATGCAGGTTTTTGGTCGGCCATAAGTTTGATCGGCCTAATGTTGGATCGACCTAATTTTGGATCGGCCTAATGCTGGATCGACCTAATGTGGATCGGCCTAATATTGGATCAGCCTAATGTTGGATCGACCATAAGTTGGGTCGGCCTGGTCAGAAATAGTGGGTCGGCCTAGTCAGAAAAAGTGGGTCGGCCTAGTAATTCAGAGGTGGGTCGGCCTAGTCGTAAGAAGTTGGGTTGACCATAGTTTGGGTCGGACTAAAGTTGGGTCGGCCTATTCTGGTCAGCCGTTTCTGCCATTTCTGGTCGGCTATTTTTCGTCGGACAGTTCCGGTGATGATGTAACTTCAAAATGAATTCAATTGGGAAGTTTGGAAGTGTTCAAAATTGTCCTAAATGGGGTGATAATGCTATAGACTATATTGAACCTTATATTGAAGTTGTTTAGTTTAATGGTGATGGTGGCTTCGACTAGAGTCCAGATGAGGATGTTCGAAGTGATGTGATATGTTCGTTGATCGGTGTAGAGTAACGAGTGGGAAGTCGACTTAAGGATGTATTGAGTTTGCAGATAATGGATACTCAAGGGGGACTTGATTCAATAAATAGTCATTGGAGTTGATGGCTAGAGATGTGTAGGCCGAGAGATTGTCGTTATCGTAAGTTTTAGCAGACTCAAAGCAGGGGTACTTTGTGCAGTCATGAAGGGCCTCGCACCTTAGGCAGTCGTGAAGGGCCTAGTTGTCGAGATTTGAGAATACAAACATACGGGTCATGATGGCGTATGGAGTTGTGCTAGAACCGTGGTTACCATTATCCCTTGACATATGGAAGTCATGATGAGTCGTCATACGATTAACGATGGTTTCAAATCAGGATTGGCGGTGATAGCCAGAGTTAGTCATGGATAATTGGTTTTTCTGCTTGTACCGTCTCATGTAGGTTGTCCACAGTTGAAGGAGATGTTTCTTGGGTGCTTGTCTGATATTGGTTTTGGCCCCTGGGGATTGTACTTAAGGGATGTAGAATTCGATTAGGATGGTCTACTTGATATATATATATATATATATATATATATATATATAATCCGGATGTATGAGTGCTTTACCATGATTGAATGAGTGTTCTGATTTCCATGGATGAATGGTTGAATTTCTTAATGTACATGCTATCACTGTCTGATGTAGGGGAAGACATGAGTTGAGTTCTTCTCTGATGGTTGGAAGATTGGTTTGTTAATCTACCTATTCTCATACACTTTATCGTTGAAGTTTGTTAGCTGTTTTATCGCTCACTAAGACTGTTGTCTGACTCAAGGTTTTATGTTTCCTCTTATTACCTCGGGCTGTTCATCTGATTGTGGATGGGCAGACTAATAGCAGGTTACAGGTTATTAGTGAGGATGATGATGCTTTGCGGAGGCGAGCAAGAGGCTTGCGTACCAGTTTTATTACTATCTAGTATTTCTATTTTCGCTGTTGAGTGCTCTATGAGGGTTGTAGTGAAGCCTTATGTACAAACTTTGGTATTCGTTGGATAATCTTTCTTTATGTTGTTAAAATTTAAAAAGTTTGCTATATGATGCTTCATTACTATTACCTGTTGTATAAGTTGTATTATATTTTATCCTTGCGCTGTTAGTTCTACGACAGGTTCCGCTTGTGTTTACCTACTCTGGTGATCGTCCATAGCTTCCTGGCACACCTTTCAGCACATTATTCATCTTGTTTCGTGCGGGGGTTATGGGCGGTCATCACATATTTGGTTCTTAACAACGTGCAATGTCTGTTCTTTATCATCTTCAATTGTAGTATCAATCCATATCAGTTACATTTCAGTATAATGTCTGTTCGAGTCAGTTTAACTAGGTAAAAATCTAGTGTAGTATCGAATATAATGTCTCAGTTCATCAGTTCTATATTTAGGGTCAAGCGGACACAATAGCTTGCATATGCACACGTGTATACAGGCCCTTCCTCAGCTTCCCGAACCGAACATAAGGTAATATCATAGGTGATTTCAGGAATTCGTACATACACACGCCTATATACACGTGTGTCACCTCGACACCCTGAAAATGCACACAACCGGATTAGCCATAAAATATGCAAAATAAAAGACTGCATTGATAAGGCATAGCTGGCTTGATGGAAACACATGAAATTTTAGCAAAATGGCCATGCCTAGAAATAATCAAAAGCAAACAGCAATATAGAGGTAAAGTGGAAAAACAGCCCAAGCCAACGTCACAATGAAAGAAAATACTCTAGGTAGGCCAATAAAAAGGTTCAATTGTCAAAAGAGGAGTTTAGTAGCCAAACATTAGGAAATTTTGACACAACACACGTAAAGGAGCAAAATATGACCAACATGCGAGCTTTAGCTTAAGCTAAAAAATCAACATTTCACAGTTTACTGAATACATGTATATGGCCAACCATGCAAACTAAAAGTCAGGTATAATATACCGTATACAGGTTTCAGGTTAACTCTGTAGTTCAACCCAAGTACAATATTCAAACATTCTTAAATGACCATAAAAGATATTCCTGTAACAAATGAACACGTGGAATTCGTAGGAATTCATTTCAAATATTCACATATAGAATGAATCTATATAAACCAAGGCTACTTAGATGGGTAAAATCCATATCAAATCAAGTCCCATGCTGTTTTCAAGTTTGTAGCTCACGCAAGGACACAAGTATGCATGAATTTGGTTGTGTATCTATTCATATACGGAGGGTAAACATGTTCAAAACAACACATACTTAGTTGTATTTCCGAAGCAACGCATATATTCGGGGTGCAAGAAATAGGATTTTCAGTTTCCCACATATATATATATGTATGTATGTATGTATGTATGTATGTATACATGCATGAGATCTAATGCAATGACCTGGCAAGAGGGGTAGAACACCAGGTTCAAACCCATCAGAAGTGAAATGTACTGTAACAGCCCGCATTTTACATATCGGAGAATCGTAAAATATTTTTATTCTATTCCCTAAGGTTTGGATCATTCTCATATTTAAATATGTTGCTTATAGGGATGTGAAACATGTCCATAATTTTTACCAATTTTGTTTGTGATCATTTTTCCCCTGTTAGTCTTATACAGGGAATAACTTTTGACTCAGGTTGAATCAGGTGGTGAGACCTATGTCATTGGAAAGGAAATGATGATTCTCTCTCCGTAGATTAGTTGCATTAAAGATTTGGCTCAACGGTTTGGGAGGGATCGTTGTTTTAAGGTTTAATAGTTGGCTGTTTAGGCTTTTAAGCCATAATGGGCTGATTTGAGGAGGCCCATTAGTGGGCTGATGGAAGGCTATAAATGGGGGGTGGGAGGTATGGGAAATAGTTTACTTTCCCCATTCTCTCATTTGAAGAGCCAATGGATCCTTCATTCCTCCATTTCTCCATCTTTCCACCAATAAAGCTTAGAAAATCGAAGATCAACACCATTTGAGGCTAGATCTACATCGTTTCAAGGGCGAGTTCATCGAATCAAGGAGTTTGGATCCATTTCCTTGCTGTCCAGAATCTTAATTCATTTTTTTTGCTTTGATTTGGAGAATTGGTGAGTGATATGCATCTCTCACAAGGAGTCAATCAAGTATATGAATGTTGATCATGTTTTTCATTAAATTCAAGCATTTTCTCATAGATCTATACCTTGGTAAGTCCATTTTCATATGAATCGCTATAGGATCTGATGTAGAAAGTTTAAAACTGGTAATTTCTATGTTATTTCATATGTTTATGCAAGTTAGATCCGCAATTTAGATCATATGTTCATTTATTGTGATTTGGTGAAAATTGTATGATATTGATGAAATTTCCATATTCAAGTTGTTAGTGATCTCATAACATGCCTATGGTTGTATTGGGCAGATTGGACTAGTATATTTCATCGATTATATCGTTTGGCAAAGTTTTGGTCGAAATTGGACTTAGTCTAGGGCTATGCAGGCGACTAGTCGAGCGTGAAGTACAACATGTAGTACAATGTGTAGCACAGGAGAGGGGTCGGTTGCACTATGGTGGGTACGACCCAGATTTGAACAGAAGAGCTTGAAAAAAAAAATCAGGTGCAACTCCTCGAACCCAAGCTGCAACGCGATGATGAAATTTGGCTCGGTGATGGTGTGGCTTCAAAGTAAATTCAAGTAGGAAGGTTCGAAGTGTTGAAAGGTGTTCGTTGATCGATGTTGAATAGTGAATGAGGTGACAACTCAAAGGTCGTGGGTTGTTGGATAATGGTTGCTCGAGAAGGTTGCTTGAGTTAAGAAAAGTCATCGGGTTGAATGACTAGATATATGAAGGCCCAGAGATTATCGTTATCGTAAGTTCTAGTATGTTTATATATCCATTCCCATATACTTTATTGTTGATGTTTATTAGCTATTTATCGCTCACTAGGACTATTGTCTGACTCAAGGTTTTATTTTTCCCTCTTATTACCTTGGGATTTCATCCGGTTGTGGATGGGCAGACTAAGTGGCAGGTGATAGGTGATTAGTGAGGACGATGTTGCAGTTCGGAGGCGAGCTGGAGGCTTACGTACTAGTTTTATTATTATCTACTATTTTTGTTTCCACTGTTTGAGTTACTCTATGAGTGTTGTAGTGAGGCTTTATGTATGAACTTTGATATTTCCTATGATGTTTGGATAATATTTCAGGATGTTATGAAAGTCTTAAAAGTTTGTTATATGATGCTTCACTATTATTACCTGTTTTATATTTTCTACTATATTTTATCCTTGCGTTGTGAGTTCTACGACAGGTATCGATTGTGTTTACCTACCTATGATGATCGTCCACAGCTGCCTAACACACCTTTCAGTGCATTATTCCTCTAGTTTAGTGTAGGGGTTGTGGGCGGTCGTCACATTTAGCATCAAAGCTCTGGTTAACAATTTTAGCTAAAGTTCGAAGACGTAATAACGTATAAGAGACGTACTTGTAGATTTCAGTTGGATGTATACTATATGATACTATGTAGTATAGTAACGTTTGTACTTTAGCAGCTTTTCTTGCTAGTGGCTAATCTTTCTAATTTGCAGATTTAGAATGAGTCGACGAACTACAAGACACACTGTTAGGGAAGGGGTTGTGCATGTAGAGGGCAATGGTGGTGTACCAGACTACCCAACCATGTTTGAGGCCATGATGGAAGCATTAATGCGAAGGGTACCCACTCCAGTGGCAGCCACAGTAGATGTAGGTGTTCAGTTGCCTAGGGTTGTGGATTTTGCGAAGCTGTGCAATGATTACACATCACACTCTAGGAGGGAAACCATTCAAAGGAACCGAGTCAGCTGAAGAAGTTCAGATGTGGATGGATTCTTGTGTACATACTTTTGGTGACTTGGGTTTGGATGAAGCAACAAAGAGAAAGCTTGCGTCAAGGTTGTTGCAAGGCAGGGCCATGGAGTGGTGGAATTCTGTTACACTTGAGACTCCAGAGGAAGAGATTTCATGGGAGAAATTTCAAGTTAAATTCGAGTTGAAGTTTTTCTCTACTGCTCAGAAGTCAGCTTTGTTCAAGAAGTTCATAGAACTGAAACAGAGTGGTCGTTCTGTGCTTGACTATGTTTCTGATTTCGAGGCCTTATCCATATATGCTCATTCATACATTGACACACCCTATCAAAGAACGAGAAGTTCGTTATCGGTCGGATACCTATATTGGAAGGCCGTTGGTGGACCATCTTGACGACCCATTCGAGAAGATTATGGAAAAAGTTGTTCGCCTTGAGAGCTTGTTTCCTAAGGAAGCAAATGTTGTCGCTACAACCAAGGAAGTTCAAAAACTACATCAAGGTGGAAATAATAAGAAGAGGAATCAGCAACAACAAAAAGGATAGCCAAAAGAAGCCTAAGAGTGAGGTGGTTTGCTTTGACTGCCAACAGAGGGTCATTACTCGAATGAATGTAAGAATCCCAAAGCTAAGAAGAAGTGCTTCAAGTGTAGAAAGCCTGGGCATGAGAAGAAGGAATGTCCAGAGTCGCCTAAGGGAAAGCAGGTTGTGAAGGCATATGCTTTGGTAGTCGTGCCATCTTTTTAAGAGCTCCTATTATAGAGGAGAAGGGAAAGGGTGTCATCATTCAAGGTACTCTTTCAGTTAATGGTGTTTCAGTTCATGTGTTGTTCAATACTGGAGCATCGCATTCTTTTATTTGCAATGAGCTTGTGTGCCGCTTGGCTTTGGAATCCGAGATTTGTGATAGACCATTGATCGTGACTAATCCAGCTAGGGGTTCGTCCAGTTTGTCCATGTTGTGTCATGGTCTAGTGTTATCGAGTCATGGTTGCTCCTTTGTGTGTAATTGCTTTGTTCTTAACTTCGTTGGGTTTGGGATCATCTTGGGTATAGATTGGCTCAAGAGGTATGTGGCAAGAGTGAATTGCGAGAAGCTAGAGGTAAGGGTCGGGGATGTAGAAGGGCGAAAGGTGTTGGTTAGATGTAAGCCCGAAGATGGGGTCTTCATAAGATATCTATATTCGCTTGTGATTCCACAGGAAGACTTGTCATCAGTGCCGATCGTGAATGAGTTTGAGGTTGTCTTTGACAAGGTCAAAGGGTTGTTGCCGCGTCGTGAGATCGATTTTAGGATCGATTTGGTCAAGGGTGCTAGACTAATCGTTATACCTCTTAGGAGGATGGCGCCAAGGAACAACGAGAGTTAGAGGTACAAGTTCACAACCTTTTAGGAAAATGATTCATTCGGAGGAGTGTTTCCGAGTGGGGTGCACCGGTCGTGCTTGCAACCAAGGAAGATGGCTCGTTAAGATTGTATGTGGACTATCGTGAGCTGAACAAGGTGAACAAGAAGAACAAGTATCCATTTCCGAGGATTGATGACTTGTTCGATCAGCTTCACGAAGCCAAAGTGATTTCTCAGATGGATTTGGCAACCGGATTTCACCAGTTGATGGTGGCCAAGGATAGTGTACCAAAGACTGCTTTTAGGACCCCATCCGGTTTCTTCGAATGGTTGGTAACGCCATTCGGGTTGACCAACACACCAGCATACTTTGTGGATCTTATGAATAGAGTTTTCAGAGATCAGTTGAACAAGTTCGTGCTTGTGTTCGTGGATGATATTCTGGTTTACTCTCGAACGAGGAAGAACACAAGATGCACTTAAGGGTTGTGTTGGAAATCCTGCGAAAGCATCAACTGAGAGCTAAGTTTTCGAAGTGTCACATCTGGAAGAAGGAAGTGAGGTTCTTAAGTCATGTTGTTTCTAGTAATGGGATAGTGGTTGACCCCGCTAAAGTGGCAGCAATCCAGGACTTGGATTGACCTAAGAATGTGATGGACGTGAGAAGTTCCCTTGGGTTGGCTGGTTATTACCGACGGTTTATCAAGGATTTCTCAAAGGCAACAGCACCATTGCCATGATTGACAAAGAAGAACCAAGTGTTCGCATAGGACACAAAGTGTGAACAAGCATTTGGGATCCTAAAGAAGAGACTAACGAGTACTCCTGTGTTGACCATTCCATGTGGGAATGAAGAGATGGTGGTATACACCGATGCATGCGACATTGGGCTTGGAGAAGTGCTAATGCAAAAGGATAAGGTTGTGGCCTACGCGAGTCGACAGTTGAAGCCGCATGAGAGGAATTACACAACTCATGATTTGGAGTTGGCGGCGATTGTGTTTGCTCTAAAGATGTGGAGACATTACCTATTGGAAATTCGATTCGAGTTGTTTACGGATCACAAGTCGTTGAAGTAACTTTTCTCCCAAAAGGATTTGAATCTTCGGCAGCAACAGTGGTTAGAGTTTCTGGCATCGTATGATTTTGGTATAGCCTATACTCCAGGTAAATGTAACGCAGTTGCAGATGCGTTAAGTCGAAGGCACACATGTTTAGGAGCGATGTTTTTGAAATGGAAGAGCCTCGAGTATTTGGCAAGATTTGATTTTAGCACAAGGTGCAAGTTGGAGCTTGAAATGTTGGCAAGCTTATCGATAAGACCTACTCTTCTCGAAAGGATTGGCAAGAGCCAAAAGCGAGATGAGAAGCTTGTTGAATTTATCCCAAAGTTGGAACCAGAGAATAGAGAGTTCAAAGTCGATCGAGAAGGTTGGTTTCGAAAGCAAGGGCGATTAGTTGTTCCTGATATCAACGGATTGAGAGATGATGTTCTGAGGCAATGTCACCACTCGAAGTTGACGATTCATCCCGGTGGTAATAAGATGTATCAGGACACGAAGCGAATCTACTACTGGGAGGGGATGAAGCGAGATATTAGAAAGTTCATTTCCAAGTGCATGAACTGTTAGTTGTGAAAGCTGAACAGATAAATCCGAGTGGGTTGCTTCAGCCGTTAGAAGTTCCTATGTGGAAGTGGGAGCAGATATCGATGGATTTTATCGATGGACTACCTAGAACCAGGGCAGGAAATGAAGGAATTTGGGTCATCGTGGATCGCTTGACCTAAAGTGCAAGATTCATTCCTGTCAAACCAACTAGGACGACATCGAAGTTGGCTGAACTTTATGTGAAATGGATATTTCAATTCTGTGGTATTCCTAAGAGCATAGTGAGTGACTGAGATCCATTGTTTATGAGTGGATTTTGGAAAAGTTTGCAAGAAGCTTTGGGAACCGAGTTGTGCTTGAGTATGGCTTATAATCCCCTAACCGATGGTCAAACCGAGAGGGTTAATCGAGTTTTGGAAGATCTCCTAATAGCTTGTGTGTTGGATTTTTGGGGATCATGGGAATACCATCTACATCTAGTTGAGTTTGCATATAATAATAGCTACCAGACTAGCACTGGGATGGCACCATACGAGGCGTTGTATGGGAGGCCGTGCAATTCTCCAGCACGTTGGTTAGAAACTGGAGATAAGTTGGTACTTGAGCCTGAAATGATTAGGGAGACCTCAGACTGTATTGAGATCGTTCGGCAACGAATGAAGGCAACCCAAGATTGTCAGAAGAGTTATGATGATAAGCGTCGAAAAGATTTGGAATTCGACGTTTGTGATATGGTTTTCGTGAAGATTTCTCCGTTGAACCATATGGTTCGACTTGGAAACAAAGGAAAGTAAGCTCCTAGGTTCATTGGTCCATTTCCGATAATCGAGCGAATTGGGAAGCTCGCATATAGGTTGGAGTTACCCAAGAAGATTTCGAGTGTGCATAAAGTTTTCCATGTGTCGTTTCTACGGAAGTTCGTGCATGATTCGAACGTAGTGGTATCTCTAGAGCAGTACGAAGACCTAGAAGTAGAGACCGTAGTTGTAAGACCTCGAAAGTCGCTTCGTGTTGTGGGGAGTGACACGAAACAACTTAGGAGGAAGACGGTTAAGCTAGTCAAGGTACAATGGAGTGAAGATGGTGACAATTGTACGCGGGAGACGGAAGAGAGCATGAAGGCGACTCATCTAGAACTCTTTGTCGGTAGGACCCTTTGATATCGTATCATCGTTGTATCGTGTTGTTGTTTGTTAGAATTCCGCTTGCTAGGATAAGGCTATGGATGCATGGCTTGATGGTTGCTAGTTTGGATGATAGAATCAGCTTCTCATGGATGATAGGCATGCGAAATTGTTGTGGTTGCTTGGAATTTCGAGGGCGAAATTCATAAGGGGGAAGAATGTAACAGCCCGCATTTTACGTATCGGAGGATCGTAAAATATTTTTATTATATGTCCTGATGGTTGGATCATTCTCATATTTTTATATGTTGCTTATGGGGATGTGAGACATGTCCATAATTTTTACCATTTTTGTTTGTGACCATTTTTCCCTTGTTAGTCTTGTATAGGGAATAACTTTTGACTCAGGTCGAATCAGGTGGTGAGACCTATGTCATTGGAAAGAAAATGATGATTGCCTTTATGTAGAGTGGTTGCATTAAAGATTTGGCTCAACGGTTTGGGAGGGATCGCTGTTTTAAGGATTAACAGTTGGTTGTTCAGGTTTTTAAGACATAATGGGATGAATTGAAGAGGCCCATTAGTGGGCTGGTGGAAGGTTGTAAATAGAACTTGGGAGGTATGGGAAATAGTTTACTTTCCCTATCCTCTCATTTGGAAGAGCCAATGGATCCTTCATTCCTCCATCTCTCCATCTTTCCACCAATAAAGCTTAGGAAATCGAAGATCTACACCATTTGAGGCTAGATCTACATCGTTTCAAGGGCGAGTTCATTGAATCAAGGAGTTTGGATCCATTTCCATGCTGTCTGGAATCTTAATTCATTGATTTTGCTTTGATTTGGAGAATTGGTGAGTGATATGCATCTCTCACACGGATTCAATCAAGTATATGAATGTTGATCATTTTTTTCATGAAATTCAAGCATTTTCTCATAGATCTATACCTTGGTAAGTCCATTTTCATATGAATCACTATAGGATCTGATTTAGCAAGTTTAAAACCGGTAATTTCTATGTTATTTCTTATGTTTATGCAAGTTAGATCCGCAATTTTGTTCAAATGTTCATTTATTGTGGTTTGGTGAAAATTGTATGTTATTGATGAAATTGTCATATTCATGTTGTTAGTGATCTCATAACATGCCTATGGTTGTATTGGATGGATTAGACGAGTATATTTTGTTGATTATATCGTTTGGCGTAGTTTTGGTCGAAATTGGACTTGGTTTGGGGTTGTACAGGCCACGGGTCGAGCATGTAGTACAACATGTAGTACAGGAGAGGGGTCGGTCGCACTATAGTGGGTACTACCCAGATTTGAACAAAAGAGCTTGAAATTTTTTTGGGGGGGCAACCCCCTGAACCCTAGCCATAGCGCAGTGATGTAATTTGGCTCGGTGATGGTGTGGCTTTGAAGTAAATTCAAGTAGGAAGGTTCGAAGTGTTGAAAGGTTTTCGTTGATCGGTGTACAACAGCGAATGAGGTGACAACTCAAAGGTCGTGAGTTGGTGGATAATGGTTGCTCAAGAAGGTTGCTTGAGTTAAGAAAAGTCGTCGAGTTGGATGACTAGAGATATGAAGGCCCAGAGATTATCGTTGTCGTAAGTTCTAGCAGGCTCTAAGCAAGGGTATAATAGAGATGTCTAAAAGACCGGTTGTAGGCCGAGTAACCCGGGTATCATTAAAAGGCCTAGTTTTAAAGTTTGTACAAACATACGTATCGTTTAAAGAGGTATGGAGTTTATGCTAGAAGTGGGGTTACCATTAGCCCTTGACATATGACAAGGTTGGCCATCATACGATTAACGATGGTTTCGAAGCAGAATTGGCGGTGATGGCCAGAGTCTATCATGGTTGTTTAGTTGCCTTGTTTGAACTGTCTCATGTAGATTGTCCAACGTCGAAGGAGATGTTCCTTGGGTGCTTGTGTGATATTGGTTTAGGCCTTTAGGGCTTGTGCTTGAGGGATGTTGAGCTCGATTAGGATGGTTTACATAAGATATATAACTTGGATGTCATGAGTGCTTTGCCATGATTGAATGGGTGTTTCTGGTTTCCATGGATGTATGGTTGAAATGTTGTTGTAAAGGCTATCACTGTCCGATGTGGGGAAGATAGGGTTGAGTTCTTCTTTGGTGTTGTGGCTAGATTAGTTTGTTTATCTATCCATTCTCATATACTTTATTGTTGATGTTTGTTAGCTATTTATCGCTCACTAAGACTATTGTCTGACTTCAGGTTTTATGTTTCCCTCTTATTACCTTGGCCTCTTCATCCGGTTGTGGATGGACAGACTAGGTGGCAGGTGACAAGTGATTAGTGAGGACGATGTTGCAGTTCGGAGGCGAGTTGGAGGCTTACGTACCAGTTTTATTACTATCTACTATTTCTATTTCCGCTGTTCGAGTTACTGTATGAGTGTTGTAGTGAGGCTTTATGTACAGATTTTGATATTTCCTATGATGTTTGGAAAATATTCTAGGATGTTGTGAAAGTTTCAAAAGTTTGTTATATGATGCTTCACTACTATTACCTATTGTATATTTTCTACTATATTTTATCCTTGCGCTGTGAGTTCTACTACATGTATCAATTGGGTTTACCTACATATGATGATCTTCAATAACTGCCTGACACACCTTTCAGCGCATTATTCCTCTTGTTTACAAACTCATATGCAAGCCGAGCACCCGACTGTAAAACTTCAAGGGATATGTGTAGTTTTTGTCATAGGGTACACACTTTTTCTCACAAAGGATAAGTATTCGATTACCCAGACATAAGATGAAATCACAAGCAATAACTCCAAATCAGTACAAGCACACAACAATTTCAAAGCAGCCATCACACGAAATCAACTATTCTATTTTAGTTCCGTATTGATTTTGAATTACTTGAAGTAAAAATTAATCATAAGACGATTTTTACCATTTTAGGGTAGCGACGAAAAGGGGTACAGGCGAGGGCATAAGCTTCAACGTGGCTATCGAAGACTATTGCTTCGAAGATGGCAGAAATGACCTTGTCCAATGACGTTCCAAGTCAGTTGCATGGCTTCGGCTTTAATTGGAGGGCAGCAGCTTCGTCAAAGGCTTTAGTTAGGTAAAGCAATGGAAAGGCGAGCTTTATTTGATCTTGTCCTTGCCACATCTTCGGTTTGTGGAGGCGTGGAAGGAACGATTTTTAAGGTTCAATTTTTGAAGGGGCGAACTAATTTGAAGGCAGAAGTGGTTTAATTTGGGAAGGAGGAAAGGTTTCGGTTGTTAAACAAAAGTAACGTGGTTAAATTTTAAGGGGAAGGAGGATGATTCACTTTCGTGGTGGAAGAGGAGACCATAAAAATTCAAAAGTGAAAGATGATTTTTTTTTGAATGAAATTGGGGAAAAGGTCTTTTTTTGCTGAAACCATTGTTGAGATTTAGGGAAAGTGATGGGTTTTGATTATTGGGGAGAGCCTCCATTAAAATGGGGAAAAAGTGAAGTATTTTTTCTTGGTTGGAAGAAAATAGGAAGAGCGGTGATTTTTATAGAAGAGAAAATTTGTGATAAAAACAACGTAAATGTCGATAGGTTTAGGATAGGGGCAATTTACAGAGATATAGGTCGGCGTAGTTTATATTTAAGGTAGGTTATAACTGGGTTAAATTTAATACTATATTTTACTACAAATTACTTTGTACCGCTGACAAATTCTCCAAATGCGACAAAAATTATATGTACCACTTTGTCTTCGAGTTCCGATTTCAATAAAATTATCCTGGCTGTAACCCAACTCCATCTATATACAATGGTATTTGAAATTTTAAATTATTGATCGGTTCACTGTTTGTTTACAAAACAACTCCATTCGATTCCAAATTTCGGAGGTTAAATTTTAATTTCTCTATATATACAAATATACACATATCTAATCCAAATTCCATGTATCTCAACAAATAAATTTTCCAATTTATTTAACGTCAATTGCGTTTATTTTTAAAATTCAACCCTTAACATTTTCAGTTGAATTCCAAATCCAATTAGAATATTCAACCAAATTCAATTCAAAAATTCAACAATAAATATTTGTTTTCCACCCAACCAATCATTCTGAATTAAATTTTGAATTCAATTCATGTACACAAAACCATGTATTTATTTTAAATTTCTAATCAATATTAAATTGATTATTCATAGTTACTCTTTAATTAATTACATATTCGAGTTATCGAAATTCTAGGATGTTACATTGAGGTCCAACATAAAGTCAGTCATCATGTTGAAAGTTTCCAGGGTGTTGAAAATGCATTAGATTGAAGACATTTCCGGATATGTAAAAATCATCACATCATAAATTAACATGAAATCGGTAACAAGAAGGTGTTTGCATTCAAGTAGAAAAGGATCACCCTGTCTTGTGCCTTGTTTGGACTTGACGTAGCATATAGATTGCCATAGATATCTAAGGAAACCATAGGAGTTCATATTTGAGTATATATCTAAGTTATAAAATGTTTAGGAAAGCTCATCATTTCCATGATACTAACTATAGATTCCCAATGTGTAGCATTATAAGGTTTCTATAACACCCGTTAATTTAACAACATTAAAGATGGTAAATTAAAGAATAATTAATTAAATACTCAGAATTAAGTGAAATGGACTACACCATTGCGTTCATCTCGGAATTATGGTCAAAATAGACACCTGGTTTTCGTAAAACGGACACTGTATGAAGAAGTTATTAAGATTTGAAGTTTGTATACGCACAAGAAGAATATATATATATATATGTATATATATACATATATACATATATATTAAGTCCAGAAATTCAAAATTAGGTCTAGAAATTTCAAAATCGCACATAAAGGGGAGGCGGGAATTTTCCCGCTCAGGGGTGTCGACCCCTAGGTCGACCCCTTAAGGGGGTGTCGCCCATGGGTCGACCCCATAAGGGGTCCCCCCCCCCCCCCCCCGCGTTAGATCTGGCAGATTAGGGTTCTGGGGCATCTATAAATATGACCTCATTTTTCATGTTTTGGCAGACCAAAAATAATGGAGAACCAGATGTTGCCTCTTCCGAAATCAAATCAAGCCTTTTTATTCTTCTGCAATCAAGTTATTCAAGCTTAGAGATATGTGATTCGATTCTTCTTTTTTTCTAGATCCAAACACTGAGAGTCTGTGTTAATTTTAGATAGAAATAATTAAAAGTTAAACTTGATATGACTGTAACTTAGATATATGCCTATGACCATTTGAATCATATCAGATCTGCTATAACCCGTTTATCTTTTTTATTCTGACGTGATTATGAACTATATCTGAACCTATACCTATTTGTCATGTCAGATCTTCCTTTGATTGTAGATCTAATTCACTATTTGGATCCCCTTATACCTATTCTATTATGCTTATGGCCAAATTAGATCTGTGATTAGCTGGACATCTTAATCATTGTTTAGATCATATCATGTCTGTCCCTATTTTGTTAGAATCAGTTCTATTGCCATATGTTCATTAGATCTATTCCTATATGCCTACCTTATCATTATGACACTATATGTTTTATGCATGTTTCTGCCATTATATGTCCATCATGTTAGTATGATCATCTCTATTCTATTCGCTCTATCTTTTCCCTTTTATTTTTATATATCCAGGCTACCTTCGAGCCTAGTCATGCCGCTAAAATATGTGAATGCGTTAGATTGGAACGAGAAGAAAATGTTAAATTGGGGCATAACTTGTAATTGGGAATTTGCGCATAACATGAATAAAGCGTAATTATATTAATTTAGGGAATATGGTTCATTATGAACATAACTTGGGAAAAGGGGCATGAAAACCTGCAACTACATAGTTAAATTGGTTAATAATGGAAATGCCTAGGATTACAGTAATTAGAAATTATAACTGCGCCTAGACACGATTTTAGGTTACGCTTAGGGTGGAAGTCTGCCTGGAACCGCCCGGCATATCCAGCGACCACAAGTGCTGAACGTAATGTGAAGGGTCTAGGTGCACAAACACGAGACGTGCTATGACACGAGGTTAAGCCCGACTTGTGGAAGAAGTCTGCCCGAAACCGGCCGACATATCCAGCATCCATAGGTGGTATTCTTAGTGTAGGAGGTCTAGCACATTATAACCATAAATGGACATGGTAATGAATTGGAATACTTAACCTAGTTGAATCCATAAGGATTGTATGAACATGAACTTGAATATAGGTTAAGTAAACTTGTTTGAACAATTGGTGGGTTAAGTAAATCTGGGGTGGGTAGGTAATATTTACATATATAGGCCCACAAACTTAACCTATTGAGGTTATGAAATTTTATGACACCAGTAGGTAGGCGTACCCGGTGGAAAACCTAGTGGTGGGGATGCAAGACAAAGAGGAGAGCTTGCATCATCTTGTGTGTGGGGCCCGTTTCATTCAGTAACCCATTTATAGGTATCAAACGAGTACTCCGAACTAGGTCGCAGTCGAGGAATGCTTACTGGGTTGATTATAAGAGATCCAAAAGTGTTTGGGACGTTGTGGGTGGCACATACCGACAGGGTCATGTCCGTGCATGGTCCGGACGGAGAAAGATAAGACGCCGTGACACCAGTAGATATGGTTGTGCACATCCGGAAAATGAAGGATTGCCACTTTAGTGAGTGATACACCCTACTATAGGGCCAGCACAGGTAATCTACAGAGTAGGGAGCCGATCGATTAGGGTAGTAATTAGGGTACACTTAGACTCCGGTATGTTTAGGAGCCCGTTATTACCCTCAGAGGTGATTCCGGAACGTTGGGCTGCCTGTTGATTGTATGGGGTGAAAACCTCTCGCTGGAAGTACGCTTAAGTCTACCATCTTATAGTTGTTGGGATCTTCTCATTCTGGTTATACTAGTATCGGTGCAGAGAGTAAAGAGAAATCATTAGAGAAGCGCAATATACTCTATCATGTTTATCCTGTTTACCTTTTCATACCTGCCCTTTAGGATGTTATCTCTCCTATCCACTTTATATGCCAATCATACTACTTTTACTTATTTATATGCTAAAAGTAACTGGACTTGCCAGACTTTATGTCCGACCCTTTTTGTTTTTTCTTCTTTCTCTTCCGTTCCCCCTCCCCTCCCAAGGGTCTCAGGGTGGGAATACTCAAGCTTGATCAGGATTCTGCTTTCATTTTGCTAGAGATGCTTAGATGTATTGCTCAAGTTCTTATCTTTGCTACTATGTCTATGTTTCTTTTGGTATTATGCTTCTTTTATTATTGTACTTTGATGTTTGAAGCACAAGACAGAAGTTTTAATGATGTAGTGAGTTTTATGTATTTCAGACATATGATGTAACCAAGTTTTGAACTACGATGCTTTATGATAAATAAAGTTTCAAATTTTCCACTACTATTGTATATCTGTCTTGTAATATTTCTGTTTCTATTTACCTATAACGCTTCACCAAAATTAAAGCATTCTCCTAATGAGTGACATTAACGTACGTGGGGTGACACACTTGGTATCAGAGCTGAAGGTTACCAAATTGGATAAAAGATTTTGAAAATTATTTTCAAAAAGATTTTAAAAGAAAGCATTTTCAAAAAGAAAAGTCTGTTTTGAAAAAACGTATTCCCCAAGTCATATGTAATATCTTTCGATCCTTTGTCTAAATCCCTTTCCTTTTCTTTTCAGCATGTCAGGGGAACCTAATACTCCAGAGGGCGTTAAGATACCAGGCTGGTTCCGTAGGTATCCAGAGGCCATGACGCCTGCCGATGGTCAAGCTGACGTTCCTCCCCCAGCTGCATTCGTCGTTCCTCCTCCTCCTCCGCTTGCAGATAACTTCTCTATGATCAGCAAAGATTTCTGTGCTATGGGAGGGAAGCCATTCCGCGGAATTAAAACTTTCGTAGAGGCGAGCAATTGGCTAAAAGAGGCGAAGGATCTGTTTGGAACCTTCGAAGTGGACGATCGTAGGAATATTCAGTTATTTGCCTGGCTATTGAAAGATGAAGCTTCGTTTTGGTGGGAAGTAACCCAAGTAGAGCGTCCAGTGGGGACCTGGGAAGATTTTAGATAGAGGTTTGAAATGAAGTTTCTTTCTCAAGCTGAAAAAAGCATGCAAATGGAATGGTTCTTGGCACTCAAGCAAGGAGGCATGACTATTAAAGATTATGTTAACAAATTCAACCAACTAGCGAGGTTTGGATTGAAACTGGTAGATACTCTACATAAGCAAGCTTTGCGGTTTGTTAAAGGACCGAATGTACCCCTTCATGGGTTAGCTATGTCCCATATTCCAATGGGAGCGACTTTTGAAAGGCTTGTTGACATGGCCTTGATGCATGAGGAAGACAAAAGTGACAAGAAGGAAGTTAAGGTTGAGGAAACACAAAACAAGAAAGTATGGCCCAAGAAAGGAGAACAATAACAAAAATAGAAGAAGGGCGGAAAGAATGACAAGGCTAAAAATAAGAGGAAGTGCCATAATTGCGAACGCTAGGATCACTTGGTAAAGGACTGCAAAAGAAGGAAGAATACTTGTTTCAGTTGTGGAGAGGTCGGACACTTTGCGAAGGATTGCTCGAAGAAACAGGGACATGGTCAAAGGGAAGGAGCTTCTGAAGGGCAGGTGCATGCTCTCACGACCAATGCTCCAAATAGAGGTAGGAAAGTTTACATGAAAGGTTTGATTTCTCTATCCAATCATCCTATTATAACCCTTTTTGATTCTCGCACTTCGCATTCATTTATATCTAATTCTATGGTTGAGTCTCTGCACCTAAATACTAGTATGGTAGCGGATCTCGTAGTTGTCTCAAACCCCATTGGCGGTATGACTCATTTTTCCATGATTTTTAGGGTTTGAGAATATCCGTATTAAGTGTCGAATTTGAGTGCGACGCATATGCGCTCGGTTTTATGGGCTATGGTTTGATTCTATGGATGGATTGGCTAGCCATGTATGTTGCCGTTCTGGACTGTTAGAGGAGGGTCGTTAGACTTTTGACTTGCCATGGAAGGACCCTTGAAATTTCTTGTGACCCGTAAGGGTCTGCCATGCTTAGTTTCCTAGGATCTCTTGATGCATCTACCGATGATCTGCAGTCTGTACCAGTAGTCCGAGACTATCCTGATGTTTTTGATGAGGTATGGGGTTTACCTCTGAGGCGCGAGATCGATTTTCGTATATATTTGGTGGACAATGCAAAGCCAATTGCATTACCTATGCACCATATGGCTCCAAGGGAAAGGAGGGAACTTAGTAAGCAAGTAAGGAAGCTACTTGAGAAAGGGTTTATTAGGTGAAGCATATCTGAATGAGGTGCTCCAGTGGTATTCGCAACTAAGGCGGACGGTTCTGTTCGCTTATGTGTAGACTATAGAGAATTAAATAAACTCATAAGAAGAACAGGCACCCACTCCCAAGGATTGATGATTTGTTTGACCAACTTGTTGGTGCATCAGTATTCTCTCAGTTATACTTGGCCACGGGGTTTCATCGGTTAAGGATGGCCGAGGATAGTATAGATATGACCGCTTTTAGGACTCTAGATGGTTTCTTTGAATTACTCGTTATGCATTTTGGTTTGACGAGAGCACCTGCCTATTTTGTTGATCTGATGAGTAGGGTGTTTTGGGAGTTTCTGAATAAATTTGTCATAGTCTTTGTTGATGACATCTTGATTTTCTTGAAGAGCGAGGAAGCGCGTGCCTTACATGTAAGGGAGGTTTTGAAAACTCTGTGTGCGCATAAGCTTAAGGAAAGTTCTCCAAATTCCATTTTTGGTGAAAAGAGGTGAAATTCCTAGGGCATGTGGTTTTTAAAGAAGGGATAGCAGTAGATCCCACAACGGTGGTTGTAGTTTAGGATTGTCAGATCCCAAAGAATGAAACGGAGGTGAGAAGTTTTCGGGGGTTAGCAGGCTATTATAGGAAGTTCATTAAGGACTTCGCAAAGATACCAGCCCCACTTACCAGACCGACGAAGAAGAATTTGGCATTTTCATGGGATATAGATTGTGATGTTGTTTTCCAGTGATTAAAGACGGCTCTGACAACAACCCTAGTCTTGACTTTGCCCGATGGGAACAAAGTGTTCACAGTATACACTGATGCATGTGGTACAGGGCTTGGTGCAGTTCTAATGCAAGAGGGGAGGGTAGTATGTTATGGAGGAAGACAACTAAGAGTTCATGAAAAAGGACTACCCTACCCACAACTTAGAGCTAGCTGCCATAGTATTTGCGCTTAAGACGTGGCTCCATTATTTGCTTGGAGAGAAGTTCGAATTGTACACGGATCATAAATCTCTCAAGTACTTGTTCTCACAAAAGGATCTTAATTTAAGGCAACAAAGGTGGATGGAGTTTCTAGCATCTTACGACTTTGAGATTGCTTATACCCCTGGCAAGGGTAATGTGGTGGCAGACGCAATAAGTAGGCAGAGGATGGCCTTAAGTCCTCTGTTTGTGGAGAGGAAAATCTTAGAGTTTATATCGACTTTTGACTTTAGACCCTCCACCGAGTTTTTTCCTGGCTTATTTGCATCACTGGAGGTGCGTCCTACTCTTATGGATCAAATGGGAGCTTCACAATGAAAGGATCCATAGATTTTAGACATCTTGGATAGGCTTAGTAAAGGGGAGACTTCTAGTCACCTAAGTAGATACTCCACAGACGACAAAGGTTAATCACGACGAGATAGAAGGCTTTATGTTCCCCGAATTGGAAGTATTTTGAAGACAGTCCTAGAAGAAGCCCATCATTCTAAGATGACTATTAATCAAGGTGGCGATAAGATGTATAGGGATATGAAGAGGGTTTTATTTTGGGCTCGCTTGAAGAAAGATATGGTAGAGTTTGTTTCTCAATGCTTGATTTGCCAGCAAGTTAAAGCTGAGCAAAAGAAGCCCGGTGGTTTACTTCATCCTTTGGAGGTTCCACAGTGGAAGTGGAAGAGCGTCTCTATGGATTTCGTAGATGGTTTGCCAAGATCGAAGAAAGGCAACACCAGTACTTGGGTTGTAGTGGATAAACTTGCTAAGAGCGTTCATTTCATTCCCGTTAAGAGCAAGAGGACAGTAGCATGGTTGGCAGCAGTTTATGTTCGTGAGATAGTTCGTCTTCATGGAATACCTTTAATCATCGAAAGTGATCGTAACCCCATCTTCACCAGTGAATTTTGTCGGAGCTTGCAATAAGCATTAGGTAGATGGTTGTGTTTGAGCACCGCTTATCACCCTCAGATAGATGGACAGACGGAAAGGGTGAACAAAGTTCTTGAGGATCTTTTAAGGTTGTGTATCCTAGACATTGGAGGGACTTGGGAAGAGCATCTTCCTTTAGTAGAGTTCGCCTACAACAATAGTTATCAAGCTAGCAGTGGCATAACACCCTTCGAAGCATTGTACGGACGACCCTGTAGATCACAAACTTATTGGTGGGAATCAACAAAAAGACTACTACTTGGACCAAATATGGTTAGAGAAACGTCCAAGAAAATTGATCTTATTAGACGGCGAATGAAGATAGCTTAAGATAGGTAGAAGTCCTACGTAGACAAGAGAAGGACTGACATCGAATTTGAGGTGGGAGATATGGTTTTCATTAAGGTGCCACCTTTGAGGAATGTGGTTCGCTTGGGATTTGTATTGAAATTGGCACCAAGATTTGTAGGGCCATTTCCCATAACAGAAAGGATTGACCAAATGGCCTATAGAGTAAAGCTACCTGAGAGACTATCCGACGTTCATAATGTTTTCCATGTTTCTCATTTGCGAAAGTGTTTTCATGATACCGCAGAAGTAGTTAAGCCAAGTATATTGGACAAAGTAGAGGTGGAACGGGAGGCGATAGTTAGACGAGTTCCTACTCGTATTCGTGGATCAGAAGTTAAGAAGCTACGCAATAGAGAAGTCAAGCTGATGAAAGATCAGTGGGGAGATAACCCAGAGGATGCAACTTGGGAGACCAAAGACAAGATTCGTGCCTTGTACCCTTTTCTTTTCGAGGGTATGTTCTTAACTTCCTTTCCAAAGCTTTTTTCATGCTTGTTTCTATCATTTAAGTGTATCCTATTGATCGAATCTTTGACCTTTAGGTAGGAATCCCATGGATGTAAACATGTGTTTGAAACATGTTATGTTTGATGGATACAAGTGGATGTAAGTGGTTGCTCATGGATGCATATACACACACGTTAGACACCAGATCGGCTCAATCACTCTCATACTGCATATGGATGTATGTGCATTTTTCTTCTTTTAAATGGATGAAAATGAATGTATCATCATATGGATGTTGAATTTGGACGAATGATTGTGCCCCCATATAGAACTTACGTGTTATAATAGGATTATATGCATACATGTTGGACTTATGGCACTAACATACATTGTGTTAAGGAGGTTGACTGAATCAGTAGACCACATGATCTTTGCATTAGTATAAGGACATATACACACACCATTGCATATTTTCATATAACCATTAGAATTCTGTAAGGACAATGAATGCTTGTGATTGGTGGATGAGTAGATGGGTGATGGATGGTAGGATACACATTCTTCTTAACTTGGTGATTTCGGGGACGAAATCCTTTGAGTAGGGGAGAACGTAACACCCCATAATTTTAACAACATCAAAAATGATTAATTAAAGAATAACTAATTTATTATTCAGAATTAAGTGAAACGGAATGCGCCATTGCGTTCGTCCTGGAATTTTGGTCAAAATAGACACATGGTTTGCGTAAAACGGACACCGTATGAAGAAGTTATTAAGATTTGAAGTTTGTATACGCGCAAGAATAATATATGTGTATATATATATATATTAAGTCCAGAAATTCAAAATTAGGTATAGAAATTCAAAATCACACAGAAATTGGGAGGCGGGAATTTCCCTGCTCATGGGTGTCGAGCCTGGGTCGACCCCTTAAGGACTGATGGTTCGACCCCATAAGAGGGGTCACCCCCCCCCCCCCCCCCCCGCGTCAGATCTGGTAGATTAGGGTTTCAGAGCATCTATAAATATGACCTCATTTCTCATGTTTTTACACACCAAAAATAATGGAGAACGAGATGCTGCCTCTGCCCAGATCAAACAAGCCTTTTTCTTCTTCTGCAATCAAGTTATTCAAGCTTAGAGATCTGTGATTCGAATCTTTTGTTTTTCCAGATCCAAACACGGTGAGTCTATGTTAATTTTAGAGAGAAATAATTAAAAGTTAAACTTGATATGACTATAACGTGGATCTATGCCTGTGACCATTTGAATCATATCGGATCTGCTATAACATGTTTATCTTATTAATTCTAACATGATTATGAACTAGATCTGAACCTATACCTATTTATCATGTCAGATCTACCTTTGATGGTGGGTCTAATTCACTATTTAGAACCCCTTGTACCTGTTCTATTATGCTTATCGCCAAATTATATATGCGATTAGTTGGACATCTAAATCATTGTTTATATCATATCATGCATGTCCCTATTATGTTAGAATCGGTACTATTATCATATGTTCATTAGATCTGTTCTTATATGCCCACCTTGTCATTATGCCACTATACGTTTTATGCCTGTTTCTGCCATTATATGTTCATCATGTTAGTATGATCATCTCTGTTATATTCCCTCTATCTATTCCCTTTTATTTTTATATAGCCAGGCTACCTTCGAGCCTAGGCATGCCTCCTAAATATGTGAATGCATTAGATTGGGACGAGGGGAAAACGTTAAATTGGGGCATAACTTGTAATTGGGAATTTGGGCATAACTCGAATAAAGCGTAATACTATTAATTTGGGGCATATGGTTCATTATGAACATAACTTGGGGAAAGGGGCATGAAAATCTATAACGACATAAGTAAATTGGTTAAAAATGGAAATGCCTATGATTACAGTAATTTGAAACTATAACTACGCCTTGACACACGGTTAGATTACATTTGTGGTGGTAGTTTTCCTGGAACCGCGTGGCATATCTAGCGACCACAAGTGGTGAGTCTAATGTGAGGGGTCTTGGTGCACAAACACGAGACATGCTAAGACACGAGGTTAAGCCCAACTTGCGGAAGAAGTCTGCCCTGAACCGACCGACATATCCAGCATCCATAGGTGGTAGGCTTAATGTCGGTAGTCTAGCACATTATAACCATAAATGGACATGGTAATAAACTGGAATACTTAACCTAGTTGAATCCATAGGGATTATATGAACATGAACTTGAATAGAGGTTAAGTAAACTTGTTTGAACAGTGGGTGGGTTAAGTAAATCTAGGGTGGGTAATATATATATATATATATATATATATATATATATATATATATATATATATATATATATGCCCACAAACTTAACCGGTTGAGGTTATGTAATTTTATGACACCGGTAGGAAGGCATAACCTGTGGAAAACCTTGTAGTGGGGATGCAAGACAAAGGGGAGAGCTTGCATCATCTTGTTTCTGGGACTCATTTCAGTCAGTAACCCATATATAGGTATCAAACTAGTACTCCAAACTAGGTCAGAGTCGGGGCGCACTTACTAGGTTGATTGTAAGAGATCCAAAAGTGAGGGATGGTGTGGGTGGCATATACCGACCGGGTCATGTGCGTGCATGGTCCGGACAGCGGAAGATAAGACGCCGTGACACCAGTAGATATGGTTGTGCACATCCAGAAAACGAAGGGTTGCCACTTTAGGGAGTGATACACCCTACTATAGGGCCAACACAGGGTATCTACGGAGTAGGGAGCTGATCGATTAGGGTTGTAATTAGGGTACACTTAGACTCCGGTATGTTTAGGAGCTCGTTATTACCCTCAGAGGTGATTTCGGAACGTTGGGCTGCCTGTTGATTGTATGGGTAGAAAACCTCTCACTGGAAGTACGCCTAAGTATACCATCTTATAGTTGTTGGGATCATCTCATTCTGGTTATACTAGTATCGGTGCAGAGAGTAAAGAGAAATCATTAGATAAGCGAAATATACTCTATCATGTTTATCCTGTTTACCTTGTCATACCTTCCTTTTAGGATGTTATCTCTCTTATCCACTTTATATGCCTGTCATGCTGCTTTTACTTATTTATATTCTAAAAGTAACTGGAATCTCCAGATCGACTTTATGTCTGACCCTTTTTGTTTCCTCTTCTTTCTCTTCCGCCCCCCTCGCCCTCAAGGTTCTCAGGGTGGGAATACTCAATCCTGATCAGGATTCTGCTTTCATTTTGCTGGAGCTGCTTAGATGTACTACTCAAGTTCTTATCTTTGCTGCTATGGCTATGTTTCTTTTGGGTATTATGCTTCTTTTATTATTGTACTCTGATGTTTTAAGTACAAGACATAAGTTTAAATGATGTATTGGGTTTTATGTATTTCAGACATATGATGTAACCAAGTTTTGAACTATGATGCTTTATGATAAATAAAGTTTTAAATTTTCCGCTGCTATTTCATATCTGTCTTGTAATGTTTCTTTTTACCTATAACGCTTCATGAAACTTAATGCATTCTCTTAATGAGTGACATTAATGGACATGGTGTGTCATAGTTTCCTAATATCAAGCTTTAGCATTGAGGAACTTTAACTTTGAGTACTTCACGGGCCTGTAGAACATTATTCAAGATGTTTTTATAAACAATTTTGTTCATAGAGATGACGCACTAGAGTACTCTAATAGATTTAGTTGCTATGATTCTGAAAATGCTCTTTTATAGCATATTAAACTATGATATTGTTCCAAGTGGTTAAGGCACTTTTATATGATGCTAAATGTCATGGGTTCGAATCTCGCCTTCCTCGCGGGATTTGACACGCTTGTTATGTAGTATATTATATACTACTTAGACATGTATCTAAGTATCCATTTTTTTTAAAATAAATTAGGTTAAAGGAGATAACTAAATTAGTAAGAGAGGACTTAGGGAATTCAAGAAATGCTTTTAAATCACTATTTTTATTAGATAAAAAATTAAATTTCACTTTTAATATCTTGATTGTCTTCACTAAATTACGGCTTTCACAAAGATTTTTTGGTTTAGAAATTCTTTTTTTAATTAGCTTTATCCTTAAAAGAATCTTGGCAAAATGTAGTTTTCCTCCCTGTAATTGTGTTACAGATAATAGATTGAAATATTGAAGAAGTGTTTTTATTCTTATTTCAGAGAATAAATCGATAAAGAAAACGATGTACGCACTTCTATTTATAAGTACAAATATACATTATGGGCTAAGAAAGTATACAGGCCCACTTGTATTATGATAAGAGAAAATTCGGAATTGATAGTGGGCTTCAGGAGTGAATTCTTTGTACCCGATAGTATATTACGTATGTATAACCCTAGGCCACATTTCATTTACTTTATTTCGTCCCCTCAAATCAATATTATGGTTAGTCTTTAATGGCGATTTCTGCTTTAAATCTTTGACTATATCCTCTTTCATACAAGAATTAGCAGCAATAGCATTATCCTTTCTCTTCTTTGATATGAATCTGCTCCTCTGAGTTGAGCCTTTTATGGTTCGTTCGCCAATATGAAGTTCGTGAGTTTCTTCTTTCAAGCTTGCTTCTTTCTATTGCTTTCTGCAGCCTTCTGTGTTGGGTCTCTCGACTTTGCCATTTGCTTGAGTATTTCCACCACTGATATTTGTGACTTTCAGATCTGCTTGAAACTTGGCGGAGTATAAATTTGACAGTGCCTTTGTAAGGGTGGCAGCACGCTGGTAAGTAGTAGGTACGTGCCTTACTCTATGATTCCTCTCTGGACTTGCTCTCTTATGAAATGTTGATCTATTTCAATATGCTTAGATCTAGAAAGAAGTAGATGATTAGATGACATATACACGGCACTCTGATTGTCACATCATAATATTGATTTGCCTGTTGAAATATGTAGTTCAGACAGTAATGATCTTAACCACATGATTTCTACTATAGCATTTACAATAATCCTATATTCAGCTTTTGTACTTGATCTAGATATTGTTGATTGTTTCTTAGAGCATCATGAGACTATATTATCACCAACGTATATGCAATGTCCAACAGTTGATTTCTTGTCATTTGGATGAAGCCCAGTCAGCATTTGTGAAGCCCATAATGTTAAAGTTGTTGCTAGCTTCGATTGTAAGTCCAAAATTTAGTGTAGCTTTCAATTATCTTAGTATCCTCTTCACTGCTTTCCAATCAGTATCCAAAGGATTCTACATAAATTAACACTTACAATAAAGCACCAACTACACTTCTATATTGTTTAGTATTATATATCGGTTCTCCCTTGTGTTTTGAATAATGTTGACTGTTGATCATAGGTGTTGGTTGCCCTTTTGCGTCTGCCATTCGTGTCTTTGCAAGTAGTTCTGCTATATACTTTCTTTGTGATAGTACAATTTCTGCTGATGATCTTTTAATTAATTCTATACCCAAGAAATAATTTGGTTGACCCATATCTTTTACTGAAAATTGCTTATTTAACTGCATCATCATGGTGTTGATTTCTTCAGCATCATCACCTGTAATAATTAGAACATCAACATATATTAGAATGTATATAGTAGAATTATTTCTAAATTTGATAAACAAAGAGTTTTCTGATTTGGTAGATACGAAGTTCATTGCATTTAGTGTACTTCTTAATCTATCAAACCAGACTCTAGGAGCCTGTTTCAAGCCATATATGGCCTTGATGAGCTTGCACACGTAATCTGATTTCTGAATGTATCACTGAGGTTGCTCTATATATACTTCTTCTTCCAGTATGCCATATAAAAAGGCATTATTGACATCTAATTGTCTTAGTTGTTATCCCTTGCTCACTGCAATTGTGATGACAATTCTGATGGTTGACGGCTTAACAACTGGAGAGAAAGTCTCTTTGTAATCAAATTCTTGTTGTTGTGTGAATCCTTTTGTAACAACCCGAAATTTTGGAAACAATTTAAAATTTTTATTTTAGAATTTTTAATGGAATTTTAATAGTTAAATTAAATTATTTTAAATAATAACGATGAAAAAATTATTTAATCAAAGATAGAATGAATATATTTATTTTAATTCCTTTTAGAATTAGAAATAGCACGGTAGTTTGAAAAGTCAAAGCTGAACTTTGATTGAACGTACCGGATTCAAAATTTAACGGATTTTCGCGAAACCAAAAATATTAGAATCTATTTAAAAATATCTTTCTAATTAATCTGAAAAATTGAAATTTCATAGCGGGAATCAAAAGTAATGTCCAGTTTCAAATTTTAGAATAGTCGCTGTAGAATTTATATATATTTTTTAATATTAAAAATAGTCATTTTGCAAACGACCTCTGTTTTTGATGAAACCACTTTTGTTGGAACCGGAATGTCAAATTATTGCTAGATTTCAATTTTCATAATTTTTTGAATTAATATGTGAGCATGGCAAAGGAAAACGTGTTTTGTCAGTTTCGGTCAAATATAATCGACTTGAAAATGGCCATTTTTCAAATGGTCTCGGAATTCAACGAAATTAGTTTTGTTAGGACCGTATCGTCAAAACATAACCAGAAATAATTTTTCTGTAATTTTTAGAGTCCATATGTAGCCCCGGTGAATTTATATGTACGGTTAAATTAAATAATAAATGTTTTATATTTAAATTTAAAGGAAAACCTATCAAAACAATTGATTTGGCTTACGGGACATATCCTAATGTGTCCGGACTGGGGGTATTTGGCTAGGGGCGATACCCGTTGGGTTGGAATCAGAGTTTGTATGAATGGATGGGCCTTATTTGAATTAAATAAAATAAATAAAATATAAATACACCTATAAATACCGAATACGATATAACCCGAATCCCTTGATAAGTACAGCCGCCGTCCTTTACTATTCATGGCCAGAAACGTTCCCACCTTCTGCCCTTAATTTCTTCGAATCTACTAAATGAAATCCATGGGTTCTTAAGCCGATTTCGTAGAGAATCCTCCCATCTCCGCATCCATACGAATTTTGTAATCTAACATCGCGTATTGGAGGAGATCTAGGCCCGGGAAGTGGACTCGCGTCGGCCGCCACCGCTCCATATAGGCGCCGCCGATCCGAACTCCACCACCCCAGTCAGGCGCGCCTCTCAAGGCCCTACGTCGTGGTATACCCCGATCACCTTCACACTTCGCCAATCGAGCAAGAACTGGAACCTTGAGTTCGAATGAATAGCAAAACACGTCGGCCTCGGGTCTGTAAGCGGAAGAAAGGTTGATTTTCCCTTTAATAAATTTATTAATTTAATTTAAATGTTCACAATACAAATCAAACCATAACTTGTTCATTTAGAAGTGAAATCGAATGATTTTCGAAGCGTTGAAATCGTCTTTCTGAGATCTACATGATGGTACAGACTAGATCTGAAACAGAGCAAATCAAAATTCAGAGCTAATTTAGATTTGAACTGTACAGAATTAAAAACGAGGTGAGAAAATCTATTCCTTTATTTATATAATTAAAATTTGCTAATCATAATTTTAGTGTTACATATGCGCTGTAATATTTTGCTGAATGTTCGTGATTGGATTTAAATTTGTTTGATGCTGCATGTTGATGTGTTAAAATCATACTGTCATTTTGTCAGTATACGTTGGGTTGAAATTAACATTTTTGTTAATTAGATTATGGTTAAACAAAGATTAACATTTTTGTTAAATTAGATTATAGTTGAATCGAACGTTACATTTTCGTTCATTAAATATGTTAGAATCGAAATATAAACATATCACTTTAATGTTATGTTAGAATTAAAATATGAACATATCACTTTGATGTTATATTAGAATGGAAAAATAAACATATCACTCTTATGTTACATTAGAATTGAAAAATAAACATATTACTTTTATGTTATATTAGAATGGTTGAATTATAATTGTCATCTTGTTCATTAGATTTGTGGAATATAAAAAAATTAACATATGTGTTAATTAGAGATTTGGATTAAACCAAAGTGTCATCTTGTTCATTAGATTTGTGGAATATCAGGAAAATTAACATTTGTGTTAATTAGAAAATAGTTAAACAAAATTGTCATTTTGTTTATTAGATTTGGTGGATAAAAAAAAATTACATTTTTGTTAAATAAGAATAGATGTAAACAAAAATTACATTTTTGTTAAATATAATAGAGTTAAACAAAAAATTACATTTTTGTTAGATAATATTTGAGTTGTAACTAAAATAACATTTTAATGTAAAATTAGAAAACTAGAATAATGTTAATGTTTTAGAATTAAAACATGTTTACATGAAAATAATATTTTAATGTAAAATTAGAAACTAGAATAACGTTCATGTTTTAGAATTAAAACATGTTTACATGAAAATAACATTTTAATGTAAAATTAGAAAACTAGAATAATGTTCATGTTTTAGAATTAAAACATGTTTACATGAAAATAACATTTTAATGTAAAATTAGAAAACTAGAATAATGTTCATGTTTTAAAATTAAAACATGTTTACATTAAAAATTAGTTTTTTAATGCAATGTAGGAAACTAGCAAAATATTCATGTTTCAAATACAAAACATGTTGTCATTAAAAATCATATTTTTAATGTCATGAATGAAATTTAGTAAATGATCATGTTTTAGAAATAAAACATGCTTACATTAAAAAACACATTATAATGTCAAGAATAGAAATATAGGAAAAGTTCATGTTTTAAATAAAAACATGATTTCATTACAAATGCACATTTTTAATGTAATGGAATAAAATATAGAAAAAAATGTGAACATATAAATTATTCTTTTATATGATATTAGAATACATAGAAAAATGTTAACATAGGAAAATATCATTTTATATGTTATTAGAATACATAGAAAAATGTAAATACACAAAATATTCCTTTTTATGTTATTAGAACACATAGAAAAGGTAAACAAATAAAATATTCTTTTATTTGTCATTAGAGTACATAAGAAAAAGGTATGGAAATAAAGGTGTTATATTGGTTGAAAACAAAATTGGCCTTTTTATCAAATTAGAATTGTTGAAACCAAAATGAACATTTTTGACAAATTAGAATAAATTTGAGGTTACATCTTTATTTGCATTTTTATAAAAGAATAGATTTGAAAAGTACATTTTTATTTACATTTTAGATGTAAATAAAAAAAATAGATTTAAAGTTACATCTTTATTTACATTTTAGATGTAGATAAAAAGAATAAATTTGAAGTACATCTTTATTTACATTTTCGATGTAAATAAAAGGATAGATTAAAATGTTTAATTTTTATTTACATTTTTGATATAAATAAAAGAATAGGTTAAAGAGGCATCATCTCTATTTACACTTAGATGTAAATATAAGAACTGATTTAAAATTACATTTTTATTTACATTTTAGATGTAAATAAAAGATTAGATTTAAAAGTTACATTTTGTTTTACATTTTAAATGTAAATAAGTGGATAGAATAACAAATTATATTTTTATTGTCATTTTAGAGACAATAAAAAAGGTAGATTTTAAAGTGACATTTTTGTTGATATTTTATATTCAATAAAAAGATTAGAATTAAAAGAAGCATTTTTATTGTCATTTTAGAGACAATAAAAAGAGTAAATTTAAAAGTGACATCTTTATTGATGTTCTATACTCAATAAAAAGAATATGTTTTAAATGTTATATTTATCGGCATTTTAGATTGCGATAAAAAGAATAGGTTTTAATGTCACATTTTTATCGACATTTTAGATGCGATAAAAAGAATAGATTTTAAAGATTACATTTTTCAATGTAATTAGAAATGAAAAGAAAGGATTACATTTTTCAATGTAATTAGAAATGAAATAAAAAGATTTCATTTTTAATGTAATTAAAGATGAAATAAAAAGATTGCATTTTCAATATAAACAAAGAATGAAAGTGGAATATTACATTTATTATGTAATCGAAGAATGAAGGAAAAATATTACATTTTTCATGTAAATAAATGAAGAATAGGTAAATTACAATTTTATAGAATATAATTAAAAGAATAGAAAAATCACATTTTTGATGAAATGTAAAGGAATAGGAAAATGTTAAGAAATAGGAAAATGTCATGTTTTAAAATATAAGAACATGTCATCATTAAAAATCACATTTTTAATGAAATGTAAGTAAAGGATATAGAAAAGTGTTCATCGTTGGAAATGAAAATAATAAACAATAAAAATTTACATTTTTATTGTCATGTATGGGAAAAATGTACATGTTTTGAAATAGACTTCTATTCATAAAAAAAAACATGAATATGAAGTGTAGAAAATTATTTAAGGAATAAATAATTTGAAATCGCCAAACGATTTATATATAGATATGTGTATATGTATGTATATATATACGTATAAATTAAAATTAAACGAAACGCGCGCGGTAGTTAGCATTTCGGCAATCGTAAATTTAAACGATGATACCGAAAGATCCGATCGTCGGATTTTCCCAAAACTGGAACCGTTAGGACCGCTTTGGGAAAATCTTCCCAACAATATATCTTTCGTCAAAATCCAACGGTTAGATTTCGAGTTAAGTGCAAATCAAATTTGGATAAATACAGCGCTAGGGCCGCCATTGACCCGAAGCTTCGTTTAATTATAATTGAGCTATTTTAAATAAATAAAATAGCGATAAACTGTTACAAATAAATATGAACGATATGAAATGATTTAGATGATAATTATTCAAGGATTATTTGAAAAGACCGAGTTCAACTCATTTCAAATAATTACTACGACGATTTAAGTCAAAGATTTGAAGACGATTCACATCGAATGGATGAGGACTACTGACGCCCGTGATTGGAGTAGCTACCTTGAAGGGGCTGCAGTGGTAGTTGTCCGGACGTATTTGTTGATTGTTCGGATACGCGAGGAATAAGATGCCTCCAGTTTCGTTTAGACCCAGAACGGACTTGTAAATGGATGGTATGTCTGACGTTGTATTCCTTTATGCTATATTCGTTGATCTCTGTTAAATACGTATCTGTTTGGTGTTTAACACCCTTCTCTAAGATGTACGAGCTTAGAGGTTATATATTGGCAGAAATAAATGGTATGGTATGGATTGACAATGTGGCATGCCAAGATGCATGGATCAAGGCTTTTGTTGAAAAGCAGGGCCTTGTGGTTGATGATCAAAGCATAGCCTGTTTAGGCATAGCTTTGTGTATAGCGTGACTTCGCGAGCCTCACACCCCGGTATGAGTCAAAAACGGGATATGGACCGTAGGGAGTGCGCACGTTTCTTTCTAGCTAGAGTGGTGTTAGTGGCCTACCAGCCCTGACATTTTTACTTATGTTGATGATGGATTATGAGGTACCTCGGATTTATAGGCCGGAAGTGGTCATACTAGAGGTCCAAAAGGACCGGGAAGCGTGTGTTCGGGCATAACTAATCCACTAGCATAGGTGTGGACCGGCCCTACCGCTCCAAGGGTTAACTGCGGGGGATCCTGAGGCATTTGCTAGAGTGTCTCGAATCGGAGAGGATGTTCCCTAGCCTCGATTCATGATGGAAACCCAATTTCCAATACGACACCATGCGGTTTTGATTGTAGAATTAGTATGGCGACATAGTAAGATGGGGTACTATGCCGTCTATGATTGATACATTATGATTGAAATGTTTTTAAATACGTATACACACTGATATTAAATCTGTTTCATCGTATCAAGCCCAACCATGAACGTCGAAGTTATGAACATTGACAACTCCTTAGCACACATCCCGCAGCAAAGCCCAACCATGAAGTGAACTCATTGGTTCCCAACTGGATCCTAAGCTATAACTTCCATTTGGACTACCTTTGCATCTCGGGTTATTGGTCAATACTGGATCGGTTTGGATTCCTCCTTGCCATCGGTTCGGTTCAGTCATAGATATTCCCCTCTGGCGGTTCGGTTCGGGTGTATGCATCTCGTTCAGTGTGACGCTTCAGTAACCGGTTCGGTTCGGGTTTGATTGCTCCATCGGTTCGGTTCGGGTCCCCTGTCACCATCCGGTCCGTCCTTCCCTCTTAGCTCCTGGCTTGGCCTTCTGGTCCGATCTAATTCCCTTCCTTATTCCCATCCACTCCAATCCCTATTCCTATTCCTATCCGCTCCGATCCGATCCCCCCTTCCTTAACCCGATCCGATCCCAGTTCAACCTTTGTGGCCTTCCTTTTTTCCATACTTCTCTTGTGCTAAGCTACGGTTCGGTTCGGTGATCCTTTGCCCGGTCTGAGCCCATCCATCCGATCCGATTCGAAAGTCCGCCCTGTTTTTCTGCAACTTTTCCAGCGAGTGTTTTACGCCATTCGACGATGTTTTCGACCATTCTATGTATTCCAATCAATCACAAAGCATACCACAAAGTCATAGCAACAAGTAGAAGTGACCTCAAACACCAAAACATCAATAAGATAGGTTAAAATGGATCAAACCTAGCCAAAACCCCATATTTTCCCTTAAGCATGTTTAGTTGAAACTAATGATATGATTAGCAAAACTTAACCAAATTAACCCAAATTCATATCAGAGGTCTAAAATACCATTTCGAATTTTATAAATATTTTTCCAGAATTTTATCATGTTTAAATTCGCTAATTAACACTAATTACCCTTAATTAGCCATAATTAGTGAGGAACTATGCAAATCACTCACCTTAGCCACAAATAAAACCTCAAACTGAAATGAATCTCTGATTTGGTGCAAATCTCAATGCTAAACAGCAGCTCTAATGTTGATTTGTTGAAGATCTCCCTTGATTTGATGTTGCTAAGCTTAATCCTTGATTAGAAGGTGATTTGGAAGTGATTTAGAGGTTGGAGGCCATTTTTAGGGTTTTTAAGAGATAAGTGGAGGCTAGAAAACTGAAATGGAATGAAAACCTAACTCACTTCAGCCTCCCCATAACCCTAATCCCGAAATGGGTTATGGGCCCATTCACTAATCACCCTATTTGGCACGGTTAAGTAGTTTTTCACCTTCCAAACCTTATTTCAGCCATATCTCCCAAACGGTAAGTCCGTTTCTCACATTTGACCACTCTACGGAAAGGTAAACCATCAAACGAATCTAATGGAAGTGGTTTCAGGTCAAAATTCCTTTCCAATCACAAGTTATGGCCGAAACAAGATCATCTAGGGGCAAAATGGTCATTTAAAAATTGGCAAAAATCATGAACATGGAAAATGACTCTAATGGTTGTTTCCCAAAGTTACATGGCCATACGACTTCATATAAGGAAGAAATAAATATTCTACGATCCTCCGAGGCGTAAAATGCGGGTTGTAACAGATATTCTGTACTCTGACGTAACATTATTATAATGTTTATTAAAGTCTGCTGTTATTGTTCTGATGTTATTGTATTCCCAAAGTTAACGTATGCGGGAATTGAACGGTCTTGGTTGATTTTGCGATCGATTAAGTCCGGGCAAATTACGTGTCGTTACACCTTTGGCCACAAGCCTTGCTTTATATCTGTCTATTGAAACATCAGCCATTCTTTTAATTTTGTATGTCCACTTACATCCATTGATGTTTTTGTTCTTTGTTCTTTAACCAATTTCCATGTTTGATTTTGCATGAGGGCTTGGTACTCAACATCCATAGATGTTGTCCAATTGTTGTAAATTTTAGCTCGATCATTGCTAGCCGGTTCATCAATTAAGGTGACAGCTGTGTATAATTTGGGTTTGAAAATCCCACTTTTGGCTCTTGTAATCATTGGATGAGTGGATGTAACTTGAGGCTAAGTGCAAGGTTGATTATCTTCTTCATTGCTTTAACTTACATTCTCATCTTCCTCACTTTGCTGATTGTCATCATTTTTTCTTTGACTTTCTTTTTCAAGTGACAAATTGAATTGAATAGGTGACTGAACAGTATCATTGAGTGGTGTTGTCCTTTCATCAACTCTTGCAGTTTCACATGCACTTAATAAATCTGAATATATATGGCCTTAAGTATGGGTAACAAAGACATCCAAAAGTTCTTAAATAATTGTAGTTTGGTTTAACATTCATTAGTTTTTCTAATGGACTAATTCCCTTCAGTATTTGTTGGCAATCTATTTATTAAATAAACTTCAATATTGAATGATTTAGGCCAAAACTTTAGTAGCATTTTTGCCTGTGCTAATAATGTTCAGCTAGTTTCAACTACATGTCTGTGTTTTCTTTCAACTGGGCCATTTTGTACAGAAGTATAAGGACATGTTGTTCTATGAATTATTCCTCTTTTCAGAAAGTATTCTTTCAAAGACTTGTATTCTATACCTCCATCAGATTGAATAATTTTAACATGTGAGTTTGTCTCTGTGTCCACCTAAGTTAAAAAATGCACAATAATATCATGAGTTTCAGATTTGGATTTCATAAAATATATCCATGTGAATCTACTGGATGCATCAACAAAAGATATGTAATATTTGTATCCACCATCAAAACTAATTGGTGCATGACCCCATAAATCAGTGGCAATGAGCATTGGGGGTTCTGTATATTCAGTATATGAATTGCTAAAGCTAATTTATGACTTTTACCCATTTGACAGTAAGCACATATATGAGGTAAGGAAATGTTTTCGAATTTGACATTGTTTTCAGTAAGAATCTGTTTAACAGTACAAGTATTGGGGTAACCCACTTTGTTGTGCAACAAGCTAAAGACATTCTTTTGTCTATTACAGTTAATTTCATTGTGATTACACAGTAAATTTTCCTTTACATTGCTGTAGTTGTTTTGACTGAATTTCTATTGTCTCTTTACCTCATTGCCCTGCAATAAAATATTTCTAGTAAGTATGTCCCTAACCAAGCAATACTTTGGATAAAATTCAAAATATACTTGATTATCACATGCAAATTGAGAAACACTTAGAAGATTTTTCTTGATACCAAGGACTCCTAGTAATTTATTTGAGATGAGATGTTTTTTTCCTGCAATATAGCAACAACCCGTATGAGTAATATTAATAGGCTTACCATTTCCCATGGACACTGTTTGATTACCTCAATACTCTTTGCATCGCAAATTCAAGTTGTCTAAATTGTTAATTAGATGATTGGTTGCTCCTGAATCAGGATACCAGCTATCATCATTGATATGCTCCAATCTTGCAGTTTCTGCTTGATTGGCTGATTTGTTTTCATTCAGAGTATTCTGATCTTGTTGGACTTGTGCCACATTTGCATTGGTATTCCTATTTCTTTGATTTCCTGATGATTAAGCTGGTGTAAAATTTTAGTTAAATCTGAAAAACATCCGAATGCAGTGTGCCCCACTCTTTCACATATCTGGCATTTAGGTCGATTACCACCGTTGTTGTTTCTACCTTTTCCCCTAGATCCGCCACTAAAACCACCTCTTTAATTTTGATTAGAGATTCTTGAATTTTTATTTTTGTTACTACTGGCAAGATTAATGTTTATATCAGTTTCTTGTGCTCTCTTGCTCTCCTGTCTTGCTTCATGTGCTAGTAGGATAGAGTGAACTTCATCCATAGAAGGTGTTATTCTTTGTGATGATCTAACTGCTTCTACTTCCTCGCACACGCTACCGAGGCCATTAAGAATAGTTAGAACCTGTTCATTTTCAGGAACTTTTTGACCTGCAAGTTGGTCACAAAATTGTTTTTACTTTGGCCAAATACTCTCTCATACTGCTGTTGTTCTTTCTTGAGTTGTGTAATTGCCTTATATAATGCATAATTTTGGAAGATGACTGGGATTGGATTTTTTTTCCCAACATTGACCCAGATTTCATTAGCAAAATTGCATCCAACCACTTGTGACAATAGATTGTTACTTATTGATGATAGAAGCCAAGCATTAATGAGTATGTCTTGTCTATGGTGTTTGGTGTATTCTTCATTAACTATTAATTTATTTCCTGGATCTGTAATGAAATTTGGTGGTATTTGCACGGCACCATACAAATGTCCCTCAATACCATATCCTTCGATGGCAGTTTTGATTTGGAATTTCCATAATAAGTAGTTGTTTTCCTCTAGTTTAACAATGATAAGTTGGCTTTGTGGACTTATCACTGTTTTAAATAGTTGGTTAACTGAAGAAACTTGTGGTGCTTGCTGATTCGAGGATGTTGCCTGATTATTCGAAGTAGTGGATCCAAGAGAAGGCATTTAATCGCCCATGATGACAGAAAGAACTTTGAACAAATGGTTCAGAAATGAAGAACAGTGATAAATTGAAGATTGGTCACCTTCTTGATGCCGAAGACTATAGACTTCACTTCAGGTAATTTGCAACTAGTTGTCTATCAAGTGATGACTGACCCTGGTATTGCAATTTCTTGAATCGATTTCTTGGTGGCAGAATTTGATTTTCTTCGATTTCTCATTGATCTGGCTTATATGATTCAAATATGTTGCAGTTAATCAATCTATTAGGTGAGGCACTGATATGAGGATTAGACAACTCTCAAATGACGAGTTATACAACTCAGATGAGAGGATTAAACCCAAGTGATGAAAATACTCTGATGGATTTAAACACTTTATCTTAAACAGGATCGATTAAGCAATATTGTTGTTAAGCAGTTGCTCTTATACCATAAAAGAATCTTGAAAAATGTAATTTGCCTCTCTGTAATTATGTTACTGATAATAGATCGAAATATTGAAGAAGTGTTTTTATTCTTATTTCAGAGAATAAATCGATAAAGAAAACGATGTACGCACTTCTATTTATAAGTACAAATATACGTTGTGGGCTAAGAAAGTATACAGGCCCACTTGTATTATGATAAGAGAAAATGCGGAGCGGATAGTTGCTTCAGAATGAATGCTTTGTACCTGATAGTATACTATGTATGTATAACCCTAGCCGACATTTCATTTACTTTATTTATCCGATCTAGGCATTTCATTTCTAATTTTAACTTATTTATCTTTCCTAAACATTCTTTATGAAATTTTCTTAGCTTACTAAATTTATTATCTTGTCCGAAATCTAGTTTATAATATTTTTAGTTGATAATTTAGAAAGTGCCTTATCTTTCATAGCCATAAAGCTTACACTAGCTTGGTTCTCGTCATTATCGCTGTGGCTACCACTTTCACTTGAAGATGAATCATTTAAGTCACTTAGAAAGCAAGTTTTCTTTTGATTTCTTTTCAGTTTTGATTTTATTCCAGAAAATTTCCTGACCTTGATTCAATTTAAGACATGCTTTTTCTTATATTTAATTTGTTACAACCAAAGCTTTTGCAAAAGTATGTGTGAATTGAATTCCTAGACTTTTGGTTTTGGATCATCTTGCTGAATTTTTTTAGTTCTTGCACAAAAACTCTAAATCTTCTTCATCAAGCCTGAATCATCATCATTATTACAAAAATTACAATGCTTTGGTTTTCATGATTTAGTTATTTTCAAGCAAGCATGTTAGCTTCATCAGACATTAAGGGTGCATTTTTTACGAACGATAACGGGGAATTTGAGCATGGCATCATTGTGAACGGGGAATGCATTTTCTTGCTACGAATGGGGTACTTGAGCGAGGTATTTTTAAAATACAGATACAAATACAAATACAGTTGCAGATACAAATACAATTTAGCACAATCCTGCATCAATCAACTTATCTCTTATGGTATCTCAAAATGTTGGCATTTCTTGGTATCCATTTCGATGTACCCATTCAGTGCCTCTGTTCGTCGCATTTCTCAGAGCATAATATTCCTCCAAGTACTAATTAGGGATAAGTTCAGGATCATCGTCAAAGTTCACCACTATTATATTTTCTTATGAAGTTGTGTAAGGCCATTGTAACTACGACAACTTTGACTTGAGTTTGAAACACATATGTAGGAAGACTCTTCAAAATCGAAATTTTTTGTTTTCAAATGCCAAAAGTTCTTTCAACGGTCATCCATAAACTCTAATGGTAGAAATTAAACACTCCATTGGTTGATTTTGGTTGATTCACGGTTTCACGAAAATGCGAAATATGATAACTCATATTTCGATAAGGCGGTAAATATACATTTTGAAGTGGATAGCCCGAATCGACCAAATAATATTGTTGAACTGGAGGTTTAGGAAAGTTGGAGCTTTTATCATTTGTACCTGAATTAAAAATTCTACAATCATGTGCAGTCCTTTCCCAACCAGCCATAACATAAGTAAACTGTAAATCGAAAGAGCATACTGCTAATATATTTTGCATTGCAAAACCTTTTCTTCTAATATATGGAATAACTTGATCAACAGGTAAGTGTGCGGATACGTGTGCATCACCTATAGAACTAATACAATTTTTGAAATATGGATAATACAGAGTTGAACTACTAATGTGATATGGAATAGTATTAAATTGTGGATCGTTTGGCTTTATTATATCATCAGCGAGTAAATGAAAAGCCTTTAGAACAGCATGAAACAAATGGAAATTGTGCAAACTGCACATTGAAATCTTTCGCTAAGTTGTCTATTTGAGAGCCCAGTAGCTATTGTGTAAGCAAAAATACAAACCATTTCGTTGACAAAAATTTTTGCTGTTGAAGAGAGATCAAGATGTTGTAGTTTTTCACATAACAAGTAGAAGAAAAATCTTTTCATTCAAAAATTATTTTGACAATGTTGTTGATGCCCATTCAAAATGTCGTTGATCCAAGCTAAACTGGTATACACTGAAGTATTAACTCGGGTAATATGATTTCTTCATGCATTTTGACATAATGATATACCGTAGAGATCAATCAACTCGTCGTAATTGGAGGATGAATTGGAGGCAGACCTTATTTCGAAGAAGAAGAAAGTTAATGCGAAAAATGGCACTAACACCCCAAGGTGTAAATCAATACTTCACAAACAGTTTAGATCTAGAAAAGTGGTAGCTGCAAACACAAAAAGCAAGTAAATAGAGATGAATTTATAATGGCTCGGCCTAGATCTAGCCTACATCCACTTTGAATAGTGCTTTCATGCTCACTTTCAATGTTACAAGGTACAAGATTTCTATAACTTTGCTCATTTTCTCCTTTTACAGTGATTCTCTCTACTTTCTTCTCTTTGATATCTTGATTCTCTCAATTTCGCTATGGAAATGTCTAGATCTCTATGATTGCGATGATTGTTGGAGTAGATCTTCAACAATTTGAGCACTTAGATGATCTTTGACGAATCCATGTGATTGAGATGTTGAACCAAAGCTTGAAAGAGGTTTAATGGAGGTTTGGATGATTTGGAGTTGTTGAGAAATGAGTTGGCAGCACTTCATGGTTGGAAAACACCTCCCCTTCATGGTGGAAATAAGGGGGTATTTACAGGAGTGGGAATGAGGTGGTGGTGCTTATAAATGGTGCATACATGTTTATAGGTCATTCGGATGACCTATCACTTCAGGTCATAACCGACCTCGCTGTCTTGAGCTCCAAGCAACGATCCAGTGTTTAACAGCTTGACCTAGCTTTGCAAGTGGACGACCTAAGGGCTGCAGCGACTTGCTGACGCACAATGCTAACACGACCCGTTTTTATGCTTTGGGAATGACCTGATTGATCTTATACGAACGAGCTAAGACCTTGTCGACCCAAGGAATGTGACGACCTAATTGATAATTTATGCGACCTGAAGCTAAAATGGTCAGAAAGACCTGATGAGGAATATGCCTGAACGACCTGAAGAAATGACGACCTAAGGACTAATGTGGCTCGAACGATCTGGATGATTCAACAATGACTTGACTCTCAAGTGCTTCAACGACCCATTTTTTAAACCATATTTTTTATAGGTTAATATTTTCCCCTCGATGCATGCATCTTTGAAAATGATGTGGGCTTCGAATTGACTTTATCACATTGAACCCTACGTACATTTTTAGGTCGTTGGCATATACTATAATAGGATTTAAATGAGATGACATTCGGGTCATTTGAATTCTCCCAACACTGGGTCGTTTGGGCATGCAGCTGGATCGGGCACGGCCCGTTCATTTCCTCCTTCTTTATATTTCTATTCAGGCCATCACTTTACTCTTTATCCCTTGAAACCTAGAAACCCCTTTTAATGGCGGATAGCCTCTGATTAAAAAAAGAAATTTCAACATTCTACAGCTGTTCGAGTTTCAACGTTGCCAATCAGATCCACTTCACCATTGATAACCACCAGAGTTTCAGATTTCATTGAATCCGATTGCAAATTCAATCAAAACCGATTCGATTGACATCGATTCCTTCAGATCCGAACTACCCGTCATCATCGAGCTCCTCAAGAGCCATTATACCCAATTCTAATCGCCTCTAACCACTAATAACTTGTGTAGGTGCTAAAATTCTTTTTATTGCTTTCTTGTTGAATCTAAGTTTTTAGGGTTTGCCATTGATTTGGGGATTTTTGTTGTGAATCAGATGTAGTTGAAATTGGGATTGTTTACTTTGATTTTGTTCGGGTAACTTTGAACTCATGGTGTTGGATCTAGATTCATGTTTGGGTAGCAACAGTGAGTTGAGTATCGATTAATTTCGAGCTTGATGATACTGTCAATCTTTAGTGTCAATAAAGTGGAGATGAATCCGAACTTCAACAACTGTTGTATCTAAGTCGAATTGTGCTCTGATTTTGAATCTCAAATGGTCATGTAGTAATATGATTCCATTTGTATTGGATGTTGCTTCTGGATCTTGTGTTAATCCATGTTTTTTCTTGATTCTAATAATACTACTTACCATTTTAACAATTTACATGCATTTTCGACATTCCATGATCAAGTTTGAATCCGATTTTTGTGTGCTTGTACTGTTAACACAAAAATTCTTTATTGATCACGATTACAATAGATAATATGCAAATTTTGTTGTAATCGTTTGTTTCCAATATATGAAATCATGTTGTTTGCATCAGCAGAGTGTTGCTTGAACATTGTTGATTCTTGAACTTTTATGAATCAGCGTGATGTATTTTGTGGATTATTTGATGACCGGATCAATCATTCAACACTTTTAGGATTTAGGTTGTAAAACAAAGCAGGTTGTTAGGTCGTGTGAATGATTCATGCTTCTAGATCGTAGGTGATCAAGTTTTCAGTTTGTTGAATAACCCAGGTTTCGAGGTCGTTGATCGACCCAAGATTCGCAATCGTCGAGCGACCTAAGTATCTAGGTCATTGAGTGACCTAAGTACCTAGGTCGTTGAGCGACCTAAGACTCTTAGACTGTCCAATGACCAAAGCTGCTTTGAGTTATCACGATCCTGGGGTCCATAAGTCGTTTGACCAGCCTATGCCTTTCTGCTATTGCACGATCTTCAGTCCTGAATAGATTGGCGACCTAGTTCCTTTGGGTCAAACGGAGCTTTTAAACTCATGTCATTGAGTAACCTTTCCTCTTAGATCGTTGGAGTACCTTGGACGTTAGGTCGATGAGCGACCTAAACTTTTGAGATGCCTGGACGATCCATAAACCTCCAGATCGTTGAACAGCCTGATTGCTTGGTCATTGAGCGACCTGATCCTTAATGCTCGACATTTACTTTTTAAAGCTTGTTACACTTGGGGATTCTAGGACTTGAACCATTCGCATTTATGTCTTGAGAATTGAATAACTTCATGCCCTATTTCCTTCCTTACGACAACAACAAGCATTTGCATATTTTGGACTTATACTTCGTCATTGATCGCCCACTTCGATAATAGATTAGATAATAAAGCATATTATAGTGAATTTTCAAGACTTAAACCAGATGACGCATATATACAAGATTATCTCGTATAATTATTATACGACTTGTTGAACTTTACCTGTATACACATGACACTTTAGTTTAGGTTAGTAGCGATACTTGAGATCAACTAATCGACATACGCTAGACTATGGATTTCAAGTGTCGCTGCAATACGACTCGTATAATTCTGCATGACACTACATATTTAGAAAATGCGTACCTGTGATATGTTTATAAACAAGATTGTTTGTGTAAAATGACAACCAGGTTGCAAACTCGCCTTCAGACTGAAGGGACATCCACATTTGCACATGTTGACATCTCCACATCTGCATCTGGGGCTACAACAACTACAACTCCTGGACCGATACCTGATCAGCTATTTCCTATTCTCCGTCCTCTTAGTGCCCCGCCATCAGAAAGACACTCAACCACACTTACCCAACAAGCATATAAGCAGTTGTGTAGTAAGTATGGTATTCATGAGACAGACGCAATACTACTAGAGGAGAATGTGTTTGTTGATCAACCACCGAGTGGATATGTAGTTGTTAACCGACAGATGTTAACGAATGGTGGCGTTTCCTCTTTCAATCCTTTTCTAGAGACGATCCTGAATCGCTTAGTTGTCGCCCCTTTCCAACTTCATCCTAATGGTTATGCCATTTTATTAGGGCTATATGTGCTTTACATAGAATAGAGGGGATATGTTCCTACATTTCAGGATGTCTGTTATCTTTTCTTGTTTAAAAGGAGGAAAGACACCATTCTATCATACACGTTGAAGGTGCACGAAACCGGCAACTTATACTTTACTTGCCGGAGAGTGCTTCGGGATTTCTGAATCAATTTTCTTCGTTTGTTGTCCTGACACTTTCACGGAAACTGGATGGAAGGAGGTGAGCATATATGCACAGAGCTCTTCTTGTTTGAACTGCTTTTAAGTCTCGATTACTGAAATTTTCTTTCTTGATTACAGTCGTTCCATCTCCAGTTAAGGATAACAAAGATTCTACTCCTTACAAAACTTTTTATGAAGCTTTAAAAGCCGTTGGTATTGTAGATAGGGGAAGAAAGTAATTGATAAAAGAAGAGTTTCTTCGTGAATACGAATTTCTCCACCCTTTAAGGAAACATCCTTCCAAAGGAGCACCTTCTACACCTCATTCTACGTCAGTAGCACCGGATTTTGTGGCTTCCGAAGAGGGTAGTTCATAGAAGAGTAAGGTTGACGAATCCTCATTAAAGAAATGCTCTGACCCAACTAGTTGTAGTAAAATATATTCTCAACCCCAATTGCCCTAGATTAAAGAGGAAGAGCTTGTACACCGAGGGCAAAGGTCTTACGACAACTACCGAACAAGTTAAGGAGGGTGAGACAACTCCCAAAGGTGATTTGAATGCTGAGAAAATTGGTGAAGGTCCCACTGTTACACATGCCCACGAAGAAAGTTCTACATATATTTTCAAGACTTTGATTGATCATATACTGCGAAACATCTTGCCCCAAGCAACACCGTGACTTCGAAACTTGCAGCAACAGTTACAAAAGTGGCAACTAAGATGGCTTTGGCTCGAAACCCTCCATTACGAAAAACATTTTCTAATATAGGGTCTGCGTTAGATTTACCCCCGAAGAGCAGTTCATTATTAGATGTGCGATTAAACCACACATCACACACACTCTAAGTTTTAGTTTCTTCTGCATGTACCCTATACATTGCCCCAGTATTTTATTCTAAGTACTAAAATCTAGCTTTTTCTTATTCCAGGCCTAGCCATGAATCGACCATATATGAAAAGCTTTAAGAACCAATCCAACAATTATAACTTGAGGCATCACATGCAATCTCAGCATTTCCAGCACTCTTACCATTCTCAACAGTCTTACCATTCTCAGTAGCTCAACAACCTCATGGCTGCATAGAAACTTAGGAACAAACTAGATGGAGGCACGGGGCCCTAGACCAACTAGAAAAAGAGGACCGTAACTGAGGATCTTTCAGGGACTGTGATCGATATGATGATTGTTACGATGAACGCCATGAGCGGAACAGACGGGAAGAGAAGGAAAGCAGATGAAGGAAAAGAGAGAAGGATGACTAGGGCAGAGATTATAACAAGGATGACCCTCACAAGCGCCCTAGATCGGATAAAAATCCAATCCCTTCCACTTAGACCACCTCTAGGTACCTTCCCCTTGCTACTCCATCTGTTACCCCTCCTCCGGCTGATATCCTGATGATTATCAACAACCCTTTATGCTCCTGAGCCTGCACTCACCAGTCTTGCTCAACAATTCAGAAACTGGTGTTTGAAGGGAGTTTTCTTCGACTCGACATACACCTATCTGATAAGAAGGAAATGCTTAAAAACCTTGATGTAGTGAAGAGCAAATTGAAAAGCAGCTGGGTGTGGTGAAAGATCAGGCTGATAAGCAATTTAATGAAGTTAAGGATATAATTGAGAAACTATTTGTTGTATAAGATAGCCGATGATCTCCAGCGAGTCAATAAAAGTTACTTTGAGAAAATAGCCATGCTTGAGAATGACAAGGTTGAGTGGGCCAAGGTTCTTGAATCTCGAGATGCTAACATTGCATCTCTTATTCAGGGGAACCCAGAGTTAGAAGCCGAGAATCAAAGACTTAAAGAGGAACTTGCTGCAATTAAGTCGAAAGAAATTGCACTAAGTAATTAGGTGAAAGAGGCTCAATCTTCATAAAGAACTATTGAGCATCAATTAGCAGTGGAGGAAAAACTTCTGCAACTTATCGGCTAGATAATGTCAGACTTCATGAGAAGAACGCCGCTCAAGCATTGGAGATTTCTGCGCTGAAAGCTGAAGTAGAAAGCTCTGAGCAAGAGAGAGAGAGAGAGAGAGAGAGAGATCAAGCTTTGGCTGATAAAGAAGCCGCTGACAAAGCGTTCACTGATGTTGGGGCTGACGCCAATTCCACTTTATTCGAATTCTATGTTTTTAGTGTTATGAGCCCAGGCAGCTTGCGCTACTTAGGACCAAATTTTCCAGTGACTCTGACTGAAGTCTGGGAATCAGTACTTGTCTAAGTTGGAGACACTTATACTGAAGAGTATCTCTTACAAAGTCATTTAGATAAGGAATCTTGCGAAGCTTTGGCTAAGGGGAAGAAGTCACTTATGAAAGAGCGGGGTTTACTGGAAGAAGCAGGATCCTCTAGGCGAAAGCCCTGGATGTAGCCGCTACCGTTACCCACACTGATTCTGTTAATGTTGATGACTCCAATTCTCAGACTGCAATTGTGCCTCCCACTGATCCTTCTGCCACTCACGAAGAAAAGGATAAAGCTACTGAAGAGCATATTATTGAGGAGCATGTCATTGAGGAGCGTACATGAGATGGCGAGGGTGAAGATGACCACTTGGGTATACTGCGTTCTATGCCCACTGTTCATTTGTATTAGGCCAGATCTCACTGAAGCCTGACACAACCACCACTGAAGTCAATGTTACTTATTCAACTTTGGTGTCCACCACTGCTTCTGCTCCGACTGCCACTCCTCCTCCGGGCGATGCATCGTTAATCACTGCTTCTACTCCTGCTTCGCAGCCAGGGTCATACGATGCAAAGATTGGTGCAATTGCTGATTTGGATGACGTGGATTACTCTCCTAGCGAAGCAGAAGATTTTGATGATGTGGACGAAATCCCGGGGAAGATAGTCAAAGGCAAGAAAAAGAAGAAGATTAAGCCCTCATCTTCCTTGAGACACGAGGGAAAGCGTATTGTTTCTAAGAAAAGAGGACTTGTTATTCTATCTTCTCCTGAGAGTCCCCTTGGTGGTACAGAAGCCAAGGATGAAAGTTAACTTGCTGATACACCTCCTCCTTCTTCCGCTCAAGTTAACAAGCCATCTCTGAGGTCTAGTGATTCCAAGAGCGGGAAAAAGAAGAATTGGTGCTTATAGCTATTTTACTCTACATCATGTAGCTTTCTTTTATACATTTCATTTAGACTGAGTGTTTATGCAAGTACCGGCCCTTGCATATGACTTTATGCCGCTTTGTATTTGAGACTTTGTGTTGATGTTATGAAGCTGTTTTTCATTTTTTGTACTTTAGCTGCTAGCTGTTAGCTGTTATTTTAGCTGTGTTGTACTTTTGTTTGCATTTCCTTCTTTACAGATTACAAGTCTTTAGCTTAATGAGACGTTGTTATGAGTTTGTGGTTTATCTTGTGAACATTGGGATATCTCAAAGTGATGGTGTTGCCCCCATACCATGAGCCATCACAAGTTGCTAAAGCTGGATGCAATCAACTTTGCTAAGTTTCTTTGTTTTGGATCGATGTACAAGAAGCTTGTTGTTTGCTGATGGATTTTTGTTCCTGCTAGTGCATTTTAATCTTCTGAACTACCAATTCCTTAAAAAAAATTTAGCTTTGTTGATTGATCTCGAGCTTCTTCTTGGAAAAGTCATTGATATTTGTGCCCTAGCCTGGGAAGTCTTTAGTAACCCAACGTTGGTCTACTCCCGCTGATTGGTGTTTGACATCGGAGACTTCATTGAGTGCCTATAAAGAGGTCGTTTATAACTCAATTATTCTACCTCTGTCGACCAAATCAAGCATCGGAGACTCCATTGAGCTCACCTCTACTGTGGAGAGGTGACCTTCATGGGAGTTGTGAAGGAATTTGGTAACACTCAACGTTGGTCTGCTCTCGCTGACAGGTGTTTGGCATCAGAGACTTCATTGAGTGCATGCAAAGAGATCGTTTATAACTCAATCATTCTTCTCCCATTAACCAAATCAAGCATCGGAGACTCCATTGAGCGCACCTTTACTATGGACAGGTGACCCTCACGATTAATGCAAAGGTCAATGCGAAGGATTTCTGCCTTTACTACGCAGAGGACTTTCCAAGCCTCTACTGTGGAGAGGTGGACCTTCACGATCGACGCAAAGGTTAATGCGAATGATTTGTTCCTTTACTATGCAAAGGACTTTCTGAGTCTCTACTATGGAGAGGTGGACCTTCACAATCGACACAAGGGTCAATGCAAAGGATTTTATTTGCAGCGTCGTTCCGTAGGGTGAACATCAGTCTTCGTGTCGGATGTGCTTAACTATGGTAAGCGATCGCAGCCAGACCGAGAGGTTTACTTGCCAGAACTTTGCAGGGTTTGTGTCATTCCGTAGGGAAAACATCGTTCTTCATGTCAGATGTGCTTAAATATAGCAAGCGATCGTAGCCGGATCGATATTGTAGGCCCTTGGATGGAACTTGCAATTTCTGGTTTTGGCTCCATAGCTGCTGGTTGTGCTTTCGCCGCTTAACTCTTGGAAACTCCTTCCATTTACTCTTTAAGTAGGTCCTCCTCATCGTTGCATCTATGCATATTGACGTTTGTAGCACTCGACGCTTGAGTTGGTGTTATTGAGGTTTTTACGCTATATCAGACTTTGAGGAAGCAAGTGCTCATCGGATATCCTGCAATATAAAATCGTCTTTTAGAAAATTTTGATTTAAAGAAAATTTTGCAACTAAGATATTTACACAGGCATGCATTATTTTATTCATGAAGCTAATGTTCTATACAATGCTTGCAAAAAATATTTACATATTTTTTACAAGAAATTTGAACATAGTATCAAGTAAAATATCGGTGAAGATGAATGTTGTTCCTGGCCCTTGGAATTGGAATGCCATCAACAGTGATCAGTTTGATAGTGTCGTCCAACAGCTTTTGACGACTTATGATGTATGGACCTTCCCAGTTTGGCCTAAAGACTCCTATTGTTATCATGATACTTTTTAGGATAAGATCCCTGACTTTGAAGGTTCATTGTCTAACTTTGGAGTTGAAATTCCTAGCAATCCTTCACTGATGGGCTGCAACTTTTAGTTATCCCTCATCTCGCCTTTCCTCAAGCTGACCAAGAGCTTCAAGCTGGAGCTTTTCATTCTCTGCATGGTTGAAGTGGATTTGCGATGTGTAGGAACTTCTAGCTCCACCGGAATCATTGCTTCTGAACCATATGCCAAGGAGAAAGGAGTGTGCCCAGTAGCAGATTTATGAGTCATCCTGTGCGCCCATAGTGCAAGTGGTAATTTGTCGACCCAACCACCTTGAACTTTCTCGAGTCGCTTCTTGATGGTTGATTTGATGATTTTGTTCATAGCTTCCACTTGCCTGTTTGCCTGCGGATGGGCCATTGCAACAAAGCTTTTCCTGATCTTGTATTTGGAACAGAATTCCTTAAATTCTTTGTTTGCAAATTGTGTCCCGTTGTCTACGATTATCTTCTATAGCACACCAACCTGCAAATAATGTTCTTCAAGATGAAGTTGATAACTGTCTTTGAGGTGATTGTGGCTAGTGGCTCTGCTCTGGTCCATTTGGTGAAGTAATCGACAGCTACAATGGCATATTTCAAACTGGATTTTACCTTAGGTAGTGCCCCAATTAGATCAATGCCCCAGATAGCAAATGGCCATGGACTGGCCATTTGTGTCAATTCAGTAGATGGCGCTCTAGGGATCATTGCAAATCTTTGGCATCTGTCACACTTCCTGGTATAAGTTGCGGATTCTTGGTTCACATCACGCCAAAAGTAACCATATCGCAATGTTTTCTTGGCTAGTGTCTGACCACCAGTATGACCTCCACATTCCCCATCATGCAGTTTTGCCAAAATTTCTTTATAATCTTCCTTGGTAACAAAGCGGAGCAAAGACATAGAGAAGCCTCGCTTGTATAGTCGACCATCCTGAATGAGATACATGGGGCCCTTTCTGAGCAGTTCTCTTCGCTGCTTCTGATCATCTGGGAGCACACCTTTGAGGAGATAATGTTTGATTGGAGATCCAATCTACATCGTTGTCAGCAATGCTGAGATCTGAAAGGACTTCAACTGGCACTAACCTCAACAGCTGTGCATCTCCCGTACTAGCGAGCTTTGCGAGTGATTCAGCCTTCAGGTTTTCTTCTCGAGGAATGTGGTATATGGTGTAGTAATCAAAGTAGTTGAGTAGATCCCAAGCTTTTGATGGGAAAGCTGGCAAGTTTCCTCCCTTAGCCTGGAACTCCCATATAACTTGACATACTACTAACTGTGAGTCACCGAAAATATGTAGGGCTTTTAATTGTACTTCTTTCTCAATTTTCAACCCAACAATCAGAGCTTCGTATTCAGCTTCGTTATTTGTTGTTGGGAATTCTAGTCTCAGGGCATAGCATAGCCTTCAGGAGTCTTTAGCACTACTCCTGCTCCTTAGCAATACTCGTTCATGGCTCCATCAACGAATAGTTTCCATCAAGTTATAACTTTGACAGTCTCTTCTTTCTCGTCATCCCTATCCATAAATTCAACGATGAAGTTTGCTAAAGCATGTCCTTTGATTGCCCTTCGCGAATGGTAAGTGATATCGTATTGGCTAAGCTCAATGTTCCACTTTAATAACCTTCCCAAAGTCTCTGGACGAAACAGCACTTGCTTTAGAGGCTGATATGTAAGAACCTTGATAGGGTGAGATTAAAAATATGACGTTTGCTTTTTTAAGACGATGAGCAGACAGTATGCAAGCTTTTCCAACTTGGGATATTTTTGCTCCGCCACGGAAAGCCTCTTGTTGAAGTAGTAAACCGACCTTTGAACTTTCGAATCCTCGCTGACCAATGTAGCACTTAAAGCATGGGATGAAAATGTTAGATATAGATATAGTTCTTCTCCATCTCTAGGCTTTGATAACATTTGTAGCGCTTCCATATGCTTGACCAACTCCTCGAAGGCTGTTTGATATTCCATAGTCCACTGGAAGTCCCTCCTTCCTTTTCTCAAAGCATCAAAAAGCGGAATGCACTGATCTGTCGCCTTAGAGATGAAGCGATTTAAGGCAGCAACTTTCCCGTTTAAACTTTGCAACCCTTTCTTCGTTCTGGGATCTCACATTTCTCTCAAAGTAGAAATCTGTGTGTAACAACCCGTATTTTTGAATAACATGTTATAATGTAAATCAAGGCAGAATTAAATTGTAAAATCAGAATCAAGGGAAACGGGTTGTGCCGTTGCGTTCGTCTCGGAAAAATACGCGAAATAAAGGCCGATTTTTCGAAAAACGGAGTCCGTATGACCAAGTTATGGCCCAATGAAGTTTTTAGAAAATTCCAAGCCCGAAAACAGTTCAAATTCGAATTGAGTTTTGAATTTCAGCCAAAACAGGATAGGCGGGAATTCTCTCGCCCTAGGCAGGGTCGACACAGGGGTCGACACTAGTGTCGACCCCCCCAATGGGTCGACACCCATGTCGACCCAGGGGTCGACCCCCCCGGTCGGACCAGTTTTTTTGGTGCACCATTTTGACAGGTTGGGCCTGGTTCTGGAAGATTCTGACGGGAGTTGATGGCTCAGATTCGATTTAGGGTTAATCCTATGGTCTAAACTACCCCTAATCTCTATAAAAAGACCCCTAGACCTAGCCTAAACCCTCATTAATCATTCCTACAACTAAATGTTGTCCAAATGTTCACCAATCATGGCCTCCATCTTCTTCATGAAAGCATGAGTGTCTCAAATCAATCTATCTCATAAAAGAGCCATCTTTCTTAAGTAAAAGAGTCTTCTTTCTTTGTCTTTGGGGTTATTCCTTCTTGTTCTCAAGTCTTGAAGTGGAGTTTATCGTCTTTGGTTGCGGATTTGCTAGTGTGGCTTCGTCTCAATCTTATTTTATATTAATTCTAGTCTTCATAGCATTGTAAGCCCTATACTACTCTTAGATTCTAACTATGAAGTTAAATGGGACATGTTGCAAGTTGAGTTTGGGCCTAAGTATGATATATGCTTTGATCATATCATGTTATGCATGTTTGTAAACCTATCACCTTGACCTTGTGGGCTAAAAGCTATAAGCTTTATGTTGAAATGTTGCATTATACAACATGAGAACTCTCATAACCTTTATGATAACTTGCATATAATGTTATATGCGAACTTCTAGTCATCATCCCATGTCATTCATGATCATGCTTCACCTATTTGCTTAAATTGATATTATGCATGTTTTGAGGCCTATGATGTAATATGCAAGCTTACGAACCTATTTATGCCTCATATGCCACCATGTTTAACTTGTGGCCAACCTTATTACCTTATGCCCTTTTTGTCATGCTTTTGCCAAGTTCCTTCTTTTGATCTATGTTATGTTATGCGAAACGTACATGCGATGGGTATGCGTTGGGTTTGGGTAATATTAATGATATGAAAACATGGTTTTAAAATATGACATGAACATTGACTTGTGATTATGTTTGTAAACATAATGATGGACATGACACTTAGAAAATATGAGTGTGGCCAACTCGAGGTTGGGTTGAGCTTGTAGCATAAATCTACCCGGAACCGACCGGCTTAACTAGTGGCTACAAGCAATAGGACCCAATGTGAGTAGTTGGTCATGTTGCACTAGAAACCCGAGGTTAGACCAAGTTGTGGTGTAAAGCTACCCGGACCCGCCCGACTTAACTAGTAACCACAACAAGGTCTAATGTGAGAGGTTGGGTGCATTAAATTAATTAATGCCATATGGTAGGGTTAAGTCATGGACCACTTGAATACTTAACCAATTAAACATGATGGGTTGACGCGGTTAAGTCATGAACCTTGGGCACACTTAACCAACTTGATACTTGATTGGGTAGGGTTAACCACATTTAACCCGCTAGAAACCCTAGTTATGTGGTCCTTTTCACCAGTAACCCTCTTGATTGTATCATGATACCCTAGGGACTAGGCTAGGGTGGGGCACGATTACTGGGCTGACATCTAAGTGACCAAAACGACGGCTGAGTAGGTGCGCCGGTGTAGGTTCAGGCGGACTATGGTCGTGCACATGGTCCGGAGTTGAAAAAGCAGACACGGGCACCCATAGGTTTAGACTGTGCGTGCTTGATCTGTGTCTGTGGTTGGCACCCTAGGGCTTGATACACCCTAGGGTGGACCTAGCACAGTTTGACTACACTTCGTGATTGGGCCGTATGACACCGATACACGACGAGTTAGGCTTATAGGGAGCCGATCGACTAGACTGAGTAGTTGGACCTCGATTTAGGTCATCTCATGATGTGGGCCAGCTTTGGGCCAAGGGATCATTTCTTGATTATCCTTGACATAGATTGGAATACTAGTACACTCCTGGTGCAACTTAACCATGTATATGCGATGCCACACTTGATCTATCTTGTTAACTTTTCACCATGCCAGTTATCACCCTACATCTCATCTCTGTTTTACATGTTCAGTTAACTTTATTAGTTTTTATACTAATAGTAGATAGGACTTACCAGTCTTCTTGACTGACCCGTTTTCTTTCGCCTCTTTTCTTCCGTTCCCCCCCCCAGGTTTGCAGGGTGGGAACATTGTTATCTAGCTGGATCTTTTGCTGCTTTTTTGGATAGCTCACGTGTGGTTTGACCATGCTATGGCCTTATGCTACTTTGGGGATAGTTACTTTATGTTTCTTTTTCAGTTTTCAATTTATGTTCTAGACTTTGTTTTATGGGAAAATAATGAACAAGTACTTTGATGTAACTTGACTATGGTTTTGAAATGCTAGTTTTATCCGCTGCTTTATTTACTCTGTTTTTACTTACATGTTCTATCTTGTGATATTTGCATGCATGTTACCTCGTTTAACTCCCCTCCAAAGTTAGTGTGCTTGCAAGAGTGGCATTGGCGGAGGTGGGGAGTTACACTGTGTATGGTTGGCTTCGATGTCCTGGGCATTAAACATAATTTCCATGATGCAACTCCAAATGAATAGTTGAGAGGATTAAGTTTCATGCCTTACTTTCTCAAAATATTGAACATCTCGACCAAATTCTCTAAATGATCATTCTCTCTTTTGGACTTCACTAGCATGTTGTCAATGTAAACCTCCATAGTCTTGCCTATTTGAGATTTGAACATTGATTTGACAAGGCGCTGGTAAGTCGCTCCGGAAGCCTTTAACCCAAAAGGCGTTATTTTATAATAGTATAAGGCAACATCTGTAATAAAGCTTGTGTTTTCTTTATCAAGCTCATGCATTATGATCTGATTATAGCCCGACTATGCATCCATGAAAGGTAAGAGTTCATGCCCCGTTGTTGCTTTAACAAGCTGGTCAATTCTAGGCAGTGGGAAACTGTCTTTGTGACACACTTTATTACGATCAGAATAATCGATGCACACTCTCCACTTGCCGTTGGTTTTTTTTACAAGTACATGATTTGACACCCAGGAAGGATATGTGGACTCTCATATAAAGTGATTCTCCATAAATCTGTCCACTTCTTATTTGAGAGTCGTTGACCTTTCAGGGCCCTGAATCCTTCTTTTTTGCTTAACTTCAGTGATGCATGGGTCAATGTTGAGTGCATGAACCAACACTTTGGGGGATATGCCACACATGTCAGAGTGACTCCATGAAAACACGTTAAGGTTAGCTTCAAGAAACATAACCAACTCTTTCTGCCATTACTGGCACAACCGAGACCCTATCTTTAATACTCTATATAGATCTTTTGGATGCACGGATATTGGAATGGTGATCTCAGCTAGTGCCGCTCAATCATCCCATGCACTGGTCTTACAAGGATCAATCTCATTATAAGCTCAGCTATGTTCTCTAGTGCAGGGGCTGCACTCTAATTGCTATAAGGTGGGCTCTCGAATGTAGAGGGGAACCTCCACACTCTTCTTTCCCATGTTTTTCTTTTTAGCCTTGCACGGTTCTATAAGGTAACACTCCCTTGTGGTCTATTGATCTCCCCTGACTACTCCGACACCATTTTCAGTTAGAAACTTCATGGTTAGCACCATGGTGCCAGAGCAATCCTGAACTCTGCAAGGGAGAGCCTACCTAAGAATGCGTTATAGGTGGACAATTAATCAATTATCACAAAATTTTGCTTTGAGTTCTCCCTCTCCCAGCTCAACTAGCAAGTCAATGGTTCCAATGGGCTGTTTGTGTTCCTCCGTGAACCCTTGGATTTTTGTTTGGTATGCTTGGACGTTTGTCATCGAGAGCTTTATTTGGTTGAATGTGTTGCGGAATAGAACATTGCATGAGGTGCCACAGTCCATAAGCACCCTCTTAAATGTCGTTGGACCTATTCCAACGGTTACAACCATGGGATCTAGAGTTGGCGTTATCGCACCGTCAACATCTTTTTCCTTGAAGACAATATCCTCAAAATCAATCTTTTGATGTTTAGCTGGAACTGTGCTGCTCAAAATCAAGCATCTCTCCTCTTTTGAGACATACTTTAGGGGTCTTGCATATCGTTCGATGTCTCCCCGGCTTCTTCCGGCTCGATTAGGACCTCCTGGTATGGTATTGATCACGGGTCGTGGATTTCTCTGCACCAATGTGACACCCCACATATGTTAATGTCACTCTTTATCGGAATGCACTAAGTTCTAAGAAGCTTTATAGGTAAACAGAAATAGAATCTCAAAAGATGGATATAATAGCAACAGATATTTAAAACTTCATTGTTCAACATAAAAAACATCGTAGTCTCAAATCCAGTTACAACATCAGACTAAAATACTGGAACCAAATATATCTAACAGAGACATCAGTCTTGCGTTAAAAACCATCAGAGTACAGAAATGCCAAGTCATAATCCCCATAAGTAGCCATAACAAAGTAGACAAGAAATCAAATCGATACATGAAAGCTAATCCAGATCCAAGCAGAAACAGAAGAGAGAAAAAGTCCTAATCACGACTGAGCGTTCCCACCCCGAGAACCCGATGGGGAAGAAAGGGGAACGGGAAACAAAAAGGAGTTAGACATAAAGTCTGGCAAGTCCAGTGAGTTTTAGCATATAAAGAAGTAAAAGTATCAAGACGGGTAAATAAAACTGGATGAGAGATAATAGTAACATACAACAGGTATAAACATGATGAACAGGATAAACAGAATAAACAAGGTACTATGGACCTAGCTATGCTTCTCACTTACTTTTCTCTGCACGAATATTAGTATACAGGATTTATGACATGATTAGGTGTTCCCTAATTATATAACAAAAACATAATGATCCCAACAGAAATATAATGGTAGGTCTAGGTGTACTCTAGTTACATAACGACCTTTGCCCAAACAGAGATAACAGGCACCTCGATAGAAATGATGGGTGTTACCCCCAAACAGAAATAAGGGGTACCATAACATAAACAGGGAGGACTAGATGTACCCTAATTATTACCCCAAGCGATCGTCTTCCTATTGTGTAAATACCCTGTGTCGGCCCCACACTACGGCATATTTCTCCCTAAAGTGGCAGCATACAGAAGGACAAAGACCTATTTACTGGTGCTATAGAGGCTTATTTTCCCCTACAGATCGGACCCATGCACGCTCATGGCTCCATTAGAATGCGCCCGTATAAACCCCCTTTTGGATGAACCTCTTACTATCAGTTTAGTATGCGTGCCCTGACCTCTACCTAGTGTGGGGTTCCCTTTTAATATCAAAAAAGGTTACTGACTGATATGGGCCCCACACATCAGATGACACAAGCCAAACCCCTAAGCTTGTGTCCCCAATTGATTCGGATTTTTAACTGGTTAAGTCTTACAAATTAACAGGTTCATATAACCCCCACAGATTTAATAGGTTTACTTAACCTCACAGATTTGATAGATTTCACAGGCCACTTACAGTTTCATTAACATGTTTCCCTTAGTCTTTGAATTAATCCTACATATTTACATGTTCATTTAACCCCGAATTTTCCAATCATATTCCACAGTACAAGATATTTCCCAAATTTCCCTTTTTTTTTCATCCCCAAACATTCCCCAATTTTCCTAATTTTGTTCATATGTGTGTCTGTTACAAGATTGGCCTAGGCTCGAAGGTAGCCTAGGCTTATAAAATAAAAAGGGGAAAAAAGAGGGAGAAGAATAGGAATAGGCATATAATAACAACTGAACAACAAAATAAGGTGTACAGAAAAATACATGTAATTACATAAATCTGTTTAGATATGAATTAGTTTATTAACAAGCATAGGCTTAGATCCAGGTTTATTAACATGTCAAGATTACTATTAAATTTTATATCTAAATGTAACTTGAACTCGCATAAATCGGATTTAAAGAACAAAGGTTAATATGCTGATGTTGCAGAAGGGATTCTTTCATAAGTAAAATAAGAATTGTCTTTATTCAATCCATGTTTCGGCAACATCTCCTTATTTTCATCTTAAATTTTTAGAATAGAGGTTTGAGGAAGAAGTATGAAGAAGTGTAATTGATTTGATAGGAATGCATGCCTTTATATAGAATTTAAAAGACAATCCTTAACCGTCAGATCTACGATTTTAAATCCAACCGCCCAGTAAAATAATGAACCTGGTTAACAAATAAGTCCAGAAACAAAAGAATTAACCTCGCCAGATCGTGTGTGGGTCGACCCACCTGACCTTCGGTCGACCCAGACCAGGCGTGGGTCACCCCATAACGGGTCTGGTTCCTGCCCTTGCCGCCTTCGTTTCCCACTTCATCTCTTTCTGATTTATTTTGAACTATTTTGAATTATATTTACTTATATTTTACTCATATGTATACAAACTTCTAACCTTTATATCTTTCTCATATGATATCTATTTTACACAAACTCGGAGTCTATTTGAACCAGAATTCTAAGACGAACACAATGGTACAGTTCATTTTACTTAATTCCCAATATCCAATTAAGTATCCTTTAGTTTATTGTCATTAATGTTCTTTAAAATTACGGGGTGTTACATTCTCCTCTACTTAAAGGATTCCGTCCCGATAATCTCCAAGTCAAGAAGAATGTTTATTATATCCACCTATAATCATCTACTCATCCATCATCCGTAGGCATCCATTGTCATTAGGGATTCCTAAAGCTTATATGAACATATGCAAGGGTTTGTGTGTGTATGTCCCTTTGCCAATGCGAAAATAAGGCGGCCTATTGATTAAGTCAACCTTCTTTATGTAATATGTCGGTGCCATGTATCTAATGTTTATGCAAAAGAATCCTAATATATGATATAAGTTCTATATGTGTGCACAACCATAAATCATTATGCAACATCCATGTGATGATTCATCCATTTTTTTCGTTCATTAAAAAGATAAAATGCCACACATCCATATGAAGTATGAGAGTGTTTGAGCTGATCTAGTGCTTAGTCTGTGTATATGCATCCACGATCAACCACTAGCAGACACTTTCATCTACTTGCATCCATCAAACATAACATCACTTAAACACATGTTTACATTCACTGGTTTTCTACCTAAAAGTCGAAGATTTGGTCGATAGGGTATACTCGAATGATAGAAGCAAGTACGAATAAAAGCTTGGAAAAAGAAGTTAAGAGCATACTCTTGAAAAGAAAAGGATATGAGTCACGAATCTTGTCTTCGGTCTCCCAAGTTGCATCTTCGTGGTCTTCTCTTCATTGCACTTTTACTAACTTAATCTCTCTGCTGCGCAGTTTCTTAACCTCTTATCGAAGTCTTCAGGTAGGAGCTCGTCTACTTGTTGCCTCCTTTTCTACCTTCACTTCCTTAAGCATGCTCAGCTTACCCACCTCTGTTGTGTCGTGAAGACATTTCCGCAAATGGGAAACGTGGAAAAAGTCATGAACTCCCACCAATCTTTCTAGCAATCTCACCCTATAGGCCATCTAATCTATCCTCTCTACTAATAAAGGACTCAAGGTCACCCTTTGCCTACTCAACGCGTCCGCCACTACGTTACCCTTGCCAGGGGTATAAGCAATCTCAAAGTCATAGGACGTTAAGAACTCCATTCATCTTTGTTGTCTCAAATTGAGATCCTTCTACGAGAACTGATACTTGAGCGACTTATGGTCCATGTATAACTCGAACCTTCCCTCAAGTAGATAATGCCGCCAAGTATTAAGTGCGAACACTATAGCAGCCAACCCCAAATCATGGGTTAGGTAGTTCCTTTCATGAATTCTCAACTGCCTACTACCATAGCATACTACCCTTCCCTCTTGCATCAAGATGACACCAAACCCTATACTACAAGCATCAGTGCACACTGTGAACACCTTATTCCTATCATGCAATGTCAAAACTTGAGTTGTTGTCAGAGCCTTCTTCAATCGCTAAAAAGTATCATCACAATCAATGCTCCAACAAAAGGTCAGATTCTTCTTCGTCAGTCTGGTGAGTGGGGCTGATACTTTTGTAAAGTCCTTCATAAACTTCCCATAATAGCCCGTTAAACCAAGAAAACTTCTCACCTCTGTTGCATTCTTTGGAATCTTCCAATCTTGAACTACAACCAATTTCGCAGGATCCACTGCTATCCCATCCTTGGAGACCACATGCCCTAGAAATCTCTCCTCCTTTCTCCAAAAGTGACACATGTAGAATTTCGCCTTAAGCTGGTGTGCTCTGAGAGTCCTCAAAACCTCTCCTAAATGTAGGGCATGCTCTTCCTCGCTCTTCGAATAAACCAGGATGTCATCCACAAAGACCACTACGAACTTATTCAAATACTCTCTAAACACCCTGCTCATCAGATTCACAAAATACGCGGGTGCTTTCGTCAACCCAAACGGCATGACTAGCCATCCGTAGTTCCGAAAGAGGTCTTATCTATAATGTCCTTGGCCACCCTTAACAGATGAAATCCCATGGCTAGATCTAACTGCGAGAAAACAGATGTGCCATCAAGAAGGTCAAACAGATCGTCTATTCTCGGGAGTGGGTGCCTATTCTTCTTGGTGAGCTTATTCAACTCACTATAGTCCACACATAGACGAAGTGAGCCATCCGCCTTGTTCGCGAAGATGACTGGAGCACCCCATTTTGATATACTTTGCCTAATAAAGCCCTTCTCAAGTAGCTCCCCAACTTGCTTGTTAAGCTCGCTCCTCTCTCTAGGAGCTATATGGTGCACATGCAATGCCATTGGCTTCGCATTATCCAGCAAGTATATCCGAAAATCAATCTCACACCTCGGAGGTAATCCCCTAACCTCATCAAAAATATCTAAATACTCATAGTACTGATCGCAAATAATCGACAGAAGCATCAAGTGATTCTAAGAAACTACGCATGAAAGACCCCTTTGGGTCACAGGAAATCTTGAGAGTCCTCCCTCGACAAGTCAAAAGTCTAATGACCCTACTCTCAAAGTCTAGGATGGCACCATACATGGCTAGCGAATCAATCCCTAGAATCAAACCATAGCCCATAAAACCAAGCACATACGCGTCACACTCGAACTCGACGCCTACACATATACTCAAACGCGGACATATCATAGACAAACGAGCTGTGTCCCCAATGGGGTTTGAGAGGATAATGGGATCAGAAACAATACTAGTACTAAGGTGAAGAGACTCAACCACATAATCAAATATAAAAGAATGAGAAGTGCTAGAATAAAAAAGAGTTCTAACTGGATGATACTACAAGAAAAACCGAGATTAGCGATAGTGTAACAACCCGTATTTCGATAACATGGCTAAGACGAGAATCAAGGCAGAATTTAATTTTAAATTCTGAATCAAATTAAACGGGCTATGCCATTGCGTTCGTCTCGGAAAAATACGCGAAATAGAGTCCGAAATTTTGTAAATCGGAGTCCGTATGACCCGGTTAAGGCCCAAAGAAGTTTTCGGGAAATTTGAATTTCGAAACATGCAGAGATGGGGCCAGGCGGGAAAATTCCCGCCCAGACAAGTCGACTTGGCTGTCGACAGGGCTGTCGACTTGCATGTCGACAGGCATGTCGACAGGGCTGTCGACTTGCCCTGTCGGCTGATTCTGGCCTGGTGCACCTATTTTCTATCTTGGCTAGGTTTTTGGGCCTGGCTTGAAATCTAACGGTTCAGGTTGGTCCTAGGGTTAATCTAAGGGTCCTAACTAGCCTAATCTTCTATAAATAAGCCCCTAAACCCCCCTAAATCCTCATTATTCACTCATGTAACTAAACTATGGCAAAATTCCTACTCTCATGGCCTCCACTCAACTATCCTAGCCTCCACTTCATTCCTATGAGAGGTTTCATGATCATGAGAGTGTTAGAGAGTCCCTATGTTAGTATGAGAGCTTCTCAAGTTGATTTCAAGGCAAAAGCTATGATCTTTGTTCATAAAGATAGTGTTTTTGTTGATTTGGAGGGTTCACCTTTGGGTTTTTGGGTGATGGCATGCATAGGCTTCATCACAAGCTTTAGTTTAATCGATTTAGGCCTTCATAGCAATGTAAGCCCTTTCCCTAATCTTAGATATTAACTATGAAGTTAAATGTTCATGTTTGGGTTTGATCATTGAGAATGATACATGCTATCATGTTATGCAAGTTTATGAAGTCATCATCTTGTTCTTATGAGCTAAAAGCTACAACCTTTATGTTGAAATGTTGCATTATGCAACATGAGAACCTTCATAATCATTATGTCAACTTGCATATGAAGTCATAACCCTTATATGATGGTATATGCGAGTTTCTAGTCATCATTCCATGTCTTTTGTCACCATGATTCGTTTATGTGCCAAGTTTGGGTTTATGCATGTTTTGAGGCTTAAGAATGTAACATGCAAGCTAATGAACACATTGGTGCCTCATTTGCCACCATGATTAACTTGTGGCTTAATATCCATTTTTGTCTTGCCTTTGTCAAGTCTCTTCCTTTAGTCCCTTGTGTTGTTGCGAACGTATATGTGAGTTTAAAAGCGTTGGGTTATGTTATGGGTAATTTCTAATGGCATGAAAATACAACTTGAAAACATGACTTGAAATATGACATGAAAGTTGACATGTAAGTATGCATAAAACATAAGCTTGGGAATTTACCTATTAAGTTAGGTCTACCCTTTGGGAATTTACCTATTAAGTTAGGTCTACCCAAATGCTTGAAAAACTTGTAACATGTTTTGAAAACATGATGAACATGACACTTAGATAATATAAGTGTGGCCAACTCGAGGTTGGGTTGAGTTTGCAACATAAAGCTACCCGGAACCGACCGGCCTAACTAGTAGTTGCGAACAATAGGACCCAATGTGAGAAGTTGGTCATTGTGTGCTTAAACCCGAGGTTAGACCAAGTTGTGGTGTAAAGCTACCCGGAACCGACCGGCTTAACTAGTAACCACAACAAAGTCTAATGTGAGAGGTTGAGGTGCATTAAGTAATTAATGCCATACGATAGGGTTAAGTTAATTTGATTAATGACTCTTAACCAAATATGACATGGATAAATGGGTTAAGTAAATTGATTAGGCTAATGATACTTAACAAAACATGACAAGGTTGGGTAGGTTAAGTAATTTGATTTGCCTAATGACACTTAACCATTTTTATACGACTAGTGGACGGGGATTAAGTTAACCAACACTTAATCAATCCAACATGATAAATTGGCAAGGTTAAGTAAGTTTTCTTAATGACACTTAACCAAGAGATACAGTTAATGGATGGGGTTAAGTAATTAAGACTTAACTAATCTAAACACGGTAATTAGATGGGGTTAAGTAATTGACACTTAACTAATCTAACCACGGTAATTAGATGGGGTTGAGTAATCCACACTTAACTAATCTAAACACGGTAATTCGATGGGGTTAAGTTAAACACTTAACCAATATAAACTTGGTAATTCAATGGGGTTAAGTAACCAATACTTAACCAACTTAATGTGATAATTTAATGGGGTTAAGCAACTTATACTTAACCAATTATACATGATGATTCGATGTGGTTAAGTGACCTAAACTTAACCAATCTAACTCGTTAATTGGATGTGGTTAAGTGACCTATACTTAGCCAATCTAACTCGTGAATTTACGGAGGTTAAGTTAACCTATACTTAACCAATATAACATGAAAACATGATAAGGCTAAGTCACGAATCACTTGAATACGCTTGACCGATTTGACTTGGTAATTTGACAAGGTCAAGTTAATTTATATAATTAACCAATCTAAAATGATAATTAGACGAGGTTAAGTTATGGATTGCTTAATATACTTAGCCAACTTGACACATGGTTTGTAGGGTTAAGTCTTGGACTTGGATACTTAGCCAATTTTGACATGGTTTGTAGACGGGCTAAGTTATGAACTTAAGTGACACTTAAGCCATTAGATAAACCCTAATTCGGAGGATTAGGTAAATAACCATAGTTAACAAGGATTATGGAAATAAGGCTAAGTGGTAAACCTTAGTTAAGGGAAACTAAGTAATAATTCTTAGTCAAGGAAATTTGGACCATTTCTTAGATAGATTAGTAACCCGATACGTTAGGTCAACGTTTAAGTATGCGTATAGGAGCAGGCTATCTGATTTAGATAAAGGCTCCAACGAACTGGGTAACGAAGCAGCGGCTTCGGGGAACGTGAGGATATTCTTGGGATCCCTCTGTGAGCTGCCAGGTCAATATACTAGGCTCACGAGAGGTTGAGGTCTGCGGTAGAAGAACCAAGAATATGCCTTGGTTGCTATGCGAGCGACCTAAAGACTGGGGTGGATAGCAGTGAGTCGACGAATACATAAGGTGCCCGAGATAGCAAGTTCGTCGATCATCTACCATCTTGAGTCAAGCGTGTACGTACGGAAAGGCAGGGAACACCCAACAGACCATAATTGCTATATAATTATGGGTGAGGTAGGCCGTAGGATGTGGGCTGGCCGGAGTGTAGTTCTCATGCAAGATTTTCTCTTGTGTTGCCTTTCACTAGTTGAGGGAGGGGTCTCGTGGGACCATAGCCACGTGTAGAAAAGAAGACCTTAGTATCTGCATCGGCAGATAAATCTAAAGCTCCCGACCGAGTCCTGTATTTCTTGTTTTGCCCTGTGACAGGACTCGGATGGCACGATGTGATACATGTGCATACAGTTATAGAAAAACGATTCACGATGAATGCGTGGAAAAAAGGGCGCGGTTGAGGGTTAGCGTAATCCCTAGTGGCCTAGGTGGTTTAACCCAAACTGAAATGCGAAAGCGTGCAATAGGTAAGCGTAATCCCTAGTGGTGCTAGGTGGCGTAAGTCTTAGTAGTTCAAACGATGATTCATATGGAAGAGCCTAGCTAGAACAAGGGTGACAGTCCAAACGATTTCAAGGATAATACGACATGAGGAAGCCCGTACGAGGTACGGCAAAGGACTGAACTTATATACATGAAAAGAAACATATGATTTGAGTAACCTATATATGCGATATATTAGGTTGATATGGACCATTACACGACTTTGAGTAAGGGACATTCATGGTTAACACATAACAAGGCTGGGATACTAGTACGGAGGGCGCAGAGCAAATATACATGTTAGAACCAGGAAGAATATACGGAATAGATACCGTGGGATGTTAGACGGGGTAGATACCTTGGGATAGTATACTTGATAGAAATCTGACGATATGATACTTTGATTTATCATGACACCGTAGTTTATCATGGTACCTTAGTTCAGTAGTTTATCCCGTTATTTTGATTTAGCTTATCTATCTTGTTATCATACTCATGTTCATCTCAGTTTCTCATGTCAGTTAACTTTACTAGTTTCTATACTAATAGTAGATAGGGCTTACTCAGTCTTTTTAACTGACCCGTTTTGTTTCGCCTCTTTTCTTCCGTTTCCCCCCCAGGTTACAGGGAGGAAACAATGCTGTTTAGTTTGGACTTCTTCTGATTGAAGGTCATCATGGATGGCTTGGACTTCTCTTGGCTATGGCTACTTTACTGTTTTACTTGGGGAATAATTTATTAAAAAGTCTTTATGCTTCTTTACTATTGCAAGACAGGTTTTGATGTACTCTGATGTAAAAGGCTTTAGACCTTATGTATTCATGTTATGAAAGATTGATTTTACTTCCGCTATCTCATGTGTTCTGTCTTGTGATATTTCTGTGCATGTTTACCAATAATGCCCCTCTAAAGTTAGTGCATTCCCTTGCGAGTGACCCTAGTGGAGGCGGGGTGTTACAGATAGATTTTTAGCAGCGGAAAATTCCGTCGCTAATTAGCGGCGGATTTACATGGGCTTTGTAAGAGAAAATAATTTGGATTTTATATGTCATCTTATTATAAATTATTACCGTCAAATACTAATTCTGTTGCTAAATCAATGGAAATTGCATCTCTTTACCATCATATAATATTTGACGCTACATTCTGTTGCTAATAGAGTCGGATTACCGTCGACATAATTTTAAAGCTATTTTCCTGCAGTTTTCCAAGAGATTTGAAATGAACTTTTTTATTTTTTATTTATTAAATGTTTTAAATTTGTGTTATTACTTAGTAATTAATTAGTAAATTTAAATTTTAAATAATTAATGTTAATAATACATTTGTAATTAATAATAAATAATCATTATTAGAAGTAAATAAAATTCAATAGTTAATGCTGATTTTTTCAAAAAATTAATGCTGATTAATTATTAATTACTATTTAATATAAATAAGAGGTAATAGTAATTAATAAAATACATTGTTGTTCGATGTTTATTAAATTTGTTTTGATAATCAATGATTATTTAATAGTCTTTAATACAATTAATTAAATTACTATCAAGAAATTATTATTACATATTTGCTTTTATGAAATTGATTGGTACGTATTATTTGATAAAGTTATAGGTCTAAATCAGGGTTTTAGGTCTAACAATTTTGTCATGTTGTCATGTTGTAGGTCTAATTAATAATGAAATTTAATTAGTATAAAGTTATATTTATAGTTAAATAATTAAGTAATAGTTAATAAATAATGTCTAATAGTAAGTATTAAAATTTTAAAACCAGGTGTTTAGTTGGTTCAAGTGGTGTATTTCTTGTGTTGAGGTAGAAAAGAAGTTGGTGTCCCTTGCGTCCATAACAACAAAAATGGGAAAACAGAATTTTACATTGTTTAAATGTTTTTTCACAATAAAATCACCTTTTTACAATGTTTTTTTTTGCAATACTGATAACAACACATTGTAAAAAAATGTAATTTTACAATGTTTTTGAAAAAAATGTTTAAAAATCTTGTGATTTCAGAACATTTTGTTTAGAAACACTGTAAAATATAAACTTTTACAAAGCTTTCATATAACACCGTAAATTATGAAGTTTTGACAATATTTAATACTAATGATTATCAATTAACCTTTTAACAACTGTTTAATAGGTTATAAAAACATAGGTTCCAACTACAAGGATTAATTATTGATAATTTATAAAAAAATGATTATAAATAAATAATTTATAATTTATAAATCATAATTATTGTTTACAATCAGTAGCTAAATTTAAATTTAATATTTTATTATGATTAATTATGAATAGTTAGTAAATCATAAATAATAATTTATATGTTAAATCTTGTTTGCTCCAAACATGAAAGTATAAAACTTTTGGCTCTAACACCGAAAAATTAACTTCGTAAGCCATGTTTTTACTGAATAATTCTCCTTTCGTCTCTCACTACTACACAAAAATCTGGTCCACCTCAATAGCTGCTTCATACAGCTTCCCCAAAAAATATTGGAACAGGATAAAAGCATCACTGGATCTGATGGAGGGGTATTGGCGATGTCATAAATCTGGATCTGAGGCAGAAACTGAAGGTGGAAGAAAGAAGCTCGATGCGGAGGAAAAGTGGGTGAACAGGATTGAAACGCGAGGACAAGACTGGGTACCGGGTAGCGAGGCGGCAGAAGAACAGTGGATACGGGCAGAAGAGAAAAGAAAACCGGGAGGGTGGATTAGATGTAGATGAGGTGGAGGAGAAGTAGGATGAGAGCAAGAGGAGCACGGAAGAATAGGGCATGATGGTGGATACAGAGAGAGGATGCGAGGCAGGCGCGTGACCAACCAAAAATTTGACTCCATGGATTCCATCCACTGCTTCTTCTGTCAGAAATTGGAGCTCAAAACTTTGGTCTACTTTGCATCTTCACCAAACACAGAGCCTGCGCTATCCATGCTACGGTCTCGTAGGGGCATCAAAACACTCAAATCGCATAAATGTCGTACTAACATCGATCTCCCCAATTCGATTTCGTGATGATGAATTCAAAATTACGTTCATGGATACTTGTAGATGCACCGCCATCACCAAGGTGGCTCAGATCGATCCAAATAAGTTCTAGACTTCATCAGAGTCCATGGATTGAAAAATGAGCAAAAGGTACTTGGTTAACTCAATTTTTTATTATTTTCCTTGGATCCTGCTATTTTGTTTGATAGCATTTAAGGTAGAACTTGGTTCGATGCAGGGTGTGTTCACGTATTTGTGAGGGGCTGCTGAGATTTTGCATGATGGAGTTTGTAAATTTCAGTGATCGATGTGGATGAATGGTGGTGAGGCTGTAGGTTGGTCTTGAGATTGGCTGTAGGTATTCATTACATTGGTAAAAGAAATACTTGAATTTGTTATCCTTATATGTATTATATTATATGCTATACACTGAAATGAACAATATTTATAGGGGTTTTCATGCTTGAGGACTGATGCTGCTTTAATCTTTTGTACCACGACAACTACAAATGCAAAATATGAACATTTCTAACTAATCAATCAAGGTACTTCATTCCTGCAGTTTGCATTGTTCTTAAATCACCCATTATACAATAATTTCATCATGGTGGATGTATGATAGATCTATATTTTACCTGAAAATAAAAAAGGTCTTGCGTGGTCATGAGTGTTTTGTATGTTTATCTTGCAAATAATATAGAGTATCCATTTTGCATTTATGGCCAAAATTTTACTGGGATCGTGCATTTATATTGATTTATATAGTGGAAATTAACTCATGGCTAAATTCTACATGTATGACGATGCAAGTCAAAACTTAGTATCTTTTTACCAGCCTTTATCACCCAATTGCGGCAAATCCCCCACCATTCCTCTTGCATTTGGATGAGAAGGTGGTACCACAGTGGTAGGGATCAACTAAAATGTCCAAATGCAAGTGGCTTGCACTGGTGTTGAATGCGTGAGTTTCTGATGTTATATGAAGTTTTCAAGAGGGTGGTTTGGGGTGAATAGTTTGGTCGGCGATTGTGGGTTGCAACAGAAGATTTGTTGCTGGTTTTCAGAGGGTTATTAGAGGTTTTAGATGAAGCCTGAAGGGGTGTTGATGGAAGAACTGATGATGTTTTGTAAGCCAGGGTGGAGATGATGTTTTGTAAGTTTAAAGGGGTGTTTATGGAAGAACTGATGGATTTGAAATGCTAGAACTATATTTTGGTTTGTACTTTTTAGTATTGTTTATAAAATATTATGGATGTATTATGTATTTTTGATGTAAGTATGTTTAGTATGTCTATCATGTAATGCTAAATGTTATTATGAGATGAGTTATTAATATAATACAATGATTATGAGATGTGTGTTGATATTAATTGTGTTGTATTTAAATTAGGATTGTGTATTGAATGGAACACAAGTTATGTGTGTGATGAGTATGTGTGTGTCTATATATATATATCAGAAGGGGAATAGCAGCGGATTACCAACCAAAATACGGAGGTAAGTTTACCTCCATTTAGTTTTCCTCGCTAATCTCTTGGTAATAAGTAAGGATTTACCAACGTTTTTTATAAATAATATTTTATTGTAAATTAATTATCCGTCGGTAAATAGTCGGTATATATATTAAAACTAAAATAATAAACAAAATTTTATTTTTATTAAAAAATTAGTAAAATGACGGAAAAATGTCGGAAAACTCATGCTAAATTCCGTCGCAAAATCTGACACAAATACTGTCATGGTTTTTACCGACCAAACCGTTATGTAGGAAATCCGTCGTTAAAGCCTGTTTAGCGACGGATTAGAAGCGGATTTTGCCACTGCTATATGCTGTTTTTTTTTGTAGTGGTAAAGGGAAATCAAACCTTCAATGGAAACTTTCCTCCCTCTGTCCAGTCCACTGGCCTCGAGAGCTTGCACCTTCCCTCCAGAAGATCCTGCCCTTTGCCCTTGTCCTTGCTTCTTCGGGCATTCCCTAGTATAGTGTCCAACATCACCGTAGTTGAAAGAAGCATTCTTCCTTTTCCTGCAATCCTTAACCAAATGACCCAAGATCCCACAACCATGACATTCCTTCTTATTCTAAGCCTTGTCATCCTTTCCACCCTTCTTTTGCATTTCTTTCTTGGGCCACACTTTCTTATTTTGCGTCTCATCGATCTTAAACTCTTTCTTCTCGTCCTTACCATCTTTGTGCATCAATGCCATATCAACAAGTCTTTCAAAAGTTGCCTCCATCGGTATATGAGACAATGCCAATACTTGGAGAGGTTGATTTAATCCTCCCGCAGACCTTAAAGCTTTCTTGTGCGAGGTGTTCACCAATTTCAAACCAAACCTTGCCAACTGATAGAACTTATTGACATACTCTTTAACAGATATAATTCCTTGCTTAAGTGCCAAGAATTTCTCCATATGCATAATCTCTATGCCTAAGAATGAAACTTCGCCCCGAATCTCTATCGGAAATCAGCCTAAGTATCTACTGGACGTCCTGCTTGTGTCACCTCCCACCAAAACGAAGTCTCGTCCTTAAGCTGCCACGCGGCCAACCGTATCTTCCTACGGTCATCAAGCACGAAAAGATTGAAAACACTCTCGGTCTCCCATAACCAATTATGTGCCTCAAGATAGCTCTTAGAATCACGGAAAGGCTTTCCGCCCATCGTGCAAAAGTCTTTGCAAAGCTTAGAAAAGGCTAGACGAGGAGGTTGAGCGGCTTCGGTCGCAGTTAGAGGTGGGGCATCTAGGGCTCCAGTAGGTGTCATAGCCTCTAAATATCTATGGAACCAAGCCGGTATCTAAACTCCCTCGGGAAGATTGGATTCCCTAAACATGCTGAAAAGAGATGAAAAAGGGATTCAAATAAAGAATCGAAAAGATATTATATATGGCTTTAGGGAATTTGTTTTTCAAAATTAGACTTTTGTTTAAGAATACTTTATTTTTTAAAACAATTTCCAAAACTTTTATCCCATCTTGTAACCTTCGGCTCTGATATCAAATGTGACACCCCAAATCCGTTTATGTCACTCTTTATCAGAATGCATAAGTTTTGTGAAGTGTTATAGATAAACAGAAACAGAATCTCACAAGACAAATATATATAAAAATAGCAGCGAAAATTTAAAACTTCATTGTTTAACAAAAAAACATCGTAGTCTCAAATCCAGTTACAACATCAGACTAAACTACTGGAACCAAATACATTAAACAAAAACTTCTGCCTTACATTAAAAACCATCAGAGTACAGAAATGTAAATTCATAATCCCCATAAGTAGCCATAACAAAGTAGAAAAGTAATCAAAGAGATACAACAAAGCTGATCTAGATTCAAGAAGAAACAGAAAAGAGAAAAATTCTTAATCATGACTGAGCGTTCCCACACGGAGAACCTAGGGGAAAAAAGAAAGAGAGAAATGGAAACAAAAAGGAGTTAGGCATAAAGTCTGGCAAGTCTAGTGACTTTTAGCATATAAAGAAGTAAAAGTATCAAGACGGGTAAATAAAACTGGATGAGAGATAATAGTAACATACAACAGGTATAAACAGGATAAACAAAATAAAATGGGTAATATGGACCTAGCTACGCCTCTCACTTACTTTTCTCCACACCAATACTAGTATACATGATTTATGATAGGATTATGTGTTCCCTAATTATATAACAAAAACAGAATGATCCCAATAGAAATATAGTGGTAGGTCTAGGTGTAATCTAGTTACATAATAGGCTTTACCCAAACAGAAATAACAGGCACCTCAATAGAAAGGATGGGTGTTATCCCAAACAAAAATAACGGGTACCACAACAGAATCAGGCAGGACTAGATGTACCCTAATTATGACCCTAAGCGATCGGCTCCCTATTGTGTAAATACCCTTTGTCGGCCACACAGTAGGGTGTATTACCCCCCAAAGTGGCAAGCTACAGAAGAACACAGACCTATTTACTAGTGCTATAGTGGCTTATTTTCCCCTACAGATCAGACCCATGCACGCTCATGACTCCGTTGGAATGCGCCTGTTTGCACCCCCTTTCATTTGAACCTCTTACTGATAGTTAAGTATGTGTGCCCTGACCGTTACCTAGTGTGGGGCTCCCGTTTAATACCAAAAAAGGATACTGACTGGTATGGGCCCCACACAGCAGATGACACAAGCCAAACCCTTAAGCTTGTGTCCCCAATTGACTAGGATTTTTAATAGGTTAAGTCTTACATATTAACAGGTTCTTATAAGCCCCACAGATTTAACAGGTTTACTTAACCTCACAAATTTGACTGATTTTACAGGTTACTTACAGTTTCATTAACATGTTCCCCTTAATCTTTGAATTAAGCCTATAGATTTACATGTTCATATAACCCCAAATTTCCAGTCATATTCCTTAGTACAAGATATGCCCCACATTTCCCTCTTTTATTTTCATCCCTAAACGTTCCCCAATTGTCCCAATTTCGTTCATACGTGTGTCTCTTACGAGATTGGCCTAGGCTCGAAGGTAGCCTAGGCTTATAAAATAAAAAAGGGAAAAGAGTGGGAGAAGAACATGAATATGCATATAATAACAACTGAATAACAGAACAAGGGGTACAGAAAAATACATGTATTTATAGAAAAATATTTAGATATGAGTCAGTTTATTAACATACATAGGCTCAGATCCAAGTTTATTAACATGTCAAGATTACCGTTAAATTTTATATCTAAAATTAACTTGAACTCACAGAGATAGGATTTAAACAACAAAGGACAATACACTGATGTTATAGAAGGGATTCTTGTATAAGTCTGATAAGAATTTTCATGATTCAATCCAAGTTTCAAAAGCACCTTCCCATCCTCATCTTAAATTTTTAGAACAGAAGTTTGAGGAAGAAGTATGAAGAAGTGTAATCAATTTGATAGGAGTGCATGCCTTTATATAGAGTTTACAAGACAATCCTTAACTGTTAGATCTCCTTTTTTAAATCCAACCATCCAGTAAAATAATGAACTTGGCTAACAAATCAGTCCAAAAACAGAAGAACTAACCTCGCCAGATCGTGTGTGGGTCAACCCACCTACCATTGGATCAACCCATGGGCCGACCCACCTAACCTTGGGTCAACCCATAGGTCGACCCTAGACAAGGCGTGGGTCGCCCCACAACGGGTCTGGTTCCCGCCCTTACCGCCTTCTTTTCGCACTTCATTTCTTTTTGGTTTATTTTGAACTATTTTGAATTATATTTACATATATTCTACTTATATATATACAAACTTCTAACCTTTACATCTTTTTCATACGTTATCCGTTTTACGCAAACTCGTAGTCTATCTAAACTAGAATTCCTAGACGAACACAATGGTATAGTCCATTTTACTTAGTTCCCAATATTTAGTTAAGTATACTTTAATTTATTATCATTAATGTTCTTTAAAATTACGGGGTATTATAAGAGCTCTATTTGCCTGACCTAACTGATTTGCGGATGCACCTTGCCCTTGAGCAACTGGAGCGAGGTTTAGAGCTTGAGGATTTTTTACATATTGCTGGAGTCTATTTTCCTTAATCAGCTCCGTGATCAATGTCTTCAAGTGCTTACACTCGTTAGTATTATGACCGGGCTGATTGTGAAATCTACAGAATTTTCCCAACTTGGTCACCGGATCGCCTATTCTCATATGCTTCGGTTCTGCATACTCTTCGGAATCCTTTGTCACAAAGTAGATGTTCTCGGGGGTATCATTCAGAGGCGTCAGCTCTAATGTATGGAAAGGACAAACCTTCTTATTACCATTACCCTTGTTTCCTTTTCCATTGTTGGCTCGCTTTTTCCCCTGATTACCCTTTTGATTAGCTTGAACATCTACACTCTTTGGAGCTTCAACAATGCTACTACCACTAACCATCTGACAAGAAGAAGGATCACCATGTACCCTCATGTACTCCTTAGATTTTTATAGAATTTCTCAAGTGTGTTCGGTTCTTTCATTTTAATCAATCTACCAAACTCGCTCTTCTTATATATAGCACCTATTAGAGACATCAGAATCATGCGGGGCTCCGGATCCCCCCTTCGGACAATGCAGCATTGAATCGATTAAGAAATGCTTTAACAGATTCGCCTGGATTCCGGTCCATCGATGTCAGTGATATAACATCTTTTTCCTTTGTAGCTTGCAGCATGTACCGCTCTTTGAACTTCCTTATTAAGTCAGTAAACTGATCTACAGACTTAGGTGACAGCTTCGTGAATCATAATGATGCCACACCTTCTAGATAAAGAGGAAAACATAAGCATTTGATCTCGTCCATCGCCTTATGTGCGTTCATGTGCCATTTCTACTTATACAGAAAGAAGTTAGAATAAGCAGTTCCACTTTAGGGAGGCAAAGTAGGATGAGTGAACTTTTCTGAAATTCGTCTTTGCGGATCCTTTCAGTGAATGGACTTTGGCTAGGAGAAAAATCCCATTCCTTTCACTATTGTTATGAGCCATGCTACCCTTCATGATTTGTCTGATCATGTCCAAGATATACTCCTCTGTGTTGTGTTGGTCCGCAGGGCGAATCTCAATCTCTTTGCTGGATGCTCCTCTTTGCGAGCGATCGAGGTTTGAGGATCGAGTTCGTTTACCTCCACTATAGGGAGGTGCCCCCTTGGAGGGACTAGCAACCTTTTAGGTATTTCAATCGGAATGATTTTTGGCCTTGGGCTTTGAATCTTCAACATAAGCTTCATCCTTACCACTTGCCCAACCAACAAGGTCTTCCATATCATCATTATGATTATGATCGGAAGCCGATGAATCCGCCTTCTCCACAAGCTCAACGTGGACTCTTTGAGGAGGTGCGGGATTGGCTTGCACGGTAATAGAGCAGTTATCATGTCCATTAAAGCCTTATTAGAAGCTTCCATCTATCGATTCAAATTGGCGACAACAACATCCAACTCGTCTTTGGTTACACCTGCTCCGCCAGTTGAACTTTGGCCAACTTCACGGCGCTCTGTTTGTGGCATAGCTTTTAGCAACATTATCAGAGCCTCCTCTAACAGATTTACTTCCAGTTTTCTTTGGTGGAGCCATTATCTCATACAATCTCTAAAACATACAAGAAAATCTTCAATTGGCCTGGATTTTAGACTTTGAGAATCTACCATAAGAGCAGGCTTCAAACTTCAACTTCCCCACAAGACATTTGACCTTAGGATGCGGATGTGGCCCCACGGTGGGCGCCAAAAATGTAAATGCAAAAAATGGCACTAACACCCGCAAGGTGTAAGTCAACACTTCATAAGCAGTTTAGATCTAGAAAAGTGGTATCCACAAACACAAAAAGCAAGTATAAATAGAGGAATTTATAGTGGTTCGACCTAGATCTAGCCTACATCCACTTTGAACAGTGCTTTCATTATCACTTTCAATGTTACAAGGTACATGATTTATATAACTTTGCTCATTTTCTCCTTTTACAATGATTCTCTCTACTTCCATCTCTTTAATATCTTTATTCTTTTGATTTCGCTATGGAAATGGGTAGATCTCTATGATTGCAATGTTTGTTGGAGCAGATCGTCAACAATTTGAGAACTTAGATGAACTTTGATGAATCCATGGTGATTGAGATGTTGAGTCGAAGCATAAAAGAGGTTTAATGGAGGTTTGGATGATTTGGAGTTGTTGAGAAATGAGTTGGGCAGCACTTCGTGGTTGGAAAAATCCCTCCCCTTCATGGTGGAAACGAGGAGGTGTTTATAGGAGTGGAAATGAGGTGGTGAGGCTTATAAATGGTTTATACAGGTTTTTAGGTCATTCGAATGACCTGTCACTTCAGGTCATAACCGACTTAGCATTTTAAGTCATAACGGGCCTGGTTGTCTTGCGCTCCAAGCAACGATCCAGTGTTGAACGGCTTGACCTAGCTTTGCAAGCGGACGACCTAAGGAATGCAACGACTTGCTGATGCATAATGCTAACACGACCCACTTTTATGCTTTGGGAACGACCTGATTGAGCTCATATGAATGTGCTAAAACCTTGTCGACCCAAGGATTGTGACGACCTGGTTACTAATGCATGCATCCTGGAGCTGTAATGGCTAGAACGACTTGATGAGGAATATGCCTGAACAACCTAAAGAAATGATGGCACGGGGACTGATGTGGCTCGAACGACCTAGGTGCTTCAACAACGACTTGACTCTCTAGTGCTTCAACGACACATGTTTTAAACCATATATTTTATAGGTTAACAAAGAAGACAGAGATAGTAATGAAGAATGAGAAGTGAAGATGTGGTATAAAAGAGAGGTAAAAGAGCCGTTGGAGGGAGATAGAGGAAAATGAACCGTTGGCGTCGGACGCATCAACGGCAACGGTTCATTTTCCTTCATCTCCCAACTTTGCAGTGGACGTGGTGTGGAAGGTACAGAAGTCGGACAGGTCTGACGCGAACACCACTGTAACGTGGTACAAAATGACTACGAACGGGACCTAAGTTGCCTGACATTTCTTCTACTTTAAGTGCAAAAAGATCACTAGCTTCTTCTATAACAAGTACTTTACTTTCACATTAATTAATAAAAATTTCAGGAAAAATGATAGAAGTCAAAAAAGAGAATGTAGTTCTGTAGGAGCATAAGATCATGTTGTGTTGATTGAAACCTAGATTATAAATCAATACACACTCATTACTGATTCTTTAATGAACTAATCGCATTATATGTAACTTTGTGTACCTTCTTGTGTAATTATAGAATTTGCCAAACATCATAAACAGTTTTGCATAACATAATGCTCAAATTTCTCTTTAGCATTATTAGAAACAGTAGTCTTTTGAGCATATGTCCATGTACTCATTGTAGCAGTAGCTGCTTGTTGCTAGTCAGATATCTATAATTTACTTGATATGATGCTTGAAGTGTTGATTCATGAAGTGGAGAGTTGAGCGTATTGCAAATCACAAAAATATAGAGAGTAAGAAGAAAGTATGATTTGTAAATTTAAAAAGACAAATCTCAACCTTGTTTATAGCTTTGAAAGGCTCCAATTGAATGGTTACAACCACTAGAAGGACTGTAATCTTTAAGTAACAAAATGACTTTCCAAATTAAATTTCTATGAAGAGATAATTTTTCTCGTACAGAAAAGCTAATTGAAAAAAGAAATCAAATGGTTGGAATTTTATAAGAAAAGGAAGAAATAAAATAGTGCAAAAACTACTAATTACTATGTCTAAAAAAATATTTCAAATGTCTAGCTTCCATTTCAAAAGCTTGGAATACATTTCTAGATGGCTGAGCAGCAGGAATTCACATATGTTTGTTATCCTGTTATTTAAATTTAAAAGAAATGTTTATGAAAAATAAAATATGAAAATGAATTTTCTGAAAATATTTTCCATAAAAATGTTTGTTTTTGTCTGTGATTATCTTTTAAAAGATTGCACATCATAACTAAATCAAACTAATATGTGAAAAACTCTATCATTATCTTCAATATTCGAGCTCGATTTCAATGTTGCTTCTAATGTCTCCTAATTAATATATTTTTCAAATGAAATATATATAACAAAAAAGTGAATCTAGTCATTTTCCAACGGCTTACAAAAAGAGATTATGTAGGTATGGCTACATAATCTATGCACACATATAAATAAAACGAAACAAGAAACATACAGCTGACGAATACAAAAAATACAAGCAGGATTAGGAGACAAAAAGTAGAGCCGACATCAACCGGAGTCTCAGAAGGCACTCGCCAACGACAGTGCAAGCTCCAATGCCGTCAGTAGTCCAATGAGCAAAGACAGAGATCCGAAACAAACATCTGTAGAAGGCAAAAAGGCAGAACCAACAATTTGAACTTTTCCGCACCCAACCCAGAAATAGTCCTGCTGAGAGTTCATGCTCCACCTCCGAGACCCTAACTCCAGAATGATCTAGAAAAGCTCCTGAAAATCTCATCCAGTAAGCTGAAGACCAAAGATAGACAAACCAGAAAACCTAAAACCACGGACCTGCGACAATAGTAAACAACTTAAGAAATTAAGGGGGGTAGGTGGATGGAAGAGGAAAGGTGACGAACTAGAAGAGGGTAGTGGTGAAGCCTCCTAAACCCTTAAAACCTAGAGCGACTTAATCCAATCCCTACCCTAGGAGCAGGCAGAACAATGGAAACATGCAATAAATCTGCCAGTCACCTCGAGTAGGTTCCTAAGACACCCCTAAACGGCCTACCACGGAAAGCAAGGAAAATATCATTCCTTCCTCGCTGAATGATAGTAGGAGGATCCATAGGAATCTCATCAAATATTTCCTTGTTCCATGCGCACCAGATATGCCAGCAGATAAGGCAAAGAATAAGATGAAAAAGTATAGAATGAAAAGAATCACCTGAGATACCAGTCCACCAGAGACTTACTAACACGACCCGAAACCCTCGCCCGGCCTAAACCGAGCAAGAACATAGATTGTTGTGAGAACACGACGCATCGGAACACAAAACAAGAGAAATTTTCATTGTTATTACAATAATAATACATTAGAGTACAAGAATATCCGAGTATGAATAAATACACAGTGGAAAAATAAATATCAGAGAATAAATTACAACAATGCATTGGAAATAAAAATGTATATATAAAATGCATAGCGGAAATACATCAACTTACACAACTGAAAGAAATATACGGATACAAAGATTTCCAGAGTATAGCTCCAGCCATAAATTCAGGATCCTATTAAATAAATATTTACAAAACCAAAACTGCTAGCTGCCGTGTGGAAAATATGGGCATCTAGCGTTTAGGTGAAAAACAATAAACTCCAGGTCAGTCATCGGATTGGTATGAGAACCTAAAATAGCTATTAAAATTTTAATTACTTTGAAAGTTGGGAAATCATGGACAATGCCGTATGACATGGAACAGGTTTACTTCACATGAAAATCAGTTTAAAATAAGATAAAACAACGCAATGCTTTTTGAAAAAGAAACTATTATAAGACTCAGATCCATCACACAATGCAACACAAGCCAAAGGATAAAGTTTTACCTTATAATAGCCAAATATGCTTGATACAATTTAAAACAAATCTTTTTGATATTATTATACGTGCATAGTGCAGAAGACAACTTCTAATATAAATGTAACAATCATAGATGACATAGTACCCTATCCTACTATGTCGCCATAGTATACAACTAAAACCGTAAAATTGTGTATTGAAAATTGTATTCCGGCATGAACCAAGGCAAGAGATTTCTCCCTCCGAATTTGACACACCCTAGCACATGCCTCAAGACCCAGACTCAAGTGAGCCCTTGGAGCAGCAGGGCAGGTCTACACCCACGTTTGTGGATTGGCAATTCCCAAATAATATGTTTCCTGATCCTATTAGACCTAAAATCTAGTCAATACGTCGACCACCTTGGCCTTGTGCAGCCATATCCGAGGTACTTCGCTCTCTAACATCCACATAAGTAAAATGTACGGGCTCCATTCCATGACATCACTCCTAGCTAGAATGAAATGCATGTCCTCCCGGCGATCCTTCATCCCATTTTTGGTTCATACAGGGGTGTGAACCATAATGATGCCACACCTTCTAGATGAAGAGGAAAATATAAGCATTTGATCTCGTCCGTCGCCTTATCTACGTTCATGTGTCATTTGTACTTATACAAAGAAGTTAGTTACAGAAGTTTCACTATAGGGAGGCAAAGTAGGATGAGCAAACTTTTTTGGGAATTCGGCTTTGCGGATCCTTTCAGTGAATGTATTTTTGTTGGGAGAAAAATCTCATTCCTTTCACCATCATTACGAGCCATGCTACCCTTCATGATTTTTTTGATCGTGTCCGAGATAAACTCCTCTGTGTTGTGTTGTTTCTCAAGGTGGATCTCACTCTCTTTGCCGGATGCTCGTCTTGGCACGTGATCACGGTTAGAGGATCGAGTTCTTTTACCTCCACTATGGGGAGGTGCCCACTTAGCGGGACTAGCAACCTTTTGGGTATTTCAATTGGAATGATTTCTGGCCTTGGGCTTTGAATATTCAACATAAGCTTCATCCTTATCACTTGCCCAACAACCAAGATCTTCCTTATCATCATTATGTTTATGATCGGAAGCCGATGAATCCGCCTTCTCTTCAAGGTCGACATGGAATATTTGAGGAGGTGCTGGATTGGCTTGCGCGATAATAAGAGCAGTTATCATGTCCATCAAAGCCTGATTAAACGCTTCTATCTGTCGATACAAGTTGGCGACAACATCATCCAACTCGTCTTTGGCTACACCTACTCTGCCATTAGAACTTTGGCCAACTTCACGGCGCTCGGTTTATTGGCATAGCTTCATTAGAAACATTATCAGAGATTCCTCTAACAGATTTACTTCCAGTTTTCTTTGGAGGATCCATTATCTCAGACAATCTCTTGTACTTAGAAGAAAATATTTCAATCGGCCTGGATTTTAGATTTTGAGAATCTACCATAAGAGCAGGCTACAAACTTCAACTTTCCCTACAAGACACTTAGCCTTAGGATGCAGATATAGCCCCACGGTGGGTGCCAAAAATGTTAATGCAAAAAATCGCATTAACACCCCAAGGTTAAGTCAACACTTCGCAAACAGTTTAGATCTAGAAAAGTGGTATCTGCAAACACAAAACCAAGTAAAAAGAGAGGAATTTATAGTAGTTCAACCTAGATCTGGCCTACATCCACTTTGAAGAGTGCTTTCATTATCACTTTCAATGTTACAAGGTACACGATTTCTATAAGTTTGCTCATTTTCCCCTTTTACAAGGATTCTCTCTACTTTATTCTCTTCAATATCTTGATTCTTTTGATTTTGCTATGGAAATGGCTAGATCTTTATGATTGCGACGATTATTGGAGTAGATCTTCAACAATTTGAGCACTTAGATGATCTTTGACGAACCCATGGTGAATGAGATGTTAAATCGAAGCTTCAAAGAGGTTTAATGGAGGTTTGGATGATTTGAGTTGTTGAGAAATGAGTTAGGCAACACTTCGTGGTTGTAACCGACCTGGTTGTCTTATGCTCCAAGCAATGATCCAGTGTTGAACGGCTTGACCTAGCTTTGCAAATGGATGACATAAGGGTTGCAGCGACTTGCTATTGCACAATGCTAACATGACCTGCTTTTATGCTTTGGGAATGACCTTATTGAGCTCATATGACTGAGCTAAGACCTTGTCGACCCAAGGATTATGACAATCTGGTTGCTAATGCATGCGTCCTGGAGCCGTAATGGTCAGAATGACCTGATGAGGAGTATGCCTGAACGACCAGAAGAAATGATGACTTGGGGACTGATGTGGCTCGAACGACCTAGGTGGTTCAACAATGACTTGACTCTCAAGTGCTTCAACGACCATGTTTTAAACCATATATTTTATAGGTTAACAAAGAAGAAGAAGATAGTAATGAAGAATGAGAAGTGAAGAGGTGGTATAAAAGAGAGGTAAAAGAGCCGTTGGAGTGAGATGGAGGAAAATAAACCGTTGGCGTCGGACGCGTCAACGCCAACTGTTCATTTTCCTTCATCTCCCAACCGTGTAGTGGACGTGGTGTGGCAAGTACAGACGTCGGACGGGTCCGACGCGAATGCCACCATAACGTGGTACAAAATGACTGCGAACGGGTCCTAAGTTGCCTGTCATTTCTTCTACTTTAAGTGCAGAAAGATCACTAGCTTATTCTATAACAAGTACTTTCCTTTTGCATTCATTAATATTTTTTTAGAAAAAATGATATTAAGTCAAAAAAAGAATGTAGTTATGTAGGAGCATAAGATCGTGTTTTGTAGATTGAAACCTAGATTATAAATCATTACACTCCCATTACTGGTTCTTTAATGAACTAATCTCATTATATGTAACTTTGTTGTACCTTCTGGTGTAACTTGTAGAATTTGCCAAACATCATAAGTAGTTCTGCATAACATAATGCTCAAATTTCTCTTTAGCATTATTAGAAACAGTAGTCTTTTGAGCATATGTCCAAGTACTCATTGTAGCAGCAGCTGCTTGTTGCTATTCAGGTATCAATACCACTTGATTCCACAATAATTTTCATACGTGTAGCCTAGTACATATAAAACAGACAATGTGTAGTAGATTTTCCTGCTTAGAATATGTTATTACTCAAGTGGGCCGTAATATTTGAAATTTTGTTGTGATTTTGAAAGTACCTTGTTTTAATACTAATTGTAAATAACTAGTGGATCATTAAGTGATATTAGGGCTAATCTTAACTTGCGAAAGTGTAACCAGCAGAGTATGTTTGAAGCATTCCTCTTATGTCCTGCCCCATGGTGCCTTCTTTAGAATCAAATAGAAAATCCCTAACTTATCATGGAGAAATGAGTATGTTCCAATTCACCAAAGCTGCGTAACAAGAATTTGTGCATGAAGATATCTAAGATTAATTAAATTACAAGTAATAACAAAGTGTCTGACTTTGCTTGCTCTTGAATAACACAGATGATTCAATAAAGAACACCTATTTATAATTTACTTGATATGATGCTTTAAGTGTTGATTCATGAAGTGGAGAGTTGAGCGTATGGTAAATCACAAAAATATAGAAAGTAAAAAGAAAGTATGATTAGTAAATTTAAAAAGACAAATCTCAACTTTGTTTATAGTTTTGAAAGGCTTCAATTGAATGGTTACAACCACCAGAAGGAATGTAATCTTTAAGTAACAAAATGACTTTCCAAATCAAATTTCTATGAAGAGATAATTTTTCTCCTACAGAAAAGCTAATTGAAAAGCGAAATCAAATGGTTAAAATTTTATAAGAAAAGGAAGAAATAAAATAGTGCAAAAACTACTAATTACTATGTCTAAAAATATTCAAACGTCTAGCTTCCATTTCAAAAGTTTGGAATACATTTCTAGATGGCTGAGTAGCAGGAATTCACATATGTTTGTTATCATGTTATCTAAATTTTAAAAAAAATGTTTATGAAAAACAAAATATGAAAAAGAATTTTTTGAAAAATATTTTCCATAAAAATGTTCGTTTTTGTCTATGATTATCATTTAAGAGATTGTACATCGCAACTGAATCAAACTAATATGTGGAAAACTCTATCATTGCCTTCAATATTATTAAAGCTCGATTTCAATGTTGCTTCTAATGTCTCCTAATTAATATTTTTTTTTTTCAAATGAAATATATATATATAACAAAAAAGAGAATCTACTCATTTTCAACGGCTCACAGAAACAGATTATGTTGCCACGTATAAGTAAAATGAAACAAAAAACATACACTTGACGAATACAAAAAATACAAGCATGATTAGGAGACAAAAAGTAGAGCCGACATCAACTGGAGTTTCAGAAGACACTTGCCAACGACGGTGCAAGCGTTAATGCCGCCAGTAGTCCAATGAGGAAGGACAGAGATCTGAAACAAACATCTGTAGAAGGCCAAAAGGCGGAACCAAAAATCTGAACTTTTCTGCACCAAACCCAGAAATAGTCCTACTGAGAGCTCCTGCTCCACCTCCGAGACCCTAACTCCAGAATGATCTAGAAAAGCTCCTGAAAAGATCATCCAGTAAGCTGAAGACCAAAGAGAGACAAACCAGAAAACCTAAAACCCCGGACCTACGGCAATAGTAAACAACATAAGAAATTAAGGGGCGGTAGGTGGATGGAAGGGGAAAGGTGACGAACTAGAAGAGGGCAGTGGTGAAACCACTTATAACCTTAAAATCCATAGCGGCTTCATCCAATCCCTACCCTAGGAGCAGGCCAAACAATGAAAACAGGCAATAAATCCGCCAATCACCTCGAGTAGGTTCCTAAGACACCCCTAAACGACCTTCCAAGGAAAGCAAGGAAAATATCATTCCTTCCTCGCTGAATGATGGAAAGTGGATCCATAGGAATCTCGTCAAATATTTCCTTATTCCGTGCGCACCAGATATGCCAGCAGTTTAGGCAAAGAATAAGGCGAAAAGTATATAAGGAAAAGACTTACCTGAGATAGTCCACTAGAGACTTACTAACAGGACCCGAAACCCCGCTCGGCCTAAACCGAACAAGAACACAGATTATTGTGACAACACGACACGTCGGAACACAAAACAAGAGAAATTTTCATTTCTATTACAGCAATATTACATCTGAGTACAAGAATATCAGAATATGAATAAATACACAGCGGAAAAATAAATATTATAGAATAAATTACAACAATGCAGTGGAAATAAAATTGTATAAACACAATGCATAGCGGAAATACATCAACTTACACAACTGAAAGAAATACACGGATGCAAATCTTTCCAGAGTATAGCTCCAGCTATAAATTCAGGATCCTATTAAATAAATATCTGCAAAACCAAAACTACTAGCTGCCCTGTAGAAAATATGGGCACCCAGAGTTTAGGTGAAAAACAACAAACTCTAGGTCAGTCATGGGCCTGGTGTGAGAACCTAAAACTGCTATTAATTTTTTTCTTTAAAGTTGGGAAATCATGGGACCATGGCGTATGACATAGAACGGGTTTAATCCACATGAAAATCAGTTTAAAATAAAATAAAACAACGCAAAGCTTTTTGAAAAAGAAGCTATTATAAGACTCAGGTCCTACCACACAATGCAACACAAGCCAGTGGATAGAGTTTTACCTCATAATAGTCAAATATGCTTGATACTCTTTAAAACAAATCTTTTTGATATTATTATATGTGCATAGTGCAGAAGACAACTTCTGATATAAATGTAACAATCATAGATGACATAGTACCCCATCCTACTATGTCGCCATAGTATACAACTAAAACCGTAAAATCGCGTATTGGAAATTGGATTCCAACATGAAGCAAGGCAAGAGATCTCTCCCTCCGAATTTAGGACACTCTAGCACATGCCTCAAGACCCAGACTTAGGTGATCCCTTGGAGTAGCAGGGTCGGTATACACCCCGTTTGTGGATTGGCAATTCCTAAACTATATGTTTCCCGGTCCTGTTGGACCTAAAATCTGGTCAGTACGTCGACCATCTTGGCCTTGTGCGGCCATATTCGAGGTACTTCGCTCTGTAACATCCACATAAGTAAAATGTATGGGGTCTATACCATGACATTTTAGCTAGAAAGAAATGTAAGTCCTCCCTACGATCCTTCATCCCATTTTTGGTTCACATCGGGGTGTGAAGCACATGCGTTAACGCTATAACACAAAGCTATGCTATATTAAAGTCACGCTTTGATCATCATCCACAAAGCTCTTCTTTTCAACAAAAGCTTTGATCCATGCATCTCAGCATGCCATATTGTCAATTCATACCATACAACTGATGTGTACCGATATATAACCTCATAGCTCGTATGTCTTAGAGAAGGGTGTTAAGCTAAGAGAATAAATTCTCCACCACCAAACAATTATATATTTAATATCAATTAATATAGCACAAACTAGGATGTCAGACACACAATCCGTTAACAAGTTCGTACTGGATCTGAATGAAACCAGAGGCACCTTTTTCCTTGTCCCATATGTCCAGTACAGGAGAGAGGTCCTCGCATATTCGGTCGATCTCCAAGTACGTATGCATGACCACCACTTATAACCTCTACTTAGGTGTACTTTCCAAGTGAGACATCAGCAGTAGCTCAAATGATAGAATGATCTCCGGTCTTCAACCACCGTCTTCATTCTTTGACTTTTAATCGTTGAATCAGTTATTCAGAATGGGTTAAACCCGGTTTTTTCGAACAACTTGTGCATCTATAAAATCATATGATATATACATAAAGATAACACACATCTCATTCCAATCCAGAATATTCTTTTATTCGGATATTCACTACTCTGGGAAAGATTCCCATTATTCTTATCAAAGATGATCTCATTTAAACTCATTGGTTAATCCTTTGGATATCATTTCAAATACTTTATAGTGTCTTTTCACAATTTAAACCAAATTAAGGTTTATTAAACTAGTCAGGATTATCCAGCCTTATCGAAGTAATCATTTATTTTATTATCACAACCTCAACCTATTAATCCCATGGAGCAAAACTGGTAGTGCTCCATATTTAACACCCACCGTGTTATTGGTAAATTTATTTACTATTTCACGTTCCAATCTAATTAAAGATTCAACTATCGCATGGAGTAAAGCTGGTGGTATGCCATCTCGAACACTTTCCAAATTTGGTAAATTTAATTACCCCATTCACATTTCAATCTAATTAAAGATTCATTAAAACTCCAACTTAGTTTTAATCTCAAAAACCATTACTTAATAATTATTCAACTTTAGGAAGTTAATCATGTCTTTAACTGGGTTAATAAACAATTATCATTTAAAACACTGCTCGCAATAAACCCAAAATCAACTTCCATTAATATGGAATCTTCATGGAAACCTAAACAATTTATAATCGATTTAAATTCCTGTATTTGACTAATACTATAAGTGGAATAGCGTCAAAGCCTTTTTAAATTCCATACATAGTAAAGGCCTTTCTTTACCAAAGCTCATTTCGAATATTATTAAATCGAATTCCAATTTATTGAATTAAATTGGAAAATTTCTCTAAACCTTAACTAAAAGATTTATTCTATTCACAAATGGGTTCAAGAATAGTATTATTGAAGATACCATTCACAATAGACCCAAAAACCACTTTCATATCCATTCCAATTTGATTTATTGAATTGGAAAGCTTTAATTAAGTCTTAGTTAAGAGACTTATATCTCAAATTCCATTTTTCAATCTGGATTAAAATTAGTGTTATTAAAGACACCATTCACAACAATCCCGAAATTCAATTTGGTATTAAACCTAAGGCTTCGAATAGAAATCCTATCGACTTATATTCAATACCAAATTCAAAAAAAAAAACGTATTGGAATAACGATATTTATATCTTTAAAATTCTTCAACGATGTCTTTATAATCACAGAATCCAATCTGAAACATTAGAAGATATTTTCTATCCAAATCATTTCCAATTTATATGTTGGAAAACTCTAGTTGTATCAAAACCACTTTTTAAATCCATTTCTTTATATTAGAATATTGGATTTTCCTTCTAGTGGTAAAATAGCACTTTCAGGCAAAAATCACATTTATCTTTCAAAGTTACGGGTTGAACTTCGCGAACTGTCGTTGTGCAGCAAGTCCTATTCAAACCCGAATACGATTTATAAATTTCAATATAAATCAATATACTTCCCGACCAATTTTTTAAATTATATTAAATATATATATACACATCTTTGAAAACCCGTTTCAATCGTTTATCTCTAAAATCTTATCCACGCATCCGTACAAAAGTGGACATCGAAATCAAATTTTGATTTTACACTGAATGTTATTTTCTAAAAATATTCATTTTTATTCGGATTGGAATGAAATTCAACCAAAATTCGTTTAATTTCACTTACATGAATTTTATACATCCAACGATAGTTGTAAACAACTATCAACATCCAAATAACATCCATTGTGCACCTATATTCATATGAGCTTCAATCAAGTAACTGACACTTATTTCAATCGTCAATCAATCGATTAACATACAAACTACATACAAGAGAGATGTGGAAGTCTAATATCATCTCGAGACCCGTGTGGGGTTTTCAACCACCAAAAATATGTTAACATCGTTTTAGCATGTTAAATAACTCAAAATCATAATCACAACATAACCCAATCAATCAACAATTCCTCCATATTATTTTCAAATAATTTGTGATGTGAGCTGCCATATACCATATAACAAATTCGTGATAATTGATCAGATAAAAATCAGTGTAGGCAATCGATATATATATATATATATAGTTATGATTATAATAACCGTAAAAAAATCAGTTTGGGTGAGAAGCTCTCACGCTGATCGTTTTCGCTAAATAACGACAAATGGTCGATAGAACGAATCAGATGTTTTCTTCCACCAAAAATTTAGACGAGCTCCAAATCACTCCAAATCATTTTCACTGCGAAGCTCTCATCGATACGGTTCCAATGCATCTTGAATCGTTGAACTCCAATGTTGTATGAAAAAGTTATGTGTTTTACAAGATTGTGTGTACACATAAGTCATTAACTTAACATATAATTAACTAGTTATCCTAATTTCATCTAATACTCCTTCTCCAAATATGCAGCACGCACAAAACAACCCGCCTCCGTTCATGCAAGCTTCATGCTCCTCTCTCTCCCTCTTTACTTCACTAAACCACAAACAGAATGCACTAACGTTTTTCTCTTCAAAATCTCTACAACCTCACACCAAAATCACACAACCCTTCTCCTCCCTGACAAATGCATGCACAACTCTCCACCGTGACCATGCTATAACCCCTCGACAAAAAAACTCACGAAATTGCCTCTAATTTTTCATACACTTGCTATTTTCCATTCTAAACTAAAATACAAGCTCAAACATCATTGCTTCCATTTCACCAATTTGCCAACCTTAGGCCTATAAGCTTACCTCCCCCTCCCCCCTCCTACTGTGAAAAATTGCAGCGACCAAAATGTTCTTGAATAGCCCCACAACCCACAAAAATTCGAAGAGCAACTCGAATGGATCACATATATATTTATCTTTTGATTTGTAGATGAGTATTTATGGGACGATCCCAAAACCTCGTACGACGGCGTTAAGGATAATCACTGGAATATAACACATTAATCATCATTACCAGAGTACAGATAATAGCATAAGTAGGAAAGAGAATAATTTACACAAATATGATAGAGGAATCATATATATATATTCCCACATCAAAGAGCACAGTACAGGATACAACTTAGTGCATAATAATACATAATCAGTCTACATCGCCTGAGGCGGAATTACATACATAGAGAGTACATAAATGAGACATCAGTCTACATCGCCTGAGGCGGAATCATAATACATATATAATAATGGCGGAAAATCATAGTCATCACGGTGCAGTCAAGCCTCGCCATGAGCCAAAAAGTGCACCTCTGCTGCAGTGCCAAGCCAAAATACGCCATCTACCTGATACTAGGCTACCCGCGTGAAAATAAGGGCACCTGAGTTTGCAAGGTGAAACAAACTACGAGTCAATCATGGGACTGGTATGAGAAATCTACTTAACGAGTTATACAACAACAATAAGAAAAAATCAAAGGACCACGCCACTTTCGCGGAACGGGTTTACTCCAATGAGTGCTAGTGCATGAAATAAAGTAAATTATTAAATCATCGCAATGCTTTTTATAAAAATGAAGCCATTATAAGACTCAGGTCCCATCACACAATGCAACGCAAGCCGGAGGATAGAGTTTTACCTTATAATGGTCAAGAAATGCTTGATACGTATAAAAAAATTGTTTGATATTATTACTAGTGCTTATAGGTTTCAAAAACAAGTTCAATCATAAATATCAATCCTAGGCGGCATAAATGACCCATACCACTATGTCGCCATACTAGTAATACAATCACCTTCGCAATTTCGTATCGGAAATTGGATTCCATCATGAGTCGAGGCAAGGGGCAAGCTCCTCTCAGTTCGAGACACTATAGCAAATGTCCCAGGACCACACACTGCGATCCTTGGATGCTTCAGGGCCGGTCCTCTCCTACTTTTGAGGATTAATTATTCCTGAACACACGTTTCCCGGTCCTTACAGACCTGTAATCCGAGGTGCCTCGCATTCCAACAACCACACAGGTAAAGTAATATATATATAAATGTCAGGGCTGGTAGGTCACTGACATCACCCATAGCTAGAAGGAAACGTCGTGTTCTCCCTGCAGTCCTTATCCCGTTTTTGACTCATAAAGAGGTGTGAGGCTCGTGAATCCACGCTATACACAAAGCTACACCACACATTCCATGCTTTGATCACCAACCATAAGACTTTGCTTTGCAACAGAAGCCTTGATCATATGCCACTTAGGCGTGCCACACAGGAAATCCACTCCATACGACTGATTTCTATCGATATATAACCTCTAAGCTCGTACGTCTCAGAGAAGGGCGTTAAGAAAGAGAATAAATTCTCTGCCGCCAAACAGATATATATTTAATAGAGATCAATCAGCATAGAACAAAATCCAATGTCAGACACACAGTTCATTTACAAGTTCATTCTGGGTTTGAACGAAACCGGAGGCACCCTATTACTCGCATATCCGCACAATCAACAATACGTCCGGACGGCTACCACTTCAGCTCCTTTAAGGTAGCTACTCTAATCATGAGCATCAGTAGCGCCCATCCATCCAATGTGAAGATCGTCGGTCTTGAACCGTCTTCAACTCTTCGACTTCTCACCGTCCATCGATTATTTGAAATGAGAATGAACTCGACCTTTTCAAATAATCCACATATATTTAGATTTTCAAATCAATTATTCACGTGGTTAAATTATTCAACATTCACATTTCAGTTCCTTAGTTCATTTTTCATGTCAAACACATTCAACCATCAAATATCAAGCAAACCAAGCAAATCGATTTATTTCCATTCTATATCGCCTATAATATTTTATAACAATATATCGCCATTTTTATTTATTTAAAAACGACCATATTTAATTAAACGATGTTATAGGTCGTGCCGAGGCATTGGAGCTGTTTTTCACTAAATTTGTTTTACACATATATGAAAATCTAACTGTTGGATATTCACAAATTTTATATTATTAGAAAGGTCTTTTCAAAACGAATCCAAAGGTTTCAGTTTTGGGAAAATCCGACGGTCGGATCTCCCGCACTATTCGTTTGAAGTTACGATTTCAAAATACGAACTCCAGCGTCATTATTCGATTTAATTTAATTATATTTATATTTATATATAAATATAATCGATTCTGACACTGTTTTTCTTCAGATTTGAATTAAACATTCTAGACAATCCAACCGTTGGATCTTTACAAAGTTGGTGCCGTTGGAAAGATATTTCCAAGGCGAACCCAATGGTTGCAGTTTCGGGAAAATCCGATGGTCGGATCTCCCGCACTAGTCGTTTGAAATCACGGTTTCAAAGCACGAACTGCACGACCTCGATTCGTTTTAATTATATATATATATATAGTTCATTCGGCGATTTCAATATCTTTCCACTTCAAATATTTCACTAACGCCTTTAAATTTTGGAAAATTTCGCCATAACCTCCTTGTACGGGAAGGGCTGGGAAAATTCCCAAATAGCCACACGGGCGTCTCATCTCAAAAAGAAAAATAAAAAGCCAATCGGCTCATAAAATCACCACCCAAGCAAAACAGTAAACATGTACCTATTTGTCGGGCACACAATTTTATTCCTCTTCTCTAGCCTCTTTGCTATAACCTGTTCAATAAATATGCATGTACATATGTGCAATTCTTATCACTTATCATTTTCCATTCAATTTCATATTTGATTCGATTTGGTTTTAAAGTTACCACTCATTCCAGTGTTGCATACACAAGCAAAAATCATATCATTAGCTAATTAATGAATATTTCAACTCATGCATATTTATTTGAACAAGTGGTTATTTTTAACACTTCTTATTTCATTTAAAAATGATATTTTTAGCGAACTAAAATATATTTCAACACTTGACTATTTTATTTAGTTCCTATACATGTTAAAAATAATATTCATAGCAAACAAATATTTATTTCAACACTTGTATATTTTTAGCAAATCACATGTATGATAAAAAATAGTATTTTTATCATCTAAAATATTTATTCAACACATGAATGTTTTTAACACTTCATATTTTCAATAAAAATGTAATTCTTATTGTTCGATCTTTTTATTCAACAAATGAACCTTTTTCAATACATGAACTTCTCAACACATGAGCATTTCCACGCATGGATATTTTATATAGATTGCATATATAAGAAAGATGTTATTTTTATTGTTGAAGCAATTTATTTAAAACACGAATATTTTACATACTTCTTATATATAATAAAAATGTGATCCTTTTATTGTTTAAACACTTTATTCATTCAGCACATGAATTTAATTTTCAACACATGAACTTCTCGGCACATGAGCATTTCCACACATAGATATAGTTTCAACACATGACTTTAGTTTCAACGCATGAAAATAATTTCAACATATGAAAATAATTCCAACACATGAATATTATTCAAAGTTTCGGCAGCATAACGGTAGGGTAGTTAAAACCGGCACCGTCCCGAGTACGGCTCCTCGCTCTACCTTAAAACCTCGCGATTTTTGACAATGGGGATTTCATACATCTAATTCGTACGCAGGCGTGTATGATTTTTCTTTTCCACAATTTATTCCAATTTTGTTTCAATCATAAATGGGTATTTTTCAACCACAACCAAACAATATCAACCACAAACAATTCCATCAACCATTCGCATTGTTCACCAATTTTTTTTCACACCAACTCACAATCAATAAATATCGTCCATGGTTTGTGGACGAGGGGAGTATATATATTCATATATAAATATATTTTTATTTCCATTCCAACACACATATCATTTATACAATGCATGTATAATTCATACTTCGCTCATATAACTTATACAACGCATGTACATGAGGTATACAACACGTATATAATTTATATTTCGCTTATATAATTTATACTACACATTTCCATTCGCATTTCAGTTTAGAAATCTCACATTGTTTTGTTGCTTTGCCAAAAATCGTGGTGAGCTCAGAAAAATCCGCGGCCTATTGTAGAATGTAGAGAGCGTCGACACGGTCTCGATGTTTCCTATTTCATCGAATTTCGTTAATACACCATAAAGATATGATTTTTCAAAGTTTGCAACAATTAAAAGTGTTTAAATCAGTTTAAATATTCTAAAGCCTATACCTTTCATGTTTGTTCAACACTAGGTTTTAACTTATCGAACAAACGGTTGCACGATATTGGAATCAGCTTGTACCACGTCGAAGATCTACGAGAGGGCTTCAGGCGCGTGGTGGTGGTGGCTGACTCGCAGCACAGTGGAGGGGGAAAATCCGGTCGGCGCAGTGGACCTTTGGGGGCGTGAATCTCGAGACTGGGACGTCGATGGTGGGTGCTCCAGGTATGGATTTGAAGAGGAGGAGGAGCACTTCAAAAACTTCAACTGGTAGAGGGCTAATTCGACGTGTGGCGGTCGGAATCGAGGCTGGAAGGTTTGAAGGCCTTTCCACCTTTAATCGTGGAGGGAGAGAGAATGTTGGGGAAAGAGAAGGAGGGTATTGGCCAATAAGAGATTTTTATTTTATTTATATATTTTAAAAATCCAAAAATACCCCTCTTCACGTACTAACACCAATCCAAACCCAACGATTATCGTCCCTAGATAAATACCCCCATTCCGAACACAATGGGATATGTTTCATAGGCCTATTCAATTGTTATAGTCAGTTATTCTTCAAATTAAAATATAAAACATTCAATATTCAATTTGAACGCACATTTCAATTTGGCAGGGCCACAAACTGATTCGAAAAATTCCAGAAAAATAAATCTAGCTATGTTTTGACGCTACGGTCCCAACAAAACTTGTTTCGTCGAATTCTGAGATCGTTTGAAAAATGGCCATTTTCTGGTTGATCCAATTTAACAAAAATTAACCAAACACGTTTTCTTTTGCCACGCTCACATACTAGCTTCAAAAATTATGACATTTGAAACCTAGCAATAATTTATCATCCCGGATCCAACAAAAGTTGTTTCGTTGAATTCCGATGTCGTTTGCAAAATGTCTATTTTCAAGGGCTATATATTCTCTATAGCGACCTTTCTGAAAATTCATTTGGCCATAACTTTTGATTCCCACTATGAAACTTCGATTTTTCAGATTCGTTAGAAAGATATTCATAAACAGATTTAAATATTTTTGGTTTCACTAAAATCCGTTTTATTTTCCACCTGGTACAGTCAGTCAAAGTTTGAATTCAAAATTTTCAAACTGCCACACCATTTCTAATTCATTATCTTATTGAAATATTCTATTTCAATTGTTTAAATTCCTTTAAAATAACCAATTTAAAAAATTTTAAATTGGCTCGTATTTTCCGGGTTGTTACAATCTCCCCCACTTAAAACTTTTCGTCCCCGAAAAGGAAACAATAGTACGGAAGGAAACAAAATTTAAATGCAAAGTATTGTGAAGGTACCTTGCACCGGAGTTAGTCAGAAAGGTCCACTCTGCATTTGGGGTAAGCTTGCTTAATGAATTCCTCAGCCTCCCAAGTACAGTCTCTAGGATCACTACTCCACTACACTTTAACTAAATGAACCTTCTTGCTCCTTAGCTCTTTAGTTTCTTTGCCAACAATTTTTAACGGCTCTCTTCTGACTGCTAATTCTGGAGTGATTTCCAAGTCCTGTTGCGCTGCTTCTTCAACAACAAGATCCGGATCATGCACATATCTTCTAAGTTGAGATACGTGAAACACATTATGCACTCCAGGCAACCAATCAGGTAATTGAACCCTATAAGCAAGAGTTCCAATTTGTTCAAGTATTGGAAAGGGACCAATAAATCAAGGTGACAACTTCCCAGTTTTACCGAATCGGATTACTCCTCTCATCGGGGAAACTCTCAAATATACATAATCATCCACAGCGAATGCCAAATATCTTCTTCTAGAATCCGCATAACTTTTCTGTCGGCTTTGGGCGGTTTGTAATCGTTTCTTGATGAAATCGACTTTATCTGATGCTTCTCGAATCATATTGGGTCCCAACACAAGTCTGTTGCCAGGTTCTACCCAACATGTTGTCGATCTGCACGGTCTACCATACAATGCTTCAAATAGCGACATTTCCAAGCTTGCTTGATAGCTGTTGTTATATGAGAATTCTGCCAAATGTAAGCGATCTTCCCTTGACCCGCCAAAATCAATAATACAAGCCCGCAGTAAATCTTCTAAAATTCTGTTCACCCTCTCAGTTTGACCATCTGTCTGAGGATGATATGCGATGCTTAGGTTTAGTTTCGTCCCCAGTTCGGTCTGGAATGCCTCTCAGAATTTGCCAGTAAATAAGGGATCCCTATCGCTGACTATGCTGATCGGCACTCCATGCAGCTTAACAATTTCGTTGAAATAAATTTGCGCTAGACTTTGAGCGGTTCTATTGGATCTGACAGGTATGAAATGGGCGGTCTTCGTGAAGCGTTCTACGATCACCCAAATATTGTCATTACCTTTCTTTGTTCAGGGCAAACCATCTACGAAATCCATGGAAATCTGTTCCCACTTCCACCCTGGGACTTCCAATGGTTGCAACAATCCGGCCAGCTTTTGTTGGTCACTTTTGACTAGTTGGCATGTAGGGCACCTGCTAACATATAAAGAAATGTCCCTCTTCATCGCCTTCTACCAGAATGTGCGCTTGAGGTCATTATACATTTTACTCACTCTAGGATGAATGCAAAGTTTGGATTTATGGCATTCGTCCATCACTTCTTGTTGATAACGAAAATTGGTATAACAATCAAAATGGGATCTCTAAACACGTTACCTAATCGGAGGCGAGATGCTTACAAAGCACGTCACCTTTTCAGAGGCGGGGCGTTAGAAAACCATTAGAGTTGTGTGAGGCCATATCTAACATTCAAATGCATCAAAATACCAAAATAAAGAAAGAAGACAAGAATTTTATAGTGGTTCGACTCTTATTCGAGCCTACATCCACTTTGAAGATTGGATTTCATTAGTAACCACAAGATTACAATATTTGCTCCATTATGCATTCATACAAGCTTCTTTGACATGCATTTGTGCTTACAACCAATTGAAAGAACGGATAAAAGCTTGAAGTATTTTATGCTAATCCCTCCATGAAAGCTATAGATGAAAGCTCCTTAGATGATCAAGAAGAGATGAAGAAGTGCATAGAATTCTTATGCTCGTTCCTCCATGAAAGCTATGCTCCACATGCTCCAATGCTCCATAGATTTGATAGAGAAGAGATGGAGAAATGCTTGGAGAAATCCCGAAAGCAATTGAACAGCACCTCCTCGTTCTTTTTCCAAAAGTCCCCTCAAAATGATGGAGGTAGGGTCCTATTTATAGGCGGAGAAATGGCTGAAATCTTGTATGCAGGGGTCTGGTCGGTTTTTTCAGTATTTACGAAAATGCCACTGCCAGTTGTCACCAGTTGTTTCCAGCTGTCACGCCCTCACAGGTCGTTTCTAGCGCTTTGGCCGACCAGGAGCTTCCGCCAGAAGAAAGGACGACCAGGAGGCTAGAATGCGGAGCGACCAGGTGGCTGCATGGATGAGGCGGACCGACCAGGAATTTTGGACGTGGAGCAAACTGACCATGAAACTTTGAAGCTAGCTGGTGCGATCAGAGGCTAGCGGGCGGCCAAGTTTGGAACGACCAGCTTTCTTTAGCTTTTAGAGCGACCAAGTCAGTATGAAGGTTGGAGCGACCAGATCTCTTTGGTACTTTGGAGAGGCTAGCTTTTGAAGCGATCTGAAGTCCCCTACATTCTGGAGCGATCAGTTAGCCTAGGGAAGAGAGCGATCAGTTCTCTTTGGTATTTGGGACGATCAGGAGTCATTGACTGGGAACTACTTGTCTTCGGAGCGATCAGGAGTCTTTGGCTCTCAGAGCGACCAGGCGTTGGAGAGACCAACTTTCTTTATATATTTTGAAGCGACCAAGAATCTTCTGTACTTTGGTGCGACCAGGAACTTGCTTGCTATGACCGATCCCTCTCAAGTATTACGGAACTGACCCCTAATTTAGATATCCAAAAAAGGACCCATACACATTTGTTGATAATAAACCGATCAGGTGGATAACATTTTGCCCCTCGGAGTTCCATAATTTTTGAGAAAAATATGGACTTCGAAATATTTGAGGATCGGTTTGATTCAACTAATGGTCAGTCTTGGATGCAATTCCCAAGGGTCGGCTTTGTTTTTGGCTCGAGAGGTCGGTTTTTGCGAAATGACTGGTCGTCCTATATATAATCCTCCGGACCCTTCATGTTCCTCATTTTTTCTACTACAGGAATTTTTTTTGCATTTTAATGGCGGCGCTTCTCTGAAGGAAATTCTTCACTCCCAGTCTCGTCCTACCGGTTCAATTAAGGAATTCAATTCAATCTCGACTATAATCGCTTGTCTCGATTCTCTGCCACTTATTCGAAGTCTGATCGTTCAAAGCCTGGAAGTTCGATCCCAATTTTCTTTTGGAGCCTTGAATCCGGATTCATCCCTCTTCGTTTACTTGATCCGATTGCAGGTAATATCTCTATTTCTCCATTAATTTGAGAACGATGAATGTTGGCTCTTTGGCTTTGGCTGAAGTCTTTGAGATTGAACTGTATTAGAACCAGTATTGATATATGATTGCAATTTGTAGTAGAATTCTTAAATCTGAAATCCATTGAGCATTGATACGTTAATCAGTAATGTAGTATTCAATTTTGAGTTTATGGATGACAATCTTTGAAATGAGAATCCTTATGGTTTTCTTTTGCTGTGGTGACGACCACAATGTGCTTGTGTATATGTCTGAATGATCTTCCTCTTAAGTCATTATTTTGTGATAATTTCATGATGCATTCACATTTTTGATGCTTTCTTCCGGCTATGCGACCAGCACGGCTGGTTTTAGAACAGTTAAGCGATCGGTTTGAGATGAGCAGGCCCCCTTTTGACCGACTAGAATAGTCTTGTTTATTGAATTAGCTTCACTTGATAGGACCGACCCAGGCAGATTTGAATTTCGATCCAATAGAAGCCAATCTTGCGCGACCAGAATTGGATTAAATTTTGACTGATTTTTAAGCGATCATTACTTTCTGTTTTGAGAGCGACCAGGATTCGACCAACTTTAGCGTGATCAAATGTTCCTGGTTCAGAGCGATCAGAGTTTTACCTTTTCTGGCACGATTGGATCCTTACCATTTTAGAGCGACCAAGGTTTGACCGATTCAGAGCGACCTGGCGCTTTTCTCAGTTTTGAGCGGCCGGGGCTTGACTGGTTCAGAGCGACCAGGTACCTTTCCCAGTTTTGAGCGATCGTGGCTCGACTGGTCTAGGGCGACCGGGTGCTTTTTCCAGTTTTGAGCGACCGGAGCTTGGCTGTTTTTAGAGTGACCAGGCGCTTTTCCGATTTTGAGCAACCAGGTCTCGACCAGTTTTTAAGCGATCAAGGATTTCTAGCTTTGTTTTGCCTTGAGGGGATTTTCCCGACCAAGTAATGGTTGGCCTGGTGTGATTAAGGCTTTTGTAGTTTAGATGCCATTTTTAGAACGACCAAGTGTTTTAACCAGCCAACGCCGACCTTGTTTTTGAGCTTTATTAATATTCCTGTAGTTTTTTTTTCAACATACTTGTTTGTGTAGAAATGACAACCAGACGAAGATCTCGCCATTTTGTTGAGGGAACCTCTCCAACTAGAGAAGCTGGGACCTCTGATCAAAATATTGAAACTTCTTCTGTTGCCACTACCGAGATGAATGTTGATCAGAACTTCCCAGTCGTTCGATGTCTTTATTACACACCTACTGATAGTTGTGTGTCAAAACTTGACGTTGATGCGTATCATAGAATATGCAAACAATTTAGTCTTTCCGAAGATGAACTCAAATTCCCAGAAAGAGACGATTTATCTGATCGCCCTCCTGTTGGATACGTAACAGTTTGTAAGGGGATGTTACAGAGTGGAGCGATCCCTCCCTTCAATTCTTACTTAGAAATGATTCTGAAAAATTTGGCTATCGCTCCTTTCCAACTGGCTCCCAATGGCTACTTTATTGTTACATGCTTATATGTGTTATTTATGAGAGTTTTAAAGCGCGAGCCTACCTTCAAGGATATATGCTCATTATACTCTTTTAAGAGACGAAAGAAGGAGCGTCCCTCCTTTATCTTCATGGAAAGCAGGAGATCCAGGGTTATAACTGGCTTATTTGAGAGTATCTGTAACAACCCGTATTTTCAATAACCTGTAATAACATAAATCGAGGCAGAATTTAATTCTAAAATGGGAATCAAGGGAAACGGGCTATGCCATTGCGTTCGTCTCGGAAAAATACGCGAAATAGAGTCCGAGTTTTCGAAAATCGGAGTCCGTATGACCAAGATATGGCCTCGCGAAGTTTCGCGAAAAATTCCCAAATTAAAGTATACTTAATTAAGTGAAATGGGTTGTGTAGATATATATATATATATATATATATATATTGATATATATATATATATATAATTGAAAATTTAATAAATAAATATGCAAAAATGCTCAAAACAGCGAATTGGGAGAGGGGAATAACCGAACCGGCCGATTTTTGAAGTCGACCCGAGCCCGCTGGGTCGACTAGGGGTTAATCCAGGGTGTTTGGCTGTCAACCCGTGGGCCGATTCGCTCAAGTGCAGATTTTGCATTTGAATGGTTCTCATGGTCCATCTTTAATCTAAAGGCCCTAGATGGTTCCTACACTTGACTTCTTCCCCAAGACATGCTTTGATGGCTTGGATTGAATCTAGGGTTAATCCTATGGCCTAAAACACTTGCCTAATCTATAAATAAGACCCTAACCTACCCTAATTCATTCATAATTAAACCTAGTAACTAAACTATGGCAAAATGCTAGCTCTCATGGCCTCCACTAATTTTATGAAGAGGGTTGCATACTAATCACTCTCTAATCAACTTCTAATCCCTTCTTAGCATCTTAATCTTCTTCATTTGGTGTTCAAAGTTGCTAGTTGTGAGTTTCTATCACTTTGATGATCTTTTGGTAAACTAATTAGATGAGATGTGATGAGATTTATGGTTTTGTATGTGGGTTAATGAGCTTTGAATCATATGATATGATGTTAGCATTAATCTTATGTTTATGCATGTTGAGTATGTAAGCTTATGCAAGTTTAATATGATGTATGTTATGTTTGCATGATGCTAAATATGCAAGTTGTGGGCTATGTAATCATATGCATGTTATGCAAGTTCATGGTAATATGCTATGCAAGTTACATGTATGTAAATATGCAAGTTACATGTTTGTTAATATGCAAGTTACATGTATGTAAATATGCAAGTTACATGTTTGTTAATATGCAAGTTACATGTTTGTTAATATGCAAGTTACATGTATGTAAATATGCAAGTTACATGTTTCTTTATATGCAAGTTACATGTTTGTTAATATGCAAGTTACATGTATGTAAATATGCAAGTTACATGTTTATTAATATGCAAGTTCATGATGACACATTATGCAAGTCTATAAGCTAATATGCAAGTTTGTTATGCAAAATGAATATGTAAGTTATGTGACATATTATATGCAAGTTATGTGACATGTTATGCAAGTTCATATGCAAGTTATGTGTTTGTTAATATGCAAGATGGCACCTTTGAAACATGTTCATTCATATGCAAGTTGACACCTTTTATATGTGTTATATCATGAACGAAATTACGTGGGAACGATGGGGTAATTAAATGCATAAGTTAATAAGATTGTGTGAAATTAATATAATTATGCATAACACAAAATAAATAAACATAGTATGGGAATTTGCCTATTTGGTTAGGTGTACCCATACTATGTGTTGGGAATTTACCTATTGAGTTAGGTCTACCCCATGGGAATTTACCTATTAAGTTAGGTCTACCCATGTTAAGAAAACTTGATTAATTAGGGATAATTAATATAAAATTATGAGGGTGATTAATTAGGTGTAATTAATTGACTAAGACACGAGGTTGGACTCAGTTGTAGCGTAAAACTGCCCGGACCCAACCGGCTTAACCAGTTGCTACAAATGTTAGCCCAATGTGAGAGGTCTTAGGCACAAACTAAATACGTAATTAATGTAAAGACACGAGGTTAGACTCTGTTATGACATAAGGCTGCCCGGACCCAACCGGCTTAACCAGCGGTCATAAAAGACAGTCTAATGTGAGAGGTCTTTACAAAGGTTACGTTCTTAATTAATTAATTAAGAAACACTTAACCACATTAGCATGTAGAGGGACATGAGGGGTTAAGTGGGTGCCTCGGGTGGCATGAGAAAATCTAGTGGTTGCCTTGGGTGGCAATAGAAAATACGATTAGAATACTTAACCAAAATGGAACATGTAATTAAAACATGATTAAAGGGTTAAGTGGGATATACTAGAAAAAGGGACAAGCTTAGGTGGGTAGCTTGTGGAGGCCCATTTCAACCAGTAACCCATACGTATCTTTGTGGGCTCGACCCATGTCGAGGACGGGACACGCATACTGGGCTTGACTGTAAGAGGCAAACGGGTTAGCGGTGGCAACGCAAGTCCAACGGGCTTCATATGCGTGAGTGGGCCCGGGCTGGTAGGTAAGCCGTTGTTGCATCGAGTAGATATAAGCCGTGCACCTTTAGTTTCATCAGGTTGCCACATTGGGGAATGATACATCCCACGGTGGGGCCAGCACGGGTATCTATGTTAGGGAGCCGATCGAATGGGAAGTAGTGTGTACACCTAGTGGATTGTAGGGCCCCGTGGCGCCTACTTGGTCACCTAGGGGTACGCAAGTACTAATTAGTAAATTTTATAAGTCCTTGGGTGGGATCAACCTTTAAATTAGGAACGACTGGTGTGGTGCAGTTTAGTAATTTACCTTAGGGAGGGTAGATGCGTCTTTATCCTTTATCTTCGTTTAGTTGACTGCTTAGGGTAGCCATTCATCCCTATATGTTACCGTATATCAGTTTATGTCTTCTCTGGTTACTTTAACGATTGTATTGTTAAAGTTATAGGACTCGCTCAGACTTATGTCTGACCCCGTTGTTTTTATCTTTTTCCCAACCCTCAGGTCCTACGGTGGATCCTAGCAGTAGTGGAGCTTGATCGGATTGCTGTTCCAGTCTTTAGGAGCTTGGATAGATGTAAAGCTCCAGTTATCCAGTTATCTTTTCTTTTGTTTGGCTATTGTATGAGAGTGGGATTATGTACTTCTTTATTTTGATGGATATTGTACTTGACCTTTATTGTGGTTTTATGATGTAACCAGACATGTTTTACTTCCGCTGTTATGAGATGATGTTTTAAAATTTCAAGTACTATTTATATCTGTCTTGTTGTAATTTTTCTGTTCTATATTCACTAAAATACTCCACCGATGCTATGGCATTCCCTTAGTGAGTGATCATAGCGGGAGTGGGGTGTTACACGTGGTATCAGAGCCAGGTTACCAGAACAGATAAATTTTTTGAGAAAAACTATTTTCTAAGAGTATTTTCGAAGAAAGTATTTTCAAAAGCATGTCTTCTAAGAGAAAAAGTTTTTGAAAAAGAAAAGCATAATCCCCAATAGCCATATCTTTATCTTTCGGAATCTCCTTTTTGAATCTTTCCTCTTTCGTTTCAGCATGGCTGAAGATCTTAACATCCCGGAGGGTTTAGTTATACCACTATGGTATAGGAGGTTGCAAGAGGCTAGGGCCGCGGCTGCGGGTCCGGCCAATGCTACTACACCAGAGACAACCGCTCCTCCTCCTCAGCCTAGAGTGGATAATTTTGCTAAGGTTTGCAAGGAGTTCAAGGCTATAGGAGGAAAACCTTTTCTTGGTTCAGAGACTTTCGTAGAGGCTAGAGATTGGCTTAAGGAAGTGGAAGAGTTGCTAGATATCTTTGAAGTGGAAGAGGGAAAGAAAGTCAAGTTGGCAGCTTGGTTAATGAAGGGAGAGGCCTCATTCTGGTGGGAGGTCACTAATGGAGAACGCCCTGTTGACTCTTGGGCAGATTTTAAGCAAAGGTTTGGGGCTAAGTTTCTCTCAAGGGCGGAAGAGAATCTGTTTATGGAGAAGTTCTTGAATTTGAAGCAAGGGAATCTCACGGTGAAAGAATATGTCAACAAATTCAATCAATTAGCAAGGTTTGGCATAGAGTTGGTGAATACACCGGAGAAGAAGGCTTTGAGGTTCGTTAGAGGCTTGAACGAAACATTGCAAGGAATAGCTATGACTCACATTCCTATGGGGGCCACTTTTGAGAAGCTTGTCTACATGGCACTTATGCATGAGGATGATAAGAATTCTAAGGCACCAGAGAAAAAGGGGGATCAGAAGAAACCGCAACAACAACAACAAGGCAAGGGCGGAAAAGGCAATGGTGACAAAAAGAAGACGAAGAAGAAGTGCTTCAATTGTGGAACACCAGGACACCTCAGTAAGGATTGTCGCAAAAAGAAGAAGACCGGTTGCTTTCATTGTGGTGAAGCAGGGCATCTTGTGAAAAACTGCCCAAAGAAGGGGCAGAAGACGGGGTCTACCTCAGGAGGGCAGGTGCAAGCTCTTATAGCACCACCTCAGTCAGGGGGGCAAGTTCAGGTTCTCTCAGTTCCACCGATTCAGCAGAGAGGTAGAACTATTTCCGTTGAAAGTCTGGTTTTTCTGTTTGATCATCCAGTTCGTACTTTGTTTGACTCTGGCGCATCGCATTCTTTTATCTCATCATCGTTAGTTGAGTCACTGCACTTAGACACCAGTCTAGTTGATGATCCCTTGGTTGTCTCAAACCCAATTGGGGGCTCCATATATCTGTCTATGATATGTTTGGGTTTGAAGATTTCTATACTTAGCGTTGAGTTTAGATGTGATGCTTTTGTATTGGGCTTCACGGGCTATGGGTTGATCTTGGGCATGGACTGGTTATCCAGTAATGGTGCCGTTCTTGATTGCGAAAGGAGAGTTGTCAGGCTCATGACCCGCTTGGGTAACACTCTCGAGATCTCTTGCAATCCCATGGAATCTGTTTTGCTAAGTTATCTTGAATCGCTCGATGCTTCGGTCGAGAGTTTGCATTCTGTCAGAGTAGTCCGGGAATATCCGGATGTGTTTGAAGAAGTAAAGGGTTTGCCTCCGAAGCGGGAGATAGATTTCCGAATTTATTTGGTGGATAATGCCAAACCAGTGTCTTTGCCAGTGCGCCACATGGCTCCTCGGGAGAGAAGGGAACTTCATAAGCAAGTAGGGGAGTTGCTTGAGAAGGGGTTTATAAGGCGAAGTATATCGGAGTGGGGAGCTCCAGTAGTGTTTGCCACGAAGGCGGATGGGTCCCTCAGACTTTGTGTGGATTATAGGGAACTTAATAAGCTCACAAAGAAGAATAGACACCCATTACCGAGGATAGATGATCTCTTTGATCAGTTGGTTGGCGCCTCAGTGTTTTCGCAAATGGATTTAGCTACAGGGTTTCATCAGTTGAGAGTGGCGGAGGGCAGTATAGAGAAGACTGCTTTCCGGACTCCGGATGGTTTTTATGAGTGGCTAGTGATGCCATTTGGGTTGACAAACGCCCCTGCATACTTTGTGGATCTCATGAGTAGAGTGTTCAGAGAGTATCTGAATAAGTCTGTAGTAGTTTTTGTGGATGACATCTTGGTCTTTTCCAAGAGTGAAGAAGAGCATGCCTTACATCTCAGAGAAGTGTTGGAGACTCTTCGAGCACATGGTCTTAAAGCTAAATTCTCTAAATGTCATTTTTGGAGAAGAGAAGTGCGATTCTTAGGGCATGTGGTCTCTAAGGAAGGGATAGCTGTGGATCCCACAAAGATAGTATCTATCCAGGATTGGAAAGTTCCTAAAAATGCTACCGAAGTAAGAAGTTTCTTGGGGTTGGCAGGATATTATAGGAAGTTCATCAAAGACTTCGCGAAGATATCAGCCCCATTAACCCGCTTGACGAAGAAGAATCTGGTTTTCTCATGGGATGTAGATTGTGATGATGCTTTCCGACGGTTAAAGAGAGCTTTGACCACCGCTCCAGTTTTAGTGCTTCCAGATGGGAGTAAGCCGTTTGTTGTTTATACCGATGCTTGTGGAACAGGATTAGGCGCAGTCTTGATGCAGGAGGGAAGGGTAATAGCCTATGGAGGGAGACAATTGAGAGTGCATGAGAAGAATTACCCTACCCATGATCTAGAGTTGGCCGCGATTGTTTTCGCACTTAAGTCTTGGCGCCATTATCTTCTTGGTGAGAGATTCGAGTTGTTCACTGACCATAAATCATTGAAGTACTTATTCTCTCAGAAAGATTTAAACTTAAGACAGCAAAGGTGGATGGAGTTCTTAGCATCCTATGATTTCGAGATAGCATATACCCCTGGCAAGGGTAACGTGGTGGCTGACGCCTTGAGTAGAAAAAGGCTATCTTTAAGTCCATTGTTCGTAGAACGGCGAAGCTTGGAGTTTCTTTCTTTGTTCGACTTCAGACCTTCTGTTGATTTTGTACCTGGTTTGTTGGCATCCTTGGAGGTTAGACCTACTCTTTTGAGACGGATTGGCGAGGCTCAGCGAGACGACCCACAGTTGGTTGTGTTGGTAGAGAAGCTTATAAGAGGGGAGTCGTCCAGCCATTTGGGTAGATACACCATAGATGATAAGGGATGGTTGCATAGAGACGGTAGACTTTGTGTACCGCAAGATGAGGGTTTGAAGAAGGCTATTTTGGATGATGCACATCGTTCAAGAATGACTATTCATCCCGGTGGAGACAAAATGTACCAAGACATGAAGAGAGTTTTCTTCTGGGCCGGTATGAAGAAAGATGTAGCCGAGTATGTGGCTAGATGTTTAGTGTGCCAACAAGTTAAAGCGGAGCAAAGGAAACCCGGTGGGTTGCTACACCCATTGGAAGTTCCGCAGTGGAAGTGGGATAGTGTCTCGATGGATTTCATCGATGGGTTACCGAGATCGAGGAAGGGCAATACGGGAATTTGGGTTGTGGTGGACAGACTTACCAAGAGTGCCCATTTTATACCCGTGAAGAGTAAGAGGACCGCTCCATGGCTTGCTTCGGTCTATGTTAGGGAGATTGTTAGATTGCATGGCGTGCCATCCAGCATTGTGAGTGATCGAGATCCTATCTTTACTAGTGAGTTTTGGAGAAGTTTGCAAGAGGCGGTAGGGACTCAGTTGTGTTTGAGCACCGCATATCATCCTCAGACGGACGGTCAGACCGAGAGGGTGAACCGTATCTTAGAAGATCTCTTGAGGCTTTGTATCTTGGATTTTGGAGGTACATGGGAAGAACATCTTCCTTTGGTGGAGTTCGCATATAATAACAGCTTTCAGTCCAGTATTGGTATGGCTCCTTTCGAAGCTCTTTATGGAAGGCCTTGTCGATCTCCTACATGTTGGTGGGAATCTACGAATAAGATCTTGCTTGGGCCGGATATGGTTAGAGAGACTTCAGAGAAGATTGATTTAATTCGAAGAAGGATGAAAGCAGCGCAAGATAGACAGAAATCTTATGCGGATCGGAGAAGGACGGAACTTGAGTTTGAGGTTGGGGATATGGTTTTTGTCAAAGTATCTCCATTGAGAAATGTGGTTCGCTTTGGGTCCGTTGGGAAGTTAGCACCGAGATTTGTTGGGCCATTTCCTATTAAGGAAAGGATTGGACGGATGGCATATAGGGTGGAGTTGCCCGACAGACTTAGTGGTGTTCATGATGTATTCCATGTATCACATTTGAGGAAGTGCTTACATGAGACCGCAGAGGTGGTAGAGCCGAGTTTGCTTAGAGATGTAGAGGTAGAGCGTGACGCGACGATTCGACGAGCTCCTACTCGCATCCTTGGGTCAGAAACTAGGAAGTTGAGGAACAGAGAAGTCCAGCTAGTTAAAGTGCAATGGGGAGATGACGAAAGCAATGCTACTTGGGAGACGGAAGCGAAGATGCGTTCTTTGTATCCATTTCTTTTTGAGAGTATGTCTTTTAACTTCTCCTTTATTGCTTGTCTAGTACTTATCTTATCTTTAGTATATCCTCTCGCTAATACCTATGACCTTTAGATAGGGTAAAACCTATGGTTGAAACATGTGTTTGAAACATGTTATGGTTGATGGATGCATATGGATGCAATTGTTTGCTAGTGGTTGCTCGTGGATGCATATACACACACATTAGGCACTAGATCGGCTCAGTCACTTCATGTTGCATATTGCATAAATGGATGTGGTAGTTAGATTGATGGATGTATCATGGCTGTGTTATCATATGGATGATGCATTTTTGTGTATGGTTGTGCACGCATGTAGAAATTTGTATGTGTCAATAGGGTTTCGCATACATATTGGATGCATGGCACTATCATGGTTTGCATTAAGGAGGTTTACTGTATCAGTAACCGCCTGATTTTCGCATTAGGTAAGTACATATACACACACTTTTGCATATATCCATCCAGCATTTAGAATCTTGTAAGGACAATGATTGCTCGTGGATGATGCTTTGAGTAGATGGATGATTGGATGGTAGGATACGTTCTTCCTAACTTGAAGATTTCGGGGACGAAATCCTTTAAGGAGGGGAGAATGTAACAACCCGTATTTTCAATAACCTGTAATAACATAAATCGAGGCAGAATTTAATTCTAAAATGGGAATCAAGGGAAACGGGCTATGCCATTGCGTTCGTCTCGGAAAAATACGCGAAATAGAGTCCGAGTTTTCGAAAATCGGAGTCCGTATGACCAAGATATGGCCTCGCGAAGTTTTGCGAAAAATTCCCAAATTAAAGTATACTTAATTAAGTGAAATGGGTTGTGTAGATATATATATATATATATATATATATATTGATATATATATATATATATAATTGAAAATTTAATAAATAAATATGCAAAAATGCTCAAAACAGCGAATTGGGAGAGGGGAATAACCGAACCGGCCGATTTTTGAAGTCGACCCGAGCCCGCTGGGTCGACTAGGGGTTAATCCAGGGTGTTTGGCTGTCAACCCGTGGGCCGATTCGCTCAAGTGCAGATTTTGCATTTGAATGGTTCTCATGGTCCATCTTTAATCTAAAGGCCCTAGATGGTTCCTACACTTGACTTCTTCCCCAAGACATGCTTTGATGGCTTGGATTGAATCTAGGGTTAATCCTATGGCCTAAAACACTTGCCTAATCTATAAATAAGACCCTAACCTACCCTAATTCATTCATAATTAAACCTAGTAACTAAACTATGGCAAAATGCTAGCTCTCATGGCCTCCACTAATTTTATGAAGAGGGTTGCATACTAATCACTCTCTAATCAACTTCTAATCCCTTCTTAGCATCTTAATCTTCTTCATTTGGTGTTCAAAGTTGCTAGTTGTGAGTTTCTATCACTTTGATGATCTTTTGGTAAACTAATTAGATGAGATGTGATGAGATTTATGGTTTTGTATGTGGGTTAATGAGCTTTGAATCATATGATATGATGTTAGCATTAATCTTATGTTTATGCATGTTGAGTATGTAAGCTTATGCAAGTTTAATATGATGTATGTTATGTTTGCATGATGCTAAATATGCAAGTTGTGGGCTATGTAATCATATGCATGTTATGCAAGTTCATGGTAATATGCTATGCAAGTTACATGTATGTAAATATGCAAGTTACATGTTTGTTAATATGCAAGTTACATGTATGTAAATATGCAAGTTACATGTTTGTTAATATGCAAGTTACATGTTTGTTAATATGCAAGTTACATGTATGTAAATATGCAAGTTACATGTTTCTTTATATGCAAGTTACATGTTTGTTAATATGCAAGTTACATGTATGTAAATATGCAAGTTACATGTTTATTAATATGCAAGTTCATGATGACACATTATGCAAGTCTATAAGCTAATATGCAAGTTTGTTATGCAAAATGAATATGTAAGTTATGTGACATATTATATGCAAGTTATGTGACATGTTATGCAAGTTCATATGCAAGTTATGTGTTTGTTAATATGCAAGATGGCACCTTTGAAACATGTTCATTCATATGCAAGTTGACACCTTTTATATGTGTTATATCATGAACGAAATTACGTGGGAACGATGGGGTAATTAAATGCATAAGTTAATAAGATTGTGTGAAATTAATATAATTATGCATAACACAAAATAAATAAACATAGTATGGGAATTTGCCTATTTGGTTAGGTGTACCCATACTATGTGTTGGGAATTTACCTATTGAGTTAGGTCTACCCCATGGGAATTTACCTATTAAGTTAGGTCTACCCATGTTAAGAAAACTTGATTAATTAGGGATAATTAATATAAAATTATGAGGGTGATTAATTAGGTGTAATTAATTGACTAAGACACGAGGTTGGACTCAGTTGTAGCGTAAAACTGCCCGGACCCAACCGGCTTAACCAGTTGCTACAAATGTTAGCCCAATGTGAGAGGTCTTAGGCACAAACTAAATACGTAATTAATGTAAAGACACGAGGTTAGACTCTGTTATGACATAAGGCTGCCCGGACCCAACCGGCTTAACCAGCGGTCATAAAAGACAGTCTAATGTGAGAGGTCTTTACAAAGGTTACGTTCTTAATTAATTAATTAAGAAACACTTAACCACATTAGCATGTAGAGGGACATGAGGGGTTAAGTGGGTGCCTCGGGTGGCATGAGAAAATCTAGTGGTTGCCTTGGGTGGCAATAGAAAATACGATTAGAATACTTAACCAAAATGGAACATGTAATTAAAACATGATTAAAGGGTTAAGTGGGATATACTAGAAAAAGGGACAAGCTTAGGTGGGTAGCTTGTGGAGGCCCATTTCAACCAGTAACCCATACGTATCTTTGTGGGCTCGACCCATGTCGAGGACGGGACACGCATACTGGGCTTGACTGTAAGAGGCAAACGGGTTAGCGGTGGCAACGCAAGTCCAACGGGCTTCATATGCGTGAGTGGGCCCGGGCTGGTAGGTAAGCCGTTGTTGCATCGAGTAGATATAAGCCGTGCACCTTTAGTTTCATCAGGTTGCCACATTGGGGAATGATACATCCCACGGTGGGGCCAGCACGGGTATCTATGTTAGGGAGCCGATCGAATGGGAAGTAGTGTGTACACCTAGTGGATTGTAGGGCCCCGTGGCGCCTACTTGGTCACCTAGGGGTACGCAAGTACTAATTAGTAAATTTTATAAGTCCTTGGGTGGGATCAACCTTTAAATTAGGAACGACTGGTGTGGTGCAGTTTAGTAATTTACCTTAGGGAGGGTAGATGCGTCTTTATCCTTTATCTTCGTTTAGTTGACTGCTTAGGGTAGCCATTCATCCCTATATGTTACCGTATATCAGTTTATGTCTTCTCTGGTTACTTTAACGATTGTATTGTTAAAGTTATAGGACTCGCTCAGACTTATGTCTGACCCCGTTGTTTTTATCTTTTTCCCAACCCTCAGGTCCTACGGTGGATCCTAGCAGTAGTGGAGCTTGATCGGATTGCTGTTCCAGTCTTTAGGAGCTTGGATAGATGTAAAGCTCCAGTTATCCAGTTATCTTTTCTTTTGTTTGGCTATTGTATGAGAGTGGGATTATGTACTTCTTTATTTTGATGGATATTGTACTTGACCTTTATTGTGGTTTTATGATGTAACCAGACATGTTTTACTTCCGCTGTTATGAGATGATGTTTTAAAATTTCAAGTACTATTTATATCTGTCTTGTTGTAATTTTTCTGTTCTATATTCACTAAAATACTCCACCGATGCTATGGCATTCCCTTAGTGAGTGATCATAGCGGGAGTGGGGTGTTACAGTATCAAAGGATTTCCTGACCAATTTTTCTATGTGCGGTGTCCCGACAACTTTTTCGGTCGATGGGCCGAAGGAGGTAAATGTTCATAGGAATTCTATTTTACCTCTGATGATCATGTATTGATTTTACTTTTTCTCACAGAGACTCCTTCTGATCAAGACACGGACATTAATGAACCTCTGCTGGAATCATTGTTATCCGTGAGCGAAACTGAAAGAAGTAGACAGTTTTTAATTTGCGAAGAATTCCTTCGACAATACAAGCTGCCTCCCCCATCCCGTACCCTGACGGCGAAAAGAACGGCCAAGAAGTACTTGACAAAATGTGCACAAGTCGGCAGAGGTAGCGGTAGTAAAAAACCTTCGAGTGCCCTTAAGGAACATAAAGATTCCCTTAAAAAGCATGCCGATATCTTGATGATTGCAGAGAGAACCACAGAGGTCGTTTCTGAGGAACAAACTGTCATCCCGGAAATCCCGGAGAAAACTACGGGGGATCCGCTTCCCTCAAATACTGAAGAAGAACTTGTTCAACGTGAGGGTAAGCAACTCGCGGTAGGAGAAACTACCCTAAATGTTGAATAGAACATTGGGGGTGCCGTTGAGGATCCGACTATGGCAAGTACTCAAGATAGAGACTCCGCGGGTACTTTTGGCGAACTTCCTGATCTAGAGTCTATGCGATTCCTTAGCAAAGATGATACCCCTGTTTCAGGTTTCGCAGCTCCTAATGTTCAATCTGATCCCAATATTCCGGAGATTCCTGGACCAGTTCCAGATACGAGAATAAACTTAGGATCGGAGTCTAGCACAGGCTTATTAGGCATGTTTTTGTTTTTAGGACTAAGCTTGCTTTTAGAGTTGCACTTTTAACTTCTTACTCTATATCTTGGTTTACTTCCATGTTCTCAGGTGCTAAATGAACTCATTATTATTTTTCTTTTTAGGAATGAAGTCATCATTCATCGACGATTTCCGGAAAAGGAGGCAAAGTTCTGATATACTTGCTCGGCCAAAGAAAAAGATTAAGCAAGTTCCTCCTCAACCCCAAAAATCACACGGCCAACATCCCACTTCTTCTCATCCATCCTATGAACAGCTTCCAGAGCAAAGAGCCTGGCTTGATGATTATGAACAATCGGCAGAGGATGAGGCAAGACAACCAAGGGAGGAGCCTCAAAGGAGAAGACGAAGGAGTGGAGATGACCCTCTTATGGAGATCCCCCAGAAGCGTGCCCCAGGGTACGTTCCTCCTTATCCAACCCAGGCCGAGCTTCAAACTATCATGTCGAGGCCGCGTGAAATACTTGATGTGGAGAGGGAACTTGGATGCCCCAGCCCCCCTCTTAGCCATAGATTTGGAGATTGGGATTTGAGGGGTTTGAACTTTGATGTGGACGTCCATCCCACAGATAGGCGGGACATGACGGAGATGGTGGCAAAAGCTCGGGAATTCCTGGATGATATTGGCAAAACCGTTGATCAGCGCCTCAAAGCATGGGAACAATTTTGTTATGATTTTCAGAATCTTAACACCAAACGGATTGAAAGCATTAAAACCCTGGAGGATGAAAAGGCTCAACTCTTCCAAGTTGTGAAAGCTCAGGACACCAAGATTTCTGTTTTAGAACGGGGTTCCAGGGTTAATGAGCTAGAATCCGAGATTGAGAAGCTTCGCAAGGAGCTTGAAGATGCCAAGAACACAGAGGTCGAGCTTAATAAGCGGGCTGACGATGCTGTAAAAGCACAAGAAGAAGTTGAAGCTCAGCTGGCTTTGAGCAGAAGGACTGTGTCTGTTCGTGAATCTGAAATTGCCTCTCTTCGCGATAAGCTTGAAGTCGAAACTGCCAAGTCCTCCTCCTTAGAAAAAGAGAAGCAAGAGTCTCTGAACCAAGCCCGCAGAATTAAGGAAGAAGATGAAGCAACCTTCCTAGAATTTTATGTCTGCAGTGTTATGTATGGGGGGAGCCTCCGCTTCCTAGGAGAAGGCTATGGAGATACGCTTGCTCGTGTTTGGGAGGAGGTTTTGAAGCGTTACAAAGATTCCGATGACTACCAGCTCCAACTCGAGTTGCTGGATGAAGATGACCGAGAGGCCTTAACTGAAGGCAGAAATTCTCTTGGAATCCATCGGGGGGAATCATCCGGGGTTAAGTCTTCAGGTACATTTATTGAGGATACTTTCACCAAATTAACTGATGGTGCCATAATCTCAAGCCCTGTATTCCATGAAAATGTTGCAATTCCTCCCTCTGCAGCTGGAGGAAACAGTGATTTGGAGGAAACAATAAACCTTGATGATTATGAAATCAGCACACATCCTCCTGCTCCAGGTAGAGATGATATGGATGAAGTGGTACTAGATTTAGATTACTTTTTTGCTTCTTTGGAGTATTCTAGGCTCATGAGTTGCTATAATTATGCAACGAATTTGCTTTCACCATCACCTCCTGCTGGCGGGTATACTGCTATGGTGATGGATGCCATTGAAACTGACTTGCCTTTATTCAATACAGGCTTACTTGCTGGTGCTTCCAAAGGACTAACATTCTCCCAAACAGGTTCGCAGGAGGAGAGAATTGATGCCATCGAAACCCTTGTCTGAGATATCAGTAAGCTCCGTGAGGAAGAAGAGCATGATTCTGAGGCAACTATTGATGACATCATTGTTGATTCAGGTACGGAGGAAGCTTCTCCTTCTAAGCGGAAACATCATAAGCGTGCTGTCAAGAAGAAGAAGACCGTTGATTCGCCAACTCTTAGGGGTCCTTCACTGAGATCTGGAGACCCAAAGAAATAGTGGCTTGGATTCTTGCTTTGCATTTATCAATCTTTAATTCAGACCGGATGTATATGCGGGTGCCGGCCCTCGCTTCTGACTTGAACCACTTGTACTTAATAATGTTGTGACTTGATTCTGTGTTTGAATGTGGTGTGGTGGTGCTTTGTGTTTCTGCATTCTAAACCTTGTCCTTACTTTCTTCTGTATATTCTGGGTTATACATCATGCTCGCACACCACACTTTGCCTATTTTTCTCATTTATGAATTTCCCACTTGTAAACGGTTGAAATGATCTTTTGGTATGTGAGAAATCAAGCAGCTGCTTTTTGCTTTGTGTCGTGATATGTGATATGTCCCCGTACCAATGAATTGTTTCAACCTTTATATATTGGAGGTGGATATTTGGATGTTTTTGGGCTGTATTTTGAAAAGTATTTGGTATTGCATTGTGACATTTGGAGGCTTTTCTTGTCAAAGACTCAGTAATATCGTACTCTAGTTTTATCTGACTTTGATTTATCGACTGAGCACCCCTGGAGAAGACTCAGTTTATTATTCGACTGAGAATCCTCGGAGAGGGTTTGGGTTTAAGAAACTCGGTTATAACACGATCAGATTTCGTCTGACTTTGGGTTATTTGACCGAGCACCCCTGGAGAAGACTCAGTTTATTATTCGACTGAGAATCCTCGGAGAGGGTTTGGGTTAAAGAAACTCGGTTATAACACGATCAGATTTCGTCTGACTTTGGGTTATTTGACCGAGCACCCCTGGAGAAGACTCAGTTTATTATTCGACTGAGAATCCTCAGAGAGGGTTTGGGTTAAGAAACTCGGTTATAACGCGATCAGATTTTGTCTGACTTTGGGTTATTTAACCGAGCACCCCTGGAGAAGACTCAGTTTATTATTCGACTGAGAATCCTCGAAGAGGGTTTGGGTTAAGAAACTCGGTTATAACGCGATCAGATTTTGTCTGACTTTGGGTTATTTGATCGAGCACCCCTGGAGAAGACTCAGTTTGTTATTCGACTGAGAATCCTCGGAGAGGATTTGGGTTAAGAAACTCGGTTATAACGCGATCAGATTTTATCTGACTTTGGGTTATTTGACCGAGCACCCCTGGGGAAGACTCAGTTTATTATTCGACTGAGAATCCTCGGAGAGGATTTGGGTTAAGATTGCGCCTTCTTTTGGACCATATTTCTTCAGTAAAGCTATGGTGAGTTTTATGCCGGAAAACAGGATGACGGAGGTATTGTGTCCTGTAACCATAGCTGTGCATCTTTTGGATATATGATCAAAGGCATGCGAATATGAAGCTTTGACAAAGTCAGAAGTGCTGCTGGATTTATATTCATGTAATTTCATACAAAGTATTTGCTATATTCATAGAAAAATACAAAAGTACATGAGTTAGAAAATCATTTGAGATAGCAACGAAGGTGATTACTGTTCTAGGCCCTTGGGGATTCTACTCCATGTTTAGCTTCGAGTTTAAAGGTACTGTCCAGATGCTTTTGATTGACAATAGACGGTCCTTCCCAATTGGGGCCAAAGACTCCTGTATGTCGTTATATGCTCTTGCGCGGGGAAGGTCTTTAATTGCTATAGAGGAGTTTCGTGGATGCAGAGAGGAGTCTCCGTATCCTTCTGAATTTCGTATTTCCGGGCTTCAATCAGTTCTACCATATAGCATTCTCTTGATTCCTGAGGATCCCCTTTGATAACTCCCACCCCATTTGCGGTCGGGAACTTCATCATCAAGCACCAAGGAGCAAGAGCGATCCTGAAGCTGGCGAGTGCCGGCCTTCCCAAGAATGCATTATACCCTGAAGGTGAGTCTATTATTATGAAAGATTGTATCATGGAGACTTGCCTCTTTCCCTCTCCTAGCTCTAGAAGGAGATCAATCACGCCGATTGGTTGAGTTGGCATACCAGCGAACCCGTGTATTTTGGCTTTGCTAGCTCGCACATTATCCATGGATAGACCCATTTTAGAGAAAGTACTGTAAAACAGAACGTTCACGGATGCTCCGCTATCGATTAAGACCTTCTTTACTATTGCTGGACCCAAGCCAATAGTGATTACCATCGGGTCAACAGTTGGGACCAACATTCCATTGGAATCCCGTTTCCGGAAGATAACATCTTCACAGGATGTTTTAGGCATTTTTCGACGAAGAGAATTATCTCAAACCTCAAAACCGTCTCCTTTTAGAATGCTTCTTGGTTCACTAGTATACCTGATCATATCCTTCCAAGCGTCCCCTGCAAGATGAGGACCACCACTAATCGTATTGATTATTGGTCGGGAGTCACTTGCAGGTGTTCTTCCATCTTGAGTCGGACGAATCTGCTGCCCCTGAGTAGGCTCGACATCTGATGAACGCTTTACATACTCCTGGAGACGATTTTGCCTTATCAATTCTTCAATCAAGTTTTTCAGGTGTCGACATTCATTAGTGTCGTGTCCCGGTCGATTGTGAAATCGACAGAACCTCCCTGAGTTTGCAGCTTCTTCGGACACCTTTACTGGCTTCGGGCTCGGATAGCCTTCAGCATCTTTTGTTGCCATATATATGTGCTCGATTGTATCATTCAACGGAGTAAAATCCGTTGGCTTGAAGAAACGCCGTTTCTTGGAATCCTTATCATTCTAGCGTCATTACTACTTCCTCTCTTTTGACCTTCCCCAAAATTTTCCTGACTATTCTTTTTGGGAGCTTCCTTCCTTTCCGGGACCACCTTAGCTTTGACATTGCCAACGGAATAGATAGGATCATCTTCAAGACACATGTATTCCTCGGCTTTGTCATAAAATTTTTCTAGCGTCTCAGGTTTCTTTCTTTTTAGCCACCTTCCGAATTCAGACAGCTTATCAATGCCCCCCTTTAAGGCCATTAGAATTAGCCTTGGCTCTTGGGTCCCTACTTCTGCAGCAGCAGCATTAAAACGATTCAAGAAGGACCTTATCGTTTCGCCAGGAGCTTGTTCTAGTTCGTTGAGGGACATGATATCTTTGACCTTTGTTGTTTGGAGGCGGAACTGGTCTCGGAAGCATCTTGCCAATGTGGCAAAGTCATCAATAGATCGGGGAGGCAACCTTGTGAACCATAATGATGCAACCCCTTCCAAATACACCGAGAAGTACAAGCACTTAAGTTCGTCAGTTGCTTGTGCCCCATCCATGTGCTGATCATATCGAAACAAGAACACGTTGGGGTTGCCTGTCCCGTTATACGCTTGGATTGAAGGAGGTTTGAATTTGCGTGGGAAAGTTGTCTTTTTATTCCTTTCAGTGGGGGGGTTTTGGATGGTGCGAACTCCCATTCAGCCTCACTATCATTTCGAGATTGGCTTTCCTTCATAAGCTGTTGGACCATTTTCTTGAGGCGTTCCTTCTCAAGGAGGCTATCTGCGGGGCAGACACCTTTGTATTGACCGGAGGCTTGCCTGAGCAAACCAACGCGGTTGAGACTTAGGGGCCCTGGTCTTTCTTGGTTGGAAAGTGCCCCTTTGGCAGAATTGGCCGCTTGATGAGAAGTGATCCCTGCAGTGCGGTTCCGATCAGCTTGCTTCGAAACCTCATGCTTTCCCTTATCTGGATCGGAGATTTCTTGAAAAGATTTTTCCCTATTTGGACTAGAAGAAGAAGAACCAGCATCCTCTGCACGAATGGGCTTAGAAGCCACCTTTGCCGTAGCGGCCTGAAGAGCAAAGAGAGAATCAAGTTTTGTCAACATGGCTTTGTTAGCTATCTCCAGCTGTTGCGTCAATCCAGCGACAGCCTGATCAAGCTCGCCTCTTGTGACATTCACACCACCATTAGATGTCTCTCCCACTTCAAATCGGTTAGCCACGGGGGTTTCATCCCGATTTTCTCCGTTAGAGATTCTGATTCTAGCTTCCTTATTTGCTTTTGGCGGCATTATTTCAGAAAGCAATTTGAACTTTGCAGAAAATCCGTCAGAAGGTCCAAATCGCAAACTGGAGCGAGCTATTTTAAGGCTTAACTTCAAGATCTCAAGATCTTCGCAGTACACTTGATGCCAGAAAGTAGATCTGGCCCCACGGTGGGCGCCTAATTGTTGATACCGAAAATTGGTATAACAACCAAAATGGGATCTCTAAACACGTTACCTAATCGGAGGCGAGATGCTTAGAAATCACGTCACCTTTTCAGAGGCGGGGCGTAAGAAAACCATTAGAGTTGTGTGAGACCATATCTAACATTCAAATGCATCAAAATACCAAAATAAAGAAAGAAGACAAGAATTTTATAGTGGTTCGACTCTTATTCGAGCCTACATCCACTTTGAAGATTGGATTTCATTAGTAACCACAAGATTACAATATTTGCTCCATTATGCATTCATACAAGCTTCTTTGACATGCATTTGTGCTTACAACCAATTGAAAGAACGGATAAAAGCTTGAAGTATTTTATGCTAATCCCTCCATGAAAGCTATAGATGAAAGCTCCTTAGATGATCAAGAAGAGATGAAGAAGTGCATAGAATGCTTATGCTCGTTCCTCCATGAAAGCTATGCTCCACATGCTCCAATGCTCCATAGATTTGATAGAGAAGAGATGGAGAAATGCTTGGAGAAATCCCAAAAGCAATTGAACAACACCTCCTCGTTCTTTTTCCAAAAGTCCCCTTAAAATGATGGAGGTAGGGTCCTATTTATAGGCGGAGAAATGGCTGAAATCTTGTATGCAGGGGTCTGGTCGGTTTTTTCAGTATTTACGAAAATGCCACTGCCAGTTGTTTCCAGCTGTCACGCCCTCACAGGTCGTTTCTAGTGCTTTGGCCGACCAGGAGCTTCCGCCAGAAGAAAGGACGACCAGGAGGCTAGAATGCGGAGCGACCAGGTGGCTGCATGGATGAGGCGGACCGACCAGGAATTTTGGACGTGGAGCAAACTGACCATGAAACTTTGAAGCTAGCTGGTGCGATCAGAGGCTAGCGGGCGGCCAAGTTTGGAACGACCAGCTTTCTTTAGCTTTTATAGCGACCAAGTCAGTATGAAGGTTGGAGCGACCAGATCTCTTCGGTACTTTAGAGAGGCTAGCTTTTGAAGCGATCTGAAGTCCCCTACATTCTGGAGCAATCAGTTAGCCTAGGGAAGAGAGCGATCAGTTCTCTTTGGTATTTGGGACGATCAGGAGTCATTGACTGGGAACTACTGGTCTTCGGAGCGATCAGGAGTCTTTGCCTCTCAGAGCGACCAGGCGTTGGAGAGGCCAACTTTCTTTATATATTTTGAAGCGACCAAGAATCTTCTATACTTTGGTGCGACCAGGAACTTGCTTGCCATGAGCGATCCCTCTCAAGTATTACGGAACTGACCCCTAATTTAGATATCCAAAAAAGGACCCGTACACATTTGTTGATAATGAACCGATCAGGTGGATAACACTTCTCTTTGGAGCTCAGGGATGTCGGGAACACAAATTCTCCCATTTAATCTCAGAACTCCCTCACTATCCAATTGGAAACTGGGGTTTTCGCCCCTTTGAATTCTTCTGATCATCTCTTTAACAAAATTGTCATTTTTCTATAGAACGGAGATCTTGTCATTCAACGAAGACATAATGATAAAACTGGCGATTATTTCATTCTTTCTGCTGAGCGCATCAGCTACAATGTTGGCCTTCCCCGGAGTGTACAGAATATTTAATTCATAAGCTACGAGGAATTCTAGCCAACGCTGTTTTCTCAAGTTCAGATCTTTTTGGGTGAACAAATACTTCAATGTTTGATGGTCAGTATATAATTCGAATTTCTTACCCAATAAGTAATGTCTCCAGATTTTTAAAGAAAAAATAATGGCTAACAACTCAAGATCATGAGTTACATAATTCTTCTCATGCGGTTTCATTTGGCGGCTTGCATAAGCGAATACTTGGCCTCTTTGCATTAATACTGCACCAAGACCTCTAATCGAAGCATCAATCCAAACCGTCAAATCCTGGTTGCCCTCAATAATGGTTAATACCGGAGCGGTTGTCAATTTGATTTCAATTCCTGGAAAGCTTCCTCACAGTCGGAAGTCCATTTAAATTTTTCGTGCTTCTTTGTAAGCTTTGTTAACGGGTCGGATATCTTCGAGAAATCCTTAACGAATTTTCGATAATAACTAGCCAACCCCATGAAACATCGGACCTTAGTGGGTGTAGTGGGCTATTTCCAGTCTTGAATTGCTGTAATTTTGCTCAGATCTACAGAAATTCCTTCCTTTGACAATACATAGCCAAGGAACTTCACCTCTTCCTACCAGAAGATACATTTAGAGAATTTGGCTTTGAAGACGTTCTTTCTCAGAATCCCCAATACTTTCTCTAAATGTTTTTCATGCTCAGGTTTTGATTTGGAGTAGATTAAAATATCATCAATTAATACGAGGACAAATTTATTCAGAACTCCCCTAAACACTCTATTCATTAGATCGACGAAGTATGCTGGAGCGTTGCGTAAGCCGAACGACATTACTAACCATTCATAAAATATGTCTGGACCTCTGAAACTGTCAAAGGAACACACTCTTCGGTGATCCTCAGTTGATGGAAACCTGTAGCTAGGTCCATTCTGGAAAATACTCTCGCCCCATTTAATTGGTCTAACAGATCATCGATGCGGGGTAATGGATATTTGTTTTTGAGCATCTGTTTGTTGAGGTCTCGGTAATCAACACACAATCAGAGAGTACCGTTTGACTTAGGGACAAACACTACAGCTGCACCCCAACTAGAAAAGCTAGGTCTGATCAGACCCTTCCATAGCAGTTGACGAGTTTGATCGCCTAATTCTTCTTTTTCCTTTGGAGTCATTCTCCAAATTGGATGTACTACTGGTCTGGCATTGGGAATTAGATCGATTCTGAATTCTATTTCTCTTTGCAGAGGTAAGTTTTCGACTTCTTCAAACACATCCGCATAGTTTCCAACAACAGAAATCTTTTCTAAGGAAGTGCTGATAACTTCTAGCGCCGACCAAAATTCCTTTCTATCGAGATTTGAACCATGGCATGGTATATATATATTCCCGAGCTTCGTTTCAACTTTAACGATTCTTTCGGCACATCTAACTTCGGCCTTATATTTCGTTAACCACTCTAACCCGAGGATGACATCGAAATCGGAGAAATTCATGACGATTAAATTAATAGGAAACTTGTAACAAGAATTAGAGATAGGTACCCTGTAGTATGAACTAAGAACAAGAGAGCCTCCTATCGGATTCTGAACTCTAATCGGTTCTTTAAGCTTTCTTTGTTTTAACTTTAACTTGTTAACTATGTTACTAGCAATAAAACTACGTGATGCACCCGTGTCAAATAATACAGAAACAGGAATATTTTTAATTGTAAGGGTACCTCCCAAAACATCGGGTTTACCAGCTCCATCGGAAGCAGTCGGCGGGTTCACCCCGTTGTACACATGAGCAAACTCGGCTTTCTTAAGCAAGGGACAATCTCTAACAAGATGTCCTGTCCTGCGGCAGTTAAAGCATGAGCGAGGGTTCTGAGAGTTCTGGCTTGAGCCTTGAGAGTCGGTCTTCTGCCGTTTTGGGGCCGTTCACACATTAGAGTAGTGCCCCACCTTGCCACAATTGTAGCAGCTTCCCTTTGGCGGCCTGCTAGTCTGCTGATTAGTGGATGCCGCATTGCTTGATTCTGGCTGGTTCGTTGCGGGCTTGCGTTTATTCCCTGCTTGGCTCTTAGCATGGTCCAGATCCAGGTTCCTTCGATCCAGATGCTCATAATTGCAAGACATTTCCACTAGTTCATTAAACTCCAGCTTGATGTGGGCCATTGCCCTGTCTTGGTACTTACACTTTAGCTCGAGGATGAACCTCTTGTTCTTGGACTTAGCAGTGGCGATGAGCTCCGGAGCATAGCGGGATAACTGGGTAAACTTGTTCAAGTAGTCTTGCACAGAGAGGTCCCCCTGCTGGAGGTTTGCGAATTCGTCGTGCATGCGCTCAAGGGCTTGCTCTGGGACGTACTTTTCTTTGAACAAATCCTTGAATTCATCCCATGTCCTACCAGCATTTTTGTTCCCTGCGGTGAGAGCTTCCCACCATAATTCGGCTTCCTCTTGTAGAAGCCAGGCACCCATGAATGCTTTGGCTTGATCACCCAGCCTTAGGCCTCCTAATATCTTTTCGCATGTTTTCAGCCATGCCAAGGCCTCAATCACAGTGCCCGTTCCAGAGAAGGTTTTACCTCCTAGATTCTTATATCTTTTGGCCACACGGTCGAGCTCGAATGGCTGAGCGGCCAGGGGTTGTATCAATGGTCCTTCTGCAGCTGGGACTTCTCCTCGTCCTCTGCCACGGCCTGCTCGGCCTCTACGGCCTCCTCTAGCTGCTGCTGCTCTGGTGGCCATTGTTCAAGTTCTGTATAAGCAAGAAAAGAGTCAGCCTACAGAAACGATAATTTTATTGTATGGTAAAGCAGAAGAACTTTAAGGAAAGATAACGATGTACTGATCAAATTATTTTAGCTATTCTGCTTGGCTCATTTTAGGACATTGCTAGTACTATCTTTAATGAGCTACTCGCCTCAGAATACTACTGATTCTATTCTGACGAGGTGTTTAATGTGTGCAATTCCAGAACTAAGGTTAACCAAAGCTCCGATACCACCTGTGACGATCCCAAAACCCCGTACGACGGTGTTAAGGATAATCATTGGGATATAACACATTAATCATCATTAGCAGAGTACAAATAAAAGCATAATCAGGAAAGAGAATAATTTACACAAATATGACAGCGGAATCATATATATACATATATATATATATATCACCACATCAGAGAGCACAGTACAGGATACAACTTAGTGCATAATAATACATAATCAGTCTACGTCGCCTGAGGCGGAATTACATACATAGAGAGTACATAAACGAGACATCAGTCTACATCGTTTGAGGCGGAATCATAATACATATACAATTATGGCGGAAAATCATAGTCATCACGATGTAGTCAAGCCTCGCCATGAGCCAAAAAGTGCACCTCTGCTACGGTGCCAAGCCAAAATATGCCATCTACCTGATACTAGGCTGCCCGTGTGAAAATAAGGGCATCCAAGTTTGCAAGGTGAAACAAACTACGAGTCAGTCATGGGACTGGTATGAGAAATCAACTTAACTAGTTATACAACAACTATAAGGCAAATCAAAGGACCACGCCACTTTCGTGGAACGGGTTTACTCCAATGAGTGCTAGTGCATGAAATAAAGTAAATTATTAAATCATCGCAATGCTTTTTATAAAAATGAAGCCATTATAAGACTCAGGTCCCATCACACAATGCAACGCAAGCCGGAGGATAGAATTTTACCTTATAATGGCCAAGAAATGTTTAATACGTATAAAACAAAATGTTTGATATTATTACTAGTGCTTATAGGTTTCAAAAATAAGTTCAATCATAAATATCAATCCTAGGCGGCATAAATGACCCATACCACTATGTCGCCATACTAGTAATACAATCACCTCCGCAATTTCGTATCGGAAATTGGATTCCATCATGAGTCGAGGCAAGGGGCAAGCTCCTCTCCGTTCGAGACACTCTAGCAAATGTCCCAGGACTACACACTGCGATCCTTGGATGCTTCAGAGCCGGTCCTCTCCTACTTTTGAGGATTAATTATTCCTGAACACACGTTTCCCGGTCCTTACAGACCTATAATCCGAGGCGCCTCACATTCCAACAACCACACAGGTAAAGTAATATATATAAATGTCAGGGCTGGTAGGTCACTGACATCACCCATAGCTAGAAGGAAACGTCGTGTTCTCCCTGCAGTCCTTATCCCGTTTTTGACTCATATCGAGACGTGAGGCTCGCGAATCCATGCTATACACAAAGCTACGCCACACAGGCCATGCTTTGATCATCAACCACAAGACTTTTCTTTGAACCAAAAGCCTTGATCATATACCACTTAGGCGTGACACACAGGCAATCCACTCCATACGACTGATTTCTATCGATATATAACCTCTGAGCTCGTACGTCTCAGAGAAGGGAATTAAGCAAGAGAATAAATTCTCTGCCGCCAAATAGATATATATTTAATAGAGATCAATTAGCACAGAACAAAATCCAATGTCAGACACACAGTCCATTTACAAGTTCGTTCTGGGTTTGAACGAAACCGGAGGCACCATATTCCTCGCGTATCCGCACAATCAACAATACGTCCGGACGGCTACCACTTTAGCTCCTTCAAGGTAGCTACTCCAATCATGAGCATCAGTAGTGCCCATCCATCCAATGTGAAGATCGTCGGTCTTGAACCATCTTCAACGCTTCGACTTCTCACCGTCAATCGATTATTTGAAATGAGAATGAACTCGCCCTTTTCAAATAATCCACGTATATTTAGATTTTCAAATCAATTCTTCACGTGGTTAAATTATTCAACTTTCACATTTCAGTTCCTTAGTGCAATTTTCATGTCAAACACATTCAACCATCAAATATCAAGCAAACTAAGCAAATCGGTTTATTTCCATTCTATATCGCCTATAATATTTTATAACGATATATCGCCATTTTTATTTATTTAAAAACAACCATATTTAATTAAACGATGTTACAGGTCGCGTCGAGGCACCGGCGCTGTTTTTCACTAAATTTGTTTTACACATATCTGAAAATCTGACCGTTGGATCTTCACAAATTTTATATCATCAGAAAGGACTTTTCAAAACGAATCCAACGGTTTCAGTATTGGGAAAATCCGACGATCAGATCTCCCACGCTAGTCGTTTGAAGTTACGATTTCAAAATACGAACTACAGCGTTGTTATTCGATTTAATTTAATTATGTTTATATATAAATATAATCGATTCTGGCGCTGTTTTTCTTCAGATTTGAATTAAACATTCCAGACAATCCAACCGTTGGATCTTTACAAAGTTGGTGCCGTTGGAAAGATATTTCCAAGGCGAACCCAACGGTTGCGGTTTCGGGAAAATCCGATGGTCGGATCTCCCACACTAGTCGTTTAAAATCATGGTTTCAAACCACGAACTGCATGGCCTCGATTTGTTTTAATTATATATATATATATATATATAGTTCATTCGGCGATTTCAATATCTTTCCACTTCAAATATTTCACTAACGCCTTTAAATTTTGGAAAATTTCGCCATAACCTCCTTTGTACGGGAAGGGCTGGGAAAATTCCCAAATAGCCACATGTGCGTCTCATCTCAAAAAGAAAAAGAAAAAGCCAATCGGCTCATAAAATCATCACCCAAGCAAAACAGTAAACATGTACCTATTTGTCGGGTACACAATTTTATTCCTCTTCTCTAGCCTCTTTGCTATAACCTGTTCAATAAATATGCATGTACATATGTGCAATTCTTATCACTTATCATTTTCCATTCAATTTCATATTTGATTCGATTTGGTTTTAAAGTTACCACTCATTCCAATGTTGCATACACAAGCAAAAATCACATCATTAGCTAATTAATGAATATTTCAACTCATTCATATTTATTTGAACAAGTGGTTATTTTTAACACTTTTTATTCCATTTAAAAATGATATTTTTGGCGAACTAAAATATATTTCAACACATGACTATTTTATTTAGTTCCTATACATGTTAAAAATAATATTCATAGCAAACAAATACTTATTTCAACACTTGTATATTTTTAGCAAATCACATCTATGATAAAAATAGTATTTTTATCATCTAAAATATTTATTCAACACATGAATGTTTTTAACACTTCATATTTTCAATAAAAATGTAATTCTTATTGTTCGATCTTTTTATTCAACACATGAACCTTTTTCAACACATGAACTTCTCAACACATGAGCATTTCCACACATGGATATTTTATATAGATTGTACATATAAGAAAGGTGTTATTTTTATTGTTGAAGCAATTTATTTAAAACACGAATATTTTACGTACTTCTTATATATAATAAAAATGTGATCTTTTTATTGTTTAAACACTTTATTCATTCAATACATGAATTTAATTTTCAACACATGAACTTCTCAACACATGAGCATTTCTACACATAGATATAGTTTCAACACATGATTTTAGTTTCAATGCATGAAAATAATTTCAACATATGAAAATAATTCCAACACATGAATATTATTCAAAATTTGGGCATCATAACGATAGGGTAGTTAAAACCGGCACCGTCCCGAGTACGGCTCCTCGCTCTACCTTAAAACCTCACGGTTTTTGACAATGGGGATTTCATACATCTAATTCGCACGCAGGCGTGTATGATTTTTCTTTTCCACAATTTATTCCAATTTTGTTTCAATCATAAATGGGTATTTTTCAACCATAACCAAACAATATCAACCACAAACAATTCCATCAACCATTCGCATTGTTCACCAAAAAATTTTCACACCAATTCACAATCAATAAATATCGTCCATGCTTTGTGGACGAGGGGAGTATATATATTCATATATAAATATATTTTTATTTCCATTCCAACACACATATCATTTATACAATGCATGTATAATTCATACTTCGCTTATATAACTTATACAACGCATGTACATGAGGTATACAACACGTATATAATTTATATTTTGCTTATATAATTTATACAACACATTTCCATTCGCATTTCAGTTTAGAAATCTCACATTGGTTTGTTGCTTTGCCAAAAATCGTGGTGAGCTCAGAAAAATCCGCGGCCTCTTGTAGAATGTAGAGAGCGTCGACACGGTCTCGATGTTTCCTGTTTCATCGAATTTAACACACCATAAAGATATGATTTTTCAAAGTTTGCAACACTTAAAAGTGTTCAAATCAGTTTAAATATTCTAAAGCCGATACCTTTCACGTTTGTTCAAAACTAGGTTTTGACTTATCAAACAAACGGTTGCACGATATTGGAATCAGCTTTTACCACGTCGAAGAGCTACGAGAGGGCTTCAGGCGCTTGGTAGTGGTGGCTGACTCGCAGCATGGTGGAGGGGGAAAATCCGGTCGGCGCGGTGGACTTTTGGTGGTGCGAATCTCGAGACTGGGAAGCCGATGGTGGGTGCTCCAGGTATGGATTTGAAGAGGAGGAGGAGCTCTTCAAAAACTTCAACTGGGTGGAGGGCTAATTCGGCGTGTGGCGGTCGGAATCGGGGCTGGAAGGTTTGAAGGCCTTTCCACCTTTAATCGTGGAGGGAGAGAGAATGTCAGGGAGAGAGAAGGAGGGTGTTGGCCAATAAGAGATTTTTATTTTATTTATATATTTTAAAAATCCAAAAATACCCCTCTTCACGTACTAACACCAATCCAAACCCAACGACTGTCGTCCCTAGCTAAATACCCCCATTTTGAACACAATGGGATATGTTTTATAGGCCCATTCGATTGTTACAGTCAGTTATTCTTCAAATTAAAATATAAAACATTCTATATTCAATTTGAATGCACATTTCAATTTTCTAGGGCCACAAACTGATTCGAAAAATTACAGAAAAATAAATCTAGCTATGTTTTGATGCTACCGTCCCAACAAAACTAGTTTCGTCGAATTCTGAGATCGTTTGAAAAATGGCCATTTTCTGGTCAATCCAATTTAACAGAAATTAACCAAACACGTTTTCTTTTGCCACGCTCACATAGTAGCTTCAAAAATTATGAAATTTGAAACCTAGAAATAATTTTTCATCCCGGATCCAACAAAAGGGTTTTCGTTGAATTTCGAGGTCATCTGCAAAATGCCTATTTTCAAGGGCTATATATTCTCTATAACAAACTTTCTGAAAATTCATTTGGCCATAACTTTTGATTCCCGCTATGAAACTTCGATTTTTTAGATTCGTTAGAAAGATATTCATAAACAGATTTAAAAAAATTTTGTTTCACTAAAATCGTTTTATTTTCCACCCTGTACAGTCAGTCAAAGTTTGAATTCAAAATTTTCAAACTGCCACACCCTTTCTAATTCATTATCTTGTTGAAATATTCTATTTCAATTGTTTAAATTCCTTTAAAATAACAAATTTAAATTTTTTAAATTGGCTCGTATTTGTCGGGTTGTTACAATTTGATTTGTTGTTGATTTTTGAAGTTTGAACTTTAGGATTAGTGGAAGAAAAAGGGGGCTGTAGCGTGAAATAGAATTTAGGTTAGTTTAGAAAAGTTTAAGATCTTTTATAGTAGAAGATTTTTTTTTTATTACTTATTATATTTATTTTATTCGTTTAAAGAATCCTTGTGATCACATATGGATCCCTGCTTCAATGAAAATTGACATGCAGCTACTATTTGACATTAGGGACTCAACAAAACTAATTTCATCAAATTCCGAGTCTCTCTGCGCAAACAGCGCAAAGTCAAAATATTGATTGTTTTCCACATTAAAATCCCTCGCAGTCACATATAGACTCCAAAAATCATGAAATTTGGAATTCAACCATTACTGTTGGAACGACCCAAAATTCCCCTAACGGGAAAGCCCGGAATGAGTAGAGAACACGACAAATCAGAACACAAACAATAGAACATTTCATTGATTATTACGACAATTTACATCAAAGTACAAGAATATAACAGATTATGAATAAATAATATACATTAGAAAAATATTAGAGATTAAAATAATTTACATAGCAGTGGAAAAATAATACATAATACAACCGAAAGAAATACATGGATACAAAGCTTTCTGAATATTGCTCCAGGTGTAAATCCAGGATCCTGGAAATGAAATATCTGCAAAACCAAAACTACTAGCTGCCTATGTGGAAAGTAGGGGAACCCAGAGTTTAGGTTAAAACAATAAACTCCAGGTCAGTCATGGGACTGGTGTGAGAACTAAAATAGTTATTTAAAACTTTACTTTAAAATAAAGTAAATCAAGGGACCACGCCGTATAAAACGGAACGGGTTTTCTCCCAAGAATACCAGTGCAATAAACGAACATCGCAATGCTTTTTTGAAAAATGAAGCTATTATAAAACTCAGGTCCCGTCACATAATGCAATGCAAGCTGAAAGATAGAGTTTTACCTTATAATAGCCAAACATGCTTGGTACGTTTAAAACAAATCATTTGGATACTACTATAAGTGTATAGTATCAAAATCACTTCAAATATAAATGTATCAATCGTAGACGGCATGAGTACCATATATCATGTCGCAATACTAGCCTCTACAATTAAAACCGAAATGTCACGTATTGGATATTGGATTTCCGTCATGGGTCGAGGCCAGGGATGGCTCCTCACCGATTCGAGACACTCTAGCAGATGCCTCGGGATTACACACTCTAGGCAACCCTGGATCTTCAGGGCCGGTCCACACTTAAGTTAGTGGACTAATTATTCCTGAACACACGTTACGCGGTCCTATCGGACCTATCCATCGGCCCCGTAGTGACAGGTATATCCGAGGCGCCTCGCTATCCATCATCCACATAGGTAAAAAAATATAAATGTCTGGGCTCCATACCATGACACCACCCGTAGCTAGAAAGAAACGTCGTGCACTCCCTGCAGTCACGATCCCGTTTTTTACTCATACCAAGGTGTGAGACTCACGAATTAATGCTATACACAAAGCTATGTTATTTAAAGCCATGCTTTGATCATCAACCACAAGACTCTTCTTTTCAACAAAAGCCTTGATCATTTGCATCTCAGCATGCCACACTAACAATTCACGCCATGCAACTAATGTCTATCAATATATAACCTCTAAGCTCGTACGTCTCAGAGAAGGGTGTTAAGAAAGAGAATAAATTCTCTGCCACCAAACAGATATATATTTAATAGAGATCAATCAACACAGAATAAAATCCAATGTCAGACACACTTCCATTTACTAGTCCATTCTGGGTCTGAACGAACCCGGAGGCACCTTATTCCAAGTCCCATATGTCCAATACAGGAGAGAGGTCCTCAATATCCAGTCAATCTCCAGTTACGTCTGGATGATCACCACTTATTACCTTGCCCTGGGTGTACAACCCAATGAAGACATCAGTAATCATCCAAACGATATGAAGACCTCCGGTCTTCAACCACCGTCTTCATCGTCGACTTATCGTCGAATCAATTATTCAGAATGGGTATAAACCCGGCCTTTCCGAATAATTCACGTATCTCATAAACAAGTGATACACAAACACAACATACGCCACATTCCAATCCATAATATTCTTTTATTCAAATATTCTTTTCACAATTTAAACCAAATTAAGATTTTCCAAACTAGTCGGGATTAGCCAACCTTATTGAAGTAATCATTTGTTTTATTTCCTAATCCCAAACTATTCATCCCATGGAGCAAAATTGGTAATACTCCATATCTAACACCACAGTGTTATCGGTAAAATTAATTAACATTTCACGTTCAAATCTAATTAAAGACTTAACTATCGCCAGGAGTAAAATTGGTGGTACTCCATTCTCGATCATTTCCCAAATTTGATAATTTAAATTATCACATTCACATTTCAATCTAATTAAAGATTCATTAAAACTCCACTTAGTTTTAATCTTCCCAAAAATCAATATTGATGATTATTTAACTTTGGGAAATCAAATATGCCGCATCAACAATCTACCTCATACCATTGATTTCTGCTGATATATGACCTCTAAGCTCGTATATCTCAGAGAAGGGTGTTAAGCAAGAGAATAAATTCTCCGCCACCAAGCAGAGATCAACAATACAGTTCGAAATACAATGTTAGACATGTAATAATGTCTTTAACTGCGTTAAGGAACTAATGTTATTTAAAACACAGTTCACGATAAACCCAAAATCACATTCCATTAATTATGGAATCTTCACAGAAAACAAATCAATATATAATCGATATCAATTTCTGTATCCAACTAATAATACAAATAGAATAATGACAAAGCCTTTTAAATTCCGTATATATTAACATCTTCCTTCATAGAAGCTCACTTCGATTATTACCAAATCGAATTCTATTCAATTCCAATTTAATATATTAAATTAGAAAACTTTACTTTGGAAAATTTTCATTAAATGTTAATAAAAAGATTTATAAATTCCAAATCACATTTCATTGTTAATCAGGTTAAAGTACGAATGTCGCCTAATTCACATTCCATTTTATTCTAAACCTAATTCACATTCCATTTTATTCTAATTACTAAATATAACTGGAATTCTAATAATCATAATTAAAAGATTTATTCTTTTCACACGGGGTTTAAGAACAGTGTTATTTAAGACACCATTCACGACAGACCCAAAATCCAATTCGATATTAAATATAAGGCTCTAAATAGAAATTATATCGGCTTATATTCAATGCCAAATTCTGCAACCAATACATATCGTATGGGGAATAACGCTATATATATATATATCTCTTCCAAATTCCCTCACGATATTCGTATAGTCACAGAATCCAATATTGAAATATTCTGGAGATGATTTCCATTCCAAATCCATTCCAATTCATACATTGGAAATTTCCTGGTTAGATTAAAACCATTCACAAATCCAATTTATTTATTTAAAAATTATTGGATTTCAAATCTAGTTAATAACTAGTTCATTTAGTTAAAAATATATTTTTATCTTTTCAAATATGGAATTTTTCATCCAAATTCTTTCCAAATCATTTATTATGATTTTATACAAATTATTAATATTTTTAATAATTTATTAAGGCCCCTTTCAGTCGATTTCCATAAATGTTCATCGAACTGCGCTAACAACAACCTTCTCCAAATTTGATTTGGACATAAATCCAAATCCAGCCATTAGATTTCAAATCTCTTATGTTCATAGGAAAGATCTTTCCGATACGAACCTAACGGTTCCAGTTTTAGGAGAATCGGACGAGCGAACCTCTAGTTATGTCCATTTGAAGTTAATGGTCGAAATTCGTGAACAGTCGCGGCGCGGCACGTTCTATTCAAGCCATTAATATATATATATATATATATATAATATGTATATATAATATAAATATATTTCTTTCAAAACGTATTTTATAATTTAAAAAAAAACAATTCCCACTTTCACTTCAATTTTAAATCAAAATTGAATACTCCTTATCATTAAAATATTTAAATGATAATATTTTCAAAATATCAGATTTTGAAATCATTTTCTTTTCGATATTCCTTATAAAAATGAATAAAATCGATATAAATATCATTCGCGTTAGAGTGGCGCAAATCTAATCAACATGGCTTCACACATTTCAATATTTTCGTGTCCATCCAAATTCGGACAACCAAATCATATTTTGATCTATACTGAATATTATTTTAAAACTATACTGAATAATATTTGAAAACTATACTATATATTATTTTAAAACTATACTGAATATTATTTGAAAACTATACCATATATTATTTGAAAACTATACTACATATTATTTGAAAACTTTAATACATATTATTTTTAAAACTTTTCGTTATTACTGAATTGGAATCAAACTCAATCAATTACCATATAAAAATATTTATATGGATTTCCAAACATCGCATGTATTCACAATAATGATAAATAATCATTTAACATCCACACATCATTTAGAGTGCACTCTACCACTGTATAAGCATTAAAATAAATAAATAATGCTTATACAGTCTGTCAACCCATCGATTGACATACAACTAAATATTGGGATTAGTGTATGTCAAATATCATCCCAATACCCTTGTGGGGTTTCAAACAACAAATTCTGTTCATTATTTGTTCAATTGGGCGATGTGTAAAAATTATCGTCCTAATCAATATCAGTTAAATGGGTGTACATAAACAAACCGTCCAATTTGTAAATGAATATTTATTTTATTCCAAGAGAATTTTATACAACGTATATGAATAGTTTACATTTCGCATATATAAATAATTTATACAACGCATATATATATATATATATATTATTTACTCCATTTCAATATCACAATCACAATACACAATACAGTCAATTTTTCTCACAATACAATCAAATCACATAACTCATCCATGGTTTGTACAATAAATAGTCCTAGGAGCTACTAAGCCCCGTCTGCAACCTAGGATATATTTAATTGTAAAATAGTTTGAGTGAGAAAGAGTTCTCACATTGGGATCCACTCCGTCATTCTTTAACTGGATGGTTCAGATTTAATCTGCCCTAAATTCTAACTTGCTCCAAATTGAACCGCTTAGTCTTGTTGTGAAGCTCTCGTCCCCACGATCTCAACGAATCCAAAATCGTCGGATTTGGACCTAATATGGAAAAGGTACAATATTTTAAAGACTGGACAACTAAATAACGTAATTAATTAAAATAATTATAATTTAATAACATTTCAATAAGCGTTACCGTTATCTTCATTGTTCCCGTTAGTATGCTTGAACCAAAAACGGCTGAAGCAAGAATCCCGCCGCATCACCTATGGGCCGCCGGACCCACACTGTGTTCACATCGTCGAAGGCCCTTGCTTTACCTCGCCGCCGCCGCCAGTGGCGGTTCCAAACCCGAGCTCCCCCTTGCGCCAGAAAGTTGGTGCGAACGTTAGCCCTAAGCGACCAAAATTCAAATGATCCACAGCGTATTATCCGATCTTGACCGTTGAATCCAAAGATCCCATTGAGAGCTTCAATCTTCGCTTTATAATCTTGTATTGTATTTGAAGTTATTGTGGATTTTAATTCGAAGCGTGGTGGACGTTGAAAGGCGCGTTCTCCAGTTTCATCGCGGAATGAATGTAGTTATGGTTGGACCAGCCACTGTACATATATACTAAAATATTTATTATTATTTAATTTATGTATATTACTTCGTTATGAAACTTTAATCTCTGAACTCCAAATCAAACCCAGCAACTATCGCCCTAACCAAATACCCCCATTACGGAAACAATGAGATATGTTTTGTAAGACAATTTGACTGTTTCGATCAGTTTTTCTTTAAATTAAAATATAAATCATTATATATTCAATTTAAACATACATTTTAATTTACTGGAGCCATATACTGACTCCAAAAATTACAGAAAAATTATATCTAGCTTTGTTTTGACAATACGGTCCTAACAACACTAATTTCATTGAATTTGGAGACCGTTTGGAAAAGGATTAATTGATAGGAATAATCCGAAGTTTGACGTGTCTTCCTATATTAATTTGAAGTTTGGATTATTTTTAAATAATCCCAAGTTTAGGTGGTCCTTTCCCATATTGATCCCGATGACTTATTAACTTGTTGTAGCCGGTTATCAAACTTAAATTCGTCTTCCCCAAACGATTTTTCTGGAGTGGGAAACTAGTTTGGGCAAGACGAATTTAAGTTTGATAACCGACTATAACAAGTTAATAAGTCATCGGGATCAATATGGGAAGGGACCCCCCCCCAAACTTGGGATTAATTAAAAATAATCCAAATTTCGGATTAATATAGGAAGACACGTCTAACTTTGGATTATTCCTATCAATTTATCCTTTAAAAAATGGCCTTTTTCTGGTCGATCCAATTCAACTAAAATTGTCAAAACACGTTTTCTTTTGCCATGCTCACATATTAATTCCAAAAATTATGAAAATTGGAATCTAGCATTTATTTGATATTCCGGAACCAACAAAAGCGATTTCATCGAAAACGAAGGTTGTTTGCAAAATGGCTATTTTTAAGGGCTTTATATATATATATATATAAATTGCATAACAATTATTTTAAATTTTAAACTAGCCATAACTTTCAATTTATATTATGAAATATCAATTAATTATATTCTTCGAAAGATATTATTAAACAGATTCAAATATTTCTTGTTTTACTAAAATCCGATTTTCTGTACATTCAGTTGAAATTTAAAATCTAATTTTCAAACTACCGCGCCATTTCAAACTCTATTTATAATTAAAATAAATTTATACGTTCTAACTTTGATTAAAATAAATTTTTGATCGTTATTATTTAAAATAAACCATTTTAAATACTCAAAATACATAAAAATATCTAAAATAAAATTTTAAATTGGTTCTTAAATCCCGGGTTGTTACAACTGTCTGAAAATGCGTGTACGTGCTAGTATAGCAAACACGGATCGTGTAATGTGATGTATAACACACTAGTATGAAACAATAGCTAATCACAGATCTATATAAAACTGTAAATGCAGTAAAATAGAAAAATCAAACCAGCGACTTCTATACTGGTTCGGAGCACCATCCTATGTCCTGTCCCAGACTTTTATCTGGATTTTCACTAACAATCACCTCACTTCACCTGGAGGAACATGTATACAATACCCGAGCAGACGAACGAGATTTCACGCCTCTAACAATACCAAGGACTTCATCACTTGCCTCTTACAACAGCGAGTACTTCAGCAAAGATGAATACAATTGTTTTTGACAATACGTGTTCTTGATAACACGAATTTGTCACTTGTGGTACAACCTTCCTATAATCTTATCCTCAAATAGAATATTTGTGTATATAAAGATTTGGAAGTGGATATCGTATTGAATCAAAAGAATATTAAATAGATTCTAGGATTCAAACGATATTTTATTGAATATAAGAAATTGAGTCTTGAGAATGAGATCAAGAATATAGATAGCAATAAGTCAAGTTAGTATGATAGAAATCGATGATAGGAATGATGATCTCATGGTGTTTATATAAAGAATAAACAGTTGTAATCCTTTGTGTAGAGTAACAAACAATGGCCATGATTGTTGGTGAAGTGAAGGAGATATAACCATTGAAGAAGGGAAGTGTCTATTTGAAAGTTTGCTCTCTGAAAGAAAACGGTCAACAGGTCAAAATGGACCAGTAGACAGGAATTTGAATATATATACGTTATATTTATGTTTACATGTTTATTGTGCAAACTGGGCAGAAATGGTCGACTGGTAGAAATACAGGCAGTCGATCGGTTTCACCCAGTGTGCACAATTAATGTGTACACATATATATTTATATATATATATATATTGATAATTTCGAGGTATGTGATTATTTGAGGATATATTTTAACATAAGTAACACTACTAAATAATCAACCTCTAATGTAAAATACCATATGTAGCTCTTTGTGTCTCTTCAAACCAATGAATACCTTCTTTTTGTCGATCACGGCTTATCTCTTTGTCAGAAATCATAACTCAATGAAATTCTTGACTCAGCATTCTCCCCCTTTTTGATTGATGACTACATAATTCTGAAACTCCCCCTGTATATGATATTCCCCTGAGATTGTGCCTGTATATGAACTATATTTTCTTGCATATACACTGTTTGTACCACTTTCTCCCCCTTTGTCATCGACAAAAAGGAGTTGACAAATAAATAAATAAGTGAGGATGTTAACGATGCTATCAGAGTTATAAGCAACATAAACTAATACCATAAGTCAGCCAACAATCACCAAATATGATCATACACACATACGTCTAATACGAATATAATATGGCACTGTTTAGATACAAGTGCCAGATCAAGTCTTAAAGCAAAATAAAGTCATAAGTGCATAGCAGAAGATAAACTAAGAGGTGAACTAAGAAGACTCAGATTCCGTCTCTTCTTCTTCTTCTTCTTCTTCTTCTTCCTCTTCAACAAGTTGAGTTTTTCCCGACCACGTCCACCGCTAGTTCCTGAGCATGCAGCCTCGTCCGAAGATGCCCAAGCAAAAGTAGGAGGAGCTGGACGTTTGTCGGGGTCTTGAGCTTGCAAAGATGATGATGCACCACACGTCATTGCTTCCCATAATGTTCAGGAGAAAGATTTAATCTTGTTAAAGCATTTGTCGTTCTTTGTATCCATACGCTTAAGTCTTGCTTCGAGTAGAAATTGGTTGCGAGCATTGGTTTCAAGCGATTCCTTTGTAGAGGAAGACAATTGTAGAAGTTTAACTTCCTCAGGTTTTGGGCGAGATGATCTTGATGAAGCTCCTTGATGTCCTTGTTCTTTCAATTGCTCAAAAGACATAATTGTGAAGTATGGATCGGGGAGCTTCATCCATTTAATCGTTGCTTTGTTAATGCATTTGGGTTTTGAAACAGAAGACTCATGGGGTGCGATCCCACAATCAAGCAATAGGCACATGATATATTCATTATAGAACAAATGTGGCTAGTACAATCATTCAGTTGTAAGATGTCATCAAAAATCATACCAATCCAATTAATACGAATATCCCCGTAGATTGCATATAATGCCTTGAAATTTTCTTTATATACGGCATCAAAATTTCCTATTCTCGGTAGTAAAGAGTGCATAAGGGTGTGATGAATAACTCTCGTAGTAGGTCCTAACCCTATGGATTTTGTGCTATCCTTATCATCTTCAATGAATTGATGGCTAACATGATTACGGACATGGATATTGCAATATTTACTCGAGAATTTTTCACCTAAAAAGGGAGAACCAAGAACACTCGCAATTCTATCACACGAGATGAACACATGTTTTCCACAGACTACGGACCAAAGGCATTGTGCGGAATTCTCGGGCTTGTATTTTTCTAAATTTAACTTAGCGTAGAATAATTTGATCATAACATGGTTAATTTCCACATTATTTTGATCAAAACCAATTAGGGTTTCAATATCAGAACTCTTCGCTAAGTTAAGAGGAGAACTTAATGAACGAACCCGGATGAATTGTGAAATCTTTCGTTTCATTCCATCTTTTGACAGCAATTGGATCAACTAGACACTTCTTGACTGAAATGTTAATTGGTTGAAGTTCAGAAGTGGAAGCTTTCTTCAATATCTTCTGAGGAGGTGCCATTTGGATGATACTGGAGGAAGAAATTTGAAGGGTAGGGTTCTGGGATCTTTTGAAAAAGAAACGGTTGAAGGAGAAATGAATAGGTGGATTGAAGAGATGACCGTATATGTATATATAAAAAAACAGTTTTACCCGTAATCGGTCGACCGCCCATTTTTCAACGGTCGACCGTTTTTAGTTAGAAGCTAAAACGGTCGACTTGTTTAAAATGGCCAGTCGACTGGTTTTTTTTGCTAGGCTATTTTATTTTTGATTTTTACTTCATTTATGATATTAGTCGGTCCAGATGACATAGAATTTAATCAAATACAAAAAATATATATATTAGTACATGAGAAAATACAAGATAATATAACTAGGATATAAAATTTATTGAGAAGTAGATGATATGTGATTGATAGAAACTTAATTGATATCATCATTACGTGGTTTCCATGGTGACCATTTTTACTTTGCTCCTTCATTCCGTTGATAGTTTCTTTCCCAAGAATTAGGGCTCCTAAAAGAAGAAGGCATGTTTGGCATCGGCTCGTGTACGTCGTCTTTCTTCGAGCCACAAAAGAACATTGCCATTAGTTCTAGATAAGATAATCTACTTGTGGTCAGCTTATTCTCATATTGCGACTGTTTTGATTATAATTCAGCTGCCTTTGAAGATCAATCTGGTGTTTCTGGTAATGGTGAATTTCATCGATCTTTTCTTTGGTATGGGGTGAGCAAAACAGAACTCTCTTCGACCGTTTTGGAGTTGGTGTAGTGCCGGGATACGATTACATTGGTGATGTCTTGGTTTGTGTCCGGGAGTAGGTGTTTTTGGAGAGTAATGATCTCCCGAATCAGAACTAGTGATAGAAATGTGGGAATTTTAAGCACACTGGTCGCATATGTGTGCCATGATTGGCTTGGGAGAGATGAAAAAGGGAAGTATACCTAGTTTATATTGGAATTTCTCTATATATATACTTGAGGCTAAGAATTATCAGATATACTTGGCCATTGAATAAATTAAAAGCTCATATTCATTTACTCAATTTAGCAATAGCTAAAAATTAGCTAATGTTAGGGTAAATATAAACCAAAAGTGAAAAGAACTATCAAAAAATAAATTGAAATATGACATTAGTGATTAAACTAATTGTCGAGTTCTTTTTTGGAGATAAGACCAAGCTCTCTACGTAACTTTATGAAACTAGACTCAAGTAGAGGCTTAGTGAAAATGTCCGCTAGTTGATTATCAGTTTGGACATATTCAAGACATATATTTCCTTTTTCGATATTGTCTCTTAGGAAATGATGACGGATATCAATGAGTTTGGATCGAGAGTGATTTACAAAAAATTTCGATAAATTTATAGCGCGGGTGTTATCACAGTATACAATAAAATTTGATAATTGAATATCAAAATCTTGAAGTGTTTGTTGCATATATATAACTTGAGTACAAGCAAGAGCCGCTGATATATATTCAGCTACACACGTTGATAGTGGAACACAATTTTGTTTCTTACTAAACCAAGAGACAAGCGATTTTCCAATAAAATGGCACGTACTCTTTCTATCCCTTCGAGAGCCTCCGAAATCAGCATCACTATATGATACTAATTCGAATGGACATTCTTTTGGGTAGAAAAGACCGAAATCTTTGGTATTATTAAGATAAAAAATTATACGTTTCACTGCTCGTAAATGTGATTCCTTCAGATCCGCTTGAAATCGTGCACATAGACTAACACTCATCATTATATCGGGATGACTAGTAGTGAGATAGAGAAGAGAACCAATTGTGCTTCGATATAGCTTCTGGTCAACACTCTTACCATTTTCATCTTTTTCAAGATGTGTAGTTGTACCCATGGGAGTAGGCTTACTAGACGTGTTTTCTAATTCGAAGCATTTGATAAGATTTCCGCAGTATTTTTCTTGATTGATAAAAATACCATTCGGAAGTTATTTGATTTGAAGTCCAAGAAAATATGATAGTTCTCCCATTTGAGACATTTCAAATTCTTTGGTCAAAATATTTGCAAACTTTGCAGAGTTTATCGTTTGTTGAACCAAAGATGATGTCATCTACATATATCTGGATAACTAGAATATCTTTTTGAGAATGTTTGATAAACGAAGTTTGATCAACTTTGCCTATTTGAAATCCTGAGTTATTAAGATAGCTATGTAGTCGTTCATACCAAGCACGAAGTGCTGGTTTTAGACCATACAGAGCTTTCTTAAGTTTGTACACATAGTCAGGATATTTTTTGTGTACGAACAAAGGAGGTTGTTCGACATATACATTTTCTTTGATAAATCCATTGAGAAAAGAAATCTTGACATCCATCTGATAAAGTTTGAAATTGTGGTGACAGGAAAAAGTTAATAAGATAATAATAGCTTCTAGTCGATCAACTGGTGCAAATGTTTCTTCGTAATCTGTAATGACCCGCATTGTCAGAGGTATTATAATTTATTTATTTAATTATGTAAATAGTGATATAGTGAATTAAATCGTCGTTTAATTAAATAATATGGAATAATTAATTCAATTAAATAATAGAATAATATATTTAATTCAGAAATAATCAAAAAATATTGGAAATCACAATATTCTATGTACAGGGTCATCCCGTAGAATTAATTCAGCTTAGAGTTGAATTATATTGATGAATATATTCAATCAACGTCAGTTTGAAATGTAGAATTATAATATAATTAAAATAGAGCGCGTAACGACGTGGCAGCTCGCTATTTGGCGATTTGAGCTTCAACTGAATATACAGTATTTGTTTTAAGCCGGATTTTTGTGAAACAAGAAATGTGTGGAGCTGGTGAAGTATATCTTTCTAGTGGAAGAGAAAAATCGGGATTTCGTCGTGTAGATTTTGATTTATGCCCAAATCAAATTTTAGAAAAATCGCTATGGAATTCCTTTATAACTTATAAAGGAATTAATTATATTTTAAAAGGGAATTTCAATATAAATCGAATATCGTGTTGACCCAGATTGAAATATCAAGCTAGAAATTCATATAGGAATATTCTAGAGCTGTATGATATTCTGTTGTGAATATATACGATAATATTTATTTTTAAACATTTAATTTAATTATATTTATATATTTAAATGGGTCATCCGGAGATTTAAAAAAAAGCCAGTTTTGCAAACGACCTCAGAATTCGACGAAACTGGAAACCAGTTTTGTTGGATCCGCAATATCAAATAGTTGTTAGATTTCCAATTTCGTGATTTTTAGAGTCACTGTGTGGCCGTACGGATTTTTAGAGTGAAAAACAGTCAGTATTTCGACAGTTAAAAATACGCTGTGTGAGCATATGGAGTCGGAATTCGACGAAACCAGTTTCGTTGGGACCGTAATGTCGAACTCTAGCTACATTTCCAGTTTGGTGATTTTTGGGTGTTGTATATGATCACACGGATTTTTAAAGTGCATAGAATAAAAATAAATGAATATAAAAATGGAAAATATCTTGCCTATAAAATCACCTTAACTACCCCTTCCCTTAAGACCTAAACCCATCACAAATCTTCAGAAATTGGAGCCGCCACAACCTCAATGATAAACGCTCAGTCCTCAAACAAAAAAATGGCAATAAAGAAATTCCTAAACATATCGAATCAATTTCCATAAATCACAACTCCAACATCTCTGCGTTCCCTAGGAGATTCCCTTCAATTCCCGACTCTTCTTATAGGGTGCGACTATGATTCTGGGATTTGGGAAAAGTACTGTAGACTTAGGGTTTGCGGTTTGGAGCATCGATTTGGATTTCGGGCTTTGGATTTGGTTTTGGCATATGGCATTGCACTTGTGTGCATTCTTTGGTGGAGTTTGAGCGTGAAAAGGGAGGTGTGACTTTTCCCTGTAGCGTAGTTTTTACTCAAGGACGGAATTTGATTCGTGCAATGGAGTTGAACGAAATGGGTATAGACGGGAAGAGGATTCGAAGTGAAGGAAGTTGGTGATGTTTGTTTGGTTTTCCATTGAGGGATGGAGGAGCTTTGTTTATTCGAAATCTGGTAATGGCGTTGGAGTTTTCTTTGATGGAGTGGATTCCTGGAGTGCGGTATTGTGTTGGGGGAGAAGGGATTAAGCGGGTCTGGTATTTCAACGCAGGGAAGTGGGCTTGGGGGAAAAGTAAGGCCCAATAGAAAATTATCTCCAAGTTTTATTTTATATTAATTGTGTAATAACTTGCGATCTAAATATCTTGGTCATACGTGGACGGAATTTAGCAAAACAAGATCCGATAGGATCGTATGGACGGACACTACACAACGGAACTGACCGAAAGTCAATTGGAGCACATCACAATTTATAGCAAAATAAATTGTCCGTCTGAATCAAATCGAGCGATGGTTCTCGTTATTAACGGTGATCGTCCAATGTGAGTAAAACTCACCGACTCTGAATAGTTCTATTTTTACAGTGTATTCTTAGAACTGATAATTATCTGTTGATTTCTGTGTGTTGACTGTTTGATTGAACTGCTAGTCAGTTAGTGGAAATTTTATATGTATGTATATATATATAAACCGTTAAATATTTGTATGATTATTCTGCTATCAGAATATCTCATATCAAAGTGAAATCGATGTTAATCGTATTGTCTAAACATTTGTGATGCAGGGAAAAAGGTTGGAGGAATCCTCAGCATTTATTTTACTGTGATTTATATATTGTGATATATAAGGAGATATATAATATGACGTTGATTATGTGTGTTTGGACGATATTTATCGTTGTTAAATGGCGTGTTAAATACCATAAGAAATACCAGAATATAGAAAAGGGATTTTCAAAGTATATCTTGAAAATAATTTATTTATATAAAACCAATGGATTTTATATTATAAAAGAAAAAGGATTTGGAATAAAAGGAATTATATTGGTTAAATAAATATAGAGGGAAATATTCGTAAAACAAATATAAAGGGAAAATATTTGTCAAACAAATAGAAAGAGTAATATTTGTAGAACATTTACAAATAGATTAAAAGGGATTATTTATTTATTTAGGGAATAAATAGAATTAGAATAAAGGAAATATTTATTTAGAAAATAAATACGATATTATAAAAGGAGTTAGAATAAATGTTAAAGGAGTTAATCGAATATAATTTATTCGAATAGAGTTAAAGGAGTAAATCGAATATAGTTTATTCGAAAGGAGTTAATCAGTTAGAGTTAACCAGTTAGAGGTAATCGAATTAGAGTTAATCAATTAGAGTTATCAAATAAGAGACAAATCGAATAGATTTAAGCAAAATTAGAAACTGACTAGAGATTAGTAAGTCGAATGGTTTCCTGAGTATCAATCTGATGTTGGTTTCGGCCTTTGGGGTTTATACTTAGGGAATCGTTCTCATACTAGTTTACAGTTTGGGACTAATAGTTGTGGAAGGATAGTGATACGTAAATAAGCTATGGAAATGTTTTCCAATGTTAATAACGTATATTTTCTAAACATAGAAAATAAGGAAATGTGAATATATATATATATACATATATATATATATGTGTGTGTTGATGATTGGATCGATATTTCCATTTGGAAATAAGATCGTTGTGTGTACACGGACATGTTTCCATTTAATAGTTAAATCATCGATTATCAAAGTTTTGACCATTTTACGTTGTTAATATGGAGAGACCGGTTCGATTATTATCCGAAGAACCACTCCGTATTGGCATAAGCATTGCGAATCAAGTAAGCTGAATATATTAAAGACGGAGTAAAATGCAAGGGCTGTTGTATAAATCTTAGATAACAGTGCCTAAGATGGATATACTGAATAGTGCCTTCGGTTTGTCCAGTCCCAGGACAACTTGTATGGACGAAGGTCTGACAGAGTATATCTGGTAGATCACGTAAGTTGATCGTTTCAAACGTATTTACGTTGGTGGCGGAGGAATTCGTTTCTCTTAGCTTATACCCGTGGTATTTTTGGGAAAATCAATTTGTGATTTAGAGGGTATGACGATGTGACATTCTAAGTGAATGAAGATGTGGTATGTGAAAAGATAAGCGTAGCTTCTAGCCTCACATCCGGTAAATGACAGAAATCGGGCAGGCAACATGGCTAAGTCGGTCGCACCGAAGTAGGATGTATAATCACCTATCTAGAGAATATTCATTTGCCACTTTAAATCTTTCAATGTTGTCCCATATATATACGGGAAACGATTGCTGATCCCAACCGTTGGTGATATACATTCGATACACTCAAGCGAAATGAGTGGTCGGTCATGTGTGGCTGAGTTGCAAGATGTTCTTGTTGAACTCCTGTGTATCGTTCCTAGAGTACAATGATCGGAAGGTGGTTCCATACCTTGTCATAGTTGGAAATCCATCACCCAATACGTGCTTGCGGTTTTGATTGTATACTATATATGTAGAACGTGAGATGAAATCGTTTCTGCTAGATGATTATTATATTGTGGTTGATAGACATTATTATAATATCAAAAGGTTTTGATATAAAGATATTTTGGATTCTCATTAGGGAAAAACCCGTTCCGTTATACGGCGTGGTCTTATGAGATATCATTTACCTGCTTGAACTGTTTTAAACTGTTTTACTCATACCAGTCCCATGATTGACCCGGAGTTTATTTTGTTTTGTTTCCCTAAACTCTTGGGTGCCTAAATTTGTACGGGCAGTCAAGTAGTCAGGAATTTACAGATACTTGAAGAGCTGGAGCAGGAGGCTTCAGGATCATATAGCTATATTTTATTTCCGCTGTGTTGTAAGTGTTGTACTCTGATTAGTGCTATTGTATACATAACTGTTATATTTCAAAGTTATGTTATATACTATATGTTATTCGTTCCGCTATGAGATTCGTGTTACTCTGGTGATGTAAGTTCTTCTTTTCTTCTTCTATTCTATGTTTCTATCTTATCTATCCTCATCCTCTAATTTCTTTCATTAATTACCAGGATTTTTCGATGTTTGGTTTGTCGTCATTGACTTTATGGCAATAACCAAAGTCTCAAAAATCCGGGTCATTACATAATCGATACCTTTTTCCTGATTATATCCTTGTGCTACTAATCTTGCTTTATTTCTGGTGATATTTCCTTGTTCGTCAACCCTATTTTTATAGACCCATTTAGTACCAATAACCGATTGATCGGTTGGTCTTGGAACAAGTTCCTAGACATCACTGCGCTCGAACTGATTTAGTTCTTCCTGCATGGCAATGATCCAGTAATCATCTATGGCAGCCTCTTAATATTCTTGGTGGAGATCATATTCTTAGGGGAGATCGTAACTCACGTGTTTGAGGAATATCCTCAACAATTATTTCTGAGTCAGAATCAACATTTTTGATGATTGGATTATCAGTGACTATAGTTTCGTCATCATCTGATATATTATGGGGTTGGTGATAGAATTCATCGAATGAGACATGAAGTGATTCTTCAATAGTTTTGGTTCGTTTATTAAATATATGATAGGCCTTGCTCCAGTCCGAATAACCGATAAATATTCCTTCATTGGCCTTTGGATCGAATTTGCCGAGCTAGTCTTTTGTATTTACGATAAAGCACTTAGAACCAAAGACTTTGAAGTTTGACATATTAGGCTTTCTTTTGTTAAATAACTCATAAGGCGTATTCTTGGTGAGAGGTCGAATGGATACACGATTCAAAACATAACATGCAGTTGCAACAGCTTCTGCATAGAAATCTTTTGGTAAAGTGGTTCCATTTGATAACATTCTTGCACATTCTTGTAAGGTCCGGTTTTTCCGTTCTACAACTCTGTTTTGTTGTGGAGTTCTAAGAAACGAAAAATTATGATATACCTTTCTTTGTACAAAAATGTTCAAACTTATTATTTTCGAATTCTCCGCCATGATCACTTCTTATTTTTTTAACCTTAAGCCCTTTCGATTTCTAAATTCTTTTGACGAAAGATTTGAATTGTTCGAAAGTGTCACTTTTGTTCTTTAGGAAAATTGTCCAGGTGTAACGAGAATAATCATCAAAGATTACAAACACATATCGACTACGATTTATTGATTGAACCTTAGTTGGTCCGAATAAATCCATATGCAGTAACTCAAGTGGTTGTAATGTTGATATGAATTTCTTGGATTTAAAAGATGACTTGGTAAATTTTCCTAATTGACATGCATCATGTTGTCAACCTTAAAGCTCAGTTTGGGTAGCCCTCTAACTAGATTGTTTTTGGCAAGCTTGTCGATAGTTCTGAAGTTTATATGATAGAAGCATTTGTGCCATAGCCATGGATCATTATCATTGGCCACAAGACACATATCTGAATTATGATTAATATTCATATTCAGAATATATATAATTCTGTCTCTATAACCTTCGAAAACTAAATTATGGTCTTTATCTAGAACACTACACTTATTATCTGAAAAGGAAATTGTAAAACCCTTGTCACATAACTGACTAATACTAAGTAAATTGTGTTTCAGATTTCTAACTAGCATGACATTGGTAATAAGAGGTAAGTTAGATGTACCGTAACTGCTCACATCGCCTTTGCCGATGATATAGCCTTTTGAATTATCTCCAAAAGTGATGGAGCCACCATCTGAGTATGTAATATTTGTCAATAAGCTCTTGTCTCTAGTCATGTGCTTCGAGCAACCACTGTCCAATATCCACTTTCCTCTTTTCTTAAGTGGGACCTGCAAAAAATAAGATTAATTCCATGGTACCCACCTTTTTATCGGGTCCTAAGAGTTTGGTCTTACGAGTCCAAACCCATACGGGTCCGATATCCCATTTATATAAATAATTTGAATTAAGATGTATAGTATTCATGAAATGCCGAATACATTTGTTCCTAATCAAATTGTTATTTGTTTTAGGAACCCATATTTTGATAGTCTTCACATTTTCATTTTGAAAATTCACAATTGGTTCTGGCTTGGAATATAATAAACTAAGATTTTACTTAGCTTCATTTTTTACTATATCTTTTATCTTCTTTTTGAGTTGTTTCTTGGTTTTTTGTTTCTTATATCCCAAACCTTGTTTGTTTGAAGTAGATTGTGAACTTTCAATGATCTTTGTCAAATTTTCTCGACCTTTGTTCAAGTTAGAAACATTTTGAGTAATATTATCTAACTTAGTTTGTAAACTAGCTTTTTCTAGGTCCAAAATTTTGACTTTCGCCTTAAGCTCATGATTTTCAGTAGCAAGAGCATCGTTTCTCTCCTTTTGAGTTTCAATTTCTTGACTCAAAAGAGATAATTGAGAGTCAATATTAGATGATGATTCTTGAAGTTTTTCAAGTTCTCCTTCTAATATTTCTTTCTCATCTTTTAACATTTCTCATTCAAACTCTGCTCTACTCAAATCTGCTTTGGCTTCTTTGAATTGTCATTTCATGTCCTTATATTTGACTATCAATTCATCATTAATATCAAGTACTTCATCAAATGTAGGAATTTGTACCTCATCTTCTGCAGCCATGAAACAAACATTTGCTCGTTCATTTTCTGTATCACTTTCACTTTCCGATGAAGACGAGTCTGAATCATCTCATGTAACTGAGAATGCTCGTTTCTTTGATTTGTCCTTCTTGTGTTTGAATTTGTCATTTTCTAACTTCTTCTTTTGCTCCGGACAATCCTTGTGCATGTGCCCCTTTTTGTGGCAGTTGAAACATTCTATAGCGGATGATGACGATTTATTTGATCCAGTTTTCTTTTTGTTATGCCGAATGGCTTTTCATTGTTTCAAGAATTTTTTGAAACCTTATGTAATGAATGCTAGATCTTCATCTTCAGAATCTGATTCATCTTCATCTTTTCCAGCATGAAATGCTACATTTTTCTTTTATTCTTTTTGTTCCTTTCTAGCCTGTAAATTAGCTTCATAAGACATTAGATTTCCTATCAATTCATCTGGCTTCATGACGGAAAGGTCGTTAGCTTCTTCAATTGCTAATACTTTTCCTTCCCATTTACTGGTCAGAGAATGTAGGACTATTGAAACAACATCAAAATCTGAATATTTTTGTCCTAAACCGATAAGTGCATGATGAATAGTTGGAAACCATGAATATATATCATTGATTGTCTCATTCGACTTCATTTTGAAATTTTAAAGCTGACTTTTCAGCATGGCTATTTTGGCTTGTTTAACCTTGTTAGTACCTTCATGAGTGGTTTTTTGCGTTTTCTAAATTTGATATGCGGTGGTGCAGATACTAACACAGTTATATTCATTTTGGTCTAATGCACAAAACAACATGTTTATTGTTTTTGCATTTACAGATGCTGCCGTTTTATCAGCCGGTGTCTATTCTGAATAATCAGTTGTAGGATTCACTATTTCTTTTTGGGTAGCATTCCAGGCATCATAGGTATTTGATTGCATAAAGAATGACATACATGTTGCCCAATAGCTATAGTTGAGACCATTGAAGAATGGAGGTCTTTGTGTCGATTGACCTTCCGTGTAAGTCGTGTTTTGAGTGATAGTGCTGGTACTTGTTTTATTTGCCATATTACTAGAATATTCCAAATAACTGTGTATGTGATGACCGAGCTCTGATACCAAATGAAAATGCGTATACGTGCTAGTATAGTACACATGGATCGTGTAATATGATGTATAACACACAAGTATGAAATAATAGCTAATCATAGATCTATATAAAACTGTAAATGCAGTCAAATAGAAAAATCACACCAGCGATTTTTCTACTGGTTCAGAGCACCGTTCTATGTCCAGTCCCAGACTTCAATCTGGATTTTCACTAACAATCACCTCACTTCACCTGGAGGAACACATATACAACACCCGAGCAGACGAACGGGATTTCACGCCTCTAACAATATCGAGGACTTCAACACTTGCCTCTTACAACACCGAGGATTCAACAAAGACGAATACAATTGTTGTTGACAATATGTGTTCCTGATAACACGAATTTGCCACTTGTGGTACAACCTTCCTATAATCTTATCCTCAAATAGAATATTTGTGTATATGAAGATTTGGAAGTGGATATCATATTGAATCAAAAGAATATTAAATAGATTCTAGGATTCAAACGATATTTTATTGAATATAAGCAATTGAGCGCTTGAGAATGAGATCAAGAATATAGATAGCAATAAGTCAAGTTAGTATGATAGAAATCAATGATAGGAATGATGATCTCATGGTGTTTATATAAAGAATAAATAGTTGTAACCCTTTGTGAAGAGTAACAAACAATGGCCATGATTTTTGGTGAAGAGAAGGAGATATAACCATTGAAGAAGGGAAGTGTCTATTTGAAAGGTTCTCTCTGAAAGAAAACGATCGATAGGTCAAAAAGGACAAGTAGACAGTAATTTGAATATATATACGTTATATTTATGTGTACACGTTTATTGTGCAAACTGGGCAGAAGTGGTCGACTAGTAGAAATACAGGAGGTCGACCGGTTTCACCCAGTGTGCAAAATTAACGTGTACACATAAATATTTGTATATACATTGATAATTTCGAGGTATGTGATTATTTGAAGATAGATTTTAACATAATAACACTACTAAATAATCAACCTCTGATGTAAAATACCATATGTAGCTCTTTGTGTCTCTTCAAACCAATGAATATCTTCTTTTTATCGATCACGACTTATCTCTTTGTCCAAAATCAAAACTCTGTGAAATTCCTCACTCAAGACTGTCGCTACGAATTCAATAAAAAAGTTTCTTCGAATTCTGAGTCGTCTCAATAATTGTTCTTTGTAAAACTGCTCAAATTATAACATCGAACGTTTTATCACACCCGACCACATACTAACTCCGTTTGGCACGAAATTTGAAATCCAGTAATAATTTAATATTCCGGATCCAACAAACTTAGTTTCGTCTAAAACAGAGATCGTGTACAAAATGCCCATTTTTAAGGGCTTATATAATATTAAAATATTAATAAATTCCATAGCGACTATTTAAAATTTTGAATTGGACATAACTTATATTTTATATTATGAAATCTAAAATTTTCACTTTTATCAGAAAGATATTGTTAAATAGATCCTAACGTTCCTTATTTCATAAAATTCTGACTTATTTCAAATTCTGTATGGTCATTTGAAGTTCAAAACTAAATTTCTCGAACTACCGCAACGTTACGAGTTCGTTTTAATTAAATTTTAAATTCAAACTCTATTTTTAAATAAATTTCAGGTCGTTAATTTCTCAAAATAAATCATTTTAAAATTTTAAAAATCCGTTAAAATTAATTAAAAATCAAAATTTTAATTAGCCAAAATTACGGGTTGTTACAATCTCCCCTACTTAAAACTTTTCGTCCCCGAAAAGAAAGGGAGATGAAGGTCATTTACTTAACCAACTCAACCTTCATTCTAACTCCAGTTCTTCAACTTTTCAGTTTCTAAGAACTTTCTGATTTTTGAAATTTGGCTAACTCCCTAAATTTCCAAAAAAAAATCGCTACAACCTCCTTTGTACGGTAGATATATACAAATATAAATTGCCTCTATAGGCTCTCATAAATAAATATATCAATATACAAACTGAACAAAACAATTGTGACTTATCCACACCCAAGGGAGATGTGTAAAAATTATCATCCCTTGACCCTGTGATGTAGATTAGTTGTGATCCATAAGACTTATCTAGACACAAGGAGACATGTATATTTTTGTCATCTCAAGAGCCATGTGGGGTTTATTATTAAATCCAACAATTTATTATTATATGTTTATTTAGTTCACTATCAATCCACAATTAAGTCCATAGTTCAGTCCATAATTCAGTCCTCGCCATACAAGCATCAAACACTTACATGCTCATACGGTCATTTAATCCTCGTTATATAAGAATCAAACAATTACATGCTTATATGGATATGCTATGCTATGCAGCCCACGATTATTGTTTACTATTCAATGGTGTATGTCTAATTTCACACAAGCAACCATCACAGCGCATCCAATTCACTCACAGCAATAATAATAATTAAATTGCGCAATCAATATAATAACTATGTACCTTTTTTTGGGCATGCAATTTTATTTCTCTTCTTAACCTTCATGCAACAACATGTTCGACATATACACATATCTAATTCCAAACTAATTTTCAACTCAGTTCAGTGTTATATTTGATTTGGCTTGATTTACCTTTCATTCTTATATTGGTTTTATTATTCTAGTACTTTACTATCAACCACATACAATTTACAGTTAACAATCACTTTTATCTAGCCCCATTTTAAGTGAGTTTCGATTTCTCACAAAGTAATTAAACAAGCAATCAAGCATCAAATCCAATCATGCAATGAATTGATTAACTTTAAAAAAAATCATGTATGTTATCAAAACATTAATTTTTATATATCCAAAATATGATTTCCAAATCAGAATGTATAATAATCACAAATAGTTACTTATAAACGTGTAACACTCAACTCATTCTAGGGCATTACTAACCATATCTCTAATGAGTTACTCATCCTAGGATGCTACTGACCCTATCTCTAACGAGTATTCTTTAATAGAATGTTACTAATTCTATCTCTAATGAGTTCGTTCGTTTGGTTCTAATGTGTCTTGTTCTCGAGCTCTGTAAACCAAAGCTCTAATACCAAGTTGACATGACCTAAAACTCCTGCCCGGCCTAAACCGAACAAGAACACAGATTGTTGTGAGAACTTGATGCATCGAAACACAAAACAAGAGAATTTTTCATTGCTATTACAATAATATTACATCCAAAGTATAATAATATAAGAGTACGAATAAACACACAGTGGAAAAATAAATATCAGAGAATAAAATACAATAATGCAGTGGAAATAAAAATGTATAAATACATTGCACAGCGGAAATACGTTAACTGACACAACTGAAGGAAATACACGGATACAAAGCTTTCCAGAGTATAGCTCCAGCCATAAATCCAGGATCCCGTTAAATAAAAATCTACAAAACCAAAAAATGTAGATCTGCAAATGGCGACCACTTCCTCCGCCTCTTTTCTTCCATCGATCACCTCCTTCTATCGTCTCTCTCTTTTTCTCCTGCCTTGACCTCCCTCTCCCATATACTCCTCTCTTCATCCTCCGTGTTCCCCTTTTCCTTAATTGTACCGTCTCCTTCTTTCCCTTTTGGTCCTCCACCTCCTAAAACCTAGATCTGGTTTTCGTTAATTTTCTGTCTTCTTCCAGCTGCCACCGCTACCTCACCTAGCTCTCTCCAGTCCTTGATCCACTTCCCCTCTTTGTTCCTTAGCCTTGCCTCCTTCGCTGATACTTTATTGGCTGTAATTTTTCTTTCATCTGCTGCTGAATTTCATGCTATGTTGTCTTTATATGAGGCTTGTCTACAGCTTAGTTCAGATCGGTTCAGCCTTGCCACCTTTCTCCACTTTTATTTTAGATTTTGTCAACGCTCCAAATCCAGTGCAATGCTTTCATTGTTGTCTCTGGTAGATCTTTCTTGCGCGGGTTCCAGATTGCACATCCTGTCATTGCATGGTGGCCACTTCAGGTAATTTCGGGTCGGCGTTCCACTGCTGCTATCGGTTTTGTGTTGCTCTGATCGATTTTACCTAGTGGTTCTATCTCGTTGTTGACTTAGATGCTTTTTGTTCATCATGATATGTTCGGGGTGCAGTAATGCCATTCACTATGATTAGGCTCACAACTTGTCCATCTTGGTCTGGTAAGCTGAGATTCTTTCACTTGGCTTAGCATTCTTCGCCTTGCTCGGTTGGCTTTCTCTTGGGTTTTGGTTTCTTCAGACTATGGCTTGTTTATGTTGGTGTGAATTATGGTGTGGTGGCTTTCATTGCTCTCTAAGATGTATTTTTTTCGCTGCTATTGTGGTTAGGACTTTAGCTTTGGAGTTTGATGAGACGACCCAAACCCCGTACTGACGGCGCCAAGGGTAATCCTTGGAATATAACACATAAGCAGATAACAGCAGAACATGAATTAATAAATACAACAGATAATGAACAAATAATACACTAGATAAACATAAACATCAGAGTTACACAGTATACAGGATCATACTTAGTACAAATACAGTTCAGCTATACATAAATGTCAACAGCGGAAAACAAACATAATGTGTACAATACGAGCTGAACAGCATAAAAAGAGATAAATGATAGAATCCATCTTCATCTCCAGCTATCCAGAAAGAGCCTGCTAAAACCTGAATACAAGGCTGCCCGTGTAGAGAAAGGGGCACCCGAGTTTGCAAGTGAAACAAACTACGAGTCAGACGTGGGACTGGTATGAGAAATCTACTTAACACATTTATAATATGGCAAATCACAGGACCACGCCACTTTCGCGGAACGGGTTTACTCCATTGGATTGCCAGTGCTTTAAAACAAATAATTCCTTTAAACATCGCAATGCTTTTTATAAAAATGAAGCCATTATAAGACTCAGTTCCCATCACACAATGCAACGCAAACCGGAGCATAGAGTTTTAACTTATAATGGCCAAAATATGCTTGATACGAATAAAAAAAAGCATTTGATATTATTACTAGTGTTTATATGTTTCAAAAACAATTTCAAATCATAACTATCAATCATAGAAGGCATTAATGCCCCATACCACTATGTCGCCATATATAGGTATACAATCAAAACCGCACCATCACATATTTGGAAATTGGATTTCCGTCATGAACCAAGGCAAAAGATAGTCCTTACCGACTTCGAGACAATCTAGCCCATGTCTCAGGAACAGCCGCAACTGCCCCTTGGATCTTCAGGGCCAGTCCACACGGAGTGGATTATAATGCCTGAACAATGCGCTCCTCCGCCCTTTGGGGCGTAAATGAGCCAACGAATGACTCCATGGTCCCGTATCGACCGATATAACCGAGGCGCCTCGCAACAGTAACAACCACATAAGTCAAACTCGTCAGGGCGTGTGTAAAACCACTGACGCCACTTCTCGCTAGAAAGAAAACGCACGTCCCCCCTGAGGTCCTCTCCCGTTTCTGGTTCATACCGGGGTGTAAGGCTCGCGAATTCATGTTATACACAAAGTTACGCCACACAGGCGGTGCTCTGATCATCACCACAAGACTTTGCTTTTCAACAGAAGCCTTGATCACTGCGTCTTAGCATGCCACACAGGCAATTCACACCATGCAAATGATGGCTATCAATCACACAGAATAAATTCCAATGTCAGACACACCGTCCATTTGCAAGTCCGTTCTGGGTCTGAACGAAACCGGAGGCATATATACCTCGCAAACCCTTCGATCTCCACTCATTATCCATATTTCGGGATGCCTCCAAATCAGGACATCAGTTACCATCCAAACGAGGTGAAGATCTCCGGTCTTCGACCACCGTCTTCATCTTCGATTTCTTATCGTCGATTTAGTTATTCAGAATGGGATAAACCCGGTCTTTCTGAGCAACTCGCGTATATAATAAACAAGTGCAACACAAACACACATACGCATCATTTCAATTCATTAATCGCTAACCGTAAATATGTAAGAGAACGATTTCCCGAATATTAACCCCGAAGGCCGAAACCAACATCAGATCAACACCCAAGAAACCATTCGACTTAGCCAACATTCAGTTAGTTTCTAAATTTCACATCCATATCGTTTATAATATTTTATAACGATTTATCGCTATTTTTATTTATTTTAAAATAGCCAATTTATTCAAAACGACGCTTCGGGCCATAACGAGGCGCTGTTTTTCTTCAGATTAGATTTACACATATCTGAAAATCTAACCGTTGGATCTTCATAAAATTTACATCATTAGAAAGATCTTTTCAAAACGAAGCCAATGGTTCCATTTTCGGGAAAATCCGATGGTTGGATCTCCCGGTATAATCGTTTGAAGTTTCAATTTCAAAATACGAACTGCAACGTCGTTATTCGATTTAATTTAATTATATATATATATATATATATAATCGATTCCGGTGCCGTTTTTCTTCAGATTTGAATTAAACATTCCATACAATCCAACCGTTGGATTTTTACAAAGTTGGTGCCGTTGGAAAGATATTTCCAAAGCGAACCCAACGGTTGCAATTTCGGGAAAATCCGATGGTCGGATCTCCCGCACTAATCGTTTGAAATCATGGTTTCAAAATACGAACTGCAGCTTCGTTATTCGATATATTTCAATTCTATTTATATATATATATAGATTCTTCGATTTCAAAGCTATATTCTTTTCATACCTTTGATAAAAATGATATTTTTATCAAACTAACTTCTATTTCAACACTTCACTATTTTTAACAATTCATGTGTATAATAAAAATATGATTTTTACTGTTAAACAATTTATTTCAAAACACGACTATTTTATATAGTTCATATAGATGGTAAAAATATGATTTTTATTATAAAACAATTTATTTCAAGACACGACTATTTTATATAGTTCATATAGATGATAAAAATATGATTTTTACTATAAAACAATTTATTTCAAAACACGAATATTTTATATAGTTCATATAAATGATAAAAATATGATTTTTATTATAAAACAATTTATTTCAAAACACGAATACCATTCAACACATGAATTTCTATTCGACGAATGAATTTCAATTCAACGAATGAATTTCAATTCAACACATGAAGGTTTTCTATAGTCTATATATATAGATAAAAAGGTGATTTTTATATTTAAAACACGAATACCGTTCAACACATGAATTTCTATTCAACAAATGAATTTCAATTAACACATGAAGGTTTTCTATAGTTTATATATATAGATAAAAAGGAGATTTTTATATTTAAAACACGAATACCATTCAACACATGAATTTCTATTCAACAAATGAATTTCAATTCAACGCATGAAGGTTTTCTATAGTTTATATATATAGATAAAAAGGTGATTTTTATATTCCAAACATGAATGTCGTTCAATAGATGAATTTCTATTCAACACACGAATATAGTTTCAACACACGAAAATAATTCTAACACATGAATATTATTCAAAATTTCGGCAGCATAACGGCAGGGTAGTTAAAACCGGGGCCGTCCCTAGTACGGCTCCTCGCTCTACCTTAAAGCCTCGCAGCTTTTGACAATAGGGAACCATGCATCTAGTTCGCATGCAGGCTGCATGTATATATTTTTCATTTCCACAAACTAATCCTATGTGGTTTCAACCAAATAATTTTCAACCACAAACGGGTATTTTTCAACCACAATCAATCAATTTCAACCACAAACAATTCTAATCAACCATTCGCTATCAACCAATTTTCACACCAATCACAGCCAATAAATATCGTCCATGGTTTGTGGACGAGGGGCGTATATATATAGATATATATTTATATAAGCATTTCACTTCTATTTCAACACATATATAATTTTTACAACGCATATATAACTGATACATCGAACGTACAACCTATACAACGCTTATACATGAGGTGTACAACGCTTATACAAGTCATACATCGACTATATAATTTATACATCTTCGTTTTCCATATCGTTTATAAATTATAAATCTCACATTGGGTTCCACTCCACCAAAAATAGCAGAAGGCTCAGAAAAATATGTGGTCTCTTCTAGAATGTAGAAGACGTCCACATGAGTCCACTGTCTCTTGTTTCACTGAATTTCGTCAAGAAACGAAAAAGATATGATTTTTATAGTGAAATCAAAAATGGTAGCGCTTTTAACTGCTATAATATAGTTTTTTTAAAATAGCCGTACCTCTCTATAAATCTTCAAAACTAGGTCGCGATTTCTTTTTCGAATCCATGTAGCTAGGGGCCGATCGACCTTTACCACGCTGTCGAGCCTCGAGAGGCGCCCCTGCGCCTGAAGTGGGGTCCACTTCGGTGGTCTGACGTGGCCACGGCGGCGGTTTAAACCCCGCGACTTTGAAGCTGCGATTCTCCTTCAATCCTCAACGAAAATTCAAGCAACTAGTATGGATTTGAAGAGTGCAGAGAGCTCTTCAAAAAGTTCAACTAGAGCTCCTGATTTTATTGCGTGGAGGAGGAGAAAAAGAGGAGAGAAGAAACGAGCTGCCGCCGCCGTATAACGCGAGGGGGATATCGGGTTTTCTCAGATCTGAGGAGAGAGAGAATTGTGAGGTGGACCAATGGAATTTTTTTATTTATAAATTTTAAAATCCGAAAATACCCCTTGCCACACACGAACACCAATCCAAACCCAACGACTGTCGTCCCTAGCGTTTTACCCCCATTCCGAACACAATGGGATATGTTTCGTAGGCCCATTCAACTGTTTCAATCAGTTTACCTTCAATTTAAAATATATAACATTCAATATTTAATTTGAACATACATTTCAATTTACCAGGGCCACAAACTGATTCGAAAAATTCCAAAAAAATAAATCTAGCTATGTTTTGACGATACGGTCCCAACAAAACTAGCTTCGTCGAATTCTGAGACTGTTTGCAAAATGGTCCATTTCTGGTCGATCCAATTTAACTACAATTGACCAAAACACATTTTCCTTTGCCACGCTCACATACTAGCTTCAAAAATTATGAAATTTTAAACCTAGCAATGACTTCACATTCCGGATCCAACAAAAGTGGTTTCGTCGAATTCCGAGGTCATATGCAAAATGGCCATTTTCACGGGCTGTATAATTTCTACAACGACCTTTCTGAAAATTCATTTGGCCATAACTTTTGTTTCCTACTATGAAACTTCAATTTTTCAGATTCGTTACAAAGATATTCACTAACAAATTTAAATATTTTTGGTTTTGCTCAAATCCGTTTTATTCTGCACTTGGTATAGTCAGTTAAAGTTTGAATTAAATTTTTGAAACTACAGGGCCATTTCAGGCCTTGTTTATAATTCAAATTAATTATTTTAATTTTCAAATATCGATTCAAACTTACTTTTCATTGCTATTATTTAAAATATTTATTTTAAATATTTAAAATCCACTTAAAATTTCCAATTTAAAAATTTTAAATTGGTTCAGATTTTCCGGGTCGTGACAATCTCCCCCACTTAAAACTTTTCATCCCCGAAAAGGAACAAAGTCAAAAGTGGTTTGATTAATCAACACTACGTTCAATCTGGCTTCCATTCTCCAACTTTTCAGTTTCTGAGAATTTTCAAATTCTTCAAAAGTTTGGCTAACACCCGGAATTTTTGAAAAATTTCACCATAACCTCCTTTGTACGGGGAGGGGTTTGGAAATTTATTGGGCCGTATTAGGTACCCAATAAATCCTATAAAGCATACACATATTTATAGTGATATATTCTGGTGTTTACAGGGGAGCGTGTATTGATAATAACTCCAGAGAATAAATTCTCGTCACACTGTCAAAGCCTGAGGGAGTGTATATTTTAATTGCGCCAGAGAATAAATTCTCGTCACCTCATCCCGTGTGGGAAATAAATAGCCCATAGGCCGTATCTAATGACTAGAGAGACGTGATTATTGTCAACTCCAGACCCGTGTGGGTTTTTTTATTAATCTGGCAATTTACCGTTACATTTTTATATGGTCCATATCAGTCATCAGTTCAACCTGTAAAATATAGTCATCGCCATATTCAACCTGTAAAATATAGTCATCGCCATACAAGCCTCTCGCTCGTATGGTAAATCTTCCACCTCGTCACACAAGCTCCAAATGCTTATGTGGTATATGATGAAGTATGCCTATCTTCAAGAAGTATGCCATGTAGTGTAGTTCAAAATTAATTGTTACTATCCTATGGCGACATTTATAAATTACACACAGAATAACCAGCACTCCGCATCCAATGGCCTTCACAGGAGTTGATATAATAATATTTCGCATCCAACTCATTAAGGTTTACCTATTTGTCGGGCACGCAAATAAAATCTTTACTTAACAGCTATTCCAATTACCTGTTCAAACATATATGATGCATATGTATATATATTTAACCATTTTTATATCAGTTCAATGTGTGATTTAATCGAATAAATTCTACCATTCATTCTCATATTGATTAAATTAACTATCATTTTAATAAATTAATCAATCAAATCTACTATCACACAACACAAAAAACAATCAAATTGTTTTTAACATTTCAAAATCATACAAATTAATTCATACACTCTTTTTAAATTAGTCAGACTATAGAATTAAAAGTGTACATCCATGAAAGGGAAACAACAACAAAGCACAGAACAACCGGGAATTTCAAAATATGGTAAATGTACCTTGCACCGGAGTCAATCAGAGATATCCACTCGACACTTAGGATAGGCTTTCTGAATGCTCTCCTCCGTTTCCCAAGTACAATCTCTCGGATCTCCACTCCATTGCACTTTGACTAAGTGAACTTTCTTGTTCCTCAGTTCTTTGGTTTCTTTGCCGATAATCTTTAGCGGCTCTCTTCTAACAGCTAATTCTGGAGTGATTTCAATATCCTGCTGAGCAGCTTCTTCCACAACCAAGTCTGGGTCATGAACATGCTTTCGAAGTTGAGATACATGAAATACATTATGCACTCCAGGAAACCAATCAGGCAATTGAACCCTATAAGCGAGAGTTCCGATCCGTTCAAGAATAGGAAATGGACCAATGAATTTGGGCGCCAATTTCCCTGTTTTACCGAACCGGATAACTCCTCTCATCGGCGATACTTTCAAATATACATAGTCGCCAACAGCAAATGATATATCTCTTCTTCTTATATCGGCATAGCTCTTTTGTCGGCTTTGAGCGGCGAGTAATCGTTTCTTAACGAAATCGACTTTTTCGACAGCTTCTCGGATCATATCAGGGCCCAATACAAGTCTATTGCCGGGTTCGACCCAACAAGCAGGAGATCGGCATGGTCTACCATATAATGCTTCGAATGGCGACATCGTCAGGCTCGCCTGGTAGCTGTTGTTATAGGAGAACTCAGCCAAATGCAAATGGTCTTCCAATGATCCACCGAAATCTAGAACACAAGCCCGCAATAGATCTTCTAGTATACGATTCACCCTCTCAGTCTGACCATCTGTCTGAGGATGATAAGCGGTGCTTAGATTCAGCTTGGTCCCCAGTTCTACTTGAAATGCCTCCCAGAATTTGCTAGAGAATATTGGATCTCTATCACTAACTACACTGATCGGCACTCCATGTAGCCTAACAATTTCTTTGAAATATATCTGCGCCAGACTCTGGGCAGTTCGGTTTGATCTAACAGGTATGAAATGGGCGGTCTTCGTGAAGCGATCTACGATCCCCCAAATACTGTCATTTCCTTTTCTGGTTCTGGGCAAACCATCTATGAAGTCCATGGAAATATGTTCCCACTTCCAACCTGGAACGTCCAGCGGTTGTAACAATCCAACCAGTTTCTGTTGGTCGCTTTTGACTAGTTGGCAAGTAGGGCATCGGCTAACATATATTGAAACGTCTCTTTTCATGGCCTTCTACCAGAATGTTCGCTTGAGATCGTTATACATTTTGGCCACACCAGGATGGATACTCAGCTTGGACTTGTGACACTCGTCTAACACTTCCCTTTTGAGCTCGGGGATGTCAGGAACACAAATCCTTCCTTTCAATCTTAGGATTCCGTCGTTATCTATTTGAAAACACGAGGGTTCACCTTTCTAAATCCTTTTGATCATATCCTTAATAAAGTTATCTTCCTTCTGAAGAATAGATATTTTGTCAATCAAGGAAGTCGTAATAATAAAGCTGGCGATCATTACATTCTTTTGGCTTAACGCATCGGCCACGACATTGGCTTTCCCTGGAGTGTATAGAATCTCAAAATCGTATGCTGCAAGGAACTCTAGCCAACGTTGCTGCCTCAGATTCAAGTCCTTCTGCGTGAACAGATACTTTAACGACTGGTGATCTGTAAACGGTTCGAATTTCTCGCCCAGAAGATAGTGTTTCTAGATTTTCAAAGCAAATACTATAGCCAACAACTCAAGATCATGAGTGACGTAGTTCGTTTCATGTGGCTTCAGTTGACGGCTAGCATAAGCAACAACTTGACCTCTTTGCATTAATACTGCACCAAGGCCTTCTCTAGAGGCATCTGTCCATACTTTTAAATCCTGATTGCCGTCGATTATCGTTAACACTGGAGCCGTTGTTAATCTTAGCTTTAGCTCTTCAAAAGCCTCCTCACATTCTGGAGTCCACTTGAATTTTGAGTGCTTCTTTGTAAGCTTCGTTAAGTGACTAGATATTTTCGAAAAATCTTTAATGAACTTCTGGTATTAACTAGCCAATCCGAGAAAACTGCGGACTTCTGTAGGAGTACTAGGCTGTTTCTAGTTTTGAATAGCTGTGATTTTACTTGGATCCACAGCAATTCCTTCTTTCGATACAACGTGCCCAAGAAATTTCACTTCATCTTGCCAGAATATACATTTGGAAAATTTAGCTTTCAATACATTCCTTCTCAGAATTTCTAGAACTTGTTCCAAATATTTTTCATGTTCGGCCTTTGATTTAGAGAAGATTAGAATATCATCAATAAAAACCAGAACAAACTTATTTAGGACTCCTCTGAACACTCTATTCATCAAATCGATGAAGTAAGCTGGAGCGTTACATAAGCCGAACGGCATTACTAACCACTCGTAGAATAAGTATTGACCTCTGAATGTTGTCACAGGAACACACTCTTCGGCAATACAAAGCTGATGGAAACCTGTAGCTAGGTCTATCCTTGAAAATACTTGTGCTCCATTCATATGATCCAATAAATCATTGATTCGTGGCAAGGGATATTTGTTCTTTATTGTCTGCTTATTCAAATCACGATAATCCACACATAGTCGTAGAGTACCGTCATACTTTGGGACAAACACCACTGCTGCTCTCCAATCAGAGAAACTAGGCCTGATCAGACCCTTCCATACAAGCTATCTTGTTTGATTGTCTAGTTCTTCTTTCTCCTTTAGGGTCATCCTCTAAATGCACTACTGGCCTAGCATTCGGGATTAAAGCGATCTTGAAATCAATTTCTCTCTGCGGAGGTAAGCTAACCACTTCTTCAAACACGTCCGCATAATTCTTTACGACAGGAATATCTTTGATGAGGTCGGGAATATTCTTCGTGGCTACCGGGATATCTTCTATTTGAACAGGAGAAACATCGAGAGCTACCCAGAAGTCTTTTCTATTAGAATTCTGACCTTCACAGGGAATGGTTATATATGATGACCGCGATGGTAGGGAACCGATAACGAGAAAAGGAAACCGGCACACCACATACCAAACTGAGAGTGAGGGAACCCCCAACCGGATTATGGACAGTCATTGGTTCTTTGAGCTTCTTCAAATTCAAATCCAGTTTCTTAACCGCATTCTTTGTAACAAAGCTTCGCGACGCGCCTGTGTCAAACAATACTTTAACTGGAATATCTTTGACAGTTAGCATGCCTTCTAAAACATCCGGCCTTTCCTGAGCAGACGAAGATGCAGGCACTTCTGCCACCTCATTTACCTGAGCCAATTTGGTCGCTCTCAACAGTTGGCAATCCTGCTTTACACGGCCAAACCGATGGCATTGATTACATCTTCTACTTTTCTGAAGCTTTTTGCTGGATTTAAACCCATCCTCCTTTTGTTTCTTCAGAGATCTGCAATTTCCTTGCAAATGCCCTTGCTTATGGCAGTTATTGCATATGGCAGTCGTTGTTGGTTCTTTTTTGGATCTGGCCCTTTTCCGATTTACTTTAGGCTTCTTACTGACCTCAGACATCGTACTGGCCTCAGGACGATCAGTTTCAGACTCAACTTTATTACTAGAACTGACTTCCTCTTCATAACACAACATACCCTTCTTGTCGAGATCCTCATACTGATAAGCCATATATATCATTTCAGAAAAAGGAAGCTTCACATTCCTCATTACACTATTCTGATATTTCCTTTGCAGGCCATGAATAAATCTCAGATTCTTCCTCTTTGGATCTTGAATCAGATGAGGAGCAAAGTGAGAAAGTTCATTGAATTTCTTGTGATATTCTGGAAGGGTCATATCTCCTTGTATCAGATAAGAGAATTCATCACATAGTTTCTCAATTGCTTCAGGAGGAGTAAATCTTTCCAGGAAAATCACTTTGAATCTATCCCAGGTGATATCACCTTCTGGATTATCTTTAATAACCAAATCCCACCAAAACAAAGCTTCTTATTTGAGTGCCCAAGATGCCAGTAATCTTTTCTGATCATCTCTCAGCTTTAAACCTTCAAAGATTTTCTCAGCAGAACGGATCCAAGCTTGTGTCTCCATAATGGACTCTTTGCCTAAGAATGGCGATCCACCCAGATTTTGAAATCTCTTGTATAGAACTTCTATATCCGATTCTGGCTGCTGGAGCACAACTGGCTCATTAGCTTGTCGAGCCATACGATTATTTTTTCTGTTCCTGTCACTCATTTTCTAGAGCGTCTGCAATTAGCAGACAAAGTGTCAGGTCAACAGAAAAGATATTTCAAAATATAGAGACAAATACTTGAAAGTAAATGTGTCTACTGGGTGTATTTCATTCTGCTTTACTCATACTAGGATATTACTAATCCTATCTGTAATGAGTTACTCGTCCTAGAACGCTACTGGTCCTATTTCTGACGAGTTCGTTCATATGTTATATTCCAACACTAAGCTTAACCAAAGCTCTGATACCACGTTGAGACGACCCCAAACCCCATACTGATGGAGACAAGGGTAATCCTTGGAATATAACACATAAACAGATAACAGCAGAACAGGAATAAATAAATACACCAGATAATGAACAAATAATACACTGGATAAACATAAACATCAGAGTTACACAGTATACAGGATCATAATTAGTAAAAATACAGTTCAGCTACACATAAATGTCAACAGCGGAAAACAAACATAATATGTACAATAGGAGCTGAACAACATAAAAAGAGATAAATGATAGAATCCATCTTCAGCTCCAACTATCCAGAAAGAGCCTGCTAAAACCTGAATACAAGGCTGCCTGTGTAGAGAAAGGGGCAACCGAGTTTGCAAGTGAAACAAACTACGAGTCAGTCATGCGACTGGTATGAGAAATCTACTTAAAACATTTATAATATGGCTAATCACAGGACCATGCCACTTTCGCGGAACGGGTTTACTCCATTGGATTGCCAGTGCTTTAAAACAAATAATTCCTTTAAACATCGCAATGCTTTTTATAAAAATGAAGCCATTATAAGACTCAGTTCCCATCACACAATGCAACGCAAACCGGAGGATAGACTTTTACCTTATAATGGCCAAAATATGCTTGATACGAATAAAACAAAAGCATTTGATATTATTACTAGTGTTTATATGTTTCAAAAACAATTTCAAATCATAACTATCAATCATAGACGACATTAATGCCCCATACCACTATGTCGCCATATATAGGTATACAATCAAAACCGCACCATCACGTATTTGGAAATTGGATTCCCGTCATGAACCAAGGCAAAAGATAGTCCTTACCGACTTCGAGACAATCTAGCCCATGTCTCAGGAGCAGCCGCAACTGCCCCTTGGATCTTCAGGGCCGGTCCACACGGAGTGGATTATAATGCCTGAACAATGCGCTTCTCCGCCCTTTGGGGCGTAAATGAGCCAACGAACGACTCCATCGGTCCCGGATCGACCAATATAACCGAGGCGCCTCGCAACAGTAAAAACCACATAAGACAAACTCGTCAGGGCATGTAAAACCACTGACGCCACTTCTAGCTAGAAAGAAAACGCACGTCCCCCCTGAGGTCCTCTCCCGTTTCTGGTTCATACCGGGGTGTGAGGCTCGCGAATTCACGTTATACACAAAGCTACGCCACACAGGCGGTGCTTTGATCATCACCACAAGACTTTGCTTTTCAACAGAAGCCTTGATCACTGCGTCTTAGCATGCCACACAGGCAATTCACACCATGCAACTGATGGCTATCAATCACACAGAATAAATTCTAATGTCAGACACACCGTCCATTTGCAAGTCCGTTCTGGGTCTGAACGAAACCGGAGGCACTATATACCTCGCAAACCCTTCGATCTCCACGTACGCCTGGACGATCACCACTCATTATCCATATTTCGGGATGCCTCCCAATCAGGACATCAGTTACCATCCAAACGAGGTGAAGATCTCTGGTCTTCGACCACCGTCTTCATCTTCGATTTCTTATCGTCGATTTAGTTATTCAGAATGGGATAAACCCGGTCTTTCTGAGCAACTCGCGTATATAATAAACAAGTGGAACACAAACACACATGCACATCATTTCAATTCATTAGTCGCTAATCGTAAATCAGTAAGAGAACGATTTCCCAAATATTAACCCCGAAGGCCGAAGCCAACATCAGATCAACACCCAAGAAACCATTCGACTTAGCCAACCTTCAGTTAGTTTCTAAGTTTCACATCCATATCGTTTATAATATTTTATAACGGTTTATAGCAATTTTATTTATTTTAAAATAGCCAATTTATTCAAAATGACGCTTCGGGCCATAACGCGGTCGTGGCGCTGTTTTTCTTCAGATTTGATTTACACATATCTGAAAAATCTAACCATTGGATCTTCATAACATTTACAACATTAGAAAGATCTTTTCAAAACGAATCCAATGGTTCCAGTTTCGGGAAAATCCGACGGTCGGATCTCCCAGTACAATCATTTGAAGTTTCAATTTCAAAATACGAACTACAGCGTCGTTATTCGATTTAATTTAATTATATTTTTATATATATATATATAAGTATAATCGATTCTGGCGCTGTTTTTCTTCAGATTTGAATTAAACATTCCAGACAATCCAACCGTTAGATTTTTCCAAAGTTGGTGCTGTTGGAAAGATATTTCCAAAGCGAACCCAACGGTTGCAATTTTGGGAAAATCCGATGGTCGGATCTCCCGCACTAATCGTTTGAAATCACGGTTTCAAAATACGAACTGCAGCTTCGTTATTCGATATATTTCAATTCTATTTATATATATATATATAGATTCTTCGATTTCAGAGCTATATTCTTTTCATACCTTTGATAAAAATGATATTTTTATCTAACTTCTATTTCAATACTTCACTATTTTTAACAATTCATGTGTATAATAAAAATATGATTTTTATTGTTAAACAATTTATTTCAAAACATGACTATTTTATATAGTTCATATAGATGGTAAAAATATGATTTTTATTATAAAACAATTTATTTCAAGACACGACTATTTTATATAGTTCATATAGATGATAAAAATATGATTTTTATTATAAAACAATTTATTTCAAAACACGACTATTTTATATAGTTCATATAAATGATAAAAATATGATTTTTATTATAAAACAATTTATTTCAAAACACGAATACCATTCAACACATGAATTTCTATTCAACGAATGAATTTCAATTCAACACATGAAGGTTTTCTATAGTCTATATATATAGATAAAAAGGTGATTTTTATATTTAAAACACGAATATCATTCAACACATGAATTTCTATTCAACGAATGAATTTCAATTCAACACATGAAGGTTTTCTATAGTTTACATATATATAGATAAAAAGGTGATTTTTATATTTAAAACACGAATACCATTCAACACATGAATTTCTATTCAACGAATGAATTTCAATTCAACACATGAAGGTTTTCTATAGTTTATATATATAGATAAAAAGGGGATTTTTATATTCAAAACATGAATGTCGTTCAATAGATGAATTTCTATTCAACACACGAATATAGTTTCAACACATGAAAATAATTCTAACACATGAATATTATTCAAAATTTCGGCAGCATAACGGCAGGATAGTTAAAACCGGGGCCATCCCTAGTACGGCTCCTCGCTCTATCTTAAAGCCTCGCATCTTTCGACAATGGGGAACCATGCATCTAGTTCGCACGCAGGCGGCATGTATATATTTTTCATTTCCACAAACTAATCCTTTGTGGTTTCAACCAAATAATTTTCAACCACAAACGGGTATTTTTCAACCACAAACAATCAATTTCAATCACAAACAATTCTAATCAACCATTCGCTATCAACCAATTTTCACACCAATCACAGCCAATAAATATCGTCCATGGTTTGTGGACGAGGGGCGTATATATATATATATATATATATATATTTATTTATATAAGCATTTCACTTCTATTTCAACACATATGTAATTTTTACAACGCATATATAACTTATACATCGAAAGTACAACCTATACAACGCTTATACATGAGGTGTACAATGCTTATACAAGTCATACATCGACTATATAATTTATACATCGTCATTTTCCATATCTTTTATAACTTAGAAATCTCACATTGGGTTCCACTCCACCAAAAATAGCAGAAGGCTCAGAAAAATATGCGGTCTCTTCTAGAATGTAGAAGACGTCCACACGAGTCCACTGTCTCTTGTTTCACTGAATTTCGTCAAGAAACGAAAAAGATATGATTTTTACAGTGAAATCAAAAACGGTAGCGCTTTTAACTGCTATAATATAGTTTTTTTAAAATAGTCGTACCTCTCTGAAAATCTTCAAAACTAGGTCGCAATTTTTTTTTCGAATCCATGTAGCTAGGGGTCGATCGGCCTTTACCACGCTGTCGAGCCTCGAGAGGCGCCCCTGCACCTGATGTGGGGTCCACTTCGGTGGTCTGACGTGGCCGCGGTAGCTGTTTAAACCCCGCGACTTTGAAGCTGCACTTCTCCTTCAATCCTCAACGAAAATTCAAGCAACTAGTATGGATTTGAAGGGTGGAGAGAGCTCTTCAAAAAGTTCAACTGGAGCTCCTGATTTTATTGCGTGGAGGAGGGGAAAAAGAGGAGAGAAGATACGAGCTGCTGCCGCCGTATAACGCGAGGGGGATATCGGGTTTTCTCAGATCCGAGGAGAGAGAGAATTGTGAGGTGGACCAATGGAATTTTTTTATTTATAAATTTTAAAATCCGAAAATACCCCTTGCCACACACGAACACCAATCCAAACCCAACGACTATCGTCCCTAGCGTTTTACCCCCATTTCAAACACAATGGGATATGTTTCGTAGACCCATTCGACTGTTTCAATCAGTTTTCCTTCAATTTAAAATATTTAACATTCAATATTTAATTTGAACATACATTTCAATTTGCCCAGGCCACAAACTGATTTGAATAATTCCAGAAAAATTAATCTAGCTATGTTTTGACGATACGGTCCCAACAAAACTAGCTTCGTCGAATTCTGAGACCGTTTGCAAAATAGCCCATTTCTGGTCGATCCAATTTAACTGTAATTGACCAAAACACATTTTCCTTTGCCACGCTCGCATACTAGCTTCAAAAATTATGAAATTTGAAACCTAGCAATGACTTCACATCCCGGATCCAACAAAAGTTGTTTCGTCGAATTCCGAGGTCGTATGCAAAATGGCCATTTTTACGGGCTATATAATTTCTACAGCGACCTTTCTGAAAATTCATTTGGCCATAACTTTTGCTTCCTACTATGAAACTTCGATTTTTCAGATTCGTTAGAAAGATATTCACTAACAGATTTAAATATTTTTGGTTTTTCTCAAATCCTTTTATTCTGCAACCGGTACAGTCAGTTAAAGTTTGAATTAAATTTTTGAAACTACAGGGCCATTTCAGGCCTTGTTTATAATTCAAATTAATTATTTTAGTTTTCAAATGTCGATTCAAACTTACTTTTCATCGCTATTATTTAAAATATTTATTTTAAATATTTAAAATCTAGTTAAAATAGCCAATTTAAAAAATTTAAATTGGTTTAGATTTTCCGGATCGTTACATTTGATGTGCTTTGTGGAGAGTTGGGGCTGATCCTTCTATGTTTGGTTTCTTATGTTTTGGCTAAGGTGTGCTGGCTTTTAAGCTGGTTAGTGGGCTTGGTCTTGGTTTTTGGAGTGGTGCTTGTTTGGTGGATGGCTGTTGTCTTGAGTGTGTCGTTCTGTCATGTCCTTTTCCTTTTGTGTTGTTCTTGTATTGTTTGTAATTGTTGTCATGTCTAGGTTGTTTGGTCAAAATAAACCCTTGTAATCGTGTTATTGTAGTAATGAAATATTATTCTATTCAAAAAAAAAAATTAGAACTACTAGTTGCTCATGTGGAAAATATAAGCACCAGAGTTTAGGTGAAAAACATTAAACTCCAGGACAGTCAGGGGATTGGTGTGAGAACCTAAAATAATTATTAAAAATTTATTTTAAATGTTGGGAAATCATGGGACCACGCCGTATGACATGGAACGGGTTTACTCCACATGAATATCAGTTTAAAAAAACAACATAATGCTTATTGAAAATTGAAGAGATTATAAGACTTAGGTCCCATCACACAATGCAACACAAACCAGATGATAGAGTTTTATCTTATAATAGCCAAATTTGCTCGATACGCTTTGAAACATTTTTTTTAATATTATTATACATGCATAGTGTAGAAAACAACCTTAATATAAATGTATCAGTCATAGACGGCATAGTACCTCATCCTACTATGTCTCCATGGTATACAACTAGAACCATAAAATCGCGTATTGGAAATTGGATTCCATCATGAACCAAGGCAAGGGATCTCACCCTCTGAATTTGAGACACTCTAGCATATGCCTTAGGACCCAAACTCAGGTGAGCCATTGGAGCAGCAGGGTCCGTCCAGACCTACGTTTGTGGATTGGCAATTCTTAAACAATATGTTTCTCGGTCCTATTGGACCTAAAATCTGGTCAGTACGTTGACCATCTTGTCCTTGTGCGTCCATAACCGAGGTACCTCGCAATCTAACATCCGTATAAGTAAAATGTATGGGCTCCATACCATGGCATCACTCCTAGCTAAAAAGAAACACTTGTCCTCCTTGTGGTCCTTCATCCCATTTTTGGTTCATACCGGGATGTGAAGCTCGCAAGTTAACGATATAACTCATAGCTACGCTATATTAAAGTCATGCTTTAATCGTCATCCACAAAGCTCTGCTTTTCAACGAAAGCTTTGATCAATGCATCTCAGCATGCCACATTTTCAATTCAAACCATACAACTGATGTCTACCGATATTTAACCTCTGAGCTCGTATGTCCTAGAGAAGGGTTTAATCTAAGAGAACAAATTCTCTGCTACCAAACAGATATATATATATATAGTACTGATCAATTAATATAGTACAAACTATGATGTCAGACACACAATCCATTTGCAAGTTCGTTCAAGGTCTGAACAAAACTGATATTCCTCGTCCTATATGTCTAATATAGGTGAGAGGTCCTCGCATATCCGGTCGATCTCCAAGTACGTCTGGACGACCACCACTTGTAACCTCTACTTGGATGTACTTTCCAAGTGTGACATCAGAAATAGCTCAAACGATGTGAAGATCTCCGATCTTCAACCATCGTCTTCGTTCTTCAACTTTTAGTCGTCGTATCAGTTATTCAGAATGGGTGAATACCGGTCTTTCCATACAACTTGTGCATCTTTAAAATCATGTGATAAATACATAAAGATAGCACACATCTCATTCCAATCCAGAATATTCTTTTATTCAAATATTCATTACTCTGGAAAAGATTCCTATTAATCTTATCAAAGATTATCTTTTTTAAACTCATTGTTTAAACCTTCCTTCGGATATCATTTCAAAGATTTTATAACATCTTTTCACAACTTAAACCAAATTAAGGTTTATAAAGCTAGTTGGGATTATCGAACTTTACCGAAGTAATCATTTATTTTATTATCCTAACCTTAACCTATTCATTTGATGGAGCAAAACTAGTAGTACTCTATATCTAACACACATCATCTTATCGGTAAATTTAATTACCATTTCACATTCAAATCTAATTAAAGATTCAACTATCATATGGAGTAAAACTAGTGGTACTCTATTTCGAACACTTTTTACATTTGGTAAATTAATTACCCCATTCACATTTCAATCTAATTAAAGATTCATTAAAACTCCAACTTAGTTTTAATCTCAAAAACCATACTTAATAATTATTCAACTTTAGGAAGTTAATCCTTTCTTTAACAGGGTTAAAGAACAAATGTCATTTAAAACACTGCTCACGATAAACCCAAAATCAAATTTCATTAATATGGAATCTTCACAGAAATTTGAACTATTTATAATCGATACAAATTCCCATATCAGACTAATACTATAAGTGGAACAGTGGCAAAACCTTTTTAAATTCCATAAATAGTAAAGGCCTTCCTTTACCGAAGCTCATTTCGATTATAATTAAATTGAATTCCATTCAATTCCAACTAAATGTAATAAATTGGAAAGTTTCTCTAAACCTTAATTAATAGATTTACTCCATTCACAAATGGGTTTAAAAACAGTACTATTGAAGATACCATTCACGAAAAACCCAAAATCCACTTTCATTTCCATTCCAATTTGATTTATTAAATTGGAAAGCTTCCGTGAAGTCTTAGTTAAGAGACTTATATCTCAAATTCCATTTTTCAACCGGGTTTAAGAATAGTGTTATTAAAGACACCATTCACAACAATCCCAAAATTCAGTTTGATATTAAACATAAGGCTTTGAATAGAAATTGTATCGACTTATATTCAATACCAAATTCCGAAAACACCAAATATCAAATTGGAATAATGATATTTATACCGTCCAAATTCTTCAATGATATCTGTATAATCATGAAATCCAATATTGAATCATCCGAAGATAATTTCTATCCAAATCCTTTCTAATTCATATGTTGGAAAACTCTAATAATATCAAAACCACATTTTAATTTCCATTTCTTTATATTAAAATATTGGATTTTCCTTCTAGTGGTAAAATTGCACTTTCAGATAAAAATAACATTTATCTGTCAAACCACGGAATATTTAATCCAAACTCTTCCCAAATCATTTATTATGATTTATCAAAATTTATTCATATTTTTAATAATTTTATAAGGCCCTTACCGTCGGTTTCCTATATCGCCACTGAACTGCATTCATTGCGACCTTTTCCAAATTTGATTTTGACATATTTAAAAACACAACCATTAGAATTTGAATCACTTATATTCATTTGAATAGACTTTTCAATACGAACCAAACGGTTTCGGTTTCAGGAGAATCCGACGGTTGGATCTTTCGTTATGCACATTCGAAGTTACGGGTTGAACTTCGCTAACTATCGCTGTGCAACACGTCCTATTCAAACCCGAATTTGATTTATAAATTTAAATATAAATCAATATACTTCCCGACCAATTTTTCAAATTATTATATATATATATATACATCTTAGAAAACTCGTTTCAATCGTTTATCTCTAAAATCTTATCCATGCGTCCATACAAAAGTGGACATCGAAATAAAATTTTGATTTTCACTGAATATTATATTCTAAACATATTCACATTTATTCCGAATTGGAATGAAATTCAACCAAAATTCATATAATTTCACTAACAAGAATTTTATACATCCAGCGATAGTTGTAAACAACTATCAGCATCCAGATAACATCCAATGTGCAAATATATTCATATGAGCTTCAATCAAATAATTAATGCTTATTTCAATTTGTCAATCAATCAATCAACATACAAACTACATACAAGGGAGATGTGGAAGTCAAATATCATCCCGAGACCCATGTGGGTTTCAAACGACAAACAATTAATTTAAATTAACTATTGATTCATGAATTTAATCATAACTAGTTCAATTCAAGTTATTTTTCAATCTAACCAATTTCACTTAAACAAGAGATGATAAATTCATCCTTTTAGAGCAGGATGGGTGTGCAGCATGAAGCTGCACAGACGGTGATGATAAATTCATCATTTCAACTATAAATGGGTATTTAATCCAATTTCAACTACCATAAATATTTTTACATCATTTTAGCACGTTACATAATTCAAAATCATAATCACAACATAACCCAATTAATCAGCAATTCATCCATATGGTTTTCAAATAATTTGTGCTGTGAGCTACAATATACTGTATGACAAATTCGTGTTAATTAATTAGATAAAAATCAGTACAGGAAATTGATATATATTCAGTTTTGATTATAATAACCGTAAAAAAATACATTGAGTGAGAAGCTCTCACATTGAACGTTTTCACTAAACAATGGCAAATGGTTGATTGGCCGAATCAGACGTTTTCTTCCACCAAAAATTGAGATGATCTCCAAATCAGTTTCATTGCAAACCTTTTGTCAGTTTTGTTTCAACGCATCTTGAATCGTCGAATTCAGATCTTTTACGATTAAGTTATATGTTTTACAAGATTGCATGTACACATAAGTCATGCTCCTCTCTCTCTCTCCCTCTTTACTTGACTAAACTACAAACCGAATGCACCAACTTTCTTCTCTTCAAAATCTCTACAACCTCACACAAAAATCACACAACCCTTCTTCTCCCCGACAAATGCATGCATAGCTCTCCACCGTGCCCATGCTACAGCCCCTCGACCAAAAAACTCACGAAATCGCCTCTAGTTTTGCATATACTTGCTATTTTCCATGCTAAACTCAAATACAAACTCTAAACCGAGCATCGTTGCTTCCATTTCTCCAATTTGTCAATCGTTGGCCTATTAGCTTACGTTTTCCCCTTACTGTGAAAAATTGCAGCGACCAAAATGCTCTTGAACATCCCCCCAACCCATACCAAATCGAAGAGCAACTCGAATGGATCACATATATATTTATCTTATGCTTTGTAGATGAGTATGTGACTTGTTCTAAATTTTTGAAGCATGAAGTTTAGGGTTAGTGGAAGAAAAAGGAGGCTGGGGAATGAAATAGAATTTTGGTTTAGGTTAGAAAAGTTTAGGATCTTTTATAGTAGAAGAAAACTTTTTTTATTATTACTAATTATGTTTATTTTATTCGATTATACTTAATTTTTGCTTGTTTTCGTCATTTAAAAAATCCGTATGATCACATACGAATCTCGTTTTCAATTAAAATTGACATGCGGCTACTCTTTGACATTACGAACCCAATGAAACTAGTTTCGTCGAATTTCGAGTCAGTTTACACAAACAACGAATTTTTAAAGTCAAAATATTGACTGCTTTTCTTGTTAATATCCCGCACGGCCACGTACTGACTCCAGTTTGGAAATATACCATTATTCAATGCTACAGATTCAATAAAAAAAGTTTCCTTGAATTCCGAGATCGCTTCAATAATGTTCCTATGTAAAACTGCTCAAATTATTACATCAAACGGTTTATCTTGCTCGGCCACATACTAAATCTGTTTGGCACGAAATTTGAAATCTAGCAATATTTAATATTCCGGATCCAACAAAATTAGTTTCATCGAAAACGGAGGTTGTTTATAAAATATCCATTGTTAAGGGCTTATATAATATTAAAATATTAATAAATTCCATAGCGACTATTTTAAATTTTGAATTGGACATAACTTATTTTTTTATAATATGAAATCTATTTTTTTTCACTTTCATTAAAAAATATTGTTAAATAGATCCTAACGTTTCTTGTTTCATAAAATTCTGACTTATTTGGAATTTTGTATGGTCAGAAGTTTCAAACTAAATTTCTCGAACTAACACGTTGTTACAAATTCGTTTTAACTAAATTTTAAATTCTTACATTCAAACTCCATTTTTAAATAAATTTCAAGTTGTTAATTTCTCAATATAAATCATTTTAAAATTTTAAGAATACAAAAAAAAATCAATTAAAATTCAAAATTTTAATTGGCCAAAATTAAAGGTTGTTGCACTTAGTAAATCAGAGGAAGAAGAAGCGTTACCTCGGAGCTCAACTAGTTTCCCGAAGTAATTCCATACTGCGGTAGAAGAAAACTATGAGATAATAAGTGAGTTAAAGCCGCAAAACCTACAGCGAGATACGATAGGGATGCCAATTCACTTCAGATTCTCATCCAGTGGTAGCCCATCAAGCAAGGTTCTCCGCATAAACAAAAGAAACCTTCGGAGGTAATCGGACATCCCAGATGAAAGAAAAGATTTTAAGATGTGGAGCCGGGATTCTGGCCGAGTTCCATGCCGCATGAATTGAGAAAAAACTGCCATCACATCCGGATCTCCCACCGTGTGAGTCTGGAAAGGCTTTAACGGATTGCATGTGTTTCCACATCTCACTAGCATAGGACGGGGAACCAGAGTAATTCCTGCTCTCTAGTCTGTGGTATTTAGGGTGGAGCAACGTTGCCTACAAGGAATTATTCGCTCCAGACCGAGCCCACAACTTACAAGCAAAGGCAGTACAGACATCCTTTGGATTTCGAAGAGCCACACCCCTCACTTTTTGAATGAGAAATGACATCCCAATAAATCCAATGATGTCGGTTAGCATTGTCCTTTTTACCCTAGAAAAAAGATGCACCTAACGAGCGATAAGAGTGGAGAAAGGAAGTAGTAAGTGTCATAGCAGCAAAGACCTGCGATCTAATAGAGTCCAATACTGACTTTATTAGAACCAGTCTTCCTGCCTGAGAAAGAAGAGTCATGTAACAACCCGAAAATCTGGGCCAGTTTGAAATTTTTATTTTGGCGATTTTAGCAAATTTTGATTATTTAAAATGAATTATTTTAAATAATATCGGCGAGAAATTTATTTTGAATATAATTCGAACGTTTATATTATATGCGTCGTCGTTAGAATATAAATATTTATATATAATTATAAATAGAATTGAAAATGGCGCGGTAGTTCGATAATTCGATTTCAAACTTCAATTGAATGTACCGGGTGCAAAATAATCCGGATTTTAGTGAAACCAAAAATGATAGGATCTATTCGTGAATATCTTTCCAACGAATCCGAAAAATCAAAAGTTCGTAGCGAGAATCAAAAGATATGTCTTGTTGAAAATTCTGAATAGTCGCTATGGAATTCAGGCCCTTAAAAATGAACATTTTGCAAATGACCTCGGATTTCGACGAAACCAGTTTTGTTGGATCCGCAGTGTCAAGTTATTGCTAGATTCCAAATTTCATAATTTTTCGAATCAGTATGTGAGCGTGGCAAAGGAAAACGCGTTTGACCGGTTTCAGTTGATTTTAATCGACTGGAAATTGGCCATTTTTCTAACGGTCTCAGAATTCGACGAAACTAGTTTTGTTAGGACCGTATCGTCAATACGAAGCTAGAAAATATTTTTCTGGAATTTTTCTAGTTAGTATGTGACCCCGGTAATTTGAAATGTACGTTTAAAATTCAGTATAGTGATTTAAATGTAAATTTAACGGAAACTGATTCAAACGATCGAATCAGCTTACGATACATATCCCATTGTGTTCGGAATGGGGGTAATTAGCTATGGACAACAGTCGGCGGGTTTCGTTTCGAGTCCGAACGAAAAAGTTGCTTTATGGATTTAATATTAAAATTAAATTAATAAATAACCCTCCCCTTTAACTACCTCCCTCTCCCCTTACCGTTGACTTCAAAAATTCAGAAAAGAAAAAAAAAACCCTCGACACCTCGCCGTCGCTCCTCCGATCCGCCCACGCCGGAGCACCCTGCCGCCGGCCAACCTCCTCCGCAACCCTCCCCTCCGATGTCCCTCAGCCTCGCGCCCTTCTCTCACCCGAACCCAAACCCGAAGCCCTGAAGGCCGCCAGCCCCGACGCGCTCCACCGCCCCAAGGCCAACCGCCACCTCCAGCAGTCCCCTTCCCCCTTCAATCGACGGTGGTAGACCCCCCCTGTGGCTGTAAGTTTTGATTTTATTTATTTATTTATTTATTTATTTATTTTCAATTATCTGTTAATTTTTTATTAATGGTTAAAAACTGAATTTAGTTATAAAACTATTTAATTAAAAAGGTTAGAATTTTGTTTTATAAAAGGAATGATTTTTATTTAAGAAAAGACGAGATTTTTAAATGTAAAAGACGAGATTTTTAAAATGAAAAAGACGAGATTTTTAAAATGTTGAAGACGAGATTTTTAAAATGTAAAAGACGAGATTTTTAAGAATGATTAAAGGAGATATTTTTAAAATATGATAACGTAGGGAAAAAAAATTCAAATTCAATTTTTAAAGGTATGGAGCAATTATAAAAATATAATTTTTAAATTGAAGGTGAATAACTAAAAATGTGATTTTTATATATTGAACTTTGAACTAAAAATTCGATTTTTATATATTGAACTTCGAAATAAAAATATGATTTTTATATATTGAACTTTGAACTAAAAATTCGATTTTTATATATTGAACTTTGAACTAAAAATTAGATTTTTATATATTGAACTTTGAACTAAAAATTCGATTTTTATATATTGAACTTTGAACTAAAAATTCGATTTTTATATATTGAACTTTGAACTAAAAATTCGATTTTTATATATTGAACTTTGAACTAAAAATTCGATTTTTATATATTGAACTTTGAACTAAAAATGTGATTTTTATATATTGAACTTTGAACTAAAAATTCGATTTTTATATATTGAATAGCGAAGTAAAAATTCGATTTTTACATAGGTAGTGAAAGCGGGCAACGAAGGTGACAAAAAGGCGAAACGACGAAGGCTTCTGCAAATGAAGAGCCGTGGAGCTAGGATAGCTATATGTGAGAATTTCTCACCTTTCAATTTCTATTTCTAGATATATATACTAGGATGCAGACGGTGTTTAGTAGCACCCGACACAATCGTCCACAGACCATGGACTTGTTTGTTTGGTTGCATAGATTAGATAGATGATTTGATTTGAAATTGAATTGTTTGGTGAAATTGAATTGTTTGGTGAGATGAATGGATTTGATTGATGTGTGAATGGCGTGGGCCTTCACTAGACCGGGGATAAGGCTAGACCTTGTCCCGTTTCTAGTATCGTGCCGTTATGCCGCCGAAATTTTCTAAAATACGTTAGAAAAATAAAAATATCATTTTATTGTGTAAATGAATTGAATAGAAATTCATAGGTTGAAATAAAATGTTTTATCGTTAGAAATATAATTTTTAACGTGAATGTGAATAAATATTCATTTACAAACCGGACGGTTTGTTTATGTACACCTATTTGAATGACATTGATTGGGACGATAAATTTCACACATCGCCCAACTGCACAAATAAGATATGTGTTTGATTGATTGAAACCCCACACGGGTGTTAGGATGAAATTTGAAGTTCACTCATCCTGACTGATTAAATATGTCGATCGATTGATTGACAGGCTGTTATAAGCGTGGAATATCTATATTTGATGCTTATACAGTGTAGTGCACTTTGGTTGATGGTTGATTATTTTTCAATGCTATTATATACATGTGTTGTATGAAAATCCATATAATTAAAATTATATGGTGATTGATTGGGCCTCATTCCAATTTAGAAAATAAAGAATATTATAAAATAAAAGTTCATGTGTTGATAGTACTCATTCATTGAGATTGGTCATGTGTTGAACGAAATATTTTAGTAATAAAAATTGCACCTTTATCGATATAAAAAAAAAGTTCATGTGTTGACAGTACTCATTCATTGAGATTGGTCATGTGTTGAACGAAATATTTTGATAATAACAACTATTTTGAAAAAGAAATATTTGAAAATAGAAATATTTGAAAATAGAAATATATGAAGCCGTGTTGGTTAGATTGACGCCATTTTGACGTAAACGATATTTATATCGATTTTAAACGATTTCGAAATGAATTGAATTGAAAACGATTTCGAAATGAATTGAATTGAAAACGATTTCGAAATGAATTGAATTGAAAACGATTTCGAAATGAATTGAATTGAAAACGAATTCAAATTGAATTGAAAGCGAAGTGAAATGAATTCAAATTGAATTGAAATTTGAATTGAATAGAAATGGATTTTAAAACGAATTTATAAAGAAGAATTCAATTTTGATTTGAATTGAAATGGAAGTTGAAAATGTTTTTGAAACGAATTCAAAACTATTTATATAATTCGTTTTAAATAGAAATCGACGATATATATATTATATATATTATATATATAATATAATGGCCTGAATAGAACGCGCCGCGCCGCGGCAGTTCGTGAATTTCGACCATTTATTTCAAACGGGCATTACGGGAGATCCGACCGTCGGATTCTCCTAAAACCGGAACCGTTGGGTTCGTATCGAAAAGAGCTTTCTAACGGATATTAGAAATTAGAAATCTAACGGTTGGATTTGGAATTATGTCCAAATCAAATTTGAAAAAGGTCGCTATAAGTGCAGTTCGATGGCCATTGATGGAAATCGACTGTACGGGCCTTGATAAAATTATTAAAAATGGTAATAATTTGTGTAAAATCATAAGAAATGATTTAGAAAGAATTGGGATGAAAAACTCCATATTTGAAAAGATAAAAATAGATTTTTATCGAAATGAACTAGTTTTGAACTAGAAATATAATTCTATTTATTTTTAAATAAATAAACTGAATTTGAAAAGGGTTTTAAAAGTAACCAGAATTTCCAATGATTGCATTGGAGTGGATTTGAATCGAAATTGTCTTCGGAATATTTCGATGTTGGAATTCGGGATTATACAGGTGTTGTTATGGAAATTTTGAAAGATATATTTATATCGTTATTTCCAATACGACATTTGTTAGTCGTGGAATTTGATATTGAATATAAGCCGGTATATTTTCTATTCAGAGCCTTGTATTGAATATCAAATGTGATTTGGGGTTTGTCGTGAATGGTGTCTTCACTAACACTGTTCTTGAACCCAGTTGAGAAAAGATTAAATCTTTTTATTTAGATTTAATGAAGTGTACCAATTAAATAATATTTAATTGGAATTGAATTGATATTGATTTTTGGGTTTATCGTGGACAGTGTTTTAAATAACACTCGTTCTTTAACCCGATAATTAATGGAATGTGATTTTGGGTTTATTGTGAACCGTGTTTTTAAACGACACTGATTCTTTAACCCAGTTAACGATTAAAACTAAGTGGAGTTTTAATGAATCTTTAATTAGATTGAAATAATCGAAATGGAGTATCACCAGTTTTGCTCCAGGCGATAGTTAAATCTTTAATTAGATTTGAACGTGAAATGGTAATTGAATTTACCGATAACACCGTGGTGTTAGATATGAAGTACTACCAGTTTTACTTCATGGGATGAATAGGTTGGGATTGGGAAATTAAAACAAATGATTACTTCGGTAAGGTTCGTTAATCCCGACTAGTTTGAATTGATATTCAAAAATAGATTAAAGAATAAATTAAAGAATTTATCTTTGATAAAATCAATGGGAACCTTTCCCTATGAATGTGAAATTTAGGAATTGACTGTCGGTTAGCCAAACAGAATGGTTTTCTGAATATTGATCTGATGTTGGTTTCGGCCTTCGGGGTTAATATTTGGGGAATTATTCTCTTGATTAATTTACGGTTAGTGACTAATGAATTGGAATGAAGCGTATGTTGTGTTTGTGTAACACTTATTTAAAATATACGCGAGTTATTCGGAAAGACCGGGTTTAACCCATTCTGAATAACTGATACGACGATAAGTCGAAGATGAAGACGATGGTCGAAGACCGGAGGTCTTCACGTCGTTTGGGTGGCTACTGATGATCTTGATTGGGCTGTACACCCAAGAAGATGGAAACAGTTAGTGATCGTCCAGACGTACTTGGAGATCGATGGATATGCGGGGTACTAGGTGGCTCCGGTTTCGTTCAGACCCAGAACGGACTTGTAAATGGACTGTGTGTCTGACATTGGATTTTAGTCTGTGTGATTTATTTCTATTAAATATATATCTGTTTGGCGGCGGAGAATTTATTCTCTTGCTTAACGCCCTTCTCTGAGACGTACGAGCTCAGGGGTTATATATTGATGGATATCAAACGCATGGAGTGAATTGCCTGTGTGGCATGCCTAAGTGGCAATTGATCGAGGCTTCTGTTGAAAAGCAAAGTCTTGTGGTGATGATCAAAGCACGGCCTTTGTGGCATAGCTTTGTGTAACGTTTACCTCGCGTGTTTCACACCCGGTATGAACCAAAAACGGGAGACGGACCTCAGGGAGGGCATGCGTTTCTTTCTAGCTAGAAGTGGCGTCAGTGGTTTTACACGCCCTGACGAGTTTGACTTATGTGGTTGTTGCTGTTGCGAGGCGCCTCGGATTGATCGGTCGTTCTCGAACCGATGGAGTCATTTAGTTGGCTCGTTTACGCCCCAAAGGGCGGAGAGACGTATTGTTCAGGCACTATAATCCACATCGGTGGACCGGCCCTGACGATCCAAGGGGCAATTGCGGCTGTTCCGGAGACATGGGCTAGATTGTCTCGAATCGGTTGAGGACTATCTTTTGCCTCGGTTCATAGATGGAAATCCAATCTCCAAATACGTGACTTTGCGACTTTGATTGTATAACCTATATATGGCGACATAGTGGTATGGGGCATTCATGCCGCCTATGATTGATACTTATGATTTGAAGTTGTTTTATACACTATGCACTTATAATAGTATCAAATGATTTGTTTTAAGCGTATCAAGCATTCTTTGGCTGTTATAAGGGAAAACCCTATCCTCGGCTGCGTTGCATTGTGTGATGGGACCTGGGTCTTATAACAGCTTCATTTTTCTTTATTTAGCATTGCGCTGTTTGTTTTATGCACTGGTATTCTTGGGAGGAAACCCGTTCCGTGTTATACGGCGTGGTCCCTTGATTTACCTAACTTTAAAATAAAGATTTATAACTGTTTTAGTTCTCACACCAGTCACATGACTGACCTGGAGTTTATTATTTTAACCTAAACTCTGGGTGCCCTTATTTTGACACGGGCAGCTAGTAGTTTTGGTTTTTGCAGATTTATATTCACAGGATCCTGGTTTACAGCTGGAACGATATCCGGAAAGCTTTGTATCCGTATATCTCATTCTAGTTGTGTATTGTATTATTTTCCACTGCTATGTATTTAAATGTAATTTAAATCTCTGATATTTCTGTGTAATCTTCTTTTATACTCTGTATATTCTTGTAATCTGATGCATTGTTGTAATATACAATGAAATGTTCTTCTGTATGCATTCTGTTTTGTCCTGTTCTCAAACGATAGGGCGTTTCGAGCGGTCTAGGTCGGTTTAGCGACTGGTTCGGACCGAGCGAAATTCCTTGCCGTCGCAGTTGGTATCAGAGCTTTGGTTTACAAAGCTTAGAGAACAAGACACACTAGAACCATACGAAAGAATTCATCAGATATCGGATTAGCAATATCCAATGAGAGTGACTCGTTAGAGATGGGATCAGTAGTATCCTAGAACGAGTGTGAAGAGTATATTTTTGAAAATGAAAACAATTTTTGTTTTGGAAATTTAAATCAATTATTCGTATTTGATTATCTATTTATATTGATGTGGACAATCCAGTATATATAGATTTTGCATATACGTTTGATCCGCGTGTATTCGAAATTTTAATATATTGGATAGATATAGAGTCACACTCTAGTCGCCCGGAGACGATTCTGATGATAGTCTAGACATCATCAGAATTGGTATTCGAGTTTCGAAGGTGTGATTTTCTATATATTTCCATTAGACTGGTGTGAGAACCAAATCTTATATAGCTAGAACCCTTTGTTGTGAATTGGCATCAAAAACAAGATTTTCTGTATATGTATCAGAATTATGAATTTGAAACGTTAAACTCACTAATTGATTGATGTTTGAGTTGCTTGTTTATTTGTTTGCTAATTTTTAATCATTTATGCCTAATTGAACCAAATATTGAATTGTATTGAAATTTGGTCGCATTTGCTTGCATATACATATACTTATATTGAACAGGTCATAGCAAGGAGGCTAGAGCAGAGAATAAAATTTGTTTGCCCGACAAATAGGTACATGTTTACTACATAATTTACTGTTTTGTTTGGGTGATGATGATTTTATGAGCCTATTGGCTAGCCGCTTGGCTTTTTCTTTTTCTTTTTGAGATCTGAAGGACCGGGGAAGCTATTTGAAATTTCCCGATGCTCCCGGTGCAGGGGAGGTTATGGCGAAATTTTTCGAAAATTTAGGGTGTTAGCCAAATTTTTGAAATTTTGAAAATTCTCAGAAACTAAAGAGTTGGAGAATGAAAGCCAGATCGAGCGTAGAGTTGAATAATCAAACCGCTTTCGACTTTGTTCCTTTTCGGGGACGAAAAGTTTTAAGTGGGGGAGATTGTAACAACCCGAAAATCTGGGCCAGTTTGAAATTTTTATTTTGGCGATTTTAGCGAATTTTGATTATTTAAAATGAATTATTTTAAATAATATCGGCGAGAAATTTATTTTGAATATAATTCGAACGTTTATATTATATGCGTCGTCATTAGAATATAAATATTTATATATAATTATAAATAGAATTGAAAATGGCGCGGTAGTTCGATAATTCGATTTCAAACTTCAATTGAATGTACCGGGTGCAAAATAATCCGGATTTTAGTGAAACCAAAAATGATAGGATCTATTCGTGAATATCTTTCCAACGAATCCGAAAAATCAAAAGTTCGTAGCGAGAATCAAAAGATATGTCTTGTTGAAAATTCTGAATAGTCGCTATGGAATTCAGGCCCTTAAAAATGAACATTTTGCAAATGACCTCGGATTTCGACGAAACCAGTTTTGTTGGATCCGCAGTGTCAAGTTATTGCTAGATTCCAAATTTCATAATTTTTCGAATCAGTATGTGAGCGTGGCAAAGGAAAACGCGTTTGACCGGTTTCAGTTGATTTTAATCGACTGGAAATTGGCCATTTTTCTAACGTTCTCAGAATTCGACGAAACTAGTTTTGTTAGGACCGTATCGTCAATACGAAGCTAGAAAATATTTTTCTGGATTTTTTCTAGTTAGTATGTGACCCCGGTAATTTGAAATGTACGTTTAAAATTCAGTATAGTGATTTAAATGTAAATTTAACGGAAACTGATTCAAACGATCGAATCAGCTTACGATACATATCCCATTGTGTTCGGAATGGGGGTAATTAGCTATGGACAACAGTCGGCGGGTTTCGTTTCGAGTCCGAACGAAAAAGTTGCTTTATGGATTTAATATTAAAATTAAATTAATAAATTAATAAATAACCCTCCCCTTTAACTACCTCCCTCTCCCCTTACCGTTGACTTCAAAAATTCAGAAAAGAAAAAAAAAACCCTCGACACCTCGCCGTCGCTCCTCCGATCCGCCCACGCCGGAGCACCCTGCCGCCGGCCAACCTCCTCCGCAACCCTCCCCTCCGATGTCCCTCAGCCTCGCGCCCTTCTCTCACCCGAACCCAAACCCGAAGCCCTGAAGGCCGCCAGCCCCGACGCGCTCCGCCGCCCCAAGGCCAACCGCCACCTCCAGCAGTCCCCTTCCTCCTTCAATCGACGGTGGTAGACCCCCCCTGTGGCTGTAAGTTTTGATTTTATTTATTTATTTATTTATTTATTTATTTTCAATTATCTGTTAATTTTTAATTAATGGTTAAAAACTGAATTTAGTTATAAAACTATTTAATTAAAAAGGTTAGAATTTTGTTTTATAAAAGGAATGATTTTTATTTAAGAAAAGACGAGATTTTTAAAATGTAAAAGACGAGATTTTTAAAATGAAAAAGACGAGATTTTTAAAATGTTGAAGACGAGATTTTTAAAATGTAAAAGACGAGATTTTTAAGAATGATTAAAGGAGATATTTTTAAAATATGATAACGTAGGGAAAAAAAATTCAAATTCAATTTTTAAAGGTATGGAGCAATTATAAAAATATAATTTTTAAATTGAAGGTGAATAACTAAAAATGTGATTTTTATATATTGAACTTTGAACTAAAAATTCGATTTTTATATATTGAACTTCGAAATAAAAATATGATTTTTATATATTGAACTTTGAACTAAAAATTCGATTTTTATATATTGAACTTTGAACTAAAAATTCGATTTTTATATATTGAACTTTGAACTAAAAATTCGATTTTTATATATTGAACTTTGAACTAAAAATTCGATTTTTATATATTGAACTTTGAACTAAAAATTCGATTATTATATATTGAACTTTGAACTAAAAATTCGATTTTTATATATTGAACTTTGAACTAAAAATTCGATTTTTATATATTGAACTTTGAACTAAAAATGTGATTTTTATATATTGAACTTTGAACTAAAAATTTGATTTTTATATATTGAATAGCGAAGTAAAAATTCGATTTTTACATAGGTAGTGAAAGCGGGCGACGAAGGTGACAAAAAGGCGAAACGACGAAGGCTTCTGCAAATGAAGAGCCGTGGAGCTAGGATAGCTATATGTGAGAATTTCTCACCTTTCAATTTCTATTTCTAGATATATATATATATATATACTAGGATGCAGACGGTGTTTAGTAGCACCCGACACAATCGTCCACAGACCATGGACTTGTTTGTTTGGTTGCATAGATTAGATAGATGATTTGATTTGAAATTGAATTGTTTGGTGAAATTGAATTGTTTGGTGAGATGAATGGATTTGATTGATGTGTGAATGGCGTGGGCCTTCACTAGACCGGGGATAAGGCTAGACCTTGTCCCGTTTCTAGTATCGTGCCGTTATGCCGCCGAAATTTTCTAAAATATGTTAGAAAAATAAAAATATCATTTTATTGTGTAAATGAATTGAATAGAAATTCATAGGTTGAAATAAAATGTTTTATCGTTAGAAATATAATTTTTAACGTGAATGTGAATAAATATTCATTTACAAACCGGACGGTTTGTTTATGTACACCTATTTGAATGACATTGATTGGGACGATAAATTTCACACATCGCCCAACTGCACAAATAAGATATGTGTTTGATTGATTGAAACCCCACACGGGTGTTAGGATGAAATTTGAAGTTCACTCATCCTGACTGATTAAATATGTCGATCGATTGATTGACAGGCTGTTATAAGCGTGGAATATCTATATTTGATGCTTATACAGTGTAGTGCACTTTGGTTGATGGTTGATTATTTTTCAATGCTATTATATACATGTGTTGTATGAAAATCCATATAATTAAAATTATATGGTGATTGATTGGGCCTCATTCCAATTTAGAAAATAAAGAATATTATAAAATAAAAGTTCATGTGTTGACAGTACTCATTCATTGAGATTGGTCATGTGTTGAACGAAATATTTTAGTAATAAAAATTGCACCTTTATCGATATAAAATAAAAGTTCATGTGTTGACAGTACTCATTCATTGAGATTGGTCATGTGTTGAATGAAATATTTTGATAATAACAACTATTTTGAAAAAGAAATATTTGAAAATAGAAATATTTGAAAATAGAAATATATGAAGCCGTGTTGGTTAGATTGACGCCATTTTGACGTAAACGATATTTATATCGATTTTAAACGATTTCGAAATGAATTGAATTGAAAACGATTTCGAAATGAATTGAATTGAAAACGATTTCGAAATGAATTGAATTGAAAACGATTTCGAAATGAATTGAATTGAAAACGAATTCAAATTGAATTGAAAGCGAAGTGAAATGAATTCAAATTGAATTGAAATTTGAATTGAATAGAAATGAATTTTAAAACGAATTTATAAAGAAGAATTCAATTTTGATTTGAATTGAAATGGAAGTTGAAAATGTTTTTGAAACGAATTCAAAACTATTTATATAATTCGTTTTAAATAGAAATCGACGATATATATATTATATATATTATATATATAATATAATGGCCTGAATAGAACGCGCCGCGCCGCGGCAATTCGCGAATTTCGACCATTTATTTCAAACGGGCATTACGGGAGATCCGACCGTCGGATTCTCCTAAAACCGGAACCGTTGGGTTCGTATCGAAAAGAGCTTTCTAACGGATATTAGAAATTAGAAATCTAACGGTTGGATTTGGAATTATGTCCAAATCAAATTTGAAAAAGGTCGCTATAAGTGCAGTTCGATGGCCATTGATGGAAATCGACTGTACGGGCCTTGATAAAATTATTAAAAATGGTAATAATTTGTGTAAAATCATAAGAAATGATTTAGAAAGAATTGGGATGAAAAACTCCATATTTGAAAAGATAAAAATAGATTTTTATCGAAATGAACTAGTTTTGAACTAGAAATATAATTCTATTTATTTTTAAATAAATAAACTGAATTTGAAAAGGGTTTTAAAAGTAACCAGAATTTCCAATGATTGCATTGGAGTGGATTTGAATCGAAATTGTCTTCGGAATATTTCGATGTTGGAATTCGGGATTATACAGGTGTTGTTATGGAAATTTGAAAGATATATTTATATCGTTATTTCCAATACGACATTTGTTAGTCGTGGAATTTGATATTGAATATAAGCCGGTATATTTTCTATTCAGAGCCTTGTATTGAATATCAAATGTAATTTGGGGTTTGTCGTGAATGGTGTCTTCACTAACACTGTTCTTGAACCTAGTTGAGAAAAGATTAAATCTTTTTATTTAGATTTAATGAAGTGTACCAATTAAATAATATTTAATTGGAATTGAATTGATATTGATTTTTGGGTTTATCGTGGACAGTGTTTTAAATAACACTCGTTCTTTAACCCGATAATTAATGGAATGTGATTTTGGGTTTATTGTGAACCGTGTTTTTAAACGACACTGATTCTTTAACCCAGTTAACGATTAAAACTAAGTGGAGTTTTAATGAATCTTTAATTAGATTGAAATAATCGAAATGGAGTATCACCAGTTTTGCTCCAGGCGATAGTTAAATCTTTAATTAGATTTGAACGTGAAATGGTAATTGAATTTACCGATAACACCGTGGTGTTAGATATGAAGTACTACCAGTTTTACTTCATGGGATGAATAGGTTGGGATTGGGAAATTAAAACAAATGATTACTTCGGTAAGGTTCGTTAATCCCGACTAGTTTGAATTGATATTCAAAAATAGATTAAAGAATAAATTAAAGAATTTATCTTTGATAAAATCAATGGGAACCTTTCCCTATGAATGTGAAATTTAGGAATTGACTGTCGGTTAGCCAAACAGAATGGTTTTCTGAATATTGATCTGATGTTGGTTTCGGCCTTCGGGGTTAATATTTGGGGAATTATTCTCTTGACTAATTTACGGTTAGTGGCTAATGAATTGGAATGAGGCGTATGTTGTGTTTGTGTAACACTTATTTAAAATATACGCGAGTTATTCGGAAAGACCGGGTTTAACCCATTCTGAATAACTGATACGACGATAAGTCGAAGATGAAGACGATGGTCGAAGACCGGAGGTCTTCACGTCGTTTGGGTGACTACTGATGATCTTGATTGGGCTGTACACCCAAGAAGATGGAAACAGTTAGTGATCGTCCAGACGTACTTGGAGATCGATGGATATGCGGGGTACTAGGTGCCTCCGGTTTCGTTCAGACCCAGAACGGACTTGTAAATGGACTGTGTGTCTGACATTGGATTTTAGTCTGTGTGATTGATTTCTATTAAATATATATCTGTTTGGCGGCGGAGAATTTATTCTCTTGCTTAACGCCCTTCTCTGAGACGTACGAGCTCAGGGGTTATATATTGATGGATATCAAACGCATGGAGTGAATTGCCTGTGTGGCATGCCTAAGTGGTAATTGATCGAGGCTTCTGTTGAAAAGCAAAGTCTTGTGGTGATGATCAAAGCACGGCCTTTGTGGCGTAGCTTTGTGTAACGTTTACCTCGCGTGTTTCACACCCGGTATGAACCAAAAACGGGAGACGGACCTCAGGGAGGGCATGCGTTTCTTTCTAGCTAGAAGTGGCGTCAGTGGTTTTACATGCCCTGACGAGTTTGACTTATGTGGTTGTTGCTGTTGCGAGGCGCCTCGGATTGATCGGTCGTTCTCGAACCGATGGAGTCATTTAGTTGGCTCGTTTACGCCCCAAAGGGCGGAGAGACGTATTGTTCAGGCACTATAATCCACATCGGTGGACCGGCCCTGACGATCCAAGGGGCAGTTGCGGCTGTTCCGGAGACATGGGCTAGATTGTCTCGAATCGGTTGAGGACTATCTTTTGCCTCGGTTCATAGATGGAAATCCAATCTCCAAATACGTGACTTTGCGACTTTGATTGTATAACCTATATATGGCGACATAGTGGTATGGGGCATTCATGCCGCCTATGATTGATACTTATGATTTGAAGTTGTTTTATACACTATGCACTTATAATAGTATCAAATGATTTGTTTTAAGCGTATCAAGCATTCTTTGGCTGTTATAAGGAAAAACCCTATCCTCGGCTGCGTTGCATTGTGTGATGGGACCTGGGTCTTATAACAGCTTCATTTTTCTTTATTTAGCATTGCGCTGTTTGTTTTATGCACTGGTATTCTTGGGAGGAAACCCGTTCCGTGTTATACGGCGTGGTCCTTTATTTACCTAACTTTAAAATAAAGATTTATAACTGTTTTAGTTCTCACACCAGTCACATGACTGACCTGGAGTTTATTGTTTTAACCTAAACTCTGGGTGCCCTTATTTTGACATGGGCAGCCAGTAGTTTTGGTTTTTGCAGATTTATATTCACAGGATCCTGGTTTACAGCTGGAACGATATCCGGAAAGCTTTGTATCCGTATATCTCATTCTAGTTGTGTATTGTATTATTTTCTGCTGCTATGTATTTAAATGTAATTTAAATCTCTGATATTTCTGTGTAATCTTCTTTTATACTCTGTATATTCTTGTAATCTGATGCATTGGTGTAATATACAATGAAATGTTCTTCTGTATGCATTCTGTTTTGTCCTGTTCTCAAACGATAGGGCGTTTCGAGCGGTCTAGGTCGGTTTAGCGACTGGTTCGGACCGAGCGAAATTCCTTGTCGTCGCAGTTCCAGCGAATGATCTTGCCCCTTGCTTTATTAGTCAAGGGATTGAAAATGGCGTTAATCTTCCTACCTATATATAGAATAATACCAAGGTAAGGTAAGGGAAGCGTGGCGTCCTTGAAACCGTTAAGTGTTCCATCCAAGAAGATCTAATCAGTGACAAATCTTTCACCGGAATGAAGCAACTTTTCGCAGAATTAACAAGTTGGCCCGTGCACCTCTCATACTGCTGAATGAGGCTAAGCAGACGATGAATTGAACGATGACCACCATTAGTAAAAATTATAACAGCCCTTAGGAATGCCAAACCTTTGAATCTGATTTGCAATCGTTAGAGAATGCAAACCATGAACGAAATCCTCGGTAGCAAGGAAAAACAGGGAAGGTGAAAAGGGGTATCCCTAACGAATCCCCCTCCTAGCCTCAAAATAACCATTCCCCGATCTGTTAATAAGAATGGAGAACCAACCGTTAGAAATAAGCCTCCAAACAAGATCGATAAGGGGTTCTAGAAACCCGAAAGCCCTCAGAACCTTGATAGCAAAAAACCATGACATACGGTTGTAAGCCTTCGCCATGTCCATCTTAACGACTACATTAAACCCCTCACCTTCTGATCGAGTTCGAAAACAATCTCCTGGGCTAGAAGGACGTTGTCCATGATCAAGCGTCCTTTTACAAACCCAGCCTGAGAAGACGAGATAATACATTCCAGAAAAGGTGTTAGTCGGGTAGCTAGCACCTCAGAGATAACCTTATTTGAGAAGTTACATAAGCTGATGAGACGAAAATCCACGCAAGAGAGGGGATTCACACACTTGGGAAGAAGGACCAAATTGGTGGTAGCCCATTCCTGAGGAAGGGTTCCAACACTGAAGAAAAACTAAAAAGTCAGACACAAATCCGCCTGGATAATCGGCTAAACACCATGGTAAAAGACCCCATTGAAACCGTCAGGCCTACATGCATTGTCCTTACTTAGTGCGAAGACGCGCGCATGTATCTCTTCCAAGAAAGGAGGTACAACAAGATCCATGCTCTCCGAAGGAAGAACAGGTCTGGGAATGAAAGCTAACAGGGCAATATCAGAAACTGACACAGAGGGACAACCTATAAATGATTGGAAATGAGAAAGAATAGTCTCTTTGATCTTCTCCGGTGTGGAAGCCAATGAGAGATCAGAGCACAGGATATGGCGAATCGAAAGAAGGCTATACTTCTTTCGGATAGAGGAGTGAAATTTTTTTGAGTTTGTATCTTCGTTGACCACCCACTTGGTCCTCGCCTTCTAGCAAAGATAGGCATTTTCAATAAGTATCTCCGATGAGATCGAATCTGGACTAGCGCCCAAGCCTCCTTATTATCCGGTGAAGAATCCTCGTCAAAGGACCCTTCAGCTTAGATAAGTTTTCTTCTGCCGTTCTAACATGGTCGAAGGTGTTGGTGAAAACTAGCACATTCCAAGTCTTAAGACAAGCCTTGAGACGATGTAGTTTATGAGAAAACACAACAGCAGGAGAACCAGAAACAGAAGAATTCCAAGAATCTTCAACTAATTGTTGGAAAGAGTGGTGGGATCTCCACATACTCTAAAACCGAAAAGATGACGGACCAGAAAGGGACAAGGAAGAGCAGTGGAGAATCAAAACTTAAATGGTTGGATCTAACCCCCAACATTGTCTCCACTGTCCTATTTCTTTAGTACTTGTAAATCATTTTAGTTTGCACTAATTCCTGCATATTATGGTAGTACTCACTCCACCATTACTCTAGTTTTTAAGTCGTCAAATTTAGTTAAAAATTAAGAGAGCTATGCCAGAAGGAAGAGGAAAATAGGTGTATGGGATTTCAGCCTTGTTCTTCGTTGTCCGATCCGTAGTGCCCTAAATCCTTGAAATACCACATACAAATTACTATAATGTCATTATACATTGTGTTATCTTTGTTTCAACGGTTATTTAACCTTAGTTCTGTTGAAAAACGAGGAAGTTATGCCTTTTGAAATTGAGCGAAGAAGAGGGATAAGGGAAAATAAATTTTGAAAAGTCTTAGACAAGTTTATGGTCAAACGAGCCTAACACAACAAATTGTATGATCATGAATCAATAGTCATAAAAAACATCCAAAATTATAAAATGGAAAATAGCAATAAAAAATACAATCATTATAGTGATTCGGTAAACTCTGGCCTACACCCAATTGTAGTAAACTTCATTTATAATGTTGATTACAAGTATAGTTGATTTGATGTACGAATGAAGAGAGAAGAAAGTACCATTGTCCCCAAGGAATGAAGGACCTTCCGTGTAGAGCAGAAGAGAAGTTCCTACTTTTTAGAGCATATAAGGGTCAATCAGCTATTGCTAGAGATAGTGGTGGGTCGGCTAGAAATCATGCTCAAGGGCCCAAATAAGTAGCACAACCGGGTCCCAGAAATAGGGTGTGGATCGTCCCAGCTTAAAGGAATCGATACCAATCCCTCAAGATGGAACGGTACCAACCCCAAAGGGTTGCAATCTATAAGGGTTCGATACCTAGAGTGGTCCGCTTATTGGCTTTCTTTTCTTTTATGTGCTTGGTTGATTAGTTTGCCCTCTGACTTTTATGTTTTTATTGTTGTTTCTTCGAGTTTTGAAAGTTTATGCTCTGGATCTATACCAATCCCTGACTTTCCTATAGCCTTCGCCTCTATTTACCAAGTCCATACCGATTCCCAACTTTCTAGGGCCTTGGTCTTTATGCTTTGGATATATGTCAATCCCTAACTATCATACAATATTTTCTAGACTTGGTTAATTATAAAATGATACTCATGTGAATCCAACTATTTGTAGCTTCATATATATATATATATATCCATACATTGTTCCTAAGAAATCTGACCATCTCGTAGGGATATTTGCTTCGTTAGTTGTTTAAATCAAGTATCCGAGCCCATCATCCTTTAACCTTGTACAAAAGTGGGTTAACAGTTGGCCCCCCCCAAAACAAATCCTATTGTGGAATATGTGTTTTGCATATGTCCAATATCCATAATCACTTCGTATTGTTCATGACTTCCGCAATCGTTGAGGGCCAATTGTCAAATCCAAAATCCTATTGAATGTTTATGTGTTCAACAACTACTCCAAGCTGATATCTAAATCCGTGGTCATAAAAGTAGGGGTGAGAATTTGGTTGGTTTGTTTTATCCGACGATGAAAATTTTCAAACCAAACTAAAACCGATAAAAATGAAAACCAAAACAAACCAACCAAATTAAGTTTGGTTAGTTCGGTTGGTTATCCGATTTAACCGAACTAAAAATATTTTAGATTTATGTTTTTAATATTAATTATAATTTGAAATATATCATAAATATATGATTAGAGTATTATTATTTATGATACTAATGCTTTCCAAAAGTAATTTTGACATATATGTGATGATTAAATTTTACATGGATAACTAATCTAGCCTAAAATATTTATTAAAATATTGATAATTTTGAAAATATAATAACAGTTCGGTTAATTTGGTTAAACCGATAACCAAATTAAATATTTTTTTGAACCGATTACAAACCGATCTAATTTCAAAATCAAACCAAATCGACCAAAATAAATTGGTTTGATTGGTCTATACGGTTTAACCAAATAATTCTCACCCCTACATAAAAGACAATCCTTAATTTCCATGACCTTTCCAGGTCGATCCTCTATATCTCTAGACCATTGTCGAGTATCATTTGTACTGCATAATTATTGCCTTATCATACCAAGCACCATCCAGACTTACCAATCCTAGCCTCGCCAAGCTTTTGTCGAACATAATCCATACTTGACTATCCAAGTCTTCTCCTGTCAAATGTGATCTACAGTGGGCAATCATGGCCTCATTGGGATTTTTCCATGCACTTCTGTACTTGCGATCTTAGCCTTATGGGGCTTTTGACGAGCGTTGTTTCACTCGACGATCCATAGCTTCGTCGGGCCCTTATCATGCGTAATCCATACTCGATGGTTCAAGTCTTCACATACCGAGCATGATATATAATTGATTATCCTGGCCTCATTGGGCTCTTGCCAAGTACTATTGCACTTGTCGATCTAAAGGTTTGTTGGACTCTTACTGAGCATTGTTGCACTCAATGATCCATAGCCATGATGGTCTTTTGTCGAGTGCAATCCATACTCAATAACCCAAGTCTTTTTCACGCCAAGTGCGATTCATAGTTGGTGAATCTTGCTTCGTTGGGCTCTTGCGAAGCACTGTTCTACATGATGATCCGTAGCCTCACTGGGCTCTTGTCGAGCATGCTGCTAATAGATGATCCATAGCTCATCGAGCTCTTACAAAGTGCCATCATATTTGACGATCCTGATTGATTCATCATATGCATGGAACGTCCCAACCCTTGTCAAGTGTAATTTACACTTAACAATCTCGATTTAGTCGCTCCAAGTAAGGAACCTCCCGACCCTTGCCAAGAGTTATCCTATTTGATGATCTAGCCTCGTCAGGATCTTACCAAGCGCTGAGTCACTCAATAATCCTGATCGAGTTACCTGTGTCTAGTACCGCTCAACCCTTTCCAAATATTATCCACACTTGATGATAAGATCGAGTCATCTCATATGAGGAACGACCCGTCCCTTTCCAAGTACTATTCACAGTTGATGATCCTGCTTAAACAACCTTGCAATTGAGGCACTCAATAATCCTGATCGAGTCACCTGTGTCCGGTACCACTCAACCCTTGCCAAAAATTATCCACACTTGATGATAAGATCGAGTCATCTCATATGAGGAACGGCCCGTCCCTTTCCAAGTGCTATTCACTGTTGACGATCCTGATTAAACAGCCTTGCAAATTTCTTAGTAAATTGCCTAACCTTTGTCGTGCGTAAGCCACATGACGATCCATTAGGTTATTAAATTTAAATTTAGTGTTTGTTTTTTCGATGAGCATGAACAATGTTTGCCAAATAATTTTACTAGCGTAGTAAAAGCATAAGTTTTATTACATCCAAAATTATCAGTTATTACCATCTCGAAGTTTGCCTAGGGATCTTGCCGATTCTTATAAAATTGTAAATGGCTTAGTCATTTTCATTATAAATCAATTAAAACTAAAAGTAAGTAGAATGGTTATCAACTACTAAAAGAATTCCTAGGGATCGAGTCCTGATCCCATACATAGGTAAGCCAACTTAGCCTTTTATGATTTGGTTTCCATAACATCAGTTTATGTAGATCCCTTGCATGTAATTGGGTCCATTCCAATTCTACGTAATTAATGAATGTTGTAGTTCCATCGTTGCAGCTCTGTTTAGAACATACTGAGACAGTTGACCTTTTTTGACTAGTTCTTAGACATCATTTTTAGATTTTTACATTCGTTAATGTCAAGTTTTTCGATGTCATGGAACGAACGGTGTTTTTTGGAAGTCTTATTCCATTCTTGTAGGACCCCTCCTTGTTGTCCTTTCATATAAAAGACGATCCCTAGTGCCCAATTTGTACTCTTTCCAAACTAGCATCAAATCCATATAGCAAGAGAATCTTGATCCTTGTCTCATCCTTTTCGGTTAGTAATATTAATTATTGTTCTTTTATTTCACTTGGTCCTTTCCAGGATTGGATAATCCTCTATCCTTAGCAGCAATCACTTCTAGGGTCTCATAACCCACTCTTGCACTATCTTATCTCAAGAATTTGTCAGTTTCATCATAGAATTCCCCGAGATCCCTTAGAGGATCACATTCTATGGATTTCTTAAAGTTGATGTTATCCAATACAACTGAGGTTATCTCCATTAAAATCGAAGACGGATTAGGTCGATCTACTAAAGATATAATCACGTTAAACCATTCTAGAAATTTTCATAGAGTCCCTTATGTCCTCTACTTCTTTGTCGTTAGAGTCACCACACTCTTGGGTCGGGTGACGTGGACCCAAAATTGTACCATGAATCATTCCACCAATTCTTTCTAATTGTTAATGGATCCATTTCTAGTTGTCTAAACAACATAGCAGTTATATCCAAAAGGAAAAACAAGAAGAAATTTCCCATTACATCCTTGGATGCCTCCCAGTACTTCCATATGTCTCATATACCTCATAATATGAACGATTGGATCCTTTCTTCCATCATAAGATTCTGACATTGGGAGTTTAAAGTTCGATAGAGTCCTAGAAATTCTTACATTTGGAGCAGACTGGATCTAATGTATGTTATCAATAGCTCTATTCATTAATCAACCTCTCATAGCCCAACAGATAATGTCTACAAATTCATCTATTAGAATTGATTTTGGTTAATCAAGCATAACACCCCCAATTGATGTAATCATAGATCAATATCCATAGAATATCAATTCACTGTCACAGAACTGTAGTAGAATAATATAAAAACAGTAAAGAAGACAAGGTTTTTATAGTGGTTCAGCAAATTATGACCTATGTCCACTTGGTATAATATATTATTTTTACTGCTAGATTATAACACAGCTCAGGTTTAAGTATATGAATGAGGAGAATAATAAGTTGAGGTTGAATAATAATAAATTCCAACGTAAAGAAGTCCAAAGCTGGTCCTTTTTCCAAAGCCTTGGTGGCCTGTTGATAGGTAAAATGGCGAGTTGGATTGGTCTAGAATCACATAGGACAACCCACTTAGAGAAAACGACCTAGCCTATGGAGTGGGGTATGTACTGCCTCTCCATGAAGTATTGGTATCGAATCCGCAAGGGGGATTTGTAGCGATCACTTTGGGGTGGGATCCCCGAGGTGAGTCCTATTTGTCCTTATTTGCGTATTATGTCTTTTGTTTTGAAGTTGACTTCCCTATATTGAATTATTAACTTAATTTTGAGTGTGTTTTGAAATTTGAAATTATGCACCTCAGATATGTATGGATCCTATACTTAGCAAATTCCCAATTATGTTTTTTCGCCTCAGATAAGTATCGATCACATACTTTGCATATTCTTAGTTCTGTTTCTATGCTCCGGACAGGTATCATTCCGGTATTTAGCTGAATTTTGAGCTTTAGTCTAGTTTACTCTACAATGATATTCCGATAAGTCAATTAGTTCATAGCTTCATATGATCGTTTCTACTCGTTTCTTAAGCTATTCATGCATCCAAATCCAAAGCATAATGGCCTTTCAAAAAAGTGGGTTAACACATTCCCCTAAAACATATATTTTTGTGAAAGATGTGTTTTTTATAATCCAAAGATCCGAAGTTCAAATCCATTATCTAAGAGAAATTCTTAAGATAACTATAAGAAACCAAATAATCGGAAGATCATAAAAAATCCAGTATCTAAAAGTCAGAATCTAGAAAACCACGATGCATTGGGTGATTAATATAATTAAAGTGAAAAAATCCCACGATCAATCCAGGTTATATTTATTGTAGAAAACTGAATCCAAAATTATAGAAATTTAAGAAATCCAAAGAATTCCACAATAGGATTATGAAATCCACGATCACGCCATATGTATAATAGAAATCTAGAATATCCACATAATCTGAATCAGAAATCCGAGTAAGAAACCTAACAACCCAGGAAATCAGAAACCAAAGCTATTCTAAGCAGAAACCTGAATAGAAATCCAAAATCGACGGCATCTCCGGATTTATCTAGCTAGCATAGGTATAGTCCACACCTACAAAATAGGTTGAGTATTCTCATACAGTCTAAAACTAGCCAAGCATAGCCCATACTTGACTTATGATTAGACAGCCTTGCCATGTCCTGACAAAGTGGTCAGAACCTTCTCGAGCATGATCCATACTTGAGGATCAATCAGACAACCTTTCCGAGTCTTGATAAGTTGACCCAAACCCTTGCAAGCATAGTTTGTACTTACAGATCCATTAATCAAAGTTAAAAATCCATTTTCCAATTCCACACCTCACAAGCATAATCCATATAATCGAAGCAATTTCAATGAAGTCTAAAAAAAAATTAGTTTTGCTAGAAAATCAGGAAAGAAAACTAATGGTTCACTATTGGAAAAAAGCATACCTAGGGACTAAGTCCTATTCTTGTGTAACAGCCCGTACCTCCGTTCATGCAAGATATTGTCCCCAACTTAGCCACCGTATAGGTGTGGGGTTTTGTTCCTCAAAAGGCCTCGGCGTTAGTAAGAGATGAGCTCTACTATATAAGTACCCACGTCACACAGGCTTGCACGATGTGGGACTTAGGGGTGTTACATTCTCCCCTCCTACAGAGCCGAACGTCCCTATTGGCTCACAAACACCTCACCTAGGCGCTGTGGTCCACATAGCAGCCACAATTCCGGCTGGGTATTGGCTCTGTAGGAGTGGAGAATGTAACACCCCTAAGTCCCACATCGTGGAAGCCTGTGTGAAGTGGGTACTTATATAGTAGAGCTCATCTCTTACTAACGCCGAGGCCTTTTGGGGAACAAAACCCCACACCTATACGGTGGCTAAGTTGGGGACATTATTTTGCGTGAACGGACCGATTTTTTTTTTTGAAAAATCCAATCCACTTAAACCCGAGTTGGTTGCTTTGGTATCCTGCAGAAAAAGGCAGAGAAAAAAGATATGTCAGAGTTCAAAAAACACCTCATGGCGGAGGGAGTAAAATATAATATATTTAAAACATAGCTTTACCTTAATCACAATACTACTAAATCAGTATTCCCAAAGCTATAAGTCTCTGTCTAACCTGCGAATGTTATGAGGAGGGAGCCAGAACATAAGTTCTGTGTGAATGAATTTAAGCTACACTTCTTGAATAATCCTACATATACCGTTCAATTACACATTCTTATTTATTAGGTTATACGTGTTTTTAGCACTCAAAGCTTACACACACGTCACACCCATCTACCCCCTAGTAGATTAACCTAATATAGTGTATATGTAGCTACCCCCAAACTGAGGTACCCCCCATGATACCCCACTCGCACGGTCTCCTTCGTATTACCACAGTAATATACGCAGTCCCTCATCCTATGCCATAGTAACGTACAACGCTACATCCGCATAGAACCACTATTTCTGTGCTACGTAAGTGTACCGACTGCTATCCTCGAACTATTCGATCGAGTTTGGTTCCATCACCGACTAATGCCCTCTAGTCTACGATACACCACCCAGAGCAGACATGGTTGTACCTAGACTTTCCCACATACGTATCATCAATCGTACTCGATGTCTCTACTGCACATAACCTCTACTTGTGCACCCAAGTTCCGTGGGAGGGCTACACCAGAAAACACGGAACTCGGTCGGGAGCTTTTCTATATCTGTACGGGCTAGATTCTAAGAGTTTCCAATGTACAGATATCCCTCGGGTCTGGTTTTACTATGGTGGCTATGGCCCCACCTCAGCCCCTCCCTCAACTAGTAAAGACCACATGAGCTAAGCGACCACCCCTAACAAGCAAACAATCTAAACATCCATGTGGGGTCTCCCCGCACCCGTCCCTTGATAGCAAAGGTTAATGATCTCTAGGGGTTAGCTCTTGTCTTTTCGCATTCCTTAGGCCGCTGGTGACAGGCATCCGACGATCTTGCTATCGTTTGGTCTTGACCCTCCACCTCCGCCTGAGGCAATCGCTGAACCACCCTTCATGCCACCACGTATAGCATTCTGACTGCCCCCTACTTGTGCAATCAAGTCCCACCCACCTGGTAGTTCCGTACAGACCCAACCTCTGTAATCCTAGCCCGAAGCTAAACCACTACAGAGGACTACCAGGAGCACATTTAACGTTTCAGAAAGCCGCGTGCTTCCCCTTCCTGTCCATTGGAGCTGCCAAAATAGCGAACGTGCGCTCTCCTCATGCCTTATGACATCATCATGATCTACCTCGTTGGGTTATTCATCCTACAACGTAAGGACTGCTTTAAGCGCCTTAGTTTTATATGTCATTAGACCCTAAGTCTAACCATTTATTTCACGCTTGTGCCACCTCGTCAACTTTCTCATTTAACTTGGTTATTCACATTAGCTTCCTTTTTTTCCTATTCACCAAGTTACCCTTGCTTATTAATTCAATTTATACTTAACCCACTTAAGTCCATTAATAAGCCCACAACATGTTATTTTACAATTTCATAAATTATTCCCTTTTTGGGTTACAACAACATGTTATACTTAATTCATAGTTAAGTATGCCTTATCCCACATACATACTGATTAGGAGAATAACCCTCTAAACACCAGCCCCGAAGACCGAAATCAACATCAGATTGGCACCCAGAGAATTACTCAACCCAACCAATATATATGATTCTAATTTACTTCTTTTCCACTCATATAACTTATATCATTTTTAATTTCACATTTCTCCTTTCCAAACCTCTCAATTTAAGTATATCTTTACATATAAATTATCTCATCTTCTTTATCATTTCCTATAACTTATCTTGTTCCGTAAGTTATAATCTCCACCTATTATCCTTTCTTGCCTTATTCAAGTTTATTCATAATAGGTTATTTATCATTCCCCATTTCTTGTCATTAATTTTAGATTTGACTTAACCCTTCCATTTACTTAACCCGTTACTTAAACTTTACCCAATTCAATTAATTTATGATACCATCACAGGTCCCATTTGGTTAAGCATATCTAAATTTTGTTTCATATGTCACCCGTGTCCCACTTAACCCCCTTTATTATAGTTTCCATATCTTACACATGTCTTACTACAGTTAAGTCTACCTTAGTCATGTTTTACATCACATGTCTTACAACGGTTAAGTCCACATTAGTCATGCTTTACATGTCATTTATATCACCCACTTAACCCTCCAACCATACCCATGTCACCCACATGTCTTATTATGGTTAGTATTTCATAATTTATTTATAATGCTGTAACGATGTATGACCTCTCACATTAGACGTCCGTTCGTGGCTGCTCGATTTCCCGGGGGTTCCGGGAAGACTTATACCACAACGCGCCTAACCTCGTGTCATAAACCGTTACGCCTCTAGTTCTTGCCATTGACCTCTCACATTAGACGTCCGCTTGTGGTTGCTGGATTTGCCGGGCGGTTCCGTCCAGTCTTACACCACAAACGCGCCTAACCTCGTGCAGGGGCGGAGCTACATTGCTCCCAGCTAGGGCCAAGGCCCATGCTGAAATTTGATTACCCACTGTGAAAATTCAATTTTTCACAGTCTTCCCTTGCTGGAAACACCATGCTGCCCCAGCTGAACTGTTGGGCTGGCTCCGCCCCTGACCTCGCGTCATAGGCGATCATTAACAATCGTCTTTCACCCAAACCCCAAATTCATGTCATATGTTCCAAATTCAACTTAATTACATTTCATTTTTATGCCTATTTCCAATTTGTCATTCACTACACCAATTACATAACAGTTAGCCAAATTTCATATTACCTAAATTATCCAATTATAGCCAAATTCACCAATTCCATGTTATTCATACCTAAACATGCCAATTTCCAATATCCAATTATTCTCCAATTTCATATAATCAATATTTTCCCAATATATATCCCAACATTCCCACGTTCATACATATAATCTAATTCACCCTCTAGGCTTACTTTTCAAGTCACAAATAAATTCCACCAATCTATGTTATCCAATTTCATGTTGTTAATATTGAATTATACCAATTCCATATCCAATAGTTCCAATTAAATTTACACAATTTCATGCTAACATCATAAATCAAAATTCATAGTTGCACACTATTCAGCATAGATTCATGTTTCCAAAGCATACCCAAAGATTCATTATTGAAATACGCTCCAAAATCCCCAATTTGACTTTATTTCATTGAATAATCCCAATGCACAATTCGCAAATTGTCAATAATTGTTATGCCACAATCCCCAAATTACAAGTTATATTCCTCGATTGCATAAGATAAATTATGCCCCAATATTCCCATATTTCAATCGTACGTATATAATAAGATTTCGTCTAGGTTCGAGATAACCTAGATCTAAAAATAAAAAGGGGAAAGAATAAAAAGGAGAGAACTCAAACGTAGGCATAAATAAAATAACTGATCTTATTAAATTATCATCATATTCATTATGGGGAATGGTAAACGATAGAAGCAATATTATACAACAAATATAGTTCAAATCCACTCATTTTGACAGGATTGGAGAAATAAGTGATTTGTCGTTGATGTAGAACGTTGATTTAATCTTCTTATTTGATTATTGGTGAAGAGCATGAATTGCTGATGAAGAACTTTGCTACTTGATTTGATTAAACTCCAAAGTTGATGAAGAACTTGCACATTGATTTAGGGTTTTGAGGAGGTGGCCATGTTTGGTTGAAGTTTGGCGGCATGGAGGCGTCAGAAGGAATTGTTTATGAATTAGGTTAGGTCTAGGCACTATTTTATAGGTGTAAAGAGTGTTTTAGAGCCATTAGATCGCCCTAGAAGCCATCTGGTCCGTCCAGCACACCAAAAATCGTCACTGCCCAGATCTAAAAAAAAAATCAGGGTGGGAGATCGACACTAAGGTCGACCCCCAGGTCGGCCTGCCTGGGTTTTTTCCTATGTAAATTCGGAATTTTTGTTGAATCTTCCGAAGGCCATAACTCTTTCATACAGAGTCCGATTTTCGAAAACTTGGACTCTATTCCAAGCAGAATTCCAAGACGAACGCAATGGTGATATCCGTTTTACTTAATTCCTGATATTTAAAATAAGTATCCTTATTTTATTGTCTTCTCTGTTACGTACACTGTTATTGAATTAATTTTTCCTTCTCCTCCACATATTAATAAATTTTTCATTATACATCACCATTTTTTACCTATCTATGCATATACACATATTTTTACATATTTTTAATTATATTAAAAATGTGGGGTGTTACATTCTCCCACCCTTAAAGAATTTCGTCCCCGAAATTCGATAAGAGTAAAATAGTTAACCCCTCGCAATATCCATCCATCAAGTGTGCATCCAATTGTTGCAAACATTGTGCACATGTGCAAAGTGAGATACATCATAGTAAAGTATGTATGCCTAACTTGGATCCACCTTTATGTATGCAAACTTTAAAAACTCTTTCAAAACATGATGCTCACATCCTAAATATACTTGCAGTTCTATATGAATGCAATATTTTTGAAAAATCAAAACGTTTTTCATCTAAATTTTCCTACACTCTTATAGAGTAAGAGCATAGTTCATCCAATTTTCGCGTCCAAAACCCTATCAACCATCATTAAATTCGAAATTTAGAAAAATCTAATTTTCCAAATTTGATTTCTTTTGTTATGAAAACGGAAAATTTTACATCCTCCGTTTTTCTTTTCTAATTGCACTTGGATTTTTACATAACTATTCTATAAAGATTTCCTATTTTCCTATCCAAGTACAACCACATAAGAAAATTTCTTCTCTTTTTCCACTTATCTTGGAAAAATTTCAAATTTATTCATCTTTTCTTTAAGATTTCCATTTTCTTTTCCCGTCAGTTTGTTGCTTTATTGGATTTGTTATTTTCTTCTTAATTTGGCTATTCTCTTTCTTAGCTTATTTGACTTACTCTAATTACTTAAATTTGTTTTCCAAATAAGCTTTTCTGTTTTTAACTCAAAAAACATCCTACACGGCTACTACCAAGGGCCAAGAATCATAAGACTATTTCTCTAAAGAAAAGTCCAACCACCAACTCTCTACACTTTCTTGCCCTTCCACTACATAGTAGTCACTACTAGTTCTTGTTGTGTATTACTAGCCTATACTTTATCTCTTTTTCTCAAGCAACAAGCCTAGGTTTCTCAATGTTTATGCAATCTATTGGAATTTTCTATTAGTTTAATATTAGCTAATCTTTGACTGGAAATTGGTAAGAGAATAATTCCCTAAGCATCAACCCCGAAGACCGAAATCAACATCGGATTGATACTCAGAGAATCACTCAACTCTACCAATCTCCAGTTAGGTTCTATTTCTTTAATTCATAGCCTTAACTTTATCTCGATCTTCCTAGGCCTTAATCCTTACCTGCCCCATTCTTTTAAAAGCATGGTTTGGCCTCCTTCTTTACATTGCATATTTCTTCCAAAAATTAAAAGTGTTAAAACTTTATTTTCTCTTCTCAAAAACTTGCTTTTTCCAAACCATAAAAACATGTTACAAAGTAAAATTGCAAAATATTTTTTTTTTAAATCACAAAAACTGGAGTAGACAAGGACAACTAATGGGTTACACTGTTCCAATTTACAATGTTAACTTTGGCTGCTAAGGTGCAAATATCTATTCTATTCTTACACTCTACCGCTTATTTTGTTCACCCAACAAAATTTCTTTTTAAAACAATAATCAAAATTTATTGTTAACCGAATAGAGATTTCAAAACTTCTTTTCATATATGAAAACTAGCGAGCTATTTATGCTCCATAATATGCACCTTTTTATGAGAGAATTCTTTTAAAACAAGAAATCATTATTTTACACAATATACCCCACTTTACTTTAAAACCCAACATGCATTTATCAAAATACTTTTAAGATTAAATCTTGGAAAATACCACAAATCCTTTTACAAATTCAAGTTCTTAAAAGTTTATCATTGTGTTAGACTCAAAGCGGGTCTTCAACTCAACTAGACTTTCCTAGGCACTTTCACAAATTCAATTCTCTCGACTATATATATTTCTAATCCATTTTTCATTTTTCAACCTTTTCTAATTTCTAAGGTTACACTTATAAACCCACTACTCTAACATTTCAGTTTCCACTTTATGGGATACTTTCTTTCTCCAATGCCAAGTCATATTGTACACTTTCCAACCAATCCTCTTAGGGGTCTCAAAATTTCTATGTTCAATCCTTGAGTGTACAAATTAGATATCCCAACTCTTTTCATGTCTAGTGGGCCACTATATGGATCTAGGTTTATATATATATTTATATTTTTGAAAATACAAATACGCTCACTCGTTATCTATATAGGAATGGTAAACCTATGCTTTGATACCAGAGGTAACAGCCCGCACCTCCGTTCACGCAAGATATTGTCCCCAACTTAGCCACCATATAGGTGTGGGGTTTTGTTCCTCAAAAGGCCTCGACGTTAGTAAGAGATGAGCTCTACTATATAAGTACCCACTTCACACAGGCTTCCACGATGTAGGACTTAGGGGTGTTACATCTTGTACTTGGATATGCCAACTTAGCCTTATTTTAATACAAATACATTAACTAAAATAAGTTCGATGGTTCATCATCAACGAAGAGTATGCTTAGGGATTAAGTCCTAATCCCATACATGAGTAGGCCAACTTAGCCATCCTAAGTCCAAATCCAATTTGATTAATGATAATCCCATCTGAGCTATATATTGTATCACTCATAGTTTCAGGCGGTAGACGGATGCTGTAATGCCCCACCATGAGATCCACCCTAATAAAGAGCTTTACTGAGTAATATTGTCTATTAGAGTGGAGAATAGAGTTTGTTGGGACGAGTATCTATAATCTTGTATAAGACGAGTATCAGATACGTCGACTAGATGTATAAATTTTCCTTTTTACCTCAAGTGGATCAATGCAAATCTAATATAAAATTACAATAATAAGGATCATATTCAGAACAAATTACAACACATCATCGCAGAACAAAATATATATAGGTACAACTTATACATGTGCTACTCACATGAATGATTCCATAAACCATATATATATAACATGCTCCAAAAGAACAAATACACATATGACATGAATATACAAGTATAGAAAGGTTATAGCTTCAAGGTATAGCCTAAGCCAAAACAACGAACATGAATCAACGGTCAGCTATGATCCTGAAACAACTCGGTCTGACCCAAGTATAAATACATAGGTTAGTTTAGCTTAAACATATCAGTAATAATGATAAGTGAAATAAAATATCAAGTAAACAGTAATTCCTTTTTTATAAAAAAAAGGAAAATCATAATCACATATTTACTCGAAACATAGGTGCGGTAATTCCTTTCCATCAAAAAGGAATACTAAACACTTAGGATAACAGATTTCTCCATATATAAGTCCATGAAATTAATATGTGGCTATTAAAAAAATATGTAGCTATGCGGGAGAAACACAGACTCAGATATTTACCTCAACACTTATTACCCAAACTCTATGATTACGGTGATTAACACTTGAAATCACATAATACAAGATGAAAAACTCAAAAATCACAGAAACTTTAGAAATCACAAGAATCACTTAAATCACAGGAATTATTAAACTCGGGTACTTAACTAAGAGTTCAAATTGTCCAAATGAAATCACCATATACACATGATAGCTCGAAGCTATGTATATATGTAATAATAGTCATTTCAAAAAAGGTGAAATCATAAATAAACATAAAATGTAGAAACAATGTGATTTGGATCCCACCATAGAGATGCAAGTCGAAGCTATGCCTGCACATATTAACAACAAAAGTGGCTCGAAGCCATGCTGGTACAAATATCAACTTAAAAGGTACCTTTATATGGTGACCAAAAGGTCATAATACAACATGGTTGACCCAAAGGTTAGGAATGCCATAAGATCCACAAGAGTGACCTGAAGGTTGTAGTTTTCCACAAGATCGGCCCAAAGGTCTAGTACTGACGAATCAACGAAATGTGTCATAAACACTCAAACAGTAACCCGAATAGTGGTAACTATGCATCCCATACAATACATTCTCTGGTGTACTACTCGCTAGTCGATTCCACACTAGAAACATAAGACAACACAAGAAAACACAAAAAAGCACTGGAAAAGACAACTTCTATTACATGGGTCTGTAATTAAGTGATCTCATATACCTTTGTGTCCTATACCACGAGGTTTACGACATCGTTTAATCACGGTCATGTCCTCTCGAAGGATGCAAGTATGTGTGGTTTATATATAAGAAAACTACACTTGAATTAGAGAAAACAAGTTATAAAACCACCTGGAAACCACTTCTTTTATTTCTTTGAAAACCTTTATATATGTCTCAAAATAATGTATATAATATTGTTTTGAGACTATTTATTATTAGAAAACAAAATAAAAGAAATTCTTTATATCCAAGCTGTTATGTCTATTGAAGTCTTTACTTAAAAATGTTATATAAAATGTGTACGGTGTCGGAAAATCACATAAAAATTCCAAAGAAGTATTACACATGCTTCACACAAAATTATGAAATGCAGAAGTTGGATACACACAAATATTGACTTGAATATGAATGCATTAATCCACTAAAATCGCACATGGTTTGGAACTTGAAAATGAAACACTCAGAGAATTTTAAATTACCAAAATCAAGCCTAGGGACTAAAAACACACATACTCTCAAAGCAACACAAAAGGAGGGACCTAGCCCAAATCAGCAGGCCATATCGACCCCCTCTTGCTTCTAAGTTGATCGGGCAGTCGACTTGGGGTATATGGGCAATTGATCTGGGGACTGCACCTGCCTCAGGTTGCAACTTACCTCTAGTTGGAAATTTCAGTGTATTTTTAGTCCAGTTCTTGCACTCGGATTTGGGTGGAAATTTGTAACTATAAAGAACAACAACATGATTATCAAACCCAAGTAGCCTTGCCAAGTTTCTATAAGAAAAGAAGAAGATATTCAACTCCAAAGATGGTAATTCACAGAAACAAGATACTACAAACAGTGATAATTCATAGAATTACTTATAGATAACTAATATTTAATGAAAACTATTCATTTAAATTAGAAAGTGTGAGTTAAACAACTCAAATTGCTTGGATTTTGGAGAATTAGTTTGAATTTGTATGCAAAATGGAAGCTTTAGATACTCATAACATGTAGCATTTGAAGTCACTAACACACAAGAAGGAAAAAAGTTTAATGTAACATTTCTTCCAAATTTCTAAAATAATGGAGCAGGTAACTTGCATAAGTTTTTTTATTGATAAATTAAGCTCTTCTCTTTAAGATTATCAGTTTGTAAAGAGGTTTTGGATTCTATTTTTTATTAGAAAGAGGAAGCCATGGTTTTTCTGTTGTTTTTCTCCCCAAGATAAGAAGAAGGGAGTGTTTTCCTTCTTTCCAGAAAATGAACGTACCCCCTATTCCCCGACTCTCTAGATCCTTCTTAAATTTTTTAAGTTAGTTAATAACTTAATTAAAGGCCCAATCAACTTATGATAATTAAATTATTCCTAAAAACACTATTACAAGTTCCCTCAATGCACTTTAAATGCTTTTTGACAACTTACACACAAACTATGTTGTGCTTAATTTACAAAACACAAACACATATGTTTTAGTTATTTTTAATTGTTCTAAACACCATTTTAAAGTAACATTCACTAAATTCACATTTTCACTAAAATAGAAATTCTACATTTTAATCATTCAAACCTAACATTCTTAAATTTTAATTCATATAAATTTTAGTTTCTTGACAAAATAAACATCAAGCCTTAACAAAATATTTCAACACACTTAAATATTAATTTCTAATCAATATTTACACTTTCATATTTTTATTTATACTTGATTAAATTCAACAAACACTATTTTTCATAATAATTCACTTTAGCAACAAATTTACAACTTACTCCATCTTAACACAATCCTAATTATATTATCACTTTATGAATTTATTTAATCATATCCAAACACAGTTTTAAGCACAAGTCTTATTTATTTTATAATTCTAACAACTTACACTTTTTATACACAAACTTACAAATTACTGATTATCTTGTTAAAACAACTTAACACTCCACAATGAAAATATGTTTCACTAAAATATTTATTGTTAACCAAAATTTTATATTTCAACGGTCATTTAAATTATCAAAATATAATTTACAAACATGGATTGGAAAATATTTTCTTATTATACCAAGTGGATTGATTTATTCCAATACACACAATTTCCTACAAATCACAAATTCTTGAATCCCTCATCATAAATTATCACACGAGTTAAGCTCATGACTCCTATTTCATGCTTCTTAAGTTTAAAATTACAAATCATGTTATAATCTGTTTACCTCGGGTACCCAAAAACTCGGGTTGTTATAGACCTCCCTCTTAAAGAAATTGCATCCTCGCAATTTACTTAGTTAATGCATTTACATTTTCAAATTTTGATATCGCATCTCAAATTTATTCCCTTAGAAAATCTTAATTTGAGTATCTAGACACATAATGTTTGAAACTTTTATAATTTACCTCAACTTTATTCAAATGCATCGTTCAAAATTTCAGAGATCAATTTGCAAATTGTTTTAACTCTCAATCCAAATAATATACACATAAGATTTAACTTATTACAACATATCTTTCACATAGCATATATTGAAGTACACATTTATCATTTTCAATTTTAAATCAATACCCATGCTGCCTTACCATCGGATTTGTTCTAATTCCCCAAACAATGGTTGTTGCTTTGACTATAACATCAAATAGCCTTGCCATTTACTGTTACATTACCGACTTAATGGCTGCAACCGCCTTTTAAACCTAAGTATGAGAGTGTGTATTTCAAACATATTACTTATGTTTGATATATTCACTAGTTTAAAATAACTTTTTATACACAAAAACTTTATATTTATCCACTTAAATTTTTCTCAAAACACATATTTTTACTTAATAAATTTTTAGTATAATTCGAACAATATTAAACCTCCAAAATCTTATTCATTTTCCTTGTTATTTGGCTGCAATTCCGATACTATATTGCTATTTCACGCTAAATTTTCTATAATTCTCCATTTATATAGTGGTTTAACACTATTCTCACATTAATATTTTACATTAATCTTTGACAAAATATTTAGTTAATTTATTGCATAAAATATTGTGCTCGATTGTCTCGTATAGGTATTTAAGAAATTTAATCGATAACATTAATTAGACGTATCGATAAGAACTCTTAAAATATCTAATGGACAATTTATCATAAAAGATAATCATAGATTTTTAGTTCACACCTCATTGTCTTTATTATCTATTATCAACAATACTCTTTCTTTATTTCAAATAAAACTATGTTTCACTAATTATTCAATTTATTTACATTCACTAGTTAACTAATTCTTAATTAACACTTAATCATCAATATTTACCACCCATTAATCCCACTTACAAATTTATTAAATTTTGCACTGCCAAAATAATTCACTTGTTTCTGCTACATAACTCTGATTATTTTATTTTAACAATCTTTTACCCAATATAAATTCCACTTATTTTATCTTGGATTTAATTCATTTACCCATCCCGATTCATTTTATTTAATTCAATAATCAACTAGACACAAGAGGATGTGGTTTAAATTTCCTTCAATATTCTAAACCTAAGATTTAAAAACCAAAAGGAATTTCAGTGAATGGAAATTCCTATAAAAATCCTATAGATAATAGGATTCAACTCATGAAATACTATGCAATGAAATGCATTAACTCATGAAATACTATGCAATGAAATGCATTAACTCATGAAATATTATGGAATGAAATACATTCTTAGACGTATTCTCGAAGCTAAGATTTATACACGACTCAACTAATAAAGAACAAGTGCTAATGATAACAATGAAAGCGATAGAAGTAGACGCGAATGTTATCCTTCCGTTTTATAACACATGTATTATCTTAGTTATGTTGTGTCTATCGTACATTGCTCTGAATTTAGCTCTAATACCAACTATAATGTCCCACCCCAAAAACATCCTAATAAAGAGCATTACTGAGTAATACTGCCTATTAGAGTAGAGAATAGGCATGGTTGAGGGCGACCATTCGTAATCTTGTATTAGATGAGTATCTGATACGTCAATTAGGTTTATAAATTTTTCTTTCTACCTCAAGTGAATCAATGCACTCAATTCATCTAATATAAAATTATGATGGCTAAGCGTCATATTCAAAAAAAGTTATAATACATCACAGATAGCAGAGTACAAAACAGAACATATATATATATATATATATATATATATATATATATATATATATATATATATAGGTACAACAACAAAGTACAACATATCATGTGCTACACACTTGAGTGTTTCCATAAACCATATACATACAAAACATACATGTTAATGTGGAAAATTAGTTATTCGTGCACCCCAACGCCCGAGTGTAAGTTTAGTAGTAAACTTAGAGCATCTCCAACTAATCGGGTGTAGAAATCTAAATTTATACACTCCGAAAAATCGAAACAGCGAAATATCCCAATAGTTATAAAACCATGCACTTGTTTAACAATCGCGTAGGTTATGCGCTTGTTTAACAAACACGTAGGTTTACGCGCTTATTAGACAAACTCGCGAATCCACGCGTTTGTTAAACAAACGCGTGGTTTATTTTCTTCCAATTTTAGTATTTTGTATATTATATGGTTTTAAAATTTCAATAAAAATTCAGTAATAAACTATATAAACTAAAGAATATGTATATATTTAAAAATATGTTTATATACTGCTTCATAGTGTTAGTATATTGTATGTAACTATTTTGACCATTCAACAAGCACTAAGAAAAACTAAGCATCAAATAACTGAACGATTCAACAAGCACTAAGCAAAGCCAGAAACAAGGTTGCTTATAAGAGATCGTAACATAGAAATAAGTACTAAAACTTAATGCAACATATACTAACACAGAAATAGATAATATAACTACGGATAATAAAACTTCGTTCATGTTTGTTGGGATTTTAAGTCGCCTAATCATTACGGTTAAATCGTAAATGTTCAATAACGTTTTGGAGATGTCTAATCTCGTGTTTGAGTTCGTTTGCATATGTAATTCCCCTTGGGCCCAGAGGTTCGTCTATCCATTATGCGTAATTTCATCCATTCAAATAGGATGGACATTGCTGAATGCGACGGCCAATATTGTTTCCACCTGCACAAACCACAACTACAACTGGATAACTGCAATAGCAACAAACTTGATAAGAATCACCATCCTGTTCATAAGGAATTGGAACACATGGTACTTGATAAGAATCAACTTCATGATGTGGTAGAACGAAGGACTGTTCTTGCGTGTATTGAACGTTTGGTACTTGGGCTTGATGTGGAGATTGGATGGTCTGTTTTTCAGACGGTGGTTCAACCCGAGGTCTCAGTTGGTTTAGAAACTCGAGTTCATCAGCAAGATCCCGAAGTCGCATCTGTTCATATGCATGTTCATCAGAGTCTAGAGATGATAGCCAAGAAGGCATAGTTGTGGTAAAGCACAGAGTAGTTGAAATCAAATTTTTGGGAGTGAGGTAAGTTGTGAGTAATTTGACAAAGATATATAGTTGCGTAGGGTATCAGTGAATAAAGTGTAAAACAAACAATGATGTGAATGGTCACTGGTACACCTTTCTTTTTCGGTTGTCCATATCAGTGTATCATAAGGGGGCCATTTCTGAACTAAGCATACTGAGTAGTCATATCAGCTTTAAACCTGTTACCGTTACACAATATTCGAGATTCACTTTCAATTTGCTCTTTTACCATGTGCACTGCTTTTACCTTGCACTGACTAGTCTTATCAAGAAAGACCAATATATCCTTAGTTTATAGGGTCGTCACTTATAAAGTTAAATGGGATTGATCTTTTCATTTAAATACTAGATGATGGATTTCTCTTCTTTCGTAAATAACTCCATAGGTTAAATGGGAGATTGGTATATAAGTGATGAACAAATGAAGAAAATGTTCGATGAGTGGGAACAAAACAAAGATCACCAAAATGAGGTAGGATTTGTGCCAGAAACTCAAACAAACGAGGTGCCTAAAGAGGTTCCTGCACCTCAAATATGAGCTACAATTCCAAGACCTCCTAGAAGCATACAAGCTCAACTAGTTCGTGCTAACCATAGAGCCTCATCTTCCTTAGGTTCAACTAACGAATATTCTGCAGATGAATTATACATCCTCGTGAAAGCTTATATTGAAGTTGAACGTCGAGATACGTTATTTATTAAAGGGGGTGGAGGTTTAAGCCATGAAGAGTTTTGGGTAATGATCGCAAGATTACATAATTGCCACTGTAGGTGTCCCATTAGAAGATCAACAGTTGAAACCCATTTAGCTCACCATCATTTTGTAGAAGCTTACGATCGCTACCATACGATTGTCCAAACAATGGAAGATGAAGACATACTTCAAGCATCTCAAACAACTTTTGATACTCGTTACCTAGCTGAACACGGAATGGATTTTGTGGGTCACAAAGCTTACAAGCTTCGCTATAGTTAGCTAACCCGATCCCAGGATGAGTAGGTTTATATTGTATGTTTACTTAATTTCGTGCTTGTAATTAAGTCTGTCGTATTTTTGATTCTGGTTAGGAATTTCTATGTTGCTATTTCTACCTTATTGTATCCTAGTTTAAATTTCTATGTCGCTATTTCTAGAATGTTATAACCTAATTTCTTTGCTGGTTGTAATGTTTTGTGGGTCACAAATCAAATTTAATTAGTTTTGTCCACTCGAACTGTTTCATATTAGAACTGCAGCAAGTGTTGCTTTATGTCAGCAATAAAGTCATTATTGCTTTATGTCAATAGTAATGCAACTGTTGCTTTATATTAGTAAGGTATCCAATGTTGCTTTAAAAAAAGTGATGCTTTATGTCAGTAATATAATCACTGCAGCTTTATTTCAAACATTTGAATGTGGTAACCAATGCATGACAAAATGCGGTAATCGATGCATGCCACATTTTGGTATCCAATGAGGACCAAAATGTAGAAAAACTATGTTATATAAGGAGGAAAACTTGCAGCACTCACTACTCAAATAAAATTGAAACATTTTTGGTATATACACTCCAAAACTCGAAAGTCCACAATGTCCACCGAAGAGTGTTTGTTGTTCGATGATTCTGACGAAAATTTTGATATTATGGTGGATGATCATTTTCGTCGACAAAGACAGCTAATAGCTTCATTAGGAGATGGTGAATCTAGCAAAAAATATGGGGGTTCTATTGTAGGCCGTCGATATAAAAATTGACATTATGCATGGCACAATGAGAGACTAATGGAAGATTATTTTGTTTCAAATTCGAGGTATACAACTACATAATTTAGAAGGAGATTCCGAATGGGGCGTCCTATGTTTCTTTGAATCCTAGAATGTATTAAACATCACGATTCCTACTTTATCTACAAAAGCAATGTGTCTATGACAATGGGGCTCACCGGAATTCAAAAGTTGACAGCTGCACTGTTTATGATAGCCTATAGAGGTCCTGATGATGCCCAAGACAAAAATTTGAAAATGGCAGAAAGCACAGTACTAGAATGCTTAGACCATTTCTGCCAAAGAAATCATAGACGTTTACGGTAATCAATACTTGCGTGGACCAAATGAAGCCGGCATTGCAATGTTAACGGATATGCACGATAGCAGAGGATGGCCTGGGATGTTAGGATCTTTAGACTGCATGCATTGGGAGTGGAAGAATTGTCCAAAAGCATATGCTAGAGCTTATCAGGGTAAGTCTCATACGTCAACTATTATACTTGAAGCTGTAGCATCGTACGACTTGCGGATATGGCATGCTTTTTTTGGAATGCCAGGTTCGAACAATGATTTGAACGTAGTCGAATGCTCAACGTTGTTTAATGATTTGGCAAACGGTAGCTCAGTTCCATATCATTTTACTTTAGAGGGTCACGTGTATGACCATGGATATTATCTAGGCGATGGTATATACCCACAATGGAGTACCATTGTCAAGACAATACCAAACCCACAAAACAATAAATAAGCAAGGTTTGCAGCAATGCAAGAAGGACAAAGAAAGGATGTAGAAAGAGCATTTGGCGTTTTACAATTCAGATTTTCCATAGTCAGTAATCCATGCAGACTTTGATCTCCAATTAAAATGACTAGGATAATGTATACTTGTGTTATTTTACATAACATGATTATAGAGGACGAAAGAGACATGGAGGATGATTTCAATTACGACTGCCCTGCTCCACCACCTGAGATTTGGCGCGAAAATATGATTGAAAGCGAACTAGAGCTTGAGTTTCAAGTCGAAAGCCAAATGTCCAACCGTAACGCTCAGATTCATCGACGACTCAAGAAATATTTAACAGATCATCTATGTAACTTTGTTGGAAGTCAGTAAAACTATTTACCCTTAATTGTTGTGTTTTTGTTGCTTTAGTAGTTCTAATAGCGTATTGTATCCTTTAATCAATATCTGAAACTATTTATCCGTTAATTGTTAGTGAAATCATGTATCTTAAGCTTTTGTAACTGTTGATTGTTTTTGTTTAATTACATCTTCGTGTCTAAATTTCGGTGGAAGTAACATAAATATCACAAAATTTCAACATAAAATCCACGCGTCTGTTAAACATCCACATGGATACACGCGCTTGTTTAATAAACGCGTATATCCAAGCTCTTGTTAAACAAGCACGTATATTCATGCGGTTGTTCAACAAGCGCTAAAAGATTTCCAACATTCTGAAACTATTGCCCCAGATTTCCGAACTGTTGCATCTTTCTACATGCCGTTGGAGCTGATTTTGGGGTTAGATTTCATAAATTATGAAATCTATGTAACTGTTGGATTTGCCCTTATAATCCAATATCCGAAGTACGTGAAATGTAAAGGAAATGCACAACTTTTTATAGTGGTTCGGCACTAATGCTTGCATCCACTACATAGTAATCATTCATCATATATTTGTCAATTACAGAGTTTGTACAAGTTCAGACAATTTGTGTATACAAAGTTGTACAATTGAAAAACAAATAGCTTGTTAATTCATAACTTTGACCAAAATGCCCTTCTTTTTCTTCATTGAGACAAAGTGTGTGTCAATGTCCAAGAAATAGCTCCAATGTCCAAAAGTATGAAAATATGTCCAAAAGCAAGCCAAAAGTCCAATTGAATGTCCAAAAGTTGTAGGTAAACTTTATGTAACGTTTACAAATTCATAAAGATGTCTAAAGTGATGAAAATGATGATGGCAACCATTAATGGTGCTTGAGAGCTCCAATTATGTATGCCTATGTGTAGGCAAAGTCCAAAAATACTACCCTTAAGAATGCCAAGCAAGGGGTATTTATATGTAAGTTTTGAAGGCATCAACCAGAATTTCATATCCCGAGAGAATGCGAAATTCGCATTCCAAAAAGATAGCCTAAAAATTGAGTTTCATCCAAAAATTCACATCCAGGGCCATGTAATTTTGAATCCTGAAATTGCTTGATCAACACGTAACGATCGGTTGAAAATGTGTGATTAGCACGTAGCGGCTCCGTGCTAAATTCCCTTGGCATTTGCCAACATTTCGAATCTCAAGCCAAGTCCAGAAAACCGCATCACGAATCCTCAGAGCACGCACATTGAATTTCTTATCCAAGCCATATTGCTCAGGAGATTTTCGCATCACCAAAAATCTTATTCACTCCTTTGCCAATTTTCTTCTCATGGATCTTCGAGTAGCGCAGGGGGATTTTCTTATCCCAACCGCTTCGATTCGGTGATTTAGAGTTGCCAGACCTCGAACTGGGGATTTCTAATCCCTGATCTTGCCACGATTTTGCATCCCTAAATCTGAATGCGTACATGCATTTTAGCTTGTCGGGTACAATGCGATCAAGGAAATTTTCGCATCTCGATTATGATATAAGATCGGGGGATGCGTAATCCCTATAAGGCCGAGCCAAATCCAAGTTTTGCCAAGCCTAGCTTACACACGTGGAAAACCCTATTTCCAACGTATTGATCAATTGTTTTTAACGTGCTAGATCTGGGTTTTTAGATTTCGATGCCGTGAGCCATGCAAGCCACTTTAAGTAATTATGTCATGCCGATCAGCTGTTTTTTAGTGCATAAAACCAGAATTTACCAGAATCCATATATTTTTCCACAACAAGTTTTTCTACATGATCGGACCAATACGCTCAAGGATTTTGAGATAATCGAAATGAGTCGATCACTATTTTTACCATGCTGGATTTTCCAAGTTTATTAACGATGATTTTGCGAATCTACGTTGTTTCCAACTTTCTCGTAACACGCCGCGACTTCGACCAGATCGCTCTGTGTTTTCTAGCGATGTTCATGGGACTTGAGTGTGCTATTAACCATAATCTTGATGTGTGACTGCCTTGCGAAAATGTTGGTCAACACTTTGCCCTTCAAAACATGTCTTACTTAATTGAAGGAAGATGTGTTTTACGAGAAAACCAGGAATCGAGAAATCTGAAGACCAAATCTAGGAGAAGTCCGAAGTGAATTTCTATAACCAGAAACCAAAGAGTCACGATCACGCTGGATCATATTAACCAAAAATCCAGTGCCAATGAACTAGAAATCCATGATCACACACTATCGTATTAACCATAAAACCAGAAAGCCAGAAATCAAAGAAAGTCAACGATCGCTTTGGATTGTTCCTTGAGGGAATAACCAAAATAGCCGAATATCTGGAATAATTGAAGGGCTAAGAAGGCCCAACATCCAAAATATCCAAAGTATTCAGAATAACCGAAGGAATGCAAGAGTCTGAGAACTTGAATAACCTGAATAACCATTGACAGGAAATAGGGTAAACTCGAAATCCTTAAATTCAAAGTATCCAATAACCAGATAGCCATATAATCAAATGAGTTCAGGGCGGCCTCGCTGGAGCAATATGAACACGAATAAAACAGAAAGTCCATGACAATCTTGTCGGCGTAAGATGACCAAGGGTAAGCCAAAAAAATTTAAGATGACTTGTCGGAGCAAGACAATCAAAAATAAGCAAGAAAAGTTCATAGACGGCCTTGCCGGAGCAAGACCACCGAGGACAAGCCAGAAGATTCCAAGGTGGCCTTGGCGGAGCAAGACGACTGAGGATAAGCCAAAAGATTCCATAGCGGCTTTGCCGGAGCAAAACAGCCAAGGATAAGCCAGAAGAGTCCAAGACGGCCTTGTCGGAGCAAGATGACCAAGGATGAACTAGAATCCATGGACCAGAGTCCTTAGAGTTACCAATCCGATTTTAGATGATCTTACTTCGCAGCTGACGTGCCCATAAACAAAGTAATTTTTATTAAATTTATAAAACTTTGTACTTTTTAGTAGAATTGAAAGGAAAACTTAATGGTTTGTCATCCATAAAAAGCATTCCCAAGGTCTCGCATGTTCCTGTGCATAGGTATGCCAACTTAGCCGTGTATTATTTCAAATTCATTCGTGAAGGAGACTGGATGGTTTATCTTTCGTGAAGAGCATGTCCAGGGATGCTTGTTCCCATACATGGGTAACCGAGCTTATCCATTCCAGTTCTAAAACCAGAGTAATCTCAAGATGGCCTTGCTAGAGCAAGATGACCAAGAGTAGCCAGAAAAGTTCAAGGCAGCCTTACTGGAGTAAGACGGCCAAGAATAAGACTTAGTGTTCAAGGCGGGCTTACTGGAGTAAGACAACCAAGAAAATCCAAAATAATTCAAGGTGGCCTTACAAGAGTAAGATGACCAAGAAAAGCCTGAACACATCCAATTTATTAATAACCAAGGGCGACATTGTGTTGTCAAGCAAACAGCATGCCTACAGATTATAATAGCTCCCGTACATGGCTAAGTCGACTCAACCACCTACAATCGGAGAACCACATAGATATATCCAAAGATTCGGAGCCTACAAAGCAAAAACCATGGGCTGAAGCCCGAATATCCAAGATCTAGAAAAAGCTGGAGCCAACCATAAGCTCGACAAGCCAAGAGAACTAAAAAAACAAAAAACCAATAGTAGGAAAGCCATAAGTGGGAAGTCCGTCATCCAAAAGGCAAAAGCCCAAAAGTTAAATAACTAAAGAAGGCCAAAAGCCATATCCAAGAAGCCAAAGAAGACAAAAAAATCAAAGTATCCACACGAGCCAAAACCAAGACACCAAGATACCAAAAATCCAAAACCAATATCCACTAAACCAAGCGATACTAAGATCCAAGTAACCAAAGAATCCATAATGCTAGAAGAGATACTGGTGTTTGGGAGGCCTGTATCTGAGACAACAGAGCCAGAATAGAGACAAGTTGATAATTATGTAGCCAGGACGAGTGCTGGTCTCGGGCCGATCCTAAGTAGCATGAGGGGGTTGTGCCTAACCTGGCACCACAGCCCGAGTCCATACAAATCGTTCCAGCTCACCGCATTTGACACGCTCTTTAATCATATCCCTGAGATATCGACAATTATTTGTGTTATGACTGTGGAGATCATGAAACAAGCAATGCTAACCAGTGTCCTTTTTACTTCGAGTCGAGTCCCTTGCGTGAGGCTTTCTAGAAGGAGCAGTGGGATGAATATCTAAGTAAATCTCTTCGGAGGTGTGAGTAAGTTTCAAATAAGACAAGAACTTAGGTTGCTTCTAAGCTATGTTCCGACCATTCGCCGAAGGAAAATTACCTGTACTAGAATCCATAGCTTTACCAGAGTCGAACGGTTTTCCGCCCTTAACCACATTAGCCTATAGAATCTTTTTATCAATTGTCGCATCCTCTTCCCGAAGGAACCTTTCCATTTCAAAGTAGAACTCATCGAGATCCCTCGGTGAGTCCCGATGTAAAGAAATTTTAAAGTCAGACTTAACAAGAATACCAGAGACTGCGGCCATCAGGTCAATCGACCGACGCCACTGCCACATTAAACCTTTTCAAGAACTTACGCAGAGTCTCGCCAGACTTTTGTTTAATTGTCGTTAGAGTCATAACGATTTTAGGATGAGTGACGTGAACTATGAACTGCTCGACGAACGTACTAACCAAAGCATTTTAAGAATGAGTAGAATCTGTTTCCAATTGCTTAAACCACATGGTAGCAATATATGTCAAGTAAAGCGGGAAACACTTTTCCATGACACTTTATGAGGCAGAGAGGACTTCCATATGTCTCACATAGCGCATCAAGTGAGTAGTCGGATCCTTTCGACCATTGTAAGCTTCCAACATAAGTAGTTTGAAGTTCGATGGGTTGTGAGAATTCCCGATATCAAAAGAGAACAGACTGCGAATAATACAATCCAAATCCGAAGAAGAGGTGCCGCCTCGAGTGAATCAACAAATAACATTCGCAATTTGAGATACATTACCAAAGGTGAGCAACTGATTCAAGTTATTCAAAGTGTCACTGGTGCCCCCCAGTGTTTAATTCCAAATTAAGAACCGGTTGATTAGCAAGAAGAACTTTCTGTTGAATTCCAACCTAAGGAGTCGCATTGGGCACAATCCTTGTTCTTGGTATCGGAAGTACTTCCAAAGCTACAAGCACTGGCATTTAAACCACATTACCAATAGAGAAGCCTATAACCTGACCGACCAAAGCGTCACGGGATGGAGCAATGTCAGGACTAGGGGTGCCCCCCGAGTGTAGCGGGAACGACATCGGTGAGAGGATCAGTCTCGGCCTACTGATTAGTTTGCGAGTTTGCCCCCAAGTCCCGAGTTGCAACTTGCGGAACACTAGTACATGTCCCAATAATATCTACCTGGCCTGTTGGCCTTTCAGTACTTCCAAGTCTAACCTCAATCTGTGCTAGAAAAGTAGCCATTGCTTATTCCTATCGCTCAAGTCGAGCATTCAAATCCGTAGCCCAATCCTTAATTATCCCCTCGACATCATCTCGAATGACGTAGTTCAAAGGATTATTAGTCAAAGAAATTCATTGACTTCCTTCACCCCTAGTACCTTGAGCTTCAGCAATAGCGTCGAGCTTCTTGCACTTAACAACGATGAAAAGCGAGCGACGAAGTCGAAAACTGAAATCGATGTCGAAAACCAAAAAAAAAATAATCTGAAGATGAAATACAAGAACCAAATCCAAAGAAGAAGTCGAAGTCGTGTACCCCCTCCTGGCACGCCAAAATGTTGATGTAGGAAATTGGTTATGTGCGCACGCCATGCCCGAGTGTAAATTTAGCAGTAAACTTATAATCCAATATCCACAGTACGAGAAATGTAAAGGGATTACACAGCTTTTTATAGTGGTTCGGCACTAATGCCTACGTCCACTTCACAATAATCATTCAACATATATTTGTCGATTACAAAGTTTATACAAGTTCAAACAATTTGTGTATACAAAGTTGTACACTTGAAAAACAAAAAACCTGTTAATTCATAACTTGACCAAAATGCCCTTCTTCTTCTTTGTGGAGGCTAAGTGTGCGTCAATGTCAAAGAAATAGCTCCAATGTCCAAAAATATGAAAATATGTCCAAAAGCAAGCCAAAAGTCCAATTGAATGTCCAAATATTACAGGCAAATGTTTATGTAACGTTTACAAATTCATGGAAATGTCCAAAGTGATGAAAAGAAGATGGCAGCCATCAATGGTGCTTGAGAGCTCCAATCCCATATACTAATCTGTAGGCAAAGTCCAAAAATGCCAACCCATAAGAATGCCAAGCAAGTGGGTATTTATAGTGAGTTTTAGAGGCATCCATCTAAATTGCATATCCAGAGGGGATACGAAATTCACATCAAGAAAAGATAGCCAAAAAACTGAGTTTCATCCAAAAATTCGCATTACAGGGACATGTAATTTCGAATCCCAAATTGGTTGATCAACACATGCGGATCAGTTGAAAATGTGTGATCCGCACGTAGTTGCTCCGTGCTAAATTGCCTTGGCATTGGCCAACATTTCGAATCTCAGGCCATGTCTAGAAAATCACATCACGAACCTCCAGCGTGCGCACATGGAACTTCTTATCCAAACGGTATTGCTCAAGAGATTTTCGCTTTAACCGGAAATCGTATCCGCTCCTTTTCCAATTTTTTATCACTAATCTTCGAGTTGCGTAAGGGTATTTTTGTATCCCAACCACTTCGATCCGGTAATTTTGAGTTGCCAGAACTCGAGTTGGGGATTGGAATCCCTGGTATTGCCACGATTTCGCATCCCTAAATCCCAATGCGCACACGTATTTTAGCTTGCCATGTACAATGCGTTCAGGGAAGATTTCACCTTTCGGTTATGATACGAAATCGGGGATACAGATCCCCATAAAGAAGACCAAATCCAAGTTTTTCCAAGCCTGGCATGTGCACGTGGAAAACCCTATTATTGTTGTGTCTATCAGGTATTTTCAGCATGCCAGATTCGATTTTTTGCCAAATGCCAGATTTCGATGCCTTGAGCCACGCAAGCCATTATATGTGATCATGCCATGCCAATCAACCGTTTTGAGTGAGAGAAACTAGAATTTATTAGAATCCATATATTTATCCATAACGAGTTTGCCACGTGATCAAACTGACCCGCTCAAGGATTTTAAGCTAACCGATCGATCACGTATTTTTACCATGCCAGATTTTCCAAGTTTATTAATGATGATTTCATGAATTAACATTGTTTCCAATCATCTTCGAACACGTCGCGACTTCGACCAAACCACTTTGTGTTTTCTGACGACGTTCTTGGGACTTAAGCACGTCGTTAACTATAATCTTGGCATGTGACTACTTTGCCAAAAAGCTGATCGACAATACTCTAAAAGAATAAATACACAAATGACATGAATACACGACTACAGAAAGGTGATAACTTCAAAGGGTAGTCCAACACGAATCAACAACCACCTATGATCCCGAAACAACTCGGTCTGACCCGAGTATAAAATACACGAGCCAATCTTGCTTAAGCATATAAGTAAATGATAAGTGATATAATATATCAAGTAGACAATAATTTATTTTTCATAAGTAAAAGGAATCTCACAGTCACATAATTACTCGAAATACAGATGCGATAAGTTTTCCCATTTGAAAGGAATACTCTACACCTAAGATAACATATTTCTCCATTATACAAGTCCACAAAATTAATATGTAGCTATGTAGGAGAAACACAGACACATACAACCTCCGCACAAATTACCTAAACTCTACGATTAGGGTGGATAACACTTGGAATCACATAATACAAGATGTAAAACTCAGAAATCATAGAAACTTCAGATATCACAGAAATCGCAAGAATCATGGAAATTGGGAACTCAACTAAGAGTTTAAATCATAAAAATGAAATCAACATATGCACACAATCCCTCAGTTATCTTGAAGCAATGTACATATATAATAATAGTCATATCAAAAATGGTGAAATTACAAATAAATACAAAACTCAGAAACAACATGATTTGGATCCAACCATAAGAGTGGCAAGCCAAAGCTATGCCTGCACATACTAACAACAAAAGAGCTTGAAGCCTTGCCAGTACAAATATCAACATCAGAGGTACCTTTATAAGATAACTGAAAGGTCATGATACAACATGATTGATCTGAAGGTCAGGAATTCTACAAGATCCACAAGAGTGCCCCGAAGGTTGTAATTTTTAATAAGATTGACCCAAAGGTCTAGTACTGGCGAATCAATAAAATGTGTCACAAACTCTCAAACGGTAACCTGAATAGTAGTAATTGTGTGTCGTATACCATACATTCTCACTACTAGTTTACTAACGCTAGTCGATTCCACCATAGAAACACAAGAATGCACTAAAAAATAGCTTTAATTAACTATATGGAATTAATCGATCACATATACCATCGTGTCTCATACCAGAGGAAGACATTGTTTAATCACAATCACGCTTTCTCGAAGGGTGCAAATACACGTGGTTTACATATATAAGAACACTACAACTGAATTAGAGAAAATGAGTTATAAAACTATTATGAAGACACTTGTTTTATTTCTTTGAAACCTTTATATATATTGGAAGATAACATTTATAGTATTGCTTTGAGATGATTTAATATTAGAAAAAAGAATCTTTGTCTCTAAGTTAATATATCTATAAAAGTCTTTACTTAAAACTATTATATAAAACGTGTATGATGTTGGAAAGTCACATAAAAACACTTAAGAAATATTACATAAGTTTCACAAAAAACTTTAAAATCTAGAAGTTGGATACATACAAATATTTGCCTGAATATAAATGTATCAAGCCACTAAAATTTCACATGGATTGGCACTTGAAAACGAAGCATTCGAAGAGTTTTAAATCACTGAAATCGAGCCCACATACTAAAAACATACACAGATTCAAAGCAACACAGAGGAGGGACCTGGCCCAAATCAACAATCAAGGTTGACCCCCTCTTACCTCCAGGTTTTTGAGGTGGTCGACCTGGGGCATGCACCTGCCGCAGGTTGCAACCTTACTCTGGTCGCAACTTTCAATGGATTTTTGGTCCACTTCTTGTACTTAGATTTGGCTGAAGTTTTGTAAGTACAAAGAACAATGACATGATTATCAAACACAAGTGGTTTCTCCAAGTTTCAACAAGCAACGAAGAAGATATTCAACCCCATAGATGGCCTCAGGCATTGTTTACAACATTTAGGAAAAATTTATAGAAACAAGATACTGTAAATAACGATAATTCATGGAAACTCTTACATATAACTCATATTCAACTAAAATATTCATTTAAACTAGAAAGTGTAAGCTGAACAACTCACTTGCTTGTATTTTGGAGAATTAGTCTGAAATTGAGTGCAAAATGAAAGCTTTAGATACCCAGAACCTTTAGCTTGGGAAGTTATTGACATGCAAGAAGGAAGAACTTTATTGTACCCTTTCTTCCCAATTTTTGAAATAATAGGTTAGATGGCTTGCATGGGTTTATTGTTGATAAATTAGGCTCTTCTCTTCTCTTTAATATTCTCAGTTTGTAAAGAGGATTTGGATTTTGTTTTTTATTAGAGAGGAGGATGTCATTGTCTATCTATTGTTTTTCTCCTTGGAGAAGAAGAAAGGAATGTTTTCCTTCTTTACAAGAAATGAACGTGCCCCATTTTTTCCCTACCCTCGAGATCCTTCCTAAATTTGTTAAGTTAAATAATAACTTAATTAAAGTCCCAATCAACTTAAGTTAATTAAATTATGCCCACACACAATTACAAGCTCCTTTAACACACTTTAAACCCATTTTAACAACTTACATACAAACTATGTTGTGTTTAATTTCCAAACACAATCACATATGTTTTAAATATTTTTAATAATTTGAAATACCATTTTAAAGTAAAACACACTAAAATTCACATTTTTACCAAAAACACACATTTTACATTTTAATCATTCAAACCTAACATTCTTAAATTTTAATTCATATAAATTTCACTTTCTTGACAAAATAAAGATTAAGCCTTAACAAAATATATCAACACACTTAAATATTGATTTATAATCAATATTTAATTAAATAAACTTTTATATTTTTATTTATGCATAATTTAATTAAATAAACACTATTTTTCACCAAATTCACTTTAACAACAAATTTACAACTTATTCCAGCTGAACACAATCCTATATTATATTATCACACTATAAATCTATTTAACCATATCCAAAGATGGTTTTAATAACAATTCTTAATTATTTTATAATTCCAACAACTTACACTTTTCATACACAAACCTACAAATTACTTTTTTTCTTGTTAAATAATGTAACACTCCGTATTGAAAATATAATTTCACTTAAATATTTATCATCGATCAATATTTTATATTTTCAATATTCAATTAAATCATCAAAATATATTTTATAGACACGGATTGGAATAAAATTTCTTATTATACATAGTGGATTTAACTTATTTCAATGCATACTATTTTCTAGATTTCACAAATTCTTAAATCCCTCATTTAAAATTATTATAAAAGTTAAAATCATGAACTCATATTTTATACTTCTCAATTTTAAAATCAAAAAACAGTATGATTTGTTTACCCCGGATACCCAAAAAACCGGGTTGTTACAGATGCTCTTGTTCCATCACCATAGTCTTGTTTTGAACGTGTTAAGCCTACTTCCCATACTTGGCGTTCTCCTCTATCATGTCCTTCAAATGTCGACTTTCGTTTGTGTCATGACAATCCCAGTCATGGAATAAATAGCGTTTTCCATAATTCCTTTCACTTTTAGCAGGTTCTCACCTAAGTGGTTTCCTAAATAGAAGACAATATTTGAGTCTGCCGATAAATTCGTTCTATTGATGCATTCAATTCTGTATATGAGGAGAATTTAAATTCTTTTATTACCTATTATTCTGACCAAATCCTTCATTAGCATTTTGTTTTGTTTTATCCAATCCATATGGTCTCCATCTCTTGTTGCATTACCCTTGAGAGCCTCTTTATCCGCTATCGCTTCTACCCTAACTGAGCATTAATTGATTAACATGATAAGATTAATGTCGGTTATGCTATCAGCTACCTGTTTTCTCGATAGGATTTTCTTATCAGTCATAATGAGATGGATAATAGGCAAAAGTTAATACCTTCGCATATGTGTAGGGTTCAATAGACTTCCAGTGAAATCCATCCGCCTTAACGTAGAATTCAATGAGATCCTTAGGACGATCCTTTCCGAACAGAATCCTAAAGTACGAGTTATCTAATATCCTAGAAATTGCAGACATCAAAACCATGGATGGATCTGGGCGATCCACCAAAGCTATAATAACATTAAACATTTCTAGAATTTTTCGTAGAGTCTCTCTAGTTCTTTTTTTTATGGTAAGGCCCGTGACATCCTTTGGTTAGGAGACGTGGATGCAATATTGTTCAAAAAAAATTCAATAAGATTTTTCTAGCTTCCTATTGAGTTGGTTTCCAACTATCGAAAAAACATGGCAGCTATGTCCGATAAAACAATAGGAAGCACTTAGCCATGACATCGTATGATGCCCCCAGTTATTCCATATGATGTATGTATCTCATCAGGTGGATGGCTGAGTCATTCCTTCCGTTATAGGCTTCTAAGTCTGATAATTTAAAGTCTTGTGGATTCCTAAAATTCCAAATATATATAGTAAATAGACTCTAACTAACATAATTCTAACGAGACAATCCTCCTCTAGAGACTCTTCAGATTATTCTATTATTCGATTATCATCGTGCATAAGCTATTTCCAATTGCCAATACCTACACCCACTTCACAAGTCACTCTAGTATGCAAACTAGAATATCACCTCCTGTTGTTAGAGTCAATTTAGCATCGACTCAATTTCCTTGAACAGGGTTAGCCCTCGTTCAATCCAACTCGAAGTTTATATCTACATGCTTATGAATTCCTTTCCTATGCCCAAATTCTGAGTCCAAGTAGCATTAGAGATAAATGCAAAGTTTCCAAAGAGTTGCTCCTCGAATGTGTCTGGTCGGTATCGATCTGAGGGTTAGGTCCAGTGTCAATCCCTCGAGAAGCAAGGGCAGTTTCCCTTTAGTCAATTCGAAGTGTTGTTAAAACATCCACGCCCCTTAAAGTTATCTAAAGTAAGGTTCGGTTAAGGAATATGAAGCATTATAGGTATAAAGACATAAAAGGACATCACAGAGACCAAGATTCTTAAGATAGAAATAATTTAAAATATAGCGAAAGAAGAAGACCATTTAAAACAACCACGTTACATTTATTTTAGATATCAAATACAATGTCACGTGGAAAGAAAATCTCATCATAGAATATTAGAGTACATAAATAATGTCCCTTGAATAGTAGTCATAGATTCAATCAAACCATGGGAAGATATAAAATAACAAAGAACAATACATTTGTTACAAAGAAAATCCTCCAAGTAAGAAATTGTTGAACAATCTGAAATATGCACTTCCACCTTGCAAGCCTTGGGAGGAGAAAAAGGAAAGAAGGAAAAATGTGTCATACATAAAGTTTGATGAGCTGTTATGGTTAAACAAGATTGATAAGCAAAAAGGAAACATATAAAATAATAGTTCTAGCGTCAGATAAGGTAAGTGTCTGTGTACACATAAAGGAACATATAGGATGACTATTCACATTCAACTTTTGAATGTTCACACTTCTCAAAATTCAAGACATAATATAATTAGGGAAATCTTACAACACTACCAATCGATCGGCTACCAAAACCATCGAGTGATAATTATGCCTACTATGGTCCTTAGTCTTATCAGGCCCAACCTATCAGCACAAAGTCATAGTGTTCATCACAGGTGTCACTGTGTCTTATTTTCCCTCGTCAACTCAATGCTGCCAAAATGCGCTCGTACCCACCTCGAACTAGACCATCTTACTACCTCCCACAGCATGGTGCATGCCCTCTCTTCCTATATGAGTTCATATGGATAAAAAGTGTATGCTGTATAAGATGGATCCCAACAATTAATACTCAGCCCAAATCTCCATTGATTTGGCATCTCATTGATTAACCATACAATTAGGCCTTTAACTTAAACATCACTTTAAGTTCGGTATTTAATTAAGCCTAACAGTTTATTCATCTATCATAGAATAGTGCCTAATCACAAGGCCACTATGGAATTTTAGGCTCGTAATTTAATACCTTGTATATCAGTATGTTCATATTAAAGCCTAACGCCTAATTACAAGTCCACCATAAAATTTTAAGCTCGTAACTTAACACATTTTAATTCAATATGTTCATATTAAAGCCTAACTATCCTTTCAACGATTCTCTGTCATATTCATATTTGCAAATAAACCATGTTTGTTTATTATTATTTCCCAACTGCTATATTTATAAAAATATAGGTTATAGTTCATTTTAATATCACAACCTGTACCATAGTCATTTTACAAACTTAATCAAGATTGGATACTATTAGTCCAATGTTCCCTTTTTATTACAGTTTTACAACATCAGTCCAATTAACCCAAAGTTATTCGATTATCATAATTTAATCAAATTACCCCAAATATGCGCATAATAAAGGATAATAATCCGTCGTAGGCAATTAGTCATATCAAACTATGCCTAAATCAGTCGTATATGTATGCCTTTTAGGCATAACCACAATAAATCTTAAAAAAATTCAATGAGAATAGGGGAAAGAACACCAAGGATATAATTTATAGCGATCTGAATGTTAATTAAATAGAAAATGTAAGAAAAGACAGAAAAATACAGAAAAATACTTATAGAAAGAAATTACACAAAACATGAATGAGCATAAACTATAAATAAACTGTAAGTAAAAGAACTGTAAACATAACTACAATGACTATTATTCCTATTTACCCTCAACTTTAATCAAAGATTTAAATAATCATAGAAACTCAATAGAAAACTTTCCGTTGTGGATCCAGCAGAGCCTCTTCCCTGAAGAAAATAAAATAGAAAATATTTTAATTTAGAAATCTTATTTCCCCCTAAAACTTAATTTGGCCTTATCTCTTAAAAAAGTGATTAGCCTAGGCAGAGGAAGAGATGTATTGTGAGGAAATAAGGAGAGTGTTAGAGGTTAATCGATAAACATAAAAATGTGTTTATTTTATGCTCTTATATTTTATCTTTTGTAAATAAATAAATGATACTTTGGGTACTTTTATGTGCTTTTACAGATTGTCAATTAATGTCTCTATCATTTAAATTAAAGGCCAACCGTGAAGAAAAAGCTACTTCCCCATATCAAAGCATTGCAAAAGAAATTGTAGCTCACTAGTTGAGGTATAGAAATATGCACAGAGTAGCCTGAGTTCGATCCTTGGCAAATTCTATTTTTATGTAGAAAAGAACACGAATGCTTCACACCCTGCCTCATGTGTTTTGAAGAATAAATGAATTGAGTGATATTATATATATATATAGTCATATTTATGCATCTGTATATATATATAATATGCACTTAATAAAGATTTTTGAAATTTGGCGTAATCCTCTCAAGAATTCAAATCCAATCAATCACATTTAATTTCCATGAAAAAAGAAAGGAAAGGCTTTGATTACAATTAAGCATACGCTTATCTTCCCACTGACTGTGCCATACATTAACATGAAAGGTTTCGATACAATCTTCAATCAAGCGCCATAGAAGGAATATTCCTTCATCTTTGAAAATAGTTTTTTTCATATATTTATTTTAGGCCTTATATTCAAAGAGAGAGGAGGCTACATATCCTATATTAATATCCCTGGTGTTCATTGTGAAAAAAGGATATTCTGTTCCATTTTGTATTCTGTTCTATTCTTAATAAAGTTTTCTTCGTTCCGGTTATTATTTTCTTCACAACAATGCATGTTTTCTAATCAATTAATTTTGTTAGAGCACGAATTATTATTTTTATTGCATATTAGGATTAATCGTTCGATTAGATTCAACGACAATACTAATTTTAATTTTCTATTGTTTTTCTTTCCTGTTTCTTTTCTAGTAATTTGTCCTGTTGTTTAGTTGTTGAATTTGGTATTGATCTGATTAAATTCAGATCCATAGTAAATTCATTAGCGTTAATTCAAAACCATCTCCAAATATTGTCTTACTCGCCCAAGAAATATATAAATAGTAAAATTTAAAAATTCCTCCCTGTGATTCGACATGCATATTACATGATCTGTACGCTTGCATTATTATTACATTATTCGCGCTTTTCTATTTACTTAGAAAGCGTCGATCAAGTTTTTGGCGCCGTTGCCGGGGAGGTGACGATTAAATTTTATTATTTATTTAGTTTCTGATTCGTGTTAGTTTTTTTTTTTTTGATTTAGTTTTCTTTTATGTTTAGAATAAAAAATTTTCTTAATTAATTGATTTGGTATTACAAGTTAATACTATAGTTTTCATGTTAAGGGGCAAAAACTTGCATTTTTTTTATACAGATTGCTTTCCAATTACAACTCTCTCCCTCTTCCTCTAATCTCTCTTTCCATTATTATTATTATTATTATTATTTCATTTTTTTCTTTCCTATTCTCTCCTCTACAACAATAAAATTAAAAAAATCTAAATTTTCTTTCCTTCTGTACATTTTCATTGCTTTAAATTCTTTCCTTTTCTCTCCTCATATTTCTACTTTATTCTTCCATATTTCTCCTTTCATCTTCCAGACCCTCGTTCAACAAAAACAGCATTACCATCTCCATTCACACAGTCAACCACGAACCCAAATCCCTCCATACATTTTCCATACTTATCAATAGATCCTACGTTCACACAAACAACCTCAAAAGCGCATAAAAAAATCTCTACATAGTTTCCATCCTTCACAAATCACCTCTACCCGGTTTCATCTCCATTACTACGACACCTTCTCAATAAAACCTCCCACCTTCTCAACTTCAAACAACCGAACCCTCCAAAACTGCTATAGCACATCGCCATATCCTCAAATCCACATTCAGCAAAGCAAACTTCTGCCCATCCTCATCAACAAGACACCGAACAGCCCTTTCATACAACTTCAACATCATGCAAATCTCACCACAGACAAACCCCTCTGCCAATTTCCGTCAATCCGCAACAACCCAGTTCGCAAACATACGCCTTAACCGCACTCTACACCGAATCGCAACCCCCAATCAGTTCGATTTGAACCAGAACCCCGAGTCCAAGCTCTGACTTTCAGTTATTCTTAACCAACTTAAAAAAAGGCGTGCTTGTTTCTTCTAGAAGGCTGAATCCGGTCGTTCTGTTTTAGTTTTCAGCCCAGTAATCTTGTTTCCATTGGTAGAGGAAACAACAATTTTTTTTTAGGTTGACTGAGTTTCCTTGTTGAGTGCGTGTGTAATAACCAGGAAATTCTGAACCAATTTAAAAATTTTATTTTGGCAATTTCAATGAATTTTGAATATTTAAAATGATTGATTTTAAATAATATCGACGAGACATTTATTTTGAATAGAATTCGAACGTATATATTTATTTGAATCGTCGTTAGAATATAAATTTGTATTTTGAAATATAAAAGGAATTGAAAATGGCGCGGTAGTTTGAAAATTCAATTTCAAAGTTCAAATGAATGTACAGGATTCAAAATAAACCGGATTTTGGCAAAACCAAAAATATTAAAATCTAATTGAGAATATCTTTCCAACGAATCCGAAAAATTAAAATTTCATAGCGGGAATCGAAAGATATGCCCAATTGAAATTTCAGAATAGTCGTTATGGAATTCTAGCCCTTAAAAATGGAAATTTTACAAACGACCTCGGTTTTCGACGAAACCACTTTTGCTGGATCCGGGATGTCAAGTTATTGCTAGGTTTCAAAATTCGTAATTTATCGAATCAATATGTGAGCGTGGCAAAGGAAAACGCGTTTGACCAGTTTTAGTTGATTTTAATTGACTGGAAAATGACCATTTTCCAAGGGTCTCAGAATTTGATGAAAATAGTTTTGTTAGAACCATATCGTCAATACAAAGCTAGAAAATATTTTTCGGGAATTTTTAGAGTCCGTATGTGGCCTCGGTAAATAGAAATGCGCGTTCAAATTCAATATATAGAGTTATATTTTGATTTTGACGAAAACAGATCGAAACGATCGAATCAGCTTACGATACATATCCCATTGTGTTCGGAATGGGGGTAATTAGCTAGGGACGACAGTCGGTGGGTTTGATTTTGAGGTCAAAATAAAAGGGTACCTTTTTTAAATAATTAAATAATATATAAAATAAACATCTCTCCCTATTATCACTCAGCCCCCCCATCCCCGTTTCATTGATTCAAGAAAAAAAGGGGGAAACCGCCGCCGCCACTTCCATCGCACCCCCCCCCCCAGGTAGCGCGCAGCCTCCACCTTCCTCCCTCCTCTCGTGTCTTGCTCCTCTCTCTTCTCCCTCCACCTTTAAACCGCTGCGCCGCGCCAGAGAGACCCCACCGCCGAGCTCCACCCACGCCGCACCTCCCCCACCACCTGCCGAGCCCGATGCGCCCACCCTCAGCCACCATCTCCCGCTGAGCGCCCTTCTCGATAAGAAAAGGTGATTTTTACTCTATTTTATTTTATTTATCTAGTTTAAATAGATTTTAGTGATTAAATCAAATCAGTTTTATAGGTATCATGACGTCGATAAACTTGAACGATTTTTATTTATATATTTATAGTATAAAGAAATGATTTTTAACTTGAAAAGCTTTGATTTTTAACATGATACAGCTTTGAATTTTTAGAAGAGTTAGGTTAAAAATATAATTTTTATATTATAGAAAGGTTAAAAATATAATTTTTACATTATGGAAAGGTTAAAAATACAATTTTTTATATTATTTAGATAGTAAAAATTTGATCTTTATATATGTAGCGAAATAAAAATCTGATTTTTATTATATATATATATGAGATAAAAATGTGATTTTTATAGTTTCGAAATAAAATTTCGATCTTTATATATGAAGTAGAAATATAAAAATATAATATTTATGTAGAAAGAAGCGTTGTAAAGATATATGAAGTAAAAATAAAAATATGATTTTTATTTATTAGAATGAAGCAATAAAAATTATAATTTTCATTATGAACAGCGTGAAAAGGACTGCAATGGAATTTCAGACAGATCCAGATGGTTCGGCAGTTCAAAAGAAAAGCACGGCGGAGTGGAACCCTCTGTGAGAACTTCTCACTTTAAATTTTCTTTTCTAGTTAAAAATATATACTAGGATGCAGACGGTGCTTAGCAGCACCCGACACCCGTCGTCCACAGACTATGGATGGCTTGTATGTTTGATTGTTTGTTGTGGTGAAAATTGATTGTGTGAAATGAAATAAAATAATTATATAGTTAAAAATATTTGATCGTTAAAAATATTTGATCGTTAAAAATATTATTTTTAACGTGTATGTGAATAAAAATATATGTTTGTTGATTTGAAACCCCACACGGGTATTGGGATAATATACGGCATACACTAATCCCAATAATTTGTTGTATGTCGATCGATTGATTGACAGGCTGTTATAAGCGTTAGATATCTATATTTGATGCTTATACAGTGTAGTGCACTTTGGATGATGGTTGATTATTTGTAAGTGTTATTATATACATGTGTTGTATGAAAATCCCTATAATTAACATTATATGGTAATTGATTGAGCCTCATTCCAATTGGAAAATAAAGAATATTATAAAAGAAAATTCTTGTGATGAATAGAATAAATAGTCATGTGTTGACGACGCTCATGTGTTGAGAATATTCATATGTTGAAATTATTCATGTGTTGAGTAAAATATTTTAAACAATAAAAATTTGCATCTTTATCATAATTTTATAAAATATATTAGATAACAAAAATATTCATGTGTTGACGACGCTCATGTGTTGAAAGAAATATAGATTCATGTGCTGAATAGAAGAAAATATTCATTTGTTAAATAGAATAACGAAGTTAGTGAAATATATAAAGCCGTATTGATTAAAGATGCGCCATTTTGACGCGAACGATATTTATATCGATTATATTCATTTTTGAAATGAATATAGAAAAAGAAGTGATTTCAAAATATAACGTTTTGAAAATATTATCATTTATATTATATATTAATGATATGGAATATTCAATTTTGATTCGAAATTGAATATGAAGTTGAAATTGTTTTGAAAACAAATTAAAACGACGTTTTGAATTGAAATCGACGATATATATATAATATATATATTATATATATTAAATGGCCTGAATAGAACGCGTCTCGCCGCGGTAGTTCGCGAATTTCGACCATTGACTTCAAATTGACGTTACGGGAGATCCGACCGTCGGATTCTCCTGAAACCGGAACCGTTGGGTTCGTATCGAAAAGGGCTTTCCAATGAATATTAGAAATTTGAAATCTAATGGTTGGATTTGGAATTATGTCCAAATCAATTTTGGAAAAGGTCGCTGTAAGTGCAGTTCGATGGCCGTTGATGGAAATCGACCGTACGGGCCTTGATAAAATTATTAAAAATATTAATAATTTGTGTAAAATCATAATATATGAATTGGAAAGAAATTGGATGAAAATTCCCTATTTGAAAGGATAAAAGTATATTTTTATCGAAATGAACTAGTTTTGAACTAGAATAAAAATCAATTTATTTTTGAAATAAATAAATTGAATTTGAAAATGGTTTTAAAATTAATCAGAATTTCCAATAATTGAAGTGGAAATGGATTTGAATCGGAATTGTCTTTGGAATATTTCGATGTTGAATTTCGTGTTGTAATGGGAATTTATATCGTTATTTCCAATACGATATTTGTAGGTCGTAGAATTTGATATTGAATATAAGCCGATTTATTTTCTATTCAGAGCCTTGTAGTTAATATCAAATGTGATTTGGGTTTGTCATGAATGGTGTCTTCATTAACACTGTTCTTAAACCCGGTTGAGAAAAAGATTAAATCTTTCTATTTAGATTTAATGAAGTGTACCAATTAAATAATATTAATTGGAGTTGGATTTAAATTGGTTTTTGGGTTTATCGTGAGCGGTGTTTTGAATAACACTTGATCTTTAACCCGATTAACAATGGAGAGTGATTTTGGGTTTATCGTGAATCGTGTTTTGGATGACATTGGTTCTTTAACCCTGTTAAAGACAGGATATTGGTTTTTGAGAAGATTAAAACTAAGTGGAGTTTTAATGAATCTTTAATTAGATTAAAGTGATCGAGAATGGGGTATCACCAGTTTTGTTCCAAGGCAATAGTTGAATCTTTAATTAGATTTGAACGTGAAATGGTAATTAATTTTACCAATAACACCATGGTGTTAGATACGGAGTATTACCAGTTTTGCTCCATGGGATGAATAGGTTAGGATTGGGAAATAAAATAAATGATTATGTAATGACCCGAAAATACGGACCAATTTGAGCTGACCAAATAACACAAGTCCAACCCCAAATTGCACTGGAAATTCAAGAAATTAATAGAAAGAAGATAGAGGGTGGGGAAAGATAAGGTAGAACTAATAGAATAGAGGAAGAAGAACATCATCATCAGAGTAAACACGAATCTCACAGCGGAATGAACAAAATATAATATAACTTTTGAAATACAAACAGTATGTATACAATAGCACTTATCAGAGTACAACACTTACAACAACAACGGAAAACAATAGCTATAAAATCTTGAAGCCTCCTGCTCCAGCTCTTCAGATATATCTAGAAATCCTGACTACTTGACTGCCCGTACAAATTTAGGCACCCAAGAGTTTAGGGAAACAAAACAAAATAAACTCCGGGTCAGTCATGGGACTGGTATGTGTAAAACATTTTTAGACAGTTTAACAGATATATGATATCTCATAAGACCACGCCGTGAATACGGAACGGGTTTTCCCTTATGAAAATCCAAACATCGTTGAAAGGCAATATCATTCTGATATTATAATAATGTCTATATACAAATAGATATCAATCAAGCAGAAACGCTTTCATCTCACGTTCTACATATAGTATACAATCGAAACCGCAAGCACGTATTTGGTAATGGATTTCCAACTATGACAAGGTATGGAATCACCTTCCGATCAATGTACTCTAGGAACGATACACTGGAGTTCAACAAGAACATCTTGCAACTCAGCCACACATGACCAACTACTCATTTCGCTTGAGTGTATCGAATGTACATCACCAACGGTTGGGATCAGCAACCGTTCCCATATATATATATGGGAAAACATTGATAGATAAAAGAAGCAAATGAATATTCTCTAGATAGGTGATTATACACCATACTTCGGTGCGACCGACTTAGCCATGCTGCCTGCCCGATTTCTGTCATTTACCGGATGTGAGGCTAGAAGCTACGCTTATCTTTTCACATACCACATCTTCATTCACTTAGATGTCACATCGTCATACCCTCTAAATCACAAATTGATTTTCCTAAAAATACCACGGGTATAAGCTAAGAGAAACGAATTCCTCTTCCACCAACGTAAATACGTTTGAAACAATCAACTTACGTGATCTACTAGATATACTCTGTCAGACCTTCGTCCATACAAGTTGTCCTAGGACTGGACAAACCAAAGGCACTATTCAGTATATCCATCTTAGGCACTGTTATCTAAGATTTATACAACAGCCCTTGCACTTTACTCTGTCTTCAATTATCTTTGGCATATATGATTCGCAACGCTTATGCCAATATAGAGTGGTTCTTTGGATAATAATCCAACCGGTCTCTCCATATTAACAACGTTAAATGGTCAAAAACTTCGATAGTCTGTGATTTAACTATCAAAGAAAAACACGTGTGCAAACAACGATATTATTTCCAGATGGAAATTATATTGACCAATCATCATTTAACATATATATATATATATTCATATTGCCTTATTTTCTATGTTTAGAAAATATATGTTATTAACACTGGAAAATGTTTCCATCTGCTTAATTACGTATCACTATTCTTCCACATCTATCAGACTCTAACTATAAACTATCAAGATAGCAACTTCCTAAGTATAAACCCCGAAGGCCGGAACCAACATCAGATCGATACCTATTCAACTTATTAATCTCTAGTCAGTTTCTAATTTCTGTTTAACTCCATTTTGATTTACTATAATTTAATAACTCTATTTGTTTAACTCCTATTCGGATAACTAATATTGAATTTAACTCCATTCGCTTGACACTAGATCGCAGCGATCATAATGGTTACGCCTGATTCCCTCAGGAAACATCCGACCGCCGTAGGCTATCTACAGCCCTACGAATTACGCTAGCAGTCATGCTAAATGGTAACTTATCCTGAATAACTATGTTTGACTAACTCTATTCGACTAACCATATTCGATTAACTCGACTTCGAATAACTAAATTCGATTAACTCTTTTATATCTCGTCAAAATTTCTTTTTATAAATCCTATTTACCTTCCCAAATAAATATTCCTTTATTCTATTTATTTTCTAAATAAATATTTCATTTATACTTCTATTTATTTCCTAAATAAATGTTCTCCTTTATAAAATCCTATGATTTTATAAATACTTTATTTTCAAAATATTTCCTTTTATAAAATCGATTGATTTTATAAAAATTCCTTTATTCTATTTACATCCAGGGTCTTTTTGATATTTAAAATAGCAAACCACAATGATCAATATCATTTAAACACACATAATTGAACAGATTATATATCACATCATATATTATAATATATGAACAGAACAGTATCACAAAAATTGAGGAGTCCAGTTGGACCCCTCCAACCTGTTCCCTTGCATCATAGACATTAAACAACACATATATAAAATATTCTGATAAACAGAATCAATATTCGATTAACGATTTATATATATATATATATATTGTTATCTATGATTTCAATCAATACACAAACAACTCAACCAACATTTAACACAAATCAATCAGTCATCATTTATCAGTTCTAAATATACGTTATAAAAATAGAACTGTTCAGAGTTGGTGAGTTTTACTCACATTGGACTATCATCGTTAATTAACGATAATTGTCGTTGATTCAGATCGAACAATTTATTATGCTATAAATTGTAACGAGGACTGATTCGCTCCCAGTCAGTTCCATTGTGGAGCCACCTTCAATACGATCCCAACCGATCTTGTTTCGTCCAATTCTGATAATATATGAGATAGATATCGCATTTACAAATTCGTATACTATTTAATTAAATTTAACTCAAATTCTAATTTTACTTCCTGGCCTCACCTTACCTTTTCGGCCCGTCCACCCCTTTGAATACCATACCCGTTAAATCCCCTTTCTTCCCAGATTTTTCCATTTCGAGACTGCTCCTTTATGGTGAGCCATTGCCAACAAATTTCCACCGATCCAAACTCCTTCCCCTTGCCACAAAAATTTACACAGATCAAACTAAAGCTTCCTAATTCCTACACAAGAAACCCCATTTCATCAGCTCGGTATCATCATCATCCAGGCATACAACCACACTACTCCTCTTCTAATGGCCACTGCCGATATTAACATCACCCTTTCTGCACCAAACAAAATCGAACTAACTTCACCACTCTTATTCTCTCCATCTCCTCTTCTTCCCTATGGTACCCTCGTGCAACTCGCATCCATTTATAAACTTCCGACATTGAGCCATTCCCAGCAGTCACGAGACAAAGCGACAATTTTTATTTTAAGAAAAATCCCAAAAATCAAAACTAGTGCCATTCGATTCTACGAACACAGCAGCACAACTTAAATCGCGAATCGATGCTCATAACTCTCGAACGAGGTAACCCTAGTCTTCACTGTTGGAAGACGATGGCGCCAATAGATGATCGAACCCATTAAACTTGACATAGAAGTGAAGAGGACTATCTCAGGAGTTCGAAGATAAATGAATACGAATTTATATATTTTTGTTTGCTTTGTTTTGATTTTTCTAAGATCCGGTTTTTTCTGGAAGAAAAGGAAGAAGCGGCGGCTTCTTTTGCTTTTGACCAGAGAAGAGAATTAGTTAGGTTTAGAGGGAAGGTAGGTTATTTATAGGGAAAAATATAATATTTTATATTCGAATTTAATCAATTGTTGTTTATGTTTAACTTCTAAAAATTCGTACAGTCACAAATGATACCTAAAAATCATGAAACTGGACATGCAGCTACAGTTTGACATTACGGTCCCAACGAAACTGGCTTCGTCGAATTCCGACTTCATTTGCAGAAGTGGCTATTTTTAAAGCTCTAAATAACCCTTTTAAATATATAAATATATTTAAAAACAATTAAATTTAATATTTAAAAATAAATATTATCATATATATTCACAACAGAATATCATACAGCTCTAGAATATTCATATATGGATTTATAACTCGATATTACATCGTCAGAGTTATATCGATGTTCAATTTCTATTTAAATCCTTATATAAAATATAATTAAATCGTTATGGTCAGGGCGCTGCATTTCTAAGAATTTGATTTGGACATGACTCAAAATCTACACGACGAAATCCCGATATTTCTCTTCCACTAGAAAGATATACTCCACCAGCTCCACACATTTCTTGTTTCACAGAAATCCGATTTAAAACGAAACCTGTATATCCAATTGAAGTTCGAATCGCCAAATAGCGAACTGCCGCGTCGTTTCGAGCTCTATTTTAATTATATTATAATTCTACGTTCAAACTGACGTCGATTGAATATATTCATCAATATAATTCAACTCTAAGCTGAAATAAATCTAAGGTAGGACCCCGTTCACATAATATTGTGATTTCCAATATTTTTGATTATTTCTGAATTAAATATATTATCCTATTATTTAATTTAATTAAATAAGCACTGTAATTTAATTAAACCACTATTCAAATCACTAAATCCTTATTTAAATAATTAAATTAATTAATTATTCCACGGCTAACAATGCGGGTCATTTCAGATTACTTCGGTGTGGTTCGCTAATCCCGACTAGTTTGGAAAACCATAATATGGTTTGAAATGATATCCAAAGGAGGATTAAAGAATAAATTTAGAAGAATTTATCTTTGATAAAATTATTGGGAACCTTTCCTTAAGAATGTGAATATCAGAATAAAAGAATATTCTGAATTGGAATGAGGCGTATGTTGGGTTTGTGTAACATTTGGTTATTATATACGCGGGTTATTCGGAAAGGCCGGGTTTATACGCATTCTGAATAATCGATTCGACGATAAGTCGAGGATGAAGACGGTGGTTGAAGACCGGAAGTCTTCACATCGTTTGGGTGATTACTGATGATCTTGATTGGGCTGTACATCCAAGATGAGGGAATTAGTTGGTGTCGTCCAGACGTACATGGAGATCGATGGATATGCGAGGAAAGTGCCTCCGGTTTCGTTCAGACCCAGAACGAACTTGTAAATGGACTGTGTGTCTGACACCGGATTTTATTCTGTGTTGATTGATCTCTATTAAATATACATCTGTTTGGTGACGGAGAATTTATTCTCTTGCTTAACACCCTTCTCTGAGACGTACGAGCTCAGAGGTTGTATATCGATGGACATCAGTCGCATGGAGTGAATTGCCTAAGTGGCAAATGATCAAGGCTTCTGTTGAAAAGCAAAGTCTTGTGGTAGATGATCAAAGCACGGCCTATGTGGCACAGCTTTGTGTATGGCGTTAATTTGCAAGCCTCACACCTCGGTATGAGTCAAAAACGGGATAGTGACTGCAGGGAGAGCACGACGTTTCTTTCTAGCTAATGGTGGTGTCAGTGCTTAAACTGGCTGACATTTATATACTTTTCACCTGTGTGGTTGTTGGAATGCGAGGCGCCTCGATTATAGTACCTATATGACCGGGAAACGTGTGTTCAGGAATAACTAATCCTCAAAAGTAAGAGAGGACCGGCCCTGAAGATCCAAGGATCGTTGTGTGTGGTCCTGAGACATTTGCTAGAGTGTCTCGAATGGGAGAGGAGCTTGCCCCTTGCCTCGACTCATGACGGAAATCCAATTTCCAATACGTGACTTGCGGTTTTATTTGTAGAGCCTAGTATGGCGACATGATATATGGTACCCATGCCGTCTATGATTGATACTCATGATTGAAATTTTTGACACTATACACTTATAATAGTATCAAATGATTTGTTTTAAACGTACCAAGCATGTTTGGCTATTATAAGGGAAAACCCTATCCTCCATCTTGCGTTGCATTGTGTGATGGGACCTAGGTCTTATAATAGCTTCATTTTTCGAAAAAGCATTGCGCTGTTTTGTTCTATGCACTGGTATTCTTGGGAGGAAACCTGTTCCATGTTATACGGCATGGTCCCTCGAATTACTATCTTTTAAAATAAAGATTAATAACTGCTTTAGTTCTCACACTAGTCACATGACTGACCTGGAGTTTATTGTTTTAAAGTAAACTCTGGGTGCCCCTATTTTCGACAAGGGCAGCTAGTAGTTTTGGTTTTGTAGATTTATATTCACAGGATCCTGATTTACAGCTGGAACGATACTCGGAAAGCTCTGTATCTGTGTATTACTTTCAGTTGTGTTTTGTATTGTTTTTCTGCTGCTATGTAATTTATTGTAATCTCTGATATTTAGTAAATGTGTATTATTAATTCATACTCTGTATATTCTTGTATTCTGATGGAATTGTTGTAATTGACAATGAAATGTTCTTCTGTTTTCGTTCCTATGTGGCTATTTCTCAACTCTATCCATGCTTTCCTTCACGGGGAAGTTCGGGTTGTTTCAGGTGGTAACAGAGCTCTAGTTTACAGAGCTCGAGAACAAGACACATTAGAACCATATGAAAGAATTCATCAGAAGTTGGATTGGAAATATCCAACAAGAATGACTCGTTAGAGATGGGATCAGTAGTATCCTAGAACGGGTGTGAAGAGTATATTTTTAAAATAGAAACAAATTTTGTTTTGAAAATTATATTCAATCATACGTATTAGAATATTTTATTTGTATTGAATTTGGACAATCGAGTATATAAAGATTTTGTATATACGCGTCATGAACGTATATTCGAAGTTTTAATATACTGGATAGATAAGAATCACACTCTAGTCGCTCGGAGATAATTCTGGTAATGATGCCGCATTATCAGTATTTGTGTTCGAGTTTCGAAGGTGTGATATCTATATATTTCCATTAGATTAGTGTGAAAACCAAAGCTAGATAGGATTGTTGTTGTGATTTGGCATCAAAAACATGATTTTTGACTATGTATTAAAGTTATGTGTTTGAAATTCTAATCCACTAATTGATTGATGGTTATGTTGTTTGATTATTGTTTGATTAATTAAATGTTGAACCTTTAGCCAAATTATTTCAAATAGTGAGTATATTGAAAATTGGTCGAATTTGCTTGCATATACATGTACTTACATTGAACAGGTCATAGCAAGGAGGCTAGAGAAGAGGAATAAAATTGTTTGCCCGACAAATAGGTACATGTTTATTGTATTTCTTGGGTTTTGGATGATTTTATGAGCTGGTTGGCTAGCCGCTTGGCTTTTTCTTTTTCTTTTGGATTGAAGAAGGCCATGGGAGGCTATATGAAATATCCCAAAGTCCCCGGTGCAGGGGGGGTTATGGCGAAATTTTTCGAAAATTTAGGCTGTTAGCCAAATTTAGGGTCTTAGCCAAATTTTTGAAAAATTTGAAAAGTTCTTAGAAATCGAAAAGTTGAAGAACTTAAGCCATAATGAAAATATTGGAAGTTGAGTTGGTTTGTAAAATAACTTTCAGCTTCGTTCCATTTCGAGGACGAAAAGTTTTAAGTGGGGGAGATTGTAACAACCCGGAAATTCTAAGCCAATTTAAAATTTTTATTTTGGCAATTTCGATGAATTTCGAATATTTAAAATGATTTATTTTAAATAATATCAACGAGAAATTTATTTTGAATAGAATTCGAACGTATATATTTATTAGAATCGCCGTTAGAATATAAATATTTATTTTTAAATATAAAAGGAATTGAAAATGGCGCGGTAGTTTGAAAATTCAATTTCAAAGTTCAAATGAATGTACAGGATTCAAAATAAATCAGATTTTGGCGAACCCAAAAATATTAGAATCTAATTGAGAATATCTTTCCAACGAATCCGAAAAATTAAAATTTCATAGCGGGAATCGAAAGATATGCCCATTTGAAAATTCAGAATAGTCGCTATGGAATTCTAGCCCTTAAAAATGGAAATTTTGCAAACGACCTTGGTTTCCGACGAAACCACTTTTGTTAGATCCGGGATGTCAACTTATTGCTAGGTTTCAAAATTCGTAATTTTTCGAATCAATATGTGAGCGTGGCAAAGGAAAACGCATTTGACCAGTTTCAGTTGATTTTAATCGACTGAAAAATGGCCATTTTTTCAACAGTCTCAGAATTCAATGAAATTAGTTTTGTTAGGACCGTATCGTCAATACGAAGGTAGAAAATATTTTTTGGGAATTTTTAGAGTCTGTATGTGGCCTCGGTAAATTGAAATGCACGTTCAAATTCAATATATAGAGTTATATTTTGATTTTGACGAAAACAGATCGAAACGATCGAATCAGCTTACGATACATATCCCATTGTGTTCGGAATGGGAGTAATTAGCTGGGGGCGAAAGTCGGTGGGTTTGATTTTGAGGTCAAAATAAAAGGGTACCTTTTTGAAATAATTAAATAATATATAAAATAAACATCTCTCCCTATTATCACTCAGTCCCCCCCCCCCCGTTTCATTGATTCAAGAAAAAAAAGAAAAAAAGAAAAAGAAAAGGGGGAAACCGCCACCGCCACTTCCATCGCCCCCCCCAGGTAGCGCGCCGCCTCCACCTTCTTCTTCTCCTCCTCCTTCCTCTCGTGTCCTGCTCCTCTCCCTTCTCCCTCCACCTTTAAACCGCCCCGTCGCGCCGCGCCAGAGAGACCCCACCGCCGAGCTCCACCCACGTCGCACCTCCCCCACCACCTACCGAGCCCGACGCGCCCACCCTCAGCCACCATCTCCGGCTGAACGCCCTCCTCGATAAGAAAAGGTGATTTTTACTCTATTTTATTTTATTTATCTAGTTTAAATAGATTTTAGTGATTAAATCAAATCATTTTTTATAGATATCATGACATCGATAAACTTGAACGATTTTTATTTATATATTTAGAGTATAAAGAAATGATTTTCAACTTGAAAAGCTTTGATTTTTAACATGATACACCTTTGAATTTTTAGAAGACTGAGGTTAAAAATATAATTCTTATATTATAGAAAGGTTAAAAATATAATTTTTATATTATAGAAAGGTTAAAAATACGATTTTTTATATTATTAAGATTGTAAAAATTTGATCTTTATATATGTAGTGAAATAAAAATCTGATTTTTATTATATATATGTGAGAAAAAAATGTGATTTTATAGTGTCGAAATAAAAATTCGATCTTTATATATGAAGTAGAAATATAAAAATATAATTTTTATATAGAAAGAAACGTTGTAAAGATATATGAAGTAAAAATAAAAATATGATTTTTATTTATTAGAATGAAGTAATAAAAATTATAATTTTCATTATGAACAGCATGAAAAGGACTGCAATGGAATTTCAGACAGATCCAGATGGTTCAGCAGTTCAAAAGCAAAGCACGGCGGAGTGGAATCCTCTGTGAGAACTTCTCACTTTAAATTTTCTTTTCTAGTTAAAAATATATACTAGGATGCAGACGGTGCTTAGCAGCACCCGACACCCGTCGTCCACAGACCATGGATGGCTTGTATGTTTGATTGTTTGTTGTGGTGAAAATTGATTGTGTGAAATGAAATAAAATAATTATATAGTTAAAAATATTTGATCGTTAAAAATATTAATTTTAATGTGTGTGTGAATAAAAATATGTGTTTGTTGATTTGAAACCCCACACGGGTATTGGGATAATATACGGCATACATTAATCCCAATAATTAGTTGTATGTCGATCGATTGATTGACTGGCTGTTATAAGCGTTAGATATCTATATTTGATGCTTATACAGTGTAGTGCACTTTGGATGATGGTTGATTATTTGTCAGTGCTATTATATACATGTGTTGTATGAAAATCCCTATAATTAACAGTATATGGTAATTGATTGGGCCTCATTCCAATTGGGAAACAAAGAATATTATAAAATAAAATTCATGTGTTGAATAGAGTAAATAGTCATGGGTTGACGACGCTCATGTGTTTAGAATTTTCATGTGTTGAAATTATTCATGTGTTGAGTAAAATATTTTAAACAATAAAAATTTGCATCTTTATCATAATTTTATAAAATATATTAAATAAGAAAAATAGTCATGTGTTGATGACGCTCATGTGTTGAGAATATTCATGTGTTGAAAGAAATATAGATTCATGTGTTGAATAGAAGAAAATATTCATTTGTTAAATAGAATAACGAAGTTAGTGAAATATATAAAGCCGTGCTGATTAGAGATGCGCCATTTTGACTCGAACGATATTTATATTGATTATATTCGTTTTTGAAATGAATACAGAAAAAGAAGTGATTTCAAAATCAAACGTTTTGAAAATATTACCATATATATATATATATATTGATGATATGGAATATTCAATTTTGATTCGAAATTGAATATGAAGTTGAAATTGTTTTGAAAACAAATTTAAAACGAATTATAAAATACGTTTTGAATTGAAATCGATGATATATATATTATATATATTAAATGGCCTGAATAGAACGCGCGGCGCGGCGGCAGTTCGCGAATTTCGACTATTGACTTCGAATTGACGTTACGGGAGATCCGACCGTCGGATTCTCCTAAAACCGGAACCGTTGGGTTTGTATCGGAAAGAGCTTTCCAATGAATATTAGAAATTTGAAATCTAACAGTTGGATTTGGAATTACGTCCAAATCAATTTTGGAAAGGTCGCTATAAGTGCAGTTCGATGGCCGTTGATGGAAATCGACCGTACGGGCCTTGATAAAATTATTAAAAATATTAATAATTTGTGTAAAATCATAATATATGAATTGGAAAGAAATGAGATGAAAAATTCCCTATTTGAAAGGATAAAAATATATTTTTATCGAAAATAACTAGTTTTGAACTAGAATAAAAATCAATTTATTTTTGAAATAAATAAATTGAATTTGAAAGTGGTTTTAAATTTAATCAGAATTTCCAATAATTGAAGTGGAAATGGATTTGAATCGAAATTGTCTTTGGAATATTTCGATGTTGAATTTCGTGATTATACAGATATTGTTATTGGAATTTGAAAGATATATTTATATCATTATTTCTAATACGATATTTGTAGGTCGTAGAATTTGATATTGAATATAAGCCGATATATTTCTATTCAGAGCCTTGTATTTAATATCAAATGTGATTTGGGTTTGTCGTGAATGGTGTCTTCCTTAACACTGTTCTTAAACCCGGTTGAGAAAAAGATTAAATCTTTCTATTTAAATTTAATGAAGTGTACCAATTAAATAATATTAATTGGAGTTGAATTTAAATTGGTTTTTGGGTTTATCGTGAGCGGTGTTTTGAATAACACATGATCTTTAACCCGATTAACAATGGAAAGTGATTTTGGGTTTATCGTGAATTGTGTTTTGGATGACATTGGTTCTTTAATCCAGTTAAAGACAGGATATTGGTTTTTGAAAAGATTAAAACTAAGTGGAGTTTTAATGAATCTTTAATTAGATTAAAGTGATCGAGAATGGGGTATCACCATTTTTGCTCCAAGGCGATAGTTGAATCTTTAATTAGATTTGAACGTGAAATGGTAATTAATTTTACCGATAACACAGTGGTGTTAGATATGGAGTATTACTAGTTTTGCTCCATGGGATGAATAGGTTGGGATTGGGAAATAAAATAAATGATTACTTCGGTGTGGTTCGCTAATCCCGACTAGTTTGGAAAACCATAATATGGTTTGAAATGATATCCAAAGGAAGATTAAAGAATAAATTTAGAAGAATTTATCTTTGATAAAATTAATGGGAACCTTTCCCTAAGAATGTGAATATCAGAATAAAAGAATATTCTGAATTGGAATGAGGCGTATGTTGGGTTAGTGTAACATTTGGTTATTATATACGCGGGTTATTCGGAAAGGCCGGGTTTATACCCATTCTGAATAATCGATTCGACGATAGGTCGAAGATGAAGACAGTGGTTGAAGACCGGAAGTCTTCACATCGTTTGGGTGATTACTGATGATCTTGATTGGGCTGTACACCCAAGATGAGGGAATCAGTTGGTGATCGTCCAGACGTACATGGAGATCAATGGATATGCGAGGAAAGTGTCTCCGGGTTCGTTCAGACCCAGAACGAACTTGTAAATGGAATGTATGTATGATACTGGATTTTATTCTGTGTTGATTGATCTTTATTAAATATAAATCTGTTTGGTGGCGGAGAATTTATTCTTTTTCTTAACACCCTTCTCTGAGACGTACGAGCTCAGAGGTTGTATATCGATGGACATTAGTCGCATGGAGTGAATTGCCTGTGTGGCATGCCTAAGTGGCAAATGATCAAGGCTTCTGTTGAAAAGCAAAGTCTTGTGGTTGATGATCAAAGCACGGCCTGTGTGGCGCAGCTTTGTGTATGGCGTTAATTCGCAAGCCTCACACCTCGGTATGAGTCAAAAACGGGATAGTGACTGCAGGGAGAGCACGACGTTTCTTTCTAGCTAGTGGTGGTGTCAGTGCTTAAACTGGCTGACATTTATATTCTTTTCACCTGTGTGGTTGTTGGAATGCGAGGCGCCTCGATTATAGGTCCTGTAGGACCGGGAAATATGTGTTCAGGAATAATTAATCCTCAAAAGTAAGAGAGGACCGGCCCTGAGGATCCAAGGATCGCTGTGTGTGGTCCTGAGACATTTGCTAGAGTGTCTCGAATCGGAGAGGAGCTTGCCCCCTTGCTTCGACTCATGACGGAAATCCGATTTCCAATACGCGACTTGCGGTTTTATTTGTAGAGCCTAGTATGGCGACATGATATATGGTACCCATGCCGTCTATGATTGATACTTATGATTGAAATTGTTTTGATACTATACACTTATAATAGTATCAAATGATTTGTTTTAAACGTACCAAGCATGTTTGGCTATAATAAGGGAAAACCCTATCCTCCGGCTTGCGTTGCATTGTGTGATGGGACCTGGGTCTTATAATAGCTTCATTTTTTGAAAAAGCATTGCGCTGTTTTGTTCTATGCACTGGTATTCTTGGGAGGAAACCCGTTCCGTGTTATACGGCATGGTCCCTCGAATTACTATCTTTTAAAATAAAGATTAATAACTGTTTTAGTTCTCACACCAGTCACATGACTGACCTGGAGTTTATTGTTTTAACCTAAACTCCGGGTCCCCTATTTTCGACATGGGCAGCTAGTAGTTTTGGTTTTGTAGATTTATATTCACAGGATCCTGATTTACAGCTGGAACGATGCTCGAAAATCTCTTTATCCGTGTATTACTTTCAGTTGTGTTTTGTATTGTTTTTCCGCTACTATGTAATTTGTTGTAATCTCTGATATTTAGTAAATGTGTAATATTAATTAATACTCTGTATATTCTTGTATTCTGATGGAATTGTTGTAATTAACAATGAAATGTTCTTCTGTTTGCGTTCCTATGTGGCTTGTTCTCAACTCTATCTGTGTTTTCCTTCACGGGGAAGTTCGGGTCGTTTCAGCGTGGTTTATTGTTTTATCTGATTAGTTGCATATTCTCTAGGGAAAATCGGTTTACATATTTGGACAAAGAGAGGTGCTATTTGTTTCTTATTTTTTTCTTTTTTGGGTTTGACTGTTTACTAATTTGGAATAAAAAGGGATTGCTTGCCTCTTTGATTTATTTCCTTTGTAGTACGCTAGTGTAATACCCTTTATTTCCTCTGTGAAACCATCGGCCGGTTTTATTTGTGTGAGAATCGATGGAGTGCTGAGCACATTTAGTTAGGTGAAATTTGTTTTAAGTACTATTTCGTTTATTTTAATCTTGCCCTTTTTTAGTGTTGTTTTGCATAGTTTTTTCTATTATTGTTTTTTTTTCCTTTTTTTTAAAGCCCAGTTCTTAGTTGTTGAGATTAGATTTTTTTTCTTTTTTTCCCTTTCCGAATTTAGTTTTTATTTTTATATATATATTTTTTCTTTTTTTTCTTTTTTCTTCCTTTTTATAAAAAAAATTATCAAAACAAATCAAAGGCTCAAGTGGAAGAATAGATTTAAGCAAACAAACAATAAATTTAGTGATCAAACAATTTGCAAACGGTGGAGTTTGAAGCATGAGCAGTACTCAAATTTTCTAGATGGACTGCCATACCCTACTGTGAATTTCTTTTAACTCTACAGGTGCTCTGCTGCAAAGAAAAAATACATACACATTGCTTGTAAAAATTATCTACAGGGCAGCGGCTTGCTTGTACAATTTTTATTTTCTGCAATTATTTGTGTTTGATTGTTGTTTTGGCTGCATTCTGATATAAATTTAGTTACGAGTAAAGCCCCAACATACATAAGGTAAGGAAGTCATTACCTATCCTTGGCTCCAAAACAATTAAATTCAGTCATTTGCATACTCCTTGGACTTAAATAAAAAATGATTAGACGTTGGCCTTAGGAGCAAAAACTCAAGCTCAATAGGACAAACAAATTGGGTTAAATATCTTAGATTCAAAAATTTATTTTGCTATGTGGAATTTGTTCTATTCCTTTTGCAAAGGACGGTGATACTTATTACATCAGTAGCAACTTAACTCTCCTAATCTATTTATTTAATTTGATTTGCAAAATATTTAACTTCAAGAGTGTATTTTGTGAAATTGATCTTCTTAAGGATTTGATCGTGGATATATATTAGTTCAATTTATGGAACTTCTAGCAAAAGTGGTTGCATACTACCTGTAAAACATTGGTCGTATCCCTTAGTATTTATACAATACTCGAACGGCCATAAGACCCTCTTCCCCCTTCAAATCGAGATTGTCAATTAATAAGATACACTTGAGTTCGTTATTTATTTTGAGTAGGAGCTGTTTGTGTCAACCTTAAGTCTAGGATTTTTCTTGTTTGTATTTAACAACAATGAGTGAAAAAAGTGTTAGCCAACATAATTCTCCTGAGGGTTCTCAAATAAATCAAAATTTTGATACTGAGATGGATCAAAATCGGATAATTCAAAATTTTCAAAATCTCAATGTCGGAATGGATAGACCCTTATCTCTTCGAGATCGATGTTATCCAACTAGGACTGTTCAACCCTCTGTCATCGTGTTTCCACCAGCCAAAGGAAAAATTTTTGAGCTAAAACATTCTTTTATTCAAGGAGTGCCAAAATTTACTGGTTTTGAAAATGCTTATGAATTTCTAAGTGAATTTGAATTGTATGCGTCCACAACAAAAATGCAATAGCTGTCTAACGAATCAATCAAGCTAAGGCTAATTCCATTTGCACTACTTGAAAGCGCTAAAAGATGGCTAAATTCTCTTCCAAAACATTCCATAAGAAGTTGGGATTAATTTGTCACTGTATTCTTGAAAAAGATTTTCCCTTTCCATAAAACTCTAATTAAAACCGAGATAAATCAATTTTGTCAAAATAAGGGGGAAATTTTTTCAAAATACTTTAAGAGATTCAACCAATTATTATATAGTTGTCCTCATCATACAATTCTCAAAGATCACTTATGTCAAATTGCATATGAAGGGCTAAACTCTCAGACTAGAACTCAACTAGAATCAATGTGTGGAGGAGAATTTATGTCTAAAACGGCCGATGAAGCTTGGCAATTCTTAGAAGATTATTCTGAAAAAGACATGCAATGGGAGTCAATTCATGTTCCCATTCGTACTTCTACTAGAGGAGTGCATGTTGTGGACCCAACTCAAATTCCCTTAGAAAATCAAACTCCTTAAGTCGGAGAAGGGCAACCCCACTATTACGCTCAAGACCAAGCCAATGCTATATAGCTCAAAATAATCCTTACTCATCCACATACAACCCAAGTTGGAGGAACCACCCAAACTTTTCTTGGTCAAATCCTAATAATTCGGCAAACCCATCTCACACGCAACCCTTCATTCCCAATCTGAATTACCAAGCTCCATCTCCCAATTCTTAAACCTCTCAAGCTGCACCTCAATCCAAAGAACCTTATAGGCACCCCAACTTTCAATCATCAACCCAATCATCTCAATTTTCTCAACCGTCACAAAAAATTGTGCGTTTAGAGAAACAGATTAACTCTCACGAAGCTAAAATGAACTCACAGGAAGCTAAACTTGACCAAATGATGAATATGATGAAAAGTAACGAGAAAGGAAATTTTCTTAGTCAACCCGAGGTGAATCCAAAATATAACTCTTGTGCTGTAAATTCTTGTGAGGACGAAAAACATAATCCAGTCAATGCTATTACAACCCTTCGATCTGAAAAGGGGATTGATAATAATGCTGGCAACCCTGGCAAATCTTCGAACTCAACCCAAATGCAAAAGCTTGATAATCACTTAATGGCTAGGAATGCCAAATTTTCAAATCCTCCATCTTTCTTAAATGTTGGCAATCCCAACAATTCTCTACCTAGTGTTGGCAAACCCGGCTCACCTTCTTAAATCCGTGTTTGCAATACAAACATTTCATCTTTTACACCTTTACCACTTTCTTTTCCCATGGCTAAACCTTCTTCTTCGAATGATGAAACTGATCAAAGATTCGAAAAACCAGTAGCTCCATTTCCTCATAGACTCAATAACAAGAAGAAAGCGGCAAATTTCGATAAAATTTTGGAAATTTTCAAACAAGTCCGTGTGAACATTCCTCTTTTAGACACCATCGAACAAATCCCTCAATATGCTAAATGTCTTAAGGAATTGCATACACAAAAACATGCAACTAATGTCCCAAAAACCGCCTTTCTGACTACGAATACAAGCTCTATTCTTTCGAATCTTGCCCTAGTCAAGTACAAAGACCCTAGTTTCCCTACAATTGATTGCAAAATAGGAAACACTCACATCTCTTGTGCCTTACTTGATCTTGGACTTGATCTTGGTACCAGTGTCAATCTTCTTCCTTATTTTGTTTATCATCAACTTGGATTAAGGGAGATGAAACCAACAAACATCACTCTTCAGCTAGCTGACCGATCTGTCAAGAAACCATTGGGAATAATCGAAGACGTCTTGATGCAGATTGAATAATTTTACTTCCCCGTTGATTTCATACTTCTAGAAACTAAGCCTGTCACAAATCCCAATGTTCAAATCCCGTTGATATTAGGGCCCCCTTGTTAGCAACCTCAAATGCTATCATTAATTGTAGGAACGGTCAACTTCGACTTTCCTTTGGGCACCTAACCATTGAGCTGAACATATTTAATCTCAATAAGCAACCAAGGGATTTTGAGATCGATGAAATTGACAAGATTCAAACCACCACTAATGAATCCCCAAATGACACTTCTAAAGCTTTGAAAATGTATCTTGACCATTTTAACTCTGACTTCGATGAGCACGAATACATTTCTGAACTAAGTGAATTTCTTGAAGCCAAACCTTCGTCATCTGAATCTAACAAAAGAATGTTGACCAATGTTAACACACAAGAACATCCTAAGTTAGACCTCAAACCCTTGCCACAAGACCTTAAGTATGCATACTTAGACTCCTCAGAAACTTTTCCCGCAATCTTGGCCTCTGATCTTACTGAGGACCAAGAGGAAAAACTTTTGGAAATTTTGCGGGAAACAAAGACGCATTGGGGTGGGAAATTAGCTATATAAAAGGAATTAGCCTATCAATTGTTGAACATTGCATACATTTAGTTGATGAGGCTAAACCTACTCGTGAGGCTCAAAGGCGATTAAACCCAAACATGAGAGAAGTGGTCAAGGAAGAGATAATCAAATGTCTAGACAATAACATCATCTATCCCATATCTGATATTATTTGGGTGAGTCCGGTATAAGTTGTACCCAAGAAATCGGGAGTCACAGTGATCAAAAATGAAAGTAATGAGCTCATCCCAAAAAAAATCAAAACAAAATGGTGCGTGTATATTGACTATCGAAAGCTCAACTCAGCAACACGAAAAGACCATTTTCCCTTGCCTTTTATTGAACAAATGCTCGAATGCTTAGCGGGACATGAGTACTATTGTTTTCTCGATGGGTACTCTGGCTATAACCAAATTGTTGTTGCTTTAAAAGATCAACATAAGACCACATTTACTTGTCCCTTTGGAACCTTTGCTTATCGTCGCATGCCTTTTGGTCTTTGTAATGCCCCCGCGACTTTCCAAAGGTGTATGATAAGTATTTTCTCTGATATGGTGGAAGAATTTTTGGAAATATTTATGGATGATTTTTCAATCTACGGATCATCTTTTTCCCAATATCTCACTCATTTAGAACTTGTCCTAAAACGTTGTAAGGAGAAATCACTCGTGCTTCATTGGAAAAAATGCCACTTCATGGTAAAAAGAGGGATAGTTCTAGGTCATGTCGTCTCAAAAGATAGCCTTGAAGTCGATAAATCCAAAATCGATTTGATTGCTAATCTACCTCCTCCTAAGTCTGTTAAGGATGTTCGTTCATTTCTTGGCCATGCTGGATTTTATAGAAGATTCATTAAGGACTTCTCTAAATTTCAAAACCTCTCTCGAACTTACTTGCCAAAGAAGTCGCGTTTGAATTTCTTAATGTTTGTAAAACATCTTTTGAAACTCTTAAGTCAATCCTGACCACAACTCCCATCATGCAACTCCCTGATTAGACACAACACTTCGAACTTATGTGTGACATTTCTGACTTTGCAATTGGAGCCATCTTGGGTCAGCGAATCGATAAACTCCCTCGAGTCATTTACTATGCTAGTAAAACCTTAAATGAGGCCCAACTGAATTACTTAACTACTGAAAAGGAATTTTTGGTAGTTATCTTCGCTCTTGAGAAATTCAAACCGTATCTCATAGGATCAAAAGTCATAGTTTACACTGACCATGCTGCCTTACGATACTTGCTTTCTAAAAAGGATGCCAAGGCCCGCTTGATTCGATGGAACCTTCTTCTTCAAGAATTCAAAATAGAAATATGAGATAAGAAGGGTTCTGAAAATGTTGCAGCGGATCATCTCTCTCGAATTGTGCACGAAAATGTTGATGACACCCAAATCGATGACTATTTTCCCGATGAACAAATTCTTTCGATCTCTAACACCCCTTGGTACACTGATATTATGAACTATCTTGTCACACAGCAAACACCCACTAAATGGTCGAAACAAGATAGACAAAAATTTCTCTCTAAAGTTTGAAGTTTCTATTGGGACGACCCATATCTTTTCAAATATTGCCCTGACCAAATCATTCGAAGGTGTGTACCCGATCATGAACACCAAAGTATTCTCTCTTTCTCGCATGACCATGCTTGTGGCGGTCATTTTAGAGCAAGAAAAACTGCTGCAAAAGTATTGCAAAGCGGTTTTTATTGGCCCACACTCTTCCGTGATGCTTTCGAATTTTGTTCTCAATGTGATCGATGTCAAAGAACGGGCCGAATAACTAAGTGAAACATGGTGCCTCTCAACCCCATTTTAGTAATTGAATTGTTTGATGTTTGGGGCATCAAATTCATGGGACCATTCCCTAACTCATTTGGGAATCTTTACATCTTGCTTGCGGTAGACTATGTCTCAAAATGGGTTGAGGCCATCCCAACCAGAACCAACGATAATAAGGTTGTTATCGAATTCCTCAAAGAAAATATCTTTTCACGCTTTGGCACACTTCGAGCGATCATTAGCGGTAATGGCACTCACTTCTGCAATCGTGCTTTTGAATCCTTGCTCAAGAAGTACTCAATCACACACAAGCTGTCTACCCCTTACCATCCACAAACTAGTGGACAAGTAGAAGTTTCCAATAGACAAATCAAACAAATCCTTGAGAAAACCGTGAATTCCAACAGAAAAGATTGGTCCATAAAACCGGTTGATGCACTTTGGGCATTTCGCACTGCTTTCAAGACCAATCTAGGGATGTCACCATATCGATTAGTCTTTGGAAAGGCCTGTCACTTACCTCTTGAATTGGAGCATCGTGCTTTTTGGGCTATAAAATTTTTGAATTTTGACTTAGAGAAAGTCAGTTCACATAGGACATTACAGATTTCAGAATTAAAGGAATAAAGAAATGAAGCATATGAAAATGCGAAAATCTATAAAGAAAGAACCAAAGCCCAACACGACAAGAACATACTTCGCAAGGAATTCAACGTAGGTCGAAAAGTTCTTTTGTACGACTCTAGACGTCATTTGTTTCCATGAAAACTCAGATCTCGACGGACAGAACCGTATGTTGTGAAAACAGTATATCCTCATAGCGCAGTTGAAATTGAAAATCCTAAGGACGGAAAAGTCTTCAAAGTAAATGGTCAACGACTGAAACCATTTTTGGAATTCAAGCAATACGAAGACGATGACCCTATCGATCTTCATAAGCCTGATCATCCACCGTGAAATCAGGTGGTACACGTTCCTTTTCTTTTATTTTTTATATTTTTTTCCTTTTATTTTTTTTTTCATTCTATTTTGGTCTTCATACCTTAGACAGTTGGAACACTGTCTCAATCTAGTGTGGGGGAGTCAAGTCTGCATCACGTCTCAAATTTTTTTTTACTACATGTTTTTCCTTTTTATTCAAAAAAAACAAACACAACCCATTTTAGATTGATACAACAAAATAAGTTAACAATTGTTAGTTAGTTGATAGTATTTTATTCTCTAAACTAAGATCGAATAAGAAATATAATTAAAAGTTGAATTTTGAGGGATAATAGTGTAACCGGCACATAGGGAGATTCTTAGGTGATGGCCATGAAGTCTTTTCTAGATTGTAGTCTTTGTTTAACGAGTGGAGGACTTAAAATACTTATGTTGGCTTTTCTAATCTTTAAAACTAAGTTATGTTAAGCTGAATTCGCATAACTCTCTTTTGTTCTTATATTTTCAATAATAATAATAAAAGCAATCCAAGGGTATCCAACATTGCTTGTATATCGAGCGTTGGTGTGCAAACCCGCCAAGCTCTATCCGACATGTTGTTGAAAAAGTCAGCGTTGGTATATCTTGTCTCATTTTATGAGTTGGACACCTAAGGATTACGGACATGTTGTTGACAAAGTCAGCGTCGGTCTGCACAATCCGCCAAGCTCTGTCCCAACTCTCCGTCAGTCCGCAAGGCAGTGTATGGGTGGTATACCTTGGTCTTTTAAGTTAGGTGTATGTAATTAATCATAAATTTTAACTTTTATAGAGATAGAGAATAAGCAATGATGCCCAAACATTTCTTGACCTTATTGATTTGACTAGCCATACACAAGGAAATTAGAATACCACTTCACAAACTGTGACATGCAAACTAAGAATTTATTTCATGGCTGCACTATGTTATCAACCAAACCAACTGGCCAAACTGGAATTTAACATTTGAAAACTTGAATTGTGTTGAAAATTTGTGACAAGTTGAGGTAACTAAAATAAAATCAACTAACTTGAAATTGTCAACTTAATTCGTTGTACCATTTTCTGAAACAAGTCGTGTTTTCCATTTTTTTATTTCCATTTGTATATATTTGTTGCATTCATGTAGTTGCATTAGAACCACAACATACTTCATTTGGATTTTGTGGGTAGTACCCGCTGAAAACCCTCGCGAGACACCACTCGTCCTACTAGGGACACCTAGAGGTTTAACGGCTTATTGCATATGCTCAATGCAATCGTGTTCCCTATGAAAGTGTGACCTATCTAGTTTAACTTTTCATTTTTTTATTTTTCTTTCTTTTTACTCGAGGATGAGTAAAAGATAAGTGTGGAGGTATTTGATAAACATAAAATTGTGTTTATTTTATTCTCTTATATTTTATCTTTTGTAAATAAATAAATGATACTTTGGGTATTTTTATGTGCTTTTACAGATTGTCAATTAATGTCTCCTTCAATTAAATTAAAGGCTAACTACGAAGAAAAAGCTACTTCCCTATATCAAAGCATTGCAAAAAAATTTGTAGCTCACTGGTAGAGGCATAGAAATATGTACAGAGTAGCCTAAGTTCGATCCTTGGCAAATACTATTTTTATGAAGAAAGGAACACGAATGCATCACACCCTACCTCATGTGTTTTGAAGAATAAATGAATTGAGTGATATACTATATATAGTCATATTTATGCATATATATATATATATATTCACTTAATAAGGATTTTTGAAATTTGGCATAATCCTCTCAAGAATTCAAATCCAATCAGTCACATTTAATTGCGACGCAAAAAGTAAGGGAAGACTTTGATAACAATTAAGCATATGCTTATCTTCCCACTAACCGTGCCATACATTAAAAGGAAAGGCATTGATTACAATCTTCAGTCAAGTTCCATAGAGGGAATATTCCTTCATCTTTGGAAAGAGTTTTTTTTCCATATATTTATTTTGGGCCTTATATTCAAAGAGAGAGGAGGCTACGTCTCCTATATAAATATCCCTGGTGTTCATTGTAAAAAAAAGATACTCTGTTCCATTTTGTATTCTGTTCTATTCTTAATAATGTTTTCTTCGTTCCGGTTATTATTTTCTTCACAACATTATGTGCTTTCTAATCAATTAGTTTTGTTAGAACATGAATTGTTATTGTTATTTTTATTGCATATTAGGATTGACCATTCGATTAGATTCAATGACAATACTAATTTTAATTTTCTATTATTTTTATTTCCTGTTTCTTTTTTAGTAATTTGTCCTATTGTTTAATTGCTGAATTTGGTATTGATCTGATTAGATTCAGATCCATAGTAAATTCATTAGAGTTAATTCAAAACCATCTCCAAATATGTCTAACTCGCCCAAGAAATATATAAATAATAATATTTAAAAATTCCTCCATGTGATTTGACCTGCATATTACACGATCTTTGCGCTTGCAGTATTATTACATAATTCGCGCTTTTCTATTTACTTAGAAATCGTCGATCATTTATTTATAGGTAGAGAAAATGAACCTCAGTCGTTAGATTTAGGTTTTAAATCTGAACTGACCATGTCCTAGGGTAAATCCGGATTAACCACGTCAGCCAACCAGACGAAGACACACATATCAAAAACAACCCGAAATAATCCGTCGTTCAAAACGTTTCATGTCTAGAAAGTATACATGCCAGCATGTATTGGGTCAACCCGCCCACCACATGGGTCGACCCACCGACATCTGGGTCGACTTGGGTGGATGTTGGGTCGGCACATGAGCTTATTTTTCTTTGATTTACTTTTGAATTTCAAACTGCCATAACTGGTTCATTATAAGTTCGTTTTACGCAAACCATATGTGTATCTGAACCAAAAAATCATTAGGGACCCAATAGCGCAATCCCCATTGCCAAATTCCCAATAATTTCAACTTATTCTTTAATTACTTAATTAATTATTATTTGTTAAAATTTAGATTGTTATGGTTTTCATGATGTTGGGTCCAACTTCAGCAGCTCCATCTTGACCTCGTAGTCTTTCACTCTGTCAATTCGATTGAGGAAGTTAAACATCATTTCTTCTTGTCACTGTAACAATCTCTGGTGAATTTGAGTTTACTTTCCAAATCCTTAACTACTTTGTTCATCTCTTGCCAAGTGACATAGACAGATGGATTTCCTCCAGAGGAAGCCTTTAAATGTCCTATTCACAACACCAAATTGCTCATTTTATCAGATTATTTTTGTTTGAGTTTATCACGGTTATTACCGTTATAAAATTATCACTGTTATTTTTGTTGTAATCTATTATCGCTGTTATTTCCGTGATGACATTTCACACTTTTGTAAATATTTCAGAACACAGTGGACAGAGTTGTCACCCTTTTGTCATGCTCCAACTTTTTTCATTTTGCTATCTAGGGTTTTCGCTTTTCAACTTCCGCCTCAGAAATCCTATCTGCATTCATTAGCCCCTCTACCTCTACCGCATTCCAGCACCACCTTCTCCAGGTATATTTTATTTTTTCAGTCATAAATAGTAGATGGATTCAGTATTCTATTTAGCTATAAAATCGAATAGTATTGTAGCCGATATCCCTTATATTTGCTCGAGGTTAATTTGTTTCTAGCTTCTTCTTTACTTAATCTAAATCTTCTTATTTGGTTTTTTTAGTAAATAATTATTATTTTCAATTTTCAGTTTATAGATCAATCTAAGAAATTTAGAAGTATCTTCAGTGTTCCTTCTAGCTTTACTGAATCTAAATATGTTTTTTGTTTAAAAATTGAGTATGGTAGTTGTGGAACCTAAACTGAATTTGATTACTTTTATTGCATCCTTTCATGCGTCCTTCATCTTGCACCTTCAACCGTATAACGTAGATTGATTACTCAGGTTTAGTGGGGGATAACCTGCAGGATAATTTTTCTAGTAGGGTAATTTGGTAGGGTAACTTGATTTTAAATATTGAAATGGGTATGATGCTGCTAGATGTTTGCCAACTCTCTAATAGGGTATCTTTTTTCATTATCTTAAAAAAATTTCTAGGGACTGTTTTAAAGTACATTGTTTATGACAAGGAGTGTTTACATTCTATGGTTTTATCAATTTCAATGTTTTCTTTACTTGTTATCATGTAATTTTTTAGCTCCTAGTACTACCGTGCTTATAGATATCTATAATATATAAAAAAATCTATTCATACACCCATAATTTCTTAACATACACCACAGTTTTAATATAAAAAAATATGACTATGTTATCCTTGCCTTTAATTACATTTTCAGTCCTTTTCTTATAATGCATCCAACTAAAACTCAAATACATACATATATATATATATAAAATTTGATCAAATCTATAGAATTTTATAAAGTTAATAAAACCTAAAATATCAATTAAGACAACTTTTACAACTAAATATTTAATTCCATATGTTCAATCATCCAAAATTAGAGCTCATTTTTAAAATAAAAACAATCGAATAATTTATGATATTAGCGTACAAAATTATTATTATTATTATTATTATTTTGAATTTTGGGTAAATTTATTGCAAAGAATTCCTAATTTTATGTAACTTAGTTTTAAGGTTAAAGAGGGAAGATGATGAAAATATAAAAGTGTAATTTTTGGAAAGACATGGCGTATGAACAGAAATATTTGGTGTATGCTATTTTATTTCAGATCATGGTGTATGTTAGGAAATTATGGGTGTATGAATAGAATTAGCCCTATAATCTATATAACAAAATTCCTTGGGTAGACAAACCAAGAGACAAAGAGGGGTTGAGATTTAAAATGAAAAAAGACATCCGATGGACATAACATAGCCAGATCAGCATTTACGTTTCTATTTTTAAAGTAACGCCGTTAAAAGCCACTTAAACGTTTCTTTTTGCGTTAAAACTTCCTGCTCCATGATTGCACGATCGTTGTCCACTCACCCGTCTTTCAATCCGTAGCAACTTACGCTGCTTACAAGTTTAAATTTATTTTGTTCTTCTCTTCTTCCAATTGAAAGACATCATCTACCATGCGAAAGTTAAGGTGCTGACTCCCTGCACCTCACTTTTTCCAATTATTTTTATATACTGTTTGTACTTTATGAATTTGTTGCTTTCATACCATCGGGGTACTAACTCCCTCCACATGATTTTTCTCCAACTACTATTTATATAGTTCCTTTATATTACTGATATATTGCTGCAAATTAGAGTTCAAAATTATAAATATTATGTTGTTATAGTTTGTATACTTCTGTGTTTGTTCGGTTTTGCATTCTTTTCAATCTGACAAATATGCACTTAAACTGTTCGGTTGTATTCCTAATTGAGTTTCACCTCTATTACACAAAACTTGATTACTGGCGGAGTTATTTTTGTGTGTAGTTTATCATTATGGCATATCAAACATCAATTGTATGCTTGGGTTGTAAAACAGTTATATATATTCATGTTTGTGATATTGTTATCAGATTCCTTTCATTCTTTCATGTTCGTATATGCAGATAAAGTATTTTTTAATGATACCACTAAGAAATTTTTTCCCCAGTAAATACAAGATTTGACCAAGCATGTACTTTGGGGGACAGAAAAAAAGAATTACGCATTAACGACTGGATGAGTGGAGCAGGTTTCATTTTACATTCTTCATCTTATGTAACCGCCTGTTGATTTTTTTTGGGTTTACACTAGCACCGTACGCATTCTAAATAAAAAATTGCTTTTTTACTTGACATCGGCTCATTCTTTGGTGTAATGTCTGTTATAAATTTAGTATTGCTTATTTAAATGTCTTCTTAGTGCCATAATGTGTTCGGAAAACCATGCAAGAGGCTAAGTACTTGGCAGGAGCTGTTGGTTCTGGCATGAGTAACTAAAAAAGTTTCAGCAAATTGTATTTTCTTTTTTCTGTTATTTTTATTTTTCAGACCTTTCTTCCATGTATGAAGCGGATGTTTGTAATCATCATATAGCAACCTGAGCATCTTCTGAGTTCTGACTGAATCGTAATTCACGGGTTAATATATATATATATATATATATATATATATATATATATATATTGTTAGACCAAAAAGTGGTTCTAACACCCAAATTGATTAAAAGCAAATGAAATGAGATAAAAATGAAAATGAACACACAGGATTTATAGTGGTTCGGCGAAGAAATGCCTACGTCCACTTATCTTTCACTATATTCAATGATTCAGTTGCAAATACAATGTAATATTCACTTGATTCCACTCACAACTCACTTATATTCACTCAATTGACTAAAACAAATAATGAAAGAAGATTTGGATTCTCCGGGAGTACTGGAGTTCGGATTATGGAGGTGGTTGAATTCTCGAAATGCCCAAAAAAAGATCCTTCTCTTTGTCTCCAGACGGGGTATTTATAGGTGTGAATTTGCTCAGAGCCTGATCCGGATCGGAGCCACGTGTCACTCATCCCATCAGCATCGGATTCGGATTGATTTCTACGTTGACAACGCATCAGAATAATGGACGTTATGGGTAGGAACTGGTCATAGCCGATCCGGATATCCAGGCGCTTATGCTGGAGAATGATATGGAAAATGGGTTCGGGTTGGAGGGACACGTATAAGGGGTTCGGATCGGGATACCCGATCCGACCCGGACTGGCTTGAAAACAACGCTCTCTCCTCTTTAGTCTGCTCCGCTCCGATCTATCTCCGTAGCAACCAGGTGGCTTTCCGATCCAATTGAGACTATATTGCCCTCCGATCCAAACAGCTATGCCTTACCAATTTCCTCAGCAACAGTTCACCGATCCGAACAGAAGACTTTATCCGATCCGAACCGATACGCTGTTTTGACCCGACCCGAATAACTGCAGCTGTCCGATCTAGGCTGTAGTGTCCTCCCCGATCTGAGTAGTGGTGGTCTCTCCGATCCGAACCGAAGTCTTCTAATTAGAAAGGTTCTTCAATGCTTGACATCTTGACTTTGTGTTGCCTAGTTCACAAAGTAGGCTAACACTTTGCCCCCTCAAAGGATGCTTCTGTTGGAAATGGAGCATGCTTTGATTGCTGTTGCACAATGCCTTCATCCTTCCCTTTGAATTCACATGCCAAGTTGTCGTACTGCATCCTGTTCGGTTCAGATCCCGAGCCGAACGAATTTCTAGTTCGGGTTCCGACCCGGACGGATTTCCTTCTTCCTATACTCTGCAATGGATTAGTAGGCCAAGCTGCGTCACTGGGCTTTTCGAGCCGGTCCGAGCGGGAATACGAATAGTCATCTTGTTTTTTATATAAATCTACTTCACTTTTCTTCTTTTCTTTCATTGTATTTGTCCAACCGATTTCCACGTCGAAACCCTAGCCTTCAGGAAAGCTTCATTAAACTCGCAAATTTTTCTCGTTTTCTTCTAAATCGAACTCGTAAGTAGACTTGTAAACTTGATCTACCTACTTTTTCTTGATTTCGGCTTGGATTCACGATTATATTAAGCGATTCGAGTATAATTTTTTGCCCAATTCCGTCGCTGTTACTTCTGCTACCACCTCGAGGCGCTGACAGGTTGAAGAAGGCGTACGCTTGCTCCTAACTAGGGCTGTTGATATGGGATTGGGTTCGGAGGTGATTGAGGAAGAAGAAGAAAATAAAAGACATGAGAAATCGGTTCGGGCGAGGAAACAGGGAAGATGGAGGAGGAGAGCAAAGTTTTACCTTTCCGGTTCGGGTCGGGAGAGTGGAAATGGAAAACTGGGGATAGCCTATCGGATCGGAGGATGAAAACAGATTAATAGGGGGCATCGGTATTCAAACTCATCCGATCCGCTCCTATTACATGTCTCCGAACCGATCCGGTTGAACATAACTTTTCATCTAGAGCACAACTTTTCTTCAGTCCGACCCCATGATGCCTGCCCGAACCGAACCGAGAACCACTCAATCTAAAGCATTAAATTTTGTCCAATTATTTAAAACAATGCTAGATATTACTTCCAACTTTATGAACAGTCAGGATAGTGCCTTGCGAACATAAATGAACATTAAGAACTACTCTGACCATCACTTTCTCTTCAAAGTTCGCCTTACATTGTTGCATCGTTACTTTGCATTTCTCACGTTCACTGTGCACATTTTAGTTCACGCACATGCACAGGGGGGTACGGGCTAATTTACTCTAATTCGTGCTATTGCTTCTTCAATAGTTCTATGACAATGAGACCCAGACGCTCTTCCAGACTAGCTGAGAGGAAAGAAGCCCCGGAAACCTCTAACAAAATCACTCTAGAGGATATATCTTCTCCTTCGGATCCAGAATGGGACAGTGAGGGTCCAGACTACGGGGTTGGAAATCGGGAAAACAACGAGGTGTCTTCAGAGAATGAAGTTTCTCTGGGTTTTGAGGAGGAAGGAGGGATTGGTGACGATCGAGCCCCTGATGAATTTGAATCGGCCGTTATATTGGAATCACCTCCAAACTCTGTTGAATCAATAATCGACAATGATCGACTGATCCGAATTTGCTTAAAGTACGGGATAATGAAAAGGGACACTTTAGTGCCCTCATGCTCTGACCATCCCCACAACCCTCCAAAAGGATATATGGCGGTCACTCGATTGATGTGCATGGTTGGCTCCATTCCTCCATTCTCTCCCTTCATCGTTGACTTTTTAAGACAAATGCGGATTGCCCCCATGCAGCTGCATCCCAATTCATATGCCTACTTGCACACTTTGTACATAGCATATCGTGAAATCTTAGGCATAGAGCTCACGTTCGATGACGTTCACTTCTTCTATAATTTCAAGCATAGGACTCGAGAGACTCCATCATTCTGCTACTTTGAGTCAGTTCCAAAAAGGAAGATAATCTCAGCACCATTCAGCAGTAAAGCCGGAGATTCCAGACTAGAATGGTTCTTCGTGAAACGTCAGCCTGGATGCGCCAGGAGGTGGACAAAATCAAGTAAAGCACTGATTTTCTAAATCCGGGTTCTATACACTTGAATCATCACCTTAACTTGTTTTCCTTTTTGTTTGCAGTCGACAATCCCAAACAGATATCAGATCAGGTGTTCTTTGACCGGATGCATCGACTTCTTAATGGCGATCAGAAATTCTTGACTATCGACGAAGTCCTTAAAGACGAATACCTTCACTTTCATGGGCTGTTATCCGTTTTTCGTAGCATCGGTCATGGGACGGCTCCATACGCATACATTCCTCCAGTGGAGGTAGTCCCAGAGATAGGAGAAGGCTCAGGAGTTCCTACAGCGCCTCTTCGAACTTCACCTTCTCCATCTTCTACACATGATGACGAATTGGCTAATCTGGCCGAAAAGCATCGTGAAGGATATATTGCCCCCGAGGAGGCTACTTCTCTGGAAAAGTCAACATCCTCCCATGAGTCGCCACTTAATGCTTCCGAGGGGAATATCCCTAGTACTGATGACCAAATATTTCAGGGTTTGGGGGATCTCCCCTTGCCTAAAACTATATACACTTCAGAGGATTTCAGGAAGGATCCTTTAGTCTTTACCTCTTCTGAAGAGACCACTCCTGCTAAGGCTAAAGAGCCTGCTCGTACTAGTCTAGCTCCAGATTCGGGTTGGTTGGGGGGGAAACACACCACTTAGGACACACTTTACACAACAGCATTAGCATTCATTGCACCTCTTTCTCCGTGAATCCATTTATTCTAAATTTCGTTTGTCTTATTGTGCAGGCACGATGTCTCGATCCTACTATGATATCAGGAAGCTTCGTCGCAGCATGTCCAATGCTCCTTAGGATGTTGAGTATGATCGTCGTGATGATCGTGGCAGGGATGAGAGAAGGCCTTACGATCCCTATCATTCTCGATCCTCACGCTCTCGCTCACCAGTTCGGCCGGAAAAGGAGAAATACAAGGGTTATCAAAGCCGTAGGGAAGAGGACAGACCACAATCTAAAGACTCCACTTCTTCCCATGAAAAGCGCAGTAGAGAGAGAACTCCTCCAAAAGAAACTGGGTCTCGTAGTAAGCACAAGGTCCCTGCTACTAAACGACCTAGGACAGACAAAGAGACTACCGAATCCTCTTCACACAGGGACACCGAATTAACAATCCCCGCTCCTCCCCCACTAGATGCGGAAACTGCAGTAAAGCGGGCATATTTGGAGGAGCAATTTCCCGAGCACTACTTCGAGACTTTGACTTTTTTACCTGCCCTTGAACCTATTTCTTCTAAGTGGGCAGATGAGGCCAAAGCAAAGATTGATGCGGTGGAAAAGCAGTATTCTGAGATGTTTAAATATTCACGTAACCTCTCCAGAATCATCCGCACTCTAATCACAAATACCGACTCAATGCAAAAGACCGCGGAGGAGGTTGCCAAGGCTTTAAAAGCCCTAGGAAAAGATTTGGAAGACACTCAAGCTCAGCTAGCTGTCGCTCAAAGGGACGCTTCTAATTTCAAACAATAATTTGAGGACATGCGAAAACGTTATCACGACTTGCTTGAATCTCACACTCAAGAGAGTTCTGAGTTAAAAAAGCAAGTTGATGAGGCCAAGTCAGAAGCTGCTAAGACACGCCTTGCTTATGCTGAGCTTGAACGGAAAAACGCCGAGTTAGCAAAGAGGAGCGCTGAACTAGAAAAGAAGAACGCTGACTTGGCTTCAAAGCTGTTGGAGGCAGAGAACAGAGCTTCCCTGGCCGAGGGCAATGTGGAGTGTGCTATCAAATCTGCAGGGGAAGCCCGCAAACAATTATCTGAGGCGGAGGCTGAGATTCAAGGCTTTGGCGAATTAATGATTGAATTCCTCGCACATATCATCCGTCGCCGAAACATTTCTTGGATCGAGGATTATCCATCCACTCTAGTTCAAGTGTGGAATCAGATCGTCGAGTGGGAAAAAGAGGAACTTAAGGTCGATTCCCTCGATGAAGATAAGCTAATGGAGAAATACTTGAGGGATGATGAACCGGAGCGCCTAGTTGAAGGGCGCCGCCTCATTGCTGAGGCCATGGAAGAGGAGAGACGAAAGTCTAAACAGAAGAATGTTCTCGGAGCTGGTTCCTCTTCTTCTGCCCCTGCGACTTCTGAAGTAGAGGGGTATGATCCTGAAAATCCGGGAATTGCCCGAACAACTCTGCTATCCCCTATTCCTGAAACAACATCAGAGGTAGTAGTCACCCCTGCCGAGAAGTCTTCGGAAGGTATCCCTACCTTTTCCCCTCAATTTGTCAAGGCTATTTCTTCCTTTCGCCACGTGATTGAGCAATCGATGAAAAACGCATTGTTTTCGCCTGAGTTGATAACTGTTGCTTCTCATTCTATAGGTGTTGAGCCATCCGCCAAGACAGATGTGACTCAGGGAGCCATCGCCGGGGCAAAGCCCGCAGAAAAGGCCAAAAGAGGGGAGGATAAGGCTACTCCTATAGACTTGGGAGAAGGAAGTGAGCCAACTAAGGTCGCCACTCCCCATGATGAAGAAATGATAGCAGCTTTAAAGGATGATGGCGGTGACGGGGGGCATGAAGAGGAACAAGAAGTTGCAATAGTCGGGGAGTCAAAAAATGCTGATGATGTTACCTTGGCTGCAATGAAAGCTGATCAAGACAAACGCTTGCAATTAAAAGCCGAAGAACTAGACCCCGAAGCCCTCAAGCCCCTCGCAGTTGTGGATGCGGGATCAAGGTTAGTTGTTAAGCTCTCAACTAGATCTATTACAGAGGAACTTGCTAAAAAATCTTCCCTTGATTCCAGCGCTCCGCCCTCCGGGAAGCAGTCTACTGGCTCCAGCACCGTATCTTCAGGAAAAAAGAAGTCAAAACGAATCTTGACAGAGGCTGAGAAAGAGGCAAAGGATGCGGAGAAAGCTGCCAAGAAATCCAAGGCTCATTCAAAATTTAAATAGTGGATTGCCTTGTATCGTTTTAGCATTTAGTGAACCAATAATTGCTGCTACAAGAGTGGCTCCTGCACTTTCTTTTTTTTTTTAGCTATTTTCCTATACAAATTCATTCATTTGTAAATAAAAAATAACTCATTTTCTGCAATGTTTGTTTGTTAGTAGTTCTGCACTTATGTAAAAATACATGTCTATAGTTATGAAACGAAGTTATGGAGGGGGGAAATATGCTTATACATACGTGTCCCCAGTCAATTCCCACAAATTATTTAATGCTTAATCAAGCAATCTGAATGTTCCCGATTCTATGACGGGATAGCACTTCCCGTGTCGTCAGTACCTGTCATTTTTTCTGGCATTTCTTTTATACTCTCTCTCTTTCTCTTGAGAGTTAGAGTTCGAGCTCAGTAATCTATTCATTCCCCGGTCTTTCAGCGGGGAAAGATTTCTTTCTCAGCGCTCAGTCGGAGACGCCTTTATACTCTCTTTCTCTCTGGAAAGTTAGAGTTAGGAGAAGAATTTCTTTTTCAGCGCTCAGTCGGAGACGCCTTTATACTCTCTTTCTCTCTGGAATAGGAGAAGAATTTCTTTTTCAGCACTCAGTCGGAGACGCTTTTATACTCTCTCTCTCTCCGGAGAGTTAGAGTTAAGAATGTCGTTTTCTCATTCTTTTATGTCTTATCGCACAAATAGTCGTTGTGCTTCTTTTTATGTCTAAACTATTTTCAACCTTTTTAGGCTTTGAGTCATTCTGTATTTTATAATCACAACAGAATAATTGATGAATGTATATATGTAATGCATAGAAGTAAATAACATACAATATTTTTATAGTGGTTCGGCTAAGTCGTTGCCTACATCCACTTTATAGTTCTTCATTCATATCGTCAGATTTTCCCAAGGCAATCGTGCCTTGTTACAGAGTTCATAAGAAAAATAACACAAAGTACAGCATTTCTAATCCAAATATCGCATTAAGTGTTGGGCATTCCATGCTCTAGGGACTTCTTCGCCATCTACGGTCGTTAACTTGAAGGTTCCTTTTTCAAGTTTCCGTTGGATGACAAAGGGTCCTTCCCATTTTGGACTGAGATGAGGAAGGGATGGAAAGACTCTCTTTAGCACCAAATCTCCTGGTTCAAAAGTCCTGAGGCGAACTTTTTTGTCGTAATAGCGTGCCATCTGACGTCGATGTCTTGCCGCACGCAAATCTGCTTTGTCCCTTTTTTCTTCGACTTCATCAAGAGACTCAAGTAAGAGTGCCCGATTCGTCATCGGGTCATAATATGTCACCCTGTGGGAAGGAACTTCCAGTTCAACTGGAATTACAGCTTCTGAGCCAAAGGAGAGAGAGAAAGGGGTATGACCAGTGGCCGTTTTAAATGTTGTTCGATATGCCCACAAAGCTAAGGGCAATTCGTCAACCCATTTTGCCTTTGCACGCTCTAACCGTTTCTTGAGGATGGATTTTATTACTTTGTTTATTGCCTCTACTTGCCCATTCGATTGCGGATAGGCAACTGCAGTATATCGTTTGTCTATCTTATACTTCTGGCAGAAATTTCTGAATTCAGTACTATCAAATTGGGTTCCGTTGTCAGTTATAATCGTCCTTGGGATCCCGAATCGGCATATAATATTTCTGACCACAAAACTTATCACCTTTCTTGCCGTGATCTTGGTCAAGGGCTCAACTTCCACCCACTTCGTAAAATAGTCCACGCCACTATTGCATATTTTGCTCCTCCTTTAGCAATCGGAAGAACTCCAATGATATCAATTCCCCATGTGGCAAATGGCCAAGGACTCATCATTGATTTAAGTTGGGTCGATGGTGCTCTGGGGATTTTGGCGAATCTCTGGCACTTATCGCAACGTCGTGAATAATCAGCTGCATTTTATTAATTGTAGGCCAGAAGTATCCGTATCGCAATATCTTCTTTGCTAAGGTCTGACCTCCTGTATGATCTCCACACTCACCTTCGTGTACTTCTCTTAGTACACGCTTGATGTCGTCGTGTGCTATACATCGTAACAGGGGCATAAAAAATCCTTGCCTATAAAGAGTATCGTCTTGTATGACATATCTGGTAGCCTTGCGAACTACAGCCCTTTTCTCACTCTTCTTTGATGGGAGTGTCCCATTCTTAAGGAAATTCTTAATTGGAGTCATCCACGACTCCTTCTCCGGTGCCGCTTCAAAAGCGAACTCAATTTCCATTGACTCAAAGCTTGGCGATTCCAACGTTTCAATTGGAATTATTTCAGTCCCTTCTGGATTGTCGGAACTAGCCAGCTTTGCCAGCCTATCCGCTTTCTGGTTTTCAGCTCTGGGAATGTGTGTTATGTTGTACCGCTCTAAGCTATTCAATAGCTCTCTCACTTTCCTGAGGTAGGCGATAAGTCGAGGTCCTCGAGCCACAAATTCCTCTCGCACTTGGCAAACAACAATTTTAGAGTCACAGAATATGTCTAACATTTTTACTCCGAGGTCTTTAGCAAGCTTCAGCCCGACAATCAGGGCTTCATATTCAGAGTCATTGTTAGTCGCCGAAAATTCTAATCGCAGGGCGTAATATAACGACCGTCCTTCGGGAGTGACTAAGACGATTCCAGCTCCGGACCTTCGGTCGTTCTTGGCTCCATCTGTATATAGTTTCCACGGATCTATCTTTAACTCATCCTCGGACTTAACCACTCTGTCATCGATTACTTCCTCCTCTGGAATGGTGAACGCCGCAATAAAGTCTGCTAGAGCTTGCCCCCTGATCGACTTTCGTGGTTGAAAATTCAAATCAAACTGACTTAGTTCTATGTTCCATTTGATCAACCTTCCCGATGCTTCGGGTCTCTGCAACACCTGCCTTAAGGGCTGGTCGGTGTATATGGTTATTGGATGAGCTTGGAAATAGTGACGAAGTTTTCAGGATGCGATCAGGAGGCTGTAAGCGAGCTTCTCAATCTTTGGGTAGTTGCGCTCTGCCGTTGCTAATTTCTAGCTTACATAATACACTGGCCTTTGTACTTTGTCTTCTTCTCGAACCAGGGCTGTGCTGACGGCGTGAGCCGAGACTGCCAAGTAAACAAACAATTCTTCGTGATCTACGGGCTTTGATAAAATCGGCGGTTTCTCTAGCAGTTCCAATAAATTTCGAAAGGCCTCAACAGAGTCCGAAGTCCACTCGAAGTTCTTCTTTCCTCTTTTAATCAAATCAAAAAACGGAACGCATTTGTCTGTGGCTTTGGAGATGAATCTACTCAGCGCCGCTACTTTCCCTGCAAGACTTTGGACGTCTTTAATTCTCCTCGGAATAATTTCCTAAGTGTTGATTTGATGTTGGTTTCGGCCTTCGGGATTAATACTTAGGGAATTGTTCACTTGCTAATTGACGGTCGAAGAGTGTGAATATAGAAGGGTAATAGTGCGTGAATGAGAAATTTGTTATATGGAGAAAGAAAAGAACTTTGAAATTTTGGAAGTGTAAAGTTTTGAATTAAGTGATGAAGTGAAAATTTTGAGTAACTGGAAAATTAGATGAAGACTTATTTTGTAACCAATAGATTTATAAATTTAAGGTTAAAAGTTTATCAAATATTTGAATTGATTAAGGAATCAAAACTAGAATTTTGAAGTTGAATGGAAATTGGAGGATATTCGATTTCAAATATTGGATATAGAAGTTTCTGAAACTTATATGAGAGATATATAAAGAACATGTTGAATTTGAAAACTATTGGATTGGAAGGTGATTGATTTAAGATAAAATCTTATATAACAGAATTTATATAATAATGAGATGTTTGGAAATATGATTTGGAAGGAAAATTTTATGTATGATTTATGAAAAGTATGAAATAAAGTACTATATATTTTCAAATCAAGATAAGGGAAGTACCTTCCTTCTCCTTTGAATTTCGAGCTTAGTTGAGATGTGCTGCTGGTGGTAGTAGGTTATCCAGACATAAAACTCGAGTTATCATAACTCCTTGAAGAATACGACCGTGTAATGTAATTCGCAGGGCTGTAGATAGCCTACGGAAAACGGATGTTTCGTGGGGGAACCAAGCGTTACCATTGTGTCTGCTGCGATATACAGTCGTGATGAAGGCACAATCCGTAGGGCTATGAAAGCTTACCAGTATGGATGTTTCCTGGGGGACCCAAGCGTAACCATTGTGTACTTGTGGTCCACATGGCATATCTACAAGTGAAAGAGATATAACCACTAGAGTTACTAAAGGTAGAATGGAACCATGCGATGTTTGAGATATCTTAGTGATGCAGAACCACCTGTTTGATGCAGCATGGTGTCTTCGTGACATGATGTGTCTTTGTGACTGGATTTGTCTTCATGGCCTGATTTGTCCTCGTGACTTGTTTTGTCCATGTGGTTTGATTTATCTTCATAATTTGATTTGTTTTCATGACCCTGAGATAGAGCAGCCAACGCTCAGTGACCTCAAATTTTCTTTTGATTCTTAGATATCTTTTGTTGATATGTTCACGACGAAATTCGCAGGGAACTGATTTCCTACGGATACAGATGTTTTTCGGGGGATCCAGACGAAACAATTGTGTGTCTGTGATTCATGAACAATCAACATATTAATATCACATTGGTACTTTTCGTATCTGCTTTTTTTTAGAAAAAGAATTTTTGGAATATTTTCACTTGTGAGTTGAAGTAAAGATATTTAGTACTTGGAGATTTTAGTCGTACGCCTGGCCAGCGTTTGCCTAACATATGTGAGAATGATAATAGACTTGTCAAACTTCGAGTTATCAAATCAATAATTTGAAATTAAAATATACCTAATTTAATTAGTTACTGAAGAGAATTTTAAAATATTTTCAAATCCCTAGCTTTGTAATAATAATACAGATATTTTTGTACAAATTTCGTGTTACGTATAAAGATTATAAAAAAATTCAAATTTTGGAAAAATTTCAAGTCGACAATTTGTGACTTGAAAAGAAAATGATAAGTGCACTCTTCAATGAGTGTTGGGGAAGATTGAATGGATTGAATGTATGGAGATGTGGTTGAACTTGTGAAACGTTGGATATGTAAATATTGACATAAAAGATTAATTCTGAACGAAAATGTTATTTTCCGAATTAATTGAGTATGATCTAAACAAAGAAGACTGATGACTTAAATATTGATATTTAAATTAGTTGTGGGAAATTTTCACACGTATATGAAAACTTGAAGCATACATAATATAACTCTAACGATCTCTCCTTTTCAAGGAAGAAAAGTTTTAAAGGAGGTGAGATTGTAACGTCCCAGAATTTCGACAACTGGAATATGTAATTAATTAAAGATTAGTTATGAATAATCAATTTTATATTGATTAGAAATTTAAAATAAAATATATGGTTTTGTGTATATGAATTGAATTCAAAATTTAATTTAGAATGATTGGTTGGGTGGAAAACAGAATCTATTGTTAAATAAATTGAATATTATAATTGGCTTTTGAATTTGACTGAAAATGTAAAGGGTTGAATATTAAAAATAAACGCTATTGACGTTAAATAAATTGGAAAATTTATTTGTTGGGATATATGGAATTTGGCTTAGATATGTGTATATTTGTGTGTACAGAGAAATTAAAATTTAACGTTCGAAATTTGGAATCAATTGGAGTTGTTTTGTAAACAAACAGCGAACCGATCAATAATCTAAAATTTAAAATAACATTGTATATAGATGGAGTTGGGTTACAACCAGGATAATTTTATTGAAATCGAAACGCGAAGACAAAGTGGTACATATAATTTTTGTCACGTTTGGAGATTTTGTCAGCTGTACGAAAGCGGTACAAGGTTATTTGCTGTAAAATATAATATTAAATTTAATCCAGTTATAACCTACCTTAAATATAAACTATGCCGACCTATATCGCTGTAAATTGCACCTATCCTAAACCTATTGACATTTACGTTGTTCTTGTCGCAAATTTTCTCTTCTATAAAAATCATCGCTCTTCCTATTATCTTTCAGCCAAGAAAAATTACTTTTTATGGCGGCTTTCCCCAATAATCAAAACCCATCTTTTTCCCTAAATCTCAACAACGGTTTCAGCAAAAAACCCTTTTCCCTAATTTCGTTCAAAAAAAAAAATCATCTTTCACTTTTGAATTTTTATGGTTTCCTCTTCCACCATGAAAGTTAATCAGCCTCCTTCCCCTTAAAATTTAACTGCATTACATTTTGTTTAACAACTGAAACCCTTCCTCCTTCCCAAATTAAACCACTTCTGCCTTCAAATTAATTCACCCTTTCAAAAATTGCTCCTTCCGCGCCTCCACAAACCGAAGACGCATCAAGGATCAGAACAAATCAAGCTTGCCTTGCCACTGCTTCACCTAGCCGAAGCCTTCGACGAAGCTGCAACCCTCCAATTAAAGCCGGAGCCACGCAGCTGACCTAGAACGTCATTTTCCAAGGCCATTTCTGCTATCTTCGAAGTAGCAGACTTTGATAGACATGTTGAAGCTCAAGCCCTCGCCTGTACCCTCTTTTGCCACTACCCTAAAATGGTAAGAATCCTCTTACGATTAATTTTTACTTCAAGTAATTCAAAATCAATACAGAAGTAAAATATAATAGTTTATTTCGTGTTATGGCTGCTTTGAAATTGTTGTTTGTTTGTACTGATTTGGAGTTATTACTGTGATTTCATCTTATGTCTGGGTAATCAGATACTTATCCTTTGTGACAAAAACTGTGTACCCTATGACAAAAATTGCATATATCCCTTGATGTTTTACATTCGGGTACTTGGCCTGCATATGAGTTGGTAAATTTCATTGCTTGAATATTTAGCATTTGAACTCATTAGAAATATTTGTATACCCTATTGATAAAATTGACCATAGGCGCGACGGTTCACATACTCTGTTATACACTACTACAAAATTGGGCATATTCGACACTAATTTGTGTGCATTGCATGAAAAGTGTTGCGAAAGCTATGCATTCTTTGATCTTCTACAACAACATTCATTTGTTGTTGCATTAGATGTGAACGCAGTGTTGCGGTTGGAATTCTTGTGTTGTGACATGCAACACTAGGTCAAAGTGTTGCATTACATAAATACATGCCAAGTCAGCGATCCGCGTTATCAGTTTAAACAAATATATAACCGTAGATGTAGATTAATCCAACGGTTCAAGCCGATCCTTGGTACACTAGTTCAAAGTGTTGCATTAGATAAATACATGCCAAGTCAGCGATCCGCGTTATCAGTTTAAAAAAATAAAGAACTGTAGATGTAGATTAATCCAACGGTTCAAGCCGATCCTTGCTACAGCTTAGTGAAAATTTGGCGCGATAGTTTCCTCATTCAGGAAATACTTCCCCCCAAAACAAATTTCTCCCGTACTCCTCCTTCGGTCCGTTTCTCTCTCCACGAAATCCTCCCAAAAACACCTCGATCTGATTTCTACTGTAAGTTTGTACCTCCGGTTACAAACTATAAACCTTCGATTGCTCCTATTTTACAAACTTTACACCTCCAATTTGGAACATTTAGGACAATTACAGGTAGTTAGGGCTTCATCTTTTCGGTTTTATTTAGTTGATTTCATCGCTAACTTATTTTGGTCTACATTCAAAGTCTCTGGGTGATTTAGGTATACCGATTGCCTTAAATTACCGTTTTTATACTTGAAGTGTTGTATTTATATGTTTGCATGTGTTGAAATTATGCAGGTTCTGTATTTTTATGTTTTCCAAACCATTGATGTATTGGAAAATAATGCTTATGTCGAAAGGTAGAAACAAAATTTAGAGGACAAAAGAAATCCAATTTAAATGTTTAAATGTCTATTTCTGTTTGTAGTTAAATAATGCCTATTTCTCTTCTTACATCATATGACTATGAAGATACCCTGGGCATGGGTGATCTAGGATTGTCAAACCCGTCATCACCAGAAACTCCTATTGATTTTTATATAGAGATGCAAGAAAGGCACTACGACGATTTGCTTGAGTACGAACTAGAGCAAGAAGAACTCCGAAGACAACGGCTAGAAGAGGAACGACGTGAAGAAAGGGCGATGCGACGACATAGTCGTGTTGCCTTGCGTCGTCCGCATCAAAACAACCAAGTGGTTAACGAACATCAAGCTGACTTACCAATCATAAAGTGTGATTGTGCGTATGCCACTGTAGAAGATGTTATTTCGATTGGATTCAACATTGGTCGTTGTTATTTTAGATGTCGTGTTTATCCCACAGGGTGTACCTTTTGGCAGTGGATTGATCAACAGTTTCCAAGCTGAGCCGCTGAGCCGCTGAGTACGCAAATGAATTACAACATCAACTTACAACTCTGCAAAATTGAGTTATTGGTTTTCGAACAGACGTTAGTAGACTTAACGACCAGCTTCAAGGGCTAAACATTAGAGGACAAAATTAAATTATTGCATTGTTCTTTGTATTAGGTACAACTGCATCGTCTTTGTGTCACCTGTATGGTCTTTGTATCTGTACTGTTTTGTTTTGGTGCAGTCATGTAATGTTATGAATTTGTGTTCAGTATCTTTAGTTGCTTGTTTTATGTATTATCCTGATAACTCAGTTCCAAAAGTTAGTGATAATTCATATCAAAACAATCGTCTTTGTATCATCACACTAATTATGTATATTTGTAAATTATAACTTGTTTTTATTCCTAACTTAGTCAAACCTTACAGGGTAGCCCTTGTTCGTGTCCTGAAACTATTAGTGGTATCAAATTTGGTCTTGCTAGGCCGTGGTTAGGTTGTGGCAATGGATAGTGAGTACTACATACGGATAGGACTTCCGAGATCGAGTGCAGAATATGTAAGAGGGGTAACAGCTTATCTAAGAAATGCATTTCCCATTTATAAAGTAGGTGATGAGATGAAGTGCCCCTGCAAACAATGTACAGAACGTAATTGGTATTGTGAAAATGTCATATACGATCATCATATTTTTAACGGTCCTTCTCCATTACATACCCGGTGGATTTGTGAAGTTTCACAGACAAAATTATTAGGTGTTGATGACCATATGGATTGTGCAACGGAGATGGATTTTGAGTATAATTTGGATGTGATGTTCAAATGTGCGGGTTACAAATTTGGTCAAAATCCCAGGGACTTTGTAGTAGAACCAAATCCAGAGGCCGAGAAATTTTATCGGCATGTTAAAGAAGGAAAACAACCATTATATCCTGGTTGCACTAAATTTTCTCGACTAAGTTTCCTGATCAGGCTTTATCATTTAAAGTGTGCTTATGGAATTAACGAGTCTGCGTTTGGGGAATTACTAATGCTTATAAAAGAAGCCTTTCCTGATGCCCAGTTGCCTTTGTCTTCCGACGCTTCAAAGAATGTCATTAAGGATTTAGGTCTTGATTACCATAAAATACATGTCTGCCCAAACCATTGCATGTTATATTGGGCAGAGAATAAAGATAATGAGGCTTGTGACATTTGTGGTTTTTCGAGGTGGGCTGTAAAAGAAAAAGAAGACATCGTTGATAATAATGATCCACCAAAGTCGATTCCCAAAGTGCCGGCAAATGTTTTGAGGTACTTTCCTCTAAGACCAAGGTTACAAAGGATGTTTATGTGCAAAGAATTTTCCAAACTTATGAGATGGCACCAAGTGGAACGAAAAGAAGATGGAAAACTAAAATATCCGGCTGATGGTGTGGCATGGAAGATGATGGATGCTCGCTATCCTAATTTTTCATCAGAAAATCGTAATGTTAGATTGGGTCTAGCATCTGATGGATTTAATCCATATCGTTCAATGAATTCAAGTTATAGTACATGGCCAATTCTGTTGGTAAACTACAATCTTCCGCCTTGGTTATGTATGAAACAAGAGAATTTGATTCTTTCAACATTAATATCTGGTCCAGATTCTCCAAAGAACAGTATTGACGTATATATGCAACCTTTAATTGTGGAATTGAAAGCGTTATGGAATGTTGGCGTCGAAACATATGATTCCTTGACTGATGGGAATTTTAATTTACGTGCAAGCGTCTTATGGAGCATTTGTGATTTTCCGGGATTTGCCATGTTGTCAGGTTGGAGCACGAAGGGGAAACTAGCGTGTCCAGTATGCCATTATGAAACTTCTTCAAATTATTTGAAGCATAGCAAAAAAATGTGTTATATGCACCATAGAAAGTTTCTAGATCCGACACATTAGTGGAGGCTGGATAAGAGGAGATTTAATGGCGAAACTGAAATGGGGAGCATTCCAGAAATATTATCAGGAACTGATATTGAAGAGTTATTGCGGGGGTTCAAAAATCGGTTTGGGGATAAGACGAAGAAACCTGGTAAAAGTGATGGCCCTTTTAAAAAAGGTCAATACTGTTTGACTTACCATATTGGTGTCATAATCCCCTTCGACATAACCTGGATGCCATGCACATAGAGAAGAACATATGCAACAAAATATTAGGTACTTTACTTAATATAGGTCGCATGTCGAAGGATCACCTAAACGCTCGCTTGGATTTACAGGAATTGGGCATAAGGAAGGTACTTCATCCTGTTGAATGTGGTGACGGAAAGCATGTTGAAATTAGAGCTGTAATATTTGATATGACAAACAAGGAAAAATAAATCTTTTGCTCTATATTGAAGAACGCCAAACTACCCTACGGTTGTGCCTCGAATGTTAGTCGGTACGTGCACATAAAAGAGACAATAGTTGTGGGATATAAGAGCCGTGATGCTCATTTCACACTCCACTATTTGTTACAATTTACCGTGAAGAAAGCATCAAAACCCGAGGTTGCGTTATCAATGATCAGATTTAGTGCATTCCTTAGAGGACTATGGAGCAAGGTTATCGAAGTGGATGATATCAAGAGGCTGCAAAAAGAAATTGTCGAGATACTTTGTCATTTTGAAATGATTTTTCCATAGGCTTTTTTCAATATAATGGTACACTTTCCTGTTCATTTATGCAGAGAAATCGAATACGGCGGGCCTGAACATCTTAGATGCATGTATCCAATTGAGCGATATCTAGGAAGTTGAAATCTTATGTGCGAAATAGAAACAGACCAGAAGGTTCGATTGCAGAAGGTTACTTAGCAGAAGAGTGTGTGACTTTCTGTTCAACATTTTTAAGCGTTGATAGAGGAACAGAAAACACGTCGATTGATTTTGGAAGATGTCCAACAGATTTGGAATATCATATTGGAACAAAGAAGAATAAAGATAGGAAGATGTTCAATTTGAAAGATGCAGAGTGGAAGGCAACACATCGCTATATTCTGCTCAATTCTGGTAATAAAGAAATTGAGAGTTTGATCGAGTAAGTTCTTAAGTTCCAATATCATTTTCCTTAACTATAAATTAACATCTGCATTTCGTAGTTTTTTTACCTTAATTATTATTTAGGTTTCATCGAGCTATTATGGATGGTCTTGCAAATCCAAGAAGATACAAGAGGGAACGAGAACATTCGAAGAGTTTTGGAATTGGCTTAAAGAAGAGGTTCTGAAAAAGGGCAATATTTCAACAGATTTAGAGGTGTTTGCATAGGTCCTAATCGAGTAGCTAGGAAGTTTACCGGTTATATAGTAAATGGATACAGATTCCACACAAAATTTAGAGATTCTCGAGGTACCACACAAAATAGTGGTGTATTTTTGACTGCCAAAACCACCAGCTTTGCAAGTTCGAAAGACCAAAACCCAATAATGGGTGATGTCAATTACTACGGATCAATCGAAGAAATTTTTGAGCTTGATTATTGGGGAGCTTTCACAGTGGTCCTTTTTAAGTGTTGTTGGTACCAAGAGGAAAAAGATTCATATGCTCTTACTCGAGTAAATTTTAGCAAGTGCCACAAAAATGAGCCTTATGTCCTGTCTTCGCAAGTGCAGCAAGTATTTTATGTGGAAGATGCAGTTGAAAAGAATAGTCATTACGTTATTAAAAAATTTCCGTGAGATTGGTGTGATACTGAAAATCAGAATGCAATGGAAGAAGACATGAGAAATACGCAATCACATGATATAGGCATAGGTGGTGAACTAGAACCAGAAGTTGTTGATGTAGGTTGGATTAGGGATGATGTCCCCGTAATACAACTAGAAACAGAAGTAGAAGCAGAAGTTCCTGATCCTGTTCCGTCTCATTAGGATAAAAAATTCCTCTTTCCTTTTGCTTTAATTTGATCTAATTTATAATGTATTTGGCACTTATTGTTTTAGCTGGGAACTATTATCTTTGATGAATGTACTTGTCACCCTTTTCTCATAATGCAATCTACATTGTTCACAAGTTTTATGATTAAATATCTTTCTTTACTGTCATCTGACTGTGGTTATAGACCAAAATGTTATAGTTGTTGTTTTTTGTCCACTTAAACATGCATGTACCTTGTTCTAATGTGTTTATTTTGTATAGGATGAATGAACTTATTAATATCCGACTGCAACATGGCGGGCAGTTTCAAAAGACCTGTTACGTTGGTGGAGAACCCTTCGTAGTAACAAATTATGATGTAGACCACTTTTCTTACAGTGTTCTTATGGACTTTATTAAAGATGCTCTCCATTACACTAAAATATGAGGAGTCTATATTATCAGCAAAGGAACGAGGGGTGGCTGGCAGCTAATATTGAATGACAAGGACGTAAACGAGTACGTACAGGGCTGCATTAATTAGCAAGAAGAAGTGGTTTTTTACATCGACAACACCATTGATAAAGACATTGAGCCGGTGACTCAACTGCAGCCACATGTAATCATACGGCCAAGGAAAAATATAATTCAAGGTATATAGTATATGTAATATAGATCCATTCTTATATATATATATCTGTGTGTGTGTGTAAAGAACTACGAAGGAGGCCATCGTTTCGGGTTTTATTTGTTCCAGGTTCTGCTAAGAAGCCGATTGCAAAGCGCAGGTATACTACTGCACATAGACTTCAGCAGCAACACAAAATGGTGAAAAACAATCCAACTCATGTTCAGGAGAAGAAGAAACTATCGACGGAGCCTGATATGAATAAGGATGAAGAAGATGTTACTGTGACGGAGAAAGGAACTAGGAGGAAATTAAATGTAGAAAATGAAACAGATAATGATGTTGATATCGGAGAGAATGAAGCTGATGTTTAGGTATTTTTCAGTTTTCATTTCAGTTTTATTAATCCGGATGAAATCTTTTATTTCAAACTACTTTTTATTAAAATTCTGCACGTAATAGCAAGAACTGGATTTTAGTTGTCTTCTATTACTGTGTCGATGTCCTATTCCAACCATGAAGGTTGTAGCTAATTCAAGTAACTATTTGTTCTTTGTGCATACATTCTGTTAAAATAGCAAGAATTGTTTATACGTCGACTCTATTTGGTTAACTAGCTTAAATTTATCATCGATGGTGCATAATAATGCTAATCTGCTTGCAGTTCTCACAACCATCAGTTTTGATGAAGTATGAACAAGAGCAAATCGCGCGAATGCAAGAAAACGATGTAGTTAGTAGATCCCTTGGGGTGCCTTCATTGGTTAGTTGTATGCAAGAGGCTGCCGCATGAAATAAGAAAGATAAAGGTAAAGATGTTGCTGGACGTGATGAATACATCCCAGAAAATGCCGGCGAAGACGACACTGATGATTCATCGAATTCGGAGGTATAAAGAAGTTATTTGTTTATTACTTATTGTCTTTGCCTTTATGAACGTAAAAAATCTTGACCTTCGACTTAATTGTAGAGAATCAAAATTGTTAAGTCAAACGAGCCTTTACCTGGACCAAGAACTCATTCGCGAACCAATGCAGCCATTGAAATTGAGAAGGAAGCGATGACCTACACCCCCCCTTCCAAAGAAATCTGGCTCCAATAGGGAGTTGATCAAGGCACACACTCCCACTCCAAAGAAAATGAGTAACCGGGAGAAATTCGCAGAAACATTAACGAACTTGACGAAACCTACACCGTTTTTTAGGAGTTTTAAAACCTACAACGTCTCGTCGATCCGTTTTAAAACCTACATGTAGCAAATTGTTCAAACAATCAACCACTTCATGTGAAGCTGCTGGTTCAGTTGCTGCTTATTTAGCGATGCGGAAATGTCAAAAGTAGAATGTTGAAGCGCCTGAAACAATGGGAAATCTTACCGATCAGTTAGAGAAGGAATGGATTGCACAGAAAGCTGAAGCAGGTACAGGTACAATATAATGTTTCTTTATCTGTGCACTACATGCACTGTTGACTGTGTCTATTTTCTATTAATTTATTTGAACGCTATATAGACAAAGTACTACAAGGTCCAAAAAAACCTAGAGGGAAGTCTAAAATGACCAAGGTGCAAGCTAGAACCCCTGATGATAAAGTAGTCATTGAGTTGAATGAGGATGGTCAGCCAGTATCTGATAATATTACAGAGTTAAGCAATTTTCTTGGGACATTAGCAAAGGATAATGTGTCTCTAACTTACATCAATTGGCATGTTGTTCCAGATCAATTAAAGCGACAAATGTTGGATTATGCTCTGGTACAATCTAATTTCCTTAACCATATCAACTGACCTCCTAAATGTTTGGTTTTAATTAATTAGATTGTTTCCTGAATTTTGTGATTGATATATTGTAGGCTAGGTATGTCATTCCGGAAGAAGGACACAAGTGGGTCTTGAACACGCTTAACGACTCTTGGAGGCAGTACAAGTCTCGCATCAAAGCAAGGTATTATAAAAAATGTTCAACTGATGAGGAAAGGCTTGCAAATAGGCCGAGTACAATTCCGTTGGAGGATTTTAAAATGCTCTTGGAATACTGGGGGATGAAGCAATTCAGGAACGACTTTAATAATATTCACATTTGTATAATGTTTAGTAGTTCACATTATCTTGTTTAGTGCTAATCTTTTCTTTAGTAGTTCGCATTATCCTTGTTTAGTGGTATTTTTTTGGATTTCCAGGCCCTAGCTGATACTAATTCCGCGCATCGTAATTCACTAAATGAGACACATACCATGGGTCCCAAAACTCATGCAGTAGCCAAAGAACAGATAGTATGTATTTTTTTGAACTTAAGTTTTTTTTTTTGTGATTGAGTTGAATTGGCCACATGATAATTCTATTTTGTTATATCATTGAATTATATTTTATATATCATTGTCACAATGTTCATAGGCAGCAGCTAGATCTGTAAATTCTTAACATTGAATGTTAAAAATTGTGTTTAATTTTTGGTAATCCTAATACTTGATAGAGAAAGAAGGACCCAGAAAAAGCCTCTCGATCCGCTGCCTTGGTTTATTTGGAAACATATAAACGAGAACCGGGTAGAAGTTACAAGACTAACACGGATGAACTAAAGGCCAAATACGCGAGTACATATATAATTAGATACTGAAATAGCAATACTTTGTGTCAGTATAATTGGGATATTGTACGTTTGTTGGAGCTGCTTATTAAATCGAACACATAGTTAGTTTGAAAGAAAACAAGTTCTGTTAATAAATTCATTCCTGCCAGCTGCCTATTTATATATATGCTTGCCTAGTTTTCATTTTGTAGGCGAAGGTTCAAGCAATGGTGGATGCAGGAAACATTGCTGAGGCAGATGCACTTGTTTCCGGTGGGGAGAGCCACACGCGGAATTGGCTTGTAGGAAGGCGAGGCAAAATGGTTGAAAAGTCTCCAACAACTCCTGGTTCTTCGGACAGTTATGTGCAAGAACTGGCCCAAAAAATAAGGCAAGAGCTTGAGGCAGATTTGGAAGAAAAGGTGAACAGAAAAGTGAAAGAGAATGTGTCATTGGTGTTAAAAAAGCTTAGTGAAGCTAATCCAGATCTTAATTTAGACGTCGGAGACTTTTGTGTCACCACAACAAGTGATGAAGATGACCTTGTTACCCCTGTAACCCCGGCAACTGACTAAAGTATTTGGATGGTATGTGTTAGTACTTGTGATATGTTCAGTTCTTTTAAATTATGGCACATGTGGTATGTTTTCGTGATGGCACTTTTTGGTATGTTTGGATGATGGCACTTGTGGTTGTGGTATGCGTTGGTCATGACACTTGTGAGCTGGTATATATAATTGGTTGGTCTGACTGTGTTTATGAATGTTTTGGGAGGATTTATAGTATGAGTATTTTGGTATGTATGTATGAAAGTGGTACAATGTTTTGGATTCGATATATGTACTGCAGATTGTAATTATAGCACTGTATTACAGCTGCATTTGATTTTTTTGTGTTGTTGCATTTGATTTTTTTTACCATTGCAGTTGATGTTTTCTTGTGTTGCACTACAATAGTGTGGTGTCGTATTACATGGCACTGTGGTGTTGCATTAGATTGCTGCGGTGTTGCATTAGACTATGCTATGTTGTTGCATTGAGTGTGCTATTATTAATTTCACAATGGTACGACACATGGGCCCCACACCTTATGTGGTGCCACGTGGATAGCTGACGTGGCATGCGACACATGTGCAGCTGACATGGAGTGATGACGTGGCATGCAACACATTGGCAACTGATGTGGAAAGTGCATGTGGCCCCTACTACCATGACCTGGAAGCTGGGCTTTGGCTTCTACTTAAGGCAATGCTGTATGTTGTTGCATTACATGCATATACTGTTGCAATAGGGTTATAATGCAAGACTTTCTATCTATGGCCGTAGATGTGCAAAAGCGTTGCCTTAGAAGGCTAATGCAACGGCCGCGGATGCCACGCCTCCTTGGTGTTGCCTATTTGAAAAATGGGCCTACGACAACGCTTTTTTGATATAAGGCCACAGTAAAATAGTGTCGAATATGCCCACTTTTGTAGTAGTGATATATGTGCACACATACAGTTGTATGTGTGAATATATATACACTGAGTTGTGTATTCCAGATTTGAGTATTTAACTCACTGTATTGGAAGTGGAGTCTTGTTTTGTAAATAGGTAAATGTTATGATATGTGTATATATAAGTCTTACGTATATACATACACCCATATTTACATATGATCATTCAAGAACACATTATTGTTTATATAATTTGTGACCATAATTGGAATACTTGACAGTCGACTGTTATGTTACACATTTACTTAATGTATCTCTGGTCTTATATACAGGAATTCATATTTTAACTTGATCCTAAGTAAATTTCATTTCTGATGGGTTTGAACTTGTTGTTCTATCCCCTTGCTAGTTAATTGGATTAGCTACCATGCATTTCAACCTATATATATATATATATGTATGTATGTCTGTATATATATGTATATATAAGGGAAATCGAAAATCCTGTTTCTTGCACCCTGAATATATGCGTTGCTTTAGAAATACAACTAAGTTTGTGTTGTTTTGAACATGTTTACCCTATTTGAGCTGTATATTAATAGATATACAACTAAATTCATGCATACTTGTGTCCATGTGTGAGTTACAAACCTGAAAACAACATGGGACTTGATTTGATATGGATTTTAACCATCTTTGTAGCTTTTGTTTATACAGACTCATTTTATATGTGTGTTAGATCCAAAAATGGCTCTAACACCCAAACTAGCAATAATTCTAATAAAATGAAATCAAAAAGCAAAGGGAAACACAAGATTTATAGTTGTTCGGCGTTAAAGAGCATACGTCCACTTTCTACTTTTTGAATTGATGTTTTGGATATAAATACACTAATGATTCTCACTCAAATTCAATCGTACAACACATAGATCCACTCCATTCTCTCAAAAATATAGTTTGAAAGATGATTATGATCTGAATATTGTGATGAAATTCGGTTGACAAGAGGGTTTGAGTTCTGAATTTGTCAAAAGATCCCTTCAAATGACCATTGGAGGTGTATTTATAGGTGAAAAGTCTCCCAGGAGTGGCTCCGGTTCGAGGACACGTGGCAGGCATCCCACGATAGTCGGGTTCGGATAGAACGAGATGATGACAGTGTGACTACATCATGGGTGAACGTGGGGAAATGGTTATCTAACCACTCTGAGTTTTCAGGAGCTGTGGGGTGTAACTGTTGTTTATTTGTCTCGCCTCGGTTCGGATGCATAGCAAAAAAGATGGGTGGATCGGGCTTCCTCGACCCAACCATGTCCCTGCTTCTTTGATTTCTACCTCACCTCCATTTGCTTTGGTTTGGCTTGGTAACTTCGATCTGATCCGAATCCCCAGTGTACCCTCTTCTGCTTAATACTCTTCATCAATTCCCCTTTTAACTTTGTGTAGCCTAGTTCACAAAGTAGGCTAACATTTTTCCCCCTCGAAGTGCACTTCTATTGAAGATAGGGTGTGCTTCTAAATTGTTTGGATATTGGTTTCTGAACTTGAATCGTCTAATAGTCGCTTCCATCCGTTTGTAGGGATGTGCCGTTTCTCAAAGTCACAATTCTTGTTGCCTATATATACACCATAGAATGCACAAATTGCTTCTGTTGTTTCAAATAACTTCGAGAACTTTTATTGATGTCCAGGAGCTCTTCCAGGTAAACTTTTGCATGTTCCTTTTTGGGTTCAATTCATATGTTGAATTAATGCTAGCGGTTCTGCTTGGGTTCGGATCTGATCCGTGTGGCCTTTCCGGCATCTCAACGCTGTTAAGCTAATGGGCCAAACGACCATGGGCCAGCCTTCCGGTCCGAGCTGAGTGGGATGTCACGTTAGTAGGAATACAAAGGGCCGCCCCATACCCCTATAAATTTTCTACTTCCCCATTTCCTTCCTCTTCTTTTCACTTCCATCGCCTTCCAGGTTTCACACAAAAAGAAAAAACCCTAGTTCCTAAAATTCCAAAATTCCCCTTCGATCCTCAAATCGATTACATAGGTAGGTCAAATAACTTCGATTGATTCCATTTTAATTGATTCCAATTCGGATTCATGATTAGTTTGAGCGATTTTAGTATGATGTTTTGTTGACCTTGATGTCGCGCCTCCCACCTCCTCGCCATCGTCGTTGATGGCCTTGTCGCCATCTCAAGACGGTCGCGGAGGAGATTCAAAGTTAGCGTTGGCTACGCCAACTCATAAGTACTCAGCTTTGATTTGGCTTTCGGCAAGAGGCTGGGTAGTGCCAAAGGAGCGGAGAGGAAGAAGAAGGGAGAAGCGGAATCGGTTCAGGTCGAGTGCTCTAGAGGGATGGGAAGAAGTAGCTAATGATGGTGGGAAATTGGTTTGAGTCAGAGAAGGAATTGAGACTGTTGAAGGAGGCTGAGTTGTACGGATAAGTCTTGGGATGCTGATTCGAGTCAGGTTGATATCAGCCGATCCGAATAGAACTGTTTTCTCTTGACCTCCTCCAACTCGAACCCTTCTCTTTTCCCGTTCCAACCCGATCCTTTTAAGTGAATTATATGAACCAATTTGCTCATTATCTGGACACCGGACCAATCTGACTTTAACCACAGAAGAAAAAGGACTTAAACCGAACCGACCGTAACATGCATATTTGAACCGATCAAACAACGTTCACTTAATGTGCAATTTATGGTTCAACTAATTCAATCAACGTTGACTGATGCTTATGACTTTATGGATAGTTAGGATAGGGCCCTATAATTATGATCAAGCTTCCATGACTATTATAAGCACTCAACTGATTTGCCGCTTTTCTGCATTGTGTCTTTATATACTCTTTGTTCCTATTTAATTCTTGTCACTGCACACACATTGGCACACACATGTATGTGGGACGCGGGCAACTTTAATCTAATCCTTGATATTGTTTTTTCAATAGTATATCAGATATGACCGAGAGATGCTCATCTAGATTAACAGAGAGAAGAGAAGTTGCGGGGACATCTGAGGATCCCGTCATTGAGGATGTATCTTCTACCTCCGACCCAGACTGGGATAGTGAAGGCCCAGATTATGAAACGAGAACTCAGGATAGTGAAGCATCGTCCGGGGGTAATGTTTCCCTAGGCGAGGAAGAAGAAGGAGGGGTAGGAGATAACCGTGCCCCTGACGAATTTAGGGATGCGATTATCTTGGAATCGCCTAAAGACTCGTTCGAATCGCCGGTTGATAATGACAGACTTGCTAGGATATGCTTAAAACACGGGATTCTCCGAAGAAATACTGAGGTGCCATCAAAAACAGATCATCCTCATAATCCACCGGAAGGGTATATGGCCATCACCAGACTAATGTGTCTTGTTGGAGCAATACCTCCGTTCCCACCATTCGTCGTTGATTTTCTGAGACAGTTAAGGATTGCCCCCATGCATCTTCTTCCCAACTCTTACGCCAATTTGTATACTCTGTACGTAGCCTATAGAGAAATTCTTGGTGAAGAGTTGACTTTCGAGGATGTTCATTTATTTTACAACTTCAAGCATCGAAACAATGACACCCCGTCCTTCGTATATTTTGAATCGGTGCCGAAAAGGAAAATTATCACTGTTCCATTTAGTAGCAATGTTGGGGATCCAAAACCCGAATGGTTTTATATCAAGCAGCAGCCCGGGTGTTCCGGAAGATGGATCGAAACAAGTAAGGACTTGGATTTTTTCGAGTTTCAGTTCTAGCCTTTATCTTACATTCATTAAGCATTGCTTGCTTTCTTTTACAGTTCCTAATCCTCTACAAGAGAAGTTTCCAATAGAATTTGATCGTTTGAATCAATTACTTAATGGTGACCAACCGTTCTTGACCATCAAGGATTGTTTGGTGGATGAATATCTATATCGGCACCATCTACTTGACATAACCCATAGCATAGGACATGGATAAGGCCCTTATGTGTACATACCCCCAGTTGATATTATTCCTGAGATGGGAGATGGCTCGAAAAGTCCAATAGTACCCCTTAGGGACCCTCCTCTATCTTCGACTCAGGATGACGAACTAGCAAACATAGCTGAGAAGAAAGAGACAAATATATCACTCCTGAAGACGTGGCTACCCCTAAGAGGCCAATTTATCCAAAAGAGTTGCCGTCAGTCATTCCTTTTGGAGATAAGACTACAGCTGATGATCCTATATGTTGGGATTTAGGAGATCTTCCCTTGTCCGAGACCTTTTATACTACAGATGATTTTGCGACCAATCCTCTTGCTTTCACTTCGGAGGAAAAAGTTACTCCCATAAAGTTCAGGGAGACTACTCATACTGGCCTCAGTCCGGGCTCTGGTCTGTTTGGGGGAACACCACTTAGGAAACACACTGCACTCTAGTATTGAACGTCACAGAACTTGAGTTTTATGTTAATGTTAACTCTAATATTCTTTCATTTCTTTTATAGGACAAATGGTGAGGCAGCGTTAATATATGCGGGATGTTCGTTCGAGCGTGCCCCCAATGGATCCCGATGAGAGGCATGATCGGGATGAAAGGAGAGGTAGAGATAATAGGAGGGATCGACCTTCAAGGCCCTATCAGTCTTCCCATTCTCGATCCCCACACCGCAAAGACTTAGACAAATGTAAAAATCCGCCTCCACATCACGAGGAGGAGAAGCATGGCTTCAAGCCTTCCGCCTCATCTAAAAATAAAGCTCCTCACAACGGCTCTTCGAAGAAAGTACCTTATCCTTCAGAAAAACAAAAGGAATCGGGGAAAGAAACAGGAAAAGATAGGCCCATCGTGAAACTCAAGAATCACACAATCGATATCACCACTACAAGGCCAGTTATTCTTAATAATGAGCCAGACGGGAAGTTTTGAAGCAACAATTTCCCGATCACCATTTCAGGCATATGCACTTCATCCCAAAACTCACACCGGTAAATCCTGATTGGGCTAGCGATGTTAAGGCTTCTATTGACTTTGTAGACGAGCAATATAGGGAGATGAAGAAGTATGCAAAGACTCTCTCCAAAATTATTAGCGATCTGGTGGAAAATGTCAAAACTATGGCTGATGCCGCCGAGTATGAGGCAAGGGCCATTGAAAATTCTGAGAGAGATCTGGAGGATGCCCAAGCTAAACTTGCTCTTGCACAAAGTGATGCAGGTAATTATAAGGGGCAACTCGAAGAATTACAAAAGCGCTATCACTCCGAGATTGAGTCCCATAGTCAAGAGAGAATTGATTTAAAGAAGCAGGCTGAGGATGCTAAACCTGAGAGCACTCATCTCGTCCAAGAGAAAGCAGACTTAGTCAAAAAGAATGCAGAACTTGAAGCTAAATTATTGGAGGCTGAAACAAGGTTAGTTCTTACCGAAGGGAATGCAAATACGGCTTTGCAGAAAGTTGAGGAAGTCAATGAACAGCTTAAGACTCAGAGGGAGCTGGACGAGAGTGGTGAAACTATGTATGGATTTTTCGCTCAGGTGATTCGTCACTGAAATCTTGCTTAGCTTAAGGACTATCCTCTTCCCCTAGTGTATGCATGGGACCAATTGGTCGAATGGGAAAAAGTAGAACTTGGAGTTGACTCGATTGATGAGGACAAGTTGATGGAGAAATACTTGGGAGGTGAAGAAACAGCCCGCTTAGCTGAAGGGCGAAAACTTATTGTCGCTGCTATGGAGGAGGAAAGACGTCAAGCCAAGGGAAACGATACCATTGAAATTGGTTCTTCTTCTTCCACAGTCGAAACTGCTATAGTAGAGGGGTATGATCCAGAAAGGCCATAGATCCCCGAGGCTTCTTCCCTACCTTCTACTGCCGGATTGACTCCCGAAGTCCCTGCTGCTCAAGTTGAGAAATTTGCTGAGGGTATTTCTACTTTTTCACCTCAGTTTGCCAAAGCTATCTCGACCTTTCATCACATTATTGGACAAACAATTGAAAGCCCCGCATTTTCTCCTGAGTTAATAAATGTTACTCCTCGTCCTGTAGGGGCCAAATCAACTGATAAAATTGATAACTCGCAAAAGACGACTCCATGTGAAGGGTCTACTGGAGAAACTCGGGAGAAAAGGGATGAAGTCACTGTCCTCAAATATGGAAGAGGAGCCAAGGACAAGAAAGTGGAGGCTACTGACAAAGCTCCCATGCCACCCGCCACCGGGACTTCTCACCATGGGGAAATGATAGATGCTTTGATAGAAGATGATGGTGACGAGGAACATGAAGAGGAGGAAGATGTTGTTGTGATTGGAGCTTCGGGGAACGTCGATGACATGATTTGGCTGAGATAAAGGCCAAACAGGAAAAACGGATGTAGGTGAAAGTCGAGGAAACAAACCCTAAAAGTCTTAAGCCTCTTGCTATGGTGCCTCCTGGATCAAGGTTAGTTGTCAAACTTTTAACTCGGTCAATTACAGAGGAGCTTGCTAAAAAAATCTCCAATTAATCCCAGTACTGCGATTCCCGGGAAGAAATCCGGTGACTTTAGCATCCCAATTCCGGAAAAGAAGAAGCAAAAGCGTATTATTAGTGAAGTTGATAAAGAGGAGAAAGAAAAGCTTAAGGCTGCCAAGAAGGCGAAGTCTACTCCGAAGTCCAAGTGAAGGGTGGCTTTGTCCTTTGTTTTGTCTATCTCCTGGTCCGCTGTTGTTGTAGCGAGTGCGGCCCTCGCATCTTTTGTTTTAATTTTCCTGTGTAAATCCATGTACTTGTAAATAAAATAGTTTATTTCCTGCAACGTCAAATGTTTGTGAATTCATTACCTAAGCAAGAATGTAGATAAACATCATGTCATATTTAAAATCACTGCTATTTGGACGATAGACAATATATGCGGGGGATGTGCATGTGTATGCCCCCCATCAATCTTGAATAAGTGGCCTGTCTAAAGCTTTGTTCAAGATTGGTTAACTTTAATACATAGTTTCCCCCAACTCTTTGGTGGGGTCAGGTTCCCTTTACCGGAGATGCTTATGCTTTCGAGCATCTTTATACTCTCCTGTCGTGTGATCAAGTTTTCATCGAGGCAGTTTCTTTTCGGGTGCCCCATCACACCTCGGAGGACGTCGTCTTCTCGTCCTTTATACTCTCTTTCATTTCATGAGAGTTAGAATTAGGAATGTCGTCTTCCCATTACTTTAATCCTGTTATTCAAACGGTCGTTTCGTTTCCTCCTGCACGTGAATTATTTCCAATTTTTTAAGCTTAATTTAATGTTTAGCATTTCATAACCAGGACAGAATAATCATAGAATATAAGAATAGTGCAGGAAAAATAAATGACACACGATGTTTTTATAGTGGTTCAACTAAGTCGTAGCCTACATCCACTTTATAATCCTTTGTTCATATAAACAGACTTTTCAAGGCAAGTCGTGCCTCTTTACATAGTTCGTAAAAAACAAAAGAAAGTAGTACATATCTAACTCAAATATCACCGCAAATGCTGAGCATTCCAAGCTCTGGGAATCTCTTCACCATCCAAGGTCGTTAGCTTGAAGGCTCCTGTATCAAGCTTCCGTTGGATGGCATATGGCCCTTCCCACTTTGGACCAAATTGGTTTGGAGGCAGGAAGACTCATTTCAACACTAAGTCCCCTGGTTCGAAGGTCCTAGTGCGAACCTTTCTGTCATAATAACGTGCTACTTGGCGTCAATGCCTTGAAGCACACAAGTCTGCTTCATCTCTTTTTTCTTCAACCATGTTGAGGGACTCTAGGAGGAGTGCTCTATTCGTCATTGGTCATTGTATGTCACCCTACCAGAGGGGACTTCGAGCTCCACCGGGATCACTGCCTCTGATCCGAAGGAGAGTGAAAAAGGAGTATGGCCAGTTGTCGTCTTAAAGGTCGTTCTGTAGGCCCACAAAGCTAGCAGCAACTCATCCACCCACTTGGCTTTGGCCCGCTCCAACCGCTTCTTAAGAATAGATTTAATGACATTGTTTATCGCTTCAACCTGTCCATTCGACTGTGGGTGAGCTAAAGCGGTATACCTTTTATCAATCTTGTATTTCTGATAGAAGTTTTTAAATTTAGCACTGTCGAATTGGGTTCCATTATCAGTTTTAATGGTTTTCGTTATCCCAAATCAGCAAATAATATTTTTGACCACAAAACTTATCACCTTCCTTGCCGTGATCGTGGTTAAGGGTTCGGCTTCCACCCACTTCGTGAAATAATCCATGGCGACGATCGCATACTTTGTTCCTCCTTTGGCAATGGGTAAAACTCCAATAATATCAATTCCCCACATGGCAAATGGCCATGGGCTTACCATTGACTTAAGCTGAGTCGGAGGTGCCCTTGGAATTTTAGCGAATCTTTGACATTTGTCACATCATCGTGAGAAATCAGCCGCATCTTTATTCACGGTAGGCCAAAAATATCCGTACCGCAATACTTTCTTTGCTAAGGTTTGACCCCCGGTGTGGTCCCCACACTCACCTTCATGTACTTCTTGCAGTATACGCTTGATGTCGTCGTGTGCTATACACCGTAGCAGAGGCATGGAAAACCCTTGGTGATAAAGGGCATCGTCCTGTAAAACATATCTTGCAGCTTTGCGTGTTACAGCTCATCTCTCGCTCTTCTTGGATGGGAGAATTATGCTCTTGAGGAAGTTCTTTATTGGTGTCATCCATGACTCCCTCTCTGGATCAGTTTCCAAGGCTAGTTCAATTTCCATTAGGTCGAAGCTTGGTTATTCCAGTATCTCTATCGGAACCATTTCGGTTTCCTCTGGGTTGTCAGAACTCGCTAGCTTAGCCAGTCGATCCGCCTTCTGATTTTTTGCTCTTGGAATGTGTGTTATATTGTAATGTTCCAAGTTGCCTAGCAGCTTTTCCCCTTTTCGAAGATAAGTAATAAGTCGTGGTCCCTTAGTCGCAAATTCCTTCCGAACATGGCAGACAACTATCTTGGAGTCACAATGTCCTTACTCCTAATTCCTTGGCGAGTTTCAGCCCGGCAATCAGGGCCTCATACTCGGAATCATTATTGGTGGCAGGAAATTCCAATCACAGGGCATAGTAAATGGATCATCCTTCGGGAGTGATTAAAACAAATCCGGCGCCGAATCTTCGATCATTTTTGGCCCCATCCGTAAATAACTTCCATGGACTAAGTTCCAACTCGTGTTCTGAAGAAACAACTTTGTCATTAACTGTTTCTTCTTCAGGAATCGTGAACTCTACAATAAATTCGGCTAAGGCCTGTCCCCTTATTAACCTCCTTAGTTGGAAATTCAGATCAAATTGGCTCAACTCGATATTTCACTTAAGTAATCACCCCGATGCTTCGGGTCTTTGCAACACTTGTCTTAAAGGTTGATCAGTGTATACAACTATCGGATGAGCTTGAAAGTAATGACAGAGCTTTCTGGAGGCAATCAGGAGGCTATAAGCAAGCTTTTATATTCTTGGATAATTACGTTCTGCTGCAGCTAGCTTCTTGCTTACGTAGTATACAGGCCTCTAGACCTTGTCTTCTTCACGCACCAATGCTGTGCTGACAGCATGAGACGACACCACCAGATAGACGAACAAATCCTCATGGTCCACAGGTTTTAACAATATCGGAGGCTTCTGTAATAAGTCTAATAGGTTTTGGAAATCCTCTACACAATCGGGAGTCCACTCGAAGTTACGTTTCCCCCGTTTTATCAAATCGGATAAAGGGACACACTTGTCCGTGGCTTTGGAGATAAACATGCTTAATGCGTGTAACACCTCGTGAACTCTATAACGTTAAGCTTCACAAATTAAAGTATAATTAATTACAAATGATGAAATCAAGGGAAATGGTTTAAGCCATTGCGTTCGTCTCGAAATTCTGCTTGAGATAGAGTCCAATTTTATGTAAAATGGATATCGTATGAAGAAGATATGGACGAACGAAGTTGGGCAGAAAAACCAGAAAACGGGTCAGAATGCACTGACGCACTTGGGAAATGCGCCAGAACAAAGTTGAACTGGCGCACTTGGGAAGTGCGCCAGTACATTTTTAGCCTGGCGCACCTGCCAAGTGCGCCCAGGTCAGAATGACCTGCTGGTCAAATCCTGGCTGGCCTGGTCAGGGTCTGCTCGAATTCTGATGCTTGGCTGAGTCATTAGAGCTTACATGTCACCTTTTGATTGGCTCTTTGAACTTTGTATGGTCTTGATTCTTCCTATCTTCATCTGACGGCTCAAAACAATTTATAATTCTATAAATACAACTCAAGTCTAACCCTAAATTCACACAAATAATAAAATACAAAAGCCGTCATGCTGCTGGAGAGGAACTAGGAATGGCCGTCAATTAGAAAGCCTAGAGACAAGCCAACACTAAAGCCTAAGAGACGAATCAAACTAAAGTTTAATCAAATCAATCAACGCAACGTTAGTCTACCCAAAGGAGCGCATCTCTGTTTCAGAATTCAGAATCCAGAATTCAAGATTCTGCATTCATTGTAAGTATAGTGACCTTTCAGAATATGAATAAAAACTGTGATGTGATTCGATGTAAATGAAAATAGAATCGTGTTGTTATATCGTATAAACTTTGTGTATTGTAATGGTTCTATCATGACTTTTGTATTGATGTTTGTGGCATAAATTGATTGCTGCAAGCCTATTGAACAAATGTATATGAAAACAATGGCACTCGCAAGTTTGTGGCAAAAACTAGGAATTGATCCCTTTTTGTATATGTCGATGGCATGGACTATGTATATTCCCTTAGTCTAAATTAGAATTTATGTAAACATGTTATAGACCTTTTATGCCTACATGACCCGAAACCTATGATATCATTCTTATGTTTATTGGCAAGTATAATTAGATCTATGTTTGCATGAATAATTGGATCTATGTTTCATAAACTATGTAAGTTCATGTTTATTTGCAAAATATAATTGGTTCTATGTCAAACATCGTTTGGGTTTCATAAACTATGCAAGTTCATGTTGGAATAGGCTATATGATTAGATGTAAAAATTGTACATTTTTGATGGATATATAACATGCTAGTTTTGTGGTCGATATTATGCCAAGTTAAACATGTTTAAACACAAGTTTGTATATGCCTAAACTATGCCATTTCATATGTCACCTACTTAGTCATACTTTGATTTGAATGCAAGTTCACATGACCCATGTTATATGTTAGTTGAATCACCAAATTGCAAGTTCATGTGCCACACACCTTTATGTATTACATGTTCTTGATTTCCCCTTTTCCTCACGTTTATAAAGTTCGGCTGAATTGTGACAAGCCCAATACATGTTATAACGTTGCGAACAAACGGGGGTAATAACGTTGGGTGTAAAATATGAAAATATATGTTGGCATGTTTGGCACATGCCAATGATTATGACACATAAGCGGTATGAATTGAAATACCCAAAAATAAAAGATATGACATTTACATATAGTTGAGAAGTAATAAAATATGTAAATATAGAAAACACGATATGCTTAACCCGAGGTTGGATTGAGTTGTGATGTAAACCTGCCCGGCTTTCCAGTGGTCACAACAATACCTATCCAACATGGGTGGTTAAGCATTGAGCCCAATAAGGACCCGAGGTTAGACTGAGCTACAATGTAAACCTGCCCGGAACCGACTAGCACATCTAGTAACCGTAGCAATACCTGTCTAATGTGAGTGGTCTGGTGCTCCTAAGAGGCTAAGGACAGATGGTAGGGTTAAGTCAATTAAAACACTTAACCAAATTCAACATGTTAACAAGAATTGATGGGCGGGGTTAGGTAAATACAGAAACTTAACCACTTAACATGTTTGACTAGAAAATCCTAGTAACGAGGGACCCGTTTCAGCAGTAACCCAAAGTTAGGTATCAACGGTACCCTTAAACTAGGCAGGGTGGGACATGATTACTGGGCTGATTGTAAGCGGTCAAACGACGGAGTTGGGTGCACAGTGCAGGTCTAATGGGGGTGCTGGCGTGCACACACTCCGGAGCAGACAACCAGGGCACTGGGGACACCAGTAGTATAACCTATGCCTTCTAGTTTTGTGTCGAGGCCGCCACCATGGGTCTTGATAGACCCCATGGTGGGACCAGCATAGGTATCTACAATTCTTGGGTGCCGTATGACACATGTTAACGTGAGTAGGAGCCGATCTTTTAACAAGAATGGGGATCACTTCACCCTCACCATAGGGTGCCAGTTAGAATAAATTCCAGTAGGTGCAGAGATATAGTATGGGTGCGATAGTACATTCGACACTTCCTTAGCTTGTGACACTTTCCTATTTTTAGTTTATGTCTATCATACCCTTTTCTTATTCACATACTGAAGAGTTACTAGATTTACTCAGGCTTTATGTCTGACCCTATTTTCTTTTCGTCTTTTTTCTTTCGTCCCCCCAGGTCCATAGGGAGGAAACAGCTCAACTCAGTCAGACTCTTTACAAGCACCAAGAACGTAGATGTATGATTTGGATCTTTCTTGCTCGGATAATGGCTTTGGATATCACTATGGGGATTTTTGTCACTTTATTTATGTTTTCATGCTTCTTTAATGATCAAGGCAGTTATGAGGTTGTAATGTTGGAAGTATTTTGAGACAATTATTGAAATCTTTTGTTTGATACACGTATTGATGAAATAAAAGTTTATTTGGTTTCCGCTGTTTAAAATATGTGTATTTATATCTTTCTTGAGTTTATCTGTGGCTTTTACTTATAAACCTCCACCAAAGTTAAGGCATTCCCTTTGTGAGTGACCTTAATGGAGGTGGGGTGTGTCACTTGGTATCAGAGCGAGGTTTACCAGATAAGATAAAAAGTTTTTGAAAATTGTTTTCAAAAAGAAAGTTTAAAGAAGCATTTTTTTCAAGAAAAAGTATTATATTTTAAAAGACATAATCCCCCAAAGCCATATGCACTATCTCTCTCTATCCTTCGTTTTCAATCTTTCCTTTCTGTTTTAGCATGTCTGGGGACCTTACTCCCCAGCTACAGATTCTTTTACTCCTCCTCCTCCTCTACGTGAACCAGCAAACGGAAGAATCGTCAAACAAGAAGACGGATAATAGTCAAGGAGGAAAGGACCACAACAATAATAACAAGACACGTGAGAAAAGGAAATGTTATTTCTGTGGCATTGTTCGACATGTGGTGAACGACTGCAGAAAGAAGAAGAGGAAGATGAGTGCTACTTGCTTCCATTGCGGTGAGGTTAGACACATGGCTAGCAACTACCCTAAGAAGCAAGGGCAAGGCCCGCAAGTAGGACCTTCTGGGGGTACCTCTTTAACTTCTTCTCCTAGATGCTTTGTTTAATCCTGCTTATCTTCTCAATCCTATCTTGAGAACTTTAGGTAGTAATATTTCTGTAGAAAGTGAAGTTTATCTTTATGATCATCCAGTTCACACACTTTTTGACTCTGGCACATCACACTCTTTTATTTCATCTGTCTTAGTAGAATCTCTGCATCCAGACACTAGTATGGTAGAAGATCCCTTAGTAGTATCAAATCCAATTGGGGGCTTCTCTTACTTGTCAATGGTTTGTTTGGGGTTTGAAAATCTCTATTCTCAGCGTTGAGTTTAGTTGTAGTGCCTTTGTTTTGGGCTTCTCGGGATATGGTTTGATCTTAGGCATGGGCTGGTTATCCAGTAATAGTGCCATTCTTGACTGTGAGAAACGAGTAGTTAGACTCTTGACTCGGCTTGGTAACACTCTAGAAATTTCTTTTAATCCCTTGAATGCTGTTATGCTTAGTTGTCTAGAGTCGCTTGATGCTTCTGATGAGAATTTGCAATCAGTTAAAGTAGTCCGGGAATATCCGGATGACTTTGAGGAAGTGAAAGGCTTACCTCCGAGGCGGGAAATAGACTTCCGCATATATCTTGTGGATAACGCAAAGCCTGTAGCTTTACCTGTCAGACACATGGCTCCAAGGGAGAGAAAGGAGCTCAGTAAGCAGGTTACAGAACTTCTCGAAAAGGGGTTCATTAGACGGAGCATTTCGGAATGGGGTGCTCCAGTGGTGTTCGCAACTAAAGCAGACAGTTCGCTTCGCCTTTGCATCGACTATAGGGAGTTAAACAAACTGACCAAGAAAAATAGGCACTCTCTTCCCCGAATCGACGATTTGTTTGATTAGCTTGTAGGTGCGATGGTCTTCTCCCAACTTGATCTGGCAACTGGGTTCCATCATCTAAGAGTAGCTAAAGACAGCATTGATAAGACAGCGTTCAGAACCCCAGACGGTTTCTTCGAGTGGCTTGTCATGCCTTTCGGCTTGACAAACGCACCCGCTTATTTCGTAGACCTAATGAGCAGGGTGTTCAGAGAATTCCTCAACAAATTTGTGGTTGTCTCCGTAGATGATATCTTAATCTTCTCAAAGAGTGAGGAAGAACATGCTCAGCATCTGAAAGAAATCATGGATACTCTCCGTGCACATCAACTAAAAGCCAAATTCTCCAAGTGTCACTTCTGGAGAAAAGAAGTAAGGTTTCTTGGGCATATAGTGTCCAAAGAAGGGTTGGTTGTGGACCCCGCGAAAGTGGTGGCAGTGCAAGATTGGAAGACACCAAGAAATGCAACCGAAGTTCGAAGCTTTCTTGGGCTAGCCGGTTTTTACCGAAAGTTTATTAGGGATTTTGCGAAAATCTCAGTCCCACTCACAAGGCTAACAAAGAAGAATCTGGCATTCACTTGGGATTTGGACTGTGAGTTTACTTTCCAACGATTAAAAAGGGCTCTTACAACAGCCCCAGTTCTAACTCTGCCTGACAGAAGCAAAATGTTCACAGTATACATGGATGCATGTGGAACAGGACTAGGCGTTGTTCTAATGCAAGAAGGAAGGGTAGTAGCTTATGGCGGAAGACAATTGAAAGTTCATGAAAAGAACTACCCAACCCACGATCTTGAGTTGGCTGCCATCGTCTTTGCACTTAAGTCTTGGCGCCATTATCTCCTTGGTGAGAAGTTTGAATTATACACTGACCATAAATCATTGAAATATCTCTTCTCCCAGAAGGATCTTAACTTGAGGCAGTAAAGATGGATGGAGTTTCTTGCCTCGTATGATTTTGAAATTTCCTATACTCCCGGAAAAGGCAATGTGGTAGCAGATGCGTTGAGCCGAAAGAAACTGACCCTAAGCCCTCTCTTTGTGGAAAGGCAAAACTTGGAGTATATAGCCAGTTTTAACTTTAGGCCCTCCTCGGATTTTGTACTGGGTTTGTGAGCATCCCTCGAAGTACGCCCTACTCTCTTATACTCAATAGGGGCTGCACAACGTGAAGACCCTCAGCTTGTTGATGTGATTGATAAACTTATTAGGGGTGAGACTTCTAGTCACCTCAGTAGATACGCCATTGATGATAAGGGTTGGCTGAGACGAGATGGAAGATTATGCGTCCCACAAGCAAGGGAGTTGACAAAGAAGGTTCTCGAGGAAGCGCATCATTCCAAGATGACTATACACCCTGGCGGTGATAAGATGTACAAGGATATAAAAAGGACTTTCTTTTGGAGCGGCATGAAGCAAGACGTGGCAGATTTCGTTTCTAAGTGCATGACCTGCCAACGAGTCAAGGCGGAACAAAAGAAGCCTGGAGGACTACTTCATCCTCTAGAGTTCCCATAGTGGAAGTGGGATAGCATTTCAATGGACTTTATTGATGGACCGCCTAGGTCGAGAAGAGGCAACACTAGCATTTGGGTAATAGTGGATAGGCTTACTAAAAGCGCCCACTTTATACCTATCAAAAGGAGAAGGACTGCCGCATCTCTAGCATCTCTTTATCTCAAGGAAATAGTTCGACTCCATGGGATACCCTCCAGCATTGTTAGTGACCGAGACCCTATCTTCATGAGTGAGTTTTGGCGGAGTCTACAAGAAGCTGTAGGCACGCAGTTATGTTTGAGCATGACCTATCACCCCCAAACCGATGGCCATACGGAAAGGGTGAATAGAGTTTTAGAGGATCTTTTAAGACTTTGCGTTCTTGACTTTGGAGGTACGTGGGAGGATCACCTTCCTTTAGTGGAATTTGCCTACAACAACAGCTACCAAGCTACCATTGGCATGGCACCCTTCGAAGCCTTGTATGGAAGACCGTGCAAATCACCAACTTGTTGGTGGGAGTCTACAGATAAGCTTATACTTGGGCCAGACATGATTCGAGATACTTCAGAGAAAGTGGACTTGATACATAGGAGAATGAAGATAGCCCAAGACAGACAGAAATCCTACGCCGACAAAAGAAGGACCGACCTTGAGTTTGAGGTTGGGGACAGGGTTTTCCTTAAGGTATCCCCTTTAAGGAACGTCGTTGGCTTTGGATCCACAGGAAAGCTGGCACCAAGATTTGTAGGACCGTTCCCTATCATCGAGAAGATTGGGAAAATGGCTTATAGAGTAGATCTGCCTGAAAGATTGGCCGGAATTCACAACGTCTTTCACGTTTCTTATCTCCGGAAATGTCTACATGAATCAGCGGAAGTGGTGGAGCCAAGCATTCTAGAAGAAGCCGAAGTGGAACGTGAAGCAACTGTGAGGTGAGTTCCAACTCGAATCATAGGAACTGAAATCAAAAAGCTACGCAACCGCGAAGTGAAGCTCGTTAAGGTTCAGTGGAGCGACGCCGAGGAAGACGCGACTTGGGAAACTAAGGATAGAATACGCGTGGCCTACCCTTTTCTTTTTGAGGGTACATCTTTAACCTCTCTTTTTTCTTAAGTTGTGCTTGTATCTATCTTTTTAGATATATCTCCTCGATATTATCTTTATCCTTAGGTAGAAACCCCTTAGGATGAAAACATGTATTCGAAACATGTTATGTTTGATGGCTACAAGTGGTTGCAAGTGGTTGATAGTGGTTGCTCGTGGATGCATATACACACACAACCTAGGTCTTAGATCGGCTCAATCAATTCATACTGCATATGCATATATGTATTCTTATTTGTATATGGTTGAAAACTTGATATGCTATCATATGGTCGTCGCATTTGTATGAATGGTTGTGCACTCATGTAGAATTATGAGTAGGAGAAATTTGCATACATAATGGAATCATGACACTTACATGATTCGCATTAAGGAGGTCAACTGAATCAGTAGACCGCCTAATTTCTGCATTAGATAAGGACATGTACACACACTATGCATATAATCATGAAGCATTAGAAGTATTTTAAGGACAGTGGATGCCTGTGTTTGTTGGTTGAGTAGATGGACTGTTGGATGGTAGGATATACATTCTTCCTAACTTGAAGATTTCAGGGACGAAATCCTTTTAAGGGGGGAGAATGTAACACCCCGTGAACTCTATAAAGTTAAGCTTCAAAAATTAAAGTATAATTAATTATAAATGATGAAATCAAGGGAAATGGGTTACACCATTACGTTCGTCTCGAAATTCTGCTTGAGACAGAGTCCAAGTTTGCATAAAACGGATACCGTATGAAGAAGATATGGACGAACGAAGTTGGGCAGAAAAACCAGAAAACGGGTCAGAATGCACTGGCGCACTTGGGAAATGCACCAGAACAAAGTTGAACTGGCGCACTTGGGAAGTGCGCCAGTACATTTTTAGCCTGGCGCACCTGCCAAGTGCGCCCAGGTCAGAATGACCTGCTGGTCAGGTCCTGGCTGGCCTGGTCAGGGTCTGGTCGAATTCTGATGCTTGGCTGAGTCACTAGGGCTTACATGTCACCTTTTGATTGGCTCTTTGAACTTTGTATGGTCTAGATTCCTCCTATCTTCATCTGACGGCTCAAAACAATTTAAAATTCTATAAATACAACTCAAGTCTAACCCTAAATTCACACAAATAATAGAATACAAAAGTCGTCATGCTGCTGGAGAGGAACTAGGAATGGCCGTCAATTAGAAAGCCTAGAGACAAGCCAACACTAAAGCCTAAGAGACGAATCAAATTAAAGTTTAATCAAATTAATCAACGCAACGTTAGTCTACCCAAAGGAGCGCATCTCAGTTTTAGAATTCAGAATCCAGAATTCAAGATTCTGCATTCGTTGTAAGTATAGTGACCTTTCAGAATACGAATAAAAACTGTGATGTGATTCGATGTAAATGAAAATAGAATCGTGTTGTTATAACGTATAAATTTTGTGTATTGTAATGGTTCTATCATGACTTGTGTATTGATATTTGTGGCATAAATTGATTGATGCAAGCCTATTGAACAATTATATATGAAAACAATGGCACTTGCAAGTTTGTGGCAAAAACTAGGAATTGATCCCTTTTTGTATATGTCGATGGCATGGACTATGTATATTCTCTTAGTCTAAATTAGAATTTATGTAAACATGTTATAGACCTTTTATGCCTACATGACACGAAACCTATGATATCATTTTATGTTTATTGGCAAGTATAATTAGATCTATGTTTGCAAGTATAATTGGATCTATGTTTCATAAACTATGCAAGTTCATGTTTATTTGCAAAATATAATTGGTTCTATGTCAAACATCGTTTGGGTTTCATAAACTATGCAAGTTCATGTTGAAATAGGCTATATGATTAGATGTAAAAAATTTACATTTTTGATGGATATATAACATGCTAGTTTTGTGGTCGATATTATGCCAAGTTAAACATGTTTAAACACAAGTTTGTATATGCCTGAACTATGCCATTTCATATGTCACCTACTTAGTCATACTTTGATTTGAATGCAAGTTCACATGTCCCATGTTATATGTTAGTTGAATCGCCAAATTGCAAGTTCATGCGCCACACACCTTTATGTATTACATGTTCTTGATTTCCCCTTTTCCTCACGTTTATAAAGTTGGGCTGAATTGTGACAAGCCCAATACATGTTATAACGTTGCGAACAAACGGGGGTAATAACGTTGGGTGTAAAATATGAAAATATATGTTGGCATGTTTGGCACATGCCAATGATTATGAAACATAAGCGGTATGAATTGAAATACCCAAAAATAAAAGATATGACATTTACATATAGTTGAGAAGTAATAAAATATGTAAATATAGAAAACACGATATTCTTAACCCGAGGTTGGATTGAGTTGTGATGTAAACCTACCCGGACCCGCCCGGATGTCCAGTGGTCACAACAATACCTATCCAATGTGGGTGGTTAAGCATTGAGCCTAATAAGGACCCGAGGTTAGACTGAGCTACGGTGTAAACCTGCCCGGAACCGACCGGCACATCCAGTAACCGTAGCAACGTCTGTCTAATGTGAGTGGTCTGGCACTCCTAAGAGGCTAAGGACAGATGGTAGGGTTAAGTCAATTAAAATACTTAACCAAATTCAACATGTTAACAAGAATTGATGGGCGGGGTTACGTAAATAGAGGAACTTAACCACTTAACATGTTTGACTAGAAAATCCTGGTAACGAGGGACCCGTTTCAGCAGTAACCCAAAGTTAGGTATCAACGATACCCTGAAACTAGGCAGGGTGGGGCACGATTACTGGGCTGATTGTAAGCGGTCAAATGACGACGGTAGGGGCACCGTGCAGGTCTATCGGGGTGTGGGCGTGCACACACTCCGGAGCAGACAACCAGGGCACTGGGGACACCAGTAGTATACCCTATGCCTTCTAGTTTTGTGTCGGGGCCGCCACCATGGGTCTTGATATACCCCATGGTGGGACCAGCATAGGTATCTACAATTCTTGGGGGCCGTATGACACATGTTAACGCGAGTAAGAGCCGATCTTTTAACAAGAATGGGGATCACTTCACCCTCACCATAGGGTGCCAGTTAGAATAAATTCCAGTAGGTGCAGAGATATAGTATGGGTGCGATAGTACATTCGACACTTCCTTAGCTTGTGACACTTTCCTATTTTTAGTTTATGTCTATCATACCCTTTTCTTATTCACATACTGAAGAGTTACTAGATTTACTCAAGCTTTATGTCTGACCCTATTTTCTTTTCGTCTTCTTTTCTTTCGTCCCCCCCCCCCGGTCCACAAGGAGGGAACAACTCAACTCAGTCAGACTCTTTACAAGAACCAAGAACGTAGATGTATGATTTGGATCTTTCTTGCTCGGATAATGGCTTTGGATATCACTATGGGGATTTTTGTCACTTTATTTATGTTTTCATGCTTCTTTAATAATCAAGGCAGTTATGAGGTTGTAATGTTGGAAGTATTTTGAGACAATTATGGAAATCTTTTGCTTGATACACGTATTGATTAAATAAAAGTTTATTTGGTTTCCGCTGTTTAAAATATGTGTATTTATATCTGTCTTGAGTTTATCTGTGGCTTTTACTTATAAACCTCCACCAAAGTTAAGGCATTCCCTTTGTGAGTGACCTTAATGGAGGTGGGGTGTTTCAATGTGGCAACCTTCCCTGCTAGGCTTTGAACGTCCTTAATCTTCCGTGGTTCTTCAATGTTCCTTATTGCTGCTATCTGGCTAGGATTAACCTCAATCCCTCAAGAACTTACAATGAACCCGAGGAATTTCCCTGATGCGACCCTAAACGAGCATTTTAGAGGGTTCAACTTCATTCCATACCTTCCCAGAATGCCAAACATCTTTGCCAAGTCCTTTGTTTGATCGGGGGACTGTCTAGACCTCACGAGCATGTCGTCCACATAGACTTCCATGGTTTTTCCGATTTGATTATAGATCATGTGGTTTACCAAGTGTTGGTATGTGGCTCCTGCATTCTTTAATCCAATTGGCATTACCACATAGCAATATAACCCCAAGTCTGTGATGAAACTTGTATGCTCCTGATCTGGCATATGCATGGGAATTTGATTGTATCCTGAATAGGCATCCATAAAGGATAGGAGCTCGTGTCCGACCGTTGAATCAACTAGTTGATCAATCATGGGAAGAGGAAAGATATCTTTCGGACAAGCCTTGTTCAAGTCACAGAAGTCAATGCACGTTTGCCACTTCCCGTTAGATTTTTTGACCAGGACAGGATTCGATATCCAGTCGGGATATTTCGAGTCCTTGATGAATCTATTATCCTTCAATTTCTCCACTTCTTCCTTCAAGGCTGCTGACCGCTACGGGCTTAACATCCGCCTCTTTTGCTTGACCGGCGGGTGTTTTGGGTTGATACTCAAAGAGTGGCTCATACTAGCAGGCGATATCCCACAAATGTCAGCGTGAGTCCAGGCAAACACATCCAGATTTGCCTTCAAAAAGTCAGCCAACTCTTTCGCTCGAATTGGAACTAGTTGCGATCCAATCTTCAATACTTTTGTTGAATCCGCGTCGTCAATGGAGATGTTCACTGTTGTTTCGTTGGGAGTCGCCTTTCGGTCCTTAGATTCCTTATCCTCTCTGGGGTATATATCCTCGAGCGCATCTCTAGGCGACTCTCTTGAGGCTGGACCCCTTAATTGCTATGCTGAATTTTCCTTCGAAGGGGGAGAAGCGTCCTTGGGTTCTATATTCAACCCCTTCATTAGCATCTTCAACTCTGTCATGTAGCAAGCTCGTCATGTAGCTTGATCACCTCTCATCACTCCTACTCCTGCGTCAGTTGGGAATTTAAGCAGTAGGCACCAAGGTGAAATACATGCCCTAAACTCTGCAAGGGCCGGTCGGCGTAAGAAGGCATTGTAGGGTGATTCAACATCCAAAACTGCAAATGGTAGGATTCTCACTCTCTGGCGATCTCCTTGTCCTAACGTCACTGGTAATTCTACATATCCCATCGAAGCCGTCGACGCCCCGTTGAAGCCTCGTATCCATCCTTCGCAGGGCTTCAAGTCTTTCGATTCGAGTTTCATTTGTTCAAAGGCTTTCTTAAAGAGGATATTAACCGAGCTTCCGTTATCCACCAACACCTTATGGACAAAAGTGGGGCCGATGGCTGTAGTAATTACCAGCGGGTCTTCAGTGGGTGATTGAATTCCAGTATCATCTCTACCACGGAATATGATGTCGTCTGACATCGTCTTCTGTTGCTTCACTGAAGTGATGTTTTCGAGGTTATTGCACTCTCCTACTTCAAATTACTTGGTGGCATTAACGTACTGATCCATTTCTTTGTAACTATGGGTAGCTAGATGGGGCCCACCTATAATGGTATTGATTATGATCCCTTTACCTTTCTGTTGGGCTGTGGGTTTGGACGTAGGCTGGTTTTGGTTCGGGGATTGCCCTCCTTGACCCTTGTCCCACGAACAACCTTGTACTCGTCTAGCTTCCCTTCCCGCAGCAATTTCTCAACTACGCTCTCATATGGTGGCATTCGTTGGTAGAATGACCGTGAGTTCCATGGAACAAACAAAACTTTCCCATAGCGATCTCTTTTTCGGTTGAGTCTGTGGGTGGTGGCTATTTATAATGCAATATGTTGTAAGTATCCAGGTAGATGTTTTCCAATGTGTCACTCAACGGAGAATAGTTCTCAAAAGTTTGGAATCGAGGTCTTTTGCTGGAGTTGTTCCCTCGATTCCTATCCTCCTTTTGTCGTTGCCATTCCTGTTGTTATTGCCTTCGTTCTTGTTGCCAATGTTCACCTCAACCCTTCCTGAGCTGTCGTCGGACTGCTTTACTGAGACATTGCTTTGAATATCTTCCTTAGAAGCCCCTTCCGATTTTCTCTTTCGATTTGCATGGGCTTCCTCTCGCCTTAAGAGAATATTAGTTTTTTCGTAGAACAATTCCCTAGTAAGGGCGGTTTTCCGAACAAGTAATCCCCGAATTCTATGTCAGGGTCGACTCCTTCTATTAAGGCCATCCAAATGGTAGGTTCGTGAGGGTCGTTGACTTCGGTAACAGCAAGGTTGAAACGGTCTAAGTATGACTTCAAAGATTCACATGCAGCCTGTTTAATCCTTGACAACTCAATGACGCTTTTAGATTTTTGAGCATGAAGTCGAATCTGGTTCATAAAGCGTTCACTTAATTCTTTAAAGGTTGAGATCGACCGTGGAGGGAGTCGGATGAACCACATCAACACCACATCTTCTAGATTAATCGGGAAGGCCTTACATTTTACAGCATCTGGAGTTGTTGCTGCATTCATGAACCATGCATATCTCATCAGATGTTGTCCCGGGTCGGTTCTCCCTGAATACCGATCCATTTATGGCAAATTAAATCGCCGAGGGAATTGGAAGTCCAATATATCATATGTAAAGGGAGTGTGACTTTGTTCAATGCCCCAGTCCTCATTGGTGTAGCGTCGGCTTTCAGACATGATTTGACGCATCATTTCCCATACATCACCATTCGATAATGTTGGCTCAGGCTCTCTGGCCCTAATGTTCGGATTACCCCTATGCTCCTGATTAGGGGATGTCCTCCTATTTCTAGCGGCAGATGCTCTACTCTGTTCCCTACGTTCCCGGTCATTCACGGGAGGAAGGGGTTGGAGGAGTTGTCCATGTGTGGGATTAATAATATTAGGATCCCTGGGTAGAACGTGAGATCCATGCATGGGCAACAACATAGGTTCTCTCAGGCTCGTGTCGTCAGGTCCTAGCACACGAGCAGCATCTTCATGGGATCCCAAAGATCCAAAGGTTAACTGATCAAGATTTTCAGGTCGCTCAAGTGACCTTCTTTCACGAGGACACTCTTCATCCGAAGAGGATGACTAGTCTTCTGTGAGGCGACGAGTTGGAGAGGGTGTCTTCTGCCTACGAAGCTCGTTGATTTCCCTACTCATAGTGATCATGTTCTCCTACATACGAAGATTGTCACGTTTGTGAGCTTTCAAAGCACCCCTAGTACTTTCAAGCATATCAAGGAGGTGCGAAAAGTCTCCGTGTGTAACTAGTGCAGATGGAATGGGTTGTTCTCTAGTCGTCGCGGCCGGTATCGGAGCATTGGTGGGTGCTTGAGTAGATGTACCAGTTTCAGCCGCGTTCGAATCAGATCGGAGTAGGGAAGTGGAACCGGTTCGGTTCGGAGGGGGGTACGAGCAACATCAGCGTTTCCGTTTCGGTTCGAGGTCGAGCCATCCAATCTGTTATGAGCAACTGGTTCGGATCGGCCTACATCAGTGCTCTGTCCCCGCGACCTCGTCACGATCATGGCTTGCGAATCTTCGTTAGCTTCATTCTCCTGAGTGCCTTTCGCTTCTTTTCCTCCCTTTAGCCATAATGTCCCATTCTTCAGTGATTAATCAACAGATACTTGAAAATGACAGAAACAGAGGATTAACTTCTTTGAACTTGAAGGTCCAAATAGTAGAACGATAATCCCAAAAAGCGGAGAATTCAAAGACTTCTCGGTGAAAGCACCAAAATGTTAGATCCAAAAATGGCTCTAACACCCAAACTGGCAATAATTCTAATAAAATGAAATCAAAAAACTAAGGGAAACACATGATTTATAGTGGTTCGGTGTTAAAGAGCCTACGTCCACTTTCTACTTTTTGAATTGATGATTTGGATATAAATACACTAATGATTCTCACTAAAGTTCACTCGTACAACACATAAATCCACTCCATTCTCTCAAAAATATAGTTTGAAAGATGATTATGATCTAAATATTGTGATGAAATTCGGTTGACAAGAGGGTTTGAGTTCTGAATTTATCAAAAGATCCCTTCAAATGACCATTGGAGGTGTATTTATAGGTGAAAAGTCTCCTAGGAGTGGCTCCGGTTCGAGGACACGTGGCAGGCATCCCACGATATTCGGGTTCGGATAGAGTGAGATGATGACAGTGTGACTACATCATGGGCGAACGTGGGGAAATGGTTATCTAACCGATCCGAGTTTTCAAGAGTTGTGGGGTGTAACTGTTGTTTATTTATCTCGCCTCGGTTCGGATGCACTACGAAAAAGATGGGCGGATCGGGCTCCCTCGACCCGACCCAGCCATATCCCTGCTTCTCTGATTTTTGCTTTGCCTCCATTTGCTTTGGTTTGGCTTGGTAACTCCGATCCGATCCGAATCCCCAGTGCACGCTCTTTTGCTTAATACTCTTCACCAATTCCCCTTTTAACTTTGTGTAGCCTAGTTCACAAAGTAGGCTAACAATGTGAATCTTTGAAATGAATTCCTATAAATTTAACGTGTTCGTTTGTTACAATAATAACTTTTATGGTCATCTAAGAATGTTCAAATATTATACTTGGGTTGAACTACATAGTTCACCAGAAACCTGTATATAGTATATAATACCTGACTTTTAGTTTGCATGGCTGGCCTTATACATGTATTCAGTAAACTGTGAAATGCTGATTTTTTTAGCTTAAACTAAAGCTCACATGTTGGTCATATTCTGCTCCTTTACGTGTGCTGTGTCAAAATTGCCTAATGTTTGGCTACTAAACTCCTCTTTTGATAATTGAACCCTTTTATTTAGCCTGCCTAAGTATTCCCTTTTTCATTGTGATGTTGGCTTGGGTTGTTTCTCAAACTTACCTCTATATCGCTGTTCGCTTTTGATTATTTCTGGGCATGGCTATTTTACTGAAATTTCATGTGCTTCCGTCGAGCCATGCTATGCCTAATCAGTACGGTCTTTTATTTCGAATATTCACGGCTAGTCGGGTTGTGTGCATTTTCAAGGTGTCGAAGCGACACATGTGTATATATATGCATGTGTATGTGCAAATTCCTGAAATCACCTATGCTATTACCTTATGTTTGGTTCGGGAAGCTGAGGTAGTGCGCACATGTATACACGTGTGCATATGTGAGCTCCTGTGTCCTCTTGACCCTAAATATAGAACTGATGATCTCAGACATTATATTCGATACTACACTAGATTTTTACCTTGTTAAACTGACTCTAACAGACACTATACTGAAATGTAACTGATATGGATTAATACTAGACTTGAAGCTGATAAAGAATAAACACTGTACGTTGATAAGAACCAGATACTACACAACTGATTATTCTTCACTGATGTTAGAATTAATTATTATATTCAGCTTATATTGAAATTTATTTACTTGAACAAATGATTAATCCTGATGGGAGTGTTTTGTGTTTTGCATGAAATGCTGGGTCAGACCCGAGAAGTATAGATTCAAAGATTACAACATAGGATTCAAAGGTTTGCAAAGCTGGGGATTCCAGGAGACGCGCACTTTGAAGATTTTTAAAACAATAAATATTTCTTTTGTATTTAAAATGTATTTTTATTCCGATGTATAGAGAAAAATTATTGTATTCAAAATTCTGATTAATGCATAAAAGTTCATTTCGCTGTTCAATACTGTGTTATTTATTTATTCTGTATTTTACGTATTGATTCTGTTTTAAACTCTATAAGCTAAATAATAGTCCATCAATTTGAACGTTTTAAGTTGGTTGAATTACCAATGTGAAGTGGTCGAAAAGGTGGGACGTTACGCTCATTATCCCATATCTTTATCGCTTAGTCCCTTAAACCATAAATGAGAGTATACTTCACCTTGCAAGGCTCTAACAGATGTTTGATAATGTGTATTATTTAGGTATCCCTCTCTCTACTTGTAGTATTACTACTACACAATGTTATCCTTTGTATGCTAAGAAAACTGATTCCTTGAACTGTTAGACCATTAGATTTTTAAGCCAAGTTGGGAGGCTTGTATTGGTAAAGTTTGTTGCATTCTCAATGATGGTTTGCTGGGATAGTAACTTTGTGGTGCCTAATAATCTCCTGAAAATGAAAAGAGTGTTATTTTTCTAGATTGGGAACATTAATTGTAAGAAACTAATCATCTGTTCTTTCAAGAAGATTAAATCTTAAGGTAGAAAGGAAGACTTAAAGTTAGCAAAATCTACCAGTCGAATATATATTATAGCTTTAAGTAGGAATTTTGATGCTTCATCGAATAAAAGTCAGAAAATATGGGTTGAATGGACTTTGGTGCATAACTGCATACCGCATAAGGGAATAGTTTCTAGACAATGTAAGCTTCTTAAATTTTCCACTAGACTAGGCACAAAATATTGGATATGATTGTAGTTCTTTTACCTTATATCAAGCTAAACATATCATCTGTTGGTTATGCATGATTTTGGATTGATCCATAGGTCATGCGAGGCTTGATGATTTCCAAGAAAATCCACTTATTAGTAAATAAGACAGTTTGGGATATCTGCAAATGCATGGTCCGAGGATTTTATCAAGGATTGCAGGCAAACGTTTCCATATTCAAGTAACCTGTCGGTTAGAAATATAAACAAGATCATTAGTGTGTATATATATATACACACACACACTAATGGTCTTGTTTAGATTTCTAACAGACAGGTTACTTGAATATACAAGATCATTCATATATACATATATAGGGGCCGACTATTTGGACACAAAGAAAGAGACACAAAGCCTTGACCATTGGATCTTTTTATTATTATATGGAGAAGTGGAATTCAGGGGGCAATCCAACGGTGCAAATCAATTGTGTCAACAACTATGTCAAAATTTTGTCTCTAAATAGACTTTCCTATATATATATATATATATATATGAATTTATTGGTGAAGAGTAATACAAAATGTTTTATTTTTGTAGAGAAAACAAGTTTGCATAGTTCTATTATAATAGTAACAGGTCATCAGACCAATATATATATATATAATGTTATACTGTTAAGCTATTACCCATTTGGGTACTCAGAGCTTCTCCAATAGTACCTCCGAATTCAGCATTTCAGAAATCCAAACCCAAAACACTCCCCAATAGTGTGTACATTCTTCCATAGTTTAGATTTCGGGGTGAAGAGTTTCAGAATTCTGAAACTATCAAAGCACTTGTTGAAAAACGCTTGGATCTAGGCGTTTGTTCAACAGATGCCTAAGATAAAGCGTTTGTTGAACAAGAGCCTAAATCCAGGTGTTTATTCAACAAGTGCCAAGAATCCAACGGATTTATTTTTTCAGATGTCTGTTGAACATATGCCGAGACACCCAACGACATTATTTCCAACGGCCTTGTTTTTCCAACGGTCAATTTTTCCTTCAATCCTATAACTATACCACTCCTCTTCTAACTTCTCCACAAATCTTCTTCAAAAACTTTAAACTTCTTAACAAAACTAAGTAGAAATTTTGATGTTGATATAGCAAGAAAGAGCATCGAAGGTTTTGATTTACAAGATGGTACACAACCAATTGGTGGAATGGTTACTACCGCATGTTGGAGTGCTGCAGAAGACTACAATCTTTGCTATATCTAGTACTCACTTTCCCTCGATCCTATTCTAGGTGTTGATAAGAGTGGTGAAACTTTCTGGGGTAGAATTGCTAATGCTTACAACAGGAAGAATATGGATAAAAATAGAAGTTTAGCTTCGATCAAAGGTCGATATCGTAAAATAAATCGTCAAACCAAATGTTATGATGCTCAGATGTTCAAACTTAAGAAAACTAACCCAGCGGATTCAGAAGTGATACCGATATGGCAAGATTAAATTATTTATGAATTTTATACTATTTATCGTAGATTTGTACAGGAAGTAGAGTATTACTGTTGTAAAGAGTTGCCGTAGACAAATTATTCAAACGGATATATATATAGGAAAGTAAACAAGGACCTCATTTCTATCAGTTCATGCATGTGTATGACCTACTGGTTAATCACGTGAAACAGAAATCATCCCTTCAGAAAATTAAGTAATACATCTAAACAAGCAGTAGTCGTGGGAAAGCTACACGAGTGGAAGAAAGTTCAAGTCCAAGAGTTCGCAGAACAATTTCGGTTTAGAATCAGAAGAGGACTTAACCCCTACCGATAACCGATATGTTAGGCTAATAGGATCTAAGGTGGCCAAAAAAGCAAGCTGCCATTGGAAATCAAGCAGAAATAAAAAAAACTTCTACAGAAGTGAGATGAAGTGTTTGCTCGTGCAATGAAGAGCAGAGCCGGTGAGCACCAAGAAAGGATTTGTGCCCTTAACCATCTTGTAGATGTAAAGCGACGAAAAGAGGAAGATTCAATAATGCTAATGGATACTTCTCACATGGACGACTTACAATGCGAATATACGGAGTCAAGGAGAAGAGAAATAATGAGGCGTAGAAGAGAAGAAGGTCTTTAGTTTTAGTTCACTATGTAGTATCTTTATGGTTAAAACTCGAGTATATGTCTTCTATTATGTTTATAGTAACCAGTTAGCATGGTTAAAAGTCTAGTTGACTATGTATCATATGTATGGTTAAAAGTTTAGTTGACTATGTAGCATTTGTAAGTAGTTAGTTAAGAGGAAATCCTTTTGTTTATTTTGTATGCATTACCCTTTATTTAATTTAGTAAATCGTAATATTTTTAAAAACGATTCCATAGCGACTTTTGGAATTCAACATAACTTACATTTTTGAAAATGAAATCTCGATTTCTCACTTTCGTTGCAAAGATATAATTCAATATTTCCCAATGTTTCTTCTTTTACAGAAATTCGACTTATATATAAGCCTGTACATTCATTTGAAGTTCAAATCAGAAAACAACGAACTATCACGACATTACGAGCTTGTTTTTAAATCATTTAGAACCATATTTGAGTAATTAATATATTCGTTTAATGTTGAGTTAATCAATCTTTGTCGTCCTTGGTTTACTGAATTAATAAATTATTAATGAAAGCAGTTAGTTAAGTGGAAATTTTTATTTTGTATGCATTTCCCTTTATTTAATTTAGTAAATCATAATATTTTAAAAAACAATTCCATAACGACTTTTGGAAATTTTAATTTGGACATAACTTACATTTTTGAACATGAAATCTCGATTTCTCACTTTCGTTGCAAATATATAATTCAATAGTTCCCAATGTTTCTTCTTTTACAGAAATGCGACTTATATCGGAACCTATACATTCATTCGAAGTTCAAATCGGAAAACGACAAATTACCGCGACGTTACGAGCCCGTTTTTAATTCGTTCATAAATCGTTCCGAACCATATTCGAGTAATTAATATATTCGTTTAACAACGAGTTAATAAATTGGGTTGTCCTTGTTTTTAAATCATTTATAAATTGTTACTAAATCGTTTACTGAATTAATAAATTATTAATTCAATGTGAAGTGACATATAAAACAACAACTCATAAAATGTAGAACAACATAGAAACTATATTGACATCACTACACGTACCATAATATGCAATATACAACATGTCGGACATAACAAAAATATACACAACGTGATGTAGCATATACAAAAGGGCATATAACATAAACATCAGTCAATAGGCATAGCATCGCTACCAGACGCATCAAAACTGCCATCATCGGCATCATCATTATCATCATGTGGAGGTAAATCAGCACCAGGACCCAACTGCTGGATCTGGACGTGTAACCCAGCTACCTGGGCCTCATAATGAGTTTGTTGCTCAGTCAAAGCTGTATGTATACTCTTGTACATCACCTATTTTTACACAAGTGGTATACGTTCAAAAGAAGCCAACATCCGTTTATCATGGTCCATATAAAGCGAGTACTGATATTGTGACGACATGTATTACAGTAATGTAAATTTTATAATAACAACATAAACAAATGTATTTTTAATTTCTTACATACTTGATGTGAATGGTACAGGCCGGCTGACGGTACACCAGGAAGGTCAATTGGTGGATATTGTAATGGCATCTCTACCATCTGACCTAGTATATCGTACGCCCTAAATGTTTGAGGCCGAGGGGTCCAATACACCACTCTGCGTGTACTGCAACAATATAGGCTCAAAGGTGGTGGGATGCACTGGGACTCTCCCTGATACTGTAGACGGTCCAATATGGTCGGAGTTCAAACTCCGAATATAGTCTGGTAAAGCATAAGCGCATGGGGCAACTCGAACCTAGTAGGAATCAAAGTGTCCTATCACTGTAAAAGGCTCACCATCCACCCATCCTGAAGCCCTCATACCCTCAATATATGATGATCATGTCTGTATATCGCTGAACATCTTGTCCTGTAGGAGAGGATCAGAAGGAATGCACACTATACCATACAGCTATAACTAACAGTGCTCCCCCAAATATCATATGAAATGACACTTAGGTACTTAAAAGCAACCTTACGCCTCGAAAGACTATCTAAAAGATGAGTGGTTGTTCCTGTTGAGGCGCTAAAAACTACATGTACTGCTGCTATGGATGCGCAATAATGCTATCCTGCTTCCTCATATCCATCTGTTGGTGTGCCTCCATAAGCTCGTTATGCACACCCTATGCAGAACGAGTGACATGCATAGTAGAACGCCAACTGCGTAGTATCAGAAAGTATATATAAGGTGTAATGATCACCTAAGGGATAAGTCTAGGGTGCACGTTCGCTATGTATTCATAATAACAGAAGGGCATAATGTACCAAAAACCATACAACTGCTTGGAGAGCTGTAAGACGTAGATATCCAAAGCTACATACAAATAACCCAATATCATTGTACCCCAATCAAACATACGCAGTTGCTTAATGTCTATAAGGCTAGCTAGAAAACCAAGTCTAATAGTCCCCTTGTTGTTGCTAAAAAGGTATAATATAAAGGCCCTAATAACTGGAGTATGCATATCTTGAGTGGTCTGATGGGCAACTATTTAGTCCTATAGAGTAAGGAGGGTAACAACACCTGATCACGACTTAGGGTTGGCTATCTACGTTATAGTAACACTATTTTCTCCCATTTTACTCCCTCGCAAATCCGATCTAGGGTTAGTGTTTGATCCAATGATCACGACCAATCGAAATAAGAAAAATAATGTTTGATCATTTAAATTGGCGAGAGTCTCAACTCCTTATATCTCCCCTTATCTTCGCTTGACTCTCTCTGGTTCTAACGACTTCAATTTCGCCTTAGTTCGCAGATAAGAGCGAGTGATGTTGGATATGAGAGATGAGTGTCGGTGAGTGTATTAAGAAGACTTGTTGATTAGGGAGATCAGATCTGGCTTTCAGTTGAACAAGAAATCAAATTTCAGATGTGCAAACTGGTGTTGGATTCGTTATTAGGTTGCTTGATATCTTCAACTTTCAGATTTTGTCGATGCTTGATGAAGCTTTTCTTTGACAATGGCTTGATTAAAACATTGGATATCTGGTAAGAAGTCGGTAAGTGATTATTTTTAGCTTCACCTTTGGCAACATATTCATGAATGGAAAATAGATGTTTAATTCCATTTGTTTAGTCTTGGTGCACAATACTGGATTTGCAGTAAGTGATACTACGCTTAAACTATCATTCGATATTTTAGTTGTTCCATCAATCTTAAATTTATGTTCACTCAATAGAGATTTTGTCCATATGATTTCTAAAGTCGAATTGTCTATGCTCATGTATTCTGCTTCAGCACTTAATCTCGATGTAATAGGTTGTTTTTTTAGAGCACTAGGATACTAAATTGTTACCAAAGTCGGTACAATAGCCTGGTGCATATCTTCTATCATCTATGTTTGCATCTCATTCTGCATCATCATAGCCAGTGATTTTCATTGTATTGCTTGAGTAGAACTTTTATCCATAGTTAATTGTCCCTTTAAGATATCATAATATCATTTTGATAGCTTTCCAGTGTTCACACCATGGGATTTGCATGTATTTACTTATTATATTTAGATGAATGAGATTTCTTGTCTTGTAATAGTTGCATACTGTAAAGCTCCAAATATGCTTCTGTAAATTCTTTCACCAACATTGGTTTCTCCTTTAATTTTTGATAAATGCAAATTGTTGGCCATGGGAGTGGAAAGCGACTTAGCTTGATTCAATTTGGTTTTAACTAAGAGTTTACAGATGTGTTACTATTGACTGAGAATTATGGTTGTGCATGATACTCTTTTTACCTCTATTCCAAGAAAATAGCTCACATTTCCAAGATCTTTTATTGAATTTTTTTATTCAAGCAATGAGTAAGATTTCTAATCTCCTCTTTACTATTTCCTGTAATAATGAAATCATCAACATAGATTAGAACTTAAGTGAATAAATTATTACATAATTTAGTAAATAAGGAGTTATATAATTTTATATATGAGTATCTATGCCTACTTAATATTGATTTCAGTTTTTCAAACCAAACTCTTGGAACTTGTTTGAGTCCAAAGACAGCCTTGTTTAGCTTGAACACAAATTATCCTTTCCCTTTCTGTTTTCATCCTTATGGTAGCTCCATATACACCTCTACTTGCAAAATACCATTCAAAATGCATTATTTACATCAGGTTGTTTGATATTCCTGTCTTTATGCATTGCAATTGATAGTATTATTCAAATAGTTGAGAAAAATTGGTGAAAACGTTTCACTGAAATCAAATCCATTTTCTTGTGAATAACCCTTAGACATTAGTTTTTCTTTGTGCTTAAAGACCGAACTATCTGCATTTCTTTTTATTTTGTAAGTCCATATGCATCTTATGGCATTTTTGTCATAAGGATGAGTTACAAGATTCCATATTTTATTTTCCATGAGGGCATTATACTCTTCATTCATGGCAGCCTTCAACTTTTCTTCTTGAGTTGCTTGATAATATAAAGATAGTTCTTCATTTTCTAAAGTAACACTATAAGTTTTTGGTTTGAAAATACCACTCTTGGCTTCGGTCATCATATGATGATCAATATTTCTATTGAATTGACTTTGAACACCATTACGTATTAAGCTCTCTTGTCGATCATCAGATGTTTCTTCATCATTTGGTGATTGGTAATAGCTGCTTTGTGAACTTATACTTTGTTGAGCTTCTTAGGAAGGTGTTGAAAGCAAGTCAAGCTTCTCTTAACCTGGTTCAGTGCTAGGCAATGCATGTTGAGAGTTGCTTCGATTTGCTTTTAGTTGTCTGAGTTTTTATTGCCAATTCAAGAGTTACATCATTTTTGAAATCAGGTATTGAAGGAATAGAAATTTTTAGGCTTTGAAGTTTTCTTGTAGTAGTGATTTCAGGGTCATTAAAGGGAAATACCCTTTCATTAAACACAACATGCTTAGATATAAACATTCTGCCAGTACTGTCTAAGCATTTATACCTTTTTGTCATTAGAGTATCGTAAGAATGTGCATGGGGAAGAACTAATATTCGGTTTATGATTATTGTAGGGTGTTAAGTAAGGATAGCATTGACATCCAAACACTTTTAGATTTTTATAATCTGGTTTAGCGTCAAATACAATCTCAAAGTGACCTTTAAGCTTTAACACTTTTATAGGAAACCTATTTATCAAGTAAACAATTGTAGCAAAGGCATCAGGCCCAAATTTTAGTGGTGAATGTGCCTGAGCTAATATAGTAAGACCTATTTCTATAATAGGTCTATGTTTTTGTTCAATTTAACCATTTGTTCTGATGTGTATGAACATGTTGATCTATGCATGTTCCCGTTATTTTGAAAGTAAACCTTAAGTGGCCTAAACTGAGTTCCACCATCACTTTGAACTACTTTAATCAGTTTGCTTTTCAACAAGATTTATAAACTGCATTACAGCTTACATGTCTAAGACTTGGGTTTTATAAAAATATATCCAAGTGTATCTAGAGAAGGCATCAACAAAAGATATATAGCACCTGCAACCATATAAAATGATCAACAATGATGATCAGAAAATGCGTAAATTGTTTCAAGAAGCAGCAAGAAAATGACACATTGCTGACGTTGCTTCAAAAGTAGTAAGAAAAATTCTTTATTGACATTGTGCAGCCATCGGTGGGTGATTGAATAATGATGCAAACACAGACAATACCTTCTTGGCAAGGCACGGTGAAATTTGAACAAAAGTGGAGATGATCACACCTAATTTTTAGGAAAAAAGAAGGTATATCCGCACTAGAACAATGACTATGAGAGAATCTTGGTTCTCTGATGATTAGTGGACTACATCCTTGATTTCTATGATGAGAATATAATCTGATATTTCAATGGCATGGCAATCTACGCTGCAAAGCTATTTTACAAAACTTTGATACCAGGTTAGAAATCTAGACAAGATAATTTATATATATATATATATATATGTATATATGTATATATATATATATGTATATATGAATTTGTTGCTGAAGAGTGATACGAAATTTTTCATTACTATAGAGAAAACAAGTTTACGATGTTCTATTGGAATAATAAAGATCAGGACATCATACCGATATATGTAATGTTACAATGGGCTATTGGGCTTTTACATATTTGGGTACTCAGAATGGAATATACGGTATATATCTAAAGCTATCCATTTTCTATCATTTTACAGTCAATTTAAAGAATGTAGGATATCCAACAAGCCAATTAATATATTCTTTGTTATACCAAGAATGCTGCCTGAACTAGAAAAATGAAAGTTCATAGTATATCATAGTTTTAAAATTTATTTCTAGATTTGTTTCATTGCTTTGTTTTATATGGAGTAAGATTATATGCCTTAGTCGCTCCCTTCCTTGATTGTATTTGTTGATTTGGGAAGTCCTAAAGAATACCCTTCTCATTAAGTTAAAATAAATGTTTTTGGGATGAATGTTGATCCATCATGTGTTTTCTACAATGTGGATAAAAAGGACAATCATAAATTATTTTTTTAATGTCATACTATCTTTAAGTTATGTCGTAACTTGATGAGAAAGTTCAGTAAGTATAACATGAATTAGGAAAAATAGTAAAATGAAACTTGATAGCTACCATATGGAAAAGCATGCAGTCTCTTTTACTCTGCCTAAATGTTAAAAAATTTATAAAGGTCATTTGGAAAGAAAGAAATAATAAGGTGTTTTGCTAGAAAATAAAATAAAATATTGCTATGTTGCATGCATGAAATTGGAATTGGCATAAAAGTTTAGGGATTTACGTTTGATTCATCTCTCTTTACCACCTAGATTTAGGCTCTTTTCCCCTTTTTTGGCTTTATCCTTTGTGTTTCCCTGTGTTCTCTATGACGTGTGTTTTTTCTTAGGCTTTTTGTTTTTGCTTATTGGTTCATAGCTAGTTATAACATTTTATTATGTTGTAACAAAATCTGTTAGATGTACATCCCGCTAGCTTGGTTGTAATGATTATTGATTTGGAGTAAGCATTTGAAATTCTAGAAGATAAAATCAAAGATTTATAATGTAATAGCAATATTTTGACAAATGAGAAGGTTATATTAGAAAATAAGGTAAAAAATTATCTACTAATATTTCTAAATTCAGTAAAGATATAGGGAATTTGTCTCATTTGAATATTATCCAAACAAACTAATAATAATAAGGTTTTAGGATTTAAAAGTCAAATAAACAAAATCATAATCTAGGTATGCTACATTAATTATTAACTTTAGAAAAAATAAAAATAGAAGTAGACTATAAAAGAATTATTCATATATATATATATCATTAAAATAAACTATGATAATAAATGGCTCTTAAGAAGATAGATAGACTACTATTACCTGGCCTTTTGGCTCGACTATTAGAAGCAGTCTAGGCCCACACGACCCGATCCATCGCATGGTTAAATGGCTCAAAAGCATAGTCCAAACATCTAGGAATTAAACCCTGATGGTGTCACACAAGTATGGTCATCACGACTCATCAAGAATGCTCTCAAATGGCTAAGTGTCTGGGGGTCGGAATATACTACCCATCGGGATTGGTATGTATCCCCAAACTCAAGACAACTTAACAAATTTTCCTAACACTCCCGGAATCAATATTCACAATTTCGTAGCTCGGGATTGGTACAACTATTTCGTATCCCTGATTTTCCCTGTCAAAATTCGTATCCTTGGAGCATAACTCCTGGGCTTCAACCAGAATTCTTCCAAGTGCTCAGAGATCGATATTTACAATTTTGTATTCCTACAATATGCTCGGGATCAATATTTGCAAAAGCTCTCTTCGGATCGGTGTAGAAACTCGAGGAATGCAGGATCGACATTTTACAAAGCAGTTCCACGATAAAAAGTTAACAAAGGAGTAGGATTCAAGGCTTTGAGGAGAAGTGGAAAAACTTTTAAATACTTGGAGATCGATACCGATTCCCAAAGACAAACTTTTTGGGCATGTTCCCATATACCTCTCCACTCACCTTCTCCTACCTGCTCCCCTCAACTTTAAATACCCTAATCTGAAATGAATTCAAGGTTGGTTCTTTACTCTCTTGACTTCTTGCGAAGAAGATATTGCACTTTGGACTCCATTGCTCACATTTAGACTTCAAGAAGGAGAAGTTTACCTCCATCTTGGACACTTGAACTTTTTTTGACTTCCTTGGTATTTCGGGAAGAAGAATAGAATCACTTTCTAGACCTTTCTGGACTTTCTTTTCACCATTTCCATTGTAGTTACTTGGAACTATTGTTCCTTTAACTAAGAATTGAATAAAAGAGCAAAACTTCAAAGTGGGCGTAGGTTCTCAAGAACCGAGCAATTATAAACATTATGTGATTTACTTTCCTGCATTAAAATCCTTATCGGACATTTATTTTCATTGCCTTGGAAATTTTCAGGTGTTTTTGCCAACTATTGGACATCAACATTCTGATGCTTTCACTAAGAGAGAAAAGAATTCATCTTTCCAACCGTTCTTCCATCAAAAGTTGGAGTGCTTCTTTAGTCTCCCTAGACTTACCTACCAATTTTACCAAAATGGTTAAGAAAGGAAAATATGCTATAGCTAGACCTTATACTACTGACCAAGTGACAACAACCTTTTGAAGCGCCAACATCTTGGACATGTCTACTTCCTGCAATCCCAAAGCCCTAGTTACTCAAGCACAATTTTTTGAAGTAATTAATAAATTAGAGGAAACACAAAGAATACTTAATCATAAAATTAGGCATAATATTGAATTGATGGAAAGGCTTAGAGAAAATGCCCATAGAGATATTTCACGCTTTAAGCCAATAGGAATTCTCAGCCGACTCTCTACATTTCGAAAAGAAATTCTTCTGATACCTGCCATAGTGATCGTACCTAAAGGTAGAGGATTAACAATGATGATTCTACAATTACGAGCAAAGAGGGAGCCCATCGTTCTAAATGCTCCTGGTTGGGCCCTAATAATGCTTTAGGAACTAGTGCTCAGCCCACTACAAGGCTGCCTCCACCCATCACTGCTAAGAACTTGGCTCCTACGCTCAGAACGACTACTCAGGCCCAAGTTGTTCCTCGTCCGCCTCCACAAAGCTAAAGGGTTGAAATTGATGATTCTCAACCAGATGAAGATATTCATCATAGGAGGCATTTTAGGCCTCAAACCTAGAGTTGGATCACGACCGCTGGAATCCAACGGAGATCCAACCTCCGATTCTCACTGAAATGGTCTATAGGATCATGACGGAATCGTGGGGGCACGTCACCAACTATAGGGTATCTAGTTTGAGATGTAACCCCTTCACTGAGGCTATCCTTAACGTCGAATGGCTATGAAGATTCAACATGGCACAACTCACGATTTACTTGGGGAAGACTGACACCTGTAACTTTATAAAATTATATGAATTGCATATGGATTCCAGTCACTCTACAGACATGGTAAAATGTAAATGATTTCACGTCTTCTTTGAAGGTATGGCTTTGCTAGGGTTCTACCGACTTCCATCAAGAACCGTGTAGACTTTCGATCAACTCTTTAGGGAGTTGATTAAAAAATTAAAGATGCACATAACTAGGCTCAAAGACATCCTGACAATCTCAAATATCTACCAAGGCACCAGGGAAAATATTAAGATCTACCTAGAAAAATTTAACCACGCCCTTGTAGAAGTAGAAGTTCCAAAGCCTCGAACTATCCTTTCTCAACTTGCTCAGGGCATATTGCCAGATTCTGAAGTTGGTGCCTAGATTGGCAGAAAACAACCTAAGTCTTTGGAGGTTTTCTACAAGAAAGAAAATTAGTTCTTTTTATAGAAGGAAGCGCGTGGCAACAGGGCTGCTCGAATCGGCCATCCTCATAACCCACACGAGGGCGTTACACAAGACAATTTCATTACTAAACAAACCGAAGAAAGCTCCGGAAAGGGTAAAGGGATCGCCCAATTCAAGCACAAACCAAACAACGGCAAGCCTGGGAGTTGCAATATAGATAAAGAGTCTAACAAGCTTGATCTCTTTCCTTCCCACAAGGTCTACACTCCATTGAATGCACACTTAGAAACAATCTACGTATAGACCTGTAACACAATGCAGTATAAGAAGACGACGTCAAGGGAATCTAACAATAGAGAAAAGAACTCGGGCGAATAGTGAATATTTCACGACATGTTCAGACATAGCACTAATGACTACCACAACCTTTGAGACTCAATTGAAAAACTTATCTGTGAAAAGAGACTCAAACAGTACGCTAAGAACCCTGCTCCAAAGGAAGCAGCAGCAGGTCCTTCAATGCTCGCACCTTCTCCAATCCAAGCGGCACCTGGACCATCCAATCCAAGACCTCCTCGAAGGGGTATTGTGATTAACATATTTGCGGTGGTCCTCACATCGCAAATGAAAGTTTCGGTGTATGGAGGAGTAGGTCAACTTTATCAAGTGCGCTGATTATAAAGAATGCTTCTCCATAGACGAAACCGTCCCGATAAAATTACAGAAGAGCATGAGAGATGAGAACGTCTTCAGGAAACACAGGGTTGAGGCCCCATCTATTGATCCACTTGTCATCTCCACTTACATAGGCCCAACTTATGTTAAAAAATCCTCATCGACTCGGGGTGTTCCATGAACATAATCTTCTAAAAGGCCTACGATCAAATGATACTTGAGGCCATAGACTTGAAGCCATGTCATGCCACTATTCATGGCTTTAACGGCTCAGAAAACCAGCCAGTTAGACTCGTTGTACTGCCGTTACAACTCGGAGATGAGGATAAAAACCGAGGCAAAATCCTCGCCTTCATACTCATAGACATACCTTCTCACTACAACATATTTCTAAGGCATCCGTCCCTCACGGAATTCCTTATCTACATCACACCCTATTGCTTGCTCATCAAGTTCCCGACTGAGAACGGAATTTGGAATTATCTGAGGTGTCCAAGTCGCTGCAAGAGCCTTCTATCTCACATAATGGAAAGACATGGTCAATCGAGAGAAGGCCAAAGGTGTACAGATGAAACTGTACACCAAGAATATCAGTGCCTAGCAGCTTGTAGGGTCTGAGTCCTAGATTAGATGCTGCAGTCGTCTTTTCCAAGATCCTGATCCATGGTAGGACGAAGAGCTCGAGTATGAAAGGCCTACTTCATTGAAGCTCACCATTGACGTTTCAATCAACACCGTCGGCCCGTCTTAGATCTTGAAGTTTGGATCATAACTCCACCCAGCTATTAAGGAAGAACTCGTTTAATTCTCATGTGCTAATCTAGATATCGTTGCCTGAGCCTACTCTAATATGTGTGGCATCAATCAAGGAATCACTTGTCATTTGCTAGGTATCGATCCAACGTCCGTTTCCATCAAACAGAAACAATGATTCTTAGGACCGGAAAGATCGGCAACACTCAAAGAGGAGGTGGGCATGCTACTTGATAAGGGCTTTATCTATGACACCCTCTATCTAGAATAGATCTCCAACCCAGTCTTGTGAAAAAATCGAATGGAAAATAGTGGACATGCGTTGATTGCTCTGACTTGAACGAAGCATGCCCAAAAGACAGTTTCCCATTTTCGAAGATCAACCAACTCATTGATTCCACTGCCGGTCATCAACACTTATCTTTCATAGATGCATACTCAAGCTACAATTCGAGTCCTATATACATCTCCGATCAAGAGCACACTTCATGTATTCCCGATCTTGGGTTGTATTGCTATATTATTATGCCCTTGGGACTCAAGAATGCTGGAGCCACCTATCTATGACTGGTCAACCGAATGTTCAAAGATTAGATTGGGAGATCATGAAAGTTTACATGGACGACATGTTTTTAAAAACATAATCGTCGAATGACCACGTCAACGACCTCGTAGAGATTTTCATTATTCTTCATAAATATGACATGAAGCTCAATCCCTTGAAATGCTCTTTTGGCGTTGCATCGAGAAAATTCCTGGGTTTCATTGTTAATTCATAAGGAATTGAAGCCAATCCAGAGATAATTAAGGCTATACGGAGAATCATAATTCCAAATAAAATCAAAGATGTTTAAATCTTAAATGGAAAAGTGGCTGCCCTAAGTCGATTCATCTCTAAAGCAACTGATAAGTGCATGCCTTTCTTTGATCCAATCAAGAAGGGGTAGTGCAACTTTACATAGACACCGAAATGCCACACCGCATTCAAGGACCTTCTGATTCACTTGGAGAGGCCACATTGTAACGACCCTTATTCTACGTATCAGAGGATCATAGAATATTTATATTATTATGAGGTCGTATGACTGTATAACTTTGGGAAATGACTCACAGGTTCATTTTTCTATCTTCATTATTTTATTTGTAACCATTTTACCATCGGCAAATAATGTTTCACTCGTAACTTTTGATTGGTATTGAATTTAAACTTGAAACCACTTCCATTGGATTTTGATGATGATTTCCCGTCCTATAGAGTGGTCACACCAAGCAAACAAACTTACCATTTGGGAGGAATGACTTAAATAAGGTTGGATGGCTTAGTTGGGATGATTAGTCATTAACAGCTGGGGCTCACTGCCCATTTCGGGTTTGGTGACTTATGGTGGATGAAGTGATAGGAGAAAGTTCACCTAATTATTTCACCACTCCCAAAATGGATCCCTATAACTTTTAATGGCCTCCACCTCTCAAATCAACATAAAAGCTGTACTTGAATTAGCCAAACAACCATCTTAAGTGAAGATCAGGTCAAATCAACGACAAAACAAGAGCTGCTGCAACACCTTGGGATCTCAGCCCAATATTCACTAATTCAGATCTAACACTTTATAGGCAATTAAGGTGAGTAAATAGAGTACTTACTCACTAATTTGAGTACATTAGCATGTAAACGCCTTATAAGAATATAGGAAAAATGCTTATAATTTGTTATTAAACATATGATGACACATATATAAGTTTGGGCTGATTTGGAAATGATTTTTGAACCCGAAATTTAAGGGGTTATGGGAATATATGCTTCTTTGGGATGTTTATTCTTGTTTGATTGATTTAAATGTTGCTAGAGTATGTTTGGCATGTCGAAACATTGCTTAGGAATGTTAGGATGGATGCAAACGTCGTCGAATGGCAAAATAAGATGCTTGAAGTTACTCAAAAGAAATAGAAAATTCTGGTTCGTCAAAGTTAGGTTCATCCATCGAGCCAGATCGACCTTACTTGGATCAACAAGAAATTTTGTTGAAATGACAAGGAAGGTCCCAGGAGGCTCTAAGCCAAGTTTCAAGTCATTTTAAGTTTAGGGGATCAAGTTAAGACATATTTAAATCATGTTCGACATAAGGAAAGTGCTTTGGTTCAGCTAATAGTAAGAAGTGGAAATTGGCTAAGGTGGGGCATAGGGGAGAGCTTACGGTTCGATGGTTGAAAAGAACTGTAACATCCCATAATTTTAACAAAACTAAAGATGATAAATTAAAGAATACTTAATTTAATATTCAGAATTAAGTGAAACGGACTGTGCCGTTGCGTTCGTCTCGCAATTCCAATCAAAATAGACACCTGGTTTGCATAAAACGGACACCGTATGAAGAAGATATTAAGGTTTGAAGTTTGTATACGCACAAGAGAAATATATGTGAACAAAATAGGTCCAGAACTGAAAATAATTCAAAACCGAATAGCTGAAAGGGGACCGGGAAAGTTCCCTCCCATAGGTGACGACCCCCATCAAGGGGGTGTCGACTCCTGGTTCGACACACCAAGGGGGGTCGACCCCCACGCAGATCTAGGCAGATTTCTGGTTTCGTACGTTGACTGATTTCTATGCAAGATTCATTGGCTAATGGCTATAAATAAGACCATATTTCTCTTGTTTTTACACACCCAAAACAATGGAGAACTAGATGCTGCCTATGCCCAGATCAAATTAGCCTTCTTGTTCTTCTTCTTCAACAAACAAGTCATTCAAGTTTAGAGATCTGTGATTCAACATCCGCAATTATTCTTCTATTTCTTAGATCTTATCACAGTGAGTCTAAGTTATTTTTAGATCTAAATACTTAAAAGTTGTTTTTAACATGACTATAAATTGGATCTAAGCCGACGACTATTTGAATCACATCAGATCCACCATAACCTGTGTATCTAAGTTATTCTGACATAACTATGAATTAGATCTAAGCCTGTGATTATTGAATCATGTTAGATCTGTCATTAGTTGTATATCTAATTCACTGATTAGACCTCATCATGCCTGTTTATGATCATGTCACTATGCTTAATCAGTTATATTTGCAATTATTCATCAGATCTGTTCTTATATTCTTATCTTGTCATTAAGCCCAACTTTGTCATTATATGTTTAGTAGTTGCCATGCATATTCCTGTCATCATATATCCATCTTATTATTATGTTCGTTTATGTTCCCTTCCCTTCTTCTTTTCCCTTTTTATTTTATAGCCAGGCTACCTTCGAGCCTAGGCATACCGCAAAAATATGCGAACGCGTGAAATTGGGAATGAGGGGAAAATGTTAAAATTGGGGCATAAACTGTATCGGGAAATTTGGGCATAAACTGGATGAAATACATGAATATGGGTTTGGAGCATAAATCAAATTGTGATTTAGATCTTAAATTTGGGGCATATGGTCAATGATAAGTATGACTTGGAAAAGGGGCATGAAAACCTATAATGAAATAAGGATAATTGTTAAAGAAGGACAATGCCTAGAATTACAGTAATTATAAACTGTAACCGCGCTTAGACACGAGGTTAGATTACACTTGTGGTGGAAGTCTTCCCGGAACCGACCGGAATATCCAGCGGCCACAAGTGGTGAATCTAATGTGAGGGGTCTAAGTGCATAAATGTGTAACGTGTTAAGACACGAGGTTAAGTCCGACTTGTGGAAGAAGTCTGCCCGGACCTGCCCGACATATCCAGCATCCACGAGTTGTAGGCTTAATGTGGGAGGTCAAGCGCATTATAACCATAAATGAATATTTAACCTGGTTGAATCCATAGGGATTACATAAACATGTTAACTTGAGTAGGGGTTAAGTAAACTTGCTTGAAACAGTAGGACAGTTAACTATACCTTGGGGTGGTGAGTAATATTTATAACCTGTGGGTATATGCAATCTTTTTACTCTTGTATGGCATGTAATCTTTTTACTCTGGTATGGCATTCAATCTTTTTAATCTGGTATGGCATAACCTATGGCAAACCTAGTAGTGGGGATGCGAGCGTAGGGGGAAGCTTGTATCATCTTTTGTGTGGGACCTGTTTCAGTCAATAACCCATATTAGGTATAAAACGATTACTCTGAACTAGGTCGGAGTAAGGGCACGCTTATTGGACTGATTGTAAGAGATCTAAACGAAGGGGCGATGTGGGCGGCGCATTCCGATGGGGTCATGTGCATGCATGGGTCCGACAGAGGATTCTAAGACGCTGTGACATCAGTAGATACAGTTGTGCACACCCTAAAAATAAAGGGTTACCACTTTAGGAAGTGATACATCCTACTGTGGAGCAAGCACAGGATATCTACGGAGTAGGGAGCCGATCGATTGGGGTATCTGGTATGTTTAGGAGCCCATTATTATCCTTAGAGATAAATCTGGTATGTTTAGTTAGGTTGCATGTTATTGTATGGGGTAAAACCTCTCACTGGAAGTACGTCTAAGTCTACCATCTTATACTTGTTAGGGATCATCTTGTTCATATGACACTAGTATTGGTGCAGAGAAAGAGAGAAAGTGCTAGAGAAGCACAATATATTCTATCATGTTTATCTTACCTTGTCACACTTGCCTTATTGTGTTGTCATATATCTCTCTAGTTTATATGCCTATCATGATACTTTCATTATTTATATGCTAAATGTAACTGGATTCGCCAGACGTATATCTGTCCCATTTTGTTCCCTCTTCTTTCTCTTCCGTTTCACCCCCCCCCCCCAAGGTTCTCAGGGTGGGAATACTCAAGCTTGATCAAGATTCTGGTTTCATCCTACTTGGAGCTTCTTAGATGTACTGCTTGATTTCATATCTCTCTACTATGGCTATGTTTTGAGGATTATGCTTCTTTTATTATTGTACTCTGATTATGTTTGTACAAGACAGAAATTTTAAGTTAATGTACTAGGATTATGCTTCTTTTATTATTCTGCTTAATTAAGTTTTAAATTTCGCTGTTATTTTATATCTGTCTTGTAATATTTTTGTTTCTGTTCACCTATAAAGCTTCACGAAACTTATTGCATTCTCCTAATGAGTGACATTAACGGACGTGGGGGTGTCACACTTGGTATTAGAGCTGAAGGTTACCAGATCTAATAAAAGATTTTGAAAATTATTTTCAAAAAGGTTTTAAAAGAAATCATTTTCAAAAGAAAAGTTTGTTTTGAAAAACATAGTCCCCAAGGCCATATGTAATATCTCTCGATTCTCAGCTTGAGTCCTTTCTTATTTTTGTCTGGGGAACCGATTCTTCCCGAAAGGTGTCCCCATTGCGGCATGGTTCCGTAGGCATAGTAAAACTATGGCACATGTCGAAGGGCAATGAAGTGCCTAACCTCCATCTATAGCTGCAGTAGTTTCACCTATGGCTAATTTTCCGAGCTTCGTAAGGATTTCCGTGCGATGGCGGCATCTTTCGAGAGACATGTTAGCTTGTTACACAAGGATGGAAAAAGGAGAATAAGGGAGTTAGGGCTAAGGAGCACATCCCAAGGATGAGAAAAATGATGGCCCAGGAAGGGAACATAGATAAAGTTCAAATAAAGGCGAGAAGAAATGTCATTAGCACTTGGTTCATTTGGTCAAGTAATGCAGAAGAAGGAAGAACGCTAGTTTCCATTGTGGTGAAGTTGGACACCTTTCTAAGGAGTGTCCGAAGAAGTAAAGACAAAGTCAAAGGGAAGGATCTTCCGGGAGGGCAAGTGCATGCTCTCGGGGCCAGTGCGCTAGACAAAGGTAGGAAAATTTCCGTTAAAGGTTTGATTTCTCTTTCCAATAACCCAGTTAGAACTCTTTTTATTCTGGCGCTTCGCATTCATTTATATCTGATTATATGGTTGAGTCTCTGCACCTTAGTACTAGTATGGTTTTGGATACCGTTGTTGTCTCATACCCCATTGGGGGTGCGACTCATCTGTCTTTGATTTGTCGGGGTTTGAGAATATCTATGTTGGGCATCGAATTTGAATGCGATGCATATGTTCTTGGTTTCTGGGGCTATGGTTTGATTCAAAGGATGGATTGGCTAACAATGTATGGTGTCATTCTGGATTGTGATAGGAGGGTCATTAGACTTTTGACTTGCCATGGGAGGACCCTCGATATTTATTGTTACCCAAAGGGGTATATCATGCTTAGTTTCCTAGAGTCACTTGATGCATCTATCAATGATTTGCGATCTACACCAGTAGTCCGTGAGTATCCTGATGTTTTTGATGAGGTTCGGGGCTTACCCCGAGGCACGAGATTGATTTCCGTATATACTTGGTGGACAATGCAAAGCAAGTTGCATTGCCTATGCGCCATATGGCTCCAAGAGAAAGAAGGGAGCTCAACAAGCAAGTAACGGAGCCACTTGAGAAAGGGTTTATTAGGCGAAGCATATCTGAATGGGGTGCTCCGGTGGTGTTCGCAACTAAGGCGGATGGTTCGCTTCGCTTATGTGTAGACTATAGAGAATTGAATAAACTCACCAAGAAAAACAAGCGCCCACTCTCGTGGATAGGTGATCTGTTTGATCAGTTTGTTGGTGCATCTATTTTCTCTTAGTTAGACTTGGCCGCGGGGTTTCTTCAATTGAAGGTGGCCGAGGACAGTATAGACAAGACTGCTTTTAGAACTCCAGATGGTTTCTTCGTGTGGCGCATTATGCCTTTTGGATTGTCAAATGCACCCGCCTTTTTTGTTGATCTAATGAGTAGGGTGTTTCAGGAGTTTCTAAATAAGTTTGTTGTGGTCTATATCGATGACATCCCGATTTTCTCGAAGAGCAAGGAAGAGCATGCCCAACATTTGAGGTAGGTTTTGAAAACTCTAGGTGCACATCAGCTTAAGGAAAAGTTCTCCAAGTGTCATTTTTGGAGAAAAGAAGTGAGATTTCTAGGGCATGTTGTCTCTAAAGATGGGATAGTAGTAGATCCCGTGATGGTAGTTGCAATTCAAGATTGGCAAATCCCAAAGAATGCAATGGAGGTGAAAAGTTTTCAGGGGTTAGAAGGCTATTATAGGAAGTTCATTAAGGATTCACAAGGATATCAGCCCCATGCACCAGGCTGACAAAGAAGAATTTGACGTTTTCGTGGGATATAGATTGTGATGTTGCTTACCAACGATTAAAGTGGGCTCTGACAGTAGCCCTATCTTGACCTTTCTCGATGGGAACAGATTGTTTACAATATACACTGATGCATGTGGTACAGGGCTTGGTTCGGTTTTGATGCAGGAGGGAAGGGTAGTATGTTATGGAGGTAGACAACTAAGGGTTTATGAGAAGAACTACCCTACCCATGACTTAGAGTTGGTTGCCACAGTATTCACACTTAAGACTTGGCGCCATTATTTGCTTGGAGAGAAGTTCTAGTTGTACACTGATCATAAATCTCTCAAGTAGTTGTTCTTGTAGAAGGATCGTAATTTAAGGCAACAAAGGTGGATGGAGTTCCTAGCATCTTATGACTTTGATATTGCTTATACCCCTAGCAAGGGTAATGAGGTGGCAGGCGCATTGAGTAGGCAGAGGATGACCTTAAGTCCTATGTTTATAGAGAGGAAAAGCTTGGAGTTTATATCGACTTTTGATTTTAGACCCTCCACCGAGTTTATACCTGGTTTACTAGCATCACTGGAGGTGCGACCTACCCTTATGGATCAGATAGGAGCTTTGCAATGAGAGGATACACAGATTTTAGACATCTTGGATAGGCTCAGTAGAGGGGAGACTTCTAGTTGCGGCCGAGATGGAAGTCTTTGTATTCCCCGAGTTGGGAGTCTGTTGAAGACAGTCCTAGAGGAAGCCCATCATTCTAAGTTGACTACTTATCTAGGCAGTGATAAGATGTATAGAGATATAAAGAGGGTTTTCATTTGGGCTGGGATGAAGAAAGATGTGGCGGAGTTTGTTTCTAAATGCTTGATTTGCCAGCAAGTCAAGGCTGAGCAAAGGAAGCCCAGTGGGTTACTTCATCCTTTGGATGTCCCACAGTGGAAATGGGAGAGCGTCTCAATGGATTTCATAGATGGTTTGCCTAGATAGAGGAAAGGCAACACCAATATTTGGGTTATAGTAGACAGGCTTACTAAGAGCGCTCATTTTATTCCGGTTAAGAGTAAGAGGACGGTAACATGGTTGGCAGCAATTTACGTTCGTGAGATTGTCTGTCTTCATGGAGTAACTTCCAGTATCGTAAGTGATCATGACCCTATTTTCACTAGTGAAATTTGGAGGAGCTTGCAAGAAGCATTAGGTACGCAGTTGTGTTTGAGCACCGCTTATCACGCTCAGACCGATGGATAGATGGATAGAGTGAATAGAGTTCTTGAGGATATTTTAAGGCTGTGTATCCTAGACTTCAGAGGGACCTGGGAAGAGCATCTTCCTTTAGTCGAGTTCGCTTACAACAATAGTTATCAAGCTAGCATTGGCATGGCACCCTTCGAAGCATTGTACGGACGACCCTGTAGATGACCGACTTGCTGGTGGGAATCTATAGAAAGACTTCTACTTGGACTGAATATCGTTAGAGAAACTTCTAAAAAGATTGATCTTATTAGATGACGAATGAAGACTACACAGGATAGGTTGAAATCCTACGTAGATAGGAGAAGGACTGACATTGAGTTTGATGTGGGTGACATGGTTTTTATTAAGGTACCACCATTAAGGAATGTGGTTCGCTTTGGATCTGTAGGGAAATTGGCACCAATATTTGTAGGGCCATTTCCCATAATAGAAAGGATTGGCCAAATGGCTATAGGGTAAGGCTACCAGAGAGACTATCAGGTGTTCATGATGTTTTCTACGTTTCTCATTTGCAAATGTGCTTGCATGATACCACAGAAGTAGTTGAGCCGAGTATACTTGAGGAAGTAGAGGTGAAATGAGAGGCGACAGTTAGGCAAGTTCCTACCCATATTCTTGGATCAGAGGTTAAGAAGCTACGCAATTGAGAGGTCAAGTTTGTGAAAGTTCAGTGGGGAGATAACCAAGAGGATGCAACTTAGGAGACCAAATAAAAGATTCGCGCTTCGTACCCTTTTCTTTTCAGGGGTATGTTCTTAACCCCCTTTCCAAAGCTTTTATTTATGCTTGTTTCTATCACTTAAGTATATCCTATTAATCGAATCTTTGACCTTTAGGTAGGAATCCCATGGATGTAAACATGTGTTTGAGACATGTTATGTTTGATGGATACAAGTGGATGCAAGTGTTTGCTAGTGATTGCTCGTGGATGCATATACACACACATTAGGCACTAGATCGGCTAAATCACTCTCATACTGCATATGGACGTGTGTGCATTTTTCTTCTTTTAATGGATTTAAGTGAGTGTATCATCATATGGATGTTGCATTTGGATGAATGATTATGCATACATATAGAACTTACTTAATATAATTGGATTATTTTCATACATGTTGGATTCATAGCACTAACATACATTGCATTAAGGACGTCGACTGAATCTGTAGACCGCCTGATCTTTCACATTAGTATAGGGACATATACACACACATCTTTGCATATTTTCATATAAGAATGAGAAGTCTTTAAGGACAATGAATGTCTGTGATTGGTGGATGAGTAAATGGATGATGGATGTTAGGATATGCATTCTTCTTAACTTAGAGATTTCGGGGACGAAATCCTTTGAGTAGGGGAGAATGTAACACCCCATAATTTTAACAACACTATAGATGGAAACCAAATAATACTTAATTTAATACTCAAAATTAAGTGAAATGGACTATGTCGTTGCGTTCATTTCGGAATTTCGGTCAAAATAGACACCTGGTTTGCGTAAAATGGACACCGTACGAAGATGATATTAAGGTTTGAAGTTTGTGTACGCATAAGAGAAATATATATGAACAAAATAGGTCCATAATTCAAAATCGAACAACTGGAAAGGGAGTAGGAAAATTCCCGCCTATGGGTGTCAACCCCATCAAGGGGGTGTAGACCCCTGGGTTGACACATCACGGGGGGTCGACCCTCACGTAGATCTAGGTAGATTTTTTGTTTCATACGTAGATTGATTTCTGTGCAAGATTCATTGGCTGATGGCTATAAATAAGACCCCATTTCTCTTGTTTTTACACACCAAATACAATGGAGAACTAGATGCTGCCTCTACCCAGATTAAATTAGCCTTCTTCTTCTTCTTCAACAAACAAGTCATTCAAGTTTAGAGATCTGTGATTCAACATCTGTAATTATTCTTCTATTTCTTAGATCCTATCACGGTGAGTCTACGTTATTTTTAGATCTAAATACTTAAAAGTTATTTATGACATGACTATAAATTGGATCTAAGCCTATGACTATTTGAATCACATCAGATTTGCCATAACCTGTAGATCTAAGTTATTCTGACATAACTATGAATTAGATCTAAGCCTGTGATTATTGAATCATGTCAGATCTGTCATTAATTGTATATCTAATTCACTGATTAGACCTCATCATGTCTGTTTGTGATCATGTCACTATGCCTAATTGGTTCTATTTTCACATATTCATCAGATCTGTTCTTATATGCCTATCTTGTCATTATGCCTAACTTTGTTATTATATGTTTATTAGTTGCTATGCCTATTCCTACCATCATATGTCCATCTTATTATTATGTTTGTTTCTGTTATCTTTCCTTCTTATTTTCCCTTTTTATTTAATAACCAGGCTACCTACGAGCCTAGGTATATCGCTGAAATATGCGAATGCGTGAAATTGGGACGAGGGAAAAAAATTTAAAATTAGGGCATAACCTGTGTTAGGAAATTTGGGCATAAACTGAATGAAATACATGAATATGGATTTGGGGGCATAAATCAAATTGTGATTAGATCTTAAATTTGGGGCATATGGTACATGATAAATTTGACTTGGAAAAGGTACATGAAAACCTATAATGAAATAGGGATAATTGTTAAAGAAGGACAATGCCTAGAATTACAGTAATTAGAAACTGTAACCGCGCTTAGACACGTGGTTAGACTACACTTATGATGGAAGTCTGCCCGGAACCGACCGGCATATCCTGTGGCCACAAGTGGTGAATCTAATGTGAGGGGTCTATGTGCATAAATGTGTAACGTGCTAAGACACGAGGTTAAGGCTGACTTGTGGAAGAAGTATGCTCGGACCCGCACGGCATATCCAGCATCCATAGGTTGTAGGCTTAATGTGGGAGGTCTAGCACATTATAACCAAAAATGATTACTTAACCTGCTTGAATCCATAGGGAATACATAAACATGTTAACTTGAGTAGGGGTTAAGTAAACTTGCTTGAAACAATGGGAGGGTTAAGTATATATTGGGGTGGTGGGTAATATTTATATATACACCCACAAAATTAACCTATGGGGTTATGCAATCTTTTTACTCTAGTATGGCATGCAAACTTTTTACTCTGGTATGGAATGCAATCTTTCTACTATGGTATGGCATAACCTATGGAAAACCTAGTAGTGGAGATGCAAGCGTAGGGGAAGCTTGTATCATCTTGTGTGCGGGACCCGTTTCAGTCAGTAACCCATATTAGGTATCAAACGAGTACTCCGAACTAGGTCGGAGTCGGGGCATGCTTACTGGGCTAGTTGTAAGAGATCCAAATGAAGGGGTAGTGTGGGGGATGCATTCTAACGGGGTCATGTGCGTGCATGGATCCGATAGAGGAAGCTAAGACGCCGTGACATCAGTAGATATGGATGTACACATCCTAAAAATAAAGGGTTGCCACTTTAGGAAGTGATACATCCTACTGTGGTGCCAGCACAGGGTATCTACGGAGTAGGAAGCTGATCGATTGCGGTAGTAATTAGAGTACATCTAGACTTTGGTATGTTTAGGAGCCCGTTATTATCCTTAGGGATTACTCCGGTATGTTTAGTTGGGCTGCCTGTTATTGTATCGGGTAAAACCTCTCACTAGAAGTACGCATAAGTCTACCATCTTATACTTGTTAGGCACCATCTTGTTCATATGACACTAGTATTGGTGCAGAGAAAGAGGGAAAGTACCAGAGAAGCACAATATATTATATCATGTTTATCTTGTTTACCTTATCACACCTGCCTTATTTTGTTGGTATCTATCTCTCCAGTTTATATGACTGTCATGATACGTTTACTTATTTATATGCTAAAATTAACTAGATTCGCCAGACTTATGTCTGACCCATTTTGTTTCCTCTTCTTTCTCTTTCATCCCCCTCCCCCCGGGGTTCTCAAGGTGGGAATACTCAAGATTGATCAGGATTCTGCTTTCATCCTACTTGGAGCTGCTTAGTTGTACTGCCTGATTTCATATTTCTCTACTATGGCTATGTTTTGGGGATTATGCTTATTTTGTTATTGTACTCTGATGATTTTAGTACAAGACATAAATTTTAAGTTGATGTACTAGGTTTTATGTATTTCAGACTCATGATGTAATCATGTTTTGAACCACGATGCTTTCCGCTTAATAAAGTTCTAAATTCCACTGTTATTTTATATTTGTCTTGTAATATTTCTGTTTCTGTTTACCTATAACACTTCACGAAACTTAATGCATTCTCTTAATAAGTGACATTAACAGATGTGGGGTGTCACACGGACCGTGACTTGATCAAATGCTCCAGAACAACATAGTTCGTTCGGATCCTGGTCGACCAAGTCCGGATTGACATAGTCGATCCGGATATGTTGACCAAATCTGATTAGATTAAGTCGACCTAGAGTTAGGTCGATCCGTGGAGGAGCAAGGGGAAAGTAGGAGTTCTGCATGATGGAGCATATAGGGCATGGCATTTCTTCGTGATAATGATCATGTTCTTCTAAAGACGGACTGTAATACGACTAACCTAAGCCCGAGATGTGAGGTGTCACACCCCACGTCCGTTAATGTCACTCATTAATAGAATGCATTAAGTTTTGTGAAGTGTTATAGGTAAACAGGAATAGAAACATCACAAGACAGATATAAAATAACAGCAGAATTTAAAACGTTATTTTCCAAATAGAAAACATCGTGGTCAAAATTCAGTTACAAGATAAGTCTAAAATACAGAAAACCCATCACATCAAATTAAAGTATATGCCTTGTACTAAAATCATAAGAGTATAGTAATATAAAAGCATAGTCCACAAAAAAGAGCCATATCAGAGTCGATAGGTAATCTAAGCGGTACATCTAAGCAGCTCCAAGCGGTAATAGAAGAAAGAATCCAAATCAAGCCTGAGTATTCCCACCTTGAGAACTTTGGGGGAAGAGAAAGAGAGAGAGAAAAGGAAACAAAATGGGTCATACATAAAGTATGGCGAGTCTAGTTACTTTTAGCATATAAATAAGTAAAAGCATCATGACAGGCATATAAACTGGATGAGAGAGATAACAACATCATAAGACAGGTATAATTGACTAAGGAGGATAAATAGAGCATAATATATTGCGTTTCTCAGGTACTTTTTTCTGCACTAATACTAGTATAACAAGAACAGAATGATCCCCACCCGAACAAGATGGTAGACTTAGGTGTACTTCTAGTGACGGGTTTTACCCCCAACAATAATAATAGGTAGCCCAACAAAAATGACAGGTGCTACCCCCAACAATAATAACGGGCTCCTAAATAAGCAAGACTAGATGTACCCAAATTACTACAATAATCGATCGGCTTCCTATCTCGTAGATACCCTGTGTTGGCCCCTGTTAGACCCAAAAGTGGTTCTAACACCCAAATTGATTAAAAACTAAATGAGATGAGATAAAAATAAAAATGAACACGCAGGATTTATAGTGGTTCGGCGAAGAAATGCCTACGTCCACTTATCGTTTACTATATTCGATAATTCAGTTGCAAATACAATGTAAGATTCACTCAATTCCACTCACAACTCACTTATATTCACTCAATTGACTAAAGCAAAAATGAAAGATGATTTGGATTCTCCGGGAGTAAGGGAGTTCGGATTATGGAGGTGGTTGAATTCTCAAAGTGCTAAAAAAAGATCCTTTTCTTTGTCTCCAGACGGGGTATTTATAGGTGTGAATTTGCTCAGAACCCGATCCGGATCGGAGCCACGTGTCGTCCATCCCATTAGCCTCGGATTCGGATGGATTACTGTGCTGACAACGCATCAAAATAGTGAACGTTATGGGTAGGAACTGGTCACAGCCGGTCCGGATATCCAGGCGCTTTTGCAGGAGAATAATATGGAACATGGGCTCGGGTCGGAGACACACATATAAGGGGTTCGGATCGGGATACCCGATCCGACCCGGAATAGCTTGGATGCAACACTCTCTTCTTCTTTAATCTGTTCCGCTCCGATCTATTTCCATGGCAAACAGGTGGCTTTCCGATCCAATCGAGATTATGTCGCCCTCCGATCCGAATAGATATGCCTTACCAATTTCCTCAGCAGCAGTTCACCGATCCGAACAGAAAATTCTATCCGAACCGAACCCATATGTTGCTCTGACCCGAACCGAACAATCGCTGCTGTCCAATCTAGATTGTAGTTTCTTCTCCAATCCGAACCGAAGTCTTTTAATTAAAAAATGCTCTTCCATGTCTGATTTCTCGACTTTGTGTTGCCTAGTTCACAAAGTAGGCTAACACTTTGCCCCCTCAAAGGATGCTTCTGTTGGAAACGGAGCATGCTTTGACTGCCATAGCACAAAAGCTTCATCCTTCCTTTTGAATTCACATGCCAAGTTGTCGTACTTCATCCTGTTCGGTTCGGATTCCGACCCGAATCGATTTCTGCTTTGGGTTCCGACTCGAACTGATCTCCCTCTTTTCTGCAATGTATTAGTGGGCCAAGCTGCGTCATTGGGCTTTTCGAACCGGTCCGATCGGGAATACGAATAGTCAGCTTGTTTGTTTTTTTTTATATAAATTCACTTCTCTTTCCTTCCTTTCCCTCATTCATCGTTTCTGCTCATCCGAACCGATTCCACATCGAAACCTCAGTCTTTCCAAGAAACTCCAAAATTCTCGCTTCAATCTTTGAATCAAATACATAGGTAGCCTTGTAATCTTGAATCTCATTGCCATAACTATTTTTAATTTACATCCGTAGCTAAGTTGAATGATTCGAGCAAAGTAATCGGCTAATTCCACCGCCACGACTTCCTTCATCCTCCGCCTTCGTCGTTAATGGCATCAGCATCATTTCGAGGCGTTGGAGGAGAGTATTTAGACTCGCAGTTGAATACTTGAGTGCTTACCCATTTGATTTTAATTAAAGCCTGGGACATCGGATTGGGTTCACTACTCAAGAGGAGGAAGAGGAAAGAAATTGAAGAAGATCGGTTCGGGTAGGGGAACAGTAGGAGAAAAAAGGGAAAGAGAGAGATTCATAAATCCGGATCGGGTCACAGCAATAGGGCCAAGAAGGTCAAGATTTATCCACTCGGATCGGACCCAGTTGAAAAACAAAAAAGAGAATAGGGGTCTGGTTATCCAGGTTTATCCGATCCGCTCCGGGTGTCAATCTCCGAACCGATCCGGATATATCTCTCTGAGCGTGGACCTTTGCCTATCCGATCCGAATCTGGTGTCTGCATCCGAACCGAACACTACCCAATCTAAAACACAAACTTTCGTCCAACTATTTAAAAGATATTACTTCCAACTTCATGAACAGTTAGGATAGTGCCTTGCGGACATAAATGAACATTAAGAACAACTCTGACTATCACTTTCTCTTCAAAGTTTCGTCTTACATTGTTGCACTTTTACTTTGCATTTCTCACATTCGCTGCACACATTTTAGTTCACACACATACACAGGGGGGTACGGGCTAATTTACTCTAATCCGTGCTATTGCTTCTTCAATAGTTCCATGACAATGAGGCCCAGACGTTCTTCCAGACTAGCTGAGAGGAAAGAAGCCCCGGAAACTTCTAACAAAATCACTCTTGAGGATATATCTTCTTCTTCGGATCCAGAATGGGACAGCGAGGGTCCAGATTACGGGGTTGGACATCGGGAAAGCGACGAGGTGTCTTCAGAGAATGAAGTTTCTCTGGGTTTTGAGGAGGAAGGAGGGATTGGCGACGATCGAGCACCCGATGAATTTGAATCAGCCATTATATTGGAATCACCTTCGGACTCCGTTGAATCAACAATTGACAACAATCGACTTGTCCGAATTTGCTTAAAATACGGGATAATGAAAAGGGACACTCTAGTGCCTTCACGCTCTGACCGTCCCCACAACCCTCCAGAAGGATATATGGCGGTCACTCGATTAATGTGCATGGTCGGCGCCATTCCTCAATTTTCTCCTTTCATCGTTGATTTCTTAAGACAAATGCGGATTGCCCCCATGCAGTTGCATCCCAATTCATATGCCTATTTGCACACCTTGTACATAACATATCGTGAAATCTTAGGCATAGAGCTCACGTTCGATGACGTTCACTTCTTCTACAATTTCAAACATCGGACTCGAGAGACTCCATCTTTTTGCTACTTTGAATCAGTTCCAAAAAGGAAGATAATCTCTGCACCATTTAGCAGCAAAGCTGGAGATTCCAGATTAGAATGGTTCTACGTAAAGCAACAGCCTGGATGCGCCAGGAGATGGACAAAATCAAGTAAAGCATTGATTTTCTAAATCCGGACTCTATACACTTGAATCATCACCTTGACCTGTTTTCCTTTTTGTTTGCAGTCGACAATCCCAAACAGATATCAGATAAGGTGTTCTTTGATCGGATGCACCGACTTCTTAATGGCAATCCAAAATTCTTGACTATCGACGAGGTCCTTAAAGATGAATACCTTCACTTTCATGGGCTGCTATCCGTTTTTCGTAGCATCAGTCATGGGACGGTCCCTTACGCATACATTCCTCCAGTGGAGGTAGTTCCAGAGACAGGAGAAGGCTTGGGAATTCCTACGGTGCCTCTTCAAACTTCACCTTCTCCATCTTCTACACAAGATGATGAATTGGCTAATCTGGCCGAAAAGCATCATGAAGGATATATTGCCCCCGAGGAAACTACTTCTCTAGACAAGTCAAAATCTTCCCAAGGGTCGCCACTTCGTGCTTCCGAGGGGGATGTTCCTAATACTGATGAGCAAATATTTCAGGGTTTGGGGGATCTCCCCTTACCTGAGACTATATACACTTCAGAGGATTTCATGAAGGATCCTCTAGTCTTCACCTCTTCTAAAGAGACCACTCCCGCTAAGGCCAAAGAGCCTGCCCGTACTAGTCTAGCTTCAGACTCGGGTCGGTTGGGGGAAACACACCACTTAGGATACACTTTACACAACAGCATTAGCATCCATTGCACCTCTTTCTTCGTGAATCCGTTAACTCTAAACTTCGTTTGTTTTATCGTGCAGGTACAATGTCTCGATCCTACTACGATATAAGAAAGCTTCGTCGCAGCATGTCCAATCCTCCTCAGGATATCGAGTATGATCACCGGGATGATCGTGGTAGGGAGGAGAGAAGACCTTATGATCCCTATTGCTCTAGACCCTCACGTTCTCGTTCACCAGTTCGACCGGAACAAGAGAAATATAAGGGCTATCAAAGCCGGAGGGAAGAGGACAGACCACTATCTAAAGACTCCACTTCTTCCCATGAAAAGCGGAGTAGAGAGAGAACTCCTCCAAAAGAAACTGGGTCTCGAAGTAAGCACAAGGTCCCTGCCACTAAACGACCTAGAACGGACAAAGAGACTACTGAATTCTCTTCACATAGGGACACCGAATTATCAATTCCCGCTCCTCCCCCACTAGATGCGGGAACTGCAGTAAAGCTGGCATATTTAGAGGAGCAATTTCCCGAGCACTACTTCGAGACTTTGACCTTTCTACCTACTCTTGAACCTATTTCTTCTAATTGGGCAGATGAAGCCAAAGCAAAGATTGATTTGGTGGAAAAACAATATATCGAGATGTTCAAGTATTCACGCAATCTTTCTAGAATCATCCGCACTCTAATCACAAATATCAATTCAATGCAAAAGACCGCAGAGGAGGACGCTAAGGCCTTAAAAGCTCTAGGAAAAGATTTAGAAGACACTCAAGCTCAGTTAGCTGTCGCTCAAAGGGACGCTTCTAACTTCAAACAACAATTCGAGGACATGCAAAAGCGTTATCATGACTTGCTTGAGTCTCACACTCAGGAGCGCTCTGAACTAAAAAAGCAAGCTGACGAGGCCAAGTCAGAAGCTGCTAAGACACACCTTGCTTATGCTGAGCTTGAAAGGAAAAACGCTGAGTTAGCAGAGAGGAGTGCTAAATTAGAAAAGAAGAATGCCGACTTGGCTTCAAAGCTGTTGGAGGCAGAGAATAGGGCTGCCCTGGCCGAGGGCAATGTAGAATGTGCTATTAAATCTGCGGAGGAAGCCCGCAAGCAACTATCAGAGGCGGAGGCTGATATTCAGGGTTTCGGCGAGCTAATGATTGAATTCTTCGCACATATTATTCATCGCCGAAACATTTCTTGGATCGAGGACTACCCATCCACTCTAGTTCAAGTATGGAATCAGATCGTCGAGTGGGAAAAAGAGGAACTTAAGGTCGATTCCCTCGATGAAGATAAACTGATGGAGAAATACTTGAGAGACGATGAGCCGGAGCGCCTAGCTGAAGGGCGCCGCCTTATTGCTGAGGCCATGGAAGAAGAGAGACGGAAGTCTAAACAAAAAACCATTCTCGAAGCTGGTTCCTCTTCTTCTGCCCCTGCAACCTCCGAAGTAGAAGGGTATGATCCCGAAAATCCGGGAATTCCCCGAACAACTCTGCTATTCCCTATTCCTGAACTAGCCCCAGAGGTAGTGGTCACCCCCGCGGAGAAGTCTTCGGAAGGTATCCCTATCTTTTCTCCTCAATTTGCCAAAGCTATTTCTACCTTTCGCCACGTGATTGAACAATTGATGAGAGACCCTTTGTTTTCGCCTGAGTTGATAACTGTTGCTTCTCATTCTGTAGGTGTTGAATCATCCGAAAAGACAGATGTAGCTCAAGGAGCTGCCGCTGGGACAAAGCCCGCCGATAGGGCCAAAAAAGGGGGAGACAAGGCTGCTTCTATAGACTTGGGAGAAGGAAATGAGCCAACTAAGGTCACCACTCCCCACGATGAAGAAATGATAGCAGCTTTAAAGGACGACGGCGGAGATGGGGGGCATGAAGAGGAACCAGAAGTTGCAATAACCGGGGAGTCAAAAAGTGCTGATGACGTTACCTTGGCTGCAATGAAGGCTGATCAAGACAAGCGCTTGCAACTAAAGGCCAAAGAACTAGACCCTGGGGTCCTCAAGCCCCTCGCAGTTGTGGATGCGGGATCAAGGTTAGTTGTTAAGCTCTCAACTAGATCTATTACAGAAGAACTTGCTAAAAAATCTTCTCTTGATTCCAGTGCCCCGCCCTCCGGGAAGAAGTCTACTGGCTCCAGCACCGCATCTTCAGGAAAAAAGAAGTCCAAACGAATCTTGACCGAAGCTGAGAAAGAAGCAAAGGATGCGGAGAAAGCCGCCAAGAAATCCAAGGCTCATTCCAAATCTAAATAGTGGATTGTCCTGTATCTTTTTAGCATTTTTGTGAACCAATAATTGCTGCTACAAAAGTAGCTCCTGCGTTTTCTTTTTTAGCTATTTCCCTGTACAAATTCATTCACTTGTAAATAAAAATAATTCACTTTTTGCAATGTTTGTTTGTTAGTAGTTCTGCACTTATGTAAAAATGCATGTCTATAGTTATGAAACGAAGTTGTGGAGGGGGGAAATATGCGTATGCATACGTGTCCCCGGTCAATTCCCACAAATTATTTAATGCTTAATCAAGCAATCTGAATGCTCCCAATTCTCTGACGGGATAGCACTTCCTGTGTCGTCAGTACCTGTCGTTTTTTCTGGCACTTCTTTTATACTCTCTCTCTTTCTCTTGAGAGTTAGAGTTCGAGCTTAGTCATCTATTCATTCCCCGGTCTTTCAACGGGGAAAGATTTCTTTCTCAGCGCTCAGTCGGAGACGCCTTTATACTCTCTTTCTCTCTGGAAAGTTAGAGTTACGAGAAGAATTTCTTTTTCAGCGCTCAGTCGGAGACGCTTTTATACTCTCTCTCTCTCTGGAGTGTTAGAGTTACGAGAAGAATTTCTTTTTCAGCGCTCAGTCGGAGACGCTTTTATACTCTCTCTCTCTGGAGAGTTAGAGTTACAAGAAGAATTTCTTTTTCAGCACTCAGTCGGAGACGCTTTTATACTCTCTCTCTCTCTCTCTGGAGAGTTAGAGTTAAGAATGTCGTTTTCTCATTCTTTTATGTCTAAACTGTCTTCAACCTTTTTAAGCCGTGAGTTATCCTGTATCTTATAATCACAACAGAATAACTGATAAATGTATATACGTAATGCATAAAAGTAAATAACACAGAATATTTTTATAGTGGTTCAGCTAAGTCGTAGCCTACATCCACTTTATAGTCCTTTATTCATATCGTCAGATTTTCCCAAGGCAAGTCGTGCCTTATTACAGGGTTCACAGGAAAAATAACAAAGAGTACAGCATTTCTAATCCAAATATCGCATTAAGTGTTGGGCATTCCATGCTCGAGGGACTTCTTCGCCATCTACGGTCGTTAACTTGAAGGTTCCTTTTTCAAGTTTCCGTTGGATGACAAAGGGTCCTTCCTATTTTGGGCAGAGGTGAGGAAGGGATGGAAAAACTCTCTTTAGCACCAAATCTCCTAGTTCAAAAGTCCTGAGGCGAACTTTTTTGTCATAATAGCGTGCCATCGGACGTCGATGTCTTGCCGCACGCAAATCCGCTTCATCCCTTTTTTCTTCGACTTCATCAAGAGACTCAAGTAAGAGCGCCCGATTCGTCATCGGGTCATAATATGTCACCCTGTGGGAAGGAACTTCCAGTTCAACTGGAATTACTGCTTCCGAGCCAAAGGAGAGAGAGAAAGGGGTATGACCGGTGGCTGTCTTAAATGTTGTTCGATATGCCCACAAAGCTAGGGGCAATTCGTCAACCCATCTTGCCTTTGCACGCTCTAACCGTTTCTTGAGGATGGATTTTATAACTTTGTTTATTGCCTCTACTTGCCCGTTTGACTGCGGATAGGCAACTGCAGTATATCGCTTGTCTATCTTATACTTCTGACAGAAATTTCTGAATTCAGTACTATCAAACTGGGTTCCGTTGTCAGTTATAATCGTCCTTGGAATCCCGAACCGGCATATAATATTTCTGACCACAAAACTTATCACCTTTCTTGCTGTGATCTTGGTCAAGGGCTCAGCTTCTACCCACTTCGTAAAATAGTCCACGGCCACTATTGCATACTTAGCTCCTCCTTTAGCAATTGGTAAAACTCCAATGATATCAATTCCCCACGTGGCAAATGGCCAAGGACTCACCATTGATTTAAGTTGGGTCGACGGTGCCCTGGGGATTTTGGCGAATCTCTGGCACTTATCGCAGCGTCGTGAATAATCAGCTGCATCTTTATTGATTGTAGGCCAGAAGTATCCGTACCGCAATATCTTCTTTGCTAAAGTTTGACCTCCTGTATGATCTCCACACTCACCTTCGTGTACCTCTCTTAGTACACGCTTGATGTCGTCGTGTGCTATACATCGTAACAGGGGCATGGAAAATCCTTGCCTATAAAGAGTATCATCTTGTATGACATATCTGGTAGCTTTGCGAACTATAGCTCTTTTCTCACTCTTCTTTGATGGGAGTGTCCCATTCTGAAGGAAATTCTTAATTGGAGTCATCCACGACTCCTTCTCTGGTTCCGCTTCAAAGGCGAATTCAATTTCCATTGACTCAAAACTTGGTGATTCCAACGTTTCAATTGGAATTATTTCAGTCTCTTCTGGATTGTCGGAACTAGCCAGCTTTGCCAGCCTATCTGCTTTCTGGTTTTCAACTCTGGGAATGTGCGTTATGTTGTACCGCTCTAAGCTATTTAATAGCTCTCTCACTTTCCCGAGGTAGGCGATAAGTCGAGGTCCTCGAGCCACAAATTCCTCTCGCACTTGGCAAACAACAATTTTAGAGTCACAAAATATGTCTAACATTTTTATTCCGAGGTCTTTAGCAAGCTTCAGCCCGGCAATCAGGGCTTCATACTCAGAGTCATTGTTAGTTGCCGAAAATTCTAATCGCAGGGCGTAATATAAAGACCATCCTTCGGGAGTGACTAAGACGATTCCAGCTCCAGACCTTCGGTCGTTCTTTGCTCCATCTGTATATAATTTCCACGGATTTATCTTTAGCTCATCTTCGGACTTAACCACTCTATCATTGACTACTTCCTCCTTTGGAATGGTGAACTCCGCAATGAAGTCCGCTAGAGCTTGCCCCCTGATTGACTTTCATGGTTGAAAATTCAAATCAAACTGACTTAGTTCTATGTTCCATTTGATCAACCTACCCGATGCTTCGGGTCTCTGCAACACCTGCCTTAAGGGCTGGTCGGTGTAGATGGTTATTGGATGGGCTTGGAAATAGTGACGAAGTTTTCGGGATGCGATCAGGAGGCTGTAAGCGAGCTTCTCAATTTTTGGGTAGTTGCGCTCTGCCGCCGCTAATTTCTTGCTTACATAATACACTGGCCTTTGTACTTTATCTTCTTCTCGAACAAGGGCTGTACTGACGGCGTGAGCCGAGACTGCCAAGTAAACAAACAACTCTTCGTGATCTACGGGCTTTGATAAAATCGGCGGTTTCTCTAGCAGCTCCAATAAATTTCGAAAGGCCTCAACACAGTCTGGAGTCCACTCGAAGTTCTTCTTTCCTCTTTTAATCAAATCAAAAAACGGAACACATTTGTCTGTGGCTTTGGAGATGAATCTACTCAGTGCCGCTACTTTCCCTGCAAGACTTTGGACGTCTTTAATTCTCCTCGGCTCTTCGATATTTCTAATCGCTGCTATCTGGCTAGGGTTGATTTCAATTCCTCGGGAACTCACAATGAAGCCAAGGAACTTTCCCGATGCCACTCCAAATGAGCATTTCAGAGGATTCAATTTCATCCGGTACTTTCGCAGAATACCAAACATTTCCGCCAAGTATTGCGTATGGCTGGAGGACTGTTTCGATTTAACAATCATGTCTTCCACATAAACTTCCATAGTTTTTCCTATTGGATCATAAAACATTCTGTTCACCAAGCGCTGATAAGTAGCTCCAGCGTTTTTCAATCCGAATGGCATTACAACATAACAATATAATCCCAAATTCGTAATGAAGCTTGTATGTTCTTGGTCTGGTACGTGCATAGGAATTTGATTGTACCCAGAATATGCGTCCATGAAAGAGAGAAGTTCATGACCTGTTGTCGAGTCTACAAGCTGGTCAATCCTGGGAAGTGGAAAACTATCTTTTGGGCAAGCCTGGTTTAAATCTGAAAAGTCAATGCAAGTCCGCCACTTTCCATTCGGCTTCTTTACCAAGACGGGATTCGATATCCAGTCGGGATATGTCGAATCTCGAATAAATCCATTCTGCTTCAACTTCTCTACTTCCTCTTTGAGAGCAGCCGACCTCTCTGGGCCCAGCATGCGTCTCTTTTGCTTCACAGGAGGATGCTTCGGATTTACATTCAATTTGTGACTTATAATGGATGGCGATATCCCACACATGTCAGCATGGGTCCAGGCAAACACATCTAAGTTTGCCTTCAAGAAGTCCGTTAGTTCTTTAGCTCGACGTGGATCCAATTGAGAACCAATCTTCAAAACTTTTGTCGGATCAGCTTCATCAATGGGAATTTCCACTGTCGCTTCATTAGGAGTTGCATTCCTAGCCTCTGGTTCCTCGTCTTTTCTGGGATCCAGGTCTTCAGGTGTCCCTTTGGGCAACTCCTTTGGGGTCAATCTTTCTAATTGCTATGCCGAGCCCCCCTTTGAGGGAGACGAGGCATCTTTACTTTCAACGTTAAGTCCTTTCATCAACATCTTTAACTCGGCCACATAGCAGGCCCGTCCAGAAACTTGATCCCCTCTCATTACTCCAGTTCTGGCTTCGGTTGGGAACTTAAGTAACAAACACCAAGGGGCGATACAAACTCTGAATTCAGCAAGGGCAGGCCTCCCCAAAAATGCATTATAAGGCGAATCTACGTCCAATACTACGAACTGGAACATCTGCACTCGTCTACGTTCTCCTTGCCCCAGGGTCACGGGCAACTCTATATATCCCATGGGAGCTGTCGACGCCCCATTGAAGCCTCTAATCCATCCTTCACACGGCTTCAAATCTTCAGATTCAAGCTTCATTTGATCAAATGACTTTTTGAATAAAATATTGACAGAACTTCCGTTGTCTACTAATACCTTATGGACCAAGGCCGGCCCAATGGTGGTAGTAATAACCAACGGATCATCGGTGGGTGATTGGATCCCAGTATTATCTCGGCTGCGGAATACCACGTCATCAAACATGGTCTTCTGTTGTTTTATGGGGGTGATATCTTCCAAATCATCACCCTCGTTCACATCTAGGTGCTTGGCAGCATTTACATATTGATCCATTGACCTGAAACTTCGGATTGCCGGGTGAGGTCCGCCTACTATGGAGTTGATAACAATTCCTTTACCTTTCTGCTGCGCTGTAGGCTTGGGAGCAGGCAGAATCTGTTTTGGAGCCTGCTCTCCTTGCCCCCTGTCCCTCGGGGCAACCTTGTACTAATCCAACTTCCCTTCACGCAGCAGCTTCTCAATCACATCCCTCAAATGCCGACATTAATTGGTTGAATGCCCATGGGTTCCATGAAACAAACAAAATTTCCCTGTCGCCATTTCTTTCTCGGTCGAATCACGAGGTGGCGGTCTTTTGTACTGTAACACATTGTACGTATCCAGGTAAATATTTTCCAGGGTGTCGTTCAATGGTGTATAATTCTCGTAGTTCTGGAATCGGGGTCTTTTGTTAGGATCACTTCCCTTATTTCTGTTTCTTTTGTTACCGTTTGGATTACGGTTATTGTTGTTGTTACCCCCGATTCCAGCATTGCTGTTTCCACCCTTGTTTCCTACATTTACTTCAACCTTGCCAGAACTTTCCCCAGACTGCTTCACGGCAATATTGCTCTGCACATTCTCCTTTGAAGCCGTCTCAGACTTTCTCTTTCGGTTTGCCCTGGCTTCCTCTCGTCTTAGATAAATATCAGCTTTTTCGTAGAATATCTCCCTTGTGGAAGGTGTTTTCCCAGAAAGGTAATCTCCAAACTCAGATTCAGGATCGACTCCTTCCTTCAATGCCATCAGGATAGTGGGCTCATGCGGGTCACTGACCTCAGTCACAGCTTGGTTAAAACGGTCAAGATATGCCCTCAAAGACTCTCCTGGTGCCTGCTTGATTCTCGATAATTCAATAACACTTTTGGACTTTCGGTCATGGAGTCGGAACTGGTTCATGAAACGCTCGCTTAGTTCCTTGTAATTCGAAATCGAACGAGGAGGAAGTCGGGTAAACCAGAACAGTGCCACATCTTCTAAGTAGATTGGGAATGCTTTGCACTTCACCTCATCGGGGGCAGCAACAGCATTCATGAGCCACGAATACCGCATCAAATGCTGTCCCGGATCAGTCCTTCCGTTGTACTTGTCCATTTGTGGCAAGTTAAAGCGTCGGGGAAATTGGAAGTCGAGGATATCGTCGGTGAAGGGAGTATGGTTTCGCTCAATGCCATAATCTTCATTTGTATAATTCCGGCTCTCGGACATGATCTGGCGAACCATTGCCTGTACATCAGCATTAGTTAGGGGCCGCTCAAGTTCCCTGGCCCTAGTATCCGAGTTCCTTCTGGGCTCTTGTTCAGGAGATGCCCTTCTTCTTCGAGCTGCCTCTGCTCGATTCCGTTCCCTGCGCTCCCGGTCGATCTCGGGAGGAGGGGACTGGAGTCTTTGCCCCCGAGTGGGGTCATTGTTTCCTAATGCTCGTGCAATATCCTCACGAGATCCCAAAGATCCAAATGTCAGCTGCTCCACGTTCTGAGGTCGTTCGAGTGGCATTCGTTCACGGGGCCGCTTTTCCTCGGAAGATGAAGATTGATCCACTGGTGTGTGACGAACCGGTGATGGAGTTCTTTGTCGACGGAGTTCACTAATCTCCCGACTCATGAGCCTCATATTTTCCTGCATCATGAGATTAGTGCGCTCGTGAACTTTCATAGCCTCCCTTGTGCTCTCAAGCATGTCAAGCAAGCGCGAGAAATCTCCTTGAGTGATGGGCGCAGATGGATTGACCTGATCACCAACCCTGGTGGCTGGAATCGGAGCATTCGTAGGGACTCGAGTAGAGGTTCCAGCTTCACCAAGGATCGGGTCGGATCAGAGGTAGGAGGTCGGGTCGGTTCGGAGCTGGGGAGCCTGGTCAGATCGGTACGTGGCAAGCAGCTCGGGTCGGTTCAGATTGGGGGAATGCACTGCTTCAGAATCTCCTACCCGGATCAGATCGGAGCTCTCCCCCTGCTGGCGGCTCGGATTTCCTGCATTGGTTCTTCCTGCTGCTGAACTCTGCCCCCGAGACCTTGTTACAACAGCATTTTGCTGATCTTCGCCAGCTCCATTTCCTCGAACAGACTGAACTTCCTTGCCTTTTCCTTTGGCCATGAGTCTTTGACAATCACTTCAACAAATATAAAAGAGCGAAAAAACTTAAGTATTAACTTCTTTGAACTCAACGGTCCAAAAAGTAGAAAGAAATCCCGGAAAATGAAGAATTCAGATGAGGATTCTCAGTGAAAGCACCAAAATGTTAGACCCAAAAGTGGTTCTAACACCCAAATTGATTAAAAACTAAATGAGATGAGATAAAAATAAAAATGAACACGCAGGATTTATAGTGGTTCGGCGAAGAAATGCCTACGTCCACTTATCGTTTACTATATTCGATAATTCAGTTGCAAATACAATGTAAGATTCACTCAATTCCACTCACAACTCACTTATATTCACTCAATTGACTAAAGCAAAAATGAAAGATGATTTGGATTCTCCGGGAGTAAGGGAGTTCGGATTATGGAGGTGGTTGAATTCTCAAAGTGCTAAAAAAAAGATCCTTTTCTTTGTCTCCAGACGGGGTATTTATAGGTGTGAATTTGCTCAGAACCCGATCCGGATCGGAGCCACGTGTCGTCCATCCCATTAGCCTCGGGTTCGGATGGATTACTGTGCTGACAACGCATCAAAATAGTGAACGTTATGGGTAGGAACTGGTCACAGCCGGTCCGGATATTTAGGCACTTTTGCAGGAGAATAATATGGAACATGGGCTCGGGTCGGAGACACACATATAAGGGGTTCGGATCGGGATACCCGATCCGACCCGGAATAGCTTGGATGCAACACTCTCTTCTTCTTTAATCTGTTCCGCTCCGATCTATTTCCATGGCAAACAGGTGGCTTTCCGATCCAATTGAGATTATGTCGCCCTCCGATCCGAATAGATATGCCTTACCAATTTCCTCAGCAGCAGTTCACCGATCCGAACAGAAAATTCTATCCGAACCGAACCCATATGTTGCTCTGACCCGACCCGAACAATCGCTGCTGTCCAATCTAGATTGTAGTGTCTTCTCCAATCCGAACCGAAGTCTTTTAATTAAAAAATGCTCTTCCATGTCTGATTTCTCGACTTTGTGTTGCCTAGTTCACAAAGTAGGCTAACAGCCCCCTAGTAGGATATATCACTTCCTAAAGTGGAAATCCCATTATTTTCAAGATGCACAACCTTATCTACTGATGTCACAACGTCTTATTATCCTAAGTCAAGCGTATTCATGCACTCACATGATTCCGATGGAATGCGTCGTCAACACCCCCACTCAAGTGACCTCTTATAATCAATACAGTAAGCGTGCCCTGACCCCTACCTACTTCGGGGTTCGCGTTTCGATACTAAGATAGGTTACTGATTGATACTTGTCCACACAACTTATGATACAGGTCACCCCCTTAGGCTTGCATCCCAACTACTAGGATTTTGATAGGTTATGCCTAACAGTTTAACAAGGTTGCATAACCCCAACATATAAAACATGTTAAGTTTGTCGAGTTCATATAAATCCCCACTAATTCAAGCAAGTTTACTTAACCCCTACTTAATTTGACAGGTTCATGCAACCCCCACAAATTTAAACATGTTAAGTATTATAGGTTAACAAGTTATTATCATCTTTCATTCATGCATGTTAATGCACCAGACCTCTCACATTAGGTCGACCACTTGTGGATGTTGGATATGCCGGGTGGTTCCGGGCAGACTTCTACCACAAGTTAGACCTAACCTCGTGTCTTAGTACCGTTACGTGTATGTTTACGCACTCGACCTCTCACATTAGATTAACCACTTTTGGATGCTGGATTTACCGGGCGGATCCGGGCAGACTTCTACCACAAGTGTAATATAACCTCGTTTCTAAGTGCGGTTACAGTTTCTATTTTCTGTAAATTTAGTCATGTTCATTCTTAAACAATTGTTTATGTTCGTTACAAGTTTTTCATGCCCCAAATCCCAGTCTGATTCACGATATAAGTTATTCCCCAAATTAAGGTTTTAGATCAAGGTATAGATTATGCCCCCAAGTCCCAATCATGTTTTTACAATACAAGTTATGCCCCAATTTATCATTCCCAACCATTCCCAATTTCGTGCGTTTACATATTTCATCTATATGCCTAGGCTTGAAGGTAGCCTGACTATAAAAATAAAAAGGGAAGGAGGGGAGAAGAGAATAGAAATAGGCATAAAATCAAAATAGGCATATGATGACAGAAATACGCATACTAACAGAATAGGCATATGGTCACATGATTAAGCATAATAACAGAATAGGCATATCAAGAATGGCATATGAGAACTAAACAGTAGATTAGGTGTACAAGTAGTGGCAGATCTGTTTAGTTATGATTCAAGTTATTAACATGCACAGGTTTAGATCCAAACTTATAAACATGTCAAGATTACTATTAAAATGTTTATATCTAAAAATAACATGAACTCACTGTGATTGGATCTAAAGAACAGAGAAATGACTGTTGATGTTGTAGTAGAGATTCTTGTATACATTTAATTTGTTGTTGCAGAAGAATAAGCCAATTCAATCTGAGTTTGGGTAGCACCTCGTTGTCATCGTTGTTTTTGATGAATGAAACAATAGAAATGAGGTCCTAATTATAGCCTAATGTCAACGAATTTGGTCAAGAAATGAGTCCGCATTCACAAAAATGGATCTTCCCCGGATCTGGGTGGGATCGAGACCCCCGTGTAGGGGTTAAACCATGGGGTATGGGTTTGACCCCTAACGGGATGATTTCCCTCCCTCTCCCACTCTCTGATTTTGATTTTCCGGACTGGTTTATTTATATATATTTTTCGTATGTGTATACAAACTTCAAACCTTAATATCTTCTTTATACGATGTCCGATTTACGCAAACTCGGAGAGAATTCCAAGACGAACGCAGTGGCATAGTCCATTTTGCTTAATTCCCAATATTTAATTAAGTATTCTTTAGTTTATCATTTAGTGTTCTTTTAAAATTAGGAGGTGTTACGTGAGTAAAGTCTAAGTGGGAGTTTCCACCAAGGATCAAGATGGGAACCAACAGGGTTACTTCCAAGTTGGATTTTGCTGGGAGAATGTGTGCAAAGGAGCTACCAGTATTTCCGACTTTGGTATGTGATAGAGCGAGTGACACAAGAATGGATCAGAGCCAATGTAGTGTAGACTAATTGGCTCGAATCCCAGAGCCAATGCAATGTGGACATGGTTGGGTTATTGGCCATAGTCCATGCAATGGGAAATAACGATAGTTTGGTGGAGCTCATGCATCGGGGAATGCCACTATCACGATGGATTTGGCGACCGATGTATCGAGTGTTGCTTACTCAATACACCGAGTAAGTGAACATGAGGACGAATGCTATTATTGGATATTTGATATCATTATGTCACACACTTCCATTTACACTCGGTATTGTGATTACCATAGAGTAGAGTACATGACCATATGTGTTAACTCTTTGGATGCAGGGACAGGCTAGGTATGATTCTTCATACCTATGTTATTACTCTATTCAATGATTGAGATTACTATCACTTACACAGGACTTTGTCTGACTTGGGATTTTATGCATTGCTTCTTATTACTCTGAAGCTTTTAAATAATAATACTAGAGACATGTTGGTGTGCTCGAGTAGCTATCAGGAGATGAACATGAGGCTTCCTCGTTATAACACCCCATAATTTAATACACCATAATTACATAAAGAAGAAAATAATAAAATGAATATTAATCAATAAAATTTTCAGAATTGGCTAAAACAGACTTTAACTTTGCGTTCATTACGAAATTTTGGTTCAAATAGACTCTTGGTTTTCGTGAATCGGACTAAGTACGAAGAAGTTATGAATAAAAGAAATTTGAATTATAATTAAAACATTTAAAAATAAATAAACTCAGAATGCAAAGGATAGGAGTTGACTCGACCCTACATGGGTCGACCTATGTGTCGACCCAAGTAGTAGGTGGGTTGACGCACCTTCGAGCAGGAACCTGGACTGATTTGCGTGTTTTATTCCTTGCTGACTCAATGGTGGTGTGTATTTAATAGTTTGAATTTGTGACCTAATATCCTATGGTTTATATTATCCTAACTTATCTATAAATAGGCTAGTAACCTCACTATTTTCTTACACACAAACATTTCTTCATCTTCCTCTAAGTTATGTTCTAAATAAAATTAAGAAAATGTCAAGGAGCTGCCAAAACTTAGATTAAAGGGATAATTCTTGTTTTTCTTCTACAACTATTTCAAAGACCTTTTCTGGATCTAATACAAATCTTTGTGAGTTTCACGTTATTTTTAGATCTACATTTAAAAAAGTTTTTTGCCAATAAATACATATTGGACCTGAAAAGTAACAATGTTTATAATTTTTATTCTTATATGTTAATTTTCTTTTATTACTATCATTACATGATCATTTTCAGTTATTACCTGTTTATATGTACATTTATCTTCTTTAATCCCTTTCTGTTACTGTTTTATTTACAGTCTTATTATGCCTATTTCTATTCATATCCGAGTTTGGTTATATTTCTCCTTTTCCTTTTTATTTTGCGTTGTAGGATATCTAGAGCCTTAGCCTTTTTCGTTAGAACTACGTGAATTTGGGTTAAATTGGAATAATATGTAATGACAATAAAAAGGAGATTTGGACATATTGGTATATGAGAACCATTGATTGTATAGTTGGGATAATTATAAAAGAAGAATTCTAAACTTGCTAATTTAAATAGGTTAAACTTAATTTTATATTTAGTAGAACATGTCATGGGAAAGTATGTGAATTAGATGTAAATTAAGTAAAGCATGATACTGTAATCTATATACATCTGAGCAGGTGTCTGTATGATTTGGGAATGGGTTGTTACATTTGATAAATGTCATTTACAATCGGGGAATATAACTCAGGGTTATATGATGCTTATTAATAAACTTAAACCTGCTAAGTTAAACCTGTTTGATTAATAAGAAAAGAGTTTCCATGCCTGTTGTTAATATATCTTGGGGGAACTCTTAAAATCCTAGATTACTTGAGGGCAGTGGCCAAAGGGTAGCTTGTGTCAATCAAATGTTTGCTTGGAATCCATATCAATTAGTACCCTCTTTTTATCAAACAAGTCCCGCACTAGGTAGGGACTAGGGCATGCTTTACTGATGAATGATTGTAAGAGGTTCAAATCTTGGAGGTGGGTACGGGCGCATTCCGGTGGAGTCATGAGCGTGCATGAGTCTAATAGGGGAAGATAAGACGCTGTAACACCAGCGGATAAGGCTGTGTCTTTTAAAGTTTATGGGTTCGGGACCAATATCCCCGACTGCCGTGGTTGGCACATATTATTCGCGTATGTAGGAGCTGATCACTGGGTAGTAATTAGGGTAAAATCTAATCCTGTTATTCTGATAGTTGGTGTAGAAATTTTGTTTTGGGATATAAATGAGAAGCTTACTCAATCTTATATTATCTCGTTTATTCCATACATGTGTATTTTACTATATTTTCATGTCTGGTATTATTGATCTGTCTTGATAATTCTTTACCTATTGCTTATGAAGAAAATCATTGGAACTCGCCAGACTTTACGTCTAACCTATTTTGTTTTTCCTTCTCTCTCATCCTCCCCCTCAAATTCTCAAGGTGGTGGATTGCAGCATTAACCGAGATTCTTTGATTCAGCTTGGATTAGGATTACTTATCACTCAATGTATTATTTCATCTTCTTTTCTATATTTATTGTTATGGCTCACAAAGGATACGATTTTTATTGTTTTGTACTTGTACTCTGATGGTTTTTGTTTCCACGAGACAGATGGTTTATGACTATGTTTTATTTTGTATTTGAAAGATGAAATGTTGTAATTGGTTTGAATAATAAAAGTTTGAAAAAAAAAATTTGTTGTATTTTTTATTTTGTCTTGTGAAATTAGTCTCTACTGTTATTACTTTGTATCTACTGCGCTTCGCAAAGCCTAAAGCATCCTTATATGGGTGACAATAGGGGATGTGGGGTGTCACATTTGGTATTAGAGCCGAAGATTACAAGATCAGAGAGAAAGTTTTTGAAAAAGTATTTTCAAAGTAAAATATTTTCAATTAATACCTATTTTGTAAAATATATCACCTCAAGTCATTTACTGTATTCCTTCGATCTTTTTTGAATCTTTGTTTCTTATCTTTTCAGCATGCCTGGGGCTCCTAATTTACCCCGAAGGAATTCCCATTCCGACGTGGCTCCATAGATATGTAGGGGCTATGACACCTGCCGAAGTGCAAGGCAATATCCCACCCCCAGCTGTAGCCATAGTAGTTCCACATAATAATGTATTCAACTTCTCTAAGCTTTGTAAAGATTTCTATGCAATGAAAGGCAAGTTGTTTCATGGTACTGAGAGTTACGTGGAGGCTCACAATTGGCTTAGGGAGATGTAGAATTTGTTCGATTTGTTGGAGCTAGATGAAAGGAGAAAGATTCAGTTGGTCACTTGGCAACTGAAGGAGGAAGCATCATATTGGTAGGAGGTGACTCAGGCAGGGCAGGCGGTGGCTACTTGGGACGAGTTTAATAATATATTTGAGATGAAGTTCTTGTCGCAAGTCAAGGAAGAAATGAAAATGGGGAAGTTCTTAAGTTTGAAGCAAGGAAGTATGACAGTGAAGGAATATGTTAAAAGATTTAATCAATTGGCAAGATTTGGCTTGGATTTGGAAAACACTCCTTCCAAGAAAGCTTTTAGATACACGAAAGGGTTGAATCAATCTCTCTAAGGACTGGCAATGACACAAATCCCAATGGGAGCAACCTTCGAGAGATTAATGGATATTGCTTTAATGCATGAGGACATGAAAGAGGAGAAGAAAGAAGTTAAGACTGAAGAAGACATGCCCAAGACAGAGAAGAAGAAGTGGTGGCCCAAGAGGGCATATCAAAGAAGGAAGGAAATCCTAACAAGGCACAAATCAAGATAGAGGTTAAGTGCCATGGATGTGGAAATATGGGGCACTTTGTTAGAAGAGGTAGGAAGATGAAAAATGTCTTTTCAGTTGTGGTCAAGTTGGACATTTTACCAAGCAGTTCCCTAACAAGCAAGGTTATAAAGGGAAATCATCTGCAGGGAAAGTTCATGCGCTAGAGACAGCTCAGCCTGGCGGATCAGATCAAGGTTGGAAGGTCACCGTTGAATGTTTAGTTTCTCTTTTTGATTCTTCTATTAGGACTCTGTTTGGTTCCTGCTTCTCATTCATTCATATCCAATTTTGTGGTAGATAGTCTGCACCTATATTTGTATAGTTTTCGATCCTTAAATTGTCTCAAACCTCAAAGGATGCACAACTCACCTATCTATGATATGTAGGGGTTTGAGAATTTTTGCTATGGGCGTCGAGTTTGAGTGCAACGTATATGTTCTTGGCTTTATGGGTTACAGACTTATTCTAGGAATAGATTGGCAATTCATGTATGGTGCCATTCTAGATTGTGAGAGGAGAGTTGTTAGGCTTCTGACGTGCCACGGTAGAACTCTCGAGATTTCTTATGATCCACGGGCATCAGTTATGCTCAGTTTCCTAGATTCTCTTAATGTTTATGTTGACGATCTTAAAACATTACCAATAGTTAGAGATTTTCTGGACGTATTCAACGAGGTTAGATGATTACCTCCTAGATGAGGTATAGATTTCCGGATTTACTTGGGAGAGAATGTGGAACTTGTCGCTTTACCAATGCGCCACATGGCTCCTAGAGAGAGGAAGGAGCTCAACAAGATAGTGGTTGAGTTATTTGAGAAAGGATTTATTAGACGGAGCATTTCTGAGTGGGGAGTTCCAATCGTCTTTGCAATCAAGGCAGATGGCTCGCTTCGTCTATGCGTGGACTATAGGGAGTTGAATAAGATCACTAAAAAATAGGCACACAATCCCAAGGGTTGATGACTTATTTGACCAGTTAGTGGGTGCTTTGGTTTTCTCACAGTTGGATCTAGCCACGGAATTTCATCAGCTGACGACAGTATATGACAGTATATACAAGACTGCTTTCAGGACTCTAGACGGATTCTTTGAGTGGCTGGTTATGCCTTTTGGGCTGATCAATGCACCCGCGTACTTTGTAGATTTAATGATTCAGATGTTTAAGGAGTACCTAAATAAGTTCGTAGATTTTTTCATAGATGATATTTTGGTTTTCTCGAGGAGCGAGGAAGATCATGTCGTGCACTTAGGAGAGGTTCTATGCACTATCAGATCACATTAGGTTGAGGCTAAGTTTTCTAAATGTCATTTCTGGCGAAAGGAAGTAAGGTTTCTAGGGCATGTTGTCTACAAGGATGAAATAGAGGTGGACCCCACTAAAGTTGTCACGGTTCAAGATTGGAAAGCCCCTAAGAATGCGACAGAGGTTAAGAGTTTCTTAGGGTTGGCGGGTTACTACAAGAAGTTCATCAAGGACTTTGCGCGGATCTCAGCTCCGCTCACCCGTTTGACGAAGAATTTGGTTTTCACTTGGAGAAAAGATTATGAAGATGCATTCCAGAGATTAAAGAGGGCTCTGACATTAACCCCTGTTTTGATTCTTCCTGATGGTACCAAGGTGTTTACGGTCTACATGGATGCTTATGGCACAGGTTTAGGTGTTGTGTTGATGCAAGAAGGTAGGGTGGTCTGCTATGGAAGTAGGAAGTTGAGGGTTTACGAGAATAATTAGCCTACCCATGATTTGGAGTTAGCAGAAATAGCGTTCGCACTTAAGTCTTGGTGACACTATCTACTTGGTGAAAGGTTTGTGATCTACATGGATCACAAGTCACTCAAGTATTTGTTCTTGTAGAAGGATCTCAATTTAAGACAGTAACGTTGGATGGAGTTCCTTGCATCCTATGTATCTGAGATAGCTTATACCCTAGGAAAGAGGAATGTGGTTGAGGATGCATTGAGTAGGCAGATGATGACCTTGAGTCCTCTATTCATAGAAAGGTCGAGCTAGGTGTTTATTTTGAAATTTTATTTTAGACCATCTACGAATTTTTTGCTTGGTTTACTGGCATCATTGGAGGTGCGACCTACTCTTATGGAGCGTATTGGACCCACACAGCGAGAGAATCAATAGTTAGTGGACATATTGGATAAACTTTGTAGAGGAGAGACCTCTAGTCACCTAGCTAGATATTCGATGGACAAGAGGGGGTGGCTATGTTGAGATGGAAGGCTGTGTGTCCCTAGAGTTGGAGATTTGTTGAGGACAGTCTTGTGGAGGCTCGTAGACTATCCATCCGGGCAGTGACAAGATGTAATGAGACATGAAGAGAATTTTTCATTGGACTAACACAAGAAGGATGTTGCAGAGTTTATGGCCCGATGTTTAACTTGCCAGGGAGTGAAGGCTAAACAAAGGAAACCTGATGGATTGCTTCAGCCATTAGATATCCCACAGTGAAATTGCGAGAGCGTCTCTTTGGATTTTGTTGATGAACTACCTAGATAAAAGAAGGGCAACACCAGTATACGGGTTAGAGTAGATAGATTAATTAAGAGAGCTCACTTTATCCCAATCAAGAGCAAGAGGACAGCTACTTGGCTAGCATTGGTATACCTCAGAGTGATTGTCCGACTTTATGGGGTACCTTCTAGCATAGTAAGTGACCGTGATCCCATCTTTATGAGTGAGTTTTGGAGGAGCTTGTAAGAGTCACTAGGTACATGATTACGACTGAGTACATCCTATCACCCTCAGTCCAATGGATAGACTGAGAGGGTCAACAGGGTTCTCAAGGATTTATTGAGACTGCGTATCCTAGACACCAGAGGGACTGGGAGCAGCATCTGCCATTGCTTGAGTTTGCCTACGATAATAATTATCAGTCTAGTATTAGTATGGCTCCCTTCGAGGCACTTTATTGATGACCCTGCAGATCACCTACATGTTGGTGGGAGTCCACAGACAGATTTCTACATGGGCTTGAGATGGTTAGAGAGACTTCTGAGAATATATACCTTATTCGTAGACGAATGAAAGCAGCTCAAGTCAGATAGAAGCCATACGCTAATCAGAGGAGGACTAACTTAGAGTTCGAGGTAGGAGATATGGTCTTTTATCAAGGTGTCACCTTTGAGGAACGTTGTTCGCTTTGGCTTGGTAGGGAAGTTGGCGTCAAGGTTTGCAAGGTCATTCCCCACAGTTGAGAGGATAGGCCAGATGGCCTACAGAGGTAGACTACTAGAGAGGCTGGCGTAGATCACGACGTGTCCATGTTTCCCATTTGTGGAAATGTCTACGTGATTCAGCAGAGGTAGTAGAGCCAAGTATGCTTGAGGATATTAAAGTTAAAAAGGAGGCATTAGTTAGAAAAGTTCATACCTGTATTCTTGGATCGGAAGTTAAGAAGATACGCAACAAGGATATCAAGTTAGTGAAGGTGCAAATGGAAGAAGATCGTAATGATGCTACATGGGAACCCGAAGACAAGAATCGCGCTTCTTACCCTTTTTCTTTGAGAGTAATTTATTAATATCTTTTTAAGCTTTTGGGATTCGAGTTTGTTTTTCCTATCGTTTGAATCTTGATCCTTAGGTAGAAGCCTATGGTTAAAAACATGTGTTTGAGACATGCTATGTTTGATGGTTGCAAATGGATACATGTGTTTGTTAGTGGATGCAGTGGATGTATATACACACATTAGGCATTAGATCTGCTCAAACACTTACATATTGCATATGGATGTGTGCGCATTTTAATTTTAATTGATGAAAAGGTTGAGGTATAACATGAATGTTGCATTTTTGTGAATCGTTGTGCACACATATAGAATTTATATTTAATGTTAGAATTAGTTTTCATATATATATATATATATATATATATATATATATATATATATTGGATATATGGCACATGCATATATTGCATTAAGGAGGTCAGCTGAATCAGTAGACCGCCTGATTTTCGCATTAGTATAAGGACATATACACAATACCTTTGCATATATTCATACAAAGCATTAGAAATTTAAGGATAATGCATGTCAGTGGTTGATGGATGAGTAGATGGGTGTACGTTCTAAGCATTGATAACATTCTTCTTAACATGTAGATTTCGGCGATGAAATCCTTTATGGAGAGGAGAATGTTACACCTTATAATTTAATACACTATCGGTTATGAAATTGGCTAAAACAAACTTTATTGTTGTATTCGCTATGAAATTCTGATTCAGATAGACTCTTGGTTTTTAAAAATCGAACTAAGTATGTAGAAGTTATGAAGTTTGATTTAAAATTAAAACATTTAAAAATAAATAAACTCAAAATGCAACGGTCAGAAGTCGACCCAACCCTACAAGGGTCGACCCATGTGTCGACACTAGGGTTGACCCAGGTAGCAGATGAGTGGACCCACCTTCAAGCAGGCAGAAGTCTGAACTTGGACTGTTTTTTATGTTTTATTCCATTTTGACTCAGCAGTGATGTGTCTTCAAAGGTTTGATTTTATAACTTAATATCCTATGGTTTAAATTATCCTAACTTATCTATAAATAGGCTAGCAGCCTCACCATTTTCTTACACACAAACATTTCTTCATCTTCTTCCTCATCTAAGTCAAGTTTGAAATAAATTAAGAAAATTTTGAGATGCTGCCAGAACTTAGATTGAAGGGATAATTCTTGTTTTTCTTCTATAACTATTTTAAAGTCCTTTTCTGGATCTAATACAAATCATTGTGAGTTTCGTAATATTTTTAGATCTTCAATTTAAAAAGTATTTTGACAGTAAATACATAATGTATCTGAAAAGTAACAGTGTTTATAAGTTTTATTAAATATGTTATTGTTCTATTATTACTAGCAATTACATGATCATTTTTAGTTATTACGCGTTTATGTGTACATCTATATTCCTTATCCCTTTTCTGTTATTGTTTTATTTACTGTAACACCCCACATCCGTTAATGTTACTCATAAGAGAATGCATTAAGTTTCGTGAAGCGCAATAGGTAATCATTATAGAGAATATACAAGATAGATAAAATAAGCAGCGGAAAATTTTAAACTTCATTATTAAAAATAAAGCATAGTTTCAGAAGTACATAAAAACCAGTCAAACCAGTTACAACTAACTAAATGTCTCAAATCTGTCTAACAAAATATCTTATGAAATAAATACCAGAGTACATAAAATCATATCCCTCGCCATAACCCAAACTAAAGTACAGAGCAAATTGAAATGGTACATTTCAACAAATCCAAGTTCAATCTATAAGAGAAATCCTAGTCACTGTTGAGTGCTTCCACTCTGAGGACCTGATGGGGGAAGGAAGAAAGAGGCGAAAGAAAAAGGGTCAGACATAAAGTATGGTTAGTTCCAGTGATTTACAAATGTGCATAAAATAGAAATGCCAAGACAGGTAAATATGACCGGATGAGAAAGGTACAGGGTCAAATAAGTTTGCATGTAAACTAAGCAAAATAACATGATGGACAAGAATAACAGGAATAAATTATGATCGAGTAATGCTTCACATTTATATCTTAAAATAGGTAATGTCTTGTAACACCCCATAATTTTAAACAACATTAGAATGATAAACTTTAGAATACTTAATTAAATATAGGGAATTAAGTAAAACAGACTGCACCAATGCGTTCGTCTCGGAATACTACTTAAGTTAGACTCCGAGTTTAAGTGAAATGGACATCGTATGAAGAAGTTATTAAGCCTAGAAGTTTGTATATACACTAGAGAATTATAATATATATATATATATATATATATATACAAATAAATCAGAATATAAAAATAAAAAAAATAAAAAACGGTAAAGCAGGAGGCCAAAAACCGGAACCGACCCATTCTGGGGGTCGACCTAGGGTGTTTGGGGTCGACCCACAGGTCGACACCCGAAGGGGGGGTCAACCCTTATACAGATCTGGGCAGAATTCACTTTTTGTAACTGGACTTGTTTCTTGACTTGATTCGTTGGCTTTAGGCCATAAATAGGACCACATTTCTATTGTTTTTACACATAAAAAACAATAGAGACAATGAGATGCAACCCCAGCTTAGGTTGAGTTATCCTATTTTCTTCAACAACAGCCTATAAGCATACATGAATTCCTTTTACAACTTCAGCCTATTGTTCTCTGTTCTTTAGATCCAATCACAGTGAGTTCATGTTATTTTTAGATATAAACATTTAACAAGTAATCCAAATATGTTTATAAATCTGAATCTAAACCTATGCCGAATTAGTCCTATTATTACATGTTCATACGATCTGTTCTTATATGCCTATTTTTGTTCATCAGATCTGTTCTTATATGCCTGTTTCTGCTATAAAATTCCCATTTCTGTTACTTTCAGTTTTATGCCTATTCTGTTCTTCTCTCTCTCTTTCTCATTCCCTTTTTACTTTTATTGCCAGGCTACCTTCGAGCCTAAGTCGATATCGCTGAAATATGCATACGAATGAAATTGGGTTAAATTGGGAATGATTGGAAATGGTAATTTAGGGACATAGCTTGTACTTTGAATCACGATTGGAATTTGGGGGCGTAAACTATATTGTTAATTTGGACTAAAAATTGGGGCATGATTTCTACTGTAAATTATGACTTGTGGTTTGGGACATAAATCTATAGGCTTATTTTAAGATTAAGCGAAACATGTTAATGGAACTATAAAGAATCTGTGAGGCTTTTTAAATTCGTTGAATTTGAATATTGTAATTGAAAAACCTACAATGAGCATGAATAATAGTTTAAGAATGAATATGCCTAGATTTACAGTAGTTAGAAACTGTAACCGCACTTAGACATGAGGTTTGATTACACTTGTGGTGAAAGTCTGCCCTGAACCTCATGACAAATCCAGCGTCTACAAGTGGTTAATCTAATGTGAGGGGTCGAGTGTGTAAATGTACACGTAACGGTGCTAAGACACGAGGTTATGTTCGACTTGTGGTAGAAGTTTTCCCGGAACCACCTGGCATATCCAGCATCCACAAGTGGCTAACTTAATGTGAGAGGTCTAATGCATTAACATACATGAATGGGGAATGATAATAACCTATTATGAATAAACCTAAATGGGAAAAAGGAAAGATAATAGGTAGGCTTGTCCTAGGGACAAGTGGTAATTATAACTTAGGTTATAATAAATGATAGAGGAAAAGGATAAATTACGAAATAAGTTAATTTGTACTTAATTATAAATTAAGTAGTATGTAAATCAGGTAATTCGTTAAATCTGTTGGGTTAAGTAAACATGTTAGATCTGTGGGGTTAAGTAAACAAGTTAAATCTATAGGGGATTATGCGAATTTGTTGAATCTGTTAGGTATAACCTGTCAAAATCCTATTTAATTGGGGACACAAGATCTGTAAGGGTTGGCTTGTGTCATCTCTTATGTGAGACCTATATCAGTCAGTTACCCATTCTGGTATTAAAAGGGGACCCCGCACTAGGTAGGGGTCAGGGCTCGCTTACTGAGCAGATTGTAAGAGATTCATCTGGGAGGAGGTGTGTATTGGCGTGTTCCAACGGACTCATGTGCGTGCATGAGTACGACTTGCTCGGGGAAAATAAGCTGTTGTAGCACCATCAATTAGGTCTGTGTCTTTCTATGGGTTTCCACTTTAGGAAGTAATGCACCCTACTGTGGGACCGACACAAGGTATTTATGGGTAGGGAGCCGATCGATTAGGGTTAGTAATTAGGGTACATCTAGTCATGTCTTTTTCCGTGGGGTACTTGTATTTCTGTTTAGGTTAACACCCGTTATTTCTGTTTAGGTACCGGTTAATTCTGTTTGGGGTAAAACCCGCTACTAGAGTACACCTAAAACTACCATTATATTTTTGTTAGGATCATCTTGTTTCTGTTATACTGGTATTGGTGCAGATAAAAGTACTTCTGAAGCACAATATATTCTGTTCTATTTATTCTGTTTATCCTGCTCAGTCTGTTATACCTGTCTTACGATACTGTTATCTCTCTCATCCAGTTAATATGCCTGTTATGATGCTTTTACTTATATGCTAAAAGTAACTGGACTCACCAAACTTTATGTCTGACCCATTTTGTTTCCTATTCTCTCTCTTCCGTTTCTTCCCCTTAGGTTCTCAGGGTGGGAATACTCAGGCTTGATTTGGATTCCCTCTTTCATTCTGCTTAGAGATGCTTAGATGTACCGCTTTGATTTCAAGTCTTCTCTGGTATGGCTATATTTATAGGGAACTATGCTTCTTTTATTATTGTACTCTGATGATTTTAGTACAAGACAGATGTTTTAAATTGATGTAATGGGTTTTCTGTATTTCAGACTTATGATGTAACTGGATTTGGGACCACGATGATTTCTATTTAATAAAGTTTTAAATTTTATTGTTATTTTATATCTATCTTGTGATGTTCCTGTTTCTATTTATCTATAACGCTTTATGAAACTTAATGCATTCTGATAAAGAGTGACATTAACGGACGTGGGGTGTCACATTTGGTACCAGAGCTTAAGGTTACCAAATTGGATAAAAGATTTTGAAAATTGTTCTCAAGAAGGTTTTAAGAGAAAGCATTTTCTAAAGAAAAGTCTACTTTTGAAAAACATATTCCCCAAAGCCATATAAAATATCTCTCCATTCTCCGCTTGAGTCCCTGTTCCTTTTTCTTTTCAGCATGTATGGGGAACCGATTCTTCCCGATGGGTGTCCCTATTGCAGCATGGTTCCATAGGCATGTTAAAACTAAGGCACTCGAAGGGCAAGGAAGTGCGTAACCTCCATTTGTAGAGTTTTCTCGAGCTTCGGAAGGATTTCCATGCGATGGAGGCAGCTTTCGAGAGACTTGTTAACATGTTACACAAGGATGGTGAAGATGATAATAAGGGAGTTAGGGCCGAGGAGAAAAACCCAAGAATGAGAAAAAGGGTGGCCAAAGAAAGATCAACAACTGCAAAAGAAGGGCGGAAAGAACAAAAAATCCCAAGAAAAAAGGAAATGTTTTAATTGTGGACGCGTTGGTCATGTGAGCAAAAATACAAAAGGAGGAAGAGTGCTTGTTTGCAATGTGGAGAGGTCAGACACCTTATTAAGATTTCCCAAAGAAGCAAGGACCTGTGCAGTTAAAGCGCTTAGCGGTTGTATAGCAGTAGAGGTGTAAAAAGTTGTAACGGGGAAATAGCGGGGCTATAGCGGATGTGCAAAAATGTTAATTAGATGTAAAATTGTATAATTAAAATTAATTAATTATCATTCTTGCATCATTTATGTAGAAGAAATGAATATTAATTAATATTATATAACTAAATAAAGAATATCAAGGTTACGCACGCTAGATTCAAGAATTACTATAGATTTCTATCTTATATACGTCATTTATGACTTAAAATTGGCTCTTTACATTAACTTTTTTGATCTATTTTAAACGAGAACTAGTTACATCATCCTCTATATATTATTGTTGCTAAAGTGGGTGCTAAATAGCGTTGATTCAGCGGGTGCAGCGGAAAATAGCGGGGCTTAAAGCGGAGGTACTATTCATTAGTGCTAAACTGAAATAGCATAGCGGCCAGAGAGTGCAATAGGATATATCGGGGATTTTGTGGGGCTTTAACTGCATAGGCAAGGACAAGGCCAAAGGGCATGATCTTCTGGAAGGCAGATGCATGCTCCCGTGGCCGGTGTGCCGGATAGGGGTAGGAAAGTTTCTGTTGAAGGTTTGATTTCTCTTTCCGATCATCTAGTCAAGACTCTTTTTGATTCTGGCACGTCTCACTCTTTTATATTTGATTCTGTGGTTGAGTCTCTACACCTTAGTACTAGTATTGTTTTGAAAGTGTGCATGTGTACTTGTCAAGTATAATACACTCACAAGAATCATGTAATATGATGAACAATATTCAAGTGTGAAGTAATAGCTAATCACAGAACTATATAATAGTAAATGCAGTAAAAATTAGAAAAATCACACCAAATATTTTTATACTGGTTCGGAGCACCGTCCTACGTCCAGTCCCAGACTTCTATATGAATTTTCACTAACAACAACCTCGCTTCGCCCGGAGGAACAGGTTTACAACACCCGAGCAGCCGAACGAGAATTTCACGCCTCTATCAACACGAGGACTTCACAACTTGCCTCTTACAACACAGAGGACATCAAACTTGCCTCTTACATCACGGAGGACTTCAAACTTTCCTCTTACAACACGAAGGACTTCAAACAAGATGAGTAGACTTGTAGTTTGACAATGTGTGTTCTCAATAACACGAATTTGTCAATTCTTGTACAACCTTCCTATAATCTTATCCTCAAATAGAATTTGTGTTTATGAAGATTTTGGAAGATGATATCATATTTGAATCAAAAGAATAATATATAAATTCTAGGATTCAAGAACGATATTGTGAAGAATATGAGCGTTTGAATACTTGAGAGTTCAAGAATGAAATCAATAGTATAGAGATTAGATAGAAAGAATTGGTGTTTTGAATTGATGATTTCAAGATGTTTATATAGAAGATAAACAGTTGTAACCATTAGTAAAGAGTTGCAAACAATGGATATGATCATTGGTGAAAAGGAAAGGAAGCAACTCTTGAAGAAATGGAAGTGACTATTCGAATAGTTGCTTCTGTTTAAAAACGGCCGATAGGTAAAAAATCACCAGTAGACAGGAATTTGAAAAAATATATATACGTTATATATATGTGTGCATGTTCATAAGGTTTTCTGGGCAGAATCGGTCGACCGCTGGTATTTGACCGGTCGACCGGTTTTGACCAGAAAACCATATAAATGTGCACGCACACACACACACACACATATATATATATATACATATACATATACATATTCTCAATACTGAGGAAAAATGATTATTTGAGGATAGATTTTAACATTAATAACACTACCAAATAATCAACCTCTAATATAAAATACCATATGAAGCTCTTCATGTCTTTGTCGAACCATTGATCATCTCTTTTTGTCGATAATGAATCATCTCTTAGTTAGTAATCAAAACTTCATGAATTCCTTGACTCAGCATTCTTCCCCTTTTTGATTGATGACAACATAGCTTTAGAAATTTTAATACTTCTCTTTGTATATAATCTCCCCCCTGAATTTAAGCACTTATAATATACTTCCTGCACAACACTATTAGTACCACTTTTCTCCCCCTTTGTCATTGACAAAAAGGAGTAGATAAACAAAATAGATAATTGTAAATATGATACTGGCAGATGAAATACATACCATAATTGTATCATACATCATACCACACATGACGTACCAACAAAAACATACCCAAGAGTCATAACATACACAACCAACTCTATGTCAAATAAAATACACAACATTGTTTACGTAAAGTGCTTGTGGATGTCTTAAGATAGCAAGATAAGGACATAAAAACATGAGCAAGAGATAAAATAAACCAGTGAGATGCAAATTTAAGACTCGGATTTGGTTTCCTCATCTTCTTCTTCAACATGAGACTTACCACGACCACGTCTATAGCTAGTCCCGAAGCTTGCCGTCTCATCGGAAGATGTCCAATTGTAAAAAGGAGGTGCCGGACGTTTTCTAGGATCTTGAGCTTGCGACGTTGAAGGACCACAAGAAATCGCTTCCCATAAAGTTCCAGAGAAAGATTTTATTTTGTTAAAGCATTTTTTTCATTTTCTATCCATGCATTTAAGACTAGCTTCAAGCAAGAATTGATTACGCGCAATTTGGTCAAGCGGTTCTTTATTCGAAGAAGATGGTCCAAGAAGTTTTACTTCTTCTGTTTTTGGCCTAGATGATTGTGAAGTGGTGCTTTCATGACTTCTCTCCTTCCATTTTTCAAATGAACTAATTGAGAAATAAGGTGGAGGTAGCTTAATTCTTTTGATTGATGCTTTGTTGATGCACTTAGGTCATGAGGATGGAGACTCGGGAGGAGTAATACCACAATCGAGTAGGAGACGCATAACGCATTCATTATAGAATATTGTCGGCCTTGTAGAATCATTAACGCTTAAGATTTCATCAAAAATCATTCAATCCAGTTTATATTGACCTCTCCATAAATAGCGTATAAGGCCTTAAAGTTTTCTTTGTAAACAACGTCGAAATTTCCTAGTCTCGGAAATAAGGAATGCATAAGTACATGATGTAAAACTCTTGCTATAGGCCTTAAACCAATAGATTTTGGGCCGTTGCTATCATCTTCAATGAATTGATGGCTTGCACTATTTCGTATATGAACCGGACAGAAATTATTTGAGAATTTTTTACCATAAAATGATGATTCAAGAACTTGTGCCATCCTTGCACATGAAATGAAAACTTCTTTACCGCAAACAACCGACCAAAGGCATTGCGTCAGATTCTCAGACTTATATTTCTCCAAATTTAGATTAGGATAGAAAAGTTTAGTCATGACATGATTACTCTCTACATTATTTTTGTCGAAATCTAGTAGAGACTCGAGTTCAGCCTTCCTTGCAAGATTGACAACAAGATAACTTGAAAAATCCGAGAATCTAATAAACGAACCTTGGTATATTTTGAAATCCTTCATTTGATTCCATCTCTTTACAACAATGGGATCCATTAGCCATTTTTTGATGTTGGAATCAATAGGTTGTGGTTAAGGTTCCGATGTAGAAGATCTCTTTGATCATTTTTGTGGAGTAGCCATGATGAAATTGAAACAGATTGGAGAATTTTGAAGCTAGGGCTCTTGAGGGTTTTGTTGTTTTGAACGTTGAAAATAGAAATGAAAGGGTGAGAGGGGTGAAAAAGACGTGATGTTTCAATTTAAAAAACAGAAAAAGCATGATTGGTCGACCGCTGGATATATACTGGTCTACCGTTTTTGAATAGAGATCAAAACGGTCGACTGGTCTATTTTTGCCGGTCGACTGGTCCTTCATATTTTTGTTTTTCTTCCCTTTTTCTCTTCTTCTGTTTTTGAAACGATCTAAACTTTATTGAATTCTTTCAAAAGGAAGTACATATATGTTATAACTTAGGGAAAATACATAAATATAATCATAACATATTTAAAAAACAGGACTAATGAGATGTAGCTGAATTGTGCTCGGTTGACTCTTCCTTGGCCTCTTTAATATGAAGTGTCCATGTTGACCATTTTTTCTTTTCACCTTCGTTACGATTGTAGTTACGATCCCAAGAGTTTGGTCTCCTAGAGGATGAAGGAGCATGTGGCATTGGTTCGTAAACGCCATGTTTGTTTATGCTACAGAAAAATGATGACATGCGTTCTAATAATGATAATCGTTCAAAAGTAAGTCGTTGCTCATAATGAAGTTGTTGCTGAAGATCCATTTGATGCTTCTGATAATGATGTATCTCATTGATCTTTTCTTTAGTTCGAGGTGAGCAAAACAGTGCTTTCTTTGCACGTTTAGATGAAGGCGTATTACCGGGGGAATGAGTGCAGTGTGATTTGCTTTTCGGAGTCTCAAGAGATTAATATTCCTCTGGTTCAGAACTAGATACTGAAATGTAAGACTTTTGTGCACACTCGTCGCAGACATAAGCCATACTGAAGTATTTAAACCTTTAAAATATAAACTCGGAAATGAGAAGACGCCAGAAAAGAGAATGAATGATAAGCTTATTTAGAGTTGCCTATATATAGATTAGTGGATGAGAAGTGTCAAGGAATAGTTGTCGTACAAACAATGAATAGCTCGTATTATTTTACTAAAGACAGAAATAGCTATAAAATAGCTAAATTTTTGAAAGTGAATGAACCAAATGTAGGAATGAACTTAGTGGTATATAACTTCAGTGTTTATGTATCAAGTTCATTTCTAGAAGTTAATCCAAGCTCTCTACGCAATGCAATAAAACTTGATTCAAGTAGAGGCTTAGTAAAAATGTCTACTAGTTGACGATCAGTTTGGACATATTCGAGACATATGTTTCCTTTTTCGATATTGTCTCTCAAGAAATGATGACGGATATCAATATGCTTGGTTCAAGAATGATTTACCGTATTTTTTGATAAGTTTATAGCACTAGTGTTATAACAGTATATAATAGAATTTGATAAATGAATATCAAAATCTCGAAGTGTTTGTTGCATGTATATTACTTGAGTACAAGCAAGAGCTACCGATTTATAGTCGGCTTCACATGTTGACAGTGAAACGCAATTCTGTTTCTTACTAAACCAAGAGATAAGTGATTTTCCAATAAAATGGCACGTACCACTTGTACTCTTTCTATCCGTTCGAGAACCTCCGAAATTAGCATCACTATATGATACTAATTCGAATGGACGTTCTTTTGGGTAGAAAAGACCGAAATCTTTGATTTTATTAAGATAACGAATTATACATTTTACTACTCGTAAATGTGACTCCTTGGGATTTGCTTGAAATCGTGCACATAGACAACACTCATCATTATATCTGGACGACTTGCTGTAAGATAAAGAAGAGAACCAATCATGCTTCGATATAATTTTTGGTCAACACTCTTACCATTCTCATCTTTTTCAAGATGTGTAGTTGTACTCATAGGAGTAGGTTTACCCGACGTATTTTCTAAACCGAAGCGCTTGATAAGATTCCTACAGTATTTTTCTTGATTAATAAAAATACTGTTCGAAAGTTGTTTGATTTGAAGTTTATGTGACGGAAACGTTTGTGCCATAGCCATGGATCATTATCATTTATTACAAGACACATGTCTGAATTATGATTGATATTCATATTCAGAATATAAATATTTCTGTCTCTATATCCTTCGAAAATTATCTTATGATATTTATCTAAGATACTACACTTATTATCCGAAAAGGAAATGGTAAAGCCCTTGTTGCATAATTGACTAATACTAAGTAAATTGTGTTTCAAATTTCTAACTAGCATGACAGTAGTAATAAGAGGTAAGTTAGATGTACCGCAATTGCTCACATCGCCTTTGCCGATGATATAACCTTCTGAATCATCCCATATGACTGAGAAAGCTCGTTTCTTTGATTGTCCTTCTTATATTTGAACTTGTCTTTTTCTGACTTTGTCTTTTGCTCCGGACAATCTCTGTGCATGTGCCCCTTTTTATGGCAGTTGAACATTCTATAACTGATGATGATGGTTTATTTGATCCAGATTTTCTTTTGTTATATCGACTAGCTTTTCGTTGTTTCAAAAACTTTTTGAAACCTTTTTCCATAAAAGCTAAGTCCTCATCTTCGGATTCTTATTCATCTTCATCTTTTCCGACATGAAATGCTACTTTTTTCTTTTCTTCTTTCTGTTCCTTTCTAACCTGCAAATTTGCTTCATAGGACATTAGATTTCCTATCAATTCATCTGGCTTCATGACAGAATGGTCATTAGCTTCTTCAATCACTAGTACTTTTCCTTCCCATTCACTAGTCAGAGAATGTAGGACTGTCGAGACTACATCAAAATCTGAATATTTTTGTCCTAAACTAATAAGTGCATGATGAATAGTTTGAAACCGTGAATACATATCATTGATTGTTTCATTCGGCTTCATTTTGAAATTTTGGAACTGACTTTTCAGCATGGCTATTTTGGCTTGTTTAACCTTGTTAGTACCTTCATGTGTGGTTCTTAGTGTTTGCCAAATTTGATACGCAGTGGTGCAGATACTAACACGGTTATATTCATTTTGATCTAATGTAAAAAACAACATATTTATTGCTTTTATATTTACGGCTGTTGTCATTTTCTCAGCCGGTGTCCATTCTGAATAATTAGTTGTTGGAATCACTATTTCTTTTTGTGTAGCATTCCAGGCATCATAGCTATTTGACTGTATGTAAAATGACATACGTGTTTCCCAATAGCTATAATTAAGGCCATTGAAGAATGGAGGTCTTTGTGTTGATTGACCTTCCATGTAAGTGGTGTTTTAAGTACTAAAGCTTGGGTTATTTGCCATATTACAAGACTATATCAAATAACTGTGTTACGGTTATAAGATGACCGTGCTCTGATACCAATTGAAAGTGTGCGTGTGTACTTATCAAGTATAATACACTCACAAGGAACGTGTAATATGACAAACAATATTCAAGTGTGAAGTAATAGCTAATCACAAAATTATATAATAGTAAATGCAGTAAAAAATAGAAAAATCACACCAGAGATTTTTATACTGGTTCGAAGCACCGTCCTATGTCCAGTCCCAGATTTCTATCTGGATTTTCACTAACAACAACCTCGCTTCGCCCGGAGGAACAAGTTTACAACACCCGAGAAGCCGAACGGGAATTTCACGCCTCTATCAACACGAGGACCTCACAACTTGCCTCTTAAAACACGGAGGACTGCAAACTTGCCTCTTACAACATGGAGGACTTCAAACTTTCCTCTTACAACACGGAGGACTTCAAACAAGATGAGTAGACTTGTAGTTTGACAATGTGTGTTCTCAATAACACGAATTTGTCAATTCTTGTACAACCTTCCTATAATCTTATCCTCAAATAGAATTTGTGTTTATGAAGATTTTGGAAGATGATATCGTATTTGAATCAAAAGCATAATACATAAATTCTAGGATTCAAGAACGATATTGTGAAGAATATGAGCGTTTGAATACATGAGAGTTCAAGAATGAAATCAATAGTATAGAGATTAGATAAAAGGAATTGGTGTTTTGATTTGACGATTTCAAGATGTTTATATAGAAGATAAACAGTTGTAACCATTAGTAAATAGTTGCAAACAATGGATATGATCATCGGTGAAAAGGAAAGGAAGCAACTCTTGAAGAAATGGAAGTGACTATTCGAATAGTTGCTTCTGTTTAAAAACGGTCGACAAGTAAAAAATTACCAGTAGACAGGAATTTGAAAATATATATACGTTATATACATGTGTGCATGGTCTTAGGGTTTTCTGGGCAGAATCGGTCGACCACTGGTATTTGACCGGTCGACCGGTTTTGACCAGAAAACCATATAAATGTGGACACACACATATTTATATATATATTCTCAATACTGAGGAAAAATGATTATTTGAGGATAGATTTTAACATTAATAACACTACCAAATAATCAACCTCTAATATAAAATACCATATAAAGCTCTTTATGTCTTTATCGATAATGAATCATCTCTTTGTCAGTAATCAAAACTTCATGAATTCCTTGACTCAACATGTTTCTGATCCCGTTATTATCCCAAACCCCATTGGTGGCATGTCTCATCTGTCTATGATTTGTCGAGGTTTAAGGAAATATGTTTTAGAGCATCGAGCACGACGCATATGTACTTGGTTTTATGGGATACTGTCTGATTCTAGGGATGGATTGGCTATCCAGGTATGGTGCCACTCTGGATTGTGAGAGGAGGGTCGTTAAACTTTCGACTTTCCATGGGAGGACCCTCGAGATTTTTTGTGACCCTAAAGGGACTGTCATGCTTAGTTTCCTAGAGCCACTTGATGCATCTATCGATGGTCTATAATTTGTACCAGCAGCCTGTCAGTATCCTAATGTTTTTGAGAAGGTTCTGGGCTTACCTCCAAGGCGCGAGATTGATTTTCGTATATACTTGATGGATAATGCAAAGCCAGCTGCATTGACTGTGCGCCATACAGCTCCGAGAGAAAAGAGGGAGCTCAATAAGCAAGTAGGGGAGCTACTTAAGAAAGGGTTTATTAGGCGAAGCATATCTGAATGGGGTGCTCCAGTAGTATTTGCCACTAAGGCGGATGGTTCACTTTGCTTATGTGTGGATTACAGAGAAATGAATAAACTCACTAAGAAAAATAGGCACCCACTTCCAATGATAGATGATCTCTTTAACCAGCTTGTTGGTGCATCTGTTTTCTCCCAATTAGACTTAGCCACAGGATTTCATCAGTTGATGGTGGTCGAGGACAGTATATACAAGACTGCCTTTAGAACTCCAGATGGTTTCTTCAAGTAGCTCGTCATGCCTTTTGGTTTTATGAATACACCCGCCTATTTTGTGGATCTGTTGAGTAGAGTGTTTAGGGAGTTTCTAAATAAGTTCGTTGTGGTCTTTGTTAATGGCATCTTTATTTTCTCGAAGAGCGAAGAAGAGCATGCCCTACATTTAAGGGAGGTTTTGGAAACTTTCCGAGCGCATAAGCTAAAGGGAAAATTCTCCAAATGTCATTTTTGGAGAAAGGAGGTGAGATTTCTAGGGCATCTGGTCTCTAAGGATGGGATAGCAGTAGATCTCGCGAAAGTAATTACAGTTTAGGAGGGAACGGTAGTATGTTACGATGGTAGAAATTTGAGAGTTCACGAGAAGAACTACCCTATCCATGTTTTGGAATTAGCTGATATAGTATTCACACTTAAGACTTGGTGGCAGTATCATCTTGAAGAAAGGTTCGAGTTATACATGGACCGTAAGTCACATAACTATCTGTTCCCGTAGAAGGATCTCAAATTGAAACAACATAGATAGGCTTCTACTTGGACATGAGACGATTAGAAAAACTTCAGAAAAGATTAATCTTATCCGCAGGCGCATGAAGACAGCTCAGGACAAGAAGAAGTCATACAGAGATAAGGAAACTGGCGCCAAGTTTTGTAGGACCATTTCCCATAATGGAAAGAATAGGTCAAATGGCCTATAGGGTAAAGCTACTAGAGAAATTAGCGGATGTTCATTTGCGAAATTTTTTGGACGATACAACAAAAGTAGTTGAGCCGAGTATGCTTGCTGAAGTAGAGGTGGAACGAGAGGCGACAGTTAGACGAGTTCCTACCCGTATTCTTGGATCAGAGGTTAAGAAGCTACGCAACCGAGAGGTCAAGTTGATGAAAGTTCAACGGGGAGAGGACACCGAGAATGCAACTTGGGAGACTGAAGACAAGATTCGTGCTTCATACCCTTTTCTTTTCAAGGGTATGTTCCTAACTTCTTTTCCAAAGCCTTTATTTGTACTTGTTTCTATCATTTTACATCCTATCGATTGAATCTTCGACCTTTAGGTAGAAATCCCATGGATGTAAACATGTGTTTGAGACATGTTATGTTTGATGGATGCAAGTGGATGCAATTGTTTGCTAGTTGTTGCTCGTGGATGAATATACACACACATTAGGCACTAGATCGGCTCAATCACTCTCATACTTCATATGGATGTGTGTGTATTTTTTTCTTTTAATGGATGAAAGTAGGTGTATCATAATGTGGATGTTGCATTTGGACGAATGATTGTGCACACATATAGAACTTACATGTTATAATAGGATTAATTTGCATGCATGATGGATTCATGGCACTAACATACATTATGTAAAAACCCGTAACTTCCCCGTAAAGGAAAATGTCGGATAGTTCGAGAACAAGCCACAACAGAACACATACGGAAGAACATTTCATTGTATATTACAACAATGCATCAGATTACAAGAATATACAGAGTATAAATGAATAAATATTACATAGAAATATAAGAGATTTAAATTACATTTAAATACATCGCAGCGGAAAATAATACAATACACAACTAGAAGGAGATACACGGATACAAAGCTTTCCGGATATCGTTCCAGCTGTAAATCAGGATCCTGTGAATATAAATCTGCAAAACCAAAACTACTAGCTGCCCGTGTCAAAATAAGGGCACCCAGAGTTTAGGTTAAACAATAAACTCCAGGTCAGTCATGTGACTGGTGTGAGAACTAAAACAGTTATTAATCTTTATTTTTAAAGTTAGGTAAATCAAGGGACCACGCCGTATAACACGTAACGGGTTTCCTCCCTAGAATACCAGTGCATAAAACAAACAGCGCAATGCTAAATAAAGAAAAATGAAGCTGTTATAAGACCCAGGTCCTATCACACAATGCAACGCAAGCCGGGGGATAGGGTTTTCCCTTATAATAGCCAAAGAATGCCTGATACGTTTAAAACAAATCATTTGATACTATTATAAGTGCATAGTGTACAAACAACTTCAAATCATAAGTATCAATCATAGGCGGCATGAGCGTCCCATGCCACTATGTCGCCATATATAGGTTATACAATCAAAATCGCAAAGTCACGTATTTGGAAATTGGGTTTCCATCTATGAACCGAGGCAAAAGATAGTCCTCAACCGATTCGAGACGCTCTAGCCCGCCCCTCAGGAACAGCCGCAACTGCCCCTTGGATCGTCAGGGCCGGTCCACCGATGTGGATTATTATGCCTGAACCCTACGTTTCCCCACCCTAAGGGGTGTAAGTCTGGTCCGTCTGCCGACCAGAATGCATCGACCGAAACCGATATAACCGAGGCGCCTCGCAACAGCAACAACCACATAAGTCAAACTCGTCAGGGCGTGTAAAACCACTGACGCCACTTCTAGCTAGAAAGAAATGCAAGTCCTCCATGAGGTCCGTCTCCCGTTTTTGGTTCATACCGGGTGTGAAACTCGCAAAGTAAACGTTACACAAAGCTACGCCACAAAGGTCGTGGTTTGATCATCACCACAAGACTTTGCTTTTCAACAGAAGCCTTGATCATTTGCCACTTATGCATGCCACACAGGCAATTCACTCTATGCGTTTGATATCCATCAGTATATAACCCCTGAGCTCGTACGTCTCAGAGAAGGGCGTTAAGCAAGAGAATAAATTCTCCACCGCCAAACAGATATATATTTAATAGAAATCAATCACACAAACTGAAATCCAATGTCAGACACACAGTCCATTTACAAGTCCGTTCTGGGTCTGAACGAAACCAGAGGCACCCAGTACCCCGCATATCCATCGATCTCCATGTACGTCTGGACGATCACTAACTGTTTCCATCTTCTTGGGTGTACATCCCAATCAAGATCATCAGTAATTATCTAAACGACGTGAAGACTTCCGTTCTTCGACCATCGTCTTCATCTTCGACTTATCGTCGTTTCAGTTATTCAGAATGGGATAAACCCGGTCTTTCCGAATAACTCGCGTATACTTTAAATAAGTGTTACACAAACACAACATACGCCTCATTCCAATTCATCAGTCACTAACCGTAAATTAATCAAGAGAATAATTCCCCAAATATTAACCCCGAAGGCCGAAACCAACATCAGATCAATATCCAGAAAACCATTCTGCTTAGCTAACCGACAGTTAGTTTCTAAATTTCACATTCATAGGGAAAGGTTCCCATTAATTTTATCCAAGACAAATTTCTTGAATTTATTCTTTAATCTATTTTTGAATATCAATTCAAACTAGTCGGGATTAGCGAACCTTACCGAAGTAATCCTTTGTTTTAATTTCCCAATCCCAACCTATTCATCCTATGAAGTAAAACTGGTTATACTTCATATCTAACACCACGGTGTTATCGGTAAATTCAATTACCATTTCACGTCAAATCTAATTAAAGATTTAACTATCGCCTGGAGCAAAACTGGTGGTACTCCATTTTCGATCTTTTCAATCTAATTAAAGATTCATTAAAACTCCACTTAGTTTTAACCTTTAACTGGGTTAAAGAATCAGTGTCATTTAAAACACGGTTCACGATAAACCCAAAATCACATTCCATTAATTATCGGGTTAAAGAACGAGTTTTATTTAAAACACTGTTCACGATAAACCCAAAAATCAATATCAATTCAATTAAATATTATTTAATTGGTACACTTCATTAAATCTAAGTAAAAAGATTTAATCTTTTCTCAACTGGGTTCAAGAACAGTGTTAGTGAAGACACCATTCACGACAAACCCCAATCACATTTGATATTCAGTACAAGGCTCTGAATAGAAAATATATCGGCTTATATTCAATATCAAATTTCTACGATTAACAAATGTCGTATTGGAAATAACGATATAAATATATATCTTTCAAATTTCCATAACAACATCCGTATAATCACGAATTCCAACATCGAAATATTCCGAAGACAATTTCGATTCAAATCCATTCCAATGCAATCATTGGAAATTTTGGTTATTTTTAAAACCCTTTTCAAATTCAATTTATTTACTTAAAAATAAATAGAATTATAATTCTAGTTCAAAACTAGTTTATCTCGATAAAAATCTATTTTTATCTTTTCAAATATGGAGTTTTTCATCCCAATTCTTTCTAAATCATTTCTTATGATTTTACACAAATTATTACTATTTTTAATAATTTTATCAAGGCCCGTACAGTCGATTTCCATCAACGGCCATCGAACTGCACTTATAGCGAACTTTTTCAAATTTGATTTGGACATAATTCCAAATCCAACCGTTAGATTTCAAATTTCTAATATTCTTTAGAAAACTCTTTTCGATACGAACCCAACGGTTCCGGTTTCAGGAGAATCCGACGGTCGGATCTCCCGTAATATCTGTTCGAAGTCAATGGTCGAAATTCGCAAACTACCGCCGCGCGGCGCGTTCTATTCAGGCCATTATATTATATATATAATATATATAATATATATTTCGTCGATTTCTATTTAAAACGAATTATATAAATAGTTTTAAATTCGTTTCAAAATCAATTTCAACTTCCATTTCAATTCAAATCAAAATTGAATTCTTCTTTATAAATTCGTTTTAAAATTCATTTCTATTCAATTCAAATTTCAATTCAATTTGAATTCATTTCAATTCGCTTTTAGTTCAATTTGAATTCGTTTTCAATTCAATTCAATTCCAAAGTCGTTTTCTATTCGATTCAATTCAAATTGGTTTTCTATTCGAATCAAATTCGTTATATTTTCCATTGAAATCAAATTCGTTATATATTCAATTCAAATTCGTTATATATTCAAATCAAATTCGTTTTCAATTCAATTCGAATTGGTTTTCAACTCAATTCAAACTCGTTTTCAATTCAATTCATTTCGAAATCGTTATATATTCAATTCATTTCGAAATCGTTATATATTCAATTCATTTCGGTTTCATTTCAAAATATGCGTTTTCGAAATCACTTTTCAATATGCATTTTAAAATGAATAAAATCGATATAAATATCGTTCACGTCAAAATGGCGTCAATCTAACCAACGCGGCTTCATATATTTCTATTTTCAAATATTCTATTTCAAATATTTTACTTCAAAAATTCTATTTCAAATATTTCGTTCAACACATGACTAATCTCAACGAATGAGTACAGTCAACACATGAACCTTTATTTTATATTGAATTCATTTCTAAATTGGAATGAGGCCCAATCAATCACCATATAATATTAATTATATGGATTTTCATACATCACACGTATATAATAGCATGGAAAAATAATCAACCATCAACCAAAGTGCACTACACTGTATAAGCATCCAATATAGATATCTAACGCTTAAAACAGCCTGTCAATCAACTGATCGACATATTTAATCAATCAGGATGAGTGAACTTCAAATTTCATCCCAACACCCGTGTGGGGTTTCAAACAATCAAACACAGATTTTATTTGTGCAGTTGGGCGATGTGTAAAATTTATCGACCCAATCAATGTCCTTCAAATAGGTGTACATAAACAAACCGTCTGGTTTGTAAATGAATATTTATTTATTCACATTCACGTTAAAAATTATATTTTTAACGATAAAACATTTTATTCAACCTATGAATTTTCTATTAGATTCATTTATTAAATAAAATGTTATCTTTATTTTTCTAACTTATTTTTAGAAAATTTCGGCGGCATAACGGCACGATACTAGAAACGGGACGAGGCCTAGCCTTATCCCCGGTCTAGTGAAGGCCCACGCCATTCACATATCAATCAAATCAATTTCATTTCACCAAACAATTCAATTCAAACCAAATAATCTAACCAACTACACAACCAAACAATTAAACAAACAAGCCATCCATGGTCTGTGGATGACGGGTGTCGGGTGCTACTAAACACCGTCTGCATCCTAGTATATATTTATAACTAGAAAAATTAAATTGAAAGGTGAGAAGTTCTCACCAATTGCTAAACCACACGCCATGACTCTTCTTATGTAGAACTCCTTCATCGTGTGGCCAACGTGATCTGTTCAACACCGTTTGTGTTAAAAAATTTATTTTTGACAACGCTATTTTTAAAACAAAGAATGTATTTTTAACTTGTTACTTTAGCCAAAAAGAATATATTTTTAACTTCTCCATAATATAAAAATTATATTTTTATTTCTGCAAAACAAGTAAAAATCATATTTTTAATACTCCACACACATAAAATTATATTTTTCTCTAATTAAAAATTCAATTTTTATCCAACTAAGAATCATATTTTTCTTTGACTAAAAACTATATTTCTATTTGACTAAAAACTATATTTTTATCCAATTCAAAATCAAAGCTTTTTGGATGTTAAAAATCCAACCTTTATCTAAATAAATAAATAAAAATATAAACTTTCTTACATAAAAATTTCAGACTTTATTATACATAAAAATTTCAGATTATATTATATATAAATTTAAAACAAAAAAACAAAAAGAATATATAAAGACTCACATCGATTGGATGAAGGGTCGGAGTTGCGCGCGAAGGCGGAGGGGAAGATGGCGCTGCGTCAGAGGGGGCTCTTCGCTCGAGGCCAGCAGTGGTGGGTCGATGGAGCGTCGAGTGGCGTTTGGGGTTGCTGGGTTTGGGAATTGGGGTCGCGGGTTTAGGAGGCGAGAGAGGTTGGTAGCGGAGGAGGATCGGAGGTTGGAAGGGGGTGGCGGAGCAGAGGGGAGAAGGGCGGCGGTGGACTTCTATTAGGGTTTTCTGGGAGGGGCTTCGATTTGGATTCGGGTTCACCGAGGAGACGAGGGGAGGGAGCGATGGGGGAGGAGGCTCGACGCAGTTGGTGGCGGGTCTGGGGAGGAGGCGGCGGGTGGCGGAGGGACCCACGACGATGGGTGGTGGCGGCTGCTCCGTCTTCTTTCCTTCTTTTTTATTTTTTATTTTTTTCTGATTCGTGAAAACAAGAAAGAGGGGGGTTTCTGAATATATATATATATATTTTATTTTTAATTCATTTTATTTTTTTCAAAAAGCAACTTTTTATTTTGACCTCGAAACGAGGCCCACCGCCTGTCGTCCATAGCTAAATACCCCCATTCCGAACACAATGGGATATGTATCGTAAGCTAATTTGATCGTTTCGATCAGTTTCCATTAAAATGAACATATAAAGTTATATATGAATTTAAACGCGCATTTCAATCTACCGGGGTCACATACTAACTAGAAAAATCCCAGAAAAATATTTTCTAGCTTCGTATTGACGATACGGTCCTAACAAAACTAGTTTCGTCGAATTCTGAGACCGTTGGAAAAATGGCCATTTTCCAGTCGATTAAAATCAACTAAAACCGGTCAAACGCGTTTTCCTTTGCCACGCTCATATATTGATTCGAAAAATTATGAAATTTGAAACCTAGCAATAATTCAACACTGTGGATCCAACAAAACTGGTTTCGTCGAAATCCGAGGTCGTTTGCAAAATTTCCATTTTTAAGGGCCTGAATTCCATAGCGACTATTCAGAATTTTCAACTGGACATATCTTTTGATCCCCGCTATGAAATTTTGATTTTTCGGATTCGTTGGAAAGATATTCCCAATTAGATCCCATTATTTTTGGTTTCACTAAAATCCGGATTGTTTTGCACCCGGTATGTTCAATTGAAGTTTGAAATCGAATTATCGAACTACCGCGCCATTTTCAATTCTATTTATAATTATTTATATTCTAACGACGACGTATATAATATATTCATTCGAATTCTATTCAAAATAAATTTCTCGTCTATATCATTTAAAATAATTCATTTTAAATAATCAAAATTCGCTAAAATTGCCAAAATAAAAATTTTAAACTGGCCCAGATTTTCGGGTTGTTACAATCTCCCCCACTTAAAACTTTTCGTCCCCGAAAAGGAACAAAGTCGAAAGTGGTTTGATTAATCAACTCTACGCTCGATCTGGCTTCCATTCTCCAACTTTTCAGTTTGTGAGAATTTTCAAATTCTTCAAAAATTTGGCTAACACCCTAAATTTCCGAAAAATTTCGCCATAACCTCCCCTGCACCGGGAGCATCGGGGAATTTCAAATAGCTTCCCCGGTCCTTCAGATCTCAAAAAGAAAAAGAAAAAGCCAAGCGGCTAGCCAATAGGCTCATAAAATCATCATCACCCAAACAAAACAGTAAATTATGGTAAACATGTACCTATTTGTCGGGCAAACAAATTTTATTCTCTGGCTCTAGCCTCCTTGCTATGACCTGTTCAATGTAAGTACATGTATATGCAAGCAAATGCGACTAATTTTCAATATCATTCAATATTTGATATAATTTGGTTAAAGCTTCAACATTTAATTATTCAAACAATAATCAAACAACACAACCATCAATCAATTAGTGAATTATCATTTCAAATTCATAACTTTGATATATAGTCAAAAATTAGATTTTTGATGCCAAATCACAACAATAGGCCCTATCTAATTTTTGGTTCTCACACCAGTCAATAGGAAATATATAAATATCACATCTTCAAAACACGAACATAAATTCTGATGATGATCGATCAATCATCAGAATCATCTCCGGGTGTCTAGAATGTGATTCTATATCTATCCAGTATATTAAAATTTCAAATATACGTTTGCAAGGCGTATATGCAAAATCTTTATATACGGGACTGTCCAAATCAATATAAACTAAATAATAAAATACGAATAATTGATTTTAAATTTTCAAAACAAAATTGGTTTTCATTTTTCAAATATACTCTTCACACTCGTTCTAGGATACTACTGATCCTATCTCTAACGAGTCATTCCCATTGGATATTACTAACCCAATATCTGATGAATTCTTTCGTATGGTTCTAATGTGTCTTGTCTCTGAGCTTTGTAAACCAAAGCTCTGATACCAATTGTAAAAACCCGTAACTTCCCCGTAAAGGAAAGTGTCGGATAGTTCGAGAACAAGCCACAACAGAACGCATACGGAAGAACATTTCATTGTATATTACAACAATGCATCAGATTACAAGAATATACAGAGTATAAATGAATAAATATTACATAGAAATATCAGAGATTTAAATTACATTTAAATACATCGTAGCGGAAAATAATACAATACACAACTAGAAGGAGATATACGGATACAAAGCTTTCCAGATATCGTTCCAGTTGTAAACCAGGATCCTGTGAATATAAATCTGCAAAACCAAAACTACTAGCTGCCCGTGTCAAAATAAGGGCACCCAGAGTTTAGGTTAAACAATAAACTCCAGGTCAGTCATGTGACTGGTGTGAGAACTAAAACAGTTATTAATCTTTATTTTTAAAGTTAGGTAAATCAAGGGACCACGCCGTATAACACGGAATGGGTTTCCTCCCAAGAATACCAGTGCATAAAACAAACAGCGCAATGCTAAATAAAGAAAAATGAAGCTGTTATAAGACCCAGGTCCTATCACACAATGCAACGCAAGCCGGGGGATAGGGTTTTCCCTTATAACAGCCAAAGAATGCCTGATACGTTTAAAACAAATCATTTGATACTATTATAAGTGCATAGTGTACAAACAACTTCAAATCATAAGTATCAATCATAGGCGGCATGAGCGTCCCATGCCACTATGTCGCCATATGTAGGTTATACAATCAAAATCGCAAAGTCACGTATTTGGAAATTGGGTTTCCATCTATGAACCGAGGCAAAAGATAGTCCTCAACCGATTCGAGACGCTCTAGCCCGCCCCTCAGGAACAGCCGCAACTGCCCCTTGGATCGTCAGGGCCGGTCCACCGATGTGGATTATTATGCCTGAACACTACGTTTCCCCACCCTATGGGGTGTAAGTCTGGTCCGTCTGCCGACCAGAATGCATCGGCCAAAACCGATATAACCAAGGCACCTCGCAACAGCAACAACCACATAAGTCAAACTCGTCAGGGCGTGTAAAACCACTGACGCCACTTCTAGCTAGAAAGAAACGCAAGTCCTCCCTGAGGTCCGTCTCCCATTTTTGGTCATACCGGGTGCGAAACTCGCGAAGTAAACGTTACACAAAGCTACGCCACAAAGGCCGTGCTTTGATCATCACCACAAGACTTTGCTTTTCAACAGAAGCCTTGATCATTTGCCACTTATGCATGCCACACAGGCAATTCACTCTATGCGTTTGATATCCATCAATATATAACCCCGGAGCTCGTACGTCTCAGAGAAGGGCGTTAAGCAAGAGAATAAATTCTCCGCCGCCAAACAGATATATATTTAATAGAAATCAATCACACAAACTGAAATCCAATGTCAGACACACAGTCCATTTACAAGTCCGTTCTGGGTCTGAACGAAACTGGAGGCACCCAATACCCCACATATCCATCGATCTCCACGTACGTCTGGACGATCACTAATTGTTTCCATCTTCTTGGGTGTACATCCCAATCAAGATCATCAGTAATTATCCAAACGACGTGAAGACTTCCGGTCTTCGACCATCGTCTTCATCTTCGACTTATCGTCGTATCAGTTATTCAGAATGGGATAAACCCGGTCTTTCCGAATAACTCGCATATACTTTAAATAAGTGTTACACAAACACAACATACGCCTCATTCCAATTCATCAGTCACTAACCGTAAATTAATCAAGAGAATAATTCCCCAAATATTAACCCCGAAGGCCGAAACCAACATCAGATCAATATCCAGAAAACCATTCTGCTTAGCTAACCGACAGTTAGTTTCTAAATTTCACATTCATAGGGAAAGGTTCCCATTAATTTTATCCAAGACAAATTTCTTGAATTTATTCTTTAATCTATTTTTGAATATCAATTCAAACTAGTCGGGATTAGCGAACCTTACCGAAGTAATCCTTTGTTTTAATTTCCCAATCCCAACCTATTCATCCCATGAAGTAAAACTGGTTATACTTCATATCTAACACCACGGTGTTATCGGTAAATTCAATTACCATTTCACGTTCAAATCTAATTAAAGATTTAACTATCGCCTGGAGCAAAACTGGTGGTACTCCATTTTCGATCTTTTCAATCTAATTAAAGATTCCTTAAAACTCCACTTAGTTTTAACCTTTAATTGGGTTAAAGAATCAGTTTCATTTAAAACACGGTTCACGATAAACCCAAAATCACATTCCATTAATTATCGGGTTAAAGAACGAGTGTTATTTAAAACACTGTTCACGATAAACCCAAAAATCAATATCAATTCAATTAAATATTATTTAATTGGTACACTTCATTAAATCTAAGTAAAAAGATTTAATCTTTTTTCAACTGGGTTCAAGAACAGTGTTAGTGAAGACACCATTCACGACAAACCCCAATCACATTTGATATTCAATACAAGGCTCTGAATAGAAAATATATCGGCTTATATTCAATATCAAATTTCTACGATTAACAAATGTCGTATTGGAAATAACGATATAAATATATATCTTTCAAATTTCCATAACAACATCCGTATAATCACGAATTCCAACATCGAAATATTCCGAAGACAATTTCGATTCAAATCCACTCCAATGCAATCATTGGAAATTTTGGTTATTTTTAAAACCCTTTTCAAATTCAATTTATTTACTTAAAAATAAATAAAATTATAATTCTAGTTTCAAAACTAGTTTATTTCGATAAAAATCTATTTTTATCTTTTCAAATATGGAGTTTTTCATCCCAATTCTTTCTAAATCATTTCTTATGATTTTACACAAATTATTACTATTTTTAATAATTTTATCAAGGCCCGTACAGTCGATTTCCATCAACGGCCATCGAACTTCACTTATAACGACCTTTTTCAAATTTGATTTGGACATAATTCCAAATCCAACCGTTCGATTTCAAATTTCTAATATTCGTTAGAAAACTCTTTTCGATACGAACCCAACGGTTCCGGTTTCAGGAGAATCCGACGGTCGGATCTCCCGTAATATCCGTTCGAAGTCAATGGTCGAAATTCGCGAACTGCCGCGGCGCGGCGCGTTCTATTCAGGCCATTATATTATATATATAATATATATAATATATATTTCGTCGATTTCTATTTAAAACGAATTATATAAATAGTTTTAAATTCGTTTCAAAAGCAATTTCAACTTCCATTTCAATTCAAATCAAAATTGAATTCTTCTTTATAAATTCGTTTTAAAATTCATTTCTATTCAATTCAAATTTCAATTCAATTTGAATTCATTTCAATTCGCTTTCAGTTCAATTTGAATTCGTTTTCAATTCAATTCAATTCCAAAGTCGTTTTCTATTCGATTCAATTCAAATTGGTTTTCTATTCGAATCAAATTCGTTATATATTCCATTGAAATCAAATTCGTTATACATTCAATTCAAATTCGTTATATATTCAAATCAAATTCGTTTTCAATTCAATTCGAATTGGTTTTCAACTCAATTCGAATTCGTTTTCAATTCAATTCATTTCTAAATCGTTATATATTCAATTCATTTCGAAATCGTTATATATTCAATTCATTTTGGTTTCATTTCAAAATATGCGTTTTCGAAATCACTTTTCAATATGCATTTTAAAATGAATAAAATCGATATAATTATCGTTCACGTCAAAATGGCGTCAATCTAACCAACGCGGCTTCATATATTTCTATTTTCAAATATTCTATTTCAAATATTTTACTTCAAAAATTCTATTTCAAATATTTCGTTCAACACTTGACTAATCTCAATGAATGAGTACAGTCAACACATGAACCTTTATTTTATATTGAATTCATTTCTAAATTGGAATGAGGCCCAATCAATCACCATATAATATTAATTATATGGATTTTTATACATCACATGTATATAATAGCATGGAAAAATAATCAACCATCAACCAAAGTGCACTACACTGTATAAGCGTCAAATATAGATATCTAACGCTTAAAACAGCCTGTCAATCAACCGATTGACATATTTAATCAATCAGGATGAGTGAACTTCAAATTTCATCCCAACACCCGTGTGGGGTTTCAAACAATCAAACACAGATTTTCTTTGTGCAGTTGGGCGATGTGTAAAATTTATCGACCCAATCAATGTCCTTCAAATAGGTGTACATAAACAAACCGTCTGGTTTGTAAATGAATATTTATTTATTCACATTCACGTTAAAAATTATATTTTTAACGATAAAACATTTTATTCAACCTATGAATTTTCTATTAGATTCATTTATTAAATAAAATGTTATCTTTATTTTTCTAACTTATTTTTAGAAAATTTCGGCGGCATAACGGCACGATACTAGAAACGGGACGAGGCCTAGCCTTATCCCCGGTCTAGTGAAGGCCCACGCCATTCACATATCAATCAAATCAATTTCATTTCACCAAACAATTCAATTCAAACCAAATAATCCAACCAACTACACAACCAAACAATTAAACAAACAAGCCATTCATGGTCTGTGGATGACGGGTGTCGGGTGCTACTAAACACCGTCTGCATCCTAGTATATATTTATAACTAGAAAAATTAAATTGAAAGGTGAGAAGTTCTCACCAATTGCTAAACCACACGCCATGACTCTTCTTATGTAGAACTCCTTCGTCGTGTGGCCAACGTGATCTGTTCAACACCGTTTGTGTTAAAAATTATATTTTTGACAACGCTATTTTTAAATCAAAGAATGTATTTTTAACTTGTTACTTTAGCCAAAAAGAATATATTTTTAACTTCTCCATAATATAAAAATTATATTTTTATTTCTGCAAACAAGTAAAAATCATATTTTTAATACTCCACACACATAAAATTATATTTTTCTCTAATTAAAAATTCAATTTTTATCCAACTAAGAATCATATTTTTTCTTTGACTAAAAACTATATTTCTATTTGACTAAAAACTATATTTTTATCCAATTCAAAATCAAAGCTTTTTGGATGTTAAAAATCCAACCTTTATCTAAATAAATAAATAAAAATATAAACTTTCTTACATAAAAATTTCAGACTTTATTATACATAAAAATTTCAGATTATATTATATATAAATTTAAAACAAAAAAAACAAAAAGAATATATAAAGACTCACATCGATTGGATGAAGGGTCGGAGTTGCGCGCGAAGGCGGAGGGGAAGATGACGCTGCGTCAGAGGGGGCTCTTCGCTCGAGGCTAGCAGTGGTGGGTCGATGGAGCGTCGAGTGGCGTTTGGGGTTGCTGGGTTTGGGAATTGGGGTTGCGGGTTCAGGAGGCGAGAGAGGTTGGTAGCGGAGGAGGATCGTAGGTTGGAAGGGGATGGCGGAGCAGAGGGGAGAAGGGCGGCGGTGGTCTTCGATTAGGGTTTTCTGGGAGGGGCTTCGATTTGGATTCGGGTTCACCGAGGAGACGAGGGGAGGGAGCGATGGGGGAGGAGGCTCGACGCAGTTGGTGGCGGGTCTGGGGAGGAGGCGGCGGGTGGCGGAGGGACACACGACGATGGGTGGTGGCGGCTGCTCCGTCTTCTTTCCTTCTTTTTTATTTTTTTTTATTTTTTTCTGATTCGTGAAAACAAGAAAGAGGGGGGGTTTCTGAAAATATATATATTTTATTTTATTCAAAAAGCAACTTTTTATTTTGACCTCGAAACGAGGCCCACCGCCTATCGTCCATAGCTAAATACCCCCATTCCGAACACAATGGGATATGTATCGTAAGCTAATTTGATCGTTTCGATCAGTTTCCGTTAAAATGAACATATAAAGTTATATATGAATTTAAACGCGCATTTCAATCTACCGGGGTCACATACTAACTAGAAAAATCCCAGAAAAATATTTTCTAGCTTCGTATTGACGATACGGTCCTAACAAAACTAGTTTCGTCGAATTCTGAGACCGTTGGAAAAATGGCCATTTTCCAGTCGATTAAAATCAACTAAAACCGGTCAAACGCGTTTTCCTTTGCCACGCTCATATATTGATTCGAAAAATTATGAAATTTGAAACCTAGCAATAATTCGACACTGCGGATCCAACAAAACTGGTTTCGTCGAAATCCGAGGTCGTTTGCAAAATTTCCATTTTTAAGGGCCTGAATTCCATAGCGACTATTCAGAATTTTCAACTGGACATATCTTTTGATCCCCGCTATGAAATTTTGATTTTTCGGATTCGTTGGAAAGATATTCCCAACTAGATCCCATTATTTTTGGTTTCACTAAAATCCGGATTGTTTTGCACCCGGTATGTTCAATTGAAGTTTGAAATCGAATTATCGAACTACCGCGCCATTTTCAATTCTATTTATAATTATTTATATTCTAACGACGACGTATATAATATATTCGTTCGAATTCTATTCAAAATAAATTTCTCGTCTATATCATTTAAAATAATTCATTTTAAATAATCAAAATTCGCTAAAATTGCCAAAATAAAAATTTTAAACTGGCCCAGATTTTCGGGTTGTTACACATTACATTAAGGAGGTCAACTGAATCAGCAGACCGCCTGATCTTCCGCATTAATATAGGGACATATACACACCTTTGCATATGTTCATATAAGCATTAGAAATCTTTTAAGGAAAATGGATGCCTGTAATTGGTGGATAAGTAAATAAATGATGAATGTTAGGATACATTCTTATTAACTTAGAGATTTCGGGGACGAAATCCTTTAAGTAGGGGAGAATGTAACACCCCGTAATTTTAAAGAATATTAGAATGATAAATTAAAGAATACTTAATTAAATATTGGGAACTAAGTAAAACAGATCGCACCATTGTGTTCGTCTCGGAATCCTGCTTAAGATAGACTCCGAGTTTGCGTGAAACGAACATCGTATGAAGAAGCTATTAAGCCTAGAAGTTTTTATATGCATAAGAGAATTATATATATATACAAACAAATCAGAATATAAAGAAAATTCAAAACAGCAAAGCGGGAGGCCAAAAACTGGAACCGACCCATTCTGGGGGTCGACCTGAGACTCGGCTGGGTCGACCCAGGGTGTTTGGTGTCGACACCAGGGCCGACCCCCGAAGGGGGGTCGACCCCTATACAGATCTACATATAATTCACTTTTTGTACCTAGACTTGTTTCTTGACCTGATTAGTTGGCTTTAGGCTATAAATAGGACCTCATTTCTATTGTTTTCACACATAAAAAACAATGGAGACAATGAGATGTTGCCCCATCTTAGATTGAGTTAGCGTATTTTCTTCAACAACAACCTATACGCATACAAGAATTCCTTTAACAGCTACAACCTATTTTTCTCTGTTCTTTAGATCCCATCACAGTGAGTTAATGTTATTTTTAAATATAAACATTTAACAAGTAATCCTGATATAATTATAAATCTGGATCTAAACCTATGCCTAATTAGTCCGATCCTGTTATTACATGTTCATCAGATATTTCTTATATGCATATTTCTGTTCATCAGATCTGTTCTTATATGCCTATTTCTGCTATCAAATGCCCATTTCTGTTACTTTTGGTTTTATGCCCATTCATTCCTTCCCTCTCATTCCCTTTTTATTTTTATAGCCAGGCTACCTTCGAGCCTAGGCCGATATCGTTGAAATATGTGCACGAACGAAATTGGGTTAAATTGGGAATGGTTGGAAATGCTAATTTAGGGGAATAACTTGTACTTTGAATCACGATTGGAATTTGGGGGCATAAACCATATTGTGAAATTGGACTAAAATTTAGGGTATGATTTCTACTATAAAATATGACTTATGGTTTGGGACATATAAATCTGTTGGATTAATTTAAGATTAAGCGAAACATGTTAATGGAACTGTAAAGAATCTGTGAGGCCAGTTAAATCCATTGAAATTGAATACTATAATTGAAAAACCTACAATGAGCATGAGTAATTGTTTAAGAATGAATATGCCAAGATTTACTGTAGTTAGAAACTGTAAACGCACTTAGACACAAGGTTAGATTACACTTGTGGTAGAAGTTTGCCCGGAACCGCCCAACAAATCCAACGTCCACAAGTGGTTAATCTAATTTGAGGGATCAAGTGCGCAAATTTACATGTAACGGTAATAAGACACGAGTTTAAGTTCGACTTGTGGTAGAAGTCTGCCGGAACCACCCGGCATATCCAGCATCCACAAGTGGTCAACTTAATGTGAGAGGTCTGGTGCATTAATATACACGAACGGGGAATTATAATAACCTATTATAAATAAACTTGAATGGGAAAAAGGAAAGATAATAGGTAGGCTCGTCCTAGGGACAAGTGGTAATTATAACTTAGGTTATAATAAATGATAGAGGAAATGGATAACTTATGAAATAAGTTAAGTTGTACTTAATTATAAATTAAGTAGTCTGTAAATCTGGAAATTCGTTAAATCTGTGGGGTTAAGTAAACCTGTTAAATCTGTTGGGTTAAGTAAACCTGTTAAATCTGTGGGGGTTATACGAAACTGTTAATCTAGAAAACTTAACTGGTTACATCTATTATATGGACCCGTTAACTTGTAAAGTTTAACCCGTAAATCTATAGGGGGTTATGCGAATCTGTTAGGAATAACCTGTCAAAATCATAGTTAATTGGGGACACAAGATCTGTAAGGGTTGGCTTGTGTCACTTGTTGTGTGTGACCAATTAGTCGGTAACCCATTCTAGTATTAAAAGGGAACCCCTCCCTAGGTAGGGGTAAGAGGTTCCCCTGGGAGCAGGTGTGTACTGGTGCTTTCCTACGGACTCATGTACGTGCATGAGTACAACTTGCTCTAGGAAAATAAATCACTGTAGCACCAGTAAACAGGTCTACGTCCTTCTGTAGGTTGCCAATTTAGGAAGTAATACACCCTACTGTGGGCCGACACAACGTATTTATGAGATAGGGAACCGATCGATTGGGGCTAGTAATTAAGTTACATCTAGTCCTGTTAGTTTCTATGGGGTACTTGTATTTCTGTTTGGCTTAACACCCGTTATTTCTGTTTAGGTACTGGTTAATTCTGTTTGGGGTAAAACCTGCTACTAGAGTACACCTAAAACTACCATTATATTTTTGTTGGAATCATCTTGTTTATGTTATACTAGTATTGATGCATAGAAAAGTACTTGAGAAGCGCAATATATTATGTTCTGTTTATCATGCTTAGTCTGTTATATCTGTCTTATGATACTGTTATCTCTCTAATCCAGTTTATATGTCTACTATGATGCTTTTACTTATTTATATGCTAAAAGTAACTGGACTCACCAGACTTTATGTCTGACCCAATTTTGTTTCCTCTTCTCTGTTTTCCGTTTCTTCCACTCAGGTTCTCAGGTTGGGAATAATCAGGCTTGATTTGGATTCCCTCTTTCATTCTGCTTGGAGATGCTTAGATGTACCACTTTGATTTCCTGTCTTCTCTGATATGGCTATATTTATGGGGAACTATACTTACTGTACTCTGGTGATTTTAGTACAAGACAGAAGTTTTAAATTGATGTAATGGGTTTTCTATATTTCAGACTTATGATTAACTAGATTTTGGACCACGGTGATTTCTATTTAATAAAATTTTTAATTCCGTTGTTATTTTATATCAGTCTTGTGATGCTTCTTTTTCTGTTTACTTATAATGCTTCATGAAAATCAATGCATTCTGATAAAGAGTGACATTAACGGACATGGGGTGTCACATGTATGCACCAATACTAGTATAACAAGTTTAACATGACTACATATCAGCAAGATTAACAGTAGAAATAAATAGGAGGATTAAGCAACAGGATTAGGCGTACTCTAATTATATAACCATACTAGGTGTTAACCTAATTACACAACAGCATAATTAGATGTACCCTAATTACTACACAAGCGATCGGCTCCCTACTACGTATATACCATGTGTTAACCCCGGCAATAGGGTGTATCACTCCCTAACCCAGCAACTATATAACACAGACCTATTAACTGGCGTTACAACGTTTTACCTTCCCTAGTTGGACCCATGCACGCTCAACACTCCGCCGAAACGCACCCGTACCCACCTCCATGTGAACCTCTTATTATCCAATCCATTAAAGCATGCCCTGGCCTCTACCTAGTGCGAGGCCCCCTCTAAAAAGATACCAATAGGGATACTGATCACCGATATGAGTTTCAAATAGAAGATTGAAACAAGCCAAACCCCCTAAGCTTGTGCCCCTAAACTAGGATTTTAGAGACCCCAAAACCCGATACAATACCAAATGAGGGACCTCTTAGCTTATTAATACTCATGTTTAACCTAGCAGGTTTAGGTTTAATAATAAATGTGGTTGTAATAATTACATGTCATTATTTGTGTATAACCCTTCCCTAAAACACCTATCCAGATATATATAATTCCCACAACATTTCGGTTTATTAGCCTATATCTGGTACTTACCATATTCTTTACATGTCATTTACTTAATGTCTGTTTTAAGTCAACTATAACATGTCTAATTTATATGCATATTATTCATCAACTATGTTTTCCCAAATTTACCACATATACATGTTTATGCATATTATCCATTTACAACAAGTATATACACATTTTCCTTTTTATCAGTTCTACAGTAAGTCTAAATATGTGTATATTATCCTTTTCCCCAAATTATAGTTAACAGTCCTGATTTAATACCATGCCTAAATTCCTCTTTCACTTCATTCAATATTGCCCTAAATATACGCATACTCAAATCGGGTATAGTTAGGCTTCCAAAGGCCTAGGCTTGGCGTCAAATAAAAAGGGAAAATATAAGCAAGAGAATAGAATCAAATCTCATAGGCCTATAGGGAAGACTGGAAATAAACATAAAACATAGAAAACGGGTAAAGGAAGATAAATACATATAACTTGTTAATTATCCAACATCACAGGCATATATTTTTGTAACGACCCAAATTTTTGACCGTTCAAATCGAAATTAAACCACACATGTCGACCCGAACAAATCATAAATACAGGAAGTTATTGGGAAAAGAAGAAAGAAGAGGAAACAATAACAGATTCTCACAACGGAAGGACAACATATAATACACAAATAACAGTTTAAAAACCGTTGAAATATATATACATTTACTATCAGAGTTATACATATACAGGTTTCATCACATGGCAACGGAAATAAAATGCAGCAGAAATACATATATATATATATATGGTAGATATATACCAATCTTCGTCTTCGATCTCCAAAGCACAGTCATCTTCGCTAACTGCAAACGTCTGTTGACCCAAGCGTATTGCATAAAAAGAAAAACACAACAAACACTCGGATCAGCACTAAATCATTCTCATATTAGTCAAATTAAAATATGAAATAACATCAGCGTCATGGGTGCAGTAACTCAAGAGATGTTATGGGATTTTTCTATCTCTCGAGGATTCGTTAAACTAATACATACATAGTATAATATGCTATTATGATAGTGTCTACCTAGTAAAGTATAAATACTAAAAATAGCGTAAGCGGGATTACATTTTTACCCTTACACCATTTATAATACCGTAGTCTATACAGTACCGTAAACCCACCATAAACGATGGCATCAGAGGGCACTCCATAAGTACGATACAAATCAAAATCGTATGGGGCTCGATAAGGATAAATATGACAAGGCACTCGAGGCAATGCCCAGGGTAGGATTCTACCAATTGCACTCCCGGACCGGTGGTAACGCATAGCAGCCACTACCGCCCACCTCGGAACACACTCCCAAATCATAAATGGGCCCAAATCATCATCATCATAGTCATAGGAATAGTATCGAAGAAGTGTGTCTGATCAAAGGTGCTACCTCAATTAGTCATGGTATAGCTCCTGTTTTAGTCATTTAAATTCGGACCCGAAGGTCAGGGCTATTTCATTATCGATCATCTCCTTCGATCCAATAACCGCCTCCAAGTCATCATACTCATTTTGGATACGTCATAACGTTCACAGTTGTCAAAGTGGTATCGACACCGACAGAGAATATGCCTTATGTCGACTCCGGTCTCTTTAACAACCAACGCTTACAAATTTCACATCGGTTGGTTCTTTTACATTCAAAAAGGTTCGTTTCATATAAAAATATCATATTTTGTTTCGAACCAAATTTATATTCAAAATGTAGAATATAATTTCATATCAACATATCATAATCATACCAAACCGATTATATTCTAAACTAGAATATTTTCATTTCATTATATTATAATCATATAATATTTCACCAAAACGATTTATATTCAAGTAGAATATACTTCATATCAAAGATTATAATTATCTCAAATCCATTTTAATTCGAAATCCATTCATATTCAATAAGGTACAAATTCCCATAACAACCCATTCATATCATTTATGGAATCCATTATATTGAATAAAATATCAATTACATTTCCATGTAAAATTTGTTAAAGTCGAATCATATTTGAATACTTTATCTCGACTCCATCTCGAACTAGGGTTTAAATCCAGCTCTTTCTATTCAGAAGAAATTTATGATCATTTACTATAACTAAAATTAAATATATGCTTTTAAATAAAATCTTTATATAAACATATATGTACAGAAATACTGGTTAAAACAAAATAAGATAATTTAAGTCATTATGAATATATGTATAAAATAAAATTTTTACTAGTAAATTTAAATAATAAAATATATAAGAAAAATTTAAGATAAAATAAATAGTCTATAGGTAAAGTTAATTAATAAATTTTAAGGAAAGAATAACTTATTTGAAATCAAACATTGTAAATATATATATATAATAAAATTTTCTTTAATCAAAATTTCTCCTTTCTTCTGAACTTCAAATACTTGACCCCATACTCCAGTCTCAATAGAGTTACTTAGTTCAAAAATCTTGTTTTCAAACGCCATTTAAACTAATCTTTCAATTTCAAGAATTCGAATTCATATTCGAAACTGAGTTAAACAACTCAGAATACCTCGATCCCCTTATTCAAAAATTTAATTCAACAAGAATTTATTTCATTCAAATCCACCCCATAATTTTTTAATAATTCCAAATCATATTTACATCCCAATTTAGAATTTCCACTTTGTTTTGGAAAATTTTCCTTAACCCTTTTTTTATAAACATTCCAAGTTCAGAATCTTTAAGAAATGGATTTATCGACTATCGGCACATTCTTCTGAATAAAAATTCTATCAAATAAAATTTCCATATATTTAAAATCATTTAACCAACCGATGTCTGTATATAATTATCTATCCAATGGCCAATTGATTTTAAATTAAATTTCTCGATATTTCAGGGTTGGATCTATCATTTCAATCCACATCAGGGTCACAGATATTTATCATTTCAACCTGCGTTCTTAATTCATTTTAAATCAATAAATCCCGGGTTGATTCGATGCCCGCAACATCAAGGGTAAATGAGATTAATCGTCATGATGAACATACAACATGCATATACTGAATAAAGGAACATTTCATTACTAATATCAATTCATCGATCAAATCAAACCAAGGCATTCATCACAACCATTTAATTCATATGGTAAGTATTAAATCATTTCACTGATTAACAAGCGTCGGGGTTTAACTAGAGTTTAATTAACTAAAGTAACTAGTTATGGACTTAAATTCCTCAGATTCACACACTTGCATACCAGTTTCAAACAACATATCAACAATCAACACAACCATGCAACCAAACTTACTTCATAATTTAATTTAATAAACATGTGAATAATTTAGTCATTCATGAGCGAAGAATCACTCACCTTTGGGTCTTTAGTGGATCGGACGTCCAATCAAAGGCCAAAAATTTTCTATCTCCAAACGCAACCAAACCAGTCTCAGATCGACCTCCATCTCGCTACGATCCCAACGCACCCAACCGCGTCTAAATCTGAGCTCGTATGTGCAAGTTATAAGCGTTTTATTATTAGAATTTTGAATATATATTAATTAATTTAACAAATCCCTCACCAAATCAGATCTGGACACGTCGTCATCTCCCTAACTCTCCCTCTCACCCTTCTCTCTCGCGTGTTACAGTAGAACCACGAAAACCCCAAATTGCACCCATCTTTGACCGTCGATCACCACCCCTCCAGGCTATAATAGTCGCTCCGACCACCACCACTAGGACCCTCTCCTCAAGGCGCGCCTTTCCAGCTCATCACCCTCACCCTCGGTTGAGCCCATTACTCGCGCGACGCCAGCAAATACCCGGGTTTTAAAACCCTAAACCGCCAATTCCGACCTCCCTACTGACTTTCAGACCTCAAAACCACCACGGTTCGACTCCACGTGCCATTCTCGACAAAACCCACATCTCAATTTCTTTGATTGGTGCAAGAATCGAAAACCCCTAATTTTCCCTTTAGGGTTCCGAAAGACAGCATCTTCGACTGTGATTTCTGCCCAATCTACTCACTGCATGTCGAAACAAATGGCACCACCAGTCTCGTATCGTCGAGCTCTTCAAAATGGTATATAATTTGTTGTGGTTTGAAAAGATTTGAAGTTTGTATTTTTTTTTTAGCTAGGGTTTGAAATTTGATTTTCTTTCTGCCATTAGAGAAAAGAGCAGATGGAAAATGAACGTACAATGGAAATGGGCTCAATGAGATGGATGTGGAGTTTTATTCATATATATGTATATATATATATATATGTATATATAAGGCCCAAAAGAGAAATAACCAAAACTACTAGCTGCCCGTGTCAAAATAAGGGCACCCAGAGTTTAGGTTAAAACAATAAACTCCAGGTCAGTCATGGGACTGGTGTGAGAACTAAAAAAATTGTTAATCTTTATTTTAAAGTTAGGTAAATCGAGGGACCACGCCGTATAACACGGAACGGGTTTCCTCCCAAGAATACCAGTGCGTCAAACAAACAGCGCAATGCTAAATAAAGGAAAATGAAGCTATTATAAGACCCAGGTCCCATCACACAATGCAACGCAAGCCGGAGGATAGGGTTTTTACCTTATAATAGCCAAGAATGCTTGATACGTTTAAAACACATCATTTATTATTACTATAAGTGTATAGTGTATAAAACAACTTCAAATCATAAGTATCAATCATAGACGGCATAAGCGCCCCATCCCACTATGTCGCCATACTAGGCTCTACAAATAAAACCGCAAAGTCACGTATTGGAAGTTGGATTTCCATCTGTGAACCGAGGCAAAAGATAGTCCTCACCGATTCGAGACTCTCTAGCCCGAGCCTCAGGATAAGAGCTCGAGTGACCCTTGGAGCGACAGGGCCGGTCCACCGATGTGGATTAAAATGCCTGATCACGGCGTTTCCCTACCCTTTGGGGCGTAAATGAGCCAACGAATGACACCGTCGGACCCGGATCGTCCGATCTAACCGAGGCACCTCGCAACAGCAACAACCACATAAGTCAAACTCGTCAGGGCGTGTAAAACCATTGACGCCACTTCTAACTTGAAGGAAACGCATGCCGTCCCTGAGGTCCTCTCCCGTTTTTGGTTCACAACCGGGGTGTGAGGCCCGCGAATTCACGTTACACAAAGCTATGGCACACAGGCCGTGCTTTGATCATCAATCACAAGACTTTGCTTTTCAACAGAAGCCTTGTTCATTTGCCACTTAGGCATGCCACACAGGCAATTCACTCCATGCGTTTGATATCCATCAATATATAACCCCTGAGCTCGTACGTCTCAGAGAAGGACGTGAAGCAAGAGAATAAATCTCCGCCGCCAAACAGATATATATTTAATAGAAATCAATCACAGACTAAAATCCAATGTCAGACACACAGTCCATTTACAAGTTCGTTCTGGGTCTGAATGATACCGGAGGCACCTAGTACCCCGCATATCCATCGATCTCCAAGTACATCTGGATGATCACCAACTAATTCTCTCCTCTTGGGTGTACGGCCCAATCAAGATCATCAATAATTATCTGAATGACGTGAAGACCTCCGGTCTTCAACCACCGTCTTCATCTTTGACACCACGTCGAATTAGTTATTCAGAATGGGATAAACCCGGTCTTTCTGAATAACTCGTGTATATAATAAATAAGTGTTACACAAACACAACATACGCCTCATTCCAATTCAGAATATTCTTTTATTAAAATATTCTTATACTTTGGGAAAAGTTCCCATTAATTTTAGCAAAGATAAATTCTTTAAATTTATTCTTTAATCTTCTTTGAATATCAATTCAAACTAGTCGGGATTAGCGAACCACACCGAAGTAATCATTTATTCTATTTCCCAATCCCAACCTATTCATCCCATGAAGTAAAACTGGTCATACTTCATATCTAACACCACGGTGTTATCGGTAAATTTAATTACCATTTCACGTTCAAATCCAGTTAAAGATTTAACTATCGCCTAGAGTAAAACTAGTGATACTCCATTCTCGATCTTTTCAATCTAATTAAAGATTCATTAAAACTCCACTTAGTTTTAATCCTTAACTGGGTTAAAGAATCAGTGTCATTTAAAACACGGTTCACGATAAACCCAAAATCACATTCCATTAATTATTGGGTTAAAGAACAAGTGTTATTTAAAACACTGTTCACGATAAACCCAAAAATCAATACCAATTCAATTCCAATTAAATATTATTTAATTGGTATACTTCATTAAATCTAAATAAAAAGATTTAATCTTTTTCTCAACTGGGCTAAAGAATAGTGTTAATGAAGACACCATTCACGACAAACCCAAATCACATTTGATATTAAATACAAGGCTCTGAATAGAAAATATATCGGCTTATATTCAATATCAAATTCTACGTCCAACAAATATCATACTGGAAATTACGATATCAATATATCTTTCAAATTTCCATAACAATATCTGTATAATCACGAAATTCAACATCGAAATATTTCAAAGATAATTTCGATTCAAATCCATTCCAATTCAATTATTGGAAATCCTGGTTACTTTTAAAACCCCTTTCAAATCCACTTTATTTATTTTAAAAATAAATAGAATCATAACTCTAGTTCAAAACTAGTTCATTTCGATAAAAATCAATTTTTATCTTTTCAAATATGGAGTTTTTCATCCCAATTCTTCACAAATCATTTCTTATGATTTTACACAAATTATTACTATTTTTAATAATTTTATTAAGGCCCGTACAGTCGATTTCCATCAACGGCCATCGAACTGCACTTACAGCAACCTTTTCCAAATTTGATTTGGACATAATTCCAAATCCAACCGTTAGATTTCAAATTTCTAATATTCGTTAGAAAGCTCTTTTCGATACGAACCCAACGGTTCCAGTATGTGGAGAATCCGACGGTCGGATCTCCCGCAACGTCAATTCGAAGTCAATGGTCGAAATTCACGAACTGCCGCAGCGCGGCGCATCCTATTCAGGCCATTATATTATATATATATATAATATATATAGTATATACTTCGTCGATTTCCTTTTTAAAACGTATTTTATAAATCGTTTTAAATTCGTTTTCAAAACGATTTCAACTTCCTTTTCAAATTCAAATCAAAATTGAATTTTCCTTTACAAATTCGTTTTAAATTCATTTCAAATTGATTTCAATTCAAATCGATTTTTAATTCAATTTCAATTCGTTTTCAATTCAATTTGAATTTTAAATTAATTCAATTTCAATTCGAATTCGATTCTATTCAATTCCAATTCGAATTCATTTCAAAACGATTTCAGTTCTATTTCAATTTAATTCGAATTTCAATTCTATTCGAATTTCAAATCATTTCAGTTTATTTCGAATTTCAAATCAATTCAATTTAATTTGAATTTCAAATCAATTCAATTTAATTCGAATTTCAATTCACTTTAATTTTCATTTCAATTTGAATAAAATCGATATAAATATCGTTCACGTCAAAATGACGTCAATCTAATCAACATGGCTCCATATATTTCTATTTTCAAGTATTTCTATTCAAATATTCTTTTTCAAATATTCTATTTCAAAACTGGAATGAGGCCCAATCAATTACCATAGATTTTATTTCTATGGATTTTCATACAACGCATGTATATATCAACAATGACAAATAATCAACCATCATCCAAAGTGCATTCTACACTGTATAAGCATCAAATATAAACATTTAACGCTCATAACAGTCTGTCCATCAATCGATCGACATACAACTAATTATTAGGATTAGTGTAGGTCATATATCATCCCAATACCCGTGTGGGGTTTCAAACAATCAAACATAGATTTTATTTGTGCAGTTGGACGATGTGTAAAATTTATCGTCCCAATCAATATCAATCAAATCAGTGTATATAAACAAATCTACGATTTGTTTATAAATATTTATTTTAAATACACGTTAAAAATTCTATTTTTAACTATAAAATATTTTCCACTATAAAATAATTTATTTCATTTTACATCACACAATCAACTACACATCAACATCAAACAAACAAGCATACAAGCCGTCCATAGTCTGTGGACGACGGGTGTCGGGTGCTACTAAACACCGTCTGCATCTTAGTATATATTTTAACTAGAAAATTAAATTAAAAGTGAGAAGTTCTCACAGAGGGTTCCACTCCGCCGTGCTTTGCTTTTGAACTGCCGAACTATCTGGATCTACTTGCAATTCCAATGTAGTTCTTTTCATGTTGTTAATTATAAAATTATATTTTATTACTTCATTGAATAAATGAAAATCATATTTTTATATTTTACATCATATATTTTTACGACGCTTATTTCAATATAAAAATTATATTTCTATATTTCTACTTGTATAAAGATCGGATTTTTATTTCAACGCTATAAAAATCATATTTTTATTTTAACATATATATAATAAAAATCAGATTTTTATTTCGCTACATATATAAAGATAATATTTTTATAATCTCTATTATATAAAAATCATATTTTTACTACTTCTACTTTTATAAAAATCATATTTTTATCTCTTCCATAAATTAAAAATCGAATTTTTATTCTTTCTAAAATATAAAAATCATATTTTTATAATCTCTACTTTATAAAAATCATATTTTTATAACGCCTAAAGATTATATTTTTACATGCCAAAAACCATATTTTAATATATAGAAATATCATATCTTTCTTCTATAAAGTTCTAACCTTTTTATTTATAAAAATCATAACTTTATCCCTTCTTTCCGACATTAAAAATTATACCTTTTTATTCTATAAAAAACCATATCTTCTCCTACATAAAGATCGCTTATTTCATTACGTAAAAAGGTCGAATTTTTCGTTCTATAACTGCATATACATATAAAAACTGATAAAAAGAAAAGTTGAATCCAAATAAAACTGATTTAAAATAATGTTTGAATTATATAAAAGAAAACATTGAAAATAAAATAACATAAAAATAATAAAGGCTTACTTTTCATTGGAGGAAGAGGGGGGGTGCTCGTAGGCGCTGGACCGTCGAGGGGGGTCTCGATGCTGGTGGCGGTTGGAGGCGTGGGGTGCAGGCGGTTAGGGTTTGGATGGTGGCGGGTTTTTAGGGGCTGAACGGGTTTTGGGGGTTTCGGTGGAGAAAGGGGAAGAAGGAGGGGGATCGGAGGGGGCTGGTCGCGGTGGAGGGTGGGTCAGGCGGTGGGCGGTGGCGCGGACATCGATGGGGAGGCGCCATCGAATTTGGGTTTTTTTTCTTTTTAAATCTTGATCCTGGAAAAGGATAATAAAGGGAAGAGAGAGATGGTGAGGTATATATATTTAATTAATTAATTAATTTCAAGAAAAGTTGGCTTCTATCTCGAACTCGAAACAAAACCCATCGACTGTCGTCCCTAGCTAATTATCCCCATTCCGAACACAATGGGATATGTTTCGTAAGCCAGTTCGGCTGTTTCGATCAGTTTCCATCAAAATCAACATATAACTTTATATATTGAATTTGAATGCGTATTTCAATTTATTGGGGTTACATACGGACTCTAAAAATTCCCGAAAAATATTTTGTAGCTTTATATTTACGATACGGTCCTAACAAAACTAATTTCGTCGAATTCGGAGATAGTTTGAAAAATGGCCAATTTCCAGTCGATTAAAATCAACTGAACTGGTCAAAACACGTTTTCCTTTGCCACGCTCACATATTGAATCGAAAAATTTCAAAATTTGAAACCTAGCAATAACTTGGCATCGCAGATCCAACAAAAGTGTTTTCGTCGAAATCCGAGGTCGTTTGCAAAATTTCAATTTTTAAGGGCCAGAATTCCATAGCGACTATTCAGAATTTTCAACTGGACATATCTTTTGATTTCCGCTATGAAATTTCGATTCTTCGGATTCGTTGGAAAGATATTCACAAATAGATTCTAATATTTTTGGTTTCGTTAAAATCCGGTTTATTTTGCACCTGGTACATTCATTTGAAATTTGAAATCGAATTATCGAACTACCGCGCCATTTTCAATTCCTTTTATAATTATAAATAAATATTTATATTCTAACGTCGAGCTATATAAATATATACGTTCGAATTTTATTCAAAAGAAATTTTCCGTCGATATTATTTAAAATAATATATTTTAAATATTCAAACTTCGCTAAAATTGCCAAAATAAAAATTTTAAACTGGCTCGGATTTCCGGGTTATTACATAACTTTAAACCCAAAAGTCATGGGTTAAGATCAGTTATAGTTTTATATAACTATTCTATTTCTCTCGTTTTCGACATTTCGTTTTACTTGCCTAATCCACCAATATATAGATTCTATATTGTCTTATTTAATCCTTTTTAAATTGATTTCGTTTCATCAAATCCATCTAAACCAGGTTAAGTTTTATTCTCATATCTCATTTCATTATTTCCAATTCCCAAATTAGGATTCGCTTAACTATTATTTTATTCTCAATAACCAATTTACATTTGCATTCAATTATTCTTATTTTGGCACTTCGACTCATACCTTAACCATTTTTCCCTTATTCTCATCTCATATTATATTAAAGTTTGTTTCGATAAAATATATTTTTATCTATTCAAGTATGGAAATTTTCATCCCAATTCTTTCCAAAGCACTTATTATGATTTTACATAAATTATTATTATTTTTAATAATTTTTATTATCGATATTTCAGTCGGTTTCCAATAACGGCCACCGAACTGCGGCCATAGCGACCTTTTCCAAATTTTATTTGGCCATATTTCCAAATCCAACCATTAGATTTTCAAATATCTCATATTCATTGGAAAGCTCCTTTCAATACGAACCCAATGGTTCCAGTTTTTGGAGAATCCGACGGTCGGATCTCCCGCTACGTCCATTCAAAGTCAATGGTCGAAATTCGCGAACGGTCGCTGCATGGCACGTTCTATTTAAACCATATATATATATTTCCTTGGTAAATTTTTCGTTCCCTTATTATCGCCCTGCTTAAGCATTTCAACGACCACTGCTCTCCTCTAAATAATTAAATCCATTTCATGATTTCTAGATCTAAAATTCCAATGAACCGAGTTTCCTTAGTACATAAATCAATATTTTAAGTTGAGATGAACTCAAATACCCTGATCCCAGGTTTATAAACTAGGTTTTTAAAATAATATATATGCTTGTACTATTTTATAGAGAAATCACGTCATAAAATTTTAAATCCAAATCTTAATTAACAAAACATAGAAATTTCAATTCTATTTTTAATCTAAATTCAACCTTTAAATAACATATACTATTACTTTTATGTACGTTACACCATATGGAATTTAATCCAAAATCCTTTGTCAAACCCAATTATAATGGAGTGGTCTCTCCCCCACTTAGACTCTTCAGAATAAACGTCGATAATGCGTGCACTCATTACCGAAGTCATTTCTAATGTCCAAGAAGGGATTACACACTCATCTTGTTCAAAATCCTTTGAAAACCACTTCCAGCACTATTTCTTATAATACGATATTATATTAAACTTTGGCGAACTATTTCAAAAGTACCCCAGGATCAAGTTTCAAGTTCATTTCTGTTTTAATCTCACCCAATTATACTTAAGGTATCATTTCATTTCTAAATATTTGCTAAATTCATTACCTTTTTACTTATTAGATTTATTTTCTAATTAACCATAACAAGTGGTAAATTAATATCACCGCCTATTAAAATAGATGTACATATATATTTGAACCAATAATATATTTGATATATATATATTTAAAAATATAATCAAAACCATATTGCGTCGTTCCATTCTATTCGATTATTTAGAAATTCCTATCGATAACATAGTGTCCCATATATCGACCAGAATCCATAAATATTCAACAGAACAAGTCAGCACAATATAAAACCAATTTATATCAAAATACAAGTACGCTCTCTCATATCACTCAAACTCATTCTAGAGCATTTCTAACCCTATCTCTAATGAGTTAATTCACAAATAGAGCCAAGGTTATCGCTAACCATCGCTTTGATACCAAATTTAATGACCCAAATTTTTGACCGTTCAAATCGACATTAAACCACACATGTCGACCCGAACAAATCATAAATACAGGCAGTTATTGGGAAAAGAAGAAAGAAGAGGAAACAATAACAGATTCTCACAGCGGAAGGACAACATATAATACACAAATAGCAGTTTGAAAACCGTTGAAATATATATACATTTACTATCAGAGTTATACATATACAGGTTTCATCACATGGCAGCAGAAATAAAATGCAGCGGAAATATATATATATATATATATATATGGTAGATATATACCAATCTTCGTCTTCGATCTCCAAGGCACGGCCATCTTCGCTAACTGCAAACGTTTGCTGACCCGAGCGTATTGCACAAAAAGAAAACACAACAAACACTCGGATCAGCACTAAATCATTCTCATATTAGTCAAATTAAGATATGAAATAACATCAGTGTCATGGGTGCAGTAACTCAAGAGATGTTATGGGATTTTTCCATCTCTCGAGGATCTGTTAAACTAATACATACATAGTATAATACGCTATTATGATAGTGTCTACCTAGTAAAGTATAAATACTGAAAATAGCGTAAGCGGGATTACATTTTTACCCTTACACCATTTATAATACCGTAGTCTATACAGTACCGCAAACCCACCGTAAACAATGGCATCAGAGGGCACTCCATAGGTACAATACAAATCAAAATCGTATGGGGCTCGATAAGGATAAATATGACAAGGCACTCGAGGCAATGCCCAGTTTAGGATTCTACCAATTGCACTTCAGGACCGGTGGTAACGCATAGCAGCCACTACCACCCACCTCGGAACACACTCCCAAATCATAAATGGGCCCAAATCATCATCATCATACTCATAGGAATAGTATCGAAGAACAGAAGCCTTGATCCATGCAACTCAGCGTGCCACACAAGCAATTCATGCCATGCGATTGATATCTATCGATATATAACCTCTAAGCTCATACGTCTCAGAGAAGGGCGTTAAGTAAGAGAATAAATTCTCCGCCGCCAAACAGATATATATTTAACAAAAATCAATCAACACAGAATAAAATCCAATGTCAGACACACAACCCATTTACAAGTTCGTTCTGGGTCTGAACGAAACCGGAGGCACTTTCCTCGCATATCCATCGATCTCCAGGTACGTCTGGACGACCACTAACTATTTCCATCCTCTTGGGTGTACAGCCCAATCAGGATCGTCAGTATTTCTCCAAACGATGTGAAGACTTCCGCTCTTCAACCACCGTCTTCATCTTCGACTTATCGTCGAATCGGTTATTCAGAATGGGTATAAACCCGGCCTTTCCGAACAACCCGCATATATTAAAAACAAATGTTACACAAACACAACATACGCCTCATTCCAATTCATTAGTCACTAACTGTAAATCAGTAAGAGAGCAATTCCCCAAATATTAACCCCGAAGGCCGAAACCAACATCAGATCAATACCCAGGAAACCATTCTTCTTAACTAACCTACAACTAGTTTCTAAGTTTCACATTCTTAGGGAAGGGTTCCCATTAATTTTATCCAAGATAAATTCTTTCAAATTTACCCTTTAATCTTCCTTTGGATGTCATTTCAAACCAAATTATGGCTTTCCAAACTAGTCGAGATTAGCGAACCACACCGAAGTAATTATTTATTTTATTTCCCAATCCCAACCTATTCATCCCATGAAGCAAAACTGGTAATACTCCATTTCTAACACCACGGTGTTATCGGTAAAATTAATTACCATTTCACGTTCAAATGTAATTAAAGATTTAGCTATCGCTTTGGAGCAAAACTGGTGATACTCCATTCTCGATCCCTTTCTAGATTTGATAATTTATATTATCAATCCACATTTCAATCTAATCAAAGATTCATTAAAACTCCTTTTACTGGGTTAAAGAATTAATGTCGTTTAAAACACATTTCACGATAAACCCAAATCGCATTCTATTTATTATTGGGTTAAAGAACTAGTGTTATTTAAAACACCGTTCACGATAAACCCACAAATCAATTCTATTTACAACCCATTTCAAATCCAATTTATTTATTTAATAATAAACGGGTTTAATTTTAGTTCAAAACTAGTTCATTTCGATAGAAATCAATTTTTATCTTTTCAAACATGGAGTTTTTCATCCCAATTTTCCCCAAATCATTTCTTATGATTTTACACAAATTATTACTATTTTTAATAATTTTATCAAGGCCCATACAGTCGATTTCCATCAACGGCCATCGAACTGCACTTACAGCGACCTTTTTCAAATTTGATTTGGAAGTATCTCCAAATCCAACCGTTAGATTTCAAATTTCTAATATTTGTTTGAAAGCTCTTTTCGATACAAACCCAACGGTTCCGTTTTTAGGAGAATCCGACGGTCGAATCTCCCGTAATGTCAGTTCGAAATCAATGGTCGAAATTCACGAACTGCCGCAGCGCGGCGCGTTCTATTCTGGCCATTATATTATATATGTAATATATATAATATATATTTCGTCGATTTCTATTTAAAACGAATTTTATAAATAGTTTTGAATTCGTTTCAAAAAAAAATTTCAACTTTTATTTCAAATTCAAATCAAAATTGAATTTTTCCTTATAAATTCGTTTTAAAATTCATTTCTATTCAATTCAAATTTCAATTCAATTTTAATTCATTTCAATTCGTTTTCTATTCAATTCGAATTCGTTTTCTATTCGATTCAAATTCAATTCGTTTTCTATTCAATTCAATTCGAATTCGTTTTCTATTCGATTCAAATTCAATTTGTTTTCTATTCAATTCAATTCGTTTTCTATTCGATTCAAATTCAATTCCTTTTCTATTCAATTCAATTCGAATTCGTTTTCCTATCCAATTCAAATCAAATTCAATTCGTTTTCTAATTAAATCAAATTTGTTTTCTATACAAATCAAATTCGATTCGAATATAATCGATATAAATATCGTTCGCGTCAAAATAGCGCATCTCTAATCAACACGGCTTTATATTCAACAAATGGATCTAAATTTCTTTCAATACACGACTCTATATCTTTGTCAACACACGACTAATCTCAACGAATGAGTACTGTCCACGTGTGACTATTTTTGTTATTTAATATATTTTATAAAAATTATGGTATCTATCGTTTGATTTCAAATTAGACTCCAACCGTAAACTAGTAAGAGAACGATTCCCTAAATATTAACCCCGAAGGCCGAAACCAACATCAGATCAATATCCAGGAGACCACTCATCTTATCTATTTCCCAGTTAGTTTCTAATTTTCTATATGATAAAGATGTAAATTTTATTGTTAAAATATTTCGTTCAACACATGACTAATCTCAACGGATGAGTACGGTCAACACATGAACCTTTATTTTATAATGATAAAGATGTAAATTTTATTGTTAAAATATTTCGTTCAACACATGACTAATCTCAACGGATGAGTACTGTCAACACATGAACCTTTATTTTATAATATTCTTTGTTTTCTAAATTGGAATGAGGCCCAATCAATTACCATACAAAGTTAATTATATGGATTCCATACAACACATGTATATAATAGCAATGATAAATAACCAACCATCATCCAAAGTGCACTACATTGTATAAGCATCAAATATTGATATCTAACGCTTATAACAGCCTGTCAATCAATCGATCAAAATATTTAATCAATCAGGATGAGTGAACTTCAAATTTCATCCCAACACCCGTGTGGGGTTTCAAATCAACAAACGCAGATTTTATTTGTGCAGTTGGGCGATGTGTAAAATTTATCGTCCCAATCAATGTCCTTCAAATAGGTGTACATAAACAAACCGTCCGGTTTGCAAATGAATATTTATTTATTCACATTCATGTTAAAAATTATATTTTTAACGATAAAATATTTTATTTTAACACATGAATTTTTATTCAGTTCATTTACAAAATAAAAATGATATTTTTATTTTTCTAACTTATTTTAGAAAATTTCGGCGGCATAACGGCACGATACTAGAAACGGGACAAGGTCTAGCCTTATCCCCGGTCTAGTGAAGGCCCACGCCATTCACACATCAATCAAATCAATTTCCTTTCACCAAACAATTCAATTCAACCCAAATAATCTAACCAACTGCACAGCCAAACAAACAAGTCCATGGTTTGTGGACGATTGTGTCGGGTGCTACTAAACACCGTCTGCATCCTAGTGTATATATATATATATATATATAACTAGAAAAAGAAATTGAAGAGTGAGAAGTTCTCACCGATAGCTATCCAACTTCACGACACTTCATTTATAGAAATCTTCATCGTTCTCGCCTTTTTGTCATCTTCGTTGACCGTAGCCACTACATATGTAAAAATCGAATTCTTACTTCGCTATTCAATATATAAAAATCGAATTTTTACTACGCTATTCAATATATAAAAATCGAATTTTTATTTCGCTATTCAATATATAAAAATCGAATTTTTACTTTTCTATTATACAGATAAAAATTCTTTTTTACACTGCTATTATATGGATAAAAATTCTATTTTTACACTGCTATTATATGGATAAAAATTCTATTTTTACACTGCTATTATATGGATAAAAATTCTATTTTTAACACTGCTAAAAAAAAAAGATTTCGCCTTTTCAAATATAAAGATTTCATCATTATAAAAATCACCTCTTTATTTCAACGTATATATAATAAAAATCAGATTTTTATTTCGCTACATATACAAAGATGATATTTTTATATTCTCTATCTTATAAAGATTATATTTTTATAGTTCCTACTATGTAAAAATCATATTTTTATCCTTCTACCATATAAAAGATTATATTTTTATTATATATAATATGAAAATTATATTTTTACCCTTTACATACGATAAAAATTATATTTTTATACTTCACATATGCTAAAAGTCATATTTTTAACTTTCCTATATTATATAAAAATTATATCTTTACTCTTCTATTGTAATAAAAATTATATTTTTAATCTTCTCATCACATATAAATTACATCTTCCTCATACAAAATTCTAAGCTTTTTCTTTTCTAAAAATTCAAACTTTCTGCTATATAGAAATTCAGATTTTCCTATCATGATAAAATAAAACAAAATAAAATCAAAAGGAAAAAAAAACTCACTGTACTAATGTTGAACGGGGAGGAGAGCGAGGCTGGTGGCAGTAGAGGCCAGTGGAGGCGCGGCCGTGGTGGTGGCAGGGGATCCGTGGCGGTGCGGTGAGGCTTAGGGGGAGGGATGGCTGCGGTGGTCGTTTGGGGGTCTGAGGGGGGAGTTCGGGCGTCGCTCGAGAGGAGGGGAGGGGGTTACGCGAGAGGAGGGGGAGACAGGGGGCGCCTCCTGGCGGCGGCGACGATGGGAGGAGCGGCGGCGACGATGGGAGGAGCGGCGGCTCCTCCCCTTTCTTCTCCGTCGCCCTCGTCTTCTTCTTCTTCTTTTTTTGTCTCTTTTTTTGCTGCAACGAACTGAGGGGGGGGGGGCAAAGAAATAAAGAGGGTGAGGAGAGAGAGGATTTTATTTTTTTAAATTATTTAATTTCAAAAAAAGTTGACTTTTTATTTCGACCTTGAAACGAGGCCCACCGCCTGTCGTCCATAGCGTTTTACCCCCATTCCGAACCCAATGGGATATGTATCGCAAGCTGATTCGATCGTTTCGATCAGTTTCCGTTAAAATCAACATATAACTCTATATATTGAATTTGAACGCGCATTTAAATTTACTGGGGTCATATACTAACTCTATAAATTCCGGAAAAATATTTCCTAGCTTCGTATTGACGATACGGTCCTAACAAAACTAATTTCGTCGAATTCTGAAACCGTTTGAAAAATGGCCATTTTCCAGTCGATTAAAATCAACTGAAACTGGTCAAACGCGTTTTCCTTTGCCACGCTCACATACTGATTCGACAAATTATGAAATTTGGAACCTAGCAATAATTTGACATCACGGACCCAACAAAAGTGGTTTCGTCGAAATTCGAGGTCGTTTGCAAAATTCCCATTTTTAAGGGCCTGAATTCCATAGCGACTATTCAGAATTTTCAACTGGACATATCTTTTGATTCCCGCTATGAAATTTCAATTTTTCGGATTCATTGGAAAGATATTCACAAATAGATTCCATTATTTTTTGTTTCGCTAAAATCCGGATTGTTTTGCACCCGGTAAATTCAATTTTCAATTGAAGTTTGAAATTGAATTATCGAACTACCTCGCCATTTTCAATTCCTTTTATAATTATATATAATTATTTATATTCTAACGACGGCGTATATAATATATACGTTCGATTTCTATTCAAAATAAATTTCTCGTCGTTATTATTTAAAATAATTCATTTTAAATCTTCAAAATTCGCTAAAATTTGCCAAAATAAAAATTTTAAACTGGCCCAGATTTTCGGGTTATTACAAAGTGTGTCCGATCAAAGGTGCTACCTCAATTAGTGTAACGACCCGCAAATCTGAGCTATCTGAGTTGACTAAATATACCACACGTCCAACCCAAATAACACAGAAATACGAACCATTAATAGAAAGAAGATAGAGGGTGAGAATAGATAAGATAGAAAACTTAGAATAGAAGAAAAATGAAGATCACAACTCACAGCGGAACGAATAAAATATATTTTATCACATAACTTTTGAAATACAAATCAGTAACTTTATATACATACCATCATCAGAGCACAACATTCATTTCTGGAACAGTTATAAACACCTGTTTCCAGATACAAACAAAGTCCACAGCGGAATACATGATAGCCTATAGCTAACCGGTGAAGCCTCCTGCTTCCAGCTCCTTCGAATGAATCTGTGAAATCCCGACTACTTGACTGCCCGTACAAATTTGGGCACCCAAGAGTTTAGGGAAAACAAAACAAAATAAACTCTGGGTCAGTCATGGGACTGGTGTGAGTAAACTCCAACCAATTGTTTAACTTTAAAAATCCTTGCAAAATAAAAGATAATAGTAAGACCAGCCCACACATAAACATGGACGGTTTTTACCTTACTATAACCCAAAACACTTTGATACGAAAATCCAGTGATATTATAATAATGTCTACATCAAGTAAATAACCAAATAGCAGAACGCTTGCATCTCACGCTCCACATATATAGTATAAAATCAAAAACCGCATGGCGCTTATTGGAGATTGGATTTCCAACATGACAAGGTATGGGACCACCTTCCGATGATGTATCTCTAGAGGCAAATACACCTGGGTTCAACAAGAACGTCTTGCAACCCGGCCCACACATGACCGACCACTCATTTCGCTTGAGTGTATCGAATGTATATCACCAACGGTTGGACTCAAACCACCGTTTCCCGAATGGGCAGAATCGATAGATTTAGAACAAAAGGAATTTTTCTAGATAGGTGATTATACACCCTAATGGGTGCGACCCACATAGCCATGCTGCCTGCCCGATTTTTGTCCTTCCCCGGTTGTTGAGGCCTGAGGCTACGCATACTTACCATTCCTTGATAACACAATTCACTTTGAATGCCACATCGTCAGATCCGTTAATCACTAGTCGAGTTTGCACAAATATTCTGGATATTATGCTAAGGGATAAATCCGTTGCAACCATATATATTCATACAGACCAACCCATTTGATCATTGGAAATACTCTGTCAGACATTCGTCCATTTACGTTCGTTCTGGGATTGAACGAAACCGAAGGCACTATTTCTATTTCTAGAAAAGCCCTTGCACTTTACTCCGTCTTCAATATATCCAGCATACTTGGTTCGCAACGCTTATGCCAATACGGAGTGGTTCTTCGGATAATAATCCAACCGGTCTCTCCATATTGACAACGATGTCAAAAAACTTCGATAGTCTGTGATTTAACTATCGAATAAAAACAAGTGTTCATCCAAACATATCAAACAAATCACTGGGCTCTTTAATTTATATTTCATTAATTAAATCTCTTCTCCATTTCCTTATCAATATTTGTTAACCAAATATTTTCAATAATCATCTTGCCTCTTATGTCTTTTGGAAAACGTTTCCAAATATTATTTTCTTTCATTTTCTATATATTAGAAAATATCTCTATTTGCAATTGGAAACAATTCCAATCACTTATCTCTATCCCTTTTTGTTTACAACATTCGATTTTCTTATATTCACTTTCCTATCGAATTCAATACGTCGATACAATGATTTCTAATTATCAAAATATCTTAAAAATATTCTAACTTCTTAAATTTCCGGAAAATTTCGCCATAACCTCCCCTGTATCGGGAGCATCGGGAAATTTCAAATAGCTTCCCGGTATCTTCCTCAATCAAAAAGAAAAAGGAAAAGCCAAGCGGCTTGCCGATACTGCGCATAAAACCCATATATGAATTTAAACATGTACCTTATTGTCGAGCACATAAATTAAAATCTTCATATACTCCATCCCATATCTGTTTAACACCTGTTCCCCTGTTTTCAATTCAATTCAATACCATCTAATCGTTTGAATTCAGTTTCGCCCATTTATGCTTTAAATCGGCCATTTTGTCTATTTCACTTCTTGTTGAACATAACCTGTTCAAAGAAAACGTTTAACTCACTCACGACCAAATTGAATTTCAATTTCAATTCTAGTTCCCTCTTTGATTTCGAATATAAATTTTCAAATCGAATTTACTTATTCAAACCCCAATATTCATTCGAAATCTCTTTAGCTAATTTCTATTCAATTTAGTTAATTCTATTCAATAAATCAAAATCTGGTTTCTGTTTCAAAAATCATATTCATTTACCCAACTTGAATTCGCATATACTTTATAACTCAAATCTGGATTTTTCTGAATAGAAATTTCGATTTTTATTTGCTTAAAATCCTTTTATAATATTAAATAAACCATTATGGTTTTATAATGGTTCTGGCGCTGTTTTTCTGAAAATTTGATTTTGACATATCTCAAAATCTATACGACGAAATTCAGACTTTTCTTCTTCATTAGAAAACTATTATCAAATCGGTCCTGACGTTTCTTGTTTCAAAGAATTTCGACTTCAATTGAGTCCTGTATATTCGATTGAAGTTCGAATCGCTATTTTACGAACTGCAGCGCTGCGGCGAGTTCGTTTTAATTATATTTATATATATAAACTTTTTAAACTTCTTAAAAATGAATTCAACTTCGTCCAATATATATATATATATTCATATATATTTCAAATTCCATTTGAATCTTTACATTTCAAATTCCATAGTTTTAAATCCTGTATTCAAATCCCATTTGAAATCCTTTATTCGAATTCCATTTCAAATTCTTTATTCGAATTCCATTTCAAATCCAACTCCTTTTTGAATTTCTATATTTGAAATTCATACTTGAATTTAAATATCCAAACTCCATTTAAATTTCTATTTGAAATTCTAAATGTTTCAAATCCCATTTGAACTTCTATATTCCAATTTCTATATTTGAATTCTATTGAAATTCAATATTCAAACTCCTTTTTAAATTCTATATTCAAAATTCCATAGTTTAAAACCCATTTGAATTTCATATTCAAATCCCATAGATTAAATTCTATTTGAATTCAATTTGAATCTCTTATATTCAAATTTCATTTTTCCCTTTTGAATTCTAATATTCAAATTCATTTCCAGCCCCATTTAAATTCTAATGTTCAAACTCATTTTGAATTCTAATATTCAAACCCATTTGAATTTCTTCACTCAGACCCATTTGAATTCCCCTGAATTCAAATCCCATTTTCAAAACCATTTGGATTTTCTATTTTGAAAATCCTATTTGAAATTCTATTTCAAATTCTACTTTGAAAATCCTATTCCAAGGTTTATTTCAAATTCTATTTTGAAATCTCACATTCAAATTCCTATTTGAATTTCTATATTCAATTTCAAGTTCAAATTCAATACTCGAATTTCTAATTCAAACCTCTATTCAAATTTCATATTTAAACTCCATTCAAATCTCTATTCAAATTTCACATTTGAATTCTTCCTTGAAATACTATATTTCAAATTCTATTCAATTCTTCTTGAAATTCTATATTTCAAATTTTTATTTTGAAATTCTACATTCAAATCTCTATTTGAATTTCTTATTTGAATTTCTAATATTCAATCCCCTTTTAAAATTCAAATATTAAACTCCTTTTAAAATGCAAATGTTACACTCAAATTTCATTTGAGTTATATATTTAAAAATTTCATTTCACATCCTATTTTGAAATTCCATTTCAAATTCCCATTTCACGCTTGTATTTCTATTTCTGAATTATCAAATGATAATTCATTTCACTTCATTTATAACTTTGTTATAAAAGAACTATTTCTAAACTTCGTTTATAACGAGACTACTTGTTTTATTTTTCAAAACAAGTTTATATTTTTATTCCATTTAGAAATTCTAATTCTATTTAAAAATAGAATTTTTCCCTTTAAAATCTCAAATATCCTTTCACGATATTTTTAAATATCATTACTTAAGCCCAGTGATATTTTAAACAATCAAATCACCCAATTTTCAATCATTTTATTTTTAACACATCATATATGAATATATGAAATCAGCAAACAACAAACAGATAATATATTTTTGAGGAATCCTGTTGGATTCCTCCAACCTGTTTCCCTGCATCCACAGATGTTAGCACATAAATAATACCCATTCTGCTTCGTGGCAGAATATCGCGGTATAGAAGGTCATCCACTAATCATAGCATGGGGCGTATAGGGTAATCATCCGCTATGAAACTGCGGGCATCCGCTAATGAGACTGCGGGAATCCAACCAATCAATCAACCCAATATATATATATCCTAAATAACTAATATATATAAAGCAACCAGAAAACATTCACACAAGCAACAAACGATTATTTTTAATGAAATAAAAATAATTCTAAAGGTGAGTGAGATTTACTCACCAGGGCTTTTATTTGTGCTGAATATCCGATGAAGTCTATTATATAGATTTCACAGTGATTTCTCCAACCGTCTGTTTTTCAATGTAAAACAGTATAAATAAATTTCAGTTATTTAATTATACTAATTTAATTTAATAAATTACCCGCATGTAACAAATTCCAATTTAAACCTTAAATACCTACTTAATGGTAAATTTAAAATTTTCCTACATACTAGTTAAATATACATGTTTAACTAGAGTTTATGATCAAACAGTATGCTAATTTCAGTTTTAAATAAATTTCCATGCACTTACATAAAAATTTATTTTACAAAAATAAAAATACTTATGTTAGTTACCTTATAAATTGAATCCTCCACCTTATGCTTCAGTACAAAGGGCCGCTATCGCCTTGGCCTTCTGAACTTCGAAACTTGAACGCAACCCCAAAAACCATCAATCGCGGTCTATAGCTGTAGCTCGAAATCGAATCGGCTATCGGACCATCGCATGCCATTAAAAACCGACCACTGGTGCTCTTCTCTCCCGTTGAATGGCATGCTGACCTCGAAATGAACCAATGATAGTTGTACTGACCCCAAATCGAGCAACTTCAGACCGATGACGGGCTTCAGAGGATACAGCGATTTCCATCGCACCTCTTCCTGAATTTGAGTGCCTTCGATATGATGTTGACCTCCCTGGAAGCCGCGGTCCTTGAGCGCAAATTGGATTTAGCCCCCTTTCGAATTGATTTTGAGGAAAGGACGAGTTCGAAATCTCATTCGGTTTTAAAGGGAATTGAGGAGCGGTCATTGATTGGAAAAAGAACGAGAAGAAAGACTTGAACTGTATGTTCGTTTCCGAATGAAAGCTCGGTTCGTTTATATAGAACGCGAACGAGAACAGAAGGTACACGCCATTGAATTCGTTGTCTTCCTTGTTGTGAAGCTGGGAGACACTAATTCGTGCTCGAGAAAAATATAGGTCTGCGAAATGAAACTAAGGTCGGCTGATATATTGATTTGACTTTGTAATATAATATTTCAAAGTATCTCTTGATCTCCAAATTTAAAATCCTGAACCGTTATTTCAACGCAACCATTGACGTTACACGATTAGTAGAACTAAATTCTGAATTTTAATTCGACAGCATAGAAGAAATAACAAATTAAATCAATGGTTTAAATTAAATTTGATTTAAATATAAATAGATTTCAACATTTAATTTCATCGATAATAAATTATTATTATCGTTTTAATTCAACATAGAATTTATACTAATTGACCGAAGTGTTTCGATTCAGCTTTAAAATCTGAATTATATCCTATATTGATTATTTAATCGATAAATTCAATATAAAAATTCTTTTATATTACCAACACAATATTTAAAACGATATTAAATATTTAAAATAAATCGTTCAAAAACCTGGGTCGTTACATTCTTCCCCCCTTAAAATATTTTCGTCCTCGAAATTGCTAAAGTAGGAAAAATGGTACCAATGTATTACTTTTCAAAAATTCACTTATGTTGAAACTTAACTTATTATTTCCAACAAATTTTAATTCCACCAAAACTTTTGGTCTTCACACATTTAATCTAAATGATTTACACCCAATTCAAATCCTTTTGAAATCACACAAAAATAGACATATATTTATTTCCATCTCAAATTCAAAACATTTGAATATTCAAACCAATTTGTTTTCTTTCAAACAAATTTCCATCAAAAACTTTTTCTAAGGCAGCAATTCATCACTTAAAAACTCGGAAATGAACACTGATGATGTTGCAATCATCATCAGAATTATTTCCCAGCCACCGAAGTGAGTTCAGTGCTTAACAATTTCAAAATCCATCTAAAATGATTTTCTTTCAAATCCTTTTAAAACAAAGCTATATTGTTCTAATATACTTTGAAAAATATTTTTCAACTTCCCAGGATTTTGAATTCTTAATTCTAGTTTGAATTAAATTCTAATTCATCTCATTTGTATATTCTTCATTCATACAAATTCTATTTGGTTATAAATAACCATTTCAATTTTTATAATCTTATCTGATTTTAATGATATCAATCAACACATCCATATATTATAATAATTTCAGAAAATTATTAGTTATATATCAAAATAGAATTTTGGGTATAATTATTTCATCTACCCATTTTAAAACTATACCGTGTTCAATCTTCTGTTCAAGTATTTAGAAACTCCTATCGACTTCGTGGCGTCCCACGATTCGACCAGAATTCATAAACCACTCAACAGACTAGCCAACACAATATAAAATAACTTTTATATCAACATACAAATACGCGCTCTCGTATATACACTCAACTCATTCTAGGGTACTGCTGACCCTATCTCTAATGAGTACATACCACACAAGCCTAGGTGTTCACTCAACCTAAGCTCTGATACCAACTGTAACGACCCGCAAATCTGAGCTATCTGAGTTGACTAAATATACCACACGTCTAACCCAAATAACACAGAAATACGAACCATTAATAGAAAGAAGATAGAGGGTGAGAATAGATAAGATAGAAAACTTAGAATAGAAGAAAAATGAAGATCACAACTCACAGCGGAACGAATAAAATATATTTTATCACATAACTTTTGAAATACAAATCAGTAACTTTATATACATACCATCATCAGAGCACAACATTCATTTCTGGAACAGTTATAAACACCTGTTTCCAGATACAAACAAAGTCCACAGCGGAATAAATGATAGCCTATAGCTAACCGGTGAAGCCTCCTGCTTCCAGCTCCTTCGAATGAATCTGTGAAATCCCGACTACTTGACTGCCCGTACAAATTTGGGCACCCAAGAGTTTAGGGAAAACAAAACAAAATAAACTCTGGGTCAGTCATGGGACTGGTGTGAGTAAACTCCAACCACTTGTTTAACTTTAAAAATCCTTGCAAAAGAAAAGATAATAGTAAGACCAGCCCACACGTAAACATGGACGGTTTTTACCTTACTATAACCCAAAACACTTTGATACGAAAATCCAGTGATATTATAATAATGTCTACATCAAGTAAATAACCAAATAGCAGAACGCTTGCATCTCACGCTCCACATATATAGTATAAAATCAAAAACCGCATGGCGCTTATTGGAGATTGGATTTCCAACATGACAAGGTATGGGACCACCTTCCGATGATGTATCTCTAGAGGCAAATACACCTGGGTTCAACAAGAACGTCTTGCAACCCGGCCCACACATGACCGACCACTCATTTCGCTTGAGTGTATCGAATGTATATCACCAACGGTTGGACTCAAACCACCGTTTCCCGAATGGGCAGAATCGATAGATTTAGAACAAAAGGAATTTTTCTAGATAGGTGATTATACACCCTAATGGGTGCGACCCACATAGCCATGCTGCCTGCCCGATTTTTGTCCTTCCCCGGTTGTTGAGGCCTGAGGCTACGCATACTTACCATTCCTTGATAACACAATTCACTTTGAATGCCACATCGTCAGATCCGTTAATCACTAGTCGAGTTTGCACAAATATTCTGGATATTATGCTAAGGGATAAATCCGTTGCAACCATATATATTCATACAGACCAACCCATTTGATCATTGGAAATACTCTGTCAGACATTCGTCCATTTACGTTCGTTCTGGGATTGAACGAAACCGAAGGCACTATTTCTATTTCTAGAAAAGCCCTTGCACTTTACTCCGTCTTCAATATATCCAGCATACTTGGTTCGCAACGCTTATGCCAATACGGAGTGGTTCTTCGGATAATAATCCAACCGGTCTCTCCATATTGACAACGATGTCAAAAAACTTCGATAGTCTGTGATTTAACTATCGAATAAAAACAAGTGTTCATCCAAACATATCAAACAAATCACTGGGCTCTTTAATTTATATTTCATTAATTAAATCTCTTCTCCATTTCCTTATCAATATTTGTTAACCAAATATTTTCAATAATCATCTTGCCTCTTATGTCTTTTGGAAAACGTTTCCAAATATTAATTTCTTTCATTTTCTATATATTAGAAAATATCTCTATTTGCAATTGGAAACAATTCCAATCACTTATCTCTATCCCTTTTTGTTTACAACATTCGATTTTCTTATATTCACTTTCCTATCGAATTCAATACGTCGATACAATGATTTCTAATTATCAAAATATCTTAAAAATATTCTAACTTCTTAAATTTCCGGAAAATTTCGCCATAACCTCCCCTGTATCGGGAGCATCGGGAAATTTCAAATAGCTTCCCGGTATCTTCCTCAATCAAAAAGAAAAAGGAAAAGCCAAGCGGCTTGCCGATACTGCGCATAAAACCCATATATGAATTTAAACATGTACCTTATTGTCGAGCACATAAATTAAAATCTTCATATACTCCATCCCATATCTGTTTAACACCTGTTCCCCTGTTTTCAATTCAATTCAATACCATCTAATCGTTTGAATTCAGTTTCGCCCATTTATGCTTTAAATCGGCCATTTTGTCTATTTCACTTCTTGTTGAACATAACATGTTCAAAGAAAACGTTTAACTCACTCACGACCAAATTGAATTTCAATTTCAATTCTAGTTCCCTCTTTGATTTCGAATATAAATTTTCAAATCGAATTTACTTATTCAAACCCCAATATTCATTCGAAATCTCTTTAACTAATTTCTATTCAATTTAGTTAATTCTATTCAATAAATCAAAATCTGGTTTCTGTTTCAAAAATCATATTCATTTACCCAACTTGAATTCGCATATACTTTATAACTCAAATCTGGATTTTTCTGAATAGAAATTTCGATTTTTATTTGCTTAAAATCCTTTTATAATATTAAATAAACCATTATGGTTTTATAATGGTTCTGGCGCTGTTTTTCTGAAAATTTGATTTTGACATATCTCAAAATCTATACGACGAAATTCAGACTTTTCTTCTTCATTAGAAAACTATTATCAAATCGGTCCTGACGTTTCTTGTTTCAAAGAATTTCGACTTCAATTGAGTCCTGTATATTCGATTGAAGTTCGAATCGCTATTTTACGAACTGCAGCGCTGCGGCGAGTTCGTTTTAATTATATTTATATATATAAACATTTTAAACTTCTTAAAAATGAATTCAACTTCGTCCAATATATATATATATATATATATATTCATATATATTTCAAATTCCATTTGAATCTTTACATTTCAAATTCCATAGTTTTAAATCCTGTATTCAAATCCCATTTGAAATCCTTTATTCGAATTCCATTTCAAATTCTTTATTCGAATTCCATTTCAAATCCAACTCCTTTTTGAATTTCTATATTTGAAATTCATACTTGAATTTAAATATCCAAACTCCATTTAAATTTCTATTTGAAATTCTAAATGTTTCAAATCCCATTTGAACTTCTATATTCCAATTTCTATATTTGAATTCTATTGAAATTCAATATTCAAACTCCTTTTTAAATTCTATATTCAAAATTCCATAGTTTAAAACCCATTTGAATTTCATATTCAAATCCCATAGATTAAATTCTATTTGAATTCAATTTGAATCTCTTATATTCAAATTTCATTTTTCCCTTTTGAATTCTAATATTCAAATTCATTTCCAGCCCCATTTAAATTCTAATGTTCAAACTCATTTTGAATTCTAATATTCAAACCCATTTGAATTTCTTCACTCAGACCCATTTGAATTCCCCTGAATTCAAATCCCATTTTCAAAACCATTTGGATTTTCTATTTTGAAAATCCTATTTGAAATTCTATTTCAAATTCTACTTTGAAAATCCTATTCCAAGGTTTATTTCAAATTCTATTTTGAAATCTCACATTCAAATTCCTACTTGAATTTCTATATTCAATTTCAAGTTCAAATTCAATACTCGAATTTCTAATTCAAACCTCTATTCAAATTTCATATTTAAACTCCATTCAAATCTCTATTCAAATTTCACATTTGAATTCTTCCTTGAAATACTATATTTCAAATTCTATTCAATTCTTCTTGAAATTCTATATTTCAAATTTTTATTTTGAAATTCTACATTCAAATCTCTATTTGAATTTCTTATTTGAATTTCTAATATTCAATCCCCTTTTAAAATTCAAATATTAAACTCCTTTTAAAATGCAAATGTTACACTCAAATTTCATTTGAGTTATATATTTAAAAATTTCATTTCACATCCTATTTTGAAATTCCATTTCAAATTCCCATTTCACGCTTGTATTTCTATTTCTGAATTATCAAATGATAATTCATTTCACTTCATTTATAACTTTGTTATAAAAGAACTATTTCTAAACTTCGTTTATAACGAGACTACTTGTTTTATTTTTCAAAACAAGTTTATATTTTTATTCCATTTAGAAATTCTAATTCTATTTAAAAATAGAATTTTTTCCTTTAAAATCCCAAATATCCTTTCACGATATTTTTAAATATCATTACTTAAGCCCAGTGATATTTTAAACAATCAAATCACCCAATTTTCAATCATTTTATTTTTAACACATCATATATGAATATATGAAATCAGCAAACAACAAACAGATAATATATTTTTGAGGAATCCTGTTGGATTCCTCCAACCTGTTTCCCTGCATCCACAGATGTTAGCACATAAATAATACCCATTCTGCTTCGTGGCAGAATATCGCGGTATAGAAGGTCATCCACTAATCATAGCGTGGGGCGTATAGGGTAATCATCCGCTATGAAACTGCGGGCATCCGCTAATGAGACTGCGGGAATCCAACCAATCAATCAACCCAATATATATATATCCTAAATAACTAATATATATAAAGCAACCAGAAAACATTCACACAAGCAACAAACGATTATTTTTAATGAAATAAAAATAATTCTAAAGGTGAGTGAGATTTACTCACCAGGGCTTTTATTTGTGCTGAATATCCGATGAAGTCTATTATATAGATTTCACAGTGATTTCTCCAACCGTCTGTTTTTCAATGTAAAACAGTATAAATAAATTTCAGTTATTTAATTATACTAATTTAATTTAATAAATTACCCGCATGTAACAAATTCCAATTTAAACCTTAAATACCTACTTAATGGTAAATTTAAAATTTTCCTACATACTAGTTAAATATACATGTTTAACTAGAGTTTATGATCAAACAGTATGCTAATTTCAGTTTTAAATAAATTTCCATGCACTTACATAAAAATTTATTTTACAAAAATAAAAATACTTATGTTAGTTACCTTATAAATTGAATCCTCCACCTTATGCTTCAGTACAAAGGGCCGCTATCGCCTTGGCCTTCTGAACTTCGAAACTTGAACGCAACCCCAAAAACCATCAATCGCGGTCTATAGCTGTAGCTCGAAATCGAATCGGCTATCGGACCATCGCATGCCATTAAAAACCGACCACTGGTGCTCTTCTCTCCCGTTGAATGGCATGCTGACCTCGAAATGAACCAATGATAGTTGTACTGACCCCAAATCGAGCAACTTCAGACCGATGACGAGCTTCAGAGGATACAGCGATTTCCATCGCACCTCTTCCTGAATTTGAGTGCCTTCGATATGATGTTGACCTCCCTGGAAGCCGCGGTCCTTGAGCGCAAATTGGATTTAGCCCCCTTTCGAATTGATTTTGAGGAAAGGACGAGTTCGAAATCTCATTCGGTTTTAAAGGGAATTGAGGAGCGGTCATTGATTGGAAAAAGAACGAGAAGAAAGACTTGAACTGTATGTTCGTTTCCGAATGAAAGCTCGGTTCGTTTATATAGAACGCGAACGAGAACAGAAGGTACACGCCATTGAATTCGTTGTCTTCCTTGTTGTGAAGCTGGGAGACACTAATTCGTGCTCGAGAAAAATATAGGTCTGCGAAATAAAACTAAGGTCGGCTGATATATTGATTTGACTTTGTAATATAATATTTCAAAGTATCTCTTGATCTCCTAATTTAAAATCCTGAACCGTTATTTCAACGCAACCATTGACGTTACACGATTAGTAGAACTAAATTCTGAATTTTAATTCGACAACATAGAAGAAATAACAAATTAAATCAATGGTTTAAATTAAATTTGATTTAAATATAAATAGATTTCAACATTTAATTTCATCGATAATAAATTATTATTATCGTTTTAATTCAACATAGAATTTATATTAATTGACCGAAGTGTTTCGATTCAGTTTTAAAATCTGAATTATATCCTATATTGATTATTTAATCGATAAATTCAATATAAAAATTCTTTTATATTACCAACACAATATTTAAAACGATATTAAATATTTAAAATAAATCGTTCAAAAACCTGGGTCGTTACAATTAGTCACGGTATAGCTCCTGTTTTAGTCATTTAAATTCCGACCCGAAGGTCAGGGCTATTTCATCATCGATCATCTCCTTCGATCCAATAATCGCCTCCAACTCATCATACTCATTCTGGATACGTCATAATGTTCACAGTTGTCAAAGTGGTATCGACACCGACAGAGAGTATGCCTTATGTCGACTCCGGTCTCTTTAACAACCAACGCTTACAAATTTCACATCGGTTGGTTCTTTAACATTCACAAAGGTTCGTTTCATATCATATTTTGTTTCGAACCAAATTTATATTCAAAATGTAGAATATAATTTCATATCAACATATCATAATCATACCAAACCGATTATATTCTAAACTAGAATATTTTCATTTCATTATATTATAATCATATAATATTTCACCAAAACGATTTATATTCAAGTAGAATATACTTCATATCAAAGATTATAATTATCTCAAATCGATTTTAGTTCGAAATCCATTCATATTCAATAAGGTATAAATTCCCATAACAACCCATTCAAATCATTTATGGAATCCATTATATTCGAATAAAATATCAATTACATTTCCATGTAAAATTTGTTAAAGTCGATTCATATTTGAATACTTTGTCTCGACTCCATCTCGAACTAGGGTTTAAATCCAGCACTTTCTATTCAGAAGAAATTTACGATCATTTACTATAACTAAAAATAAATAGATGCTTTTAAATAAAATCTTTATATAAACATATACGTACAGAAATACTGGTTAAAACAAAATAAGATAATTTAGGTCATTATGAATATGTATATAATATAAAAAATTTACTAGTAAATTTAAATAATAAAATATATAAGAAAAAATTAAGCTAAATGTTAGACCCAAAAGTGGTTCTAACACCCAAATTGATCTAAAACAAGATAAAATGAGATAAAAATAGAAACGAACACGCAGGATTTATAGTGGTTCGGCGAAGAAATGCCTACGTCCACTTATTTTTCACTATATTCAGTAATTCAGTTACAAATGCAATATAAGATTCACTCACAACTCACTTTTGTCCACTCAAATGATTAAAACAAGAAATGAAAGATGATTTGGATTCTCCGGGAGTAATGGAGTTCGGATAATGGAGGTACTTGGATTCTCAAAAGTGCTGAAAAAGATCCTTTTCTTTGTCTCCAGATGGGGTATTTATAGGTGTGAATTTGCCTGAGATTCAATCCGGGTCGGAACACGTGTCATCCAGCGCACTCTCTTCGGGTTCGGATGAACTATCAAGCTGACAACACATCAAAGAGATGGACGTTAGGGGTAGGAATTAGTCATATCCGGTCCGGTTCTCCAGGCGATTTTACAGGAGACTAACTTGGATCATGGGTGCGGGTCGGAGGCGCGCAGGTAAGGGGTTCGGATCGGGATACCCGATCCGAACCGGAATGGCTTGGACGTCTCTCCCTCTCTAATCTATTCCGCTCCGCTCCAGCGTCGTGGCAAGCAGATGGATTTCCATGCGAGATTTAGTTGTCCTCCGATCCGACTGGATATGCTGCTCTAACCCGATCCGAATAGAGGATCCTATCCGATCCGAACAACCGCAGCTATCAATTTGAATTGTAGTGTTTTCTTCCAATCCGAACCGAGGTCTTATAACTTAAAATACTCTTCAATGGTTGGTTTCTTGACTTTGTGTTGCCTAGTTCACAAAGTAGGCTAACATTTTGCCCCCTCAAAGGATGCTTCTGTTGTACGAAGCGTGCTTTGATGTCGTTTAATTGCTAGTCCTTGAATCAGAATAGTCAGGAGTAATGCACAGATTTCTATTCGGTTCGGTGTCCGACCCGAGCACCTTTTCTTCATTTCTGAGCAAATTTGGGAATTTTTCTCGACATATAATGCTTCGTGTAGGTATGTTCTTCCTTTATTCTTCTTCTCTTGAACTCAATTCTAGTCAGATGCTAAATTAATGTATGAAACTTGTCCGGTTCGGGTGCCGATCCGAAACGCTTTGATTCTTGGGCAGTGGGCCTTCAGGCAGAGCTGTGCTACTGGGCCTTCACTTCGGTCCGAGCGGGTGAGAGAGAAAGAACAGGAATACGAGGAGTCAACTTCACCCCCTATATAAATCCGTCACTATCTTCCTTCCTTCCTTCTTCTTTTCTGCTGCCGTTCCCAACCCTAGCATTGAAGACGTTAGAAACTCCAATATTCTAAAACTATTTCCTGTAGATTTCCCAAATCAAACATATAGGTAGCTTTTTTAATCTCGAATAACTTCGTTGTAACCGTTCTCGATTTCAATTTGTGTTGGATTGGGATGGTTTAGTCACAGGCTTTGCTTGAACTCCACGTCGTTACTGGTAGATGCGCCATCGCTTCGAGGCGTTGCGAGGCTGGAGAGGGCAAATATTTGCCCTCAACAGTAGCTTTGGTGATAAAACGGATTCGTTTGTGAGTAGGGGGGAAAGAGGAAGAAGACGAAGAGCGTGATGACAAATCGGAGTTGATTCGGGAAGAATACGAAGAAGCAAAAAAGAAGGAGAAGGATAGGGGATCGGTTCGGGTTGCACACTTTAGAAAGACGGGAAGGAAGGAAAATGTCGGTTCGGGTCGGAGGAGAGAATGGGATAAGGAGTTGAAGTTATTGGACTGGTTAAGTGGTGTTGGTTCGGTTCGGATCGGGTCACCCGATCCGATCAGATCAGTCCTGCTTCCGAGCCCGTTGCTTCCCTTGTCTTGAACTGACCTTGTTTTAATGAAGCACCCGAACCGACTGTTATCTGTATTTGTATTGAGCCAGTCATCATATGCATATCCGAACCGAACCGAACGTATCAAACTTGACACATAAAGACCACCCAACTAATTCAACTAACACTTATTCTAGACGAATATGCTTCGCGGACAGTTAGGATAGTGCCTTGTGAACATAAGCGAGAATTAAGAACAACTCTGACTATCACCTTCTCTTTAAAGCTTCGTCTTACATTGCTGTACTTTTATTTTGCATTTCCTACATTTGCTGCACACACTTTAGTTCACACACATACACAAAAAGGGGGGCACGGGATAATTTACTCTAATTCGTGCTATTGCTTCTTCAATAGTTCCATGACAATGAGGCCCAGACGCTCTTCTCGTCTAGCTGAGAGGAAAGAAGCTCCGGAAACTTCTAGCAAAATCACTCTTGAGGATATATCTTCTTCGTCCGATCCGGAATGGGACAGCAAGGGTCCGGATTACGGAATTGGTCATCGGGAAAGCGACGAAGCGTCTTCGGAGAATGAAGTTTCCCTGGGCTTTGAGGAGGAAGGAGGGATTGGTGACAACCGAGCACCCGATGAATTTGACTCAACCATTATATTGGAGTCACCTCCAGATTCCGTGGAATCGACAATCGACGACGACCGACTTGTTCGAATTTGCTTAAAGTATGGAATAATGAAAAGGGACACCCTAGTGCCCTCACGTTCTGACCGTCCCCACAACCCTCCAGAAGGATATATGACAGTGACTCGATTGATGTGCATGGTCGGTGCCATTCCTCCGTTCTCGCCTTTCATCGTTGATTTCTTAAGACAAATGCGGATTGCCCCCATGCAGCTGCATCCTAATTCATATGCCTATTTGCACACCCTGTACATAGCATATCGCGAAATCCTAGGCCTAGAGCTCACATTTGATGACGTTCACTTCTTTTATAACTTTAAACATCGGACTCGAGAGACTCCATCCTTCTGCTACTTCGAATCAGTCCCGAAAAGAAAGATAATTTCTGTACCATTTAGCAGTAAAGCTGGAGACTCCAGATTAGAATGGTTATATATAAAGCAACAGTCTGGATGCGCCAGAAGATGGACAAAATCAAGTAAAGCGTTGATTTTCTAAATCCGGACTCTATTCACTTGAATCATCACCCTGACCTGTTTTCCCTTTTATTTGCAGTTGACAACCCCAAACAGATATCAGATCAGGTGTTCTTTGATCGGATGCACCTACTTCTTAATGGCGATCAAAAATTCTTGACAATCGACGAGGTCCTTAAAGATGAATACCTTCACTTTCATGGGCTGCTATCTGTCTTTCGCAGCATTGGACATGGGATGGTTCCATACGCGTACATTCCTCCAGTGGAGGTGGTCCCAGAACTAGGAGAAGGTTCAGGAATCCCTACAGCTTCTCTTCACACTTCACCTTCTCCCTCTTCCACACAAGATGATGAACTGGCTAATCTGGCCAAAAAGCATCGTGAAGGGTATATTGCCCCTGAGGAAACTACTTCTTTAGACAAGTCAAAATCTTCCCAAGAGTCGCCACTTCACGCTTCCGAAGGGGATGTCCCTGGCACTGACGAACACATATTTCAGGGTTTGGGGGATCTCCCCTTACCTGAAACTATATATACTTCAGAGGATTTCAGGAAGGATCCTTTAGTCTTCACTTCTTCTGAAGAAACTACTCCCGCTAAGGCCAAAGAGCCTGCCCGCACCAGTCTAGCTTCAGACTCGGGTTGGTTGGGGGGACACACACCACTTAGGATGCACTTTACACCACAGCATTAGCATTCATTGCACTTCTTTCTCCATGAATCCATTGATTCTAAATTTCGCTTATCTTATCGTGCAGGTACAATGTCTCGGTCCTATTATGATATAAGAAAGCTTCGTCGCAGCATGTCCAATCCTCCTCAGGATGCCGAGTATGATCGCCGGGATGACCGTGGTAGGGAGGAAAGAAGACCTTATGATCCCTATCGATCTCGGCCCTCACGCTCTCGCTCACCAGTTCGACCGGAACAAGAAAAATACAAGAGCTATCAAGGTCGTAGGGAGGAGGATAGACCACCATCCAAGGATTCCACTTCCTCCCATGAAAAACGGAGTAGAGAGAAAACTCCTCCAAAGGAAACCGGGTCTCGAAGTAAGCAAAAAGTCCCTGCTACTAAACGACCTAGGACAGACAAGGGTTCTATAGAATCTTCTTCAGGAAGGGACACCGAATTAACAATCCTCGCTCCTCCTCCACCAGATGCGGGAACCGCAGTAAGGCTGGCATATTTAAAGGAGCAATTTCCCGAGCACTACTTCGAGACTCTGACCTTTCTACCTACCCTTGAACCTATTTCTTCTAATTGGGCAGATGAGGCCAAGGCAAAAATTGATTTGGTAGAAAAACAATATTCCGAGATGTTCAAGTATTCTCGTAATCTTTCTAGAATCATCCGCACTCTAATGACAAATGCTAACTCAATGCAAAAGACCGCGGAGGAGGATGCTAAGGCCTTAAAAACCTTAGGAAAGGACCTAGAAGACACTCAAGCCCAACTAGCTGTCGCTCAAAAGAACGCTTCTAATTTCAAACAACAGTTTGAGGACATGCAAAAGCGTTATCATGACTTACTTGAGTCCCACACTCAGGAGCGTTCTGAGTTGAAGAAGCAAGCTGACGAGGCCAAATCAGAGGCTGCTAAGACACGCCTTGCTTATGCTGAGCTTGAGCAGAAAAACGCCGAGTTAGCGAAAAGGAGTGCTGAGTTAGAAAAGAGGAACGCTGACTTGGCTTCAAAATTGTTGGATGCGGAAAACAGGGCTGCTCTGGCTGAGGGCAATGTGGAATGCGCTATTAAATCTGCGGAGGAAACCCGCAAACAACTATCAGAGGCGGAGGCTGATATTCAGGGCTTCGGCGAGCTAATGATTGAATTCTTCGCGCATATTATTCGTTGTCGAAACATTTCCTGGATCGAAGACTATCCGTCCACTCTGGTTCAAGTATGGAATCAAATCGTCGAGTGGGAAAAAGAAGAACTTAAGGTCGATTCCCTTGACGAAGATAAGCTGATGGAGAAATACTTGAGAGACGACGAACCGGAGCGCCTAGCTGAAGGGCGTCGTCTAATTGCTGAGGCCATGGAAGAAGAGAGGCGGAAGTCTAAACAGAAAACCATTCCTGAAGCTGGCTCCTCTTCTTCTGCTCCTGTAACTCCCGAAGTAGAAGGGTATGATCCCGAAAACCCGGGAATTCCCCGAACAACTTTGCTATCTCCCATTCCCGAAATAACTCCAGAGGTAGTAGTCACCCCCGCTGAAAAGTCTTCAGAAGGTATCCCTATCTTTTCTCCTCAATTTGCCAAGGCTACTACTACCTTTGGCTACATGACCGAACGCTCAATGATAAATCCTTTGCTTTCGCCTGAGTTGATAACCGATGTTTCTCATTCTGTAGGCGTTGAATCATTCGCAAAGACGGATGTAGCTCAAGGAGCTACCGCTGGGACAAAGCCCGCTGATAGGGCCAAAGAAGGGGAAGACAAGGCTGCTCCTGTAGACTCGGGAGACGGAAATGAGCCAACTAAGGTCACCACTCCCCATGACGAAGAAATGATCGCAGCTTTAAAAGACGACGGAGGGAACGAGGGGCATGATGAGGAACCGGAGGTTGCAATAACTGGGGAGTCGAGAAGCGCCGATGATGCTACCCTGGCTGCCATGAAGGCTGATCAAGATAAGCGCTTGCAATTAAAGGCCGAAGAACTAGACCCTGAGGTCCTCAAGCCCCTCGCAGTTGTGGATGCGGGTTCAAGGTTAGTTGTTAAGCTCTCAACTAGATCTATTACCGAAGAACTTGCTAAAAAATCTTCTCTTGATTCCAGTGTCCCGCCCTCCGGGAAGAAGTCTACTGGCTCCAGCACCGCATCTTCAGGGAAAAAGAAAACAAAACGAATCTTGACTGAAGCCGAGAAGGAAGCAAAGGATGCGGAGAAAGCCGCCAAGAAATCTAAGGCTCATTCCAAACCTAAGTAGCGGATTCCCCTGTATTCCTTTTAGTATCTTTGTAACCCAATAATTGCTGCTACAAAAGCGGCTCCTGCACTTTCTTCTTTAGTTATTTCCCTGTACAAATTTATTCATTTGTAAATAAAAATAATTCACTTTTTTGCAATATTTATTGATTAGCAGTTCTGCACTTATGTAAAAATGCATGTCTATAGTTATGAAACAAAGTTTCAAAGGGGAAAATATGTGTATGCATATGTGTCCCCAGTCAATTTCCATAAGTTATTCAATGCTTATCCATGCAATCTGAATGCTCCCAATTCCCTAGCGGGATAGCATTTCCTGTGTCGTCAATACCTGTTGTTTTTCCTGGCATTTCTTTTATACTCTCACTCTTTCTCTTGAGAGTTAGAGTTCGAGCTTAGTCATCTATTCATTTCCCGGTCTCTCAACGGGAAAAGATTTCTTTTTCGGCGCTCAGTCGGAGACGCCTTTATACTCTCTTTCTCTCTGGAAAGTTAGAGTTAGGAGGAGAATCTCTTTTTCAGCGCTCAATCGGAGACGCTTTTATACTCTCTCTCTTTCTCTGGAGAGTTAGAGTTAAAAATAGAATTTCTTTTTCAGCGCTCAGTCGGAGACGCTTTTATACTCTCTCTCTTTCTCTGGAGAGTTAGAGTTAAAAATAGAATTTTCTCATTCTTTTACGTCTTATTGCACAAATAATCATTGTGCTTCTTTTTATGTCCAAACTGTTTTCAACCTTTTTTAGTCTTTGAGTTATCCTGTATTTCATAATCACAACAGAACAACTAATGAATGTAAATGCATAAAAGTAAATAACACACAATATTTTTATAGTGGTTCAGCTAAGTCGTAGCCTACATCCACTTTATAGTCTGTTATTCATATCATCAGATTTTCCCAAGGCAAAGTATGTCTTGTTACAGAATTCACAGTAAAAATAACAAGAAATATAGCATCTCTAATCCAAATACCGCATTAAGTGTTGGGCATTCCATGCTCGAGGAACTTCTTCGCCATCTACGGTCGTTAACTTGAAGGTTCCCTTTTCAAGTTTCCGTTGGATGACAAAGGGTCCTTCCCATTTTGGGCCGAGGTGAGGAAGGGATGGAAAAACTCTCTTTAGCACCAAATCTCCTGGTTCAAAAGTTCTGAGGCGAACTTTTTTGTCATAATATCGTGCCATCTGACGCCGATGTCTTACTGCACGCAAGTCTGCTTCGTCCCTTTTCTCTTCGACTTCATCAAGGGATTCAAGTAAAAGTGCCCGATTCGTCATCGGGTCATAATACGTCACCCTGTGGGAAGGAACTTCCAGTTCAACTGGAATCACTGCTTCTGAACCAAAGGAGAGAGAGAAAGGGGTATGACCGGTAGCCGTTTTAAATGTTGTTCGATATGCCCACAAAGCTAGGGGCAATTCGTCAACCCATCTTGCCTTTGCACGCTCCAACCGTTTCTTGAGGATGGATTTTATAACTTTGTTTACTGCTTCTACTGGCCCATTCGATTGTGGATAGGCGACTGCAGTATATCGCTTGTCTATCTTATATTTCTGGCAAAAATTTTTGAATTCAGAGCTATCAAACTGGGTTCCGTTGTCAGTTATAATCGTCCTTGGAATCCCGAACCGGCATATAATATTTCTGACCACAAAACTTATCACTTTTCTTGTTGTGATCTTGGTCAAGTGCTCAGCTTCCACCCATTTCGTGAAATAATCCACGGCTACTATCGCATACTTAGCTCCTCCTTTAGCAATCGGTAAAACTCCAATGATATCAATTCCCCATGTGGCAAATGGCCAAGGACTCACCATCGATTTAAGCTGGGTCGACGGTGCCCTGGGGATTTTGGCGAATCTCTGGCACTTATCGCAGCGTCGCGAATAATCAGCTGCATCTTTGTTGATCGTCGGCCAGAAGTATCCGTATCGCAATATCTTCTTTGCTAAAGTTTGACCTCCTGTATGATCTCCACACTCACCTTCGTGCACTTCTCTTAGTACACGCTTGATGTCGTCGTGTGCGATACATCGTAACAGGGGCATAGAAAATCCTTGTCTATAGAGAGTATCATCTTGTATAACATATCTGGTAGCTTTGCGAACTACAGCTCTTTTCTCACTCTTCTTCGATGGGAGTGTCCCATTCTTAAGAAAATTCTTAATTGGAGTCATCCATGACTCCTTCTCTGGTTCCGCTTCAAGAGCGAATTCAATTTCCATTGACTCAAAGCTTGGCGATTCCAATGTTTCAATTGGAATTACCTCGGTCCCTTCAGGATTGTCAGAACTAGCCACTTTTGCCAGTCTATCCGCTTTCTGGTTTTCAATTCTGGGAATATGTGTTATGCTGTACCGCTCTAAGCTATTCAATAGCTCTTTCACTTTCTTGAGGTAGGCAATAAGTCGAGGTCCTCGAGCCGCGAATTCCTCTCGCACTTGACAAACAAAAATCTTAGAGTCACAAAATATGTCCATCATTTTTACTCCGAGGTCTTTAGCAAGTTTCAGCCCGGCAATCAGGGCTTCATACTCAGAGTCATTGTTAGTTGCCGAAAATTCTAACCGTAGGGCGTAATATAACGACCGTCCCTCGGGAGTGACTAAGACAATTCCAGCTCCGGACCTTCGGTCATTTTTAGCTCCATCTGTATATAATCTCCACGGATTCATCTCTAGCTTATCCTCGGATTTGACCACTTGGTCATTGATTATTTCCTCCTCTGGAATGGTGAACTCCGCAATAAAGTCTGCTAGAGCTTGCCCCCTGATAGACTTTCGTGGTTGAAAATTCAAATCAAACTGGCTTAGTTCTATGTTCCATTTGATCAACCTTCCCGACGCTTCGGGTTTCTGCAACACCTGTCTTAACGGCTGGTCGGTGTATATGGTTATTGGATGGGCTTGGAAGTAGTGACGAAGTTTTCGGGATGCGATCAGGAGGCTGTAAGCAAGCTTCTCAATCTTTGGGTAGTTGCGTTCTGCCGCTGCTAATTTCTTACTCACATAGTACACTGGCCTTTGTACTTTGTCTTCTTCTCGAACCAGGGCTGTGCTGACAGCGTGAGCCGAGACTGCTAGATAAACAAATAATTCTTCGTGATCTACGGGCTTTGATAAGATTGGCGGTTTCTCTAACAGCTCTAACAGATTTTGGAAGGCCTCAACACAATCGGGAGTCCACTGGAAGTTCTTCTTTCCCCTTTTTATCAAATCAAAAAACGGAACACACTTATCTGTGGCTTTAGAGATGAATCTACTCAACGCCGCTACCTTCCCTGCCAGACTTTGGACGTCTTTAATTCTTCTTGGTTCTTCGATGTTTCTAATCGCTGCTATCTGGCTAGGGTTAATTTCAATTCCTCGGGAACTCACAATGAAGCCAAGAAACTTTCCCGACGCCACTCCAAAAGAACATTTTAAAGGATTCAATTTCATACGGTATTTTCGCAAGATACCAAACATTTCCGCTAAGTCTTGCGTATGACTGGAAGACTGCTTTGATTTGACAAGCATATCATCCACATAAACTTCCATAGTTTTTCCTATTTGACCATAAAACATTCTATTTACCAAGCGCTGATATGTAGCTCCAGCGTTTTTTAACCCGAATGGCATTACAACATAACAATATAGCCCCAAATTCGTAATGAAACTCGTATGTTCTTGGTCTGGTACATGCATAGGAATTTGGTTGTATCCAGAGTACGCATCCATGAAAGACAGGAGTTCATGACCTGCTGTCGAGTCTACAAGCTGGTCAATCCTGGGAAGTGGGAAACTATCTTTTGGGCAAGCTTTATTTAAATCTGAAAAGTCAATACAAGTTCGCCACTTTCCGTTTGGCTTCTTTACCAAAACGGGATTCGATATCCAGTCGGGATAAGTCGAATCTCGAATAAATCCATTTTGCTTCAATTTCTCTACTTCCTCTTTGAGAGCAGCCGACCTCTCTGGGCCCAGCATGCGTCTCTTTTGCTTCACAGGCGGATGCTTCGGATTTACATTCAATTTGTGACTGATAATGGAAGGTGATATCCCACACATGTCAGCATGGGTCCAGGCGAACACATCTAAATTTGCCTTCAAGAAGTCCGTCAGTTCTTCTGCACGACGTGGATCCAGTTGAGAACCAATCTTCAAAACTTTCGTCGGATCAGCTTTATCAATGGGAATTTCCACTGTCGCTTCATTAGGAGTTGCATTCCTAGCCTCTGGTTCCTCGTCTTTTCTAGGATCCAGGTCTTCAGGTGTTCCTTTGGGCAACTCCTTTGGGGTCAATTTCTTTAATTGCTATGCCGAGTCCCCCTTTGAGGGAGACGAGGCATCCTTACTTTCAGCATTAACTCCTTTCATCAACATCTTCAGTTCGGCCACATAGCAGGCCCGTCCAGAAACCTGATCCCCTCTTATTACTCCAGTCCCGGCTTCAGTTGGGAACTTTAGTAACAAGCACCAAGGGGCGATACAAACTCTAAATTCAGCGAGGGCAGGTCTCCCTAAAAATGCGTTATAGGGCGAATCTACGTCCAATACTACGAACTGAAGCATTCGCACTCTCCTACGTTCTCCTTGCCCTAGGGTCACGGGCAATTCTATATATCCCATGGGAGCTGTCGTCGCTCCGTTGAAGCCTCTAATCCATCCTTCACAAGGTTTCAGATCTTCGGGCTCAAGCTTCATCTGATCAAATGACTTCTTGAACAAAATATTAACGGAACTTCCGTTGTCTACTAATACCTTATGGACCAAGGCCGGCCCAATGGTGGTAGTAATAACCAACGGATCATTGGTGGGAGATTGTATCCCCGTGTTGTCTCGGCTACGAAATACCACGTCGTCGAACATGGTTTTTTGTTGTTTTATGGGAGTGACATCTTCCAAATCGTCACCTTCATTCACATCTAGATGCTTGGCAGCATTCACATATTGGTCCATTGACCTAAAACTTCGGATTGCCGGGTGAGGTCCGCCTACTATGGAGTTGATGACAATCCCTTTACCTTTCTGCTGCGCGGTAGGCTTAGGAGCAGGTAGGATCTGTTTTGGAGCCTGCTCTCCTTGCCCCCTGTCCCTCGGGGCAACCTTGTACTCATCCAACTTTCCTTCACGCAGCAGCTTTTCAATTACATCCCTCAAATGCTGACATTCATTGGTCGAATGTCCATGTGTTCCGTGAAACAAGCAAAACTTCCCTGTCGCCATTTCTTTCTCGGTCGAATCACGAGGTGGCGGTCTTTTGTACTGCAACACATTGTACGTATCCAGGTAAATATTTTCCAGGGTGTCATTCAATGGTGTATAGTTCTCGTAGTTCTGGAATCGAGGCCTTTTGTTGGGGTCGCTTCCCCTATTTCTGTTTCTCCTGTTACCGTTTGAATTACGGTTGTTGTTGTTTCCCCCATTTCCAGTATTGCTGTTTCCACCCTTGTTTCCTACATTTACTTCAACCTTGCCAGAACTTTCCCCAGACTGCTTCACGGCAATATTACTCTGCACATTCTCCTTTGAGGCTGTCTCAGACTTTCTCTTTCGGTTTGCCCTAGCCTCCTCTCGTCTTAGATAAATATCAGCTTTTTCGTAGAATATCGCCCTTGTGGGGGGTGTCTTCCCGGAAAGGTAGTCTCCAAACTCAGATTCAGGATCAACTCCTTCCTTTAATGCCATCAGAATAGTGGGCTCATGCGGATCACTGACCTCAGTTACAGCTTGGTTAAAACGATCAAGATATGCCCTTAAAGATTCTCCTGGTGCCTGTTTGATTCTTGACAATTCAATAACACTTTTGGACTTTCGGGCATGGAGACGGAACTGGTTCATGAAACGCTCGCTTAGTTCCTTGTAATTTGAAATCGAACGAGGCGGAAGTCGGGTAAACCAGAACAATGCCACGTCTTCTAGGTAGATTGGGAATGCTTTACACTTCACTTCATCTGGGGCAGCAGCAGCATTCATGAGCCACGAATATCTCATTAAATGCTGTCCCGGATCAGTCCTTCCGTTATATTTATCCATTTGTGGCAGGTTAAAGCGTCGGGGAAACTGGAAGTCGAGGATATCATCGGTGAACGGAGTATGGCTTCGCTCAATGCCGTAGTCTTCATTTGTATAATTCCGACTCTCGGACATAATTCGGCGAACCATTGCCTGTACATCAGCACTAGTTAGGGGCTGCTCAGGTTCCCTGGCCCTAGTATCCGAGTTCCTTCCGGGCTCTTGCTCAGGAGATGCCCTTCTTCTTCGAACTGCCTCTGCTCGATTCCGTTCCCTGCGTTCCCGGTCGATCTCGGGAAGAGGGGACTGGAGTCTTTGCCCCCGAGTGGGGTCATCGGTTCCTAATGCTCGTGCGATATCCTCGCGAGATCCCAAAGATCCAAATGTCAGCTGCTCCACATTCTGAGGTCGTTCGAGTGGCCTCCGCTCACGGGGCCTCTCTTCCTCGGAAGATGAAGATTGATCTACGGGTGTGTGACGAACCGGTGATGGAGTTCTCTGTCGACGGAGCTCATTGATCTCCCGACTCATGAGCCTCATATTTTCCTGCATCATGAGATTAGTGCGCTCATGAACTCTCATAGCTTCCCTTGTGCTCTCAAGCATGTCAAGCAAGCGTGAAAAATCTCCTTGAGTGATGGGCGCAGATGGATTGGCCTGATCTCCAACCCTGGCAGCTGGAATTGGAGAATTCGTAGGGACTCGAGTAGAGGTTCCAGCTTCACCAAGCATCGGGTCGGATCGGAGGTAGGAGGTCGGGTCGGATCGGAGCTGGGGTGCCTGGTCGGATCGGTGCGCAGCGAGCAGCTCGGGTCGATTCAGATTGGGGGAGTGCACTGCTTCAGAGTCTCCTACCCGGATCGGATCGGAGCTCTCCCCCTGCTGGCGGCTCGGATTTCCTGCATTGATTCTTCCTGCTGCTGAACTCTGCCCCCGAGACCTTGTTACAACAGCGCGTTGCTGATCTTCGCCAGCTCCATTTCCTTGAACAGACTGAACTTCCTTGCCTTTTCCTTTGGCCATGAGTCTTTGACAATTACTTCAGCGAATGTAAGAAAACGGAGAAACTTAAGGATTCACTTCTTTGAACTCAACGGTCCAAAAAGTAGAAAGAGATCCCGGAAAATAAAGAATTTAGATGAGGATTCTCAGTGAAAGCACCAAAATGTTAGACCCAAAAGTGGTTCTAACACCCAAATTGATCTAAAACAAGATAAAATGAGATAAAAATAGAAACGAACACGCAGGATTTATAGTGGTTCGGCGAAGAAATGCCTACGTCCACTTATTTTTCACTATATTCAGTAATTCAGTTACAAATGCAATATAAGATTCACTCACAACTCACTTTTGTCCACTCAAATGATTAAAACAAGAAATGAAAGATGATTTGGATTCTCCGGGAGTAATGGAGTTCGGATAATGGAGGTACTTGGATTCTCAAAAGTGCTGAAAAAGATCCTTTTCTTTGTCTCCAGATGGGGTATTTATAGGTGTGAATTTGCCTGAGATTCAATCCGGGTCGGAACACGTGTCATCCAGCGCACTCTCTTCGGGTTCGGATGAACTATCAAGCTGACAACACATCAAAGAGATGGACGTTAGGGGTAGGAATTAGTCATATCCGGTCCGGTTCTCCAGGCGATTTTACAGGAGACTAACTTGGATCATGGGTGCGGGTCGGAGGCGCGCAGGTAAGGGGTTCGGATCGGGATACCCGATCCGAACCGGAATGGCTTGGACGTCTCTCCCTCTCTAATCTATTCCGCTCCGCTCCAGCGTCGTGGCAAGCAGATGGATTTCCATGCGAGATTTAGTTGTCCTCCGATCCGACTGGATATGCTGCTCTAACCCGATCCGAATAGAGGATCCTATCCGATCCGAACAACCGCAGCTATCAATTTGAATTGTAGTGTTTTCTTCCAATCCGAACCGAGGTCTTATAACTTAAAATACTCTTCAATGGTTGGTTTCTTGACTTTGTGTTGCCTAGTTCACAAAGTAGGCTAACACTAAAATAAATAGTCTATAGGTAAAGTTAAATAATAAATTTTAAGGAAAGAATAACTTATTTGAAATCAAACATTGTAAATATATATATATATAATAAAATTTTCTTTAATCAAAATTTCTCCTTTCTTCTGAACATCAAATACTTGACCCCATACTCCAGTCTCAATGGAGTTACTTAGTTCAAAAATCTTGTTTTCAAACGCCATTTAAACTAATCTTTTAATTTCAAGAATTCGAATTCATATGAGTTAAACAACTCAGAATACCTCGATCCCCTTATTAAAAAATTTAATTCAACAAGAATTTATTTCATTCAAATCCACCCCATAATTTTTGAATAATTCCAAATCATATTTACATCCCAATTTAAGAATTTCCACTTTGTTTTGGAAAAAATTCCTTAACCCTTTTTTTATAAACATTCCAAGTTCAGAATCTTTAAGAAATGGATTTATCGAGTATCGGCACATTCTTCTGAATAAAAATTCTATCAAATTAAATTTCCAAATATTTAAAATCATTTAACCAACCGATGTATGTATATAATTATCTATCCAATGGCCAAGTGATTTTAAATTTAATTTCTCGATATTTCAGTGATGGATCTATCATTTCAATCCACATCAGGGTTACAGATATTTATCATTTCAACCTGCGTTCTTAATTCATTTTAAATCGATAAATCCCGGGTTGATTCGATGCCCGCAACATCAAGGGTAAATGGGATTAATCGTCATGATGAACATACAACATGCATATACTGAATAAAGGAACATTTCAGTACTAATATCAATTCATCGATCAAATCAAACCAAGGCATTCATCACAACCATTTAATTCAAATTGTAAGTATTAAATCATTTCACTGATTAACAAGCGTCGGGGTTTAACTAGAGTTTAATTAACTAGAGTAACTAGTTATCGACTTAAATTCCTTGGATTCACACACCTGCATGTCAGTTTCAAACAACATATCAACAATCAACACAACCATGCAACCAAACTTACTTCATAATTTAATTTAATAAACATGTGAATAATTTAGTGATTCGTGAGCGAAGAAACACTCACCTTTGGGTCTTTAGTGGATCGGACGTCCAATCAAAGGACAAAAATTTTCTGTCTCCAAATGCAGCCAAACCAGTCTCAGATCGACCGCCATCTCGCTACGATCCCAAAGCACCCAACCGCGTCCAAATCTGAGCTCGTATGTGCAAGTTATAAGCATTTTATTATTTGAATTTCGAATATATATAATTAATTTAACAAATCCCTCACCAAATCAGATCTGGACACGTCATCATCGCCCTAACTCTCCTGCTCACCCTTCTCTCTCTCGTGCTACAGTAGAACCGCGGAAACCCCAAATTGCACCCATCTTTAACCGTCGATCACCACCCCTCCAGGCTATAATAGTCGCTTCGACCACTACCACTAAGACACTCTCCTCAAGCTGCGCCTTTCCAGCTCATCACCCTCGGTCGAGCCCATTGCTCGCGCGACGCTAGCATATACCCGGGTTTAAAAACCCTAAACCACCAATTTCGACCTCCCTACTGACTTTCAGACCTCAAAACCACCACAGTTCGACTCTACGTGCCATTCTCGACAAAACCCACATCTCAATTTCTTCGATTGGTGCAAGAATCGAATACCCCTAATTTTCCCATTAGGGTTCCGAAAGACAGCATCTTCGACTGCGATTTCTGCCCAATCAACTCACTGCATGTCGAAACAAATGGAACCACCAGTCTCGTATCGTCGAGCTCTTCGAAATGGTATATAATTTGTTGTGGTTTGAAGAGATTTGAATTTGAAGTTTGTATATTTTTTTTTAGCTAGGGTTTGAAATTTGATTTTCTTTCTGCCATTAGAGAAAAGAGCAGATGGAAAATGAACGTACAATGGAAATGGGCTGAATGAGATGGATGTGGAGTTTTATTCATATATATATATATATATATAAGGCCCAAAAGATAAATAACCAAATTATCTATTTACACTAATCTCGTTCACACTTTCTCTCGTATGATCAAACGGTAAGTCGGATTGTAACGCAAATTGAAATCCTATCATAATTTACCGTTCCGGTTCCGCTGACGCAGGTTTCGTCAAATTTCGAGATAGTTACAAAAATTATAAAATTCCACAGTTAATTAATTAATAAAATATTCAAAAATTCGATAAACTGTTTAGATTCAAATTAAATATTCATTAAATTCCATTTTAATCAAATTTCAACTTAATAAATTTCTATAAATAAATTTGACACATTTTAAATCTTAATTTGACTATTTGAATTTAAATCTTGAATTTCATTTGTTATTACACAACTCACAACTTCACTGTTTATCAATTAAATTTGAATTCAAATTTTGACTCAGACAACTCAAAACTAAATTTGCTATAAAGTTATAAAATTCCAATTACAACATTTTTAAATAACTAAATTTGAAAAATCTACTTATACTTAATTCAAATAATCATCTTCGTTATAACAAACAAAATTCCAAACTTAACTTAACAACTCAAGTTTTATTTAATCATTTAAATATTAAATCCCAATCACAATATTTCCAAATAAAGCTAAATTTGAAAATTTATTTATACTCAATTCAAACAATCATTAATATTTTAAATCGACAAAATTTGATTTTTCTCTAATATTATCCCATTTCATTTATTTTAAATCAAAATTTAAATATATAGAAATTATGGGATGTTACATTCTCCCCCACTTAAAATCTTTTCGTCCTCGAAAAGAGAACGAAATAAGGTATTAAACAAATCAAACTTTCAAATCCATACCTATAAAATAGTATTTATAAGATAAGTTTTATAGTTGAAAAAAATCTCATAAATATTCTAACTTCTGAAATCACTGAAAATTTCGGCAGCATCTCCTTTGTACGGAGAGGTCCGGAAAATCACGACATATATAAAAATTCAAATATACATCTCATCATTCGATGAGGCATCCCAAAAATGGGGAAAACAACATATATATGTAACTACCAACTATATAACCAACATACATACCTTCTTAACATTTATTTGCATATTTTATTTACCTTAGTATTTAGCGTTTAGCGCAAGCGAGCTCCGTAGCGTAGCGCGACTTCCTTACACCTGCTACATACTCACATACACATAAGAATCAACATATATACAATATATATAGCAATTGTATGCAACTTACACAACATATATCGACCATTTCAACTATAAAACCAAAATGTTAACGACAGACCAGCGAACAAATTGAGGGTTATCATCCCTTAGATGGGGGAATTTGACTAAAACATACTAGGCAAAAGTTATTGCATTTGTTTCAGGCTTTCCGAATTGTCCGGATTCGACGAATTCGGATAATTCGTTCAAAAGTTATGATTGTTTTAGCGAAGGCGAACTCTTCAGCCCAGGCAATAAAATTGCAGGTCTGAATTGTTCAACCCAGATTTTAACCCTTTAAACATAAAAATTTCAGCAAGAATATAAAGGAAAAGTTTTAGTTTAGATTCTGGCCTTTCCAAATTGTGCTCGCACATTAAAATCCGACGTTCCGTTAGGAAGTTATGGTCAAAACAATATAGGTATCCACTTCATATTTTAATTTTCTGCACATACATCTACCACTAATTCTCGGGTTTCAACCTAATTAGCTTGAAAATTTGATGAGGCTCTATTAATGAAAGTTCTAGTTCAGTTTCCTAGGTTTCCAAAAAATCCAGAATCATCGAATTCCAATCAGCCCATCAAAAGTTACGATTATTTTACTTCAGTCTATCGAAGGTTTTAGATTTGGCATAACCATCGACTGATTTTATTTGAAGTTTCAAACTTTCGCTTCTAAAAAAATTCAGATATTCTTTAACACTTCAAATTTGTTACTATTTCCTTACTCGGGAACAGATTCACATTCGATTGATTTCCCTATCCCGATATATTTTCTATCCATTTTCTCGTTTCACTTCAAACACTAATTCTAGTTAAAACTTGAATTCATTTCAACTTTTTTTTCTGGCTAACTCGATTATATTCAATCATTGGCTCATTACCCTTAGTCGATTTACTTAGTTTCATTTCTTGTTCTTGTTTATTCCATCCATATTCGATTAGCCATTCACTCGAATTAATCTCGATTTTATTCATTCTAATTATATAAGTTCATTCTCACTTCATTTCATTTGTTTATATTTGGTTTAAAACAACCCATTCAAAATTATCGAATTTACTTCTCACTAACGTGATTACCTTAAATCATTATCCCATTAACACGGGTCAACCCATCAAATTTCCATTACTTACTCTTATTACTCCATTTACACTACATGAAAGTCGTATGAACTTATATGTCCACAGGCATCCACAGGCAACCATTGTCAACACGAAAATTTCTAATTCTCGTATGAACTTATGCAAAGGTGTTGTGTGTATATGTCCTTACACTAATGCAAAAATCAGGCGGTCGACTGATTTAGTTGACCTCCTTAATGCAATATATGTTTGTGCCATGAGTCCAAAATGTATGCAAATAATCCTAGTATAACATATAAACTCTACATGTGTGCACAATCATACATCAAAATGCAACATCCATATAATGATTCACCCATTTTCCATCCATAGAAAATTTAAAATGCACACACATTCATATGCAATATGTAAGTGATTGAGCTGATCAAGTGCCTAGTTTGTGTATATGCACCTACGGGCAACCACTAACAAACACTTGCATCCACTTGCAACCATCAACCATAATATGTTTCAAACACATGTTTCTAACCATTGGATTCTACCTAAGGATCGAAAGGTTCGAACGATAGGATAATTATACTTGGATGATAGAAGCGAATGCAAAGTAAAAGCTTGGAAAAGAAGCAAAGAATGCACTTTCAAAAAGAAAAGGATAAGAAGCGTGAATCCTATCTTCGGGTTCCCACGTCGCATCTTCGTGGTCTTCTCCCTATTGTACTTTAGCCAATCTGATCTCTTTGTTATGTAGCTTCTTGATTTCTGATCCAAGGATATGAGTGGGAACTCGTCTCACTGATGCTTCCTTCTCAACTTCCACGTCCTCAAGTGTGCTTCGGCTCTACTTCTTTTTCATACCATAGAGACATTTCCTCAAATGGGAAATGTGACACACATCGTGTACGCCCGCCAGTGTATCCGGTAGCTTAATCCTATAAGCCAACTATCCCATCCTCTCTACTATAGGGAATGACCCTACGAATCTAAGTGCCAACTTCCCTATTGAGCTAAAGTGAACTACATTACTTAGCGGTAATACTTTAACGAATACCATGCATAAGATTTCTGTCTGTCTTCAGCGGCTTTCATTATTCGACAGATAAGATCAATCTTCTCAGAAGTATTTCGAATCATTTCTGGTCCAAGTGGAAGCCTATCCACAGACTCCCACAAACAAGTTGACAATCTACAAGATCGTCTATATAATGCTTCGAAGGGCGACATACCTATGCTCGATTGGTAACCGTTGTTATAGGCGAACTCCACCAGTGGGAGATGCTCTTCCCAAGTCCCTCGAAAGTCTAGGATACACAGTCTTAGAAGATCCTCAAGAACTCTATTCACCCTCTCAGTTTGTCCATCTGTCTAAGGGTGCTATGTTGTGCTCAAACATAGTTGTGTACTTAACGCCTCTTGTAAGCTCTTCCAAAACTCACTAGTAAACATGGGGTAGTGGTTGCTTATTATGCTGGAAGGCACCCCATGTAATCGAACTATCTCTCTAAGATATACTGATGCCAGCCAAGCCGTCGTCCTCTTACTCTTAACTGGAATAAAATGAGTTGTCTTCGTAAGTCTATCCACTATCACCCAAATGCTCATATTTCCCTTCATTGATCGAGGCAATACATTGATGAAATCTATAGAGACGCTTTCCCACTTCCATTGTGGGGCATCCAATGGCTGAAACAATCCACCCGGTTTCTTTTGTTCAGCCTTTACTCTTTGGCAGGTCAAGCATCGAGCTACAAATGACGCCATATATATCTTCATGCTATTCCAAAAGAAAACCCTCTTCATGTCTCGATACATTTTGCCGCCACCCGGATGGATAGTCATCCGAGAATAATGAGCTTCCTCAAGCACTACCTTGAGCAATTCCTCAATCTTAGGGACACATAGCCTTCCATCTTGTCTTAGTCACCCTTTATCGTCCATGGTATATCTAGCTAGGTGATTAGAAGTCACTCCTCAACAAAGCCTATCAGAGATGTCTTAAATAGCGGGTCCTCCCGCTGCTTAGATCCAATACGCTCCAATAGAGTAGGTCACACCTCTAATGATGCTAACAATACCAAAGTGAAATACGTAGATGGCTTAAAATCAAAGGTTGAGATGTGCTTCAAGCTTTGTCTTTCTGGGAATAGAGGACTCAAAGTCATCCTCTTCCTACTCAATGCGTCTGCCACTACATTACCATTGCCCGGGGTGTAAGCTAACTCAAAGTCGTAGGACACTAGGAACTCCATCCACCTTCGTTGCCTTAGGTTGAGATCCTTCTGCGAGAACAAGTACTTAAGCGACTTATGATCCATATATAGCTCAAATCTTTCTCCAAGTAGATAGTGTCTCCAAGACTTCAATGCAAACACTATAGCAGCCTACTCTAAATCATGGGTAGAGCAGTTCTTCTCGTGAACCCTCAACTGTCTGCTTCCATAGCATACCACCCTTCCCTCTGGTATCAGACCGACACCAAGCCCTATGCCACAAGCATTTGTGTAGACTGTGAACATTTTGCTTCCATCTGGGAGAGTCAGAACTAGGGTTGTTGTCATAGCCCTCTTCAATCTCTGAAAGGGATCCTCATAATCGATGCTCCACGGAAAAGCCAAGTTCTTCTTTGCCAATCGGTTAAGCGGGGCTGATACCCTTGCAAAGGTTTTGATAAACTTTCTACAGTAGCTCGCCAACCCTAGAAAACTTCTCACCTCTGTTGCATTCTTTGGATCCCTCCAATCTTGAACTGCAACGAATTTTGTGGGGTCCATCCTTGGAGACCACATGCCCTAGGAACCTTACTTCCTCCAAAAGTGACACTTTGAAAATTTCGTGTTGAGTTGATAGGATCTAAGAGTGCAAAGAACCGCTCCTAAGTGTTGGGCCTGCTCCTCCTCATACTTTGAGAAGAACAGAATGTCATTCACAAAAACTACAGAACTTGTTCACAAACTCTCTAAACACCCTACTCATCAAGTCCAGAAAATAGGCGGGTGCATTGATTAGCCCAAAAGGCATAACTAACCGTTTGAAGAAACCGTCTGGTGTTCTGAATGCTATCTTATCATTATTGTCTTCTTCCACACTCAATTGATGAAACCCCATTGCCAGATCCATCTACGGGAAAACTGATGCACCTACTAGCTGATCGAACAAGTCGTTAATTCTCGGTAGCGGGTCCCTATTCTTCTTAGTGAGTTTATTCAGCTCTCTATAATCCACACATAGACAAAGTGAACCGTCTTCCTTAGTTGCAAAGACGACTGGACCTCCCCATTCCGATATGCTTCGCTAATAAAACCTTTCTTGAATAATTCAGCTACTTGCTTGCTAATCTCCCTCCTTTCCCTAGAGCCATATGGCACATTGGTATAACAACCGTCTTTGCATTATCTACTAAGTAAATTTGGAAGTTTATCTCATGCTTTGGAGGTAGTCCCTTAACCTCCTCAAACATATCCGCGTAGTCTCTAACTATGGGCACTGATCGCAAGTCGTTAATAGAAGTATCAAGTGATTCTAGAAAACTGAGCATCACTGACCCCTATGTGTCACAACAAATTTCGAGAGTCCTACCATGACAAGTAAGAAGTCTAACCACTCTCTTTTCGCAATCAAGGATGGCACCATACATGGCTAGCCAATCCATGCCTAGAATCAAACCATAGCCCATAAATCCCAGCACGTATGCATCACATTCAAATTCGACGCCTAAGACAGAAATTCTCAAATCCCTACAGATCATGGATAAACGAGACGATCCTCATATGGGGTTTGGGACTACTATAGGTTCAGAGACTATACTAGTATTAAGGTGCAGACTATCTACTAAAGAACTGGATATAAATGAATGTGAAGCGCTGGAATCAAACGGGGTTCGAACAGGATAGCTAAAAGGAAATCAAACCTTCAACCATGACTTTCCTACCTCGACCAGGTTCAATAGCTTCCAAAGCATGCACTTGTACAGAAGTTCCTACCCCTTGTCCTTGCTTGCTAGGGCATTTCTTACTGAAGTGTCACACCTGTCCACAATTAAAGTAGACTCCCTTTGCCTTTCTGTCGTCCTTTACAAAATGACACATAGCTCCGCAACCATGACACTTAATATCCTTCTTGATCCGAGCCTTGTCAGGCTTTCCACCTTCCTTTTTCTTTTTCTTTCCTTTTCTGGGCCACCATTTCTATTTTTTGCCCTTAGCTTGAGTGTCCTCAGTCTTAGTATCTTTCTTCTCTTCCTTGCCATCTTCACGCATAAAAGCTAAATCAACCAGCCTTTCAAATGTCGCCTCCATTGGTATATGAGATAAAGAAAGTCTTTAGAGAGGTTGATTTTATCCTCTTGCAAATCTAAGTGCCTTATTATGGGGCGTATTCACCAAGTCCATTCCAAACCTCCCTGATTGATTAGATCTGTTCACATAATATTTAACATTCATGTCCCCTTTCTTTAAAGCCAAGAATCTCTCCATTTGTAATCCCTCTTCCGCTTGAGATAAGAGTTTCATCTCGAATCTTTTCCTGAAATCATCCCAAGTAGCTACTGGTTGTCCAGTTTGTGTTACTTCCCACCAGTAGTAAGCCTCATCTTTTAGTTGCCATGCAGCCAACTGTATCTTTCGTCGTTTGTCGATCTCAAATTTTCCAAACAAGTTCTCCGTCTCTCATATCCAATTATGTGCTTTAACAAAGCTCTCGGCACCATGGAATGGTTTTCCTCCCATAGCGCAGAAGTCTTTGCACAACTTAGAAAGCTTATCTACTCGTGGAGGTGGAGCAACAACGGCTGGAGCTGGGGGAGGAGCATCCCCTTGACCTCCTGCAGGTGTCGTAGCCTCAAGATACCTATGGAACCATGTTGGTCGCGGAATGCCCTCGAAAAGATTGGGTGCCCTAGACATGATGAAAAGAAAAAGAAAAAGGATTCAACAAGAGATCGAGAGAATATTGACTATGGCTTGAGGGGATATGTTTTTCAAAATAATGGATTTTTACTTGAAAATGCTTGACTTTTTAAAACCAATTTAGAAAACTTTCTCTGATCTTGTAAACGTTAGCTTTGATACCAAATGTGACACCCCACGTCCGTTAATGTCACTCATAAGAGAACGTATTAAGTTCCGTAAAGCGCAATTTGTAATCATTATAGAGAATATACAAGACATATAAAATATGTAATGGAAATTTTTTAACTTAATTATTAAAAATAAAGCATAGTTTCAGAAATACATCAAAACCAGTCAAACCAGTTACAACTAACCAAATGTCTCAAATCTGTCTAACAAAATATCTCATGAAATAAAATTCAGAGTACATAAAATCATATCTCTCGCCATAAGCCAAACTAAAGTAGGGAGAAAATCGAAACGGTACATTTCAACAAATCCAAGTCCAATCTGTAAGAGAAATCCTAGACAACGTTGAGTGCTTCCACTCTGAGGACCTGAGGGGGTGGGGGGAGGAAGAAAGAGGCGAAAGAAAAAGGGTCGGACATAAAGTATGGAGAGTTCTAGTGATTTACAAATGGGCATAAAATAGAAATGCCAAGACAGGTAAATAAGGCTGGAGGAGAAAGGTATAGTGTCAAATAAGTTTACATGTAAACTAAGCAGCAGAGTAAAATGGACAGGAATAAACTATGATCGAGTAATGCTTTACATTTATATCCTAAAACAAGTAATGTCTGCACCAATACTAGTATAACAAGTTTAACATGATTACATATCAGCAGAAATAAACAGCAGGATTAAACAATAGGATTACACAGTAGGATTAGGCGTACCCTATTATATAATCATATTAAACGTTAACCTAATTACATAACAACAGGATTAGGTGTAGCCTAATTACTACCCAAGCGATTGGCTCACTACTACGTAAATACCCTGTGTCAGCCTCGACAGTAGGTTGTATCACTCCCTAACCCAACAACTATATAACACAGATCTATTTACTAGTGTTACAACATCTTATCTTCCATGATCGGACCCATGCATGCTCATGACTCCGCTGGAACGCGCCTGTACCCACCCCTATGTGAACCTCTTACTATCTAATTCAGGAACGCGTGCCGTGGCCCCTACCTAGTGCAAGGCCCCCTCTAAAAAGATATCAACAGGGGTACTGACTTATATGGGTTCCAAACAGCAGATTGACACAAGCCAAACCCCCTAATCTTATGCCCCCAAACTACGATTTAAGAGTCCCCAAACCCGATACAACAGAAAACGAGGGACCTCTTAGCTTATTAATACTCATGTTTAACCTAGCAGGTTTAGGTTTACTAATAAGCGTGGTTGTAATAATTACATGTCATAACGTGTGTACAACCCTTCCCCAAAACACCTGCCCAGTTGTATATAATTCCCACAATATTTCTGTTTATTAGCCTACATTTGGTACATCCCTATTCTTAACATGTCATTCACTTAATGTCGTTTTAAGTCAAATATAACATGTCCAATTTATATGCATATTATTCATCAACTATGTTTTCCCAAATTTACCACATATACAGGTTTATGCATATTATCGATTTACAACAAGTATATACACATTATCGTTTTTATCAGTTCTTCAGCAAATCTAAACATGTGTATATTATCCTTTTCCCCAAATAACAGGTAACAGTCCCAATTTAATACCATGCCTAAATTCCTCTTATTATTTCATTTAATATTGCCCTAAATATATGCATACTCAAATCAGGTATAGTCTAGGCTTCCAAGGGCCTATGCTTTGCGTAAAATTTTAAAGGAAAACAGAGGAACGAGAATAGAATCAAATAACACAGGCATATAGGCAAGATTGGAAATAAACATAAAACATAGAAAATGGGAAAAGGAAGATAGATACATATAACTTGTTAATTATCCAACATCACAGACATATATTTTACTGATCATAACGACATAGGTGATTAATAGTGAAAACATGTAAAACATTTATTTTACTAACACTATATATCCTAATCAGTTTTATTTAACTATCATGTTCAAAGTCTAAGAAATCAGATCTGTAAACAATGGGAACTCACAGTGATTTTGGTGAAGATAAATGTAAATAACATTATGCTGTAGAAAAGTCCAATCCAAGTTGAATGTATGCAAGTAATGATGTTTTCTCTGTTTGATCCAATCCTCAGCAGCATTCCCCCATTTTATGTTTATATCTTTAGAAGAGATTTACAGAGGTAGAAGATATGAAGAAATGGTGTAAATCAGAATAGGAGAAGCCACCTATTTATAGATTCACAAAGTCCACCTCAGCCTTTATATCCAAGATTTTAAATCCAAACCGTAAAAGTCATGCTGAGTCAACAATGAATACAGTGCACACAATAGTCCTAATACGTACTCTGAATCCGCCCGGATCAGGAGTGGGTCGACCCACCTACCCCTTGTGTCGACCTATGGGTCGACCCAGTCCACCATGGGTTGACCCAGGCTGAGCATGGGTCACCTAAAAATGGCCTGATTCCCGCTTCGTTCGTTTGAAATTTTTGGAATTATTTTTAATTTGTATTTATACATAAGTCAATTGTATGTAAACTAACTTCTGATGTCCATAACTTCTTCATACGTTGTCTGTTTTTCGCAAACTTGGAGTCTATTTGAACCAGAATTTTAAGATGAACGCAACGGTAATGCCAGTTTCGCATAATTATGAATATTTAATTATGTTATTCCCAATTATTATCTTTAAACATGACTGTAGTGTATTAAATTCTAGGGTGTTACTTTTACAGTCTTATTATGCCTATTTTTGTTCATATCTGAGTTTGGTTATAATTCTCCTTTTCTTTTTATTTTGTGCTGAGCCTAGACCATTGAGAGCCTGAGAATTTTTCGTTACAATTGCGTGAAATTGGGTTAAAGTGGTATAATATATGTAATGATAATAAAAAGGAAATCTAGGCATATTAATATGAGAACCGTTAACTATATAATTGAGATAATAATAAAAGAAGAATTGTGAATATGCTAATCTGAATAGATTGAAATTAATTTTATATTAAGTAGAACATGTCATTGGAAAGTATGTGAATCAGATGTAAATTAAGTAAAACATGTTACTGTAATTTATTTACATCTGATTAGGTGTCTGTATGATTTAGGGAAGAGTTGTTACATTTAATAAATGTCATTTACAATGGGAGAATATAACATATGGTTATATGATGCTTATTAATAAATTTAAACCTGTTTTCTTAATAAGTTAAGAGGTTCAAGTCTGTTGTTAATATATCTTGGGGGAACTCTTAAAATCGTAGATTACTTGGGGGCACAAGCCTAGGGGTGACTGTGTCAATCTGATGTTTGCTTGGAATCCATATCAATCATTGTCAATTTGATGTTTGCTTGGAATCCATATCAATCAATACCCTTATGTTATCAAACGAGTCACACACTAGGTAGGGACTAGGGCATGCTTTATTGATGAATGATTGTAAGAGGTTCCAATCTTTGAGGTGGGTACGGGCGCGTTCCGGCGGAGTCATGAGCGTGCATGGGTCCGATGGGGGAAGATAAGATACTGTAATACCATCGGATATGGCTGTGTCTTTTAAAATTGACGGGTTCGGGACTGATATCCCAGATTGTCGTGGCTGGCACAGGTTATTCACGTCTGCAGGGAGCCATCACTGGGTAGTAATTAGGGTAAAACCTTTCTATTATTCTGATAGTTGGTGCAGAAATTATGTTTGGGATATGAATGTGAAGCTTACTCGATCTTATATTATCTCGTTTATTTCATACTTATGTATTTTACTTTATTTTCATGTCTGGTATTATTGATAAAAGTGTATGCGAACATATGATAACAGTAATCTGAAATAGGTGATTTAACAGTAAAAATGACAACATATAAGAAATACTTATAGGTACTGTTTATTTCAGATCCAACAACTTGCTGTCTAAAACTTTTTTTAAAATAACAAATCTAAAAATGACATGAAACTCACTGTGATTGGATTGAAGAAGAAGAAAATATCTTTTTTATGTATATGTCATTGTAGAAGAAAGTCCACTTTTATTTTATATTGTTGTTAAGTTGTCATAATTATCCTTGCTAATATATGTTTGGGAAGCACCTCCGTATCTCCAAGTATATTATTTTTTTAGAAAAATATTTGGAGGAAGAAGGAGGAAGAATAGATTTTTGTGTGGAGAACAATGAGGCTGCCTGCCTTTATATAGATTACCTAGGATAATTCTCAGGCTTTAGATTTAGGTTTTCCAATCCGACCAAACATGCAATGTTGAGTCAGCGGACAAACCTGGTCAAGAATTCAGTCCAAAAATGAATGTAAGAACATGTCTCAACACTCGACTGGGTCAACCCATCCTGACCTGGTTCGACCCGGTCACACTGGGTCGCCCAGTAACCGTTACTCTAAAACGTGTATTTCTTTTATTATATATATTTATATATAATCTGTCTATATTTCGTAAAAACTCTCAAGCCCGTATCTTCTTCATATTAACTCCGATTTTAAAATTTTAAGAGTCTATCTCAACCAAAATTTCGTAACGGACTTAACAGTAAAGTCTTTTTTACCTAATTATGAATATTTAATTAAGTAATATACATTTTTATTATCTTTATTATACAATTACAGTACATTAAATTATGGGGTGTTACATTCAACCCTCCTTAGGATTTCGTCCTGAAATCACCAAGTTAAGTAGAATGTTACTATTTAAACCTACACCCTTCTACTCAACCATCATCCATAGGCATCCATTGTACTTAAGATTTCTAATGCTTGATATGAACATATGCAAAAGTGTTGTGTATATGTCCTTAAGCTATTGCGAAAATCTGGCGATCGACTTATTCAGCTGGCCTCCTTAATGCAATGTATGTATGTGCCATGCATCCAACATGTATGCTAATAATCCTAATAATAAATACATAAGTTCTATATGTGTGCACAATCGTTCACCAAAAATGCAGCATCCATATGATGATTCGACCATTTTTCAATCCATTGGAAAAAATAAAATGCACATACATCCATATGCAATATGTAAGTTCTTGAACCGATCTAGTGCCTAATGTGTGTGTGTTTGTATCCACTGGCATCCACTAACAACCACTTGTATCCACTTGCAATCATCGAACACAACATGTCTTAAACACATGCTTCCAAACATAGGTTTCTATCCTAAGGACCAATGATTCAAAATGATTGATTGAATAATTTCAAATTCAGGAGCTAGAAAGAAAAGAAAATTAAAACATACTCTCAAAGAGAAAAGGATAAAAAGCGTGAATCTTGTCCTCCAGTTACCATGTCACATCATCTCGATCTTCTCCCCATTGCACCTTTTCTAACTTTATCCCTTAGTTGTGTAGCTTCTTAATTTCCATCTTAAGAATACGAGTACAGAATCTTCAAACTGATGCCTCTTTCTCGACTTTAACAAGTTCAAGAGGGCTTGGCTGCACTACCTCCGCTGAATAGTGAAGACATTTCCTATAATGGGAACCTTCCACTCTTGAACTACAACAACCTTAGCGGGGTCCACTGCCATTCCATCCTTGGAGACCACATGCCCTAGGAACCTTACTTCCTTTCTCCAGAAATGACACTTAGAAAATTTTGCTTTAAGTTGATGTGATATGAGTGTGCCGAGAACCTCCTCTAAGTGTTAGGCATGTTATTCTTCGCTTCTTGAGAATATCAAAATGTCGTCGACGAACACCAGCATGAACTTGTTCAGATACACCCTAAACACCCGACCCATTAAGTCCACGAAGTATGCGGGTGCATTGGTATGCCCAAAAGGAATGACCAACTAATCAAAGAAATCGTTTGGAATTCTGAAAGTCTTCTTGCCAATACTATCATCTACCACTCTAAGATGATGAAATCTCATAGCTTGATCCAATTTCCAAAAAACCAAAGAGCCGGGTTAAACAAGTCATCAATCCTCGAAAGTGGGTGCCTGTTCTTCTTGGTGAGTTTATTAAATTCCCTATAGTCCACACATAGATGAAGAGAGTTGTCTTCCTTGGTTGTAAAGACGACTGGAGCTCCCTACTCAGAAATGCTCTGCCTAATGAATCCTTTTTCCAACAACTCGCCTACTTGTTGCCGAGCTCCCTCCTCTCCTTAAGAGCCATTTAGCACACTAGCAAAGCAAAAGGTTTCGCATAATATACCAAGTAAATCCGGAAATCTATCTCACGCCTTTGAGGTAATCCCCTAACCTCGTTGAACATGTCCGGGAATATACAAACTGTGGCTTCTGATCGAAGATCGTCAACGGAAACATCAAGAGAATATGGGAAATCGAGCATAACTTACCCCGTGGGTTACAAGAAATTTCTTGAGTTCAACCTTGGAAAGTAAGAAGTCTAACAACTCTTCTTTCACAATCAAGAATGGCACCATATATGGCTAGCCAATCTATTCATAGAATTAATCCATAACCCATAAAGCCAAGAACATATGCATCACATTCAAATTCGATGCCTAAAACAGAAATGCTCAGACCCTTACATATCATAGATAAATGAGTTGTTCCTCCTATAGGGTTTGAGAATATAGCTGGATCAAAAACAGTACTAGCATCTAGGTGCAGATTTTCTACCATAGAGTTGGATATGAATAAACGAGAGCACCGGAATAAAAAAGAGTTCTAATAGGATAGTCTAAAAGATAAATCAAACCTTCAATTGCGACTTTCCTACCATGATCTGGTCCACCATCCTCTAAAGTATTTACTTGACCTCTAGACGATCCAGCTTTCTTGTTAGAGCATTTCCTTTATAATGTCCAACTTGACCACAAATAAAGCAAGCATTCTTCTTCTTCTTCATGCAATCTTTTACAAAGTGTCCTAAAGCACCATAACCATGGTATTTCACTTCTGTCTTGATCTGATCTTTATCGGCCATTCCTCCTTTCTTAGCTACGTTTTTATTGGGCCACCATATCTTTTTCTCAGTCTTGGGTTTCTCTTCTTCAGCCCTAACCTATTTCTTCCCTACTTTGTCGTCCTCATGCATAAATGCCATGTCATCTAGTCTTTCGAAGGTTTCTCACATTAGTTCATGCGTCAGTGCTAAGTCGTGGGGCGGTTGGTTCAATCCCCTTGCGAATCTCAAGGCCTTTTTAAGAGGTGTATTTACTAACTCCAATCCAAATTTTGCTAGTTGATTAAAAGTGTTGACATACTCCTTTATTTTCATGCTTACTTGTTTTAAATTCAGAAATGTCTCTACTTACATTCCTTCTTCTTCTTGTGACTAGAATTTTGCCTCAAATCTAGCCTTAAAGTCATCCCAAATAGCCACTTCTGGTCCGTTTGAAATATTTCCCAATAGTACGATGCTTCATCATTTAGTTGCCAAGCGGCCAACTGGATTTTCCTCCTATCACCGAGCTCGAATAAGTTGAATACATTCTACGTTTCTCTAAGCCAATTATGCACCTCTATAAAACTCTCAGTACCACGAAACGGTTTTCCTCCCGTTACGTAGAAGTCCTTACAAAGCTTCAAAAAATTGACTATAAGAGGCGGAGGCGGAGCTACTGTAGCTGCAGCTGAGGGAGGAACATTTTCTTGCAATCCAACAGGTGTCGTAGCTTTTACGTATCTACGAAACCATGTAGGAATGAGAATGACCTTGGGAAAATTTGGAGCCCCATACATGCTGAAAAAGGACGAATTTAGAATTCATAAAGAGAATCGAAGGAACATTGTAAATGGCTTGAGGGGGCATGTTTCTCAAAACTTTGATTTTTATTTAAAATCCGTTATTCTGAAAATGCTATACAAAAACCTTTTCTCTTATCTTGTCTTGGGCTCTGATACCAAATGTGACACCCCTTGCCCGTTAGTGTCACTCTAATGAGAATGCATTAAGTTTCGTGAAGCGCAATAGGTAAACAACAACTAAAATTCACAAGATAAATATAAATATTCAGCATAAAACATTAACTTTTATTAATAAGGAAACACCGTTCTAAACTAGTTCCAACATCATATTGTTTCAAATACCAAAAACCTTAAATAAAACCATCTTTCTTATAATTCCAAACATCAGAGTACAAAAATGTAAAGCCATATCCCTTCTTAGAAGCCATAACAAAATAGAATAGCAATCAAGATGGTATATGAATCAGAAGAAATCCAAGCAAGATAAGATCACGAGCTCAACAACTATCCGCTCCCACTCTGAAAACCTGATGGGGGAAAGGAAGAGAGAGAAGGGAAACAAAAATAGGTCAGACAGAAAGTCTGGCCAGTTACAGTAATTCTTAGCATAAGCATATGAAAAAGGTGTCAAGATAGATAAATAATACTGGATGAGAAAGTACAGTAAAACATATAAGTGCGAGCTAAACGAGATGCCAAAGAAAGATAAAGTTAGATTAAACTTTTCATTCATATCCCAAGAATAAAGTTACTGCGCCGATTACTAGTATTAACAGGATTAGGTGTTATCATTATTACGACCCATGCGATCGGCTCCCTATTACCCGAATATCCCGTGCCAACCTCGGCTGTAGTATGGTGTATCAGTCCCTAACCCAGCAACTTATAGGACACAGACCTATTCATAGGTGTTACAGCGTCTTAGTTTCTCCTAATCGGATCCATGCACTCTAATGACTCTGCCGAAACACGCCCGGACCCACCTCCAACCATGGATCTCTTACAATCCAGCTCAGTAAAGTGTGCCCTGGCCCCTACCTAGCGTGAGGCCCCTCCTAAGATAACAACATGGATATTGACTGATATGGGTTCCATATAGCTTAACAAAATCCACCCCCTAGGCTTGTACCCCAAGTAACTAGGATTTAAGAGTCCCAAAACCCGATACAAACAACTAAACCTGGGACCTCTTTGCTTATTAATTAACAGGTTTAACTTAACAGGTTTAAGTTCATTAATAAGCCTGGTTGTAAAATGACATTTATCCTAAATGTTATTTGTGATCAGTCCCTTTCCCCCAAACAATAACCTACCCAGATGTGTAATTAGACTACAATAATTAATTTTACTTAGTTTTACATCTGTTACTCATTCCTTCTTACATGTTATACTTAATCTTAAACTAAGTCTAATCTATCAGATTAACATGTCGCATATTCTTCATTTAATGCAATTAAACCAAATTTATAGTCAAAGGTTCCCAATTTACAATACGCCTTATTTTCTCCATTTTAATGTCATTAAACAGTTATTCCTATTTACATCATTTATACGCAGTTCAACGGCAATAGCCTAGGCTTTTAGTAGCCTAGTGTTAGTGTAAATAAAAAGGAAAAAGGGAGAAACCATATCTTAAACTGAATAAAAAGGCATATAAAAGACTGTAAATAAATAAAATACAGAATATGGATAAGGAAGATAGAAGTGTACATGAACATATGGTAGTAGTAATTTGAAATAGGCAATTTAACATTAAAAATGACAACATATAAGAAACATTTACAAGTACTGTTTATTTCATATCCAACAATTAATCTAAAACCTTTTTTAAAATAACAAATCTAAAAATGACATGAAACTCATAGTGATTAGATTGGAGAAGAGAAAATATCTTTTGTATGTATATGCTGTTGTAGAAGAAAGTCCACTTTTATATTATGTTTTTGTTGAGTAGTCAGCTAATATATGTTTGGGCAACACCTCGGTATCTCCATGTATATTTTTACTTTAGGAAAAGGTTTGGATGAAGAATGAGGAAGAATAGATTTGTGTGTGGAGAACAATGAGGCTGCATGCCTTTATATAGATTACCTAGGATAATTCTCAGCCTTTAGATTTAGGTTTTCCAATCTGACTGTACACGCAATGTTGAGTCAACGGACGAACCTTGTCAAGAATTCAATCCAAAAACCAATGCAAGAACCTGTCTCAGCACTCGACTGGGTCGATGCCTAGGTCGACCCATGGGTCGACCTAGTCACACTAGGTCGCCCAGTGACCATACCTCCACAACATGTATTTCTTTTATTTAATGTATATTTTTATATAATATGTCTATTTTTCATGAAAACTTCTCAAGCCCAATCATCTTCGCATTAACTCCTCTTTTAGAAATTTAAGAGTCTATCTGAACCAAAATTTCGTAATGGACACAACGATAAAGTTGGGTTTCACCTTATTTGAAATATTTAATTAAGTAATATTCATTTTATTATCTTTATTGTACAATTACAGTACGTTAAATTATGGGTGTTATAATTTCTGTTGACCACTACTTTGGGCATAGTAATGTATTTTGAGTAGATTTGGTTTTGTGGAGATGTATCTGTATTTGACTATTTGTTGCTATATAGTAATATGGGTCTATTACTTTGATATTTGTGATTCATTCCATCATGTATTGTCTCGCCTATTTTATATCAGCCTTATGTTGATATTATATTTGGTTCCATGTGTTGTGAGATATATGACAAGTCGGGTTATTTTTCTTATTTCAACCTTTGTGATCGCCTTGCATTAGTCGAACACCACCGTAACTCACTAATTGGGGTTGGTAGTGTGGGGCGGTTGTCACATTTGGTATCAGAGCTTAGGTTGCATAGTTAACTTAAGTGGGAAGTACCGGGGGAAGAGAGTTTAAACGAGAGAGCGTACTTGTGATACTTCGACTTCTAAACTATATATATATATTACTTAAGAGTAAAGTGGCATTGCACATGCACCGCTTAGTAGGAGTCCTTGGTAGGGTGATTAATCATCTTCTTTACATATTGAATAATGAGTCATCATGTGAGAAACACTGTTACGAACTCAACTTATGGGTTGAGGAAGGAGCAGGCTCAGGAGCCAATATGCTAATACCTATGATATGTAGAATATGTTTACTGCTTTCATAATAGAGATGCTTATAAATGCTCAAGAAGCTGCTCTGAATGCTACTGGTGGAGGTGGTGCACTAGTCAGGCACGTACGACCTAGTTTGCTAAGCTAAATAAGGATTTTACCATCTTGGATGGTAAACATTATAAGTAACGGATTCAGCTATAGAGGTTTAGGACTGGCTTGATACCTGTGAGCGCATCATTAAAGATCTTGGACTCAATGATGCCATGAAGAGGAGGTTTGCTTCACTCAGCTTCAAGGCAGGGCTATGAGCTGGTGGAATACCATTAAAGCTGCTACTCCCAAGGATAAGTTTACTTGGGACCAATTCAAGGCTCATTTCTATGAGAAATTCATTCAGGCTACCCAGAAGTTGGAATTGTTTATGAGGTTCGTTGAGCTAAAGCAAGGTGATAGAACCATCTCTATATATATTACTAAATTCGAGGCTCTACCAAAGTACCAAATATCTTTCATTGAAAATACCGCGAAGAAGAACGAGAATGTTACAACCCAAATTTGAACAGCCCCGAATTTTTCGCAAAATGCAAAAAAATAGAATCTACAAAAACTCGAGTTGGTTTATCTAGTGTAACACCCCACACTTTTCTTAGCCCAAATTTCAGCAAAAATCGAAACTCGAACACGCCCAAGCGTGAAGCATATATATCTGGTACCTGAAAAATAGTGAGCAAGAGCATAATCGGAGTACGATAGAATAACTCACTGTGGAAACAAAGTAGGATAGACTAGTATTAACTCATGTAACTACCTTTTTAAAGTAAGTCACTTTGCCAATATCGAGCATGAGAGAGAACGAGAATTGAAAGCCAAACTTATACGTCTTTTAGAACTTGACCATATATGAAGACATGAGAGGTTGTAATGAGGAAGGGGTCAGAACAACAAGATTCCGGTGAATAGGAAATGCACAACACATATTATAATTCACAGATGTATCCCGCTTGGTTCAACCCAAGATGTATGCCTTCTAAGATTAGTAATTATAGCCTATCCTTGTAAACATTTAAGCACTACTCTAACTACCCTTCCCAAGGAAGTATTCCTGAATATCAATACTGAGATAGAATGTTTTCACTTATATTTATGAAGCCTTTAAACCAGACAAAGCTGATTATTAAATCGAAGGTGAACTCCTAATTGCGGAGTTTACTTATTTACATGCACATCTTTAACCACGTAACGCCTCACTATCGATAGATAGGGCGGATTCTCCCGATCACTTATGACCTTAGGCGGACCTGTCGGTCACTCAATACCTCTCGACCATTTATTCAACGTTATTATAAAATAGAGGGCACTAACTACGGGACCCTACTAGTTAAGGCTTTTGTCATTGATGCATATAAACCCATACCTCGTGTAAGGTGAGATATGGTGTTTCGCTTTACCATCTAGCTGACCTTATTGGATAACCACCTTAATCACTTAATACTTACCGTAGGATAGGTAGTCCTATGGAATGACCATACCGAACGTTTTGAATTTCCAGGTATGGTTAGGCCTTACACACACCATTTAAGACCCCTATACTGGAAGATCGACTCCCAGGTGGACACTTCGACCCAAGCCACTAAAGACCCAAGGAAGCGGACTATACGCGAAGATTATCAAGTTTGCACCCAATTAGCCTTTAGTGCCACTTCTTATGGGAGTGAAGCGGGCTACGTTATTGTGTCATTCCCATTTAGTTTCACTTTACGGGATACTAAACGTATGCTAAGTGTATGTCGTCACAGGTTCCTATATTAACCTATATAAATAAGGAAAGTTATATTCTCCTTATCCTATGATATTTGGTTAATTATTTTTCCTAATTGGACTTAATATTTAAACGGCAACCAATACCCATAAATTCCCTTTTTATTTCATTTATAGAGTTATTGCCATTTATGACCATAACGGTCATATTTCCTTACGGAAACACTTTATTTTTAATTTCTTTTTTATTTCCATTAGTTGTAATTAATGCCACTTATGGGCCTAACGATTATAATTCCCTAAACATTAATTAACAATGGAATATCCTTATTTTATAAGTCTCGAAACATCTATTTATTGTACACTAACATACATTTCTAATTATTTGATTATTTGTTTATTGTCTGTTGTATATATAGACACACACATATTTATGCACTAGACCTCTCACATTAAGATGACCACTTGTGGATGCTGGATTTGCCGGGAGGTTCCGGGCAGATTCCTACCACAAGTTGAACTTAACCTCGTGTCATAGTACAGTTATATCGATGCCCTAGACCCTCACATTAAGTTGGCCACTAGTGGATGTTGGATTTGCCGGGCGGTTCCGGGCAGACTTCTACCACAAGTTGAACTTAACCTTATGTCTTAGTACAGTTATATTTTAATATCCTAGTTGGGGTGTACAACATTATTCCTAACCAATTTAGAAATTGTAACTATTTGACTTAATTGCCTAATCAAATTTGTTTTCCTCCAAATCAACGTTGGTTACAATAGTTATTTATTTATGGCTCTATTTGTAACAATTAGTTATACTGATTTCTACAATGGTCACTATAAACATATTCAATTAATATGGATTACATTTACATGTATAATTCCATGAAATGCATACTATTCAAACATTTAAACACCTGTTATCATAATGTTTATTTTGTCGTTTACGTAGATTCGGACGTATAATGAGTACTTTTATTTTTGTGCGGTTAACGTAGTTATCTTCTTTTATTATTATTATTATTATCGTTAAGTTATATAATTTGGTATTAATAACCAAACAATCATTTTTGTATTCAATCTTACCATAAGGTTCCAAATCATAGAAAAGACTGTTAACTATAGTTATTGTAAATTATGCCTGATTATATTACTATGAACACATTTTCAAACCATAAGAAATATACTATGTATAATTTGAAATAGTTGATGCAAACTACACACAAATATGTATATTTATACGTAAATTTACACAACTTTCCCCTTTTCAGTATTTGATGTACTTCTTATTGGTTTCAAAAATGTCCTTTTTATTTAAAAGAGGAAAATGATACGTTTACAACAATTGTAGCGTCCCATATTTTTAGTGGCTAGATATTAAATATATTTTATTATATATAACACTGAATTGGAATTTTAAATGAATTTACAATATATAATTCATTTATTTAAAATGTAGTTTGAATATGTAATTTATATTTAATTTAAAACTAGCTTGTAATGGCGCAGTAGTTAGTAACATTGAATTTTGAACTTCAATTGAATATATAGAATTCATTTTAAGTCGGAATTCTTTGAAACCAGAATCGTCCGAATCTATTTGATTACAATTTTCCAATGGAAGTAAAAGATCGAGATTACGTCTTATAGATTGTGAGTTATGTCCAATTAAAATTTTTGAATAGTCGCTAGGGAAATTGCTTATAAACGATAACATTTATTTAATAAATTAAATAAGGATTTGTATATATTTCGAATATTGTTTAACTCGAAATGTTAATGTTAAGTTATAAATCTATATCGGAACGATTTGAAGTTGTATATTATTTCATTTCGATATATATATTGATAATAATTTATTATTATTAGATTATATTGTTTTGTAATTTATTTATATTTTATCGATATTATATAAGCCTTTTAAACAACTATTTTCCAAATGATCCCCGTTTTCAACGAAATGGATTTTATTGGAATACATGTTGTTAGTTATTGCTAGATTTCCAGTTTGGGGCCAATTGGAGTTGTTTTGTCAGTGCGTCCAATTTAAATGTAAACCGGCTAATATATTGGAATTAAGAATAATGATGTTTTGCAAATGGAGTCCAATTTCAACAAAATTAATTTCGTTGGGACTGATACGTCAAGACATAATAGTGTATTTATTTTCGGTGAGTTTGGAGTTGATGTTCGGTGGTGCAGATATTTAACAGTAACGAAACTAATGGTACGAATTTATTGACCGTATATAATGCAAATAAGGTATACATAACTTAACCCTTAAGTATGTACTATAAGCCCCTTTCGCATCATCTAAATAAAAATACACTGACCTCCTATATATGTACGAAACCAAAATTCCGTACCATGTTTGATTTCTTCCACATTAAAATAGCTATACCTACCCGCATCAAGACATGAAAACACTACACAGTCTGCACGCCATTAATCTCGTGTCTACCTATAAATTCTTTTTCCATCAACCTAGGCTATATCTTTTTTTCTCTTAACGTCTTCTCCTATACTTAAGGCTGCTAAGCCTATCACCTATGCTGGAAAGACATGAAACCTCAAGCTTTTCCTACTAAAAACGTAATACACTACACTCCTACCTTGATCTACACCACATAGCTACCAGACTAGGAAACTACGTGATCCTTGTCTTCAACTTCGGGTGTCTATATATGGTGCAGCTCCTGTTCGTTGATTTTCAGAAAACACGCACAAACAAAAAGAAAAAAATTCCACCGAATAAAATTCCACCATAAGCTACAAAAAATTAAAAAAACTCATACTAAAGTTTATAGATCAAATTGTACGTGTACTGGAGATTAGCCGATGAATTTCTCGTCAGACTAGTACCGGTTTTTGAAGGGATCGCCTCAGTTTGGCTCGTTTTTTTAACAGTAAACCCAAAGTTAGAAAATCTGGATGTTTGAACACTTGTTTGTGGATTGCATATTTGTTCTATGGTTTATGGATTGAAATGGAGATCGATTGAAAGGGTTAAGGGGTTATCGCGGTTATTGTAGTGGTGGTGGGAAGCAGTGGTGACACGTTTGCATGGAAGATACGAAGTGGCTTTCTAGTGTGATAGTAGTGACGAAATGGAGGAAAATGGGGGAACGTTGGTTTTGTTTTGGAGAATTGGGAAGGAGCCGAGAAGAAATGGCAGACACGAAAATGGTAGAGCTACTTTCTGTGGGGGGGGGGAGGGAGAAAGAGTCATCGAAGAAGTTTTTACGTGGGCATGGGAAGAGAAATGGCGTTCACGAACTGGGAGCAAAGGTAGAAAAGCTTTAATGTAGAAGGAGCCTACATGACATTAGTGAGGTTTTAGAGGAGCCATTGTTAATGGCGACTGGGCGATCTCCCCGTTTTCTACGTAGTCATCTCCTCCTTTAATCCTCCCTTCCGCCGCTTATCAATCCAATTCCTCCTTCTTTCCGCTTTCTTCTACTCCCAGTTTTTTTCATCATGGTGGCCGCCTCTAACCCTGTAACACCTTTTTTAAATTTGGTCGCCTTTTTATTCCTTTACTCGTTGTTTATCTTTCTATTCTCCCTATAACACCTCCTCGTGCTCGCATCGTTTGCTAGTGCCCTTCTTTGTTTTTGTGTGGTGCTCCTTACTAGTTTGCTTCGCGACTACTCCTCCTTCCATCCGACACTGGTCGCACTCAAGTCATTGCAAGATTTCAAAGTATATTCGTTCGTTTTTCCTCTGCTTGTTGAGTATTTTTGTCCAGCATTTTGATTGTGTTTGTCTACTAGTGCTGATGGGGTCTGGTGATGTGTTGGTGTTCTCCAGTGAGTGTTGTCGACTTACTTTAGTTAGGTAGTCTTAGTGTATTCGGGAGCTCCTTATTTAAGTGCAGATTTCGTGATCTTTGAAAGGTTTTCGCGACTCTATCTCCCTCCTACTCTGGATTATACTATGCAATTTTATTACCGAGTATGATGTGCTTTATTCTTTTTCTCGGTGAGCCATTGTTGTGTCATTTCCTGGATGCTCTAGAGTTTAGTTGAGTTTGGTATGTGTTGGGGCTTTTTCTTAGTGTTCGATTTGTCTGAGTAGAACTGGGTGTCGTCTTGGATATGCTTGGTTGTAGTATGCCAGTGGTGTTTGAGTTATTTAGTTGCTGTGTTCTGGCTTAGGATTATTGTTGGGGTAATGGAGCTTCTGCTGATGTCTTTTCGGTGTTCTGATTTGGTGGTTGTGTGAATGTGAATGCTTTTTGGCAATTTGCGGCGCTTGTGTCAACTTCTGTTGTGCTCTTTTGCAGTTGGGCTTGGTGATGTATGAAATATTTTTTCTGCATTTCATGTCTGTATGCCTTTGTAAATTTGTAGTAGTTCGAGATTCTGCTCGACTCTGTACTGTAATCTAGATAGATTTAGTGGACAGTCCACTTCAAAACCGTTTGTAGCTGATAGACTAACTATCTATCACATGTATTCTCCTTGTGTCATAACTAGTTATAATGAATGTGGAACGGACCACTATAAAAAAACCGGCTTGCTTTGCAAAAAAAAGGAGCCTACGTGGCTATATAAGAACGGGGGCTGCGACTTTCCAAACGGGCTTTGGACCATCAATTTTTCTTTAAAAAAAGGAAAAATAAAAAAGAAAACGGATGGGATAATGTATGCGTGGAGCAAAAATGGGGCAGTTGGAAGGATAGTGACAATCACGAAATGAAGTTACGATTGTAAGGGTTTTTCAATGGTGAAGGAGAAGTATTGCGTGGGCTTAACGTGGTTGCGGGCCAGATCAAAATTTGTATAGGCAATAAATATTTATATTAAATAATTTTTTATTTAGGTTTTAATTTAAATAGTCAATATTGAAAATTGTGTAATGTTTTAGTACGTACTCAAAATCAGACAAAACCAGAGACATTGGAACTATGTCGACGAGCACTTCATGGTGAAACTGATCTGGTCAGAGTCAGTAACTGCTAGAATTTCTGATCAAAATTAATTTTTCATTTAATTTGATTAAACCAAATCGTTTTAATGACGAATGAAGTCAAGGTGAGTTTAACTCACTCAATGGTCCCACTTGTAGCTATTATAAGTCGGGTCTAATGTTTGTGTTCTATGTTTGTTAATTGTTGTTGATCTATTGATTGTTTGAGTATATGCTGAATATTTTTATACAAAATATTTAAATTAAATGTTCGTTTAATTTAATCGAAACCAATCGTTATTTTTAACGATTATTTTCAAACGAGGTAACTTGCCTTGTTGGTTACGTTTATAATAATATAAACGTACTAGATTAGATTAGATGCCTCAATTATTATCGTTAGTTGACCATTATCAGTTGAATTGATTATTTATGTTGTTATAACAGATAATATATTATCGTATTGAATGGATTGTTTTAACGTATTTGGATGCAAAAAAAAACAGGTTAGAGGGATCCAATTGGATTCCTCAAATTTATTGTTTATTTCCATATTCCACTTATATGAATTGTTTAACCAGTCTGATTGGATGATTGATTTGATCACTGATTGTTGAACCCAAATTCTACATTTTGTTTGTTATCAACCAATGGGCAATGTTGGTTGAATAATGGACAACAAATGGCCTAGAAATCCATTGTTTTATAAATATTGATTTACCATGAGGTGAATCGATAGAAATGAAGTTATAAAATTTATTTTATAACTAAAGATAGTTTTGAAATTAATATTTTGAATTCAAGTTTATTAAAAGGGGATTTATATTTATTATTTATTGTTTAAGTTTATAAGAAATTATTAAATGGTTTTTATGGAGTAAATACTTATGTTAATAAGATTTAAAAGCAAGTGAGCAGATTTAACCTAATGATTAATAATTGGAGCTAACTGGTTTTAAGAAACAACTGAATTGGGATTTTATTGAATTTGATTATTATTTACTCAAAAATAATCAAAGTAAGTGAGATTTATTAAATTAATTATATTATTAATTAATTTAAGTGGAGGGACCAATTGGAATGGGATAACGAGTTAGCTACGTTAAGTTGAATAAGTCAACTATTTAAACGAGAATTGATTATTAAATTTGTTATGAACAGAAAGTTTTAATGATAAAGTAAACAATGTTTTGAAGTTAATTATTATTTATTTAATTTTAATCAAGTAATGATCTTAGAATTTAATTAATGGAGTTTAATGAAACCATCAAGCACTGTTTATAGTTAAATGAGTTTTCAAGCGCATTTATATTAATATATTTGTAAGTCTACATTGAATACTTCTTGGAATTTTATTTAATTGAAATTCCTAAATCTGAGTTGGACGAAGATGTTTAAATCCAAGTTTATGAAGTATATTGTCGATGATTTCGATTAGTGAAATGAGTTATGAATGAAATGAAATTCATAAGCGTAAAGATAAGAAATGGAAATCGAAATTGTAAACAAATTGAATTGAAGTAATTTTAATGAAGTTTTATATAGTATTTGGTTTATATTTGAATCAAGGTTCATTTATAATGTTTTAAAAGATATACTGAGTATGATAAGGAAAGTGATGTTGTTTTTAAAAAAATTAGAACCCGTTGTACAGTGATTGAGTTGAGTAACTTTCGAGGTGTCAATCTGATGTCGGTTTCGGCCTTCGGGGTTGATACTTAGAGAACTATTCACTTGCCAATTTACAATGAGGAGCTAATGGAGTAGAAGTGAGATGATAATTGAATATTCTTATATTAAATAAGAAAAGGGAAATGTTTCTCTTATTATGAATACATAGAAGTTTAAATTAAACATTCGTTAATTATTAAAGAGGCCAACTGATGTTGAATACTGAACCAGTAGATATATTTTATTTTATGAATGAATGTTTGTTTATTTGATAGTTAAATAACCAACTGTCAAATCTGGCCAATTATCGACTGTTGGCACCAAAAGACTAGCATCGAATTTATATTCGAAAACCATTCCAACCAGCAAATACGTAAACGTGGAAGATATCAGATGATGATCGAGATGGACCATTTGAAGAACGTAGATCTTCATAAAACGGGAGGACTACTTAAAATCTCAGGTTGGCCCCTTGAGATATACCATGTTCTGTCATGGTTGGAATCTACGGATTGCAAGGACTACTCGTTACTGATCTATAGGGTGGTTCCTAGGATGTGGTAGGAGGGTGCCTTCGGTTCATCCTATTCCTGGATGACTTGAATGGATGATGTGGGATCCAAAAGTGAATGGTGGCCAGATATTCTAAAAATAAGATTTAAACCTCAAGCCTCATCAACCGGGAAATAGTACAAAATCGAGTAGGTCGCATGGCTATGTGGGTCACTCCCATTAGGGTGTACTATCACCATCTAGATAATATGCATATTTGCTTCTTCTTTTCGCTTCTGTATTTCCTCGGAACGGTTATGTTGGATCCAACCATAGGTGACAATATATTTGGAACATTCAAGCAAAATGAATGATCGGTCATGTTTAACTTGGTATAACGGCCCGCAAATCCGTAATATTAGAGTTGACTAAATACATCATACATCCAACCCAAATATCACGAAAACACGAATCATTTTTTTTAGAAGAAAAAGGTAGGAGAATAACAGCAATAACAACACAGAATCTCACATCGCAGTGGAACAAAATATAATATATCATATCTTTTGAAATACAAAATTTGTACTGTATACACATATCATTATCAGAGTACAACACTTACAACACAGCGGAACAACACTCTATATAACTAACACTGAAGCCTCCTGCTCCAAGCTCCTTCAGATAAATCTGTAAAATCCTGAACTACTTGACTGTCCGTACAAATTTAGGCACCCAAGAGTTTAGGTAAACAAAAAAAAAACTCCGGGTCAGTCATGGAACTGGTATGAGTAAACAATTTAAAACAGTTTCGGAAACTAAATGATATCTCATAAGACCACGCCATATAACACGGAACGGGTTTTTCCCTTATGAGAATCCAAACTACTTGATTTAACTTTCAAATCCTTTTGAAAGAAAAGGATAGCTTTATATCAAAACTCTTTTGATGTTATAATAGTGTCTAAATCAAGTAAATAAAAATCTAGTGGAACGTTTGCAACTCATGTTCCACATATATAATATACAATCAAAACCGCAAGCACTTATTGGGTAATGAAATTACAACTATGACAAGGTATGGAACCATCTGCCGCTGGTGTATCTCTAGAGGAGAATACACCGAGTTCAACAAGAACATCTTGCAACTCAGCCACACATGACCGACCACTCATTTCGCTTGAGTGTATCGAATGTATATCACCAACGGTTGGGATCAGCAATTGTTTCCCAAATGGGACAACATTGAATAGAATAAGGAATTAAATAAATCTCTAGATAGGTGATTATACACCCTAATGGGAGCTAACCACATAGCCATGCTGCCTGCCCAATTTTTGTCATTTCCTGGTTGTTGAGGCCTGAGGCTACGATTACTTCTTTCATTTAGCATGATCACTTTGAATGACACATTATCAGATTCGTTAATCGTTAATTGGGTTTGCACAAATATTCTGGATACTATGCTAAGGGAATAAATCCGTTGCCACCATATATATTTGTACAGTCCAACATATTCGATCATTGGAAATACTTTGTCAGACATTCGTCCATATACGTTCGTTCTGGGACTGAACGAAACCGAAGGCACTATTCCGTACATCCATCCTAGGCAATCTCTACCTAGGACTTATACAACATCCCTTGCACTTTACTCCGTCTTCAATATATTCAGCATACTTGATTTGCAATTCTTATGCCAATACGGAGTGGTTCTTAGGATAATAATCCAACCGGTCTCTCCATATTAAAAACGTAAAATGATCAAAACTTTGATAGCCAGTGATAGAACTATCAAATGAAAAATGTCCGTGTATACACAACGATCTTATTTCCAAATGGAAGTATCGATCACATCATCAAACATACATATATATATATATATATATTCATATTTCCTTATTTTCTATTTTAAGAAAATACATGTTATTAACTCTGGAAAACATTCCCATTGCATATTTACATATCACTATTATTCCATATCTATCAGACTCAAACTGTAAACTAGTAAGAGAACAACCTCCTATGTGTAAACCCCGAAGGCCGAAACAACGTCAGATCGATACTCAAAAAGTCGTTCAACTCAATTAATTTCCCGTCAGTTTCTAATTCTGCTTAACTCTATTTCTTTAACTCCATTTGATTAACTTCTTATCAACACGATCATTTTAAATATGCAAATCATTTGCTTTTAAATCATCGTTCACTTTAAAACGTATATCTCCCAGGATTTTATTTATAAAATTCCCTTTCATTTATAATATTCTATTTTTAGTTCGATTCATTATCGAATTCTATATATATCGATATATCGATTTCTAGTTTATCAAATCTTCATAAAAATATTCTAACTCCTTAAATTCCCGGAAAAATTCGCCATAACCTCCTTTGTACGGGGTTACTGGAAAAATTCAAACCTTGCCACACAGGCCTCTCCATTCAAAAAGAAAAAGAAACAGCCAAGCGGCTTGCCGATACGGCACATAAAATCTCATATTCAATTTAAATACATACCTTTTTGTCGAGCATTATATTTATACTCTCTTCTAATACTTCGTTCCAAACCTGTCTCATGTATATCCATACATTTCTAATTCATTTCAACCTAATACACTTGTTTTAACTCAACTCGTTAATTAATTCGTTAATCAACTCTCTTGCCTATTTCGCTTTCATATTTGAATATAACATATTCAAATATATTTCAACTTACTTATAAACTAATCAAATTCTATTTTCCAACTAAGGTTTCATATTCGATTTGAATATGAAGTCACGAGTTTAATTTACTTATTAAAAGTCAACTCGATTATCTATTTAACCTTTAACTTGGTTAATTCTATTTGGGAACAATTTATCTTTATAAATCCAACATAGTCGAATTCAAACATAAACCCTAAGGATTTATTCAACTTCATTTATATTCCAAATATCGGAATAAAGTTAATCGTTTATTTTTTTAAAACGATTTTAAGTTCTCATTTTAAATTCACATTTGAATTTAACTTTCCCAAATTATCTAAATGATAATTTTTCCCATTTCATTTATAGATATCATTTATAAATTCACTTCCCTTTCCTGTATTATTCAATTTATAAACATTATTTTATAAATTTCAATACTTCAGTTTCCTGTATTATTTTATTTATAAACATCGTTTATAAATTTCAGTACTTGTTTTATTTATTCAAAACAAGTGAATATTGTTACTCCATTCGAATTTCAAATTTCTATTTTAGAAAAATAGAATTTCCTTTTTAAATCTGAAAAATTCCTTTTCATGATATTTTTAAATATCAACATCTAGGCCCAGTGATATTTAAACACCAAACAACCAATTATTTATTTTTCTAACACATCGTATATGACAGTATATATGCAAACAAATAAACAAACATATAATATATTTTTGAGGAATCCAGTTGGATTCCTCCAACCTGTTTTCCTGCATCCATAGTCGTCAGCACATAAATAATACCGTCCTGCTTCGAGGTAGGATATCGCGGTATAGAAGGTCATCCACTAATATATATTTGTGGGGGCGCATAGGGAAATCATCAGCTAATGGTACCGCGGGCATCCGCTAATGAGACTGTGGGGATCATCCAACCACCAAACCAATATATATATATATATATACTAAGCCTAAACAACTAATATATATTTTTATAACAGTCATAACAATATTTAAATGCATCCAGCAACAACAACCAATTATTTTTAACAACTAAAAATAATTCTAATTAAATGGTGAGTGAGATTTACTCACCGTGATTTTTAATTTGTTGCATATCTCGATTTCGATAAAATTCTAGCCAATTCCGATTCCCCGAGGATCTTAAAATGAATCCATCGTGAAGCCCAAATCCATATGATTCCAATAAAATTTTATGGTGTTCAAACAAATCTAAAATGAACACGATATCGCATTTTATTTTCATAGGAATTACATTATACTAATTTATTAACTAAAATAAATTAATTTAGTTACCTTAATTCACGTTTCACCATCTTCCTCGTTTACATAGTTCGAACCCGCAGAAGCTTTTATACCAAGGTCGTGACTTCACTTCACCCTCACCACATCTCCTTTCGATGGAAACTACCCACTCAATACAAGCTGCTCGACATACATATATTCAATCACCAACCTTCACCATCATTCCAGACCTTACCCTTCACTGCCTTCATCCTGTTGATGCTCCTTCTAACATCACTCCCCCAGAGCCAACGCAACTACCCTGTTCACAATGCACTGCCTTTAAACCCCAAACAAAAGCAGTTAGAAATATCCCACAATAGTCCACTATCGCACCCCCCCTAAGCCACTTATTTCGATCATCAGAACTTTCGAATTACTCTCAGACATCGCACTAGCAAACCCTTTCCTCACAAACCCTCCAGCCTTCATCTATAGTGGCGCCCCTCTTTCTAAGAGCTACTTGACCATGTCTGCCATCTCCAACTCGTCACTCTCTTCCCGTTGTTGACCTCGACCTCCTCGCAGTCATACAGTGAATCGCGATGTAGGAGTTTGCAAGGATTTCCCCCTTCGAGCTTAAGGCAACATCCAACTTCAAGCCCCAATCTATTTCCATCCTATCGCGATCGCTTCCAGGTCGAGTTCAACCTCGCGACTACTCGTTCCGAGCCCTAGACTTCACCAGAGATCGACGCAATCAGTTCAAATGAATTTATACAATTTTGAATGAATTAAACGGAGCGGTTTTTGGTTTGGGAAAAAGTGGAAAAGGGATTTCACGATTTAGGCTTGATTTTATAGAGGAGAGGTTTGAGCGACGGATGGAGAGGAAGAGGCCACGAATTCTTCTTGTTCTTGCGGTTTTGAAATGAACAGCATGGCCAAAATTTTGTAGAGAGGAAGAGGGAGAATGTGGCTTATATTTTTGCCTAAGATTTTGTGTGGAGGAAAATAAACCAACAAAATCAAATATTTTATTTGATTTAATTTAAATTTAACCGGATCCGTTAAATTGTCACTTTGATTTCGAACTCCTTTCTGAACCCAACAACAGCCCTTCTTAGGGTTAAACCACTATTCTAAACCCACTGGGGTAGGTTCTGAATGTCAATTCGACCATATGGAGGAGATATTAATTTAAACTGATATAAATTAAATTCAAAACCATTAATTTCTTGATAATATATTGTTATTATTATCATCTGTAATTCAAATAAAAATATATACTGATCATCTGAATTATTTTGGTTCTGTTTTTAATTTCTAATTCAGTTATTAGTTGTTTCCAGTACCATGATTATTTGAGATATTCGAAATAAACGGTTTATCGATTATAAATTGACAATTCAATATAAAAATTCTTTTATATTATTAATTCAATATTTAAATCCATATTAAATATTTAAAATTAACCGATGAAATATCCGAGTCATTACACCTGGGTTGCAAGATGTTCTTGTTGAACTTAATGTATTCCTCTCTAGAGATACACTGTCGGAAGGTGGTCCCATACCTTGCCATATTTGTAATCCATTTTCGAATAAGAGCCAGTGGTTTTAATCGTATACTATATATGTAAAGCGTGAGATGCAAGTGTTCTGCTTGATTGTTATTTATTTGTATTAGACATTATTATAATATCAGAAATAATATGATTTCAAAATGTTTTGGGTTATCGTAAGGTAACAGCTGTCCGAATTTATGTGTGGATTTGGTCTTACGATTATCCGGTCTTTCGAAAATAAATTCTAACTTTAAAATCAAGTTGAATGTTGCTTGTAAACTTAACAAATTTTGTCACTCTAGTTCACAAGACTAATCTAGTGTTTGAAATGCTCAGGTTAGACCAGGTTTTACAGGTTCAGGTTATTGGATACTACGAAGTTCAGAAGACGTGATGGATGAGTTCATACGTGTTAGTGTTTATTCCACTGTGTATTGTATTTGAGGACATGTTGTTATAACTGCAAAGATGTGTTGATGTACTCAGATGATTGTAAGTATTTTTCAAGCTCTCAATAAAGATTTATTTCTATATTATATTTTATTCCGCTGTGATGTTCGACTCTGATCCTGGTGTGTTTCTTCTTCTTATTCTTCTGTTCTAATATTTCTTTCTTTCCTTCTTATGTCACCCTCTAATTTCTTTATATTAACTATCTGGTGTTTTTGATATTTGAGTTTTGGCAAGTAATACGGGTTTTGAGTATTATTGTCGAAATTCGGGCATCGAATTCCTACCAGGTCGTTACAACAACAAAGTCAAAAATCCCAACAAAATTGAACACAAATGGGTTTATGTTTTTTTAAATCAAAATTACCTAATTCACTGATTAACACTGAAACTAGAGATCTGGAATAAAATTACATCTAAACAGTGTTTAATGGGACTGATTTCCAGATCTACAGTGTTTTACTATAACCACAATATATTTTTAAACATAATTATAGGCAATATGTATAAACAACTGAGTAAGTATACAAATAATATTATTCACAACCTTAAGTTTATACTTTCAGGTTCTTATCAATATTCATAAGCAGATATGATAGGTGTCATTTCATATTTATCAATATAATAAACAGATCTTATATTATTATGCATATATTTTGATATCTAGTTCAAACGAGATAAATAAGCTATTTAAACTTTGTATGTAAATTTCCCACTCAGCTGAAATTGTCCAAATTTGAAATTTGAATAATATTTTAGGCCTATAATCCCCAAATTCTTACAGATCTACAATTAATCTAAAAAGGAGATACCGTCAGATTTGTAGATTTGCAAGAAAATAGTAAAAGAGAGGAGAATCTGATGAAGAATAGCTTAGACGTCAATTCATACCCTTTTCCACATGAATATGATAATTCCTTTCAAATATATAGGATTTTGTTTGATTGGTTGTATATGAATATAGTTTTAATTAAGAAATTGATTGGAAGAGAAAGGAAAATGACAGATTTTCGCTGCTGCCTACAGATTTGTATGAAAAAAAAGTGAGGCTTTACTCCTTTATTTATAGGAGTGAAATTGGTCATGAACCGTTAGATTTAATTAAATTAACATCCCTCTGTTTATATAATATTTTATATAGCCAAAGCCCTAGCTGTCACTGTCTGGCTTGACCAAGCGGTCGTAGCCAACGGTCGATCACCCCGGTATACCGCTTGGTCGACCTGGTAATGAGGTGGCTAGGGGGATTATTAATTTCTATATATAATATTATTTTGTTCTATTTATTTCCGTCCATTTTTCGTATTTCGTCCATAATTTTTTCATACGGACTCCGTTCATGAAACTCCAAACATTAAAGTTGACAAGAATTTCGAGGTGAATGCAACAATTAAAGTTTCATGGTCAAATTCCATCGTTTGCCGAAATTCTTAGTTTAAAAATCTAATTATATTGTCAAAATTCCGGATTGTTACATCTAGTATCCTGTAGAAATACAAAGATAAAGTATATCATTTCCCACAGCGGAATGGATAAAATATAGTAGTAAGTAAATAATTACCTTAATAATGACACTATCTAATAAGTGCCTCTAAGCTCCAGAATCTCAACTACCCGTCTAACCTGCAGGTTTGTTGGGAGGAGTGGATCAGAACAAAAGTTCTCGTGAATGGAAAAATTATAATTTATATAAATAACACTATATATATCGTTCTATCACAGATTTGCTTTTATTAAGTTATTTGGGTTTATTACACATTACGCTTCCGATTTCACGAATAAATCGTACCCATATACTCCCTGGTAGATTAACTTAATAAGTTATATATATATGTTGCTATATGCCCAATATATCGAGGTACATCCCATAGTACCCCAATCAAGTTGTCTCCATCGTCGTACTGTGAAAACGTACAAGACCTCCATCATCACGCTACGAAAGCATACTAAAGCATGCCGCAAAGACACACTAAGTCTCCATCGCTATGCAACAAAACCGTAGTAGGGGCGCTACGAAAGCGAGTAAGCTTCTACTCATGCGCCATAAAGACACTCAAACCCTGATTTCTTCCACGGAACTCGGTAGGGTTTTTTTATGTCTATCAAGAATGGCTTTTTTAGGCACACAATACATAAATCAAAGATTGGTCTATCCCTTTTGGTAGCGATGGCCCCATTCTGGCCCCTACTAATGAAAGACCATTCAAAGAGCTAAGTGACCACCCTAACAAACAATCTAAACATCCAATGGTCCCTCATCCAATGACCCAATAGTAAAAGATCATTGGCCTCTTGGCCTCGTGGCTTAGCTCTAGTATTTTCTTGTACTCGCTCCAACTAATGATTATAGGTATCTGACGACCTGGTATTTTTGTTGGCTCTTGATCACGAAGCCTGCCCCCCCCCCCCCCCCCGAGCCGAGGCAGTCGCCAAATCATCCTAAAATCATCCCATTGAATTCTTGCACTTCCTTCCAGTTCCATTGATTAAGTTGGACATGCTCCCACTATGGCTCCCGATACCTACGATGATTTTCTTTGTTGGGCATTTCATCCCCACAGATTGGTCCAAACGCATATCATTATATTAATTAGACCTCATGTCTAATTTACTATGATGCGTTCCGCCTACTTTACTTTTCGTTAATTTACAATATTTATTAACTTATTTAGTATGAATATTATATGTTTATCAACATTATTGCTTAAATGCAAGGCTATCAAAGAATCTTAGGCTCGTAACTTACACTTTGTAAATCAATGTGTTCATATTAAAGCCTAAAGACTTTTAGGCTCGTAACTTAACCGTTTTATGTCAACATGTTCATATTAAAATCTTCACCGTTCTTTTAAACCATTTCTTATGTTATTCGTATTTGTAATTAAACTTTGTTTTGTTATGATTTTCGAATTTTCATATTTATGCAAATATATGTTGTGGTTGTAGGTTTATACTAAACCTCACATATTCCTTTTTCCTTTCATAAAGTCTTTCAATTCTATTACACTTTTTTCTTTCCATTTTTACAATTGACTTTTTAGGAGATTAGCCTATTCCTAATTGATTGGTTATTAAAACCATATAAAAATATATTTCCGTAACTTAAGGTTATTACTACCATATAAACCCACAATTGCAAGACAACTCTTTCAATTATTTTTAGGCAATTGAATAGTGCACAACACGGGTAAATCCCTATTTCGCACTAATCCATGACTTTATTTATTTTTAAACTTGCAATTATGTTTTCCACTTATTTTTCAAACCAAACTATGGAAAAATATTCCCTTTTCCTAACTAATCAATCTAGGATATTTCAGACTTCCTGTTTAAATTGGTATACATTAATTCATGTTTTTAACTTATTTTTCCTATTTTTACATAATTACAGTAAATTTAGATACAATTGGGTTGTATCCCTTTTTCAATCCCAACAATTTCTATATTCATTCCATTCTAAATTTGAAATGTAATCTTTTCAACTAACATAGAAATTCTCAGATTTTACCATTTAACTGCAAATTTACTGTCCATATATTAATTATGCCTCACCCATAATTATCAAATCCTCTTTTGTTCATAATTCCAATTAAATTATGTTTTCCAACACGCGCAAACAAAACTAAATATAATCAATCATAGAAATTAGGCGCACAATTTGGTTGTGTGTGTATATATATATATTAGCATTTCAAGTTTATGTATATTTTGCATATAACAAAAATTCAACATAAAACTGTATATTCAGATGCAAAAAGGGGGAAAAGAGGAAGAAGAGAACATTTTATAATTTTACCCAAATTAAACGATATGATATACTATTATGACAAAATATAATTTAACTCTACTCACTTGGGATTTGTGGTCTAACTTTTGGATTTGATTTGGATCTGCGTTTACTTTCTACTTTCTTTTCCAATTAGGATTTACATATCTACCTGGACAGCGGATATAGGCATCTACACCTTCAATCTACTATATTTTCCTTTAAACTTGAATCATAAATCCTAAATCTAAAATATAATTTATTCCTAAAGAGTTTGGAGAAAAGGGAAACAGAAGAGCTCTCGCCTCCTCTTAAAAAATATGAATTGGAAGCTAGTCCCTACAGGTTTATTTATAGCTGCCCAAAAGAACCATGTCCATCTGATTCGCAAACATTAAATTCGAGCCTCAAAAATATAAAACTACGTCATATATGGCCCAAATGGGCAGATACATGCTCCAGCTGGGTCGACACAGCTCATAAATGGGTCGACCCACCCTAAACTTGGGTCGAGCCATACACGTTATAAAAATGTGTACCAACTCAATTTTTGATGCTTGATTTGTTGTGTGTATATATTTACAAAAAAATCTAATATTATATCTATTTCCAGTTTTATTTGATTTTCTTTTATTTTTAACATGCATTTAGTTTCAATTTTAAACGCGTATTATCAATATACGCTCCTCATTTCGAATTTAAACGTTACTTAATTATCGTCATTTAAAATTCCATTCCTTCTGTAACATTTCTTTTTTAATTTAATTCTATTTATACCATTGCAACGTTATATTTGTATAATGATAAATTTTTATTTATTGCTTATTTGATAACATGCTGTTTTTTTTCGAATTTCAAATGTACATTACTCATGCAATTATTCGTATAATTTTATTACTTGAAATGCGGGGTATTACTCCCACCCTTTAGAAAAATTCATCCTTGAAATTTAGTAAGGGTAAAATTATGTAATTCCTCACAAAATTTACAACCATCATGTGTACATGCAATTTTTACAACCATCCGTGTACTTGTGCAAAGTGTAACACATGACTAAAATAAATGAATGCAATAAATGCCTAAGCAGTACCTCCTATATGAATGCAAATTTTCTTGAAACCCTTTTGAAAACATGATGCAAACATCCTAAATATACTGGCAATTTCTATATGAATACAATATTCTGAAAATAAAAAATATATTTTCATCAAAATTTTCCCATACTTTTATAAAATAAGAGCGTATTTCATCCAATTTTACATGCAAACTGATATACACGTAAATGTGTATATTTTATCCGCATATTTATCTTATTTTATCTTTTAAATAATTGATATTGTGTATTTATAGCTGTGTTTTCAGATTGTTGACAAGAATCATGGTTTAGAGCATTTGATGAATAAAGCATGAAGAATTTGCTGAAAAAGAGTGAAGTTAAAATTACTAAAGCTTGAAGAGTTTAAAGATTGAAGAACGGTTGCAATTATAGTTTAGTTGGGTAGATTTAGCTCACTAAAGACTCATATTGTGTTCACATTGGCTCAATTGCAGACCATTTCACTCATGTAGCGTTCACATTAGCTCCTTTGCAAGGCTTCTCATTCATGCACTGCATGCGTTCACACTGGCTCACTTACAAGGCCTCTTACTCTACAACCCCGTTCACACTAGCTTATGTGTTATTTGGGCTAATTCTTTAGTCCCACATTGTGGAATTTGCCAAGTAGCCTTTGTCATATCAGCTATAAATACACTTTATCTCATTCATTGTAAAACACACTTAGTTTTATTCTGTAATCCTCTGCTTGGAATAAAACTCTTCTTTCTCTCTTCTATTTAGTTTTTATTTGAATTTTATTTATGTTCATGTCTGTTTTTTTCTTTTTATTTTCTTCTTCTTTAGCTATGTCTAGCTAATCCCCTTTGATTAGGGGGTGATGACGCTAATAGATATGATTCGATATGAACCACATAGCCAAAGGATGAGGACTTTATATATGTAGATCTAGATCTGTTCAAGGGTTAGATCTGAGCCTTCATATTCTGTGTCGTTTAAGAGCTATGCTCCTTCACAGGGTATATTCGTGTTCGGTCTAACAATTATCAGATCTAGATCTAATTTTAGGGTTTTAGAAATTAATTAGTGAATCTGTCCTGATAGTCTATGGTTGTAGAGCTGAGCTCCTGCATATGCTATGCTTGTCGTTATTTACATATTTGTTTCTAAAAACCTATTATCGTTGATTCATGTTTGTGACAGAAACATGTATTAGATCTGGTTAATCTTTTGGCTATTGATGATTATGAATCTGATCTATGTCATTATCCCCTAATTGCTTTCACTTATTGTTAAAACTCTCTTTTATTTAATTTCTGCTATTTTCTTTGTTTTCCACCAATCAAAAGTTAGGGATAACTTGATTGGATTTATTAATAAAATAATTTGGTCCCAGAGTTCGACACGCTCTACAACAATCCTTGTTGTTTAGGAAAGACGAACGAATTTTACAGTTGTTTACAATTGTCTAATTTGTTCGCAAACAAATTTTGGCGCCGTTGCCGGGGACCAAAATAATTTTTGTTTTTAAATCCTTCGTGTTATAATTTTCTTTTTCTTAATATAAAAAAAAAACACAAAAAAATATTTTTATTTTATTTTGTTCCCTTTTGTTTTCTAGCATAGATACAAAAAAAATCTTGTTGGTTGATTTGGTATTTTATTTGTGATACCGTATATCTACCAAATAAGAGAAAAAAAATTCTTGCCTTTTGTTTTGTTTCCTTTCTTTGTTGCTTTCCTTCTTTCTTGACATCTCTCCATAATTTTTTTTCCTTTTTACAATTTTTATATAAAAAAAAACAAATCTTTTTGTGATTTTCTTTCCTTCTCTTCTATTTCTCTTCCTCCTTGCAATTGTTTCACAAATTGATTTCTTTCCAAGTTTCTAAAAAATAAAATTTTGCCAATTTTTCTAATTATTGTCCATTCAATTTCTTTCCATCTATTTCTATCCTAATCTTTCATTTACTTCTTTCCGATTTTTCTTCTACACAATCTCTTCTCTCTCTTCTATTTTGACAACAATAAAAAAAATTGCATTTTTTTTATTTATTTCTTTCCACTTTTATTTGCATCTGGCTTCCTCCTTTCAACATTTCCATATAAAAAAAATTCAACTTTTCTAACAATTCCTTTCTTTTAATTCTTTTCTTTTTCTTTCAAATTTCTTTCCACCTTTCCATACCTCTACTTTTACAACAATTCTAATTAACAAAAAAAAAACTTGCAAATTTAGTTTGATCTCTTTCCTTTTCTACTTTCTTTTCTATTCATTACCATTCTTTCTTCATTTATTTCTTTCCTTTTCTTTCATTAATTTTGTTCCAACTTTTTCCAATTTCTTTCCCCTCTTTTCCATTATTTCTTTCCAAATTTCTCTACTATCTCTTTCTATTTTTCAGCAATTCTCTAAAAAAGAAAAAAAATTGCTTTTATTACAATTCCTTTCCTTTCTTTTCTTTAATTTCTTTCCAAACTTCTCTACTTTCCAATATTCCTTGTATAAATACATTCCTTTTCCCAAAAAAAATAATCCTTTTTCAATTCTTTCCAATTTTCTTTCTTCTGTTCTACATATACCCATCCTCTCCAACCTCTTCATCACAAACAATAGTCACCACAACCACTTCTCAAACAAATACCCCATCCTCTTCCTTTGTTTTTTCTTCTTCTCATAGTTTATAGTTCTCCCTGTGCCCTTAAAAAAAAAATCCTTTTCTCTTCTTTGAATTTTGTAAGTTGGTTCTAGCTTTCTTTTCCCAAATCCTTTTTTTAAAAAAAAAATTGTTTTCTTTGTTTGTTATATATTTTCTTGTGTTTCTTAAAAAAAAAGGAAGAAAGAGATTTCATCTCTTTGTTTAAATTTTTTTATTAGCCTTAGTTTTCTTTTGTTTTAGTGCCATTTTAGTTTTCCTCTCAAAAAAAAAAGGTCAAAAAAGAGAAAGAGAGAACTCAAACAAAGGCCAAAGCAGAAAGAATTCAAGGCTCAAGCAAACAAATCAAGGAATCAAGCAAAGAAATCAATTCAAAGGCCAACGAGAAGTGAAGAGTTCAGCCAAGTGATTTGCAAACAGATTTGATTGGAGCGGTTGCACACCAAGTGGGGTGTGAACGCGCTAGCGCTACCCAATTGCACTGGACGGACTGCCGATCAAGGTGAGTATTTTCTAACTTTACAGGGACCGCTGCTGCAAATAAAAAAATATAGACATTGCTTGTAAAACTCTTCTGCAGGGCATTGGCTTGCTTGTAAAAAAAAAAAATTTGTTTTTTTTTTAATTTCTGCATTTTACTGTTCTGTGACTGTTCATTTTGTGACTGAATATTTTGCCTGTTGATGTGTGGTTTAAAATTTTAAAACGAACGTGGGATTAATTGAAAAGTTTATTTTTGAAATCGAACAGAGGATTCCCCAAAAGCTCATAGGACAAAATATTCGTTAAATTGACAATTAGGATTGATACTCTCTGAGGTGTCTAAGGAACGGTAGAGTCTCGAACTCAAACAGGTTCTTAAACCTTCAGTTGTGTTTCTACGGTGATTCGTGGCACACTGATAATCCCTGTCCGAACCTGGCCTAGACTTGTATTCATATAATCCAAAGTTGTTAATTTTAACATATTTTTAAGAGCTTTCTTGAAAATGTCTCAATTCCCTTATTCCTACGGATTTTACGATAGTTGTGAAAATCAATATAATCCATATAATTTTACACCAAATACATATGGATATGTTAATAACAGCTATTGTACAAACAATTTGGATTTTACGCCACCAACTTTTCAAAATTTTCAAGATAATCCCGTTTGTACACCACCAAATTTTCAAAATGATGATCAGCCCTCAACTCTTGAAAAACATGTTGAATCTTTACTTGAAATGAGCATACAACAAAATAAAGAAATAAATGAATTGTGTAAGTTATACATGTGCAATAATTCAAGTGAAAGCTTTCAAAATAATCAAAATTCGATTTCACATCCAAATTCAAATGATTCTGATTATAACACTTGTCAATTCAATTTTGAACTCCAAAATGAATTTCAAATTCAAAATGGAAATGTAAAACACTTTTCAAATGATTTTGGCAACGGGAATAATTTCAATTGTGGTGCTACTGAAAACTTTTGTTCTCAACAATTTCAAAGTGAAAATTCTCATGTAAATAATAATAAATTTGATTTTGTTGAGAAAACGAACATATTTGATGATTACTTGAAGTTTCGTGAGAAACAAAATCGGATCCAAACATGTAACGATTCAAATAAAAATCCACCTTTGCCCACAATCGACGATTTTCAACTAACAACTTTTGAAATTGATGAAAATCTTAATAAAGTTGTTGAAAGCCCTGTGCTTGATTTGAATTTAAATTCTCTTGAAAACGAAGACGTTAATCTTCAATTTGATCTTCCTCTATCAGATTCTGAAAATTTTGAAAATTTAGCAACTTTAGATTGTCAACTTGACAAAAATGATGAAGTTGTTAACAACTGTTCAAGTGAGGACGACTTGGATGAGCTAAAAATTCTTGAATTGATTGACGATAATGTTGTTGGGTATGAAACTGAAAATGAAATGTTTGAAAACTTTGAAATTCTTGTGGTTGAAAACAACAAAACTGCTGAATGTGATCTCAAGCACAATAACGATTTTTCTGAAACTGTTGAAACTCCTTGCGACTTGATCGTTTCAACTGAACCTCACTATGATCACTTGTTTTTCAATGATAAATTTATGCAGTATATGAACTCTTTCTGGAATGACACTATTTTTGAGAAAACACGATTTCGAAATTTACTGAAAATTCATTTGTTCGGTTTTGACTTTAGGTTTACAAATGAACCTTTAGTTAATAAAATTTCAAATATTAAAGCAAAACCGAACAATATTTCTCAAAACAAGTGTGGGGGTGAGAACGATGCACATGTCTCTCAATTTATACATCATCTGAACAAGTCAAACTTTGTTTTTGAAACTTTTGTTGAACCCCAGCCCGATGACCTCTCTTTAGCTGCTACAGAAATTCAATCTGATTTTAGGATCAATTGTAAGCTCAAAATTTTAAAATTAGCAACTCAAACTTCTGAAAAAACGAAATTTGTTTTTCCAAATCTGTCACGTAATACACAATCCTTTATGATTTGGTTTTCTGTGCTTCAGCTGTGTCTCATCAGCTTAATGAGGCTGATCCATTGGTCCATTGTGGACCGGTTCATCTATTCGATGACTGCGTATTTTCTGCACACACATTCGGTAAGACGCACTAACCCTCTTTTGTACATATGTAAATATTCTCTTATTTGTTTTTCCCTTTCACTACGATATGTCTGATTAAGACTGTGAGGACACAGTCACACTCAAGTGTGGGGGGAATTTACATTACATCAGCAATCAAATTTTATGAAGTAGGTCATTCATTGAACAAGGATTAACTTAAATTCATAAATAACACCTTGGTTCTTGTTTGATAAGTTGAATTGTTGGGTGATGGGAATGAACATTATTTATTCATTGAATCGTAATGTGTCTTTTTAAGATGCTAGCTTGAGACTGTGCAGACGTTAGTCGTGTTCTGTAGTAAGCGTGTCAACCTTTGTTATACATGTTAGAATGTGCAAGTAAAAATAATCAAAAAAAAAAAATCATGAAATAAAAGAATTTTGCACCTACATTTGTTGGATTTTCTGAGTTCGTTTTCATGCATAATATTTTCTTTTCCACTCAAATTTTCAAAATCGTAAGTTCTAAATCCACTTGGCCCAATTAAAGAGAAATGACTCATTGTTGCGTTCTTCTTCGATACCCCACATTATTCAAACCCAAGTTTTAGTCGATTTACATCCATGTGTCGACAAGTTTATCTTATATTGGTATACTCAAGAACCTTTGTTTAAAGGTCAAAAACGTCACTTTTTATACCAATATTACACCACCCACTCCGTACTTGTTTTAAGGTAGGATAACCATATACCACATCTTATTTTATATGGGTTATCTATCTTATGAAACTTTGCTTATCATTCCTTTCAGCTTTTTGTATAACAACAATCCAGACTTGTGTGTTGAATTAAGGTTATAGAAGTAGAGTAACTAGGGCACAAAACTTTCCTTTCATGAAGTGATGGTTTAGTAGAGGAGGAATCAAATGAAATAATGTATGGCATCATTCCATCTCCATTCATCATTCATCATGCAAAAGAAAAAAAAAAGAAAAAAAAAGAAGAAAAAAAAGAAAAAAAGAAGAAAGAAAAAAAAAAGAGAAAAGAGAAAAAAATTGAAATAAAGAGAGAGTCTCTCTGAATAAAATAGTCTTCATCATTCTTGACTATGAAGCATCCATTTCCATTCCATCCACATCCATCATACCGTACTTGGAAGCGAGGATTGTAGTAGAGGAGATGAAAGGAAACAAAATGTCCATATGTGCCTTAGTATTACTTTATCTTTTGTAGCTTGAAATTCAACTAATACACTTGCCCTCTTATCTAGAATATTTTTAGAACTTACAAAAATTTTCCTTCATCTATGTATAACTCATATCCAATACATTACAGTTACATTAGTGCAAAATTATTCAAAAAAAAAAAAAAAAAGAAGAAGAGAAGAATAATGAAATGATTGGGTGCACATTGTCGATGTGTAGAACTTTGGTTGACACCACGCTCTTAACCTTCAAGACAATTACAGTGTTATCAAGGAATTACGATTCAGCTTAAAATTTTTTGTTCATTTTTGCACTAATTATGGGATGGACAATTTGGGGCTAAACCGTTATTATTGAAGTTAGGTGAAATCCTTGGAATGTGAAAGACTTTAAATATATTGTTTGATTAATCTGCGTACATAAGACGCTTTGGATTTTGTGGGTAGTATCCGCTGAAAACCCTCACGAGACAACACTCGTCCTACTGGGGACACCCAGAGGTTTAACGGCTTGTTGCATACGCTAAATGCAATCGTGTTTCCTACGAAAGTGTGACATATCTTAGTTTAGTTTATTCGAGGACGAATAAAAAGATAAGTGTGGGGGTATTTGATATACACGTAAATGTGTATATTTTATCCGCATATTTATCTTATTTTATCTTTTAAATAATTGATATTGTGTATTTATAGCTGTGTTTTCAGATTGTTGACAAGAATCATGGTTTAGAGCATTTGATGAATAAAGCATGAAGAATTTGCTGAAAAAGAGTGAAGTTAAAATTACTAAAGCTTGAAGAGTTTAAAGATTGAAGAACGGTTGCAATTATAGTTTAGTTGGGTAGATTTAGCTCACTAAAGACTCATATTGTGTTCACATTGGCTCAATTGCAGACCATTTCACTCATGTAGCGTTCACATTAGCTCCTTTGCAAGGCTTCTCATTCATGCACTGCATGCGTTCACACTAGCTCACTTACAAGGCCTCTTACTCTACAACCCCGTTCACACTAGCTTATGTGTTATTTGGGCTAATTCTTTAGTCCCACATTGTGGAATTTGCCAAGTAGCCTTTGTCATATCAGCTATAAATACACTTTATCTCATTCATTGTAAAACACACTTAGTTTTATTCTGTAATCCTCTGCTTGGAATAAAACTCTTCTTTCTCTCTTCTATTTAGTTTTTATTTGAATTTTATTTATGTTCATGTCTATTTTTTTCTTTTTATTTTCTTCTTCTTTAGCTATGTCTAGCTAATCCCCTTTGATTAGGGGGTGATGACGCTAATAGATATGATTCGATATGAACCACATAGCCAAAGGATGAGGACTTTATATATGTAGATCTAGATCTGTTCAAGGGTTAGATCTGAGCCTTCATATTCTGTGTCGTTTAAGAGCTATGCTCCTTCACAGGGTATATTCGTGTTCGGTCTAACAATTATCAGATCTAGATCTAATTTTAGGGTTTTAGAAATTAATTAGTGAATCTGTCCTGATAGTCTATGGTTGTAGAGCTGAGCTCCTGCATATGCTATGCTTGTCGTTATTTACATATTTGTTTCTAAAAACCTATTATCGTTGATTCATGTTTGTGACAGAAACATGTATTAGATCTGGTTAATCTTTTGGCTATTGATGATTATGAATCTGATCTATGTCATTATCCCCTAATTGCTTTCACTTATTGTTAAAACTCTCTTTTATTTAATTTCTGCTATTTTCTTTGTTTTCCACCAATCAAAAGTTAGGGATAACTTGATTGGATTTATTAATAAAATAATTTGGTCCCAGAGTTCGACACGCTCTACAACAATCCTTGTTGTTTAGGAAAGACGAACGAATTTTACAGTTGTTTACAATTGTCTAATTTGTTCGCAAACACAAACCCTACAAACCAGCTTTAATTTTGCGAATTTCATTAAAATTTAATTTTATGAGTTCGATTTCTCATGTTAGAAAAAATAGAAAATGGAAAATTCCATACTTTCTATCCTACTTTTAAGCGCCTTTTTCCCCATACTTGGAAACCTTTATCGCTAATCTTACAAAATTTCCTTTTTTTCTATCCCAAACACGGTTTACATAAGAAGAATTTCCTTTTTAGTTCGCTGAACTTGCTCGGAAGAATTTATTTTCTCATGTTGCCTTATTTATTGCAGTTATCTTCTTCATTGCTTTCTATAAATTTTCTTTTTTCTTTTAATTGTTCATCTTTTGCTTTCATTTAATTTACAATATCCTATGTTTATATTCTTATCTAGTGATCATCACACACACTTAGAAATGAAATATCCTACAAAACTATTCTATTTTTCTATAATTAAAAAGAATACTACATAGGGGTGCAAATCTATACCAAAAGAAAACTTTCTCTTACTGCAATCACTACCAGGCAAAAGATACAATGGCTGAATGTGGTTATCCACGAGGACTAAAAGGCCTTGGACCACGTCCTTTTGACATAAAAAGGTCCTCAGTTTGAATCTTGACAACCATAACACTCCTTCCTTTCCACTTACCACTTTCAAGAAATTCATGCTTCGTACCCCTAGCTCTCATCACATCATAAATTAAAACATGTCAAACCTTCCTATTTCCTCCAGAGGTGCTAAAAACGGATTTCCATTAATCAATAACCATGTCATAATTTTAGTTATAAAAATCCAAACTTGCTCTTTCTAACTCATTTCCTCTTTATCATCTTCACATAACCATGCAAGTATTAAAACTTCCATTAACTTCATTCTATTAAATGGTAACCAATTGAAACGTCTTTTCAAATTTTTCTTTTTTTCTCAATTCTCTTACATCACTGCGTAGCGTTTGATTGTTTACCATTTCTCATCTTAATTTCTCCCTTAGGAATTTTCCTCTCAAGTTTAAGGTTTACTCATATACTGAAATAATTCCTCATACTTTTACCAATAGTTCATGCACACTACTGGGACCATTCTCACTAGATTGTCTTTAATTCAATAAAATTTTATATTCTTAAAAAACTTTTCTCGAATGTTAAAACAAGGGAAAATAGAATTATGCACTTTAACTTAATTGGAGCCCTTATTTATTTAATATACATATTTTCAAGAGGAATTAATAAGATTAAATTTCTATGAATATTTTCTAAAGTGGGCTTTTGCATTCTATGTAAAGAAACAAGGAAACTTCATTATTTTAATACATATATCCTTTCTTTGTTAAATAAGTAGCAAAAAATATGGCGCTTCACCCTTATTTTGTACACCTCTTTCGCTGCACATTTCCTTGTCACTTTAACAAAAGACGTTTACTTACAAATTTATTGATTCATAAAAACTATTTTTTTGAGAAAGACGGCTATGTAAAGCGGTTCTATACAGTTGGTTCATATAACTAAATACGTAGAATAATCGGTCAACAAGCCTAACCAATACCTAAATAAGTTCAAGTACTATATTTCCAAGCATACAAGCTAAACCATAATGTAAAACATAAAGATATAGACTGATAACACCACATGATGCAACCAAAAAGCCATTGCATCAGGCTCCAAAACAGGACGACGAAGAAAGATCTACAACGAACTGGATTTAACGCATAAGACAAGTTGCAAAACGAGCATGACGAAGTAGTCATCAAGGGGGGAATGACCTCCGCTGACATAGCCCCTCCGCCTCCGAGCTGCCCATCAATTCCTCAGAGTGATTCTCTCTAGTTGTCAACCTTAGTCTGAAAGGTAACTTAGCATCAGCACGCGCCGATAAGTAGAAAAAAAGAGTTATTATGTGGCACAACTGTAGTCTGCTTACCGATCGTCCGTTGAAGCAACTATTGTTGCGTTCGAGCCAAACTGACCAAGTGAAGGCGGAGATGACGGATCAAGTGCAGTAGAGGAAGGGGAATTCTGCCAATAATCAAAGTGGTGAAATGGCTGTGGGATATAGCCAAATAAATGGGCTGCCACTTAGGACCAAAGGAATGAAATGAGATTGCAACCAGTGCAAAGGCGGTGAATCGATTCATCTACAAAATGGCAAAGTACACAACCAGGATTCACAATGGTGCTTTTGCAGATCAATCTATCTTTAGTGTTAATGCTTCCGCGTGCTAATCACCATAAGAAAAAGCGTACCCTCGGCGGTGCCTTAATCTTGCAATGTCTGGGGTCGTGAACAACCTACCAGAAAAGGAGAGAAACTTATTGCATGATCTGACTGAAATGGAGCCATTGGATGTGAGGTTCTAGGTGATGATATCAGGATTAGAGGAGAGGGAGGTGGCGTGGATGATATGACATACTTCGTATAATTACTCAAGAATAATAGGGTGGAAGTAGGTGGTGGGGGTTATGGTAGAGGTGCCGCACTGTATGGCTTCTTGGATGGATATAGAGGGGTTGGGAGAATTGGAGAAAGGGATGGATAAAAATGCGCTAAGGGGAGTTCGTACGGCCATGTGTCAAGCTAGTAGAGACTATCACTACAAGAAAAATCCACTATTAGTTGCAATATATGGCGGCATTTGATAACTGATTGTAGCCGTTTGGCATTAAAAGTCAAAAAATAAAAAATATAAATGCAACTACGTGGATCCTGCTTACATTTTTGATGAATCTTTACTTCCCCTGCTTTCCTTTTCACTCTTTTCATTGGCTCATTCTCTTTTTACAACAACCCTAAATTTACCTACTTTCAAAGCGAAACAATAACGATTCTCCTTACATAGAAACCCTAAATTTAATGATTCTCCTCTCGAATTCATATGTTTGGATTTCAAAATTTAATTATGAAGATTTACATCATTTGAGATTCTTCAACTCTCAAAGTTTTTTACAGATAAAAGGCAAAATATCCCCTTAAAGGTATGCATTTGATGATACACTGTCCTTTTGATTTAATAACTTGAGTTTTTGCTTATATCTAGATTAAGTTATGCTTGCTTTTCTAACAAAAAAATTGTTTGTTAAACTAAACGAAATTTCTAGTTTTCCCAATTTTCTTTTCTTTTCTATCAACTATTCCCGATTGTTTGATTTGATTATGGAATACACATAATAATCGAGTAAATGATTTATTCTATTATGTCAGGAAATACAGGGAAAGAGATTGCAGTAAATGATTTATCTACTATGAAAATAGATTATAGGGGTAAAGTAATCAAAGTGATTGAACGAACTTTTACTGAGTACCCAAGTGATTAAATGTATATATCAAAGTATTATTGTTTTGGCATTAAACTTATGTTCTAAACCTAGACATTAAACCTGTGTGTGTGTGTGTGTGTGTTAATTGGGCTGAAAAAATATAGTAGCATAATATTTCATGCTTTTCTTAAGATAAACAGTTTACATTGGTTTTTTAAGGTTGGAAAGGTAGAAGATTGGGCTGAAAAAAGATATTACGTTCGAAAATTATGAGACATGAAATTTGAGATAAGTATAAGGCAAAGTTTACATAGGTTGAGTTGGATTGTTTTTTTAAGTCACATTCAATATGAATTGCTGACATCAATGGAGAAGCTTCTGATGTAACTGATTTCAATATGAATTGCTGACACCAAAAGAATAGTGAATCACACTGACTATCAATCACGTGATTTGAAATAGCATGGTGAAAGTGAAATAGTTAAGAACAAATTACAATCATAAATGACACGTTTAATCTTTTGCCCGATTGAGTTTACCATGGCTACATTGTTAATTCATTTTACTAATTTCACTTATGTCATTCGTTCGAACATCTATAGAAGTTCGATAATATAATATGTAGCAAAAGCAGGTTTTCTAATTGGATAATTTAAGTTTCAGTACATTTGAGTGAACTAGGTCAAAATGCATGTTTTGTTAATTTGCAGGAATAAAATTAAATACAAATTTCTAAACGCTTTCACTATCAAATAGCATTTCATACAGCTTTCGGTCAAACTGCAACATATCTAAATCTGGTAAATTAGTTAGGTAATGATATAATTTTAAACTAAATCCAATATCTATGTGTTGCACATTCTTAAAGTATTATTTCTAGACTCTTTCAAATGGTTGAGAGTATTCCTTTCCCAACACATCATATCTTGGGTTAGCCTATGTTGTAATTAAGTAATAGTTCACGTAAAGTTGACACTTTTCTCAGCAGTAATGTTTTTACATATTATTTATGCTAAATGGCATCGAAACCCAGTTGGTTTCTTTTAGTGTCCAATTCTTGAATTTTTCAGCACCTTTTCTTGATTTTTTTCTCCACCATCTCTCTGCTTGCCCTGTCTAAAATTTACTCATACTGCACACCATTAGTAAATTTGGATAAGAAAATAACAAACATAAATATATAAATTATAATTAAATAGTTTTCTAACGTAGAGTGCAAAAACTATGTTGGTCTTGGTTTTGTTTGATGCCTAGAAATTTCAAAAGATGTGTATTTAATTTTATGAATTTCTTTATATACTTTAGTTTCAAATTATAGTAAATATTTCGAGATAAAAAGGGAGAACTGGTGTACTGTTAAACTTTCGATTAATGAATTTTATTTATATGAGCTCTTCGTATGGAAAACAAGATATTTTTATAAAAATTGTTGTCGAGGCTAAAAATAATTATAAGATATTACACTATACTGAGATGAATCATTTAGTTTGACCTTTGCAGTTGTCCATGGGAAAAATAACATATGCTTGACAACTATAGTGCATCACTATGAATATTATACGTTGCTCGAGTATGTATATGCATATATCTAACCCTGTCTAGATAAATAAAGAGAAGCAACAAAAGTAACCGTGGAAATAAAAATTTAAAAATAAATTTCATATTTGCAAGTTAAATTGTTTCATTTTTGGTTTCCCGCATTTTACTAATTTGACAGATTTGATGGATGACTGGACACATTTTTCAGCAAGCAGTCGAAGACTAAAATTAGATTGAGAGTGCGAGTGACTGTATACATGTATATGAGTGTGTAGTGAGGAATTGATGTATACGAGTGAAATATAGTGAGTGTGTGTATGTACAAATGATTGTGTAATAGATAGGAAACAGTATGTGCACTATTCGAAAGTCTAATAAATATTAATTTGAATAAAATATTTGTTCAAAAAAAAATTTGGATTAAATATTCAATTCTCACAAATATTTGTTTATTTTTCTGTGCAAATAGAATAGTACATATATAAACATAGTTCTAGAAAAATATACATGTTTTTTACCATCAAACAAAATTCATATCATTATATTCAACAATCGCCCCCATTAGATGATGATAAACAAATAATAAAATTTTGTAGTTTATGAGAATGTGTTTATCATGATACGTGCATGCTTCCTCTATTTAAGTACTTCCCTTACAACTGAACTCCATAAGAAAATTTAAATTCAATGAATGTCAAATATCAAAACATTCTTGATTTATTCACTCATTTATCTAAATCTTAACCTTTCTCCCCTTTTGTTCTCATCAAAAGAATAACAAAATCCAAATAGTGACGAACATGGAGTAGAATTATATATTCAAATCAAGAGGGAAAATATATACTGTAAGTCTCGTTTAATCAAACAAAAATCTTAATATTTCACAAATTAGAAGCAAAATTCACTTTTCAGAATGATGGATTTATGATTGAATTTATAAAATGAAGAAAGTTTTTAAATTTCAAAAACAGGAATGTGAATAAAACATTTTTCAAATAAAATTTATATTTAAGCACAATTTTTATATTATTTTAGGCATTTACTAACCACGCATAATCGCTAGGACTTTTAAATGGAGTTAGTAGTTTTTTAAAAATTGTTTAGTATATTGTAACGAACCAAAATTTTTAATGTTTAAAAATATGAAATTTATTTGAATTGGTATTTAAGAAAGTTATATATGTTTAAAAATTTGAATCTAGCTTATTTAAAACTTGGTTTTGAATTAAATTTTATAAGCATGAATTTAAATTTTTAATCCTTGAACCTGAATGGTTTTGTTTAAATTAAGCGCTATTCGCATTTTAATCTAGTTGTTTTAATATTTGTAAACTTTGATTCTATTTTTTTTGATAAGTTATAAACTAATTTATTTTATTTGTTTGAATTTGAATTTTATTTAACTTGAGAATTATTTTATTTTATTTAGATTTGGATTTTGGTCATTAAAAAAAAATAAGATTTGTATTTGGAAATATATAAATACATTGTATTGTGTTATATACATAGTAAATAAATGGTATACACTTAAAAATATGTTAGTTTATTTAGTTTACATTTGTCATTGTTGGCTGAAATATTTTACCATTTGTTCACCTTGGCAAATAATTTTGATATTCGTTAAATTGTTGCTAAAAATGTATGCATGTGTCGTCTCCCATTTGTTGCACAGCCTCTTTTTTTTTTTGGGTCCCTCATATTTCTTTTAACAGCCGAGATGCATTTTCCATCCCCAAATCAAATTTCGTCCTCTCCAAATTGAAAATGGTCGAACCCTAAGCATTTCCTCTACCCAACAATCGAACTGCCGCCGTTACCACCACAGCCGCCAGCACGCTTTGCCACCCACTCCTCCCTGTTGTCGATCCCCTTTGCCCCTTCCCCAATTGTAATCGAACTCAATCGCGCCACCACAAGTCGCTTCATCTGCGCCTCGTTTTCACCTCGCACACCATCACTGTAGGTTACCCGCATCGTTACACTTGCCACCGAAGTCGAACTCCGACGCTATTAGTTCCGCCTTGAGTTCTCGACCAGGCAGCCCTACGTTTCCAGCATCGCAAGAGAAACCCAAATCCTACAGTTGATCATCACCACCAAGCATGCTTCGAATTGTAGCTGTCGAAGCTACTGCTCCGCGCCAGCTCCAACCATCACGTCCAAGCCTGTTCACTACAAAACTATGTCAGCGGCTGTAACGCCCGGCCCCAATACCCATGCTAACCAAAAGCAACACTAAGTATTACTGTCGGAAAGCACGGAGAATGGGGCTTGATAGGGCTAAATGCTGTACTCATTCCTTTGAACGAACACTGGCACGAAAATTTGAAACTTTTCAACTTACCATTTGTGCTCAGTATAAGTTCAAAGCAATGATACAAGAAAATTTCCCAAGTTACATAGTACAAAATATAATAAAATCAAGTGCAACACAATGACAACAGCAGAATACATAATACATCATAATAGAGATGTCCGGAATACATAGTCCATAATACATGATATCAATCCCAAACAAATAATAGCATACATACCATAATACTACTAGTTTTTGATAGTATGAAGCTGCATAGTCCAAAACCCCAAAACGTGGAAAAGATAAGAATGCTGCAACAGTCCACGCAACTTAACCTACGAACAATGCTCAACCTGACCCGAGGATTTTAAAACAAATCACACAGGTCAGACTATTTCTAGTGTGAGTGAAGTAAGAATCTATGGAGATCAAAATTTAACAACAAAAGATAAATGATACTACATGTATAAGTCAACGAGAGGCATATGAATGTTACTATATATGAAAAATTTAGCATAATCATCTTATTTAAATAAGCCATAATTCCAAACATACGTATTGTATGTAACTCAATAAAATACCAACATCAATTATCATACATAAAATAAAATGATGAAATAAATCAAGTTAGAGTATCACATATAAACCAATAAAATACTTATAACTTTTATCATATATAAAACAATATGATAAAATGAATCAAGTCAGAGTATCATATCTAAATCAACATGATACTCACAATTTATATATAACAATATGATGCTCATAATAAATATCGTATATACTACAATATGATAACCAATCAAGTTAGAGTATCATATATAAATCAATGTGATGCTCTTTAACAAATATTATATAAATCAACAAGACGGAGTATCACATATAAATCAATGCGATGCTCTTAACAAATATCATATATAAATCAGTACGATAAAATAAATCAATAAAGAGTATCATGTATAACCCACCATGCTTCTCATAACAAATCTCATTTTTAAATTAATAGGATACACATAATAATTAAGTCAGAGTATCAAAACCCAATAAAATCCTCATGACATTTATCATATATAAAACAATATGATAAGATAACCCAAAACAGATTATCATATATAAATCAATACGATACTCATAACTAAACGGCACATACAAAACAATATGATATTTATAATAAATATCTTATGATAACTAATAAAATTGTAACGACACGGATTTTGCCCGAACCTAATCGATTGCAAAATCGACCAAGACCGTTCGAATCCCGCATACGCTAACTTTGGGCATACAACATATCAAAACAAATAATAGAAGGCTTTTATGAACATCATAATATTGTTACATCAAAGTACAGAATATAATACAACGGAAGATTAATTTACAATAAACTTAATACAGCGCAACGGAACCAAGTAAACTAACACAGCGGAAGACTATCAATGCTCTAGACACGGCTTTAAGCTTCGATCCAAAATCCTGCTTAATATATCTGGAAAATAAGCTACTAGACTGCCCATGTGGAAAATATGGGCATCCGAGTTTGCAAGTGAAACAAACTTCGAGTCAGTCATGGGACTGTATGAGAAATCTTACTTAATTTATTTAATAATAAGGCTAATCACAGGACCACGCCGCTAACGCGGAACGGGTTTACTCCACTTGATTTCCAGTGCATAAAATAAATTAAATCATTTAAACAACGCAATGCTTTTTATAAAAATGAAACCATTATAAGACTCAAGTCCCATCACACAATGCAACGCAAACCAGAGGATAGAGTTTTACCTTATATTGGCCAAAATATGCTTGATACGTATAAAATAGATTTGATATTATTATTAGTGTCTATATGTTTCAAAAACAATTTCAATCATAACGTATCAATCATAGACGGCATAACTACCATATACTATGTCGCCATACTAGTTCTACAATCAAAACCGGACGGTGTCGTATTGGAAGTTAGATTTCCATCATGAACCAAGGCAAGGGATCGTCCTTACCGAATTCGAGACACTCTAGCCCGTGCCTCAGGACTCAGACTCAGGTGAGCCCTTGGATCTTTAGGGCCGGTCCACAAATACTTTAGTGGATTAGTAATTCCTGAACAATAGGTTTTCCCACCATATGGGGCATAAATAAAGAGCCACTAGGGACTCAAATCCGAGGAGCCTCACACCCCGGTATGAACCAGAAACGGGAGAGGACTAAAGGGAGAACATACGTTTCTTTCTAGCTAGGAGTAGAAATAGAAATATATATGCGATGAATAAAACATATATATATATAAAATGGGAAGAATATATATATGAAACGAGAATAAACCATATATACATGCGATATATAAAACTGTCGTGCATAGAAATGATTATTGGATTGTTAAAAATATAATTTTTTAACATATATATATATATGCGATATATAAAACAGTCGTGTATAGAAATGATTATTGGATCGTTAAAAATATAATTTATAACATGGATATGCGATGAATAAAATTGTCATGTATTGAAATAAATATTGGTTGGTTAAAAATATTATTTTTATGGTATATATGGAATGTATAAAGTTATAATGTAATGGAATATTCAATTTCGATTAAAAATTGAAAACGAAGTTGAAATCGTTTTAAAATGAATTTATAAACGATTTTTAAAATACGATTTAAATGAAAATCGACGAAATATATATATTATATATATTTATTTAATGGCCTGAATAGAACGCGCCGCGCAGCGACCGTTTGCAAATTTCGACCATTGACTTCAAATTGACATTACGGGAGATCCGACCGTTGGATTCTCCTAAAACCGGAACTGTTGGGTTCGTATCGAAAAGAGCTTTCCAATGAATATAAGAGATTTAAAATCTAACGGTTGGATTGGGAATTATGTCCAAATCAAATTTGAAAAAGGTCGCTATGGATGTAGTTCGGTGGCTGTTATTGGAAACCAACTGTACGGGCCTTGATAAAATTATTAAAAATATAGAAAAATTATGTAAAATCATAATTAATAATTTGGAAAGATTTTGGATGAAAAATTCCATATTTGAAAAGATAAAAATATATTTTTATCGAAATGAACTAGTTATTAACTAGAATAAATCTTTAAATTAAGATTTATTGAAGTTTTCCAACTAATTAATATTTAATTGGAATTAAATAAAATTTATTGGATTTTTGGGTTTGTCGTAAATGGTGTCTTCAATAACACTGTTCTTAAACCCAGTCGAGAAAAGAATAAATATTTTAATTAAGATTATTAGAGTTTCCAATTATATTTAGTAATTGGAATAAAATAAAGTGTGAATTGGGTTTATTGTGGACTGTGTTTTAAACGACATTTGTTCTTTACCCCAATTAACAGTGAAGATATGATTTGGTATTTACAAATCTTTTTATTTAGATTTAATGAAAATTTTCCAAAATAAAGTTTTCCAATTTAATATATTAAATTGGAATTGAATGGAATTAGATTTGGTAATAATCGAGATGAGCTTCTATGGATGAAGGCCGTTACCATATATGGAATTTAAAAGGGTTTTCCATTATTCCATTTATATTATTAGTCTGATATGGGAATTTATGTCAATTTTATATTGATCTGATTTCTGTGAAGATCCCATATCTAATGGAAGATGATTTTGGGTTTATCGTGAAAAATGTTTCTAAATGACATTAATTCTTTAACCCAGTTAAGGTAAGATTAATTTCTTAAATTTGATTAATCATTAAATAATGATTTTTGAGATTAAAACTAAACTAGAGTTTTAATGAATCTTTAATTAGATTAAAAAGAGAAAGAGATAATTAAATCTATCAAATTCAAAAAAATCAAATCTTTTGAAATGATATACAAGGGAAGATTAAAGAATAAATTTAAAAGAATTTATCTTTGATAAAATTAATGGGAACCTTTCCCTAATAATGTGAATATTTTATTAAAAGAATATTCTGCATTGGAATGAGGTGTATGATGTGTTTCTTTAGCACTTAATTATAGATTATAAAATACGTGAGTTATTCGGAAAGACCAAATTCAACCCATTCTGAATAATTACTATGACGATTAAAAGTAGAAGATGAAGACGGTGGTTGAATACCGGAGATCTTCACATCGTTTGGATGATTACTGATGTCTTGATTGGGAGGCATCCCAAGACAAGGTAATAAGTGGTTATCGTCCAGACGTACTTGGAGATCGACGGATATGCAAGGACCTCTCTCCTGTATTGGACATATGGGATGAGGAATAAGGTGCCTACGGTTTCGTTCAGACCCAGAACGGACTTGTAAATGGATGTATGTCTGACATTGAATTTTATTCTGTGTTGATTATATATTTGCTTGGTGGCAGAGAATTTATTCTCTTACTTAACACCCTTCTCTGAGACGTACGAGCTCGGAGGTTATATATCGATAGACATCAGTCGCATGGCGTGAATTGTCAGTGTGGCATGCCAAGATGCAAATGATCAAGGATTTTTGTTGAAAAGCAGAGCCTTGTGGTTGATGATCAAAGCACAACTTTAATTAGCATAGCTTTGTGTATAGCGTTGATTTGATAGCCTCACACCCTGGTATGAACCAGAAACGAGAGAGGACTACAGGGAGGACATGTGTTTTGTTCTAGCTAGGAGCGGTTATCACAAAAATCTTCATGGCATTTATCATATGTAAAAGCAATATGATCAAATCAGAGTATCTTATGTAAATCAATACGATACTCATAACAAAATAGCACATACGGTATGATATTTATAAATCAAGTCAGAGCATCACATATAAATCAATGTGATGCTCTTAACATTTATCATATGTAAATCAATATAAAAAAAATGAATCAAGTCAATAAATTCTTCATGGCACTTATCATATGTAAAAGCAATACGATCATAACAGAGTATCATATGTAAATCAATACGATACTCGTAACAGTTGTCATATATAAATCAGCATGATAACAATTATCATATATAAATCAATATGATAATAAATCAAACCAGAGTATCATATATAAATCAATACAATACTCATAACAATTATCATATATAAATCAATATGATAATAAATCAAACCAGGGTATCATATATAAATCAATACGATACTCATAACAATTATCATATATAAATCAATATGATAATAAATCAAACTAGAGTATCATATATAAATCAATACAATACTCGTAACAATTATAATATATAAATCAATATGATAATAAAATTGACCAATTATAGTAAAGTAATACAATATTAGGGGATTATAGGATAAATGTAACCTGATTCATAAAAGTACCAATAAACAGACGCTAGTATTGTAAAACCACAGTGGTAGAGCCCGAGTGTGCATCGAGACATCAGCACTGTAGTCTACTTATAGCGCCATAACACACCTGGCGATCAACCCAGGATAACCAAGACGGTCTAAAGCGAAGGCCGTACGCTACCCATTCACGGTACTACACGTAGGACCCCACTGCTCCATCTATTGTAGTCCGTGACCCACCGATCGGGAATCCTGATCGAAACAACAAAATGGCCCAATGTAGCAGACCGTTGGCCTTTGGTGGTAGATGGGAAAAATTTAAAACCATAAATTCAGGTAGCGATCCTGAATCAGGCCGACCAAGATGGAGTTTTGGTCCATTGGTACAACAAAGTCCAATCTATCCCAATCCCAAAATCAAAAGTATTCTTGAAATGTTATCTTATAATAAATATGCCATGAAGTTCAAAGTGTTTATAACATCAAAATACTTTATAAACTTAACCATGTTTTGAAAATATACCATCACATGCAAAAAATAATAATAATAATCACAACCCGAACTAAACAAAACAAAGCTGATATTCAACTTTATCATATATAAAAACAATATGATAAAATAAATCAAGTCAGAGTATCATATATAAGTCAATATGATACTCATAATAAATATCACATATAAAACAATATGAAAAAATAAATTGAATCACAATAGTTGCGATAGAGAAAAAGATATCGTCATAAGAATGGCATGTAAGTATGCCAACTTAATGAAGAACTAAAGCCACATCAATTCAAAAAGTGTCATATACTTCCAAATAGTAACTACTTAAGTAATGCACTTGCGTCCCATACTACATTGCATTACTTTAATATTTACTAAATGGGAGTAAATTCCACTTATTGAAAATACACAAAAATAACTATTCCACAAAGTTATAATGTTATAAATCGTATTTGAAAGCCACTTATGTAGATCAACAATTGTCTCAAAATCCTAAATATGAAATTTTGTTCGTGAGTCATATCGTAAAATTCGTCCTATCTTTATTGACAGACCAACAACAAAGAATTAAGTTTTTGACAATCTAGACATTAAATTTATACAAATCTTAAAACATAAAAGTCGTAACATATTTTCTAAAATTTCCGAAACTTCAAGACTTATCAAAATCCGATAAGAAACCAAAAAGTTATACCCAAAACAATTTGTGTTTAGGCCTGAAAATATCAATTTACATATACTGATTTTGTTAAAATCATATAAAATCAACATTTAATCTTTTAAAGCTAAAATATTTCCAGTACCTTTGAACATCAATCTAGTTTGTATGTACAAAATTTGAGAACCAAACTCAAAACCATTTGGTACAGATTTCATATTCTTCACAACCAACTTTCTGTTGTGTTCTAAAAATCTCAATTTTCATATACCCAACTTGCAAAAATCAAAGAAATTCGAAATTTAATATTTTTAACTCAAAATTTTATAGTAGCTTTTAATATGAATGCAGTTTATGTGTACAAAATTTCAAAGCTAAATTCCTAACCAATTAGTACTGATTTCATGTTCTTCACATTCCATTTTCTGCTGTGCTTTGAAAATCTCAGTTTTCATATGCTCAATTAGAAAAATCACATAAAATCAAAAATTTAAGATTTTCACTCAAAATTTCCACTGTAGCTTAGTACGCAATTATAGATTCCACAATACAAATTTCATAGACAAATTCTTTACCAGTTGGTACTAATTTGTGATTCTTCATGAACCACTTTCAACTCAGGTTTATAAAACTCAGTTTTCATATGCTCAATTAGAAAAATTACATAAAATCGGAAATTTAACATTTTTATTCATAATTTCTACAGTAGCTTATTACACTAGTATAGATTCTTCAATAAAAATTTCAAAGACAAATTCATTACCAATTGGTACCGATTTGTGATTCTTTATGAACCACTTTCAACTCAGGTTTATAAAACTCAGTTTTCATATGCACAATTAGAAAAATCACATAAAATCGAAAATTTAACATTTTCATTCAAAATTTCTACAGTAGCTTACTACGCCAGTATAGATTCTTCAATAAAAATTTCAAAGACGAATTCATTAACATTTGGTACAGATTTGTGATTCTTTATGAACCACTTTCAACTCAGGTTTATAAAACTTAGTTTTCATATGTTCAACTAGAAAAATCGCATAAAATCGAAAATTTAACATTTTCATTCAAAATTTACACAGTAGCTTACTACACCAGAATAGATTATTCGATAAAAGTTTCAAATACAAACTCTTTACCATTTGATACAGATTTGTGATTCTTCAAGAACCACTTTCAACTAAAGTTTATAAACCTTAGTTTGCTTATGTTCATTTTGAGACAATTCAACATACATTTTACATGCGTTTAAATTGTTTGTATGTACCAAATTAATCATCTTTCTTCTTTTTAAGACTACATCAATTCCATTTAGATTAAATGTCTCAAATTTTCAAATGACTCATGATTCAAATAACATATACATAGGCCACAAATCTAACAAACGATTTATGTAAAGGAATCATCTTTGAGTCTTCATGCAAGCACAAGATGTAAATAGAAAAAAAAAGACAGATTAAATCTTCACTCACCTAAAACTTCAAACCAATCCTTGATGCTCTGGAACAACTAGCTTTGAATTGCCCTCTTTCTTCTTCAATTGTTATTTTAGAATTAGGAATCAAATCAGCAACTAGATTGCAAATCCTCTTTTTCCTTTAGAATTGGGATGAGGGTTAGAGTTTTCTTCTTTTTGTATTTCTTTTCCTGAAAGCTTTTTCTGCTTGAGAAAGAAATATGTATCCTCCTCTAAAAGGAGAGATGAGGGGGGATTTTTATGTATAAGTCCTCATCTAGAACTCTCCTTCAAAATATCTATCATTTCTTTACTATTTTCTTTATTTATTAATATAATCCCCTTTTGTTTATTAATATAACTCACACTTTTCTTTTTACATTTCTGCACATTCTAGATTCTTCATAGAAAATGTACTCAATTATTATATACTTAATACATATGCATTTTTATTTCTATTATTATTTATTCTTATTACTATTTTCATTATTACAAAAAAATTCAACTTATAGCATGAATGACTTAAACCAAATAATTCATAAAATTATGCATTTTCCCCTCATCCTCAATAATATTTTATTTTGATTCTTTTTTCTTTTCAAAATGTCCAAAAAAAATTAAAAAAATTTATTAGTGGATTCCCAATTCAGTTTCCCAAGAATTGAGTTGTTACAGACTTTCTCCCTTATAAAAATTGTGTCCTCGCGGTTTCTACTTAAAGATATATCGATTGGGGTTTTGGTTTAGGTATGTACGACTATTATTATATTATGGAAGTGATACCTTCGAATATACAGACATGTATGATGTTTCTACTGTCTTGTGTAATCCATGTTCTAAATATATTCTGTACTATGTCAAACTTGGGCTATGATACCAAAAATGTAACGGCCGACCCCTATACCCATGCCAATCAAGAGCAACACAAAGTATTACTGTTGGAAAGCACGGAGAATGGGACTCGATAGGGCTAAATGCTGCACTTATTCCATTGAACGAACACTGGCACGAAAATTTGAAACTTTTCAACTTAACATTCGTGCTCAGTATATGTTCAAAGCAATGGTACAAGAAAATTTCCCAAGTTACATAGTACAAATTACAATAAAATCAAGTGCAGCACAATGACAACATGAGAATACATAATACATATCAAAATAGAGATGTCCAGAATACATTGTCCATAATACATGATATCACTCCCAAACACATAATAACATACATACCATAATACTACTAGATATTGATAGTCTGAAGCTGCATAGTCCAAAACCCCAAAACGTGGAAAAAGATAAGAATGCTGCAACAGTCCATGCAATCTAACCTGCGAATAATCCTCAACCTGGCCCAAGGATTTTAAAACAAATCACATGGGTCAGACTATTTCTAGTGTGAGTGAAGTAAGAATCTATAGAGATCAAAGTTTGACAACAAAAGATAAATGATACTACATGTATAAGTCAACGAGAGGCATATGAATGTTACAATATATGAAAAATTTAGCATAATCATCTCATTTATATAAGTCATAATTCCAAACATATGTATTGTATGTAACTCAATACAATACCAACAACGATTATCATATGTAAAATAAAATGATGAAATAAATCAAGGTAGAGTATCACATATAAACCAATAAAATACTTATAACTTTTATCATATATAAAATAATATGATAAAATGAACCAAGTTAGAGTATCATATCTAAATCAATATGATACTCATAATTTATATATAACAATATGATGCTCATAATAGATATTGTATATACTACAATATGATAACCAATCAAGTTAGAGTATCATATATAAATCAATGTGAGGCTCTTTTACAAATATTATATAAATCAACAAGACGGAGTATCACATATAAATCAATGCTATGCTCTTAACAAATATCATATACAAATCAGTACGATAAAATAAATCAATAAAGAGTATCATGTATAACCCAATATGTTTCTCATAACAAAGCTCATTTTTAAATTAATAGGACACTCATAATAATTAAGTCAGAGTAACAAAACCCAATAAAATCATCATGACATTTATCATATATAAAGCAGTATGATAACATAACCTAAAACAGAGTATCATATATAAATCAATACGATACTCATAACTGAATAGCACATACAAAACAATATGATATTTATAATAAATATCTTATGATAACTAATAAAATCTTCATGGCATTTATCACATGTAAAAGTAATATGATGAAATCAGGGTATCATATGTAAATCAATACGATACTCATAACAAAATAGCATATACAATATGATATTTATAAATCAAGTCAGTACATCACATATAAATCAATGCGATGCTCTTAACAGTTATCATATGTAAATCAATACGATAAAAATGAATCAAGTCAATAAATTCTTCATGGAACTTATCATATGTAAAAGCAATATGATCATAACAAAGTATCATACGTAAATCAATACGACACTCGTAACAGTTTCCATATATAAATCAGCATCATAACAATTATCATATATAAATCAATGTGATAATAAATCAAACCAGAGTATCATATATAAATCAATATGATAATAAATCAAACCAGAGTATCATATATAAATCAATACAATACTCGTAACAATTATCATATATAAATCAATATGATAATAAATCAAACCAGAGTATCATATATAAATCAATACGATACTCGTAACAATTATCTCATATAAATGAATATGATAATAAATCAAACCAGAGTATCATATATAAATCAATACAATACTCATAACAATTATCACATATAAATCAATATTATAATAAAATTGATCAATTATAGTAAAGTAATACAATATTAGGGGATTATGGGATAAATGCAACCTGACTCATAACAAGTACCAATAAACAGACGCTAGTATTGTAAAATCACAGTGGTAGAGCTCGAGAGGGCATCGAGACATCAGCACCGTAATCTACTCATAGCGCCATAACACACTTGGCGATCAACCTAGGATAACCAAGACGGTCTAAAGCGAAGGCCGTATGCTACCCGTTCACAGTACTACACATGGGACCCCACTCCTCCATCTATTGTAGTCTGCGACCCATCGATCGGGAATCCCGATCGAAACAACAAAATTGCCCAATGTAGCAGACCGTTGACCTTTGGTGGTAGATGGGCGAAATTTAAAACCATCGATTTAGGTAGCGATCCTGAATCAGGTCGACCAAGATGGAGTTTTGGTCCATTGGTACAATAAAGTCCAATCTATCCCAATCCCAAAATCAAAAGTATTCTTGCAATTTTGTCTTATAATAAATATGCCATGAAGTTCAAAGTGTTTAAAACATCAAAATACTTTATAAACTTAACCACATTATGAAAATATACCATCACATGCAAAAAACCATAATAATCACAACCCGAATTAAAAAAACAAAGCTGATATTCAACTTTATCATATATAAAAACAATATGATAAAATAAATCAAGTCAGAGTATCATATATAAGTCAATATGATACTCATAATAAATATCATATATAAAACAATATGACAAAATAAATCAAATCACAATAGTTGCGATAGAGAAAAAGATATCATCATAAGAATGGCATGTAAGTATGCCAACTCAATGAAGAACTAAAGCCATATCGATTCAAAAAGTGTCATATACTTCCAAATAGTAACTACTTAAGTAATGCACTTGCGTCCCATACCACCTTGCATTACTTTAATATTTACTAAATGGGAGTAAATTCCACTTATTGAAAATACACAAAAATAACTATTCTACAGAGTTATAATGTTATAAATCATATTTGAAAGCCACTTATGTAGATCAATAATTGTCTCAAATCCTAAATATGAAATTTGGTTCGTAAGTCATATCTTAAATTTCATTCTATCTTTGTTGACAGACCAGCAGCAAAGAATTAAGTTTTTGACACTATAGACATTAAATTTATACAAATCTTAAAACATAAAAATCGTAACACATTTTCTAGGCTTTCCAAAATTTCAAGACTTATCAAAATCCGATAAGAAACCAAAAAGTTATGCCTAAACCAATTTGTGTTTAGGCCTGAAAATATCAATTTACATATACTGATTTTGTAAAAATCATATAAAATCAATATTTAATCTTTTAAAGCTAAAATTTTTACAGTACCTTTGAAAATCAGTCTAGTATGTATGTACAAAATTTGAGAACCAAACTCGAAACCATTTGGTATAGATTTCATATTCTTCACAACCAATTTTCTGCTGTGTTCTAAAAATCTCAATTTTCATATACCCCAATTGCAAAAATCATATAAATTCTAAATTTAATACTTTTAGCTCAAAATTTTTACAGTAGCTTTTAATATGAATGTAGTTTATGTGTGCAAAATTTCAAAGCTAAGTTCCTAATCAATTGGTACTGATTTCATGTTCTTCACATTCCATTTTCTGCTGTGCTTTGAAAATCTCAGTTTTCATATGCTCAATTAGAAAAATCACATAAAATCAAAAATTTAAGATTTTCACTCAAAATTTCCACTGTAGCTTACTACACAATTATAGATTCCTCAATAAAAATTTCAAAGACAAATTCGTTACCAGTTGGTACTGATTTGTGATTATTCATCAACCACTTTCAACTTAGGTTTATAAAACTCAGTTTTCATATGCTCAATTAAAAAAATCACATAAAATCGAAAATTTAACATTTTCATCCAAAATTTCTACATTAGATTACTACACCAGTATAGATTCTTCAACAAAAATTTCAAAGTCAAATTCATTACCTATTGGTACAGATTTGTGATTCTATGAACCACTTTCAGCTCAGGTTTATAAAACTTAGTTTTCATATGCATAATTAGAAAAATCGCATAAAATCGAAAATTTAACATTTTCATTCAAAATTTCTATAATAGCTTAATACGCCAGTATAGATTCTTCGATAAAAATTCAAAGACAAATTCTTTACCAATTGGTACAGATTTGTGATTCTTTATGAACCACTTTTAACTCAGGTTTATAAAACTTAGTTTTCATATGCTCAATTAGAAAAATCGTATAAAATCGAAAATTTAACATTTTCATCCAGTAAAAATTTCAAAGGCAAACTCTTTACCATTTGGTACAATTTTTTGATTTTTCAAGAACCACTTTCAACTCAGGTTTATAAACCTTAGTTTGCATATGTTCATTTTGAGACAATTCAACATACATTTTACATGCGTTTGAATTGTATGCGTATACCAAATTTATCATCTTTCATCTTCTTTTAGAATAATTATTATATAGTATAAATGTTAATAATATATTACATAAATACCATATATTAATGGTATAAGATTTGTATTAGTATAATTAATATATGGTATTTATGTTAATAATATATTACTTAAATACCATATATTGATGGTAGAAGAATTGCCATTGGTTATATATAATATATATTACACATGGTAATATATAATAATATTAATGACAGAAGAATAAATGCGTGTTATTTCTGTAATATATTATTAACATAAATATCATATATTAATTATTCTAACACTACATCACAAATACAACATAGCGGAATAAACTCTATATAACTAATATTGAAGCCTCCTGCTCCGAGCGCCTACAGATAAATCTGTAAAATCCTGAACTATTGGACTGCCCGCACAATTTGAGCACCCAAGAGTTTAGGAAAAACATAGAAAAATAAAATCTATGTCAGTTATGGGACTGGTATAAGTAAATGATTTAAAACAACTTGTTTAACAAAGGATATCTCATAAGACCATGCCGTGAAAACGGAACGGGTTTTTCTCTTATAAGAATCACAAGTACTCGGTTTAACTTTCGAAAACGGTTGGAAAGGAAAGATAATTGTAAGACCGATCCACACATAAACATGGATGATTATTACCTTACGGTAACCCAAAACATTTTGAAATCGAATATATCTTCTGATATTATAGTATCTAAACACAAATAAATATCAATCTAGCGGAACGCTTGCATCTCATGCTCCATATATATAGTATACAATCAAAACCGCAGGCACTTATTAGAGATTGGATTCCGACTATGACAAGGTATGGAACCACCTGCCGATAGTGTATCTCTAGAGGGGAATACACTGGGTTCAACAAGAACATCTTGCAACCCGGCCCACACATGACCGACCACTCATTTTGCTTGAGTGTATCGAATGTATATCACCAACGGTTGGGATCAGCAACCATTTCCCGAAAAACGGACAGCATCGAAACAGATTAAAGAAGGAAATGAAATTTCTCTAGATAGGCGATTATATACCCTAATGGGAGCGACCCACATAGCCATGCTGCATGCCCGATTTTTTTCACTTTCCGGTTGTGAGGCTTGAGGCTGAACTCACCTTTGGATATAACACGTTTTTATTCACTTTGAATGCCACATCGTCAAATCCGCCAAATCACAAATTGATTTCCCGAAAAATACCAAGGGTATAAAGCTAAGAGAAACGAACTCCTCCACCACCAAATGTGGATACGTTTGAAGAGATCAACTTACGAAATTAATTAGGCATACACTATCAGACACTCATCCATACAAGTTATCCTGGGACTGGACAAATCGAAGGCACTATCCTGTAAACAGGACAACCCTTGCAATACTCCATCTTCAGTGGTCTTCAATAAAATCTCTGATTCATAACGTACATATCGAATCGAAGTGGAATTTAGATCCCAGACTCTTCGAAACGATAACGAAAAGGTCCAGATTTGATAGTTGGTGATTTAACTATCAAATATAAAAATAAAATAAACAGATTAATTTCCACTGGATTTGCTAAGCCTTATTAAGGAAATCTTTAATTATATAGATTCAAATATTAACTTTGTAAATATATTGATCTGAAAACATAATTGTTAATTAACCAACAAAACTCTAATTATCAACTTACGTGATAATCTGTCTCTGAATATCTGTTTCATAACTAAAAACTATATTAAAATTTTAACACTCATTTCGAACACAAACTAATATGGTCTATTGGATAATGGTGAAATTGTTCAAGTTGGGGGTATTTAATTATCTCTCAGACCTTGAGTCGAAATCATTCTTATTGTCAAGATTCGTATAAGTTCGATATCCGAAATATTCGACAAAACACACATTGGTAAATTCCCTTGGTTTCCAAACCTTAAACCATTTTTAAAACAACGTCATTGCTTTGAACCATTGATCAAGTTTACTTAAATAATATATCAGGGAATTTAAATCCGAACACTTCACTTGACTTCCTTATCCTCTGATAATTACGTTATCTTTAACGTTACTTAATTAAAAGATTTATTAAGTTTAAAATATCCTTCTGAGGTCTTTTATCAAATTTAAACTGTTTTTTAATCACACTATTGTCTTACCCAAAATCTGTTAATTAAAAACTAATTAACTTCTCAAAATTCATTTAAGAAACTGAATAGTTTAAAATCCATACAAATAGATCTTTCCTTTTTAAATTTATAACATACTTAAGTTAACATAATCTATTGATTTCTTCTTAAAACAATTAAATTCAACTATCAAAACTCGAGCATTTTTATTTTTCTAAGTTATTTTAAAGAAAATAACTTAGCAGGCCCAACGGTACATAACAGTTCTTACAACAGACGACATTTAAGTTTTTAACCCAATTTGCACAAACAATTATGTAAATACAATTCAGTATTATCTACTGATGATATCTCAACAACAAATATTAACTGATGAAATACGTCCAACTGATATACTAGCAGAACGGTGTTCATTTCTGCTTAATAGGTTGTTCAAACAGTTCAGTCAATACAGTTTATAGTGGAACGATGTTTATTTCCACTAATAGATGTCAATAAAATAATTAATTCTGATTAACATAATAGAGTCAATCAATCAATTAGTTTAACAATTTAATTATGAATTTACTTAATTAAAGATCGTTACTGATCAATTATTTATATGTTAATTTAGTTCATGACTAAATATACGTGCGATAAATTTTAAATGGTATTCGGTATTAAAATCACTTTTAGTTACTTAATAAATCAATTCATTTTTTCCTTCAATTCGATAACTTATGTTGAGTTGCTTGCTTACACCATCTGTTTACTCAAGTATACAAACATGAGCCAAACTATTTGATCGTATCTCTTTGACCTGCTTATTTACGTCAATGTATATAAGTTAAATATATTTTCAAATTTTTAACTTAAGCATTTCCTTTCCTTTTTAAATAATATGTAATAGGCTGAGCCCTGTATATCAGCCGACACTTATTTACCTATATATACTGTTATATAGATTAAATTGAGTTTAAATTTAACATTTAACCCCTTTTAAAAAAATATGGGCCCAAGCCCAAAAGCACACTACATAAAACCCTTGCACTCATTTTCTCCATTTCTAAAGTTGTTTCCACTCTTCAGCAAAAACTTTCCCCCAGTTTCCTTGGGTTTTGTTTTCTTTCTTTTTGATTTTATTTTCTTTAAAGGTCCACAGGTCTAGGCCCGAAACAAAAGCCCACGAACCTTCTGCCGCAAGCATTCTTTCCCAGTAAATCCAAGTACCCCACCCAACTTTGCATTCTTATTCCACCGGCTTCGTTTTACATGATTTCCTGCTAACGCATCAAATACTGGCCGTGTTCCCCGTTTTCCTTTTTCCTTCTTTCTTCTGTTCTTTTCCTGTATCAGTTTTTGTACCCTAATTTCTCTTGTTTTCTTTCATCATTTGATAATTTTTTTTATGACTGGGACGAATTCTATTGCCCAGAATCAACACAGCAAAAACCATGCGCACCCATACTTATCAACACAACAACCACTCTCCTTCCCAATCCCTCTTGTTTCATTCTTTCCTTTTTTGTTGTATTAATTATTTTCAGTGCACTATACATGTGCACATGCATAGTCGAGTCTCCCCCCAACGTGCTATTTTGAACGTCGCCTCACAGGCGACTCCATCACCTGATGCTCTTTCCATCATCAGATTCTTGCCAACCCTCTTCGATCTAAAATTTGGAACTCACACCAACATTTCACCGGAAGCCGATCTTACACCACCACCTTGTGCCGCCACGTCCTCGGTCCATCTGCTAACCTACCGCTATTAAATTATAGTAGTCAGTAGTCGGTAGTGTTTAAAACTATTTTTAGTTCATCATTTATGACTGGTTGAATTTAATGTATCCTTCCACTTGGTTTTTCGCCATCAGTTTACACTTTCGGTCAGGCACAGCTCTGCCCATTTCTCCTTTCCTATTTCCTAACACTCCGCAATGGCCTTCACCCATGCACCAGTAAACAATCCATGCGCAAGACCTTACACAGAACGCAATAGACACCAGTCTGTTTTTGCCTGACTCTTCTTATTACAGGCATATGTATATTGTTCTAGTTTTCTTTTGTTTGTTTAAGGCATTTGTTTGTTAAGCTAAATAGAGCCTAAGGTTTGTTTTTCACAATATATTCAGACTATCCAGATTTCTTCCAGGTTCTCTCTTTACTTTAGAAGATTAATTACACCCAGTACAGTCATACACTACTTTTTAGCATTTCATTTCCAGTCGCATACCCACCCATATTCATTGTAGTTTCCTTTATAGTCATTTGATAATTCCAGTTTTAATCATATACTTATTCTATACCAAAACTAAATTTTATGAGCATCCACCCGTATATATATATTTGCATAATCACTAAATAAGGGAAATTTTTTAGGTTTTCCAGTTTTAACATACAAAACAAATCAGCTACATCTATTCAAAAACATATACGCAAATATGTGGGTCTACATTATTCTACATACAATAATATTGAATTTAAAGGGAAAAAAGAAAAGGTTTACTCAACAATATGATCCTCTGATTTTACTCCATGCTACAAGTTTTAGCCTAGTTCTCTATTTTCATTAAGTTCCCAGGTTTTGTTATTGTTTTCTAGATTTTTAATGTTTTAGTCCTAGCATGAAGATTTAATTAAGCAAACAACATCCATACATGTATCTACATATACACTAGCATTATTATATATATCCACCAATAAAAGATTCAAAGGGGGGAAAAAGAGTTTACTCACCATAGTATATTCCTGTTTTGATGCAATTCTAGTTTTCGGGTTTTAAATTCACATAGATCCATTCATATAGTCACACATATATACTTTACAAATCAATAAACACGGGGGAAATTTACTCACAATGTTCTTCACCGTTTTGGTCATCCGTTCTCTGTTTCAAACATTCCCAGGTTCATGTCTGTGGTTGCTTCTTCTACCATTTTGTTTCCAGGTTCTAAGGCCTTGTGCCATTTCCAGTTTTTAGCTATGGGTTTGTGACAGTAAAGTGTGACCATTGTTAGGTATTTATAGATGAACCTAAGTGACAACCCACTGTATATAATAAGCTATGGATAGGGTGTAGAAATAGGGTCTGCTACTTGTGTTGATTGAAAAGAGGGTTGTTGTTTTTCAAGGCTTAGCTGTGTGTAGTAAAGGAGGAAGCTATGTTTAGTCACTTCCTATATTTACTTCTTCCAGCTACATTTCGGCTATATATATGCATGTGCTAGTGGTGTTAGAGTTTGATGGAAGGGGTGCATTGTTTTGTTATTTTCATGTTTACTTCACCCAAACTACTCACTACGGCCATGTGCCAAAATATGTTTCAAAACATTGCTTTGCTCCTAAGTATTCCGTGGCATATAAGGTACTGGTTATAGCATCCTAGTTGTCAGCAATGGTTGATGTAAAGATATATTCTAGGCTGTCTACACTATTTGTTTTGGAAATGAAAGTTAAAATCATGTTGTTTCTTGCTTTAGAGGTATACTTGGGTATGGTTTATCTAGTAGGTACAAAAATATATGCATATCTTTTGTACAACATGTGCATAAGAGTTTTTTTTTAAAAGCTAACTTCATTTCAAAGCCAAATCTCATTTATTTGTGATGTTCCCTTATTGTTTTTAAACGGAAAATCATGTGTGTCTACTCGTACAAAGCAATATCTTCTCCATTTATGTTGTTGTGACTAGTTAGAAAACAATTGTTACATCTTCATAAAATGTTTGGCTTTTATCTAGGATATGCATAAGCCTTGATTTCTTTTCCATGAGAAATCATAAGTTACTATGGTTATTTCCATTTTTACGTACAAGTGTTAAACAATAAATTTACAAAATAATTGATAATACTTTACTTAGTTATAATCATATGCATGTATGTTATATATCATACATACACATGTACATATAAGACAAATTTAAATTCATACATAGGATTTAAATATTATTTTAAACTAGTTCAAATATTCAATTCTATTTAATTTAATTAATAAAATAAATATGTTATTGTTTAATCAGACTAGTTAAAAATCCAGGACATTACAATAAGTCCTCATCTAGAACTCTTTTTCAAAATATCTTTCATTTCTTTCCTATTTTCTCTATCAGAAAAATACCCTGAAGGACAAAATGAACAAAAAATTATTTCTTAAGGACAAAAGGCTAAAATTTTGTCCATATGGACAAATTTTAGTATAAAGGGAGGAATTATAGTGGGCCCTTGAATTCCTCCCTTTACACTAAAATTTATCCTTATGGATAAAATTTTACCCCCTTGTCCGTATGGAACAATTTTTTGCACATTTTATCCCTAAGGCTAAAAACTCCTTTATTTATTTATTAATATAACCCCTTTTTGTTTATTAATATAACTCACACTTTTCTTTTTACATTTCTACACATTCTAGATTCTTCATAGAAAACGTACTCAATTATTATATACTTAATACATATGCATTATTATTATTATTATTTATTATTATTATTTTCATTATTACAAAAAATTCAACGTATAGTGTAACACCCCATAGTTCTGCAACACTAAGAATTACAAATCAAGTCAGAATTAAAAGTTAAAATCAAAATCAAGGGAAACGGGCTGCGCCATTGCGTTCGTCTCGGGATTCTGCATGAAAACGAGTCCGAGTTTGCGTAAATCGGAGTCCGTGTGAGGAAGATATGGCCTCCGGAAGATTCAGCGAAGTTCAGATTTCAAAACTGGTCAAGTTCGAAATTCAAAAACAAACCCAGATTGGGTAGGGCGGGAATTTTCCCGCCCAAGGCACCCTGGTCGACTGGGTAGTCGACCTGGGGGTCGACCCCCCTGCTTTTTCCAGCCTTCTGAACCTGGTTCGTTCTGATGTATTTGGACACGTTTTCTGACCAGGTTCGTCCGCCTAACACTATATAAACAGCCCGGGTCTCCTTCTCTATTCACAATTCTTTTCTACCCTTATGCTGTAAAGATTCTTGTTAGACATGGCTTCTCCTCCTCCTTTAAATTAAATAAATAAAATAATATATATAAAATAAATCAAGACGATGAAATGCTGCTAAAAGATTTTCAAGAAGAGGTTCAAGTCAAGCTAGGATTCAAGAGGAGGTTCAAACGACTTCAAGGACTGTTTTTCTATGAGTCTTAGCAACGCCATCTTTCTGTTCTAATTTAATCACTGTAAGTCAGTTATTTCTAGATTTGAACATTTTTCTCTGTTCGTGACATGAAATTAAAGGAATAAAAGAATATGCCAAATCTCTCCCTATTCGAATCAGTGCCTATACTCTTGAACCTAATTAAGAACTGTTATGATTCGAGGACAAATAAGACCGTGACTATGAAACTATGGACCTTAAAACCATTGACTACGAACATTTGCCTATGACTATGAACATTGCCTATGACTGTGACTGTGACTATGAGGATTATTTCCTTGACTAAGCCTATGCCTCTGATTAGGAAATATAAACTATTGCCTATGACATAATAAGGACATCTGTGATTAAACACCTGTGATTCATAACTAGGAAAATGTTGCTTAAGTTTTGTGACTATGAAATTGGGTCTAAACCCGATTATCTATTCTGTCTATTTTTGGTTATCTTTGGTTTTAGACCTTGGGAATTTACCTATTAAGTTAGGTCTACCCATATTCTTGAACCTACATCTCTATTCTGTCTATTCTTGGTTTTAGACCTTGGGAATTTACCTATTAAGTTAGCTCTACCCATGTTCTTAAACCGACGTCATTATTCAACCCTTTTTATGCCAGTTAGTATGTCTATCTTTTGCATAGCATCTTTGGTTCATTCCCTATTTTCTCCGAACCTAGCTTTATTTATAATCTAGACTGAATCACGATTATACGAACGGTGGGAATGCGGTTTGGGCAAAATATGAAATTTACCAAAAACGTAGTTTAACTTGGAAATTGGCATAAATTGGGAACATGTATTATGGCATGTTCATAGAAATGCAAATTGGATAAATTTGACATGAATTATAAGATGTGTAATTTGAATCTAGTATTGACGTGTAAATCTAGCATTTACATGAATAGTGAACTAGAGTAATAAGTCTAAAATTAGAATGTTGAATCAGAATTGGATTAGCTAATTTGGCACGGTAAGTATATTGGCATAAACGTGGAATTGGCCATAATTGGGAGTAATTGGCAGGTTTAGCAAAATCATGGTTAGTGACACTAAATTTGGTATAGTCCACATACCAAAAAGCATAAATATGATTTAGAAGGAGAAATGGGCCATAAGAATGAATGTAGACAATTTACATTAAAGAGTAATTAGGAAATAAGTAAATTAGTAATAATTTACTTATAGAATTTGGCCTGAATGAGGAAATATAAACAAAAGAAAGGTTTATTAATGACATCTCTTTTAATGACACACCAGAAAGTTCTAGGGTGACAGAGAGGATAGTGTCTAGGCTTGGGTTTGGAAAATACAAGTTTCCTGCTCTCCCTGGCTATCCCTAACTGATCCGATGAACGTGATGGTTACTTTCAAAACTTGATTTGAAAATAAATTGAAACCCTTTGAACTTAGAAAACATGAATATGCCTAACCCGAGGTTAGACTGAGTTGCGATGTAAACCTGCCCGGAACCAACCGATACATCCAGTATTCGCAACAATATCTGTCTAATGTGAGTGGTCGCGACTTTAATTTATTTAGTTAAAGCTAGAACAAGAAAGGTAGGGTTAAGTTAACTAAGACACTTAACCGGTTCAACATGATAACTAAACTGATGGGTGGGGTTAGGTTCAGACTGACACTTAACACAGTTAAGCTAGAATGGGAGGGTTAAGTCCATAGGAACACTTAACCAACCTAACACAGTTAAGCCAGAATGGGAGGGCTAAGTCCATAGAAACACTTAACCAAACTCAAGGTAGCAAGACAAGATTTGTAGGGGTTAAGTAAAATCTAATACACTTAGCCAAATTAACATGTTAGCTAGACTAGAAGGTGGGGTTAAGTAAAGTTAATACACTTAGCCAAATTAACATGTTAACTAGACTAGAGGTTGGGGTTAAGTAAATATACTTAGCCAATTTGATACGTTAGTTGGGCTAGACCGTAGGGTTAAGTAAACTTGAACACTTAACCATCAGATTGTGATGAAGGAATAGGGTTAAGTCTAAAACATGAAGGGATAATACTTAACCATTAATAATAACATGACAGTTAAAACAGACGGGCAAGGAACACTTAACCAATACAGGATGAATGGGTAGGGTTAAGTAATAAGAAAATACTTAGCCAATATAACTTGGTTTGTGGTGGGGTTAAGTCATCATAAATTACTGATAACACTTAACCAGATTAACAGGATGAATGAAGAGGGTTAAGTTGGCTTGAATGGACTAATGTAACACCCCACCTCCGCCAGGGTCACTCGCAAAGGAATGCACTAGCTTTGGAGGGGCATTATTGGTAAACATGCATAATGATATAGCAAGGCAGGACATGACATATAGATATATATATGTAAATAAACAGAGTAAGTAATTAAAACAGCGGAAGATTTATAAACCATTTCAAAACTCAAGTCTGGTACATCAAAATGTCGCTTTTCCCAAAATTACAAGTCTAGATAAATACATCATTTGATAAACTGAAAATACATAAGTACTATCCCCAAATAAGAGTGATAAACCATAGCGGCTCAAATCCAAAGCATACTTGAGCTATCCAAGGAAGCAGCTAAAATCCAAGCTAGGCTCTAGTATTCCCTCCCTGAGAACCTGGGGGGGGGGGGGGAACGGAAGAAAAGAGGCGAAAGAAAACAGGTCAGTCAAAAAGACTGAGTAAGCCCTGCTACGATCAGTCTATAAACTAATAAAGTTAACATCATGATGGAAACTGAGGTGATCATAGATAACAACATACTGGCATGAATAAATCAACTACAAGATAGATAGAGGTGTCATCGCATAAACAGAGTTAAGTTTTTGCACCACGGTGTACTAGCAAACCAACATAACAGGTATTGATCCCTTAGCCCAAACTTTGGCCCAATAACATGAAGTGACCTTAGTATAAGGTCCAGCCCCACGGTCTAGTCGATCGGCTCCCTATAAACCTAACACGTCAAGTGTTGGTGTCCATATGGCCCACATATGGTTGTAGTTAGTCTGTGCTGGGTCCACCTTTGGGTGTATCAAGCCCTCGGGTGTCAACCCCGGACACTTAAGCAATAATGCACAGCCCTAAACTACTGGTACCCGTGCCTCGAGTTTGTCCAAAATCGGACTACGTGCACGTCCGTAGCCCGCCGAACCCGCACCGCTGTACCACTCGGCCATCGCCCTTTGGTCGCTTACATCTGCCAGTAATCGTGCCCCGCCCTAGCCTAGCTTCTAGGGTTGTGAATGATACCAAACTGGGATTACTGTTAGAACAGACCACGTTGCTAGGGTTTCCCAAGAGGGTTAAGTGTGATTTAACCCTTCACTAATCCTGGATTAAACTGGTTAAGTGTGGCTTAACCCCATTCTAATCCCTTGAGCTCCCAAATGGATTAAACTAGTTAAGTGTAACCAATGGTTCACGACTTAACCACATTCTAATCCCCCGAATTCCCAAATTGGTTAAGTATTAGTGGACCCTGACTTAACCCTAATCATGAGGCATTAATTAGTTTAATGCACCTCAACCTCTTACATTAGACCTTGTTGTGGTTACTAGTTAGGCCGGGCGGGTCCGGGTAGGTTTACACCACAACTTAGTCTAACCTCGGGTTTTGGCACCACATGACCAACTTCTCACATTGTGTCCTATTGTTTGTAGCCACTAGTTAAGCCGGTCGGTTCCGGGTAGGATTACGCTACAAACTCAACCCAACCTCGAGTTGGCCACACTTATGTTTTCTAAGTGTCATATCCACTTTATTTCAAAACATAATTACAAGTCAACAAATACTTGGGTAGACCTAACTTAATAGGTAAATTCCCAAGGGGTAGACCTAACTTAATAGGTAAATTCCCAATCTTATATTTTCATGTATTTTAAGTTTACCCAAAACCCCCAACGTCATTCTATCGCTTACATATTCGTAATAACGCATAAAGGATAGGAAGAGGGAACTTGGCACAACATACATGATAAACTTGCACAACAATCATGCATAACATGCTAGACTTGCACCACTTAGCATAGTGAACTTGCATATTATCATAAACATGCATAACGTGTTAAACTTGCATAACTTAGCAAAGTGAACTTGCATATTACCATAATCATGCATAACTTGTCAAAACATGCACAACTTGTCAAAACATGCGCAAATTGTCAAAACATGCACAACTAAACTTGCATAAACATGCACAACTTGTCAAAACATGCACAACTTGTCAAAACATGCACAACTTGTCATTTTTGCATAAGCATGCAAAACTAATTAAACTTGCAAATCAAGGTTTAGTAAGCTTGCATAAACATGCATGACTCAATTAACTTGTAAATCATGACTTAGCAAACATGCATAAACATGCATAACTCATTTAACTTGTAAATCATGGCTTAGCAAACATGCATAAACATGCATAACTCATTTAACTTGCAAATCAAGGCTTAGCAAACTTGCATAAACATGCATACTCAAATAAACTTGCAAATCATGTCATAGTAAATCCGCATATGCATGCATAACTTGTGAAACATGTAAAACATGGCATAGTGAATCCGCATATGCATGCATAACTTGTGAAACATGTAAAACATGGCATAGTGAGTTCGCATAAGCAAGCATAATCAAATAAACTCACACAAATCTCAATTTTCACCACATATTAACTTTAGAGTTTACAAAGTGAAAGTAAGAGGGCTTACAATGCTTATGCGGGCTCAAATGACTATAGCAAATGTAAAGAACCCCTTATGCAACTAATTACAACCCCCAAATGCAAGCAAACTTGATCAAAACTCCTCTTTTATGGTGCCAATTGAAAAACAAGCCTTTAATGCAAGCTAAGGAGGATCATACAAGCCTAAATATGCTTGTATGCATGGAAAATCACTTAGGAATTAAATTAGGATTTGTATGAAGAGGGTGGAGGCCATGAGAGGATGGATTTTGGCATAGTTTAGTTACTAGGATGAATAATGAATGATTTAGGGTAGGTTAGGGTCTTATTTATAGATTAGGTTAGTGATTTGAACCATAGGATTAACCCTAGATTCAATTAGGGCCATCAGATCCCGGAACTCTCTAGAAACAAGCCACAAGACCCAACCCCAATCAGAAATGGTGCACCAGGCTAAGCAGCCCGGGCACCCCCTGTCGACAGGGCTGTCGACAGGGCAGTCGACATGCCCAGGACCCTGTCGACAGGCCTGTCGACATGCGGGTCCTGGCGGGATTTTTCCCGCCTTGGCCCAGCTGGCCCAAACCCTTGTTTTTAATTTTAAATTTAAATCTGTTTTTACTTAGAAATTTTCTGCAAACTTCGACGGGCCTTAACTGGGTCATACGGACTCCGATTTTCGAAAACTCGGACTCTATTTCGCGTATTTCTCCGAGACGAACGCAATGGCATAGCCCGTTTCCCTTGATTCCCATTTTATTATTTAATTCTGCCTCAATTTATGTTATAACAGATTATAAAAAAAAATACGGGTTGTTACATTCTCCCCTCCTTAAAGGATTTCGTCCCCGAAATCTTCAAGTTAGGAAGAACGTATCCTACCATCCAATCATCCATCTACTCAAAGCATCATCCACGAGCAATCATTGTCCTTACAAGATTCTAAATGCTGGATGAACATATGCAAAAGTGTGTGTATATGTACTTACCTAATGCAAAAATCGGGCGGTTACTGATACAGTAAACCTCCTTAATGCATATGTATGTAAATCAGGCGGTTACTGATACAGTAAACCTCCTTAATGCATATGTATGTCAGTGAAATGAATCCATATGTATGCAAATCCCTAACATAATGTATAATATCTACATGCGTGCTCAATCATACATCCATATGCAACATCCATGTGATAGCATACGAATTTCATCCCAGAATAAGCATAAACACTCATGCACATGCAATATGAGGAGTGTGTGAGCCGATCTAGTGCCTAATCGTGTATAATGCATCCACGAGCAACCACTTGCAAACACTTGCAACCACTTGCAACCATCAAGCATAACATGTTTCAAACACATGTTTCATCCAAAGGGTTTCTACCTAAGGTTCTCATGACAAGATCGACACGATAAACTAGATAAACTAGATAAACTCCTTTTTGGATTACAAGAAATCCATTCAAACTTTGACATATAGTACTAACCGATGAGTCTTAACCCCCTTATGGAGTTTACAACAGAAATAGGATCGAGAATGGGACCGAGAGGATATATGCAAAAGACAACTTGCAAGCAAGCTCCACAGGAAAACGAGGATCAAGGATGCTCTCTTAAAAAGAGATATGATGCGCATATCTAGTCTTCACTCTTCTCAGTTACGTTTCCTTGAGCTTAACTCCACTGTGCTTTGACTATCTTTCCCTTCATGATTCCTTGGCTTCCTAACCCCTATTTCCCAAATTCGAGTTGGAAGTCATTTCATTATCGCCTCTCGTCTTTCTTTTCCACTTATTCTTCCTTCTGTATACCTGGCTTAAACATACAATAAACTCATGATTTCATGCAAGCTCTCCAAAATTCACTAGTGAATCCTGGATCTCGTCTACTTACTATAAAGTATTCCATGCAGCAGAACTTTCTCTCGAAAATACCAATCCACGTTGCCAATTACCCTATAACCGTGATTTTCTATAACTCATGCTTAATCGAAATGAACCATCCGCCTATGAGTGATAGGCCATACCTAGATTCAATTGCCTACCCATGGCTTCCTGTAGGTTATTACAAAACTGGCCAACTTCTTGAGGGTAAACCGTTGCTAACCATGATGCAGTCCTCTCGCTCTTCACTGGGCTGAAATGAGCACTCTTCGTGAGTCTTCCTATTGTGACCCTCATACCCGTATTCCCTTTCTTTGATCTAGGTAGTCTATCCACATAATCTATCGAGATGTTTTCACACTTCCCTTGCGAAACCTCCAATAGATGTAATGGCCCACTGGGCTTCTATGACTTGGCCTTAACTTGGTGGCACAACATGCATCCCGAGACCGACTCGGCCACCTCCTCGAGTGATGCGCATCTCCAAGGACCTTCTTTACCAAGTCTTTCACTCGAGGAACACATAATCTCTTGTCGCGCCTTAGTCATCCTTTATAATATATCTAGCGAGGTGACCTAACATCTCGCCTCGAATCGACTGGTCCATGTTCTTGACCAACTGCGGGTCTTCTTCCCGTGAAACCCCCTTCTTGATCTAGAAGAGTAAGTCTAAGCTCCGGGAATGCTAACTAGCCAAACGGAGAAAGTTTCTTACTTCAATTGCCCTTCTCAGAGCTTTCCGGTCTCAAACCGCAGCCACTTTAGCGGGATCCACCGCTAAGCCTTACCTAAGAACTATGTGCCCAAGAAACCCAACTTCTTTCCTCCAAAGTGACATCTGGAGAACTTGACCTTCAACTGGTGGCTCTAAGCGTATCCATCTCCTTCTCGAGATGTCTAGCATGCTCTTCCTCGTTGTTTTTGAGGAGATAAAAATATCGTCTTCGACGACCCTGACAAACTTGTTCAAGGACTTCCTAAACACCCTACCCATCAAGTTCACGTAATATGTGGGTGCGTTAGTCAAGCCAAATAGCATGACTAGCCATTCTAAAACCCATCCAGAGTCCTAAACGCAGTCTTGTCAATTCCATTCTCAGCCATCCTAAGCTGATGGAATCCGGTAGCTAGATCAAAAGAAAACGGATGCTCCTACAAGCTGATCAAACAAATCATTGATCCTTGGTAACGGTTATCTCACGATAATCAACATATAAGCGACACAAACCGTCCACATCAGTAACGAATACTACTGGAGCACCCTACTCGAAAATGCTTCATCTCAGGAAGTTCTTCTCAAGCAACTCCTTGACTTGCTTTCTTAACTCTCATCTCGTGGGGTCACGTGCCTAGCCGGCCACGAAGCTGGCTTGGTATTACCAACCAGAAAATACGGAAATCTATCCCACGTCTAGGGATAACCCCTTTTTCCCCAGATATCAGGATATTCTCGGACCACCCTCCCAGATTGCAAACTATCGATAGACGAGTTGAGGGATTCAAAATAACATAACATGACGGGACCCCTAGGGTTGCTAGGAATTTCTAAGGGTACGGCTGAGGCGAGTCATGAGCCTCACAACCCTATATACAAAAACCCAGAATGGCTCCAAAATAGGACAACCATTCCATGCCCAAAACCAACCCATATCCCCTGAAACCGAGAATATAAACATCCCACGAGAATTCTATACTCAAGATAGAAATTTTCAAATCCACCCAGACCACAGACAAGCGGGCAGAACCCCCAATTGGATTTGAAACACACACGGGATCATCAACTAGACTAGTACTTAGGTGCAAACTTTCAACTGGATCAGATGAAATAAAACTATGCGATGTGCCAGAATCAAACAAAGTTCGAACAGAGAAAATCAGAAAATGTAAACAAGATTTTCAACAGAAACACTACCTCTATCATAAGCTGGAAGAACGGTGTTGAGGGGATGAATTCGCCCTCCAGATAGTCCTGCATACTGAGTCTGACCTTGCCCTTGTTTCCTCGGGCAATCCTTGCTGAAATGTCCAAACTCACCACAATCAAAGCATTCGCCCCGCTTTCTCTTTTCCTTCTTCCAACATTCCCTGGCTATATGTCCAACCTTACCACAGAAGTTACATTTCCTATTCCCTCTTTGCTTGTTCTTGCGGTTGTGGTTATTCTTGCCCCGTTTTCCGGAATTTACTCTCTTGCCTTGAGACTCATTCGCCTTGACCTCTTTCTTGTCATTGTTATCTTCTTCTTGAAGTAGGGCCATATTCACCAAATTCTCGAAAGTCGCCCCCAAGGGTATATGAGACAGGGCCAAATCACGTAATGGCTCGTTTAATCCTAGAGCAAAGTGCAGGGCCTTCTTCTGAGCTGTATTAACCAAATCTAAATCGTCATGAGCCAGTTGATTAAACTTATCTATGTATTCCCTAATAGTCATGTCCCCTTGCTTTAGTGATAAGAATCTCAGTCCAAACCTTCCTCTAAAGTCATCCCAAGTCTCGATTGGCCTAGTAGCGGTGGTAACTACCCACCAACGTGCAGCTTCTTCCTTTAGCAACCATACTGCCAATAAAACCTTCCTGCGGTCACCTATATCAAAGGTGGCTAAAAGATCTTCGGTCTCTTTCAACCAATTCCTTGCCTCTACAAAAGTCTCGGTTCCAAAGAAATTCTTGCAACCCATCGCCTTAAAATCTTGGCAAATCTCTGCGAAGTCAGTTTGAGGATGCTGAGGGGAAGGAGGAAGAGGAACATCAGCTATGGGAGGAGGAGGAGGAGGAACAGCGGCCTCGACTGGGGAGACAACATTAGGGACACCCGGGACCGGTGCCGTGACTCCCAAGTACCGACGAAACCAATCGGGTATCGTTACTCCTTCGGGCAAGATGAGATTATCAGACATGCTGGAAACGAAAAGAAAAGAGTTCAAACGAGGAGTCAAAGGATAGTGCTAATGGCTTTTGGGGAATAGCCTTTAAAAACAACTAGACTTTTCTTTGGAAAATACTTTATACTTGGTTTTGAAAATAGTTTTTCAAAGAGTTTTAAAACCTTTTTATCCCTTCTCGTAAACCATATGCTCTGATACCAAATGTAACACCCCACCTCCGCCAGGGTCACTCGCAAAGGAATGCACTAGCTTTGGAGGGGCATTATTGGTAAACATGCATAATGATATAGCAAGGCAGGACATGACATATAGATATATATATGTAAATAAACAGAGTAAGTAATTAAAACAGCGGAAGATTTATAAACCATTTCAAAACTCAAGTCTGGTACATCAAAATGTCGCTTTTCCCAAAATTACAAGTCTAGATAAATACATCATTTGATAAACTGAAAATACATAAGTACTATCCCCAAATAAGAGTGATAAACCATAGCGGCTCAAATCCAAAGCATACTTGAGCTATCCAAGGAAGCAGCTAAAATCCAAGCTAGGCTCTAGTATTCCCTCCCTGAGAACCTGGGGGGGGGAACGGAAGAAAAGAGGCGAAAGAAAACAGGTCAGTCAAAAAGACTGAGTAAGCCCTGCTACGATCAGTCTATAAACTAATAAAGTTAACATCATGATGGAAACTGAGGTGATCATAGATAACAACATACTGGCATGAATAAATCAACTACAAGATAGATAGAGGTGTCATCGCATAAACAGAGTTAAGTTTTTGCACCACGGTGTACTAGCAAACCAACATAACAGGTATTGATCCCTTAGCCCAAACTTTGGCCCAATAACATGAAGTGACCTTAGTATAAGGTCCAGCCCCACGGTCTAGTCGATCGGCTCCCTATAAACCTAACACGTCAAGTGTTGGTGTCCATATGGCCCACATATGGTTGTAGTTAGTCTGTGCTGGGTCCACCTTTGGGTGTATCAAGCCCTCGGGTGTCAACCCCGGACACTTAAGCAATAATGCACAGCCCTAAACTACTGGTACCCGTGCCTCGAGTTTGTCCAAAATCGGACTACGTGCACGTCCGTAGCCCGCCGAACCCGCACCGCTGTACCACTCGGCCATCGCCCTTTGGTCGCTTACATCTGCCAGTAATCGTGCCCCGCCCTAGCCTAGCTTCTAGGGTTGTGAATGATACCAAACTGGGATTACTGTTAGAACAGACCACGTTGCTAGGGTTTCCCAAGAGGGTTAAGTGTGATTTAACCCTTCACTAATCCTGGATTAAACTGGTTAAGTGTGGCTTAACCCCATTCTAATCCCTTGAGCTCCCAAATGGATTAAACTAGTTAAGTGTAACCAATGGTTCACGACTTAACCACATTCTAATCCCCCGAATTCCCAAATTGGTTAAGTATTAGTGGACCCTGACTTAACCCTAATCATGAGGCATTAATTAGTTTAATGCACCTCAACCTCTCACATTAGACCTTGTTGTGGTTACTAGTTAGGCCGGGCGGGTCCGGGTAGGTTTACACCACAACTTAGTCTAACCTCGGGTTTTGGCACCACATGACCAACTTCTCACATTGGGTCCTATTGTTTGTAGCCACTAGTTAAGCCGGTCGGTTCCGGGTAGGATTACGCTACAAACTCAACCCAACCTCGAGTTGGCCACACTTATGTTTTCTAAGTGTCATGTCCACTTTATTTCAAAACATAATTACAAGTCAACAAATACTTGGGTAGACCTAACTTAATAGGTAAATTCCCAAGGGGTAGACCTAACTTAATAGGTAAATTCCCAATCTTATATTTTCATGTATTTTAAGTTTACCCAAAACCCCCAACGTCATTCTATCGCTTACATATTCGTAATAACGCATAAAGGATAGGAAGAGGGAACTTGGCACAACATACATGATAAACTTGCACAACAATCATGCATAACATGCTAGACTTGCACCACTTAGCATAGTGAACTTGCATATTATCATAAACATGCATAACGTGTTAAACTTGCATAACTTAGCAAAGTGAACTTGCATATTACCATAATCATGCATAACTTGTCAAAACATGCACAACTTGTCAAAACATGCGCAAATTGTCAAAACATGCACAACTAAACTTGCATAAACATGCACAACTTGTCAAAACATGCACAACTTGTCAAAACATGCACAACTTGTCATTTTTGCATAAGCATGCAAAACTAATTAAACTTGCAAATCAAGGTTTAGTAAGCTTGCATAAACATGCATGACTCAATTAACTTGTAAATCATGACTTAGCAAACATGCATAAACATGCATAACTCATTTAACTTGTAAATCATGGCTTAGCAAACATGCATAAACATGCATAACTCATTTAACTTGCAAATCAAGGCTTAGCAAACTTGCATAAACATGCATACTCAAATAAACTTGCAAATCATGTCATAGTAAATCCGCATATGCATGCATAACTTGTGAAACATGTAAAACATGGCATAGTGAATCCGCATATGCATGCATAACTTGTGAAACATGTAAAACATGGCATAGTGAGTTCGCATAAGCAAGCATAATCAAATAAACTCACACAAATCTCAATTTTCACCACATATTAACTTTAGAGTTTACAAAGTGAAAGTAAGAGGGCTTACAATGCTTATGCGGGCTCAAATGACTATAGCAAATGTAAAGAACCCCTTATGCAACTAATTACAACCCCCAAATGTAAGCAAACTTGATCAAAACTCCTCTTTTATGGTGCCAATTGAAAAACAAGCCTTTAATGCAAGCTAAGGAGGATCATACAAGCCTAAATATGCTTGTATGCATGGAAAATCACTTAGGAATTAAATTAGGATTTGTATGAAGAGGGTGGAGGCCATGAGAGGATGGATTTTGGCATAGTTTAGTTACTAGGATGAATAATGAATGATTTAGGGTAGGTTAGGGTCTTATTTATAGATTAGGTTAGTGATTTGAACCATAGGATTAACCCTAGATTCAATTAGGGCCATCAGATCCCGGAACTCTCTAGAAACAAGCCACAAGACCCAACCCCAATCAGAAATGGTGCACCAGGCTAAGCAGCCCGGGCACCCCCTGTCGACAGGGCTGTCGACAGGGCAGTCGACATGCCCAGGACCCTGTCGACAGGCCTGTCGACATGCGGGTCCTGGCGGGATTTTTCCCGCCTTGGCCCAGCTGGCCCAAACCCTTGTTTTTAATTTTAAATTTAAATCTGTTTTTACTTAGAAATTTTCTGCAAACTTCGACGGGCCTTAACTGGGTCATACGGACTCCGATTTTCGAAAACTCGGACTCTATTTCGCGTATTTCTCCAAGACGAACGCAATGGCATAGCCCGTTTCCCTTGATTCCCATTTTATAATTTAATTCTGCCTCAATTTATGTTATAACAGATTATAAAAAAAATACGGGTTGTTACAACTAATGACACTTAACCAATCCAAATTGATGGGAAAGGGAACTAAGTAGTAAACCTTAGTCAAGAAAACAACGATTCTAGAAACTAAGTGGTAAATCTTAGTTAGTAAAACTAAGTAGTAATTCTTAGTATAACACGGGAAGGAGCGAATGTCCGTCTGAGCAAAAAGGAGGCTCCAACGAATTGGGTTACGAAGCCCGAGGCTTCGAGGGGATGTGAGGGTACTCTTGGTATCCCTCTGTGAGGCTGCAGATGATCCTCCTGCGCTCACAGAGGTTAAGGTCTGCGTAGAAGAACCAGGGGTATGCCTTGGTTGCAATACATGGCAACCTAAAGACCAGGATGGACCAGCGTGATTCGGCGAGAAGACGGTAGCCCTGTGATAGCAACTCGTCGTCTACCATCGATCTTGAGTCAATCGAGATACGTGAAGCAGAAAGGCGGAGAACTCCAAAAGACCGTATACTTGCTATCTAGTTATGGGTGAGGATGGCCATAGGACAGTGGGGCACCGGGGGCCGGCGTATAGTTCTCATTTTACAAGGTGTGCCTTTCATTAGTTGAGGGAGGGGTCAAGTGGGACCATAGCCACTGGAATAAAAACAGAACTTAGCATCTGCATCGGCAGATATCTGAAAGCTCCCGACCGAGTTCTGTATTCCTTGATTTGCCCTGACACAGGACTCGAGTCGCACATTACAGGACATGTGCATTTAGACAAGCGATAACGATTCGCAATACATGCGCGGGGAAGTATAGGAACATATACCACTCTAGGTAGTGTGTCCTAGATTTGGGGGCATCGTTCGATAGGTAGCATAATTCCTAGTTGGACTAGGTGGCATAAACCCTGAATCCGAGAAGCGTTCAGCAGATAGCGTAAACTCTAGTTGAATCTAGAAAGCACTGGATAGAAAACCCTAGATTAGATCTAGGTAATAAATAATAAATGGATGCTCGAAGGCAATGGAAAATACAGGGATTGGGATCACATTATCATTACTAGTTGGGACACTAGTTAGGTGGTGCAGAAATATAGAAACCAGTATAACAAGGAAATAGCGAAGCGGCGAAAGTATTAGAGCGTATCCAGTTTATCTTATCTTAGCATATCTTGTGACCCTATCGTCATGGTGTAATCTTGTATTCAGTTAATTCATGTCGTTTTGTTTTTCCATGTTCACTTGCTAGTAGTTACTGAACTTATTCAGGCTTTATGTCTGACTCTGTTTTTCTTTCGTCTTCTTTTCTTCCGATTCCCCCCCCCCCCCAGGTAGTAAAGGAGGGAATAGTATAGCTCAGGCTAGGTTGGACCGCCACTCTTTCCCAGCTTGAAGATTTGTCGAAGTTTTGCTTGGATTCTCTTTCCAGATGCTATGGCTGGCTCTTGCTACATTGGGGAATATAAATGTATTTTTATGCTTCTTTATTTTGTAAGACAGATGATACTCTGATATTGTAAAGAAATCATTGTACAAACTATTTTATCAATAAAGCAAAGTTTTATTTTCCGTTGTTTAATTTCTGTCTATCTTTTAATTTATCTGCATCTTTTACCCTAAAATGCTCCACAGAACTTAGTGCGTTCCCTTTGTGAGTGACACTAACGGACGTGGGGTGTTACATATAGCATGAATGACTTAAACCAAATAATTCGTAAAATTATGCATTTTCCCCTCATCCTCAATAATATTTTATTTCTTATTTTCTTTTCAAGATGTCTTAAAAAATTACAAAATTTATTAGCGGATTCCTAATTCAGTATCCCAAGAATTGGGTTGTTACAGCGGCCTTCACTACATTCTTGTTTTTCCGATGTTTTACGGTGAGTTCTCTCACGATTAGTCTTTACTAAAGTTTACTTATTCAAGTTTGTTGCTAAAAATATAGTTATGTTGGTTGGATTGGTTTCTATATTATTTTGATCGATGTGTCGTCTGTTGTTGACTGCCATGATGTTGCATTTCCCTTGGTTGCCTTAATGAATATGCATAGAATTTTGAACATGAAACATGAATTGGGTTTCCTTATTAGCTTGTCATTATTTGGTTGATGCGTTGGATTATGTTATGAAGCACCTTGGTAATTTCTGTGTATTCATTAGTTGAAATATAATTGTATGCGAACTAAAGAAGTGTCCTACCTAATTTCTAACCATAAATTATGCTTTCACTTTTATCACCTGAATACGTACTGTGCATGTCCTTTGCATTTTTCCGCTACTTGTAGTCAAACTACGACATGGTCCTTTGATTCTTTACTAGGCATATTTGTTGCCTTGTGCATTTTGTGGTTTCTAGCCTTGGTCAAGTATTGATATGGTTCCAATACCTACTGTGTACCAGCACACATGCGAAGTTTTCGCACTTGACCTTGAGTTTTTCGACACCATTATATTGTTGTGTGCATTTAATAGACTGGAAGTAGGCATTTAATAAATTATATTAGTATTTTGTTAAGAATCACATGCAACACCATGTATAACATCAAAAAGTTATATGTTATATTGTGAATTTAAACTTGGTATTGTATGGCCGTAGTTTGAACTATTTGTTTGACCCTATTTACATGATTTGAAACTGGAATTACATTGTGTTACATAAACACTTGGGTTTCTTTTTATGTAATAACTTGGTCTTTTTTGTGAACTATAAACTACATGTTATATGTTGCCTCAACTTTATTTATATTCGTTTTTTATTGAATAAATTTACTTAAACAAAGATTAATCCTAACTCGAGTGCTTTATGTTTTTACATGGAACGCTAAAGTCAGATATGAGTGTTGCAAATCTAGAGATGTCAGCTATCAAAGCTTGAAGCGCGTGAAGACGCGCTCGCTTTGGTTCGTTTTTCCGTTTTATTCTAATTTAAATCTAATGTATTGTATATTAATCTTCCTTCCACTGTAAATAAAAAAAATTAAACTCTGATATTTTTGTATAATAAATTCCACAATGAACTATTGTTATCTTTTCTGTGTTTGTGATTCTTTGTGATATTCTGTTAAACCGTGTAAGCTAAATAACAATATGTTGTTTTGAATGATTTGAGCTGGTTTACTTACTGACTAAGAACGATCGAAAAGAGAGGTCGTTAGATGTGGTATCAGAGCTAATACAACATTCTAATTACATAGCGGAAGATAAAATAAAATATAAAATATATACATGAATTTTATAAATGTTTTAATATATGAAATTAATTTGGATTTTATGAATATAAATTGGATTTAATAAGGTATAAATATAAATTTTGAATCTTGAATATATATAAATATGATTTTTGTATAAGGAAACTTATTTTAAGAATATGTTTAATATATAAGATTTAGTAAGTAATGATATTACTTTAAAATATGATTTATTTAAATTTTATTAACATAAGATTTTGTAGAAGTTTAAAGATGTTAATAAGATTTATTACAATGTTATGAAATTCGTAAAGATTTATTTTATTTTGGAATGTATAAGTTGTAAATTTTATTTCATTAATATTAGGTAATATATATGTTGTAACGACCCGGATTTTTTAGTTATTTGAATTCGAATATTTAAATTGGTTTTAAATATTATATTCGGAATATTAATAGATTATTAATATAGAATTTGTTATTAAACGACGATTGAACATTTAATTTATATTTATAATTAAAACGAACCTGAAATGGCGCGGTAGTTCGTAAAATTGAGTTTTGAACTTCAACTGAACATACATAACCCGTTTTAAGTTGGAATTCCGTGAAACAAGAAACATTTGAATCTATTTGATAATAATTTTCTAACGAAAGTGTAAAATCGAGATTTTGACGTACATATTGTGAGATATGTCCAAATAAAATTTTGAAATAGTCACTATGGATGTAATGACCCGGATTCTTATGGGTAAATTTTAAATATTTAATATGGATTTAAATATTGGGTGGATAATATAAATGGAATTTCATATTAAGTTATCAATTTAATAATCAATTTCGATTTAATATCGAATATATTAAATCATCGTAATGCGAAAATATAATTCAGTTCGAGATTTAAAACTGAATTAAATACAGTTCAGACTTCTGTTTGAATACGAATAATAATATTAAATTATTATCAAAGAAATTAATTGGTTTCAAATTTAATTTATATCCGTTTAAATTAATATCTTCTACAGATGATCGAATTAGACTTCGTGACTTATCCCAGTGTGTTCAGAATAGTGGTATTACCCTACAATTGACAGTTGGTGGGTTCAGATAGGAGTTCAAAATCACAGGGTAATTTGAATTAAATAAAGTCGGTTCAAAACAAAACTCGTGCCTCCTTTATTACCATAAACAAAAACATGCCGTGCTCCCTTATCACCACAAACTAAAACAAAACGTTCCTTCTCTTATCATCACTCCTTTCCTGCTGCTCAAATGAAACCACATACCACTTCCTTAGTCCACAAATTTACTTATAAAAACCAAGCCTCTCATTCTTGTTAACAAAAATCGAACATGCTTCAAAGAGAAAACAAGAAATGACTGCTATACTAGGTTCAAAATCAATTTCATCGATTCACTGAAAGTCCAAAAAATCAAATTGTTCAGTATCGTAGAGGCTAAATCTTCGATTTGTTCCCTCTAATACAAACGCAAATACGTTCTTAAGGGAGGACATTCGAAAACTTTGCCGAGCTAGGGCTCAAGCCGCAGGCAGTTCATGAAGTCGGAAATAGGATGGAGGATTCGATCTTTCACCATAAGGATGTCACGATTTGTGAAGGGGGTCGGATTGATGGTACTTTTGGGATGAACGAGGTACGAATACGAAAAGCGACGCCACTGGAGTCGGGGTGACGCTACATGTCGCACGATGAAGGAAGGACCGAGTCTGGTGGCACACATAGTATTGGAAGGAGGAAGCAAGCTCGCAAGTCTCTGTTGATCCCTGAAACAATGCGCAGGGAAGAGGGCCACAAATCACGTGGAAGATTGGAAGTGAGAAACTGATAAGGGACAGTCCAGGAGTTTTGCGTACAAAAATGAAAGGAGGTCACGACAATTTAGTTATGGCCAGAAGGTATTTTTGTTAATCAAATTTATTTATTTTAATTTATTTAGTAGTGGTAATTCAATCCATACAAACTTGTAAAATAATGATAACAATAACAAGTTCAGGAGGTGATTCTAATTTTTAAATTTGATTAGTATATGGTTTTAAATTAAGATTTAATTATTATATGAGTTAGAATTTAATCAATTTTTCTTTTGGCTAGGATTTAATTAATATATGAGTTAGAATTAAATCATTATATCGATTAGGATTAAATCAATATATCAGTTGGATTTTTATTAGTATATCAGTTAAGATTAAATTAGTATACTATCAGGAGGGAAGAAAATAGCATTTACTCTTATCGAGGAATTTGAATCTTGAAAAGAAAATTTAATGTTGGTATACTTTTAACAAAAAACCATGTCAAGGAATTTCAGTAGCAAGATTTGTAGGAGGAGGTTAATGCTGATTTCAAAGAAGAATTGGGTTGGGCGGCCTTAGTGTTATTGGCATGGATTTTAGATAATTTATTAAAATAAACTTGGAATTTATTTAATTGATTTATATATATATATAACCATGTTGACTTACAAATGCAATATTAAAACGTGAACAAGGGAAATTAGGGAATTAGATGAAAGTTAAATTAATTGAGTTAATTAAGTTTTAGTTACATATTTAGTTAATCAATTCCTTAGAAATCTTATGTTTAATTTATACAAGATTGGAAGGTCGAGAAGTAGGGATTTGGATTCGAAATCGCGGATCTTACAATTGGAAATAAACAGGATATTCGACAACTGCAATCACAGTGAGTAAATCTCACTCACCTTATTTAGAATTATTTTTATCAGTTAAAAATAATTTTTGTTGCTTGTTTGAATGCTGTTTGGTTGATTTAAATATATTAGTTTTTTAGGGTTAACTATTATATATATATTGGGTTGATGATTGGTTGGATTCCCGCAGTCTCATTAGCGGATGCCCGCAGTTTCATAGCGGATGATTTCCCTATGCGTCCCACAATTATATATTAGTGGATGACCTTCATACCGCGATATCCTGCCTTGAAGCAGGATGGGTATTATTATGTTGACTAATGTCTGTGGATGCAGGAAAACAGGTTGGAGGGATCCAACTGGATTCCGCAAAAATATATTATCTGTTTGTTTATTTGTTTGCATATATACTGTCATATATGATGTGTTAGAAAACATGAAATAAATAATTGGTTGTTTGAATATCATTGGGCCTAAGTGTTAATTTATAAAAATACCCTGAAAGGGGTATTTGAGATGAATAAGGGAAATTCTATTTTTCTAATATAGAATTTGAATTTTGAAATAGATTTGAATATAGAAATTCACATGGGAATTTAAACTATGGAATTTGAATATAGAAATTCAAATGGATTTTAAACAATAGAATTTGAATAAGAGAAGTGAAATAGAATTTGAATATGGAATTCAAATGGATTTTAAACAATAGATTTGAATAATAGAAGAGAAATAGAATTTGAATATAGAATTCAAATGGAATTTAAACAATAGATTTGAATAATGGAAGTGATATAAAATTTGAATAGAATTTGATATATAGAATTTGAATAGAATTTGATATATAGAATTTGAATAATAGAAGCGAAATGGAGTTTAAATATAGAATTCAAATATTAAAAAAGAAATAGACTAAAGAGTTAATTAACAAATTTAATTAACAAATTTAATTAACAAATTGAGTAAAAACGATTGGTATAGTTGAAATAAATTGGGCAGGTATAGATATACAGGAGACAGGTATGGGATAAGGATAATGAAGGTATATAAATAGTATGCCCGACAAAAAGGTACATGTTTAATTCATATATGAGATTTTATGCGCCGTATCGGCAAGCCGCTTGGCTTTTCTTTTTCTTTTGGACTGGTGAGGGCCATAGGAGGCTATTTGAAATGTCCCGATGCTCCCGGTACAAAGGAGGTTATGGCGATTTTTTCCGGGAATTTAAGGAGTTAGATTATTTTTAAGATAATTTGATAGTTAGAAATCAACGTATCGATATATATAGAAGTCGATAAGGAAACGAACTTAGAAATAGAATAGTACAATCAAAAAAAGAAGTCTAAGAATAAAATCTAGTAAGAATAGAAAGAGAAAGTGTATACGTGTTTAAAAGTGAATAAGTAATTGTATGGTATTGATTATTCGAGTAAGTAGTCATATCTGTTTTGACGTTATAAATGTTATTCAGTCAAGGTCTGAGAGGTAGTTATACCCCAACTTGATTGATTTCATTATTTACAAATAAATAGTAAGATTTCAGGCTCGAAGATCAATGTTAGATAAGAGTTAGTTGAATATAATATTTGGGTTGTCATAACGATGTTTTACACAACATCCGTTTTAACCCAAATAAATGTAAGCTTGGAAATAGAATAATAAATATTTCCTAAGTATAGAAATAAACGAGATTGGAAAAGATATAAGTAATTGGAATATTTTCCAATTATAACTAGCATATATTTTCTAAGTTTAGAAAATAAAGGGAGGCGATATTCGGAAATGTTTTCCAAATAACGTAAAAGGCCAATATAGTTATTGAAAATATTTGGTTAACAAATATTGATAAAGAAATGGAGAAGTGATCTAATTAATGGAATATTAATTAAGGGCTCAGTGATTGTTTGATAATTGGATGAACACTTGTTTTCTTCGATAGTTAAATCATTGACTATCGAAACACTTGTTTTTATTCGATAGTTAAATCACAGACTATCGAAGTTTTTGACCATCGTTGTCAATATGGAGAGACCGGTTGGATTATTATCCAAAGAACCACTCTGTATTGGCATAAGCATTGCGAATCATATATGCTAAAGAAAATAAAAGATGGAGTAAAGTGCAAGGGCTATTGTATAAGTCTTAGATAACAGTGCCTAAGATAGATGTACTAAATAGTGCCTTCGGTTCATCATGTTCCTGGATGACTTGTATGGATGAATGTCTGACAGAGTATTTCCAGAAAGGTCACGTACATTGATTTCTTCAACCGTACCAAGAGTGGAAGCGGAGAAGGAAACTTCTTTAGCTAACAAGTAATGTACTGTTGTAGACGTCAATTAGTGATTTTTGATGGATCTGACAATGCAGCATTCGAAGTGAATCTGATGTGATGATAAAGTGTAGCCTCTGGTCTCAACAACCGGGAAATGACAAAAATCGGGCTGGCAACATGGCTATGTAGGTCGCACCTATTAGGGTGTATAATCACCTGATCTAGAGTTTCATTTACTTCTAAAAATCTATTGTTGATGCTATCCCATTCGGGAAACGGTTGCTGATCCCAACCGTTGGTGATATACATTCGATACACTCAAGCGATATAAGTGGTCGGTCATGTGTGGCTAAGTTGCAAGATGTTCTTATTGAACTCGGTGTATTCTCCTCTAGAGATATTCCAGCGGAAGGTGGTTCCATACCTTGTCATAGTTGGAAATCAAATATCCAATAAGTGCCCGCGGTTTATGATTGTATATATTATGTGGAACGTGAGATGCAAACGTTCCACTAGATTGTTATTTACTTGATTTAGACATTATTATAATATCAAAAGAGTTTTGATATAAAGATTATCGTTCCTTTCAAAGAGATTTTGAAAGTTAAATCAAGTGTTTGGATTCTTATAAGGGAAAAACCCGTTCCATGTTATACGGCGTGGTCTTATGAGATATCATTTAGTTTCTGAAACTTTTCTAAACTGTTTACTCATACCAGTCCCATGACTGACCCGGAGTTTATTTTGTTTTGTTCTACCTAAACTCTTGGGTGCCTAAATTTGTACGGGCAGTCAAGTAGTTCAGGATCTTACAAATCTATCTAAAGGAGCTTGGAGCAGGAGGCTTCAGCGTTAGTTATATAGAGTTTTGTTCCGTTGTGTTGTACTCTGATAAGTGTATGTTATACAATTGAAGTTTGTATTTCAAAGGTTATGATATATTATATTTTGTTCCGCTGCGATGTGAGATTTTGTGTTGTTGTTTCTGTTTTTCTTCTATCTTTTTCTTCTAAAAAAAATGTTTCGTATTTTCGTGATATTTGGGTTGGACGTATGATGTATATAGTCAACTCTGATATTATGGACTTTGCGGGTCATTACAATGGAAATTGTTTTTAAAACAGTAATGTTAATTTATTTATTTAAAAGGATTTTCAATAGAATTTAGACATTAAATACGTTAATATCGAGTTATAAGTCCATACTGGTTTATATATGTTATTCTATCTGGATATGTATGACATAATAATTTATTGTTATTTAATTTAATTGTTTTGTAATTTATTTATATTTTAACGATATATATAAGTCATTTAAATATTTATTTTTCAAACGACTTCTGTTTTCAATGAAACGAATTTTATTGGAATGCGTATGGCTAGTTATCGCTAGTTTTCCAGTTTGGAGCCAAACAGAGTTGTTTTATCGGTAGACAAAATTTAAAAGTGAACCAATGGATAAACTAGGATCTAAATAGCGCCGTTTTAAGAAACGGAGACCGTTTTCAACGAAATTAGTTTCATTAGGACCGTAACGTCAAATTATACCATGGTGTCCATTTTCGTAATTTTTGGAAATTTTGTTGATTTGTGCGAACTTAATGCTCAACGTTTAAAGCGATAAAATTAGAAAATAATAACCGATAATAACCACAACGTATAAAATCAAGCATAAAGTTATGTATACATACAGACAAATAAAAGCGTATGGCTAACATTTTAGTTTTCCAAGCCCGACACATTTATCTCACGCATACCACTTAGCTATTCCTTCTTTCTTAAGTTTTCATATTCTATATTTTTCTTTTTTTGAAAGGCTAAACTCGGCACTGCATTCAGAAAACTTTACGTCCTCCTTCAGCTAGCATATACATGGAAATTTAATTCAACCCAGCTAATGAAGTGAAAGCGCACGCTACCTACAAACCTGATCTATAACAGGCACATGCAAGCTCCTTCCTGTCGATGACTTTCTACAAGCATATGCCTGCCTTCAAATTGTACACCCTATGCTTCTTTCCATCAGCTAGGCCTTCCTTAATCTATGCTTTCTTATCAGTCAACGTGTATATTTCCATTCGTTGTGCCCCCTGCAAGTGAAAGCATACTCTGCTGCACTTCCTCTTCAGATGATTTAACAACTCGGGCCTCTCCATTCCCTACTCGGGAAGTCTACATAAGATATTAACCTACATCCCACCTTATACACATAATATGCATGCCTACACCTTACCACCAATGCTCTATCACTGAAATGAATGCTCAGTCTACATATTTACACTGACCTATACATATTAAATCTCAGAGCTGTTACCCTACCCTGTTGCAAACATACCCATATACAAGCAAACCCAATCTTCTTGCCTAACATGCAGACTTGAAAGTTGAGGCACATGCCTATCTCTGGTTTATGGAAAAACCAACCTACCATCAAACCTTCAGCATCAAATACACAGTGCTTCATGTCTAAGAAATGCAGCCTGTATTTTCAAATCAATTCGCAGACCTACCAAATAAAAAGCATATAGCTTACCCAAAGATCAAATCAACAGCTATGGCAACACAGCTACTCTACCTTCCTATTATGTGCGTGTAAAACAATTGTCGTGCCTCCCAAAATGGAACCAGTGCTAGCCAAGTTTCTTGCGATTATAAATACGAGCTGTGCATCTTCCTTTTCTTTACAGTAAATGAAAACAATGGCAGCCACCCTATATAGTACAAAATAAAAATAAACGTGTATCCTCAATTTTCTTTTAGCAAAATGAGAACCTATCTCCAAATATAAAACAAACCGTATATATAAATATTCACGAGGGTCGACCTGTTTTCAAACTCTTTTGGGTCCATATATATTATAAATGTGAGAAACGTGAGGGCGGGTAGGCGGCGGTCACAGCAGTCGTGGGTAGTGACTGGAGAAGGGAGTAGATGGACGCAATGTTACGGGTGTGGGTGTAGTGGCATTCTAAAGTGTTAGGTGAGAGGAGGTTGGTGAGAGGAGTATTGGTGACTGGTGGAAGTTCGATGGGAGGAGCCATGGTGGTGTGGCTGTTTGGGGTGAATAACAACGGGAAGGGATGCATGCGAAAAGATATTCGGTTAGAGGAAGAATTATTGTTTGGAGAAGAACTATACTGTAGCGGGTTAGGTGGATTTTTAGTTGGGCTTTTGGGTCGTTACTTCAAAAAGGAAAAAATAATAAAATATAAGTGGAGAAGGTTACGTTGTGACGACAAAATGAAGTAATAAGGGAAAGAGGAGATAAAATCATCATGTTGTATTTGTGCATGCCTTCCCGCATGGTGCATGGGGGGAGCGGGTTTAGTGGAGAGCATGCGTGGAAATTGATTGGGAACATAGCAGGCGGGTTAATGAATAGCAGTAGTAGGCGGAACGTATGTAAGGTGAGACCACTTAAGTTTTAAAATTTAAAGTTTTAGTAATTTAATATATATATATATATATTCACCGTGAATGCAAACCACTTTATAACCATGCCTGCACCCTGAATTATAACGTGCCATTAGTTGAAAGTTGCGTTAAGCGTACATAGTTAAATAAATTTAATTATTATTTTAGAGTTAATTTAAAACCATGTTCAATTATATTCTTCTTAATTCATAAACATAATTTAACGAACCAGAATGCATGGGAACCACGTTGACAAGAACGACATTTTTGGAGCTACTGTGATCAACACTAGAAGCAGCTGGAAATTTTGATAAAATTAGACGTATGTTTAATTTTATTAAACGAACCATTGAAACAATAGGATAAAGCCAAGGTGAGTTAAACTCACTCAGTTCTCCCTCTTATATTTATTATAAGGCGGGTTTAATATTTGTGTGCTATGTTTGCTAATTATTGGTTGATAGATAATTGTTTGATATGGTTAAATATTTTATATATATTATTTAAATTAAATGGTTGTTTAATTTAAAAGAAATGATATCGTTATTTTTAACGATTATTTCCAATCGAGGTTACTTACCTTGTTGGTTACGTTTAGAATAAACATGTTGAATTAAATTGGATGTTTGAGTGAGTGTTATTAGTTGACTGTTATCAGTCAAATTTATCATTTATTTCCATATGATCACTATATGAACTATTGAACCCATATGATTGGATTATTGAACTGGCTATTGATTGTAAAACCCAAATTCAACATTTGTTTGGTTATTAACCAATGGGAAATATTGGTTGATGAGTTTAGAGCAGACGACCAAAATACAAACTGTTTATAAAGACAGATTTACCGTTATGTAAATTCATAGAAACGAAATTATGAAATTTATTTATAACTGAATATAGGTTTTTAAATATATTATATTAAATGAAGTTTTGAAAAGGAAATAAACCAACCATATCTACATTGATTATTTTATCCACAAATCACCATTTTTGGTAGCAAAAATCTATCCGTGCATGAAGCACGTGCCTCATCTCAATTATGAAATGATCTTATAAAGATGATTCTTATATTTACAAGACTGATAAGCAAGTGAGCGGATATTAATGTGATGTTTAATAACCAAGGTTAATTGTTTTAAGAAACAATTTAAAATGAGATTATGTTGATTTGATTATTATAATCAAATGGGATTATTTAAATTAATTTAATTTTTAATTAATTTAAATGGAATGATGAATTAAGATCTGATTAACGAGTTAATCATGCTTAGAGTTGACTAAGTCAACTGTAGTAACCGAATGGACCTATTAAATAGTTAAGTAAAACATTTTTATAAATGTGATATTTATTTAATAGTAATCAAAGGGGAAATCAAGGAAATAGGTATTAATTTAGGTTTATGAAAACGAAAAGGCAAATTTATAGTAAGGTTATAGTTTAAAGAAAATCATCTAAATGATAATGTTAGTTAAGTTTAAATTGCGATTTAAAGCAAATTCTTATTTGATATTCTATTTAATTGGATTTATGAAATCCAAGGTTTTGACGAAGTCACAAACCTGAGTTTAGTGAATATTAGTGTAAAGAGTTATTAGAAATGGGTTTTTGAAATGGAAATAAAAGAGGGGATATTAAATTAAAGAATTAGAATTTAACTGGGGATCAGTTGAGATAAATGGCTTTCTGAATATTGATCTGATGTTGATTTCGGCCTTCGGTGTTGATATTTAGGGAATTGTTTTCTTACTGATTTACGGTTAAGAACTGATGGAAATACGAAATGGAAATCAAATGAAAACCCAAGTTTGAATTAGAGTGGTTAAACGAGTGGAGTTATAAAGATGCAATATAAATCTGTTATATTAAATAAAAAATGATGTTTCTTCAAGATAGAATTAAAATGGGATTTGTTTGACATTGGGAATAAATATGGGGTTTGGGTATTACAACTAACATCTATCTTAAGATAAGAATGTTGTTGATCAAGGTCTGAGAGGTAATTAAAATACCCCAACTTGAATAACTTCAGGATTATCGGAGGATGATATTAGTTGTAATGGAGGGGGTGTTAGAAGTAATTATTATTTTGAGAAATAATAATGTAACGTTATTTGAAAATTTAGGGAATATATATATATATAATGGGGTTCCAGATTAAAAGGAATTAAAAAGGGGCTTGAGAATATGAAGTGGTATTTCCATAATAAAGGAAATAAAAGGAGATTGGTGAAAATATAAAGATATTTTCATAGAAAAGAGAGGAGATTTAGAATAGTTTTATTCTAAAAGGACAAGTATAGTGTTCAAATAACGAAGCCAAGGGGATGTCGTAATGATTGTTTTACGAATGATAAGTAGAATCGGTTTTCCAATTATAGAAAATAAGTGATGGTTTGAAATGGTAGTTAATGCGAAATTTGATATGATTTTGATTTATTGTTCTAAAAATATAAATAAGATGATTTGAGGATATTAAAATATTAAAGATGATACATTATTTTGGTATTACAACTGAGACACTAATTTTAATGGCCAAGTGACGCTATTACTGAACCAATGGATTTTTTTTGAGAGTTAAGCGTAAATTTTATTAATCACCAAAATATTTACATTACATATATCAGCATATACAAGTATGCTATGATATATAACCATCCTTCTCTACACCCTTCAAAATCACTAATACTCACTCGCTAACCACAAGTGATTACAGAAAGAATCTTCAGTAATCAAAATTACATTCCAGTTGCTCTTGCTTCTAACACATCCGGTTAAAAAAACCATTCCAAGACAAGCTTGCATGCACCATAATCCTTTTGGATCTGACACAAGGCACAAGTCAAAACTCACGTGTAGAATTTATCAAAAAAGGGGTCAGGATTGCGCCTTGTGTGTCTTTTCTGCGACATCACCTTGCAACCAGCGGGTAGCATGTCTTCAAGTGTGAACTCATGTCCCTCATCAAGGTCATCTTCAACCCAAAATTTTCCTTTAGGTTTCTTACCTTTGAATATTGCATATGGATATGAACTCATTGAAACTGCTGAGGATAACATGGAAGATTCGATTGTTGGAGGAGGAAGTATTAGATGGTCAGATGGCTTTAAATTTGCATATGGGGAAGCATATTGCTTGGCACTGGAAAAAGAAGTTCCAATCAAAGCCGAAGTAAAATTCATACAAGAAGCAGGAGAACTCGGACTATAAGTTGATGAACATGACATAGACCAGAAAGAGCTGAACAAGGAGCAACAATAGAGGCACTAGAGGATGAACTAGTTCCCAAGAAATCAATACAAGAAATAGTTCAATTACCTGTAGCCTTATTTGAAGTTTCTAAATGTTCTCTTGTATCATCAAACAGATTGCCAAACAAGGTCTGAATCTCAGCGTTAGCTGTGTAGTCTGAATGTGCATTGGTAACCAAATTAGATTGAACAATATTAGGCTCATCAAGACCATGACCATCAATATCAACATTCTGCTCAGTAGCATTAATATCAACATTCTGCCCAGTATCATTAGTAGTTAAGCATGCAAAAGAGTTACCATTTTCATTGCCTGTAGCAACTGCAGAATCTGTCGTACCCTTATTAGTATCTACCTCCTTTCTCCTCCAATACTTCTTTTTTTGTTGTTGTAAACATTTGTCCATTTCTCCTGATTACCATTTGCATGAATTTTAATATGTGGTTTTTGTACTTGCACATTCTCAGCTGGACAATAATCCCTCCCATTAGCATTACCCATGATTATCCTTATTGTTATTGGCGTGTAATTCATCGTGGGATGAATCATGTCCAAATACCCTAATATTGACACAAATCTTTGGTTTCCAGTCATAGTTAACTTTTACAATAGGACAAGCATCTCCCAAACCATCAATCTCAATAGCATTTGGTAGCTCAAATTCAGGTGATACTTCGACCAATGCCTTCGCATATCTGAACCTATCTAACCTTTCAGTACTAACATCATAACAAATCAATCTGCCAACATGATTCACGAGCCAATTGATGCTATTAGAGTCCATAAAACCATGGGTATCGTATATAAATGGATCCAAATAGGGACATTTTTTATTTGAGATTGGGCACATCCTATGGTTGGATCCCAAACAGATATGATAAACATCCTACCATGTATAAAGGTGGGATCGGATCTGAGAATTTTTTCCCCATCAGAGTCATTGGAGAATTTAAGGTAAAAGTGAGACCACCAGTGATTTATTTATTTTTATGAATTTTCTTTTGATAGTTAAATAACCGACTATCAAAATCATACCCAATGAGTTATTGGTATGGAAAGACTGGGATCGGATTTATATTCGAAAACCATCCTGCCAACAAATACTGTAACAACCCGCATTTTACGTATCGGAAGATCGTAAAATATTTTTATTTTATTCGCTGAGGGTTGGATCATTCTCATCTTTTGGTATGTTTCTTATGGGGATGTGTGACATGTCCATAATTTTTACCGATTTTGTTTGTGACCATTTTGCCCCTGTCAGTCTTGTACTGGGCATAACTTTTGACTCAAGTCGAATCAGAGGGTGAGACCTATGCCATTGGAAAGGAATTGATGATTTCCTTTCCGTAGAGTGGTTACATTAAGGATTTGGTTCAGCGGTTTGGGAGAAATCGTTGTTTTAAGGTTTTTCAGTTGGCTGTTCAGGTTTTGGAAGGCTAATGGGCTGATTTGGAGAAGGCCCATTAGAAGGTGGGTGGAGACTATAAATAGGGGGTAAGGGGTATGGAGAAAGGTTGGCATTTTCCATTCTCTTATGGGGAGGCTTTGATCTCCTTCTTCCTCTAACATCTTTCCACCATTAAAATTCCAAAATCCAAGGAGGGAAATCGAAGATCTACACCATAAGAGGCTAGATCTACATCGTCTCAAGGGCGAATTCATCGGATTGAAGAGTTTGATTCGAAGTGTTCGCTCTCCGGAATGCGTTTTCATTGCTTTTGCTTAGATTTGGATAATTGGTGAGTGATTTACATCTCTCGTTCGGATTCATGCAAGTATATGGGTTTTAGGATGTTAATTTCATCATTTCCATGTTATTTTCCTTAGACGCACACCATGCTAAGTCCATTTTATATATGAATCACCTTAGGATCTGATCTAGATAATTTAAATGGTTAATTTTATGATTTTTCTCAAGATTATGCAAGTTAGATCCATTTTTATGTTCATATGATTCACTTATCATGTTTTGGGAAATTTATGTGTTTTGATGGAAATTGTAAGATTGATGATATTGTTGGTTGCATAACATGTTTGTGATTGCGTTTGGATGAATCGGATAAGCTGGTTTCGTCGGATTCGTCGTTTGGCGAAGTTTTGGCCGAAATCGGAGTCGAATTGGAGATGTGCAGGTTTCTGCTCGTCCAGGAGTTGGTCGGGTCGGTCTGGAATGAGGTGGTCGGTCATAGTATGGTTTGGGAAGCAAGTCAGGGAGCTGGTCAGTCCAGAAGGAGCAGAAGTGTTTCTGGTCGATTTCAGATGGTGGCATTCTGGTCGGTTTCAGATGGTGGCATTCTGGTTGGTTTTTACTGAAAGCAAATCCTGGTCGCTCTGAAGGAGCTGGTCGGTCAAGTGGAGCAAAATCTGGTCGGTCTTGACGGGGTCGATCCAAAGCTGCTCGGTCCCAAGGAGGTCGAGTCAATCCAAAGCTGCAAGGAGGTCGAGTCGATCCAAAGCTGCATAGAGGCGGGTCGTTCTGGAGCAAGGTTGGTCGGTTTTTGGCGGGTCGTTCTGGAGCAAGGCTGGTCGGTTTTTGGCTGGTCATTCTGGAGTAAGGTTCTGGTCGGTTTTGGCAGGGTCGTTTTCTGAAAAAGTACGTTCTCGGGTACGACTCGGGTACGAACCAAGGTGTTTTCGAGGTGATTCAAGTAGGAAGACTCGAAGTGATGAATGTGTTCGTTGATCAAGGTGGAACAACGAATGCGAAGACAACTCAAAGGTCGTGAGTTGGTGGATAATGGCTGCTCGAGAAGGTTGCTTGAGCTATGAAACATCGTTAAGGTTGGACGATTAGAGATGCGAAGGCCGAGAAGTCATCGTTGTCGTAAGTTCTAGCAGGCTCAAAGCAGGGGTACGATGGGTATCGTTGAAAGGCCCAAAAGACCGGTTGTTGGTCGAGTACCCTGGGTCTTTCTGGTTGGGGAAAGGCCTAGTGTCAAGGTTGGACATTGCCAAGGTTGGGCATATGGAGTTCATGCTAGAACTGGGGTTATCATTAGCCCTTGACATATGGCAAGGTTGGCCGTCATACGATAATGATGGTTTCGAAGCAGGATTGGCAGTGATAGCCAGAGTCAGTCATGGATGATTAGTTGTTCTGTTTGTACTATCTCACATAGATTATCCAAAGTCGAGGGAGACGTTCTTTGGGTGCTTAAGTGATATTGGTCTAGGCCTCTGGCGAGAGTACTTGAGGAATGTTAAACTCGATTAGGGTTGTCTACGTGAGACTTATCTGGATGTCATGTGTGTTCTCTATGATTGAATGGGTGTTCTGGTTTCTATGGATGAATGGTTGAAATGCTTGGTGTAAAGGCTATCACTGTCCGATGTGGGGAAGATAAGGTTGAGTTCTTCTCTGGTGATGTGGGTAGATAAGTTGTTCATTTACCCATTCTCATATGCTTTCTTGTTGAAGTTTGTTAGCTGTATTATCGCTCACTAAGACTATTGTCTGACTCAAGGTTTTATGTCTCCTCTTATTACCTTGGGCTATTCATCCGGTTGTGGATGGGCAGACTAAGTAGCAGGTTATAGGTAATGGAGCTTAGTGATACGAGGAAGCTGAGCGATGATGAGCAGGAGGCTGGCGTACCAGTTTTATTCTATCTAGTATTTCTGTTTCCGCTGTTTGAGTTGCTTGAGAGTTGTAGTGAGGCCTTATGTACAAACTTGGATATTAGTTGGATAATCTTTCTGGATGTTGAAAGAGTTTCAAAAGTTTGCTATATGATACCTCATTACTATCACCTGTTGTATATGTTCTATTATATTTTATCCTTGCGCTGTGAGTTCAACGACAGGTTTCGATGTGTTCACTTACTATGATGATCGTCCATAGCAGCCTGGCACGCCTTTCAGCGCATTATTCCTCTTGTTTAGTGCGGGGGTTATGGGCGGTCGTCACAAATACTTAAACAAAGAAGATATCTGATGTTGATCAAGATGGAGTAATGAAGACCGTAAATCTTCATGAGCGGAGGAACTATTGTTGAATTTCTCTGGATGATCCCTGGAGATATCTTGAAAATGCTTCTGTCGTGATTGAAATATACGGATTGTAAGGGCTACTCGCTACTGATCTATAGGGTGATTCCTAGGATGTGGTAGGAGCGTGCCTTCGGTTCATCCTATTCCTGGATGATTGGAATGGACGAATGTCTGACAGAGTATTTCCAATGGAACCACGAACGTTGATTTCTTTAAATGTATCATAGTTGGGTAGCTCCCAACTAGGGTATTTTTATGGACGTCAATTAGTGATATCTGGTGGATCTGACGATGTGACACTCGAAGTAAATGGTGGCCAGATGTTCTAAAGTTAAATTCTAACCTCAAGCCTCATCCACCGGGAAATGACAAAAATCGAGCAGGCAGCACGGCTATGTGGGTCGCTCCCATTAGGGTGTATAATCACCTATCTAGAGAAATTCCTTTTGTTTCTTTAATCTATTTCGATGCTGTCCCTTTTCGGGAAACGGTGGTTTGAGCCCAACCGTTGGTGATATACATTTGATACACTCAAGCGAAATGAGTGGTCGGTCATGTGTGGGCCGGGTTGCAAGACGTTCTTGTTGAACCCAGTGTATTCCCCTCTAGAGATACCCTATCGGTAGGTGGTTCCATACCTTATCATAGTCGGAATCCAAATCTCCAATAAGCGCCCACAGTTTTGATTGTATATTATATACGTGGAGCGTGAGATGCAAGCATTCTGCTAGATTGTTATTTATTTGTATTTAGACATTATTATAATATCAGACGAGTATTGATTTCAAAAAAAATTTGGGTTATCGTAAGGTAAAAACCGTCCGTATTTATGTGTTGATTTGGTCTTATGATTATCCTTTTCTTTCAAAAGGGATTTGAACTTAAAAATCAATTTGGATGACCCTTTAAACTTAGTGTGTTTTACTCACTCTGGTTCACCAGACTGACCCGGTGTTTGTAATGCTCGGGTTAGACCGGGTTGTACAGGTTTAGGTTATCGGATACAGTAAAGTCCAAAGACACGCTGGAGAAGTTCAGACGTGTGATATTATCAAGTATCATTCCGCTGTGTGTGACGTATATGAGGACAAATTATTATAATTGTCCCAGTTTATTGGTGTACTCTAATGGTTGTAAGTATTATTTCAAGCTCTCAATAAAAGTTATTTCTATACTATATTTAGTTCCACTACGATGTGAGACTCTGATTCTATGTTGGTTCTTCTTATTATTCCCCTGTTCTAATATTTCTTTCTTTCTTATCTCACCCTCTTATTTCTTTCTCCTAGCTTTCGGGGTTTTCGATACTAGAGTTGGACATGGAATGTATAAATGTCTAGATTCGAGCATCGGAAATTCTGGGACACTACGGTTGGTATCAGAGATGTCTGCTGGCTGTGAGCTGGGTACGCATGATAGGTGGTTCTTGCTCAGCTGTTTGGTGGCGAGCAGTAAACTCTTACCCCTACATATCCCTCGAAAATAGCGGAGGGTTGGTCGAGTCGAGAGGTTGGCCGTAAAAGTAGTTCTGAGGTATCATTGTAGTGCCACGCTAGGAGGTTAGCCCAGTGGTTGATGGTTGCAAAGCCTAGACCCACTACAGTTGGTATCAGAGCCATGGTTTAGGAATAACCTTGGCTCTGTGGCATTACTCGATAGAGATTGGGTTAGTGATGCCCTAGATCGAGATTGAATGTATATATACGAGAGAGCGTATTTGTAGATTTTATATAAAAATGTTTTGTATTGTGCTGTTTGATCGATTCAAGTTGAACTGGTAATTCATGCAATATTGTTTTGTAAAGTGGGTAGATGAAATAAATTTGCCCAAAAATATATTTTTATATATAAAGGAAATAATTTTATTAAATTATTAATATATTGGTGTGAATGAATTCAAATTGGATTATAAATTTAAATGGTTTATTATAACCAAAAGAATTGTGAATAAAACTTTAAATATATGGATTTAAATCAGAAGTTAACTTAAAAAAATAGTTAATATGGATGATTTGGTTATGTTGACTGGTTGTTTATTGGATGATAGATTGGCTGAATATAAAAATTCATCAACAAATTGAATAAACTGGAGGCTAAGAGAAATAATTCCAGAATAATGAATACGAATGGAATCAAATACGAATAAAACAGAAATGATTTGAACATGTATCTAGTATTGGTATTATATATTGAGTAAGTGCAGGATGAAAAAGAAAGAGTTGTTAATGCTTCGTGTTGTGATTAGAGTTTGATTGCCCGACAAATAGGTAAATCTTAATATTATTGATTTGATAGTTGATTTTATACGCCTGAGTTGGGTAGCCGCTTGGCTTTTATTTTCTTTTGATCAACGTAAGGCCCAGAATGACGAGTTGTAGTTGTTGGATCTAATAGTACAGAGGAGGTGCTGGCGAATTTTTCGTAAATTTTTGAAACTTGGTATTTTTGAAAATATTTTCTTATAATTATTTGAAAATGAATTAGGTTTGGTGCATTCTTCTACATAGAAATTTTAGGGACGAAACTCTTTTAAGGGGGGGGGGGAAGAATGTAACGACCCAGATTTTTCGTTTATTTGAATTCAAATATTTAAATTGGTTTTAAATGTTATATTCGGAATATTAATGGATTATTGTAACACCCCACCTCTGTTAAGGTCACTCACAAAGGGAATGACTTAACTTTGATGGAGCGTTTTAGTAGATAGAACAGAAACTTACAAGACAGATAAAACAGTACTTGAAAAATTTATAGCTTTATTACAACAGAAACCGAAGTAAGTTTGGTTACATCCTTTCAAATCACAATATCAGAATTCAAGTACAAAATATCAGCCTTGTACAAAAGCCTTCAGAATGCATAGTTTTTAAAATCATAATCCCCAACATAAACTGCCATGCCAAAGCCAGACGATACTTTAAACAGAGAAGATCTGAATCAAGCTCCTAGGATTCCACCCTACAATCCTGGTGGGGGGGAACGGAAGAAAAGGGGCGAAAACAAGCAAGGTCAAACATAAAGTCTGGCAAGTCCAGTGACTTTCAGCATATGAACAGATAATAATATCATGACATGAAAATAAAGTTGGATAAGAGACAACATCAACAGGAGTAACTGATATACTTAGGCTAAACAGAAGAAACAGAATAATATAGCCCAAGTTATGCTTCTTACTTATATTTTACTTCTCTGCACTAATACTAGTATAACAGGATTAGGTGTCACCCTAATGTCTAGACAGAAACAGAAACGGAAACAGAATAATTTCCACAGAAGAGAATGCTAGTAACGGGCCTTTACCACCCCAACAGAAAGTACAGAAACAAAAACAGATTAATCCCTACGGAAACAGAATGTAGAATTAGGTGTACACTAGTAAATGGGCCTTTACCACCCGAACAGACGGTACCACGCAGAAACAGACAGGTGTTACCACCCAACGGAAACAGACGGTACCAACAGACAGAACTAAGTGTACCCTAAAACCCTACCCCAAACAATCGGCTCCCTAATACATAAATACCCTATGCCAGCCCCATAAAAGGGTGTATCACTCCCCAAAGTGGCAACCTTTAAATGACACAGACCTATTTACATATTTAATCATTCCTTAAAGTTTCATAAACATATCTTGCCTAATTATAAATTTGGCCTAAGTTTGCATGCCTAAATAGTTGTCATGGTTCACAGTATGATCATATACCCCACGTTTGCATTGAATTTACATGGCACAGATTAGGGTCATAATTTACCATATAACACATGTCCCAAATTTATTTAAACTTGCCTAGTACAAAAGATTCACTTATAAATTATACCAAATTAGCCATCGATTTCAATACATGTTATATATTCAAAGATCTCCCACTTAGGTGTTATTCACATTTAATAGTTATCAAATCTTAATATAGATCTTCACACCTAAGTCATATTCTCTTTTTATCTCAAGTCATGAATCGTTATATAAAAATATGCCCAACAATCTAGAACTTTAAATTATAGCAGATCTTAATTCAAAATATGCGTTATGTCCAATGTCTCAAGTCACATGTTAACATACAATGGTTCCTCTTCTTCCAATTCACAGAATATGCATAGATCTAAATCTAGTTTACAACATCAGTCACAGATTAGCCATGTCCAATTATGCCATCATTCATTATTTTGTCCCAAAGTTTAGCGTTCGTGCGTTAATCTCTTATGAGATGTGGCGCAGGCTCGTGGTAGCCTGGCTATCGAACATAAAGGAGAAAGAGATACAGAATATATATATCAGAACAGAACGTACACAACCTCAAATTCAGATTTACAATCATGTCACGATTATAATTAAAGTTTATATCGGAAAATAACTGTACTTGCCTTTCGTGGCTTTAAGAAAGGATAATAAACTGTTGTTGATGCAGAAATGTTGAATTACTCCTCTTTAATTGTAACACCCCATATTTTCTGAGAATATTAAAAAAAATGGTTAATTATGAAGAAGTTATAAAGCCTTGAAGTTTGTATGCATATGAGAGAAATATATATAGATATATATATATAAATTAAATAAATAAACAGGCAAAAAAGGTTCAAAACAACGAATTGGGAGGGGGAATAACCGAACCGGCCCATTTTTGAGGTCGACCCAAGCCCCGCTGGGTCGACTAGGGGTTAATCCAGGGTGTTTGGCTGTCATCCCGTGGGCCGATTCGCTCAAATGCAGATTTTGCATTTGAATGGTTCTCATGATTCAGGGTTAATCTAATGGTCCTAAATAACTTCCTACACCTATATATACATCCCTAACCTAAACCTAAATCTCATATACAATTCTCTAGCCTCCATTGCTCTCTTCCTCTCTAAAAATAAACAAATCAATGGCGTCTCTACTCTGCTGAAACCTAAGCTAGGACTTGTGCTTCTTCTTCCTCCAATTCTGATTAGGATTAAAAGAGAACAGCTACAACACCTTTTTCTTTTAGAATCCAACCAAGGCAAGTGCAGTTATTTTCCGATATAAACTTTAATTATAATTGTGACATGATTGTAAATCTGAATTTGAGATTGCGTATGTTCTGTTCTGATCTATTTTATTCTATATCTCTTTCTTCTTTCTGTTCTATAGCCAGGCTACCCCGAGCCTGCGCCAAATCTCATAAGAGGTTAACGCACGAACGTTAAACTTTGGGACAAATAATGAATGATGGCATAATTGGACATGGCTAATCTGTGACTAAAAGGACATAGCTTGTAAACTAGATTTAGATCTGTGCATATTCTGTGAATTGGAAGAAGAGGAACCATTGTATATTAACATGTGACTTGAGACATTGGACGTAACACATATTTTTGAATTAAAGATATGTTATAATTTAAAGTTCTATATTGTTGGGCATACTGTTTATATAGAGATTCATGATTTGGCATAAAAAGGGAATATGACTTAGGTGTGAAGATTTATGTTAAGATTTGATAACTATTAAATGTGAATAACACCTAAGTGGGAGATTTTTGAATATATGACATGCATTGAAATCGATGGCTATATTTGGTATAATTTATATGTGAATCTTTTGTACTAGGCAAGTTTAACTAAATTTGAGACGTGTGTTATATGGTAAATTATGACCATAATCTGTGCCATGTAAATTCAATGCAAACGTGGGGTATATGATCATAATGTGAATCATGACAACTATTTAGGCATGCAAACTTAGGCCAAATGTATAATTAGGCAAGATATGTTTATGAAACTTTAAGGAATGATTAAATCTGTTATATGGCCTAATCTGCTAGTTCTGTTATATTGCCTAATTTGCTAGTTCTGTTATATTGCCTAATCTGCTAGTTCTGCTATATCTGTTCATATACCAAATCTGTCATCTGCTAAGTCTGCTGAAGATGCCTAAACTGTTATATGCTAAATCTGCTAAACTGCTTAATCTTGTGAATCCGTTAAGTCGCCTAATCTGCTAAATCTGTTATCTGCCATATCTGTTGTGTTGATATATTTATTCTGTTATTGACATAACCTGAATTGGCTATAATTATGAAAATTGACATGTATATTAGGCGTGAGCATAAATGGTAAATTAATAATTAATTGGCCGCAAAAATAAACATGGCTGACTCGAGGTTAGAATGAGTTTGCGGCGTAATCCTGCCCGGAACCACCCGGCACATCCAGTGGCCGCAAACAATAGGTTCTAATGTGAGAAGTTAGTCACAACATGCTTGAAACCCGAGGTTGGACTCAGTTTGCAGCAGAAATCTCCCCGGAACCAACCGGCCTAACCAGTAGCCGCAAACTGTCAGTCTAATGTGAGAGGTCTGGGCATTAATATTTAATTAATGAAAATCTGAGATAAATATAATGTCTAAAACGTGTTGGGCGGATAGGGTTAAACCCACAAGGCTAATTAGTTTAATAAATCTGTTCCGTGAATCGGTAGGCCCAATTACAAAGTTAGACAAATCTGTAAATCTGTTAAATCCGTATATCTGATCCGTTAGTCTAAAACTTGTCTGACCTGTGAACTAGTTGATCTGAATTCTGTATGTCTGAACTTGTTAATCTGAAATCTGTTAGTCTGGGGACACAAGGATAGGAGGGGAATTACTTGTGTCATCTGTTGTTTGGGACCCATATTAGTCAGTAACCCTTTCTGGTATCAAAACTTTGACCCAACAGTAGGTAGGGTCCGGGCACGCTTACTGAACTAATTATAAGCGGTTCATTCTGATAATGGCGAGGGGTGTTGATGGTGCGTTCCAACCGGGTCGTGTGCGTGCATGGATCCCGGTCTGCCTCTGAGGATGTAACACGCCGTGACATCTGTAAATAGGTCTGTGTCATTCAAAGGTTGCCACTTTAGGGAATGATACACCCTTCGGTGAGGCTGGCACAGGGTATTTATGTATTAGGGAGCCGATCGCTTGGGGTAGGGTTTTAGGGTACACTTAGTTCTGTCTGTTTCTGTTGGTACCGTCTGTTTCTGTTCGGTGGCAATACCTGTCTGTTTCTGCGTGGTACCGTCTGTTCGGGTGGTAAAGGCCCAATTACTAGTGTACACCTTATGCTACATTCTGCTTCTGTCTGTTCCTGATCGGGTGGTAAAGGCCCATTACTAGCGTGGAAATTATTCTGTACCTGTTTCTTTTTCAGTTTAGACATTAGGGTGACACCTAATTCTGTTATACTAGTATTAGTGCAGAGAAGTGTAAAACAATAACTTATATCATTCTGTTCTTCTGTCATATCTGCTACATCTGTTACAGTTATCTCTCATCCAGTTTAATTTTCATGTCATGTTATTATTATCTGTTCATAACTGAAAATCACTGGACTTGCCAGACTTTTGTCTGACCCTTGTTGTTTCGCCTCCTTTCTTCCGTTTCTCCCCCCAGGTTTTGTAGAAGGAAATACTCTAGCTTGATCCAGATTTCTTCCGCTTGCGGTGCTTAAAGTATGGCTTGTCTTCTTCTGTGGGGATTATGTTTTTAAACTATGCATTCTGAAGGCTTTTGTACAAGACTGATATTTTGTTCTTGAATTCTGATATTGTGATTTGAAAGGATGTAACCAAGCTTCTGTTGAAATAAAGTTATAAATTTTTCAAGTACTGTTTTATCTGTCTTGTAAGTTTCTGTTCTGTTTACTAAAATGCTCCACCAAAGTTAAGGCATTCCCTTGTGAGTGACCTTAACGGAGGTGGGGTGTTACACTTGGTATCAGAGCTGAAGGTTACCAGATTGGGTAAAGTTTTTGAAAACTATTTGGTTTTGAAAGGAAGTATTTTTAAAAATAAAGCTTATTTTGAAAAACATGATCCCCAAGAGCCATATATCTTTCCTTCAGTCCTTTTTTTTGTATTGAATCTTTCCTTTTTTTGTTTCAGCATGTCTAAAGCATCTGAGATACCAGAGGGTGTTCACGTACCCAGTTGGTTTCGTCAATATCTTGAGGCTAGGACCGTCGCCGCAGGTCCAGCAAATGATCCTCCTCCACCCCCTCCTCGTGCAATTACTTTTTCAAAGATCTGTAGAGATTTTAGGGCCATGGGTGGGAAGGATTTCAAAGGAACTGAATCATTCGTAGAAGCGAGGAACTGGCTCAAAGAAACTGAGGATCTATTCGTTATCTTCGAGGTGGACGATAGGCAGAAGGAACAGTCGGCGGTATGGTTGCTCAAAGACGAAGCTTCCTACTGGTGGGAAGTCACTAACGCCAAGAGGCCGGTTGAGACATGGATGGATTTCAGAACAAGGTTTGAGACAAAATTCCTCTCGCAATCTGAACGAAGTTTACAACTGGAAAAGTTCTTATCTCTTAAGCAAGGAAATATAACAGTCAAGGAATATGTCAACCAGTTCAACCAACTAGCTAGGTTCGGATTGGATTTAGTCAACACTCAGCATAAAAAGGCTCTCCGCTTTGTTAAAGGATTGAACGAGCCACTGCACAGCCTAGCCATGACTCATGTACCCATGGGAGCGACTTACGAGATATTGGTGGACATGGCACTACTGCACGAGGAAGACAAAGGCTCGAAAGAGACAAAGAAGGAAGAACAACAGAATAAGAAAGCAGGGCCCAAAAAGGAAATGCAAAGGAAGGATGAGAAGTCTGAAGACAAGAAGGGGAAAAGTGCTTTACTTGTGGAAGCTCGACTCATCTGGATAAGGATTGGAGAAAAAGGAAGGGCGCTTGCTTCAACTGTGGGGAGATGGGACACTTCACTAGGGACTGCCCGAAGAGACGAGGACAAGGAGGGCAGGCGAACACTCTTGATGCTAGTGGCTAGGATAGAAGTAGGAAAATTCCTACAGTAGGTTTAATTTCTTTATCTGATTATGGAGTTAAGACTCTTTCTAATTCTGGTATTTTGATTTTGTTATTGATACTCTACACTTTAATACTAGTATTGTTTCTGATTCCATTTTAGACTCAAACCTATAAGGGTTATGACTCATCTGTTTATGATAGATTGGGGTTTGAGGGATATCTGTGTTAGACGTCAAGTATGACGCATACATTCTGAGTTTTTGTGGGATATGATTTTATCATGCTTAGCTTCCTAAGAATCATTAGGGAACCTGATCTGTACCAGTAGTCTATAAATATTTGAATAATTCTGCTTTCCAGTTTTGACATTGTCTAAAGGAGGTAATCCTCTGGGTGTCAATCTGATGTTGATTTCGGTCTTTGGGGTTGATACTTAGGGGAATTATTTTCTCAACCAATGTCTAATGGGAACCAAGTCTTTGTCTTATCTGTACTCGCTTCCATCATTCGATTGTATCCTATCGATCGAATCTTCGAACTTTAGGTAGAAACTAATGGGTGTAAACATGTGTTTGAGACATGTTATGTTTGATGGTTGCAAGTGGATGCAAGTGGTTGCTAGTGGTTTCTCGTGGATGCATATACACACACTAGGCACTAGATCGACTCAAAAACACTCTCATACTGCATATGGATGTGTGTGCATTTTTCAATTTTTGTGGATGCAGAATGATTGACTCCTCACATGGATGTTGCATTTGGATGAATGGTTATGCACTCATATAGAAATGATGTGTATCAAATAGGATTTCTTGCATACATATTTGGACTCATGACACTAACATGATTCGCATTAAGGAGGTCAACTGGATCAGTAGACCGCCTGATTTTGCATTAGATAAGAAACATATACACACACTTTGCATATGTTCATACGGCATTAGAAACCTTTTAAGGACAATGGATGCCTGTGTTGAGTAGATGGATGTTAGGATACATTCTTCTTAACTTGAAGATTTCGGGGACGAATTCCTTTGAGGGGAGAATGTAACCCCCCGTATTTTCTGAGAATATTAAAAAAAAATGGTTAATTATGAAGAAGTTATTAAGCCTTGAAGTTTGTATGCATATGAGAGAAATATATATAGATATATATATATATAAAAATTAAATAAATAAACATGCAAAAAAGGTTCAAAACAGCGAATTGGGAGGGGGAATAACCGAACCGGCCCATTTTTGAGGTCGACCCGAGCCCCGCTGGGTTGACTAGGGGTTAATCCAGGGTGTTTGGCTGTCATCCCGTGGGCCGATTCGCTCAAATGCAGATTTTGCATTTGAATGGTTCTCATGATTCAGGGTTAATCTAATTGTCCTAAATAACTTCCTACACCTATATATACATCCCTAACCTAAACCTAAATCTCATATACAATTCTCTAGCCTCCATTGCTCTCTTCCTCTCTAAAAATAAATAAATCAATGGCGTCTCTACTCTACTGAAACCTAAGCTAGGACTTGTGCTTCTTCTTCCTCCAATTCTGATTAGGATTAAAAGAGAACAGCTACAACACCTTTTTCTTTTAGAATCCAACCAAGGAAAGTGCAGTTATTTTCCGATATAAACTTTAATTATAATTGTGACATGATTGTAAATCTGATTTTGAGATTGCGTATGTTCTGTTCTGATCTATTTTATTCTATATCTCTTTCTTCTTTCTGTTCTATAGCCAAGCTACCCCGAGCCTGCGCCAAATCTCATAAGAGATTAACGCACGAACGTTAAACTTTGGGACAAATAATGAATGATGGCATAATTGGACATGGCTAATCTGTGACTAAAAGGACATAGCTTGTAAACTAGATTTAGATCTGTGCATATTCTGTGAATTGGAAGAAGAGGAACCATTGTATATTAACATGTGACTTGAGACATTGGACATAACACATATTTTTGAATTAAAGATCTGTTATAATTTAAAGTTCTAGATTGTTGGGCATATTGTTTATATAGAGATTCATGATTTGGGATAAAAAGGGAACATGACTTAGGTGTGAAGATTTATGTTAAGATTTGATAACTATTAAATGTGAATAACACCTAAGTGGGAGATTTTTGAATATATGACATGCATTGAAATCGATGGCTATATTTGGTATAATTTATATGTGAATCTTTTGTACTAGGCAAGTTTAACTAAATTTGAGACGTGTGTTATATGGTAAATTATGACCATAATCTGTGCCATGTAAATTCAATGCAAACGTGGGGTATATGATCATAATGTAAATCATGACAACTATTTAGGCATGCAAACTTAGGCCAAATTTATAATTAGGCAAGATATGTTTATGAAACTTTAAGGAATGATTAAATCTGTTATATGGCCTAATCTGCTAGTTCTGTTATATTGCCTAATTTGCTAGTTCTGTTATATTGCCTAATCTGCTAGTTCTGCTATAATCTGCTATATCTGTTCATATACCAAATCTGTCATCTGCTAAGTCTGCTGAAGATGCCTAAACTGTTATATGCTAAATCTGCTAAACTGCTTAATCTGCTGAATCCGTTAAGTCGCCTAATCTGCTAAATCTGTTATCTGCCATATCTGTTGAGTTGATATATTTAGTCTGTTATTGACATAATCTGAATTGGCTATAATTATGAAAATTGACATGTGTATTAGGCGTGGGCACAAATGGTAAATTAATAATTAATTGGCCGCAAAGATAAACATGGCAGACTCGAGGTTAGAATGAGTTTGCGACGTAATCCTACCCGGAACCGCCCGGCACATCCAGTGGCCGCAAACAATAGGTTCTAATGTGAGAAGTTAGTCATAACGTGCTTGAAACCCGAGGTTAGACTCAGCTTGCGGCAAAAATCTGCCCGGAACCAACCGGCCTAACCAGTAGCCGCAAACTGTCAGTCTAATGTGAGAGGTCTGGGCATTAATGTTTAATTAATGAAAATCTGAGATAAATATAATGTCTAAAATGTGTTGGGCGGATAGGGTTAAACCCACTAGACTGATGAGTTTAATAAATCTGTTCCGTGAATCGGTAGGCCCAATTACAAAGTTAGACAAATCTGTAAATCTGTTAAATCCGTATATCTGATCCGTTAGTCTAAAACTTGTCTGACCTGTGAACTAGTTGATCTGAATTCTTTATGTCTGAACTTGTTAATCTGAAATCTGTTAGTCTGGGGACACAAGGATAGGAGGGGAATTACTTGTGTCATCTGTTGTTTGGGACCCATATTAGTCAGTAACCCTTTCTGGTATCAAAACTTTGACCCAACAGTAGGTAGGGTCCGGGCACGCTTACTGAACTAATTATAAGCAGTACATTCTGATAATGGCGAGGGGTGTTGATGGTGCGTTCCAACCGGGTCATGTGCGTGCATGGATCCCGGTCTGCCTCTGAGGATGTAACACGCCGTGACATCTGTAAATAGGTCTGTGTCATTCAAAGGTTGCCACTTTAGGGAATGATACACCCTTCGGTGAGGCTGGCACAGGGTATTTATGTATTAGAGAGCCGATCGCTTGGGGTAGGGTTTTAGGGTACACTTAGTTCTGTCTGTTTCTGTTGGTACCGTCTATTTCTGTTGGGTGGCAATACCTGTCTGTTTCTGCGTCGTACCGTCTGTTCGGGTGGTAAAGGCCCAATTACTAGTGTACACCTTATGCTACATTCTGCTTCTGTCTGTTCCTGATCGGGTGGTAAAGGCCCATTACTAGCGTGGAAATTATTCTGTACCTGTTTCTGTTTCAGTTTAGACATTAGGCTGACACCTAATTCTGTTATACTAGTATTAGTGCAGAGAAGTGTAAAGCAATAGCTTATATCATTCTGTTCTTCTGTCATATCTGCTACATCTGTTACAGTTATCTCTCATCCAGTTTTATTTTCATGTCATATTATTATCTGTTCATAACTGAAAATCACTGGACTTTCCAGACTTTTGTCTGACCCTTGTTGTTTCGCCTCCTTTCTTCCGTTCTCCCCCCCAGGTTTTGTAGAAGGGAATACTCTAGCTTGATCCAGATTTCTTCCGCTTGCAGTGCTTAAAGTATGGCTTGTCTTCTTCTGTGGGGATTATGATTTTAAACTATGCATTCTGAAGGCTTTTGTACAAGACTGATATTTTGTAATTGAATTCTGATATTGTGATTTGAAAGGATGTAACCAAGCTTCTGTTGAAATAAAGTTATAAAATTTTCAAGTACTGTTTTATCTGTCTTGTAAGTTTCTGTTCTGTTTACTAAAATGCTCCACCAAAGTTAAGGCATTCCCTTGTGAGTGACCTTAATGGAGGTGGGTTGTTACATTAATTGTTGTTGTAGCTCTAAACTTTGATTTGAGATTTGATTTAGCTTTTAATTCTATTCAGGTTGGAAGAAGGTGCATCAATCCAAGTTTTGAATCCAGAAGAGTAACGGCGCCATTATTTTATTTACTTAGAACAGAGACAGAGTATAGACATAATGAAATTGTGTAGAGAAAATGAGGCTAGGGGGTTGTTTATATAGGATTAGGCGGACGAATCTAGACAGAAAATGAGACCGGATACATCAGAGTGAACCAGGTTCAAAAACTGGGTTTCGGGAGTAGGTCGACCCTCAGGTCGACTCCCCAGTCGACCTGGTCATGGGGAGGTCGACACCCCAGTCGACCTGGTTGGGAGGGGGGAGGGTCGACTCCCCAGTCGACCTAGGTATATGGGCGGGAATTTCCCCGCCAGCCTTCTCTGGGTTTGAATTTCAAATTTCTGGCTTTATTTTCGAGTTGTTTTATTTTATTCAAATTCCTGAAACTTCTGAGGGTCATAACTTGGTCATACGAACTCCGATTTTCGAAAACTCGGACTTGATTTCATGCAGAATTCCGAGACGAACGCAATGGCACAACCCGTTTCCCTTGATTCTTATTTTATAATTTAATTATTCTATGATTTGTTACTTATATGATCACAAAAAAAATACGGGGTGTTACATAATATAGAATTCGTTATTAAACGACAATTGAACGTTTAATTTATAATTAAAACGAACTCGAAATGGTGCGGTAGTTCGTAATATTGAGTTTTGAACTTCAATTGAACATACATAACACGTTTTAAGTTGGAATTCCATGAAAGAAGAAATGTTTGAATCTATTTGACAATAATTTTCTAACGAAAGTGAAAAATCGAGATTTCAACATATATATTGTGACATATGTCCAAATAAAATTTTGAAATAGTCGCCATGGAAATCGTTTTTAAAACGGTAATGTTTATTTATTAATTTAAAAGGATTTTCAATAGAATTTGGACATTAAATACGTTAATATCGAGTTATAAGTCCATACTGGTTTATATATGTTATTTTATTTGGATATGTATCACAATAATAATTTATTGTTATTTAATTTAAATTTTTTGTAATTTATTTATATTTTAACGATATTATATAATTAATTTAAATATTTACTTTTCAAATGACTTCTGTTTTCGGTAAAACGAATTTTATTGGAATGCATATGGCTAGTTATTGCTAGTTTCCAGTTTGGAGCCAAACGGAGTTGTTTTATCGATAGACAAAATTTAAAAGTGAACCAATGGATAAATTAGGATCTAAATAGCGCCGTTTTTACAAACGGAGACCGTTTTCAACGAAATTAGTTTCATTAGGATCGTAACGTCAAATTATAGCATGGTGTCCATTTTCGTAATTTTTAGAAAATTTGTTGATTTGTGCGAACATAATGCTCAACGTATAAAGCGATAAAATTAGAAAATAATAACCGATAATAACCACAACGTATAGAATCAAGCGTAAAGTTATGTATACATATGGACAAATAAAAGCATATGGCTAACATTTTAGTTTTCCAAGCCCAACGCATTTATCTCACGCATACCACTTAGCTACTCCTTCTTTCTTAAGTTTTCATATTCTATATTTTTCTTTATCTGAAAGGCTAAACTCTGCACCGCGTTCAGAAAACTTTACGTCCACCTTCAGCTAGCCTATACATGGCAATTTAATTCAACCCAACTAATGAAGTGAAGGTGCACGCTACCTGCAAACCTGATCTATAACAGGCACATGCAAGCTCCATCCTGTCTATGCCTTTCTACAAGCACATGCCTGCCTTCAAATTGTACACCCTATGCTTCTTTCCATCATCTAGGCCTTCCCTAATCTATGCTTTCTTATCAATCAACGTGTATATTTCCATTTGTTGTGCCCCCTGCAAGTGAAAGCATCCTCTGCCGCACTTCCTCTTCAGAAGATTTAACAAATCAGGCCTCTCCATTACCTACTTGGGAAGCCTACATAAGATATTAACCTACATCCCACCTTATACACAAAATACGCATGCCTACACCCTACCACCAATGCTCTATCACTGAAATGAACGATCAGCCTACATATTTACACTATCCTATACATATTAAATCTCAGAGCTGCTACCCTACCATGTTGCAAACATGCCCATATACAAGCAAATCCTATCTTCTTGCCTAGCATGCAGACTATAATGTTGAGGCACATGCCTATCTCTGCTTTATGAAAAAACCAACCTACCATCAAACCTTCAGCATCAAATACACAGTGCTTTATGTCTAGAAATGCAGCCCGTAGTTTCAAATCAATTTGCAGACCTATCAAACTAAAAGCATAAAGCTTACCCAAAGATCAAATCAACAGCTATGGAAACACTGCTACTCTACCTTCCTATTATGTGTGTGTAAAACAATTGTCGTGCCTTCCAAAATGGAACCCGTGCTGGCTAAGTTTTTTGCAATTATAAATACGAGGTGCGCATCTTCCTTTTCTTTATAGTAAACAAAAACAATGGCAGACACCCCATATAATTCAAAATAAAAACAAACTTGTGTCTTCATTTTTCTTTTAGTAGAATGAGAACCTATCTCCACATAAAAAACAAACCGCATATATAAATATTCTCGAGGGTCGACCTGTTTTCAAACTCTTTTGGGTCCATATATATTATAAAAGTGAGAAATGTGAGGGCGGGTAGGCTGCGGTCACAGCAGTCGTAGGTAGTGACCGGAGAAGGGAGGAGATGGACGTAGTGTTGCGGGTGTGGGTGTAGTGGAATTCGAAAGTGTTAAGCGAGAGGAGGTCAGCGAGAGGAGTACTAGTGACTAACGAAAGTTCGATGGGAGGAGCCATGGTGGTGTGGCGGTTTGGGGTGAATAACGACGGGAAGGGATGCATGCGAAAAGATAATGGGTTAGAGGAAGAATTACTGTTTGGAGAAGAACTATACTATAGCGGGTTGGGAGGATTTGTAGTTGGGCTTTTGGACCGTTACTTCAAAAAGGAAAATATAATAAAATATAAGTGGAGAAGGTTACGTTGTGATGGCAGAATGAAGTAATAAGGGAAAGGGTAGATAAAATCATCATGTTGTATTTGTTTGTGCCTTCATGCATGGTGCATGGTGGGGGGGAGGGGGTTTAGTGGAGAGCATGCGTGAAAATGGGTTGGGAACATAGCAGGCGGGTTAATGAATAGCAGTAGTAGGCAGAACGTATGTAAGGTGAGACCATTTAAGTTTTAAAATTTAAAGTTTAAGTAATTTAATATATATATACATATATATATTGACCGTGACTACAAACCACTTTATAACCATGCCTGCACCCTGAATTATAACGTGCCATTTGTTGAAAGTTGCGTTATGCGTACATAGTTAAATAAATTTAATTATTATTTTAGAGTTAATTTAAAACCATGTTCAATTATATTCTTCTTACTTCATTAACAAAATTTAATGAACCAGAATGCGTGGGAACCGCATTGACAAGAACGACATTTTTGGAGCTACTGTGATTAACACTAGAAGCAGCTGGAAATTTTGATAAAATTAGACATGTGTTTAATTTTATTAAACGAACCATATAAACAAAAGGATAAAGCCAAGGTGAGTTAAACTCACTTAGTTCTCCCTCTTATATTTATTATAAGGCGGGTTTAATATTTGTGTGCTATGTTTGCTAATTGTTGGTTGATAGATGATTGTTTGATATGGTTAAATATTATATATATATATATTATTTAAATTAAATGATTGTTTAATTTAAATGAAATAATATCGTTATTTTTAACGATTATTTCCAATCGAGGTAACTTACCTTGTTGGTTACGTTTATAATAGTATAAATGTGTTAAATTAAATTGGATGTTTGAATGAGTGTTGTTAGTTGATTGTTACCAGTCAAATTTATTGTTTATTTCCATATGATCACTATATGAACTGTTGAACCCATATGATTGGATTATTGAATTTTTTATTGATTGTTAAATCCAAATTCAACTTTCGTTTGGTTATTAACCAATTGGAAATATTGGTTGATGAATTTATAGCAGATAGACAAAATATAAACTGTTTATAAAGACAGATTTACCGTTATGTAAATCCATATAAATGAAATTATGAAATTTATAACTGAATATAGGTTTTTAAGTATATTATTTTAAATAAAGTTTTAAAAAGGAAATAAACCAACCATATCTACATTGATTATTTTAACCACAAACCACCATTTTTGGTGGCAAAAATCTATTCTTTGGCGAAGCACGTGCCTCATCTCAATTATGAAATGGTCATCTAAAGATGATTCTTATATTTACAAAACTGATAATCAAGTGAGCGGATATTAATGTGATGTTTAATAACCGAGGTTAATTATTTTAAGAAACAATTTAAAATGAGATTATGTTGATTTGATTATTATAATCAAATTGGATTATTTAAATTAATTTAATTTGTAATTAATTTAAATGGAAAGATGAATTAAGATCTGATTAACGAGTTAATCATGCTTAGAGTTGACTAAGTCAACTGTAGTAACTAAATGGACTTATAAATGTGATATTTATTTAATAATAATCAAAGGGGTAAATCAAGGAAAAAGGTATTAATTTAGGTTTATGAAAACGAGAAGGCTTATTTATAATAAGGTCATAGTTTAAAGAAAATTATTAATGATAATGTAAGTTAAGTTTAAATTGCAATTTAAAGAGAATTCTTATTTAAGATTCTATTTAACTGGATTTATGAAATCCAAGGTTTTGACGAAGTTACAAACCTGAGTTTAGTGAATATTAGTGTAAAGAGTTATTAGAAATGGGTTTTTGAAATGGAAACAAAAGCGGGGATATTAAATTAAAGAATTAGAATTTAACCGGGGATCAGTTGAGATAAATGGTTTTCTGAATATTGATCGGATGTTGGTTTCGGCCTTCGGTGTTGATATTTAGGGAATTATTTTCTTACTGATTTACGGTTAAGAACTGGTGGAGATATGAAATGGAAATCAAACGAAAACCCAAGTTTGAATTAGAGTGGTTAAACGAGTGGAGTTATAAAGATGTGATATAAATCCGTTATATTAAATAAAAGATGACGTTTCTTCAAGATAGAATTAAAATGCAATTTGTTTGACATTGGGAATAAATATGGTGTTTGGGAATTACAACTAACATCTATCTTAAGATAATAATGTTGTTGATCAAGGTTTGAGAGGTAATTAAAATACCCCAACTTGAATAACTTCAGAATTATCGAAGGATGATATTAGTTGTAATGGAGGAGGTGTTAGAAGTAATTATTATTTTGAGAAATAATAATGTAATGTTAATTGAAAATTTTGGGAATATATATATATATATATATATGATGGGGTTCCAGATTAAAAGGAATTAAAAAGGGGCTTGAGAATATGAAGTGGTATTTCCATAATAAAGGAAATAAAAGGAGATTGGTGAAAATATAACGATACTTTCAAAGTAAAGAGAGGAGATTTAGAATGGTTTTATTCTAAAAGGATAAGTATAGTGTTCAAATAATGTAGCCAAGGGGATGTCGTAACGATTGCTTTAAAAATGATAAGTTGAATCGGTTTTCCAATTATAGAAAATAAGTGATGGTTTGAAATGGTAGTTAACAGGAAATTTGATATGATTTTGATTTATTGTTCTAAAAATATAAATAAGATGATTTGAGAATATTAAAATATTAAAGTTGATACATTATTTTGGTATTACAACTGAGATAGTAATTTTAATGGCCAAGTGACACTATATACTAAACCAATGGATTTATTTACTTTTATGATTTTTATTTTGATAGTTAAATAACTGAGTATCAAAATCATACCCAATGCATTGTTGGTATGGAAAGACCGGGATCAGATTTATATTCGAAAACCATTCTAACCAACAAATACGTAAACGAAGAAGTTATATGATGTTGATCAAGATGGAGCAATGAAGACCGTAAATCTTCATGAGTGGAGGAACTATTGTTGAATTTCTCTGGCTGAACCATGGAGATATCTTGACTATGATTCTATCATGATTGAAATCTACGGATTGCAAGGGTTACTGGCTAATGATCTATAGGGTGATTCCTAGGATGTGGTAGGAGGGTGCCTTCGGTTCATCCTGTTCCTGGATGACTGGAACGGACGAATGTCTAACAGAGTATTTCCAATGGGATCATGTAACAACCCGAAAATCTGGGCCAGTTTAAAAATTTTATTTTGGCAATTTTAGCGAATTTTGAATATTTAAGATGAATTATTTTAAATAATATCGACGAGAAATTTATTTTGAATATAATTCGAACGTATATATTCGTTTGAATCGGCGTTAGAATATAAATATTTATTTATATATATAAAAGGAATTGAAAATGGTGCGGTAGTTCGATAATTCGATTTCAAACTTCAATTGAACGTACCGGGTGCAAAACAATCCGGATTTTAGTGAAACCAAAAATATTAGAATCGATTCGGGAATATCTTTCCAACGAATCTGAAAAATCAAAATTTCATAGCGGGAATCAAAAGATATGTCCAGTTGAAAATTCTGAATAGTCGCTATGGAATTCAGGCCCTTAAAAATGGGAATTTTGCAAACGACCTCGGATTTCGACGAAACTAGTTTTGTTGGATCCGCAGTGTCAAATTATTGCTAGGTTTCAAATTTCATAATTTTTCGAATCAATATGTGAGCGTGGCAAAGGAAAACGCGTTTGACCAGTTTCAGTTGATTTTAATCGACTGGAAAATGGTCATTTTTCAAACGGTCTCAGAATTCGACGAAACTAGTTTTGTTAGGACCGTATCGTCAATACGAAGCTAGAAAATATTTTTCCGCAATTTATAGAGTTAGTATGTGACCCCGGTAATTTGAAATGTACGTTTAAAATTCAATATAGTGATTTAAATGTAAATTTAACGGAAACTGATTGAAACGGTCGAATCAGCTTGCGGTACATATCCCATTGTGTTCGGAATGGGGGTAATACGCTAGGGACGACAGGCGGTGGGCCTCGTTTCGAGGTCGAAATAAAAAGTCAACTTCTAGTAAATAAAATAATTAAATTAAATAAAAAAATATATATTCTTCTCTCTCTCCCCTTAACCCGCTCTGCCCCCCCCTCTCTCATTTTCAATCGAATCAGGCAAAAGAAGAAAGAAAAAAAAAGCAACGACGGAATCGCGCAGCCCCCCCTCATCATCGACGACGATGCTCCCTCCCACCTCCAGAGTTGGCCGCAGCCTCGCCCCCCACTTTTCTGATCGACGCGCCGCCCAAACCCCCCCCCCCCAATCGAAGAACCAACGCATCTGTTTCACCCCCCACCTTTGTTCTTCCGCGACCGCAACGCCAAACCCCCCCCTCTGCTCCGACGCCGCGCCAAGCTCCGGCGAACCCGACCTCCCCTCCGATCTTCACTCAGCCCATTCCGACACCTCAGCCTTCATAAACCCTCCCTTGAACGCGCAAAGCAGTAAGCATTTCTTTTAACTATATATATTTATTTCTTTTGTTTGATTTATTTCAATTTTATATATGAAGAGATAAATTTTTGTCATGTAGAAAAGGTTTGATTTTAAAATAGAAAAGGTTCGATTTTAAAATAGAAAAAAGTTCAATTTTTAAAATAGAAAAAAGTTCAATTTTTAAAATAGAAAAAGTATTATTTTTAAAATAGTAGAAATATGATTTTTGTTTATGTAGAGAATTAAAAATATCATCTTTGTATATGTGGCAAAATAAAAATCTGATTTTTATTACGTATACATTGAAATAAAGAGATGATTTTTATAATGATATTTTTATAAAGGCGAAATCTTTATGTGATTTTTATATATTGAACATCGAAGTAAAAATTCGATTTTTATATATGTAGTGGCTACGGGCAACGAAGATGATAAGAGACGAAAAAGTGAAGATTTCCTGCATTAGAAGAGCCGTGGAGTTAGGATAGCTATCGGTGAGAATTTCCCACTCTTCAATTTCTTTTCTAGTTGTATATATATAATAGGATGCAGACGGTGCTTAGTAGCACCCGACACAATCGTCCACAGACCATGGACTTGTTTGTTAAATTAGTTAGATTATTTGGTTTGAATTGTTTGGTGAAATGAAATTGATTTGATTGATGTGTGAATGGCGTGGGCCTTCACTAGACCGGGGATAAGGCTAGGCCTTGTCCCGTTTCTAGTATCGTGCCGTTATGCCGCCGAAATTTTCTAAAAATAAGTTAGAAAAATAAAGATAACATTTTATTTAATAAATGAACCGAATAGAATATTCATAGGTTGAATAAAATAGTTTGATCGTTAAAAATATAATTTTTAACGTAAATGTGAATAAATAAATATTCATTTACAAACCGGATGGTTTGTTTATGTACACCTATTTGAAGGACATTGATTGGGACGATAAATTTTACACATCGCCCAACTGCACAAATAAAGATCTGTGTTTGATTGCTTGAAACCCCACACGGGTATTGGGATGATAATTGACGTACACTAATACCGATTGTTTAGTTGTATGTCGATCGATTGATTGACAGGCTGTTATAAGCATTGAATATTTATATTTGATGCTTATACAGTGTAGAATGCACTTTGGATGATGGTTGATTATTCATCGTTGTTAATGTATACATGTGTTGTAGAAAATCCATATAATTAACATTATATGGTAATTGATTGGGCCTCATTCCAGTTTTAAAATAGAACTATTTGAAAAAGAAATATTTGAAATAGAATATTTGAAAAATAGGAATATATGAAGCCGTATTGATTAGATTGACGCCATTTTGATGTGAACGATATTTATATTGATTTTATTCATTTTATAATGAATCTCGAAAGTGATTTCAAAATCTGATATTTTGAAAAGAATTGAATATAAATAAATTCGAATTGAAATTGAATATAAATAAATTCGAATAGAAATTGAATATAAATGAATTCGAATTGAAATGGAATAGAAATGAATTCGAATTGAAATTGAATTGAATTGAAAACGAACTGAAATTGAATTAGAAATCAATTTGAATTGAAATCAATTTGAAATGAATTTAAAATGAATTTAAATTGGAATATTCAATTTTGATTTGAAATTGAATATGAAGTTGAAACCGCTTTGAAAATGAATTGAAAACGATTTATAAAGCACGTTTTAAATAGAAATCGACGAAATATATATTATATATATTATATATATAATATAATGGCCTGAATAGAACGCGCCACGCCGCGGTAGTTCGTAAATTTCGACCATTTATTTCAAACGGATATTGCGGGAGATCCGACCGTCGGATTCTCCTAAAACAGGAACCGTTGGGTTCGTATCGAAAAAAGCTTTCTAACGAATATTAGAAATTTGACATCTAACGGTTGGATTTGGAATTATGTCCAAATCAAATTTGAAAAAGGTCGTAGTAAGTGCAGTTCGATGGCCATTGATGGAAATCGACTGTACGGGCCTTGATAAAATTATTAAAAATAGTAATAATTTGTGTAAAATCATAAGAAATGATTTAGAAAGAATTGGGATGAAAAACTCCATACTTGAAAAGATAAAAATAGATTTTTATCAAAATGAACTAGTTTGAACTAGAATTATAACTCTATTTATTTTTAAATAAATAAATTGAATTTAAAATGGTTTTGAAAATAACCAGAATTTCCAATGATTGCATTGGAATGGATTTGAATCGAAATTGTCTTCGGAATATTTCGATGTTGGAATTCGTGATTATACAGATGTTGTTATGGAAATTTGAAAGATATATATTTATATCGTTATTTCCAATACGACATTTGTTAATCGTAGAATTTGATATTGAATATAAGCCGATATATTTTCTATTCGGAGCCTTGTATTGAATATCAAATGTGATTTGGGTTTGTCGTGAATGGTGTCTTCACTAACACTGTTCTTGAACCCAGTTGAGAAAAGATTAAATCTTTTTAATTAGATTTAATGAAGTGTACCAATTAAATAATATTTAATTGGAATTGAATTGATATTGATTTTTGGGTTTATCGTGAACAGTGTTTTAAATAACACTCGTTCTTTAACCCGATAATTAATGGAATGTGATTTTGGGTTTACCGTGAACCGTGTTTTAAAAGACACTGATTCTTTAACCCAGTCAAAGATTAAAACTAAGTGGAGTTTTAATGAATCTTTAATTAGATTGAAATAATCGAAATGGAGTATCACCAGTTTTGCTCCAGGCGATAGTTAAATCTTTAATTAGATATGAACGTGAAATGGTAATTGAATTTACCGATAACAGTGTGGTGTTAGATATGAAGTATTACCAGTTTTACTTCATGGGATGAATAGGTTGGGATGGGGAAATTAAAATAAATGATTACTTCGGTAAGGTTCGCTAATCCCGACTAGTTTGAATTGAGATTCAAAAATAGAATAAAGAATAAATTCAAGGAATTTATCTTGGATAAAATTAATGGGAACATTTCCCTATGAATGTGAAATTTAGAAACTAATTGTCGGTTAGCCAAGCAGAATGGTTTTCTGGATATTGATCTGATGTAGGTTTCGGCCTTCTGGGTTAATATTTGGGAAATTATTCTCTTGATTAATTTACGGTTAGTGACTGATGAATTGGAATGAGGCGTATGTTGAGTTTGTGTAACACTTATTTAAAATATACGCGAGTTATTTGGAAAGACCGGGTTTATCCCATTCTGAATAACTGATACGACGATAAATCGAAGATGAAGACGGTGGTCGAAGACCAGAAGTCTTCACGTCGTTTGGGTGATTACTGATGATCTTGATTGGGCTGTACACCCAAGAAGATGGAAACTGTTGGTGATCGTCCAGACGTACTTGGAGATCGATGGATATGCGGGGTACTAGGTGCCTCCGGTTTCGTTCAGACCCAGAACGGACTTGTAAATGGACTGTGTGTCTGACATTGGATTTTAGTCCGTGTGATTGATCTCTATTAAATATATACCTGTTTGGCGGCGGAGAATTTATTCTCTTGCTTAACGCCCATCTCTGAGACGTACGAGCTCAGCGGTTATATATTGATGGATATCAAACGCATGGAGTGAATTGCCTGTGTGACACGCCTAAGTGGCAATTGATCGAGGCTTCTATTGAAAAGCAAAGTCTTGTGGTGATGATCAAAGCACGGCCTTTGTGGCGTAGCTTTGTGTAACGTTTACTTCGCGAGTTTCGCACCCCGGTTGTGAACCAAAAATGGGAGAGGACCTCAGGGAGGGCATGCGTTTCTTTCTAGCTAGGGTGGTGTCAGTGACCTACCAGCCCTGACATTTATATACTTTTCACCTATGTGGTTGTTGCTGTTGCGAGGCGCCTCGGTTAGATCGGACGATCCGGGTCCGATGGAGTCACTCATTGGCTCATTTACGCCCCAAAGGGCGGAGAAACGTATTGTTCAGGCACTATAATCCACATCGGTGGACCGGCCCTGTCGCTCCAAGGGGCAGTTGCGGCTGTTCCGGAGACATGGGCTAGATTGTCTCGAATCGGTAGAAGACGATCCCTGGCCTCGGTTCATAGACGGAAATCCAATTTCCAAATACGTGATTTTGCGGTTTTAATTGTAGAACTAGTATGGCGACATGATATATGGTACCCATGCCGCCTATGATTGATACTTATGATTCGAAGATTGTTTTATACACTATACACTGATAATAGTATCAAATGATTTGTTTTAAAATGTATCAAGCATTCTTTGGCTATTATAAGGGAAAACCCTATCCCCCGGCTTGCGTTGCATTGTGTGATAGGACGTGGGTCTTATAACAGCTTCATTTTTCTTTATTTAGCATTGCGTTGTTTGTTTTATGCACTGGTATTCTTGGGAGGAAACCCGTTCCGTGTTATACGGCGTGGTCCCTTGATTTACCTAACTTTAAAAATAAAGATTTACTGTTTTAGTTCTCACACCAGTCCCATGACTGACCTGGAGTTTATTGTTTTGACCTAAACTCTGGGCGCCCCTATTTTGACACGGGCAGCTAGTAGTTTTGGTTTTGCAGATTTATATTCACAGGATCCTAGTTTACAGCTGGAACGATATCCGGAAAGCTTTGTATCCGTATATCTCTTCTAGTTGTGTATTGTTTTATTTTCCACTGCTATGTATTTAAATGTAATTTAAATCTCTGATATTTCTGTGTAATATTTATTTGTTTATACTCTGTATATTCTTGTAATCTGATGCGTTGTTGTAATATACGATGTAATTTTCTTTTATATGCGTTCTGATTTGCCGTGTTCTCAAAACAATCCGCGCTTTCCCTTCTCTTCGGAGGCCGGGGAAGTTCGGGTCGTTTCATCGTGGTATCGGAGCTTTGGTTTACAAAGCCTAGAGAACAAGGCACCTTAGAACCATACGAAAGAATTCATCAGATATTGGATTAGTAATATCCAACGAGAATGACTCGTTAGAGATGGGATCAGTAGTATCCTAGAACGAGTGTGAAGAGTATATTTTTAAAATGAAAACAAATTTTGTTTTGAAAATTTAAATCAACTATTCGTATTTGATTAGTTATTCTATATTGATCGGGACAATCCGATATATAAAGATTTTGCATATATGTCTTGCAAACATGTATTCGAAGTTTTAATATACTGGATAGTTATAGAATCGTACTCTAGTTGCCCGGGGATAATTCTGGCGATGGGGCACTGTCGGCAGTATTTATTTTCGAGTAATGAAAGTAAGATTTCTATATTTCCTATTGACTGGTGTGAGAACCAAAACTAGATAGTGCTTATTGTTGTGACTTGGCATCAAAAATTTGATTTTCGACTATGTATCAAAATTATGAATTTGAAACGTTAATCCACTAATTGATTGATGTTTGTGTTGTTTGTTTATTTGTTTGATAATTTTGAACCATTATGCCTAATTGTACCAAATTTTGAATTGTATTGAAAATAGGTCGCATTTGCTTGCATATACATATACTTACATTGAACAGGTCATAGCAAGGAGGCTAGAGCCGAAGAATAAAATTTGTTTGCCCGACAAATAGGTACATGGTTACTAATAATTTACTGTTTTGTTTGGGTGATGATGATTTTATGAGCCTATTGGCTAGCCGCTTGGCTTTTTCTTTTTCTTTTTGAGATCAAAAGGCCTATATGGCAATTTCGGGATTTTCCCGTGGCTCCCGGTGCAGGGGAGGTTATGGCGAAATTTTTCGAAAATTTAGGGTGTTAGCCAAATTTTTTGAAGAATTTGAATTCTCAGAAACTGAAAAGTTGGAGAATGGAAGCCAGACTGAACGTAGAGTTGATTGATCAAACCACTTTCGACTTTGTTCCTTTTCGGGGACGAAAAGTTTTAAGAGGGGGAGATTGTAACAACCCGAAAATCTGGGCCAGTTTAAAATTTTTATTTTGGCAATTTTAGCGAATTTTGAATATTTAAAATGAATTATTTTAAATAATATCGATGAGAAATTTATTTTGAGTATAATTCAAACGTATATATTCGTTTGAATCGGCGTTAGAATATAAATATTTATTTATATATATAAAAGGAATTGAAAATGGCGCGGTAGTTCGATAATTCGATTTCAAACTTCAATTGAATGTACCGGGTGCAAAACAATCCGGATTTTAGTGAAACCAAAAATATTAGAATTGATTCGGGAATATCTTTCCAACGAATCTGAAAAATCAAAATTTCATAGCGGGAATCAAAAGATATGTCCAGTTGAAAATTCTGAATAGTCGCTATGGAATTCAGGCCCTTAAAAATGGGAATTTTGCAAACGACCTCGGATTTCGACGAAACTAGTTTTGTTGGATCCGCAGTGTCAAATTATTGCAAGGTTTCAAATTTCATAATTTTTCGAATCAATATGTGAGCGTAGAAAAGGAAAACGCGTTTGACCAGTTTCAGTTGATTTTAATCGACTGGAAAATGGTCATTTTTCAAACGGTTTCAGAATTCGACGAAACTAGTTTTGTTAGGACCGTATCGTCAATACGAAGCTAGAAAATATTTTTCCGCAATTTATAGAGTTAGTATGTGACCGCGGTAATTTGAAATGTACGTTTAAAATTCAATATAGTGATTTAAATGTAAATTTAACGGAAACTGATTGAAACGATCGAATCAGCTTGCGGTACGTATCCCGTTGTGTTCGGAATGGGGGTAATACGCTGGGGACGACAGGCGGTGGGCCTCGTTTCGAGGTCGAAATAAAAAGTCAACTTCTAGTAAATAAAATAATTAAATTAAATAAAAAAAATATTCATCTCTCTCTCCCCTTAACCCGCTCTGCCCCCCCCTCTCATTTTCAATCAAATCAGGCAAAAGAAGAAAAAAAAAGCAACGACGGAATCGCGCAGCCCCCCCTCGTCATCGACGACGATGCCCCCTCCCACCTCCAGAGTTGGCCGCAGCCTCGCCCCCTACTTTTCTGATCGACGCGCCGCCCACCCCTCCCCCCCCCCCCCCTGCTCCGACGCCGCGCCAAGCTCCGGCGAACCCGACCTCCCCTCCGATCTTCACTCAGCCCATTCCGACACCTCAGCCTTCATAAACCCTCCCTTGAACGCGCAAAGCAGTAAGCTTTTCTTTTAACTATATATATTTATTTCTTTTGTTTGATTTATTTCAATTTTATATATGAAGAGATAAAATTTTGTCATGTAGAAAAGGTTTGATTTTAAAATAGAAAAGGTTCGATTTTAAAATAGAAAAAAGTTCAATTTTTAAAATAGAAAAAAGTTCAATTTTTAAAATAGAAAAAGTATGATTTTTAAAATAGTAGAAATATGATTTTTGTTTATGTAGAGAATTAAAAATATCATCTTTGTATATGTGGCAAAATAAAAATCTGATTTTTATTATGTATACATTGAAATAAAGAGATGATTTTTATAATGATATTTTTATAAAGGCGAAATCTTTATGTGATTTTTATATATTGAACATCAAAGTAAAAATTCGATTTTTATATATGTAGTGGCTACGGGCAACGAAGATGATAAGAGACGAAAATAGTGAAGATTTCCTGCATTAGAAGAGTCGTGGAGTTAGGATAGCTATCGGTGAGAATTTCTCACTCTTCAATTTCTTTTCTAGCTGTATATATATAATAGGATGCAGACGGTGCTTAGTAGCACCCGACACAATCGTCCACAGACCATGGACTTGTTTGTTTGATTGCAAAAATTAGTTAGATTATTTGTTTTGAATTGTTTGGTGAAATGAAATTGATTTGATTGATGTGTGAATGGCGTGGGCCTTCACTAGACCGGGGATAAGGCTAGGCCTTGTCCCGTTTCTAGTATCGTGCCGTTATGCCGCCGAAATTTTCTAAAAATAAGTTAGAAAAATAAAGATAACATTTTATTTAATAAATGAACCAAATAGAATATTCATAGGTTGAATAAAATAGTTTGATCGTTAAAAATATAATTTTTAACATGAATGTGAATAAATAAATATTAATTTACAAACCGGACGGTTTGTTTATGTACACCTATTTGAAGGACATTGATTGGGACGATAAATTTTACACATCGCCCAACTGCACAAATAAAGATCTGTGTTTGATTGCTTGAAACCCCACACGGGTATTAGGATGATAATTGACGTACACTAATCCCAATTGTTTAGTTGTATGTCGATCGATTGATTGACAGGCTGTTATAAGCGTTGAATATTTATATTTGATGCTTATACAGTGTAGAATGCACTTTGGATGATGGTTGATTATTCATCGTTGTTAATGCATACATGTGTTGTAGAAAATCCATATAATTAACATTATATGGTAATTGATTGGGCCTCATTCCAGTTTTAAAATAGAACTATTTGAAAAAGAAATATTTGAAATAGAATATTTGAAAATAGGAATATATGAAGCCGTATTGATTAGATTGACGCCATTTTGACGTGAACGATATTTATATCGATTTTATTCATTTTATAATGAATCTCGAAAGTGATTTCAAAATCTGATATTTTGAAAAGAATTGAATATAAATAAATTTGAATTGAAATTGAATATAAATAAATTCGAATAGAAATTGAATATAAATGAATTCGAATTGAAATGGAATAGAAATGAATTCGAATTGAAATTGAACTGAATTGAAAACGAACTGAAATTGAATTAGAAATCAATTTGAATTGAAATCAATTTGAAATGAATTTAAAATGAATTTAAATTGGAATATTCAATTTTGATTTGAAATTGAATATGAAGTTGAAACCGCTTTGAAAATGAATTGAAAACGATTTATAAAGCACGTTTTAAATAGAAATCGACGAAATATATATAATATAATGGCCTGAATAGAACGCACCGCGCCGCGGCAGTTCGTAAATTTCGACCATTTATTTCAAACGGATATTGCGGGAGATCCGACCGTCGGATTCTCCTAAAACCGGAACCGTTGGGTTCGTATCGAAAAAAGCTTTCCAAGAATATTAGAAATTTGAAATCTAACGGTTGGATTTGGAATTATGTCCAAATCAAATTTGAAAAAGGTCGCTGTAAGTGCAGTTCGATGGCCATTGATGGAAATCGACTGTACGGGCCTTGATAAAATTATTAAAAATAGTAATAATTTGTGTAAAATCATAAGAAATAATTTAGAAAGAATTGGGATGAAAAACTCCATACTTGAAAAGATAAAAATAGATTTTTATCAAAATGAACTAGTTTGTAGTTTGAACTAGAATTATAACTCTATTTATTTTTAAATAAATAAATTGAATTTAAAATGGTTTTGAAAATAACCAGAATTTCCAATGATTGCATTGGAATGGATTTGAATCGAAATTGTCTTCGGAATATTTCGATGTTGGAATTCGTGATTATACAGATGTTGTTATGGAAATTTGAAAGATATATATTTATATCGTTATTTCCAATACGACATTTGTTAATCGTAGAATTTGATATCGAGTATAAGCCGATATATTTTCTATTCAGAGCCTTGTATTGAATATCAAATGTGATTTGGGTTTGTCGTGAATGGTGTCTTCACTAACACTGTTCTTGAACCCAGTTGAGTAAAGATTAAATCTTTTTAATTAGATTTAATGAAGTGTACCAATTAAATAATATTTAATTGGAATTGAATTGATATTGATTTTTGGGTTTATCGTGAACAGTGTTTTAAATAACACTCGTTCTTTAACCCGATAATTAATGGAATGTGATTTTGGGTTTACCGTGAACCGTGTTTTAAAAGACACTGATTCTTTAGCCCAGTCAAAGATTAAAACTAAGTGGAGTTTTAATGAATCTTTAATTAGATTGAAATAATCGAAATGGAGTATCACCAGTTTTGCTCCAGGCGATAGTTAAATCTTTAATTAGATTTGAACGTGAAATGGTAATTGAATTTACCGATAACATTGTCGTGTTAGATATGAAGTATTACCAGTTTTACTTCATGGGATGAATAGGTTGGGATGGGGAAATTAAAATAAATGATTACTTCGGTAAGGTTCGCTAATCCCGACTAGTTTGAATTGAGATTCAAAAATAGAATAAAGAATAAATTCAAGGAATTTATCTTGGATAAAATTAATGGGAACCTTTCCCTATGAATGTGAAATTTAGAAACTAACTGTCGGTTAGCCAAGCAGAATGGTTTTCTGGATATTGATCTGATGTTGGTTTCGGCCTTCGGGGTTAATATTTGGGAAATTATTCTCTTGATTAATTTACGGTTAGTGACTGATGAATTGGAATGAGGCGTATGTTGAGTTTGTGTAACACTTATTTAAAATATACGCGAGTTATTTGGAAAGACCGGGTTTATCCCATTCTGAATAACTGATACGACGATAATTCGAAGATGAAGACGGTGGTCGAAGACCAGAAGTCTTCACGTCGTTTGGGTGATTACTAATGATCTTGATTGGGCTGTACACCCAAGAAGATGGAAATAGTTGGTGATCGTCCAGACGTACTTGGAGATCGATGGATATGCGGGGTACTAGGTGCCTCCGGTTTCGTTCAGACCCAGAACGGACTTGTAAATGGACTGTGTGTCTGACATTGGATTTTAGTCCGTGTGATTGATCTCTATTAAATATATACCTGTTTGGCGGCGGAGAATTTATTCTCTTGCTTAACGCCCTTCTCTGAGACGTACGAGCTCAGGGGTTATATATTGATGGATATCAAACGCATGGAGTGAATTGCCTGTGTGGCATGCCTAAGTGGCAATTGATCGAGGCTTCTGTTGAAAAGCAAAGTCTTGTGGAGATGATCAAAGCACGGCCTTTGTGGCGTAGCTTTGTGTAACGTTTACTTCACGAGTTTCGCACCCCGGTTGTGAACCAAAAATGGGAGAGGACCTCAGGGAGGGCATGCGTTTCTTTCTAGCTAGGGTGGTGTCAGTGACCTACCAGCCCTGACATTTATATACTTTTCACCTATGTGGTTGTTGCTGTTGCGAGGCGCCTCGGTTAGATCGGACGATCCGGGTCCGATGGAGTCATTCATTGGCTCATTTACGCCCCAAAGGGTGGAGAAACGTATTGTTCAGGCACTATAATCCACATCGGTGGACCGGCCCTGTCGCTCCAAGGGGCAGTTGCGGTTGTTTCGGAGACATGGGCTAGATTGTCTCGAATCGGTAGAGGACGATCCCTGGCCTCCGTTCATAGACGGAAATCCAATTTCCAAATACGTGATTTTGCGGTTTTAATTGTAGAACTAGTATGGCGACATGATATATGGTACCCATGCCGCCTATGATTGATACTTATGATTCGAAGATTGTTTTATACACTATACACTGATAATAGTATCAAATGATTTGTTTTAAAACGTATCAAGCATTCTTTGGCTGTTATAAGGGAAAATCCTATCCCTCGGCTTGCGTTGCATTGTGTGATAGGACTTGGGTCTTATAACAGCTTCATTTTTCTTTATTTAGCATTGCGTTGTTTGTTTTATGCACTGGTATTCTTGGGAGGAAACCCGTTCCGTGTTATACGGCGTGGTCCCTTGATTTACCTAACTTTAAAAATAAAGATTTACTGTTTTAGTTCTCACACCAGTCCCATGACTGACCTGGAGTTTATTGTTTTGACCTAAACTCTGGGTGCCCCTATTTTGACACGGGCAGCTAGTAGTTTTGGTTTTGCAGATTTATATTCACAGGATCCTGGTTTATAGCTGGAACGATATCTAGAAAGCTTTGTATCCGTATATCTCTTCTAGTTGTGTATTGTATTATTTTCCGCTGCTATGTATTTAAATGTAATTTAAATCTCTGATATTTCTGTGTAATATTTATTTGTTTATACTCTGTATATTCTTGTAACCTGATGCGTTGTTGTAATATACAATGTAATGTTCTTTTATATGCATTCTGATTTGTCGTGTTCTCAAAACAATCTGCGCTTTCCCTTCTCTTCGGAGGCCGGGGAAGTTCGGGTCGTTTCAGATCATGAACGTTGATTTCTTCAAACGGGTCATAGTTGGGTAGCTTCCAACTAGTGTATTTTTGTGGACATCAATTAGTAATATCTGGCGGATCTGACGATGTGACACTCAAAGTAAATGGTATCCAGTGTTCTAAAGTTAAATTCTAACCTCAAGCCTCATCAACTGGGAAATGACAAAAATCGGGCAAGCAGCATGGCTATATGGGTCGCTCCCATTAGGTTGTATAATCACCTATCTAAAGAAATTCCTTTTGTTTTTTTAATATATTTCGATGTTGTCCCTTTTCGGGAAACGGTGGTTTGAGCCCAACCGTTGGTGATATACATTCGATAGACTCAACCGAAATGAGTGGTCGATCATGTGTGGGCCAGGTTGCAAGACGTTCTTGTTGAACCCAGTGTATTCTCCTCTAGAGATACACTCTCGGCAGGTGGTTCCATACATTATCATAGTCGGAATCCAAATCTCTAATAAGCGCCCGTGGTTTTGATTGTATATTATATATGTGGAGCATGAGATGCAAGCATTCTGCTAGATTGTTTTTTATTTGTATTTAGACATTATTATAATATCAGATGAGTATTGATTTCTAAAATGTTTTGGGTTATCGTAAGGTAAAAACCGTTCGTATTTATGTGTGGATTTGGTCTTACGATTATCCTTTTCTTTCAAAAGGGAATTGAACTTAAAAATCAATTTGGATGACCCTTTAAACTTAGTGTGTTTTACTCACTCTTGTTCACTAGACTGACTCGGTGTTTGTAATGCTCCGGTTAGACCGGGTTATACAGGTTCAGGTTATCGGATGCAGTAAAGTCCAAAGACATGCTGGAGAAGTTCAGACGTCTGATATTATCAAGTATCATTCCGCTGTGTGTGATGTATATGAGGACAAATTAATATAATTGTCCCAGTGTGTTGGTGTACTCTGATGGTTGTAAGTATTATTTCAAGCTCTCGATAAAAGTTATTTCTATATTATATTTAGTTCCACTGCGATGTGAGACTATGATTCTATGTTGGTTCTTCTTCTTATTCTCCTGTTCTAATATTTCTTTCTTTCTTATCTCACCCTCTTATTTCTTTCTCCTAGCTTTCGGGGTTTTCGATACTTGAGTTGGACAAGGAATGTATAAATGTATGGATTCGAGCGTCGGAAATTCTAGGACGCTACATATGTATATATATTTTAAGTAGTATTTTTAACATATGATAATTTGGTGAAATATATATATTATTTTTACAACTTATGATGTTTATATGAATTGATTGTAACGATCCAAGATTTTCAATGTTTTAATATATGAAATTAATTTGGATTTTATGAATATAAGTTGGATTTAATAAGTTTTAAATATAAATTTTGAATCTTGAATATGTATAAATATGATTGTTGTAAAAGGAAACTTATTTTATGTTTAATATATAAGACTTAATAAGTAATGATATTATTTTAAAATATGATTTATTTAAATTTTATTAACATAAGATTTTGTAGAAGTTTAAAGATGTTAATAAGATTTATAATAACGATATGAATTTTGTAAAGATTTATTTTATTTTATTATATTTTGGAATGTTTAAGTTGTAAATTTTATTTCATTAATATTGGGTAATATATATGTATATAAATTTTAAGTAATATTTTTAAAATATGATAATTTGGTGAAATATATATTATTTTGACAACTTATGATGTTTATATGAATTGTATAAAGATTGTTAAATTAAAATTTATTTTTATAAAAGAAAAAAACATTTCCACATTGCTTGGTTTTACAAACTATATTTCTTTTAACAAATAAACTTAAACCACTTTGGTTATATAAACTTTATAATTGCTTTACAACTATATATACTTTATTGGAAAATTAACCTTTCTAAGCATATTTTATAAATTTAATGTTTTTGGCAATTTAAGATCTTATACTATTTTACGACTATTTACATAAAGATATATACACTATTCTATTCAGACCCAGATCAGACATGTATGGATTGTGTGTCTGACATTGTAATTGATAGCGTAGCACTGATTTCTTTTAATATATATCGGATTTATGGCAATAAATTATTCTCGTCTCTAAGACTTATGAACATAGAGGTTATGTATTGATAGAAATCACTGACATGTTGTGAATTGACAATGCGACATACTCGAGTTATGTAATGAGTTAGTGATGATCAACGCATGGCTTATTGAAGCGTAGCTTTATGTATATCGTGAGATCGACAAACCTCACACCCCAAATTGATGGTAAACTGGCAGTTAGGTTGTATACATATACAAAAGTTTCTATTGAAACTCGAAAGCATCGGCGATGGTACCAGTTGTGAAACCTGTGGAAATAAAGTATATATGGTGTCCGAGTCTGGATGAAAACCGGGATATATACTTCGCACTCTGTATTCGGTGTCCAAGTCTAGATGTTAACTGGGAGATACTTAGCCTGTGTCCTCGATTAATCTTTCGTGCCGGGAACCATCATGTTGGAAACCGAATAACCAATACGAGCCTTTCGCTTTGTTTGTAAACTATGTATGTGGGCATAGTTACTATGCTTGCTAAGACTAATATATTTATTTGCGAAATGGTTTTCTACACTATGCCTTAATAATAGTATTGAAAAAGGATTTTCACGTATCAAAAGCATTTTGGTTATCATAAGACAAAACTCGTCCATCTGGTGTGCACTTGCATTGTATGAAGTCGGACGAGCTTATGATAGCTTCCTTTTTCCAAATTCATTGCAAATTTTTATGCATGGGAATTCAGATGCAGTAAACCCGTTCCACGTTAGCAGCATGGTTCGGTGAATTTCCCAACTTTAAAATAAACCCTAAAAACAGGGTTTTTACAGTTTGTTGAGCTTGCGCTTAATTAAGATGTAATAAGGAATCATCTGAAATTTTTTGAATAGTAATGAATGTTTTGAAATTATGATTCTACCCCTTCGCTTGTCGCTGTGTTTTGTTTTTCATTGACCCGTCATCATCTTTTGTTATCTATTTATTTGTCGTGCTCGATTCTTGAGACTCTCTAACCCTATTCCTGAACCCATCCTTTTCATTGCTTTGACAAAATTTAAGGACAACCTGGATTTTGAAAAGAAAAATTTTATTTGAAAATTTGGTCCCTAGAATTTTTGAAATCGATTTCTAATGTTTAGAATAAACTTATATTGTAAAAAAACTTGTTTGGAATATGTATATACTGTAATGGCCAGAATTTCCATACCCTTTGGGTCGACTAATTACACCATATATCAAACCCAAATTGCACAGAAATATGAATCACTAATAGAAAGAAGTTAGAGGATGAGAAATAGAAAGAAAGAAAAGTTAGAATAAAAGAAAACGAAGAATACAAATCTCACAACGAAATGAGTAAAATATATTATATAACATAACTTTGGAAATACAAATCATTAATTGTATATATATACACATACCATCATCAGAGTACTGTACAACACATTATAACGGAAATAAATAGTAGCTATCTAATGCTGAAGCCTCCTGCTCTAAGCTCCTCCAAGTATATATTTAAAATCCTGATTACTTGACTACCCGTACAATTTTGGGCACCCAAGAGTTTAGGTAAAACAAAACAAAATAAACTCTGAGTCAGTCATGAGACTGGTGTGAGTAAACTCCAACCATTGGTTTAATTTTCAAAAATCCTTTTGAAAGAAAAGATAACCGTAAGACCAATCCACACATAAACATGGATGGTTTTTACCTTACGATAACCCAAAACTCTTTTTTTACCCAAAATCCAGTGATATTATAATAGTGTCTAATCAAATAAATAGTAATCTAGCAGAACGCTTGCATCTCACGCTCTACATATATAGTATACAATCAAAAACCCTAGGGAGCTCATTGGAGAATGGATTCCGACTATGACAAGGTATGGAACACCTTCTGATAGTGTATCTTTAGAGAGGAATACACTGGGTTTAACAAGAACAACTTGCAACCCGACCACACATGGCTGGTCACTCATTTAACTTGATTATACCGAACATATTATCGCCAACAGTTGTGATCAGCAACCGTTACCAAAAGCATACAGTAGTGAATAGAATAAGAAGCAAAATGAAATTTTTCTAGATCAGGTGATAATACCCCCTAATAGGAATGACCCACTTGGCCATGTTGCTTGCCCGATTTCTGTCATTTTCCGGTTGATGAGGCTTGAGGTCATGATTATCTTTCCCAACATCTTGCCATCATTTACATTGAATGCCACATCGTCATGTTCATCAAATCAGTAATTAACGTCCACAAATACAATCTAGGTGCTAAGTGAGAGAATAAATTTCCACCATACTTGGTATATTTGAAGAAATCAATGTACGTGACCCTCTAGAAATACTCTGTCAGAAATTCTTCCATATACGTTGTCCTGGGACTGGACAAACCAAAGGCACTATTCCGTCAATCCATCTTGGGCTATCTGTACCTAGACTTAACAGAACAGCACTTGTACTTTACTCTGTCTTCAATTACCTTGAGCACAATTTAATTCGCTATGCTTATGCCTATACAGAGTGGTTTCCAAATAATAAATCTGATCCTGGTCTCTCCGTATTGACAACGGAGGTACAAAATAAATCAAAACTTTGATAGTTGATTATTTAACTATCAAAGGAACATCCATTCAACCAACAATCCTATTTTCAAATGGAAACTCTAACGATCAACCATCATAAACCACATTGGGCCCTTTTATGTTAATTTCTTATTAAATTGTCATTTCCCAATTTTCATATCATTCCAGATATTTTCCAAAGCTCGTTTGGCCTTCATATCCTTGGAAAATATTCCTAAATATTATAACTCTTTTTATTTTCCATATTCCAGAAAATATACTTTATTAACATCGAAAAACTTTTTTCCCATCTCTTCACATTTCTTATTTTCTATATTTAGAAAATATTCGTTATTAACATTGGAAAAAAACATTTCCAATTTTGTAATAACCCGGAAATTTGAGCCAATTAAAAATTTTTATTTTGGCAATTTAAGCGATTTTTGATTATTTAAAATGAATATTTTGAATAAAAGCGATGAGAAATTTATTTTGAATAGAATTAGAACGTATATATTTATATAGATCGTCGTTAGAATATAAATATTTATTTTAAATTATAAAAGGAATAGAAAATGGCGCGGTAGTTCGATAATTCGATTTCAAACTTCAAATGAATGTATAGGATTCAAAATAAACCGGAATTTAGCGAAACGAAAAATAATAGAATCTAATTGAGAATATCTTTCCAACGAATCCGAAAAATCAAAATTTCATAGCGGGGATCAAAAGTTATGGTCAAATGAATTTTCAGAATAGTCGCTATGGAATTCTGGCCCTTAAAAATAGCCATTTTGCAAACGACCTCGGATTTTGACGAAACCACTTTTGTTGGATCCGTGATGTCAAGTTATTGCTAGGTTTCAAATTTCATAATTTTTCAAATCAATATGTGAGCGTGGCAAAGGAAAACGCGTTTGACCAGTTTCAGTTGATTTTAATCGACTGGAAAATGGCCATTTTTCAAACGGTCTCAGAATTTGACGAAATTAGTTTTGTTAGGACCGTATCGCCAATACGAAGTTAGAAAATATTTTTCTGGAATTTTTCGAGTTAGTACGTGACCCCTGTAATTTGAAATGTACGTTTAAATTGAACATATATAGAGTTATATGTTGATTTTAATGAAAACTGATCGTAATGGACAAATTGGCTTACGAAACATATCCCATTGTGTTCGGAAGGGGGGTAATACCCTAAGGGCGACAGTCGTTGGGTTCGATTTCGTGTTTGAAATAAAAAGTCAACTTTAATGGAATAATAAAATAAAATAAAATAAATATATTAATTCCCTTTCCCTCTCTCATATCTCTCAGATAAAAAATAAAAAAATAAAAAAACCCTAAATCGCCTGTCGCGATTGCCAACGGGCCGCCGCCAAGGCGCGACCTCTATAACACCCCACCTCCGCTAGGGTCACTCACAAAGGGAATGCACCAGCTTTGGTGGAGTATTATCTAGGTAAACATGCACAGAGATATTACAAGACAGAACATATAAAATAGTGGAAGAAAAATCAAATTTCATTACTTCATAAGATTATAAGGTCTAAAGCCTTTTACATTGGAAACCTGTCTTGAAATAGTTAAAGAAGCATAAAACCACAGTCATAAAATATTCCCCAAGTAAAATGGTAAAGCAGCCATAGCCAAGAAAAATCCTAGCCATACATGATGACCTTGAAGCAGAAGAAGTCCGAGCTAAATAACAGTATTTCCTCCCTGAAAACCTGGGGGGGGGGAGGGAAACGGAAGACAAAGAAGCGAAAGAAAACAGGGTCAGTCATAAAGACTGGTAAGTCCTATCTACTTCCAGCATAAAATCAGTTAAAGGTAACATGACATGCATAAACTGAAGTAAACACAAGGATGATAAGATAGACAAGCCAAACTAAGGTAACGGGATGAACTAGTGTATCAAGATAAACTACGGTCACCATGAATCAAGTATAACATCCCAAGGTTCTATCGAGTATAACATCCCAAGGTTCTATCGAGTATAACATCCCCAGGTTCTATCAAGTATAACATCTCAAGGTTCTATCAAGTATATTTGCCCTGCACCTTCCGTACTAGTATCCCAACCCGTGTCATGTGTTAGCTACAAAATGCCCCTTGCCCAATGTCATGAAATGGTCCATGTCAACCTAATGTAGGTTTTACCAACTCGTATGTTTCTTTCCATGTATATGTTTAGTCCCCTTGCCGTATATCGTACGGGTTTCATCACGTTATTTTATACTACTACAACGTAGTGTCACCATCCTTGAAATTGCTCGGACTGCCACCCTTGATTTGGCCAGTTTTCCTTATCACGAATTATTGCGTGTTCAACTAGGATTTACGCCACCTAGGACCACTAAGGATTATGCTACCTATTGGACGTTTTCTAGATTCGATCACGATTTATGCCACCTAGGACCACTAGGGATTATGCTACCTATCGACTATGCCCTTTTTCCACGTAACGATCTAATCGATCGGCTCCCTACAAGTCCTAGCTCGTCGAGTGTCGGTGTCATACGGCCCAATCACGAATGTAGCTACTCTGTGCTAGGTCCACCCTAGGGTGTATCAAGCCCTAGGGTATCAACCACTGACACCATTTCAAGCACGCACAGTGTACAACTACTGGTGCCCACGCCTGCTTTTTCAACTCCGGACTACGTGCATGACCATAGTCCGCCTGAACCTACAACGACGCACCAAACTCAGCCGTCGTTTTGGTCGCTTACAATCAGCCCAGTAATTGTGCCCCACCCTAGCCTAGTCCCTAGGGTATCGTGATATATCCAAGAGGGTTACTGCTGAAAAGGACCGCGTAACTAGGGTTTCCGTCTAGCAGGTTAAGTGTTGTCATCTAAATTCAAGACTTAACCCCTATCAGTATAGCATGTCAAGTTGGTTAAGTGTGGTCATTCCAGTTCGTGACTTAACCCGTCTACATGTCATGTCAAGTCGGCTAAGTGTTGTCATTCAAGTTCATGACTTAGCCCTACGAATCACTTGTCAAGTTGGTTAAGCGTATTCCAGCGGTTCATGACTTAACCCTATCCAAATCATCGTGTCAAATTGGTTAAGTATATTTAGGCTTAACCCCATCAAATTACCGTGTTAGATTGGTTAAGTATATTCAAGCGATTCATGACTTAACCCCATCAAGTTATCATGTTAGATTGGTTAAGTATATTCAAGCGATTCATGACTTAACCCCATCAAGCTATCATGTTAGATTGGTTAAGTATATTCAAGCGATTCATGACTTAACCCCGTCAAGTTACCATGTTAGATTGGTTAAGTATATGTTAACCTAACCCCATCCACTAGTCAAATTATAACGGTTAAGTGTTACCCTTGTGAGTTTACTTAACCTTACCATGCATCGCGCTATACTAGTCGGGTGTTATCGACCCATTCAGGTTAAACTAACCCATCCTCTAATCGTGTTGTATGGTTAAGTGTCATCAAGTAATCAAGTCCGGTTTTACTTAACCCACCCATCCACGTCATATTGGTTAAGTGTTATTAGTCCAATCAAGTTACTTAACCCACCCGTCCATGTCATATTGGTTAAGTTTCATTAGTCTAATCAAGTTACTTAACCCACCCGTCTATGTAATATTGGTTAAGTGTCATTAGCTAATCAAGTTACTTAACTCACCCGTCCATGTCATATTGGTTAAGTGTTATTAGCCTAATCAAGTTACTTAACCTTATCATGTGGCATTAAGTAAATCAATGCACCCCAACCTCTCACATTAGACTTTTCTGTGGTTACTGGTTACGCCGGGCGGGTCCGGGCAGCTTTACACCACAACCTAGTCTAACCTCGGGTTTCGAGCGCGATATGACCAGCTTCTCACATTGGGTCTTATTGTCTGTAGCTACTGGATTTGCCGAGCGGTTCCAGGCAGATTTATGTTACAAACTCAAGCCAACCTCGAGTTGGCCACTTTAATGTTTTTCTACTTGTCATGCTCATGTCAAATTTAGGCTACGACAAAGTCCACGTTTTCCACTTATGCCCATTGTCTCGTTACTTAATTCATGTTAAGCTTCATAGCCCATCCCAAGTTTTCCTAAACTACCCAAGGCGTATTCCCAACGCAAGTGAAAGCGAGTCAACATAGTAGGAATAATATGACAACATATGGCCACAAACATGTATGATAGCATAAAGGGATTGGCCTCAAACATGTATAATAGCATAAAGGGATTGGCCTCAAACATGTATAATAGCATAAAGGGATTGGCCTCAAACATGTATAATAGCATGAAGGGATTAGCATGAAGGGATTGGCCTCAAACATGTATAATAGCATAAAGGGATTGGCCTCAAACATGTATAATAGCATAACACTAGGTTCATCATCATAGGCATGTAAATGGTCATGAGGGGTTTAGGTTCTTTTACATGAATAAGCCTCAAGTCAAGTTCATATGAATGTTCCACAAGTCAAATTGCTCTAAGGGTTCATGCCAACATTCTACAAGTCAAGATTAAATTTTGCATGATAAACTCGGTCAAACACAACATGAGTGGCGTGATTTAATCAATAAGAAATAGCCCAAAGTAATAGGTTCAAGAGAGCGGCAAGACTAGATTCACATAGACTAACATACTTAGGTTTCATCTCATTTTATTCCATGTCAACATTAGAACTACCGTTTAAATATAAAAGTAGCTAGAACTTACAAAGCGTGGCTAGAGATTTATGAGCAAGCATTTGTCGTAGAACAGTGTTGAGATGATGCTCTACTTCCTTGATTTGATGTAGAAAGCTTGCTCCTTTGACATAAATCAAGTTTGCATGCTTAGGCCTTTGAAGATGAAGATGGAGGCCATGATCAAGAGACATTTGGGCAGCACTTTGTTGTTAGGATGACTTTTAGTGATTTAGGTTAGGTCTTAGGGTGTTTTTATAGAAGTAGGAGCTAGTTTAGGCCACAGGATCAACCCTAGAATAGATCTGAGCCACTGAAAATCGTCACTGGCCAACCAACCAGACCACACAAGCAAGCAGGTGCACCAGGCCAACCTGGCCCGACCAGGGAGGTCGACACCCAGGTCGACTGGGCAGTCGACCTGATCCCTGGGGGGTCGACTCCCCAGTCGACCTGGGGTTGGACGGGAAATTTTCCTGCCCAGTCTGTTTGGGCCAAATTCGAATTTTGAAAGTCTGTTTTCGTTTTCTGATTTTTCGTGAAACTTTTAGAGGCCATATCTCGGTCATACGGACTCCGATTTATGAAATTTCGGACTCGTTTCCAACCAGAATTTCGAGACAAACGCAATGGTGCAACCCATATCGCTTGATTTTTAATTATTATTTAGTTCTGCCCTGATTTCTTTTTTTAACATGTTATAAAATTCGGGTTGTTACATTCTCCCCACCTTAAAGGATTTCGTCCCTGAAATCTGTAAGTTAGGGAGAACGTATCCTACCATCCATCATCCATCTACTCAAAACATCATCCACAAGCAACCATGGTCCTTAAATGATTTCTAATGCCATATGAACATATGCAGAAAGTGTGTGTATATGTTCCTTATCTAATGCAAATGATCAGGCCTGATTGATCTTCTAAATGCAAAATATGTTTAGTGCCATGAATCCACATGTATGCAAATAGTCCTAGTCACATAAACACTATATGTTTGCACACACATTCATCCATATGCAATATCCATATGATAACACATTCAATTTCATCCATAAACAAGTATAAACACTCATGCATGTGCAACATGAAAATGTGTCTGAGCCGATATAGTGCCGAATGTGTATTCATGCATCCACGAGCAACCACTTGCGACCACTTGCAACCATTTCGTAATCATCAATCATAACATGTTTCAAATACATGTTTGCATTCATAGGGTTCTACCTAAGGTCCTCGAGAAAGGGACGAGAAGGTAAGCAAGATAAACTCCTTTTTGGATTACAAGAAATCCCTTTCTAAGCCCAACCCATATCCTATGAAGCCCAAAAGGTTTAGTCAACCTAACGGACACCTTCAAACCCTGACATGTATTACTAATCGATGAGTCATACCCCCTATGGAGTTTGCTACAGAAATAAGATCGAAAATAGGACCGAGAGGATATGCATAAAAGATAGCATGCGAGTAAGCTCTACAGAAAAACAGGGATCAAGGATATACTCTTAAAAAGAGATATGATGCGCGTATCTAGTCTTCAATCTTCTAAGTCGCATTTCCTTGAGCTTAATTCCATTGTGCTTTGACCATCTTTAACCTCATGATTTCGTGGCCTCTTAACTCCTATTTCTAAATATGAGCTGGAACTCATTTCATTGCCGCCTCTCGTTCCACTTTTTCTTATTCTCCCTCTAGTATACTCGGCTCAACCATATCCGTGTACTCTTGGTTTTCATGCAAGCTCTCCAAAATTCACTAGTGAACTCTGGATCTCATTTACTCACTATACGACATTTCACGTAGAAGAACTACCTCTTGAAAACAAACAGATGCCAACCATGTCACCAAGTGTACTTACTAGAGTGATTTCCATATCTCATGCACAAGCGAAATGAACCATCCGCCTTAGTGGCAAACTCTACTCGAACGGATTACCAACAAATGCATCAAGATATTCTAGGTAACCAATCATGACAAAACCCTAAAGGTTACACGAGACTTCGAGGGTACTACCGAGGCAAGTCAAGAGTCTAACTACCCTCCTTTCAGAACCGAGAATGGCACCCTTACTGGATAACCACTCCATTCCTAAAATCAACCCATAGCTCAAAAAGATAAGCATTATTCCCAAAAGTCATAGATGTCCTCAAATCCAAACAAGTCATGAATAAATGGGACGATCCCCGTACAGGATTTGAGACAAAACGGGACCCTCTATTGTGCCAGTACTAAGGTGCAGGGACCGAACTATCGAAGCAGGATTTAAAAAGGATGCGATGTACAAAACAAAGTCCTAACGGGATGATAGAAAGGAAAAGCTAAACTTTTACCAGAAACGTTACCACCCCTCTTAGGCACGCTAGTAGTGAGAGCATACAATTGCCCTCTCGTCGATCTTGTTCTTTGCCCATGTCCTTGCCCTATAGTACTTAAATACCTTCTTGTTCTGAGCCTCATTCGCCTTAACCACTCCTATCCTTTCTTGTATAACGCGGTAACAGGTCTCTTGAGAACTTCCTCCATCGCACAGAAAACATTTACGTAGCTAGAAAAGGATTAGTCACAGTTAAAACTACTGTGACTATAGGTGGAGGAAAGAAAGGAAATGAGATTCGATCACAGGATAGTGCTAATGGCTTTTTGGGGAATAGCCTTTTTCTTTAAAAAATTTCTTGAAAAATGCTTCTTTGTAAATGGTTTTCAAATAGTTTTCAGAAGGTTTTAACTTTTGCCCAGTCTGGTAACCTTCTGCTCTGATACCAAATGTAACACCCCACCTCCGCTAGGGTCGCTCACAAAGGGAATGCACTAGCTTTGGTGGAGTATTATCTAGGTAAACATGCACAGAGATATTACAAGATAGAACATATAAAACAGCGGAAGAAAAATCAAATTTCATTACTTCATAAGATTATAAGGTCTAAAGCCTTTTACATTGGAAACCTATCTTGAAATAGTTAAAGAAGCATAAAACCACAGTCATAAAATATTCCCCAAGTAAAACGGTAAAGCAGCCATAGCCAAGAAAAATCCCAGCCATACATGATGACCTTGAAGCAGAAGAAGTCCGAGCTAAATAACAGTATTTCCTCCCTGAAAACCTAGGGGGAGGGGGAAACGGAAGACAAAGAGGCGAAAGAAAACGGGGTCAGTCATAAAGACTGGTAAGTCCTATCTACTTCCAGCATAAAAATAGGTAAAGGTAACATGACATGCATAAACTGAAGTAAACACAAGGATGATAAGATAGACAAGCCAAACTAAGGTAACGGGATGAACTATTGTATCAAGATAAACTACGGTCACTATGAATCAAGTATAACGTCCCAAGGTTCTATCGAGTATAACGTCCCAAGGTTCTATCGAGTATAACATCCCAAGGTTCTATCAAGTATAACATCCCAAGGTTCTATCAAGTATATTTGCCCTGCACCTTCCGTACTAGTATCCCAACCCGTGTCATGTGTTAGCTACAAAATGCCCCTTGCCCAATGTCATGAAACGGTCCATGTCAACCTAATGTAGGTTTTACCAACTCGTATGTTTCTTTCCATGTATATGTTTAGTCCCCTTGCCGTATATCGTACGGGTTCCATCACGTTATTCTATACTACTACAACGTAGTGTCACCATCCTTGAAATCGCTCGGACTGCCACCCTTGATTTGGCCAGTTTTCCTTATCACGAATTATTGTGTGTTCAACTAGGATTTACGCCACCTAGGACCACTAGGGATTATGCTACCTATTGGACATTTTCTAGATTCGATCAGGGTTTATGCCACCTAGGACCACTAGGGATTATGCTACCTATCGACTACTCCCTTTTTCCACGTAACGATCTAATCGATCGGCTCCCTACAAGTCCTAGCTCGTCGTGTGTCGGTGTCATACGGCCCAATCACGAATGTAGCTACTCTGTGCTAGGTCCACCCTAGGGTGTATCAAGCCCTTGGGTGTCAACCACTGACACCATTCCAAGCACGCACAGTGTACAACTACTGGTGCCCACGCCTGCTTTTTCAACTCTGGACTACGTGCACGACTATAGTCCGCCTGAACCTACAATGGCGCACCAAACTCAGTCACCGTTTTGGTCGCTTACAATCAGCCCAGTAATCGTGCCCCACCCTAGCCTAGTCCCTAGGGTATCGTGATACATCCAAGAGGGTTACTGCTAAAAAGGACCGCGTAACTAGGGTTTCCGTCTAGCAGGTTAAGTGTTGTCATCTAAATTCAATACTTAACCCCTATCAGTCTAGCATGTCAAGTTGGTTAAGTGTGGTCATTCCAGTTCATGACTTAACCCGTCTACATGTCATGTCAAGTTGGCTAAGTGTTGTCATTAAAGTTCATGACATAGCCCTACGAATCACGTGTCAAGTTGGTTAAGCGTATTCCAGCGGTTCATGACTTAACCCTATCCAAATCATCGTGTCAAATTGGTTAAGTATATTTAGGCTTAACCCCATCAAATTACCATGTTAGATTGGTTAAGTATATTCAAGCGATTCATGACTTAACCCCATCAAGTTATCATGTTAGATTGGTTAAGTATATTCAAGCGATTCATGACTTAACCCCGTCAAGTTACCATGTTAGATTGGTTAAGTATATGTTAACCTAACCCCATCCACTAGTCAAATTATAACGGTTAAGTGTTACCCTTGTGAGTTTACTTAACCTTACCATGCATCGCGCTATACTAGTCGGGTGTTATCGACCCATTCAGGTTAAACTAACCCATCCTCTATTCGTGTTATATGGTTAAGTGTCATCAAGTAATCAAGTCCGGTTTTACTTAATCCACCCATCCACGTCATATTGGTTAAGTGTTATTAGTCTAATCAAGTTACTTAACCCACCCGTCCATGTCATATTGGTTAAGTGTCATTAGTCTAATCAAGTTACTTAACCCACCCGTCTACGTAATATTGGTTAAGTGCCATTAGTCTAATCAAGATACTTAACTCACCCGTCCATGTCATATTGGTTAAGTGTTATTAGCCTAATCAAGTTACTTAACCTTACCATGTGGCATTAAGTAAATTAATGCACCCCAACCTCTCACATTAGACTTTGTTGTGGTTACTGGTTCCACCGGGCGGGTCCGGGCAGCTTTACACCACAACCTAGTCTAACCTCGGGTTTCGAGCGCGATATGACCAACTTCTCACATTGGGTCTTATTATCTGTAGCTACTGGATTTGCCGGGCGGTTCCGGGCAGATTTATGCTACAAACTCAACCCAACCTCGAGTTGGCCACTTTAATGTTTTTCTACTTGTCATGCTCATGTCAAATTTAGGCTACGACAAAGTCCACGTTTTCCACTTATGCCCATTGTCCCGTTACTTAATTCATGTTAAGCTTCATAGCCCATCCCAAGTTTGCCTAAACTACCCAAGGCGTATTCCCAACGCAAGTGAAAGCGAGTCAACATAGTAGGAATAATATGACAACATATTGGCCACTAACATGTATGATAGCATAAAGGGATTGGCCTCAAACATGTATAATAGCATAAAGGGATTGGCCTCAAACATGTATAATAGCATAAAGGGATTGGCTTCAAACATGTATAATAGCATGAAGGGATTAGCATGAAGGGATTAGCATGAAGGGATTGGCCTCAAACATGTATAATAGCATAAAGGGATTGGCCTCAAACATGTATAATAGCATAACACTAGGTTCATCATCATAGGCATGTAAATGGTCATGAGGGGTTTAGGTTCTTTTACATGCATAAGCCTCAAGTCAAGTTCATATGAATGTTCCACAAGTCAAATTGCTCTAAGGGTTCATGCCAACATTCTACAAGTCAAGATTAAACTTTGCATGATAAACTAGGTTAAACACAACACGAGTGGTGTGATTTAATCAATAAGAAATAGCCCAAAGTCATAGGTTCAAGAGAGGGGCAAGACTAGATTCACATAGACTAACATACTTAGGTTTCATCTCATTTTATTCCATGTCAACATCAGAACTACCGTTTAAATCTAAAAGTAGCTAGAACATACAAAGCGTAGCTAGAGATTTATGAGCAAGCATTTGTCGTAGAATGTTGTTGAGATGATGCTCTACTTCCTTGATTTGATGTAGAAAGCTTGCTCCTTTGACTTAAATCAAATTTGCATGCTTAGGCCTTTGAAGATGAAGATGGAGGCCATGATCAAGAGACATTTGGGCAGCACTTTGTTGTTAGGATGATTTTTAGTGATTTAGGTTAGGTCTTAGGGTGTTTTTATTGAAGTAAGAGCTAGTTTAGGCCATAGGATCAACCCTAGAATAGATCTGAGCCACTGAAAATCGTCACAGGCCAACCAACCAGACCACACAAGCAAGCAGGTGCACCAGGCCAACCTGGCCCGACCAGGGAGGTCGACTCCCAGGTCGACACCCAGGTCGACTGGGCAGTCGACCTGGTCCCTGGGGGATCGACTCCCTAGTTGACTCCCCAGTCGACCTGGGGTTGGGCGGGAAATTTTCCCGCCCAGTCTGTTTGGGCCAAATTCGAATTTTGAAAGTCTGTTTTCGTTTTCTGATTTTTCGTGAAACTTCTAGAGGCCATATCTCGGTCATACGGACTCCGATTTACGAAATTTCGGACTCGTTTCCAACCAAAATTCCGAGACGAACGCAACGGCGCAACCCGTTTCACTTGATTCTTAATTTATAATTTAATTCTGCCCTGATTTCTTGTTTTAACATGTTATAAAATTCGTGTTTTTAAAACCTCCCCCTCCGACGTCGATGGTGGCGACCCCCCAAGCCCTTTTCTCTCTCCCCTCCTCCATCCCCCTTCGTCTCCTACTCTCTCCTCGAATCAAACCGCGCCCCTGTTTCCATTGCCCAAACCCCCCAACCACCTCCGATGACCGCCGCCAGACCTCCCCACTTCCCCCTCCAACCGCTGACGCCGCCCTTCCACTTCCTTATCTCTACCGTGAATCCAAACCCAAACCCCCCTCCTTAAAGTTCCGCCGCCCACCTCGTTCAGCCACCGCTGATGATGCTCCTCCGCCGCCGAGTGTAGACCACCACACCTCCAATCATCTCCCGCAGTCCCACCAATTCGAAGGATCTTGGTTAGTTTTATTTATTTATTTATTTACAAAACTTAATTTAAATCAGTTTTTAGAATCAGTTTTTATATAGTAAAAGTTTTTTTTGTGATTTTTATATATCTAGAGTTTTGATTACAGAAAAAGAAATGGTCTTAATACGAGTAGTGTTAGTATAAAGAAGTGAACTTTATTATATGATTAACATGATAAAAATACGATCTTTAGATTTTTAGAATAATAAAACTAGGATTTTTATTATATGTAGATAATAAAAATATAATTTTTATATAGTAGAAATGTTAAAGATGTTATTTTTATATAGTAGAGATAATAAAAATATAATTTTTATATAGTGGGAATAAAAAAATTATCTTTATATATGTAGCGAAATAAAAATCTGATTTTTATTACATATATGTTGAAGTAAAAATGTAATTTTTATAGCGATGATAATAAAAATTCGATCTTTATATAAGAAGCAGAGATATAAAAATATAATTTTTATATTATAGAAAGGGTAAAAATATAATTTTTATATTATAGAAAGGTTAAAAATATGATTTTTATATAATGTAAATAATAAAGATATGATTTTTATTATATATATGTTGAAATAAAAGGGTGATTTTTATAGTGATGAAATGAAAAGGCGAAATCTTTATATATGAAAAGGCGAAATCTTTATATTTGAAGAGGCGAAATCTTTATATAGAGGATAGCGTGATAAAAATATAATCTTTATTATATGAACATCGTTGTAAAAAATAGAATTTTTATCTATATAGTAGTAATATAAAAATGTGATTTTTATATACATAGCAACAATATAAAAATGTGATTTTTATATATGTAGTGGCTACGGGCAACGAAAGTGGCAAAAGGCGAGAACAGCAATGACTTCTACATAAGAAGTGTCGTGGAGTTTGGATTAGCTTTGGTGAGAACTTCTCACCTTTAATTTTGTTTTCTAGTTAATAATATATACTAGGATGCAGACGGTGTTTAGTAGCACCCGACACCCGTCGTCCACAGACCATGGACGGCTTGTATGCTTGTTTGTTTGACTTTGATGTGTAGTTGATTGTGTGATGTGATGTGAAATGAAATAAAATATTTTATAGTGGAAAATATTTTATAGTTAAAAAAATGGAATTTTTAACGTGTATTTAAAATGAAATAAATATAAACAAATCGGACGATTTGTTTATATACACACATTTGACAGATATTGATTGGGACGATAAATTTTATACATCGCCCAACTGCACAAATAAAATCTGTGTTTGATTGTTTGAAAACCCCACACGGGTATTGGGATGATATATGACATACACTAGTCCCAATAATTAGCTGTATGTCGATCGATTGATGGACAGACTGTTATGAGCGTTAAATATTTATATTTGATGCTTATACAGTGTAGAATGCACTTTGGATGATGGTTGATTATTCATCGTTGTTATTGTATTCATGTGTTGTAGAAAATCCATATAATTAACATTATATGGTAATTGATTGGGCCTCATTCCAGTTTTGAAATAGAAATATTTCAAAAGAAATATTTGAAATAGAATATTTGAAAATAGAAATATATGAAGCCGTGTTGATTAGATTAACGCCATTTTGACGTGAACGATATTTATATCGATTTTATTCATTTTTCAATGAATATTGAAATAGATTTGAAATTCGAATTAAATTGAATATATGTATAAATTCGAATTAAATTGAATAGGTTTGAAATTGAAATAGATTTGAAATTCGAATTAAATAGATTTGAAATTCGAATTAAATTGAAATTGAATTGAAATCGAATTGAAATCGATTTGAAATGAATTTAAAACGAATTTATATTGGAATATTCAATTTTGATTTGAAATTGAATATGAAGTTGAAACCGTTTTGAAAATGAATTTAAAATGATTTATAAAGCACGCTGTGAATTGAAATCGACGAAGGAAATAATATATATATTATATATATAATATAATGGCCTGAATAGAACGCGCCGCGGCCGTTCGTGAATTTCGACTATTGACTTCGAATGGATATTACGGGAGATCCGACCGTCGGATTCTCCTAAAACCGGAATCGTTGGGTTCGTATCGAAAAGAGCTTTCCAATGAATATTAGAGATTTGAAATCTAACGGTTGGATTTGGAATTATGTCCAAATCAAATTTGGAAAAGATCGCTGTAAGTGCAGTTCGATAGCCGTTGATGGAAATTGACTGTACGGGCCTTGATAAAATTATTAAAAATAGTAATAATTTGTGTAAAATCATAAGAAATGATTTGTGAAGAATTGGGATGAAAAACTCCACATTTGAAAAGATAAAAATAGATTTTTATCGAAATGAACTAGTTTTGAACTAGAATACTAATTTATTTATTTTTAAAATAAATAAATTGGATTTGAAATGGTTTTGAAAATAACCAGAATTTCCAATAATTGCATTGGAATGGATTTGAATCGAAATTGTCTTCGGAATATTTTGATGTGGGATTTCGTGATTATACAGATATTGTTGTGGAAATTTGAAAGATATATATATAAATATCGTTATTTCCAATACGATATTTGTTGGTCGTAGAATTTGATATTGAATATAAGCCGATATATTTTCTATTTAGAGCCTTGTATTTAATATCAAATGTGATTTGGGTTTGTCGTGTATGGTGTCTTCATTAACACTGTTCTTAAGCCCAGTGGAGAAAAAGAGTAAATCTTTTTATTTAGATTTAATGAAGTGTACCAATTAAATAATATTTGATTGGAATTGAATTGGTATTGATTTTTAGGTTTATCGTGAACAGTGTTTTTAATAACACTTGTTCTTTAACCCGAAAATTGATGGAATGTGATTTTGGTTTGTCGTGAATGGTATCTTCAATAATACTGTTCTTAGACCCAAAGTAATTAAGAAAATCAGAAACTAACTGAAGATTAGTTAAGTTGAATGGTTTCTGAGGTATTGATCTGATGTTGGTTTCGGCCTTCGGGGTTAATACTTAGGGAATTGCTCACTTGCTAATTTACGATTAGGGACTGACTGAAATGTGATGTGATTTTAGGTTTTTCATGAGCCGTGTTTTAAATGACATTGATTCTTTAACCCAGTCAAAGATTAAAACTAAGTGGAGTTTTAATGAATCTTTAATTAGATTGAAAAGAACGAGAATGGAGTATCCCCAGTTTTGCTCCAGGCGATAGTTAAATCTTTAACTAGATTTTAACGTGAAATGGTAATTGAATTTACCGATAACACCGTGGTGTTGGATTTGAAGTATTACCAGTTTTACTTCATGGGATGAATAGGTTGGGATTGGAAAATAAAATAAATGATCACTTCGGTATGGATCGTTAATCCCGACTAGTTTGAATTGATATTCAAGAGTAGATTAAAGAATAAATTTAAAGGATTTATCTTTGATAAAATAATGGGAACCTTTCCCTAAGAATGTGAAATTTAGAAACTAACTGTCGTTAGCTAAGTAGAATGGCTTTCTGAATATTGATCTGATGTTGGTTTCGGCCTTCAAGGTTAATATTTGGGGAATTATTCTCTTGATTAATTTACGGTTAGTGACTGATGAATTGGAATGAGGCGTATGTTGTGTTTGTGTAACACTTGTTTATTATATATGCGAGTTATTCAAAAAGGCCGGGTTTATCCCATTCTGAATAACTGTTACGACGATAAGTCGAAGATGAAGACGGTGGTTGAAGACCGGAGGTCTTCACGTCATTTGGGTGATTACTGATGATCTTGATTGGGCTGTACACCCAAGAGGAGGGAATCAGTTAGTGGTCGTCTAGACGTACTTGGAGATCGATGGATATGTGGGGTACTAGGTGCCTCCGGTTTCGTTCAGACCCAGAACGGACTTGTAAATGGACTATGTGTCTAACATTGGATTTCATTCTATGTGATTGATATCGGTTGCATGGAGTGCTTTGCATGTGTGGCATGCTAAGATGCAAAGTATCAAGGCTTCTGTTGAAAAGCAACGTCTTGCGGTTGATGATCAAAGCACGGCCTTTGTGGTGTAGCTTTGTGTAGCGTAAACTCGCGAGCCTCACTCCCCGGCTGTGAACCAGAAATGGGAGAGGACATCAGGGAGGGCATGCGTTTCCTTCTAGCTAGAAGTGGCGTCAGTGGTTTTACACACCTTGACGAGTTTGACTTATGTGGTTGTTGGTTTGCGAGGCGCCTCGGATATATCGGTCGATCCGGGACCGATGGAGTCATTCGTTGGCTCATTTACGCCCCATAGGGCGGGGAGACGTATTGTTCAAGCACTATAATCCACATCGGTGGACCGGCCCTGACGATTCAAGGGGCAGTTGCGGCTATTCCGGAGACATGGGCTAGATTGTCTTGAATTGGTAGAGGACGATCCCTAGCCTCAGTTCGCAGATGGAAATCCAATTTCCAATACGTGACTTTGCGGTTTTGATTGTAATCCTATATATGGCGACATAGTGGGATGGGGCGCTTATGCCGCCTATGATTGATACTTATGATTGAAATTGTTTTAGCACTATACACTTATAGTAATAATAAAAGATGAAATTTAGCGTATCAAGCATGCTTTGGATATTATAAGGTAAAACGCTATCCTTCGGCTTGCGTTGGATTATGTGATGGGACCTGCGTCTTATAATAGTTTCATTTTTCTTTATTTAGCATTGCGCTGTTTGTTTTATGCACTGGTATTCTTGGGAGGAAACCCGTTCCGCGTTAGCGGCGTGGTCCCTTGATTTACCTAACTTTAAAATAAAGATTAATAACTGTTTTAGTTCTCACACCAGTCCCATGACTGACCTGGAGTTTATTGTTTTAACCTAAACTCTGGGTGCCCTTATTTTGACACGGGCAGCTAGTAGTTTTGGTTTTGCAGATTTATATTCACAGGATCTTGATTTACAGCTGGAACGATACTCGGAAAGCTTTGTATCCGTGTATTACTTCTAGTTGTGTATTGTATTATTTTCCGCTGCTATGTAATGTATTGTAATCTCTGATATTTTCTGTGTAATATTTATTCATTTATACTCTGTATATTCTTGTATTCTGATGGAATTGTTGTAATATACAACGAAATGTTCTTCCGTCTGCGTTCTTTTGTGGCTTGTTCTCGAAGTATCCGCGCTTTCCATACCGTGGAAGTTATGGGTTTTTACATTTGGTATCAGAGCTTTCGTTTACAAAGCTCAGAGAACAAGACACATTAGAACCAAACGAAAGAATTCATCAGAAATTGGATTAGTAATATCCAACGGGAATGACTCGTTAGAGATGGGATCAGTAGTATCGTAGAACGAGTGTGAAGAGTATATTTTTGAAAATGAAAACAAATTTTTGTTTTGAAAATTTAAAATCAATTATACGTATTTGATTATTTATTTATATTGATTTGGACTATCCAGTATATAAAGATTTTGCGTGTACGTCTGATCCGCGTGTATTCGAAGTTTTAATATATTGGGTAGATATAGAATTACATTATAGTCGCCCGGGGGTGATTCTGATGATTGATATATCATCATCAGAATTTATATTCGAGCGACGAAGGTGTGATATCTATATATTTCCTATTGACTGGTGTGAGAACCAAAATTAGATAGGGCTTATTGTTGTGAATTGGCATCAAAAATGTGATTTTTGACTATATATCAAAGTTATGAATTTGAAATGATAATTCACTAATTGATTGATGGTTGTGTTGTTTGATTATTGGTTAATTAATTAAATGTCGAACCGTTTAGCCAAATTGAACCAAATAGTGAATTGTATTGAAAATTAGTCGCATTTGCATGCATATACATGTACTTACTTTGAACAGGTCATAGCAAGGAGGCTAGAGAAGAGGAATAAAATTTGTTTGCCCGACAAATAGGTACATGTTTACCATAATTTACCGTTTTGTTTAGGTGATGATGATTTTGTGAGCCGATTGGCTAGCCGCTTGGCTTTTTCTTTTCCATTTTGATTGAAGAAGGCCATGGGAGGCTATATGAAATATCCCGAAGTCCCCGGTGTAGGGGAGGTTATGGCGAAATTTTTCAAAAATTTAGGGTGTTAGCCAAATTTTTGAAAAGTTCGAAAAGTTCTTAGAAACTGGAAAGTTGAAGAACTTAAGCTGTAAAGAAAATAGTGAAAGTTGAGTTGATTAGTTAAACAACTTTCGGCTTCGTTCCTTTTCGGGGACGAAAAGTTTTAAGTGGGGGAGATTGTAATAACCCGGAAATCCGAACCAACTTAAAATTTTTATTTTGGCAATTTAAGCAAATTTTGATTATTTAAAATGAATATTTTGAATAAAAACGATGAGAAATTTATTTTGAATAGAATTAGAACATATATATTTATATAGATCGTCGTTAGAATATAAATATTTATTTTAAATTATAAAAGGAATTGAAAGTGGCACGGTAGTTCGATTTCAAACTTCAAATTTATGTACAGGATTCAAAATAAATCAGAATTTTGCGAAACCAAAAATAATAGAATCTAATTGAGAATATCTTTCCAACGAATCCGAAAAATCAAAATTTCATAGCGGGATCAAAAGTTATGGTCAAATGAATTTTCAGAATAGTCGCTATGGAATTCTGGCCCTTAAAAATAGCCATTTTGCAAACGACCTCGGATTTCGATGAAACCACTTTTTTTTGATCCGTGATGTCAAGTTATTGCTAGGTTTCTAATTTCCTAATTTTTTGAATCAATATGTGAGCGTGGCAAAGGAAAACTCGTTTGACCAGTTTCAGTTTATTTTAATCGACTGGAAAATGGTCATTTTTCAAATGGTCTCAGAATTTGACGAAATTAGTTTTGTTAGGACCGTATCTCCAATACGAAGTTAGAAAATATTTTTCTGGAATTTTTCGAGTTAGTACGTGACCCCGGTAATTTGAAATGTGCGTTTAAATTGAATATATATAGAGTTATATGTTGATTTTGACGAAAAATGATCGTAACGGCCGAATTGGCTTACGAAACATATCCCATTGTGTTCGGAAGGGGGATAATACCCTAGGGGCGACAGTCGTTGGGTTTGATTTCGTGTTTGAAATAAAAAGTCAACTTTAATTGAATAATAAAATAAAATAAATTATATATATTAATTCCCTTTCCCTCTCTCATATCTCTCAGATAAAAAAAATTAAAAAAACCCTAAATCTCCTGTCGTGATTGCCAACGCGCCGCCGCCGAGGCGCGACCTTCCCCTCCGACGTTGATGGTGGCGACCCCCCCAAGCCCCCTTCTCTCTCCCCTCTCCTTCCCCCTTCGTCTCCTACTCTCTCCTCGAATCAAACCGCGCCCCCTATTTCCATCGCCCAAACCCCCCAACCACCTCCGATGACCGCCGCTAGACCTCCCCACTTCCCCCTCCAACTGCTGACGCCACCCTTCCTCTTCCTTATCTCTGCCGTGAATCCAAACCCGAACCCCCCCTCCTTAAAGTTCCGTCGCCCACCTCGTTCAGCCACCGCTGATGATGCTCCTCCGCCGCCGAGTGTAGACCACCACACCTCCAATCATCTCCCGCAGTCCCTCCAATTCGAAGGATCTTGGTTAGTTTTTTTTATTTATTTACAAAACTTAATTTAAATCAGTTTTAGAATTAGTTTTTATATAGTAAAAGTTTTTTTTGTGATTTTTATATAGTTAGAGTTTTGATTATAGAAAAAGAAATGGTCTTAATACGAGTAGCGTTAGTATAAAGAAGTGATCTTTATTATATGATTAACATGATAAAAATACGATCTTTAGATTTTTAGAATAATAAAACTAGGATTTTTATTATAGGTAGATAATAAAAATATAATTTTTATATAGTAGAAATGTTAAAGATGTTATTTTTATATTGTAGAGATAATAAAAATATAATTTTTATATAGTGGGAATAATAAAAAATATTATCTTTATATATGTAGCGAAATAAAAATCTGATTTTTATTACATATATGTTGAAGTAAAAATGTAATTTTTATAGCGATGATAATAAAAATTCGATCTTTATATAAGAAGCAGAGATATAAAAATATAATTTTTATATTATAGAAAGGGTAAAAATATAATTTTTATATTATAGAAAGGTTAAAAATATGATTTTATATAATGTAAATAATAAAGATATGATTTTTATTATATATATGTTGAAATAAAAGGGTGATTTTTATAGTGATGAAATGAAAAGGCGAAATCTTTATATTTGAAAAGGCGAAATCTTTATATTTGAAGAAGCGAAATCTTTATATAGAGAATAGCGTGATAAAAATATAATCTTTTTTATATGAACATCGTTGTAAAAAATAGAATTTTTATCTATATAGTAGTAATATAAAATTGTGATTTTTATATACATAGCAACAATATAAAAATGTGATTTTTATATATGTAGTGGCTACGGGCAACGAAAGTGGCAAAAGGCGAGCACAGCAATGACTTCTACATAAGTAGAGTCGTGGAGTTTGGATTAGCTTTGGTGAGAACTTCTCACATTTAATTTTTTTTTCTAGTTAATAATATATACTAGGATGCAAACGGTGTTTAGTAGCACCGGACACCCGTCGTCCACAGACAATGGACGACTTGTATGCTTGTTTGTTTGACTTTGATGTGTAGTTGATTGTGTGATGTGATGTGAAATGAAATAAAATATTTTATAGTGGAAAATATTTTATAGTTAAAAAAAATGAAATTTTTAACGTGTATTTAAAATGAAATAAATATAAACAAATCAGACGATTTGTTTATATACACACATTTGACTGATATTGATTGAGACGATAAATTTTACACATCGCCCAACTGCAGAAATAAAATCTGTGTTTTTTTGTTTGAAAACCCCACACGGGTATTGGGATGATATATGACATACACTAGTCCCAATAATTAGCTGTATGTCGATCGATTGATGGACAGACTGTTATGAGCGTTAAATATTTATATTTGATGCTTATACAGTGTAGAATGCACTTTGGATGATGGTTGATTATTCATCGTTGTTATTGTATTCATGTGTTGTAGAAAATCCATATAATTAACATTATATGGTAATTGATTGGGCCTCATTCCAGTTTTGAAATAGAAATATTTGAAAAGAAATATTTGAAATAGAATATTTGAAAATCAAAATAGGTGAAGATGTGTTGACTAGATTGACACCATTTTGACGTGAACGATATTTATATCGATTTTATTCATTTTTCAATGAATATTGAAATAGATTTGAAATTCGAATTAAATTGAATAGATGTATAAATTCGAATTAAATTGAATAGGTTCGAAATTGAAATAGATTTGAAATTCGAATTAAATAGATTTGAAATTCGAATTGAATTGAAATCGATTTGAAATGAATTTAAAACGAATTTATATTGGAATATTCAATTTTGATTTGAAATTGAATATGAAGTTGAAACCGTTTTGAAAATGAATTTAAAACGATTTATAAAGCACGTTGTGAATTGAAATCGACGAAGGAAATACTATATATATTATATATATAATATAATGGCCTGAATAGAACGCGCCGCGCCGCGGCCGTTCATGAATTTTGACCATTGACTTCGAATGGATATTACGGGAGATCCGACCGTCGGATTCTCCTAAAACTGGAACCGTTGGGTTCGTATCGAAAAGAGTTTTCCAATGAATATTAAAGATTTGAAATCTAACGGTTGGATTTGTAAATATGTCCAAATCAAATTTGGAAAAGGTCGCTATAAGTGCAGTTCGATAGCCGTTGATGGAAATTGACTGTACGGGCCTTGATAAAATTATTAAAAATAGTAATAATTTGTGTAAAATCATAAGAAATGATTTGTGAAGAATTGGGATGAAAAACTCCACATTTGAAAAGATAAAAATAGATTTTTATCGAAATGAACTAGTTTTGAACTAGAATACTAATTTATTTATTTTTAAAATAAATAAATTGGATTTGAAATGGTTTTGAAAATAACCAGAATTTCCAATAATTGCATTGGAATGGATTTGAATCGAAATTTTCTTCGGAATATTTCGATGTGGGATTTCGTGATTATACAGATATTGTTGTGGAAATTTGAAAGATACATATATAAATATCGTTATTTCCAATACGATATTTGTTGGTCGTAGAATTTGATATTGAATATAAGCCGGTATATTTTCTATTTAGAGCCTTGTATTTAATATCAAATGTGATTTGGGTTTATCGTGAATGGTGTCTTCATTAACACTGTTCTTAAGCCCAATGGAGAAAAAGACTAAATCTTTTTATTCAGATTTAATGAAGTGTACCAATTAAATAATATTTAATTGGAATTGAATTGGTATTGATTTTTAGGTTTATCGTGAACAGTGTTTTTAATAACACTTGTTCTTTAACCTGAAAATTGATGGAATCTGATTTTGGTTTGTCGTGAATGGTATCTTCAATAATACTATTCTTAGACCCAAAGGAATTAAGAAAATCAGAAACTAACTGAAGATTAGTTAAGTTGAATGGTTTCTGAGGTATTGATCTGATGTTGGTTTCGGCCTTCGGGGTTAATACTTAGGGAATTGCTCACTTGCTAATTTACGATTAAGGACTGATTGAAATGTGATGTGATTTTAGGTTTATCGTGACCCATGTTTTAAATGACACTGATTCTTTAACCCAGTCAAAGATTAAAACTAAGTGGAGTTTTAATGAATCTTTAATTAGATTGAAAAGAACGAGAATGGAGTATCCCCAGTTTTACTCCAGGCGATAGTTAAATCTTTAATTAGATTTTAACGTGAAATGGTAATTGAATTTACCGATAACACCGTGGTGTTGGATTTGAAGTATTACCAGTTTTACTTCATGGGATGAATAGGTTGGGATTGGGAAATAAAATAAATGATTACTTCGGTATGGATCGCTAATCCCGACTAGTTTGAATTGATATTCAAGAGTAGATTAAAGAATAAATTTAAAGGATTTATCTTTGATAAAATTAATGGGAACCTTTCCCTAAGAATGTGAAATTTAGAAACTAACTGTCGGTTATCTAAGTAGAATGGCTTTCTGAATATTGATCTGATGTTGGTTTCGGCCTTCGGGGTTAATATTTGGGGAATTATTCTCTTGATTAATTTACGGTTAGTGACTGATGAATTGGAATGAGGCGTATGTTGTGTTTGTGTAACACTTGTTTATTATATACGCGAGTTATTCAGAAAGGCCGGGTTTATCCCATTCTGAATAACTGTTACGACGATAAGTCGAAGATGAAGACGGTGGTTGAAGACCGGAGGTCTTCACGTCGTTTGGGTGATTACTGATGATCTTGATTAGGCTGTACACCCAAGAGGATGGAATCAGTTAGTGGTCGTCCAGACGTACTTGGAGATCGATGGATATGCGGGGTACTAGGTGCCTCCGGTTTCGTTCAGACCCAGAACGGACTTGTAAATGGACTGTGTGTCTGTCATTGGATTTCATTCTATGTGATTGATATCGGTTGCATGGAGTGGTTTGCCTGTGTTGCATGCTAAGATGCAAATGATCAAGGCTTCTGTTGAAAAGCAAAGTCTTGCGGTTGATGATCAAAGCACGGCCTTTGTGGCGTAGCTTTGTGTAGCGTGAATTCGCGAGCCTCATACCCCGGTTGTGAACCAGAAACGGGAGAGGACATCAGGGAGGGCATGCGTTTCCTTCTAGCTAGAAGTGGCGTCAGTGGTTTCACACGCCCTGACGAGTTTGACTTATGTGGTTGTTGGTTTGCGAGGCGCCTCAGATATATCGGTCAATCCGGGACCGATGGAGTCATTTGTTGGCTCATTTACGCCCCATAGGGCGGGGAGACGTTCAGGCACTATAATCCACATCGGTGGACCGGCCCTGACGATCCAAGGGGCAGTTGCGGCTGTTCCGGAGACATGGGCTAGATTGTCTCGAATCGGTGAAGGACGATCCCTAGTCTCAGTTCGCAGATGGAAATCCAATTTCCAATACGTGACTTTGCGGTTTTGATTGTAATCCTATATATGGCGACATAGTGGGATGGGGCGCTTATGCCGCCTATGATTGATACTTATGATTGAAATTGTTTTAGCACTATACACTTATAGTAATAATAAAAGATGAAATTTAGCGTATCAAGCATGCTTTGGATATTATAAGGTAAAACCATATCCTCCGGCTTGCGTTGCATTGTGTGATGGGACCTGAGTCTTATAATAGCTTCATTTTTCTTTATTTAGCATTGCGCTATTTGTTTTATGCACTGGTATTCTTGGGAGGAAACCCGTTCCGCGTTAGCGGCGTGGTCCCTTGATTTACCTAACTTTAAAATAAAGATTAATAATTGTTTTAGTTCTCACACCAGTCCCATGACTGACTTGGAGTTTATTGTTTTAACCTATACTATGGGTGCCCTTATTTTGACATGGGCAGCTAGTAGTTTTGGTTTTGCAGATTTATATTCATAGGATCCTGATTTATAGCTGGAACGATACTCGGAAAGCTTTGTATCTGTGTATTACTTCTAGTTGTGTATTGTATTATTTTCCGCTGCTATGTAATGTATTGTAATCTCTGATATTTTCTGTGTAATATTTATTCATTTATACTCTGTATATTCTTGTATTCTGATGGAATTGTTGTAATATACAATGAAATGTTCTTCCATCTGCGTTCTTTTGTGGCTTGTTCTCGAAGTATCCGCGCTTTCCTTACTGGGGAAGTTACGGGTTTTTACAAATTTCCATTTCCAAACATTTCATTAACCAAATTATTTCATTTTCTGTACTTTGAAACATCTCTGATTATTTTTGGAAGACTTGTTTTCCCCAAATCCTTCTTATTGATTAAACCGATGTAATATAAAACATCATTCTTATAACTCAACTCATTAATCTTTCATTGACTAACTGTACCATTAACCAACCCTTGCTACCAAACATTACTATTCCTCAATCAATCATGAAGTTAATCAAGTTGGGGAATAATTGCCTCCCATCATTCTTAACTTCGAAATAGTCAAAGCTCACAACTTCAAATAAACCATCTCTTATGCGATTCTCGGATTCAGTTTAACAATCCACTTTTCTTACGGAAAACATTGATTATAATAATAGCATTATAATCCTTGTTTCCGAAATATTTTAAATTAAAATATAACTTTAATCCATTAATTTGAATAAATAAATAAGTAAATGATAAATAATTAAATCTTGATTAAAACGGAAAGTAAAAAGTACTTCCCTAAATTCGATGGAATCAAATTTCAATAAATAACTTCGTTTCGATTATTCTATATATATGATTAATATTCTGAACTTCGGAATAAATCTTTTATTTTAGCTAATCTCAAATTCTACTTTAGAAATATTTCCATTCACAAAACATTTGCTTTCGATCCGTTATTCATTTACAAATTTGATTATCATTCCTTAATAGGAATCTAGACATGTTTATCAAATCAACTTTATTTATTTGTAAGCATCATTATAGTTTCAGATCGAGTACTTAATAAATTCACATCATACTCTACATCATTTATAAATTCCATTTATAAACTGCAACTAACACCTTCCTACTTATATAAACAATTTAACTTCCCTTTTATTTACACGCTATACATTCCATAACCGGGGAAATCATCTTTATTTGATTTCTTCAATCACCTTCTCGTTTAATAATTTTAATTAACATAATATTAAATTATTCCAACATATAGTTGTAATTTCATAGCTATAATATTAATTTCTTAACATATTCTATTTAATTTATTATTTCATACTAAATGAAGTTTAAATATCTTTTCTAAAATAAATCACTATAATAAATTCGACATGGTCGAATTCTAGTTATAAATTCCTGGGATTTGTCTCAATTTATTTATATTTCGAACTTCAGAATAAACCCCATCGTTTCCTTTCGAAAATGATTTTCTTATTCAAATTTCCATTTGAATTCATATTTCCTTAAAAATCGTTAAGTTCCAAATCCAATTTCAAATATTGGTTTCGAAACTCACCTGCACTTTTCTATATAAATTCAAACTAGAATTTATATCTCAACTTATCCAACAATACATGTTTTGCTTAATTTATAAATGTCATTAAAATCAACTTCTTGTTTTCATTCACTAAACAAGTTCCCATCTTCAAGTCCCTTGGAAATTTATTTTATGAAATAAATAAATTTCCTACTTCAAATTCTTTTTTTTCTACATTCGAAAATATTTTACAGTATTTAAATACCAAAATCCTAGGGCCAATGATATTTAAACACGCAAAGTCAATCATATATATATCACATCATATATCACAATCAATGAATAACAGTAATATAAATTTTGTGGAATCCAATTGGATCCCTCTAATCTGTTTCCCTGCATCCATAGATGTTAGTCAACATAAATAACATTAATTTCATTTCAATGTAAGATATTATGGTAAACAGAATCAATATTCAGTCAACGATTAAATATTCATAGTTATTCAATCATTTCAACTAATTAACCAACCATTCATCCAAACAACCATCAAACAGTATAAAATTTCTATATAAATTTAAAACTCGTTTATATAAAATATAAACGAGCTAGAGTTAGTGAGTTTACTCACATTGGTTCGAAGTTGATGGTTCTGGTTTTGTCTTATTTACAATCAAACAAACATTTGATTTTATCATGAAATTCCAGTAGCTCTATTCTCTGTCGCGTCAGCTCCACGATGTAGATTTCGTTGCTACGATTTCAGCGTGACCGGTTATGCTGAATTCTATTAACATACGAAGAAGTTACGCCATTATAAACGTTCACATTTTTAATTAGAATAATTAATTCTTAGTTACTTAATTATTATACCAATTACTTTGATAATACTGTATTTGGCCGACGTGTTTCCTTCAGCTTCATCTCCCCAGATGTACACCCGTGCCTAAAGCCTTACACGACCCAACTCACCTTCTCTTCCTTGAACTTCAAACGAACACCAACACTTGTCTTCTCTTCCATAACCTCAAGCCAACCGCCCTTGTCCCACATAGCTTGCACTACCCTCAAAGACTGCCTCCCTAGCAGCTCTGCTGCTAAAGTCAACACATTTTTTTCTGTGTTTAAACTGCATGTGCATGTCACCGCTTTGATTCCCTACCCCCTTCCCTTCACGCAACACAGATCACCCCACACATCAATATACATACAATAACGCACACTTTCCAACTCCACTCATCTCGATCAGCTTCTCCAATCCACTGAGCTACGCTATCGCCGAAACCTAGGACTCCCATCCCCCTTCACAACAAGAGAAAAACCTTATGAATGGAACCAGTTCACCACGTCAAAACTCCGACCATTGGCTGCTTGAGGGCACCCCACTACCACCGAAGAACATGTCCCCCTTCCACGTTTCTACACCTGAAGCAATTTGACCTAAACCCAAGAGAGTTCTCCAGGAAACACCCTTAACCGCTCTGCTTCGACCCACGATTCCTTCCTCTACCGATCGCTGCAAGGGCCGCCAACACCACCTAAAGCTCGACCTCACACCCCTCTTTAATTATCCTATTAATGACATTCACCAATACAGCTTCATTTGGGAGATTCGATCACGTAAAGGTGGGTACAACTGCGTTTTTTTATATTTTGCACCTTAAACCAGTAACATGAAGTTGAAACTCGTCTTCAGACGAGTTGATCATGTCCAAAATGAGCTGATTTGATGGAGTTTAGGACTTGTTTTCATTTTCAAAAAATTGATGGATAAGGCCGGTTTTTATATGTGTTGAGTGAAGAAGGAAACAAGGAACGGGGAAGAAAGTTGTAATAACCTATCCTCATATACAATACACAGCGGAATATATATTGGATACAATACGTCTGAACACCTCCATCTCGTCTCTGGACTTCGCAACATCCGATAACCTGGACCTATACACCCCGGTCTAATCCAAGCATTTACAAAACTCAGGGTCAGTCTGGTGAACCAGAGTGAGAAAAACTCGCATAGTATTAAGGGGGATCATCCTACTTGATTTTAAAGTTCAAGAATCTTTTCAAAAGAAAAGGATAACCGTAAGACCAAATCCACATATAAATACGGATGGTTTTTACCTTACGATAACCCAAAACATTTTTGAAATCAATATCTTTTCTGATATTATAATAGTGTCAAAATACAAGTAAATATTGGCTCACACATGACCGACCACTCATTTCGCTTGAGTGTATCGAATGTATATCACCAACGGTTGGGCTTAAACCACCGTTTTCCGAAAGGGACAGCATTGGAATAGATTAAAGAAGGAAATGGATTTTCTCTAGATAGGTGATTACACCCTAATGGGAGCGACCCACATATCCATGTTGCCTGCCCGATTTTTGTCATTTCCTGATTGATGAGGCTTAAGGATAGAATTTCCCTTTGGAACACCTGGTCATCATTCACTTTGAATGTCACATCGTCAGATCCATCAGATATCACTAATTGACGTCCACAAAAATACTCTAGTTATTTGGCTAGAGAAAAACCATTTCTCCGCCATCAACTATGGTACGTTTGAAGAAATCAACGTATGCGATCCCTTTGGAAATACTCTGTCAGACATCCGTCCATACAAGTCATCCAGGAACAGGATGAACCGAAGGAACCCTCCTACAACATCCAAGGAATCACCCTATAGATTAGTAGCGAGTAGTCCTTGCAATTCGTAGAATCCAACCACGAGAGAACCACATCTTATCTCTAGGAGCTAACCAAAGATTATTAGCGCTTCTTCTGTTTATGAAAATCTACGGTCTTCAATGCTCCATCTCGATGATCTTTTGATATCTTCACGTATTTTTTGGTCGGAATGGTTTTCGAATATAAATTCGATCCCGGTCTTTCCGTACCAACAATCGTTTGGACAGATTTAATAGTCGGTTATTTAACTATCAAAATAAACAGTGATTCAATCATGAAAATCCAACGAGTTCACTGGTTCAGTATTCAGCATCACTTGGCCTTTTAATTAAAACAAATATAAATTTAAAAGTCTTAAAGATTTCGATATAGTTCTTCGCTTCTTATTTAACATGAGATTATTCTTTAAACAAATTCATTTTTAATACTTAGGAAATCCTATATCATACCCAGTTTGTCTATTTTCACTTTCAAAACATTTGCCACATTATTATCTAATACTGGGAAATTAATTTAACCTATTTCTCGTAAAATAGTGTTACAAAATAACTTTTATTTTATTACTTAAAAACAATAATCCATTCTTATTCTAATTAAATAGAACTCAACTTTATGTTTTATTTCTCACTCGAAAATATCGTTATAACTTCACGCAATCCCCTTTTTATTTCCCTTTTACTTTGGAACTCTCGTTATATATATATATATATATATATATTCCCAATTTTCACTAAACGTTGCACTATTATTACTCTAATGGAAGTAATACATTATTACTAACCTCTTTTACCATTACAACTAATATCATCCTTAGATAATCCTGATGTCGTTCAAGTTGGGGTATTTTAATTACCTCTCAGACCTTGATCAACAACATTCATAACTTAAGATAGATATGAGCTGTAAACCAATATTTCATTCTTATATCCACACAAATTCCATTTACTATTTTATTCAAATACGGTTTCATAAAACCTTCTACCCTTTCGAAAATTTGCTCCTCATTATTCCTTAATTCAATAATTAAATAAATTTCTTATCAAATACCACTTTTAACCTCTAGCTCTTTGGACAAATTCATTTTTATAATTCGGATCTGTTTTCAAATCTTATAACCCGCTTCTTTAACCAAATTCACTTTTACCAATATCCTTTCAAATCCATTCAATCAGTACCCCCTTGAAATTCTTTATTTCAACTCCCCAATTTTACTTAACCCCATTATTTAGTAACATTAATTTGAAATTAATGATATAACACCTCATCTTTTTTATAACCTTTATTTAAATAAATTTTGGTTTAATCTAACCCTTTCTGTTCTCAATCCCTTTTTTACTTAATTCGAATATTAAGTCACATTTATTTAAGCTATCGCTTAAATTTCCCTTTTATAACTTTGTTATAAAACTCAGTTTTAAAATAAAAACTGTTCATAACTCCTTTCATTATTCAATTAGATTTCATTTTAATTTCAGTTACCTTTTAAATGAATTTCAATTAAAAAGTAATTCTCTAAATTTTTATTTATTAAAATAATGATTTATTTCGATCATTAACTACTTCAGTAGTTAATTCCTTTATTTACTAAAATAAATATTAATTCCCTTTTTAAAATCTTATTAAAGTTAAACAATATTCATCAAACTATTTTATTAGATTAATTCAAACGAACTAATTTGAAACCAATTCCAATTAAAAGCGGTCGATTTCGTCTAATCAAAACACAGTTATTTCATTAACCGATTCCAATTCATTTTCCCTTTAAATTAATTAATAATTAATTTAAATAATTCCATGTAATTGTTTCTTAACAAAACAATTATCCAATTTAAATCGTCAGGTTAATTTCTATTCACTTGTTTATGAATCTGATTAACATCAGAATTGACTTTATAAATTATAAAATTAATTATAAATTTAAATAAATAAGACAAATATTTATTTCCTTTTAAACAAACTTTTATTCAAAATAATATATTTCAAAATCTATCTCCAGTTATAAAATAAATTCTATAACTTCAGTTCTATCGATTCACCTAGCAGTAAATCAATATAAGCAAACAATTTATTCTTAGGCCATTTACTACTAATTACTCAACCAAAACTGCTCATTGGTTAAAACCAAACATAGGTTGAATTTCAAATCAATGACCCATAATCAAATCAATCACCCAAATAGGACAGTTTATATATTGATAATATGCAGATAAATAACGACTGATATATTTGAGGAATCCCGTTGGATCCCTCCAACCTGTTCTTCCCTATATTCAAATTGGTTAGCTCAAATCAGACCATTCAATCCCATTTAACTGATAATAAATAACGACCATTTAACGTCAACCAATAAACAAAACAATTCAACCAGTGCAAACAATTCAACCCATTAAACACGTTTATTTTATAAACGTGACTAACAGGCTAAGTTACCTCTATTGGATCAAATCGTTAAAATAACGATTTTGTATTTCACTGAAATTAAATGACAGTTTAATTTCATCGGTTAAATCAACAAATAAATATATAACTAGCAATCAGTCAACCATTAGCAACCAAAGCACACAAAAATAAAAACCCAATTTATATAAAATATAAATGAGGAGAACTGAGTGAGTTTAACTCACCTTGATCTAATCTATTGAAATGGTTCGGTTACAGTTAAATTAAACAACATTTAAATTTAACTGTAATTTCCGAGTGTCTCCATTTTTATCCAAATTAGTTCCATGGTATAGATCCTATTACCATGGTTTTGGTATTTCTTGTTCGGTCAATTCTGTAAACATAAGTGAGAATTATAGAAATTAAACATATGATATTTTAATTAACTAATTACTTTCCTTAATTATGTATATTAATAATGTTAATTACTTTTTAATTAGTGATAATAGGACCAGTATCTTTCTATGTTCATTTCGTTCCCTGCTACTCAATGTTGGTTCAACAGTACCTAATGTAATGCCCGCATCAATTCACGATTTAGTTAATATAATTTAATTAAGAAATTATTTTCCTAAATCACATTTTAACATACTAATTTCATTTTTTTAAAAGCCATCAGGCCGACACCTTATTATTTTTGTTTCTTGAACAGCTCGCCATTGCGTTCCAATTCCTTTCCCATTGTTACTGCACATACAAGCATATGATTTTAATTAAACAAGTATATTTCTAAATTAAATATATAAATAGTTAATCACGTTTTAGTAAAAGGGCCGTTAAACATCCCTTTGCCCCCCGTAAAATTGCTGTGTTATCCGTTTCCAAGAATCCGATCTCCACGCATTTGTTCCTGTCCAAGATCCACGTTTTCAGTCCCAATGATTTAATTACACAAATAGAAATATTTAATTAATAATATTATTAGCATTACTTAATTACGTTGTAAGTACTGGGCCACTCCTATCTTATGTTTCCCGATACTGCTACTTCTTCAACTTCGAACACCACGCAACGACCTCGCCTGCACTACATGCTTACGCCGCCTGAGCCAAATCTGAGACTTCCATCGTCGATGCCTTCACATTCTCACCCATCGCCAGAGATTCAAGCCCACTCGATTTCACCTTGCTCCAGAAATTCCCATTCAAACGACGCGACTTCCAGCGCAATTTCTGGCCCCATCGATTCATGAAAACCCATCGCCACCATTAAGAAGGTAGAACTCGCCAAGCCTGACATGTTTCCAGTTGGGGAAATTCGATTTTAGTTAGAGGATTACGAGAAATGAAGTTAGAAAATATGAGTTTTCTGATCGTCCAAGTTATTGGTGGTGGCTTGGAACCCAGTTTGACCAGAAGAACGAAAATTTTAGGGCTATGACCCTTTACCTTGTATTTATAGGATGACCAATTATTTTTATATTATTTATTAAACTTTGTTGCGAAGTAACCAGAAAAACTACTACAAACGACTTCTGTTTTCTGATAAAAATGCAAATCCTAGCATAGAAAAATATTCCAGACCCGCTGGAACAGGTGTCGTCGAATCCCGACATCATTCGTAAAAATTCCTTTATGATTACCGATGAAAAATCAAGCCTTTAATTTTCCTATAATTATAGAAAAATAAAAAAAATCTGAAACCTTGACATTTTACTTGAGCTCTTCCTTACGGACCCAATGAAATTTATTTCATTCAAATCGGAGTTTGTTTGGCCAGTTGTTTATTCGGTTAAAGTTACCCCTGTCCGAATTGACCAAATAAAATAATTGATTTAAGCGTTTATCGTTGCCACGATAAAACAGTATGTCCGATTGACACGAAAATTGAAATTTCTACAATAATTAATTAATACGAACGGAATGGCACCACTTTCGTCGAAATCTGAGACTGTTTCCCGATACGCTATTTTTACATGCACCGCAATGCCATTTTGGACACCGAATTACCCGGTCTCCAAAATTAACAAACTATATACCTATCCTGACTCTAATCGTCGATACGAACCCAATGGAACTAGTTTCTTGGCTTAATTCGATCGTCTGCTCATGTTACACTCTAATATCTCTCCGTTAAATTAAATTAAATTATTTACGCGCTATAGAAAATGAATGGGTTTTTACGGCTGTCGTGGTCACATACGACATCGGTTTGCCACGCAATTTAATACCACGAAATAATTTAACATTATGGTACTAATGAAACTGAATTCATCAGAAACGGAGTCCGTTTGAAAGATCGCTATTTTAAAGGCCTATAATGTAAATAACGATTTCCATAGCGACTATTTCAAAATTTGATTTGGCCATAACTAACAATCTATAACCCGAAATCTGGATTTTATTCCTTTATATGAAAATTATAGTCAACATGATCCCAACGTTTCTTGTTTCACAGAAATCCGACTTATATCGAATCCCGTATATTTAGTTGAAGTTCAAAACTCCTATTACGAACTGTCATGCCATTTCGAGCTCGATTTATAATTTTATAAATATATATCGTTCAAACTTCATTTAACTAACGAATTAAATATTAAAATCCATTGATTTTCCAAATAAAATATTTTAAAATAATAAATTAAATAAAATATTTGACTGCAAAAAATACGGGTCGTTACATTCTTCCTCCCTTAAAATAATTTCGTCGCAGAAATTGCTACGGTAAGAAAAATGTTACGAATCCCATTAATTTCCAATTCCTATTTATTTTAAATCGCAAACTAATTCATTATCGTAAATAAATATTTTCCAAAAATATTGAAAATTTTCTAATACTTTAAATTCTCGGAAAAATTCGGTAGAGTCTCCCTTGCACGAAGTGACATCTGCGATATCACAGGAACAAATAATATATATACATCGACCCACACGGTTGGAAAACAAAAATCAAAACCCAAAATTTTATATTTTCGCATAGGCGTACCTTTTACGAGTGCTATTGAGCATACTGGCTTAATGTATATGCGATTTACTCAACCAATATCAACCTGCTAGCCTTCAGGCACCTGTACTTAACTCAAATCACATATTAGTGATAAATATATGAAATTATGAAATAATATTTAACAACAAGTATAACTATTCCAATTCCAAAACCAAACAAATAACATCAATTCATTATCAAACATAGGATTAAATCATAAATTCCAATTCATATGTAGTTTCCATTCCAGTTTAATTATACCAAAAATTATTCTTTGGTTTGTAATTCATTTAGCTCCATTTAATTGTTGATTATTCCATTCAAACGAACTATCATCCAATAACAACAATTCACAATCAACAACCAATACACAACCAAATCAATTGAATTTACATTCAGTGTTAATATTTTATTTTGGTTTCACGTATTTGAACATCAATCGATTGATATCCGATTGACTTCTATTTGATTATTATTCATTCAAATTCCAAATTTCACAATTATTTAATTTAATTTCAATTTCATTATTAATTTAATTTCACTTAACAAAGTTAAGTTTCAATCCAAATATCCAATCCACTTTTGAGTTCCATTCAAATCAATCAAAAACACCAACAAATATCTTAATAATCTAATAAAATTATTTCTTTTCTATACAAAAATATAATTTGGGTAAAATTATTTCATTTACCCTCTTTTCAAAACAATATTATATCTATTGCCAATTTAATACATCTCAACACTTGAACAAATCAACAACACAATACAAAACATTTGTATATAAAATTTACAATTACGCTCTCATATATATACACTCAATCTCGATCTAGGGTATTACTAACCCTATCACTATCGACTTACACCATAGAGCCAAGGTTATTACTAACCAATAGCTCTGATACCACTGTAATGACCCAAGGATTTTCGGCCTTGAAAATCGACATAAATACAATACCGTATCTCATGTCGACCTTCCAAACACTGAAAACACAGGAATGTTATTAGAAAGAAATTAGAGGGTGAGATAAGAAAGAAAGAAATATAAGAATAGGAGAAGAAGAAGAAGAAGAATCAACACAACACAAAGTCTCACATCGTAGCGGAACAAAATATAATACAGAAATAAATCTTTATTGACAGCTTTTAAAAATACTTACAATATCAGAGTACATCACACATCTGGACAGTTATAATAACTTGTCCTCATATACATCACACAGCAGAAAAATACTAGATGAAATACACTTGATCACCTCCAGTACATCTTCTGGAATTCGCAGCATCTGATAATATAGACCGGGTTGTACAGGTCTAGGTTATCAGATGCTGCGAAGTCCAGAAGATGTGCTGGAGGTGATCAAGTGTATTGTATCTAGTATTTTTCCGCTGTGTGATGTATATGAGGGAAAGTTATTATAACTGTCTAGATGTGTGATGTACTCTGATATTGTAAGTATTTTTAAAAGCTCTCAATAAAGATTTATTTCTGTATTATATTTTGTTCCGCTGCGATGTGAGACTCTGTGTTGTGTTGATTCTTCTTCTTCTCCTATTTTTATATTTCTTTCTTTCTTATCTCAACCGCTAATTTCTTTATAATAACGTTCCTGTGTTTTCGGTGTTTGGAAGGTCGACATGAGATACGGAATTGTATTTACGTCGATTTTCGGGGTCGAAAATCCTTGGGTCGTTACACTTCGCATATAATCCTAATGAGATATTTACTTCCTCTGATCAAATAGGATTCGCAAGATTTTTTTAGAGACGATAAAGGATTTTTTTATTATTGTCTAATAGGTTCAAGCCAACTAAATAGTTCGAAGAAAGCACAGGAAAAACTCTAACTACCCATATTTGTATTTTGCTATGATTTGGCAAGATTTTTGATAGCCAATATTTTTTACTGCAGAATCCGAGAATGCTTATCCAAGATTTGGTAAGATTCGCCATTGGTCTTAGAACGGAACAAGCCAAATAAAATAATAGATATTATTATTATCATATATATTTGACTAAAACATCATATAGCTCCAAAATAAATATATCCAGATTTTTACACTCGATATTTCAATATAAAACGACGTTCGGATCATTTAAAATTGATTTATATATAAAATAACTCGCTATAATTTATAAACTATTCCATAGCGACTATTTGAAAATTTAATTTGGACAACTCACAACCTATAAGACAAAATCTCGATTTTTCTCTTTCATTTAAAAAATATAATCAAATAGATCTAAACGTTTCTTGTTTTAAAGAAATCTGACTTATATCGGATCCTGTATGTTCAATCGAAGTTCAAAATGTTAAATTATGAACTACCGCGACATTATAGGCTCGTTTTAAATTATATTATAAATCATATATTCAAACATTATTTTTAATAAATCAATTCCCTACAAAAATCGGTTTATATTCCCAGTACAACATTTAAACCAATTTAAATGTTTTAAAATAAATGGCTAAAAATCCGGGTCGTTACATTACTAAATCAGAGTAGCGCATCGTAAATGTGAAGATATTTTCAAAATAAATTATTTCAAGAGATTTTCTATTATTTAAATAATGTACCTTTTCAAATGAGATTTAAATATTTGAACCGAAATGGATAGAATTCTATAGAATGTGCAAGTGATTTTGAAAATGAAATATGAAAAGAAAATTTATATGACTGTACGAATCTCTTGAAAAATATTAAATTATGTGTAATTGTTGGAAATCATATTTCAAGAATATTTCGAAAATAATTTGATATTTATTTGTATGAAAACTTGATATGACTTATAAATTGAAATGGTTTATAAAGTGGTCTATAAACGTAAAATGTTCGACGACTTGAAATCCCAATATTTTGAAATGTTTATAAAACAACAATAATATGATTTGAAAGTATTTGTAAATTATTATTGTTGCGAAATAATTTATAACTTCGGGATAAAAATGAAATGATTTTTTACTAAGACTCGAGTTACCTGTGACTAAAGATAGGTATCACGTGGGTGTAAGCCCATGATGATAGTCTGCTCTGGGGTCCGAAGAGACATAAAGGATACGTGCGTAGGCCGTGCCTAGTGGTCTTGTCATTGCGGAAACCTCTCGACTTGGGACATAAACGTTGTTATGTAGTTTATCGTAAAATATTTGAAAATTTCAAAATGGTTTTGGTTTTGAAATCGCTAAGGGAGTATAGTTCGATATAAAAGGAAAATGATAGTATTTCAAGTGATTTGAAAATAAACCGGGATTTTAGGTGGAAGGAACTATTTCATACTTTGATTTCAAATTAACAATCTCTCCATTTCGAGGACGAGAAGCTTTAAGGGGGAGAGATTGTAACGAACTAAGATTTTTAATGTTTAAAAATATGAAATATATTTGAATTGGTATTTAAAAATTTTATATATGCTTAAAATTTTGAATCTAGCTTATTTTAAACTTGGTTTTGTATTAAATTTTATAAGCATGAATTTAAATTTTTAATCTTTGAATTTGAATGGTTTTGTTTAAATTTAGCGTTATTAGTATTTTAATCTATTTGTTTTAATATTTGTAAACTTTGATTCTATTTTTATTTGATAACTAATTGTAATGTCCCGTATTTTTGGTAGCCAAATATTTTATTTAATTTATTATTTTAAACATTATATTTGAAATATTTATGAATTTTAATATTTAATTCATTATTAAAATGAAGTTTGAATGTATATATTTATATAATTATAAATCGAGCTCGAAATCGCGCGGTAGTTCGTAAATTGGAGTTTTGAACTTCAATTGAATATATAGGACCCGATATAAGTTGGATTTTTATGAAACAAGAAATGTTGGAAGCGCGTTGATTATAATTTTCATATAAAAGAGAAAAATCCATATTTCGTGTTATAATTTGTTAATTATGGCCAATTCAAATTTTAAAATAGTCGCTGTGAAAAATTGTTATTTAAATATCGGCCTTGAAAATGGCCATTTTGCAAACGGTCTTCGATTTCGATGAAACCAGTTTCATTGGAACCGTATCGTCAAAATATTGTAAAAAATCAGATTTCGTGGCAAACTGATGTCGTTTGTGACCACGGTAACCGTAAATGCCCAGTTATTTTCTATAGCGCGTAATTAAATTAAATTAAATTAATAAAGAGATATTTGAGTGTAACTTGAACAGACGATCAAATTAAGCCACGAAACCAGTCCCGCTGAGTTCGTATCGACGATTAGAGTCAGGATAGTTATATAGTTTGTTATTTTTGATGACCGGATAATTGGGTGCCCATAATGGCATTGCGGTGCACGTAAAAATAGCCTACAGGGAAAACAGTCTCATAATGGCATTGCGATGCCCTTGAGTTCATATTAATTAATTATTTTAGGATTTAAAAGTTTCAAGTTGATTAGATTTATCTAGTGATCGTGGAAAATTGAAACGCGTGTTTATTTCTGGTTTTACAAAGAAATTTTTTCAAACGATGTCGGAATTCGACGAAACTTATCCCATTAGGTCCGGAATACTTTTTTCACCAAGATTAGCCTTTTTATCAGAAAACCAAAATTGTTTGTGGTGGTTTTTATCAACTACTTCATGGTTAAGTTTCGTTTTAGAATTAATTAATAATAAAACTATCCATCCTAATTTCTTTTTGCATAAACCCTCGCACATGTCAACTTTGTCCTCCTGAGTTGAAAGGAAATAACACAACATCCTAGTTCGCTTATTTTCTTTAACCTGCAACTATCATGTATTGTTAAATCACATCCGACTACCTACCCTATTTCTCTCCTAGGTTGTATCAGCTTAAACTCACCAACATGGAGTATCAATCACTCGAAATGAAAACTCGGCGGTCTGTGCAGACCTAAGCGTAGGAACGACCCTGTATACACAGGCCTATTTGATGGACGTTATGCTAATCCTTTTCTTTTCCCTATATATACTCTCATCTTCTGTCCATTTTTCAGCATACACCCCTATTGTTTTCCTTTCCAGGAAACAAAATAATAACCCAAACACGTTTAACTGATGGTTTTCTCCTCCTGTTTGTCACAAAGAAAACGTGAAGAGAAGTATTGGTTGCTAGGAGTTCAAAGGGGGATTTCACGCCAGAGGGAGCGCCGGGTTCAGACACACTTCAGGCTTCAGTCAAGGGTGGTCGGCCGGGTGTCTTGGCTGTGCCTGATCGATGGCAAATTAAAGGAAGGGGGGCGACAGGCTTTCAAACGGTGAGGTGAGATGGACTCCGATGGCCTGAAACAAAGGAGCGCCGTTGACCATTTGAGACTGCGTGAAGGGTGAAAACAACCATCTCGTTACTGTTAAGTTAATTAGCCGTTGGTACTAGTTAATCTTTTTTATTTAAGTATGGTTTAATCAAATGATAAATGGTATTTCTGTATAGGAAAGCGAAGTGCGAACTATGAAATAAGGTGGAACTGGATGACCGTATGAAGTGATGAGTGGGTTTGATTTTTGCCTAAAGTTTGATAACAATGGTACAGGAAAGTAGAACGAACGAGAAGGAAGGAACAAAGGGATCGGCCTTCCAAAGAATTAACCAATGTAATTTACTTACCAAATATTTAGAGTTAATTAGCAATTAAGGAATTTAAGGTTTAACCTAAACTATTTGAATTTAATACTTTGTTAAACCGTGACAGGTTTTGATCGAGGCCTGGGTCAGTCTTCAACAATCAGACCTGCTTCTTAAATGAAAAGTAACCTGACGAACTGATTTAATTAACTAATTTAACGTGTGTAATTAGTCTAGATATAAACCTAACTAAGGAATTAGTTAATTATATAATTAAAATTTGTGCGCAGTTATGTGTTGGAACCAAGCCGCAGGAAAGATTATCAGCCATGTTTTCTTAATCCAGAAATTAACAAAGTAATTATAAATTAATTAGAATTATTTAATTAATTTAATTCGTGTATTTAAACATTAATAATTTATCCACATCTTATCAGAATGAAATGAAACAAGTTGCACTGAGAACGTAGTGACGAGAAAATCAGTATGAAATGAATTCAGACAGTATTGGAAGCAGCAGGAATATTCGGTTAAATTAAACAATTGTTTAATTTAATTGAATCCAAACCATCTCAAAGGAAAATCACATCAAGGTGAGTAAAACTCACTCAGTTTTCCCGTTTATATTTTATATAAATTGGTTTTTTATTTTGTGTGCTCTGTTTGCTATGATTGACTGTTTGCTAGTTATAAATTTCTTTATTAGTTTAACCGATGAAATTAAACCGTCGTTTAATTTCAGTGAAAACCAAATTGTTATTCTAACGATTGGTTCAAATAAAGGTAACTTACCTTGTTGGTTACGTGTATAAAATAAATGTGTTTAATTGGTTGAATGGTTTGAATTGCTTGTGGTTGGGATTAAATGGTCGTTATTTACTATTATCAATTAGATGAGATTGAACGATCTATTTGGAGATAACCATTTGTATACAGGGAAGAACAGGTTCGAGGAATCCAACCGGATTCCTCAAATATACTATTTATTTTCATATTATCAACATACGAACTGTCCTGTTTGGGATGATTGAATTGATTGTTGACTGAAATTTCAACATCTATTTAGTCTAAACCAATGGGCGGTATTGGTTGAGTATTTGGTGACATATGGCTACAGGATCAATCGTTTTATAAGTGTTGATTTACCGTCAGGCAAATCGACAGAGATGAAGTTATAAAATTTATTATATAACTGGATATAGATTTTTAGATATATTACTTTGAATTAAAGTTTATAAAAGGGAAATAAATAAATATTATATTTATTTAAGACTTTGATTTATTATTAATTTATTTTATAAAGTCAATCCTGATATTAATCAGATTTATAAGTATGAGAATAAGAACTTAACCTAACGGTTAAAGTGAATAAGCATTTTGTTAAGAAATTAAGTAAAAAGGGAAATAAAAGAGGATTGCGTGGATTTCTAAAGGTAATTTCGAGTTAAAAAGGAAATGTAAAGGATGAGTTTATTCTATAAGAATAAGCATGGATTATCGTTTTCAAGTAATGAATAAAAGATATGTCAAAACGTTATTTTACGAGTAATAAGTTGAATTATTTCCCAATATTAGATAATAACGTGGTTAATGTTTTGTAAGTGAAAATAGAAACTGAATATGATATAGGATTTTCCTAAGTATAAGACTGAATTTGTTTAAGAATAAATCTTATGTAAATAAGAAGCGAAACTATATTTATAATATCGAAATATCTTAGAAATTCTAAATTTACATTTGTTTTAATTAAAAGGCCAAGTGGTGCTGAATGCTGAACCAGTGAACTCATTGGATTTTCATGATTGAAACACTGTTTATTTTGATAGTCAAATCACCGACTATCAAATCTGTCCAATACGATTGTTTGTACGGAAAGACCGGGATCGAATTTATATTCGAAAACCATTCCGAACAACAAATACGTGAAGATATCAGAAGATGATCGAGATGGAGCATTGAAGACCGTAGATCTTCACAAACGGAAGAACCACTACTAATCTCTGGTTTAGCGGCAAGAGATAAACTGTGATTCAATCGTGGCTGGAATCTATGGGTTGCAAGGACTTCTCGCTACTGATCCATGGGGTGATTCCTATATTGGATGCAGTAGGAGAGTACCTTCGATTCATCCTGTTCCTGGACGACTTGTATGGACGAATGCCTGACAGAGTATTTCCCAAGGAATCACGTACGTTGGTTTTTACAAACCTATTTCTGTTAGTGGCGGAGAAGGGCACTTCTCTTAGCTTAACGACTAGAGTATTTTTTAGGATGTCAATTAGTGATATCTGGCGGATCTGATGATGTGGCATTCAAATTGAATGATGAACAAGTGTCAAAAGTTAATCTAAACCTCAAGCCTCATCAACCAGGGAACGATAGAAATCGGGCAGGCAACATGGCTATGTGGGTCGCTCCCATTAGGGTGTATAATCACCTATCTAGAGAAATTCCTTTTGCTTCCTTAATCTATTTCGATGCTGTCCCTTTTCGGGAAATAGTGGTTTGAGCCCAACCGTTGGTGATATACATTCGATACACTCAGGCGAAATGAGTGGTCGGTCATGTGTGGGCCGGGTTGCAAGATGTTCTTGTTGAACCCAGTGTATTCGCCTCTAAAGATACATATCGGCAGGTGGTCCCATACCTTGTCATAATTGGAATCCAATCTCCAATAAGTGCCCGCGGTTTTGATTTTATACTATATATGTGGAGCGTGAGATGCAAGCGTTCCGTTAGATTGATTTTTTACTTGTATTTAGACACTATTATAATATCAGAAAAGATATTGATTTCAAAAATGTTTTGGGTTATCGTAAGGTAAAAACCGTCTGTATTTATGTGTGGATTTGGTCTTACGATTACCCTTTTCTTTCGAAAAGATTTTGACTTTAAAATCAAGTTGTGTGATACCCTAAATACTGTGCGAGTTTTCTCACTCTGGTTCACCAGACTGACCCGGTGTTTTGTAAATGCTCGGGTTAGCCCGAGGTGTATAGGTTCAGGTTATCGAATGATGTGAAGGGACGAGCTGGGGATGTTCAGACGTATGATATTATATAGCTACTACTCCGCTGTGTGTTGTATATGGGAACAGGTTATTATAACCGTCCCATTGTGTGATGTACTATGACATTGTAAGTATTTTGAAAGCTCTCAATAAAGTTTTATTTCTGTATTATATTTTGTTCCGCTGCGATGTGAGACTCTGATTCTGTGTTGTGTTGGTTCCTTTTCTTCTCTTATTCTTATGTTTCTTTCTTTCTCATCTCACCCTCTAAATTCTTTCTAATAACATTCCGGTATTTTCGGTGTTTGGAAGGTCGGCATGAGGTACGGGAAAGGTATTTATGTCGATTTTCAGGGCCGAAAATCCCTGGGTCATTACACTAATAAACCAATTTATTTTATTTGTTTGAATTTGAATTTTATTTAACTTGAGAATTTGTTTTATTTTATTTAGATTTGGATTTTGGTTCTTAAAAAAATTAAGATTTGTGTTTGGAAATGTATATACATTGTATTGTGTTGTATACATAGTAAATAAATAATATACACTTAAAAATATGTTAGTCTATTTAGTTTACAGTTGTCGTTGTTGGCTGAAATATTTTGCCATTTGTTTATCTTGGGTAAATAATTTTGACATTTGTTAAACTAGTGTTGAAAATTTATGCACATGTCTTTTCCCATTTATTGCACAGCCCACTTTTTTTCCGTCCCTTTTATTTCATTTAACAGCTGAGATGAATCCATTTTCCATCCCTAAATCAAATTTCGTCCTCCCAAATTGAAAATGGCTGAACCCTAAGCAGTTCCTCCACCCAATAATCGAACCGCCGTTGTTACCACCACAGTCGCCAGCACGCTTACCCACTCACTCCTCCTTGTTGCCGATCCCCTTTGCTCCTTCCCCAATTGTAATTGAACTCAATCGAGCCACCACAAATCGCTTCATCTGCGCCTCCTCTTCACCTCGCATGCCGTCACCGCAGGTTACCCACATCGTTACACTTGCTACCGAAGTTGACCTCCGACGCCCTCAGTTCCGTCTTGATGTAGTAACCCGTAACTTCCCCGTAAAGGAAAGCCCGGATTGCTTTGAGGAAGACACATCGGGACGCAAACAAAAGAACATTTCATTGTTTATTACAACAATTCAATTAGAATACACGAATATACAGAGTATGAATAAATATTACACATTTGACAAATATCAGAGATTTAAATTACATTTAAATACATGGCAGCAGAAAAATAATACAAAGCACAACTGAAGGCGATATACGGATACAGAGCTTTTCGAATATCATTCCAGCTGTAAATCAGGATCCTGTGAATATAAATCTGCAAAACTCAACTACTAGCTGTCCGTGCGGAAAATAAGGGCACCCAGAGTTTAGGTTAAAACAATAAAATCCAGGTTAGTCATGTGACTGGTGTGAGAACAAAAACGGTTATTAATTTTTATTTTAAAGTTAGGTAAATCAAGGGACCACGCCGTATAACATGGAACGAGTTTCCTCCCAAGAATACCAGTGCATAAAACAAACAGCGCAATGCTAAAATAAAGAAAAATGAAGCTATTATAAGACCCAGGTCCCATCACACAATGCAATGCAAACAAGAGGATAGGGTTTTACCTTATAATAGCCAAATAATGCTTGATACGTTTAAAAACAGATTATTTTGATATTACTATAAGTGTATAGTGTCAAAACAATTTCAATCATAAGTATCAATCATAGACGGCATAGCTACCATCTACTATGTCGTCATACTAGGTTCTACAAATAAAACCGAATTATCACGTATTGGAAATTGGATTCCATCATGAGTCGAGGCAAGGGGCAAGCTCCTCTCCGTTCGAGACACTCTAGCAAATGTCTCAGGACCACACACAGCGATCCTTGGATCTTCAGGTTCGGTCCTCTCTTACTTTTGAGGATTAGTTATTCCTGAACACACGTTTCCCGGTCCTAACAGACCTATATTCGAGGCGCCTCGCATCCAACAACCACATAGGTGGGAAAGTATATAAATGTCAGCCAGTTTATGCACTGACACCACCACTAGCTAGAAAGAAACTTCGTGCTCTCCATGCAGTCACTATCCCATTTTTGACTCATACCGAGGTGTGAGGCTCGCGAATTCACGCTATACACAAAGCTATGCCATACAGGCCGTTCTTTGATCATCAACCACAAGACTTTGCTTTTCAACAGAAGCCTTGATCATTTTCCACTTAGGCATGCCACACTGGCAATTCATGCCATGCGACTGATGTCCATCGATATACAACCTCTGAGCTCGTACGTCTCAGAGAAGGGCGTTAAGCACGAGAATAAATTCTCCGCCGCCAAACAGATTTATATTTAATAGAGATCAATCAACACAGAATAAAATCCAATGTCAAACACATAGTCCATTTACAAGTTCGTTCTGGGTTTGAACGAAACCGGAGGCACTTTCCTCGCATATCCATCGATCTCCAAGTACGTCTGGATGATCACCAACTGATTCCCTCATCTTGGGTGTACAGCCCAATCAAGATCATCAGTAATCACCCAAACGATGAGAAGACTTCCGGTCTTCAACCACCGTCTTCATCTTCGACTTATTGTCGAATCGGTTATTCAGAATGGGTATAAATCAGGCCTTTCCGAATAACCCACGTATATAATAAACAAATGTTACACAAGCACAACATACGACTCATTCCAATTCAGAATATTCTTTTATTCATATATTCACTTTCTTAGGGAAAGGTTCCCATTAATTTTATCAAAGATAAATTCTTCTAAATTTATTCTTTAATCTTCCTTTGGATATCATTTCAAACCATATTATGGTTTTCCAAACTAGTCGGGATTAGCGAACCACACCGAAGTAATTATTTATTTTATTTCCTAATCCCAACCTATTCATCCCATGGAGCAAAACTGGTAATACACCATATCTAACACCACAGTGCTATCGGTAAAGTTAATTACCATTTCACGTTCAAATCTAATTAAAGATTTGACTATCGCTTTGGAGCAAAACTGGTGATACTCCATCCTCGATCACTTTAATCTAATTAAAGATTCATTAAAACTCCACTTAGTTTTAATCTTCCCAAAAATCAATATCATGCCTTTAACTGGGATAAAGAACCAATGTCATCCAAAACACGGTTCACGATAAACCCAAAATCACATTCCATTGTTAATCGGGTTAAAGAACAGGTGTTATTCAAAACACCGCTCACGATAAACCCAAAAACCAATTTAAATTCAATTCCAATTAAATACCAAATTAACTGGATAATTTCACTAAATCTTAATTAAAAAGATTTATTCTTTTCTACACAGGGTCCAAGAATAGTGTTATTTATGACACCATTCACTACGAATCCAAAATCCCATTCGATATTAAATACAAAGCTCTGAATAGAAAATATATCGGCTTATATTCAATATCAAATTCTGAAGCCAACAAATATCGTATTGGAAATAACGATATAAATATATCTTTCAAATTTCTACAACCATATCTTTATAATCACAAAATCCAACATCGAAATATTCCGAAGATAATTTCGATTCAAATCCATTCCAATTTGTATATTGGAAATTCCGATTTTTTTTAAAACCACTTCAAATCTAATTCAAAACTAGTTCATTTCGATAAAAATATATTTTTATTTTTTCAAATAGGGAATTTTTCTTCCCAGTTCTTTCCAATTCATCTATTATAATTTTTCACAAATTATTGATATTTTTAATGATTTTATCAAGGCCTGTACAGTCGATTTCCAATAACAGTCGTCGAACTACACTTACAGCGACCTTTTCCAAATTTGATTTGGACATAATTCCGAATCCAACCGTTAGATTTTAAATTTCTAATATTCATTGGAAAGCTCTTATCGATACGAACCCAACGGTTTCGGTCTCAGGAGAATCCGACGGTCGGATCTCCTGTAACGTCAATTCGAAGTCAATGGTCGAAATTCGTGAACTACCGTGGCGCGGCGCGTTCTATTCGGGCCATTATATATTATATATAATATATTTTTCGTCGATTTCCATTCAAAACGTATTTTATAAATCTTTTTAGATTCGTTTTCAAAACAATTTCAACTATATATTCAATTTTAAATAAAAATTGAATATTCCATATCATTAATATATAAATGATAATACTTTCAAAATATTAGATTTTGAAATCACTTCCATTTCTATATTCAATATAAAAATGAATATAATCGATATAAATATCGTTCGCGTCTAAATGGCGCAAATCTAATCAACACGGCTTTATATATTTCAATAACTTCGTTATTCTATTCAACAAATGAATATTTTCTCCAACACATGAATATATATTTTATTCCACACCTGAATATTTATTAATTCTTAACTTACAATAAAAATGTGAATTTTATTGTATAAATATTTTATTCTACACATGAATACACTTTCAACACATGAATTCTCAACACATGAGCATCGTCAACACATGACTATTTATTCTATTCAACACATGAAATTTCTTTTATAATATTCTTTATTTCCGAATTGGAATGAGGCCCAATCAATTACCATATAATGTTAATTATATGGATTCCTATACGACACATGTATATAATAGCACTGACATATAATCAACAATCATCCAAAACGCACCATACTGTATAAGCATCAAATATAGATATCTAACGCTTATAACAGCATGTCAATCAATCGATCGACATACAACTAATTATTGGGATTAGTGTATGCTGTATTTTATCCCAATACCCGTGTGGGGTTTCAAATCAACAAACACAGATTTTTATTTATTCGCATACCCGTTAAAAATTATATTTTTAACGATAAAATATTTTTAACTATATAAATATTTTATTTCATTTCACATCACACAATCAATTTTCACCACAACCAACAATCAAACATATAAGCCATCCATGGTCTGTGGACGACGGGTGTCGGGTGCTGCTAAGCACCGTCTGCATCCTAGTATATATTTTAACTAGAAAAGAAAATTTAAAGTGAGAAGTTCTCACAGAGGGTTCCACTCCGTCGTGCTTTACTGTTGAACTGCTGAACCGTATGGATTTGTTTGAAATTCCAATGCAGTTCTTTTCACGCTGTTAAAATAAAAATTATATTTTTATTGCTTCATTCAATAAATAAAAATCATATTTTTAAACTGATTTTTCATATATTTTTACAACGCTCATTTCTATATAAAAATTATATTTTTATATATCTACTTCATATAAAAAGATCGAATTTTTATTTCATCGCTATAAAACCACATTTTTACTTCACTATATATATAATAAAAATCATATTTTCATTACGCTACATATATAAAAATAATATTTTTTACTATCTATATAATATAAAAATCATATTTTCATTACGCTACATATATAAAGATCAAATTTTTACTATCTATATAATATAAAAATCGTATCTTTAATCTTCTACTAATATAAAAATCATATCTTTAATCTTCTACTAATATAAAAATCATATCTTTATACTTTCTATATCATAAAAATTCAGTTTTTAACACTATAAAAATTCAGTTTTTAACCATATAAAACTTCAGATTATTAATATATTCATATGTGTATAATTTCCGATTTGTTTTAAATTAAAAATCAATTCTTTTCCTATACTTTATCCATAGAAAACTGATTTTAAAATATATTCATAACAAACTAATTTTAAAACGATGTTGTTTATTAAAAAAATCCTATTTTTAATTACATAAATAAATATAAATAAAAACTCACCTCGAATCGCTAGAAAAAGGGGTTAAAGGGGCTGACGAGGTGGAGGGAAGGGGTGCTGGAGTGGAGGGGTGGCGGCAGGCCGTTCAGGTGGAGGTGGCAGGCCACAGGCAGTCGAAGGCGGGTGGATTCAGGCGGGTTTGTGGGTTTAGAGGGAGGGAGGAGGGAAAAGGGAGGTCGGAGGTGAGAGAGGGGGGCTGCGGTGGAGGCGGTGGTCAGATAGGGGGTGCGGGGCGTTTTCTGGTGGGGTTTGGGGGTTCGCGATGGGGCGGTTTCGCGTGGAGGAGGGAAGCAGAAGCGGGGTCAAGGGGAGGGATTTGGGGGCTGCGGTTTCGTGTGGGGGAGAGGGGGAGGCAGCGGAGGAGAGGAGGGGGTAGGCCGGCGTGGGGCGGCGATCCGGCGAGGGCGGTGGCGGTAGGGGGACGACATCGACAATGGAGGCGACGGTTTTTTCTTCTTCTTTCAGATCGAACTGAGGAGAGAGAGGGAAACGAGGGGGTTAAAGAGGGAAATGGGATTTTTACATTTTATTTATTTAATATTTAATTAACCCAAAAAGCAACTTTTACCTTCGACCTATAAACGAGACCCACCGCCTGTCGTCCATAGCTAATTACCCCCATTCCAAACACAATGGGATATGTATCGTAAGCTGAATCGACTGTTTCGATCAGTTTTCGCCAAATTCAAAATATAACTCTATATATTGAATTTGAACGCGCATTTCAATTTACTGGCGTCACATACTAACTCTAAAAATTCCCAAAAAATATTTCTAGCTTCGTATTGACGATACGGTACTAACAAAACTGGTTTCGTCGAATTCTGAGACCGTTTGAAAAATGGTCATTTTCCAGTCGATTAAAATCAACTTAAACTGGTCAAAGGCGTTTTCCTTTTCCACGCTCACATATTGATTCAAAAATTATGAATTTTGGAATCTAGCAATAATTTGACATTACGGATCCAACAAAAGTGGTTTCATCGAAAACCGAGGTCGTTTGCAAAATTTTCATTTTTATGGGCCAGAATTCCATAGTGACTACTCTGAATTTTCAACTGGACGTATCTTTTGATTCCCGCTATGAAATTTCAATTTTTCGGATTCATTGGAAAGATATTCTCAATTAGATTCTAATATTTTTGGTTTCACTAAAATCCGGTTTATTTTGAATCCTGTACATTCATTTGAATTTTGAAATCGAATTTTTAAACTACCGCGCCATTTTAAATTCCTTTTATAATTATATTTAATTATTTATATTCTAACGACGATTCAAATAAATATATACGTTTTATTTCTATCCAAAATAAATTTCTCGTTGTCATTATTTAAAATAATTCATTTTAAATATTCAAATTTCATCAAAGTAGCCAAAATAAAAATTTTAAATTGGCTCAGAATTTCCGGGTTATTACAATCTCCCCCACTTAAAACTTTTCATCCCCGAAAAGGAACGAAGCTGAAAGTTGTTTAACTAATCAACTCAACCTCCATTATTTTCATTACGGCTTAAATTCTTCAACTTTTCAGTTTCTAAGAACTTTTTCAAATTTTTCAACAATTTGGCTAACACCCTAAATTTTCGAAAAATTTCGCCATAACCTCCCCTGCACCGGGGACTTCGGGATATTTCATATAGCCTCCTATGGCCTTCTTCAATCCAAAAGAAAAAGAAAAAGCCAAGAGGCTAGCCAATCGGCTCATAAAATCATCCAAAACCCAAGAAATACAATAAACATGTACCTATTTGTCGGGCAAACAATTTTATTCCTCTTCTCTAGCCTCCTTGCTATGACCTATTCAATGTAAGTATGTGTATATGCATGCAGATGCGACTAATTCCAAACAATTTTCAATACAGTCCACTATTTGGTTCAATTTGGCTAAAGGTTCAACATTTAATTAATCAAAAAACACAATCAGCAATCAATTAGTGGATTAACGTTTCAAATTCATAATTTTGATACATATACAGAAAATCATGTTTTTGATGCCAATTCACAACAATAAACCTATCTAGTTTTGGTTCTCACACCAGCCTAATGGAAATATATAGATATTACACCTTTCTAAACTCGAACACAAATACTGATAATGCGGCCGCATTACCAGGATTATCTCCGGGCGACTAGAGTGTGATTCTATATCTATCCAGTATATTAAAACTTCGAATATACGTTCATGATGCGTATATGCAAAATCTTTATAAATTGGATTGCCCAAATTCAATATAAATAAAATATTCAAATACGTTGAATTTGGTTTAAATTTTCAAAACAAAGTTTGTTTTCATTTTAAAAATATACTCTTCACACTCGTTCTAGGATACTACTGATCCCATCTCTAACGAGTCATTCTTATTGGATATTGCTAATCCAATTTCTGATGAATTCTTTCGTATGGTTCTAATGTGTCTTGTTCTCGAGCTCTGTAAACCAGAGCTCTGATACCACTGTTGTAACCCGTAACTTCCCCATAAAGGAAAGCCCGGATTACTTTGAGGACAAGACACATCGGGACACAAACAGAAGAACATTTCATTGTTTATTACAACAATTCCATCAGAATACACGAATATACAGAGTATGAATAAATATTACACATTTGACAAATATCAAGGATTTAAATTACATTTAAATACATAGCAGGGAAAAATAATACAAAGCACAACTGATGGCGATATACAGATACAGAGCTGTCCGAATATCATTCCAGCTGTAAACCAGGATCCTGTGAATATAAATATGCAAAACCCAACTACTAGCTGCCCGTACGGAAAATAAGGGCATCCAGAGTTTAGGTTAAAACAATAAACTCTAGGTCAGTCATGTGACTGGTGTGAGAACTAAAACAGTTATTAATATTTATTTTAAAGTTAGGTAAATCAAGGGACCACGCCGTATAACACGGAACAGGTTTCCTCCCAAGAATACCAGTGCATAAAACAAACAGCGTAATGTTAAAATAAAGAAAAATGAAGCTGTTATAAGACCCAGGTCCCATCATACAATGCAACGCAAGCCGAAGGATAGGGTTTTACCTTATAATAGCCAAATAATGCTTGACACGTTCAAAAACAGATTATTTTGATATTACTATAAGTTTATAGTGTCAAAACAATTTCAATCATAAGTATCAATCATAGACGGCATAGCTACCATCTACTATGTCGCCATATTAGGTTCTACAAATAAAACCGAATTATCACGTATTGGAAATTGGATTCCATCATGAGTCGAGGCAAGGGGCAAGCTCCTCTCCGTTCGAGACACTCTAGCAAATGTCTCAAGACCACACACAGCGATCTATGGATCTTCAGCGTCGGTCCTCTCTTACTTTTGAGGATTAGTTATTCCTGAACACAGGTTTCCCGATCCTAACAGACCTATATTCGAGGCGCCTCACATCCAACAACCACACAGGTGAAAAGTACATAAATGTCAGCCAGTTTAAGCATTGACACCACTACTAGCTAGAAAGAAATGTCGTGCTCTTCCTGCAGTCACTATCCCATTTTTGACTCATATCGAGGTGTGAGGCTCACGAATTCACGCTATACACAAAGCTATGCCACACAGGTCGTGCTTTGATCATCAACCACAAGACTTTGCTTTTCAACAGAAGCCTTGATCATTTGCCACTTAGGCATGCCACACTGGAAATTCATGCCATGCGACTGATGTCCATCGATATACAACCTCTGAGCTCGTACGTCTCAGAGAAGAGCGTTAAGCAAGAGAATAAATTCTCTGCCGCCAAACAGATGTATATTTAATAGAGAACAATCAACACAGAATAAATTCCAATGTCAGACACACAGTCCATTTACAAGTTCGTTCTGGGTCTGAATGAAACCGGAGGCACTTTCCTCGCATATCCATCGATCTCCAAGTACGTCTGGACGATAATCAACTGATTCACTCATCTTGGGTGTACAGCCCAATCAAGATCATCAGTAATCACCCAAACGATGTGAAGACTTCCGGTCTTCAACCATCGTCTTCATCTTCGACTTATCGTCGAATCGGTTATTCAGAATGGGTATAATCCCGGCCTTTCCGAATAACCCGCGTATATAATAAACAAATGTTACATAAACACAACATACGCCTCATTCCAATTCAGAATATTATTTTATTCATATATTCACTTTCTTAGGGAAAGGTTCCCATTAATTTTATCAAAGATAAATTCTTCTAAATTTATTCTTCAATCTTCCTTTGGATATCATTTCAAACCATATTAAGGTTTTCCAAAATAGTTGGGATTAGCGAACCACACCGAAGTAATTATTTATTTTATTTCCAAATCCCAACCTATTCTTCCCATGGAGCAAAACTGGTAATACTCCATATCTAACACCACGGTGCTATCGGTAAAGTTAATTACCATTTCACGTTCAAATCTAATTAAAGATTTGACTATCGCTTTGGAGAAAAACTGGTGATACTCCATCCTCGATCACTTTAATCTAATTAAAGATTCATTAAAACTCCACTTAGTTTTAATCTTCCCAAAAACCAATATCATGCCTTTAACTGGGATAAAGAACCAATGTCATCCAAAACATGGTTCACGATAAACCCAAAATCACATTCCATTGTTAATCGGGTTAAAGAACAGGTGTTATTCAAAACACCGCTCATGATAAACCCAAAACCAAATTAAATTCAATTCCAATTAAATACCAAATTAACTGGATAATTTCACTAAATCTTAATTAAAAAGATTTATTCTTTTCTACACTGGGTCCAAGAACAGTGTTATTTACGACACCATTCACTACGAACCCAAAATCCCATTCGATATTAAATACAAAGCTCTGAATAGAAAATATATCGGCTTATATTCAATATCAAATTCTGAAGCCAACAAATATCGTATTGGAAATAACGATATAAATATATCTTTCAAATTTCCACAACCATATCTGTATAATCACAAAATCCAACATCGAAATATTCCGAAGATAATTTCGATTCAAATCCATTCCAATTCGTATATTGGAAATTCTGATTATTTTAAAACCACTTCAAATCTAGTTCAAAACTAGTTCATTTCGATAAAAATATATTTTTATCTTTTCAAATAGTGAATTTTTCATCCCAGTTCTTTCCAATTCATAATTATGATTTTACACAAATTATTGATATTTTTATTGATTTTATCAAGGCCCGTACAGTCGATTTCCAATAACGGTCGTCGAACTGCACTTACAGCGACCTTTTTCAAATTTGATTTGTACATAATTACAAATACAACTGTTAGATTTCAAATTTCTAATATTCATTGGAAACCTCTTTTCGATACGAACCCAACGGTTCCGGTTTCAGGAGAATCCGACGGTCGGATCTCCCGTAACGTCAATTCGAAGTCAATGGTCAAAATTTGCGAACTGCCGCGGTTCGGCGCGTTCTATTCAGGCCATTATATATTATATATATAATATATTTTTCATCGATTTCAATTCAAAACGTATTTTATAAATCGTTTTAAATTCGTTTTCAAAACAATTTCAACTATATATTAAATTTTAAATAAAAATTGAATATTCCATATCATTAATATATAAATGATAATATTTTTAAAATATTATATTTTCAAATCACTTCCGTTTCTATATTCATTATAAAAACGAATATAATCGATATAAATATCATTCGCGTCTAAATGGCGCAAATCTAATCAACACGGCTTTATATATTTCAATAACTTCGTTATTCTATTCAACAAATGAATATTTTCTTCAATACATGAATATATATTTTATTCCACACCTGAATATTTATTAATTCTTAACTTATAATAAAAATGTGAATTTTATTGTATAAATATTTTATTCTACACATGAATACACTTTCAACACATGAATTCTCAACACATGAGCATCGTCAACACATGACTATTTATTCTATTCAACACATGAAATTTCTTTTATAATATTCTTTATTTCCCAATTGGAATGAGGCCCAATCAATTACCATATAATGTTAATTATATGGATTCCTATACGACATGTATATAATAGCACTGACCAATAATCAACCATCATCCAAAGTGCACCACACTGTATAAGCATCAAATATAGATATCTAACGCTTATAACAGCCTGTCAATCAATCGATCAACATACAACTAATTATTGGGATTAGTGTATGCCGTATTTTATCCCAATACCCGTGTGGGGTTTCAAATCAACAAACACAGATTTTTATTTATTCGCATACCCGTTAAAAATTATATTTTTAATGATAAAATATTTTTAACTATATAAATATTTTATTTCATTTCACATCACACAATCAATTTTCACCACAACCAACAATCAAACATACAAGCCATCCATGGTCTGTGGACGACGGGTGTCGGGTGCTGCTAAGCACCGTCTGCATCATAGTATATATTTTAACTAGAAAAGAAAATTTAAAGCGAGAAGTTCTCACAGAGGGTTCCACTCTGCTGTGCTTTACTGTTGAACTGCTGAATCGTCTGGATTTGTTTGAAATTCCAATGCAGTTCTTTTCATGCTGTTAAAATAAAAATTATATTTTTATTGCTTCATTCAATAAATAAAAATCATATTTTTAAACTGATTTTTCATATATTTTTACAACGCTCATTTCTATATAAAAATTATATTTTTATATATCTACTTCATATAAAAAGATAGAATTTTTATTTCATCGCTATAAAAACCACATTTTTACTTCACTATATATATAATAAAAATCATATTTTCATTACGCTACATATATAAAAATAATATTTTTACTATCTATATAATATAAAAATCATATTTTCATTACGCTACATATATAAAGATCAAATTTTTACTATCTATATAATATAAAAATCGTATCTTTAATCTTCTACTAATATAGAAATCATGTCTTTAATCTTCTACTAATATAAAAATCATATCTTTATACTTTCTATATCATAAAAATCCAGTTTTTAACACTATAAAAATATAGTTTTTAACCATATATAACTTCAGATTATCAATATATTCATGTGTATAATTTCCGATTTGTTTTAAATTAAAAATCAATTCTTTTCCTATACTTTATCCATAGAAAACTGATTTTAAAATATATTCATAACAAACTAATTTTAAAACGATGTTGTTTATAAAAAAAATCCTATTTTTAATTACATAAATAAATATAAATAAAAACTCACCTCGAATCGCTAGAAAAAGGGGTTAAAGGGGATGACAAGGTGGAGGGAAGGGGTGCTGGAGTCGAGGGGTTGCGGCAGGCCGTTCGGGTGGAGGTGGCAGGCCACAGGCGGTCGAAGGCGGGCGGATTCAGACGGTTTTGTGGGTTTAGAGGGAGGGAGGAGGGAAAAGGGAGGTCGGAGGCGAGAGAGGGGGGCTGCGGTGGAGGCGGTGGTCAGGTAGGGGGTGCGGTGCGTTTTCTGGTGGGGTTTGGGGTTTCGCGATGGGGCGGTTTCACGTGGAGGAGGGGAGCAGAAGGGGGGTCGAGGGGAGGGATTTGGGGGCTGCAGTTTCGTGTGGGGGAGAGGGGGAGGTAGCGGAGGAGAGGAGGGGGTAGGCCAGCGTGGGGCGGCGCTCCGGCGAGGGCGGTGGCGGTAGTGGGGGCGACATCGACGAGGGAGGCGGCATTTTTTTTCCTTCTTCAGATCGAACTGAGGAGAGAGAGAGGGAAACGAGGGGGTTAAAGAGGGAAAAGGGATTTTTACATTTTATTTATTTAATTAACCCAAAAAGAAACTTTTACCTTCGACCTCTAAACGAGACCCACCGCTGTCGTCCATAGCAAATTACCCCCATTCCGAGCACAATGGGATATGTATCGTAAGCTGATTCGACTGTTTCGATCAGTTTTCGCCAAATTCAAAATATAACACTATATATTGAATTTGAACGCGCATTTCAAATTACTGGGGTCACATACTAACTCTAAAAATTCCCAAAAAATATTTCTAGCTTCATATTGATGATACGGTCCTAACAAAACTAGTTTCGTCGAATTCTGAGACCGTTTGAAAAATGGCCATTTTCCAGTCGATTAAAATCAACTAAAACTAGTCAAACGCGTTTTCCTTTGCCACACTCACATATTGATTCGAAAAAATACGAATTTTGGAATCTAGAAATAATTTGACATCACGGATCCAACAAAAGTGGTTTCGTCGAAAACCGTGGTCGTTTGCAAAATTTCCATTTTTATGGGCCAAAATTCCATAGCGACTATTCTGAATTTTCAACTGGACGTATCTTTTGATTCCCGCTATGAAATTTCAATTTTTCGGATTCGTTGGAAAGATATTCTCAATTAGATTCTAATATTTTTGGTTTCACTAAAATCCAGTTTATTTTTAATCCTGTACATTCATTTGAACTTTGAAATCGAATTTTCAAACTACCGCGCCATTTTCAATTCCTTTTATAATTATAATTAATTATTTATATTCTAATGATGATTCAAACAAATAAATACGTTTTATTTCTATCCAAAATAAATTTCTCGTCGTCATTATTTAAAATAATTCATTTTAAATATTCAAAATTCATCAAAATTGCCAAAACAAAAAATTTAAATTGGCTCAGAACTTCCGGGTTATTACACTTGAGTTCTCGACCAGGCAGCCCTACGTTTCCAGCACTGCAAGAGAAACCCCAAGCCTGCAGCTGATCGTCACCACCAAGCATGCTCCGACCAGTAGTAGTCGAAGCTGCTGCTCCGCGCCAGCTCCTACCATCATGTTCGAGCATGTTCACTTCCAAAACCATGTCAGCGGCCTTCACTGCATGCTTCATTTTCTGCTGTTTTATGGTGAGTTCTCTCACGATTAGTCTTTACTCAAGTTTACTTATTCAAGTTTGCTGCTAAAAATATAGTTACGTTGGTTGGATTATTTGCTATATTATTTTGATGGGTGCGTCAGCTGCTGTAGACTGCCATGATGTTGTATTTCCCTTGCTTGTCTTAATTAATGTGCATAGTAGTTTGAACATGAAACATAAATTGGGTTGTCGTATTGGCTTGTCATTATTTGACTGATGCATTGGATCTTGTTATGAAGCACCCTGATAATTCTAGTGTATTCATTAGTTGAAATATAATTGTATGGGAACTAAAGAAGTGTCCTACCTTATTTCTAAATATAAATTGTGCTTCCACTTTTATCACCTGAATACGAACTGCGTATGTCCTTTGCAATTTTTTCCTGCTTATAGTCAAACTACGTCATGGTCCTTTGATTCTTTACTGGGCATACTTGTTGCCTTGTGCGTTTTGTGGTTTCTAACCTTGGTCAAGTATTGCTATGGTTCCAATACCTACTGTGTACCTGCACACATGCGAAGTTGTGCTGCCTTCACCCATAGTTTCGCATTTGACCTTGAGTTTTTCGGCATCATTAATTTGTTGTGTGTGTTTAATAGACCGGCTGTAGGCGTTTAATAACTTATATCAATATTTTGTTAAGAAACACATGCAACACCATGTATAACATCTAAAAGTTATATATTATATTGTGAATTTAAACATACCACTTATTTGACCCTATTTACATGATTTGAAACTGGAATTACATTGTGTTACATATACACTTGGGTTTCTTTTTATGTAACCATTTGGCCTTATCTTTTTTGTGAACTATAAACTGCATGTCATATGTTGCCTCAAAATTATTTATAGTCAGTTTTTATTAGATAAATTTACTTGAACAAAGATTAATCCTGACTCGAGTGTTTTATGTTTTTGCATGGACCGCTCAGGTTAGGCACGAGTGTTGCAGATCTAGAGATGCCAGCTATCGAAGCATGAAGCACTTGAAGATGCGCTCGCTTTGGTTCATTTTTCTGTTTTATTTTAATTTAAATCTAATTTATGTATTGTATATTAATCTTCCACTATAAATAAAATTTTGTAAACTCTGATATTTTTGAATAACAAATTCCGTTGTGAACAATTGTTATCTTTTCTGTGTCTGTGGTTTTGTGTGATGTTCTATTAAATCCTTTTAGCTAAATAACAATCTGTCGTTTTGAACGTTTTGAGTTGGCTTAATTACTGACTTGGAACGGTCAAAAAGGCAGGTCGTTAGATATTTTGTAACTGTGCTTAACTGTAAGGACTTTTAAATAAGATTAGAAATATGCTTAACTTTTATCCTTCTCTTATATGACTCCATCCAAGCATAACCATGAGGATTTTTAAATGAGAATGGTAGCATACATACAAAGATTAAGGTGATTCACTCATGCATAACCGCGAGTGCATTTAAATGAGTGTGACTACCTAGGATAAAATTATTTTTTAACAATATTTCCTTATTTCTAAAAGAATTTAAACCTTTCACATTTTATAAAAGCATGATGAATGATAGAAAGATGATAGAAAAAGAAAATGGTTTTGGAATAAGCAATAACTGGTATTCATGAGATTGTATTAATGAAATATAATACAAGCATTACTCATCACAGTTTCAAAATTTATCATAATTTTGACAATTTTTGAAATGGGTGATTTAGTCAATCATTTAATGTTTGAGCAAACAATCAAAAATACTTTTTAACATCTGAAATATGTGAAGGCAAAATTTCTATAAGAGGGGTTTTGTAAAAAAAAAAATATGCAAGTTGAAAATCGTTTCAAAACTTTAAAAGTTGAATGCAATAATTAAGTGAAAACCAAGATTTCTACTATTGTCGAAAAAAAAAATTAGACACCGATTTTTCAACATATCACACAACCAACATGTTCACTCAAACATTTTTAGCAAAATTTCAAATTTGAATCAAGATGAATACCAGCAGTCGCAAGCATTCCAGAACTATCAGCATATATCGATGATTTCCAAATCAAATAGCCAAGTCAAGCGAAAAAACTATGAAATTATCATAACTTATCTAAAATAGTATTCAAATAGTATGCTGTTTCGAGTGCAGATTTTCAAGGCTTTCCAAAATGAGCTATTAGAAACTCAAAACATAAAAGTTGTGTGAAATTTCATTAGCTTTACATAACATCAAAAGTTTAAGAATTCGGAATAACAATGTTCAAAATATGATCGAAATACTACATCTATGACAGAAGTTTTAAAATCTGTTTATAACCAATACTTCAAACATATTACAGTTTTTCATTAGTTTAAGCTCAGAATCTGGAAACACACAAAACATAATATTTGTACACAATTTAATCTATTTTCCAAAACATAAGAATTTTGCAATTTGAAGTTAGGAAGCTCAGGATATGTCAAAAATACTACAGCAATGTCAATATAAAACAGCATCAGCAAGAAAATATGAACATGAGTTTAAAGATTTTACTTGACTTACCATTGGCATGTAACTTATGAATCACTAATTTTGCATTCTCTGGCTAAGGAACATCGAAAATTTTCTCCGGTAATGATATGGAACAACTTGACTTATATCCTTCCCAAAGTTGTCCAAGTTGTTCCTTAGCCACCTTCGGTACCTAAATATTTATAGGATCGAGTGGTCTAGTAAAAGATGTTGTACCACTCTTAATTTCACTTTAATGTTTTGACACCCAAACTCATTTATACAGCAATCCATTAGCATCCACTATGTACCTTCTGAACCCAAATTTGTTTAAATTAAATCAAACTTGTTTAATTAACTTTTGGGACCCAAACTTGTTTAACTGAATTGTTGTTGTCTTTAAACAAGCATTTTTCTCATTTATGTCCAATCTTTCCAGAAAATTCACAATTTGAAAATCTTTTGAAATTATCAGAATTTATCTTTTCAAATTGATTAGTTTTACCAAAACCAAGTCCCTTTTTATTTTTAAACAAAATTTGGTTTTCAACAGCATATTTAACGATTTTTTCCATTTGCAAATGTGGCCATTGTTAATTCAAGTCATTGAATTTTGGATTTAAGATTACTATTTTATTTCATCAAACTAGAACAATGATTAATAGCAATCTTTCTCTTTTCAGTATCATTTTGCTGAAAAACCATATTTTCATTTTAAAGCAATTTTATCTTGGTCTTCGTCTTAAAAATCTCAACTCTAAAACGTTTACGCTTTTCAAATTCAAGTTTTTCAAAAACCTGGATTTTTTTCAATCTCTTTTTCCAAATTGTGATTTATTTGAGTAATTTCAGATTTGCTATTAATCAAAATCATGTTTTCATTCTTAAGGGTTTTGAAATTCTCTTTCATTTCACTCAATCCCTTTTGAAAAGTCACACAATTATTGCATGTGAGATTTTTGATCTTCTCTATTTCAATTTCAAGCTCATTCAAAATCAATTCAATTTTCAACAAACTTTCTTTTCTAAAAAATTTGTGTTTGGAATTTTTAGCCATTTTAAATTTATCCAACACTTCTCCCAAAACATTGTTTTTACTTTTTAGCTCATGCTCATTTTCTTTTAAAATCATAATTTCATTTTAAGTGTTTTAATTTTATTTTCTGATTTTTCCATTTCTTTTTACAGAGATGGTCTCTTATCATATTTAGGGAAATTTTCTTTTTAGTTTTGAACCATTTGATCAACTTGCGCATTTAGTTCTAGCAAATTATCTCTTTATGATTCTAATTCAACATATTTTTCCCTAAGTCTTTCAAAACATCCATTTATTTTCTGGAAAAAAATATAAGTAACCATGCATGTCTGTTTTGATACCTTGCTCGGTTTGTCATTATCAGTCTCGCTGGTTTCTCCTAGAAAGCACAAATTTTCTTCATCACTTTCACTAACTGTGCTTTCATCATCCTAATCGCTATCATCCCAAGTTGTTGCAAAACTCCTACCTTTTGGTGTCTTTCCTTTGTTGATTCATTTCAGAGGAGAATTCGGCTTGATATAGCCTAGTTTATTGCAGTTGTGACATATTATTTCCCGATTCTCTGAGTTATCAAGAACTTTAATGATATTGTTCTTTTGTTGCCTATTTTTGGCTGGATTTCCATATATGTAGTTCCAACTTTTGAATAATTTCATTAAAAGTGCCAATTCTACTTCTTCCTCGTCGTCTTCATCATCATCACTATCTAGGGTTCCTTTAAGGCTATTGTTTCTTTTGCAAGTCTGCTCCATCTCGTTTTTCTTTAAACTTGATTTCTAGCTCTTTAGTAGTGAGATTTCCAATGAGTCCTTCGAATTTAATTTGTTTCAGATTCTTTGATTCTTGAATTGCAGTCACTTTAGCTTCAATGTTTCATGGAAGGATTCTGAGGATTTTGCGAACTATTTCTAGTTCAGTGTATGGCTTTTCTAAGATGTTGACTTGTATACGAGATTGGAGAGTCTCCCATACATTTCCTTGACACTTTCATCCTTAGCCATTGTGATGTCCTCTACTCACAAATAAGTATGGCAAGGCGTGATTCTTTAACCGAGGAGGTTCCTTCATGAGTTACTTCAAGTGTGTGCCATATTTTATGTGGGGTTAAACAATGAGAGATATTGTGAAATTCCAATTGATTTAAAGAGTAGATAAGAGAATTCATAACTTTAGCATTAGCAATTTGCAATCTTTTTTCAAGATCTATCCATTGGTCCATAGGTTTTTCAACCTCTTGATTGTCCAAATTATCGTAGGTGTACTATAACCTGTTTCAATGATGTTCCATGCATCTATAGTTTGTAAAAACAATCATTCTAACTTTTCAATACGTATACTTACCATTGAACATGGGTGGTCTAGCAATGGACTAACCTTTAGCAAAAGCATTGTTAGAAGAGGATGTATGTATATATATACACAAAGGAGTTTTAAAAGACAAAAATATTTCATCCTAGCTCTTATACCAGGATCTAAATTAACCCTAGAAGATGCCGTGAATAGGGTTTATTGCGATTTCTCAAAGAATAATAATTAATAATATGTTGCACAGATAATAAAATGAGTAAATTCAGAAAGTAAATGACACATAGGTATACCCAGCTTCGGTAAAACCCTACCTAATAATGCTCCCAAGGTTTCTACTAGGAATTAGACAATTTCTTCACTTATAATACCTGTAAACTCGCGACTCTCGCTCCCTTGATTGTTCTAACCCCACATTCCAAACTTTTACCTCAAAGTTTTTGCTAGCAGTTAAACAATACAACGCTTACACAGTCTTGTAAACTTGTGGCTACCGCTCACCAAACTGTACTAACCCTACGCTCAAAACCCTACCACAACTCAATCCCCTAAGTTGCAAATTCTCAAACTACAAACCCATAGTTTGCCTCCTAATTAGAAACTAGACTTTATAAAATAAGAAATACAAATGAAATTAAAAACACTTCAAACTAAACCCTAATTAAAAGTATAAGACATGTTTGTAAATAAGGAAATGGCCGGCCCCTTTATATTATATTATCGGTCATTTTGTGTTTTTTGTGGTCGGCTTCCCTTTTCTTTAATGGCCATTGTCTCGTTCTTCTTTGTTAGTAAAATTAGAATATTCTCTTTAATCTGTCGCTCCTCTATGCACTTCAATTGTATGAAATTGATGGCGTCGTCAACGATCGATGCTACGCTTAGTTGTTGAGGCTTGCGGATTTCTAGAGTTCTTTGATGATCGAAAAATTTAAGGAATTATGGTACGATTTTAACCTTTTATTTTCTCTTATTTTTTTCTTTTTTAAAGGGTGTACTTATAGGTTTAACACCCTTAACTCCTCTCTAATTTTTGGGAAGTTGATTTGGTTATCTTACCTAAAATAAAAGATTGAGTATCTCTAATTTTTGGCAAGCTGATTCATTCGATCCTGCTAAAAATAAAGATTACGTATATTTTGGAGGTCTGGAAAGTTGAACTTGTCTCCTTTCTTAAAATAATGTATCACATGTTTGTTTGATTTCTTCATTTAATTGTGGCAAATTCAAATTTGACCAATTTAAATGCTTCTGTAATTATGAATAATTCATTGCTTCCCTGTTTCCTTATATATACATGTTTGAATTGCACCTACTCTATGATTTCTTTTGATCATAACTGATATGAACAGATTCTATATCTTGATTTGTCATTTAAAATGGACACTATAAATTGATTTTAGATAAAAGAATAGATAATACACTTGTGTATAATTTGAACTGCTGTAGTTGTCTTTGCATGCCTTAGTATAATTCACTATTGATTGTTTACTTGACCGCTTCTCTTAATCTTTGCCCTTGCCATACTTTGTCTTGGTATTACACTTTGCTAGGGCTTAGACCTATTGTTGTACATGCATGTATTTTTCTTTATTAATCATATGTGTACTTCTGTACTCTTGTGCACACTGTCTAAATTCGAGCTGTCACACACTTGAAAATTGTTTTGTGTTGTGCATGTTCAGTTTGAAGTTGATGCATCATGTTGCAATCATTTTGCTTGATTGCTTTCTTGATATTTTGCACTTTTATGTGTACTTGCCTTCTTTACTGGCCTACTTGAGCATTTTTGTGCGTATGTTTGTACGCCTTGCCATTGATGTTGCCTTTGACCATTGTGTTGCATGTCATGATCACTCAACCGTTTCGCTTATCCTTGCTGCCATGTCATTGAGTGCATTTGCCATGACCTACACTTGCTATTGCACTAGTTAATTTGCAGTCTGACTTGATTTGCTACACTATTGCATTCTTGAACAGTGAGTTTGATGTCTTGAATATTTTGAATTTGTTGTTTCATGCCACTATTGCATTGCTGTCCATTTTGATTTTTAATTATCTGACCTACGCACCTGCACTTGTTAATTTTATATATGTATATTCATATACATGTATGTGTATACATGTATTGTGCTTGTGCATTTTTGATAAGAATATTGAATTTTATTTATGTGAGCTCTTCGTATGGCTAACATGAGATTTTTAATAAAAAAAATCTATCGAGGCCAAAGTTAATTGTAGCCTTTTACAATACTCCACTGAGTTGAATCATTTAATTTGGCATTTGCAGTTATTCGTGGGAAAAGTAACACGTGCTCGATAACTATAATATTTGAAGTGTATCAATGTGAATATTATTCGTTGCTCGAGTACATTGTATGCATGTATTTGACTCTGTCTAGAAAAATGATGAGAAATAACCTAAATAACCGAGACAAATAAAAATTTAAAAATAAATAAATTTTAGATTTGCAAATTAAATTGTTTTTTTCCAGTTTATTGCATCTTTGTAATTTGACAGGTTCGATGGACGACGGGACACATTTTCGAGCAAGCAGTCGAAGACTAAAATTAAGGCGATAGTGTGAGTGATTGTATACATGTGTATGAGTGAATGAGTGTGTAGTGAGGAATCAATGTACACGTGTGAAATACACTGAGGATTGTATGTACAAGTGATTTTGTAATAGAGAGCAAACAGTATGCGTATTATTTGAAAGTGTACTAAATATTTACAACAACAACAAAGCCATAAATCCCAAACAAGTTGGGGTTGGCTAGACATGGAACCCAAAAATAAAAAATAAAAATAAAAATAAAAAGGAGTTAAAATCTTCCGTATAGGTAAAATAAAGGTTTGAAAAAGACAAAAACGAAGATTAAAAAAGGAAACCCTAAGGTACTGGTACATGAATTGCTAACTTCCATGCACCCCTATCCGAAACCAGCTCTTCAGATATATTCCAATTTCTTAAGTCTCTTTTTACTATCGCTTCCCATGTCATTTTAGGTCGGCCCCTACCTCTCCTTGGGCCTTCGGCGTGGCCTATAATTCCAACGTGCACTGGTGCATCGTGCGGTCTTCATTGGAGATGTCTGAACCATGTCAAGCGGTGTTGGACTAACTTCTCTTCGACAGGTGCAACTCCAAGTTTGTCCCGAATATCGTCATTCCTAATCCGATCTCGTTCGGTATGCTCACAGCTCCAACGTAGCATACGCATCTCTGCTACACTTATCTTTTGGAGGTGTTGCCTTTTAGTAGGCCAACATTCTGCACCATATAACATCGCCGGCCTGATTGCTGTTCTATAGAACTTTCCTTTAAGCTTCTGAGGGATCTTCCTATCACAGAGAATGCCAGATGCAAGTCACCATTTCACCCATCCTGCTTGAATTCTAAAACTAACATCCCTATCAATCTCCCCGTCAAACTGCAACATAGATCCTAAATATCGAAAGGATTCCTTCTTAGGTACTACTTGACCGGCCAGAGTGACATCTCCGTCATCTAACCTGACACCGCTGAAATCACACTTCATATACTCCATTTAAGTTCTGCTGATCCTCAAACCCTTCGATTCCAAGGTCTCCCTCCACAACTCCAATTATCTACTAACCCCTATTCTACTTTCATCAATTAGCACAACATCATCAACAAAAAGCATACACCAAGGAATAACTTTTGTGATTTCATCCATCACTAAAGCAAAAATTTAGGGACTCAAAGCCGAACCTTGATGTAACCCTATGTTAATGGGAAAGTCACTGGTCTCACCATCGCATGCCCTGACACTAGTCACCGCCCCCTCGTACATATTCTTAATAAGGGTAATGTACTTTGCTGGCAACTTCTTCCTTTCTAGCGCCCACCACATAACCTTCCTCGGTACTCTATCATAAGCTTTCTCCAAATCGATAAAAATCATGTGAAGATCTTTCTTCTGCTCCCTGTATCTCTCCATAAGCTGCCTAATCAAGAAAATCGCCTCAGTAGTTGACCTTCCAGGCGTGAAACCAAATTGATTCCTAGAGACACTTGTCAACCTCCTCAAACATTGTTCGTAGACTCCCTCCCAAAGCTTCATTGTATGACTCATAAGTTTAATTCCTCTATAGGAATAAAATATATTTTTCAAAATTAAAATTTGAATTAAATATTTAATTCTCGTAAATATTTATTTACTTATCTGTGTATATAGAATAGTACATATATAAACACATTTACAGAAAAATAAACATGTTTGTTATCATTAAGAAAAAATCATATAAATATATTCAATAAAAATATCTTACATATTCAACTCTATGACCTAAAAAAAGTCTTTGTTTCAATAATAACAGCTACTAATAACCAAACTTCTAGTCGGAGATATTTTACAATGAGTAAATTGTCATAGTACGCTCATATAACTTAGGGGACAAAACCTCTCTTAAATAGTGCTTCACTTCTAATATTTCCGCTCGACCCAACTAGTCGTTCAATGGACACCGTACTAGGATTTGACAATAATCAAAGCAAAACTTTCATATTGAAAACCAATAGTACTTCCAAATCAAGAGAATTGCGCATGTCAATCACGTTTATATTTTCTATTTTCCCTTGGTCATATTAATCAACATAAAACTATCAAGTGAACCATTTCATAACTATCCAACAGCTATTAGTACGTAACCCCTGAGTGCTCCCCACATTTATGAGGAATACAATGCCCAATAATTGAAGAAGGTTGTGTACTTTAGTCCCAACCGATATATTGATATCCGGTCTTAATTTGTCTTGACTTTAACCACAAATATTTAAAATGATATTATTTTTATTATGATAAATTACTCATGGTTACATCGTCTTCTAACAACTATTACAAAATATATCGTTTATGCAATTTCTATTAAATATACTTCTAATTAATTAGTATAACACAATGTTATATCAATATTTAATAGAAAGAGAAAACTTCTTTTATTGCGAAAGAGAATTGATTTCAAGAGTTAATAATTTATAATATATTCTAAAATTATCCCAAGGCCAAATCATAAGCTCTATCAAATATTCATATATATGTACTAAATATAAGTACATAACTATGCTTTTAACTATTAGTATGAGCCAAATCCCAAGCTCGGTCAAATAATTCAAAGAAATGTACTAAATATAAGTACATAACTATGTTTTTAACTATTAGTATGAGCCAAATCACAAGCTCTTTAAAATTATTCACAGATGTGTACTAAATATAAGTACATAACTATGCTTTTAACTATTGGCATGTTTTACAAACATAGGAGAAGAAAGCACAAAATCTGACACAAGAAGGATTGTGTTGTGGAGAATTTCGATTCAAGACCGCTCAAATCAAAACCCCGAACACAGCGGAAGATGAGATCGTGGTAAACGCCCAAAAACAACCAATTGATATATCAAAACAATCTCAACTCAATCCAAAGTCAAACACAATCACCAAACAAGAGAAATAGTAAAGCATTAACGATAAACTAAATCACTCAGGGATTTATAGTGGTTCCACTAACGTTTTGTTAGTGTACGTTCACTTTGAGAGAGAACCTTTATTAATATCAATAGAAGAGTACAAGAGTTTGATTACAATGATCAAATTCAGTAGAAAAATTTGATTTTGTGGAGAAAAGAATTGAAGAAGATTAGGGTTGCCAAAACCCTAATTAGAATAAACTTAGATCTTAACCTCTTAGTTAGTCTCTTTTCTCTGGTACCTGCCCTTTTGGATATGATGTAGCCTATACAGGGAGAGAATAATATGCAACAATTGCCCAAATTGCCCTGATACCTTCACAAATCAACATATAATGTCATCAACTCGAAATAGTCGAAATACCCATTCAGACGTCTGTCGTGGAGTTGGACAGACGTCTATCCAAATCTGAAAAACATACTTGTTTCAACACAGACATCTGTCAAAGTGACAGATGTCTGTTGCAAGTCTCGGGAAAATTCCCCTGACAACACAAATGTCTGTCACCCCTTATGATAGACGTCTTTTGCTCCTCCTTGCTGGAACCAAAAACTTCTTCAACTGCAACTTTTCCTACGAGCTCCAATTTGCGAACCGTCTACTCCGACACAAAGCTACTGCCATCCACTTCAATTCTACCATATAGTATCGCAAAATTTAACACTCCACCTCGGTATTATATCATCATCGCCTACACCGATGGTACCAAATCATCCTCTACCTTCAACCAAGCAAGCTTGAATGTTTCCCCAATGAGCTCCGGCATAGCTACCGCCCATTGCACTCCACCAACGAGTTCAGGCAAAGATCCTAACCGCCAATGAAATATTGAAAACATCCAACTCCTAAACTAGTCTCAGTGAAAGACAAATATAACAAGAAGATAAAACTTCAATCTCTCACCAATACTCCTCCACATTCAAGTTTCTCCCTCAGTCGTGCCACCCCGTGGCGCCTAGCACCTCTCCAAGCGAATTAAGTTCAAGCAATGCTCGAACTTCCCAACTAGCAATTCCTAGTGAATATATCCCTGCATTGTCCTTTGTGGCATACTTGCTTGTTTTCGTTAATGGCTATAAGAAATGACTTTCTTACTTCGATATGTTTGGTCCGTGAGCTAAACGCCAAATTCTCTGTCAAATGGATAACACTTTGGCTATCACATGAACATCAACATTGTCATGCTCAAACCCAAAGTCACACAATAATAGCTTCAAATAGAGTGCTTCCTTTGTTGCCTCCACCGCAACTATCAACTCTGCCTCTGTTGTGGATAAAGCAACGGTTTGCAATCTCGATCTCCAACTTATGGTTGTACCTCCAAGAGTGAAGACATATCCAAAAGTTGATTTTCTTCGATCCCTATCACAGGCATAGTCTGAATCACAATAACCAATAAACATGCAATTCTTCTCCTTACTACCCCTGTAAACAAGATCATGAGATGTTGTACCTTTAAAGTATCTCAAGATAAGATTCACTACTTCCCAATGCGATTTCCCCGGATAAGCCATGTACCGACTAACCACCCCGACGACATTTGCGATATCGAGCCTTGTACACACCGTGACATACATCAAACTTCCAACCGCACTAGCATACGATACCTTTTCCATATAAGCCTTGTCCTCCTCCTTGATAGGTTATACCTTATTCGAAAGCTTTACATGCAAAGGTAAAGGTGTATTTAACACCATTGCATCCTCCATGCTAAATCGACAAAGCACTTTTCTAATATATTCCTTTTGAGTTAGTTTCAACTCAAAATTATTTTAATCCCTTTTATTCTCCATGCCTAAAATCTTCTTTGCTTCTCCAAGGTCTTTCATTTCAAACTTCGCCTTCAATTTCAACTTGCTGATTTCTGCCTTGTCCTTAGAAGTAATGAGCATATCATCCACATACAAAGAGTAAATGCACTCAACAATCATTTCCTAACCTCTTTAAATATATACAAGCATCTTTTATGCTTCGATGGAAGCCACTTTCAAGCATGAAATGACCAAATCTCTTGTGCCATTGCCTTGGTGATTGCTTCAAAGCATATAGTGATTTCTTCAAATTGCATACCAATTTTGACATACCATCTACAACAAACCCTTCTGGTTGCTTGATGTAAATGTCTTCATCCAAGTGATGTGCACGTAAAAATGCACATTTATATGCTGTGACGATCCCAAAACCCCGTGACACGGTGTTAAGGATAATCATTGGAATATAACACATTAATCATCATTAGCAGATCACAGATAATAGCATAAACAGAAAATAGAATAATTTACACACATATGACAGAGGGATCATATAGATATCTTCACATCAGAGAAGCACAGTACAGGATACAACCTAGTGCATAATGATACATAATCAGTCACCATCGCCTGAGGCGGAATCATACATAAAGGGTAGTCAAAATAAATATCAGTCTACATCGCCTATGGCGGAATCATAATATAGATACAATAATGGCGGAGAAAATCCAAGTCAGCACAGTGTAGTCAAGCCTTGCCATGAGCCAAAAGGTGCGTCAGAAACCTGTAACTAGGCTGCCCGTGTGAAAATGAGGGCACCCGAGTTTGCAAGGTGAAACAAACTACGAGTCAGTCATGGGACTGGTATGAGAAATCTACTCAACTTATTAACAACAATAATAAGGCAAATCAAAGGACCACGCCACTTTCGCGGAACGGGTTTACTCCAATGAGTGCTAGTGCATGAGATAAAGTAAACAATTAAATCAACGCAATGCTTTTTATAAAATGAAGCCATTATAAGACTCAGGTCCCATCACACAATGCAACGCAAGCCGGAGGATAGAGTTTTCCCTTATAATGGCCAAAGATGCTTCATACGAATAAAACAAAAGTGTTTGATATTATTACTAGTGCATATATGTTTCAAAGCAAATTCAATCTTAAATATCAATCCTAGGCGGCATAGCTACCATCTACTATGTCGCCATACTAGTAATACAATCACGTCCGTATATTTCGTATTGGAAATTGGATTCCTTCATGAGTCGAGGCAAGGGGCAAGCTCCTCTCCGATTCGAGACACTCTAGCAAATGTCCCAGGACCCCACTATGATCCTTGGATCTTCAGGGCCGGTCCTCTCTTACTTTTGAGGATTAATTATTCCTGAACACACGTTTCCCAGTCCTTACAGACCTATATCGAGGCGCCTCGCATTCCAACAACCACACAGGTGAAAAGTATATATAATGTCAGGGCTGGTAGGTCACTGACACCACCTTAGCTAGAAAGAAACATCGTGCTTTCCCTGCAGTCACTCTCCCGTTTTTGACTCATACCGAGGTGTGAGGCTCGCGAATTCACGTCATACACAAAGCTACGTCACACAGACCATGCTTTGATCATCAACCACAAGACTTTGCTTTGCAACAGAAGCCTTGATCATATGCCACTTAGGCGTGCCACACAGGCAGTCCACTCCATGCGACTGATTTCTGTCAATACATAACCCCTGAGCTCGTACGTCTCAGAGAAGGGCGTTAAGCAAGAGAATAAATTCTCCGCCGCCAACCAGATATATATTTAACAGAGATCAATCAACACAGAACAAAATCCAATGTCAGACACACAGTCCATTTACAAGTCCGTTCTGGGTCTGAACGAAACCAGAGGCACCAATTCCTCGCATACCCATACAATCAACAATATGTTTGGACGGCTACTACCTCAGTTCCTTCATGGTAGCTACTCCAATCACGAGCATCAGTAGCGCCCATCCATCCAATGTGGAGATCGTCGGTCTTCAACCGTCTTCGACTCTTCGACTTCTCAACGTCGATCGATTATTTGAAATGAGATAAACTCGGCCTTTTCAAATAACCCACGTATATTTAGATTTTCAAATCAATTATCACATGGTCGGACTATTCAACATTCACATTTCAATTATTTAGTTATAGTTTTCATGTCAAATACATTCAACCATCACATATCAAGCAAACACAACACAATTGGTTTATTTCCACTCTATATCGTCTATAGTATTTTATAACGATATATCGCCATTTTTATTTAATTTAAAACGGCCATATTTAATTAAACGACGTTTTGGGTCGTGTCGATGCACTGGCGTTGCTTTTCACTAATTTTGTTTTACACATATATGAAAATCTAACCATTGGATCTTCACAAATTTGGTATCATTGGGAAGGTCATTTCAAAATGAATCCAACGGTTTCAGTTTTGGGAAAATCCGACGGTCGGATCTTCCACACTAGCCATTTGAAGTTACGATTTCAATTTACGAACTGCAGCGTCGTTATTCGATTTAATTTTAATTATATTTATATATATATATAAATATAATCGTTTCTGGCGCTGTTTTTCTTCAGATTTGAAGAAACATTCCAGACAATCCAACCGTCGGATCTTCACAAAGTTGGTGCCGTTGGAAAGATATTTCCAAGGCGAATCCAACGGTTGCGGTTTCGGGAAAATCCAATGGTCGGATTTCCCGCACTAGTCATTTGAAATCACGGTTTCAAAACACGAACTGCACGGCCATGTTTCGTTTTAATTCCATTTATATTTATATATTTATATAAATATAGTTCATTCAAAAATTCCTATATCGTTTCCAATTCAATTATTTCACTAACGCCTTTAAATTTCGGAAAATTTCGCCATAACCTCCTTTGTACGGGAGGGTCTGGGAAAATTCCCAAATAGCCACACGGGCGTCTCATGTCAAAAAGAAAAAGAAAAAGCCAAGCGGCTAACCAACAGGCTCATAAAATCATCACCCAAACAAAACAGTAAATGCGTACCTATTTGTCGGGCACAAAATTTTATTTCTCTTCTCTAGCCCCTTTGCTTTAACCTGTTCAATAGATATGCATGTACATATATACAATTTCTATCACTTATCATTTTCCATTCAATTTCATATTTGATTTACTTTGGTTTAAAAACACCATTCACTCTAATGTTGCATGCATAGGCTAAAATCATATCATTAGCTAATTAATGTATATTTCAACTCATGCACATTTATTTGAACAAGTGGCTATTTTTAACACTTCACATTTCAAAGATGATAATTTTGGCGAACTAAAATAGATTTCAACACATGACTATTTTATTTAGTTCCTATGCATGTTAAAAATAATATTTCTTTCACAAATATTTATTTCAACGTCCGCATATCTTTAACATATCACAAATATGATAAAAATGATATTTTTATCGTTCAAAATATTTATTCGACAAATGGATGTTTTCAACACTTCATAGTTTCAATAAAAATGTAATTTTTATTGTCCGATCTTTTTATTCAACACATGAACTTTTCTACTACACGCACTTCTCAACACATGAGCATTTCCACACATGGATATTTTATTTATGTTATTCATATTAGAAAGATGGAATTTTTATTGTTGAAACTATTTATATAAGGCGAATATTTTTCATACTCCATATATATATATATAAATGTGATTTTTATTGTTTAAACACTTCATTCATTCACAAATGAATTTAATTTTCACACAACGCTTTTTAACACACAAACATTTCCACACATGGATATAGTTTCAACATATGACTTTAATTTCAACGCATGAAAATAATTCCAACATATGAAAATAATTCTAACACACAAAGATTATTCAAAATTTCGGCAGCATAACGGCAGGGTAGTTAAAACCGGCACCGTCCCTAGTACGGCTCCTCGCTCTACCTTAAAACCTCGCGGTTTTTGACAATGGGGATTCATGCATCTAATTCGCACGCAGGCGGCATGTTTATTTTTATTTGCACAAATATTTCCAATTCATTTCAATCACCAATGGGTATTTTTCAACCACAACCAAATAATATCAACCACAAACAATTATTCAACCATTCGTATTTTTCATCCAATGTTTCACACCAATTCACCACAATAAATATCGTCCATGGTTTGTGGACGAGGGGAGTATATATATATATATATATATATATATATATATATATAATTGCTGTATTTCACTTGCATTTCAACACATATATCAATTATTCTATGCATGTAAAATTCATACTTCGCTTATATAGCTAACACTACGCATGTACATGTAGTGTACGATACGTATGTAATTTATATTTCGCTAATATAAATTATACACGACATTTTCCATTCAAATTTACGTTAATTTAGATTTCTCACCTTGGTTTTCGGAGTGCTAAAAATCGATACGATGTCAGAAAAATCCGCGACTTCTTTTATTGGGTAGAGAGCTTCCTTACGGTCCCGATGTTTCCTGTTTCATCGAATTTCGTCAACACACCAAAAAGATATGATTTTTCAAAGTGTAAACATAAAAAAAAATTCACCTTTCACGAAGGTTCAAAACTAGGTTTACGGTTTTCGCGACAATCGGGGCACGAGGGGATGATCGGCGAGTTGGACGTGGAAGAGGGAAGAGAGGGCTATCTGGCTGTGGTGATTTGGTGGCGTTCGGCGGTCCAGTTCGGCGGCGGCGGCGCTGGGAAGGTCGGAACTTTGGAGCTTCGATTCGGGCGGCATAGGCGACGAGGGGTGGCGGTGGTTGGTCGGATTTGAAGAGGGGGCGGAGGCGGTTCGAATGGTGGCGGCGGCGAAGGCTATAGGTGGCGGTAGCGGCGGCGACGGAGGAGAGAAGGTCTCGAACGGTTTGCGCCGTTGATTTTGGGGATTTTCTTTTTTTTTTAAAAAAAATTATGAATGGAGAATTCTGATTGGCCGAGGACTATATTAAATTTTTAAATAGTGTTTTTCAAACGAACTCCTTTTCAAACCCAACGACTATCGCCCCTAGCTAAATACCCCCATTCCGGACACAATGGGATATGTTTCGTAGGCCAATTCGACTGTTACAGTCAGTTGTTTTTCAAATTAAAGTATAAAACATTTAATTTTTAACTCTGAACGTACATTTCAATTTGCTAGGGCCACAAACTGATTCGAAAAATTCCAGAAAACTAAATCTAGCTATGGTTTGACGCTACAGTCCCAACAAAACTAGTTTCGTTGAATTCTGAGGTTGTTTGAAAAATGGCCATTTTCTGGTCGATCCAATTTAACAGAAATTGACCAAACACATTTTCTTTTGCCACGCTCACATACTAGCTTCAAAAATTATGAAATTTGAAACCTAGCAATAGTTTGACATCCCGGATCCAACAAAAGTGTTTTCGTCGAATTCCGAGGTCGTATGCAAAATATCAATTTGCCAGGGCTATATATTCTATATAGCGACCATTCTGAAAATTCATTCGGCCATAACTTTTGATTCCCGTTATGAAACTTCGATTTTTCAGATTCGTTAGAAAGGTATTGACTAACAGATTTAAATATTTTTGGTTTCGCTAAAATCCGTTATATTTTCCACCCTGCACAGTCAGTCAAAGTTTGAATTCAAATTTTCAAACCGACTCACTATTTCTAATTCACTATTTTATTGAAATATCCTATTTCAATTGTTCAAATTCTTTGAAATCACCAATTTAAAATTTTTAAATTGGCTCGTATTTTTCGGGTTATTACAATCTCCCCCACTTAAAACTTTTCGTCCTCGAAAAGGAAACAACAGTAAAGTAGGAAATAAAATGTAAATGCAACGTATTGTAAAGGTACCTTGCACCGGAGTTAGTCAGAGATATCCACTCTGCATTTCGGGTAAGCTTGCTTAATTCTTTCCTCAGTTTCCCAAGTACAGTCTCTAGGATCACTGCTCCACTGCACTTTAACTAAATGAACCTTTTTGCTTCTGAGTTCTCTAGTTTCTTTGCCAACAATCTTTAATGGCTCTCTTCTGAGTGATAATTCTGGAGTTATGTCCATATCCTGTTGCGCTGCTTCTTCTACAACAAGATCCGGATCACGCACATGTCTTCTAAGTTGAGATACGTGAAATATATCGTGCACTCCAGGCAACCAATCTGGCAATTGAACCCGATAAGCAAGAGTTCCAATTCGTTCAAGTATAGGAAAGGGACCAATAAATCTCGGTGCCAACTTCCCAGTCTTGCCAAATCTGATTACTCCTCTCATCGGAGAAACCTTCAAATAAACATAATCGCCAACGGCAAATGATAAATCTCTTCTTCTCGCATCAGCATAACTTTTCTGTCAGCTTTGTGCGGTTCTCAAACGCTTTTTGATGAAGTCGACTTTATCAGATGCTTCTCTAATCATGTCGGGTCCTAACACAGGTCTGTTGCTAGGTTCCACCCAACATGCTGGAGATCTGCAAGGTCTGCCATATAATGCTTCAAATGGCGACATCCCCAAACTTGCTTGATAGCTATTATTATATGAGAATTCTGCCAAATGTAAGTGATCTTCCCATGACCCACCAAAATCAATTATACAAGCCCGCAATAAATCTTCTAGAATTCTGTTCACCCGCACAGTTTGGCCATCTGTTTGAGGGTGATAAGCGGTGCTCATATTCAGTTTCGTTCCTAATTCTGTCTGGAAAGCCTCCCAGAACTTGCTAGTAAATAGGGGATCTCTTACACTGATTATGCTGATGGGGATTCCATGCAGCTTAACAATTTCTTTGAAGTATATCTGCGCTAGACTTTGAGCGGTTCTATTGGATCTGACAGGTATAAAATGGGCAGTCTTCGTGAAGCGATCTACGATTACCCAAATGATGTCATTACCTTTCTTGGTTCGCGGCAAACCATCTATGAAATCCATGGAAATCTGTTCCCATTTCCAGCCTGGGACTTCCAACGGTTGCAACAATCCAGCTAGTTTCTGTTGGTCACTCTTGACCAATTGACAAGTAGGGCATCTGCTAACATACAAAGAAATATCTCTTTTCATTGCCTTCCACCAAAAAGTGCATTTGATATCGTTGTACATTTTACTCACCCTAGGATGGATGCAAAATTTGGATTAATGGCATTCATCCAGCACTTCTCTTCAAAGGCCTGGAATATTTGGGATGCAAATCCAATTATTTAACCTGAGAACCCCCTTATCGTCAGTACGAAAACTCGTGGTTTCACCTTCTTTGACCCTCTGACTGATTCTCTGAATGAATTCATCGTCTTTTTGAAGGGCTGAAATCCTATCAATCAATCCAGGTGTAATTATAAGATTGGCAATGATTGCGGTTTTCCTACTAAGCGCATCCGCTACTACGTTAGCTTTCCCCGGCGTATACAGGATATCAAGATCATACGCTGCAAGAAATTCTAGCCAACGCTGCTGTCTCAGATTCATATCTTTCTGGGTATATAAATACTTCAATGATTGATGATCTGTGTACAGTATAAATTTCTCGCCCAATAAATAATGCCTCCAGATTTTCAAGGCAAAAATGATGGCTAGCAACTCAAGATCATGAGTCACATAATTCTTCTCATGCGGTTTCAGTTGGCGGCTTGCATAAGCGACTACTTGGCCTCTCTGCATTAACACTGCACCAAGACCTCTAATAGAAGCATCTGTCCAAACCGTTAAATCCTGATTGCCATCAATAATAGTTAACACTGGAGCAGTGGTCAGTTTCGATTTCAATTCCTGGAAAGCTTCTTCACAGTCGGAAGTCCACTTAAACTTCTCATGTTTCTTTGTGAGCTTCGTTAACGGACCGGATATCTTCGAAAAATCCTTAACGAACTTTCGATAATAACTAGCCAACCCCATAAAACTTCTGACTTCTATGGGAGTAGTGGGTTGTTTCCAGTCTTGAATCACTGTTATTTTGCTTGGGTCAACAGAAATTCCTTTCTCTGACACGACATGGCCAAGAAATTTGACTTCTTCTTGCCAGAAGACACATTTAGAGAATGGCTTTGAAGACGTTCTTCCTTAGAATCCCCAATACTTGTTCTAAGGGTTTTTCATGCTCGGGTTTTGCTTTGGAGTAGATTAAAATATCATCGATGAAGACGAGGACAAATTTATTCAGAACTCCCCTGAACACTCTATTCATTATATCGACAAAGTATGTTGGAGCGTTGCATAGGCCAAACGGCATTACTAACCATTCATAAAATATGTCTGGACCTCTGAAAGCTATCAAAGGAACACACTCTTCTGCTATTCTCAATTGATGAAAACCCGTAGCTAGGTACATTCGGGAAAATACTTTCGCCCCATTCAATTGGTCTAGCAAATCATCTATGCGGGGTAATGGATATTTATTTTTGAGCATCTGTTTGTTGAGGTCTCGGTAATCAACACATAATCTAAGAGTACCGTCTGACTTTGGGACAAACACAACAGCTGCACCCCAATTAGAAAAACTAGGTCTGATTAGACCCTTCCACAACAGTTGATGAGTTTGATCGCCCAATTCTTCTTTTTCCTTCGGAGTCATTATGTGAATTGGATGCACCACTGGTCTGGCATTGGGAATTAGATCGATTCGGAATTCTATTTCTCTTTGCGGAGGTAAGTTTTCAACTTCTTCAAACACATCCGCATAGTTTCTAACAATCGGAATCTTTTCTACAGAAGTGGGGATAAGTTCTAATGCTGACCAAAATTCTTCTCTATTCGAATTCGAACCATGACAGGGTACCGTAATTTATCCAAGCTTCGTTCGAATTTTTACGATTCTTTCCGCACACTTTACCTCAGCTTCGTATTTCGTCAACCATTCTAACCCAAGGATAACGTCGAATTCGGGAAAATCCATAACGATCAAATTAATGGGAAATTTGTAGGAAGAATAAGAGATTGGAACTCTACAATATGAACCGAGAGTAATAGGACCCCCTATCGGGTTATGAACTTGTACTGATTCCTTGAGCTTTCGCTGTTTTAACTTTAATTTGTGCACTGTGTTTTTAGCAATAAAACTACGCGACGCACCTGTGTCAAACAATACAGAAACAGTAATATATTTAATGGTAAGGGTACCTCCCAAAACATCAGGTTTACCTGCTCCATCGGAAGCAGCTGGCGGGCTCGACCCGTCATAGACGTGAGCTACTGTAGCTTTCTTCAGCAAAGGATAGTCTTTGACCAGATGATCGGTCTTTCGACAATTGAAGCACGAGCGAGGGTTCTGGGAGCCTTGGCTCGAGCCTTGAGAATTTGTCTTCTGCCTCTTCGGAGCTGTGCAGACGTTTGAGTAGTGCCCCGGCTTACCACAGTTAAAGAAATTTCCTCTTGGCGGCTTGCCAGTCTGAGGTTTTGAAGATGCTGCTTGGCTTGACTCGCCTTGATTTACAGCAGGCTTGCGCTTGTTTCCGGCTTGGCTTCTAGCGCGATGCTGATCCAGATGCCTTTGATCAAGGTCTTCGTAGTTGCATGTCATTTCCACCAGTTCGTTGAATTCCAGCTTGATATGGGCCATGGCTCTATCATGATATTGTCGTCTTAGCCCAAGGATAAACCTCTTATTTTTGGATTTCGCAGTGGCGACGAGCTCTGAAGCATAGGGCGACAACAGTGTAAATTTATTCAGATAATCTTGCACGGAAAGATCCCCCTGCTGGAGATTGGCGAAGTCATCGTGCATTCTTTCTAGAGCTTGTTCTGGGACATATTTCTCCTTGAAGAGTTCTTTAAATCCATCCCATGTTCTTCCAGCTTCTCTATTCCCGGCGGTGAGAGATTCCCACCATAGTTAAGCTTGTTCCTGCATAAGCCAGGCGCCCATAATAGCTTTGTCTTTGTCTCCAAGCCTTAGGCCTTCAAGAATTTTCTCGCATGTTTTGAGCCATGCAAGGGCCTCAATTACGGTGCCAGTTCCCGAGAAGGTCTTGCCTCCTAAGTTTTTATATCTCTTGGCTACGCGGTCTAGCTCGAAGTATTGAGCTGCCGGAGGTTGTATCAAAGGTCCTTCTTGAGCTGGGACTTCTCCCCTTCCTCGGCCTCGGCCGGCACGGCCTCCTCTAGCGGTGGCTGCTCTGGTAGCCATTTGTCAAATTCTGTATAAGCAAGAAAAAGTCAGCCAATAGAAATGATAGTCTATTGCATAATTAAGCAGAAAATTTTCGGAAAGATAACGATGGACTGATCAATTGTTTTTGCAATTCTGTTCGGCTCATTCTAGGACTTTACTAGTCCTATCTCTAATGAGCTACTCGCCTTAGAATACTACTGATTCTATGTTGACGAAGTGTTTAATGTGTTAGACTCCAGAACTAAGGTTAACCAAAGCTCTGATACCAGCTGTGACGATCCCAAAACCCCGTGACACGGTGTTAAGGATAATCATTGGAATATAACACATTAATCATCATTAGCAGATCACAGATAATAGCATAAACAGAAAATAGAATAATTTACACACATATGACAGCGGAATCATATAGATATCTTCACATCAGAGAAGCACAGTACAAGATACAACTTAGTGCAAAATGATACATAATCAGTCACCATCGCCTGAGGCGGAATCATACATAAAGGGTACTCAAAATAAATATCAGTCTACATCGCCAATGGCGGAATCATAATATAGATACAATAATGGCGGAGAAAATCCAAGTCAGCACGGTGTAGTCAAGCCTCGCCATGAGCCAAAAGGTGCGTTAGTAACCTGTAACTAGGCTGCCCGTGTGAAAATGAGGGCACCCGAGTTTGCAAGGTGAAACAAACTACGAGTCGGTCATGGGACTGGTATGAGAAATCTACTCAACTTATTAACAACAATAATAAGGCAAATCAAAGGACCACGCCACTTTCGCGGAATGGGTTTACTCCAATGAGTGCTAGTGCATGAGATAAAGTAAACGATTAAATCAACGCAATGCTTTTTATAAAATGAAGCCATTATAAGACTCAGGTCCCATCACACAATGCAACGCAAGCCGGAGGATAGAGTTTTCCCTTATAATGGCCAAAGATGCTTCATACGAATAAAACAAAAGTGTTTGATATTATTACTAGTGCATATATGTTTCAAAGCAAATTCAATCATAAATATCAATCCTAGGCGGCATAGCTACCATCTACTATGTCGCCATACTAGTAATACAATCACGTCCGCATATTTCGTATTGGAAATTGGATTCCTTCATGAGTCGAGGCAAGGGGCAAGCTCCTCTCCGATTCGAGACACTCTAGCAAATGTCCCAGGACCCCACTATGATCCTTGGATCTTCAGGGCCGGTCCTCTCTTACTTTTGAGGATTAATTATTCCTGAACACACGTTTCTCGGTCCTTACAGACCTATGTCGAGGCGCCTCGCATTCCAACAACCACACAGGTGAAAAGAATATATAATGTCAGGGCTGGTAGGTTACTGACAACACCTTAGCTAGAAAGAAACATCGTGCTCTCCCTGCAGTCACTCTCCCGTTTTTGACTCATACTGAGGTGTGAGGCTCGCGAATTCACGTCATACACAAAGCTACGTCACACAGACCATGCTTTGATCATCAACCACAAGACTTTGCTTTGCAACAGAAGCCTTGATCATATGCCACTTAGGCGTGCCACACAGGCAGTCCACTCCATGAGACTGATTTCTGTCAATACATAACCCCTGAGCTCGTACGTCTCAAAGAAGGGCGTTAAGCAAGAGAATAAATTCTCCGCCGCCAAACAAATATATATTTAACAGAGATCAATCAACACATAACAAAATCCAATGTCAGACACACAGTCCATTTACAAGTCCGTTCTGGGTCTGAACGAAACCGGAGGCACCAATTCCTCGCATATCCATACAATCAATAGTATGTTTGGACGGCTACTACCTCAGTTCCTTCATGGTAGATACTCCAATCACGAGCATCAGTAGCGCCCATCCATCCAATGTGGAGATCGTCGGTCTTCAACCGTCTTCGACTCTTCGACTTCTCAACGTCGATCGATTATTGAAATGAGATAAACTCGGCCTTTTCAAATAACCCACGTATATTTAGATTTTCAAATCAATTATCACATGGTCCACTACAACAAAATGACCCTATTACAACGGTGGAAAACCGTTGTAATATACATTTTACAACGGTGGACCAACCGTCGTGTATTAAGAAGTTGTAATAGACTAAATTTTTTTACAACTTTTTTGCACAGTTGCAACACCGTTGTAATATGTATATTTTACAACTTTTTTCCACCGTTGTAATAAACTTTATTACAACAGTTATGCACCGTTGTATTAATATCTACTACAACTGTTATGCACCGTTGTGATTGACAGTTGAGTTTAAAAAAAATAAACATCATTTGCAGCTGAAATGAACAATACACTAAATATAGCGATACTCCACAAGCAAAACAAAAATTACAGTTATTTGCAAAATAATTTATTTAAATACTCAAATACAAAGTTAGAAACACTAATAGCCGACACACCAGGCATATGAGAATACTCGAATTCAAGCAACCGTCACAGTTGACAGACAAATCCTAAGAATATTTCATTGCTTGACTTCCCAATATGCAGTTGCTTTCCGCATTTGATCTTAAAAGACATACACCATTCCGTGCTTTTCCTTCGCACCCTCTTCAAAGTTCAAACATACATAACTACCATCTATCACCACTGTCACTAACATCTATCACCACTGTCTCTTTCCGAACTGCATCAGTACTTGGAATATGATGAATTACTGTATCTTTGATTTGCTCTCAAATGACCACCTTGCCCTCCTCTGCTGACAGAATTTAAGCTCCAAATATCCCTGCAACTATTTTGATCTTCCAAATTTACTGCAAATACATCAGAGCCAAGCTAGGATACTTCTCCTGCCCTATTGCATCCCATATCTTGAACTTTGCAATTTCATCATTTACTGCAAGTGTTTATGGGAAAGAAATGCAGATTCAGTACTCGATTCATATAGTATTTCATATACGGTAACTGACAACAGAAACCCAAGTAATTGAATAAATAAATAAATACGAACCAACTATCATTTCCACAAAGACCAAACCTGAGATTCAACAAGCTGGCATTTTACAAACCGCAAATACAATGCTTGATTTCCTTGTCCTAACATCTCCCAATCGATCCTGCTAATCAAATTATTATTCAAGGGTATATGTGCATACATGTATGCATGCTAAAAAAAATGATCAAAATAGCAAAAAATGTGCGCTTTTGGTATGGACATACAAAAGAACGCATGATTTAGTATCTATATGCAGTGAACCCTTCATAAAAAAAGATACAGTAGGGCCTACATCATATACCCCGTGCATATGGCGCATTGTCACTTCGGAAGTTTCAATATATGACCAAGCTTGAAAATTGTTTGCAGTTTAATGTACTGGAGATAGTTTGATACAATCTATAAATTGCATAAAGCTTTGACAGTTATACCAACTAGAACAAACAAACAGCAACATGTGAAATACTTAATTATTTTTGGAACAAGAAGACCCAAGCAAATGTAAACACACAAAATTGGGTTATAATGAATAAGTGGGTGTGACGTATAATTTACTTAAAATATGCATAAGCAGGTTAAGCAAATAGTGAAATGTAAAGCACTTCATTAACAGGTCTGTTAATCATTCATATCAACTATATATGTAGGAAACCAAATATAATAAGACATGTAAGCCCCTTAATGCACACAAATTTCAAAAAGAAGAAGAAGATAATGGTGTTTTCTTACTGATGATATTTTCAAGTACTGACAACAAATATATTATAGGAGCACCATTCTTTCATTTGCAAGAAAGAACGAAATTTACAATGGTAATGGAAACTGTATTAACTGAATTTCACCATTTCCTTTATACATACTAAATGTAGACAGAATAATGTTGCTTCAAAGTCACCTAATATAGATAAATTCAATAACTGTGATACCAACATCATCATGTAATACTACTGAACTATTAACAGTATTAGCATCTCCCTAAATTCAATAACCAATTCCACAGTTTCTAAACCTACTTCCAAGCCCTCATTGCCAAAAAAATCAAGGCTTTTACTTGTTTCTTTTGTTGAGATGTTTGTCGCAAGGTCATGGTCAGCAACAGGATCAGACCCGCGTTCGTTAGCTCCAGTAAGTAGTGGTGACCTAGTTGCGGCAACTGTCCAGCTTCGAGATCTACAAACGCTAGTTGATGAAGTAGCGACACTGCCTCCCATGCCATTTTTCAAAAACACAGTAGCACAGTTTGCCGAGTAATCAAAAATTAGGGTTACCTTTCTTCCCAATCCCTAGGTTAGCGTCTGTTCCTTCTTTTCACAAGTTTGTTTTGCGTAATTTTGTTCGACCTCCGTCCTTTGTCACAGTTCGCCTCTGTCTTCTTTTCCCTGTATCACAGTTCGCGAGATCAATTTCCGCCTCCGTTCTTCGTCAGTTCGTCGTTTTGGATAATTTTATCGGGTCTAGGGTTTGAATGATTCTAGCAATTCTCGAATTTGGGAAAGGGTTTGGAAGAAAACGTTTGGCGGCTGGAGATTATATTATAAGGCAAATGAATTTGGGTAAGGGTTTGGAAGCGGTGCTAGACCCGAAATGTTTGGTTTGGAGCCCAGAAAACTTGTGTTGGAGCCAAACGAAAAAATTTGTTAGAGCCAAACGAAATTTTCGTTGGAGCCAAGAATTCCTTCCGCATGTTACGCCTCAGATCAAAACCTGGCATACAAATTGTCAACTTTTTTGTTCAGATTTAAGACTATAATAACCGGTAAATACTGAATTTTAACTTGTAACTATTTTCACATAATATAATATTATTATATATTAATCACTTGTATTTAATAGTGAATTATGTTTGTTAATTATTAATTATGTTTGTTAATTATTAATTAAATTGTATATTCAATATTTGTTTATCAATTATTGATTATTAGTCAAATAATTACTTATTTAATATTTCAAATTAATTATTATTATTTAGTAGCCAAAATTGTTATTAGTTGCCAAAATTATATTTATTAAAACTGTTGAAACAGTTACTACCAAATCAAATATTACTTATTAATAATAGTTATTATTTATTAAAACTGTTGAAACAGTTACTACCAAATCAAATATTACTTATTAATAATAGTTACTTAATTAACGATTGTTGTTAAATTTTGAGTAAGATTCAAATTCAACAGTACACAAAAAGTACCGTTTCGGACGGGGCGCTGCCCCCTGGACCCATATTACAACTTCAATTTTATCAGGTCGAACCCCGTTAGCGGGGGCGTTGCCCCCGCACCCCCACCTTGGGGGGTTGCCACCCCCCCTGGACCCCCCCTCCGTAGGGATCATATTTGATAAAAGATTTTGGAAAAACTTTCAACAACGATTACTTATTAAAAAATATTATATACTAAATATTAATTACTACTAATAATCATGATTAATTATAAATTAAATATTTATTAATTGTTATTTACTTATTGATTATTAACCGCTCATTAGTTATTACTTACTAATTAATTACTAGTACTTAATAATGAAGTAGTTATAAATAATTATTTTTAATTAAATATTTAATATTTATATATTGATTATTATTAAATAATTACTAATTGGTTGTTAATTAGTAATTATTAGTAGGAATTATTTATTTATTGATGTATTTTTAATTAAATATTTAATATGTATTTATTGATTATTAATTAATAATTACTAATTGGTTGTCAATTACTAATTATTAGCATGAATTATTTATTTATTGAAGTATTTTTAATTAAACATTTAATATTAATATATAGGTTATTAATTAATAATTACTAATTAGTTGTTAATATTAATTATTAAAAATTATTTAATGAAAATAGTTAATATTAAAATATAGTCATATATTACAACAGTCAAAAAATAAAAGTTGTGATAGGCTTTTATTACAACTGTCAAAATAACACAGTTGTTAAAAATAAATTTATTACAACTTTTCTGAAAAAAAGTTGTAAAAAACATTTATTACAACGGTGCTTTAACCACCGTTGTAAAATTGAAGTTGTAATATGGTATTTTTGTTGTAGTTACAACGGTGTTTATACCACCGTTGTAAAAAACCATTTATTACAACGGTGCTTTTACCACCGTTGTAAAAACCCATTTATTACAACGGTGCGTTTACCACCGTTGTAAAATTAAAGTTGTAATATGGTGTTTTTGTTGTAGTGGTCGGACTATTCAACATTCACGTTTCAGTTATTTAGTTATAGTTTTCATGTCAAATACATTCAACCATCACATATCAAGCAAACACAATACAATTGGTTTATTTCCACTCTATATCGTCTATAGTATTTTATAACGATATATCGCCATTTTTATTTAATTTAAAACGGCCATATTTAATTAAACGACGTTTTGGGTCGTGTCGATGCACTGGCGCTGCTTTTCACTAATTTTGTTTTACACATATCTGAAAATCTAACCGTTGGATCTTCACAAATTTGGTATCATTGGGAAGGTCATTTCAAAATGAATCCAACGGTTTCAGTTTTGGGAAAATCCGACGGTCGGATCTTCCACACTAGCCATTTGAAGTTACGATTTCAATTTACGAACTGTAGCGTCGTTATTCAATTTAATTTTAATTATATTTATATATATATATATATAAATATAATCGTTTTTGGCGCTGTTTTTCTTCTGATTTGAATTAAACATTCAAGACAATCCAACCGTCGGATCTTCACAAAGTTGGTGCCGTTGGAAAGATATTTCCAAGGCGAATCCAACGGTTGCGGTTTCGGGAAAATCCAATGGTCGGATTTCCCGCACTAGTCGTTTGAAATCACGGTTTCAAAACACGAACTGCACGGCCACGTTTCGTTTTAATTCTATTTATATTTATATATTTATATAAATATAGTTCATTCAAAAATTCCTATATCGTTTCCACTTCAATTATTTCACTAACGCCTTTAAATTTCGGAAAATTTCGCCATAACCTCCTTTGTACGGGAGGGTCTGGGAAAATTCCCAAATAGCCACACGGGCGTCTCATGTCAAAAAGAAAAGGAAAAAGCCAAGTGGCTAGCCAACAGGCTCATAAAATCATCACCCAAACAAAACAATAAATGTGTACCTATTTGTCGGGCACAAAATTTTATTTCTCTTCTCTAGCCCCTTTGCTTTAACCTGTTCAATAGATATGCATGTACATATATACAATTTCTATCACTTATCATTTTCCATTCAATTTCATATTTGATTTACTTTGGTTTAAAAACAGCATTCACTCTAATGTTGCATGCATAGGCTAAAATCATATCATTAGCTAATTAATGTATATTTCAACTCATGCACATTTATTTGAACAAGTGGCTATTTTTAACACTTCACATTTCAAAGATGATAATTTTGGCGAACTAAAATAGATTTCAACACATGACTATTTTATTTAGTTCCTATGCATGTTAAAAATAATATTTCTTTCACAAATATTTATTTCAACGTCCGCATATCTTTAGCATATCACAAATATGATAAAAATGATATTTTTATCGTTCAAAATATTTATTCGACAAATGGATGTTTTCAACACTTCATAGTTTCAATAAAAATGTAATTTTTATTGTCCGATCTTTTTATTCAACACATGAACTTTTCTACTACACACACTTCTCAACACATGAGCATTTCCACACATGGATATTTTATTTTTGTTGTTCATATTAGAAAGATGGAATTTTTATTGTTGAAACTATTTATATAAGGCGAATATTTTTCATACTTCATATATATATATAAAAATGTGATTTTTATTGTTTAAACACTTCATTCATTCACAAATGAATTTAATTTTCACACAACACTTTTCAACACACAAACATTTCCACACATGGATATAGTTTCAACATATGACTTTAATTTCAATGCATGAAAATAATTCCAACATATGAAAATAATTCTAACACACAAAGATTATTCAAAATTTCGGCAGCATAACGGCAGGGTAGTTAAAACAGGCACCGTCCCTAGTACGGCTCCTCGCTCTACCTTAAAACCTCGCGGTTTTTGACAATGGGGATTCATGCATCTAATTCGCATGCAAGCGGCATGTTTATTTTTGTTTCCACAAATATTTCCAATTCATTTCAATCACCAATTGGTATTTTTCAACCACAACCAAACAATATCAACCACAAACAATTATTCAACCATTCGTATTTTTCATCCAATGTTTCACACCAATTCACCACAATAAATATCGTCCATGGTTTGTGGACGAGGGGAGTATATATATATATATATATATATATATATAATTGCTATATTTCACTTGCATTTCAACACATATATCAATTATTCTATGCATGTAAAATTCATACTTCGCTTATATAGCTTAAACTACGCATGTACATGTGGTATACGATACGTATGTAATTTATATTTCGCTAATATAAATTATACACGACATTTTCCATTCAAATTTATGTTAATTTAGATTTCTCACCTTGGTTTTCGGAGTGCTAAAAATCGATACGATGTCAGAAAAATCCGCGGCTTCTTCTATTGGGTAGAGAGCTTTCTTACGGTCCCGATGTTTCCTGTTTCATCGAATTTCGTCAAAACACCAAAAAGATATGATTTTTCAAAGTGTAAACATCAAAAAAATTCACCTTTCACGAAGTTTCAAAACTAGGTTTACGGTTTTCGCGACAATCGGGGCACGAGGGGATGATCGGCGAGTTGGACGTGGAAGAGGGAAGAGAGGGCTATCTGGCGGTGGTGGTATGGTGGCGTTCAGTGGTCCAGATCGGCGGCGGTGGCGCTGGGAAGGTCGGAACTTTGGAGCTTCGATTCGGGTGGCACAAGCGACGAGGGGTGGCGGTGGTTGGTTGGATTTGAAGAGGGGGCGGAGGCGGTTCGAATGGTGGCGGCGGCGAAGGCTATAGGTGGCGGTAGCGGCGACGACGGAGGAGAGAAAGTCTCGAACGGGTTTCGCCGTTGATTTTGGGGATTTTCTTTTTTTTATTATTTTTAAAATTTATGAATGGAGAATTCTGATTGGCCGAGGACTATATTAAATTTTTAAATAGTGTTTTCTCAAACAAACTCCTTTTCAAACCCAACGACTGTTGCCCCTAGCTAAATACCCCCATTCCGGACACAATGGGATAAGTTTCGTAGGCCAATTCGACTGTTACAGTCAGTTATTTTTCAAATTAAAGTATAAAACATTTAATTTTTAACTCTGAACGTACATTTCAATTTGCCAGGGCCACAAACTGATTCGAAAAATTCCATAAAACTAAATCTAGCTATGTTTTGACGCTACGGTCCCAACAAAACTAGTTTTGTCGAATTCTGAGGTTGTTTGAAAAATGGCCATTTTCTGGTCGATCCAATTTAATAGAAATTGACCAAACACATTTTCTTTTGCCACGCTCACATACTAGCTTCAAAAATTATGAAATTTGAAACCTAGAAATAGTTTGACATCCCGGACCCTACAAAAGTGGTTTCATCGAATTCCGAGGTCGTATGCAAAATATCAATTTCCCAGGGCTATATATTCTATATAGCAACCATTCTGAAAATTCATTCGGCCATAACTTTTGATTCCCGTTATGAAACTTCGATTTTTCAGATTCGTTAGAAAGGTATTGACTAACAGATTTAAATATTTTTGGTTTCGCTAAAATCCGTTATATTTTCTGCCCTGCACAGTCAATCAAAGTTTGAATTCAAATTTTCAAACTGACTCACTAATTCTAATTCACTATTTTATTGAAATATCCTATTTCAATTGTTCAAATTCTTTGAAATCACCAATTTAAAAATTTTAAATTAGCTCGTATTTTCCGGGTTATTACATATTCACATAGTCATATATGGGTATTATATCATGCTTAAATAATAATTGAATCGATTTCAAAACATCATGCATTTATCATCATATAGGGGGTAAATGATCATTTTGTGCTTATATTATTTTGAGAATGTTTACTTGGACATTTTTCATATTTTTACAGAAATTGGATGCATGCAGAAAAGGACTTCATAAAGATATATATGCATACAAAGAAAAAAAGGGAAAGAAATCAATGGAGAGGGAATCAATTCAAAAGGAGAAAATCAATGCCTTGCCAAAAAAAATGATGAAAGGGAAATCAATCAATGGAGAGGAAATCAATTCAAATAGAGAATTAATGGAGGACACTATTCAATCTCCTTCCTTATTTAGTGGAGACACAAAATTATGGCTTCATGAACCACTATTGCTAAGAGACAAAATGCAGCTTAAAGCGGGGGCATTCTGGGTAGCACATAAAAAGTTAATTTAGGGGTTTCCCTCATGTGTAAATAAACCATGTATGATAATGTAAAGAGGACCTGGGATTTTATTTTTTAGAGTAACTGAAATCAAAAACTCTATTTCTCTTCCATGGCTTCTTAGCCATTTCTTTTTTGTAATCTCTCATTTTAATGCAATCTTAATTTGTTGTTTTTCATTTACATGTTATTTTCTTTTCTGCAAGTAGTGTAGCTTTATTAGTTAATATCTTTTCTTCATTACTTACTAGTTGTTCTTCAATGTTGAAATATATTTGTGTTGAAATAATAATACAAATGAGGAGCTAAACCCCTACAATTTAGGGGTGATGAAACTCTCTAATCACATAGATTCAACATAGTTTATTTTTCATGGTCTTTATTTGTGTTTATTAAAGAATGGATATTTAGCATATTTTGTTAATCATACTTGGTTTTGATGACCTATGCCTCTAATTAATAGAGGATAGATCATGCTTGATCAAATGACACAAATAATTTACCTTTTCATCTATATATGATTTTGGCAACGAGAGGAAATGTCAATCTACATTTGATATTCTATATTACTAATTATTAGTAAATAGAGTATTCTTAAAATTGATGTTGCTTTCAACTTGTTATCTTTTTTATGAGAATTGAATAATGAATTAGATTTATGTTATAGTTTGACTTATGTTATGCTAATTAATAGCATAAATATGTCATACTTATAATAAACACAAAATCTAATCTCACTAATGACCAAACAAATAGAGAACATAATTTCATGATGTTGATTTGTGTGATTTAGAGAGTCAAAACACCTCTAAATTGCTCTTAACCAATACTTTCATTCTCAACTTAGTCATTAATTTTGTTAAATTTTAGTTAACACATTTCACAGTTTGGTTTAATTTGATTGAATAGAATTTAAAATTATTCTTTCCCTGAGGATCGACTCGTATTCGCCACGTACTAACAATTGTAAGCCGTGCGCTTGCGGTTTATTATTAAAATATTTTGTTGACGGATTTCTAATTCGATAGAAAATCCGTTTGCAAACAAGTTTTTGGCGCCGTTGCCGGGGAAAGAATTTGATTTTGATTTTATTCTTCGGATTAATTTCGTTGTACTATTAAAAAAAAACCAAAAAATTGTGTGTTTGCTTTGTTCATTTTGTTCGTTTTTTATTTTGTGTGTGTTTGTGTTTGTGGTTGTTTTCATCATATTTAGTTCTTCTTTTTTAAAAAAAAGAAAAAGAAAATTAACACTTGCCTTGTGTTTTCAAATTCTTTCCTGATTCATTTCATTAATTTCCTTCCACCTTCATCTCATTTATTTCTTTCCACCTTCATCTCATTTTCTATTCTTACAAATAAAAGAAAAAAAAAACTCTTTCCATTATTTTTCTCTCTTTTTTTTCCAAATCTTATCCACTTTTCTTTCCTTTTTTTCTTATAGATAATTATAAAAAAAATCCTTTTCCTCCCTCTAATTGATTGATAATTTGTGCATTTGTGTGTTTGTTTTATTTGATCTTGTTTCAATTGCATTTGTGTGTTTTGTCCGTCCATTTTTGTTTGTTGTGTCTTTAAAAAAAAATTGCATCTTGTATACTTCATCATCCCCACTATTAATTTTGCACTGATAATTTCACTTTCCATTTGAATTTGTGTTCTCTGTTTTCCCATCCTTGTTTGCATTACCATATTTGTGTCTTGCATTTAAAAAAAATAATACCATTGCCTTTTGTTTTCACTCTCTTTCCCATTTTTTTGTGTTTTCAATTTCTTTCCCTTTCTCTTTCTCTTCTTTATTTCTTTCCTTTCTTTTTCTCTTTTATTTCTTTCCAAATCTTCTCCACTTTTCTCTCTCTTTTTTCCAAATAATAAAAAAAAAGAAATAAAAAAACCCAATTTATTGCTTTCCTTTTTCTTGCCCTTCCTCTATAATTTTCTTTTCTTCTCTATCTTATATTTTCTGATTGTCTTCTGTTCAGAATTAAACAAGACCTCCATCTTCATATCCCTCTTCCAATTTCGACTTTCCAACCTCCTCACCCTCCTCTTCAATTCAATCACACCACCAGACTTCTCTCTTCTTTGTTCTACCTCACACCCACCAATTGATCAACATCTCCAGTACCTAGCACCTGTTTTCACTACCACATACAATAGTGTGCAAAAACTCCATACAACCACCTAGTGCCGAACATTCCCACCTTGCAATCATCACCACACACCAGCCGATCATCACAATACCACTACCGCAACCACCAAAAAGACCAAACCCCAAAAACCCAAATCGCAAAATCTGAATTCGAAACCTGATTTCAAAGACTTGAGGCTTCACTTGAAACCGAGTTCGAACCATTAAAGAAAAAAAGAACATAGACCGAATTGAAATTGTTTTTGGATTGATTTCAGCAAGAGAAAGAAGGGGCGTGAGATTTTTATTTGGTTCGAGTAATATTTTTTCCCCTTTGTGCTTTGAGATAGTCGTCATCGTTTATTGTTAGAGCTCATGGGTTTTATTGAGATTGCTATGGCTTTGAGTCTTGAGATATTTTGTCATTGAGTCTTTGCACAGCTTTTGTCGAATTTATTTTGGGTCACAAGGAGTTGTTTAAGAGCAAGATTATCATGAACAATTTGTTTCCCTTGTTTCAAGGTGTGAGTGCATGAGGCCAATATCTAGTTTGTTATTGATTTTGTTGAGTTTAGTTGTCATTTTTTCTCGTTTTATTTATTTATTTTGTTGAGTCTAGTTTGTTTTATTTGCTCTATTCTTCTCCAAAAAAAAAGAAAGAAAGAAAGAAGAGGTAGATCATTTTCTTCTACTGTATATATTGTCTTCAAATCTTTTTCAGGCTGCAGAAGAGACAAGGATTGCTTGCTAAAAGTTGCTTTGCTTTGCTTAAAAAAAAGCGCCGCTAAATAAAATTGCTAAAAATTTTGCACGCATTGGTATATGTTTTCTTTCCTTGTATTTATTTTATTCGCATTGTTGTTTGCTTTCATTTGCATCAAGAATTCAAAAACAAAATAAAAATTCACTCATAGTTGCATCGTTAATTTACATTTAATTTCTGTTTTGCATTCATCTTATTTTTTTCCTAAGGACACTGTTACATTTTGACAAACTGGTTTATTTCTTACGAATTATTTCTCGGTGTCTAGACTACGGCAGAGTAATATTCGTTTATAAATATTACGGTGATTCGTAAATATTATAGCGGTTATTCCACTGAAGGTACTTAAACCTTCGGCTGCATTGCTAGGGTGATTCATGATGCACCGATAACTCCTGTCCGTTAACTCCTGTCCGTTAACTGGCTGAGAAATCTTTTGTTGAAATTAATCTAATCGTCATTATATAATTTTAGAAAAACTGTAAATACGTAATTTGCATTCATATAGTTGCATTAGGTTCATGCATATATTAAAAAAAAACAAATTTTTTTTGAAAATGTCTCAATTCCCTTATTCCTACGGATTTTACGATAGTTGTGAAAATCAATATAGTCCATATAATTGTACACCAAATTCATATGGATATTTTAATAACAACAATTGTAAAAATAATTTGGATTTTACGCCACCAACTTTTCAAAATTTTCAAAATAATCCTGATTGTACACCACCATATTTTCAAAAAGATGATCAACCCTCAAGTCTTGAAATAAGTATTCAAGCTCTACGTGAAGAAAGTCAAAGATTTAATGAATCAAGTCAAAGATTAATTGAATTAATGTGCAATAATTCAAGTCAAGGTTTTCAAAATAATCAAAATTTGAATTCACTTCCAAATTCAAATGATTTTGATTATAACCCTTGCCAAGTCAGTTTCGAACTCCAAAATGAATTTCAAATTCAAAATGAAAATATGAATAATTTTTCAAATGATTTGGGCAATGGGCATAATTTCAAATGTGGTGAACCTAGAAATTTTTGTTTTCAACAATTTCAAACTGAAAATTCTCATGTAAATAATTATAAATTTGATTTTGTTGAGTAAATGAACATACCTGAAGATTACTTGAAGTTTCGTGAGAAACAAAGTCGAATCCAAACATTTGACGATTCGAATGATAATCCATCTTTTACCACGATCAACGATCTTCAACCAACAACTTTTGAATTTGACGAAAATCTTAATGAAGTTGCTGAAAACCCTGTGCTTGATTTGAATTTAAATTTCCTTGAATACAAAGACGTCAATCTTCAATTTGATCTTCCTCTCTTAGATTCTGAAAAATTTGAAAATTTAGCAACTTTAGATTGTCAACTTAGTAAAAATGATGAAGTTGTTAACAACTATTTAAGTGAGGACGACTTTGATGAGCGAAAACTTCTTATACTGATTGACGATGATGTTGTTGGATCTGAAACTGAAAATGAAATATTTGAAAACTTTGAAATTCTGTTGGTTGAAAACAATGAAACTGCTGAATGTGATCTTAAGCACAATAACATTTTTTTTGAAACTGTTGAAACTCCTTGCAACTTGATCGTTTCAACTGAACCTCACTGTGATCACTTGTTTTTCAACGATAAATCTCTGCAGTATATAAATTCTTTTTGGAATGACACGATTTTTGAGAAAACACAATTTCAAATTTACTGAAAATTCATTTGTTTGGTTTTAACTTTAGGTTTACGAATGAACCTTTAGTCAACAAAATTTCAAACATCAAAGCAAAACTGAACAATATTTCTCAAAACAAGTGTGGGGGGTGAGAGTGATGCACACGTCTCTCAATTTATGCATCATCAGAATAAATCAAACTTTGTTTTTGAAACTTTTACTGAATCCCGACCCACTGACCTCTCTTTAGTTGCTACAAAAATTCAATTTGATTTTAGGATTAATTGTAAGCTCAAAATTTTAAAGTTAGCAACTCAAACTTTTGAAAAAACAAAATTTGTTTTTCCAAATCTGAAACATGATTTAAATTTTTTTATGATTTGGTTTTCTGTGCTTAAGCTGTGTCTCTCATACTTAAAGAGACAAGTGAATCGGTCTTTAGAAGATCGTTTCATTTACTTCTTGTCAATATATTTTCTGATATTTTGTAAATATTTGTTTTTCCTTTTTTTGTAAATATAAGGCATATTTTCAAAATTTTCATTTTCTTTCCGTTTGGGTTGACTGTGGGGACACAGTCAAAATCAAGTGTGGGGGGAGTTTCTTATTTATTTTGGTTTTGCATAGTTTCTTTACTCATTTATTTTGGTTTTGCATAGTTTCTTTTCTTTTCTTTTTCAAAAAAAAATTGCATAGTTTCTTTTCTATAAAAAAGGCGTTTTAATTTACTTTTAAAAGGGCACAATGAATTAAATATGCGGTTTTGGGTCGTGTGATTAAAATGTTTGGAAATTTACTTCTCTTAGCGGATAACGAAAGGAAAGTTTAAATGATGAGCAAATTTGGTGTAACTGGTATATTGGGAAATTCGTAGGTGATGAGTATGAGATGTTTTCTGAATTGTAATCTGATTAAATGAATGGTTGATTTTGACTACTTGCGATAACATTTTAGATCGTTTAAGTGAAGTTGTGCTAAGATATTCTCGCTTAACTCTCTCTCTCTTATGTAAAAAAAAAGAGAGAAAAAAAAGAAGAAGTATATATATATATAATTATCCAAGGGTATCCAACATTGCTGGTACATCTGGCGTTGGTGTGCAAACCCGCCAAGCTCTTTCCGACACCTTGTTGACAAAGTCAGCATTGGTATATCTTGGTCTAATTTTATGAGTTGGACACCTAAGGATTACCAACATCTTGTTGACAAAGTCAGCGTTGGTCTGCACAATCCGCCAAGCTCTGTCCCAAACTCTCACGTCAGTCCGTGAGGTAGTGTATGGGTGGTATACCTTGGTCTTTTTGGCTAGGTGATTGTAAATATTTTGTAATAAAGAGAGATTAAAGCACTTGAAATCCAAGCACACTCTTCACTTATTCGACCTAACTTGTTAACAAAAAGGAAGTTGAGATTCCATTTTACGACTGTTGATATCGATTACAGAATTCATTTCATATTTGCACTATGTTTCTACCAAAACAACTGGCCAAGCTGGAGGAGTTTGTAACGATAACATGACTTTTTTTTGAAGTTTTGGTTAGTATCGGACTCAAATTTCATAGTGACGACCCAAATTTGTGTTAACTCATTTGTGTAATATTTAAAAGTATATTATCCATTTGTAAATATTCCTTTAAAAGCTTGCATTCATATTGCAAATATTTCCGAATCTTGCATTTTGTAAATATTTTTTGCATTTAACTTTTGGATTTTGTGGGTAGTATCCACTGAAAACCCTCACAAGACAAAACTCGTCCTAATGGGGACACCCAGAGGTTTAACGGCTTGTTGCATACGCTTAATGCAATCGTGCTGCCTACGAAAATGGGTTTAGCTTAGTCTTTACTTTATTCGAGGACGAATAAAAAGATAAGTGTGGGGGTATTTGATGTGCACGTAAAAATGCACATTTATATTCACATATTTATTCTCGTTTAGTACTAATAAATGTCATATATGGGTATTATATCATGTTTAAATAATAATTGAATTGATTTCAAAACATCATGCATTTATCATCATATAGGGGGTAAATGATCGTTTTTGTGCTTATATTATTTTGAGAATGTTTACTTGGAATTTTTCATATTTTTACAGAAATTGGATGCATGCAGAAAAGGACTTCGTAAAGGTATATATGCATAGAAAGAAAAAAAAAAGGGAAAGAAATCAATGGAGAGGGAATCAATTCAAAAGGAGGAAATCAATGCCTTGCAAAAAAAATGATGAAAGAGAAATCAATCAATGGAGAGGAAATCAATTCAAATAGAGAATTAATGGAGGACACTATTCACTCTCCTTCCTTCTTTAGTGGAGACACAAAATTATGGCTTCATGAACCACTATTGCTAAAAGACAAAATGCAGCTTAAAGCGGGGGCATTCTGGGTAGCACGCAAAAAGTTAATTTAGGGTTTTCCCTCATGTATAAATGAACCATGTATGATAATGTAAAGAGGATATGGGATTTTACTTTTTAGAGTAACTAAAATCAAAAACTCTATTTCTCTTCCATGACTTCTTAGCCATTTCTTTTTTGTAATCTCTCATTTTAATGCAATCTTAATTTGTTGTTTTTCATTTACATGTTATTTTCTTTTCTGCAAGTAGTGTAGCTTTATTAGTTAATATCTTTTCTTCATTACTTACTAGTTGTTCTTCAATGTTGAAATATATTTGTGTTGAAATAATAACACAAATGAGGAGCTAAACCCCTACAATTTAGGGGTGATGAAGCTCTCTAATCACATAGATTCAACATAGTTTATTTTTCATGGTCTCTATTTGTGTTTATTAAAGAATGGATGTTTAGCGTATTTTGTTAATCATACTTGGTTTTGATGATCTATGCCTCTAATTAATAGAGGATAGATCATGCTTGATCAAATGACACAAATAATTTACCTTTTCATCTATATATGATTTTGGCAACAAGAGGAAGTGTTAATCTACATTTGATATTCTATATTACTAATTATTAGTAAATAGAGTATTCTTAAAATTGATTTGCTTTCAACTTGTTATCTTTTTTATGAGAATTGAATAGTGAATTAGATTTGTGTTATAATTTGATGACTTATGTTATGCTAATTAATAGCATAAATATGTCATACTTATAATAAACACAAAATCTAATCTCACTAATGACCAAACAAATAGAGAACATAATTTCATAATGTTGATTTGTGTGATTTAGAGAGTGAAAACACCTCTAAATTGCTCTTAACCAATAATTTCATTCTCAACTTAGTCATTAATTTTGTTAAATTTTAGTTAACACATTTCACAGTTTGGTTTAATTTGATTGAATAGAATTTAAAATTATTCTTTCTCTGAGGATCGACTCGTATTCGCCACGTACTAACAATTATATGCCGTGCACTTGCGATTTATTATTAAAATATTTTGTTGACGGTTTTCTAATTCGATAAAAAATCCGTTTGTAAACACCAAGTCACCATGCAAGTAGGCGGTTTTCACGTCTAGTTGCTCTAACTCCAAGTCGTGAATTGAAACCAAAGCCTCTGGATAGAATTATGTCTCACAACCGGTGCGAAGATCTCATCATACTCCTTTCCCTTCCTCAGTGCAAACTTCTTAGTCACTAGCCTAGCTTTGTTTCTTCCATCGTCCTTCATCTTGTATATCCATTTGCACCCAATAGCACGGTTTCCTTGAGGAAGTGGAACCAACTCCTAAGTTAGGTTCTTCATAAACGATTGCATCTCTTCCTCCATGGCATATATCCACTTCGAGCTATCTCTTGAACTCATGACGTCATCAAGGTCCATCGGCTCTTCTTCGACTACATGAAGAGGTTAGTCCAAAATTTCACAAAAGCTAAGATAGTTCCAATCACCATATCTTTCAGGTGGCCTTATAGAACGTTGACTAACCCGAGTAGCAATACCATCATCTGGTCTTCCTTCAGTTCTACCTTGAACTGAATCTTCTCTAGGCTCGTGCACATCACCAACACTACTAGAGGAACCATGTGGACTATGTGATGTAACATCAACCGCATTCACCTCGCAAGCACCTCCAACAACTCTACTCTCTCTAGGCCTGAAAGTTGGAATAACTTCATTCTCCTTAGATTCACTATGAACCAAATTCAAAACATCCGATGAGCCTTCATTCTCCTTGAACATAGCCTACTCATCAAAAGTAACATGACGAGAAACCATAGCCTGGATTCCAAATCCGATGGCCTTCGACTTCATCCATATAGCCAAGCAAAATTTCCTTGAAAGCTCTAGGTGGGAGTTTATCATTCCCCGGATAATGCACATAAACTGGACTGCTAAATAAACGAAGATAACTCAAGTAAATGATTTCTCCAACATCGAGCTTTCTCTAGCATCAAGCTTTCTCCGGCAGAGTTTGGTTCATTCTCTCTGCTATTCTATTAGATTGCAGATCCCCAAGTGTAGTAAAATGCCTCTGAATACCATGATGCTTGCAAAATTTCAGAAAATCTCCGAAAACATACCCTTCTCCATTGTCGGACCTAAGAATCTTTAAAGTCTTTCCAGTCCCATTCTCAAAAAGAGCCTTCCATTCTTTGAACTTTGCAAATGCCTCCGACTTGGCCTTCATTACATACACCCAAACCTTTCGAGAAAAATCATCAATGAAAGAAATATAATAATTTTCTCCTCCCAAAGAAGCTACAGGCGCTGGCCCCCAAACATCCGTGTGATCATACTCAAGAATCCTCCTTGAATCATGTTTCCCTTCACCGAATGACACTCTAGTTTGCTTCCCCACGACGCATTCCTCGCAAAAGTCCAACTTGTTGAAACTCTCACCATCAATCGTCTCCCTTCGCCGAAGAACATCCAAACTCTTCTCCGAGACACGACCCAACCTCAAATGCCGCAAACGTGTCGCATCCAAGCCACGAGAACTATCAACACCAACACATGTTTCGCCATCCACAGTCACTCCTTTAAGCAAATAAATACTGTGATTTCTAGCACCCTTCAAAACCTAAAGTGCACCCTTCGAAACCCTCAAGTTATCACTCTCAATAGTGATTTTGCAACCTAAAAAATCTAGCTGTCCCAAAAAGATAAGTGACTTTCGTAGTCCTGGAACATAGCGCACATTAGTGGGCGTACGAATAACTCCGTCAAACATCTGAATTTGCACGGATCTAATGCCCTTTGACATGCAAACTGCACCATTTCTTATAACAATTGAATTTCCTTCTCGATTGATCGTAAGAAGAAGAACAATTCCTATTAGGCATCACGTGATATGAAGCCCCTGAATCAATCACCCATTCACGGCCCGAAACATCTGATGCTATTGCCGATAAAACATCTATGTCTCCCTCACCAACACCACTCTCCAACGCCACTGATGAAGATGTTACTTCCTTCTTCCCCTTGTCTAGAAAATCATTCTTTCATTGACCAACTTTCTTACATATAAAGCACTTGCCATTTCATTCCTTTGACTTTCCTCTTCCACCAGGCTTCCTATATTTAGAACATCCCTGGTTTCCCTTCTTCTCTAACTTCTCCTTATCCGCAAATAAACCTTGACCATTATGAGCACCACTACTACCATCACTCGGCTCCTTCATCTGATCTCGCAACTCCTCACTAAGAAGACCCGTCTTGACATCATCAAGAGTCAATGTATCTCGGCCATAGATTAAACTGTTTGAGAAACCCGTATAGCGCTTAGGCAACGAACATAACAATATCATCGCCTTCTGCTCCTCTTCAATTTTCAAATCTACCGCTTCTTTCTTCATTAGCAAATCGTCAAACGCATTCAAGTGTGCCTTTAACGAAGTTCCTTCCTTCATCTTGTTAGTAAAGAAAGTCCGCAACAAGATCAGTCGATTTGTGAGTGATTTCTTCATATACAATTCTTCCAACTTGTTCCAAATACCTTTAGTAGTCGTCTCACCACTAATTTCGGAGATAGCATTCTCTCTTATGGTAAGTTGAAGTGTAGTGAATGCCCACTCTTCCATTTCTTCTCTCTCCACATCTGAGATGTCCGCTGGCAATAAATGTGTATCAAACACTACCCGATGTACCCGATTCCGCCTAAGAACTGCTTTTATCTTCCATTGCCATTTCTCAAAATCATTATCTCCATTCCACTTGTCAATTACCAATTGTGAACCAGCAGCTGCGTATGACCTACGTACATAAGGAGCTACACAACTTGGACCAACTGTTGATGCACTATTTGAATATGATTCCGGCATTTCTACAACTATCTACCAACACCAATGCTCTAATACCAAACGTTGTGGATAATTTCGATTCAAGACAACTCAAATCAAAACCCCCAACACAGTGGAAGACGGGATCGTGGTAAACATTCATAAACAACCAATCGATATATCAAAACAATTTCAACTAAATCCAAAGCCAATCAAAATCGTCAAACAAGAGAAACAGTAGAGAAATAACGATAACTAAATCACACAGGGATTTATGGTGGTTCTACCGACGTCTTGTCAGTGTACGCCCACTTTGAGAGAGAACCTTTATTAATATCAATAGAAGAGTACAAGAGATTGATAACAATGATCGAATTTACCAGAAAATTTTGATTTTATGAAGAAAAGAATTGAAGAAAATTAGGGTTGCCAAAACCCTAATTTGAATAAACCTAGATATTAATCTCTTGATTAATCTCTTTTCTCTGATACCTGCCCTTTTGTATCTGATGTAACTTATATAGGGAGAGAATAATATGTAGCAATTGCCCAAGTTTCCCAGGTATCTTCACAAATCAATATATAATGTCCTCAGCCCAAAACCGTCGAAATACCCGATCAGACGTTTGTCGTGGAGTTGGACATACATCTGTCTAAATCTGAAAAACATACTTGTTTCAGCACAGACATCTGTCAAAGTGACAAACGTCTGGTGCAGGTCTTGGGAAAATTTGCCTGACAACACAAACGTCTGTCACCACTTATGACAGACTTCTGTTGCTCCTCCCTGTTGAAACCAGACACTTCTTCAACTGCAACTTTTTCGTTCGAGCTCCGATTTACGAACCGTCTTCTCCGACACAAAGCTGCTGCCATCCACTTCAATTCTACCATATATATCACAAAATTTAACAAACAGACCATTAGATCCTTTTGTATATACATGAAAATAGAGAACTAAGATGCAATCTGCTATTAATAAAAGAAATTCAAGGTGCAATATATTGGTTGAGGTCTCATCAACTAAGTCTACAATTTGTGTGCTTACACACATGCTTAGATACATAAGACATACATACTTACATATTTACACACACACATATATACGTACATATATATATATATATATATATGAGACTTTATTTAGACACAAAATGAGGACACAAAATTGCACACAATAAATCTCAACTACAGGATCCTCCCATAAATTCCACTCTCCATATAAAGTAGAGGTGTGCATAAACCACACCGCAATATGGAAACCGCCCAGACTGGACCGTAAAAACGGTGCGGAAACCGCACTAGATTCTCTCACTAAAGCAAACAGCCCAAACCGAACCGACTCGCAACGATACAGTTCGGTTGCGGTTTAAACTATTACAAAACCATATTAAACCGAACCGAACCGCATAACTACTCCGATAATGTTACGATAAAAAACTAACAAATTCCTATCTAGCTTTTTATTTTAACGATATATATTCTATTTTCAGCGTATGCTGTAGTTATATGAATTTAAGATAACATTATGTGTATTAACCTTCAGGTGACACAACGTCATACAATCGTAAATTGATTGTTGATGGAAGTAATTCTCCTGTTTCATATTTAATACGGATTCAAACCGAACCGAACCAAAACCGGACCGTATTACATCGAAACCGAACTGTTTGAACGGTTAGTATAATGGTTTGTATTTTTGAAAAACCGTTTGATGCGGTGCGGAAGCGATTTGAGCTCCAAACCGCACCGAACCGAACCGTGTCCACCCCTAACATAAAGACAAACAAATCCAACGGTGGAGGCTTTGTATCACTCTTTTTGTGTTTGATTTTACGTCCAAATAGCTGGCCCATATGTGTGTGTTTGTGTGTGTGTGTGTGTGTGTGTGTATATATATAGGCAAGGGATCGGGAGCACCCCAAAAATGTAGCACCCCAATGCCCCCTAATTTCCACCTCCCATTTATATTATTTTAAGTGAGTAGGAGGTGAGTGGGAGGTGGGAGAGTTAGTGGAAGGAGAGAGGGAGAAATTGTGTGGTAGAAAAGTGGTAGGCTATTGGGGTGCTAAGTTTTTGGGGTGCCATTGAACCTACCTCAAATATATATATATATATATATATATATATATATATATATATATATATATATATATATATATATATATATATATATGGCGAGCGTTCAATGGCACTCCAAACAGTGCAACACCCCTAAATGCCCCCTGATTTCCACCACACATCTCATTTTTCTCTCCCTTCACTCATTCTCTCATCTCCTACTCACTTATTCTAATATAAATATTTGGCTTATATAAGGGGGTAAATGGGGTGTTCACTATTTGGGGTGGCATCGAATGCTCCTCTCTCTCTCTCTCTCTCTCTCTCTATATATATATATATATATATATATATATATATATATATATAGGCGAGCGTTCAGTGGCACCCGAAATAGTGCAACACCCCTAAATGCTCCCTGATTTCCACCACATATCCCGTTTCTCTCTCTTTCCACTCATTTTCTCACCTCCCACTAACTTAAACTACTAGAAATACTTGGTTTCTATTGGGGGGCATTTGGGATGCTCACTTTTTGGGGTGCCATTGAATGCTCCTTATATATATATATATATATATATATATATATATATATATATGCCATCTTTTCATTCTTGATTTGATTTCACAGCAATAGATTTTAACAAAATTGTTTGGTTATTACAAAATGAAAGTTTATTTTGTTAAAAAAGGAAAAAGGAAAGAAAATGCTCATTGCTAGATAGTTTCAAATGGTTTTCCCGAACGTTGAACAAACAGAGAACATTAAAAAAATTGCCTCCTACCTCTGTGAAAGAATGCTTTCGGAGATACGCAACTTCATTATGCCAATTTTCTTTCCTTCCAAGTACATAAAGTTTCAATTTTGTCTTCAACTTTGTGTAGCTAGGAATGGCTTGATTGTAAAAAGAACCACCAATAGCAGCAAAACATTGAGCACGAAAAAGACCATCTGATCACCTGGAGCAAATCACACATTTAGTTTTAAACAAAGTACAATTTATGATAAAATAATTGAATAATATTTTGTTGAGACACATCGAACAATTTATAAAATAAATTCTGTATAAATATTAAAAGTCCACCATTTATCAGAGCATGGTTTACTTTTTGTGTACATAACTGTCACACTTGTTCACGTCACCCAATAAGATCCACGTGTTAGGCTCGGACGTGTTAGGCTCGGGATATGCCAAATGAGGAATAAATGAAAATTGAACTACTACATCACAAAATAGGTTTTCCTGTTGAAAATATATTTATCCTCTTCCAAGTTAAAATTCTTAAAAATCACCGTAACCTCAACTGATTTGCATGAATGATCCACGACTGAATATAATAAACAATACTCTTATAATATTTATTATGTAAACATAGTTCCTAGAACCCCATAATATGAAAGTTAATCATACCTGGTAGAAGGAAAGCTTCTTGGCGTTTTTGAGCCCACGAAAATCTACAAAATATGTCAGTTCGTATTGGTTTAAACAGGAAAAAAACGATGATTTTGTGCTACTTACTAGCATACACAGAAATTTAATTGTAGTACATACATAATACCAGCTGCGGCAGGAGCAAAAATTTGGAATACAGACTGCATAGTCATGGCAATTCCATTTGCAGCTCCTCTTTGGTGTTGACCCTGTTCATTAGTAGACGTAACCGATTAGATGATCATTTCTTATGTTATGACGAGATTGAACAATACTCATGATTGCTACAAGGAAACATAAAGTTTACCACAGCATCATTTTGCAGAATGAATGATCCAGTAAGAATGCAAGTCTGTTATATATGAACATGTTAAAAGTTAATTTGTAATTTTATTAGGCAACAATTAAATGCATTGACAAATATGCTTTTGTATTGATGTAGGGAATAATTTATTCCTATATATGACATAATTAGATAAATCTAGATAAGACATTATCTGGAATATTCCAGAGAACACATTATATTATAAAAGACAAGTTGTATCTCATGTAATCAATCAAGCATCAAAGAAAAAAATTAAATCTTTTATCTATTTCTCCACATATTGCTCTGCTGTGCCTAACAAATAGTCCCACATCGGAAAATATGCAACTATGATCCTGGATATAAATTAAGATGTTCCTCATCACAAAACCAATTGGCAATGTGATGAGGAACATCTTAGTTTATATCAAGGATCATAGTTGCATATTTTCCGATGTGGGACTATTATTTTCATCACTCCCCCTTCACGTGTGGCGTATTTGAGCCATGTACGTGAACATAGTATTTTGGATGGAGTGGGGAACATATGGCGGTCAAGCACATATGTATTTTTTGCATTGGCTCTAATCCTGAGCTCTGATACCATGTTGACATTTTTATTGTTTAGAGAGCTATATAGTTTGTTCACAAAACCAATTGGTTGTTGTGAACTATAGCCTCTTAGTATTTATTCAGGATCTTAGTTGATTATTTTTCGATGTGGGACTATTATTTTCATCACTTTATGTGAAAAATCAAGGAGAAGAATTTCTAGTTGTATGTCTATATGTTGACGATCTAATCTATTTCGGTACAAGCAACAATCTTGTTAAGGAATTTAAGGAAAGAATGATGACGGACTTTGAGATGACGGACCTCGGTCTGATGAAGTATTTTCTAGGCATGCAAGTCAAACAAGCAAAGGGCAAAATCTTCATTTCACAAGAGAAATACATTGAAGACATTCTCAAAAAATTTCACATGGCAGATTGCAAACCAGTTAACACACCAATGATGCTAAATGAACAATTAAAGCAAGAAGATGGCGCAAAGAAGGCGGATGGAAAAATATTTAGAAGCTTGGTTGGTTCGCTAATTTTTCTCACTCATACAAGGCCTGATATTTGTCATGCAGTAAGTATACTTTCAAGATTCATGCAAAATCCAAGTAACAATCACTTGATTGCAGCAAAAATAATTTTACGATATTTGAGAGGAACAAAAGAATGTGGGCTTCAATATGTCAAAGAGGACGAATGCAAGTTAGTCGGTTTTACTGATAGTGACTGGGCAGGAGCATTGGATGATCGGAAGAACACATCAGGCTATGTATTTTGTCTTGGTTCCAACGTAATTTCATGGAGTTCAAGGAAGCAAAAGACCGTAGCATTATCTTCAGCTGAAGCTGAGTACATGGCAGCTACAGAGGCAGCCTGTGAAGCGGTGTGGCTGCGGAGAATTCTAAATGATATGAAGCAAACTCAAGACAAGCCAACAAAAATCTACTGTGACAATATGTCGGCTGTGGCAATGACAAAAAATCCAGTGTTTCATGCTCGCACAAAGCATATTGAGATACGTTATCATTTTATACGAGAATTGATTAGCAAGGAGGAGATTATCATGGACTTCATCAGCACAAAAGACCAGCCAGCGGATTTCCTCACTAAAGCAGTCACATTGGAGAAGTTTGAAAAGTTCAAGAAGCAATTAAAAATTACAAATTAAGGAGGAGTGTTAAAAGTTAATTTGTAATTTTATTAGGCAACAATTAAATGCATTGACAAATATGTTTTTGTATTAATGTAGGGAATAATTTATTCTTATATATGACATAATTAGATAAATCTAGATAAGGCATTATCTGGAATATTCCATAGAACGCATTATATTATAAAAGATAAGTTGTATATCATATAATCAATCAAGCATCAAAGAAAAAAAATTAAATCTTTTATCTATCTATCCACATATTGCTCTGCTGTGCCTAACAGAACATACATTGCACAACATTGTTAAAGCAAACTTCTAAAGAAAGAAGAGAAAAAAAGTTAAACAAGTACTTACACCAAAAATCATCTTCAGTATGGATGCCAAATTCAGAATTATGCTAAGTCTAAGCCCCGAGAGATTTGTCAAATAGGGAAAGGAAGCAGTTAAAGGTATTGATAAAACCTGCATAGTAGTGTACATCAACATATTTATTTGAAGGCAAAATATACATGCAATGTCAGTGAGCAAAGAAATTACGTTTAATTTGTGCATACCGCAGCTAACCGGGTTAAATTTATGGTACCAAGGAGTCTCCGAACTCGTGGGTAAAGTAGTAGTTGAAATAGTAGTAAACTCAGACCTGCATAATAGATGCGTAGTTTAACTGATTCCACTATTGATATTGGCAATACTAATAAGTTACGAAATGCTTAGTACGGGCAATATAGAAATTAACTATGTGTAAATCTAACCTGATATTGCCAAGACCTCGCCAACTTCTTCAGTTGAATAACTTAATCCTCCAAATTTCTTATCACTTTCGGCCCATAGAGAGAACACCTAGAAAAAAAGAATATGGATCGTGTGGGATTGCATCAATTAATAGCATACATCTATTAGATGAAAACAAATAATTAATGAATCGTTGGTATGATGGAGAGATGGAGAGTTTCTAATGAGTCAAATAAGTTTGCTTTTCCCAATTACAATTTATGATGTTAAATTTGCTAAAACAATAATCGTTGATTAGTAATTTTTGTTATCAACCATATGTGGAACATACTTCTATTATGTTTCTCCGCATCGACGATGTGACCTCAGATAACACTAGCCTCTATGAATACGTAAAAATAAGTAAATTTAAGACATTACCTCACTGAAAGCTGTGTCATGAAGGATGTATAGACAAAATAAAATAACTGATGACATTAGGGGCCAATTGTGAAGAAGATTTTCTTGGGAATGTTGAACTACTTCAGCTTCTTCATCCTTTTGCACATTTTTTTCATTTGAGGTTGCATATTCAGGATGATTGTGCAGTGTTTCCTAATTAATAAAGGTGAACATTAAATGCTTGTTTTAAAGAATAACTTGTGGGCAATCTATATTTTAAATATGATGATCAGCCTTGAAAAAAAAAAAAAAAAAAAAAAAAGTAAGTTGATCTAACTTACTGGGAGGCAAAAGCAAGATACTAGAACTGTAGTAGCAAAGAGTGATATACTGAGAGATGGCAATAAGTAAGGAAACCTGTATCAAGAAAGTTGGTTTATAAATCAACAACATAGCTAGTACAACAATAAAATATGCATTAACTGGCTGAATCATTTACGTACCTTCCAAATAAAGATTCTTCAGAAAATATAGTTGGGAAACTTTTTGCTGGCTAAAACATGGGGCACACAAGAGGCAAAAATTAATAACTTAAATATTACGATCTTCTATTTTTTCAAAAAAAAAAAAAAAAAAAAAAAAAAAATGTATATAATAAAAAAAGAAAAGGAAAATTACGCGTGCAAGAAAGCCTCCAATAGCTGGTCCAGCAATCATCCCAAATCCCCATGCTGAAGTGAGCTGAAAGAACCTCAAGTTTTTATGTGAAGATCATAGTAGATTAATATGATGGAAATTGTATATGTACTAACAATCACCTTTCCATATCATACAAAGCATGAGACAAAGTTGGCAGAATAATCCAAATCAATAGTTTACCCACTAAAAAAAGAACAAGAAAGAAACACACACACATCAAGATAGCAGCGGGATTCTTCTTAAATGTAATGGCTATTTCCAAGCTTTTTGGTGCTTAAACAACTAATACAAGACTGCATTAGCACTGTAATTAAAATCTTACATGTTCTGTCAATTAATTTTTAAAATAAAATTACCTATTTTCGTGAAAGGAAAATGAAACTATTGTCATTATAATTTGATTTTATGACAGTAAACGGTATCCTGATAAAATTATGGGATATTATATGGTTTTTGGACCCATTTTAACACTTGTATTTACGAAAAATAAGTAAGAAAAGACTAAAATTCAGCTAGCCTAAAAAATTCTTAGGTTTGATGTTCTAATTGATAGCCTCTTGAATTATCTGCTTAGGAATTCAGGTTAGTTTGATAGTGCTTAACCAAAGCAGATTTCTACCATTCATTTAGGAGATACGCAGTAGAGTGTACTCTCATTTGTAACTAAGAAAAAATAAAGAAAAATAATAATAACAAAACAAAACAAAATAAAAAAGGGTTGCAGTAATGTTTAATTTTCACTACATGATCCATCTCTGGATTTCTATTTACAAATTTTGTTTAATTTCTCGCCTTCTTCATCAATACACACGTGTGTATATATATATATATATATATATATATATATATATATATATATATATATATATATATATATATATCCCAAAATTTCTGACAAACAAAAATCATGAGAAATGAAAATAATTTTACCACAGCTATGCCAGCTGCTTGATGCTCCGGTCGAACAACCTCTGTAACATATGCCTGCAGAAAAAAAAAAAAAAAAAAAAAAAAAAAAAAAAAAAAAAAAACACTTTGATGTCAAAATAATACAATCCACTAAATTGGTGATCAAAGAATTAGGTGAAGTATACCTTTAACGGACCGATTATACCATTTAAAGCTCCAAGAAGGAATCTAGTGGAAACCGCCATCCAGTAACTTGTACTCAATCCAAATAGCGTGCTAAATGTGACACTGTAACATATTACAGAATAACCAATACTCAAAAACAAAAACAAAAAAGTTAGGGAGAGGTTGTTTGGGGGGGGGGGGGGGGGGGGGTTACATACATTGAGATAAGGCCAATAATAATTACAGGTTTCCTTCCCCATTTATCTGCTATTACTCCCCAAAAGATAGAAGTAATTGCCCTTCCACACATATATGCAGACCCTGTAACATATCATGTTAACGATCTTAATATTATCTGAATACCATTGTAAGAAGTAAGAACATGCCTACAAATCCGGCATAAAAGCCAGTATCTTCCACCTTTTCTGCCACATGTATGTCTCGTATCTGCATCAAAATTGAAAATTCAAATAGAGGCAACAAATTGAAAGGACATGCTTATGCTGCCATATTTTATTTTTCTTATTCTTCCAATTTAGTTCACTTAATTCAAATTTACTGCATACAGGAGAGAAGTACGGGGATGAAGCATACCAGGAAGTATAGGTAGGGAAACAATGATGTCATTGGTATACCTGAAAAACACAATCAGAAAATCGATGTGGGGGCAAAATCTTGCTAAATAATGACACATTTATGTAGGGATCAATCATATATGTACCTACATAGAATTTCCTTTTTGAAACAAATATGAAAATCAACACTTTACAGGACTTTAATACAAGAATTTAATATGAAAATCAACACTTCATAGGACTTCAATAAACATTAATGATAAAACCCAACCATTGGACGCTTATTCAATAAGCATCCGGGGATGTGCTCATATTTATCCCGTTGGAGCGAAGGAGCCGTTGTGCCATGGACGCTTATTTAATAAACGCCGTATATATTCTAGACACTTAATTAATATGGATCCAATATAGGACACTTATTAAACAAGCGTCTGGATCAAATTTTAAATACTGAATTCACTGTTGAATATTTAGTGGAATATTAAATTATAATAAGTCTTTAAGAGGGTTCAAAATTGAATTGCTTTATATTCAGTTTGAATGCTTCTCTTATGGAGTTGCTGTAAAGAGAAGAACTTTTATCAACTAACATAATACAGCAACTTAACTGAGTGGTGATAAACAAAAGCATGGTTACATACAGCTCAACAATCAAAAACTGGTAATGAAATGTTAATCTTTGTGACTTAATTTGTACTTGGTGGATAGAAGAATCAACGGGTTTTTCTGATATTGACGTTATACATCTCTGGTATAAGCAATTGCATACACACACCCTAGCAAATTTAATCTTGCTTTTATGTTTTTACTCGTTCAATATAACTGGATTCACTATTTCTGCATTAATTTCATTAATATATCATGAAGGTGACGACACAACTGCAAAATTATCTGACAAAACAAACCACTGAATCCAATGAATACTTCTCAAAACTGTTGTAAGAAAACTTGAAGAAAGAGAGTTCTTACAAGTAGAAAGACCAACAACCCAAACGTAGAAGAATTCTTTGTAAGGCAAACCCAAATTGGAGTCTTTCTTCTGATCAACCTTGCAGCCTGGGCAGTGCTCAAAATATTTTCTTTTTGATAAAAACGGCACTTGTTTATCCTCCATTGTTTTGAATCCAGGTATTGGCCAGTTCTCAAAGTATACAGGCCTCTTTATACTTTTGGCAACTTTTATTCATACATCCACAATTTCTTAACATACACCAGTGTTTTAATAAGAAAATCAATGACTATGCTACCTTTGTACTTAATTGCATTTTCAGTTCTCCTTTTAAAATGCATCTAATTAAAACTTTAAAATCAAAAATATTTGCTTAAATATGTAGAATTTTGTGAATTTAATGGAAAACTTAAATATTAGTAAAGACAACTTTGACAACTAAATACTCTAATTTATATATGTTTAATTATCTAAAATTAATGTTGATTTTTAAAATAAAAACAATCAAATAATTTGCAATATTAGTTTCTAAAGCTAAACAAATCCTTTTTTTAAATTTTATGTAAAATTATTGCAATGAATTCCTAGTTTTGTGTAATTTAGTTTTAAGGTTAAAGAGCGACGATGATAAAAATGTAAACGGGTAATTTTGTGAAAGACATGGTGTATGAAAAGAAATTTTTGATATATGCTATTTTATTTCATTTCACGGTGTATGCTAAAGAATCATGGGTGTACAAATAGAATTAGCCTATACGTTTTTCTTTCTTTGAAATTTGACCAAGGGTTTTAGTATATATAATCATTATTCATTAGTAGGAGCTTGTTTACACTGCTTTTGGGTAGTGTGAACAAAACATTACTTTTAATTGATGGAAATCAGATGGACCCATACGAACTCTACCTGATATCCACCATTCACAACAGATTTTGTTCACACTATCCAAAATAGTGTGAACAAACTCAACTCATTATTCATAGCCGAAAACTAAAAAGAAATAAATGCTGACAGTGGAGAAACAATTGACAAATGCATAAGATAAACCAGGGGAGATGCATATATGTCAGCATTAATCATAAATACGTTGCATGGTCTGAAGTAGGACGCCCATATAATTGGGCGACTAATAAAAGTTTTCATTTAAACAATTTTTTTTCTATTGAAAATTAGCCTCTTTCACTTGGTTTTTCCTTGTTTAAAAGAAAATCCCACCTACGTATCTTTCAAATAAGTGCATTTAGTTGCCATAAGTGGGAACCGTGCTACACATGACTTGTAAAGATTTTTAATGAATTTAATTTGAAGATTCATATTAATTATACTATTTAATGTGAACTTGTTGAATATTTTTCTTTTCAACACATTTAAATATGTTTGTTTTCACTACAAGAAAACAGGTTACCGCCCGATGTCGTTGGAAATAGCTGTAGCTTTTAGGGGCGTCGATTATCGGAGTTTTCGACGGCTATCGACACAGCCCGTCCATTTTTTTGGTGGCTTTAAATGGTTGGTGTCGGTTTTCGACGGCTTGCGTCCGTTTCAAACCGTCGGAAACAGTTACAGATTCGTGTACATATAAGCCGTTGGAAAAGCTGCACTTTTTTTAATTTCAACTACAATTTAGCCTTCCAATTACATTTATCACTCAAACCATCATCTCAGCAACAATGTATAATCCCAGTGTGGAGACCCAGATTAAAATAAACAATAATAATTATAATTTGAGTGCAGTTTACAAATTAAATAATATATATATATATATATATATATATATATATATATATATATATATGTATGTATGTATGTATGTATGTGTGTGTGTGTCTATACATACATATATATATATATATATATATATATATATATATATATATATATATATATATAAATGAACAAAGTGTAATGTAGAAAAGTGGGCTGGTAGAAGCGGTTAGAAGCTTTTATATAAAAATTATATAGAAGGGAATGTAACCTGAAAACCAGAAAAGAAATATGTGCACACATTATGTTTTATAAATAATGTAACCAAGTTTTCTTCATGAAAATATCACGTGAAGGTAGATCATGTATATGGTGTGAAGTATGGAACTTGTATTCAAAAAATTAAAACAAAAAGTAACATTTTCAGAGGGGTAAAAATGTGGATGCAGGATCACATGGTAACCAAGAGAATTCACATTTTATATAAAGGATAAGATGGAATTTTCCCAAAATAGGAAACCCTAATTGCTGTTATAAAAAGGCCATCGGCCAGTATACCAAATTTAAAGTATTTCTCTAGTACAATACTCAGAAGAATCAGGCAAAATAAAAGTCAGGGTAGATATTCCACGGGGCTAGTGAGAATCTGATATAATAAGGTGAATGATTATCATTATATAATGTATTAAAGGCAATAAGACCTATTGCAGGCAGCCAAAGTTATATGCGTATATTTTGATGAATGAATGTGCATACTGATACACTGTTTCAGGTTTATTTGATTTATTTGTAGAGTACTATATATATATATATATATATATATATATTATTGTGCATGAATATAATGTGATATATAACTGAGTGAAAAGGCCTTTGATTAATTAAGGTGTAAGCAGTACAAACAAGAGGATTTTTGCTTACGTTTACTCCTTGATTAATTAAGAAAAATAATGCAGATTCTTTTCTCAGTTTTTTACTCTTTGCTAAATGAATGAAGGATTAAGATACGCTATATCTTCAGTTATATGCTCACTGCATAATATGATGAAAATGACATGCGCAATGATGTATATAAATGCTTATAAATACCCAGAAACAAATAGATCAGATAAACATGAATATCTGAATATTAAATGAATTTTATACCTGAATAATGTGTGGATGGTTGAGATGGATGAATTTGCCTATTACTGATTGATGTGTGTGATTTTTGTGTATATAAGTGCATCTTATTTAGTGGTATTTATATCTGAATAATGATATAAGTACAAGGAAATAAGGGGGAGGGTTATATACACATTTAATAATTCATAAGAAAAATGTAAATACACACATGAAAGGGTGATATCCCAAGGATGCTCTTGATCTGCTTAATCTCAGGATGTAGAGATTAAGTATATACATGACATATAATCCCCTGAAGGCTTGTGTGTTTGGGATAACAAGTCGTGGGGTCCTCAAATAGTGAATTCTTTGTGTTCAATGGCAAGTGGGATTAAACCAGTTAAGTGAAGAGATAAACTGAATAAGGGAATGGGTAGGCAAACCAGGAAGTAGTAAAGTGATTTGTTGTGTTTGCTGCCATGTTGAATGATTTGTTTTCATTTAAAATTATATTCATATGTTATCCAGTAATTAGATATAGCAGAATTACCTTATTGACAAATGATATGCATCAATTTATATAATGTAATGATGAATATTCATACCAGATTTAACATGACCTAGTTTGATTGCCTTGCAATCTGTCGGGTGTCTCATTGACAATCAGGCAGCTCAGTGATTTATTTCAAGTTGAATTAGAGTGCTTTACGGAATTTATACGATGTAGACTTAAAGGCTTTCATGTTTTACTAGTATTAAGTAGAAGAAAATGCTAAGACTTATGAAGTAGTATGGCTTAATGTAGAATCTTAAGTAGTTTAATTTCAGTAAGATTTTAGTATGTTTGGGCATGTAATTCAGTTAGTCAGTGAAGTATGAACCAATTATGAATGCTTGAATCTGCTCAGTTTGGTTATTAAAATGCTTGGAAATGAATTCATGTAGTCTGAATTGTACATGCACGTTATATAGTCAATATATGATGATGTATGTACAAAAAATGGTTCTATTACATGTGCTGTTGTATGTAAAAATGCTGAAACCAATAAGTTAGGTGCACCTGCATATGTAGTAACACTTTTACAAAGTAATTGGTAACTAGCAGTATGATATATGAAGAGTAATAGGTAATGCAAGTAACTAGGTATGTTATGCTACCATGATTAAAGATTTTGAGAACTATTGTAGTGTATATAAATAAGCAGAAACTAGTATATTCATTTAAGTGAAATGCTCTCATATGTACACTGAGAATCACTCCATCTATTCTTGTTTTGTATGCACAAAAATAAGGTGTTTGTACACGTTTTTATAAGCAAGAAAAATGGACAAAATCAGTCCTATTTACATTGCAAAATGCACATATTCTTATGGCTAATCACACAAGTATTTCCGGACATGTAAATACTTGACATTCATGCACACATAGCTATGTTAACTTGCAAACCACTTTGATATATTACCCCATATCATAATGCCTGAAAGGATTCACCAACAAGTAAATTAAAGTTGGCTTTAACTCTGATTTTTATAGCCCGTCATGCTGAAACAAAAGCAAAAACGCACAAATGCTTTGTTTTTATTTAATCTATAAAAAAGCTTAATCCATTAACCAATTAGCATTTGCATATCATTATTTATGTAAATAAGTAACTTCTGTATTGCACTGATATGTCTATATTGGTACACAGGATCTTGGGAGAAGAATATATGCAGGGGTAATATAGAAAAATAAAACCCTTAGCTAATTATATATAAAAAAGTAAGTATAAGGAAGTGGTCACTTCATTTTTTATATCAAAACTATGTTTAAACAAAACATGGTTAGAAGACAGAATATACAACATACTTATATAATACAAATGGGTAGATAAAGGACTAGCTAGGCACAGCTAGAATTCAAAATATAAATATATATACAAAGATTAATGAGAATACTAAAACTAACACAGTATCAAATATTATAAGTATCGTAGGAAAGGGATCAACCAGCGCACCACAGATGATGAATATGCAAGAATTTGTGCCAGCTTTAAGGACAGGGGTTGGATACAGACTAGAAAACCCTTATGAAGAGTTTTCAAAGTTGCCGAAGACATATTCCAACTTAGGAGGCAAGGAGTTTGAAGGCATTGAAGGAGTAATGGGAGTTCAAACTTGGCTAAGAACTCTGGAAAGGATCAATGCTGACATGCAAGTAGATGACCAAAGGAAGAGACTGTAGCTTCTATAAGGTTGAAAGGAGCAACATTAGACTGGTGGGAGGTCATTGTAGCAGGAAGACCAGACCAAGATATAACATGGAATCAGTTCAAAGATAAGCTGGAAGCTTGGTTTGTACTTCCATCAACAAAAGAATCACTCCTAGAGGAATTCATTTAGCTGAGATAAGGCACTAAGGTGTAACTGAATACATTCAAAGGTTTGAAAATCTTTTAAAGTATGGCACAGATCTAATAGGGGATGAAGTATCTAAGAATGGTAGATACATTAAGGGGTTAAATGCTAGTTTAAGCAGAGCTATGCTACCATATAAGGAAAGAACCTTTGATCAAGTAATAGATCTGTTAGACCAAAAAGTGGCTCCATCACCCAATTGATTTCAAATTACAGAGAAAATGAAATAAAAAGCAATAAAACACAAGATTTATAGTGGTTTGGCATTAATGAACCTACGTCCACTTTATACTTCTTTGATTGATGAATTAGTTACAAATACATTGATAATAGCTACCCAATCTCACTAGTACTATCAATAATCTCTCCAATTTCGTTGAAATATACTTTAGAACTTAGAGAATAATATGAAATAAACAGACCGATCTCGCTGGTGATGAAGTTAGAGTAGATAAATGGCCAAAAGATGCTTCTAAATAATGTGTTGTGGTGTATTTATAGGAAAATCTGGTAGGCTGGTCGCGGGATGACGCGGCCCTCATCCCTGAAATCTCGGTGTGGTTTGTGAGTGAGTGGAGAGGCGGATACAACAACCCTTGGTGACACATGTCATTCGGTCCATGAATTTTGGTTCTTGGCGATCATGGAGTGTGACCGAGTCCTCGTGTTCTACAGGTGATAGGGTCGGGTTGTTCTCCCACGACCCGAGCCGGTGCTCAGGCCTTTTGTTGTGGCGGTCTCTCCTTGTGCGAGCTCGTGGTCACAACACAGGGACCGCAACCCGGGGGCTCCAACTCGAGCATCTTGATCTCAAACCCTCAAGCACATGAATCAATTCTATCATTTGATTTTGAGTACTTAGTCTTTGTGTGGCTTGATCACAAAGCAAGCCAACATTTTGATTAAACCACAGACGAATATTGGCTTTCTCGTAAAATAATTCCCTGGTTAATGGTTGTTTTCCATCCAAATATCTCCCGAACTCGGTGTCTTTATCAACCCCATCAATTAGTGCCATTAAAATGGTCTTCTCATGTGGATCACTTACTTCATTAATCACCAGGTTGAAGCGATCCAAATATGACTTCAAAGTTCCGCCAGAGGCTTGCTTGATCCCGGATAGTTCAATGACACTCTTAGACTTCCATGTGTGGAGTCAGAATTGGTCCACCTTAAAATGCCTTTTTAGGCCGACCAGCCCTTGCAGAGTTCAGGGACTATATTGCACCTTAGTGCCTATTGATGAAGTTCCCAACTGAAGCTGAGTGAGAATGGTTCGCGGTGACCAGGTCACCGGAAGGGACTGCTATATGGAAAAACTAAGAATGTTGCACAATGAAAAAGATATGGAATCCAAGAATGCTTCCCCTCCTGCCGAGGAGGGCTCGGCATAGCAAATAAAGAAATGTCACCGAGGGAGTCATCTGACGACCTGCCTGAGGAAATTGATCCTAGAGAGGATGAAGAACCAGGGTGCAGGAAGGCGATGCTTAATGAAGCAATTGTAGATATTCCGATCGATAACGACGACCTGGTAGAGGACTTGAAGATCGGATCTCACTTGGACCACCTTTGGAGTAGGGAATTAACGGACTTTTTGAAAGCAAACCTGGATGTGTTCGCTTGGACCCAGCTGACATATATGCAATCTCTCCCTCAATTATGAGCCATTCACTGAGCATAAACCCAAAGCATCCTCCTGTGGAACAAAAAAGGCGTATGTTGGGCCCAGAGAGGCCGGCCGCCTTGAAAGAGGACGTGGAGAAGTTAACAGATAACTATTTCATCAGAGACTCAACATATCCTGACTGGATATCAAACCTCGTCCTAGTCAAGAAATCCAATAGGAAGTGGCGAACATGAATCGACTTTTTTGATCTAAGCAAAGCCTGCCCAAAGGACAACTTTCCACTCCCTAGAATATACCAACTGGTAGATTCAATGGCGGGACACAAACTTCTCTCTTTCATGGATGAATATTCAGGATACAACCAGATTCCCATGCACGTGCAGGATCAGGAACATACTAGATTTATCATGAATTTGGGGTTGTACTGCTATATGGTGATGCCTTTTGGATTAAAGAATGTCGGAGCCACCTGTCAGCGCTTAGTGAATTGGATGTTTTACAACCAAATTGGGAAGACAATGGAAGTTTATATGGATGATATGCTTGTGATGTCAAGACGATCATCCAGCCACACAATAGACTTAGTGGAGATGTTCAGTATCCTCCGATGATATAGAATGAAGCGTAATCCTCTTAAATGCTTATTCGGGGTTACATCAGGAAAATTTCTGGGCTTCATAGTCAGCTCGTACGGAATCGAGATTAATCCCGATCACATTGTTGCGAACAAGAATATTAAAGAGCCGCGAAAGATCAAAGATGTCCAAACCTTAAAGGAAAAAGTTGCGACATTAAGCAGGTTTATTTCCAAGGCAACAAACAGGTGTATTCCTTTCTCTAGTCTAATAAAACATGGGAAACGTAACTTCGAGTGGACCCCAGATTGCACAAAATCTTTTCAGAATCTACTCGATCTCCTAGAAAATCCTCCGATATTGTCTAAACTAGTGGACCATGAAGATTTATTCGTATATTTGGCAGTGCCCTCTCATGCCATTAGTTCGACTCTAGTTCACGAGGAAGACAAAGTTCAAAGGACAATATATTATGTGAGCAAGAAGTTGGAGGCGGCAGAGTGTAATTATCTAAAGATAGAAAAACTTGATTATTGCCTACTGATTGTTTCTGTAAAACTCCGCCATTATTTCCACGCTCATCCAATTATTGTATTTACTGATCAGCCACTTTGACAGGTCCTACAACGGCCTGAAGCATTTGGAGGATTGCTTAAATGGAATACTAAGCTAAGCCAGTTCGACCTAAACTTCCAACCCAGAAGATCAATAAGGGGAAGGCATAGCTGACTTCATCGCTGAATTCATGATCTCCAAGGAGGACATGTTAGATGAAGAGGCCGACCCCTCAGAATTGAAGTTAGAACTTAGTCCCTGAAAACTATACACTAATGTTGCTAAGAATGATCGACGATCCGACTCTAGAATTGTTTTGACAACCCTTGAAGGACGATCAATTTACTATGCTCTGCGTTTAGAATTTTCTGCAACTAACAATGATTCTGAATACAAGGCCCTTGTTGCCGATTGAAACTCTCTAAGGAATTGGGAATAACAATGTTGAGCATTTTCTGTGATTCTAAAATTGTTGTTTTCCAGGTTCTGAAGGAGTTGCAGGCTAAGGGACCTCGATTCGTCGCTTACCTAGAAAGGATAGAGGAGATATTCGACAACTTAGAGCATTACAGCATAACCCACATTCCGCGGAAAGAAATCATAAAGTGGATAGGTCAGCTACGTTGGCAAGTTCTTATAACCCAGGAGAAACGGAGATGGTCCCAATCGAGGTACTAGAGTCTCAAAGCATTGACCAGATGGAAGTTGATCCAGCACCGGAAACTGTACCGGATAGAGAGTAATGGATGACGCCAATAAAGAACTTCCTGTAGAATGGAACTCTCCCGACGAAAATGAGTGAGAGACGGGCCGTAGTTCGTAAAGCTGCAAGATTGTCATGCAACATGAAGTTCTTTACCGTCAGGGATTTTCGATGCCTTTTCTCCGATGTATAGCACATAACGTCATCACACGTGTGCTAAGAGAAGTGCACGAGGGTAAATGTGGAGATCATATCGGTGATCAAACTTTGGCAAAGAAAATATAATGGTACAGCTACTTTTGGCCTACCGTAAATAGGGATGCAACTGATTATTCACGACGCTGCGATCGGTACCAAAAATTTGTGAAAATTCCTAGAGTACCTCCTAGTCAAATTAAGTCAATGGTGAGCACATGGCCATTCACTGTGTGGGAATAGACATCATTGGAAGCCTACCAATCGCTAAAGGCGGAGCAAAGTACGCAATAGTGGCCCTAGATTACTTCACCAAATGGGCGGAAGCTGAGCCGTTAACCACGATCACGACAAAGCGAGTGATCAATTTTGTTGTTAGAAACATAATCTGTCAATTCGAAATTCCTAAAGCCATCGTTACTGACAATGGAACCCAATTAAACAGTATTGAATTCATGGATTTCTACCAAAAATACAAAATCGAGAAAAGATACGTCGCAGTAGCTCACCTGCAATCAAATGGACAAGTTGAAGCAATAAACATGATTATCAAGTACATTCTTAAGAAGCGATTGAAGCAGGCGAAAGCCATGTGGGTTGACGAATTGCCTTTAGCATTGTGGGCTTACCATATGACTTGCAAATCGACAACCGGTCATACCCCCTTCTTATTATCATTCGGATCAGAAGCAGTCATTCCAGTGGAGTTGGAAGTTCTCTCTCACAGGACAACATATTATGATCCAATGATTAACAAAGCGCTTCTTCTTGAGTCTTTGGACATAGTTGAGGAGAAGAGAGATGAAGTAGACTTACGCGCCTCGAGGTACCAACACCAAGTTGCTCAATATTACAATAAGAAGGTTCGACCACGAACCTTTGAACCTGGAGACTTGGTTTTGAAATGCACTTTCCCGACTCCTGTGCTCCTGGGTCCCAAATGGGAAGGACCATATGTCGTTTAACGGAAACTTGATAAAGGAGCTTTCATACTAATGACCGTAGATGGCAACGAAATTCAAAGAGCGTGGAATGCCCATCACTTGCGTCACAATTTGACTTAAGATTGTATTGTTTATTTTTTTTATAAACTTTGTACAATGGCACGACTTGCCTAAAACTCTCTAGTTGATATAAACAAAAGATTATAAAGTGGATGTAGGCAATGATTTGGCCGAACCACTATAAAAATACCGTGTGTCATTTATTTTTCTTACATTTATCTCTCTGTATCCTGTGATTATTTTGCTCTGGGTTTAAAACATAGAATTTATTTAGAATTGAAAGCAAGTGCGACACTCAAATCGGTGAGACTCCGCCCTAAAGAATAGGGTATAGAAGGAAAGCCGGAGCGAACGGGACGACCGTTTTCACATAGAATATAAAGGGCAGGGAGACGATATCCTAGACTCTAACTCCCATGACTCGGGAGAGAGTACAAAGGACAGGAAGACGACATCCCAGACTCTAACTCTCATGACTCGAGAGAGAGTAATGGTGCACCACGATTAAAGACCGTCTTAACCACACTCTAACCTGGGTATACAACATGAGAGTATAAAGGCCATAGAATAAGCTCCAAGGAAAAATGATCCTTACCCCCACTAAGGGATTGGGGGCAATCTAATGACAGTCCTAATCAGTCCCAAATAAACCCTGGACAAGCATTTTATTCAAGATTGATTGGGGGCACACATATACACGTCACACCTCCTGTTGTTTACTACTTAGTTTAGTAATGATCTTATACATTACACAAATTGTTGTTGCAGGGAAGCTCGTATGGAACTTTTTGTTGATCTGTGATGTGATTTATCATTTGTTACTTAGATTAATAATGCTTTGACCACTGATGCACTTAATTGAAACATATAACAAACTTTCGAATATTTGACATTGCAAGAAAACAAACTATTTTATTTGCATAAGTGCATGCTTACATAAGGGAACTAATCAAAAGTTGCGAGGGTTGCACTAGCTAAGACAACAAAAGGCCAGTGGAAAGAAAAATGAAAAGACTAAAGACACATTTCACTTGGGCTTGGGGGAAGCTTTGGACTTTTTAGCAGCTTTAAGTCTTGCTTTCTCTTCTTGTTCAGCATCAGTGAGAAGACGCTTCTTTCTTCATGTGTCTGAAGGAGTTGCACTTAGATCAGTCGAGGATTTTTGAACTAAGCTTCTGGTAATTGATCGAGTAGAAAGCATGGCAACCAGTCCTGACTAGGAGAGATTTCCTAAAGGGGATTGACGTTGAGGGGTTCTTCAGTTTTTTCCTCTACCCAAGCTTTCAAAAGCGCATCTTTCTTTGCCTTCATTTCAGCCAAAATCATGTTTTCGGCATCTCTCGAAACCCCAGTTACAACAACATCATCATCTCCCTCGTCTCCATCATTGTCGTCGCCATCCTTTAATGCATCTATCATATCTCCATCCTTGGGAGTCTCAGTACTAGACAACATGATATCTTTATTAGTGACCTCTTCTTGTTTCTCTACGTTCTTCTCAGTAGGCTTTGCAACTACAGGACGAGAACAACAACTATTAGTTCAAGAGAAAACTCGGGTTCTTTGATCGTTTGCCTAACAATACGAGGGAAAGTTGAAATGGCTTTAACAAATTGAGGCAAAAAGGTGCAAATACCTTCGAATTACTTTTCAGTGGGAGCAGTAGAAGCGTCAGCAGTTGATTCAATGATCGGAGATAGAAGAGGTGCATTTGGTATTCCAGGAAAGTCAGGATCGTACTCTTCTGTTTTCGTTGCCCCGGGGGCAGCAAATGAGAAACCAGAACCAGTCTCGATAGTCTCTTTTCCCTTAAGTCGGCATCTCTCCTCCTCCATAGCATCAGAAATAAGTTTATGCCCTTCAGCCTAGCTTATCGGCTCCTCAACTTTAAAATATTTCTCCATGAGTTTAACCTCATTGATGGTGTCCACCTTAAGCTGCCGCTTTTCCCAGTCAACAACCTGATCCTACACATAGACCAGGGTTGTTGGATAGTCATTGATCCAGGAAATGTCCCGATTGCAAATCACTAAAGCAAAGAATTCTATCATGAGCTCGCTATAATCGTCCAATTCCTTTTGGGCTTTGGCAAGTTGTACATTAGCGTCCTCAGCAGACCTATGAGCAACGTTTGCATTCCCCTCAGATAGAACTACCCTTCATTAAATTTTCTCCAGCTTGGCTTTCAGATCAGCATTCTTCTTTGATATCTCCGCCTTCTCCTGCTCAAGACGGGAACAAGCTGACTTCGCTTCGGTGCTCTCAGGCTTAGCATTATCAATTTGCTTCTTCAAATCTATGTGTTCCTGGCTCTGAGATTCAAGCTCGGTATGGTGGCGCTGTTTTAGAACTTCATGTTGTTTCTTTAGCTGTCAACATCACGATGTGCGAGGGAAAGCTTGGCTTGGGCATCTTCAAGTTCCCTCTTTGCAATCTCAATGGCGCTCGCATCGTATTCGGCATTATCTTTCATGTATTTTACATCAGCCAACAAATTGTGAATAATTTTGGAGAGGTTCCACGAATATTTGCGCATCTCCTTATATTGTGTGCATGCAAAATCTATCTTGGCCTTCACCTCGTCTGCCCAGTCAGAAGGCACTGGCTTAAGAGATGGGACAAAGTGCATATTCACAAAATGATGTCCAGGGAATTGTTTCTTCAAAATCTCCAACTTGACCGTGTTTTCATCATCAAGTATAATTGACCTTGTTGTGGTGATATCGATATTTCGACGCTTAAATGGCACAAGGGTTTTTCTACTCTTCTCCACCTCCTTACTCGGTTCCTTCTGCTTGTCTTTCAATTCAGAGCTTTTCTGTGATGATTTTTGTTGAGTATGTCATTCTTTGGAAGAAGTTGGGGCCTTAGGAACATATTTATCTCCTTCGCGATGAGCGGAATGACTTTTATTTTTATCTGAATCCGAGCGACACGGAGGTCGAGAATATGAAGATCGGTAAGGCTGAGGGTACCTCCCTTCATCTCTACCACGACTTTCATGTGGATAATGTTTTGGTATCTGAGTCAAACCTGGGCATACTTGAGCGAGCATCTCTGAGAGGTTAGCAATGGCGCATCATTTTTCCTGCAAAACAACACAAGTAAACATTAGAAACCCGGGTTATTATGATACATAGATGCTGTGACGTGCAGTGCATGTCTAGTATATGTCCTAAGTGATCCCCCGATAGACCGGAGATGGAGTTAGGCTTGTCTATGTAATCTCCCTGGCCTTTTCAGGAGTAGCTTCCTCTTCGAATGCGGGAAAAAATGGTCCCATACCAATATCCTTAGAAGTAAATTTCTTGTCAGGTAGGGGAAGTTCAGATAGACCCCCGAATATAGGGTCTATGGGAGAAGATCCACCAATGGGAGATCTAAAAGCAGAATGAGTCTTTGGAGAGGGCATCCTTTCAGAAACTGAGGTGTCTTTCGGATTGTCGTCCTATTGTTTATCTTTGGCAGGTATATTCAAAGCTTCGTCATCTTGAAACGATAACAGGGAAGGACTGCTTTGGAGTGTGATGGGATTCTCTTCTACCATTGTCCTTTTATCCCTTTTCTCTATCATAGTGATAACTTGTTCCCTAACCGGAGGCACGTATTTGTAAGGCTTGCCTCCGTGACCAAGTCCCCGCCTTTTGTCAAGTAAATTATGTATGTGCAGAATATTGTCAACCAGACACTTCCTGACACTAAGGAAATCTGGATTGCTGTTTAGTAGGCGGGCCAATCGATCTTCGTATAGCTCACCTTCCTCCTTTTTAGGATTGGAAACTTCCAAATCAAAATCAAAATGGTTAACACACTTGTCGGTATGGTTGGAATAAATGCCAGGAAATCTAAAGCTTACTGGATTTTAGCCATCTTCTCACGCATCCCTCTTGATGCTTAATGTAAAACCATTCAGGTTTTACATCTCCCACATTATTGTAGCCTTCTTTCAAGATTTTCTTATTTGGCATACATTAGAAGTAGATAAAAGACAGAATTCCTTTTGAGCGGTGTTTGAAGTGATAAAAGAAGTTCAAATCTTCAAAAGTTAGCTCTATGCCTAGAATTTCCGCATATGCTACATATAATGTATACAGGTAGGCGTAAGCGTTAGGATGAAGCCGCATTGGAGCTATTTGTAATCATCTCAAAAATTCGACGAAGAATGGTGGGAACAGAGTTATAGCGCCAACCGAACACATTACCTTACTAATAGTCATATACTTGTCCGGAGGAGCATGAGGTCTATCCGTGCCCTCTGCCACTTTAACATCATCCCACTGGATTCCATGCTTTAAACATACTCCCTTGAGCTCTACTTCATCAAGTGTTGACGCCTCCGAGTCACGGGATTTGTTAAGATAACCGCGCTTTCAAACTCTTCAAGGGCTCGATAATATCTTATTCCTCCCTCCTCTTCCTTGTCCAGTGTTACTCCACTTCCTGACGATGCTACTTCTTCATGAATATTTACTTCGAATTCTGAGCCTGAGTTTGAAAAATCCGAGTTTGACAAAAGTATGTCGAGATTATAATAACTGGAAGATTCTGGAGCTTTACTTTTCTCAAACAATCTGGTTGAGCGTCTGCCAGACATGTTTGTTGTGCTGATGAATAAACATCAAAGACTATAGTATAATAGCCCGTGACCCCGTGTATGTAAGTGCTAGTGCATGCCAGAGCGTGAGGTACTGAAAACAGAAGACATATGATATACAAATAAACATGTAGTTGGTCAAATTATGCTATTCAGTTATGTGCTTGTTCAGTCCAGAAAGACCAGTTCGAAGGTGTTGGCCATCTTTTTGACCAAGCCACCAAGAATATAAGCACTAACATTTGGATGGACAAGGGTACTTAAATGCATAAACTCAAGAGGATGCATATCGATTCGTGACACACCTAGGTGGACCCCGCTCGTGATCCCACTATTTCCATCGGCTCGTGGTCATCCAATCATGACTCGTTCATGACCAGTCTCGTTGACCCGCTCGTGGGGAAGAGCACACATCCCGCTCGTGGGGAAGAGCACACATCCCGCTCGTGAGGAAAGGCATCACGACCCGCTCGTATTAAAGGTTCATGAGCCGATCCTATACTCGAGGGATGGTGACCACGACTTGGTCAACCACGAACCGCATATCCAGGATCTGATGACACCTGGCCATAACTTCCATATTGACCATTTCTCCATCAAGTCGTGAACGAGTCCGAGATCCTCGGGATTCGTGCCACATGTCTTCACGAACCGCCTGTAGAAATCACCTATAAATATCCCAATACTTGGCTTTTTGGGGATCTTTTGGCAATTCAGAGCTCTGATTCCACCATTATCATATCTTCATTATTTTTATTCAGAGTGATCTCAAATTTAATGAGTGAATCATCATTGTAAGAGTGAAATTGAGAGAAAGCATTGATTGTACTTGCATCCAAACATATAATCAAAGTCATATAAAGTGGATGCCGAACCGCTATAAATTTGGTATGTTAGTTGTTTTATCTTTCATTTCTAGTTTTAATTCTCTGTTAATCACGATAATTTGGGTGTTAGAGCCATTTTTCAGTCTAACATTTTAGTGCTTTCACTGAGAATTGAATTCTCAGCCTGTCGGATTATTGCTCTACTATTTGGATTCTCAAGTCCGAAGAAAATAGTTTGTACTTCCATTGTTTTGGTTTTTGAAGACTTCAGCAAAGTCAAGACGTTATGGCCGCAAAGAAATCCAAGGATTCACGAGCTTCGCAAGAAAATGAAGCTGCGAACGAAGCTAACGAAGAAAGTGTTCAGGAGTAGGCTGAAGTGGACTCCCCGGCTCGTGGCTCACAGGGGGCGAACCGACCCCAGGAGGGGTCACGACCCGTCACAAATGGTCACCACTAGCCGCGCTACAGATGTCCTCACGAGCTCCAGGAAGACAGAGCCACAAACATTCTGCAGAAGGGAACTACGAGCCAACAATCAGAGTTGGTCGCAAACCTCCCTCACTAAAGGACCACAACTCGACCTGGAAAGGAGATTATGGCTCATCCTGCCCGCGCTGGTGCTTCTACTCGACCTGGCTCAAGTGCTCTACGACCAACGGCGAATACTGATGACATGCTACATGCTTCTTCTCTAGTGACAGAAGGATATCTCACTCGTGTGCTCGATATGTTGGAAAGGACGAATGATGAGTTGGCAGTTCAAAGGTAAGAGATTTCTTTGTCATGACAAAATATTACTGAAATGGACAGACAAATTGACGAACTCCGAAGGCAGGGAACACCTTCACCGACTCATCGCTTCACCTACGACTATTCCTCCTCATCGGAAGAACCTCCGAGACACCAATGACGACCTCCGCTAGAAAGGGCTGAAAATGTGGAGCAGCTCTGGTTTGGATCACTCCGCTCTAGAGCAGAGACGGCGCTCAACCTGGGACAAGACAATTGTAATAGGAATACTCCTGCCTCATTACCTGTAGAAGGGCCCATAATACTACCTAGGGCTCAGATTGTCGATAACCCTATCGAGAATCAACCTTTGCAACCCCCTCGCCGCATGATTGACCATGGCCACAGGGGGCAAGGAAGTTACGCTCAAGCCCCAGACTTTGGAGCAATACATCGAAGAGACGTTTTAGAGCCTTGTAGGGTAAGGAGTGCTGATCATGAATCCACCTTGACCAATGCCGATGTTGAAGCAATGGTGAGGCAGATTATGGCAGATAGCCGTGGACAAAGGAATGGAGATTAGGGTATAGACCAAAGTCATACGCCATTTACTAATGATATATTAGATGTTTGATTTCCGAGACGATTCAACATGCCAACGATGAACCGTTACTCGGGTAGGACGGATCAAGTCCAGCATTTAATGAGATATTCATGGTATATGAATGCTGCAGCCACTCCAGACGAAGTGAAGTGCAAAGCCTTCCTGATCTTTCTAGAGGATGTGGCATTAATGTGGTTTACCTGCTTGCCTGCTCGATCGATTTCCAGCTTCAAGGACTTAAGCGAAATATTCATAAATCAATTCTGACTTCATACTCAAAGTTCCAAAAACGTCGTTGAGCTATCGCTTATCAAGCAGCGCCCGGATGAAACTCTGAGACCATACCTAGGCCACTTCAACTTAGCAGTTACGGAGGTTAGAGACCCTCATGAACAATCAGTCCTGATGGCCTTAATTGATGGAGTAGATAAAGATACAGAATTCGGCAGATACTTAGGTGGAAAACCACCGCTCACTAGGGAAATATTTTATGAGAAAGCCAATATCCACCTACGCCAAGAGGAGTTGTATGCTAATCGAAAGAGCAAAGCCACTGATAAGAAGGATATATAGAGTAATGTGGCCATCAAACAGTCAGGAGATAGTTTTGGAAAGGTAGAGGTCAATGTTGGAAATAAGAACCAAGGTAGTGGTAGCCAGAATGGGAATGACAGTCGAAAGAAGAATCGGGGAAATGATTCACAAAAAAGACCTCGGTTCAAAGCATTTGAGAACTTTACACCACTGAATGATACGTTAGAGAATATTTTCCTGGGCACTTGTAATATTCTCCAATATAAGAGGCCTCCGCCAAGAGATTCAATGGAGAAAAAGCGTGACACAGGAAAATTCTGCCTTTTCCGTCGAACTCATGGTCACTCCACTAACGAGTGCCGTCACTTGAGAGACGTCGTTGAAAAGCTCCTTAAAGAAGTTAAGTTGGACGAATACGAGGTCGTTCCAAGAGACATGGGGCATGCTGGACAGGCCCCAAATCAAAACCAACCTACTTTAAGGCACACTGTTCAGCAGAAGGGAAAGAATATTGTTATTAACACTATAGTTGGAGCGCCTCATCCGGCTGGACACAGCTTCAGGGCGATGGACCAATATGTGAATGCAGCCAAGCATGTTGGAGTAGGAGAGTGTAGTAATCCCGAAGATATCGCCCCAATAAAACAACAAAAAACAATGTCTGATGATGACATATTCCATGACAGAGACAGTATTGGAGTTCATTCCCCTACCGAGGACCCCTTAGTGGTTATAACCACCATTGGTCCTGCTTTAGTCCACAAGGTCTTAGTAGACAATGGAAGCTCAGTTAACATTTTGTTTAAGAAAGCATTTGATCAGATGAAGCTCGAAGCCGGGGATTTGAATCCTTGCGACGGATGGATACGCGACTTTAATGGGGCCTCGACAGCTCCGATGGGATATGTAGAATTATCAGTGACACCGGGAGAAGGAGATTGCCAGAGAGTGAAGATACTCCCATCTGTAGTTTTGGACATTGACTTGCCCTATAATGCCTTTTTGGGCCGACCGGCCCTTGCAAAATTCAGGGCCTGCATCGCGCCCTGATGCTTATTGTTGAAATTCCCAACATACGCAAGAGTGGGAGTGATTAGAGGTGACTAGCCCACTGGACGAGCTTGTTATATGGCAGAATTGTAGATGTTGATGAAAGGATTGAATATAGAAACCAAAGGTGTTTCCCCTTCTATGAAGGAGGGGTCAGCATAACAACTAAGGGGGACAACCCCAAGGGAGTTGCCCAGAGAACTGCCTGAAGACATAGATCCCAAAGAGGACAAAGAGCCTGGGGTAGGATGGAAATGCCCAATGAAACAACTATGGATGTCCCAGTTGATAATGATGACCCAGCGAAGGTTTTGAAAATCGGATCCCAGTTAGATCCTCTTCGAGCGAAGGAATTGAATGACTTTTTAAAGGAAAACTTGGATATGTTTGCATGGACCCATGCCGATATGTGTGGGATATCAGCTTCAATTATGAGCTATTCATTGAGTGTCAACCCAAAACATCCGCCCGTTAAGCAAAAGAGGCGAACGCTCAGCCCAGAGAGATCAGCTGCTTTGTAGGAAGAAGTTGAGAAGTTGAGGAATAACTGATTCATTAGAGATTTGGCTTACCCAGAATTGATCTCAAATCCCGTGATAGTAAAGAAGGCTAATGGAAAGTGGCATACATGCATTGATTTCTCGGACCTAAATAAATCTTGCCCAAAGGATAGTTTTCCGCTCCCAAGACTTGACCAATTGATGGATTCAACAGTAGGTCATGAACTTCTATCCTTTATGGATGCGTACTCCGGATATAACCAGATTCCCATGCATGTTCCAGACCAGGAACACACCAACTTCACTATGGATTTGGGACTATACTGCTATGTAATGATGCCCTTCGGTTTGAAGAACGCTGGAGCAACTATCAATGGCTAGTGAATCGAATGTTCTACAATCAGATCAGAAAGACGATGGAAGTGTATGTTGACGACATGTTAGTAAAATCCAAACAATTGTCCGACCGTACCGGTGACCTAGCAGAAATGCTTAACAACCTTCGACGATATGGGAAGAAGCTCAACCCCCTGAAGCGTTCAATCGGAGTTGCTTCCGGAAAATTCCTGGGCATTATTGTTAGCTCACGTGAAATTGAAATCAGTCAAGATCAGATCGCAGCAATCAAGAATATCCAAACACCAAGGTAGATTAAAGATGTGTAGAGGCTCGTTGGAAAAGTAGCCGCATTAAGTAAATTTATTTCTAAAGGTACAGATAAGTCCATTCCATTCTTCGACTTGATAAAGCGAAGAAAACACAATTTCAAATGGACTCCCGATTTTGTGGAAGCTTTTCAGAATTTACTGAATCATTTAGAAAAACCCCCGATACTGTCCAAGCCAGTAAACCTTGAGGATTTGTTCGTGTACATGGTAGTATCGTCCCATGCAATAAGTTCAGCCTTGGTATGAGAATAAGGTAAAGTTCAGAGGCCAGTGTACTATGTGAGTAAGAAGCTAGCGGCAGCAGAGCGGAACTACCTAAAGATAGAAAAGCTTGCGTACAGTATCCTGATCGCATCTAGAAAGCTTCGCCACTATTTCCAAGCTCATCCAATCACTGTGTACACTAACCATCCGCTCCGACAAGTATTGCAGAGATTAGAGGCATCAGGGAGACTACTCAAATGGAACATAGAGTTGAGTAAGTTTGATTTGAACTTTCAGCCTTGAAGATCGATAAGGAGGCAAGTATTAGCAAATTTTATAGCAGAATTTACCATCCCAGAGGACGATGTAGCGAGGAAGAAGTTGATACCTCGAAACAACTAGTTGACCACAACACTTGGAAACTATATACCGACGGAGCCAAGAACGACAGACATTCTGGCGCTGGAGTGGTACTTGTAACTCCCGAGGAACGATCGATATACTATGCTCTGAAATTAGAGTTCCACGCCATGAACAATGATTCGGAGTACAAAACCCTGATTGCCAAGCTTAGGCTTGCAAAGGAGTTGGGGATAGAAAAGCTGGATATCTTTTGCGATTCCAAGATAGTTGTGAACCAAGTCAATGAGGAGTTTCAGGCCAAAGGGCCAAGGCTTATATCATATTTGAAGAAAGTGAGAAAATTGCTGGGTGAATTTGAACACTATAGCATAACTCATATGCCCCGATCAGGGAATCAGAAGGCAGATAAGTTGGCTAACCTGGCTAGTTCTGACAGTCATGAGGACACAGAGATGGTCCTAATTCTGATATTGCATTCTCCAAGTATCAATCAGATGGAAATTGATCTTTTATTGGAGTCTGAGCCAGAAAGCGAGTCGTGTATGACCCCTTAAAGAACTTCCTGATAAATGGGACGCTTCCCACCAAAAAGAGCGAAAGACGTACCGTCACTCGTAAAGCCTCCAGATATGTCATGCAAGGCGAAGTCTTATATCGGCAAGGGTTCTCGATGCCACTCCCATGTTGTATAGCCCATGAAGACATCGAACGAGTATTGAGAGAAGTACATGAAGGTGAATGTGACACTGGTGGCCAAATATTGGCGAAAAGATATTACGGTATGGCTATTTCTGGCCTACCGTAAACAAAGATGCAGCCAAATATGCTCGGCATTGTGACAGTTGCCAGAAATTTTCTAAGATTCCCAGAGCACCTCCCAGTCGATTGAAGACAATGATGAGCCCGTGGCCCTTTGCTATCCAAGGAATTGACATTATCGGAAGCCTCCCCATTGCAAAGGGCGGAGCAAATTTTGCTATTGTGGCCGTGGATTACTTCGCAAAGTGGGTTGAAGCGGAACCATTGACCACGATCACAACCAAGAGAGTGATTAATTTCTTCGTCAGAAACACTATATGTCGATTTGGAATCTTGAAAGTCATCATAACAGATAACGGGACCCAATTCGATAGCAATGAGTTTCGGGGCTTTTGCCAGAGATATCATATAGAGAAAAGATACACGGCTGTGGCGCATCCATAATCGAATGGACATGTAGAGGAAGCAAACAAAGTAATCAAGTCCATTCTGAAGAAGCGATTAAAGCGGGCCAGAGCCATGTGGGTCGACGAGTTACCTTTGGCACTGTAGGCCACATAACAACCTATAAATCGGCTATTGGGCACATGCCCTTCTCCCTTACTTTGGGATCTGAGGCAGTCATCCCGGTCGAATTAGAAGTACCATCTCAGAGAACAACTTATTATGACCCGATGACTAACAATAAGTTTCTCCTCGAATCCCTGGATATGGTCGAAGAAAAAAGGGATGAAGCGGACCTACGTGTCTTGAGGCACAAGCAGCAGATTGCACGGTATTACAATAAAAAGGTCCGAGCTTGAATCTTTGAACCCAGAGACTTGGTTCTAAAGCATGTCTTTCCACCCCAAGTCCATTTGGGTCCAAAATGGGAAGGACCCTATACCATCCTATGGAGGCTTGATAACGGATCCTTCAAGCTAGCGACTGTGGATGGAGATGAAATCCCCAGAGTGTGGAACACCCAGCATCCGCGACATTACTAGACATGAAATTGTCATCTAAATTCTTTTGTTTTTAGGACCATGTCAAAAGGCACGACCTGCCTAGAATAGTCTGGTTACATAAGCAAAATATTATAAAGTGGACGTAGGTCATGATTCGACCGAACCACTATGAAATACTGTGTGTCGTTTACTTTTATCGTACCATTTCTTATTTACTCTTTTATTCTTTACTTACATGAGCTGTTATAATTATGAAATTTGCTATAAACCTCGTGGAAATCTTAAAGCACGTAATTCAAAGTGCCTTTTATCAGATCAGGAGGTCAGCAGTAGGTAGAGCATCATGCAATGAAGTAATCGACATAACTATCGACACTCTAGTTCTCGTGACCTGAGAAAGAGTACAAAGGACAAGAAAATGAATTTTCCACGGGGCGTGAAGGCGCACCATGATTATAAAGACCGTCTCGACTAAACTCTACCCTTGGCATCCGACGGGAGAGACTAAAGGCGCCAGGGACTGAGCGCTGCAAATGAACTCCTATCCCACTGAAGGATTGGGGGAAAACTGAAAGCTGAGTACGAACTCTATCCTGGGCATACGACAGGAGAGTATAAAGGCATTTTGATTAAACGCCACGAGAGGGCTCCTACCCCATTACAGGACCAGGGACCAGAATGAAAGCTGAGTCCGAACCCCTCATTTACGTACATGGGGGACAACATATGATCAACTCTAATCAATCCTCAACAAGCCCTGGCCAAGCATCACGTTAATGATTGATTGGGGGCATACTCATACACATATACGCATAGTGCAGGAATTTTAAATTTTCACTGCACATGATTCTGACTTAGTTATGATCCAAATATTTATGTATGACTAAGTATGATAAACTTGCAGGTGCACAACAGTGCAAAAGAAACAGAACTTCATTTACTAATGCAGGTTTACAGAACAAAGCTGGAGAAAAAAGTGAGGGCCATTCTCACGACTACATCATAAGGCCAGTGGAAGAACCAAAAAATATAAACAAATGAGATCTATTTGGGCTTTGGGGATGACTTTGACCTTTTCTCTTTCTTTTGCTTATCTGGCTCCCCTTGTCGGCGTCAGATTTTTCATGCTTCTTCCTCTTCTTCTTATCCAAAGGAGGATCCTGTGGAATGTTAGAGGACGGGGATGCAAGATGTGTAATTATCGACTTGGTGGAGAGCTTTATAATTAACCCAGATTTGGGATCAGCTGTAGAGATAGGTGGCACATTTAGAGGCTCTTCCTCTGTTTTCAATTTCAGTTGTTCATCCTATTTGGACTTCATATAGGCTAAGGTAATGCTGTCATCATCCTTTGTCTCTCATATGATGGCGACCTCCTCTTCTTTATCCCTGTTGTCACCGTCGGTATCCTTTAAGGCTCCGACGATTTCAGCATCCTTAGGAACATTAACGCTTGATGCCACTATGGCCTTCTCAGTTGCTTCGACCTCGGTTTGCTTTGGAACTTCAGGGACCTCAGTACTTGATGGTACATTGGCCTTCTCGATCTCTGCTTGCTTTTCTACAATCCCTTCGGTCGGTTAGGCACCTATATCATGAGAAGCGACTGTTATTAATTTGGGAGAAAATGTGATCTTCTCAATTGTTTGCTCCACAATGCGATGAAAAGTTACAATAGCTTTGACAAATTGTGGAGAGAATATAGAGATACCTTCCGCTGACTCCTCGCCCGAAGTTGCTGTGGAAACCCCAGCAGCTAGAGGAACTGTGACTTCAAAGATCAATGGATCATCTGGATTATACTCCTCAACCTCAGAAGTCTTGGGCTCCGTTGCTGAGCTAGAACCTTCGTCAATCTTGTTCTTGACATTGAGCTTAAGCCTCTCCGCCTTCATAGACTCCTTAATTTGACGCCTGCCCTCTGCTAAAGCCTCAGGCTCTCCACCCCTGAGAAAGGTATGCATAAGCTGGTTCTCATCGATATCCTCGACCTTTAAGCATTGCATTTCACTATTGACATCTGTTCCCATACATCAACTAAGCAAGTTTATCTTTTAAGACAACCATTTCTTTCTCCTAAGCAGCCTTTTCAGCAGCAAAGCGATCCTGCGATGTTTTCAACTCGGTATCAATTGACTTGAGATCCACTATCTCATTTTTCAGAGCCACCCGCTCTTGGCTGTTTGAATCAAGTTCAAGGTGGAAGTGTTTCTTTGCACTCTCTAACTCTGTCTTATAGTTTTCAACATCTCTCCGAGCTGAGGCAAGAAGAGCTTGAGTATCCTCAAGTTCTTTCTCAGCCTTGTTTCTGGCCTTGATGTCGTGATCGATCTTCACTCTAGCCCTAGCTGCATCTACTTCCAAACGACGGATTACCTCTAAAATGTTCTTGGCATGCTTTTTCATTGCCCTATATTGTTTAGCCACATAGATGACTCGATCCATGACTTCTATATACCACTCATCTAGAATCGATTCAAGATCTGGAACGAAAAGCATCCTTTCAAAATAGACGTTGGGGAACTGCTTTCGCAAACGCTCTAGCTTTGCCTTATTATCAGAAGTCAGGGCCACCTCCTGTGTGGTGGAAGTGTCCAAGTGGTGCTGATCAGAAGGGACAAGAGCTGCTTTCTCATTTTCCAAAATTTTGCTTGGATCCTTGTGCTTGTCCTTGAATTCATGATGCTTCTTGGAGGATTTGCCCTGAGGAGGTATACCCTTCGGGGAAGTTAGAGCATTGGGAAGTTGTTTCCCCCCACCTGTGGTACTTGACGACTATGGTACTTCCCAAGATCTTGCCTCGAAGGAGAGCGAGAGTGCGTAGAATGAGGCGGTAAGAATCATAGTGTCTTTGACTATCTCTTCCCCGACTATCACTATGGTCATGCATAATTACGAGATTGAGTCTGGGTGTGCTGTCACGAAGTTCACAATGAGAGTATGAGTGGCAACGAGGCATTTTTCCTGCAAAGAATAACAAGAAAATATAAGAACGATGAATACAAACAGTATATGGGTGTTATGACAAGTGGTGCATTTGATTTGTGTACACCGTGTAACCCCCCCTTTTACAGACCGAGGCCCGTAGTTAGGCTCGTATGAACTGTATCCTTCTTTTTAATGGGAGTGGTTTCTTCATCGAAGACAGGAAAGAACGATTATGCTCCAAAGTCTTCGGATGTGTAAATGTTATCTGGCGGGGGATCTTGTCTAAATCCCCAAATATTTGCTCCTCTGTTAACAAGTCACGAGCTATGGGCTCCACTGGTGGTGGAGTCTTCGGAGGAGACTGCTCCTTGGAAACTGAGGCATCCTTTGATTCGTCAACTCGAATTTCACCCCCTTTGTAGAAGTTCAACTCTTCGCCATAGGCGAAGGAATTTTAAGAAACTCAGTCATCTTTGTAATTTCCATGGTCACTTGCCCCTCGACTGAGGGCATGCCGCAAGATTCCCCAATCGTCTGAGTAGGGGCCACGTATTTGTAGGGCTTTCCACCTGGACCGAGCCCGAGTCTTAGATCCAGAAGATGGTGTTTATGAAGGTTCTCGTCGGTTATACACTTCTTGATTATGCAGAACCTTGACTTACTTTTTAAAAGGCGGGACAATCGATCTTCATACACTGGACCCTCTGTCTTTTGGAAATTATGAGCTATACAGAAAAAGAACATTAGCACTTTAATCATGCAATCGCAACAAACACTGAAGGATTCATAACCTACTTGACTGTAGCCACCTCCTTGCACATCCAGCTTGATGTTTTATGTAGAACCATTCAGATTTAGCATCTCCTAAGTTACTTTGTCCGTCCGATAATACCTTCTTGGAGGGGACCGATTCAAAGAAAATGAAGTTCGAGGTCCCTATGGAGCGATGCTTGAAATAATAATAGAAGTTCAAATCTTTGAAAACGAGCTTGGTCTCCAAGATTTCCGCATATGCAATATACAAAGTGTACAGAGCAGCGTAAGCATTGAGACGGAGTTGCATGGGAGCAATACGTAATCGTCTAAGGAGATCGATAACGATAAGAGGATTGGAGGAATGGCTCCTACTGTGCACATGACCTTGCTAATAGCCATGAACCCTTCCGAAGCAAAGTGGGGTCGGTCATCTCTCTCTGGTGTTTTCACATCATCCCAGGGGATCCGTGTCTGAAACAGATTCTCTTTAACATTACATTGTCCAGTTTGGAAGCTACGGAATCACTCGGCTTGTCCAATATTTTAACACCTTCAATTTCATCGGGAGCCCGACCATCCTCTTCATCCTCGAGTGATGTTCTCTCGAAAGATGTTGATTCTATATCCACATCTATTTCATAATCGGATCTTGAGTTATCCCATTCCGGATCTGATGGAAGTGCATCACGATTGTAATAACTTGACGACTCTGGATTTGCGCTCTTCTATGATATTCTTGTTGAGCATCTACCGAACATGTTTGCTATGTTAGTGAACAAACATAAGAAATTAGAGTATAAATACCCCTAAACCCTGTGTGAGCATGTAACACCCCACGTCCATTAATGTCATTCACAAAGGGAATGCATTAACTTCAACGGAGCATTTTAAGTGTGTATAGAACAGAAACTTAACAACGAGACAGATATAAACAGTACTAAAACTTTGAAATTTTATTCATTGCAGCGGTAAACACAAAGGTTTGATTACATCATCAAAAACCAGTGTCAAAGTACATAATATCCATCTTGAATAAATCAAAGTACATAAATTGAAAGACATAACCCCAATACAAAATAACCATAAATAAGATAGGCTGAACTTTTACTTCAGCGATATAAGCAACTTCTAAAAGCAAGAGATACAACTTTCCAAAATTGGTGCTAGTTTCACCCTAAGCACCTGGGGGGGGGGGGGAGGAAGAAAAGAGGTGGAAACAAAGGGGGTCAGACATAAAGTCTGGCGAGTGCGATAACTTTAACAATATAATTACCAAAATAACTAGGCTAAGGCAAAAGTTGGAAAATAAGGAAATGACTGTGAACAATTGGGTATGATAGAGTAAACTAGGAAATAAGATGAACAAAGATAACGTTAAAGGCGCACCTAAACCACTACAAGATAATTACTATACTGCACCACCACTAGTCGCCCTAAAGGTTGATCCCGCCTACGAAACTTAATAATTATAATAGTAGTTTCGTGCACCCCTGGTTGCCTTCATAGGTGTCGCTTGCCCCTATCTCCACTAGGTGTACCCACTACCCCCATGCGATCGGCTCCTTAACTCGTAGATACCCGTGCTGGCTACACAGTGGGGTTTATCACTTCCCAAAGTGGCAACCCGATACCACCAACTATGCACGACTTATACCTACACGATGCAACAACGTCTTACCTACCAGCCCGATCCCACACACGCATATGAACCCGTTGGACTTGCGTTGCCACCGCTAACCCATTTTGGCCTCTTACAGTCAAGCCCAGTACGCATGTCCCGTCCTCGACTTGGGTCGAGCCCACAAAGATACTTATGGGTTACTGGTTGAAACGGGCCCCCATTACTTGACACAAGCTATCCACCCAAGCTTGGTCCCCTCTAGTACATCCCACTTAATCCTTTCCTTATTCACGTTCACTTACATGTTTCAAATTTTGGTTAAGTGTTTCTAATCATATTTCAAATGCCACCCAAGGCACCCTCTAAATTCCACATGCCAACTAAGGCACCCACTTAACCCCTATGTCCCACCGCATATTTATCTGGTTAAGTGTTTCTTAATTCATTAGCATCATAACCTTGTAAAGACCTCCCACATTAGACTGGCATTTGTGGCAGCAGGATTTGCCGGGTGGGTCCGGGCAGTCTTACACCACAAACGATCCTAACCTCGTGTCTTTACAACTGTTACACATTTAATTTATGCCTAAGACCTCCCACATTAGACTGGCATTTGTGGCAGCTGGATTTGCCGGGCGGGTCCGGGCAGTCTTACACCACAAAAGAGCCTAACCTCGTGTCTTAGGTGATTAATTACACATAATTAATTATTCCCCAATTTGAATTAATTTCCCTATTCAAATTATCAATCAATTCCAAATTTAACTACGGCCGTAGTTTACTCAATTATGCCCATCTATTTATGGTATGCAAAATCATACGAATTATCACCATAAATTTATTTTATTTCATTTAAGGCATTTATTCCAATTCTCAATATTAAATCTTTTAGTATTATCCCATTACCCCACGTTGTACGTTCGTTCGTTTGACGTAAAATATACGTTAGACTCGAATAGTCTAACTTATGGAATAAAGAGAAAACATCACAACATACATAGAAATAAAACTAGATCTAAACATAAGGGGTGAACTCGCATGTGTGAATGAGGCTCTTCATCTAAAACTTGCATAGGCCAAAGTCACAACTTGCATAAAACTACATATGTCATAGATCTAAATCTAAAGGTGTGAAATTGTTTAGGTAATAGTCACAAACTTGCATAAACCATGTATGTCATAAATCTAATCATAAGGTGTAAACTTGCATAGGCATGATTCATACTCCAAAACAACATACATGTATATACTTGCATATGTGATTTATGCAGTCATAACGATGGTGTAAACTTACATCTAAGCATGTAAACTAGCATGCAGAATTTTTGTATACTAGCATATAACTCACACATGTCGTAGCCTAACTATAGATCTAATTTATACATAAAATAGGTGTCATGAAACATGTAAAGTTGTACATAATTTCATTAACTTGTATATGATCCAGATCTAAACTAACATCTAGACTTGCATACATATATACATATGATTTAACATATGAATTAACATAACCAAACTAGCATATGAAACATCATTATGAATTGATTATACATTAGCCAATCATAGAATTACAACATAGATGATAACATCACAACTTTACAACATAAATGATAACATTATAGAATTTACAACATAAATAATAACATGCGGTCAATAATTCACAACATAGCCATATAATCCACATCATATCTCAATCCAATTAAATTGTTAATTATTTTATTAAAGAAATCGAACTCACAACTCAAAGAAGGTCTTGAGTTCTGAAATCTGAGTTCTGAAGTTGAATTAGCTTTCCTTTGTAGTAGATTCGTTGTTGGAGTTGAATAGAATTGAATTTGATTAGCTTTTCTTCCCCTCTAATTGGCGGCGGCTATTCTAGGTTGCTAGGTGACGGCATGGAGGCCTTGATTTTAATTTTAATTTGATTTTAGGGTTTGAATCTACATGTGTTTTTATAGAGTTTAGGGTTAATTTAAGTCGTCTGATCAACCCAGAATTAACCCCAGCCATTCAGAGCAGTTCAGGAACCCTAATGACTCAGCATACAGTCATAAAAAAGTCATCAAACAAATCTGCCCGGGAGGGGAAGGTCGACCTGGCCCTGGCGGGAAATTTCCCGCCTAGCCCATTCTGACTCTGAAATTTGAACTTCCGAAATCTGTTTTGAATTTTCTAAAACTTTTGATCTCCATAACTTCTTCATACGAAGTCCAATTCACGCAAACTCGGACTCTACCTCAACCAAAATTCCGAGACGAACACAATGGCGCAACTCGTTTCCCTTAATTCTAACATCTGAGATTAGTTATTCTTTAATTTGTCACTTTAGTGTTAACAGAAATACGAGGTGTTACATTCTCCCCTCCTTAAAGGATTTCGCCCCCGAAATCTCCAAATTAAGGAGAATGCATATCCTACCATCCAAACAACCATCTACTCAACCATCAAACACAAGCATCCATTGTCCTTATAAAATTCCTAATGCTGTATGAACATATGCAAGAAGTGTGTGTATATGCTCTCTATCTAATGAAAAATCAGGCGGTCTACTGATTCAGTTGACCTCCTTAATGCAAACCATGATAGTGCCATGCGTCCATTATGTATGCGAAAGAATCCTATCGGTACATATTATTTCTACATGTGTGCACAACCATTCACCAAAATGCAACATCCATATGATAGTACAACCATTATACATCCGTTACTTAAATATGTACACACATTTATATGCAATATGCAATATGAAGTGACTGAGTCGATCTAGTGCCTAAAGTGTGTGTATATGCATCCATGAGCAACCACTAGCAACCACTTGCATCCACATGCATCCATCATACATAACATGTCTCAAACACATGTTTCAACCATAGGACTTCCCTATCTAAAGGTCAAAGATACTAGCGAGAGGACTACTAAAGATAAAGCAAGTACCATCTAAGCGATAAAGGAGAAATTAAAAGACATACCCTCGAAAAGAAAAGGGTACACTGAACGCATCTTCTCTTCCGTCTCCAAAGTAGCATCGCTCTCATCATCTCCCCATTTCACTTTGACTAGCTTGACTTCTCGATTCCTTAACTTCTAAATCTCCGACCCAAGAATGCACGTAGGAGCTCGTCGAATCGTCGCATCACGCTCTATCTCCACCTCTCTAAGCAAGCTCGGCTCTACCACTTCTGCGTTCTCGTGCAAGCACTTCCTCAAATGTGATACATGGAATACATCGTGTACACCACTAAGTCTCTCGGGCAACTCCACTCTATACGCCATCTGTCCAATCCTCTCCTTAATAGGAAATGACCCTGCGAACCTCGGTGCTAACTTCCCAACGGACCCAAAGAGAACCACATTACGTAATGGAGACACCTTGACAAAGACCATGTGCCCAATATCAAACTCAAGATCTGTCCTCCTCTTGTCCGCATAAGATTTCTGCCTATCTTGCATCGTCTTCATCCTCCTTCGAATCAAATCGATCTTTCCCGAAGTCTCTCTAATCATATCGGGCCCAAGCAAGATCTTATCTATAGATTCCCACCAACATGTAGGCGAATGACACGACCATCCATAAAGAGCCTCGAAGCGGTGCCATGCCAAAACTAGACTGAAAGATATTATTATATGCGAAATCCACCAATGGAAGATGTTCCTCCCATGTACCTCCGAAATCTAAGACAAACAACCTCAATAGGTCCTTTAAAATATGATTTACCCTCTCGGTCTGGCCGTCCATCTGAGGATGATATGCGGTGCTCAAACATAACTGAGTCCCTATCGCCTCTTGCAAGCTCTTCCAAAACTCGCTGGTAAAGATAGGATCGCAGTCGCTCAATATGCTAGAAGGAACACCGTGCAAACGAACTATCTCTCGAATGTATACGGAGGCTAACCATGGAGCAGTCCTCTTACTTTTCACGGGAATGAAATGGGCGCTCTTAGTAAGTCTGTCTACCATGACCTAAATCCCCATATTACCCTTCCTCGATCTCGGTAACCCATCAATAAAGTCCATCGAGACACTTTCCCACTTCCACTGTGGGACCTCCAACGGGTGAAGCAACCCATCGGGCTTCTTTTGCTCTGCTTTTACTTGTTGGCACACCAAGCATCTAGCGACAAACTCGGCCACAACCCTCTTCATACTGGCCCAAAAGTAAACTCGTCTTATGTCCATGTACATCTTGTCCCCGCCGGGATGGATGGTCATCTTCGAACGATGTGCATCATCAAGAATGGTCTTCCTCAAATTCTCGTCCCGTGGTATACGAAGTCTACCATCCCTACGTAACCAACCCTTATCATATAGGGTATACCTACTGAGATGGCTTGATGACTCCTCCCTTTTGAGCTTTTCTACTAGCTCAACCAATTGTGGGTCATCTCGCTGTGCCTCACCAATCCGTCCCAAAAGCGTAGGTCTGACCTCTAAGGATGATAGCAAACCGGGTACAAAGTCAATGGAAGGTCTAAAGTCAAACATAGAGATGAACTCTAAGCTTCTCCGCTCAACAAACAACGGACTCAAGGACAACCTTTTCCTACTTAAGGCGTCTTCCACCACGTTACCCTTGCCAGGGGTATATGCTATCTCGAAATCGTAGGACGTTAAGAATTACATCCACCTTTGCTGCCTTAAGTTCAAGTCCTTCTGAGAGAACAAATATTTTAGCGATTTGTTATCAGTGAACAATTCGAATTTCTCTCCAAGAAGATAATGGCGCCAAGACTTAAACGCGAAAACAATAGCGACCAACTCTAGGTCATGTGTAGGGTAATTTTCCTCATGCACTCTCAACTGCCTTCCAACATAGGCTATTACCCTTGCCTCTTGCATTAAGACTGCGCCTAGTCCAATCCCACAAGCATCGGTATAAATGGTAAATGGCTTACTCCCATCTGGCAACACTAAGACTGGGGCTGTGGTCAAAGCTCTCTTTAAACGTTGGAACGCATCATCACAATCTATGCCCCATGTGAAAACTAGGTTCTTCTTCGTCAGGCGTGTTAATGGGGCTGATATTTTTGCGAAGTCTTTGATAAACCTCCTATAGTAGCCAGCCAACCCTAAGAAACTCCTCACCTTAGTAGCATTTTTAGGGACCTTCCAATCTTGGATGGACACTACCTTCGCAGGATCCACAACTATCCCTTCTTTGGAAACCACGTGCCCTAAGAATCGCACTTCCTTTCTCCAAAAGTGACATTTAGAAAATTTAACTTTAAGGCTATGCGCTCGAAGGGTCTCCAACACTTCCCTAAGATGTAGGGCATGCTCTTCCTCGCTCTTAGAAAAGATCAAGATGTCGTCCACAAAGACTACCACAAATTTATTAAGGTACTCCCTAAACACCCTACTCATCAAGTCAACAAAGTATGTGGGGGCGTTTGTCAAACCGAAGGGCATCACAAGCCACTCGAAGAAGCCGTCTGGAGTCCTAAAGGCAGTCTTGTCTACGCTATCCTCAGCCACTCTCAACTGATGGAAACCCGTGGCTAAGTCCAACTGCGAAAACATTGAGGCGCCAACTAACTGATCGAAGAGATCGTCAATCCTCGGCAGTGGGTGCCTATTCTTCTTAGTAAGATTATTAAGTTCTCTATAGTCCACGAAAAGTCTAAGGGACCCATCTGCCTTCGTGGCAAATACTACTAGAGCACCCCACTCCGATATACTATGTCTGATGAACCCCTTCTCAAGCAATGCTTTCACTTGCTTACTAAGTTCTCTTCTCTCTCTTGGAGCCATATGGCGCACTGGCAATGCAACTGGCTTTGCATTATCTACTAGATATATTCGGAAGTCTATCTCACGTTTTGGGGGTAAACCCCTCACCTCATCGAAGACATCAACATATTCATAGACTATACGAACAGAATGTAAATCATCATCGGATGCGCCAAGAGATTCTAGGTAGATAAGCATTACTGGACCTCTAGGGTCACAAGAAATATCAAGGGTCTTTCCACAATGAGTCAACAATCTAACTACCCTTCTTTCACAATCTAGGATGGCCCCATATCTAGTTAGCCAATCCATACCTAGAATCAAGTCGTAGCCCATGAAGCCAAGAACAAAGGCATTGCATTCAAACCCAACGCCCAAGATAAACACTCTCAAATCCCGATAAATCATAGAAAGATGAGCCAAACCACCAATAGGATTTTGAGACTACTAAGGGATCTGTAACTAGACTAATATTTAGGTGCAGTGTTTCAACTAATGATGTAGAGATAAACGAATGTGATGCGCCAGAATCGAGTAAAGTATGGACAGGATGATCAAATAGAAAAACTAAACTTTCAACGGAAATCGTTCTACCTCGTTCTTGCAGCGGTGGGACCATGAGAGCCTGAACTTGCCCCCTTGCCTGCCCTAGTGCTATAAGAGCCTGCACCTGTCCTCCCGAGGTAGACCCTGCCCTCTGCCCTTTCCTTGGGTAGTCCTTAATCAGATGTCTTGCTTCACCACAGTGAAAACAGCCAGTCTTCTTTTTCTTCCTACAATCTTTTCTTAGATGGCCTGGTGTCCCACAGTTAAAGCATCTTTTCTTTCCCTTACCATTGTTGCCTTTTCCACCTTTCTTGTTCTGTTGTTGCTGTTGCGGTTTCTTTTGATCCCATTTCTTCTCGGTTGCCTTATTAGCATTGGCGCCCTTCTCCTCTTCATGAATAAGTGCCATGTCAACTAGCCTCTCAAAGGTGGCCCCCATAGGGATGTGGGTCATAGCTAACCCATGAAGCGGCTCGTTCAAACCCTTAACAAATCTCAGGGCCTTCTTTTCTGGTGTATTCACCAAGTCCAAGCCAAATCTCGCCAACTGATTGAACTTGTTGACATATTCTTTCACCGATAGATTCCCTTGCTTCAATGCCAAAAACCTTTCCATGTATAAATTATCTTTAGCCCATGAGAGAAACTTTGCTTCAAACCTCCGCCTGAAATCTGGCCATGTATCAACTGGGCGCTCTCCATTAGTGACCTCCCACCAAAACGAGGCCTCATCCTTCATTAGCCAGGCAGCTAACTGGACATTTCTTCCATCTTCCACTTCAAAGATCCCAAACAATTCTTCCACCTCCTTTAGCCAATTTAGAGCTTCAACAAATGTCTCCGTTCCGTGAAAAGGTTTTCCACCCATTGCCCGAAAGTCCTTACATATCTTTGTGAAAGTATCGACACGAGGAGGAGGAGGAGGATTTGCTGGACCTGCGGTCGTGGACCTAGTCTCCAAATACCTCCTAAACCATCCTGGTATCGTTATTCCCTCGGGTATCTCGGGTATTCCAGACATGCTAAAACGAAAAAGGAAAGATTCAATATAAAAGAACCGAAAGAAAGATATATGGCTCTTGGGGTTATGCTTTCTAAAATAATCTTTTCTCTTGAAAATACTTTCCTTAAAACATACTTTTGAAGGTACCTCTTTAAAAAAGTGTTTTTGAAAAACAATTTTTCAAAATTCATATCTGTTCTGGTAACCTTCAGCTCTGATACCACGTGTAACACCACACGTCCATTAATGTCACTCACAAAGGGAATGCATTAACTTCTATGGAGCATTTTAAGTGTGTATAGAATAGAAACTCAACAACAAGACAGATATAAACAGTACTAAAACATTAAAATTTTATTTATTGCAGCGGTAAACAAATAGGTTTGATTACATCATCAAAAACCAGAGTCAAAGAACATAATATCCATCTTGAATAAATCAGAGTACATAAACTGAAAGACATAACCCCAATACAAAATAGCCATAAATAAGATAGGCTGAACTTTTACTTCAGTGATCCAAGCAACTTATAAAAGCAAGAGATACAACTGTCCAAAATCAAGCTCCACTGGTGCTAGTTCCACCCTGAGCACCTGGGGGGGGAGGGGAGGAAGAAAAGAGGTGGAAACAAAGGGGGTCAGACAAAAAGTCTGGCGAGTGCGATAACTTTAACAATATAATTAACAAAATAACTAGGCTAAGGCATAAGTTGGAAAATAAGGAAATGACTGTGAACAATTGGGTATGACAGAGTAAACAAGGAAATAAGATGAGCAAAGATAATATTAAAGGCGCACCTAAATCACTATAAGATAATTACTATACTGCACCACCACTAGTCGCCCTAAAGGTTGATCCCGCCTACGAAACTTAATAATGATAATGGTAGTTTCGTGCACCCCTAGTTGCCTTCATAGGTGCCGCCTGCCCCTATCTCCACTAGGTGTACCCACTACCTCCATGCGATCGGCTCCCCAACTCGTAGATACCCGTGCTGGCCCCACAGTGGTGTGTACCACTCTCCAAAGTGGAAAGCCGATACCACCAATTATGCACGGCTTATACCTACACGATGCAACAACGTCTTACCTACCAGCCCGGGCCTACACACGCATATGAACCCGTTGGACTTGCGTTGCCACCGCTAACCCATTTTGGCCTCTTACAGTCAAGCCCAGTACGCATGTACCGTCCTCGACTTGGGTCGAGCCCACAAAGATACTTATGGGTTACTGGTTGAAACGGGCCCCCATTACTTGACACAAGCTATCCACCCAAGCTTGGTCCCCTCTACTACATCCCACTTAATCCTTTCCTTATTCATGTTCACTTACATGTTTTCAAATTTTGGTTAAGCGTTTCTAATCGTATTTCAAATGCCACCTAAGGCACCCTCTAAATTCCACATGCCACCTAAGGAACCCACTTAACCCCTATGTCCCACCATATATTTATCTGGTTGAGTGTTTCTTAATTCATTAACACCGTAACCTTGTAAAGACCTCCCACATTAGACTGGCATTTGTGGCAGCTGGATTTGTCGGGCGGGTCCGGGCAGTCTTACACCACAAATGAGCCTAACCTCATGTCTTTACAACTGTTACGCATTTAATTTATGCCTAAGACCTCCCACATTAGACTGGCATTTGTGGCAGCTGGATTTGCCGGGCGGGTCTGGGAAGTCTTACACCACAAAAGAGCCTAACCTCGTGTCTTAGGTGATTAATTACACATAATTAATTGTTCCCCAATTTGAATTAATTTCCCTATTCAAATTATCAATCAATTCCAAATTTAACTACGGCCATAATTGACTCAATTATGCCCATCTATTTATGGTATGCAAAATCATAACAATTATCACCATAAATTTATTTTATTTCATTTAAGGCATTTATGCCAATTCTCAATATTAAATCTTTTAATATTATCCCATTACCCTACATTGTACGTTCGTTTGACGTAAAATATACATTAGATCGAATAGTCTAACTTATGGAATAAAGAGTAAACATCACAACATACATAGAAATAAAACTAGATCTAAACATAAGGGGTGAACTTGCATGTGTGAATGAGGTTCTTCATCTAAAACTTGCATAGGCCAAAGTCACAACTTGCATAAAACTACATATGCCATAGATCTAAATCTAAAGGTGTGAACATGTTTAGGTAATAGTCACAAACTTGCATAAACCATGTATGTCATAAATCTAATCATAAGATGTAAACTTGCATATGCATAATTCATATTCCAAAACAGCATACATGTATATACTTGCATATGTGATTTATGCAGTCATAACGATGGTTTAAACTTACATCTAAGCATGTAAGCTAGCATGTAGAATTTTTGTATACTAGCACATAACTCACACATGTCATAGCCTAACTTTAGATCCAATTTACACATAAAATAGGGGTCATGAAACATGTAAAGTTGTACATAATTTCATTAACTTGTATATGATCCAGATCTAAACTAACATCTAGACTTGCATACATACATACATATGATTTAACATATCAATTAACATAACCAAACTAGCATATGAAACATCATTATGAATTGATTATACATAAGCCAATCATAGAATTACAACACAGATGATAACATCACAACTTTACAACATACATGATAACATTATGGAATTTACAACATAAATAATAACATGCGGTCAATAATTCACAACATAGCCATATAATCCACATCATATCTCAATCTAATTAAATTGTTAATTATTTTATTAAAGAAATCGAACTCACAACTTAAAGAAGGTCTTGAGTTCTGAAATCTGAGTTCTGAATTTGAATTAGCTTTCCTTTGTAGTAGATTTGTTGTTAGAGTTGAATAGAATTGAATTTGATTAGCTTTTCTTCCTCTCTAATTGGCGGCGGCTATTCCAGGTTGCTAGGTGACGGCATGGAGGCCATGATTCTAATTTTAATTTGATTTTAGGGTTTGAGTCTACATGTTTTTTATAGAGTTTATGGTTAAATTAAGCCGTCCGATCAACCCAGAATTAACCCCATCCATTCAGAGCAGATCAGGAACCCTAATGACTCAGCATACGGTCATAAACAGGTCATCAAACAAATCTGTCCGGGAGGGGCAGGTCGACCCCCAGGTCAACCCTTTGGTTGACCTGGTGAGGGTAGGTCGACCCTATGGTCGACCTGGCTCTGGCGGGAAATTTCGCGCCTAGCCCATTCTGACTCTGAAATTTGAACTTCCGAAATCTGTTTTGAATTTTTTGGAACTTCCGATCGCCATAACTTCTTCATACGAAGTCCAATTCATGTCAACTCATACTCTATCTTAACCAGAATTCCGAGGCGAACACAATGGCACAACCCGTTTCCCTTAATTCTCACATCTGAGATTAGTTATTCTTTGATTTGTCACTTTAGTGTTAACAGAAATACGGGGTGTTATAGTGCAAGTGCTAGTGTGTGCCAATGTGCGAATTGCTAAAAAAGAAAACTATGAAGTAAAGCAGATAAAAGAATGGTTGGTCATCACAAGTCTTTAAGCTAAGTCTTTGATCAGTTCAGATTTACTTGTTCGGAGGCTCTATCCTAACTGTCCGTCAATATGTTAATGTTACATCGAATTTCAGTCAAGACGTGTCGTATCGCTGGACAGATTGGTCCGTTAGGCCTCACGACATGGCTCGTGACAAGTGGATTGGCTTGTTGAAAGGATCTCAACTCATAACTATAGTATAGCTCGTGATTGGGCATTCTATTGGACACCATTGCTGGCTCGTATTGAATGGTTCGTGGAGGAAAGACCGGTTCATGAGAAGGGCTTGTCTCAAAGCCTGAGTGTTAAGACTTATTATCTCGGGTTGGGGCGACTCGCTAACCACCGTCACGACCCGCCTCACCAACACCCACCACGAACTGATACCCCATTCCTCTCCAGAACAAGCTTGTTGTCACGACCTATGATCCGAACCAATACCCAGCTCCTCTTCATGACCTGTACGTAGGAACTCGCATCCCCATCCACGCATCTTTCCAATCACCATCACGACCCGATGCCTCGCTCCCCTTTCACAAGCAGGCTCACACCACGCTTCATGATCTGCACCATTGGACCACTCATGTCCTTCTATCTCTTCACCTTCCATCTCCATGAGCGGACCCCCCCCCCCCCCCCCCCCGATGAAGCCATCCCTGGGTCTCACCCTCAACCTGCAACATCTCGACACTTTCTTCTTCTTAATCCTTAACTCCACAGCACGATCTCAAAGTTGTCATCCCCTTGGCAGTTCACTCGAGATTTAGTGGACACTAACCTTAATACTCATCGCCATACATACCAGCAAATTAAATCGGAGAACGGCGAGTAAATTTAGAAGCAAATAATCTATTTATTACCTATTAAGTCGAGTACGAAGGCTAGAAATTTAGTGCGATTGAGGAAAGGGTTGATGGACTTTCAAAATTTGGGGGATTAGGGCTTCAAAAATTACAACAGTAAAAGTAAATTGGCTAAATTAAAAGTGAAGGGGAGGGGGAATAAATCAGTTTATATGGTAGTGAATGGGCTCTTGCGGCCCTCCCATTCGGCCTGGTGGATCGCTGTCGCTTAGGCTTAGATATACAAGAGAGCACGCGAGGACTAGACCCACTAACTGTTTGTGAGAACCTTGAATTAGCCCAACTGAAGCATCTTGGGCTTCAACGCAAATATAAAGGGTCAAAGAAACTTGCTCATGACTCATGCAAACGTATTGACAAAGACTAACGAAATAATCTCCAATTTAAGGCAAAGAAGGATCACAATGATTTACCTGAGAAATTGCCCCCCGGTTGTTGTGGAAATTCAAAAGTAAGGACCAAAAAATATACAGTGAAATAATTGGAAACCCAATTTACTATTTATACTCACCTAAAAGATATCAGAAAACACGACTTCATGAAGAGGCACGACCTCACGAAGTAATACGACCATTGGTGCTCACCATTTCAAGGTCTGACAAACTAGCAATTTCGAAGTACATTCCATCTCTAATAAAATGCACTTCGAGGGAGCAAAATGTTGGCTAGCTTTTTGATGAAGCCACCAAGAATATAAGCACTAACATTTGGATGCACAAGGATACATAAATGCGTAAACTCAAGAGGATGCATATCGATTCGTGACACATAGGTGGACCCCACTCGTGATCCCGCTATTTTCATGTCCTCGTGGTTATCCAATCACGACTCGTTCATGACCAGTATTATTGACCAGGTCATGGGGAAGAGCACACGTCCCGCTCGTGGGGAAGAGCACATGTCCCGCTCGTGAGGAAAGGCATCGCGACCCGCTCGTACTAAAGGATCACGTACCGGCCCTATACTCGAGAAATGGTGACCACGACTTGGTCACCCACGAACCGCATATCCAGGATCTGATGACACCTGTCCATAACCGCCATGTAGACCACTTCTCCATCAAACCGCGAACGGGTCCGAGTTCCTCAGGATTCGTGCCACGTTTCTTCACGAATCACATATAAATAACCCAATACTTGGCATTTTTGGGATCTTTGGGCAATTCAGAGCTCTGATTCCACAATTATCATATCTTCATTTTTTTTATTCAGAGTGATCTCGAATCTACTGAGTGAATCATCATTGTAAGAGTGAAATTGAGAGAAAACGTTGATTGTACTTGCATTCAAACGTATAATCAAAGTCATATAAAGTGGAAGTAGGCTCTTTAACGCCGTACCACTATAAATTTGGTGTGTTAGCTATTTTTTCTTTCATTTCTAGTTTTAATTCTCTGTTAATCACAATAATTTGGGTGTTAGAGCCATTTTTCGGTGTAACAGAAGGCTCTGTCCTAGCTATCCATCAATATGTTTAAGTTGTAGTTGATTTCGTCAAACAATACGTTAGCATGTTCAATTCATCCGAGCTGCTAAAATGATTTGAGTCAGAAGTCATGATTGGCTCAAATGTTGAGTATGGTTCGCTACTTAAATGTAGGTCGCATAATAGACTGGAATCATGATTGGAGAATGGTTTACAAACGTGGAATCGACTCGCAAATGAAGTGTCATATATGCATCAAAGTCGGCTCGCTCATGTAGCTCGGTTTGCGTCTAGAAACTAGTTCGTGCCCACGAACGGCTAGAGAAATGGGTTAGGCTCACGATAAGTATTTGACTCGTGAACTTGGGGGCGGCTCGCTCAATGAATTTTTTTTACACTCCACTGCCCATTCGCAGACAAGCCAGGCTCTCCCTTGGCTAGCTCGCAAGTCACCCTCAAGACAAACATTGGGATCGGGTCTCTGAAGCTCGACCCGACCCAGTGTCCATTACCTATCGCCTATACAACCCGTTGAAGGTCTCATTTCCACCAATCACTACTTCACATAGACAAAATACTCCTTCTCCAAATCATCACTTCCAGTCCCACATTCAAACATCGGATCCATGCATGAACCCGTAACCTCACACTCTACATTCCATCCTTCAGATCTGAACTCCCTCAACTCTCTAACTCCCTTGTTCTAATACACGAGCACGATTAACCCCAAGTCCGACACCTAAAGGTGAGGGTCATCAACTACGACAGCGGAGACATCAAGGCAGATGAAACTGAAGCTATAGGCGAGAAACAATGGAGGTTGGTGAAAGAATCGTGTCTATTTTTTCTTGCGACATGGATTAAAGGTGGAAATCAAAATTAAAACATTATAATTCATAGCTACCTATTGAATTGGATTAGAGCACTGGTTGAATTGGGGGAGATAAAAATTAGGGTTTTGGTGAAATAACAATATATTTTAACTGCTGTAGAAAATGAAGAAAAGAAGTACAAATGCTTTTTATATGGTGAGAGTTGAACAGTTCGATTTCCCTACGATTAGATGGCTTGATCGGGCCCGATAGCCTAGCAATTAAGCCGGTTTGAAGCCTGAAAGCTTAAAATGGTCCAGCACCTCACCCGAGCGCAGTTCGACCCGAATTGAATAACCCATGTTAAAATCCAAACCTTCCTAATCGACCATGAATCATCCAATCCAACATGACGAAAGTGTGTTAAGGATGAAACAATAACACCAATCTCATATGACGATGATTCGAATACCCTTTCCCTGATTCAATCAGAAAAAAGCTATTAGAGATTATGCATGTACACATATGAAAGAGAGTAGATAAAATAATATATCCAACAATTTAAGTCATATCAATTTGATTTTGGATAAAAAGTTGAAGAATATACCTAAGGAGCCGCTTGCAATTTTATCTAAAGCTTGAAATCAATGAGCATAGGAAAAATGATTGAAAGCTTGATTTGATATTTATACTTGTCTCAAGAATCAGGAGATACGATTGCGTGAAGTGACACGATCACATAGACAGACACGACTGTTAGTGTTCATCAATTCAGGAATGGACCGATTGACTATCTCGAAGCATGTCTCATTTTTAATAAAACGTACTTCGAAGGTGAAAAATGTTTGATTGCTTTATTATCAAGCCACACAAAGACTAAGTGCTCACGATCAAATGATAGAATCGATTCATGTGATTGAGGGTTCGAGATCAAGATGCTCGAGTTTGAGTCCTTGGGTCATGGTCCCTGGGTCATGACCACGAGTTTGCACAAGGAGAGACCACCACAACAAAAGGCGTGAGCACCGGCTCAGGTCGTGGGAGAACAACCCGACTCCATCACCTGTAGAACATGAGGACTCGGTCACACTCCACGATCGCCACTAACCGAAAGTCACAGACTGAATGACACGTGCCACCGACGGTTGTTGTAACCGGCTCTCCACTCACTCACGAAAAGCTCCGAGATTCCAGGGATGAGTGCCACATCATCCCGCAACCCGCCTACCAGATTTGCCTATAAATACACCACAACACATCATTTGGCAGGATCTTTTGGCCATTTTTCTATTCTAACTTCATCACTGGCAAGATCTGTCTGTTTATTTCATATTATTCTCTAAGTTCTAGAGTATATTTCAACGAAATTGGAGAGAATATTGATATAACTAGTGAGATTGGGTAGCTATTATCATTGTATTTGTAACTAATTTATCAATCAAAGAAGTATAAAGTGGACGCATGCTCATTAACGCCGAACCACTATAAATCTTGTGTCTTTATTGCTTTTTATAACATTTTCTCCATAATTTGAAATCAATTGGGTGTTAGAATGTAACGACCCGCATTCTACACATCAGGGGATCATAGAATATTTCTTTCATTCTCAAGCGAAGTCGTATGGTTATGTAACTTTGCGGAACGACTATTGGGGTCATTTCCCATGTTCATGATTTTTGCCGAATTTTAAATGACCATTCTGCCCCTAGCTGATCTTGTTTCGTCCATAACTTTCGATTGGAAAGGAGTTTTGACCTGAAACTACTTCCATTGGATCCGGATGATGGTTTACCTTTCCGTAGAGTGGTCACATGTGAAAAACGGACTGACCGTTTGGGAGATATGGCTGAAAGAAGGTTTGGAAGATGGAAAACTATTTAATCGGGCCAAATAGGGTGTTTAACGAATAGGTCCATAACCCATTTCTGGATTATGGTTATGGGGAGGCTGAAATGAGTTAGGTTTTCATTCTATTTCAGTTTTCTAGCAGCCACTTACCTCTTAGAAACCCTAACACTGGCCTCCAACCTCTAAAACACCTCCAAATCATCTTCTAAACAAGGATTAAGCTTAGCAACATCAAATCAAGGCAAAATAACACCAAATCAAGGTTAGAGCTGCTGTGTAGCCTTGGGGACAGCGCCAAACAGAGGATAATTTCAGATTTGGTATTTTATTTGTGGCTAAGGTGAATGATTAGCATCTTTTTACACTAATTATGGCTAATTAGGTTGGATTAGTGTTAATTAACGAATTTAAACATGATTAAATTCTGGAAAAATATTTATAAATTTCGAAATGTTATTTTAAGCCTCTGTTAGAAATTTGGGTTAATTTGGTTTTGTTAATCCTATCATTAGTTATGCTTAAACATGATTAAGGGGAAAACATGGGTTTTTGGGTATGTTTGATCCGTTTTAACATATCAAGTTGTGATTTTGGTGTTTGTGGTCAATTCTACATGTTGCTATGACTGTATGGTATGCTTTGTGATTGATTAGGAATGTTAGAATGGTCGAAAACGCCATCGTATATCGTTAAACAATCGCAGGAAGTTGTAGGAAAATATGCAGTGACCAGACCGGATCGGATCGCCCCTACCCTACCCGCTCGTGAACGGAGGCGCCGAACCGATCCACTCACCTGGGGAACTGCACAACCCGAACCGCCATGAGAGGGAGTCCACAAGACGATCTGAATAGATGAAGGGACTCGACCCGATCCGAATAGGGCTCACGAACATGGTCCCACGAACCGAAGCTCAGCTCGAACCAAAGGGAGGCCAATCTTATCAGGAGGCGCGTCACGACCCGTACTAGATGAGCATCACGATCTGAATCGGTGGGAGACTGCTTGATGGACCACGATCCAGAGCTGCTCACGAACCGATGGAGGACCCGAGCTTAGAAGATGATTCACGAGCCAAATGGAGACCGATCCGGAGGAGACCAAAACCCAAGATGTAAAGGTAGTCCAAATGGGAAGTTGTTACTCAGTATCCAGACGGGAACCAACGAGTTGACTTCATGATTGTGCTTTGCTCTAGGATATGTGCAAAGGGGTCATCGACATCTATAACTTTGATTCCCCATTGAGAGACGGATATTGGCTATGGATCAGTGCAGTGAAGTCATCATGACTTCATGGGGCAGAGTGATCGTAGCAAGGCTATGAGCCAGCGCAGTGGAGTTGTTTTGACTTCATGGGGTAGAGTGGACATAGCAAGGATTAGTGGCTATGGATCAGTGCAGTGGAGTCGCCATGACTCCATGGGTTAGAGTGATCATAGCAAGGATTTGGGTGATCAAAGTAGTGGATATCATATGCTTTATGCACTGAGTGAGAGATGTAAGGGTGGTTGCTATGCTTGATTGTTTGATATCACTATGACATGCAAACCCCCACCCCCGTATCCTTTACAACATATGTTAGTGGCACCTTAGAGTATTGTATGGTATGTTGTGCTAACTCTTTGGTTGCAGGTCCAGGTTCAGGTATGGTTATATATACATGTTATTATTTCTGTTTTGCTGCTTATCGCTCATACCAGACTTTTTTCTGACCCAGAGTTTTATGTCTCTTCTTGTAACTCTGGGTGCTCTTAAACGGGTAGACTAGAGATAGGTTAGGTGGTATGCACGAGTAGCTGTGTTGGAGACGAGCAGGAGGCTTCCATGTGAGATATATATAGATATTCTCCCCGTGTTGCTGCAGGTCACTACTTTAGGCATTAGTAGTGTACCTTTATCTTTGCTTTAGAGACAGTATGTTGGAGTTGTAATAAGTTGTATTTTGAATTTCCGCTGCTATGATGATTATGGTTTAGTTTTCATCTTATGCACTATCTCGCCTGTTTTATGTCAAGTATGTTATTATTATATTTTGTTCCATGTGCTGTGAGACATTCTACAGGTTCTTTGTTAGTTCACCGTTAAGTTTCTTTTATTTTCCTTTCTTCTGATGACCGTCCCTTTCTAGTTGGACATCAACACAGTGCATTTCGAGGGAAATGTCGGCTGGTGCGGGGCGGGCCGTCACATTTGGTATCAGAGCTCTAGGTTGGGTAGTTAACCTAGGGAAAGACACCAAGGAGAGATAGTATATGTATATGAGAGCGCGTATTTTTGATTATTTTGGTTTTCAAAAAGCTATATATACTATTATTATAGCTAACGCACTGCACTGACACCACCGAAGAGAAGGTTAATCGTTTTCTCCTTACAGATTGAACGATGAGCCGATATACGAGGGGTACTAGTAGAGGAGCCAATAATGGGAATGCTCCTGATATGAGGACTATGTTCACCGATTTCATGAGAGAGATGCTTAGGGATGTGCAGAGGCCAGCTCCTAATGCTGCTAATGGTGGTGGTGCAACGGTGCAGGCACCTAGGGCCGATTTCGCCAAGCTCTGTAAGGACTACACTAGTCTTGGTGGAAAGCCGTTCCATGGAACGGAATCGGCTACAAAAGTTCAGGATTGGCTCGATAGTTGCGAGCGCATCTTCAAGGACTTGGGAATCGATGATGTGATGAAGAGGAAGCTAGCATTCTGTCAGCTGCAAGGACGGGCAATGAATTAGTGGAATGCTATTAAGGCAGCTACCCTTGAGGATCAAGTTACTTGGGATCAGTTCGAGGCCCGATTCAGCGATAAATTTTTCCCAACTGCTCAGAAATTAGAATTGTTTAGGAAGTTCTTGGAGCTTAAGCAGAATGGTAGGGCAGTCTCGGAGTATATTGTTGAGTTCGATACTTTTTCGAAGTATGGATTATCCCTTATTGACACTCCCGAGAAGAAGAACGAGAAGTTTAAAACTGGTTCGGATGGATACTTAGGGGAAAGGCTTATTAACCACATCGATGAGACGTTTGAATCGATTGTAGGGAAAGCTTTGAGATCAAAGAGTCTGTACCCTAAGTCGAAGACTGAGGTTGCATCTGCAGAAGAGGCAAAGCCACAAGCAAGCGGTGGAGGCAAGAATGGTTCTTAGAATAAGAGAAAGCGGAATCAGACCAAGGATGTCCAGAAGAAGAAGAATAAGAAAGATGTTGAGTGCTTTAGTCGTGGCAAGAAGGGCCATTATGCTAAGGAATGTCAAGCAAAGCCAGCGGATAGGAAGTGCTTCAACATCATCCAAGTGGGACATCACAAGGATAAGTGTCCGCAACCCCCTAAAGAAAAGCAGATTGTGAAAGCATATGCTATTAATGTTTTCCTTCTTCGTCGAATGCCCCAATTGCGGCTGAGAAGGGAAAGAATGTCGTCATTCAAGGTATGCTTTCTGTTTATGATGTTCTTGTTCGAGAACTGTTTGATACCAGGGCTTCCCGTTCCTTCATATCTAGTGACCTGGTAGATAGGTTGGGATTGGAACCCGAGACAGTCGATAGACCTTTAGCGGTGACGAACCCAATTGGTGGTTCGACTAGCCTTAGCATGATTTGTCGTAATGTGGTCTTATTGAGTCATGGATGTATGTTTGCTTGTGATTGCTTTGTTTTGGGCTTTACTAGGTTTGGCATTATTTTGGGAGTCGATTGGCTCCAAAGGTATGGGGTGGTGGTAGACTGTGAGGGATTTTCGGTGACAATTAGGGCGGATGATGGGCGGTGGGTAGTGTTTGGTGCCCTACCTAATGATGAGGTGATGGCTAGTTTTCTAAATTCCCTTGACATCCTGCAGGACGAGTTAGCAGGAATTCCCGTTGTTGGCCAGTATCCGGATATCTTCGAGGAAGTGACCAGGCTTCCACCACACCGAGAGATTGAGTTCCATATTGATTTAGTGAAAGATGCCAGACCTATAGTGATGCCACTTCGTCGTATGGAACCAAGGGAGCAGCGAGAGCTCGAGGTGCAAGTGAGTGATCTTTTGAATAAGGGATTTTTCAGAAGAAGTGTTTCTGAGTGGGGAGCACCAGTTGTGTTTGCTACCAAAGCAAATGGTTCCCTTCGATTGTGTGTGGACTACCGCGAGTTGAATAAGGTGACGAGGAAGAATAAGTATCCTCTGCCGCGGATAGAGGATTTGTTTGATCAGTTGAGTGACGCGAGAGTGTTCTCCCAGTTAGATCTCGCCATAGGTTTTCATCAGCTTAGGGTGAAAGCTGGGAGTATAGCTAAAACGACATTTCGGATGCCGTCTGGGTTTTATGAGTGGTTGGCCATGCCATTCGGGTTGACCAATGCACCGGCATATTTTGTGGATCTTATGAATAGAATTTTCAGAGATTAGTTGAATCATTTTGTTCTTGTGTTCGTGGACGATATCTTGGTTTACTCAAGGACAGAGGAAGAACACAAGGAATATTTGAGGATAGTGATGGAGGTGTTGATAAAACACCAATTGAAAGCGAAATTTCCTAAGTGTCACTTCTGGAGGAGGGAAGTGAGAATCTTGGGCTATGTTGTTTCAGAGAATGGTATTGCCGTGGATCCTGCGAAAGTGGCTATGGTACAAGATTGGTCTACGCCCAAGAATGCAACGGACATAAGAAGTTTCTTGGGATTGGCTGGATATTATCGTAAGTTTATCCAGGACTTCTCCAAGATAGCGGTACCGTTAACTCAGTTGACCAAGAAGAATCAAGCTTTTGTTTGGGACGAAAGGTGTGAAATTGCATTTAAGAGTCTAAAGGAGAAGTTGACGCGTGTGCCAGTGTTAGTCATTCCTAAAGGGAACGAAGAGATAATGGTATACACAGATGCTTGTGGTACCGGACTAGGTGCCGTATTGATGCAAGGTGGTAGGGTTGTAGCTTATGCTAGTAGGCAACTGAAACCGCATGAGAAAAGATACCCTACCCACGATTTGGAATTGACAGCGATCGTGTTCGCATTGAAGATGTGGAGACATTATCTTTTGGGAGAAAGATTCGAGTTGTTTAATGATCATAAGTCACTAAAGTATCTTTTCTTTCAGAAGGATATAAATCTCCGTCACCAAAGATGGTTAGAGTTCTTGGCTTCATATGATTTCGATATCGCATATACACCCGGAAATGGCAATGCAGTAGCTGATGCATTTAGTAGAAGACATGCCAGTTTAGGGGCTATGTTTCTTGAATGGAAGCAACTGGAGTACATCGCTGAGTATGATTACAGACCAAAGTGCGAATTGGATCCAAAAATGTTAGCAAGTTTGACGATCAGACCCACTTTGATTGAGAGGATTGGTCCCAGTCAGAGGGACGATCCTAGTTTATTAGAAATCATCTCCAAGTTAGAAATGGGAATCGACGAGGAGATGAACAAGTATGAGCTTGGTCGAGAAGGATGGCTTTGAAAGAATGGAAGACTAGTTGTGCCCAATGTCAATGGATTGAGAGATGAAGTGCTTAGAGAATGTCATCACTCAAAACTTACTATACATCCCGGTGGTAACAAAATGTACCGAGACATGAAGCAGACCTACTACTGGGAAGAAATGAAAAGAGATGTTGGGAATTTATGTCTAAGTGTACGAACTGCCAGCTAGTTAAAGCTGAGCAAAAGAAACCTAGGTTTGTTGCAACCATTAGAAATTTCCAGAATGGAAATGGGAACAAGTCTCAATGGATTTCATTGATGGGTTACCAAGGACTAGATCGGGCCATGATAGCATTTGGTTGATTGTGGACCCATTGATCAAGAGTGCAAGGTTTATACCCGTCAAGTCGAATAGAACAGTAGCTAAGTTAGCAGAACTGTACATGAAGTAGGTAGTGAGATTTCATGAAGTACCTAAAAGCATTGTGAGTGACCGAGAACCATTGTTTACTAGTGGGTTTTGGAAGAGCTTACAAGAGGCTCTAGGGTCAGAATTATATCTCAGTACCGCGTATCATCCTCAAACTGATGGTCAAACAGAGAGGGTGAATCGTATATTAGAAGTTCTCTTGAGAGCTTGCATATTAGATTTTGGTGGATCATGGGATGACCATTTGCATTTAGTGGAGTTTGCATATAATAACAGTTATCAATCCAGTATTGATATGGCTCCATTTGAAGATTTTTATGGAAGACCGTGTAATTCACCATCATGTTGGTTGGAAACCGGTGAGAAATTTGTGCTTGGACCGGATGTGATAAGAGAAACCTCAGATAAGATCAAGGTTATCCGACAGCGAATGAAGGCTTCCCAAGATAGGCAGAAGAGTTATGCTGATAAGAGGAGAAGAGATTTAAAATTCTCCATTGGCGACTTGGTGTTTACCAAAATTTCTTCGTTAAAGAGCGTGATTCGATTTGGTAGGAGAGGCAAGTTAACGCCAAGATTTGTTGGTCCATTCCCAATCCTCGAGCAAGTTGGGAATGGCATATAAAGTTGAGTTGCCGGACAAGATGGCGGGAGTTCATAACGTATTTCATGTTTCCCAGTTAAGGAAATTCGTGCACGACCCCGATGTGGCTATTTCATCTGATCAGTTGGACGATATTGAAGTAGAACCTGAGGCAGTTGGGAACCGCAAGCCGATTCGTATTGTCGAGCACGATACGAAGAAACTTCGAAGGAAAGCGGTGAATCTAGTCAAGGTTCAGTAGGGCGAAGATGAGAATGACTGTACTTGGAAGACAGAGGAGAGCATTAAGGAGACATATCCAGAACTCTTTGCCTGGTAAGATTTTAATTGCGACTCAGTTTTCCGCATGCTAGGATAGACATGTTGTTTGTTTTTGTATGTTTGATTGTTGTGAATGGTTGATAGGAATGCGGGATCCTTTGCTTGTTTCTTAGTTAGGGAATTTCGGGGGCGAAATTTCTTAAGGGGGGAGAATGTAACGACTTGCATTCCACGCATCAGGGATCGTAGAATATTTCTTTCTTTCTCATGCGAAGTCTTATGGTCACGTAACTTTGGGGAACGACTATTGGGGTCATTTCCCATGTTCATGATTTTTGCCAATTTTAAATGACCGTTTTTCCCCTAGCTGATCTTGTTTCATACATAACTTTTGATTGGAAAGAAGTTTTGACTTCAAACCACTTCCATTGGATCCGGATGATGGTTTACCTTTTCATAGAGTGGTCATATGTGAAAAACGGACTTACCGTTTGGGAGATATGGCTGAAATAAGGTTTGGAAGGTAAAAACTGCTTAATCTGGCCAAATAGGGTGATTAGTGAATGGGCCCATAACCTATTTCGGGATTAGGGTTATGGGGAGGCTGAAATGAGTTAGGTTTTCATTCTATTTCAGTTTTCTAGCTTCCATTTACCTCATAGAAACCCTAACAATGGCCTCCAACCTCTAAAACACCTCCAAATCATCTTCTAATCAATGATTAAGCTTAGCAACATCAAATCAAGGCAAAATAACACCAAATCAAGGTTAGATCTGCTGTGTGGCCTTGGGGACAGCACCAAACAGAGGATAATTTCAGATTTGATATTTTATTTGTGGCTAAGGTGAGTGATTAGCAACTTTTTATACTAATTATGGCTAATTAGGATTGATTAGTGTTATATAACGAATTTAAACATGATTAAATTCTGGAAAAATATTTATAAATTTCGAAATGTTATTTTAAGTCTTTGTTAGAAATTTGGTTTGAGTTGGTTAAGTTTTGTTAATCCTATCATTAGTTATGCTTAAACATGATTAAGGGGAAAACATGGGTTTTTGGGTATGTTTGATCCGTTTTAACATATCAAGTTGTGGTTTTGGTGTTTATGTTAATTCTACATGTTGCTATGACTGTATGGTATGCTTCGTCATTGATTAAAAAGGTTAGAATGGTCGAAAACGCCATCGTATGGCGTAAAACAATTGCAGGAAGTTGCAGGAAAATATGCAGAGACCGGACCGGATCAGACCGCCCCTGCCCGACCCGCTCATGAACGGAGGCGCCAAACCAATCCATTCACCTGGGGAACTCCACGAATCGAACCGCCATGAGAGGGAGTCTACGAGCCGATCTGAACAGATGAAAGGACTCGACCCAATCCGAATGGGGCTCACGAACAGGGTCCCACGAACCGAAGCTCAGCTCGATCCAAAGGGAGGCCGATCCGATCAGGGAGGCGCGTCACGACCCATACCAGATGAGCATCACGATCTGACTCAGTAGGAGACAGCTTGATGGACCACGATCCAGAGCTGCTCACGAACCGATAGAGGACCCGAGCCTAGAAGATGATTCACGAACCGAATGGAGACCGATCCGGAGGAGACCAAAACCCGAGATGCTAAGGTAGTTCAAATGGGAAGTTGTTACTCAGGATCCAGATGGGAACCAACGAGTTGACTTCATGATTGGGATTTGCTGCGGGATGTGTGCAAAGGGGTCATCGACGTCTATAGCTTTGATTCACCACTGAGAGACGGATATTGGCAATGGATCAGTGCAGTGAAGTCATCATTACTTCATGGGGGCGGAATGATCGTAGCAAGGCTATGAGCCAGTGCAGTGGAGTTGTTATGACTTCATGGGGCAGAGTGGACATAGCAAGGATTAGTGGCTATGGATCAGTGCAGTGGAGTCGCCATGACTGCATGGGGCAGAGTGATCATAGCAAGGATTTGGGTGATCAAAGTAGTGGATATCGTATGCTTTACGCACTGAGTGAGAGATGTGAGGATGGTTGCTATGCTTGATTGTTTGATATCACTATGACATGCACACCCCCACCCCCGTATCCTTTACACCATATGTTAGTGGCACCTTAGAGTATTGTACGATATGTTGTGCTAACTCTTTGGTTGCAGGTCCAGGTTCAGGTATGGTTATGTATACCTGTTATTGTTTCTGTTTTGCTGCTTATCACTCATACCAGACTTTTTTCTGACCCAGAGTTTTATGTCTCTTCTTATTACTCTGGGTGCTCTTAAACGGGAAGACTAGAGACAGGTTAGGTGGTATGCACGAGTAGTTATACCGGAGACGAGCAAGAGGCTTCCACGTAGGATATATATATAGATATTCTCCCTGTGTTGCCGCTGGTCACTACTTTGGGCATTAGTAGTGTGCCTTTATCTTTGCTTTAGGGACAGTATGTTGGAGTTTTAATAAGCTGTATTTTGAATTTCCGCTGCTATGATGATTATGGTTTAGTTTTCAGCTTATGCACTGTCTCGCCTGTTTTATGTCAAGTATGTTATTATTATATATTATTCCATGCACTGTGAGACATTCTACAGGTTCATTGTTAGTTCACCGTTAAGTTTCCTTTCTTTTCCTTCCTTTTGACGACCGTCCCATGCTAGTTGGACATCAGCAGCGCATTTAGCGGGAAATGTCGGCTGGTGTGGGGCGGGCCGTCACAGAGAACCACTTTTTGGTCTAATAAGATCTAACACTTTGTTTTGAGCAGCATGACAAAGAAAGGGAGAAATTTTAGAATTTCAAGAATAATGACAACAAGAAAGGGAAAGACAGAATCCATCCTTATGAAAAAAAGAATGCTGATGTTAAGAAGAAGGAAGGAGCAGTCTCCACTGAAGTCAAAAAATAAAATCACTTGTTACAAGTGTGGAAAGGAAGGACACATGAAAAATAAGTGTCCAGCCGGTATAGTTATATGTTATAACTGTGGGAAAGAGGGGCATATCAAGAAAAACTGCCCAGAAACAAGGAAACCAGCAAAGGTTGGGGTAATAGAAGGGAAAGAAGGGACTGTTATGGAAGTCAATGCAGGGGTACTGGACAATTGGAAGGTATACTCTTTATAAAATCTCAACCCATAATAGTAATCTATGATACATGGGTTACATACGCATTTATATCCCATGATGTAGCTAGAAAACTAGAACTTACATGTGTTATGGTTGATTGGCCTTTGTTTATAAAGAGTACTATAGGAAGTCCATGTAAATTTGGATGAAATGTGTGTGTAGAATTAAACATAGGTGGGAAGATATTTTTATTAGACCTATATGTGCTGAGTTTTGAGGGTGTAGGCACTATATTAGGGGTTGATTGGTTGAGTAAATTTAAAGCTATTTTAACTTTAGAAAATTTCACAATATCATTGAAAACTGAAGATGGTAATAACATAACAATAATGTGTGAAATGGAGAAAAACAATTGTCCAGGGGGTGTTTGGGGATTAACTAAAAAAGAAGTAAATCAAGAACTAGAGAAAATGCCCATAGTCAATGAATATGTAGATGTGTTTAGGAAGATAAATGGTGTATCACACAATAGACCAGTTGAATTCCAAATTAGGTTGATACCTGGTGCTACACCAATTATTAAGAAGCCTACTAGAATTGGGCCAAAAGAATTGACAGAATTGAAAATTTAGTTAGAAGATTTGGAGCAAAAAGGATTCATTAGGCCAAGTAGAACATGATGGGGTGCTCCAGTAGTGTTTGTTAAGAAACAGGATGGAACTTTGAGCATGTGCATTCATTGTAGGGAGCTAAACAAGGTTACAATCAAGAACAAATACCCAGTACTAAGGATAGATTATCTCTTTTATCAACTCAGTGGGTCAATAGTATTTTCAAGGTTGGATTTAGCTTCTGGATTTCATCAAATGATGGTGGAGGAGGAGTGTATTAAATCACTGCATTCAACACAAGGTATGGGTTGTACGAATTCTTGGTTATGCCCTTTGGATTGACAAATGTACCATCTTCTTTTATCGATTTAATTAATAGAAGTTTAGAGATTTTCTAGATAAATTTTTACTAGTTTTTATTGATTACATATTAGTTTACTCTAAGTTAGAAAAAGAACATGAAAGTCATTTGCATCTGGTTTTGTCAGGACTATGGGAGCATGACCTGAAAGGAAAAAATTTAGGTCATATAATTTCATCTCAAGGCATAGCAGTAGATCCCAACAAAGTGTTAGCTGTTCAGACCTGGAAGAGGCTAAGAATTATGACTGAAATCAGATCATTTTGTGGTTGGCAGGTTATTATAGAAGGTTTATAAAAGGTTTTGCAAGATAGCTATACCCTTAACTAAATTGACCAGGAAAGAACAACCCTATGTCTAGACAGAAAAATGTGAAGAAGCCTTTGAGAAATTTAAGAAGGAATTGGTAGAAGCGCCTATCCTATAGGTTTAAGAGGGGAATGAGGGATTGGTGGTGTACACTGATGTAAGTGGGTCTGGTTTAGGAGTTGTGCTTATGCAGCATGGCCAAGTGATTGCCTATGCATCCAGGCAATTGAAGATTAATGAAACAAGGTATGCAACCCATGACTTAGAACTTGTTGATGTAGTGTATTCCTTAAAACCATGGAGACATTATTTGTTAGGAGCCAAATTTGAGTTAGATACCGACTATAAATCACTCAAATAATTATTTTCTCAAAAAGATCTTAACATGAGGCAACATAGATGGGTGGAATTTTTGGCTGCCTATGATTTGGATATTTTATATACCCCTGGTAAAGCAAACAAAGTAGATGATGCTTTGAGTATACATCATGGTATTTTGGAAAAGTTAATGGTAGAAGAATTAAAAGATTTATCAATGTTAAGTGAAGTAGAAATGAAAAATAAGGAAGGGGAATTTATAAAAATTCAGTGTGATATGAGTGGATATGGGAAATTAAGTTTGGTATCTATAAAATCAAATCTTATAGAGAAAATTAGGGGAATGCAGGATCAAGATAAGCAATTGAGGGAGAAGAAAGAAATGCTATTGAACCAAGAAGCAATGGAAAATTTTGAATTGGATCATCAAGGAAGTATCAAGAAGCATAAAAGACTTTGTGTACCTGAGATTGAAGAACTGAAGGCATAAATTTTGGATGAGCATCACAAGACCAAATAAACAATACATCCAATCTCAATTAAAACGTGTCATGATTTGAAAAGGGTTTATTATGGCCAGGAATGAAGGCTGCAGTGGCAAAATATATGGCAAAGTGTTTAATATGTCAACAAGTTAAAGCAGATTACCAATAGTCTTCAGTCATGTTGCAACCATTAAAGGTACCTAAATGGAAACGGGAAAGCATTTCATTGGGTTTCATATATGGATTGCCAAGTACTCAAAGAGGCATTGATAGTATATGGGTAATGGTAGATAGACTATCCAAATCATCTCATTTCATTCCCATAAAATCAGACAGAAATGCTAACAGGTTGGCTAAATTATTTGTGAAAGAGGTATTGAGATTGCATGGTGTTCAAAAGACAATCATAATTGACAGGGATTCTTTGTTTACCTCTAGGTTTTGGTGAAGTTTTAGAGAAGCTATGGGTGTAGAATTATGCTTAAGCACGGCATATCACCCACAAACTGAAATTGTGAAAAAAATATTAGAAGATTTATTAAGAGCTTGTGTTCTTGACTTTGGGGGAAACTAGGAAGATTATTTACATTTGGTTGAATTTGCATACAACAATAACTATCAATCTACCATAGAAATGGCACCATTTGAAGCTCTTTATGGCAGGCCTTGTATGTCACCAGCTTGGTGGTTGGATGTAGGAGAGAAAATCCTTCTTGGACCAGAACAAGTAAAGGAAATTTCAGAAAAAATTGAATTAATTAGGTAAAGGAGGAGTTGTTCACAAGAGAGACAAAAATCATATGTAGATAAAGGAATAATGACAGTAGAGTATAATGTGGGGGGGGGGAGGGCGATTTTGTGTTTCTCAAAGTTTCACTTATTAGGAAAGTGTTGAGATTTGGGAAGGAAGGCAAGCTATCACCAAGGTAAATTGGACCATATGAAATAATCAAGAGGCTAGGAGCATTAGCATATAGGTTGAAGCTACCATAGGAATTGGGAAAGATACATGATGTGTTTCATGTATCACAATTAAGAAGGTGGGTACATAACAAGGAGACTATACTGAAATCACCAACTCATGTTAAAGTAAAAGAGAATCCGGTTTATGTGAAGGAACCAGTGGGAATTGTTCCTAGAGAGGAGAAGAAATTACGAAATAAAAGCATAAAACGGGTGAAGGTCCAATGGATCTTAGACACAAATGATTGCACATGGGAAGTCGAGGATAAAGTTAAGGCTAAATATTCTGGTTTATTCACTGCTTGAAGGGGCTTTGATGAAGGAAAAAGGTATGTTTTATTTTGTGTTAAATTAAGCTAGTACTGAATTTAATTAGAGAACAAATTGTGGGATACAATTTATTCCTTCTAGAGGGGGAGTGTGTGGAGACCCAGATTAAAATAAAAAATAAAAAATATAATTTGAGTGCATTTTATAACTTAAATAATATATATGTATATATATATATATATAGATAAATGAACAATGTGTAATGTAGAAAAGAGGGCTGGTAGAAGAGGTTAGAAGCTTTTATATAAAAATTATATATAATGTAATGTAACCTGAAAACCAGAAAAGAAACATGTGCACATTATGTTTTATAAATAAGTAACCATGTTTTCTCCATGAAAATATCACGTGAAGGTAGATCATGTATATAGTGTGAAGTATGGAACTTATATTCAAAAAAATAAAACAAAAAGTAACATTTTCAGAGGAGTAAAAATGTGGATGCAGGACCACGTTGTATTCGAGAGAATTCACATTTTATATAAAGGATAAGATGGGATTTTCCCAAAATAGGAAACCCTTATTGGTGTTATAAAAAGGACATAGGCCATTATGCCAAAGTTAGATTATTTCTCTATACAATACTCAGAAGAATCATGCAAAATAAAAGTCAGCATAGATATTCCTCGGGGCTAGGGAGAATCTGATATAATAAGGTGAATAATTATCATTATATAATGTATTAAAGGGACTAAGACTTATTGCAAGCAACCAAAGTTATGTGCATATATTTTGATGAATGAATGTGTGTATTGATACGCTGTTACAGATTTATTTAATTTATTTGTAGGGTGTATATATATACATATATATATATATATTATTGTTCATGAATATAAAGTTTTGTTATGTGATATATTGCTATGAGAAAAGATCTATTATTAATTAAGGTGTAAGTAGTTCAAACAAGAGGGTTTGTGCTTATGTTTACTCCATAATTAATAAAGGAAAATAATGCAGATTTATTTCTCAGGTTTTTACTCTTTGATAAATGAAAGAAGGATGAAGATACCCTATATCCTTAGTCATATGCTCATAGCATAATATGATGAAAATGACATGCACAATGATTGTAACAACCCGGAAAATACGAGCCAATTTAAAAAATTTAAATTGGTCATTTCAAAGGAATTTGAACAAATGAAATAGAATATTTCAATAAAATAGTGAATTAGAAATAGTGAGTCAGTTTGAAAATTTGAATTCAAACTTTGACTGACTGTGCAGGGTGGAAAATATAACGGATTTTAGTAAAACCAAAAATATTTAAATCTGTTTATCAATACCTTTCTAACGAATCTGAAAAATCGAAGTTTCATAATGGGAATCAAAAGTTATGACCGAATGAATTTTCAGAAAGGTCGCTATATAGAATATATATCCCTGGAAAATTGATATTTTGCAAACGACCTCGGAATTCGACGAAACCACTTTTGTTGGGTCCGAGATGTCAAACTATTGCTAGGTTTCAAATTTCATAATTTTTGAAGCTAGTATGTGAGCGTGGCAAAAGAAAATGTGTTTGGTCAATTTCTGTTAAATTGGATCGACCAGAAAATGGCCATTTTTCAAACAATCTCAGAATTCGACGAAACTAGTTTTGTTGGGACCGTAGCATCAAAACATAGCTAGATTTATTTTTCTGGATTTTTCGAATCAGTTTGTGGCCCTGGCAAATTGAAATGTACGTTCAAAGTTAAAATTAAATGTTTTATACTTTAATTTGAAGAATAACTGGCTGTAACAGTCGAATTGGCCAACGAAACATATCCCATTATGTCCGGGATGGGGGTAATTAGCTAGGGACGACAGTCGTTGGGTTTGAATTGGTGTTCGTGTGGAGAAACACTATTTAAAAATTTATTAAAACTATGGGCCAAACAGAATTTTCCATTCATTATTTTTAAAAATAAAAAAAAACCCGAAAACCCTCGTTTCTCTCCCCCGATCGACGATTCCTATCGTTCGCCGCTTCTCCCCCAAATCGCTGCCGCCACAGGCGATTTTAGCCTGCGCCACCCCTTACCTCGACGCGCCTCCCTCTCCTCTTCCAATCCGACCCAAGTTCCACCCCTATCGCCGCCTCCATCGCCAGTAACGTCGACCCAAAGTCGGACGCTTCCCACCGCCGCCACGTGCGCCACCGACCACCGAACCACCCCAAACCACCCTGCGCCGACTCCCCTCTCCTCCCTCTTCCATGTCATCACCTCTGATCATCCCATCGTGCCTCATTTTTCGCGAAAACTGCAACCCTAATTTTGAACCATCGATAAAGGTGAGTTCTTTTTGATGTTTGCACTTTGAAAAATCATATCTTTATGGTGTGTTGACGAAATTCGATGAAATAGGAAACATCGGGACCGCAAGGAAGCTCTCTACCACATAGAAGAGACCGCGGATTTTTCTGAGTCATCTACGATTTTTATCACTCCAAAAACCAATGTGAGAAATCTAAATTAAATGAATTTGAATGGAAAATGTCGTGTATAAATTATATAAGCGAAATATAAATTATACATGTGTTGTATACCTCATGTACATGCGTTGTGTAAGCTATATGATCGAAGTACGAATTATACATGCATATAATAATTTATATATGTGTTGAAATGCAAGTGAAATATATATATATATATATATATATATATATACACACTCCCCTCGTCCACAAACCATGGACGATATTTATTGTTGTGAATTGGTGTGAAATATTGGATGAAAATGCGAATGGTTGAATAATTGTTTGTGGTTGATGATCAAAGCATGGTCGGTGTGACGTAGCTTTGTGTATAACGTGAATTCGCGAGCCTCACACCTCGGTATGAGTCAAAAACGGGAGACGGAGCGCTGGGAGAGCACGACGTTTCTTTCTAGCTAAGGTGGTGTCAGTGACCTACCATCCCTGACATTATATATACTTTTCACCTGTGTGGTTGTTGGAATGCGAGGCGCCTCGATTATAGGTCTGTAAGGACCGGGAAACGTGTGTTCAGGAATTTCCAATCCTCAAAAGTAAGAGAGGACCGGCGCAGCCGATTCCAAGGACCGCTATGTGCGATCCTGGGGAATTTGCTAGAGTGTCTCGAACGAAGAGGAGCTTGCCCCTTGCCTCGACTCATGAAGGAATCCAATTTCCAATACGAAATATGCGGACGTGATTGTATTACTAGTATGGCGACATAGTAGATGGTAGCTATGCCGCCTAGGATTGATATTTATGATTGAATTCTCTTTTGAAATATATATGCACTAGTAATAATATCAAACACTTTTGTTTTATTCGTATGAAGCGTTTTTGGCCTTTATAAGGTAAAACTCTATCCGTCGGCTTGCGTTGCATTGTGTGATGGGACCTGAGTCTTATAAGGGCTTCATTTTATAAAAAGCATTGCGATGATTTAATCATTTACTTTATTTCATGCACTAGCACTCATTGTAGTAAACCCGTTCCGCGAAAGTGGCGTGGTCCTTTGATTTGCCTTATTATTGTGGTTAATATGTTAAGTAGATTTCTCATACCAGTCCCATGACTGACTCGTAGTTTGTTTCACCTTGCAAACTCGGGTGCCCTCATTTTCACACGAGCAGCCTAGTTACAGGTATCTGGTGCACTTTTGGCTCATAGCGAGGCTTGACTACACCGTGCTGACTTTGACTCTCTCTGCCATTTTAGTATATGTATTATGATTCCGCCATTGGCGATGTAGACTGACATTTATTTTGTGTACTCTTTATGTATGGTTCCGCCTCTGGCGATGGTGACTGATTATGTATTATTATGCAATAAGTTGTATCCTGCACTGTGCTCTCTGATGTGATGATATCTATATGATTCCGCTGTCATATGTATGTAAATTATTTTATTTTATGTTTAAGCTATTATCTGTGATCTGCAAATAAGGATTGATGTGTTATATTCCAATGATTATCCCTAATACCGTGTCACGGGGTTTTGGGATCGTCACAGCTGGTATCGGAGCTTTGGTTAACCTTAGTTCTGGAGTCTAACACATTAAACACTTCGTCAAAATAGAATCAGTAGTATTCTAAGGCGAGTAGCTCATTAGAGATAGGACCAGTAAAGTCCTAGAATGAGCCAAGTGGAATAGCAAAAACAATTTGATCAGTCCATCGTTATCTTTCCTTAAATTTTCTGCTTAACCATACAATAAATTATCGTTTCTGTAAGCTAACTCTTTTCTTGCTTATACAGAATTTGAGAAATGGCTACCAGAGCAGCCGCCGCTAGAGGAGGCCGTGTTGGCCGTGGCAGAGGACGGGGAGAAGCCCCAGTTGAAGAAGGACCCTTGATACAACCCCCGGCCGCTCAATACTTCGAGCTGGACCGCGTAGCTAAGAGATACAAAAACCTAGGAGGCAAGACCTTCTCGGGAACTGGCACAGTAATAGAGGCCCTTGCATGGCTCAAAACATGCGAGAAAGTACTAGAAGGCCTAAGGCTTGGAGATCAAGATAAAGCTATTATAGGTGCCTGGCTTATGCAAGAACAAGCTGAACTATGGTGGGAATCTCTCACCGCCGGGGATAGAGAAGCTGGAAGAACCTGGGATGGATTCAAAGAACTCTTCAAAGAGAAATATGTCCCGGAACAAGCCTTAGAACGCATGCACGATGACTTCGCCAACCTCCAGCAAGGGGATCTTTCAGTGCAGGATTATCTGAATAAATTTACACAGTTGTCCCCCTATGCTCCGGAGCTTGTCGCCACTGCAAAGTCCAAAAATAAGAGGTTTATCCTCGGGCTGAAGCGACAGTATCATGATAGAGCCATGGCCCACATCAAGCTGGGATTTAATGAATTGGTGGAAATGACATGCAACTACGAAGACCTTGACCAAAGGCACCTGGAGTAGGATCGCGCTAAAAGCCAAGTCGGAAACAAACGCAAGCCTGCGGTGAATCAAGCTGAGTCATGCCAAGCAGCATCCTCGAAACCACAGACTGGCAAGCCGCCAAGAGGAAGCTGCTATAACTGTGGAAAAATGGGGCACTTCTCTAATGTGTGCACAGCCCCGAAGAGGCAGAAGACAAATTCACAAGGTTCAAGCCAGGGCTCTCAGAACCCTCGCTCCTGCTTTAATTGCCGCAATACGGATCATCTTGTCAAAGATTGTCCTTTGCTGAAGAAGGCCGCAGTAGCTCACGTGTATGACGGGTCGAGTCCGCCAGCTGCTTCCGATGGAGCAGGTAAACCCGGTGTTTTGGGAGGTACCCTTACAATTAAAAATATTCCTGTTTCTGTATTGTTTGACACGGGGGCATCTCGTAGTTTTATTGCTAGTAACACAATGCACAAATTAAAGTTAAAACAGAGAAAGCTTAAAGATTCGGTTGAAGTTCATAACCCGATAGGAGGATCTCTCATTCTCAGTTCATATGGTAAAGTACCTGCTTCTTTTTCTCGATACAAGTTTCCCTTTGATCTAATCATCATGGATTTCCCCGAATTCGACATCATTCTCGGGCTTGATTGGTTAACGAAATATGAAGCCGAAGTAAAGTGTGCAGAAAGGATAGTTAAAATTCGAACGAAGCTTGGATATATTACTGTACCATGTCATGGTTCGAATCCAGATAGAGAAGAATTTTGGTCGGCATTAGAAGTTATCCCCACTTCCTTAGAAAAATCCTTGTTGTCAGAAACTATGCGGATGTGTTTGAAGAAGTTGAAAACTTACCTCCGCAAAGAGAAATAGAATTCAGAATCGATCTAATTCCCAATGCCAGACCAGTGGTACATCCAATTAGGCGAATGACTCCCAAGGAAAAAGAAGAATTAGGCGATCAAACTCGTCAACTGTTGTGGAAGGGTCTAATCAGACCTAGCTTTTCTAATTGGGGTGCAGCTGTTGTGTTTTCCCAAAGTCAGACGGTACTCTTCGATTATGCGTTGATTACCGAGACCTCAACAAACAGACACTCAAAAATAAATACCCATTACCTCGCATCGATGATCTGCTAGACCAATTAAATGGGGCGAGAGTATTTTCCCGAATGGACCTAGCTACAGGTTTTCATCAATTAAGAATAGCAGAGGAGTGTGTTCCTTTGACAGCTTTCAGAGGTCCAGACATATTTTATGAATGGTTAGTAATGCCGTTCGGCCTGTGCAACGCTCCAGCATACTTTGTCGATCTAATGAATAGAGTGTTCAGGGGAGTTCTAAATAAATTTGTCCTCGTATTCATCGATGATATTTTAATCTACTCCAAATCAAAACCCGAGCATGAAAAACACTTAGAACAAGTATTGGAGATTCTAAGGAAGAACGTCTTCAAAGCCAAATTCTCTAAATGTGTCTTCTGGCAAGAAGAAGTGAAGTTTCTTGGCCATGTTGTGTCAAAGAAAGGGATTTCTATAGATCCGAGCAAAATAACAGCGATTCAAGACTGGAAACAACCCACTACACCCACAGAGGTTAGAAGTTTTATGGGGTTGGCTAGTTATTATCGAAAGTTCGTTAAGGATTTTTCGAAGATATCCGGTCTGTTAACGAAGCTCACGGAGAAGCATGAGAAATTTAGGTGGACTTCCGACCGTGAAGAAGGTTTTCAAGATTGAAATCGAAACTAACAACTGCTCTAGTGTTAACCATTATCGATGGCAATCAGGATTTGACAGTTTGGACAGATGCTTCTATTAGAGGTCTTGGTGCACTGTTAATGCAAAGAAGCCAAGTATTCGCTTATGCAAGCCGCCAACTGCAACCACATGAGAAGAATTATGTAACTCATGATCTTGAGTTGCTAGCTATCGTTTTTGCGTTGAAAATCTGGAGGCATTATTTATTGGGCGAGAAATTTGTGCTTTACACAGATCATCAATCATTGAAGTATTTATGCACCCAGAAAGATCTGAATTTGAGACAGCAGCATTTGCTAGAATTTCTTGATACGTATGATCTTGATATCCTGTATACGCCGGGGAAGGCTAACGTTGTAGCGGATGCGCTTAGTAGAAAAACCACAATCATTGCTAATCTTATAATTATGCCTGGATTGATTGATAAGATTTCAGCCCTTCAATAAGACGATGGATTCATCCAGAGAATCAGTCAGAGGGTCAAGGAAGGTGAAACCACAAGTTCCCGTATAGACGATAAGGGGGTTCTCAGGTTTAACGATAGGATTTGCATTCCAAATATTTTAGGCCTTCGCAGAGAAGTGCTAGATGAATGCCATAAATCCAAACTTTGCATTCATCCTGGTGTGAGTAAAATGTACAACGATAACAAACGCACTTTCTGGTGGAAGGCAATGAAGAGGGATATTTCTTTGTATGTTAGCAGATGCCCTACTTGTCAATCAGTAAAGAGCGACCAACAGAAGCTAGCTGGATTGTTGCAACCGTTGGAGGTCCCAGGTTGGAAATGGGAACAGATTTCCATGGATTTCATAGATGGTTTGCCGCGAACCAGGAAAGGTAATGACAGCATTTGGGTAATCGTAGATCGCTTCACGAAGACTGCCCATTTCATACCTGTCAGATCCAATAGAACTGCTCAAAGTCTAGCATAGATATATTTCAAAGAAATCGTTAAGCTGCATGGAATTCCCATCAGCATAGTCAGTGATAGGAACCCAATATTTGCTAGCAAATTCTGGGAGGCATTCCAGACAGAATTGGAAACGAAACTGAATATGAGCACCGATTATCACCCTCAAACAGATGGCCAAACTGAGCGGGTGAATAGAATTCTAGAAGATTTATTGCGGGCTTGTGTAATTGATTTTGGTGGGTCATGGGAAGATCACTTGCATTCGGCAGAATTCTCATATAACAATATCTATCAAGCAAGTTTGGGAATGTCACCATTTGAAGCATTATATGGCAGACCCTGCAGATCTCCTACATGTTGGGTAGAACCTGGCAATAGACTTGTGTTAGGACCCGATATGATTAGAGAAGCATCTAATAAAGTGGACTTCATCAAAAAGCGATTGAGAACCGTGCAAAGCCAACAGAAAAGTTATGCAGATTCTAGAAGAAGAGATTTGACATTTGTTGTTGGGGATCATGTTTATTTGAAAGTTTCTCTGATGAGATGGGTAATCAGATTTGGAAAAACTGGGAAGTTGGCACCGAGATTTATTGGTCCCTTTCCTATACTTGAACGAATTGGAACTCTTGCTTATAGGGTTCAATTACCAGATTGGTTGCCTGGAGTGCATGATGTATTTCATGTATCACAACTTAAAAGATATGTGCATGATCCAGATCTTGTTGTAGAAGAAGCAGCACAACAGGATATAGACATAACTCCAGAATTAGTAGTCAGAAGAGAGCCATTAAAGATTGTTGGCAAAGAAACTAGAGAACTAAGAAGCAAAAAGGTTCATTTAGTTAAAGTGCAGTGGAGTAGTGATCCTAGAGACTGTACTTGGGAGACTGAGGAAAGCATTAAGGAAGCTTACCCCAAATACAGAGTGGACATCTCTGACTAACTCCGGTGCAAGGTACCTTTACAATACTTTGCATTTACATTTTGTTTCCTACTTTACTGTTGTTTCCTTTTCGGGGATGAAAAGTTTTAAGTGGGGGAGATTGTAACAACCCGGAAAATACGAGCCAATTTAAAATTTTTAAATTGGTCATTTCAAAGGAATTTGAACAATTGAAATAGAATATTTCAATAAAATAGTGAATTAGAAATAGTGAGTCAGTTTGAAAATTTGAATTCAAACTTTGATTGACTGTGCAGGGTAGAAAATATAATGGATTTTAGTGAAACCAAAAATATTTAAATCTGTTTATCAATACCTTTCTAACGAATCTGGAAAATTGAAGTTTCATAACGGGAATCCAAAGTTATGACCGAATGAATTTTCAGAAAGGTCGCTATATAGTAGCCCTGGAAAATTGATATTTTGCAAATGACCTCGGAATTCAACGAAACCACTTTTGTTGGGTCCGGGATATCAAACTATTGCTAGGTTTCAAATTTCATAATTTTTGAAGCTAGCATGTGAGCGTGGCAAAAGAAATTGTGTTTGGTCAATTTATGTTAAATTGGATCGACCAGAAAATGACCATTTTTCAAACAATCTCAGAATTCGACGATACTAGTTTTGTTGGGATCGTAGCATCAAAACATAGCTAGATTTATTTTTCTGGAATTTTTCGAATCAGTTTGTGGCCCTGGCAAATTGAAATGTACGTTCAAAGTTAAAAGTAAATGTTTTATACTTTAATTTGAAGAATAACTGACTGTAACAGTCGAATTGGCCGACGATACATATCCCATTGTGTCCGGGATGGGGGTAATTAGCTAGGGACGACAGTCGTTGGGTTTGAATTGGTGTCCGTGTGGAGAAACACTATTTAAAAATTTATTTAAACTATGGGCCAATCAGAATTTTCCATTCATTGTTTTAAAAAATAAAAAAAAAACCCGAAAACCCTCGTTTCTCTCCCCCGATCGATGATTCCTATCGTTCGCCGCTTCTCCCCTAAATCGCCGCCGCCACAGGCGATTTCAGCCTGCGCCACCCCCTACCTCGACGCGCCTCCCTCTCCTCTTCCAATCCGACCCAAGCTCCACCCCTATCGCCGCCTCCATCGCCAGTAACGTCGACCCAAAGTCGGACGCTTCCCACCGCAGCCACGTGCGCCACCGACCACCAAACCACCCTGCGCCGACTCCCCTCTCCTCCCTCTTCCACGTCATCACCTCTGATCATCCAGTCGTGCCTCGGTTTTCGCGAAAACTGCAACCCTAGTTTTGAACCATCGATAAAGATGCGTTCTTTTTGATGTTTGCACTTTGAAAAATCATATCTTTATGGTGTGTTGACGAAATTCGATGAAACAGGAAACATCGGGACGCAAGGAAGCTCTCTACCACATAGAAGAGACTGCGGATTTTTCTGAGTCATCTACGATTTTTAGCACTCCAAAAACCAATGTGAGAAATCTAAATTAAATGAATTTGAATGGAAAATGTCGTGTATAAATTATATAAGTGAAATATAAATTACACACGTGTTGTATAACTCAGGTACATGCGTTGTGTAAGCTATATGAGCGAAGTATGAATTATACATGCATAGAATAATTGATATATGTGTTGAAATGCAAGTGAAATATATATATATATATATATATATATATATACATACACTCCCCTCGTCCACAAACCATGGACGATATTTATTGTTGTGAATTGTTGTGAAATATTGGATGAAAATGCGAAAGGTTGAATAATTGTTTGTGGTTGATGATCAAAGCATGGTCGGTGTGACGTAGCTTTGTGTATAATATGAATTCGCGAGCCTCACACCCCGGTATGAGTCAAAAATGAGAGACGGACCGTTGGGAGAGCACGACGTTTCATTCTAGCTAAGGTGATGTCAGTGACCTACAAGCCCTAACATTATATATACTTTTCACCTGTGTGGTTGTTGGAATGCGAGGCGCCTCGATTATAGGTCTGTAAGGACAGGGAAACGTGTGTTCAGGAATTGCCAATCCTCAAAAGTAAGAGAGGACCGGCCCAGCCGATTCCAAGGACCGCTGTGTGCGATCCTGGGGCATTTGCTAGAGTGTCTCGAATGGAGAAGAGCTTTCCCCTTGCCTCGACTCATGAAGGAATCCAATTTCCAATACGAAATATGTGGACGTGATTGTATTACTAGTATGGCGACATAGTAGATGGTAGCTATGCCGCCTAGGATTGATATTTATGATTGAATTCGCTTTTGAAATATATATGCACTCGTAATAATATCAAACACTTTTGTTTTATTCGTATGAAGCATTTTTGGCCATTATAAGGTAAAACTCTATCCTACGGCTTGCGTTGCATTGTGTGATGGGACCTGAGTCTTATAATGGCTTCATTTTATAAAAAGCATTGCGACGATTTAATCATTTACTTTATTTCATGCACTAGCACTCATTGGAGTAAACTCGTTCCGCGAAAGTGGCGTGGTCCTTTGATATGCCTTATTATTGTGGTTAATATGTTAAGTAGATTTCTCATACCAGTCCCATGACTAACTCGTAGTTTTTTTCACCTTACAAATTCGAGTGCCCTCATTTTCACACGGGCAGCCTAGTTACAGGTATCTGGTGCACTTTTGGCTCATGGCGAGGCTTGACTACACCGTGCTGACTTTGACTCTCTCCGCCATTTTAGTATATGTATTATGATTCTGCCATTGGCGATGTAGACTGACATTTATTTTGTGTACTCTTTATGTATGATTCCGCCTCTGGCGATGGTGACTGATTATGTATTATTATGTACTAAGTTGTATCCTGCACTGTGCTCTCTGATGTGATGATACCTATATGATTCTGTTTTCATATGTTTGTAAATTATTCTATTTTATGTTTATGCTATTATCTATGATCTGCAAATAAGGATTGATGTGTTATATTCCAATGATTATCCTTAATACCGTGTCACAGGGTTTTGGGATCGTCACAATGATGTATATAAATGCTTATAAATGCCTAGAAACAAATAGATCAGGTAAACATGAACATCTGAATATTAAACAAATTTTATGCCAATATAATGTATGGATGGTTGAGATGGATGACTTTGCCCATTACTGGTTGATATGTGTGAATTTTGTGTATATAAGCGCAGCTTATTTCGGGGTATTTATATCTAAATAATGATATAAGTACAAGGAAATAAGGGGGGTTATATACACATTTAATAAGTCATAAGAAAAATGTAAATACACACATGGGAGGGTGATATCCCAAGGAAGCTCTTGTTCTGCTTAATCTCATGATGTAGAGATTAAGTATATGCATGGCATATAATTCCCTGAAGGTCTGGGTGTTTGGGGTAACAAGTCGTGGGGTCTTCAAAAAGTGCATACTTTGTGTTATGTGGCAAGTGGGGTTAAACCAGATAAGTATTGAATAAGGGAATGGGTAGGCAAACCAGGAAGTAGTAAAGTGATTTGTTATGTTTGATGCCATGTTGAATGATTTGTTTTCATTTAAAATTTATATTCATATGTTATCCAGTAATTAGATATAGCTGAATTACCTTATTCACAAATGATATGCACCAGTTTATATAATGTAATAATGAATATTCATACCAGATTTAATCTAATCTAGTTTGATTGCCATGCAATCTATTGGGTGTTCATTGATAATAAGGAAGCTCAGTGATTGATTTGAGGGTGAATTAGAGTGCTTGCTGAAATTTATGTGATGAAGACTTAAAGGCTTTCATGTTTTACTAGTATGAAGTAGAAGAAAATGCTAAGACTTATGAAGTAGTATGACTTAATGTAGAATCTTAAGTAGTTTAATTTCAGTAAGAATTTAGTATGTTTTGGGCATGTAATTCAGTTAGTTAGTGATGATGAACCTATTATGAATGCTTGAGTTTGCTCATTTTGGTTATTAAAATGCTTGGAAATGAATTTATGCAGTCTGACTTGTACATGCTTGTTATATAGTCAATATATGATGATGTATGAACAAAGAATGGTTATGTTACATATGCAAATGTATGTAAAAATGTTGAAACCAATAAGTTAGGTGCGTCTGCATATGTCGTAACACTTTTACAAAGTAATTAGTTGTAATGACCCGCATTGCCAGGGGTATTATAATCAATTTATTTAATTATATATATCGTGATGTAGTGAATTAAATAGAGGGTTAATTAAATTATAGTGAATATTTAATTAAATTAAATAATATATTTAATTCAGAAATAATCAAAATATTGGAAATCAAAATATTCAGTGAACAGGGTCGTCCCTAGGATTTAATTTAGCTTAGAGTTGAATTATATTAACGAATATGTTCAATCGACATCAGTTTGAACGTATAATTATATTTTAATTAAAATCGAGCTCGAAATGGCGTTGCAGTTCGTAAATTGGCGATTCGAACTTCAACAGAATGTACATGATTCGTTTTAAGCCGGATTTCTATGAAACAAGAAACGTGTGGAGCTGGTGGAGTATACCTTTCTAGTGGAAGAGAAAAATCAGGATTTCGTTGTGTAGATTTTGATGTACGTCCAAATCAAATTTCAGAAAAGTCGCTGTAGAATTCCTTTATAATTTGTAACGCTTTATTTACGTTATAAAAGGATTTTCGATATAAACTGAATATCGATAAATCTAAAATCTGAAATATCAAACTGTAAATTCTGATATGATATTCTGGAGCTGTACGATATCATATGTGAAGATATACGATAATATAAATTTATTTATATCTAATTTAATTATATTTAAATATATTTATATATTTAAATGGATCACTCAGAGCGTTAAAAATAGCCAGTTTTGCAAATGACCTCAGAATTCGACGAAACTAATTTTGTTGGATTCGCAATATCAAATAGTGGTTAGATTTCTGGTTTCGTGATTTTTAGAGTCACTGTGTGGCCGTACAGATTTTTAGTGTAAAACAGTCAGTATTTTGATGGTTAAAAATACGCTGTGTGAATATACGAAGTCGGAATTTGACGAAACCAGTTTCGTTGGGACCGTAATGTCGAACAGTAGCTGCATGTTCAGTTTTGTGATTTTTGGGTATCGTATGTGATCACAGAAATTTTAGAGGATGAAATTAAACAGTAGTTGCTTAATAATAAATATAATATTTAATATAAAAATATATATATTTACCTATAAATACATGGCCATCATCCTAAACCTAGAAAAAAGTCCACGCTTCATTTTCTGAGCCGCCAACAAATTTGTTCAGTAAACATGAAAACTTCCTCTTCTTAAAATCCTCAAAAAATCAAAGAAATTCAAACAAAAATAAATAAATCCAAATCTATGTATATATGGATTAACCGAATGTTTCTCTTCATCTTGGTATAGTTTTCTTTGGGTTCAATCCATTCTTCTGGGTCACGGGTTTCGTACAGCTTGGTTCGAAGTAATTAGGGTTCAAGGATTCTGCAAATTGGAGCATTGGATCACGAAGTGGAGTTTGGATTTGGAGTCAGGGTGAGTAGGCGTGCAAGGTAGAGGAGTTGGGAGGGTTTTCGATGAGAAAAAGTTCGGTACCTGTACTGTTGTCGTGGGGTTTGGGGTTCGACGCAGTTGAGGTAAGGGGGTGTAAGCTAAGGCAAAGGGGGTTCAGGCGATGGAGCTCGGGAAGAGATGGCCAGTGGTGGTGATGGCTTGAGGAACGGTGGTGTGTGATGGAGGAATGTGGTGGTTGAAGTTCGGCTATGGTAAAAACGTGTAGGAGCAGGTATCGGCGATAAGGAAGGAAGGGAAAATATCTAAAGAGGGGCGGGTTCTATTTTGGTTGGGCTGGGTTAGAGTGGTGAGGCCCGTTTAACATTTAGGCTTAGTTTAAATTTGTTTTAAATACGTATTTACTTCGTAATACCATATCTTCCTCATACCGTATCAGAGTTGGACGAAACAAGATCCGACAGGATCGTATGGACGGGAGCAACACAATTGAGCTGACTAGGAGTGGATTGGAGCTCATCTGAATTTACGGCGAATTTAATTGTTTGATTCAAAATCAAATAACAGTTTATCGTTCTTTAACGATGAACTGCAAATGTGAGTAAATCTCACCAACTCTGAACAGTTTATAATTTCATGTTGTATTTTTAGAACTGTTAGAAATTGGCTGATTGACTGTGTGTTGATTGTTTGATTGAATTGCTAGTCAGTTAGTAGAAATTATATATATATATATGAATATATATATATATATAAACCGTTAAATATTTATATGTTGAGTCTGCAATCAGAACATTTCATATCGAACTGAAAGTGATATTGATCTTACTGTGTAACATCTGTGATGCAGGGAGATAGGTTGGAGGAATCCAACTGGATTCCTCAACATTTTATTTTGCTGTTATTCATATATTTTGATATATGGTGTGATATAAAATCTGCTGATGATTTTGTGTGTTGAGACGATATTCATCGTTGTTATGTGGTGTGTTAACAACCATAAGAAATACCAGAAGGAGGAAAAGGGATTTTCAAAGTATATTTTGAAAATAATTTATTTATATAAAATCAATGGATTTTATATTATACAAGAAAAAGGATTTTGAATAAAAGAATTATATTTGAAATCAAATATAAAGGAAATTTATATTTGTTAATCAAATATAAATGAATTTTATTTGTTAAACAAATATAGAGGAGATATATTTGTGAAATCAAATATAAAGGAAAATATTTGTAAAACAATATATAAGGGAAAATATTATCAAAACCAATAGAAAGAGGGATATTTGTAAACCATTTACAAATAGATAAAAAGGATTTATTTATTTAGGAAATAAATAAAGGTAAAAGAATTTATTATTTAGGGTATAAATAAAGTTAAATGATTTATTTATTTAGGGAATAAATAAAATAAAGGAATATTTATTTGTTGGAATAAATAAAATAAAGGAATATTTATTTGTTAGAATAAATAGAATAAAGGAGATATTTATTTGTTAAATAAATAGGATTATAAGGAAATATTTATTTAGGAAATAAATATATTATAAAAGAAAATCTTTAAAAAGGAATAAACGTTATTAGCGAGTAAGTTAATCAAATTGAGTTATCAGGTTAGTTAATCAAAGTAAATTGGTTAAGTTAATCAAAGTGAATTGGTTAAGTAAATCAAAGTGAATTGGTTAAGGTAATCAAAGTGAATTAGTCGAGTTAATCAAAGTGATTAGTTCAGTTAATCGAGATAATAAAAATCAAGCTAGGTTAATCGAGTTGAATTAGTCAGCCAAGTTAATCAATTGAGTTAGTCAAACCAAGTAAAACCAGTTAGAGTTAATCAGTAGAGTTAATCAGTTAGGGTTGACCAGGCAGAGTTAATCAGTTGGAGTTAATCGGTTTGAGTTAAGATTTTCGGGTTGATAATCGAGTTAAGTTATCGAATACCACTTATTCGAAGTAGAAGTTATCAAATATAGTTATTTGAGATAGAGTTAGTCAAACAGAGTTATTCAGGATAAGTTGCCATCTCGTACGACTGCTAGCGTAATTCGCAGGGCTGTAAATAGCCTACGGCGGTTGGATGTTTCCTGAGGGAGTCAGGCGTAACCATTGTGATCGCTGCGATCTAGAGTCAAGCGAATGGAGTTAAATCAAATATTAGTTTTTTTTTGAGAAAAAGATGTGTGGTCTTCCGATAGGAAGAGAGCACACATATATATAAAGAAAAATAGATGAAGTGATACAATATCCAAATACAGACCCCAAACTAAAAGAAAACTCACACAGTAATGTAAGGGAAATAGATAGATGAGTTCCGGCAAGGCCACCACCCATCATACTTCATTATCGAATTCCGGCAAGGCCACCACCCGATAAGAAGTATATCTATTCCCTTACATATAACAAACTATGTGCAAAAATGATGGTACAAAACCCCAATACAGGTAATAACAACACTACTCCTCATACACTAATACATCCAAAGCTAGCCAAAGATGAACAATCCGAACAACAACTCCAAGCGCTCCCCCATCACATCTACATCCTGTAACCTGATAAACTAAAAACAAAATATCAGTAACTTACACTTATATATGAATATATGACTATTTATATATTTATATAGATGTGTATATAATACATATATATAAATATATAAATGGACATATATTCTTATATAAGTGTATAGTAAAAAAAAACATAAAAGCTAATAATCAAAAAATAATTATCACCCCAAGTATAAGAAATCAAAAAGCCAAACGATATCTAGGGCATCTAAAATAACTATTAATACGAATGAATAAGCTCAGATTTAATCTAACCCTGAAAAGAAAATGCCCAATTTGCACTTTGCCAAATGGTTTAAAACACGAATTAGACATCCAAAGCAAACAAAACTTTACTATGCTAATTATTAACTTATCCTTTGGAACATAGATTGATTGAAAGATTCTTTGATTCCGCTCTACCCAAATAAACCAACATATGAAAATTACTAATGTATCTAAAATGTATTGCTGTTTAGGATTTAATCGAAGTCTATGATAATTCCAATAATCAAAACAACTATTACAAGAATTAAAACAGTCGAAGGTAAAAATCCTAATAATTATATTAAAAATGTAAAAGGTAAAATTACCAGAGAAAAATAGATGATCTACATCCTCCTCTACAGTATTACAAAAGCAACATTTTCGGTCAAAAATAACATTTTTCCTTTTTAACATCTCAATCGTATTAAGCTTCTTATGCAAGATCAACCACATTAAAAATTTTGCTTTAGGTGTAGAATTAGATTTCCATATAAATTTAAAGGGATATAATGAAACACCTGAAAAATTAGTAAACCTATACATTGAATTGACAGTGTATACTAACTTTCTATCTATACCCCAGCTAATAGAGTCATTATTTTCATCCAAATGGTACAATGCTAATTTAGCTTTAAGTAAGGCCAATTGTCTTAATAAATCTTCCTCCAGAATATTATCAAATGTAAATTCCCATGGAGGATCTAAATCTGCTTTATACACATCCATGATTAGAGCATTCTTAAAACTACTAATGTTATACAGCTTATTGAATTCTATTTTAAGCGGCACTATTGAAATCCAGGCATCGTGCCAGAAATAAGTTAGGTTTCCTGAATGTACTACCACATTGTACCCTAATTTAAAAAATTCATAACAGTTCAAGACAGATTTCCAAAAGTGGGATACTCTATTATCCCATCCACCATTATTATCTATAAAAAATTCTCCATGCGAATAATAAAATTTGGAAACAATAGATTTCCAAGAAGCCTTCACTTCTGGACGTCTATATTTCCATAACCATTTAGCAAGTAAGGCAGAATTAAAATTATATAGATTAATAATCCCCAGACCCCCCTCTATCTTAGATTTACAACACATATCCCAGTTTACTAGACATTTATAACCTGTACAACTGGCATCACCATTCCAAAGAAAATTCCTTCTAATCCTATCAATCCTCTCAATGACCCATTTCGGAAATTGATGAACAACCATCCAGTAAGAAGGAATGGCCGATAGGACTGAATTAACTAAAACTAATCTACCTGCTCTAGACAGGAATCTATTATTCCAATTCGATAATCTATTGCTAATCTTATCAATGATGACTATCCAATCTTCCTTCTTAAGCTTCGAAGGCCTTATCTTAAATCCTAGATAATCAAAAGGAAATTTCATAGTCGAACAATTCAGAGTACTGGCTACTAAAGACTCCACGTTGTTAAAATCATTAAGAACCATTACTGCACTTTTATCAAAGTTAATTCTAAGACCAGATAACATTTCAAAACAATAAAGTATAAACTTGAGAGCAATAAGATTTTCAGGCAAGTGAGAAGAAAATAATAGAGTATCATCTGCAAATTGAAGTATCGTTAATTCATTATTAAAATCCCCATTTCCTACTCTACCAAGGACACCTAATCTACCTGCTCTCTTAATTATTCTAGAGAATACATCAACCGCCAAATTAAACAGAAAAGGCGATAAGGGATCTCCTTGTCTAAGCCCCCTTTTAGATTGTATCTTCTTACCCACTACCCCATTCACAACAATATTAGAACAACCCGACTTGAGCAATGACAAGATCCAGTTGGTCCATCTAACACTAAAACCCCTAGCCAGACATAATTCACAAATAAAATCCCAATCTATGGAATCAAATGCCTTCTCAAAGTCTATCTTTAAAATGGCACATGAAAAATTATTCTTACAACACACATTTATGTATTCCTGTACTGCTGCCACACCATCCACTATATTTCTACCTTTAATAAATGCGGTTTGGGAATTGTCAATTAGGTCATTCATCTTACTGCTTAACCTATTTGCTAAAGCCTTAGATATTATCTTAACAGAAACATTAATAAGAGAGATAGGTCTAAAATCTTTAGGAGAATTAGCCCCCACTTTTTTATGTATGAGAATAACATTCGCCATATTAAAATTACCTAAACGAAGTTCCCCATTATAAAATTCATTAAATAAATCGATAATGTCAAACTTTAAGACTTCCCAGAATTGCTTATAGAAGTTGACTGAAAAACCATCAGGCCCAGGAGCTTTGTCACTAGGCATGTCCCTAATCGCCTTCCAAATCTCCTGTTCAGAAAAGGGTGCATCTAAACTCTCTAGGTTAATCCTAGTTTCACAAGGATATAAATCATTCCATCTTACATTGGTTCTTCTCATAATCTTAGAACCAAATATCTGTTTATAATACTTAGTGAAAGCTTCATTTAAATCCTTTTGGAGGGTTAATTCTACATCATCAATAAAAATAGAGTGAATTAAATTATCCCGTCTCCTTTTATTTGCCATACTGTGGAAAAATTTTGTGTTGTTATCACCTTCTTTAATCCATTGAATACGAGACCTTTGCCTCCACATAACCTCTTCTTTTTCTAATATCTGATTGAGATCTTCTCTTAGGCTACAATATTTAACTTTCTCAGTAGGATTAAGAATTCTAGCCTCGCTAATCTTTTCTAAATCTAACAACCCACACATAATCCTATCCTTCTTTACTCTTACACTACCAAATACATATTTATTCCAACGCTTAAGAAAAAATCTTAATTTACCTAACTTAGCAACAAAAATCTTCGCCATATTACCATTATAGATAGAATTAAAATAAAACAATGATTTCCATTTAATAGAAACCAAGTTGATAAAACTAGGATCAAGTAACCACATTTTCTCGAATTTAAAACTGCTACTAATAGAAATATTCATTTCACACGTAAGAATGATAGGGCAATGATCGGAATGTAAAAAAGGTAATCCCTTAACTTTACAATTAGAAAATTTATCCTCTACCCCAGAACTAATAAAAAATCTATCTAATTAAGCAAAAGAAGGGTAATCCCGAACATTCGACCAAGTGAACGATCTATTTTCCATAGTAATCTCAATCAAATTATTATTTACAATAAAGTCATTAAAATCCTCCATAGCGGAGAAATCCCCTTCAAGGGGTGATCTCTCCCCTAGAAACCTAGTAACATTGAAATCCCCTCCTACAATCAAAAGACTAGGAACATGATCTCCAAAATTTGAAACTTCATCCCACAAAATTCTCCTTTCTATCGTAGTATGTGGACCATACACATTAGAAATGCATAGAACTGAATTATCAGAACAAGAAGTTAAAATAACATGTAAAGAATGAATCTTTATAAACTCCTGCTCAAGTTTAAATTGGCTCTCTTTCCACCCAATCATTAGTCCACCGGCAGTACCAATTGCCGGTAGACAACCCAATTACGGAAAATAGACCCTCCTAACCTCATGTAAAAATTAAAATCAGGACACTCAACTTTTTGTCTCTTGTAACAAAATGATATCAATGTGATTGTCTCTAAAAAAAGTTCTAACTTTATTACATTTTTTAGGTTTATTTAATCCCCTTACATTCCAACTAACTATCCTCATCTCCTCAAAGAAGAAACTCGCTCTAATTCCCTACTCCTAATATACTCTGCATCAACCTCAATATCAGAAAAGATAAAAGTCGTGTCATTGGCTAACTGAAATAACTGACTAGTAGTAAGACTACCCAAAGCAAAAGGAGTATAATCACTACCAAGAGACGGAGACATACCTGAGCCCAGGGTCAGACTGCTACTGCTAGTAGCATCTGAACCCGGGGACCTACCTCTGAAAGGAGAAGAGTTAGCTCTGATCCTAGCACTTCGACGAACCAGTCCAGAACAAGGGACTATACTTCTTCTTCTTCCCCTTCTAGCCGAAGAGGAGGGAATACCTCTGTTCTGGCATATAACATCACTGATCTCTAATACCTCATCATGCAGATAGCTTGAAAAATCACTTGCCTCTCCATTAGAGCTGAAAGAAGAACTAGAGTGGCTGACGCCATGATGCAAAACACCACTGGCCTTCAATATAACATCATTCAAACAGCTTGAAATACTACTTTTCTCATCATAAGAGCTGGATAAAAAACTGGAGTGACTGGCGCATAATTGTAAACTGACATCACGTCTGGATACACTGAAGCTCGGCCACACTGTTAATGAGCAAATCTTCAAATCCCCTTCGCCAATTATCGCCATGATAGACCCATTTACTGATTCAAGACTAAACGAGTAACTGTTCGAGGATGATCCATAATTTGAAGATAACATAAACCTAGGATCGAGGTATAATGAACAACATTCTACAACAACCATTCGATCCCCAACTATACTCGACTTTACCCTAACCACACGCTCATGTCCCATGACAGCTTCTTTAACATTGCAACAATTTACCACCTTGTTCCTTGACTGACAAGAGTTGCTCGTGTGCTTTCTATAATGCCTTGCATTGTATTTAAACTTCTTTACCTTAAATCTCTTCCTCGGCAAATAGACATGTCTCAGTCCATCCAACACTTCAGCACCATTAGTAGCCTCACTCCTCAATATCAGCCCCTCATTATCATCTGATAAAACTTCAAAACTATTCAACAGTTCTACATCATTTGCCACCTCCCAAACAGTCCCCTCAGTTACCTCATTAACACTGATAAAGTTCCTCTTCGAAACTCCCTCTTGACCATCATCCCCCATAACAGAGCCTTCCCCATCTATCACATCTTTCACATTCTTGTCAAAGTTATCAACCTTACACTCATCAACAAACAGTGTAGCGTTTACACTTTTCATGCAGATCAAAACATCCGGATCCCACGACATAGAATCCCCCATACGCTCATCAACTTTCAGTAAATCTTTACTATGTCCCATGCATTTCAGAACAGTCGGATCCATCATTATTGGATCAAATAATGAGTCCCAGTATTGACCAACCCCAATCATCATTTCACTTTCAAAACGAGATCCTTCTTTCACCGTACTCCCCACTACCTTATTTTTATACACCCAATCACCATTTACCTGAGTATCAGTGTGAAACTCCCCCACATTTTCAGTTGCAGTGTGAGACACCCCAGCATTGTATTCTCCCATAATAGCTGTATTTAAAGCATCGTAATGCTCGAGGATCATGTCTAGCAGCCTGAATGCCTTCATACTGTCGCCAACATAATGATCAGCAAACAATCTACGTAGCTTAACTAAGTTCAGGATGAACAAAAAGGCATGTTCTTTTCTGTTCAACGACTTTGGCAACGGAGGATAAACATTCACATGATCAGTCTTATTGCACCACAGAACTTCATCAACCATTCCTTCTAGATTCCAACCCAACATCAATAGCAAGTAGTCACCACCTTTCAAACTACCCTGAAAGTCCGGAGCATATAAATCCAAGAGTTCTATTATATTCAGACATATCCTCAAACAGTTAAATTGCATCAGATCCCTCACTGATTTACCAGAGAACTTAGTTGGACAATTGTACTTCCGATGCCCGATTCTTCCACAGTTAAAACATCTCAGTCCATTCCTACATTCCTTTGCTAAATGAGTCGATTCTCCGCAGCGATAACATACACTAGAACCCACATTTCGAGCTGTATTAGCCTTCACCGAATACCAATTAGGCATACCATTCACAGGTTTTCGCACCATGTCCGCAAAAGAAGGATGAAAAACTGAATGAAAAAGTTGTGAATGATTTACTGTATTAATTGGAGAAATCTGCAAGGTATCACACTGTCTGAATGTCAAATTTAATCTACCCCCATTCATATTTGTTCTGTTTCTGATTTCAACCGGAGCCGAATTCTGAAGAATACTTGAAATACCATGAAATAATCCTCTCGATTTACCACCAAACAACAGAACATCACCTGATTCATGGATAATTTTCCTGATGATGCCATCTTCACCTCTATACACGAACTCTGCTGCATCACCTAACGAAATTGATACTACAGGTAGGCCAAGTGCCAAACTTTCCTTGCTCTCATCCTTATCCTGATGTAATCCTAATTTACCATCACAATTGTAGTAATTTATTATACAAACATCCGGAGTCATGTGAGGAAGTTCATCAGGTTTCCGTCCTTTTTCCGCTAATTTTCTATGCGCAACATTTATTGAATCACTCACCAGCTTTTTGAAATCGTCTGGAATTTTTGGAGGAAAAGATCCGTCATTTAATCTCCTGCCCTCATAGGTTTTCGATTGAGGATTCCAATTCTTTCCTAGACACATCATGAATAGATTTAACATTGCACCATTGTCAAAGCACGGTCTATAGAATCCTCCATCTCCAATACCAAGTTCTTGAACCTTCTTGACAATTTGAACTTGATCCTCGATACAAATAAAACTCTTTAAAAGAACCATACCCGAACTCAGTAATTGGGATTCTTGAATTTTTTCCGGATTTTGCCCTAAATCGCCTGCCGAATCTGAAAAAAATTTATTCCGGTGAAACGATATGCCATCAATATTCTGCTTCATACAATTCCTTGCAATATGATTGCCATCACCACAACGAAAACAACGCTTCTTAAAACGAATGGACACCAAATCAGGACGAGGGATAAAGCTCCTCTTTTTCCGAGATTGGTACGAGTATGGGCGAGTTCCATTCAAAGAAAAAGGAGGTATCGTTGAAAGAGATTCATTACGAGAAGAAAAAGATATAGAGTCTGCCATTACGAGAAGAAAAAGATATCTATACTGAAATGTTAATTTTTATGTTAAATCAAATATTAGTTATTCGATAGGAGTTAATCAACTTGAGTTAGATTATCAAGATAAGTTAATCGAGTTAAGTTCTTGAGTTAGATTATCGAGATAAGTTAATCGAGTTATGTTCTTGAGTTAGATTATCGAGATAAGTTAATCGATGTTAATTTCATCGAAAGGAGTATCGATGTTAGTTATTCAAGGGAGTTATCGATTTTTAGTTAATCGAAGTGAGTTATAGAATATTAGTTAAATCAAAAGGGAAGATTATCGAATATCGTTTATTCAGGAGGAGATTATCGAATATAGTTATTCGAAGGAGTTATCGATTATTAGTTAATCGAAATGAGTTATAGAATATAGTTATTCTAGGGAGTTATCGATTTTTAGTTAATCGAAGTGAGTTATAGAATATTAGTTAAATCAAAAGGGAAGATTACCGAATATCGTTTATTCGGGAGGAGATTATCGAATATAGTTATTCGAAGGAGTTATCGATTATTAGTTAATCGAAGTGAGTTATAGAATATAGTTATTCGAAGGAGTTATCGATTATTAGTTAATCGAAGTGAGTTATAGAATATTAGTTAAATCGAAGGAGTTATCGAATATAGTTTATTCGATGGAGTTAATCGATTAGAGTTAAATCAAAGGAGTTAATCGAATATAGTTTATTCGAATATAGTAAAGGAGTTAATCGAATATAGTTTATTCGAATATAGTAAAGGAGTTAATCGAAAGAAAGGTTAAGTAAGGAAGTTAGTTAAAGAAATATAAAGTGAACTTTGCCTATTTCAAGGTTAGAAGTGTTAAGTGAACTTTGCCTATTTCAAGGTTAGAAGTGTTGTTCAGTTAAGGTCTGAGAGGTAGTTCAACCCCGACTTGATTGGCTTCGTTTTTAACTGAGGAATGGTTAAGGTTCGGCAGTAAAGGATGGTAAAGTGAATTTAGTAATTAAAGAAAATGGTTGAGTTGGCATAGTGATGTTTTATCTAAACATCTGATTAATCCGAACGTAGGAGTTTGGACATGTTTTCCAAACAAGAATCAGAAATGTTTTCTAAATACAGAAAACAAGGAATGGAAATGTTTCCAGTGTTAATAACGTATATTTTCTAAATATAGAAAATAGCAAATGTTGAATATATAGGAGATGTAAAATGAACTGAAGAGATAAATGTTAAATGATGTTTGTTTGATATAATTTCCATCTGGAGATAATATCGTTGTTTGCACTCTTGTTTTCTTTGATAGTTAACTCACAGACTGTCGAAGTTTTGACCATTTTTAACGTTGTTAATATGGAGAGACCGGTTGGATTATTATCCAAAGAACCACTCTGTATTGGCACAAGCGTTGTGAATCATTTATGCCAAAGATAATTGAAGACGGAGTAAAGTGCAAGGGCTGTTGTATAAGTCTTAGTTAATAGTGACTAAGATGGATTTACTGAATAGTGTCTTCGGTTTGTCCAGTCCCAGGACAACTTGTATGGATGAAGGTCTGACAGAGTATATCCAATGGATCGCGTAAGTTGATCCCTTCAAACGTATATGCGTTGGTGGCGGAGGAATTCGTTTCTCTTAGCTGTATACCCGTTGTATCTTTGAGGAAATCAATTTGTGATTTTGCGGGTATGACGATGTGACATTTCTAAGTGAATGAAGATGGATGTCAGACAGAGTATTTCCAGACGATCACGTACATTGATTTCTCCAACTGTACCAAGAGTGGAAGCGGAGAAGGAAACTTCTTTTAGCTAACACATAATGTATTGTTGAGGACGTCAATCGGTGATTGGATGGATTTGATGATGTGGCATTTAAAGTGAATCTGATGTGAAGATAAGCGTAGCTTCTAGCCTCACATCTGGTAAATGACAGAAATCGGGCAGGTAGCATGGCTATGTAGGTCGCACCTATTAGGGTGTATAATCACCTGATCTAGAGTTTCATTTATTTCTAAAAATCTATTGTTGATGTTGTCCCATTCGGGAAACGATTGCTGATCCCAACCGTTGGTGATATACTTTCGATACACTCAAGCGAAATGAGTGGTCGGTCATGTGTGGCCGAGTTGCAAGATTTTCTTGTTGAACCCAGTGTATTCCTCTCTAGAGGTACACTAGCGAAAGGTGGTTCCATACCTTGTCATAGTTGGAAATCCATTACCCAATACGTGCTTGCGGTTTTGATTGTATACCATATATGTAGAACGTGAGATGAAAGCGTTTCTGCTAGATGATTATTATATTGTGGTTGATAGACATTATTATAATATCAAAAGGTTTTGATATAAAGATATTTTGGATTCTCATAAGGGAAAAACTCGTTCCGTTATACGACGTGGTCTTATGAGATATCATTTAATGGCTCAAACTGTTTTAAAATGTTTTACTCACACCAGTCCCATGACTGACCCGGAGTTTATTTTGTTTTGTTTTCCCAAAACTCCTGGGTGCCCAATTTTGTACAAGCAGTCAAGTAGTCAGGATTTACAGATACTTGAAGAGCTAGAGCAGGAGGCTTCAGGATCACATAGCTATAGTTTATTTCCGCTATGTTGTAAGTGCTGTACTTTGATAATGATGTATATTCAAGTACAGATGTATATTTCAAGTTATGTTATATATATTATATGTTATTCGTTCCGATGTGAGGTTCGTGTTACTCTGATGTTTTGTTCTGATTCTTCTTATATTCTAAGTTTCTTTCTTATCTATTCTCACCCTTTAATTTCTTTCATTAACAACCGGTATTTTCGATCCTTGGATGTTCGATATGTGTAGTATATCGGATAACCAAGATCGACTTTTTCTGGGTCGTTACAGTTGGTATCTGAGCATAAGGTTAAGTGAATTACCTTAGCTCTGTGGCGTGACTCAGTAGAGATGGGGTTAGTAATACCCTAGATTGAGTTTGAGTGTATATATACGAGTGAACGTATTTGTTATTGATATAAAAATTTGTTTTATATTGTGGAGATTTATTGATTGAGTGGCTTATGAATTTCTGGTCGATCAGTTTGATCCACTGTATCGTTAGGAGTTACTAAACACTCGAATACGATGGGTCGACACGATATGTTCTGAAAAGAGGGTAAACGAAGTAATTTTACCCAAAGTATATTTTTGATATAAAGAATTTATATTGGAATGATTATAATATATTGGATATATCGGTTGTCATTATAATCGAATAAGATTATAATTGAAACGGTTATGTAAATAACCAATCAGAATTCGTGTAAGTGTTACGGGATGAATTAAATTTGAATTTACGTCAGAATTGAAATTAAAACCCTGGAAATTGGAAAGGTGTTTATAAATGGATTTGGATTGAATATACGAGAATTTTAAAATCCTAAGAGATTTTAAATTGTTTTACCAGCATTGGGAATGGTATTTGAAATGTATTTCAAAGTGAAAATGGTTAGAAACGGTTTTGAAAGGTTATATAGTATTAAACTCACTTTGATCGCTGGGAAATAACACTGATGATGAATCGCGACATCATTAGTGTTCATTTTCGAGTTCTAAGTGACGGGTTACTACCAAAGATTTTGTTTTTGAAAATGTTTTGTGAAAACAAGTTGGTTGAATTTCGAAAGGGATTGTTTGATTTTTGAGGAAAGCAAAGTTGTTTGAAAACTCCCAGAAAGGATTATTTGAATAAAAAACAAATTTGAATAGAAATTTGTGAAATCGAGCTGGAATTGAGTTGAAATCAGTTAAGTGGTAACTGAAATTGAATTTGAATATATCGAGACAAATTGGATTTGTGAGATTTGAATTTGAAGTGTAATTTAATAAATGGAGTTAAGAATTTGGATTCGAGGATGAAACTCGAGTTTGAAATGATATTTGACTTAGGTATAAGCAAATGATTTGGATAAATGGATTGGATTGATATCGGTATTTGCAGAATTGGTAACAAATGCAGGAAATATAATGATATGCTCGACAAAAAGGTAGAAGTTTATATTTTATATAAGCATGAGATTTATGAGCCGAATTGGCTAGCCGCTTGGATGTTTGATTTTCTTTTGGGTTGGAGAAGGCCTAGAGAGGCGAGTTGTGGTTTGACGTATTGACCGGTACAAAGGAGGTGCTGCCGAAATTTTTTGAAAATTTAAGGTGTCACAAAATTTTCAGGATTTTTGAAAATATTCGTTAATAGAATTAAATTAATAATTTAATTAAAAATTAAATTAGTCTAGTGGAAACTGAAGTTGAGGAGTGAACAAATAAGTCTGGCCAGTAGTAGGGTTCGTTTTCTACCTTAGCAATTTCGAGGACGAAATTATTTTAAGTGGGGAAGAATGTAATGACCTGTATTTTTCAGCGATATAATAATTAATTTATTTAATTATTTAAATAGTGATTTAGAGGATTTAATGGTCGTTGAATTAAATAATAGTAAATATTTAATTAAAATAATAATTAAATAATATATTTAATTCTGAAATAATCAGAATTTGGCGGAAATGGCGATATGGTGTGAACTGGGAAATTCAAAATATATAATTCAGTTTAAAATTGAATTACGATAACGAATATATTAAATTAACGATGGTTAAACGTATAAATTATAATATAATTATAATCGAGCTCGAAATGGCGCGGTAGTTCACTATTTGGCGATTTGAACTTCAATTGAATGTACAGGGTTCGTTTTAAATCGGATTTCTGTGAAACAAGAAACGTATGGAGCTAGTGAAGTATATCTTTCTAGTGGAAGAGAAAAATCGAGATTTCATCGTGTAGATTTTGATTTACGTCCAAATCAAATTTCAGAAAAGTTGTAGTGGAATTCCTTTATAATTTGCAATGCTTTATTTACGTTATAAATAGATTTTAAATATAAATCGAAATCCGATATAACTCCGATGATGAAATATTTAGTTAGAAACCCATATAGGATTTTTCTGAGCTGTATAGTATTCCTCTGTGAATATATACGGTAATATTTAATTATAAATATTTAATTTAATTATATTCAAATATATTTATAAATTTAAAAGGGTTATTTAGAGCTTTAAAAATAGCTAGTTTTGCAAACGACCTCGGAATTCGATGAAACTAATTTTGTTGGATCCGCAATGTTAAATTATTGTTAGATTTCAATTTCTGCGATTTTTGAAGTCAGTATGTGACCGTACCGGATTTTAATATGAAATACAGGCGTTAAATTGACCTTTAAAAATACATTGTGTGAGCAAACAAAGTCGGCATTCGACGAAACCAGTTTTGTTGGGTTTGTAATGTCGAACTCTAGCTACCTGTCCAATTTCGTGATTTTTGGGTACCATGTGTGACCACATGAATTTTTAGAAGTCATAAACAAAAAAAATGATTTTAAAAAAAAAAATCCTAAATTTATAAGTGAACCAAAACCAAGCACATCCTCTTTTCTTAGCCACACAAGAAATCTCATTCCCTTATAAATCATTCTTTGAGCCGCCGCACCACATTTCTTCATCACAGTAAAAGTTCCATCTCAAATAAAATCACAAACAATTCATGGAAAATCATATAAATCGTAACACCTATGTACATGCATTCAGCAACTGAAGAGCTTCATGTTGATGTACATTTTTTTGAACTCGGCGTCGGTCTCGGGATTGGGGGTTTTTCTCAGCGTCGATTAGGGTTGGGGTTCGATCCCACTACAAAGAGTTTTGGCTCGAGTGGATAATGGATTTGGGTTCAGTATCAAAAATCGCGCCTTGCGTATTGATTTGGTGAAGTTCAGTTCTCCTTGTCGTCGATGGGTTCCTGCAGTGCGCGGTGGAGCTCGAAGTCGAGTTAGTTGGTTGTGGCATCAGGTTGAAGTGGAGATGGTGAAAAGAATTGTGGTATTTTTGTTTTGATTTTTAAGGAAGAGATGTAGGAGTTTTGATGGAGGAAGTAAACGAAATGGCAATTTTATTTGGAGTAGGATACCGTGAGCAATTCGGGGAAGAAGGCATTTATTCGGGTCTGGGCTTTGTCAAGGGGTAATGGTCCAGATATATATATTGGTGAGGCCAGGTTTATAAATACTAAGTTTAATTTCATTTAAATTGTATATGAACTTATAAATTGTATATCTTCTACATACATGACCAGAATTTCGAACGTTTGGATCCTTTAGGACCGTATGGACGAGATCTCCACAATGAAACTGAATGGGAGTGGATTTGAGTTCATTTGAATTTACGGCGAAATAAATTGGTTGATTCAAATCAAACAAACAGTTTATCGTTCTTTAACGATGAACTGCCAAAGTGAGTAAATCTCACTAACTCTGAACAGTTTATATTTTTATGTTGTATTTTTTTTAGAACTGTTAAATATTGGTTGATTGACTGTGTGTTGACTGTTTGATTGAATTGCTAGTCAGTTAGTTGAATTTCTATATTGATTCTGTTTATCAGAATAATTCATATTGAACTAAAAGTGATGATAATCATATTGTGTAACATCTGTGGATGTAGGAAAACAGGTTGGAGGAATCCGACTGGATTCCTCAACCGTTATTTTATTGTTTTTTCATATATTGTGATATATGATGTAGTTTATAATCTGTGGTTGATTATATGTGTTTGGATGATATTGGTAATCGTGATTTGATGTGTTAAGTACCATAAAATATCGGAATGGGAAAAGGAGATTTTCAAAGTGATATTGAAAACAGAATATTTATAATCTGGAATATTTATAAATAAGAAATATTTATAAATTGGAATATTTATAAATAGGAGATTTTTAAAAAAGGGAATAATTATAAAATCAAATGGTTTTATAAAAGGGAAAATATTTATAAAATCAACATAAGATTTTATAAGTGGAGATAATTTATAAATGGAACTTATTTATAAATGGAATATTTATAAACAGGGAATATTGTTAAGTGGAATTATAACTGAAGCGAAATCTTTGTAAATGGAATATTATAAAGTGAATTATTTATTTGTTAAATAAATAAGATAGGATAATGAGATATTTATTTGTTAAATAATAAGATAAGAAAGTGAATTATTTATCTGTTAAATAAATAAGATAAGATAATGAGATATTTATTTGTTAAATAATAAGATAAGAAAGTGAATTATTTATTTGTTAAATAAATAAGATAAGATAATGAGATATTTATTTGTTAAATAATAAGATAAGATAAAGTGAATTATTTATTTGTTAAATAAATAAGATAAGATAATGAGATATTTATTTGTTAAATAATAAGATAAGATAATGAGATGTTTATTTGTTAAATAAAAGATAAGATAATGAGATATTTATTTATTAAATAAAAGATAAGATAATGAGATATTTATTTGTTGAATAAGTAGAATAAGATAAACAGGAGATATTTATTTGTTAGATAAATAGAATTAGATATAAGGAATACTTATTTAGAAAATAAATAAGAAAATGTTAAAGGCAATACTTGGGATGAATAAATAAGATATGATTAATGGAAATATTTATCTTTTGATAAATAAAGAGATATATAAGTCTGAACTTATATGAAGTAAACAGGAAAATGGGGCATATTAATTTATAAAAAATATTTATAAATTAAGTAAATATTTATCATTCGATAAATAGAATATATAAGTTAGGACTTATATAGAGAAGTAAGAATCGATTTCAACATCGACATCTAAAACTGAATAAGGACGAAGAGTTAACCAGTTAGAGTTAAACAGTTAGAGTTAATCAGTTAGAGTTATTTAGCTAGAGTTAAATCGAATAGTTTATTTGAAGAAAGAAGCTATCGAATATTAGTTTATTCGAAGAAAGGGGTAAAACGAATATAGTAGATAATCGAAGTGAGTTAATCGAATAAGAGATATTCGAAGAGAGTTAATCAAATTAGAGATATTCGAAGGGAGTTAATCGAATCTAGTTATTCGACAGGAGTTAAATTAAATGTAATTTATTCGAAGAAGAGAGATTATCAAATATAAGTTATTCGGATGTAAGTTATTCGAATAAGAGTTAATCCCGTAAGAGTTAAATAGAGTTAGAGTAAATCGAATAAGAGTTATCAGATTGGAGTTATTCGAATAAGAGTTAACCCAGTAAGAGTTATTAGATTCGGGTTATAGAATACGAGTTATAGAATAAGAGTTAACCAAATAGGAGTTGATAAATTAGTTGTTCGTTATTTATTCGAGTTAGGAAACAAGAGTTAGATTAAAGTTATTATATTTCAGAAGCAAGAAATTATAACGCCACTGTTATAATCAAATGATCCTGTAAAGGACTTGGACTCGTAAATTATATCCGGAGATTACGTAAGGAAGTGTTAAAGAGTTAAAAGATGAACTTACTCTATTTCGAGATTTGAAATGTTGTTCAGTTAAGGTCTGAGAGGTAGTTATACCCCAACTTGATTGACTTCGTTTTTAATTTAGGAATGGTTAAGGTTCGAGAGCGAAAGTGGTTAAGTGAATTTAGTAAATAAGTATAGTGGTTTGAGTTTTCGTTACGATGTTGATTTAAACATCTATTTAAATTCAAGTAAAGAAGATTTGGAAATGTTTTCCAAATATAATCAGAAACGAAATCAAATATTGAAATTGGAAATATGAATTAGAAAAGGAAATGTTCATGTATAAGGAGTAAGAAATGGATTTAAGCTAAATCAGAAATTGACTGGAGACTTGTTAAGTTGAATGGTTTCCTAAGTGTCTATCTAATGTTGGTTTCGGCCTTCGGGATTAATACTTAGGGAATTGCTCTCATACTAGTTTAAAGTCAGGGACTGATAGTTGTGGAAGAATAGTGATACGTTTTCTTTGATAGTTAAGTTTAAAGCCATGGAAATGTTTTCCAGTGTTAATATTCTAAACACAGGAAATGAGGATATATATATATATGAATGATGATTGATCGATATAATTTCCATCTGGAAATAATATCGTTGTTTGCACACGTGTTTTTCTTTGATAGTTAACTCACCGACTATTGAAGTTTTCGATCATTTTAATGTTGTTAATATGGAGAGACCGGTTGGATTATTATTCGAAGAACCACTCCGTGTTGGCATAAGCGTTGCGAATCTAGTACGCTGAATATATTGAAGACGGAGTAAAGTGCAAGGGCTGTTGTATAAATCTTAGATAATAGTGCCTAAGATGGATATACTGAATAGTGCCTTCGGTTTGTCCAGTCTCAGGATAACTTGTATGGAAGAAGGTCTGACAGAGTATATTTGATAGATTGCGTAAGTTGATCTCTTCAAACGTATTCACGTTTGGTTGCGGAGGAATTCGTTTCTCTTAGCCGTATGCCCATGTTGTTTTTGGATATATCAATTTGTGATTTAAAGGGGTATGACAATGTGACTGTTGGCTAGCTTTTTGACCAAGCCATCAAGGTTCACACACAAGAAGAAAATATGAAGTCTCATTCCTCTAGTCACGAGATGTCAGATCGCAGTCGCTCAACCATCCTCAGGTCGGATCGCCCCTTTTTGGATCGCCCTACCGGATCGCTAGACCCCTATGCGGATCGATCCGCCTATACCACCTCGACCCGATCCAAGCCCAAAGATGCAGCGAAGACCATGACCCATTCTATCGCGATCCGAGATGTACGGATCTCGCGACACCTGTCACCAATTGTCATATTGACCAATTCTTCGTCTAGCTACGATCCGATCCGATATTCTCGGGATTTGCGCCACGTATGACCGCGATCCGCCTGACCAAGTCAGCTATAAATAGCCCAGAGCTTGGCAATTTTGAGGATCTTTTGGCAGTTTTAAGGATTGATTCCACCATTACTGTCATACCACTATTTCATACCAGATTTATTTCGAGATAACTGAGAGAAATCATTGGTTGTACTAGCATCCAAAGTATAATCAATAGCATATAAATTGGACGTAGGCTCGTTAACGCCGAACCACTATAAACCGTGTGTGTTTTCTGTTTGTTCCTCATTTTTCAGTTATAATTCTCTACGAATCAGAACAATTTGGGTGTTAGAGCCAAATTTTGATCTAACATTTTGGTGCTTTCACTGAGAATTGATTTCTCAGCATATTGGATTGTTGCTCCGTTGTTTGGATATTCAAGTCCGAAGGAAACAGTCCCAAAACTTCACTGTTCAGATTTTTGAAGATTCCAGCGGCATCTGATATCATGGCTGGAAAGAAGTCTAAGGAAGTACGAGCTTCGCAGGCGATTGAAGTCGCGAATGAAGTAGTTGAAGAAAGTGTACATGAGCAGGTTGAGGAGGGCCTCACGGATCACGGTGACATAGGGGCAGACCGATCCGGACGTGGCGTCACGAACCAGTCTGAAGGGGGCGCCACGATCCGAACTGTTGAGGGTGGCACGAACCAACCATCTGAAGGGGTCGTCACTCGATCCCACAACAACGCCGCGAACCCTCCCCCTAATGTTACCACGATCCGACCCCAGGGGGCGCTACGAGCCACAGACATAGGTCCACTGCGATCCGAAGTGATGACCAGACTACAACTCGACCTGGAAAGGAAGTTATGGCTCAATCTTCACGTCCCGGCACCTCTGTTCGACCTGGCTCAAGTTCTCTGCGCATAAGAGAAAATGTTGATGATCAATATGACCCCTCTGCTCCGGTCACTGAAGGAGATCTCTCTCGCTTCTCTGAAATGTAGGATAGGCTGTTTGATGAATTAGCTGCTCAAAGGCAGCAAAGCTCTGTGCTGCGGCAGAACTTAACTGCTATGGATAGAAGGATCGATGATCTCGCAAGGCAAAGAACACTCCCAGTTCGTCCTCTCACCCCAGAGTACTCTTCTTCATCAGAGGAATCGCCAAGACCTCCGCGGCAACCGTATGAGAGGGCTGAAAACATAGAGCAGCTCCGATTTGGAACCCTGCCATCACGAGAGGAAGAGACACTTAGTGTAGGACCCTCAAACCGCAACTTGAAATATCGTGCCGCAACTCCTAGAGCTCGAGTTGTGGACAATCCTGTTGAGAATAGACCACCTCAGCCCTTCGCCGTACAAATACTCATGGTAACAGGGGGCAACGAAGCCCAATCCGAGCTCCAGATTTCGTGCCTGTTCCTAGAAGAGAGATCGGAGAATTCCACCGAGCGAGAAGAACTCATCCCGAGCCTCCGATGACCAGTGCAAATGTTGCAGCTATGGTCCATCAAATTCTGGCGGATAGCCGTGGACAAAGGAATGAAGATTGGGGAATTGACCGCAGTCACACCCCTTTTACTGATGACATTCTAGACGTAACATTTTCGAGGCGCTTCAACTTGCCTCAGATGAACCGTTACGCGGGTAGATCTGATCCGATTCAACATCTAATGAGATATTCTTGGTCAATGACCGCCCTCTGACGCTGTAAAGTGCAAAGCATTCCCTATATTCCTAGAGGATGTAGCGTTATTATGGTTTACTCGCTTACCAGCAAGATCAATTTCCATTTTCAGGGAGTTGAGTGAAAGGTTCATGGAACAGTTCCGCATTTATGCACAGAGGATAAAGAGTGTGATTGATCTGTTCCTTGTCAAACAACGACCAGGCGAGAGCTTGAGGGTATATCTGGATCGTTTCAACCTAGCCGCAACTGAAGTCAAGGATCCTCATGAGCCAACTGCTGTGGCAGCCCTGATCGATAGGGTAGATAAAGATACTGAATTTGGGAGATACCTGGCCGGCAAGCCACCTCATAGTAGAGAATTGTTCTACGAGAAAGAAAACATACGCTTACATCTGGAGGAGGTATATGCTAGCTGGAAGATGAAAATGGCAAATAAGGAGGAGATCCAAAGTAATGTGGCCATCAAGCAAACCGGAGATAGCTCGGGGAAGGTTGAAGTCAATGTTGGAAACCGAAACCAGGACGGCGGCCACCAGTCAGGAAACAATGGTAACAATAGTAATGACAATAATCGGAAGAGAAATCGGGGGAACGACTCCTAGAGAAGGACCCGTACCAGGTCTTTCGAAAATTATACGCCAATAAATGGTACTTTGGAGAATATATTTGTAGACTCGTACAACGTTCTCCAACATAAAAGGCCTCCTCCAAGAGATTCGACGGAGAAAGAACGTAAGACGGGGAAGTTTTGTCTCTTCCATCAGACTCACGGCCACTCTACAAATGAATGCCGTCATCTGAGAGACGTAGTTGAGAGGCTGCTCCGGGAAGGGAAGTTGGATGAGTACAGGGTGACTCCTAGAGACAGGGGGTAAGCTATTCAGACCCCGAACCAAAACTAGAATCAACCTACTGCCAGGCCAACTGTCCAGCAAAAAGGAAAGGATCTTGTTATCAATACCATAATCGGAGGGCTTCACCTAGCCGGGCATAGTTTCAAGGCGATGGATCAGTACATAAACGCAGCAAAGCAGCATCTTGAGGTAGGAAAGTGTAGCAACACTGAGGACAATGTCCCGGTAAAACAGCAAAAGATGATGTCAGATGACGTCATTTTCCGCAACCAAGAGAGTATTGAAGTCCACGCTCCGACCGAAGATCCATTTGTAATCACAGTTCCTATTGGCCCGGTCACTGTTCATAAAGTTTTAGTGGATAACGGGAGTTCAGTCAACATTCTATTCAAAAAGACGTTCGATCAAATGAACCTTGAATTGAAAGATTTAAAGCCATGTGAAGGATGGATCCGTGGATTTAACAGAGCTTCAACTGCTCCAATGGGATATGTAGAGCTGCCAGTAACACTTGGGGAAGGAGAACGCAAGAGAGTGAGAATTCTTCCCTTCGTGGTTTTGGGTATTGAATCGCCTTATAATGCTTTCTTGGGCCGACCGGCCTTAGAAAAGTTTAGAGCTTGTATAGCCCCCTGGTGCTTGTTATTGAAGTTTCCTACGGAAGCTGGTGTTGGCATAGTCAGAGGAGATCAGGTTGCCGCACGAGCATGTTACATTGCAGAGCTAAAGCTACTCCATAAAGGAAGAGATATAGAAACTAAAGACGCTTCTTCACCCACAAGGGATGAGACGTCAAAGCAATTAAAGAGAATGACTATGGGAGAGTCACCCAGAGAACTGCCCGAGGATATAGATCCCGGAGAGGACGAAGAGACTGGGAGCAGAATGGCGGCTTCCAACGAAACGACTGTGGATGTATCGATCGATGATAGTGACCCAGAGAAGGTCCTGAAGATTGGATCCCAGTTGGATCCGGTTCGAGCTAAAGAACTGACGGATTTCCTGAAAGATAACTTGGATGTATTTGCTTGGACCCACGCGGACATGTGTGGGATATCTCCATCAATCATGAGCCACTCATTAAGCATTAACCCAAAGCATCCCCCTGTAAAACAAAAAAGGTGAATGCTGGGCCCAGAGAGGTCCGCAGCCTTGAAAGAAGAAGTTAAAAAGTTAAGAAGTAACGGATTCATCAGAGACTCAATCTACCCAGATTGGATTTCAAATCTAGTTTTGGTAAAGAAGGCCAATGGGAAGTGGCGTACATGTATTGATTTTTCTGATTTGAATAAAGCCTGCTAAAAAGATATCTTTCCGTTGCCCAGAATTGATTAGTTGGTAGATTCAACGGCGGGTCATGAGCTTCTCTCTTTCATGGATGCTTATTCAGGATATAACCAGATCCCTATGCATGTTCCAGATCAAGAACACACTAGCTTCATTACGGATCTGGGATTATACTGCTACGTGGTAATGCCTTTTGGTTTGGGGAACGCAGGCGCTACATATCAACGGTTAGTGAACAGAATGTTCTATAACCAGATTGGGAAAACGATGGAGGTATACATTGACGACATGTTGGTGAAGTCCAGACAATCATCCAATCACACTACAGATTAGCAGAGATGTTTGGTATCCTTCGAAAATATGGGATGAAACTCAACCCAACGAAATGCTCATTTGGGGTTGCCTCCTGGAAATTCTTGGGATTCATTGTCAGCTCGCGCGGGATTGAGATTAATCCAGAACAGATCGCAGCAATCAGAGGCATTCAGGAGCCTAGACAAATCAAAGATGTGCAAAGCCTTGCAGGGAAAGTAGCAGCATTAAGCAGATTCATCTCTAGAGCGACAGACAAATGCATTCCATTCTTTGAATTGATAAAGCGAGGAAAACACAATTTTAAATGGACTCCTGATTGCATAGAAGCATTTCAGAACCTGTTGAATCATCTGGAGAGGCCTTCGATACTGTCTAAGCCAGTGGACCACGAGGATTCATTCATGTACTTAGTAGTGTCATCCCACGCGATCATCTCAGCATTAGTGAGAGAAGAAGACAAGGTTCAAAGGCCAGTGTGAGAGCCCGTTACTTCCCCGTAAAGGAAAGAGCGGATACTTTGAGAACAACACACAAATGAACGCAGATGGAAGAACATTTCAATTGTTATTACAACAATTCCATCAGATACAAGAATATATAGAGTATAATTGAATAAATTACATTCGATAAATATCAGAGATTACAATAAATTACATAGCAGCGGAAAATAATACAAAGCACAACTGAAGGTGATATACGGATACAGAGCTTTCTGGATACCATTCCAGCTGTAAACCAGGATCCTGTGAATATAAATCTGCAAAACCAAAACTACTAGCTGCCCGTGCGGAAAATAAGGGCACCCAGAGTTTAGGTTAAAACAATAAAATCTAGGTCAGTCATGTGACTGGTGTGAGAACTAAAACAGTTATTTAAAACTTTACTTTGAAAGAGAGTAATTCAAGGGACCACGCCGTATAACACAGAACGGGTTTCCTCCCAAGAATACCAGTGCATAGAATAAACAGCGCAATGCTCTTTCGAAAAATGAAGCTATTATAAGACTCAGGTCCCATCACACAATGCAACGCAAGCCAGAGGATAGGGTTTTCCCTTATAATAGCCAAACATGCTTGGTACGTTTAAAACAAATCATTTGATACTATAATAAGTGTATAGTGTCAAAACAATTTCAATCATAAATATAAATCATAGACGGCATGCGTACCATATATCATGTCGCCATACTAGTTCTACATTTAAAACCGAAATACACGTATTGGAAATTGGGTTTCCGTCATGAGTCGAGGCAAGGGGCAAGCTCCTCTCCGCGTTCGAGACACTCTAGCAAATGCTCAGGACTACACACTCTGGGCAGCCACTTGGATCGGTTGGACCGGTCCTCACTTACGTTAGAGGATTAGTTATGCCTGAACACATGTTTCCCGGTCCTTACAGACCTATAATCGAGGCGCCTCATTCCAAAAACCACAAAGGTGAAAAATATATAAATGTCAGGGCTGGTAAGTCACTGACACCACCATAGCTAGAAAGAAACGTCGTGCTCTCCCAACGGCCCGTATCCCGTTTTTAACACATACCGAGGTGTGAGGCTCGCGAATTCACGTTATACACAAAGCTATGCCACGTAGGTCGTGCTTTGATCATCAACCACAAGACTCCGCTTTTCAACAAAAGCCTTGATCATTGCATCTTAGCGTGCCACACAGGCAATTCATGCCATGCGGCTGATGCCCATCGATATACAACCTCTAAGCTCGTACGTCTCAGAGAAGGGCGTTAAGCAAAAGAATAAATTCTCCGCCGCCAAACAAATGTATATTTAATAGAAATCAATCAACACAGAATAAAATCCAATGTCAGACACACAATCCATTTACAAGTCCGTTCTGGGTCTGAACGAAACCGGAGGCACTTTCCTCGCATATCCATCCATCTCCAAGTACGTCTGGACGACCACCAACTATTTCCATCCTCTTGGGTGTACAGCCCAATCAGGATCGTTAGTAATTACCCAAACGATGTGAAAACTTCCGGTCTTCGACCACCGACTTCATCTTCGACATATCGTCGAATCGGTTATTCAGAATGGGTATAAACCCGGCCTTTCCGAACAACCCGCGTATATTTAAAACAAATGTTACACAAACACAACATACGCCTCATTCCAATGCAGAATATCCTTTTTATTCACGAAATCACATTCTTAGGGAAAGGTTCCCATTAATTTTATCCAAGATAAATTCTTTAAAATTTATCCGTTAATCTTCCTTTGGATGTCGTTTCAAACCAAATTATGGTTTTCTAAACTAGTCGAGATTATCGAACCGTAACGAAGTAATTATTTATTTTATTTCCAATTCCCAACCTATTCATCCCATGAAGCAAAACTGGTAGTACTTCTCATCTAACATCACAGTGTTATCGGTAAAATTAATTACCATTTCACGTTCAAATCTAATTAAAGATTTAACTATCGCTTTGGAGCAAAACTGGCGATACTCCATTCTCGCTCATTTTCCAAATTTGATAATTCAGATTATCTATTCACATTTCAATTTAATTGCAGATTCATTAAAACTCCTTTTACTGGGTTAAAGAACTAGTGTCATTTAAAACACAGTTCACGATAAACCCAAATCACATTCCATTTATTTTCGGGTTAAAGAACTAGTGTTATTTAAAACACAGTTCACGATAAACCCATGAATCAATTCTATCTAAACCCATTTCAAATCCAACTTATTTATTTAAAAATAAATGGGTTTTAATTTCAGTTCAAAACTAGCTCATTTCGATAAAAATCTATTTTTATCTTTTCAAATATGGAGTTTTTCATCCCAATTCTTCCCAAATCATTTCTTATGATTTTACACAAATTATTGAGATTTTTAATAATTTTATCAAGGCCCGTACAGTCGATTTCCATCAACGGCCATCGAACGACACTTATAGCGACCTTTTTCAAATTTGATTTGGACGTATCTCCAAATCCAACCGTTAGATTTCAAATTTCTAATACTAGTTAAAAAGCTCTTTTCGATACAAACCCAACGGTTCCGGTTTTAGGAGAATCCGACGGTCGGATCTCCCGTAATGTTCGTTTGAAAGAAATGGTCGAAATTTACGAACTGCCGCGGCGTGGCGCGTTCTATTCAGGCCATTATATTATATATATAATATATATTTCGTCGATTTCTATTTAAAACGAATTTTATAAATCGTTTTAATTTCATTTCAAAAACAATTTCAACTTCCATTTCAATTCAAATCAAAATTGAATTTTCTTCTTATAAATTCGTTTTAAAATTCATTTCTATTCGATTTCAATTCAAATCGGTTTTAATTCGATTCGAATTCATTTCGTTTTCTATTCAATTTAAATTCAATTCGTTTTCTATTTAATTTGAATTCAATTCATTTCTATTCAATTTGAATTCAATTCATTTTCTATTATAAATCCTTTTTACTTTCATTTCTATTTGATTTCAATTCAAATCTATTCAATTCAATTCGAAATTTGTTTTCTAATTAAATCAAATTCGTTTTCTATTCAATTCAATTCGAATCGTTTTCTAATTAAATCAAATTCGTTATATATTCAATTAAAATCAAATTCGTTATATATTCAATTGAAATCAAATTCGTTATATATTCAATTGAAATCAAATTTCATTTCAAAATATTCGATTTCGAAAGCACTTTTCAATATTCATTTTAAAATGAATAAAATCGATATAAATATCGTTCACGTCAAAATGGCGTCAATCTAATCAACACGACTTCATATATTTCTATTTTCAAATATTCTATTCAACAAATGAATATTTATTCTATTCAATATGTGAATCTATATTTTTGTCAACATACGACTAATCTCAACGAACGAGTACTGTCCACGTGTGACTATTTTTGTTATTTACTATATTTTGTGAAAATTAAGGTATCTATCGTTTGATATTAAATCAGACTCCAACCGTAAATTAGTAAGAGAACGATTCCCTGAATATTAACCCCGAAGGCCGAAACCAACATCAGATCAACATCCAGGAGACCACTCATCTTATCTATTTTCCAATTAGTTTCTAATTTTATATATGATAAAGATGTAAATTTTGTTGTTAAAATATTTCGTTCAACACATGACTAATCTCAACGGATGAGTACGATCAACACATGAACCTTTACTTTATAGTGATAAAGATATAAATTTTATTGTTAAAATATTTCGTTCAACACATGACTAATCTCAACGGATGAGTACTGTCAACACATGAACCTTTATTTTAATATTCTTCATCTTCTAAATTGGAATGAGGCACAATCAATTAACATATAAGGTTAATTATATGGATTTCATTCAACACATGTATATAATAGCAATGATAAATAATCAACCATCATCCAAAGTGCACTACACTGTATAAGCATCAAATATAGATATCTAACGCTTATAACAGCCTGTCAATCAATCGATCGACATATTTAATCAATCAGGATGAGTGAACTTCAAATTTCATCCCAACACCCGTGTGGGGTTTCAAACAATCAAACACAGATTTTATTTGTGCAGTTGGGCGATGTGTAAAATTTATCGTCCCAATCAATGTCCTTCAAATAGGTGTACATAAACAAACCGTCCGGTTTGTAAATGAATATTTATTTATTCTCATTCACTATATTCATATTCACGTTAAAAATTATATTTTTAACGATAAAGCATTTTATTTTAACATATGAATTTCTATTCAGTTCATTCTTTAAATAAAATGATATTTTTATTTTCTAACTTATTTTAGAAAATTTCGGCGGCATAACGGCACGATACTAGAAACGGGACAAGGCCTAGCCTTATCCCCGGTCTAGTGAAGGCCCACGCCATTCACATATCAATCAAATTCATTTCAATTCTCCAAACAACCAAATTCAAATCAAATAATCCAACTAATCTATGCAACCAAACAAACAAGTCCATGGTCTGTGGACGATTGTGTCGGGTGCTACTAAACACCGTCTGCATCCTAGTATATATACATAACTAGAAAAGAAATTGAAGAGTGAGAAATTCTCACCGAAAGCTATCCCAACTTCACGACACTTCATTTATAGAAATCTTCGTCGTTCTCGCATCTTTGTCATCTTCGTTGCCCGTATTCTCTACATATGTAAAAATCGAATTTTTACTATGCTATTCAATATATAAAAATCGAATTTTTACTTCGCTATTCAATATATAAAAATCGAATTTTTACTATGCTATTAAATATATAAAAATCGAATTTTTACTTTCACGTTTTATGGATAAAAATTCTATTTTCACTTCGTTAATTCATATTTAAAAATTATATTTTTATCGCTACCTCAAAATGGAAATCTAATTTTTCTTCACCTTCTTATATGGAAAAAATCTAATTTTTATTTCAATAAAAATTCTATTTTTACAACGCCACTATATAGATAAAAATTCCATTTTTATCACACTATTCTATATAAAAAGATTTCGCCTTTTCAATTTTAAAGATATCGTCTTTTTCAAATTCATCATTATAAAAATCACATTTTTATTTTGCTACACATATAAAGATGATATTTCTAATATTCCCATCGTGTAAAAATTATATTTTTAATTCTCTTTATAAACAAAAATCATATTTTTACATCTTCTATATAGTAAAGATTATATTTTTGATACTTTAAAAATATAAAAACCATATTTTTATTACTTTAAAAATATAAAAATCATATTTTAATATCCCACTTATATAAAAGCTATATTTTTATTCATTTCAAAATCAGTTTTAATTACTATATAAAATCACTTTTATTGACTACATAAAATCAGTTTTTTTAACTACATAAAATCAGTTTTTTTAACTACATAAAATCAGTTTTTTTTATTTATAACTAAATAAAATCCTAAAACATACCGTGTAAATCGATGGAGGGGGGGTGCTTGTTGCTGTCGAGGTCGGGGAAGTGGAGGGGGCATCGATTGGCGCTGGTGGTGGCTAGGGTTTTCGGGGGGGGGGGGGCTTCGAATCGGCAGCAGCGCATAGGGTTGGGGGGGTGTTGCGGTCGAGGCAGAGGAGGAAGAAGGTGAAGCAGCGGCGGCGGCAGCACAGGAAGGGGGCGGATCCGCGCCAGAGGCGGCGGCGGGCATCGTCGTCGGTGACGAGGGGGGGGGGCGCTCGATCGCTTGGTTTTTTTTATTTTGTTTTCTTCTGAATGATGAATCGGGGGGGGCAAGGTATAGGAAGAGGGAGAGAGAAAAGGGTTTTAATTTTTAATTATTTTATTATCAAAAAGTTGACTTTTACATACGACCTCTAAACGAGGCCCACCGCCTGTCGTCCATAGCGTATTACCCCCATTCCGAACACAATGGGATATGTACCATAAGCTGATTCGATCGTTTCGATCAGTTTTCGTCAAAATCAACATATAACTCTATATATTGAATTTGAATGTGCATTTCAATTTATTGGGGTCACATACTAACTCTAAAAATTGCCGAAAAATATTTTCTAGCTTTGTATTGACGATACGGTCCTAACAAAACTAATTTCGTCGAATTCTGAGACTGTTTGAAAAATGACCATTTTCCAGTCGATTAAAATCAACTGAAACTGGTCAAATGCGTTTTCCTTTGCCACGCTCACATATTAAATCGAAAAATTATGAAATTTGAAACCTAGCAATAATTTGACATCACGGATCCTACAAAAGTGGTTTCGTCGAAATCCGAGGTCGTTTGCAAAATGTCCATTTTTAAGGACCTGAATTCCATAGCGACTATTCAGAATTTTCAACTGGACATATCTTTTGATTCCCGCTATGAAATCTCGATTTGTCGGATTCGTTGGAAGGATATTCACGAATAGATTCCATTATTTTTGGTTTCACTAAAATCCGGATTGTTTTGCACCCGGTACATTCAATTGAAGTTTGAAATCGAATTATCAAACTGCCGCGCCATTTTCAATTCTATTTATAATTATATATAAATATTTATATTCTAACGACGGCGTATATAATATATACGTTCTATTTCCATTCAAAATAAATTTCTCATTGATATTATTTAAAATAATTCATTTTAAATGTTCAAAAATCGCTAAAATTGCCAAAATAAAAATTTTAAACTGGTTCAGAATTTCCGGGTTATTACAGCCAGTGTACTACGTGAGTAAAAAATTGGCGGCAGCTGAGCGCAATTATCGAGGATAGAAAAGCTGGCGTACAGTTTATTGATTGCATCTAGGAAGCTTCAACATTATTTCCAAGCTCATCCTATCACCGTGTACACTGATCATCCGCTCAAGCAAGTTCTACAGAGACCAGAAGCTTCTGGAAGACTGCTCAAATGGAACATTGAATTGAGTCAACTTTATTGGACGACTTTTAAAAGCAACTAATGTGATGCTTTCAAAAAGATTTTTTTGATCTGTATGTCTGATTGGCTTTATTGGACGACTTTTATCTTCTGTTAAATGATTTCCTCGTATGTTTTGGTTGAACTAAAGGTTTTGAAATTCTTTGCTAGCACGCTTGTGTATTCTAAAAACTATTGCAGCTAGATAAAAATGGCGAGGCATTATTTTCAGATCACAGGCTCAACTATCACGTGAAGAGATGATCAGTCTTGGATAAGAATACTCTGATGGATATTCCATCATTAGATAGATTTTGCAGAGGTAGAAATGACAGGATCAAAATCTTAATGTAGTTAACACGATGTCTATGATACCATATTCAAAAATAATTTGTGACTGAAGAATTTTTGTAATTGAATATAATGAACATTTTCAGTACATGGTACATAGTTATATACATAAAATAATAGCCGCTTGGGCTTTGTAATTACTTCAGAAATAAAGTATTTTGTCCAGGCCCAATTATATTGTAATAAGATAATATGGCATACTAAGTGTATGCGTGAATACACTTCATACATCAAATAGAAAATTCTCCTTGGAAGCTAAACCTGGAGCTCCCTCACCGTTCAAACCGCCTTTCTGGCTTTCTCCCCCCTCGAGCATTGCCACCACCCCCTCCTCCGGACCCACCAAATGCTAATTTGATACCGTCCCAGCCCTTCGATGCCTCCTCCGATGAAGGTTTTTTTCTCGTCACTTACAAAGAAGCCACAGAGATTGCATAACGCCTGACCTGCTGGACAGTTAACCCATTTATAGTTTTCTTGAAAAATCTATCACGAGAGCATGGAAAATTTTTGTTACGGGTAATAAGCTTCCTCGCTTCACTCCTCTTAAGTTTTATGAGATTAAATTTTTAGAATATGTTTTAGGCAAAAATATATCCGTAGTTGTTAAAAAAGATAGAAAACAGTAAGATAATGCGATAGTTATTTATGTTGTTCATTCTAAATCCCACTATCACTTTTTTAAAGTGTATATCTATAGGGCTTGGAAGCCGGTAGATGATTTTACTATTTACTCTAAAAGGGACGATTTTTATGTTATCAAATTTGATAGGAAGGTTAATTGTGATATGATTTTGGAAGAAGGGCTTTATTTTTACATTAGGAAATTAATGATGATGAAGCAGTGGTCCATGGGTATGAGGCTTAATAAGGAAATTTTGCCTTCCATATCTATCTGGGTATGTCTCCTGGATTACCTTTTGATTATTGGATAGAAGAGGGATAAGTTGTATTGTATTTGTTCTTGGTGTTCCTCTTAAACGTGATAAGTTTACTGGAGAAATTAAAAAGATTGCGTTTTGTTCGGATGTTGGTTGAAGTGTCTAGTTCTATTTCATATCACAGACATGTTCCAATTTTGATAGAGTGTGACCAGTTAGTTATGCTGGAAATTGAGTATGAATGGTTTCCACCTAAATGCTCGAATTGTAACTGCTTTGGATATTTAGAAAATATTTGCCAGTTTACTAAAGTGTGGATCCCTAAGCACACAACCCCTCAGTTTTGTCCTGCAAATTCAATGGAGATTGATGCTATTGTGCAACATTTTAGTCTTCAATCCTCTATAGATCCTCCTTTTCAAGACCTCAATAGATCTATAGCACAACATGGTGATAATGGAGAGAGCCAGAAGTTGAGCCCTATTCATAACGAATGTGATATGCCTTCTACTGAGCCTGAGGATACTAATTCAATAGCTATTGCCAATGATATGGGAGCTCCTGTTGGCAATAGCATGGACAACATAGCTTCAGAGCATAGGAGAATAAGGCCAAAGGAAGGTCTTAGGGAAGAATAGAGTATGAAAATTTTGAGTTTCAAGCGGATACAGATTCTTCAGTGGTTGACAATCTCGAATGGAATTCATTGCTTAGTTAGATAAATGGGAAAAAGAAGGGGCAAAGAAGTTTAAAAAAGCTATCGAATCTTTCTCTCTCCGGTCCATGGGTTTCTCTGGTTCTTAGTGTCTGTTTGGAGTGGAGATAAGGTTTACGTCTAATTTCTATAGGCTATGTAGGTTGTCTTATATTTGAAATGTTTTGATTTGAAGTATCTAGTGTCTTAGGTTTTATATCTTTAGTTTGTATGAGAGTTTCGGAATGAGCGAATTTTGTAGAGTGAGTGGTCTATCACTTGTTTTGAAATTGTATGACTAAATATGTTAACCTTATACAAATATAAAGTACCAATTTTTTTAAAAAATATTTTAGATAGCTTGACTGGTGGCATGTATATATTGGAAATATATACTAACACTATTATCTAGAATATATATATATATATATATATATATATATATATATATAGGAAATATATGTAGGTATGGACTATCGAAGACTATACAGTTCAGAGAATCAAGATTTCAAAGAAGAAGAGTTCAAGATACAAGACTCATGGTTAACAAGAGTTCAAGAAATAATAATTAACTGAGTCTGGATTTCATGTTAAAACTCTTGTTAGCACTGAATCCTTATTTCATTTTTTTTCAGTATTCTTGTCTTAATTTCAAAAAAATTCAAAGTTACTTCCTTATTTTAAATATATTTCTTTGTTCTTAAATTTATTTTAACTCTTATTTTTAAATATATTTTATTTCCTAAATACATTTTAACTCCTGATTCAAATATTTCTCATATTTCATACTAATTTTTATATTTAGTTTTATAATTACTTAAGTTCTAAATTTCCCTACTTACTTTATATTAAGTACTAAATTATATCTTATATTCATAGTTTTATAGATATGATTTATTATCATTTTGTATATATAGTTTTTAATCATTTTAAATCATCTTAATCTATGTTTTTAATATATACTTTTTACTTGAAAACTCAATTTTAATATGAAGTAATATAATTTGTTTTTACTCAGGAATCACCATAATTTATTTAATCGCTATTTTCTTTAATTCAAATTTTTATTTTTTTTAAAAATTACTAAGTTATTTTGACAAACCTAAATATGTATGTCGATATAGTCGTCCTTGTTTTCAAATTCAAATTTTGAAAAGTTGTGTCTTTAGAATTACAAACTATTCTAAAAGTATTTAGCTATTGGAAGACTATAAATAGGCTTAATTAGATGTTTTAACTAACTTTTCATTATCTTCTTCTTCTTTTCACTTCTTTACATTATTACTTTTAAATCTCAAATTATATACTTATACTTTGCTGATTTTCAAAGAGAATCATGCTCTTTCTATTTTAGTTCTCTCTCAAACTCTCATAAAGATCTAAGTGCTACTCAAGAATTATAGGCTTTTTGTAGTCAAAGTTCTCAAGATCAAGTTCTATCGAGTCTATCCTCCAAAACAGATAATAAAAAAGTATGGTTATGTCCCGTATAAACGACTAGGTGTGATTGTGTCCCGAAAATCAATTGGTTGTAGGTTGTGGCCCGGAAATCAAATGAGTCTCTATATACTTCGAAAATCAGTTGGCATGTGCCTTTGTAGCCCATGAATCAAGGATTGTAATTTGGATGTTATTTGAAAAGAAATCGACATCAATCCAACGTTGTGTGGGACTGGATGTAGGGTAATTCCATACCAATATAAAACCCTATGTTGTTTTTTCCTTTTACTGCTTATTATTATTATTATCTGCATCCGTGATTGATTCTGTGATTTGCATTACATTCCGATAAAGTTAAAAAGATTTCAAGAAATCTGTAAAATCCATAGAACAATATTCATCCCCTCTCGTGTTTAGTTTGTCTTAAAATCCTTAATCTGGATTCCCCAATAATTGGTATTAGAGCATTGGCTTTTAAAGTTTTCGCAATCTGAAATTTTGGAAAGTTTAAATTGCAACCAACACTGGTATTGTCAATACTAATAGTTCATTTGTAGAAGGACGATCTATTGTTAGACCAATTCTACTTAATGGTAATAATTATGCATATTGGACTTGGAGGATGAAAATTAATTTATAATCTATAGGATTAGACACTTAGAATACCACACAAACTGAATATGTTGAACCCACTATTAATTTTGCACAATGGACTAATGATAAAAAAGCCATTGCACAAAATAATTGAAAAGCTATGAATATTTTGTTATGTTCACTAGGTAGAATTGCATTTAAAAGGGTGTTTGTTTGTAAATATGCATACGAAATCTGGAAAACTTTGCAAGTAACTCATGAAGAAACAAACAAAGTTAAACAGACCAAAATATCTATGTTAACGAATCAATTTGAGTTATTTAAAATGAATCAGAATGAGTCTATCTCTGATATGTACTGTAGGTTCCATGAGTTCGTACATTCACGAGTGGCTTTGGGAAAAATATATTCTGAGGAAGAACAAGTTAGAAAAATCCTGAATTCATTAACTCTAGATTCGGATCAAAAGACTCTTTTAATTGAAAAGTCCAATGATATCAATACAATGAAAATTGAAGAATTAATCGGAAATCTAATGTCTTTCGAAGTTCAGATGCAAGGAAGGAAAGAAAATAAGTCATCAGAAAAGAAATCAATAGCATTTAGTGCAACAACTGAAGATATTGACTCAGATAGTGACAAAGATGAAGAGACAGCAATAATGACTAGGAATTTTAGAAAATTCATGAGATACAGAAAAAGGAACAGTTTCAAGAGGAGTGAGAAAAGAAATTCTATACAAATTAATGAAGTTCCAAATAATGTCAGATGTTTTAATTGTGATGAACTAGACCGTCTGAAAAGATTTTGTCAATATCCGGAGAAACAAAATCAACCTTCAAATGATAATTCATGAAAGAAGAGAAAAGTGCTTATGAGTAGCTTTAGATGATTCTGATTCACCTTTCAGTGACGAAGAGCAAGAAACGAACAATTCGAATATGTGCTTCACAACAAGTCACAGATCAGAAGAAACTGAAGAACGGATTTAAAAATAAATATGCCTTTATTATAATTATTACCTTTTGGTTAAATTGTCTAAATGGTTGCTTGTTTGATTGCTTTTTTAAAATTTAATTCAAAATTCTAAATTCAAAATTCAAAATTTGAATTTTAAATTTTAAAATAATAATTATTTTAATAAAATAATAATATAAAAGTATTATGATAATAAATATTATACCAGGAAATAATCAAAAGAGAATATAAGATATAAATAAATCAAAAATTCAAAAGCAAATGCCTTTTGAAAATTTCAGAAGGTATGTCGATATACCCATTTACATATATTGACATATATACAAAAATTCAAAATTCAAAATTTGATTTTCAAACTTTTGAAATTCCCTCCACCTTTTCACCAAACCTAACATTCTAAAAAGGTGTCTCTTGACCAGAGAACATGTCCTTTGATTTTCTATTTAACTATATATTCCTACCATCTCTTTCCACCTTTAATTCAAAATTCAAACTTATCTTTATTATCCTATACTTCACAAAAAACTCTTTAATAGCTTTCTCAAGCACACCAAGCATCATGAGGCTGAACAAGACCACCAAAGGCTTCCTTTACAACAACCAGGATGCTATCATAGATTACATAAGCTATGTAAACTTTGGTAAAGTCGACACGGGAAAATTTTCTATTTTTAGTGATTTCCCTTCTTAATCTTCAAACTCTTCTTCATCAAAATGGTGTTCTTAGTTTAGTGACTCCCGGGATAATGATGAAGTTTGCTACCCGAATCTTGTCAAAATGTGTTATGCAAATTTGAGTTGTGGTTTTTAACATGGAAATTAAAGTGAATATTGAAGTAGCATAAAAGGAACACAAATTGTTTTGAATTGCAATGTTTTGTGTACTATTTTGGGTTGAAAAATACAGGAATGGATCTCTTGGAATTTAAGATCAATAAAAATGATCAAGAGAAGAGACATTCCACCATATTTTTTAGAGTGAGAACTTTTGGGTTTCAAAAATCATTATTTTCATCCTAATACAAGAATATTTAACTTACTACTTCAGTATACCATCACACCAAGTTTGGGAAATTTCAACAACCCAACAATGAAAGTTTGTAAGGCTCTTTTTTCTACTTTCGGAAATTACGGCATAAATTAGGCTTACGTGGCTTTGAGTGATTTTGTACCAAAGGATTTATTATCAAATGAAAATACGTTATATAATGGAATTTACCTTACCCGTATTTTCAAATACTTTGGAATGGATTTCAAAGGCTAGGTGTTCATCTCTAGAAAAGTTTTTAACTCCATAAACACTTCTCTTATTAGGATTCCACTTTTGTAACAACCCGGAGTTTCGGCAATAAGAATTAATTATTAGAATTTCAAATTTTGGAGTTTCTACAAATGATGGAATTTGACCACGAAAATTTAACCGATGCATTCGTCTCGGAATTCTGGTCGATTTTCATGTTCGGAGTTTCATGAACAGAGCCCGGATGAAAAAGTTACGAACGAAATACGATAATGGACGGAAAATAAATAAATATAATTTATATATATTATATACCATCTTTAACCGGCCATGCTAGGCGACTGGCGACCCAAGCGGTCGACCCACTGGGAGTCAGAATTCCCAGTGACAGCTAGGGTTAAGAGGTTAGTTTATAATATAATATCAAACAAATAGACGGATGTTAATTAAAACAGATCTAGCGGTTCAAGGCCAATTCCATTCCTATAAATAAAGGTGTAAGACCTCATTCCTTTCCACACAAATCTGTGGGCAACAGTGAAGCTCTGCCATTTTTCCTCCCTTTTCTAACCTAATTTCTTAATTAAAAATATATTCATAATTTAATATGCAACAAATCATGTGGAATTGAGAGGATTATCATATTCAATGGAAAAGAATGTGAACTAAAGCTACAAATTAGATTTTCTCCTCTCTTCCTATTTTCTAACACATCAACAGATCTGAAGTTTATCCCCTTTTCAGATAAATTGTAGATTTATAAGAATTTGGGAATTGTAGGCCTAAAAGATTCAAACTTTGGATTTGGATGCTTTTAGGTGAGTAGGATATTTATATATATAGTTATAGTAACATCTATCTCGTTTGTACTAGATCTAAAAATATATGCCTATTCCAATCAGATTTGTTCATAATATTGTTGTAATTGAAATGACACCTATCAGATCTGATTGTAAAACATTGTTCAAACTTTGTAAATTGTGAATTTTGGTTAGGCATAATATAAATGGTAGGATTCCTGAATTTGTTCATATGTTCCCCACAAATTATGTTATAAGATGTATTATGGATGTTGCATAACACTGTAGATCAAGAAATCAGTCCCACTAAACACTAATTAGATGTAGTTATTTTCCAGATCTCTATTTTCTATGTTGAATGATAAATTATGTAAATTTGGATTAAAAGATACAATGGTAAATTTTGCGGTTGTGATTTTAAAAGAAATATGTCTGTTTGTTTTCCATATTGTTGGATTTTGGCTTAGTTGTTGTAAATATGACATTTTCCTCTTTTTGGACAAAAAAAAATGTTATTTTGAATTCACAAGAGATATGACAAAAAAAATTGAAAAAGGAAAAGTGGTGCAAACGTACGTATAAATATAAATATTTGTGCAGAGTTTGCATCAACTATTCCAAATATATATATATATACACACATATATATATTTCTTGTGAATTTGAAATATGTCTATTTTACTAATCACGCATAATTTGCAGTAATTACATTAGCGGTCTTTTTGTAAGATTTGGAACCTTTTGGCAAGATTGAATGCATAGGGGAAATGTTCGGTTATTTATTAAACTAAATTATTTAAATTTTAGAATGATAAGAATAAAAGATAATTATGTTGACCGCACCAAAACATAAAAATAAGCATATACATATAATTTGTCCAAATCAACGTAAAACGGTAAAATATACATTGTATTGAATGTTTGAATGATGTTCAATTATGGAATTATATGAGAATGTAATCCATATTGAATTAGTATATTTTTTGTGACCATTGTAGCAAATAATATAATTTATTGCTATAAATGGGACCACAAATCAATAAATAACAATTGTAACCAATGTTGACTAGGGAAAGTAAATATAATAGGATAATGGTTACAATTCCAAGATTAATTAGGACAAATTTTGCACACCCAATTAGGAAATTTAAATTATAACTGCATTTAGACACGAGATTAAGCTTAACTTGTGGTAGAAGTCTTCCCGGAACCGGTCGGCATATTCGGCATCCACAGGTAGACATCTTAATGTGATGGGTCTAATGCGTAAATATAAGTGTACCAAGGCACGAGGTTAAGTTCAACTTGTGGTAGAAGTCTGCCCGGAACCGAACCGGCAAATCCATCATTCACAAATGGTCAACTTAATGTGAGAGGTCTAGTGCATAAATATATATATATAAGGACACAAATAAATTAATAAATAAGAATATTAATTGTCTATTGGGGTATAACAAATTGATACCTTGGGATTGATAAATGGTTGCCATAGGAAAATATCAATGTGATGGTCATAAAGGGCAATAAACAAAGAAATAAGAAGTAAATGGTGTAATAAGGGAATAATGCATATTGATTGTTGTTTAAGTACTAAGTCCAATTAAGGGATGTAATCAAATAAATATCCTAGGGTATGGACAATATAACTTTCCATATTTATATTAACCAATATAGAACTTATAATTAAATGTAAAGTTGGACTTAGTAGGTTAATGATGTAAAAATATTATTAACCATAGTGGAGAGTGACTAAACGAAAAAGACATGATGACGTGTCCCAGTTTATCCCGATAGGGAAAGGTATGAAGTGCTAATGGGGGTACGAACCTAATAACCTTCACGTGCAGTCCGCTTCCTGGGTCTAAAGCTGCTGGGTTGAAGAGTCCACCTGGGAGTAGGTCTTTCAATTTAGGGCTCTTAAACGGCATATGAGTGTATTGCCTACCCAAACCACGGAACTAAAAACGTCAGATATAGCTACCTACACTACGAGAAGTAGTAAGCAACTAAGGGGGTTATCCAATAAGGTTAGCTAGAAGGTATATCGGGTGATAAAATACCATCTCTCACCTTATACGGGGCAAGGGTATATGCGTGAATGACGGGAGCCTTAACTAGTAGGGCCACATCTAGTGCCCTCTAGTTTATAAGAATGTCGAACAATTCATCGGGAGGTGTTAAATGACTAATAAGTCCGCTGATCAATAAGTCTGCCTAGGGTCTTAAGTGATCAAGAGAATCCACCCTATTTATCATTGATAGTAAAGCAGTAAATAATAAAGGTTAAGTGGATGGAAAGATATAGATATATTTTTAAAATCCTCAGTTAGGGGTTCACTTCTCGATCCAATAACCGGTTAAATCATGTTCTAAAGGCTTCCTAAATATGTGTGTAAACGTTCTATCTCAGAATTATATCTTAGAATTCTACTTTGGGAAGGGCAGTAAGTTCTTGCGTAAACATTTACAAGGTTAGAATAGAATCAATAACCTTGGTAGGCATACATCTTGGGTTAAACAAAACGGGATATATCCGTGTATTATAGTCTGTGTTGTACATTTCCTGTTCACCGGAATCTTGTTGTTTTGACCCCCTCCTCATTACAACCACCTAAGTTTTCTAGAGTAGGTCGGGTTCCCACAGATGTTTTAGTTTGGCTTTCGGTTCTTGTTCTCTCTCATGCTCGATACCGGCAGAGTGACTTACTTTAAAAAGGTAGTTTCTTGAGTTAATACTAGTTTATCCTATTTTGTTTCCGTTGTTAGTTATCTTATCGTACTTTGATTATGCTCAGGCCCATTTATTTGCAGGTACCAGATATACATGCTCCATGCTTGTATGTGTTCGAGTTTCGATTTTTGTCGAAATTTAGGTGAACAAAAGTGTGGGGTGTTACATTTGGTATCAGAGCTTAGGTTAAAAGATCAAAGGAGTTAGTTGAATTAGGACTCGTGAGAGAACGTAATTCGATTTTCTGTTTTCTTCGTTTTTCTTTCTCGACTTAAATTTATTTCGATAATGAATTAGTTATGGGCCTAATTATAGTAAAAATGGTTTAAAGCGACTAAGAGTATAAATATGTTGAGTTCGAGTTTCTAGCTAATTCTATCTTAACGCACAGCAGGTTGACGATCTCGTCGTGAAGAGCACGAGGATGACATATGGTGGATTCCATTGATTCGAGTTTGGGAACTGGACGAAAACCTAGCCACATCTGAGATAGTAGCAGTTTCTGGTATTTGGTTTTGTTTGGTAGTTCCGTTTAAGACCATTGCTCGATCCAAAACGGGAAAAAATTCACATTAGTGTGCCATATCCATTTCGAAAATATAAGCACGAGGTATATCCATTCATTACTTCGTTGAATTTCCGAATCTACCTTTATGGAAATATTCTATATTGAGTTCTTGGCCTTGTATTCGAAGAAATTTACTTTCCAAACAATTGGGAAAATAGAAAATGAGTTTCAGAAGTTTAGCCATACGGTTTCGGAAAATGGTTTTATAAAGGACTAGTTTTATAAAGATACGGTTTTTAAATTTCAGTCTATTCATGTTTCAAAAGTTATTACGGCTATTGTGTAATTTTAATAAATATAATATGATTGGTAGGAAGGAAGGAATTAGAAATGATGAGGAATATGCCACAAAACTTAAGAGTAATAAATATCCATTCTTTGTAAATTTTAGTATCCCTCTCCCCATATATATTGGGTAATTTATTGTAATTATCATGATTAATCATTAAGATTTTTAAAAGCTCCAATATTTTGAACACGAAAAGTTTTTCCAGTTTGTAATCTAAACTAGAACATAAATAATAAAAAAACTAAAATGGGTTATAAATACGAAACCGTTAGTTTATAATAAATTCCATTCTGGGAAGTTTTAATTTTTTTTTCTTTGAAAAGGCTAAGGAAAATTCTTCGTCTTGGTTTAGGAGTATTTTGATTTTGAATCGTTTAGTTTATGTCGGCTAGTAAGGGGAAAATCCTTTAAAAAATTTATTTCGAATTTTTAGCTGATCTCCTGTTTTAAGTTCATTCGATTCGAAGGTCACAACCTTTTTAAGGCAGGAAAAAATGCTATTAAATAAAATTCTTAACATGACGAGTGGTGGAAGTCAATACGAGAGTTTGATTGGAAAAGGAAGTTGTTTCAATGTAACAGATTTTTTTTAATTTATATATAATTTATACGGGGCGTTGGACCAAGGTTCAGACCGCGCCCATTTAAATGCTAGCGGTCAATCGCTAACGGTCGACCACCCTTCTAGGGCTAGGTCGACCGCTCCCCCTTAATGAGCGTAGCCTGTAACCCGACCCAACTCGGCTGAAACAATGTATATCGTTTCAATTGACTTCCTCTTTCCCAAAACCAATTTCCACCGAAACCAAAACCATCCTCCATCCCAAGCTCTAATCAGAGCAACCCCCACTCCGTTTTGTCCCTAATTACCACCAAAATACTTCTCATATAGGTCTCTACCCAATTATACTCTGGATTTGCAATTTCTCTTGCCCAATTCGCTTATTCCTCCATAACACCCAACACCCCGTCTCATGCCTCAGGAAGCCGCTTGGTTAGACCGCGATGAGGTGAAGATCAAGCACTACTTAGCCTCAAGTTTTGAGTTTCGGGTTGGTCAACCGGTGAAGTTCGCCGATTTCACCTCTTTTGGTTTGGAGGAGTTTTTTTTTGCCGCAGGCCTAGCACCAATCCTACGCTTCAATGCTTTTGAGCACAACTTTTATCCGTGATGTGTCCGTCTATTCGATGCCCTGATGGATGCCGACATCGGTGACGAGTCTTGCGTCATCCGATCTAAGGTTATGGGCACCTACATCGAGTTCACCGAAGACAACTAAGCTCAGATTTTGGGTATCTCGGCAGTTTGAGCCGAGCTTAACGCTATCTAGATGGAGGACCCCTAGATTCTTCAGTGTAACTTCCTTGGAACCCCCGGAGCCTGGACCACTGCCAATCAACGAACCATCGCCCAAGTAGTTGCGTGCATCTTACAACACAACATCATACCAAAGACGGGATTTTGGAGCAGATTTATCCTTCTGTTTGTTGCGCCATCTAGGCTATTCTTGGCAGCATAGGCGTTAATTGGCCGCACTTGCTTATGATTCATCTTTATGAGCCCTTCATAAGTACCCCACAGAGCCATTTACCTTACAATCACCTTCTCATCCGTGTCTTTCGACACTTCCAGGTGCGACTTTATCGAGATACGGCAGTGATCAATGTGCCAACCACTATTAGTCGCACCACTCTCCGAAATATAAGCATTCAGCTTCCCGATGCGCTTGTCCCCGCACCAAGCGCTCTAGCTCAGCAGCCTCAGCAGCCCCAGCAGCCCCAGCAGCCTGGCCAGGAGAGTCCAGAGCTCGCCTCCCGCCGCAAAATCCACGCCGAGCTCCGAGAGGTTCGTGCCGGTAGGTGCATGAGATTGGCTACATCTCCGCCATACTACGCTCTTGGAGCGGGCATGGTAACGGATCAGGTTCCAGTCGTGGTGGTCGACCAGCCTACAGTGGGTAGTTGTAGTTGTTGTTGTTAGTGTATGTCTTGCACATGATGTATCTTGTATCATGCATTTCACTTTCTAGCATTTTCTTTATCTCTATTGTTGTTGTAGTATTGTAACTGCTAGTATAGAAAAATCGCACGACTTTGGTTAATGAGATTTTTATGTTTGAAAGTGTTTTGTTATTCACGCACGTTTATTTGAATGATATCTCATTTTTAAAACTAGCACTTGCTCTAGAGCTGGAAAGAACAGAATTTGGTGTTGGATAAATTTTAGTAAACGGTCGTTTCCACATCATGGGTATATAAGTAAGTAAATAACCGCTCCTTGTTAAAACTAAAATTTATTTTGGACTTTGTTGTATTTCAGTTTTCACATTTTTCGCGACTGATTTCCTTTTCCCAAACATGTGATTTGAATCGTTTGTGTTTCCTCAAAATACATTTTTTTTATTTCAGTAAAACAACGTTTGGAAAAAATACTTTTTGTCATTTAATTTTTTCAATTTATGGTTACATGAACGACGTAAGGAGGATTTTGGATGCTTTGTGTGCGCATTTAGCGAAGCAGTATGATCGACAATACAATAAAAACGTTAACGGTTACAAGAAAAAGGCTGTTTTAGCCTTGGAAACGTTGTTTCCATACATTGTCAACGGTGCGCGCATGTTAATAATTAACTCATTTGACGTTTTAGAGCTTATTTTAAGCCTCATTTACAGTTTTCAAATGGAAAATTTGGAGTATTTTGGGTATCTAAGGTGAAATTTCAACTGTAGGGCGGGAAATGGAACAATTGTAAGCAAGGAAAATGTTAAAATTCTTCGCTTCGATTTTCTTTTTCCGTCTTAGCAGAAGTTAATCAAGAAACGATTAGATTTTGTGACGTTTTGGATGGTAGGGTTTGGATGAAAAATTGGATGCTTCACACTTTTATTCGTAATTGTGTGAAGATAATGGATGAAAAAGGATTTTCAAAAGTTGCATTCATATAGAAATGCCAGTATATTCAGGATATTTTGCATCATGCTTTAAACAGTGTTTCATAATTTAATGCATACATATAGGAGGATCTGAATTAGAATCGTCTTGCATGCATATTTTAAGGTTGAAATCACATAATGTACACCATACACATATACACATGGTTGCAAAGTGAATGCACATGAATTGGATGTGTAGAGTAGGAAAATAAGTGTCAGAATTTCGGGACGAAATCCCTTTTAAGAAAGGGAGAATGTAACAACCCGGAGTTTTGGCAATAAGAATTAATTATTAGAATTTCAAAGTTTGTAATTTCTACAAACGATGAAATTTGACCACAAAACTTTACCCGATGCATTCGTCTTGGAATTCTGGTCAACTTTCATGTTTGGAGTTTTACGAACGGAGCCCATATGAAAAAGTTACGGATAAAATACAATAATGGACGGAAAATAAATAAATTAGAATTTATATATATATTATATACCATCTTTAAGGGCGATTTTCACTGTTTATGGGCCCGAACCTAGGTGATCTATCCATGACTAGGATGAAGCTTAGGTGAAACTAAGTGGAGGTCCGAACCGACTGATGTTGAAGAATCAGCGGATGACTGCAAAAGAAAAAACTGAAAAATCCGATCCAGTTATCGTAATCGATTAGTTAACATGTTGGTTAATCGTATTCTGAAACACGGAAAAAAAATCATTGGCTTATCAAATTATCTATCAAGTCATGAAAAAGATTCAACAAAAGACGGAATCAAATCCATTATCCGTTTTACTTGGGGCCTAGTATATTAATTGGGTGATCCTTAAGCATAGATGTTCTAACGTTTGGGATATTAATATAATTAGTTTCTATAATTTCTTTCTTGAGATCAAGTAATGTGTAGTACTAAACGATAATCAATATTTCGCCTTACTGGGCGATTGAGAACCCAAGTGGTCGACCCACTGGGCGTCAGAACGCCCAGTGACGGCTAGGGTTAAGAGGTTAGTTAATAACATAATACTAAACAAATGGACGGATGTTAATTAAAAAGATCTAATGGTTCAAGGCCAATTCCACTCCTATAAATAAAGGGGTATGACCTCATTCTTTTCCACACAAATTTGTGGGAAGCAGCGAAGCTTTGCTATTTTTCCTCCCTCTTCTAACCTAATTTCTTAATTAAAAATATGTTCATATACAACAAATCATATTAGAATTGAGAAGATTATCAGATTCAATGGAAAAGAATGCGAATTGACGCTGCAAATCAGTTTCTCTCCTCTCTTCCTATTTTTTTTATACATCTACAGATCTGAAATTTATCCCCTTTTCAGATAAATTGTAGATTTATAAGTATTTGGGAATTGTAGGACAAAAGGATTCAAACTTTGGATTTGGATTCTTTCAGATGAGTGGGAGATTTAAATATATTGTAAAACATTGTTAAAAGTTGTAAATTGTGAATTGTAGTTAAGCATAATATTAATTGTAGGATTCCTAAATTTGTACATATATATTTCCTGCAAATTATATTGTAAAATGTATTATGGATTTTGCATAGCACTGTAGATCTGGAAATCAGTCCCACAAAACACAAATTAGATATAGTTATATTCCATACATCTATTTTCAGTGTTGAATGATAAATTATGTGAATTTGGATAAAAAGATACAATGGTAAATTTTGTGGCTGTGATTTTAAAAGAAATATGCCTGTTTGTATTCCATGTTGTCGGGTTTTGGCTTAGTTGTTGTAAATATGTCATTTTCCTCTTTTTGGACAAAAATATGTTATTTTGAATTCACAAGAGATATGATAAAAAGATTGAAAAGGGAAAAGTGGTGCAAACGTACGTATAAATATAAATATATTTGCGTACTTTGCATCAACTATTCCTAATATATATATATATATACATGTATTTCTTGTGAATTTGAAATATATCTATTTTACTAATCAGACATAATTTGCAGTAATTATAGCTAACAGTCTTTTTGTAAGATTTGGAACCTTTTGGCAAGTTTGAATGCAAAGAGGAATGTTTGGATATTGATTAAACTAAATCATAAAATTTTGGAATGATAAGAATAAACGACAATTACGTTAACTGCACAAAAACATTAAAGTAAATATATACATATAATTCATCCAAATAAGCATTAAGCGGTAAAATATACATTGTATTGAATGTTTTTTTGAATGATATTCAATTATGGAATTATGTGAAAATGTAATACATATTGAATTAATATGTTTATTGTGACCATTGTATCAATTAGTATAATTTATTACTTTTAATGGGATAGCAAATCAATAAATAACAATTGTAACCAATGTTGATTAGGGAAAGTAAATATAATAGGATAATGGCTACAATTCCTAAATTAATTAGGACTAATTTCATACACCCTAATTAGGAAATTTAAATTATAACCCCATTTAGACACGACATTAAGCTTAACTTGTAGTAGAAGTCTGCCCCAAACCGACCAGCAAATCCTACAACCACAGTTAGTCAGCTTAATTTGAAGGGACTAATGCGTAAATATAAGTGTACCAAGGCACGAGGTTAAGTTAACTTGTGGTAGAAGTCTGCCGGAACCGACCGACAAATCCAGCATCCACAATTGGTCAACATAATGTGAGACGTCTGGTGGACAAATATATATATATATATATATATATTGTAACACCCCACCTCCGCTAGGGTCACTCACAAAGGGAATGCACTAGTTTTGGTGGAGTATTATCTAGGAAAACATGCACAGAGATATCACAAGGCAAAACATAAATAAAGCAGCGGTAGAAATTAAAAACCAACTTTTTATTATTTTCAAGAAAAGAGTCAAAAGCTCATATATCCAAGATACATATTATTCCATTACATAAAGTTCCAAATAAAGAAGCATAAACTTAAGATAACAAATGTTGATTATTCCCCATAAAAAGCAGAAGCAGCCATAGCATAGCCCAAGACCAAACCGTACATGAGTTGTCAGAAAGCAAGCTAAATCCACGTTAAGAGCTAGTGTTTCCTCCCTGAGAACCTGGGGGGGGGGGACGAAAGAATAAGAGGCGAAAGAAAAAGGGTCAGTCATAAAGACTGGTAAGCCCTAGTGACTTTCAGTATGAAAACTAGTAAAGGTAACATGATATGTGAAAACTGGAATTAAACATAAGGATGATAACATAACTGGTAGGATAATTAAGATAACAAGATAAGTCAAGTTTAGCATCGCATATTCAAGGTTCGCTGCACCAACTGTACTAGTGTTCTAATCCATGTCAAATATTAATCATGAAATGATCCCTTGGCCCAATATCATGAAGTGACCCATTACGGGGTCCTATGGTACGATCTACTAATCGATCGGCTCCCTACAAGTCCTAGCTCGTCATGTGTCTGTGTCATACGGCCGTATCCTGAAATGTAGTTACCTGTGCTAGGTCCACCATAGGGTGTATCAAGTCCTATGGTGCCAACCACCAACACGAATCAAGCACGCACAGTGTAAATCTACGGGTGCCCAATGCCTGCTTTTTCAACTCCGGACTACGTGCACGACCATAGTTCGCCTGAGCCTACAATGGCGCACCTACTCAGCCGTCGTTCTGGTGGCTTACAATCAGCCTAGTAATCGTGTACCACCCTGCCTAGCCCCAAGGTATCGTGATACTTCTAAGTGGGTTACTACTGAAAAGGACCGCGTAACTAGGGTTTCTAATGGGTTAAGTGTTGTCATTCAAATTCGTGACTTAACCCTACCCAAATCATGTATCAAGTTGGTTAAGTGTATTCAAGAGGTTCATGACTTAACCCTATCAAATCATCGTGTCAAGTTGGTTAAGTATATTCAAGTGGTTCATGACTTAACCCTATCATGTGGCATTAATTCATTAATGCACCTCAACCTCTCACATTAGACTAACTGTTGTGGTTACTGGATTTACCGGGCGGTTCCGGGCAGATTTACACCACAACATAGCCTAACCTCGGGTTTTACGTGCGATATGACCAACTACCCACATTGGATCCTATTGTTTGCAGCCACTGGATTTGCCGGGCGGTTCCGGGAAGATTTACACTGCAAACTCAACCCAACCTCGAGTTGGCCATTTTCAAGTTTATCTAATTGCCATGCCCACATTCAAGTTTTCATGTCAAAATTCATGTCGAGTTTTCATGTCATGTTTCATATCAAATCGTGTCAAGTTCATGTCCATATCCAGGTTCAGGTTATAACAACGTTCATGTTCAAGTTCAAAGTCAATTCATGATTTTACCTAGTCTACCCAAATCGTATTCCCATCGCGCGTAAGCTCAAATCGATACAAATAAATCTAATTAGGGAATAACATAAAAAGGGACGGGTATAAGGTGGCAAAAGTGATTACTAGCATAGCATGGTATGAATTGATAAAAGATTATAACATTACTAGCATATGGAATATTGGCCTCAAAGATAAGGTACTAGTCAAGATAACAGTTGTCATAAGGTGATAGTATAGTCATAGTAACGATTGACATAAGGTGATAGTATAGTCATGGTAGCGATTGATATAAGGTGATAGTCATAAACTTGTGACTAATAGCAGATTCAACATGATAATATGAGGGGTTTTTCTTTTTGATTTACAACATGAATAGGCCCCAAATCAATGTCATAGTAATATCCAAGAGTCAAGATCCAAGATGAACAAGAATGGATGTAAAACAGTCATCATACATAGGTCCAATTTCAATTTACATCATATTCATATTACATTTACAGTTTAAATCTAAAAATAACTGGGGCTTACTGATCGTGGTTCGAGAATTAGAAAAGAGAGTCGATGTTGAATCTTTATATGCTTAGTCAAGTCCTAATAGAAATCCCCAAATCAGCAATTCTCTTAACGCAGTCTCAACATAGAAGAAGCAGTCCATTTCTCAAACTTTTCAACCAGAATTAGAGCAGCATAACGTCAGAAAGAATTTTGTGTAGAGAGACTGGTGTCAGGGGTTGTATTTATAGGGTCAGATCAACGAATGTGGACAGAAACGAGGCTAGAAACATCAAAGTGAATCCCGCTCCATAAATGGGCTCGGGCACCAGGTCGACCCCCAGGTCGACACTATGATCGACCTGGTCCCGGGTAGGTCGACTACATAGTCGACCCCTAGGTCAACCTGGTCCTGGGCAGGAAATTTCCCGCCCAATCCATTCTGAGGTTTGAATTTTGAATTTTGAATTCGAATTGAACTGTTTTGAACTTGAAAACTTATGAAAACTTCAAAAGGCCATAACTTGGTCATACGGGCTCCGATTTTCGAAAACTCGGACTCGTTTCCAAGAAGAATTTCGAGACGAACGCAATGGCATAACCTGTTTCCCTTGATTCTTAATTTAAAAATTAATTCTGCCTTGATTTATGGTTATTACACGTTATAAAAACACGGGTTGTTATATTCTCCCCTCTTAAAGGATTTCGTCCCCGAAATCCCTAAGTTAGGGAGGATGTGTCCTACCATCCATCATCCTTATACTCAAAGCATCATCCATAGGAAACCATTGTCCTTAAAAGATTTCTAGTGTTGTATGAACATATGCAGAAAGTGTGTGTATATGTACTTATCTAATGCAAAAGATTAGGCGGTTACTGATTCAGTAAACCTCCTTAATGCAAAATATGTTAGTGTAATGAATCCAACATGTATGTAGATTCCTAACATAGTTTATAATCTTTACATGAGTGCACAAACATTCATCCATATGCAACATCCAAGTGATAGCATAACAAGTTCCATCCATGTACAAGTATAAGCACTCATGCATATGCAACATGAAAATGTGACTGAGCCGATCTAGTGCCTAATTTGTGTTATGCATCCACTAGCAACCATTTGCAAACATCAACCATAACATGTTTCAGTCACATGTTTACATCCATATGGTTCTACCTAAGGTTCTCAGGATAAGATTGAGAAGATAACAAGACAAACGTAGATAGTAGAAGCATGATACGAAAAGGTTTTCAAGTTTATAGGAAAAAAGAGATCGAGAATGTACCCTAAAAAAGAAATGGGTAAAGCGCGCGTATCTTCTCTTCGGTTTCCCAAGTTGCGTCTTCTTGGGCTTCATTTCACTGCACTTTAACTAGCTTGACTTCTCGATTCCTTAGCTTCTTAATCTCCGTTCCTAAGATACGAATCGGAACTTGCCTCAATGTTGATTCTTTTTCCACTTCTACGTCTTCAAGGATGCTTGGCTCAACCACTTCGGCTGACTCATGCAACCACTTCCGGAGATGCGAGACATGAAAGACATTGTGCACCGCAGCCAGCTTCTCGGGTAAGTCTACCTTATAGGCCATCCGTCCAATCCTCTCAGTGATGGGGAACGGTCCTACGAACTTTGGTGGTAGCTTTCCAACTGCTCCAAAACGAACTACATTGCGGAACGGAGAAACTTTTATAAGGACCATATCTCCGACTTCGAACTCTAGGTCTGTCCTTCTCTGGTCCGCATAAGATTTCTGTCTATCTTGGGCCGTTTTCATCCATCTTCGTATCAACTCAATCTTCTCAGAAGTGTCCCTTATCATGTCGGGCCCAATTATAAGTCTGTCTGTCGTCTCCCACCAACAAGTTGGCGATTTGCACGGTCTTCCATACAGGGCTTCGAACGGTGCCATTCCGATGCTAGCTTGGTAACTATTGTTATATGCAAACTCCACGAGAGGAAGATGGTCTTCCCAAGTGCCACCAAAGTCAAGAATGCATAGCCTCAGGAGATATTCTATTACCTTATTTACCCTTTCGGTTTGTCCATCCGTCTGTGGGTGATAGGCCGTGCTTAAATTCAGTCGTGTACCATTGCTTCTTGCAAACTATTCCAAAACTGGCTAGTGAAAATCGGGTCACGATCACTAACTATACTAGAAGGAATTCAATGCAATCGTACTATCTCTCGAAGGTAGATAGACGCTACCCCTGATGCGGTCCTCTTGCTTTTCACCGGAATGAAGTGAGCACTTTTCGTGAGTCTATCAACTATGACCCATATGCTAGTATTTCCCTTCCTTGACCTAGGCAGTCCATCCACGAAATCCATCGAGATACTCTCCCATTTCCATTGCGGAACTTCCAAAGGATGTAATAGCCCACCGGGCTTCTTCGACTCGGCCTTTACTGTAACACCCCACCTCCGCCAGGGTGACTCTTGCAAGCACTCTGACTTTGGAGGGGCGTTTGAATCAGGTAAACATGCATAATGATATATCAAGGCAGAACAAGAACATATGTATATATGTAAGCAGAGTAAATAAGATAAGTAAAACAGCGGAAGATTTCAAACCATTTCAAAACAAGTCTGGTACAACATAACTTTCCAAATAAACAAGTCTAGATAAAAACAACATCACTGAAAAACTGAAATACATAAGTACTATCCCCAAAATTAATGATAACCATAGCTAGCTTCATGTCAAGACCGTACATGAGCTAAGATCCCACAAGCAAGCGATCAGAAATCCAGCTAAGCTCCAATATTCCCTCCCTGAGAACCTGGGGGGGGGGGGGGAACGGAAGAAAAGAGGCGAAAGAAAACAGGTCAGTCAAAAAGACTGAGTAAGCCCTACTACAATCAATGTAAACTGGTAAAGTTAACTGGCATGAGCAGCAGGGATGAACATAAGGATAACAACATACTAGCATGATGATTAAGTAACAAGGTAGATAAAGGTGTCATCGCATAATCAGGTTTAAGGTTTTGCACCACGGGTGTACTAGCAAACTAACATGAGTGGAATAAACAAGTATTGATCCCTTGGCCCAAGCTTTGGCCCAATAACATGGAATGACCCTCATACGAGGTCCAATAACATGAAGTGACCCTAATACGCGGTCCAACCAAACGGTCTAGTCGATCGGCTCCCTAAGCCTAACTCGTCACGTGTTGGTGTCAGTACGGCCCAAACATAATTGTAGTCGAACTGTGCCAGGTCCACCCTTCGGGTGTATCAAGCCCTAGGGTGTCAACCCCTGGACACCATAAACATGAGTGCACAGTCTCGATCTACTGGTACCTGTGCATGTCTTCTCCGGCTATGGACTATGTGCACGACCAGAGTCCGCCCGGAACTACACCGACGTACCACCCTGCCGTCGTTTTTGGTCGCTTACCTCCAGCCCAGTAATCGTGCCCCCACCCTAGCCTAGTCCCTAGGGTCATGATGATACAAACTAGGGATTACTGCTGGAGTGGACCCCCATTGCTAGGATTTTTCTAGTGGGTTAAGTACGGTTTAACCCCTTTACTAATCATGGATTAACTTGGTTAAGTGTAACGATGAGTTCACGACTTAACCCCGGTTAATCTACCAAGCCCAAATTGGTTAAGTATTAAATGGACCATGACTTAACCCTAATCATGAGGCATTAATTAATTTAATGCGCCTTAACCTCTCACATTAGACCTTGTTGTGGTTACTAGATAAGCCGGGCGGGTCCGGGTAGCTTTACACCACAACTTGGTCTAACCTCGGGTTCAAGGTACAACATGGCCAACTTCTCACATTGGGTCCTATTGTTTGTAGCAACTAGTTAAGCCGGTCGGTTCCGGGTAGGTTTACGCTACAAACTCAACCCAACCTCGAGTTGGTCACACTTATCTTTTCTAAGTGTCATGTCCATCATGTTTCCAAAACACATTACAAGTTTTCAAGCAATTGGGTAGACCTAACTTAATAGGTAAATTCCCAATGGGTAGACCTAACTTAATAGGTAAATTCCCAAGCTTATGTTTTTATGTCTTTTAAGTTTACCCAACCCCAAACGCAATCCCATCGCTTACATATCGCAATAGCGCATAAAGGATAGAAAGAGGGAACTTGGCATAATCATGACATAAAGGTGTTGAAGCCACAAGTTCAACATGGTGGCATATGAAATGTACATATGTTCATATACTTGCATTAGGCCTCAAAAGCATGCATAAAACCAAACTTATCATATTGGTGATACATGGTGATAAATGACATGTAAAAATGGCCATAAGTTCGCATCTAGCCTCACATGCAAGTTATCATAAGAGATATGATAACTTACATGTTGCCAAAATGCAACCTTTGGCTTAAAGCTTGAAGCTTTATGTTCATAAACCCAAGATAAGCTTGCATAACATGATAGCATGAACAAAATGTTCAACCCAAACTTGCATAACATACTTGCATATCATAACATATCAAACTTGCATAACATAACATGATGAACTTGCATACCATAACATATCAAACTTGCATATAAACTTGCATATCATAACATGACATACTTGCATATCATAACATGACATACTTGCATATAAACTTGCATATTACAACATGATAAACTTGCATATCATAGCATAGTAAACTTGCATCTAAACTTGCATATCATACATTTAACTTTAGAGTTTAAGTATGAAAGTAGAATAGGGCTTACAATGCTTATGAAGACTCAAATGAGTATAGCAAATATAAGAAAGCCCTTATGCAATCAAATAAACCCAAAATGCAAGCAAAACCCTTGAGCCAAAATGATCAAAACTCTTTCTTTATGATGCAAATATAGAAACTTGACTTGAATGCAAGCTAATGATGATCATACAAGTTTAAAAACACTTGTATGCATGGAAAATCTCATAAAAATTTGTTTAGGAATTTTATGAAGAGAGTGGAGGCCATGAGAGGATTGATTTTGCCATAGTTTAGTTGTATGAATGAATAATGATGATTTAGGGTTAGGTTAGGGCCTTATTTATAGATTAGGCAAGTGTTTTAGGCCGTAGGATTAAACCCTAGTTCCAATCTCAGCCCTCAAAATCGAATCTGGCCCCCAAGCTCAACACAATCTCTAAATGGTGCACCAGGCTAAACAGCCCGGCTGAGCCAAGTCGACAGCCAAGTCGACAGGGCTGTCGACTTGGTCTAACCAAGTCGACTCCCAAGTCGACAGGGCTGTCGACTTGGGTGTTCTGGCGGGATTTTTCCCGCCTGGCCCTATTTGTCTTAATTTTCAAATTCAAACTTGAATTTGAAATCTGTTTTTACTTGGAAATTTTCTGAAAACTTCGTTGGGCCTTAATCGGGTCATACGGACTCCGATTTTCGAAAACTCGGACTCTATTTCGTGTATTTTTCCGAGACAAACGCAATGGCATAGCCCGTTTCCCTTGATTCGGATTTTAGAATTAAATTCTTCCTCGATTTACGTTGTAACAGGTTATTGAAAATACGGGTTATTACATTCTCCCCTCCTTAAAGGATTTCGTCCCCGAAATCTTCAAGTTTGGAAGAACGTATCCTACCATCCAATCATCCATCTACTCAAAACATCATCCACGAGCAATCATTGTCCTTATAAGATTCTAAATGTTGTATGAACATATGCAAAGGTGTGTGTATATGTACTTACCTAATGCAAATATCATCAATGCAAATTATGTTAGTGAAATGAATCCATATGTATGCAATTCCTAACATAATGTATAACATCTATATGAGTGCACATAACATACATCCATATGCAACATCCATGTGATAACACAAAAATTTTCATCCATGAATAAGCATAAACACTCATGCATATGCAATATGAGGAGTGTGTGAGCCGATCTAGTGCCTAACGTGTATAATGCATCCACGAGTAACCACTTGCAAACACTTGCAACCACTTGCAACCATCAAGCATAACATGTTTCAAACACATGTTTCATCCAAAGGGTTTCTACCTAAGGTTCTCATGACAAGATTAACACGATAAACTAGATAAACATGGATAGCTAAGAGAAAGGTATGCTAACAAAGAAAAGAGATTGAGAGTGTACCCTCAAAAAGGAATGGATAAAGCCCACGCATCTTCTCCTCGGTTTCCCAAGTTGCGTCTTCTTCGGCTTCACCCCATTGAACCTTCACCAACTTGACCTCTCGATTCCTTAGCTTCTTGGTCTCCGTCCCCAAGATACGAATCGGAGCTCTCCTCAAGGTAGCCTCTTTCTCCACTTCCACATCTTTCAGAACACTTGGCTCAACAACCTCTGCTGATTCATGTAAACACTTCCGGAGATGCGAGACATGAAAAACATCGTGTACTCCGGCAAGCTTCCCGGGCAACTTCACTCTATAAGCCATCTGCCCGATCCTCTCTATAATAGGGAATGGTCCAACAAACCTCGGTGCTAACTTCCCAACGGCTCCAAATCAGACCACATTCCGCAAAGGAGAAACCTTCACGAAAACCATAACCCCAACATCAAACTCCAAATCAGTTCTTCGCCTATCAGCATAGGATTTCTGTCGGTCTTGGGCCGCTTTCATCCGTCTCCGAATCAACTCGACCTTCTCGGATGTATCTCTGATCATATCAGGCCCAAGTATAAGCTTATCTGTAGTCTCCCACCAACAAGTAGGCGACTTGCACGGCCTCCCATATAAAGCTTCAAATGGTGCCATCCCTATGCTTGCCTGATAACTGTTATTATATGCAAACTCAACAAGAGGAAGATGGTCTTCCCAAGTACCACTAAAATCCAGAACACAAAGCCTCAACAGATCCTTGAGTACCCTATTCACCCTTTCGGTTTGACCGTCCGTCTGTGGGTGATAAGCAGTACTTAGATTCAACCTTATGCCCATAACTTCTTGCAAGCTATTCCAGAATTGACTTGTAAAGATTGGGTCACGGTCACTGACAATACTAGAAGGGACTCCATTAAGTCTCACAATCTCACGAAGATATACAGACGCTAGCCAAGATGCGGTTCTCTTGCTCTTCACCGGAATGAAATAAGCACTCTTCGTAAGTCTATCCACAATAACCCAAATGCTCGTATTCCCTTTCCTTGACCTTGGTAACCCATCGATAAAATCCATGGAAATACTCTCCCACTTCCAAAGTGGAACATCTAGAGGATGCAATAGCCCACCGGGCTTCTTCGACTCGGCCTTAACTTGCTGGCAAATGATACATCTAGAGACAAACTCTGCCACATCCTTCTTCATCCCAGGCCAAAAGAAAATGCGCTTCATATCTTTATACATCTTATCTCCGCCTGGATGTATAGTCAACTTAGAGCAATGCGCTTCCTCAAGAACTTTTCTTACTAAATCTTCTACAATTGGAACACATAACCTTCCGTCTCTCCTCAGCCAACCCTTGTCATCAATAGAATATCGAGCGAGATGACTAGACGCCTCTCCTCGAATTAGCTTATCCATAATCTCAACTATCTGAGGGTCTTCTCTCTGCGAAGCCCCAACTTGATCAAGAAGGGTAGGTCTGGGTTCCATAGATGCTAAAGAACCGGTCATCGACTCAATTGCCAAAGAGAAATCAAAGGTTGCCACATACTCTAAGTTCTTCATCTCAACGAATAGAGGACTTAGAGTCAACCTTTTTCTACTCAATGCATCAGCTACCACATTCCCCTTGCCGGGGGTATAGGCTATCTCAAAATCATAGGACGCCAAGAATTCCATCCATCTTTGTTGCCTCAAATTCAGATCCTTCTGAGAAAAGAGATACTTCAATGACTTATGATCGGTATAAAGCTCAAATCTTTCTCCCAGAAGATAATGGCGCCAAGCCTTGAGTGCATATACTATTGCTGCCAACTCTAAGTCATGAGTGGGATAATTCTTCTCATGCACTTTGAGTTGTCTACCGCCAAAGCATATCACTATTCCTTCTTGCATCAGAACAGCTCCTAACCCGTGCCACATGCATCGGTGTATACTGTAAATAACTTCCCTCCATCGGGCAAAGCTAGAACAGGTGCTGATGTGAGAGCTCTCTTGAGCTTCTGAAAAGCAAGCTCGCATTCTATGCTCCAAGCAAAAACTAAATTCTTCTTCGTCAATTTAGTAAGAGGAGCGGAAATCTTCGTGAAGTCCTTGATGAACTTCCGGTAAAAACCCGCAAGACCTAGAAAACTTCTCACTTCGGTTGCATTCCTTGGAGTCTTCCAATCCTGAACTGCAACCACCTTAACGGGATCCACCGCTAAGCCTTGCTTAGATATTATATGCCCAAGGAATCTAACTTCCCTTCTCCAAAAGTGACACTTGGAGAACTTGGCCTTCAACTGATGCGCTCTAAGCGTATCCATCACCTCCACGAGATGCCTTGCGTGCTCTTCCTCATCCTTAGAGAAGATCAGAATATCATCTACGAAGACCACGACAAACTTGTTCAAGAACTCCCTGAACACCCTACTCATCAAGTCCACGAAATATGCGGGTGCATTAGTCAAGCCGAACGGCATGACAAGCCATTCGAAGAATCCATCTGGAGTCCTGAACGCAGTCTTGCCTATACTATCCTCAGCTACCCTGAGCTGATGGAATCCAGTAGCAAGATCAAGTTGAGAGAAAACAGAAGCACCGACAAGCTAGTCAAAGAGATCATCAATCCTCGGTAACGGGTGTCTGTTCTTCTTAGTCAGCTTATTCAACTCTTGATAGTCAACACAAAGTCGGAGAGAACCATCTGCCTTGGTAGCAAATACCACAGGCGCTCCCCATTCAGATATACTTCGTCTAATGAAGTTCTTCTCAAGCAACTCATTCACTTGCTTACTTAGCTCCCGCCTTTCACGCGGAGCCATGTGCCGAACGGGCAAAGAAACCGGCTTTGCATTATCCACCAGATAAATGCGGAAATCAATCTCTCGCTTAGGGGGCAACCCCCTAACTTCATCGAAAACATCCGGATACTCTCGAACCACTCTCACAGACTGAAGAGTTTCCATTGACGAGTCGAGTGATTCAAGATAGCACAGCATGACGGGACCTCTCGGATTACAAGAAATTTCTAGGGTGTTCCCGAGGCGAGTCACGAGCCTCACAACCCTATGCTCACAATCAAGAATGGCTCCATATCTGGACAGCCAATCCATGCCCAATATCAATCCGTATCCCCTAAAACCAAGAACATAAGCACTGCACAAGAACTCTACACTCAGTATAGAGATCCTCAAATCCCCACATATCATAGACAAATGGGCGGAACCCCCAATAGGATTTGAGACACAGACGGGATCATCTACCAAGCTAGTACTAAGGTGCAAACTATCAACGAGATCAGATGAGATAAAGCTATGCGATGCACCAGAATCAAACAAGGTACGAACTGGAAAATCAGAAATATATACAAGGCTCTCAACAGAAATACTACCTCGATCGGGAACTGGAGCGGTATTGAGAGCATGAACTTGCCCTCCTGAAGGTCCAGCACGCTGAGTCTGACCCTGGCCTTGCCCTTGCTTCTTCGGGCAATCCTTACTGAAATGTCCAGTCTTACCGCAGAAAAAGCATTCACCATTCTTCCTTTTCCTCTTCTTACAATCCTTAATAAGATGCCCAACTGAACCGCAATAATGGCACTTCTCCTTGTTGTTCTTGCCCTTGTTGTTGTTCCCCTTGTTGCCTTGACTCTGGTTCTTGTTCTGATTGCCTTGACTGCTTTGACCACTTGGATTACCCTGATTTCCTTTTTCCTGGGAATCAGTCTTCTTGGCTTGAGTATCATTTTTCTTGAAATCTCCCTGAAGTAACGCCATATCAACCAAGCTCTCAAACGTGGCCCCATGGGGAATATGTGACATAGCCAATCCCTGCAACGGCTCATTCAACCCTCTAGCAAAACGAAGAGCCTTCTTCTGAGGAGTATTCACCATATCCAAGCCAAAACGAGCTAACTGGTTGAACTTGTTCACATATTCTTTGACAGACATATCTCCTTGTTTCAAAGTTATGAACCTCTCCATTTGCAGATTCTCCTCAGTCGAAGATAGAAACTTAAGCATGAACCTTGCCCTGAAATCGGCCCAAGTCTCAACAGGCCTAGTACCATTGGTGACTTCCCACCAATAAGCGGCTTCATCCTTCATAAGCCAAACTGCCAACAAGATCTTCCTCTGATCGTCTAACCCAAATATAGCAAATAAATCCTCGGTCTCTTTCAACCAATTTCTGGCCTCTACAAAAGTCTCAGTGCCTTGAAAGATCTTGCCACCCATTGCTTTGAAATCTTTGCAAGTCTTTGCGAAGTCAGCTTGAGGATGCTGAGGCGGAGGAGGAAGAGGAACCTCAGTGACAGGAGGAGGAGGAACATTAACTACTGGAGGAGGAGGAGGAACATCTGCGGGGCCGGCTTTGGTCGCCCTAGCCTCCAAAAGTCTCCTATACCAAACAGGTACGTGTACTCCCTCCGGAATAGCAAAGTTATCGGCCATACTGAAAAAAGAAAAAGACAGATTCAGAATGGAGAAAAACGAAGGGATTTTGCTAATGGCTTTTTGGGGAATAGCCTTTAAAATAAACTAGACTTTTCTTTGGAAAATACTTTATACTTGATTTTGAAAATAGTTTTCCAAAAGTTTTTAAAAACCTTTTTGTTCCTTCCCGTAAACCATATGCTCTGATACCAAATGTAACACCCCACCTCCGCCAGGGTGACTCTTGCAAGCACTCTGACTTTGGAGGGGCGTTTGAATCAGGTAAACATGCATAATGATATATCAAGGCAGAACAAGAACATATGTATATATGTAAGCAGAGTAAATAAGATAAGTAAAACAGTGGAAGATTTCAAACCATTTCAAAACAAGTCTGGTACAACATAACTTTCCAAATAAACAAGTCTAGATAAAAACAACATCACTGAAAAACTGAAATACATAAGTACTATCCCCAAAATTAATGATAACCATAGCTAGCTTCATGTCAAGACCGTACATGAGCTAAGATCCCACAAGCAAGCGATCAGAAATCCAGCTAAGCTCCAATATTCCCTCCCTGAGAACCTTGGGGGGGGGGGGGAACGGAAGAAAAGAGGCGAAAGAAAACAGGTCAGTCAAAAAGACTAAGTAAGCCCTACTACAATCAATGTAAACTGGTAAAGTTAACTGGCATGAGCAGCAGGGATGAACATAAGGATAACAAAATACTAGCATGATGATTAAGTAACAAGGTAGATAAAGGTATCATCGCATAATCAGGTTTAAGGTTTTGCACCACGGGTGTACTAGCAAACTAACATGACTGGAATAAACAAGTATTGATCCCTTGGCCCAAGCTTTGGCCCAATAACATGAAATGACCCTCATACGAGGTCCAATAACATGAAGTGACCCTAATACGCGGTCCAACCAAACGGTCTAGTCGATCGGCTCCCTAAGCCTAACTCGTCACGTGTTGGTGTCAGTACGGCCCAAACATAATTGTAGTCAAACTGTGCCGGGTCCACCCTTCGGGTGTATCAAGCCCTAGGGTGTCAACCCCTGGACACCATAAACATGAGTGCACAGTCTCGATCTACTGGTACCCGTGCATGTCTTCTCCGGCTACAGACTATGTGCACGAGCAGAGTCCGCCCGGAACTACACCGGCGTACCACCCTGTCGTCGTTTTTGGTCGCTTACCTCCAGCCCAGTAATCGTGCTTCCACCCTAGCCTAGTCCCTAGGGTCATGATGATACAAACTAGGGATTACTACTGGAGTGGACCCCCATTGCTAGGATTTTTCTAGTGGGTTAAGTACGGTTTAACCCCTTTACTAATCATGGATTAACTTGGTTAAGTGTAACGATGAGTTCACGACTTAACCCCGGTTAATCTACCAAGCCCAAATTGGTTAAGTATTAAATGGACCATGACTTAACCCTAATCATGAGGCATTAATTAATTTAATGCACCTTAACCTCTCACATTAGACCTTGTTGTGGTTACTAGTTAAGCCGGGCGGGTCCGGGTAGCTTTACACCACAACTTGGTCTAACCTCGGGTTCAAGGTACAACATGGCCAACTTCTCACATTGGGTCCTATTGTTTGTAGCAACTAGTTAAGCCGGTCGGTTCCGGGTAGGTTTATGCTACAAACTCAACCTTGAGTTGGTCACACTTATCTTTTCTAAGTGTCATGTCCATCATGTTTCCAAAACACATTACAAGTTTTCAAGCAATTGGGTAGACCTAACTTAATAGGTAAATTCCCAATGGGTAGACCTAACTTAATTGGTAAATTCCCAAGCTTATGTTTTTATGTCTTTTAAGTTTACCCAACCCCAAACGCAATCCCATCGCTTACATATCGCAATAGCGCATAAAGGATAGAAAGAGGGAACTTGGCATAATCATGACATAAAGGTGTTGAAGCCACAAGTTCAACATGGTGGCATATGAAATGTACATATGTTCATATACTTGCATTAGGCCTCAAAAGCATGCATAAAACCAAACTTATCATATTGGTGATACATGGTGATAAATGACATGTAAAAATGGCCATAAGTTCGCATCTAGCCTCACATGCAAGTTATCATAAGAGATATGATAACTTACATGTTGCCAAAATGCAACCTTTGGCTTAAAGCTTGAAGCTTTATGTTCATAAACCCAAGATAAGCTTGCATAACATGATAGCATGAACAAAATGTTCAACCCAAACTTGCATAACATACTTGCATATCATAACATATCAAACTTGCATAACATAACATGATGAACTTGCATACCATAACATATCAAACTTGCATATCATAACATGACATACTTGCCTATAAACTTGCATATCATAACATGACATACTTGCATATAAACTGGCATATTACAACATGATAAACTTGCATATCATAGCATAGTAAACTTGCATCTAAACTTGCATATCATACATTTAACTTTAGAGTTTAAGTATGAAAGTAGAATAGGGCTTACAATGCTTATGAAGACTCAAATGAGTATAGCAAATATAAGAAAGCCCTTATGCAATCAAATAAACCCAAAATGCAAGCAAAACCCTTGAGCCAAAATGATCAAAACTCTTTCTTTATGATGCAAATATAGAAACTTGACTTGAATGCAAGCTAATGATGATCATACAAGTTTAAAAACACTTGTATGCATGGAAAATCTCATAAAAATTTGTTTAGGAATTTTATGAAGAGAGTGGAGGCCATGAGAGGATTGATTTTGCCATAGTTTAGTTGTATGAATGAATAATGATGATTTAGGGTTAGGTTAGGGCCTTATTTATAGATTAGGCAAGTGTTTTAGGCCATAGGATTAAACCCTAGTTCCAATCTCAGCCCTCAAAACCGAATCTGGCCCCCAAGCTCAACACAATCTCTAAATGGTGCACCAGGCTAAACAGCCCGGCTGAGCCAAGTCGACAGCCAAGTCGACAGGGCTATCGACTTGGTCCAACCAAGTCGACTCCCAAGTCGACAGGGCTGTCGACTTGGGTGTTCTGGCGGGAATTTTCCCGCCTGGCCCTATTTGTCTTAATTTTCAAATTCAAACTTGAATTTGAAATCTGTTTTTACTTGGAAATTTTCTGAAAACTTCGTTGGGCCTTAATCGGGTCATACGGACTCCGATTTTCGAAAACTCGGACTCTATTTCGCGTATTTTTCCGAGACGAACGCAATGGCATAGGCCGTTTCCCCTGATTCGGATTTTAGAATTAAATTCTGCCTCGATTTACGTTATAACAGGTTATTGAAAATACGGGTTATTACATTTACTTGTTGGCACACCATGCGCTTCGAGACGAAATCTGCCACATCCTTTTTCATTCCAGCCCAAAAGAAAATGCGTTTCATATCCCTGTACATCTTATCCCCTCCGGAATGTATAGTCATCCTCGAGTGGTGCGCTTCTTCAAGAACTTTCCTTACCAGATCTCCCACTTGTGGGACACATAGCCTTTCATCGCACCTTAGCCATCCCTTGCCATCTATGGCATACCTACTGAGGTGACTCGACATCTCACCCCTGATCAGCTTGTTCATGATTTCGACTATATGCGGGTCTTCCTTCTGTGAAGTCCCTACTTGATCTAGAAGTGTAGGTCTTAACTCAAGAGATGCAAACGTAGCAGTCAATGACTCAACAACAGGTGTAAAATCAAAGGTTGTTATAAACTCAAGGCTTATCCTTTCAACAAACAAGGGGCTCAAAGTCAACATTTTTCTACTTAGCGCGTCTACCACCAATTACCCTTGCTAGGGGTATAAGCTATATCGAAGTCATATGATGCCAAGAACTCCATCCACCGCTGTTGCCTCAGATTCAAATCTTTCTGTGAGAAGTGGTACTTAAGCGATTTGTGGTCGGTATACAGCTCGAATCTCTCCCCTAGAAGATAATGGCGCCAAGCTTTAAGTGCAAAAACAATCGCGGCCAACTCTAAGTCATGCGTGGGATAGTTTTTCTCATGGACTTTAAGTTGTCTGCCCCCGTATCATATTACTCTTCCTTCTTGCATTAGGACAGCGCCTAATCCCGTGCCACATGCATTTGTTTACACGGTAAACATCTTACCTCCATCGGGTAATGCGAAAACTGGGGCTGTGGTGAGGGCTCTCTTGAGTCTCTGAAAAGCAACGTCACACTCTATGTCCCATACAAAAGCTAGGTCTTTCTTTGTTAACTTAGTAAGAGGGGCTGAAATCTTAGCGAAGTCCTTAATGAACTTCCTGTAGTAGCCTGCCAAACCGAGAAAGCTCCTCACCTCCGTTGCATTCTTAGGAATTTTCCAGTCCTGTACCGCAACTACCTTTTTGGGGTCCACGGCTATGCCTTGCTTAGAAACTATATGTCCAAGGAATCGAACTTCCTTCCTCCAAAAATGGCATTTGGAGAACTTAGCCTTTAACTGGTGTGCTCTAAGTGTTTCCATGACTTCCTTGAGATGTCTAGCATGCTCTTCTTCATCTTCTGAGAAGATCAAAATATCACCCACGAAAACTACCACAAACTTGTTAAGGAACTCCCGAAACACCCTACTCATCAAATCTACAAAGTATGCGGGTGCATTCGTTAACCCAAACGGCATGATGAGCCATTCGAAGAACCCATCTGGAGTCCTAAACGCTGTTTTGTCAATGCTATCCTCAGCCACTCTAAGCTGATGGAATCCTATGGCTAGATCGAGTTGAGAGAAAACAGATGCTCCCACAAGCTGGTCAAACAAATCGTCGATTCTTGGTAGTGGGTGCCTACTCTTCTTTGTCAGCTTGTTTAACTCACGATAATCTACGCATAGACGAAGCGATCCATCCGCCTTAGTAGCGAATACCACCGGAGCACCCCATTCAGAAATGCTTCGTCTTATGAAATTTTTCTCAAGCAACTCGTTAACTTGTTTACTGAGCTCTCTTCTTTCTCGCGGGGCCATGTGCCTAACGGGCAATGAAACTGGCTTGGCATTATCAACAAGATAAATTCGGAAGTCTATCTCGCGTTTAGGAGGTAATCCCCTCACTTCATCAAAGACATCTGGATATTCTCGGATCACTCTTACAGATTGCAAATTATCGTCGGACGAGTCAAGGGATTCAAGATAACACAACATGACCGGACCCTTAGGGTTACAAGAAATTTCAAGGGTATTACCAAGGTGAGTCATGAGCCTCACTACCCTTTGTTCACAATCAAGAATGGCTCCATAATTGGACAGCCAATCCATACCTAGGATCAAACCGTATCCCATAAATCTGAGAGCATAAGCATTACACGTGAATTCTACGCTTAAGATAGAGATCCTCAAATCCACACACATCATAGATAAATGGGCGGAGCCCCCAACTGGATTTGAAACTATAACGGGATCCTCAACTAGACTAGTACTTAGGTGCAGATTATCAACAATATCAGAAGAAATAAAAGTATGCAACGCGCCAGAGTCAAATAAGGTTCGAATAGGAAAGTCAGAAATGTAAACAAGGCTTTCTACGGAAATAGTACTACCTCGGTCAAGAGCTGGAGTGGTGTTGAGAGCATGCAACTTCCCTCCAGAAGGTCCTGCTCGCTGGGTCTGCCCCTGCCCTTGCTTCTTAGGGCAATCCTTGCTGATGTGTCCAGAATCTCCACAATGAAAGCATTCACCAAACTTCCTCTTATTTCTACAGTCTTTAGCTAGATTTCCAGTAATACCACAAAAGTTGCACTTTCTCGTCTAACGTGGTTGGTTGTTGCCCTTGTTATTCTTGTTATTCTTGCTGTTTCCCTTCTTGAAGTCAGCTTTCTTATTTTGAGTCTCATTAGGCTTAACCTCCTTCTTGATATTCTTGTCTTCCTCATGAAGTAGAGCCATATCCACCAAGCTTTCAAAGGTCGCCCCCATGGGTATATGAGTTAGGGCCAAGCTATGTAGTGGCTCGTTCAATCCTCGAGCAAAGCGTACAACCTTTTTCTGGGCTGTGTTGACCAAATCCAAACCGAACCGAGCAAGCTGATTAAACTTATTCACGTACTCCCTAACAGACATGTCCCCTTGCTTGAGTGCTAGGAACCTCTCCATCTAAAGGTTCTCTTCTGCTGACGATAAGAATTTAACCCCAAATCTCTCTCTAAAGTCTGCCCAAGTCTCAACTGGCCTAGTGGCGTTGGTGACTTCCCACCAAAATGCAGCTTCCTCTTTCAACAACCATGCTGCCAACTGAACTTTCCTATGGTCCTCCATATCAAAGATAATGAAAAAGTCTTCCATCTCCTTTAGCCAGTTTCGTGCCTCAACAACGGTTTTAGTTCCAATGAAGTTCTTGCCACCCATTGCTTTAAAGTCTTTGCATATTTTGGCAAAGGCGGTACCAGGAGGAGGAGGAACCGCGGCCACTGGGGGAGGAGGAGGAGGGATGTCTGCCGTGCCCGCGTCATTGGCCCTGGCTTCTAAGTACCTTCGGAACCATCCAGGCATGGGTATTCCCTCAGGCAGGTTAAGATCAGCCATGCTGAAAAACGAAAAAAAAAGATTCAAACGAGGAAACAAAGGAAAGTGCTAATGGCTTCTTGGGGAATAGCCTTTTTAAACATAAATTTTTTCTTGAAAAATGCTTCTTTATAAATGGTTTTGAAAATAGTTTCGAAAGGTTTTTAAAACTTTTTTCCCAGCCTGGTAACCTTCCGCTCTGATACCAAATGTAACACCCCACCTCCGCTAGGGTCACTCATAAAGGGAATGCACTAGTTTTGGTGGAGTATTATCTAGGTAAACATGCACAGAGATATCACAAGGCAGAACATAAATAAAGCAGCGGTAGAAATTAAAAACCAACTTTTTATTATTTTAAAGAAAAGAGTCAAAAGCTCATATATCCAAGATACAAATTATTCCATTACATCAAGTTCCAAATAAAGAAGCATAAACTTAAGATAACAAAAGTAGATTATTCCCCATAAAAAGAAGAAGCAGCCATAGCATAGCCCAAGACCAAACCGTACATGAGCTGTCAGAAAGCAAGCTAAATCCAAGCTATGAGCTAGTGTTTCCTCCCTGAGAACCTGGGGGGGGGGGGGGGGGGACGAAAGAAAAAGAGGAGAAAGAAAAAGGATCAGTCGTAAAGACTGGTAAGCTCTAGTGACTTTCAGTATGAAAACTAGTAAAGGTAACATGATATGTGAAACTGGAATTAAACATAAGGATGATAACAGAACTGGTAGGATAATTAAGATAACAAGATAAGTCAAGTCTAGCATCGTATATTCAAGGTTTGCTGCACCAACTATACTAGTGTTCTAACCCATGTCAAGTATTAATCATGAAATGATCCCTTGGCCCAGTATCATGAAGTGACCCATTACAGGGTCCTACGGTATGATCTACTAATCGATCGGCTCCCTACAAGTCCTAGCTCATCATGTGTCTGTGTCATACGGCCCTATCCTGAAATGTAGTTACCTGTGCTAGGTCCACCATAGGGTGTATCAAGTCCTATGGTGCCAACCACCGACATGAATCAAGCACGCACAGTGTAAATCTATGGGTGCCCAATGCCTGCTTTTTCAACTCCAGACTACGTGCACGACCATAGTCCTCCTGAACCTACAATGGCGCACCTACTCAGCCATCGTTCTGGTCGCTTACAATTAGCCCAGTAATCGTGCCCCACCCTGCCTAGTCTCAGGGTATCGTGATATATCTAAGCGGGTTACTGCTGAAAAGGACCGCGTAACTAGGGTTTTTAATGGGTTAAGTGTTGTCATTCAAATTCATGACTTAACCCTATCCAAATCATGTATCAAGTTGGTTAAGTGTGTTCAAGCGGTTCATGACTTAACCCTATCAAATCATCGTGTCAAGTTGGTTAAGTATATTCAAGTGGTTCATGACTTAACCCTATCATGTGGCATTAATTAGTTAATTCACCTCAACCTCTCACATTAAACTAAATGTTGTGGTTACTGGATTTGCCGGGCAGTTCCGGGAAGATTTACACCACAACATAGTCTAACCTCGGGTTTTACGTGCGATATGACCAACTACCCACATTGGACCCTATTGTTTGCAGCCACTAGATTTGCCGGGCGGTTCTGGGCAGATTTACACTGCAAACTCAACCCAACCTCGAGTTGGCCATTTTCAAGTTTATCTAATTGTCATGCCCACATTCAAGTTTTCATGTCAAAATTCATGTCGAGTTTTCATGTCATGTTTCATGTCAAATCGTGTCAAGTTCATGTCCATATCCAGGTTCAAGTTATAACAACGTTCATGTTCAAGTTCAAAGTCAATTCATGATTTTACCTAGTCTACCCAAATCGTATTCCCATCGCACGTAAGGTCGAATCGATACAAATAAATCTAATTAGGGAATAATATAAAAAGGGACAGGTATAAGGTGGCAAAAGTGTTTACTAGCATAGCATGGTATGACTTGATAAAAGATTATAACATTACTGGCATATGGAATATTGGCCTCAAAGATAAGGTACTAGTCAAGATAACAGTTGTCATAAGGTGATAGTATAGTCATAGTAACGATTGACATAAGGTGATAGTATAGTCATGGTAGCGATTGACATAAGGTGATAGTCATAAACTTGTGACTAATAGCAGATTCAACATGATAATATGAGGGTTTTTCTTTTTGATTTACAACATGAATAGGCCACAAATCAATGTCATAGTAATATCCAAGAGTCAAGATCCAAGATGAACAAGAATGGATGTAAAACAGTCATCATACATAGGTCCAATTTCAATTTACATCATATTCATATTACATTTACAGTTTAAGTCTAAAAATAACTGGGGCTTACTGATCGTGGTTCGAGAATTAGAAAAGAGAGTCGATGTTGAATCTTTATATGCTTAGTCAAGTCCTAATAGAAATCCCCAAATCAGCAATTCTCTTAACGCAGTCTCAACGTAGAAGAAGCAATCCCTTTCTCAAACTTTTCAACTGGAATTAGAGCAGCATAAGGTCAGAAAGAATTTTGTGTAGAGAGACTGGTGTTAGGGGCTGTATTTATAGGGTTAGGTCAACGAATGTGGACAGAAACGAGGCTAGAAACATCAAAGTGAATCCAGCTCCAAAAATGGGCTCGGGCACTAGGTCGACCCCCAGGTCGACACTATGGTCGACCTGGTCCCGCGTAAGTTGACTACATAGTCGACCCCCAGGTCGACCTGGTCCTGGGCGGGAAATTTCCCACCCAGTCCATTCTGAGGTTTGAATTTCGAATTTTGAATTCGAATTGAACTGTTTTGAACTTGAAAACTTCTAAAAACTTCGAAAGGCCATAACTTGGTCATACAGGCTCCGATTTTCGAAAACTTGGACTCGTTTCCAAGCAGAATTTCGAGACGAACGCAATGGTGTAACCCGTTTCACTTGATTTTTTAATTTAAAAATTAATTCTGCCTTGATTTATGGTTATTACACGTTATAAAAACACGGGTTGTTACACACACACACACACACACACACATATATATATATATATATATATATATATTACAATCCACAAATAAATTAATAAATTAGAATAGTAATTGTCTGTTGTGGTACAATAAATAGATACCTTGGGACTGATAAATGGTTGCCTTAGGAAAATATGACAGTTATGGTCATAAAGGGAAATAAACAAAGAAATAAGAAGTAAATGGGTGTAACAAGGGGATTAATGGATATTGATTATTGTTTAAATACTAAGTCCAATTAAGGAAATAATAAGATAAATATCCTAGGGTAAAGAGGATATAACTTTCCTTATTTATATTAATGAATATAGAACTTATAATAAAAGTAGTGTTGAATTTAGTAGGTTAATGATGTAAAAATATTATTAACCATAGGAACCCGTGACAATAATAAATCTTATGCATATAATATTTCCGTGGAGAGTAACTAAATGGAAAAGATGTGATGACGTGGCCTACATTATCCCAATAGGGAAAGGTATGAAGGGCTAATGGGGTACGAACCTAATAACCTTCGCGTATAGTACGCTTCCTAGGTCTTAAGTGGACGAGGTTTAAGAATCCATCTAGGAGTAGGTCTTTCAGTTTAGGGGTCTTAAACGGCATATGAGTATATTGCCTACCCAAACCTGGGAAATAAAAACGTCAGATATGGCTACCTACCCTATGGGAAGTAGTAAGCGACTAAGGGGGTTATCCAATAAGGTTAGCTAGAAGGTATAGCGAGCGATAAAATACCATCTCTCACCTTATATGGGGCAAGGGTATATGCGTGAATGATGGGAGCCTTAACTAACAGGGTCGTAGCTAGTGCCCTCAAGTTTATAAGAATGTTGAACAATTTATCGAGAGGTATTAAATGACTAATAAGTCCGCCTAGGGTCTTAAGTGATCGAGAGAATCCACCATATCTATCATTGATAGTGAGGAGTTAAATAATAAAGGGTAAGTGGATGGAAAGGTGTATATGTATATAAACTCCTCAGTTAGGGGTTCACTTCTCGGTCCAATAACCGGTTAAATCATGGTCTAAAGGCATCCTAAATATGTGCATAAACGTTCTATCTCGGAAATATATCTTGGAATACTACTTTAGGAAAGGTAGTAAGTTCGTGCGTAAACATTTACAAGGTTGGACTAGAATCACTAACCTTGGTAGGCATACATATTAGGTTTAACCAAATATGATATATCTATGTATTATAGTATGTGCTATACATTACCTATTCACCAGAATCTTATCGTTCTGACCCCCTCCTCATTACAATCACCCAGGTTTCCTAGAGAAGGTTGGGTTCTCAAGGATGTTTTAGTTTGGCTTTCGATTCTCGTTCTCTCTCATGCTTGGTATTGGCGGGGTGACTTACTTTAAAAACGTAGTTACTTGAGTTAATACTAGTTTATCCTATTTTTTCGCTGTGAGTTATCTTATCATACTCTGATTATGCTCATGCTCATTTACTTGTAGGTACCAGATATACAAGATCCATGCTTATATGTTCTCGAGTTTCGATTTTTGTCGAAATTTGGGAGCATAAAAGTGTGGGGTGTTGCAACTTGTGTTTCAACCATATGAAATTCACTTGTAGAAAAATAAGCAAGAATGGATAAAGAAGAAGAAGATGATCAAACGGAAATCAAAGAAGAGGAAGAAGATGAAAATACTTCCTTAGAAAGTATAAAGTATCCCACTAACACCCATGTAACAACCCGGAAAAGTCGATCTTGGTTATCCAATATACTACACATATCGAACATCCAAGGATCGAAAATACCGGTTGTTAATGAAAGAAATTAGAGGGTGAGAATAGATAAGATAGAATCTTAGAATAGAAGAAGAAGCAGAACACAACATCGGAGTAGCACGAACCTCACAGCGGAACGAATAACATATAATATATATAACATAACTTGAAATATACATCTGTACTTGAATATAAATCATTATCAAAGTACAACACTTACAACACAGCGGAAATAAACTATAGCTATGTGATCCTGAAGCCTCCTGCTCCAGCTCTTCAAGTATCTGTAAATCCCGACTACTTGACTGCCCATACAAAATTGGGCACCGAAGAGTTTTAGGAAAACAAAACAAAATAAACTTCGGGTTAGTCATGGGACTAGTGTGAGTAAAACAGTTTAAAACAGTTTGAGCCATTAAACGATATCTCATAAGACCACGCCGTGTAACGAAACGGGATTTTCCTTATGAGAATCTAAAATATCTTTATATCAAAACCATTTTATATTATAATAATGTCTATCAACCACAATATAATAATCATCTAGCAGAAACGCTTTCATCTCACGTTCTACATATATAGTATACAATCAAAACAGCAAGCACGTATTGGGTAATGGATTTCCAATTATGACAAGGTATGGAACCACCTTTCGCTAGTATATCTCTAGAGAGGAATACACTGGGTTCAACAAGAACATCTTGCAACCCGGCCACACATGACCGACCACTCATTTCGCTTGAGGGTATCAGATGTATATCACCAACGGTTGGGATCAGCAACCGTTTCTCGAATGGGACAGCATCAACAATAGATTTTTAGAAGTAAATGAAACTCTAGATCAGGTGATTATACACCCTAATAGGTGCAACCTACATTGCCATGCTGCCTGCCCGATTTCTGTCATTTACTGGATGTGAGGCTAGAAGCTACGCTTATCTTTTACATGTGACATCTTCATTCACTTAGAATGTCACATTGTCATACCCCTTTAAATCACAGATTGATTTATCCAAAAACAACACGGGTATACAGCTAAGAGAAATGAATTCCTCCGCCACCAAACGTGAATACGTTTGAAGAGATCAACTTACGCAATCTATCAAATGTACTCTGTCAGACCTTCTTCCATACAAGTTGTCCTGGGACTGGACAGACCGAAGGCACTATTCAGTATATCCATCTTAGGCACTGTTATCTAAGATTTATACAACAGCCCTTGCACTTTACTCCGTCTTCAATATATTCAGCGTACTTGATTCGCAACGCTTATGCCAACACGGAGTGGTTCTTCGGATAATAATCCAATCGGTCTCTCCATATTAACAACATTAAAATGGTCGAAAACTTCGATAGTCAGTGAGTTAACTATCAAAGAAAAACACGTGTGCAAACGACGAAATTATTTCCAGATGGAAATTATATCGATCAATCATCATTCATATATATATATATATATATATATATATATCCTCATTTTCTATGTTTAGAATATTAACACTGGAAAACATTTCCATGGCTTTAAACTTAACTATCAAAGAAAACGTAGCACTATTCTTCCACAACTATCAGTCCCTGACTTTAAATTAGTATGAGAGCAATTCCCTAAGTATTAATCCCGAAGGCCGAAACCAACATCAGATAGACACTTAAGAAACCATTCAACTTAACAAGTCTCCAGTCAATTTCTGATTTAGCTTAACTCCATTTCTTACTCCTTATACATGAACATTTCCTTTTCTAATTCATATTTCCAATTTCAATATTTGATTTCGTTTCTGATTTTATTTGGAAAACATTTCCAAATCTTCTTTACTTGAATTTAAACAGATGTTTAAATCAACATCGTGACGACAACTCAAACCACTATACTTATTTACTAAATTCACTTAACCACTTTCGCTCTCGAACCTTAACCATTCCTAAATTGAAAACGAAGTCAATCAAGTTGGGGTATAACTACCTCTCAGACCTTAACTGAACAACATTTCAAATCTCGAAATAGGGTAAGTTCATCTTTTAACTCTTTAACACTTCCTTACGTAACCTCCGGATATAATTTACGAGTCCAACTCCTTTACAGGATCATTTGATTATAACAGTGGTGTTATAATTTCCTGCTTTTGAAATATAATAACTTTAATCTAACTCTTATTTCCTAACTCGAATAAATAACGAACAACTAATTTATCAACTCCTATTTGGTTAACTCTTATTCTATAACCCCAATCTAATAACTCTAACTGGATTAACTCTTATTTGAATAACTCCCATCTAATAACTCTTATTCTAACTCTAACTCTATTTAACTCTTACTGGATTAAATCTTATTCGAATAACTTACATCTGAATAACTTATATTTGATAATCTCTCTTCTTCGAATAAACTATATTTAATTTAACTCCTGTTGAATAACTAGATTCGATTAACTCCCTTCGAATATCTCTAATTTGATTAACTCTCTTCGAATATCTCTGATTGGATTAACTTGCTTCGAATATCTCCGATTCGATTAACTCACTTCGAATATCTCTGATTTGATTAACTCTCTTTGAATATCTCTGATTCGATTAACTCACTTCAAATATCTACTATATTCGTTTAACTCCTTTCTTCGAATAAACTAATATTCGATAACTTCTTTCTTAGAATAAACTAATATTCGATTTAACTCTAACTGAATAACTCTAACTGATTAACTCTAACTGTTTAACTCTAACTGTTTAACTCTAACTGGTTAACTCTTCGTCCTTATTCAGTTTCAGATGTCGATGTTGAAATCGATTCTTACTTCTCTATATAAGTCTTGACTTATATATTCTATTTATCCAATGATAAATATTAACTTAATTTATAAATATTATTTATAAATTAATATGCCCCATTTTCCTGTTTACTTCTTCATATAAGTTCAGACTTATATATCTCTTTATTTATCAAAAGATAAATATTTCCTTCAATCATATCTTATTTATTCATCCCAATTATTGCCTTTAACAATTTCTTATTTATTTTCTAAATAAATATTCCTTATATCTAATTCTATTTATCTAACAAATAAATATCTCCTGTTTATCTTATTCTACTTATTCAACAAATAAATATCTCATTAACTTATCTTTTATTTAATAAATAAATATCTCATTATCTTATCTTTTATTTAACAAATAAATATCTCATTATCTTATCTTATTATTTAACAAACAAATATCTCATTATCTTATCTTATTTATTTAACAAATAAATAATTCACTTTATCTTATCTTATTATTTAACAAATAAATATCTCATTATCTTATCTTATTTATTTAACAAATAAATAATTCACTTTCTTATCTTATTATTTAACAAATAAATATCTCATTATATTATCTTATTTATTTAACAGATAAATAATTCACTTTCTTATCTTATTATTTAACAAATAAATATCTCATTACTTATCTTATTTATTTAACAAATAAATAATTCACTTTATAAATATTCCATTTATAAAGATTGCCCTTCAGTTATAATTCCACTTAACAATATTCCCTATTTATAAATATTCCATTTATAAATAAGTTCCATTTATAAATTATCTCCATTTATAAAATCTTATATTGATTTTATAAATATTTTCTCTTTTATAAAACCCTTTGATTTTATAATTATTCCCTTTTTAAAAATCTCCTATTTATAAATATTCCAATTTATAAATATTTCTTGTTTATAAATAATCCAGATTATAAATATTCTGTTTTTAATATCACTTTGAAAATCTCCTTTTCCCATTCCGATATTTTATGGTACTTAACACATCAAATCACGATGACCAATATCATCCACACATATAATCAACCACAGATTATAAACTACATCATATATCATAATATATGAAAAAACAATAAAATAACGGTTGAGGAATCCAGTCGGATTCCTCCAACCTGTTTTCCTGCATCCACAGATGTTACACAATATGATTATCATCATTTTCAGTTCAATATGAATTATTCTTATAAACAGAATCAATATAGAAATTCAACTAACTGACTAGCAGTTCAATCAAACGGTCAACACATAGCCAATCAACCAATATTTAACAGTTCTAAAAAAAATACAACATTAAAATATAAACTGTTAAGAGTTAGTGAGATTTACTCACTTTGGCAGTTCATCATTAAAGAACGATAAACTGTTTGTTTGATTTGAATCAACCAATTTATTTCACCGTAAATTCAAACGAACTCAAATCCACTCCCAGTCAGTTTCATTGTGGAGCTCTCGTCCATACGGTCCTAACGGATCCAACCGTTCAAAATTCTGATCATGTATGTAGAAGATATACGATTTATAAGTTCATATACAATTTAAATGAAACTAAACTTAGTATTTATAAACCGGGCCTCACCAATATATATATCCGGCCCATTACCCCTTGACAAAGCCCAGATCCGAATAAATGCCTTCTTCCTCGAATTGCTCAAGGTATCCTGCTCCAAATAAAATTGCCATTTCGTTTACTTCCTCCATCAAAACTCCTCCATCTCTTCCTTAAAAATCAAAACAAAAATACCACAATTCTTGTCACCATCTCCTCTTCAACCTGATGTGTGGTGACCCGAAAATCCGGTCCAATTTGAGCTGACCAAAAACACAAGTCCAACCCCAAATTTAACTGAAACCCAGGAAACTAAAAGAAAGAAAACAGAGGGTGAGAATAGATAAGATAGAAACTTAGAATAGAAGAAGAAGAAGAAGAATATACAACATCATCAGAGTAACACGAATCTCACAGCGGAACGAATAAAATATAACATAACTTTTGAAATACAAAGTTATAACTGTATATACATACCATTTCAGAGTACAACACATAACATCACAGCGGAATAAATAATAGCTATCGACTGCTGAAGCCTCCTGCTCCAAGCTCTTCAAGTATACTTGTAAATCCTGACTACTTGACTGCCCGTACAAATTTAGGCACCCAAGAGTATAGGGAAAACAAAATAAACTCCGGGTCAGTCATGTGACTGGTGTGAGTAAACTCAAATCATTTAAAAGGGTATATGACATCTCATAAGACCACGCCGTGCATACGGAATGGGTTTTTCCCTTATGAGAATCCAAACATCTTTGAAAAGCAATATCATTCTGATATTATAATAATGTCTAAATACAAATAGATATCAATCTAGTAGAAACGCTTGCATCTCACGTTCTACATATATAGTGTACAATCAAAATCACAAGCACGTATTGGATGATTGGATTTCCAACTATGACAAGGTATGGAACCACCTTCCGATCAGTGTACTCTAGGAACGATACACTGGAGTTCAACAAGAACATCTTGCAACTCAGCCACACATGACCGACCACTCATTTCGCTTGAGTGTATCGAATGTACATCACCAACGGTTGGGATCAGCAACCGTTCCCGTATATATATATATATATATATATATATATATATATATATATATATATGGGACATCATTGATAGATTAAAGAAGCAAATGAATATTCTCTAGATAGGTGATTATACACCCTACTTCGGTGCGACCGACTTAGCCATGCTGCCTGCCCGATTTCTTTCATTTACCGGATGTGATGCTAGAAGCTACGCTTATCTTTTCACATCATATCTTCATTTACTTGGAATACCACATCGTCATACCCGCCAAATCATTTTTGATCTCCCTAACGGTATCACGGGTATGAAGCTAAGAGAAACGAATTCCTCCACCACCAAACGTAATACGTTGAAGAGATCAACATATATGATTCGTTAGGAATACTCTGTCAGACATTCGTCCATACAAGTTGTCCTGGGACTGGACAAACCGAAGGCACTATTCAGTACATCCATCTTAGGCACTGTTATCTAAGACTTAAACAATAGCCCTTGCACTTTACTCCGTCTTCAATTTTCTTCATCGTATTTGATCACAACGCTTATGTCAATACGGAGTGGTTTTTCGGATAATAATCCAACCGGTCTCTCCATATTAACAACGTAAAATGGTCAAAACATTGATAGTCTGTGATTTAACTATCAAATGAAAAATGTCTGTGTGCAAACAACGATCTAAATTCCAAATGGAATTATCGACCCAATCATCAAACATATATATATATATATATTTATATATATTCATATTTCCTTATTTTCTATATTTAGAAAATATTCGTTATCAACGTTGGAAAACATTTCCATTGTTTATTTACGTATCACTATCCTTCCACAACTATCAGACTCTAACTATATACTAACAAGAGAACAACTTCCTAAGTGTAAACCCCCGAAGGCCGAAACCAACATAAGATCGATACTCAGGAAACCATTCAATTTATTAATCTCTAGTCAGTTTCTAATTTTGCTTAACTCTATATTCTTTAACTCCATTCGCTCAACTCTAGATCGCAGCGATCATAATGGTTATGCCTGATTCCCTCAGGAAACATCCGACGGCCGTAGGCTATTTACAGCCCTGCGAATTACGCTAGCAGTCGTGCTAAATAGCAACTCATCCTGAATAACTATGTTTGTTTTAACTCTAACTGTTTAACTCTAACTGTTTAACTCTAACTGGTTAACTCTAACTGGTTAATTCTAACTGTTTAACTCTAACTGTTTAACTCTAACTAGTTAACTCTAACTGTTTAACTCTATTCGATTAACTCTAACTGTTTAACTCTAACCGTTTAACTCTAACTGTTTAACTCTATTCGATTAACTCTAATCGATTAACTCTAATCGAATAGACTATTCATTTATAAAGATTTACTTTTAGTAACAGTTCTTCACTTTACAAATGATTTCCTTTTTATAACGTTTTCCTTTTTATAACATCCTATTCAGTTATAAACAAATTTCCTTTTTTATAACTCTATTTATTTTCTAAATATTTCCTTTTCAAATTTATTCTTAAAAATATTCTAACTCCTTAAATTCCCGGAAAAATTCGCCATAACCTCCTTTGTATCGGGAGCATCGGGAAAATCCCCAAACCGCTACACAAGCCTATCCATTCAAAAAGAAAATGATTTACAGTTATTTCCTTTTTGAATATCTCCTATTTATTTCTAAGTAAATAATCCCTATTTAATATTTTGTTTATTTAACAAATAAATAATCCATGTTATAATATCTTATCTATTTATTCTAAATAAATAATTCACTTTATAAATATTCCATTTATAAAGGTTTCCCTTCATTTATAATTCCACTTAATGTATTTTCTATTTATAAATACTCCATTTATAAATATTTTTATTTATAAATATTCTCCTTTATAAAATCCTCTTGATTTTATAAATATTCTCTTTTCAATATTCCGGTATGTGATGGTGTTTAACATATCAAGTTACGGTGTCTAATATCGTCCATACACATATAATCAACAACAGATTTTAAATCACGTCATATATCACAATATATGAAAACAATAAAATAACTGTTGAGGAATCCAGTCAGATTCCTCCAACCTGTTTCCCTGCATCCACAGATGTTACACAATAAAATCAACTTCACTTTCAGTTTCATATGATATATTCTGTTAAACAGAATCAATATAGAAATTCAACTAACTGACCAGCAGTTCAATCAAACAGTCAACACACAGTCAATCAGTCAATATTTAACAGTTCTAAAAATACAACATGAAATTATAAACTGTTCAGAGTTAGTGAGATTTACTCACGTTTGCAGTTCATTGTTAAAGAACGATAAACTATTGTTTGATTTAAATCAAACAATTTATTTCGTCATAAATTCAAACGAGCTCCAATCTACTTCCAGTCAGCTTCATTGTGTAGCCACCATCCATACCGTCCTGAGCATCTGACCGTTCGAGATTCTGATATAGTATGAGTGAAATATTTAAGTTACAAGTTTGTGCATATTATAAAAAAATAGAACTTGATTTATAATTATTACTTGGGCCTCATCACCACTTCTCGGCCCATTTCTCCTTTAAAAACCCACCCTCCTAATCGGCCCTTTCTTCCTCAATCCCACCGTGAGCTTCCAGTGCCACAACGATGACCATTTCCCATCCTTCAACTCAACACTGCACCACCTTCACTTCACAAAACTTCACGATACCTACACCTAACTCCTACTCGTTATCTCCTCTATCTCCTCGTACAAACACCATCAAGCTCGCACATTTCATACGAGTTGCGTTCTCGAGCTCCGTCGCACACCTGTAGGTCGACATCGACCATATTTTCCATCGAAATACCCAAAAGAAAATGTATAGGTTCGGTTTCACCTCAGGAACCTAGAACTGAACTTGATTTCAAGAATCGAAGCACCAATTTCAAGTTATATCGAACCCTAGGTCTCGAATACGCATGCTGTACCGAACTCGAGCAACTCCAACATGAATCGCAGTACACAAAAACGGTATAGGATCGAAGAGCAAACTCCTAGGATTATAATCATACCTCTCTTTTGAATTTTAGTAATTTCTTGTATTTGATTTGGATTTTATTTCCATGGAAACTTTACTGGCAAAATGTTGGCGGCTCGTTTGGATTTTTCAGAGGAGTGATTTTTAGGTTTTAAGGTTAAGGGGGGGGGGTGCTTATAGGGTGTTAAAATATCTAGATATTTTCTTCGTATTTTTAGATATTTGTTTTATACCATTTTATATTCCTATCCGTCTTCTAAAAATCCGTACGATCACGTACGATGCTTAAAAATCACGAAACTGGACATGTAGCTAGAGTTCGACATTACGGTCCCAACGAAACTAGTTTCGTCAAATTCCGACTCCGTACGCTCATACAGCATATTTTAACCGTCGAAATACTGACTGTTTCTCACTCTAAAAATCCGTACGGCCACATAGTGAATCTAAAAATCACGAAACTGGAAATCTAATAACTATTTGACATTGCGGATCCAACAAAACTGGTTTCATCGAAAATGGAGTTCGTTTGCAAAACTGGCTATTTTTAAACTCCTAAATAACCCATTTAAATATATAAATATATTTAAATAAATTAAATTAAATATTAATAATTTAATATTATCGTATATATCCACATGGAATATACCATAGCTCCAATATATTCATATATGGATTTATAGCTCGATATTCCAAATCCATATTATATCGATATTCAATTTATATTGAAATTCAATTTATAAATCGTTTTAAATTATAAAGGAATTCCATAGCGACTTTTCTGAAAATTTGATTTGGACATACATTAAAATCTACACGACGAAATCCCGATTTTTCTCTTCCATTAGAAAACTATTATCAAATCGGTCCTGACGGTTCTTGTTTCACAGAAATCCGACTTAAAACGGACCCTGTATATTCAGTTGAAGTTCAAATCGCCAAATAGCGAACTGCCGCGCCATTTCGAGCTCTATTTTAATTATATTAAAATTCTACGTTCAAACTGACGTCGACTGAATATATTCATCAATATAATTCAACTCTAAGCTGAACTAAATCTAAGGGACGACCCCGTTCAAAGAATATTGTGATTTCCAATGTTTTTTATTATTTCTGAATTAAATATATTATTTAATTATTTATATTAATTAAATATTCACCATTATTTACTTCAACGACCATGAAATCCTTTTAATCACCTCTTAAATAATTAAATTAATTAATTATTATCTCGCGGGAAATGCGAGTCATTACATTCTTCCCTACTTAAAATAATTTCGTCCTCGAAATTGCTAAGGTATAAAACAACTCTATCAACTGGGTTAAAATTATTTGTTTACTTATCAACTTCAGTTTTCAACTAAACCAATTTAAATTTAATTAAAATATTAATTCATTGCTACTAACGAAAATTTTCAAAAATCCTGAAAATTTTCTAACACCTTAATTTTTCGAAAAATTTCGCCAGCACCTCCTTTGTACTGGTCAATAATTCAAACTCCCACTCGCCTCTCTGGGCCTTCTCCAACCCAAAAGAAAATCAAACAGCCAAGCGGCTTGCCAGTTCGGCTCATAAATCCCATGCTTATATCAAACATCAACTTGTACCTTTTTGTCGGGTATATCAACTTTATCACTTCACCTGTTATCAATCCACATATACTAATGTCATCTCAACCAATTATTCGCTTATATCCAAACCACAATAACATTTCCAATTCGAGTTCCATCCTCGATTCCAAACTCTTAACCAACCAATCCAATTCAATTACCACTGGACTGACTTTATATATCAAATTTCAAATTTGCTTTCACAAATTTCTCTAACTTGTTTTTATTCAAATAATCTATTCCGGGAGTTTTTAAACAGTTTTGCTTTACTAAAACCAACTATTCCTTTTTGGATTTTAAACAACTTGCTTTCCTAAACAATTTCAAAAACAATATCTTTGGTAGTAATCCGTCACTTACCACTTGAAGATGAACACTGATGATGCTGCAGTCATCATCAGAGTTTAGTTTCCAGCTACAGAATTGAGTTCAATACTATATCAGCTTTCAAAACCATTTCTCAAACACTTCCACTTTGAAATATATTTCAAATACCATTCACAATGCTTTTAAACCAATTTAAAATCTCCCAGGATTTTAAAATTCTCTTATACATAATCCAGATTCATTTACAAACTTCTTTCCAATTCCTGGGATTTTAATTCCAATTCTGGTTTAAATTTCAGATTTAATTCATCTTATTTCATATACTTTACTTATATGAATTCTGGTTAGTTATTTATAACCATTTCACTTTTATAATCATACTCGATTATAATAACAACCAACACAACCAATATACTATACCAAATATATTCGGGTAAAATTATTCCATTTACCCTCTTTTCAAAACATACCATGTCGGTTCATCGTATTCGAGTGCTTAGAAATCCCTACCGATACAGTGGATCAAACTGATCGTCCAGAATCCATAAGCCACTCAACCAATGCGTCTCCATAATATAAATCACTTTATATTAACAAATACGCACTCGTATATATACACACTCAAATTCAGTCTAGGATATTACTAATCCCATCTCTACTGAATTACGCCATAGAGCCAAGGTAAATCTTAACCTCGCTCTGATACCAAATGTTTGACCCGAAAATCCGGTCCAATTTGAGCTGACCAAAAACACAAGTCCAACCCCAAATTTAACTGAAAACCAGGAAACTAATAGAAAGAAAACAGAGGGTGAGAATAGATAAGATAGAAACTTAGAATAGAAGAAGAAGAATATACAACATCATCAGAGTAACACGAATCTCACAGCGGAACGAATAAAATATAATATAACTTTTGAAATAAAAAGTTATAACTGTATATACATACCATTTCCGAGTACAACACATCACAACGGAATAAATAATATGTAACAACCCGAAAATCTGGGCCAGTTTAAAATTTTTATTTTGGCAATTTTAGCGAATTTTGATTATTTAAAATGAATTATTTTAAATAAAATCGACGAGTAATTTATTTTGAATATAATTCGAACGTATATATTTATACGCGTCGTCGTTAGAATATAAATATTTATATATAATTATAAATAGAATTGAAAATGGCGCGGTAGTTCGATAATTCGATTTCAAACTTCAATTGAATGTACCGGGTGCAAAACAATCCGGATTTTAGTGAAACCAAAAATCTTAGAACCTAATTGAGAATATCTTTCCAATGAATCCGACAAATCAAGATTTCATAGCGGGAATCAAAAGATATGTCCAGTTGAAAATTCTGAATAGTCGCTATGGAATTCAGGCCCTTAAAAATGGACATTTTGCAGACGACCTCGGATTTCGACGAAACCAGTTTTGTTGGGTCCGTGATGTCAAGTTATTGCTAGATTTCAAATTTCATAATTTTTCGAATCAATATGTGAGCGTGGCAAAGGAAAACGCGTTTGACCAGTTTCAGTTGATTTTAATCGACTGGAAATTGGCCATTTTTCAAACGGTCTCAGAATTCGACGAAACTAGTTTTGTTAGGACTGTATCGTCAATACGAAGCTAGAAAATATTTTTCGAGAATTTTTAGAGTTCGTATGCGACCCCGGTAAATTGAAATGCTCGTTTAAATTCAATATATAGAGTTATATGTTGATTTTAACGGAAACTGAATCGAAACAATCGAATCAGCTTGTGATACATATCCCATTGTGTTCGGAATGGGGGTAAAACGCTATGGACGACAGGCGGTAGGCCTCGTTTCGAGGTCGTATGTAAAAGTCAACCTTTTTGAATAAATAAATAATAAAAAATAAATATATTATTTCCCTCCTTTTCTTCATTGCCCCCCCCCCCCCCCCGATTCATTTACCAGAAACAAAATAAAAAAAAAAGACAAAAACCTAAACCTAGTCGTCGCCTAACCCTCGAAGCCGCCGCCGACGAGACTTCGCCGCCCCCCCTCCGTCCGACCTCCTCCTTCCAGCGCCCTTACCTCGAGACACCCAGCGTCGACGCGAATTGAAGCAACCCCTCGAACACCTCGACGCCGACACCACTGAGCCACCGCGCCCCCCCCCCCTCGAAGCCTGTCGCCAACGCTTCCTTCTGCTTCCCTCCCTCTTCGCGGGCTGAGGTGAGTGATTAAGTTATTTTATTTTTGTTTTGTTATATAAACTGATTTTTATGAATTTTTAAAAAACTAATTTTATAAAAGGCAAAAACTGAATTTTATTTTGATGTAAAAACTGAATTTTATTTTGATGTAAAAACTGAATTTTATTTTGATATAAAAACTGAATTTTATTTTGATTTAAAAACTGAATTTTATTTTGATTTAAAAACTGAATTTTAAAAATAGAAAATATGGTTGTTTTAAAAATATAAACGGAAGTTGTTTTGAATATAAACATAGCGATGTTTTGAAAATAAAATTAGAACTGATTTTGAGAAAGTAGAAATAGAATTGTTTTTGAAAATATAAAATACTTTGCTTCGAAATAAAAATGTGATTTTTATATATTGAACTTCAAAAAAAAAATATAGTTTTTGTATATTGAACTTCGAAAGAAAAAATATAATTTTTGTATATTGAACTTCGAAAGAAAAAATAGGATTTTTATATATTGAACATCGAAGTAAAAATATGATTTTTATATATTGAACATCGAAGTAAAAATTCGATTTTTATATATTGAATAGCGAAGTAAAAATGTGATTTTTACATATGTAGAGAATACGGGCGAAAGCGACAAAAAGGCGAGATTGGCGAAGATTTCTAAAGGAAGTGCCGTGGAGCTAGGATAGCTATCTGTGAGAATTTCTCACCCTTCAATTTATTTTCTAGTTATATATATATATACTAGGATGGAGACGGTGTTTAGTAGCACCCGACACAATCGTCCATAGACCATGGACTTGTTTGTTTGGCTGTTTGGTGATTGATTGCGATATTGGTTTGAATGTGGTTTGTGGTGTGAAAAATCGAATCGATAAATTGGCTAGGATTAGACGTGCGCCGTTATAAGGCGAAGGAGTAAGGCTAGGTTAGACTCTTACTCCAAATTTTGAGGTTTGCATAACGAATTGATTGATTGAATATGTCGATCGATTGATTGACAAGCTGTTATAAGCGTGGAATATCTATATTTGATGCTTATACAGTGTAGTGCACTTTGGTTGATGGTTGATTATTTTTCAATGCTATTATATACATGTGTTGTATGAAAATCCATATAATTAACTTTATATGGTAATTGATTGGGCCTCATTCCAATTTGAAAAATAAAGAATATTATAAAATAAAAGTTCATGTGTTGACAGTACTCATTCATTGAGATTGGTCATGTGTTGAACGAAATATTTTAGTAATAAAAATTGCACCTTTATCGATATAAAATAAAAGTTCATGTGTTGACAGTACTCATTCATTGAGATTGGTCATGTGTTGAACGAAATATTTTAGTAATAAAAATTGCACCTTTATCGATATAAAATAAAAGTTCATGTGTTGACAGTACTCATCCATTGAGATTGGTCATGTGTTGAACGAAATATTTTAGTAATAAAATTTACATCTTTAACAATATAAAATAAAAGTTCATGTGTTGACAGTACTCATTCATTGAGATTGGTCATGTGTTGAACGAAATATTTTAGTAATAAAAATTGCACCTTTATCGATATAAAATAAAAGTTCATGTGTTGACAGTACTCATTCATTGAGATTGGTCATGTGTTGAACGAAATATTTTAGTAATAAAAATTGCACCTTTATCGATATAAAATAAAAGTTCATGTGTTGACAGTACTCATTCATTGAGATTGGTCATGTGTTGAACGAAATATTTTGATAATAACAACTATTTTGAAAAAGAAATATTTGAAATAGAATATTTGAAAATAAAGGAATATATGAAGCCGTGTTGATTAGATTGACGCCATTTTGACGTGAACGATATTTATATCGATTTTATTCGATTTCGAAATGAAATGAATGGATAACGATTTCGAAATGAATTGAATATAAAACGATTTCGAAATGAATTGAATATAAAACGATTTCGAAATGAATTGAATATAAAACGATTTCGAAATGAATTGAATATAAAACGATTTCGAAATGAATTGAATATAAAACGATTTCGAAATGAATTGAATATAAAACGATTTCGAAATGAATTAAATTGAAAACGATTTCGAAATGAATTGAATATAAAACGATTTCGAAATGAATTGAATATAAAACGATTTCGAAATGAATTGAATTGAAAACGATTTCAAATTGAATTGAAATTGAATTGAATTGAATTCAAATTGAATTGAAATTTGAATTGAATAGAAATGAATTTTAAAACGAATCTATAAAGAAGAATTCAATTTTGATTTGAATTGAAATGGAAGTTGAAATTGTTTTTGAAAACAAATTTAAAACTATTGATATAATTCGTTTTAAATAGAAATCGACGATATATATATTATATATATTATATATATAATATAATGGCCTGAATAGAACGCGCCGCGCCGCGGCAGTTCGTGAATTTCGACCATTTATTTCAAACGGACATTACGGGAGATCCGACCGTCGGATTCTCCTAAAACCGGAACCGTTGGGTTCGTATCGAAAAGAGCTTTCTAACGAATGTGATAAATTAGAAATCTAACGGTTGGATTTGGAATTATGTCCAAATCAAATTGGAAAAAGGTCGCTATACGTGCAGTTCGATGGCCATTGGTGGAAATCGACTGTGCGGGCCTTGATAAAATTATTAAAAATAGTAATAAATTGTGTAAAATCATAAGAAATGATTTGAGAAGAATTGGGATGAAAAACTCCATATTTGAAAAGATAAAAATAGATTTTTATCGAAATGAACTAGTTTTGAACTAGAATTATAATTCTATTTATTTTTAAATAAATAAATTGAAAGTGAAAAGGGTTTTAAAAATAACCCGAATTTCCAATGATTGCATTGGAATGGATTTGAATCGAAATTGTCTTCGGAATATTTCGATGTTGGATTTCGTGATGATACAGATAGTGTTATGGGAATTTGAAAGATATATATATATCGTTATTTCCAATACGATATTTGTTAATCGTAGAATTTGATATTGAATATAAGCCGGTATATTTTCTATTCAGAGCCTTGTGTTTAATATCAAATGTGATTTGGGTTTGTCGTGAATGGTGTCTTCATTAACACTGTTCTTGAACCCAGTTGAGAAAAGATTAGATCTTTTTATTCAGATTTAATGAAGTGTACCAATTAAATTATATTTAATTGGAATTGAATTGATTTTTGGGTTTATCGTGAACAGTGTTTTAAATAACACTCGTTCTTTAACCCGACAATTAATGAGTGTGATTTTGGGTTTATCGTGAACCGTGTTTTAAATGACACTGATTCTTTAACCCAGTTAACGATTAAAACTAAGTGGAGTTTTAATGAATCTTTAATTAGATTGAAATGATCGAAAATGGAGTATCACCAGTTTTGCTCCAGGCGATAGTTAAATCTTTAATTAGATTTGAACGTGAAATGGTAACTGAATTTACCGAAAACACTGTGGTGTTAGATATGAAGTATTACCAGTTTTACTTCATGGGATGAATAGGTTGGGATTGGGAAATTAAAGCCAATGATTACTTCGGTAAGGTTCGCTAATTCCGACTAGTTTTGAATTGATATTCAAAAGATAGATTAAAGAATAAATTCAGGAATTTATCTTGGATAAAATTTATGGGAACCTTTCCCTATGAATGTGAAATTTAGAAACTAACTGTCGGTTAGCTAAGCAGAATGGTTTTCTGGATATTGATCTGATGTTGGTTTCGGCCTTCGGGGTTAATATTTGGGGAATTATTCTCTTGATTAATTTACGGTTAGTGACTAATGAATTGGAATGAGGCGTATGTTGTGTTTGTGTAACACTTTTATAATATATACGCGAGTTATTCGGAAAGACCGGGTTTATCCCATTCTGAATAACTGATACGACGATAAGTCAAAGATGAAGACGGTGGTCGAAGACCAGAAGTCTTCACGTCGTTTGGGTGATAACTGATGATCTTGATTGGGCTGTACACCCAAGAAGATGGAAACAGTTGGTGATCGTCCAGACGTACTTGGAGATCGATGGATATGCGAGGTACTAGGTGCCTCCGGTTTCGTTCAGACCCAGAACGGACTTGTAAATGGACTGTGTGTCTGACATTGGATTTTAGTCTGTGTGATTGATATCTATTAAATATATATCTGTTTGGCGGCGGAGAATTTATTCTCTTGCTTAACGCCCTTCTCTGAGACGTACGAGCTCAGGGGTTATATATTGATGGATATCAAACGCATGGAGTGAATTGCCTGTGTGGCATGCCTAAGTGGCAATTGATCGAGGCTTCTGTTGAAAAGCAAAGTCTTGTGGTGATGATCAAAGCACGTCCTCTGCGACGTAGCTTTGTGTAACGTTTACCTCGCGTGTTTCACACCCGGTATGAACCAAAAACGGGAGACGGACCTCAGGGAGGGCATGCGTTTCTTTCTAGTTAGAAGTGGCGTCAGTGGTTTTACACGCCCTGACGAGTTTGACTTATGTGGTTGTTGCTGTTGCGAGGCGCCTCGGATTGATCGGTCGTTCTCGAACCGATGGAGTCATTTAGTTGGCTCGTTTACGCCCCATAGGGCGGGGGAACGCATGTTCAGGGTTTAAGTTTAATCCACATCGGTGGACCGGCCCTGTCGCTCCAAGGGTCGATGCGCTCTGACCCTGTGGCTCGGGCTAGAGAGTCACGAAAACGGTTGAGGACTATCTTCTGCCTCGGTTCATAGACGGAAATCCAATTTCCAAATACGTGACCTTTGCGGTTTTATTTGTAAACCTATATATGGCGACATGATATATGGTACCCATGCCGCCTATGATTGATACTTATGATTTGAAGTTGTTTTATACACTATGCACCTATAATAGTATCAAATGATTTGTTTTAAGCGTATCAAACATTCTTTGGTTGTTATAAGGGAAAACCCTATCCCCCCGCTTGTGTTGCATTGTGTGATAGGACCTGGGTCTTATAACAGCTTCATTTTTCTTTATTTAGCATTGCGCTGTTTGTTTTATGCACTGGTATTCTTGGGAGGAAACCCGTTCCGTGTTATACGGCGTGGTCCCTTGATTTACCTAACTTTAAAATAAAGATTAATAACTGTTTTAGTTCTCACACCAGTCACATGACTGACCTGGAGTTTATTGTTTTAACCTAAACTCTGGGTGCCCCTATTTTTCGACACGGGCAGCTAGTAGTTTTGGTTTTGCAGATTTATATTCACAGGATCCTGGTTTACAGGTGGAACGATATCCGGAAAGCTTTGTATCCGTATATCTCCTTCTAGTTGTGTATTGTATTATTTTCCGCTGCTATGTATTTAAATGTAATTTAAATCTCTGATATTTCTGTGTAATATTCATTTATACTCTGTATATTCTTGTAATCTGATGCATTGTTGTAATATACAATGAAATGTTCTTTTATATGAGTTCTGTTGTGGCTTGTTCTCGAACTATCCGACGCTTTCCTTTACGGGGAAGTTTCGGGTTTTCACAGTTGGTATCAGAGCTTTGGTTTACAAAGCAGAGAACAAGACACATTAGAACCATACGAAAGAATTCATCAGATATTGGATTAGTAATATCCAATTAGAATGACTCGTTAGAGATAGGATCAGTAGTATCCTAGAACGAGTGTGAAGAGTATATTTTTGAAAATGAAAACAAATTTTTTTTTGTTTTGAAAATTTAAATCACTTATTCGTATTTGATTATTTAATTATATTGATGTGGACAATCCAGTATATATAGATTTTGCGTATACGTCTGATCCGCGTGTATTTGAAATTTTAATATATTGGATAGATATAGAATCACACTCTAGTCGCCCGAAGATGATATTGATGATAGCGATCGCATCATCAACATTTATGTTCGAGTTTCGAAGGTGTGATTTCTATATATTTCCATTAGACTGGTGTGAGAACCAAAACTTATATAGTTAGAACACCTTGTTGTGAATTGGCATCAAAAACAAGATTTTCAATATATGTATCAAAATTATGAATTTGATAATCTAATTCACTAATTGATTGATGTTTGTGTTGTTTGTTTATTTGTTTGCTAATTTTTAACCAATTAGCTTAATTGAACCAAATATTGAATTGTATTGAAAATTGGTCGCATTTGCTTGCATAAATGTACTTACCTTGAACAGGTCATAGCAAGGAGGCTAGAGTCAGAGAATAAAATTTGTTTGCCCGACAAATAGGTACATGTTTACTACATAATTTCCTGTTTTGTTTGGGTGATGATGATTTTGTGAGCCTATTGGCTAGCTGCTTGGCTTTTTCTTTTTCTTTTTGAGATCTGAAGGACCGGGGAAGCTATTTGAAATTCCCCGATGCTCCCATTGCAGGGGAGGTTATGGCGAAATTTTTCGAAAATTTAGGGAGTTAGCCAAATTTTTGAAAATTTGAAAATTCTCAGAAACTAGAAAGTTGGAGAATGGAAGCCAGATCGAGTGTAGAGTTGATTAATCAAACCACTTTCGACTTTGTTCCTTTTCGGGGACGAAAAGTTTTAAGTGGGGGAGATTGTAACAACCCGAAAATCTGGGCCAGTTTAAATTTTTTATTTTGGCAATTTTAGCGAATTTTGATTATTTAAAATGAATTATTTTAAATAAAATCGACGAGTAATTTATTTTGAATATAATTCGAACGTATATATTTATACGCGTCGTCGTTAGAATATAAATATTTATATATAATTATAAATAGAATTGAAAATGGCGCGGTAGTTCGATAATTCGATTTCAAACTTCAATTGAATGTACCGGGTGCAAAACAATCCGGATTTTAGTGAAACCAAAAATCTTAGAACCTAATTGAGAATATCTTTCCAATGAATCCGACAAATCAAGATTTCATAGCGGGAATCAAAAGATATGTCCAGTTGAAAATTCTGAATAGTCGCTATGGAATTCAGGCCCTTAAAAATGGACATTTTGCAGACGACCTCGGATTTCGACGAAACCAGTTTTGTTGGGTCCGTGATGTCAAGTTATTGCTAGATTTCAAATTTCATAATTTTTCGAATCAATATGTGAGCGTGGCAAAGGAAAACGCGTTTGACCAGTTTCAGTTGATTTTAATCGACTGGAAATTGGCCATTTTTCAAACGGTCTCAGAATTCGACGAAACTAGTTTTGTTAGGACCGTATCGTCAATACGAAGCTAGAAAATATTTTTCGAGAATTTTTAGAGTTCGTATGCGACCCCGGTAAATTGAAATGCGCGTTTAAATTCAATATATAGAGTTATATGTTGATTTTAACGGAAACTGAATCGAAACAATCGAATCAGCTTGTGATACATATCCCATTGTGTTCGGAATGGGGGTAAAACGCTATGGACGACAGGCGGTAGGCCTCGTTTCGAGGTCGTATGTAAAAGTCAACCTTTTTGAATAAATAAATAATAAAAAAATAAATATATTATTTCCCTCCTTTTCTTCATTGCCCCCCCCCCCCCCCGATTCATTTACCAGAAACAAAATAAAAAAAAAAGAGAAAAACCTAAACCTAGTCGTCGCCTAACCCTCGAAGCCGCCGCCGACGAGACTTCGCCGCCCCCCCCTCCGTCCGACCTCCTCCTTCCAGCGCCCTTACCTCGAGACACCCAGCGCCGACGCGAATCGAAGCAACCCCTCGAACACCTCGACGCCGACACCACTGAGCCACCGCGCCCCCCCTCGAAGCCTGTCGCCGACGCTTCCTTCTGCTTCCCTCCCTCTTCGCGGGCTGAGGTGAGTGATTAAGTTATTTTATTTTTGTTTTGTTATATAAACTGATTTTTATGAATTTTTAAAAAACTGATTTTATAAAAGGCAAAAACTGAATTTTATTTTGATGTAAAAACTGAATTTTATTTTGATGTAAAAACTGAATTTTATTTTGATGTAAAAACTGAATTTTATTTTGATGTAAAAACTGAATTTTATTTTGATATAAAAACTGAATTTTATTTTGATTTAAAAACTGAATTTTATTTTGATTTAAAAACTGAATTTTAAAAATAGAAAATATGGTTGTTTTAAAAATATAAACGGAAGTTGTTTTGAATATAAACATAGCGATGTTTTGAAAATAAAATTAGAACTGATTTTGAGAAAGTAGAAATAGAATTGTTTTTGAAAATATAAAATACTTTGCTTCGAAATAAAAATGTGATTTTTATATATTGAACTTCGAAAAAAAAATATAGTTTTTGTATATTGAACTTCGAAAGAAAAAATATAATTTTTGTATATTGAACTTCGAAAGAAAAAATAGGATTTTTATATATTGAACATCGAAGTAAAAATATGATTTTTATATATTGAACATCGAAGTAAAAATTCGATTTTTATATATTGAATAGCGAAGTAAAAATGTGATTTTTACATATGTAGAGAATACGGGCGAAAGCGACAAAAAGGCGAGATTGGCGAAGATTTCTAAAGGAAGTGCCGTGGAGCTAGGATAGCTATCTGTGAGAATTTCTCACCCTTCAATTTATTTTCTAGTTATATATATATATACTAGGATGGAGACGGTGTTTAGTAGCACCCGACACAATCGTCCATAGACCATGGACTTGTTTGTTTGGCTGTTTGGTGATTGATTGCGATATTGGTTTGAATGTGGTTTGTGGTGTGAAAAATCGAATCGATAAATTGGTTAGGATTAGACGTGCGCCGTTATAAGGCGAAGGAGTAAGGCTAGGTTAGACTCTTACTCCAAATTTTGAGGTTTGCATAACGAATTGATTGATTGAATATGTCGATCGATTGATTGACAAGCTGTTATAAGCGTGGAATATCTATATTTGATGCTTATACAGTGTAGTGCACTTTGGTTGATGGTTGATTATTTTTCAATGCTATTATATACATGTGTTGTATGAAAATCCATATAATTAACTTTATATGGTAATTGATTGGGCCTCATTCCAATTTGAAAAATAAAGAATATTATAAAATAAAAGTTCATGTGTTGACAGTACTCATTCATTGAGATTGGTCATGTGTTGAACGAAATATTTTAGTAATAAAAATTGCACCTTTATCGATATAAAATAAAAGTTCATGTGTTGACAGTACTCATTCATTGAGATTGGTCATGTGTTGAACGAAATATTTTAGTAATAAAAATTGCACCTTTATCGATATAAAATAAAAGTTCATGTGTTGACAGTACTCATCCATTGAGATTGGTCATGTGTTGAACGAAATATTTTAGTAATAAAATTTACATCTTTAACAATATAAAATAAAAGTTCATGTGTTGACAGTACTCATTCATTGAGATTGGTCATGTGTTGAACGAAATATTTTAGTAATAAAAATTGCACCTTTATCGATATAAAATAAAAGTTCATGTGTTGACAGTACTCATTCATTGAGATTGGTCATGTGTTGAACGAAATATTTTAGTAATAAAAATTGCACCTTTATCGATATAAAATAAAAGTTCATGTGTTGACAGTACTCATTCATTGAGATTGGTCATGTGTTGAACGAAATATTTTGATAATAACAACTATTTTGAAAAAGAAATATTTGAAATAGAATATTTGAAAATAAAGGAATATATGAAGCCGTGTTGATTAGATTGACGCCATTTTGACGTGAACGATATTTATATCGATTTTATTCGATTTCGAAATGAAATGAATGGATAACGATTTCGAAATGAATTGAATATAAAACGATTTCGAAATGAATTGAATATAAAACGATTTCGAAATGAATTGAATATAAAACGATTTCGAAATGAATTGAATATAAAACGATTTCGAAATGAATTGAATATAAAACGATTTCGAAATGAATTGAATATAAAACGATTTCGAAATGAATTAAATTGAAAACGATTTCGAAATGAATTGAATATAAAACGATTTCGAAATGAATTGAATATAAAACGATTTCGAAATGAATTGAATTGAAAACGATTTCAAATTGAATTGAAATTGAATTGAATTGAATTCAAATTGAATTGAAATTTGAATTGAATAGAAATGAATTTTAAAACGAATCTATAAAGAAGAATTCAATTTTGATTTGAATTGAAATGGAAGTTGAAATTGTTTTTGAAAACAAATTTAAAACTATTGATATAATTCGTTTTAAATAGAAATCGACGATATATATATTATATATATTATATATATAATATAATGGCCTGAATAGAACGCGCCGCGCCGCGGCAGTTCGTGAATTTCGACCATTTATTTCAAACGGACATTACGGGAGATCCGACCGTCGGATTCTCCTAAAACCGGAACCGTTGGGTTCGTATCGAAAAGAGCTTTCTAACGAATGTGATAAATTAGAAATCTAACGGTTGGATTTGGAATTATGTCCAAATCAAATTGGAAAAAGGTCGCTATACGTGCAGTTCGATGGCCATTGGTGGAAATCGACTGTGCGGGCCTTGATAAAATTATTAAAAATAGTAATAAATTGTGTAAAATCATAAGAAATGATTTGAGAAGAATTGGGATGAAAAACTCCATATTTGAAAAGATAAAAATAGATTTTTATCGAAATGAACTAGTTTTGAACTAGAATTATAATTCTATTTATTTTTAAATAAATAAATTGAAAGTGAAAAGGGTTTTAAAAATAACCCGAATTTCCAATGATTGCATTGGAATGGATTTGAATCGAAATTGTCTTCGGAATATTTCGATGTTGGATTTCGTGATGATACAGATAGTGTTATGGGAATTTGAAAGATATATATATATCGTTATTTCCAATACGATATTTGTTAATCGTAGAATTTGATATTGAATATAAGCCGGTATATTTTCTATTCAGAGCCTTGTGTTTAATATCAAATGTGATTTGGGTTTGTCGTGAATGGTGTCTTCATTAACACTGTTCTTGAACCCAGTTGAGAAAAGATTAGATCTTTTTATTCAGATTTAATGAAGTGTACCAATTAAATTATATTTAATTGGAATTGAATTGATTTTTGGGTTTATCGTGAACAGTGTTTTAAATAACACTCGTTCTTTAACCCGACAATTAATGAGTGTGATTTTGGGTTTATCGTGAACCGTGTTTTAAATGACACTGATTCTTTAACCCAGTTAACGATTAAAACTAAGTGGAGTTTTAATGAATCTTTAATTAGATTGAAATGATCGAAAATGGAGTATCACCAGTTTTGCTCCAGGCGATAGTTAAATCTTTAATTAGATTTGAACGTGAAATGGTAACTGAATTTACCGAAAACACTGTGGTGTTAGATATGAAGTATTACCAGTTTTACTTCATGGGATGAATAGGTTGGGATTGGGAAATTAAAGCCAATGATTACTTCGGTAAGGTTCGCTAATTCCGACTAGTTTTGAATTGATATTCAAAAGATAGATTAAAGAATAAATTCAGGAATTTATCTTGGATAAAATTTATGGGAACCTTTCCCTATGAATGTGAAATTTAGAAACTAACTGTCGGTTAGCTAAGCAGAATGGTTTTCTGGATATTGATCTGATGTTGGTTTCGGCCTTCGGGGTTAATATTTGAGGAATTATTCTCTTGATTAATTTACGGTTAGTGACTAATGAATTGGAATGAGGCGTATGTTGTGTTTGTGTAACACTTTTATAATATATACGCGAGTTATTCGGAAAGACCGGGTTTATCCCATTCTGAATAACTGATACGACGATAAGTCAAAGATGAAGACGGTGGTCGAAGACCAGAAGTCTTCACGTCGTTTGGGTGATAACTGATGATCTTGATTGGGCTGTACACCCAAGAAGATGGAAACAGTTGGTGATCGTCCAGACGTACTTGGAGATCGATGGATATGCGAGGTACTAGGTGCCTCCGGTTTCGTTCAAACCCAGAACGGACTTGTAAATGGACTGTGTGTCTGACATTGGATTTTAGTCTGTGTGATTGATCTCTATTAAATATATATCTGTTTGGCGGCGGAGAATTTATTCTCTTGCTTAACGCCCTTCTCTGAGACGTACGAGCTCAGGGGTTATATATTGATGGATATCAAACGCATGGAGTGAATTGCCTGTGTGGCATGCCTAAGTGGCAATTGATCGAGGCTTTTGTTGAAAAGCAAAGTCTTGTGGTGATGATCAAAGCACGGCCTCTGCGGCGTAGCTTTGTGTAACGTTTACCTCGCGTGTTTCACACCCGGTATGAACCAAAAACGGGAGACGGACCTCAGGGAGGGCATGCGTTTCTTTCTAGTTAGAAGTGGCGTCAGTGGTTTTACACGCCCTGACGAGTTTGACTTATGTGGTTGTTGCTGTTGCGAGGCGCCTCGGATTGATCGGTCGTTCTCGAACCGATGGAGTCATTTAGTTGGCTCGTTTACGCCCCATAGGGCGGGGGAACGCATGTTCAGGGTTTAAGTTTAATCCACATCGGTGGACCGGCCCTGTCGCTCCAAGGGTCGATGCGCTCTGACCCTGTGGCTCGGGCTAGAGAGTCACGAAAACGGTTGAGGACTATCTTTTGCCTCGGTTCATAGACGGAAATCCAATTTCCAAATACGTGACCTTTGCGGTTTTATTTGTAAACCTATATATGGCGACATGATATATGGTACCCATGCCGCCTATGATTGATACTTATGATTTGAAGTTGTTTTATACACTATGCACCTATAATAGTATCAAATGATTTGTTTTAAGCGTATCAAACATTCTTTGGTTGTTATAAGGGAAAACCCTATCCCCCGGCTTGCGTTGCATTGTGTGATAGGACCTGGGTCTTATAACAGCTTCATTTTTCTTTATTTAGCATTGCGCTGTTTGTTTTATGCACTGGTATTCTTGGGAGGAAACCCGTTCCGTGTTATACGGCGTGGTCCCTTGATTTACCTAACTTTAAAATAAAGATTAATAACTGTTTTAGTTCTCACACCAGTCACATGACTGACCTGGAGTTTATTGTTTTAACCTAAACTCTGGGTGCCCCTATTTTTCGACACGGGCAGCTAGTAGTTTTGGTTTTGCAGATTTATATTCACAGGATCCTGGTTTACAGGTGGAACGATATCCGGAAAGCTTTGTATCCGTATATCTCCTTCTAGTTGTGTATTGTATTATTTTCCGCTGCTATGTATTTAAATGTAATTTAAATCTCTGATATTTCTGTGTAATATTCATTTATACTCTGTATATTCTTGTAATCTGATGCATTGTTGTAATATACAATGAAATGTTCTTTTATATGAGTTCTGTTGTGGCTTGTTCTCGAACTATCCGACGCTTTCCTTTACGGGGAAGTTTCGGGTTTTCACATAATAGCTATCGACTGCTGAAGCCTCCTGCTCCAAGCTCTTCAAGTATACCTGTAAATCCTGACTACTTGACTGCCCGTACAAATTTAGGCACCCAAGAGTTTAGGGAAAACAAAATGAACTCCGGGTCAGTCATGTGACTGGTGTGAGTAACTCAAATCATTTAAAAGGGTATATGATATCTCATAAGACCATGCCGTGCATACAGAATGGGTTTTTCCCTTATGAGAATCCAAACATCTTTGAAAAGCAATATCATTCTGATATTATAATAATGTCTAAATACAAATAGATATCAATCTAGTAGAAACGCTTGCATCTCACGTTCTACATATATAGTGTACAATCAAAATCGCAAGCACGTATTAGATGATTGGATTTCCAACTATGACAAGGTATGGAACCACCTTCCGATCAGTGTACTCTAGGAACGATACACTGGAGTTCAACAAGAACATCTAGCAACTCAGCCACACATGACCGACCACTCATTTCGCTTGAGTGTATCGAATGTACATCACCAACGGTTGGGATCAGCAACCGTTCCCATATATATATGGGACAGCATTGATAGATTAAAGAAGCAAATGAATATTCTCTAGATAGGTGATTATAAACCCTACTTCGGTGCGACCGACTTAGCCATGCTGCCTGCCCGATTTCTGTCATTTACCGGATGTGAGGCTAGAAGCTACGCTTATCTTTTCACATTATATCTTCATTTACTTGGAATACCACATCGTCATACCCGCCAAATCATTTTTGATTTCCCTAACGGTATCACGGGTATGAAGCTAAGAGAAACGAATTCCTCAGCCACCAAACGTAATACGTTGAAGAGATCAACATATATGATTCGTTAGGAATACTCTGTCAGACATTCGTCCATACAAGTTGTCCTGGGACTAGACAAACCGAAGGCACTATTCAATACATCCATCTTAGGCACTGTTATCTAAGACTTATACAATAGCCCTTGCACTTTACTCCGTCTTCAATTTTCTTCATCGTATTTAATCACAACGCTTATGTCAATACGGAGTGGTTTTTCGGATAATAATCCAACCGGTCTCTCCATATTAACAACGTAAAATGGTCAAAACATTGATAATCTGTGATTTAACTATCAAATGAAAAATGCCCGTGTGCAAACAACGATCTAAATTCCAAATGGAATTATCGACCCAATCATCAAACATATATATATATTTATATATATTCATATTTCCTTATTTCTATATTTAGAAAATATTCGTTATCAACGTTGGAAAACATTTCCATTGTTTATTTACGTATCACTATCCTTCCACAACTATCAGACTCTAACTATAAACTAACAAGAGAACAACTTCCTAAGTATAAACTCCGAAGGCCGAAACCAACATCAGATCGATACTCAGGAAACCATTCAACTTATTAATCTCTAGTCAGTATCTAATTTTGCTTAACTCTATATTCTTTAACTCCATTCGCTCAACTCTAGATCGCAGCGATCACAATGGTTACGCCTGATTCCCTCAGGAAACATCCGACCGCCATAGGCTATTTACAGCCCTGCGAATTACGCTAGCAGTCGTGCTAAATGGCAACTCATCCTGAATAACTATGTTTGTTTTAACTCTAACTGTTTAACTCTAACTGTTTAACTCTAACTGGTTAACTCTAACTGTTTAATTCTAACTGTTTAACTCTAACTGGTTAACTCTAACTGTTTAACTCTATTCGATTAACTCTAACTGTTTAACTCTAACCGTTTAACTCTAACTGTTTAACTCTATTCGATTAACTCTAACCGATTAACTCTAATCGAATAGACTATTCATTTATAAAGATTTACTTTTAGTAACGGTTCTTCACTTTACAAATGATTTCCTTTTTATAACGTTTTCCTTTTTATAACATCCTATTCAATTATAAAAAAATATCCTTTTTTATAACTCTATTTATTTTCTAAATATTTCCTTTTCAAATTTATTCTTAAAAATATTCTAACTCCTTAAATTCCCGGAAAAATTCGCCATAACCTCCTTTGTATCGGGAGCATCGGGAAAATCCCCAAACCGCTACACAAGCCTTTCCATTCAAAAAGAAAATGATTTGCAGTTATTTCCTTTTTGAATATCTCCTATTTATTTCTAAGTAAATAATCCCTATTTAATATTTTATTTATTTAACAAATAAATAATCCATGTTATAATATCTTATCTATTTATTCTAAATAAATAATTCACTTTATAAATATTCCATTTATAAAGGTTTCCCTTCATTTATAATTCCACTTAACGTATTTTCTATTTATAAATATTCCATTTATAAATATTTCTATTTATAAATATTCTATTTATAAATATTCTCCTTTATAAAATCCTCTTGATTTTATAAATATTCCGGTATGTCATGGTGTTTAACATATCAAGTTACGGTGTCCAATATCGTCCATACACAAATAATCAACCACAGATTTTAAATCACGTCATATATCACAATATATGAAAACAATAAAATAACTGTTGAGGAATCCAGTCGGATTCCTCCAACCTGTTTCCCTGCATCCACAGATGTTACACAATAAAATTAACTTCACTTTCAGTTTCACATGATATATTCTGTTAAACAGAATCAATATAGAAATTCAACTAACTGACTAGCAGTTCAATCAAACATCAACACACAGTCAATCAGTCAATATTTAACAGTTCTAAAAATACAACATGAAATTGTAAACTGTTCAGATTTAGTGAGATTTACTCACATTTGCAGTTCATCGTTAAAGAACGATAAACTGTTGTTTGATTTGAATCAAACAATTTATTTCGTCATAAATTCAAACGAGCTCCAATCTACTTCCAGTCAACTTCATTGTGTAGCCAACATCTATACGGTCCTAACACATCTGACCGTTCGCGATTCTGATATAGTATGAGTGAAATATTTAAGTTACAAGTTTGTGCATATTATAAAAAAATAGAACTTGATTTATAATTATTACTTGGGCCTCATCACCACTTCTGTAACACCCAACCTCCGCTAGGGTCACTCGCAAAGGAATGCACTAGCTTTAGAGGGGCATTATTGGTAAACATGCACAGAAATATCACAAGACAGAACATATATAAATAGCGGAAGTAAAATCAAACTTTCATAACAGGAATAAATAAGGTCTAAAGCCTTTTACATCAGAGTACATCAAAACCTGTCTTGCAATAGTAAAGAAGCATAAAGACTTTTTAATAAATTATTCCCCAAGTAAAACCGTAAAGTAGCCATATCCAAGAGAAGTCCAAGCCATCCATGATGACCTTCAAGCAGAAGAAGTCCGAACTAAACAGCATTGTTTCCTCCCTGAAACCTGGGGGGGGAACGGAAGAAAAGAGGCGAAACAAAACGGGTCAGTCGAAAAGACTGAGTAAGTCCTATCTACTTCCAGTATAAAAACAGGTAAAGGTAACATGACATGCATAAACTGAAAGTAAACATAAGGATAACTACATGATAGATAAACCAGGGTAGCCGGTTGAACTACTGCGGCAAGGTAAACTAAGGTATCATGATATACTACGGTGTTATGATAAGTCAAGGTATCACATCGTCAGATTTCTATCGAGTACATTATCCCAAGGTATCTACCCCGTCTAACATCCCACGGTATCTATTATGTATATTCTTCCTAGTTCCAACATGTATATTTGCTCTGCACCTCTCGTACTAGTATCCCAACCCGCGTCATGTGTTAACCATGAATGTCCCTTGCCCAATGTAATAGTCCATGTCAACCTAATATATCGCATATATCGGTTACTCAAATCATATGTTTCTTTCCATGTATATAAGTTCAGTCCTTTGCCGTACCTCGTACGGGCTTCCTCATGTCGTATTATCCTTGAAATCGTTTGGACTGTCACCCTTGTTCTAGCTAGGCTCTTCCATTTGAATCGTCGTTTGAACTACTAGGACTTACGCCACCTAGCACCACTAGGGATTACGCTTACCTATTGCACGCTTTCGTATTTCGGTTTGGGTTAAACCACCTAGTCCACTAGGGATTACGCTAACCCTCAACCGTGCCCCTTTTTCCCACGCATTCATCGTGAATCGTTTTTCTATAACTGTATGCACACGTATCACATCGTGCCATCCGAGTCCTGTCACAGGGCAAACCAAGAAATACAGGACTCGGTCGGGAGCTTTAGATTTATCTGCCGATGCAGATACTAAGGTTTGCTTTTCTACACGTGGCTATGGTCCCACGAGACCCCTCCCTCAACTAATGAAAGGCAACACAAGAGAAAATCTTGCATGAGAACTACACTCCGGCCAGCCCACATCCTACGGCCTACCTCACCCATAATTAGATAGCAAATTATGGTCTGTTGGGTGTTCCCTGCCTTTCCGTACGTACACGCTTGACTCAAGATGGTAGATGATCGGCGAACTTGCTATCTCGGGCACCTTATGTATCCGTCGACTCACTGCTATCCACCCCAGTCTTTAGGTCGCTCGCATAGCAACCAAGGCATATTCTTGGTTCTTCTACCGCAGACCTCAACCTCTTGTGAGCCCAGGATGATCATCTACGACCTCACAGAGGGATACCAAGAATATCCTCACGTTCCCCGAAGCCGCTGCTTCGTTACCCAGTTCGCTGGAGCCTTTATCTAAATCAGATAGCCTGCTCCTACGCGTATACTTGAACGATGACCTACCGTATCGGGTTACTCATCTATCTAAGAAGCGGTCCAGATTTCCTTGACTAAGAATTATTACTTAGTTTCCCTTAACTAAGGTTTACCACTTAGCCTTATTTCCATTACCCTTGTTAACTATGGTTATTTACCTAATCCTCCGAATTAGGGTTTTTCTAATGGGTTAAGTGTCACTTAAGTTCATAACTTAGCCCGTCTACAAACCATGTCAAAATTGGCTAAGTATCCAAGTCCAAGACTTAACCCTCCAAACCATGTGTCAAGTTGGCTAAGTATATCAAGCAATCCATAACTTAACCTCGTCTAATTATCATTTTAGATTGGTTAATTATATAAATTAACTTGACCTTGTCAAATTACCGAGTCAAATCGGTCAAGCGTATTCAAGTGATTCGTGACTTAGCCTTATCATGTTTTCACGTTAGATTGGTTAAGTATAGATTAACTTAACCTCATCAAAATAACGAGTTAGATTGGTTAAGTATAGGTCACTTAACCTCATTAAATTACCGAGTGGGATTAATTAAGTCTAGGCTAACTTAACCCCATCCGATTACCATGTTTAGATTAGTTAAGCCTAATCTTAACCCATCCATTAACTGTATTATACGGTTAAGTGTCATTAGGAAAATTTACTTAACCTTATCACGTTATCGTGTTGGATTGATTAAGTGTTGGTTAACTTAATCCCATCCACTAGTCGTATACAAATGGTCAAGTGTCATTAGGCAAATCAAGTTACTTAACCTACCCAAGCTTATCATGTTTTGTTAAGTATCATTAGCCTACTCAAATTACTTAACCCATTTGTCCATATCATATTTGGTTAAGCCTCATTAATCAAATTAACTTAACCCTATTATGTGGCATTAATTTAATTAATGCACCCTCAACCTCTCACATTAGACCTTGTTGTGGTTACTAGTTAAGTCGGGCGGGTCCGGGTAGATTTACACCACAACCTAGTCTAACCTCGGGTCTTAAGCGCGACATGACCGACTTCTCACATTGGGTCCTATTGTTTGCAACTACTAGTTAGGCCGGTCGGTTCCGGGTAGTTTTACGTTGCAAACTCAACCCAACCTCGAGTTGGCCACACTCATATTATCTAAGTTCATCATGTTTCCAAAACATGTTACAAGTTTTCAAGCATTTGGGTAGACCTAACTTAATAGGTAAATTCCCAAAGGGTAGACCTAACTTAATAGGTAAATTCCCAAGCTCATGTTTTATACATACTTACATGTCATCTTCCATGTTATCTTTCAAGTCATATTTTCAAGTATAAACACATGTCATATTCAAATTAAGATTTTTCGACATGTTCATGTTTATCTAACTACCCAAAATCGTGTTTTCCCAACGCAAGCAAAGCGAGTCAACATAGTAAGGATACTATGTCACTTATTGGTCTCAAAACATGCATGATGCCAAAAAGGACTTGGCTTCCACATGCATAACATCATAAAGGGATTGGCCATAAACATGCACAACTAAAAAGAGGGGATTGGCCACGAACATGCATAATCTCATAAAGGATTTGGCCACAAACTTGCATGTTAGCATAAGGGGTTTGGGTTCATAAACATGCATAAGGCCCAAAATCTTGTCTTAGCCAATGTTTCACAAGTAAAATAGTTTCTAAAGGTTCATGCTAGCATTTCATGCGTAAAGGTCCAAACTTGCAAGTTAAACTAGGTTATGCATAGCATGAGAGGCATGATTAAGTCACTCACATGGCCTAAGATCATAAATATGAACACAAGAGGCATGGTAAGATTCATATAGATTCGCATAATCATGTTTAGCCTCATTTTATCCCATGTTAACATTAAAAATACCGTTTTGATCCAAAAGTAGCTAGAACTTACATAGCATGGCAAGAGGACTAGGAGCATGAATCGTTTTGGCGAAGAAAGGTGGCTCCTTTGATGAAGATTCGCCATGAAACTCGCATAGCAACGCCGATTTGGCCTTGATTTGGTGTAGCAAGCTTGCACCTTTTGATTTGAACTTGATTTGAGTGCATAGGCTCTAGGGATTTGAGATGGAGGCCATGATCAAGATTGATTTTGGCAGCACTTAGTTGCTAGGTTTGATTTTTAGGGATTTAGGTTAGGTTTAGGGTTTTTTATAGAGATTAGGGTAGTTTTAGGCCCTAGGATTAGATCTAGGATTAATCTAGGCCACGGAAATCGTCACAGGCCCATCAGACCAGACCAAGACTGCATCCAGGTGCACCAGGCCACAAAACACGGAGTTGTGTTTTTGGACCCAGTCGACAGCCCTGTCGACTTGGGGTCCAGGGGTGTCGACAGCCCTGTCGACTCCGCTGTCGACATTGGCTTTGGCGGGAAAATTCCCGCCTACCCCAAAACTTGAACTTCCTAGGTGATTTTCAAACTTGAAAACCCTGAAAACTTTGACGGATCATAACTTGGTCATACGGACTCCGATTCTCGAAAACTCGGACTCTATTTCGCGTATTTTTCCGAGACGAACGCAATGGCATAGCCTGTTTCACTTGATTCTGAATTTAAAATTAAATTCTGCCTTGATTCTCGTTTTAACATGTTATCGAAAAATACGGGTTGTTACATTCTCCCCACCTTTTAGGATTTCGTCCCCGAAATCCCCAAGTTAGGAAGAACATATCCTACCATCCATCATCCATCTACTCAAAACATCATCCACAAGCAACCATTGTCCTTAAATGATTTCTAATGCTGTATGAATATATGCAAAACGTGTGTGTACATGTTCCTTAGCTAATGCTAATGATCAGGCCTGAATAATCTTTCTAATGCAAAATATGTATAGTGCCATGAATCCAACATGTATGCAAATAGCCCTAGTCATATAGATACTATATGCGTGCACAAACATTCATCCATATGCAACGTCCACATGGTAACACATTCAATTTCATCCATAAACAAGTATAAATACTCGTGCATATGCAATATGAAATGTGACCGAGTCGAGCTAATATCTAATGTGTATTCGCGCATCCACGAGCAACCGCTTGCAACCATATCAATCATAACATGTTTCAAATACATGTTTTCATCTATAGGGTTCTACCTAGGATTCCCTGAAACAGGGTCGAGAAGATAAACAAGACAAACTCCTTATGGGGTTTGTAACAGAAAATAGGACCGAGAGGATGTCCACAAAAGATAGCCTACAGGTAAGCTCTACAGAAAACAGGGATCAAGGATATACTCCCAAAAAGAGATATCATGCGCGTATCTAGTCTTTGACCATCAAAGTCGTATTTCCTTGAGCTCAATTCCATTGTGCCTTGACCGTCCTTTAACTTTGCGATTTCGTAGCTTCTTATTTCCTGTTTCCATAACATGAGCTGGAACTCATTTCTTCGTCGCCTCTCGTTTCACTTATTCTTTCCCTAGTATGCTTGGCTCAAACATATCTGCGTACTCATGCAAGCTCTCCAAAATTCACTAGTGAATTCTGGATCTCGTTTTCCGATGCCAATCCAAGTTGCCAAGAGTTCTTACTAGGGTGATTCCCATAACTCATGTATAGTCGAAACGAAGCATCCGCCTTAGCGGTGAATTCTATTCAAACGGATTACCAACAACTGCATCATGGGATTCTAGGTAACTAGCCATGACAGAACCCAAAAGGGTTACAAGAGACTTCGAGGGTATCACCAAGGCAAGTCAAGAGTCCAACTACCCTTTTCTAAAACCGAGAATGGTATCCTTATTGGATAACCGCTTTACCCCTAGAATCCATCCGTAGTTGAGACATGTCATTCTCAAATCCAATAAGTCATGAACAAATGGACCGATTCTCCACCGGACTTGGGACAAAAATGGGATTCTCTATTACGCTAGTACTTAAGGTGCAGAGACTCAACTATCGAAGCAGACTTAAATGATACGATGATCAAACCAAAGTCCTAACGGGATGATAGAGAAGAAAAACTAAACCTTTAACAAGATCGTTACCCTCCTTCCGAGGCACCCTAGAAATGAGAGCATATTACTGCCCTCCCGATGATCTTGTCCTTGTCCCATGATACTTAACTATCCATCCCGTTCCACCATGCCAAAGGTACTCTCTCGTCATGGGTTTCATTGTTCATCTTTCTCTCTCATTCTGAGTTGAGCCATACCAACAAGTTGCTCATCCTTAAACTCGTATCCTTTATCCTCTTTCTCACTATCCTTTCTTATAACGCGGCCACTGGTCTCCCGAGAACAGCCTCCATCGCATGGAAAGCACTTTCGAAGATAGAAAAGACTAGTCGCAGTTAAAACCACTGTGACTACAGATGGAGGAAAGAAAGGAAAAGAGATTCAGTCAAGGAAACCAGGATAGTGCTAATGGCCTTTGGGGAATAGCCTTTTTCTTTTTAAAAGAAAATTTTCTTGAAAAATGCTTCTTTATAAACGATTTTCAGAAGGTCTTTAAAAACTTTTGCCCAGTCTGGTAACCTTCTGCTCTGATACCAAATGTAACACCCAACCTCCGCTAGGGTCACTCGCAAAGGAATGCACTAGCTTTAGAGGGGCATTATTGGTAAACATGCACAGAAATATCACAAGACAGAACATATATAAATAGCGGAAGTAAAATCAAACTTTCATAACAGGAATAAATAAGGTCTAAAGCCTTTTACATCAGAGTACATCAAAACCTGTCTTGCAATAGTAAAGAAGCATAAAGACTTTTTAATAAATTATTCCCCAAGTAAAACCGTAAAGTAGCCATAGCCAAGAGAAGTCCAAGCCATCCATGATGACCTTCAAGCAGAAGAAGTCCGAACTAAACAGCATTGTTTCCTCCCTGAAACCTGGGGGGGGGGAACGGAAGAAAAGAGGCGAAACAAAACGGGTCAGTCGAAAAGACTGAGTAAGTCCTATCTACTTCCAGTATAAAAACAGGTAAAGGTAACATGACATGCATAAACTGAAAGTAAACATAAGGATAACTACAAGATAGATAAACCAGGGTAGCCGGTTGAACTACTGCGGCAAGGTAAACTAAGGTATCATGATATACTACGGTGTTATGATAAGTCAAGGTATCACATCGTCAGATTTCTATCGAGTACATTATCCCAAGGTATCTACCCCGTCTAACATCCCACGGTATCTATTATGTATATTCTTCCTAGTTCCAATATGTATATTTGCTCTGCACCTCTCGTACTAGTATCCCAACCCGCGTCATGTGTTAACCATGAATGTCCCTTGCCCAATGTAATAGTCCATGTCAACCTAATATATCGCATATATCGGTTACTCAAATCATATGTTTCTTTCCATGTATATAAGTTCAGTCCTTTGCCGTACCTCGTACGGGCTTCCTCATGTCGTATTATCCTTGAAATCGTTTGGACTGTCACCCTTGTTCTAGCTAGGCTCTTCAATTTGAATCATCGTTTGAACTACTAGGACTTACGCCACCTAGCACCACTAGGGATTACGCTTACCTATTGCACGCTTTCGTATTTCGGTTTGGGTTAAACCACCTAGGCCACTAGGGATTACGCTAACCCTCAACCGCGCCCCTTTTTCCCACGCATTCATCGTGAATCGTTTTTCTATAACTGTATGCACACGTATCACATCGTGCCATCCGAGTCCTGTCACAGGGCAAACCAAGAAATACAGGACTCGGTCGGGAGCTTTAGATTTATCTGCCGATGCAGATACTAAGGTCTGCTTTTCTACACGTGGCTATGGTCCCACGAGACCCCTCCCTCAACTAATGAAAGGCAACACAAGAGAAAATCTTGCATGAGAACTACACTCCGGCCAGCCCACATCCTACGGCCTACCTCACCCATAATTAGATAGCAAATTATGGTCTGTTGGGTGTTCCCTGCCTTTCCGTACGTACACGCTTGACTCAAGATGGTAGATGATCGGCGAACTTGCTATCTCGGGCACCTTATGTATCCGTCGACTCACTGCTATCCACCCCAGTCTTTAGGTCGCTCGCATAGCAACCAAGGCATATTCTTGGTTCTTCTACCGCAGACCTCAATCTCTTGTGAGCCCAGGATGATCATCTGCGACCTCACAGAGGGATACCAAGAATATCCTCACGTTTCCCGAAGCCGCTGCTTCGTTACCTAGTTCGCTGGAGCCTTTATCTAAATTAGATAGCCTGCTCCTACGCGTATACTTGAACGATGACCTACCGTATCGGGTTACTCATCTATCTAAGAAGCGGTCCAGATTTCCTTGACTAAGAATTATTACTTAGTTTCCCTTAACTAAGGTTTACCACTTAGCCTTATTTCCATTACCCTTGTTAACTATGGTTATTTACCTAATCCTCCGAATTAGGGTTTTTCTAATGGGTTAAGTGTCACTTAAGTTCATAACTTAGCCCGTCTACAAACCATGTCAAAATTGGCTAAGTATCCAAGTCCAAGACTTAACCCTCCAAACCATGTGTCAAGTTGGCTAAGTATATCAAGCAATCCATAACTTAACCTCGTCTAATTATCATTTTAGATTGGTTAATTATATAAATTAACTTGACCTTGTCAAATTACCGAGTCAAATCGGTCAAGCGTATTCAAGTGATTCGTGACTTAGCCTTATCATGTTTTCACGTTAGATTGGTTAAGTATAGATTAACTTAACCTCATCAAAATAACGAGTTAGATTGGTTAAGTATAGGTCACTTAACCTCATTAAATTACCGAGTGGGATTAATTAAGTCTAGGCTAACTTAACCCCATCCGATTACCATGTTTAGATTAGTTAAGCCTAATCTTAACCCATCCATTAACTGTATTATACGGTTAAGTGTCATTAGGAAAATTTACTTAACCTTATCACGTTATCGTGTTGGATTGATTAAGTGTTGGTTAACTTAATCCCATCCACTAGTCGTATACAAATGGTCAAGTGTCATTAGGCAAATCAAGTTACTTAACCTACCCAAGCTTATCATGTTTTGTTAAGTATCATTAGCCTACTCAAATTACTTAACCCATTTGTCCATATCATATTTGGTTAAGCCTCATTAATCAAATTAACTTAACCCTATTATGTGGCATTAATTTAATTAATGCACCCTCAACCTCTCACATTAGACCTTGTTGTGGTTACTAGTTAAGCCGGGCGGGTCCGGGTAGATTTACACCACAACCTAGTCTAACCTCGGGTCTTAAGCGCGACATGACCGACTTCTCACATTGGGTCCTATTGTTTGCAACTACTAGTTAGGCCGGTCGGTTCCGGGTAGTTTTACGTTGCAAAATCAACCCAACCTCGAGTTGGCCACACTCATATTATCTAAGTTCATCATGTTTCCAAAACATGTTACAAGTTTTCAAGCATTTGGGTAGACCTAACTTAATAGGTAAATTCCCAAAGGGTAGACCTAACTTAATAGGTAAATTCCCAAGCTCATGTTTTATACATACTTACATGTCATCTTCCATGTTATCTTTCAAGTCATATTTTCAAGTATAAACACATGTCATATTCAAATTAAGATTTTTCGACATGTTCATGTTTATCTAACTACCCAAAATCGTGTTTTCCCAACGCAAGCAAAGCGAGTCAACATAGTAAGGATACTATGTCACTTATTGGTCTCAAAACATGCATGATGCCAAAAAGGACTTGGCTTCCACATGCATAACATCATAAAGGGATTGGCCATAAACATGCACAACTAAAAAGAGGGGATTGGCCACGAACATGCATAATCTCATAAAGGATTTGGCCACAAACTTGCATGTTAGCATAAGGGGTATGGGTTCATAAACATGCATAAGGCCCAAAATCTTGTCTTAGCCAATGTTTCACAAGTAAAATAGTTTCTAAAGGTTCATGCTAGCATTTCATGCATAAAGGTCCAAACTTGCAAGTTAAACTAGGTTATGCATAGCATGAGAGGCATGATTAAGTCACTCACATGGCCTAAGATCATAAATATGAACACAAGAGGCATGGTAAGATTCATATAGATTCGCATAATCATGTTTAGCCTCATTTTATCCCATGTCAACATTAAAAATACCGTTTTGATCCAAAAGTAGCTAGAACTTACATAGCATGGCAAGAGGACTAGGAGCATGAATCGTTTTGGCGAAGAAAGGTGGCTCCTTTGATGAAGATTCGCCATGAAACTCGCATAGCAACGCCGATTTGGCCTTGATTTGGTGTAGCAAGCTTGCACCTTTTGATTTGAACTTGATTTGAGTGCATAGGCTCTAGGGATTTGAGATGGAGGCCATGATCAAGATTGATTTTTGCAGCACTTAGTTGCTAGGTTTGATTTTTAGGGATTTAGGTTAGGTTTAGGGTCTTTTTATAGAGATTAGGGTAGTTTTAGGCCCTAGGATTAGATCTAGGATTAATCTAGGCCACGGAAATCGTCACAGGCCCATCAGACCAGACCAAGACTGCATCCAGGTGCACCAGGCCACAAAACACGGAGTTGTGTTTTTGGACCCAGTCGATACCCAAGTCGACAGCCCTGTCGACTTGGGGTCCAGGGGTGTCGACAGCCCTGTCGACTCCCCTGTCGACATTGGCTTTGGCGGGAAAATTCCCGCCTACCCCAAAACTTGAACTTCCTAGGTGATTTTCAAACTTGAAAACCCTGAAACCTTTGACGGATCATAACTTGGTCATACGGACTCCGATTCTCGAAAACTCGGACTCTATTTCGCGTATTTTTCCGAGACGAACGCAATGGCATAGCCTGTTTCACTTGATTCAGAATTTAAAATTAAATTCTGCCTTGATTCTCGTTTTAACATGTTATCGAAAAATACGGGTTGTTACAACTTCTCGGCCCATTTCTCCTTTAAAAACCCACCCTCCTAATCGGTCCTTTCTTCCTCAATCCCACCGTGAGCTTCCAGTGCCACAACGATGGCCATTTCCCATCCTTCAACTCAACACTGCACCACCTTCACTTCACGAAACTTCACGATACCAACAATGAACTCCTACTCGTTATCTCCTTTATCTCCTCATACAAACACCATCAAGCTCGCACCTTTCATACGAGTTACGTTCTCGAGCTCCGTCGCACACCTGTAGGTCGACATCGACCATATTTTCCATCGAAATACCCAAAAGAAAATGTACAGGTTCGGTTTCACCTCAGGAACCTAGAACCGAACTTGATTTCAAGAATCGAAGCACCAATTTCAAGTTATATCGAACCCTAGGTCTCGAATACGCATGCTGTACCGAACTCGAACAACTCCAACATGAATCGCAGTACACAAAAACGGTATAGCATCGAAGAGCAAACTCCTAGGATTATAATCTTACCTCTCTTTTGAATTTTAGTAATTTCTTGTATTTGATTTGGATTTTATTTCCACGGAAACTTTACTGGCAAAACGTTGGCAGCTCATTTTGTTTTTTCAGAGGAGTGATTTTTAGGTTTTAAGGTTAAGGGGGGGGGGGGGTATTTATAGGGTGTTAAAATATCTAGATATTTTCTTGGTATTTTTGGATATTTGTTTTATACCATTTTATATTCCTATCCGTCTTCTAAAAATCCGTAGGATCACGTATGATGCTTAAAAATCACGAAACTGGACATGTAGCTAGAGTTCGACATTACGGTCCCAATGAAACTGGTTTCGTCAAATTTCGACTTCGTATGCTCACACAGCGTATTTTTAACCGTCGAAATACTGACTGTTTCTCACTCTAAAAATCCGTACGGCCACACAGTGACTCTAAAAATCCCGAAACTGGAAATATAACAACTACTTGACATTGCGGATCCAACAAAACTGGTTTCGTCGAAAACGGAGTTCGTTTGCAAAATTGGCTATTTTTAAACTCCTAAATAACCCATTTAAATATATAAATATATTTAAATAAATTAAATTAAATATTAATAATTTAATATTATCGTATATATCCACATGGAATATACCACAGCTCCAATATATTCATATATGGATTTATAGCTCGATATTCCAAATCCATATCATATCGATATTCAATTTATATTGAAATTCAATTTATAAATCGTTATAAATTATAAAAGAATTCCATAGCGACTTTTCTGAAAATTTGATTTGGACGTACATCAAAATTTACACGACGAAATCCCGATTTTTCTCTTCCATTAGAAAACTATTATCAAATCGGTCCTGATGGTTCTTGTTTCATAGAAATCCGACTTAAAACGGACCCTGTATATTCAGTTGAAGTTCAAATCGCCAAATAGCGAACTGCCGCGCCATTTCGAGCTCTATTTTAATTATATTAAAACTCTACGTTCAAACTGACGTCGACTAAATATATTCGTCAATATAATTCAACTCTTAGCTGAACTAAATCTAAGGGACGACCCCGTTCACAGAATACTGTGATTTCCAATATTTTTGATTATTTCTGAATTAAATATATTATTTAATTATTTATATTAATTAAATATTCATCATTATTTACTTCAACGACCATGAAATCCTTTTAATCACCTCTTAAATAATTAAATTAATTAATTATTAGCTCGCGGGAAATGCGGGTCATTACATGATGCCACAACCAACTAACTCGACTTCGAGCTCCACCGCGCACTGTAGGAACCCATCGACGACAAGGAGAACCGAACTTTACCAAATCAATACGCAAGGAGCGGTTTTTGATGCTGAACACAAATCCATTATCCACTCGAGCCAACACTCCTTGTAGTGGGATCGAACCCCAACCCTAATCGACGCTGAGAAAAACCCCCAACCCCAAGACCGATGTCGAGTTCAACAAAATGTACATCAAAGTGAAGCTCTTCAGTTGTTGAATGCATGTACATAGGTGTTACGATTTATATGATTTTCCATGAATTGTTTGTGATTTTATTTGAGATGAAACTTTTACTGTGATGAAGAAATGTGGTGGGCGGCTCAAAGAATGATTTTAAGGGAATAAGATTTCTTGTGTGGCTGAGAAAAGAGGATGTGCTTGGTTTTGGTTCACTTATAAATTTAGGATATTTTATTTAATATCATTTTATTTTATTTATGACTTCTAAAAATTCGTGTGGTCACACATGGTACCCAAAAATCACGAAACTGGACATGTAGCTAGAGTTCTACATTACATACCCAACAAAACTGGTTTCGTCGAATTCCGACTTCGTTTGCTCACACAATGTATTTTTAAAGGTCAATTTAACGCCTGTATTTCACGTTAAAATACGGTACGGCCACATACTGACTTCAAAAATCACAGAAATTGAAATCTAATAATAATTTAACATTGCGGATCCAACAAAATCAGTTTCATCGAATTCTGAGGTCGTTTGCAAAATTGGCTATTTTTAAAGCTCTAAATAACCCTTTTAAATATATAAATATATTTAAATATAATTAAATTAAATATTTATAATTAAATATTACCGTATATGTTCACAGAGGAATACCATAGAGGTCAGAAAAATCCTATATGGGTTTCTAACTCGATATTTCATCATCGGAGTTATATCGAATTTCAATTTATATTTAAAATCTATTTATAACGTAAATAAAGCGTTGCAAATTATAAAGGAATTCCACAACGACTTTTCTAAAATTTGATTTGGACATAAATCAAAATCTACACGATGAAATCCCGATTTTTCTGTTCCACTAGAAAGATATACTTCACCAGCTCCATACGTTTCTTGTTTCACAGAAATCTGATTTAAACGAACTCTGTACATTCAGTTGAAGTTCAAATCGCCAAATAGTGAACTACTGCACCATTTCGAGCTCGATTATAATTATATTATAATTTATACGTTTAACCATCGTTAATTTAATATATTCGTTATCGTAATTCAATGTTAAACTGAATTATATATTTTGAATTGCCCAGTTCACACCATATCGCCATTTCCGCCAAATTCTGATTATTTCATAATTAAATATATTATTTAATTATTATTTTAATTAAATATTCACTATTGTTTAATTCAACGACCATTAAATCCTCTAAATCACTATTTAAATAATTAAATAAATTAATTATTATATCGTGGAAAAATGCGGGTCATTACATTCTTCCCCACTTAAAATAATTTCGTCCTCGAAATTGCTAAGGTAGAAAACGAACCCTATCTACTGGCCAGACTTATTTGTTCACTCCTCAACTTCAGTTTCCACTGGACTAATTTAATTTTTAATTAAATTATTAATTCAATTCTATTAACGAATATTTTCAAAAATCCTGAAAATTTTGTAACACCTTAACTTTTCAAAAAAATTCGACCGCACCTCCTTTGTACCGGCCAATACGTCAAACCACAACTCGCCTCTCTAGGCCTTCTCCAACCCAAAAGAAAATCAAACAGCCAAGCGGCTTGCCAATTCGGCTCATAAATCTCATGCTTATATCAAATATAAACTTGTACCTTTTTGTTGAGCATATCATTATATTTCCTGCATTTGTTACCAATTCTGCAAATACCGATATCAATCCAATCCGTTTATCCGAATCATTTTCTTATACCCAAGTCAAATATCATTTCAAACTCGAGTTTCATCCTCGAATCCAAATTCTTAACTCTATTTATTGAATTACACTTCAAATTCAAATCTCACAAATCCAATTTGTCTCGATATATTCTAATTCAATTTCAATTACCACTTAACTGATTTCAACTCAATTCCAGCTCAATTTCACAAATTTCTATTCAAATAATCCTTTCTGGGAGTTTTCAAACAGCTTTGCTTTCCTCAAAAATCAAACAATCCCTTTCGAAATTCAACCAACTTGTTTTCACAAAACATTTTCAAAAACAAAATCTTTGGTAGTAATCTGTCACTTAGAACTCGAAAATGAACACTAATGATGTCGCGATTCATCATCAGAGTTATTTCCAAGCGATCGAAGTGAGTTTAATACTATATAACCTTTCAAAACCATTTCTATCCATTTTCACTTTGAAATACATTTCAAATACCATTCCCAATGCTGGTAAAACAATTTAAAATCACCCAGGATTTTAAAATTCTCGTATATTCAATCCAAATCCATTTACAAACACCTTTCCAATTTCCAGGGTTTTAATTTCAATTCTGACGTAAATTCAGATTTGTAACACTTACACGAATTCTGATTGGTTATTTACATGACCGTTTCAATTATAATCTTATTCGATTATAATGACAACCAATATATCCAATATATTATAATCATTCCAATATAAATTCTTTATATCAAAAATATACTTTGGGTAAAATTACTTCATTTACCCTCTTTTCAAAACATATCGTGTCGACCCATCGTATTTGATTAACATAGAAATATGTTTATTTTATGCTCGTATATTTTATCTTTTGTAAATAAATAAATGATACTTTGGTTACTTTTGTATGTTTTTACAGGATGTCAAGAAATGCCTCCTCCGTTTCAAATTAAAGGCCAACTACAGATAAAAAGCTACTTCCCCGTACTAAAGTCATCTCAATCACAAAAGATGTCGTAGCTCATTGGTAAATGCATAGAGATTTGTACTGAGAGACCCGAGTTCGATCCCCATCGAGCTCACTTTTTGCCAAAGAAACGGAGCGCGTTCACACTGGCCCCTTTGCTTTGAGGGACATTTGGATTAGTGTTATGTTATATATATACATACACATATTCATGTGTATGTATTTATGATGTGCACCAATTAACATTTCAGCAATAGCCATATTCTTATCATGGAATTAAATTCAAATCATTCAATTTCAATTAGAAGAATTTCTGATTGAATTGCTGCCAAGAAAAGATCAATTGTGAAGATTTTATCCTTTGTTGCCTTTGGAGTCTAATAAGCATCCTTGTTTGGAAGAATTAATTATATGCAATCTTTTATCAATCAATTAACCACATGGGAGAATTGAGAGATATGCGAAATATTTACCATGATATGCCCAGATTTTCTCCAATCAAGCTGAGTCAAGGAAGGCAAGAGATATTCATGAATGTGGAGGCCCATTTATTCATAGACCTAATTATGGTTTTCCTGTTCTCATCTATAAATATGTGTTGTAACCATTGTAAAATTCATTTTTCATTCTTCTGTACTCTCTTTTATTCTAAACAAAGTTTTCTTCAATTCAGTTTTATTATTTTTTTCCTAACAATTTGTGTTTCTATTCAATTAGTTTTGATAGAACACGAATTGTTATTGTTATTTCTGTTTGCATATTAGAATTAGTCGTTCGATTAGATTCAACGACAATTCTAAGTTTAATTTCTGTTGTTGTAGTTGTTAATTGTTGTTTTCTTTCTAGTTAATTGTCTTTCAGTTTCAATTGTTAACCTTTGGTGTTGATCTGATTAGATTCAGATCAACAGTAAAATCATTAGCGTTAAAAACATCTTCAGAATTCGTCTAACTCGCCCAAGAATAAATAGATAATAATTTTTAATTAAACCTCCCTGTGTTCGACCTGTATGCTACACGCCTGTATGCTTGCAGAATTTATTACAAATGTCGCGCTTTTCTAATTCATAGACTAGCGTCGATCAAGTTTTTGGCGCCGTTGCCGGGGAGGTAACGATTAAATTTTGTTATTTATTTGATTTCTGATTCGTGTTAGTTTTATTTTATTTATTTATTTATTTTTTCTCCTTTAATTTCGTGCATATATATATAAAAAAAAAAATCTTGTTTGTGATTTGATATATCAATTTCATTGGTACAATCATCCACTAACCAAGGAAAAAATAAACTTTGCTATCCATTTTCAATTTCTTTCCTGCTTTACATTTCTTTTCCTTTACTATATTTTTTTCTTTTCTTTCCTTCTTTTTCAAATTCTTCCTCTACAATTTCTTTCAAAAAAAAAAATTCCTTTTTGCCACTTTTCCTTATTAACTCCTCTGCCATATTCCTTTTCAAATCCGTTCACCTCTACCACCCTTTATCACGTTTCTACAACTCACTTTCCCTCCTAAACACAACCCACTTCATCATTGTATCTCTACCACTCTGCCCCTTCCATCAACACCACTACCATACAAACCCTCAACATACTGACCATCAAAGTCCTCCGCTCAGTTCTGACCTTCACCCACATCAACGCCCATCCTTCACCACTCTGGTTCCTGTAACCCAAACCGATTCATACACTCACCACGCACAAGCCAATCCATCCATCTTCTCCGACCATACACTATAAACCATATTCTCGTCTACAGCAGAACCCACCCACCAACGAATCTCCCTCTTCACCATCCTCCAAGTCCAAATCCACTGTTACAACCGAAACTTCCCTCAAAACACTACCACAAAAACGAACCATCACTTCCACAATACTCCCAGTTTCAACGCCAACTCCCTCCCTGCCATCTTCACCTCATTTTTACAAAACCTCCTGACAATCAAATTCTAGTAACCAAACTCCCCTGAGGACTCCACCACTTCACATTATTCACCACTTCAAACGCCAGTACACTCATTCAATCACACAGCCCCACTCGCACAATTCTCTGTAATCACCCTGACCCAAAAGCGAAACCCCAAAACCGCTACACAGTTCCTACCACGCTACTTCACCAGCAAACTCTAGCGGACTACTCCCAGGCAAAAACCCTTCCTTTACCATCCTCCAGCACACGCATCTTCATATCCACCAGCAAAGCCCTTGCCTTTATCTTCCATCAGATCTACAATGCAACCCCTCAGATCAGTCCAAAACAGACTTCCCCACCGAACCTCTACTTTCAACAATAAAAAAAAACACCCGAACGCTTCTCACTACGAACCGCAACAACCTCCTTCTCACCACAAACGACATCAACGCATCAAGCATCTGCCGTCAGACAATTCGGCATCACGCGCCTTGTTTCAGAAGGCAATTTGATTTTGTTCGGTTTGGATTTTGTTTCAGAACGCGACTTGTTTCAGCATAAAAAAAAGAGAGAAAAATAAAGAGAAGGATTTCGATTTTTTTTTTCTTTGAGGGTTTTTGATTGTCTGAAAACTGAGTAAAAAGAAAAAGGGAGACGGAGGGTCGACTTTCTTCTGAGTACGATTGTTTTGCTTTGCTTTTGTTTAGGTTGGTGGACCTCTGTTTACTTGTTTATTTCCTATATGTACAAGTGGAAAAGGTGAGTCATGGGTTGCTTGTTTATTTTCCCATCTTTAAATTGTTCTTTTGTTTGCTTAGTTACTTTACTTCCTTTTGTTTTGAGTTTAGTCTAGTGTACTTTTTCTTTTCTTTTTCTTACTTGTTTATTTAGTCTAGTTTTGTTTTGTTTCTTTTCTGTTTTCAAAAAAAAAAAAAAAAAGGAAATCGAAGACCAAAGGAAAAAAGAATTCAAGCAAATCAAATAAGGAAGTCCAAGTACAAAACAAATAGCAAACAATGGAGTTTAAAGCGTGAGCACTACTCAAATTCTTCTGGACGGACTGCTATACCTCGCTGTAAAATTTCTTTAACTCTACAGGTGCTCTGCTGCAAAGAAAAAATATAGACAATTGTTGTAAAAATTTTCTGCAGGGGCAGCGGCTTTGAATGTACAATTTTTAATTTTTGCAATTATTTTGTGTGATTGCTGTTATTTCTGCATCTTTTATTCATTCTATTAAGGGCAATACCCCAATTCACATAAGGTGAGGGATTTCATCACCCTTTCCTTAGCCCACAAATTGCATTTCATCATAGAATTTGACTAATAATAACGGTTAGACGTTGGACTTAAGGGAGTCACAGGCTCATCTAGGGCTTAATTATATTGTGATAGTTGATTCATTTGGAACGAATTATTTCTTGGTGTCTAGACTACGGCAGAGAAATATCCGTCTATAAATATTACGGTGATTCGTAAATATTATATCGGTTGTTACTCTGAAGGTACTTAAACCTTCGGCTGCATTGCTAGGGTGATTCCTAGTGCACCGATAACTCCTGTCCGTTAACTGGCTGAGAAATCTTTTGATCTAAGTAATCAAACGCGTCACTTTATAATTTTGGGTTAGGAGCCATTAAGGACAGAAAACTTCATTGTAGCTAATTTCTGTGCTTGCATTTAACAACAATGAGTGAAAAAAGTGTTAGCCAACAAAATTCTCCTAGGGGTTCTCGAATCAACCAAAATTTTCCAACCGAATTGAATCAAAATCGAGTGAATCAAAATTTTCCAAACTTTGGGGATCCAAATCAAATAAATCAAAATTTTCAAAATCTCAATATCCAATTGGACAGGCCCTTGTCTCTTCGTGATCGATGTTGTGACGGCCTGCCCCGCACCAACCGACATTTACTCCAAATGTGCGTTGTACGCATGTCCAGTTAGCACGGAACGGGTCGCCAGAAGGAAAAGGAAGAAGAGAATGAACTAACAAGGAACCTGTAGAATGTCTCACAGCACATAGAATAAAATATAATAACAACATACTTGACATAAAACAGGTGAGACAGTGCATAAGCTGAAAACTAGAACTAAGTATCATAGCAGCGGAAATCCAAAATACAGCTTATTACAACTTTTAAAATACTGTCTCTAAAGCAAAAGCAAGATAAAGAAGGTACACTACTAATGTCCAAGTAGTGACCACCAACGACACAGGGAGAATATCTATATATCATACGTGGAAGCCTCCTGCTCGCCTCCGAATCAGCTACTCGCGCATCACCAGCTAACCATAACCTGTCTCTAGTCTGCTCGTGTGAACACCCGGAGTAATAAGAAGAGACATAAAACTCTGGGTCAGACATAAAGCCCGGTATGAGCGATAAGCATCTAAATAGAATACTAACAGGTATAATCCAATCATACCTGAACCTGGACCTGCAACCAAAGAGTTAGCACTACATACTGTACAACACTCTAAGGTGCACTTTCAAATGGTGTAAAGATAACGGGGGTGGGGGTGTGCATGTCATAGTAATGTCAAACAATCAAGCATAGCAATCATCCTCACATCCCTCACTCAGTGCGTAAAGCAAACAATATCCACTACTTTGGTCACCTAATACTTTGGGCCATGACGGAATCCAATCCCGTGTAACTATCACTACAAGCCCACTATCCATCTCTCAGTGGTGGACCAAAGTTATGAATACCGACAACCCCTTTGCACACGTCCCGCAGCAAAGCCCAAATCATGAAGTGAACTCATTGGTTCCCATCTGGATCCTGAGCTCTAACTTCTCCTTTGGACTACCTTTGCATATCGGGTTATGGAACATCATCGGATCGGTCTTCACTTCGTTGCTTCGGATCGTGGTCATCACCATTGCTCGGGTCGGTTCGGTTCGTGGTCCACTGGAGCCCTTCGGTTCGTGACCATACTTCCTCACCGGTTCGGATCGTGCTCCATCTTCGTCAGGTCGGATCGGTTCGAGGCACTCCCACTGGTTCGGTTCGTGCTCCATAGCTCGTGGCGCTTCCCTTCGGTTGTGGCGCTCCTCACCCTTCATATCGGTTCAGATCGTGCTTCTGAAGTGGATCGGGTCGGAAAGCCAGTTCAGTTCGTGCCTTCTATTTGGATCGTGGTCTCCAGTTTCCATCGGGTCGGATCGTGAACTCCAGGTGGGATGGTTCGTTTCGCAGCTACCCTGCACGAGTGGTCGGATCGGAGAACTTCAAACGCGAGGGATCGGGTCGTGGCACCTTCCCACGAACGGGTCGGTTTGTGACCTCTTCCCCCGATCCGATCTGGTTCGGGTACCCTTCTGCACTTTTCCTGCAACTGTTTATACGCCTCTCGACGGCGTTTTCGACCATTCTAACTATTTTAATCGATAACAAATCATACCATACAGGCATAACAACACATACAAGTGACCTCAAACACCAACGCAACAATATGACATGGCAAAATGGATCAAACATGGCCAAAACCCCATATTTTCCCTTAATCCCTCTTAATCATGTTTAAGCATAGGATTAGCAAAACTTATCCAAATTAGCCAAATTTTCTAACAGAGTTCTAAAATAATATTTATGAATTTCTGAATATTTTTCCAGATTTTAATCTTGCATAAATTCGCTAATTATCACTAATCACCTCTTAATCACCCAAAATCCGGGATTAACAAAATTAGTCGAAATTAACCCAAATTCATATCAGAGGCATAAAACGATGTTTTAGAATTTTAGGAATTTTTCTAGATTTTTCTGAGCCATAATTTCGCTAATTACCATAATTAGCCGTAATTAGTGCAAAACTAAGCAAATCATTCACCTTTGCCACAAATTAAACTATAGATCTGAAATGTCCTCTGATTTGGATCCAATCCATATGTGTTCCAGCAGCTCTATCCCAAATTTGACGTTGATTTGCCTTGATTTGATGTAGATTAGGCCAAAACTTGATTAGAAAGTGATTAGAAGGTGATTTGGGTGTTGGAGGCCTTGGCTAGAGCTCAAAGGAGGTTTGTGGCGGCTGGAAAATGAATGAAAAATCGTTTTCTAAACCCTAGCAGCCCTCAAATACCTCTAAACCCGAAATCCCCCATTGGGCCTAGTTGCTAATTACCCGGTTAAGCCCAATTAGCTGAAAATAACCCTTTAAACCTTAATTCAGCCATATCTCCCAAACGGTAAGTCCGTTTGGCTATTATGACCACTCTACGGAAAGAGAAACCATCATTCAAATCCAATGGAAGTGGTTTCAGATCAAAACTCCTTTCCAGTCAAAATTTAGGGACGAAACAAGATCAACTAGGGGTAAAACGGTCATTTAAAAATCGACAAAAATCATGAACATGGGAAATGACCCTACTAGTCGTCTCCCAAAGTTACATGACCATACGACTTCGTATGTGAAAGAAATAAATATTCTACGATCCCATGATGCGTAGAATACGGGTCGTTACACTTTCCTCCCCTTAAGAAATTTCGCCCCCGAAATTCCCTAACCATAACACACAAAGGGTCCCGCATGCCTATCAACCATAAAACAACAATCAACATGCAAAACAAGTCTATCCTAGCATGCGGTTTATTAACAAGGGAAGGAACTATCACTACCAAAACCTTACTAGGCAAAAAATTCTGGATACTTCTTCCTTATATCCTCCTCTGTTTCCCGAGTACAGTCTTTTTCATTCTCACCCCAGTGGACTTTGACTAGTTTCACCGCCTTCCTTCGAAGCTGCTTCGTATCGTTCCCAACAATACTCATAGACTTGCGGTTCCCAACCGCCTCGAGTTCAACTTCGATATCATTCAACTGATCTGGTGAAATAGCCACATTAGGGTCTTGCACAAACTTCCTTAACTGGGAAACATGAAATACGTTGTGAACTCCCGTCATCTTGTCAGGTAGCTCTACCTCATACGCCAAATTCCCAACTTGCCCGAGGACTGGGAATGGGCCAACAAATCTTGGTGCTAACCTACCTCTCCAACCAATCTGAATCACATTCTCTATGGAGAGATCTCGACGAACACCAAGTCGTTAACGAAGAATTCCAAATCTCTTCGTCTCTTATCGAGATAAGCCTTCTGCCTATCTTTATCCCTTCCCAGTAGTAGATCTGCTTTATGTCTCAATACATCTTGTTACCACTGGGATGTATAGTCAATTTCGAGTGATGATATGCTCTAAGCACTTCACCTCTCGGTCCACCTACGTTGGGTACAACTAGTCCCTTATTCTTTCGAAGCCACCCTTCTCGATCAAATCCTTACCTGATCATTCTCTTTCCATCGATACCCATCTCTACCCTAGAGATGGTTCCCAATAGATTAGGATCGTCCTTCTAACTGGAAACAATCCTCTCAATCAAAATCGATCTAATCGTCAAGCTTACTAGCGTTTCTGAATCCAATTCAGTCTTGGGTCTGAAATCATATCCTGTGACATACTCTAGTTGCTTCCATCCTAGAAACAAAACCCCTAAACTGGCATGTCTCCTACTCAATGCAACTAGTACTGCACCCAAATCCTTTACTATGATCACTCTGCCCCATGGAGTCATGGCGACTCCACTGCACTGATCCATAGTCACTAGTTCTTTGCTATGTCCACTTTGCCCCTCAAGCCATGACGACTCTACTGCACTAGCTCATAGTCCTACTACAATCACTTTGTCCCCCATCGCTGGAACCCTACAGGTGATAGCCTACTCAAGAGAAGAAAGATAGGAACAAACATAGCAACCATAACATCCATCAAACAGATCCTATCTATCACCTGCTAAAGTCATAAACACATCGACACCTACATGATTGGTCTAACCAATCCCAATATGTCGATTCCAATCTGCCTGGTCCAACCAACATCAATAGCTAATGGAAGCCCAGCCTCCATACATACACCGATGCCTACTTGACTGGTCCAACCAATCCCAGGCCAATGGAAGCCCCGCCTCCCTACTAACTATCGTACGTCCAACGCACGTTTATCCTCCAAGGATGATTAAACTAATGGAAGCCCAGCCTCCAATCGGACTACCGTACGTCCAATGTACGTTTATCCTCCAAGGATAACTAGATCGCGTCCAACGGATCCAAGGTAACGGGCGTCCCCAGATACCCCTGCTTTTAGTCCTCCTAAAATACTTGAGTCCAACCCAAGTCTATCCATTATCTTGCTGCCCTCTCGAGTCCAACTCGAGCTGAATCCAATTCCTTGCAGCCTTCTCGAGTCCAACTCGAGTCACTCTATAACTCAGACCCAGTCTTGAGTACCGACAAACTCTAGTCCAACGTGAGTCGTCTCCCTATTCGTTTCATCTCCAAGATCAACGAACACCTATTTTCTTTTACGAGTTCAAGTCCAACTTGAATCGCTCTAATCTTCGTTGTATCATCCATGATCAACGAACACATCCTATTCCTTCAAAGTTCTACTATCCAATAGAGAACATCAACATAGGGTCCTAAACAATCCATTACTTTGTATCTTTCTCGAGTCCCACTCGAGCAATCTCATAACCCTATCGAGTCTAACTCTGGGCAGTCTATACCACTGAACAGTTTCATCATGTTCCGTCTGCCCATCACTCCTTGAGTAAACCAAGATATCATCCAATGAAAAATCACAACAACTATTTACCCCTCACGCAACCCATCCTAGTCGAAATCGACATTCCCCAAGCACAAGCCCCAAAGGCCTAAACCAATATCAAACAAGCACCCAAGGAACATCTCCTCCGAGTTCGGACAATCCACATGAGGTGATACTAGCAAAACAATATAGCACTGGAGTACTCATTTGCCTCCCAGAGACAACTAGAACTTATTACAACGATGACCTCTTAGCTTCCTTAACTCCAGTTACTATCGCCATCACTAGGTAGGTACCTAATACCACCCTATTCCTTTGGAGTAGATCGACTCCCCAAAATAATGCTAAACCCAGTAAAGCCCAAAACAAAGCAATCACAAGGAAACATACATCCATGACTCGATAAGACCACATTAACTAATCATGCCAAACTAGTCGAACCACCAATCGGGTTCGTCACTACTAAAGGTCTATCGACTAACTCAGGTTTGTCAAACAAAACCCGATCAAAATTTCTTAAATAGAAAGCATACCTCGAATAACGACACCTTTTTCCTTCTGCGCCGCAGTTGGGGCATTTGACGAAGAAGGAACAGCGTTGATAACATACGCTTTCACAATCTGCTTCTCCCTAGGAGGTTGTGGGCAATCATCCTTGTGATGTCCCGCCTGGCCGCAGTTAAAGCACTTCCTTTCCCCAGGCTTTTCTCGACAATCTCTAGCGTAATGGCCCTTCTTGCCACAACTAAAGCATTCGCCATCTTTCTTACTTTTCTTACTCTGACCATCCTTGGTCGAGTTCTGCTTCCTCTTGTTCTGAGAATTCTTCTTGCCTTCACCGCCTGCTTGCGGCTTTGGCTCCTCTGCAGATGCCGTAGCAACTTCGGCCTTCGACTTAGGGAAAAGGCTCTCTGACCTTAATGCCTTCCCTACAATAGACTCGAACGTCTCATCGATATGGTTTATAAGTCTTTCCCCCAAGTACCCGTCCAAGCCAGTTATGAACTTCTCGTTCTTCTTTTCGACTGTATAGATAAGGGACCATCCATATTTCGATAAAGTGTCGAATTCAGCGATATACTCTGAGACTGCTCTACCGTTCTGCTTAAGCTCCAAGAACTTCCTGAACAGTTCTGATTTATGGGCAGCTGGAATAAACTTATCACAAAAGCGAGTCTTAAACTGATTCCAAGTAACTTGATCTTCTGGAGTAGCCGTTCTAATGGCATTCCACCAATTCATCGCTCGCCCTTGCAGCTGACGAGACGCTAGCCTTCTCTTCATCGCATTCTCAAGACCCAAGTCATCAAAGATACGATCACAGCTATCCAACCAATCCTGAATATCTGTGGACGACTCCGTTCCGTGGAACGGCTTCCCACCAAGGTTAGTGTAATCCTTGCACAACTTGGCGAAATCGACCCTAGGCGCCTGCACTACTGGACCACCACCATTTCCGGGATTGGGAACTTCTCCCTGAACATCTCTAAGCATGTCTCTCATGAAGTTAGTGAACATTGTCCTCATGTCAGGAGCATTCCCATGGTTGGTCCCTCTACCAGCACCTCTAGGATATCGGCTCATCGTTAATCTGTAAAAAGGGGAAACGATTAACGATCCCATAGTGGTGCTAGTGCAGTACGACTTCATTCTTATACTACCAATAGTATATATATATAGCTTTTAAAAACCAAAGTAATCACAAATACGCGCTCTCGTATACGTACTATCTCTCCCTAGTGTCTTTCCCTAGGTTAACTACGCAACCTAGAGCTCTGATACCAAGTGTGACGGCCCGCCCCGCACCAACCGACATTTACTCCAAATGTGCGCTGTACACATGTCCAGTTAGCACGGAACGGGTCGCCAGAAGGAAAAGGAAGAAGAGAATGAACTAACAAGGAACCTGTAGAATGTCTCACAGCGCATAGAATAAAATATAATAACAACATACTTGACATAAAACAGGTGAGACAGTGCATAAGCTGAAAACTAGAACTAAGTATCATAGCATCTGTGTAACGAACCGGGATTTTCGACTCCGGAATTCAATATCAAACTATCGTGTTGACCATTCAGACATCGAACATTCCAGATCATTAATAGAAAGAATTTAGAGGGTGAGATAAGAAAGAAAGAAATATTAGAATAGAAGAAGAAGAAGAACACAACACACCACAGAGTCTCACATCGCAGCGGAACAAAATATAATACAGAAATAACCTTTATTGAAAGCTTTTGAAATACTTACAATATCAGAGTACACATCTGGACAGTGATACTAATATGTCCTCATATAACACACAGCGGAATAGTAATATCATACGTCTAGACTGTTCCAGCTCGTCTCTTCACAGCAGTCGATAACCTGAACCTGTACAACCCGGTCTAACCCGAGCATTTACAAAACACCGGGTCAGTCTGGTGAACCAGAGTGAGATAAACTCGCACAGTAATAAGGGTGAACCATCCAATCATGATTTTAAAGTTCAAAAATCTTTTCAAAAGAAAAGGATAATCGTAAGACCAAATCCACACATAAATACGGACGATTTTTACCTTACGATAACCCAAAACATTTTTTGAAATCAGTATCTTTTCTGATATTATAATAATGTCTAAATACAAGTAAATAGAATCTAGTAGAACGCTTGCATCTCACGCTCTACATATATAGTATACAATCAAAATCGCAGGCGCTTATTGGAGATTGGATTCCAACTTGACAAGGTATGGGTCCACCTTCCGATAGTGTATCTCTAGAGACGAATACACTGGGTTCAACAAGAACTTCTTGCAACCCGGCCCTCACATGACCGACCCCTCATTTCGCTTGAGAGTATCGAATGTATATCACCGACGGTTGGGATCAGCAACCGCCTCCCGACAAGGGACAGCATCGAAACATAGATTTAAGAAGCAAATAGGATTTCCTCTAGATAGGTGATCATACACCCTAATGGGAGCGACCCACATAGCCATGCTGCCTGCCCGATTTTTGTCATTCCCCGGTTGATGAGGCTTGAGGCCAGAATTTCTCTTGAACATCTAGTCGTCATTCACTTTGAATGCCACATCGTCAAATCCATCAGATATCACTAATTGACGTCCACAAAAATACTCTAGCTGAAAGCTAGAGAATGGCAACTCCCCGCCAACAACTATCGTACGTTTGAAGAAATCAACGTACGTAACCCTTTGGAAATACTCTGTCAGACATCCGTCCATATACGTCATCCAGGAACAGGATGAACCGAAGGCACTCTCCTACCGCATCCAATATAGGAATCACCCCATGGATCAGTAGCGAGGAGTCCTTGCAACCCGTTGATTCCAACCACGACAGAATCACAGCTTATCTCTGCTTGCCAGGCAGAGAATATTAGTGGTTCTTCCGTTTGTGAAAATCCACGGTCTTCATAGCACCATCTCGATCATCTTCTGATATCTTCACGTATTTGTTGGTCGGAATGGTTTTCGAATATAAATTCGATCCCGGTCTTTCCATACCAACAATCGTATTGGACATATTTGATAGTCGGTGATTTAACTATCAAAATAAACAGTGTTTCAATCATGACACTCCAGTGAGTTCACTGGTTCAGTATTCAGCATCACTTGGCCTTTAACAAACTGATTTACTTTTTGTTTAAATCAAAAACTTCTAATTCTTGTAATATTCAAAAATACTATATTTGAATACCTCTAATTCGATTTAACTTTAATCGATTAACTATCATTAGACTTAATTCCATTCGCTCGACTCTAGATCGCAGCGATCACAATGGTTACGCCTGATTCCCTAAGGAAACATCCGACCGCCGTAGGCTATCTGCAGCCCTGCGAATTACGCTAGCAGTCGTACGAAATGGCACTCATCTTGAAAAAAAAACTATGTTTGACTAACTCTAGCTCGAATAACTATATTCAATTTCCCACTTAAATCTTCTTTCAATCATCCTTTAAATTCGGAAATCCATTAGTTTTAACAAAGAAATTTATAACACATATGTTATAACAATAGCATTATAATTACTATTTAGATTTACAAAACAACAGTGCTATAATCGCTGTTTAGGTTTACAATCCATTTACTATAGCAAAAACGCTACAATCGCTATATTAGATTTACAAAACATATATTATATCAACAGCGCTAAAATCGCTGTTTAGATTTTCAAAACATATCCACTAACGTCACTTACGATTACCAACTAATACTATCTTCAGATAATCCTGATGTTGTTCAAGTTGGGGTATTTTAATTACCTCTCAGACCTTGATCAATACCGTTCTCATCCTTCGATAAACATAAGTTGTAATCAAAATCAATATTTCATTCTAGTCTCAAACAAATTCCATTTAACTATTGGATTTGGTTATACAACTCTATAACCCAGTTCTTTAACCAGATTCGCTTATTTCCAATCTCCTTTGATTTCATTTCACTTCAATTACTTTTGAAAAGTACTTGTCTAAATTATTATTAATTAAAATAATAATTTATTTCAATCATTAACTACACGAGTAGTTAATTTCTTTAATAACAAAATTAAATGGTAAATCCCTTTTTAAAACCTTATTTACATTTAAACAATATTTATTAAACTATTCAAATCAAAACACATCAATTTTGATAATCAAATCCCAATTCAAACGGTCGATTTAATTAACTCAAAACTCGATTATCTCGTTAATCGATTCCAATTAATCCTCACTTTAAATTAATTAAAAATATAATTAATTTAAATAATCCCATTAATTGTTTTCTTTACAAAACAATTATCAAAGTTTAATCCTTCGATTCTTTACTTGTTCTCATACTCGTAAACCTGATTAACGTCAGCATTTACTTTATAAAATAATTTAATAACAATCAAAGTCTTAAATAAATAAAATATTTATTTAATTCCCTATTATAACTTTTATTCAAAATAATATATTCAAAATCCAACTCCAGTTATATAATAAATTTTATAACCTCATCTTTATCGATTCACCTGACGGTGAATCAATATTTATAACACGATTGATTTTATAGGCCATACGCTGCTAAATACTCAACCAATACCGCTCACTGGTTTAAACACAACACAGGTTGAATTCCCAGTCCAAATAAATAATCAAATCAATCAACCAAACAGGATAGTTCATAAGTGAAAATATGAAATAAATAATATATTTGAGGAATCCGGTTGGATCCCTCCAACCTGTTCTTCCCTGTATTCAAATGGTTTTTCTCAAATCAGACTGTTCAGTTTTGTTTAACTGATAAATCAAATAACGACCATTTAACATCAACCATAAGCAATTCAAACAATTCAACCATTTAAACATGTTTATAAATAAACATGACCAATAAGGTAAGTTACCTTTATTGGAACCCATCGTTAAAAATAACGATTTGGTATTTCACTGAAATTAAACACAGTTTAATTTCATCGTTTAAATCCACAGTTAAATAGATAACTAGCAAAGCAGTCAACCATTGGCAAGCAGAGTACACAAAATAAAAACACCCAATTTATATAAAATATAAAAAGGGTAACCGAGTGAGTTTAACTCACCTTGATTTGATTTCGCCATAGCGGTTCGATTACAATCAAATTAAACAGCGTTTAATTTGACCGTAACTCTAGCGATCTCGGTCTCGGTTCAACACAGTTCCACAATCTAGAGTCCATCACCGCGGACTTAACGAGATTTGTATTTACCAGATTCCGACCTATAAATAAGAAGTTATTACGTTCAAAGGTTATATAATGTTAAGTAGATTAAATGAATTCTTAATTATCTATGATTTAATTAAAACTAATCCCATACTTGATTTCTAAACGGCCAACTTCTTTCCTCATTTGTTCAAAGTGGTCCATCCGATTGTTCTATTGTTAAATATAAGATAAGTGTCCGGTTTCATTCCTCAATACCCCGTACAATTTCCAGTTCCTGTCCACTGAGTTCTCACGCGGGCCTTCCATCCCTAGCAGAAGTAATTAAATAAGTTTATATGCTTAATTAAGTCATTAAACTAATATATTCATTATAGTTAATATAAAAGCAACGACCGATTTTTCCTTACCACCGCTTCTTCTTCTTTGAACCCATTCAACACAGACGGCCTTACATCCCAACGCTGCAGCACCCAACCAATACCGCCCAACGTCCTTGCCCTTCATTACTTCTTTCTACTGCTGTAACCCAACACTACCGCATCCTTCATTCTCCCACTCTCCACGCCCTCCCTGTTCGTACTGTTTCTCTTCCTTTCTACTCCCCTACTCCACTTCGCTATTCCCTCTTCTCGTCCCTTTCTCTCTTTTTTTTCTCTCTTTTTTTTCTTTTTTTTTTAATAAAAAAGGAGTTTCGAAATTCTTTCTTGCCATGAAACGCGGCAGAACTGTGTAGGAGAAATGTTGAGCCCAGCGTGTATTTATAGAACGCAACCCGTGGGCATCACGTAAGAGTAGAGTACTAGCTGAATACATCTAGGGAGTAGGGTACACTTGGTCGGCACGTTTGATGTATTTCGAAAAGAAAACATGTAGGGGATAGGATATGGGATGGAGACAACTCGTGTAGTAGCTGAAACAAGTAGTGGTCGGCTCTGAAAGGAAATGTCTGGCATGTGCGTTTTCATCGGGTATGAATGTTAAATTTTCCAACATTTGCATGTGCTTTGCCCAAACGTACAGGGTTGCTGAAAGATGTTGAAAGGATACAACACTGCGGCGCCTTCCATATTGCATGTGCGCGGATTGTTTAGGATAGACAACCCTATGTGTAGCCTGTGAAGATAGTTTGAGCTGCATGAGTTGTTTGGTCCTAGGGTAGCACGGTTGGTATATTTGAGTAGCATGATTTGAGCGAGCATACAGGGAAACAAAGAAGCTAAAGTAGAAAAGAGGATGGATTTATTAATATAAAATTATATGAAAACCTCGTCACCGAGAAATCGTATTAAAAATCACTATATATTACTTCTGTCTTCTGATAAAAAGGCTATTCTTAGTGTAAAAAGATATTCCGGATCTAATGGGACAAGTTTCGTCGAAATCTGAGGTCGTATGGAAAAATTCCTTTATAAAACCAGAAATAAATACGCGTTTAATTTTCCCACGGTCACTAGCTAAATCAAATCCACTTGAAACTGCGAACATCGACAATAACTTTTCGATATGAACCCAACGACACTAATTTCGTCGCATTCTGAGACTGTTGCCCCGGTAGGCTATTTTTACCTTGAACCGCCCTACCCTTTTTAACGCCAAATTTCTCGATCTCTAAAAACAACAAACTATATATCTATCCTGACTCTAATCGACGATACGAACTCAACGGAACTGGTTTCGTGGCCTAATTCGATCGTCTGCTCAAGTTACACTCCAATATCCATTTACTTATTTAAATACACGCTATAGAATTTGAACGAGCGTTTTTGGCTACCGTGGCCACATACGACATCGGTTTTCCACGCCACTCACCACCGTACAATAATTTAACGATACGGTTCTAATGAAACTGGTTTCGTCGAAAACTGAGTCCGTTTGCAAAACGGCTATTTTAAAGGCCTATAAAATAACGATTTTTCATAGCGACTATTTCAAAATTTGTTTTGGCCATAACTATCAAACTATAACACGAAATCTGGATTTTTCTCTTTCATATGAAAATTATCATCAATATGGTTCTAACGTATCTTGTTTCACAGAAATCTAACTTATATCGAATCCTGTATTCTCAGTTAAAGTTCAAAACTTCATTTCACGAACTGCACGCCATTTTCAAGCTCGATTTATATTATATAAATTATAACGTTCAACTTCGTTTTTAATAACGAATTAAATACTAAATTCCATTAATATTCCTAATATAATATTTAAAATAAATAAATTAAATTAAATATTTGACGGCCAAAAACACGGGTCGTTACATTCTTCCCCCCTTAAAATAATTTCGTCCTCGAAATTGCTAAGGTAAGAAAGCACATTACAAACCCATTAATTTTTAATTCTAATTTATTTTAAATTAGAAACCAATTCAATACTATAAATAAATATTTTCAAAAATATCGAAAATTTTCTAACACTTTAAATTTTCGAAAAATTTCGCCAGCACCTCCTCTGTACGGCTCAATCGGTACAACTCCAACTCGCCTTTCTAGGCCTTCTCCAATCCAAAAGAAAATGAAACAGCCAAGCGGCTTGCCAAATAGGCTCATAAATCACCAAACCCATATAAAAATAAACGTGTACCTTTTGGTCGGGCATATCATTATATCCTTTCCATCTGCTGCCCTGTCAGCATATACAAATGTATTCCCAAATAGAATTCCAATCTTATCCTCAAAACCAAATCCTTCACGCGTCCAGCCCAAATCTCATTCTTAACTCAATCCCCATCTATTATCAATTCCAACTCTTAACTTACCAGTCCACACCATTTCAGATTCCTGTCTCACAAATCAAATCTGATTCTACTCGATATATTACATCCCGATTCAATTTCCAGTTAATTGGTTTCAATTCGATTCATATTTGCTTTCACAATTTCTATTTAATCTTGTTCTTGTTCAAACACTTTCCCTGGGAGTTTTTAAACAGTTTAGCTCCTTCAAGAAAATCAAATATTCCTTTTACAGAATTCAAAGCAATTCAAAACAAAATCTTTGGTAGTAATCCATCACTTACCACTCGAAAATGAACACTGATGATGTCCGGATCATCATCGGAATCTATTTTCCAGCTACTGAAGTGAGTTCAATACTATGTCACTTTCAAAACCAGTTCTAAACACTTTCATTTTGAAATCCATTTCAAAATATCCCTTTCAATGCTTGTAACAAAATTAAAATCTCCCAGGATCTTAAAATTCTCATATATTCAATTAAAGTTCATTTGCAATCATTTATCCCACCTTAAGGAATTTTAATTCCAATTCTGATTTAAATTTCAGATTTACTTCATCTGATTCCATATATTATACTGATATGAATTCTGGTTGGTTATTTATATAACCATTTCAATTTTAAATCAACCAACACAACCAATATATACATTATAATAATTTTAATATATATACCTTGTTTATATCAAAATATATTTCGGGTAAAAATTTCCATTTACCCTCTTTCAAAAACATACTGTGTCGAATTATTCTGTTCAAGAGTTTAGAAACACTTATCGACACAGTTTGCATTACTGTATCGACCAGAATTCATAAACTACTCGACAAACCAACCAACACAATATAAACAGTTTTTATATCAATTTACAAATACGCGCTCATATATATACACTCAAACTCAATCTAGGGTATTACTAACCCCATCTCTACTGAGTCACGCCACAGAGCCAAGGTAATCACTTAACCTTCAGCTCTGATACCACTGTAACGAACCGGGATTTTCGACTCCGAAAATCAACATCAAACTATCGTGTTGACCATTCAGACATCGAACATTCCAGATCATTAATAGAAAGAATTTAGAGGGTGAGATAAGAAAGAAAGAAATATTAGAATAGAAGAAGAAGAAGAACACAACACACCACAGAGTCTCACATCGCAGCGGAACAAAATATAATACAGAAATAACCTTTATTGAAAGCTTTTGAAATACTTACAATATCAGAGTACACATCTGGACAGTGATACTAATATGTCCTCATATAACACACAGCGGAATAGTAATATCATACGTCTGGACTCTTCCAGCTCGTCTCTTCACAGCAGTCGATAACCTGAACCTGTACAACCCGGTCTAACCCGAGCATTTACAAAACACCGGGCCAGTCTGGTGAACCAGAGTGAGATAAACTCGCACAATAATAAGGGTGAACCATCCAATCATGATTTTAAAGTTCAAAAATCTTTTCAAAAGAAAAGGATAATCGTAAGACCAAATCCACACATAAATACGGACGGTTTTTACCTTACGATAACCCAAAACATTTTTTTGAAATCAGTATCTTTTCTGATATTATAATAATGTCTAAATACAAGTAAATAGAATCTAGTAGAACGCTTGCATCTCACGCTCTACATATATAGTATACAATCAAAATCGCAGGCGCTTATTGGAGATTGGATTCCAACTTGACAAGGTATGGGTCCACCTTCCGATAGTGTATCTCTAGAGACGAATACACTGGGTTCAACAAGAACTTCTTGCAACCCGGCCCTCACATGACCGACCCCTCATTTCGCTTGAGAGTATCGAATGTATATCACCGACGGTTGGGATCAGCAACCGCCTCCCGACAAGGGACAGCATCGAAACATAGATTTAAGAAGCAAATAAGATTTCCTCTAGATAGGTGATCATACACCCTAATGGGAGCGACCCACATAGCCATGCTGCCTGCCCGATTTTTGTCATTCCCCGGTTGATGAGGCTTGAGGCCAGAATTTCTCTTGAACATCTGGTCGTCATTCACTTTGAATGCCACATCGTCAAATCCATCAGATATCACTAATTGACGTCCACAAAAATACTCTAGCTGAAAGCTAGAGAATGGAAACTCCCCGCCAACAACTATCGTACGTTTGAAGAAATCAACGTACGTGACCCTTTGGAAATACTCTGTCAGACATCCGTCCATATATGTCATCCAGGAACAGGATGAACCGAAGGCACTCTCCTACCGCATCCAATATAGGAATCACCCCATGGATCAGTAGCGAGGAGTCCTTGCAACCCGTTGATTCCAACCACGACAGAATCACAGCTTATCTCTGCTTGCCAGGCAGAGAATATTAGTGGTTCTTCCGTTTGTGAAAATCCACGGTCTTCATAGCACCATCTCGATCATCTTCTGATATCTTCACGTATTTGTTGGTCGGAATGGTTTTCGAATATAAATTCGATCCCGGTCTTTCCATACCAACAATCGTATTGGACATATTTGATAGTCGGTGATTTAACTATCAAAATAAACAGTGTTTCAATCATGACACTCCAGTGAGTTCACTGGTTCAGTATTCAACATCACTTGGCCTTTAACAAACTGATTTACTTTTTGTTTAAATCAAAAACTTCTAATTCTTGTAATATTCAAAAATACTATATTTGAATACCTCTAATTCGATTTAACTTTAATCGATTAACTATCATTAGACTTAATTCCATTCGCTCGACTCTAGATCGCAGCGATCACAATGGTTACGCCTGATTCCCTAAGGAAACATCCGACCGCCGTAGGCTATCTGCAGCCCTGCGAATTACGCTAGCAGTCGTACGAAATGGCACTCATCTTGAAAAAAAAACTATGTTTGACTAACTCTAGCTCGAATAACTATATTCAATTTCCCACTTAAATCTTCTTTCAATCATCCTTTAAATTCGGAAATCCATTAGTTTTAACAAAGAAATTTATAACACATATGTTATAACAATAGCATTATAATTACTATTTAGATTTACAAAACAACAGTGCTATAATCGCTGTTTAGGTTTACAATCCATTTACTATAGCAAAAACGCTACAATCGCTATATTAGATTTACAAAACATATATTATATCAACAGCGCTAAAATCGCTGTTTAGATTTTCAAAACATATCCACTAACGTCACTTACGATTACCAACTAATACTATCTTCAGATAATCCTGATGTTGTTCAAGTTGGGGTATTTTAATTACCTCTCAGACCTTGATCAATACCGTTCTCATCCTTCGATAAACATAAGTTGTAATCAAAATCAATATTTCATTCTAGTCTCAAACAAATTCCATTTAACTATTGGATTTGGTTATACAACTCTATAACCCAGTTCTTTAACCAGATTCGCTTATTTCCAATCTCCTTTGATTTCATTTCACTTCAATTACTTTTGAAAAGTACTTGTCTAAATTATTATTAATTAAAATAATAATTTATTTCAATCATTAACTACACGAGTAGTTAATTTCTTTAATAACAAAATTAAATGGTAAATCCCTTTTTAAAACCTTATTTACATTTAAACAATATTTATTAAACTATTCAAATCAAAACACATCAATTTTGATAATCAAATCCCAATTCAAACGGTCGATTTAATTAACTCAAAACTCGATTATCTCGTTAATCGATTCCAATTAATCCTCACTTTAAATTAATTAAAAATATAATTAATTTAAATAATCCCATTAATTGTTTTCTTTACAAAACAATTATCAAAGTTTAATCCTTCGATTCTTTACTTGTTCTCATACTCGTAAACCTGATTAACGTCAGCATTTACTTTATAAAATAATTTAATAACAATCAAAGTCTTAAATAAATAAAATATTTATTTAATTCCCTATTATAACTTTTATTCAAAATAATATATTCAAAATCCAACTCCAGTTATATAATAAATTTTATAACCTCATCTTTATCGATTCACCTGACGGTGAATCAATATTTATAACACGATTGATTTTATAGGCCATACGCTGCTAAATACTCAACCAATACCGCTCACTGGTTTAAACACAACACAGGTTGAATTCCCAGTCCAAATAAATAATCAAATCAATCAACCAAACAGGATAGTTCATAAGTGAAAATATGAAATAAATAATATATTTGAGGAATCCGGTTGGATCCCTCCAACCTATTCTTCCCTGTATTCAAATGGTTTTTCTCAAATCAGACTGTTCAGTTTTGTTTAACTGATAAATTAAATAACGACCATTTAACATCAAACATAAGCAATTCAAACAATTCAACCATTTAAACATGTTCATAAATAAACATGACCAATAAGGTAAGTTACCTTTATTGGAACCCATCGTTAAAAATAACGATTTGGTATTTCACTGAAATTAAACACAGTTTAATTACATCGTTTAAATCCACAGTTAAATAGATAACTAGCAAAGCAGTCAACCATTGGCAAGCAGAGTACACAAAATAAAAACACCCAATTTATATAAAATATAAAAAGGGTAACTGAGTGAGTTTAACTCACCTTGATTTGATTTCGCCATAGCGGTTCGATTACAATCAAATTAAACAGCGTTTAATTTGACCGTAACTCTAGCGATCTCGGTCTCGGTTCAACACAGTTCCACAATCTAGAGTCCATCACCGCGGACTTAACGAGATTTGTATTTACCAGATTCCGACCTATAAATAAGAAGTTACTACGTTCAAAGGTAATATAATGTTAAGTAGATTAAATGAATTCTTAATTATCTATGATTTAATTAAAACTAATCCCATACTTGATTTCTAAACGGCCAACTTCTTTCCTCATTTGTTCAAAGTGGTCCATCCGATTGTTCTATTGTTAAATATAAGATAAGTGTCCGGTTTCATTCCTCAATACCCCGTACAATTTCCAGTTCCTGTCCACTGAGTTCTCACGCGGGCCTTCCATCCCTAGCAGAAGTAATTAAATAAGTTTATATGCTTAATTAAGTCATTAAACTAATATATTCATTATAGTTAATATAAAAGCAACGACCGATTTTTCCTTACCACCGCTTCTTCTTCTTTGAACCCATTCAACACAGACGGCCTTACATCCCAACGCTGCAGCACCCAACCAATACCGCCCAACGTCCTTGCCCTTCATTACTTCTTTCTACTACTGTAACCCAACACTACCGCATCCTTCATTCTCCCACTCTCCACGCCCTCCCTGTTCGTACTGTTTCTCTTCCTTTCTACTCCCCTACTCCACTTCGCTATTCCCTCTTCTCGTCCCTTTCTCTTTTTTTTCTCTTTTTTTTCTCTCTTTTTTTTCTTTTTTTTTTAATAAAAAAGGAGTTTCGAAATTCTTTCTTGCCATGAAACGCGGCAGAACTGTGTAGGAGAAATGTTGAGCCCAGCGTGTATTTATAGAACGCAACCCGTGGGCATCACGTTAGAGTAGAGTACTAGCTGCATACATCTAGGGAGTAGGGTACACTTGGTCGGCACGTTTGATGTATTTCGAAAAGAAAACATGTAGGGGATAGGATATGGGATGGAGACAACTCGTGTAGTAGCTGAAACAAGTAGTGGTCGGCTCTGAAAGGAAATGTCTGGCATGTGCGTTTTCATCGGGTACGAATGTTAAATTTTCCAACATTTGCATGTGCTTTGCCCAAACGTACAGGGTTGCTGAAAGATGTTGAAAGGATACAACACTGCGGCGCCTTCCATATTGCATGTGCGCGGATTGTTTAGGATAGACAACCCTATGTGTAGCCTGTGAAGATAGTTTGAGCTGCATGAGTTGTTTGGTCATAGGGTAGCACGGTTGGTATATTTGAGTAGCATGATTTGAGCGAGCGTACAGGGAAACAAAGAAGCTAAAGTAGAAAAGAGGATGGATTTATTAATATAAAATTATATGAAAACCTCGTCACCGAGAAATCGTATTAAAAATCACTATATATGACTTCTGTCTTCTGATAAAAAGGCTATTCTTAGTGTAAAAAGATACTCCGGATCTAATGGGACAAGTTTCGTCGAAATCTGAGGTCGTATGAAAAATTTCCTTTATAAAACCAGAAATAAATACGCGTTTAATTTTCCCACGGTCACTAGCTAAATCAAATCCACTTGAAACTGCGAACATCGACAATAACTTTTCGATACGAACCCAACGACACTAATTTCGTCGCATTCTGAGACTGTTGCCCCGGTAGGCTATTTTTACCCTGAACCGCCCTACCCTTTTTAACGCCAAATTTCTCGATCTCTAAAAACAACAAACTATATATCTATCCTGACTCTAATCGACGATACGAACTCAACGGAACTGGTTTCGTGGCCTAATTCGATCGTCTGCTCAAGTTACACTCCAATATCCATTTACTTATTTAAATACACGCTATAGAATTTGAACGAGCGTTTTTGGCTACCGTGGCCACATACGACATCGGTTTTCCACGCCACTCACCACCGTACAATAATTTAATGATACGGTTCTAATGAAACTGGTTTCGTCGAAAACTGAGTCCGTTTGCAAAACGGCTATTTTAAAGGCCTATAAAATAACGATTTTTCATAGCGACTATTTCAAAATTTGTTTTGGCCATAACTATCAAACTATAACACGAAATCTGGATTTTTCTCTTTCATATGAAAATTATCATCAATATGGTTCTAACGTATCTTGTTTCACAGAAATCTAACTTATATCGAATCCTGTATTCTCAGTTGAAGTTCAAAACTTCATTTCACGAACTGCACGCCATTTTCAAGCTCGATTTATATTATATAAATTATAACGTTCAACTTCGTTTTTAATAACGAATTAAATACTAAATTCCATTAATATTCCTAATATAATATTTAAAATAAATAAATTAAATTAAATATTTGACGGCCAAAAACACGGGTCGTTACAATCGGAAATCCAAAATACAGCTTATTACAACTTTTAAAATACTGTCTCTAAAGCAAAAGCAAGATAAAGAAGGTACACTACTAATGTCCAAGTAGTGACCACCAACGACACAGGGAGAATATCTATATATCATACGTGGAAGCCTCCTGCTCGCCTCCGAATCAGCTACTCGCGCATCACCAGCTAACCATAACCTGTCTCTAGTCTGCTCGTGTGAACACCCGGAGTAATAAGAAGAGACATAAAACTCTGGGTCAGACATAAAGCCCGGTATGAGCGATAAGCATCTAAATAGAATACTAACAGGTATAATCCAATCATACCTGAACCTGGACCTGCAACCAAAGAGTTAGCACTACATACTGTACAACACTCTAAGGTGCACTTTCAAATGGTGTAAAGATAACGGGGGTGGGGGTGTGCATGTCATAGTAATGTCAAACAATCAAGCATAGCAATCATCCTCACATCCCTCACTCAGTGCGTAAAGCAAACAATATCCACTACTTTGGTCACCTAATACTTTGGGCCATGACGGAATCCAATCCCGTGTAACTATCACTACAAGCCCACTATCCATCTCTCAGTGGTGGACCAAAGTTATGAATACCGACAACCCCTTTGCACACGTCCCGCAGCAAAGCCCAAATCATGAAGTGAACTCATTGGTTCCCATCTGGATCCTGAGCTCTAACTTCTCCTTTGGACTACCTTTGCATATCGGGTTATGGAACATCATCGGATCGGTCTTCACTTCGTTGCTTCGGATCGTGGTCATCACCATTGCTCGGGTCGGTTCGGTTCGTGGTCCACTGGAGCCCTTCGGTTCGTGACCATACTTCCTCACCGGTTCGGATCGTGCTCCATCTTCGTCAGGTCGGATCGGTTCGAGGCACTCCCACTGGTTCGGTTCGTGCTCCATAGCTCGTGGCGCTTCCCTTCGGTTGTGGCGCTCCTCACCCTTCATATCAGTTCGGATCGTGCTTCTGAAGTGGATCGGGTCGGAAAGCCAATTCAGTTCGTGCCTTCCATTTGGATCGTGGTCTCCAGTTTCCATCGGGCCGGATCGTGAACTCCAGCTGGGACGGTTCGTTTCGCAGCTACCCTGCACGAGTGGTCAGATCGGAGAACTTCAAACGCGAGGGATCGGGTCGTGGCACCTTCCCACGAACGGGTCGGTTCGTGACCTCTTCCCCCGATCCGATCCGGTTCGGGTACCCTTCTGCACTTTTCCTGCAACTGTTTATACGCCTCTCGATGGCGTTTTCGACCATTCTAACTATTGTAATCGATAACAAATCATACCATACAAGCATAACAACACATACAAGTGACCTCAAACACCAACACAACAATATGAAATGGCAAAATGGATCAAACATGGCCAAAACCCCATATTTTCCCTTAATCCCTCTTAATCATGTTTAAGCATAGGATTAGCAAAACTTATCCAAATTAGCCAAATTTTCTAACAGAGGTCTAAAATAATATTTATGAATTTCTGAATATTTTTCCAAATTTTAATCTTGCATAAATTCGCTAATTATCACTAATCACCTCTTAATCCCCCAAAATCCGGGATTAACAAAATTAGTCGAAATTAACCCAAATTCATATCAGAGGCATAAAACGATGTTTTAGAATTTTAGGAATTTTTCTAGATTTTTCTGAGCCATAATTTCGCTAATCTTCGCTAATTACCATAATTAGCCGTAATTAGTGCAAAACTAAGCAAATCACTCACCTTTGCCACAAATTAAACTATAGATCTGAAATGTCCTCTGATTTGGATCCAATCCCTATGTATTCCAGCAGCTCTATCCCAAATTTGACGTTGATTTGCCTTGATTTGATGTAGATTAGGCCAAAACTTGATTAGAAAGTGATTAGAAGGTGATTTGGGTGTTGGAGGCCATGGCTAGAGCTCAAAGGAGGTTTGTGGCGGCGGGAAAATGAATGAAAAATCGTTTTCTAAACCCTAGCAGCCCTCAAATACCTCTAAACCCGAAATCCCCCATTGGGCCTAGTCGCTAATTACCCGGTTAAGCCAAATTAGCTGAAAATAACCCTTTAAACCTTAATTCAGCCATATCTCCCAAACGGTAAGTCCGTTTGGCTATTATGACCACTCTACGGAAAGAGAAACCATCATTCGAATCCAATGGAAGTGATTTCAGGTCAAAACTCCTTTTCAGTCAAAAGTTATGGACGAAACAAGATCAACTAGGGGTAAAACGGTCATTTAAAAATCGACAAAAATCATGAACATGGGAAATGACCCTACTAGTCGTCTCCCAAAGTTACATGACCATACGACTTCGTATGTGAAAGAAATAAATATTCTACGATCCCATGATGCGTAGAATACGGATCGTTACAGATGTTATCCCACTAGGACCGTTCAACCCTCTGTCATCGTTTTCCCACCAGCCGAAGGGAACAATTTTGAGCTAAAACATTCTTTTATCCAAGGGGTACCAAAATTTACTGGGTCTGAAAATGCTTATGAATTTCTGAGTGAATTTGAATTGTATGCGTCCACAACAAAAATGCAACAACTATCTAACGAATCGATCAAGCTAAGGCTAATTCCATTTGCACTACTTGAAAGCGCTAAAAGATGGCTAAATTCTCTTCCACGACATTCCATAAGAAGTTGGGATGAATTTGTCACTGCATTCTTGAAAAAGTTTTTCCCTTTCCATAAAACTCTGAAAATCCGAACCGAGATAAATCAATTTTGTCAAAATGAGGGGGAAACTTTTTCAAAATACTTTGAGAGATTCAACTAGCTATTATATAGTTGCCCTCATCATGGAATTCTAAAAGATAACTTATGTCAAATTGCGTATGAAGGGCTAAACTATCAGACTAGGACTCAACTAGAATCAATGTGTGGAGGAGACTTTATGTCTAAAACAGCCGATGAAGCTTGGCGATTTTTAGAAGATTATTCTGAAAAGGACATGCAGTGGGAATCAATTCGTTTTCCCATTCGTACTTCTACTAGAGGAGTGCATGTCGTGGACCCAAGTCAAATTCCCGTAGAAAATCAAACCCCTCAAGTCGGAGAAGGGTCACCCCACTATTACTCTCAGGACCAAGCCAATGCTATAGCTCAAAATAACCCTTAATCATCCACGTACAATCCTGGTTGGAGGAACCACCCAAATTTTTCTTGGTCGAACCCTAATAATTCGGCTAACCCATCTCACGTGCAACCCTTTATTCCCAATCCGAATTACCAAGCTCCTTCTTCCAATTCTCAAACATCCCAAGCTTCACCTCAATCCAAACAATCTTATAGGCACCCCAATTTTTAATCATCAAACCAATCCTCTCAATCTTCTCAACCGTCACAAGAAATTTTGCATCTAGAAAAATAGTTGAGCTCTTACGAAGCCAAAATAAACTCGCAAGACGCTAAAATGGACCAAATGATGAATATGATAAAGGAAATGGCGAAAAATAATGAGAGGGGAAAATTGCCTAGTCAACCCGAGGTGAACCCAAAGTATAACTCTCGTGCTGTAAATTCTTGTGAGGACGAAAACCATAATTCAGTCAATGCTATTACAACCCTTCGATCTGGAAAGAGGGTTGATAATAACGTGGGCGACCCTGACGAACCTTCTAACTCGACCCCAATCCCTAATCTTGCTGATCACCCATTGGCTTCGAATGCCAATTCCTCTAAACCTCAAGTTTCCTCAAATGTTGGCAATCCCAACAATTCTTCTCCCAGTGTCGGCAAAACCGACCCACCTTCGGAAATTAATGTTGGCAATACCAACATTCCACCTTCTACAACCTTACCACCTTCTCTTCCCTTGGATAAACCTTCTTCTTCGAATGATGAAACTCATCACAGAGTCGAAAAACTAGTAGCTCCTTTTCCTCATAGACTCAATAATAAGAAGAAAGCGGCAAATTTCGATAAAATCTTGGAAATTTTCAAACAAGTCCGTGTAAACATTCCTCTTTTAGACACCATTGAACAAATCCCTCAATATGCTAAATGTCTTAAGGAATTGTGCACACAAAAACGTGCGACCAATGTCCCAAAAACCGCTTTTCTAACTGCAAATACAAGCTATGTTCTTTCGAATCTTGCCCCAGTCAAGTATAAAGACCCTGGCTGCCCTACGATTGATTGTAAAATAGGAAACACTCACATCTCTCGTGCCCTCCTTGACCTTGGTGCCAGTGTCAACCTTCTCCCTTATACTGTCTATCGTCAACTTGGACTAGGGGAGATTAAACCAACAAACATCACACTTCAATTAGCCGATCGATCTGTCAAAAAGCCATTGGGAATTATCAAAGACGTCTCAATACAGATCGAACAGTTTTACTTCCCTGTCGATTTTATAGTTCTAGAAACAGAGCCTGTCTCAAATCCCAGAGTTCAAATACCATTGATCTTAGGACGCCCTTTCTTAGCAACCTCTAATGCTGTCATTAATTGTAGGAATGGTCAGCTTCGACTTTCCTTCGGGCACCTAACCATTGAGCTAAACATCTTTAATCTCAACAAACAACCTAGGGATTTTGAGATCGATGAAATTGACATGATTCAAACCACAGTTTATGAAACCTCTAGTGACACTTCTGAAGCCTTGAAAATGTGTCTTGACCATTTCGACTCTGATTTCGACGAACTCGAATACATTTCTGAACTAAACAAAATTCTTGACTCCGACACTTCGTCACCTGAATCTAACTAAGGAATGTTGACGAATGTTGATACACAAGAACTTCCTAAGTTAGATCTCAAACCCTTGCCACCAGACCTTAAGTATGCCTACCTAGACTCTTCAAAAACTTTTCCCGTAATCTTGGACTCCGATCTTACCGAGGACCAAGAAGAAAAACTTTTGGATATCTTGCGGGAAAATAAGGACGCCTTGGGGTGGGAAATTAGCGATATAAAAGGAATTAGCCCATCAATTGTGGAACATCGCATACATTTAGTTGATGAGGCTAAACCCACCCGTGAGGCTCAAAGGCGATTAAACCCAAAGATGAGAGAAGTGGTCAAGGAGGAGATAATCAAATGTCTAGACAATAACATCATCTATCCCATCTCTGATAGTACTTGGGTGAGTCCAGTACAAGTTATACCAAAGAAGTCGGGAGTCACAGTGATCAAAAACGACAGTAATGAACTCGTCCCAACAAAAATCAAAACCAAATGGCGTGTGTGTATCGACTATCGGAAGCTTAACTCAGCCACACGAAAAGACCATTTTCCCTTGCCTTTTATTGACCAAATGCTCGAACGCTTAGCGGGACATGAGTACTACTGTTTTCTCGATGGATACTATGGCTATAACCAAATTCCTTTTGCTTTAGAAGATCAACATAAGACCACCTTTACTTGTCCCTTTGGAACCTTTGCTTATCGTCGCATGCCTTTTGGTCTTTGTAATGCCCCCGCGACTTTCCAAAGGTGTATGATGAGTATTTTCTCTGACATGGTGGAAGAATTCTTGGAAATATTCATGGACGATTTTTCAATCTATGGATCATCTTTTTCCCAATGCCTCACTCATTTAGAACTCGTCCTAAAGCGTTGTAAGGAGAAATCACTCGTGCTTAATTGGGAAAAATGCCACTTTATGGTAAAAAGGGGGATAGTTCTAGGTCATGTCGTCTCCAAAGATGGCCTAGAAGTCGATAAATCCAAAATCGATTTGATTGCTAATTTACCTCCTCCTAAGTCTGTCGAAGATGTTCGTTCATTTCTTGGCCATGCAGGATTCTATAGAAGATTCATTAAGGATTTCTCAAAAATTTCAAAACCTCTCTCGAATTTACTTGCCAAAGACGTAAAGTTTGAATTTTCCAATGATTGCAAAACATCTTTTGAAACTCTTAAGTCAATCTTGACCACAACTCCCATCATTCAACCTCCTAATTGGACTCAACCCTTTGAACTTATGTGCGACGCTTCTGACTTTGCAATTGGAGCCATCTTGGGTCAGCGAATTGATAAACTCCCTCGAGTCATTTATTACGCTAGCAAAACCTTAAACGAGGCCCAATTGAATTACTCAACTACAGAAAAGGAATTTTTGGTAGTTGTCTTCGCTCTTGAGAAATTCAGACCATATCTCATAGGATCCAAAGTCATAGTTTACACTAACCATGCTGCCCTACGATATTTGCTTTCTAAAAAGGATGCCAAGGCCCGCTTGATTCGTTGGATCCTTCTTCTTCTTCAAGAATTCGATATAGAAATAGGAGATAAAAAGGGTTCTGAAAATGTCATAGCTGATCATCTCTCTCGAATTGTGCACGAAAATGATAACGACACCCTAATCGATGACTATTTTCCTGACGAACAACTCCTTTCGATCTCTAACACCCCCTGGTACGCTGACATTGTGAATTATCTTGTCACACAACAAATGCCCGCTGAATGGTCGAAACAAGATAAATAAAAATTTCTCTTGAAAGTTCGAAACTTCTATTGGGACGACCCATATCTTTTCAAATACTGTCCAGACCAAATCATTCGAAGGTGTGTGCCTGATCATGAACACCAAAGTATTCTCTCTTTCTCACATGACCATGCTTGTGGCGGTCATTTTGGAGCAAGAAAAACTGCTGCAAAAGTTTTGCAAAGCGGTTTTTATTGGCCCACACTCTTCCGTGATGCTTTCGAATTTTGCTCTAAATGTGAGCGATGTCAAAGAACGGGTCGAATCTCTAAGCGAAACATGATGCCCCTCAACCCCATTTTAGTGATTGAGTTATTCGATGTTTGGGGCATCGATTTCATGGGACCATTCCCTAATTCATTTGGGAATATTTACATCTTGCTTGCGGTAGACTATGTGTCAAAGTGGGTTGAAGCCATCCCGACCAAAACCAACGACAACAAGGTTGTTGTCAAATTCCTCAAAGAAAACATCTTTTCACGCTTTGGTACACCTCGAGCTATCATTAGCGATAATGGCACTCATTTCTGTAATCGTGCTTTTGAGTCCTTGCTCAAGAAATACTCAATCACACACAAGCTGTCAACACCTTACCATCCACAAACTAGTGGACAAGTAGAAGTTTCCAATAGGAAAATCAAGCAAATTCTTGAGAAAACCGTGAATTCCAATAGAAAAGATTGGTCTGTAAAACTGATTGATGCACTTTGGGCTTTTCGCACTGCTTATAAAACCAATCTAGGGATGTCACCATATCGATTAGTCTTTGGAAAGGCCTGTCACTTACCTCTTGAATTAGAGCATCGTGCTCTTTGGGCCATAAAATTTTTGAACTTTGACTTAGAAAAAGCCGGCTCACATAGAAAGTTACAAATTTCGGAATTAGAGGAATTAAGAAATGAGGCGTATGAAAATGCGAAAATCTACAAAGAAAGAACCAAGGCCCAACACGACAAAATCATACTTCGTAAGGAATTCAACGTAGGTCAAAAAATTCTTTTATACGACTCTAGACTTCACTTGTTTCCAGGAAAACTCAGATCTCGATGGACTGGACCTTATGTCGTGAAAACAGTATACCCTCATGGAGCAGTTGAAATTGAAAATCCTAGGGATGGAAAAGTCTTCAAAGTAAATGGTCAACGACTGAAACCATTTTTGGAATTCGAGTAATATGACGAAGATGACTCTTTCGATCTGCATGATCATCCACCATGAAATCAGGTGGTACACGTTCTTTTTCTTTTATTTTTTCTTTTTCATTTTTTCATTTTATTTTTGTTTTTCTGCTTTAGACAGTTGGGACACTGTCTCAATCAAGTGTGGGGGGGGGGGGGGAGGGTCTGCATTTCATCCATTTTCATTTTCTGTGTTTTTATTTCTTTTTATTTTCAGCCGTTTAAGTAGGACCATCATACATTTTAAATTGTAGTAACATACCATAATTTTTTTTTTGAAATACGACTCATTTTCAATTGATACAGCAAAATAAGTTTACAATTTTTAGCCAGTTGATAGTATTTTTCTCTCTCAACTTAGATCGAATAGGAAATATAATGAAAAGTTTAATTTTGAGGGATAATAGTGTAACCGGTACATAGGGAGATTCTTAGGTGATGGCCATGAAATCTATTCTATATTGTAGACTTTGTTTAAATAAGTGGAGGACTTAAAATACTTATAATGGCTTGTCAAATCTTTATAGCTAAGTTGTGTTAAGTTGAATTCGCGTAACTCTCTTTTGTGCTTATATTTTCGATAATAATAATAGTATTCCAAGGGTATCCAACATTGCTTGTATATCGAGCGTTGGTGTGCAAACCCGCCAAGCTCTATCCGACACGTTGTTGACAAAGTCAGCGTTGGAATATCTTGGTCTCATTTTATGAGATTGGACACCTAAGGATTACCGACACGTTGTTGACAAAGTCAAAGTCGGCCTGCACAATCCGCCAAGCTCTTTACCTACTCTCCGTTAGTATGCGAGGCAGTGCATGGGTGGTAAACCTTGGTCCTTTTAGTTAGGTTTATGTACTTAATCATAAATCTTAAAATTTTATAGAATAAAGAATAAGCGATGATACTAAAACATTTCTTGACCTTATTGATTTGACTAGCCATACATGAGAAAATTAGAATACCACTTTGCAAACTGTGCCAAGCAAACTAAGAATTTATTTCATGGCTGCACTATGTTATCGACCGAACTAACTGGCCAAACTGGAATTTAACATTTGAAAACTTGATTTATATTGAAAATTTGTGACAAGTCGAGGTATCTAAAATAAAATCAACTGGTTAGAAATTATTAACTTAATTTGTTGTACCACTTTCCTGAAATAAGTCGAGGTATCTAATATAAAATCAACTGGTTAGAAATTATTAACTTAATTTGTTGTACCACTTTCCTGAAATAAGTCGTGTTGTCATTTTTCGTTTTATTTTTGCATATGTCCATTGCATTCATGAAGTTTCATTAGAATCATAGCATACTGCATTTGGATTTTGTGGGTAGTATCCGCTGAAAACCCTCACGAGACACCACTCGTCCTACTGGGGACACCTAGAGGTTTAACGGCTTGTTGCATATGCTCAATGCAATCGTGTTTCATACGAAAGCGCGACCTATCTAGTTAGTTTTTCATTTTCTTTTTACTCGAGGACGAGTAAAAGATAAGTGTGGGGGTATTTGATTAACATAGAAATATGTTTATTTTATGCTCGTATATTTTATCTTTTGTAAATAAATAAATGATACTTTGGTTACTTTTGTATGTTTTTACAGGATGTCAAGAAATGCCTCCTCCGTTTCAAATTAAAGGCCAACTACAGATAAAAAGCTACTTCCCCGTACTAAAGTCATCTCAATCACAAAAGACGTCGTAGCTCACTGGTAAATGCATAGAGATTTGTACTGAGAGACCCGAGTTCGATCCCCATCGAGCTCACTTTTTGCCAAAGAAACGGAGCGCGTTCACACTGGCCCCTTTGCTTTGAGGAACATTTGGATTAGTGTTATGTTATATATATACATACACATATTCATGTGTATGTATTTATGATGTGCACCAATTAACATTTCAGCAATAGCCATATTCTTATCATGGAATTAAATTCAAATCATTCAATTTCAATTAGAAGAATTTCTGATTGAATTGCTGCCAAGAAAAGATCAATTGTGAAGATTTTATCCTTTGTTGCCTTTGGAGTCTAATAAGCATCCTTGTTTGGAAGAATTAATTATATGCAATCTTTTATCAATCAATTAACCACATGGGAGAATTGAGAGATATGGGAAATATTTACCATGATATGCCCAGATTTTCTCCAATCAAGCTGAGTCAAGGAAGGCAAGAGATATTCATGAATGAGGAGGCCCATTTATTCATAGACCTAATTATGGTTTTCCCTTTCTCATCTATAAATATGTGTTGTAACCATTGTAAAATTCATTTTTCATTCTTCTGTACTCTCTTTTATTCTAAACAAAGTTTTCTTCAATTCAGTTTTATTATTTTTTTTCTAACAATTTGTGTTTCTATTCAATTAGTTTTGATAGAACACGAATTGTTATTGTTATTTCTGTTTGCATATTAGAATTAGTCGTTCGATTAGATTCAACGACAATTCTAAGTTTAATTTCTGTTGTTGTAATTGTTAATTGTTGTTTTCTTTCTAGTTAATTGTCTTTCAGTTTCAATTGTTAACCTTTGGTGTTGATCTGATTAGATTCAGATCAACAGTAAAATCATTAGCGTTAAAAACATCTTTAGAATTCGTCTAACTCGCCCAAGAATAAATAGATAATAATTTTTACTTAAACCTCCCTGTTTTCGACCTGTATGCTACACGCCTGTATGCTTGTAGAATTTATTACAAATGTCGCGCTTTTCTAATTCATAGACTAGCGTCGATCAGTATTCGAGTGTTTAGTAACTCCTATCGATACAGTGGATCAAACTGATCGACCAAAAATTCATAAACCACTCAATCAGTAAATCTCCACAATATAAAACAAATTTTTATATCAATAACAAATACGTTCACTCGTATATATACACTCAAACTCAATCTAGGGTATTACTAACCCCATCTCTACTGAGACACGCCACAAAGCCAAGGTAATTCACTTAACCTTATGCTCTGATACCAACTGTAACGACCTAGAAAAAGTGGATCTTGGTTATCTGATATACTACACATATCGAACATCCAAGGATCGAAAATACTGGTTGTTAATGAAAGAAATTTGAGGGTGAGAATAGATAAGATAGAAACTTAGAATATATGAAGAAGCAGAACACAACATCAGAGTAACACGAACCTCGCAGCGGAACGAATAACATATAATATATATAACATAACTTGAAATATACATCTATACTTGAATATACATCATTATCAAAGTACAACACTTACAACACAGCGGAAATAAACTATAACTATGTGATCCTGAAGCCTCCTGCTCCAGCTCTTCAATATCTGTAAATCCCGACTACTTGACTGCCCATACAAAATTGGGCACCCAAGAGTTTTGGGAAAACAAAACAAAATAAACTCCGGGTCGGTCATGGGACTAGTGTGAGTAAAACAGTTTAAAACAGTTTGAGCCATTAAATGATATCTCACAAGACCACGTTGTATAACGGAACGGGTTTTTCCCTTATGAGAATCCAAAATATCTTTATATCAAAACCTTTTGATATTATAATAATGTCTATCAACCACAATATAATAACCATCTAGCAGTAACGCTTTCATCCCACGTTCTACATATATAGTATACAATCAAAATCGCAAGCACGTATTGGATAATGGATTTCCAACTATGACAAGGTATGGAATCACCTTTCGCTAGTGTGCCTCTAGAGAGGAATACACTGGGTTCAACAAGAACATCTTGCAACCCGGCCACACATGACCGACCACTCATTTCGCTAGAGTGTATCAAATGTATATCACCAACGTTTGGGATCAGCAACCGTTTCCTGAATGGGACAGCATCAACAATAGATTTTTAGAAGTAAATGAAACTCTAGATCAGGTGATTATACACCCTAATAGGTGCGACCTACATAGCCATGCTGCCTACCCGATTTCTGTCATTTACCGGATGTGAGGCTAGAAGCTACACTTATCTTTTACATGTGACATCTTCATTCACTTAGAATGTCACATTGTCATACCCCTTTAAATCACAAATTGATTTATCCAAAAATAACATGGGTATACAACTAAGAGAAACGAATTCCTCCGCCACCAAACGTGAATACGTTTGAAGAGATCAACTTACGCAATCTATCAGATATACCCTGTCAGACCTTCTTCCATACAAGTTGTCCTGGGACTAGATAAACTGAAGGCACTATTCAGTATATCCATCTTAGGCACTGTTATCTAAGATTTATACAACAGCCCTTGCACTTTACTCCGTCTTCAATATATTCAGCGTACTTGATTCGCAATGCTTATGCCAATACGGAGTGGTTCTTCGGATAATAATCCAACCGGTCTCTCCATATTAACAACGTTAAAATAGTCGAAAACTTCGATAGTCGGTGAGTTAACTATCAAAGAAAAACACGTGTGCAAACAACGATATTTTTTCCAGATGGAAATTATATCGATCAATCATCATTCATATATATATATATTTCCTCATTTTCTATGTTTAGAAAATGTACGTTATTAACACTGGAAAACATTTCCATGGCTTAATTACGTATCACTATTCTTCCACAACTATCAGTCCCTGACTGTAAACCAGTATGAGAGCAATTCCCTAAGTATTAATCCCGAAGGCCGAAACCAACTATAAGAACCCGTAACTTCCCCGATAAGGAAAGAGCGGATACTTTGAGAACAACACACAAAAGAACGCAGACGGAAGAAAATTTCATTGCAAATTACAACAATTCCATCAGAATAAAAGAATATACAGAGTATGAATAAATATTACACAGAAAATATCAGAGATTTAAACTATATTTAAATACATCACAGCGGAAATAATATAAAACACAACTAGAAGAGATATACGGATCCAGAGCTTTCCGGATATCGTTCCAGCTGTAAGCCAGGATCCTGTGAATATAAATCTGCAAAACCAAAACTACTAGCTGCCCGTGTCGAAAATAAGGGCACCCAGAGTTTAGGTTAAAACAATAAACTCCAGGTCAGTCATGTGACTGGTGTGAGAACTAAAACAGTTATTAATCTTTATTTTTAAAGTTAGGTAAATCAAGGGACCACGCCGTATAATACGGAACGGGTTTCCTCCCAAGAATACCAGTGCATAAAACAACAGCGTAATGCTAAATAAAGAACAATGAAGCTATTATAAGACCCAGGTCCCATCACACAATGCAACGCAAGCCGGAGGATAGGGTTTTTACCTTATAATAGCCAAAGAATGCTTGATACGCTAAATTTCATATTTTATTATTACTACAAGTGTATATTGTCAAAAAAAAATCAAATCATAAGTGTCAATCCTAGACGGCATGAGTGCCCCATCCCACTATGTCGCCATATATAGGATTACAACTAAAATCGAAATGTCACGTATTGGAAGTTGGATTTCCATCTGTGAACCGAGGCAAAAGATAGTCCTCTACCGATACGAGACAATATAGCCTACCATGTCTCAGGATCAGAGCTCGAGTGACCCTAGGATCGTCAGGGCCGGACCACCGATGTGGATTAAAATGCCTGAACACTATGTTTCCCCGCCCTTTGGGGCGCAAATGAGCCAACAAATGACTCCATCGGCTCCACATAGTCACCGATATATCCGAGGCGCCTCGCAACAACAACAACCACATAAGTCAAACTCGTCAGGGCGTGTAAAACCACTGACGCCACTTCTAGCTAGAAAGAAACGAATGTCCTCCCTGAGGTTCTTCTCCCGTTTCTAGTTCACAACCGGGGTGTGAGGCTCGCGAATCAACGCTACACAAAGCTATGCCACACAGGCAGTGCTTTGATCATCACCACAAGACTTTGCTTTTCAATGGAAGCCTTGATCAATTGCCACTTAGGCATGCCACACAGGCAATTCACTCCATGCGTTTGATATCCATCAATATATAACCTCTGAGCTCGTACGTCTCAGAGAAGGGCGTTAAGCAAGAGAATAAATTCTCCGCCGCCAAACAGATATATATTTAATAGAAATCAATCACACAGACTAAAATCCAATGTCAGACACACTGTCCATTTACAAGTTCGTTCTGGGTCTGAATGAAACCAGAGGCACCTAGTACCCCGCATATCCATCGATCTCCAAGTACGTCTGGACGATCACCATCTGATTCCCTCCTCTTGGGTGTACGACCCAATCAAGATCATCAGTAATCACCCAAACGACGTGAAGACCTCCGGTCTTCGACCACCGTCTTCATCTTCGACTCATCGTCGAATCAGTTATTCAGAATGGGATAAACCTGGTCTTTCTGAATAACTCGCGTATATAATAAACAAGTGTTACACAAACACAACATACGCCTCATTCCAATTCATCAGTCACTAACCGTAAATTAACAAGAGAATAATCCCCCAAATATTGACCCCGGAGGCCGAAACCAACATCAGATTAATACCCAGGAAACCGTTCTGCTTAGCTAACCTACAGTTAGTTTCTAAATTTCACATTCTTAGGAAAAGGTTCCCATAAATTTTATCAAAGATAAATTCTTTTAAATTTATTCTTTAATCTTCCTTTGAATATCACTTCAAACTAGTCGGGATTAATGAACCTTACCGAAGTAATCCTTTGTTTTAATTTCCCAATCCCAACCTATTCATCCCATGAAGTAAAACTGGTCATGCTTCATATCTAACACCACGGTGCTATCGGTAAATTCAATTACCATTTCACGTTCAAATCTAATTAAATATTTAACTATTGCCTGGAGCAAAACTGGTGATACTCCATTCTCGATCTTTTCAATCTAATTAAAGATTCATTAAAACTCCACTTAGTTTTAATCTGTGACTGGGTTAAAGAATCAGTGTCACTTAAAACACGGTCCACGATAAACCCCAAAATCACATCACATTTCAATCAGTACCTAACCGTAAATTAGCAAGTGAGCAATTCCCTAAGTATTAACCCCGAAGGCCGAAACCAACATCAAATCAATACCCCAGAATCCATTCAACTTAACTTATCTCCAGTTAGTTTCTGATTTTCTAAACTCCGTTGGGTCTAAGAACAGTATTATTGAAGATACCGTTTAAAACAACCCAAAATCCCATTTCATTAATTATCGGGTTAAAGAACAAGTGTTATTTAAAACACTGTTCACGATAAACCCAAAAATCAATACCAATTCAATTCCAATTAAATATTATTTAATTGGTACACTTCATTAAATCTAAACATAATGATTTAATCTTTTTCTCAATTGGGCTTAAGAACAGTGTTAATGAAGACACCATTCACGACAAACCCAAATCCCATTTGATATTAAATACAAAGTTCTGAATAGAAAATATATCGGCTTATATTCAATATCAAATTCTACGACCAACAAATATCGTATTGGAAATAACGATATAAATATATGTTTCACATTTCCATAACAATATTCGTATAATCACGAAACCCAACATCGAAATATTCCGAAGACAATTTCGATTCAAATCCATTCCAATTCACGTATTGGAAATTCTAGTTATTTTCAAAACGCTTTCAAATCCACTTTATTTATTTTAAAAATAAATATGATTATAATTCTAGTTCAAAACTAGTTCATTTCGATAAAAATCTATTTTTATCTTTTCAAATATGGAGCCTTTCATCCCAATTCTTCCCAAATCATTTCTTATGATTACACACAAATTATTACTATTTTTAATAATTTTATCAAGGCCCGTACAGTCGATTTCCATCAACGGCCATCGAACTGCACTTACAGCGACCTTTTCCAAATTTGATTTGGACATAATTCCAAATCCAACCGTTAGATTTCAAATCTCTAATATTCATTGGAAAGCTCTTTTCGATATGAACCCAACGGTTCTGGTTTTAGGAGAATCCGACGGTCGAATCTCCCGTAATATCCATTCGAAGTCAATGGTCAAAATTCGCGAACTGCCGCGGCGCGACGCGTTCTATTCAGGCCATTATATTATATATATAATATATACTTCGTTGATTTCCTTTTTAAAACGTATTTTGTAAATCGTTTTAAATTTGTTTTTGAAACGATTTCAACTTCCTTTTCAAATTCAGATCAAGATTGAATTTTTCAATATAAATTCGTTTTAATTTCATTTCAAATCGATTTCAATTCAATTTGAATTTAATTCGAATTTTAATTCATTTCAATTTAATTCGAATTTCAATTCATTTCAATTTAATTCGAATTTCAATTCTATTCAATATAATTCGACTTTCGAAATCTGTTCAATATAATTCGAATTTCGAAATCACTTTCAATATTCATTGAAAAATGAATAAAATCGATATAAACATCGTTCGCGTCAAAATGGCGTCAATCTAATCAACACGGCTTCATATATTTCTATTTTCAAATATTCTATTTCAAATATTTCTTTTTCAAATATTTCTATTTCAAATATTTCTTTTTCAAATATTTCTATTCAAATATTTTTGTTCAAATATTTCTATTCAAATATTTCTGTTCAAATATTTCTATTCAAATATTTCTATTCAAATATTTCTATTCAAATATTCTATTTCAAATATTCTATTTCAAAACTGGAATGAGGCCCAATCTATTACCATATTCAAAACTGGAATGAGGCCCAATCAATTACCATATAATGTTAATTATATGGATTTTCTACAACACATGTATAAAATTACAACGATAAATAATCAACCATCATCCAGAGTGCGTTCTACACTGTATAAGCATCAAATATAAATATTTAACGCTTATAACAGCCTGTCAATCAATCGATCGACATACAGCTAATTATTGGTACTAGTGTATGTCGTATATCATCCCAATACCCGTGTGGGGTTTTCAAACAATCAAACACAGATTTATTTGTTGAGTTGGGTGATGTATAAAATTTATCGTCCCAATCAATATCAGTCAAATGTGTGTATACAAACAAATCGTCCAATTTGTTTATATTTATTTCATTTTAAATACACGTTAAAAATTCTATTTTTAACTATAAAATATTTTTAACTATACAAATTTTTTATTTCATTTCCCATCACATCACACAATCAACTACACATCAAAATCAAACAAACAAGCATACAAGCCGTCCATGGTCTGTGGACGACGGGTGTCGAGTGCTACTAAACACCGTCTGCATCCTAGTATATATTTCAAACTAGAAATTTAAATTAAAGGTGAGGAGTTCTCACCGACTAGCTAAACCAACCGCCACGACTCTTCATGTGTAGCAGTCTTCGCCGTTTTCGGCTTTTGTCACTTCCATTGTCAGAAGCCACTACATATATAAAAATCACAATTTTATATTGTTGTTTATGTATATAAAAATCATGTTTTTATAATCACTCTATACGGATAAAAATCACATTTTTATACTGCTGCTATATAGATAAAAGTCCTATTTTTACACCGCTACTATATAGATAAAAATTCTATTTTTAAAACGGTGCTATATAGATAAAAAAATTATTTTTAATTCGCTAGTAATATAATAAAAATTATATTTTTATTACTCTACATGAATAAAAATCGTATTTTTATTCTTCCTATGATATAAAGGTCAAATTTTTATTATCTATATAATATACAAATCATATTTTTATTATTTCAAATCACAATGCTTGTATATAAACATCACATTTAAAAATCAATGCTATCTAGATAAAATCTAAATTTTTAAAACCATGTTTTTTATATAAAAATTTAATTACTGCTCAATCTCTAAATTAAAAATTAAATAAAAACTCACTTATTAATAATTTCAGCATGGACCAAAAGAACCCGTTCTTCATTGTTTTGTCACCCAGAAACTGTCGAAACCCACACTCAGATTTAGGGTTCAGGTTCGCGCTCAAAATGGGATGCCAGACGTGTATCCCAAGGTGGCACCTGGAAGCCGTCGACGCCACCCTCATGCGCCTGCAACGCCCCGCAGCTCGGTGGCCTGGATGTCTCGAAAAATGAGAGGAAACACGGCGGTCTTGGACAGAGAAGGGGCTGAGAGGAGGGAGGAGCGGGGGTCAGCCACTGGCACGACGGCGGAAGAAAAAAGGGAGGGGGGTCGACGGCGTCGAGCGCCAGGGGAGAAGAGGTCGCGGGTCTTTTCTTTTGGTTGATCGATTTCTGAATGATGGGGTCAACGGGTGTTTGGGGAAAAGAAATAAGGGGGAGGGGCTTTTATAAAACTTTATTTATTTATTTAATTATTTCAAAAAGCAACTTTTAATTTCGACCTCGAAATCGAACCCACCGCCTGTCGTCCATAGCTAATTACCCCCATTCCGAACACAATGGGATATGTATCGTAAGCTGTTTCGATCGTTTCGATCAGTTTTCGTTAAAATCAACATATAACTCTATATATTGAGTTTAAACGCACATTTCAATTTACCGGGGCCACATACTAACTAGAAAAATTCCCGAAAAATATTTTCTAGCTTCGTATTGACAATACGGTCCTAACAAAACTAATTTCGTCGAATTCTGAGACCGTTTGAAAAATGGCCATTTTCCAGTCGATTAAAATCAACTAAAACTGGTCAAACGCGTTTTCCATTGCCACGCTCACATATTGATTTGAAAAATTATGAAATTTGAAACCTAGTAGTAATTTGACATCGCGGATCCAACAAAAGTGGTTTCGTCAAAAACCGAGGTCATTTGCAAAACTGGTCAACTTTTTATCCCCACTATGAAATTTTGATTTTCGGATTCGTTGGAAAGATATTTTCAAATAGATTCTAATGTTTTTGGTTTCACTAAAATCCAATTTATTTGCACCCGGTACATTCATTTGAAGTTTGAAATCGAATTATCGAGTTACCGCACCATTTTCAATTCCTTTTATAAATAAAATAAAATAATTATATTCTAACGACGATCTATATTAATATATACGTTCTATTTCTATTCAAAATAGATTTCTCGTCGTTATTATTTAAAATAATTCATTTTAAATATTCAAAATTCAATAAAATAGCCAAAATAAAATTTTTAAATTGGCTCGGATTTCCGGATTATTACACCAACATCAGATAAACACTTAGGAAACCATTCAACTTAACAAGTCTCCAGTCAATTTCTGATTTAGCTTAACTCCATTTCTTACTCCTTATACATGAACATTTCCTTTTCTAATTCAAATTTCCAATTTCAATATTTGATTCCGTTTTTGATTTTATTTGGAAAACATTTCCAAATCTTCTTTACTTGAATTTAAACAGAAGTTTAAATCAACATCGTGACGACAACTCAAACCACTATACTTATTTACTAAATTCACTTAACCACTTTCACTCTCGAACCTTAACCATTCCTAAATTAAAAACGAAGTCAATCAAGTTGGGGTATAACTACCTCTCAGACCTTAACTGAACAACATTTCAAATCTCGAAATAGGGTCAGTTCATCTTTTAACTCTTCAACACTTCCTTACGTAACATCCGGATATAATTTACGAGTCCAACTCCTTTACAGGATCATTTGATTATAACAGTGGCGTTACAATTTCCTGCTTCTGAAATATAATAACTTTAATCTAACTCTTATTTCATAACTCGAATAAATAACGAACAACTAATTTATCAACTCGTACTTGGTTAACTCTTATTCTATAACTCTTATTCTATAATCCCAATCTAATAACTCTTACTGGATTAACTCTTATTCAAATAACTCCAATCTAATAACTCTTTTTCGATTAACTCTAACTCTATTTAACTCTTACTGGATTAACTATTATTCAAATAACTTACATCCGAATAACTTATATTTGATAATCTCTCTTCTTCGAATAAACTATATTTGATTTAACTCCTATCGAATAACTAGATTCGATTAACTCCCTTCGAATATCTCTGATTTGATTAACTCTCTTCGAATATCTCTGATTCTATTAACTTGCTTCGAATATCTCTGATTCGATTAACTCACTTCGAATATCTCTGATTTGATTAACTCTCTTCGAATATCTCTGATTTGATTAACTCTCTTCGAATATCTCGGATTCGATTAACTCACTTCGAATATCTACTATATTCGTTTAACTCCTTTCTTCGAATAAACTAATATTCGATAACTTCTTTCTTTGAATAAACTAATATTCGATTTAACTCTAACTGGATAACTCTAACTGATTAGCTCTAACGGATTAGCTCTAACTGTTTAACTCTAACTGTTTAACTCTAACTGGTTAACTCTTCGTCCTTATTCAGTTTCATATGTCGATGTTGAAATCAATTCTTACTTCTCTATATAAGTCCTAACTTATATATTCTATTTATCCAATGATAAATATTAACTTAATTTATAAATATTATTTATAAATTAATATGCCCCATTTTCCTATTTACTTCTTCATATAAGTTCAGACTTATATACCTCTTTATTTGTCAAAAGATAAATATTTCCTTTAATCATATCTTATTTATTCATCCTAAGTATTGCCTTTAACAATTTCTTATTTATTCCAAATAAATATTCCTTATGTCTAATTCTATTTATCTAACAAATATATATCTCTTGTTTATCTTATTCTACTTATTCAACAAATAAATATCTCATTATCTTATCTTTTATTTAACAAATAAATATCTCATTATCTTATCTTTTATTTAACAAATAAATATCTCATTATATTTTCTTATTATTTAACAAATAAATTTCTCATTATCTTATCTTATTTATTTAACAAATAAATAATTCACTTTATCTTATATTATTATTTAACAAATAAATATCTCATTATCTTATCTTATTATTTAACAAATAAATATCTCATTATCTTATCTTATTTATTTAACAAATAAATAATTCACTTTATCTTATCTTATTATTTAACAAATAAATATCTCATTATCTTATCTTATTTATTTAACAAATAAATATTTCACTTTCTTATCTTATTATTTAACAAATAAATATCTCATTATCTTATCTTATTATTTAACAAATAAATAATTCACTTTATAAATATTCCATTTATAAAGATTACCCTTCAGTTATAATTCCACTTAACGATATTCCGCATTTATAAATATTCCATTTATAAAATCTTATGTTGATTTTATAAATATTTTCTCTTTTATAAAACCCTTTGATTTTATAATTGTTCCCTTTTTATAAAAATCTCCTATTTATAAATAGTCCAATTTATAAATATTCCAGATTATAAATATTCTGTTTTCAATATCACTTTGAAAATCTCCTTTTCCCATTCCGATATTTTATGGTACTTAACATATCAAATCACGATGACCAATATCATCCAAACACATATAATCAACCACATATTATAAACTACATCATATATCACAATATATGAAAAGAACAATAAAATAACTGTTTGGGGAATCCAGTCGGATTCCTCCAACCTGTTTTCTTGCATCCACAGATGTTACACAATATGATTATCATCATTTTCAGTTCAATATGAATTATTCTGATAAATAGAATTAGTATAGAAATTCAACTAACTGACTAGCAGTTTAATCAAATGGTCAACACACAGTCAATCAACCAATATTTAACAGTTCTAAATAAAATACAACATAAAAATATAAACTGTTCAGAGTTAGTGAGATTTACTCACTATGGCAGTTCATCGTTAAAGAACGATAAACTGTTTGTTTGATTTGAATCAACCAATTTATTTCGACGTAAATTCAAACGAACTCAAATCCACTCCCAGTCAGTTCCATTGTGGAGCTCTCATACATACGGTCCTAACGGATCTAACCGTTCGAAATTCTGATCAAGTATGTAGAAGATGTACGATTTATAAGTTCATAGACAATTTAAATGAAATTAAACTTAGTTTCTATAAACCGGGCCTCATCAATATATATATATATATATATATATATATATATATATATATCCGGCCCATTACCCCTTGACAAAGCCCAGCCCCAATAAATGCCTTCTTCCCCGAATTGCTCATGGTATCCTGCTCTAAATCAAGTAGCCATTTCGTTTGCTTCCTCCATCAAAACTCCTCCATCTCTTCTTAAAAAATCAAAACAAAAATACCACAATTCTTGTCACCATCTCCTCTTCAACCTGATGCCACAACCAACTAACTCGACTTCGAGCTCAACCGCGCACTGCAGGAACCCGTCGACGATAAGGAGAACCGAACTACACCAAATCAATACGCAAGGCGCGGTTTTTGATGCTTAACCCAAATCCATTATCCACTCGAGCCAAAACTCTTTGTAGTGGGATCGAACCCCAACCCTAATCGACGTTGAGAAAAACCCCCAATCCCAAGACCGACGTCGAGTTCAACAAAATGTACATCAACGTGAAGCTCTTCAGTTGCTGAATGCATGTACATAGGTGTTACAATTTATATGATTTTCCATGAATTGTTTGTGATTTTATTTGAGATGGAACTTTTTCTATGATGAAGAAATGTGGTGCGGCGACTCAAAGAATGATTTATAAGGGAATGAGATTTCTTGTGTGGCTGAGAAAAGAGGATGTGCTTGGTTTTGGTTCACTTATAAATTTAGGATATTTTATTTAATATCATTTTATTTTGTTTTTGACTTCTAAAAATTCGTGTGGTCATACATGGTACCCAAAAATCACGAAAATGGACATGTAGCTAGAGTTCGACATTACGAACCCAACAAAACTGGTTTCGTCGAATTCCGACTTCGTTTGCTCACACAACATATTTTTAAAGGTCAATTTATCGCCTGTATTTCACATTAAAATCCGGTATGGCCACATACTGACTTCAAAAATCGCAGAAATTGAAATCTAACAATAATTTAACATTGCGGATCCAACAAAATTAGTTTCTTCGAATTCTGAGGTCGTTTGCAAAACTGGCTATTTTTAAAGCTCTAAATAACCCTTTTAAATATATAAATATATTTAAATATAATATAATTAAATATTTATAATTAAATATTACTGTAAATATTCACAGAGGAATACATACAGCTCAAAAAAATCCTATATGGGTTTCTAACTCGATATTTCATCATCGGAGTTATATCGAATTTCGATTTATATTTAAAATCTATTTATAACGTAAATAAAGCATTGCAAATTATAAAGGAATTCCACAGCGACTTTTCTGAATTTTGACTTGGACGTAAATCAAAATCTACATGATGAAATCCCGATTTTTCTCTTCCACTAGAAAGATATACTTCACCAGCTCCATACGTTTCTTGTTTCACAGAAATCTGATTTAAAACGAACCCTGTACATTCAGTTGAAGTTCAAATCGCCAAATAGCGAATTGCCGCGCCATTTCGAGCTCGATTATAATTATATTATAATTTATACGTTTAACCATCATTAATTTAATATATTCGTTATCGTAATTCAATTTTAAACTGAATTATATATTTTGAATTGCCCAGTTCACACCATATTGCCATTTCTGCCAAATTCTGATTATTTAAGAATTAAATATATTATTTAATTATTATTTTAATTAAATATTCACTACTATTTAATTCAATGACCATTAAATCCTCTAAATCACTATTTAAATAATTAAATAAATTAATTATTATATCACTGAAAAATGCGGGTCATTACAACCCGAATGCCTTCCAACAAAATCCTCCACGACAATCAAAAGTTTCTGGCCGAAAATTAAAAAGCATTAATGATGTCATTTAGTAATAAGATGGAAAAGATGTCCACCAAAATGACCAAGTTTTTTGGGAAAGTTAGTAGAAAACTTAGCTTGTCTTCATCCTCATCCCCCTCCACTGAATTCAAGCGTTATTGCCTCTATATTAGTTTCTATTTCAATTGTGATGTTTTCATTTCATGTTGTGTATTAATTCTATGTATCATTATCTTTATTATTCAGTGAAATTTTATATTTTTTTTAGTTCTTTCGTAAACACCTCTGGAATAATCACTAAAGTAATATAAACAAGTATATATAAGTCAAAACAAAGAATAAGTAACAAAATTTCCTCAAAAATACAAATTGTAGAAGGTATGTTGACATATAACAATAAAATTTTCAAACTAATTTAAATTTAAAATTGTCACAACTAACTAGTGTCCACTCATTTGAAACGAATTCTAGAGCCAATATATATTGTTAGAGAATGGAGTTTTGATGACAACAACCTTATTTCAATTATCATTGATTATAAAATATATATTAATATATTTATTTAGAATATATATATATATATATATATATATGCAGAATTTGTGTACAGGAATTAATACTGAAGACTGTACAGTTTAAGAGATTCAGAATTTAGAGTAAATTCAAGACTCATGAGTAATCAAGATTTCAAGAGTTCAAGAATAATATTTTTATAGAGTCTAGATTTTGTAAGACTCCAAATAGCACTCCAGGTTCAAATTCAAATTCAAACTCAAATTCAAATTATGATTTTCAATTCTATCCTCAATCCTCTTTATTTTTCTTTTCTTTTTATCCTCAATCGTATCTATTTTTTTCTCTTTTATTCTATTTTCATTCTTCTTCGATTTTCAAACTTAAGTTTTATATATATACACACACTTTATTTATATCTTATATAGTTTAAAACCTTATAATTTTCTAAATATATTTATATAGTTTAAAAATATATTTTCTTATGTTTTTTTGTCATATAATATTGATTTACAGCATTAGAATTTTATTCAATAATTTTAAAAATTAATTTTGTATCTAAATACTTGAAAAATGCTTTAAAGATAAAATTTACACATGGCTATGTCGACATAGCAAAATATGTATGTCGACATATAACGGCTATTTTTCTAAATTTGTAGGGAAGTGTCTTTTCATTATTTGAAACGCTTCAGAACCATTGCAACCCTTCATAACCTATAAAAAGAGGATTAAACAATATTTTCAAACATCTCTTCTTCTCCATCTTCATATCCTTTCATCCTACCATTATTCTTAACCGTTTTTATGTTTTTTACACTTATACTCTACCGAATTCAATTCTATTTTGATAAAATTTATTCTCTATACACTCCCTACTCTATACTCTCTGAATCAAGTGCTATTGATGGGTTATAGGGCTGTTTTGTAATTGGTTGGGTTGAATAAACCTTGTTGTGAGTCAAAGAGGAGTCAGTGTGTCCTTGTGAGCCGTGAAATCAAGGAAATAGGAGTCGATATGTTCTTATGAGCCGTGAAATCAAGAAAGTAGGAATCAGTGTCTCCTTGTGAGCCGTGAAATCAAGGAGGGTGTAATTGACTATTGAAAGAGTAATAAAACTCTACACAACCCATCATTGTGTGGGAGTGGATGTAGGAGTAATCCGAACCAGTATAGATGTGTTTTTTCCTTTTCTGCAATTTTGTTTTTGTTTATTTTTGTCTCTGTGTTTGAATTTGTGTATGTGTTTGTGGTGTTCGATTCATCCCATAGTTCTCTAGTTTTTAGTTTTGTTTAAATTTCTACAAACACTATTCACCCCCCTCTAGTGTTTGCTTTCCTGAACGATCCATTCCGCAATCCCTAACAAATGGTATCGGAGCAAGGTCTTTCAAAAAATTCATAATCTGATTTTTGAAAATTTGGTAAAATGGCAAATTTTGGAATCTTTGATAATGCTAGTATCAATTCATGCATTGTATCAATGTTAAAAGAGTCTACATATATTAATGTTAAAGAAGCATATGATCTACTGAAATATTGGTTAATACAGAAAAGGATGAGTTCTATGACTTTTGAAAACTCAAAAGTTGAAAAGATGGGTGAGGTGGCTATTGGAGATTCAAATCTTGAATTGGTGTGTTACATGGCTATTGAAAATTCAAATTCTAAAAAGCAACTGGTGGAAATGAAAAAGAACAAATGGATACTGGATAGTGGCCGTTCGAGACATATAACTGGAAATCCAGAAATACTCAATAATCTAAAGTATAAAGAAGGTGGAATGATAAACTTCGGAGATAATTCTAAAGGATACGTCATTGGAATCGACAATGTCGGTAATTCTGAAACTCCTACTATTTCTGGTGTTCTATTAGTTAGGAATTTAAAACAATATTTGCTAAGTATAAGCCAACTTTGCAATAAAGGATATAAGATAAAATTTGGAAAGAATAAATGTTTCATAGAAGATAGGAATCAAAAGTTATATTCGAAGGAGATAGAAAGAAAAATATTTATATATTAAGTATGAAAATTTCTTACAATAATTTATGTCTTATGGCCAATACAAGTGATCCCTGGATTTGGCATAAGAGATTCGGTCATATAAATTTCAAACATATTTCTAGAATTTCTAAACTGGATTCGGTTAGAGGATTACCCAAAATGAAATTCAAAGTTAATAACTTATGCGATGCTTGTCAATACGGAAAATTAAGGAAGAGTTCATTTAAATCACAAGAAGAAATCACTACTTCAAAACCATTTGAGTTAATACATATGGATTTATTTGGTCCATCTCAAACTTAATCAATAAAACATAATAGATATGTATTTGTAATAATTGACGATTTTTCTAGGTACACTTGGACTTTGTTTCTTAAAAAATAAAAGTGATGCTTTCGATCAATTTAAAACTTTTACTAAAAGAATTCAAAATATATTATCACTAAAAATTAAACTAATACGTAGCGAACATGGTGGAGAATTCGAAAATGAGAATTTTGAAAAATATTGCAATAAAAAGGGAATAACCCACAATTTTTCAATTCCAAGAACTCCTTAACAAAATGGAGTAGTTGAACGTAAAAATAGAACAATACAAGAATGTGCAAGAACTATGTTATCTAATAGTAATTTACCAAGGAATTTTTGGGCTGAGGCAGTAGCAACAACTTGTTATATTTTTAATAGAATTTCAATTAGACCTTTGACGCATAAGACTCCTTATGAACTTTTATATGATAAGAAGCCAAAAGTATCTTATTTCAAAATATTTGGAAGTAAATGTTTTATACTTAATACAAAGGATAATTTAGACAAATTTGATTCAAAATCAGATAAAGGAATTTTTATTGGATATTCAGAAAGAAGCCAGGCATATAGAGTTATTAATACTCGAACCAACACTATAGAAGAAACATTAAATGTATCTTTCGATGAAACCTATAAAAGTATAACTCAAAATGATAAAGACGATTGTGAGGATGAAGTTAATGAAATAAATAATGAAGATAACCAACCAAATAAAAGAATTAGATTACTTAGAGACCATCCCGTAGAAAATATTTTAAGGGATATTGAATCTGTTGTTAGAACTCGTAATCAACTAAATAATATGAGTAATATTGCATTTATATCAACTATAGAACCTAAAAATCCAAAGGAAGCTTCTTCCGATGATTCATGGATACTTGATATGCAAGAAGAATTGAATCAATTTACTAGGAATGAAGTATGGGAACTTGTTCCTAGACCAGAGGATAAAACAATTATAAGAACCAAATGGGTCTATAAAAATAAAAGGAATAAACACGGTGAGGTAGTAAGAAATAAGGTACGACTAGTAGCATAAGGATTTACTCAAGAAGAAGGAATAAATTACGATGAAACTTTTGCTCCCGTAGCAAGAGTAGAAGCTATTAGAATTTTACTAGTCTTTGCAAACTATAATAATTTCAAATTATATCAAATGGATGTTAAAAGTGAATTTCTAAATGGTTTTGTCAAGGAAGACGTATATTTAGAGCAACCACCCCTATTTGAAGATGAGAAGTTACCCGATCACGTATATAAACTAAAGAAAGCGTTATATGGATTAAAACAGGCTCCTAGAGCTTGGTATGATAGATTACGAAATTATTTACTACAATCAAACTTTGAAATAGGAAAATTAGATAATACACTGTTTATTAAGAAAATTATAAAGATATACAATTAGTACAAATATATGTTGATGACATAAGCTTTGGGTCGACAAATGAAAAAATGAACAAAGAGTTTTCAGATGTTATGACCAAAGATTTTAAAATGAGCCATATGGGAGAATTATCATTCTTTTTAGGTTTACAAATTTGACAACTAAAGAATGGAATATTTATTAATCAAGAAAAATATGCAAGAGATTTAATTAATAAATACAATCTAACAACAACTAATGGTATACCAACACCTATGGCAACTAATATTTCTTTAAGTAAAGATGATACATCAAAAGACATTGATCAAAAACTATATAGAGGAATGATATGATCATTATTATATATAACCGCTAGTAGACTAGATATAATGTATAGTATGTCTCTGTGCAAGATATCAATCACAACCCAAGGATACTCATTTAGCAGCCGTAAAACGTATTCTGAGATATGTAAGGCATACATCAGATTTTGGATTATTATCCTAAAAATGATTCATTCGATCTAGTTTCGTACTGTGATGCTGATTACGCGAGATGTAAATCTGATCGGAAAAGTACTAGTGGAACATGTCATTTTCTAGGACATTCCCTTGTATCTGGGTTTAGTAAGAAACAAAATATCGTATCTTTATCAACAACTGAAGCAGAATATTTATCTGCTGCTTTGGCTTGTTCACAAGTAATTTATATGCAACAAACTCTAAACAATTTTGGTATAAACATAAGTAAATCACTAAAATACTGCGATAATACAAGTGCTATAAATATATCTAAAAATCCTACTCATCATTCAAGAACTAAAGATATTGATGTGCGACATCATTTTCTAAGAGACAATAAAAGTAAAGAAAAGATTTCACTTGAATTTATAAAAAATAGATAAACAAATAGCCGATATATTAACCAAACTATTAAATGAAGCAACATTCACTAAATTTAGGAGAGAATTAGGTATATGTTCATTAAGTGATTAGAATAATTAAAGTAATAATATATATATATATATAATAAGGAAATAAAATAATAAAATTTGCAACAACACTATGTCGACATGAATATTCTGGTATGTTGACATATAACTGAATTTTTTTAAAATTAATTCCCACCATAAGTTAGTTATTCTAATTATATAAATCCTTTAATTCGAATATCTTTCTTCATTCTCATTCTTCTTCTCGTAAAAACTCTAAATTAAAAATCACAATGGCTTCCACTAATCCAAATACTCAAAACAACTCCGATTCATACGCTGGACCATCCGAGAGTCCATTTCAACGATCTACGCTCTCTAGAGTAATCAAAATTAAAGAGAAAATAAAGTATTTATTGCAAATGGTGGCTGAGATGCAAGTGCTTCAAATTAGAATAAGTCAAGAGAAAAACAAACAAGAAAAAGTGATGAAGAGTCTCTTAAAGTTTATAATGGATAATGAGACTAACCCGATTATCATCAATGATGATAATCAACCAATGGAAGAAAAGGAAGAACCAGAAGAAGAACCAGAGGAAGAACCGATGAGGAAGAAATGATGGAGGAGGAAGAACATCAAGAGGCTCAAACAACGGTTGCGGATGAAGATGATAACATTGCATGCGTAGGAGAGGTCCTATTTGACGAAAATGGGGATGTGATTGAAAAGAATGGAGAATTCTGTCTCCATTATCCAAATTGTCCAATTCACAAGTCCCCCATTGTCAAATAATTTAGTGTTTAAGATTTGTCTAGGTTTAGCTTTATTACGTTCTTATGGTATGTCGTATAGATATATGTATAAATCCATGTATATGTACACGTGTTTGTTTAACATAAATAAAATTGTTATGTATGATTGATATTGTTCTAAACCTTCTATAACATAAATATATGATTATTAGATTAAGGGGGAATATTTTATGTCATAATTAGGGAATTATGCAATTTAGGGGGAGCATTTTTTTGAATATTACTTAGTTTCTACAGTTGTTTAAACTTAGGGGGAGTATCTTTAATCTTTATGATAATGCCAAAGGGGGAGAAATTATAAAATATAGGCATTGTTTTATAGAATTCTTATAGACGGGGGAGTATAAGAAGACATCATCAAACAGGTATATACAGGTATGATATTTATAAACTAAGGTTGTCATCATCAAAAGGGGGGATTATTGGAGAATGGAGTTATGATGACAACAACCTTATTTCAATTATCATTGATTATAAATATATACTAACATCTTTATTTAGAATATATATATATATATATATGTATAATTTGTATACATGAATTAGTACTGAAGACTGTACAGTTTAAGAGATTTTGGAGATTCAGAATTCAGAGTAGATTCAAGACTCATGAGTAAAGATGATTTCAAGAGTTCAAGAATAATATTTTTATAGAGTCTAGATTTTGTAAGACTCCAAATAGGACTCTAGGTTCAAATTCAAACTCAAATTCTGATTTTCAGTTCTATCCTTCATCCTCTTTATTTTTGTTTTCTTTTTATTCTCAATCTTATCTATTTTGTTTTTCTATTTTATTCTATTTTCATTCTTCTTTGATTTCCAAACTTAAGTTTTATATATATACTTTATTTATATTTTATATAGTTTAAAAATATTTTCATATGTTTTTCAATCATAAAATATTGATTTACAACATTAAAATTTTATTGAATTTTCAGAATTAATTTTATGTCAAAATACTTGAAAAAAGCTTTGAAAATAAAATTTACACATGGCTATGTCGACATATGATAGCTATTTTTCGAATTTTGACGGTAAGTGTATTTTCATTATTTGAAATGCTTCATAACCGTTGCAACCCTTCATAACCTATAAAAAGAGGTTAAAACCGAAATTTCTAAAATCTCATCTTCTCCATCTTCATCTCCTTTCATCGTACCATTATTCTTAATCATTTTTATGGTTTTTACACTTATACTCTGCCGAATTCAATTCTGTTTTGATAAAACTTCTTCTCTCTACACTTTCTACTCTCTGAGTCAAGTGCTATTAAAGAGTTATAGGGCTATTTTGTAATTGGTTGGGTTGAATAAACCTTGTTGTGAGTCAAAGAGGAGTCGGTGTGTCCTTGTGAGCCATGAAATCAAGGAAATAAGAGTTGGTGTGTTCTTGTGACCCGTGAAATCAAGAAAGTAGGAATCAGTGTCTGCTTGTGAGCCGTTTAATCAAGGAGGTTGTAATTGACTTTTGAAAGAGTAATAAAACTCTACATAACCCAGTGTTGTGTTGGACTGGACGTAGGAGTAATCCGAACCAGTATAAAATCCAGTGTGTTCTTTCCTTTTCTGCATTTTTTTGTTTATTTTGTCTTTGTGTTTGAATCTATGTCTGTGTTTATGTTTGTGGTGTTTGATTCATCCCATAGTTCTCTCTAGTTTTTAGTTTTGTTTAAATTTCTACAAACACTATTCACCCTCCCTCTAGTGTTTGCTTTTCCTGAACGATCCATTCCGCAGTCCCTGACACACACACACACACATATATATGTATGTATATATCTTTTAGAAAAACTCATTTCTTAATTTCTCCTTTATTTGCTTTCATTATTCTTCAATATTATCAAACCCGTGGCTTCCCCAATTCATAACTTAAGTGAAAATCTTGAAGAAACACTCAGTTCATTCATGAATATTCTCTCTATTATGCTTCGTAACTAGTGTCACTAAGAGTTAAGCCAAATACATATGAAAAGAAACAAGAAAAGAATTTTGATGCACTTCGATGGATGATTTCCTCTCTTTCCAAAGATGAAGAAAACACCATCACAGGAGCAACTCCCACCAAAGACAACGAAGAAAGATATGATATAAAGGCGGATCCAATCTTCGGTGGTGATGGACGGGTGGAAGTTCCTAGAAATGGATGAATTTGTATTTTAAAATTGGTGTGTTTTGCTTGAATTGTTTTAAAGTTGGATTTGAATTAATAATATGTAAATAATTAGATTTAAAATTAATTTGAATTGGATTTGTTTGAATTGATTGATTATATGTAATTGTTTATTCACAAAATTATACTTTAATCTAGTTTATACTCATTCAAGTTATTACTTAGAATATTAGATATTAGATCTTGTCTAAGTTTTTAATTATCGTATTTGTTTGAGTTATTAAAACCATGTCTTAATTTTCGGGAGTATTATAGTCTAGTTAGGAATATATAGTTCTTATTGATGACAAAGTGGGAGAAATATAAAATAAGGCTTAGATTAAGAGGGATTTAGTAGTTTTAGAAGGATTTAATGGAGTAAGGCGGAGTAAGTGGGGAATCAAGATGTCAAGTACGAATATTTTATAAACCAAGGTTGTCATCATCAAAAAGGAGGATCTTGTTAGTTATAGATTTAACAACCTGTAAATTAAACGTAAATTGGAAAAAAAGATAATTTAATTTAAAATAAACAGTAAAAATCAGTAATAAGCTAATGGGCTAAAAATGAAATTTTGAATGTTATAGTTCCATTCGTGGTGAAACTCTGATCTGTTTTCATATTTTGTTTCTAAAAACGGAATCCGTATGCAAAAGATATTAATAAAACAAGTTGTATGTATATATTAACACACAAGGTTTGTATTTCAAATAAATAAATATACAAATCTAGAATATATTAATTTGGATAAGTATGAAAAGAATATTCCTATTGAATTCAAATTTGCATGTAAATATTTGTCTACAAGAGGGACAAGAATAATCAATATAAGGTAAGCAATCAATCAAATTAATACAGAAATTTATTAAAAAGTAACGTACAGGAGAAATTATCTCTTGGGCTCGACCCAGAAGAGGGGTCGGCTGCCCTCCTATAGGAGCGGTCTGCCGCCCTCCTGTAGGGTGCCCAGTGAAGGTGTCTATAAGGGGGAGACTTAATTATATTTTCATCAAAGGAACTGCTTAGATTAAATCTATTGAATCTCAGGCCCATGTACATAATAAGACCCCAAACCCTCACTCAAAACCCAACATATGTTCTTCTCCATGCCATCATGATGCCTTTCTTCCATTGATAATTTCGGAAAAGAAAAGTGTTTAGGTTTTTCTTTAATCTTCCTAACCAATTCTATCTCTTCTATTCTAATATAGATTTAAATTTATTCTAGAATTTAGATATATATATATATATAAGAATCTAATACATGACTCTTGTATATATATATTTGAAAGGTTGGAGCACGATTTTTTACGAAGGCCAAATCCAAAACTAATTGTACTCAATTCTGTTGTTGCTCATTCTTATAGCATGGTGAATGGGATTCATTTAAGTACTATTTTCTTTGACTTACTAGTTTAAAGTTGGATTATTGTGCCTAGGAAGATTTGAGTAATTACAAAAGAAAACCACCTCAAATCCATCAAATCTTCCATTTTTTTATGTTTATACGGAGAAATAGTCAATCTATATGTATATATGGTTTTGGGTCATTGAAATAATAAAAGAGAAGCTTGAATAGTGTTGTATCATTCTCTATATTGATTCATCTTATTTTATTTTTTTTAATTTTATACGCACGGTTTTGTGCAAATGGCCAAGATTTGGATGGAATTGTAATTTAAAAAGGTTTAAATCTTTATTTTTTGAATAGAGTATTTGAATGTTTTGTTTACAAGATGTCCAAGTATTAAGGTTTTGCGGGTGAACATACATAAAAGTGAATCCGTTCAAAATAATAATTATATATGTATGTATATTAGATACATGCTACTTTGTTTATTTTTTATTATTGAAATAATCAGGTCAGAAATAGGTTACAAGTTCTGTGTTGCTATTACTGTTTTCCCATTTTGATTATTACATGTTAATATGTATATTTATGCAATGATTGAAGGAAATATGGGAAATACCTTGTACACCTTAAATTTGAAATAGGGATTGACATTTCAAACATGGTTGGGACATTAATTCCATTCGCTTGATTCACTCCTATGTAAATAACGTAATATTAATATGTATTAAGTGCGTCATGAATACGGGTAAATTAGGAATTTGAATGTCCCCATAAGAATTTATATGTTTATGTGTGTTAATAGCTTTAGATATATTAGTGACACATTGTGACACCCCATCTCCATTAAGGTCACTCACAAAGGGAATGCCTTAACTTTGTTGGAGCGTTTATTATGTATAGAATAGAAAAGTAAACAAGACAGATAAATATATTGGTACTTGGAAAATTAAAACAATTATTATTGCAGCGGAGAAATAGTTTTTTTTACATCACATCAAACACCAACTACAAAACCAAATATACTTGTTATCCATCTTGACAAATAAGTTCTGAGTACATAAAATAAAGACATAACCCCAACATAAAATAGACATAAATAAGATAGGCTGAACTTTACTTCAGCAATCCAAGCAACTTCCAAAAGGAAGAGATAAAGCAGTCCAAATCAAGCTCCACTATTACTAGTCCCACCTTGAGCACCTTTGAGGAGGGGGAGGAAGAAAAGAGGTGGAAACAAAAGGGGGTCAAACATAAAGTTTGGCGAGTACAATAACTTTATTAATATAATTATTAAAGTAACTAGGATAAGGCATAAGCTATAAAATAAGGAAATGACTGTGAACAAATGGGCATGACAGATCAAACAAAGGAAATAAGATGAACAAAGATAACGTTAAAGGCGCACCTAATCAGTATAGGATAATTACTACACTGCACCACACCAAACACCCTAAAAGTTGATCCCACCTACTGAACTTAGAAATCATAATAGTAGTTTCGTGTATACCTGGTTGTCTACATAGGTGTCGCCTGCCCCTATCTCCACTAGGTGTACCCACTACCCCGATGCGATCGACTCCCTAACTCATAGATACCCATGCTGGTCCCACAGTGGGGTGTATCATTCCCCAGAGTGACAACCCGATACCACTAAATGATGCACAGGTTATACCCACACGATGCACAACGTCTTCCCTACCAGCCCGGGCCCACACATGCACATGACCCCGTTGGACTTGCGTTGCCACCGCTAACCCGTTTTGACCTCTTACAATCAAACCCAGTATGCGTGTCTCGTCCTCGACTTGGGTCGAGCCCACAAAGATACTTAATGGGTTACTGGTCTGAAAAGGGCCCCCATGCCTGACACAAGCTTTCCACCTATGCTTGGTCCCCTCTAGTACATCCCACTTAACCCCCTTCTTATTCATGTCCACTTACATGTTTCAATTTGGTTAAGTGTTTCTATTCGTATTTCCACATGTCACCCACTTAACCCTCATGTCCCACCACATGTTTACTTGGTTAAGTGTTACTTAGTTTATTACTACCGTAACCTTGTAGGACCTTTCACATTAGGCCACCCATTGTGGTTGTTGGCTTTGTCGGGCGGGTCCGGGCAGTCTTACACCACAAACGGGCCTAACCTCGTGTCCATACAATTGTCATGCATTTAATTTGGGCCTATGACATCTCACATTGGACTATCATTTGTGGTTGCTGGATTTGCCGGGCGGGTCCGGGCAGTCTTACACCACAAATGAGTCCAACCTCGTATCTTAGGCATTGATTATTATATATATAATCTTTTACCCCAATTGGAATTTATATCCCTATTCAAATTTGTAATTAAATTCCAAATTTACTTATGTCCATAATTGTCACCTAAATTATGTCCATTTATTTCAGGTATACAAATTATACCTATTATTGCCTCAAATTAATTATATGCCTTTTTAGGCCCTTACAGGCCAATTCTCAATATGTGTATATTCAATATTATCCCCATCGTCCCCACGTTGTTCATTCGCTTAACATGATATATGTATATATATATTATATTAGACTAGCAAATAGTCTAACACATAAAATGGGAAGAAACATCACAAATTTGCATACCACACAAAATAGGTCTAACTTGCAAATACGAATTACAACATAACTTGCATAAACTTTGTATTGTCATGAATCTAAACATAGATCTAAAATGTGTGAACTTGAATGTATGAATATAGTTTTCACCCAAACTTGCATAGGCCATAGTCACAAACTTGCATAAAACTATGTATGTCATAGATCTAAACTATAGGTGTAAACTTGCATATATGTGAATCTAATTACTACCTAAACTTGCATATAGTCATTTTACTTGATTTACATGTAAACTTGTGTACAATTCATATAGAAACTAGCACATAATCTACACCCAAACTTGCATATAGAATAATGTCAAAAATGAATCAAGTTGAACATAGGTGATTGGGCATATGAAAAGGATCCATAACACAAATTAACCAAAACTATCATCATAAACAACTAGCATATATTCACAAACTATCACATTTTCCTATGATTCACAACATAGCCATATAACCCAAATTATAACTCAACCTAATTAACTTGTTAATTATCTTGTTAAAGAAATCGAACTCACAACACAAAGAAGGTCTTGAGTTCTGGGATCTGTGTTCTGTAGTTGAATTAGCTTGCCTTTGATGAAGAAAAATTCGTTGTTGTTGTTATAGACTTGAGTTGAATTGAGTTGATTAGTTTTACTTTGCGTCTAGTTGGTGGCGGCTACTCTAGGTTGCGGAGTGACAGCATGACGACCATGGTTCTAATTTTGATTAGGTTTAGGGTTTGAGTCTACATGTGTTTATATAGAGTTTTAGATTAATTTAGGCCATCCCATCAACTTAGGAGCAACTAGAACCATCCAAACAGCCACCTTAGCCCTAGTGACTCAGTAGCAGGTCAGAACTGGGCTTAATACAAATCTGCCCGAGGGGGGACGGGTAGGTCGACCCCCAGGTCGACCCCTAGGTCGACCCCCAGGTCGAACTATATGGTAGGCCGACACTAAGGTCGACCCCCTGGTCGACCTGGCCTAGGGCGGGAATTTCCCGCCCGGCCCGGTTCTAAGTCTGAATTTGTTTTTGAATTTAAATTTGAATTTCTGGAAACTTCCGACAGCCATAACTTCTTCATATGAAGTCCAATTTACGCAAACTCGGACTCTATCTCAACTAGAATTCCGAAACAATGGCATAACCCGTTTCCCTTAATTCTCACATTTAAAATTAATTATTCTTTAATTCGTTAGTTTAATGTTAACAGAAAACACGGGGAGTTACATTCTCCCCTCCTTAAAGGATTTCGACCCCGAAATCTTCAAGTCAAGAAGAATGCATATCCTACCGTCCAATCGTCCATCTACTCAACCATCAAACACATGCATCCATTGTCCTTAAAAGACTTCTATTGCTTTCATGTTTATATGCACAGTGTGTGTACATGTCCATACCTAATGCAAAATTAGGCGGTCTACTGATTCAGTTGACCTCCTTAATGCAAATCATGATAGTGCCATGCGTCCATTATGTATGCAAAAGATCCCTAATGATACATATTATTTCTACATGCGTGCACAACCATTCATCCGAATGCAGCATCCATATGATAACATAACCATTATACATCCATTAACCTAAATAAGCACACATATTCGTATGGAGTATGAAAGTGATTGAGCCGATCTAGTGCCTAATGTGTGTGTATATGCATCCACGAGCAACCACTAGCAAACAGTTGCATCCACTAGCCTCCATCAATCATAACATGTTTCAAACACATGTTTACATCCATTGGTTTCTACCTAATGATAAAGAATGTGACCGAGGAGATACACTAAAAAAGTAGATAAAAGCATGCAAAAACTTAAGGAAAAAGAGATCAAAGATGTACCCTCAAAAAGAAAAGGGTAGGCTGAACGTATTTTGGCCTCAGTCTCCCAAGTCGCGTCTTCCTCGGCGTCGCTCCACTGAACTTTAACAAGCTTGACTTCACGGTTGCGTAGCTTTTTGACTTCCATCCATAAGATATGAGTTGGAACTCTTCTCACAGTCGCTTCTCGTTCCACTTCGACTTCCTTTAGTATGCTTGGCTCCACAACTTCTGCAGACTCATGTAAGCACTTTCATAGCTGAGAGACATGAAAAAAATTATGAACTTCAGCCAATCTTTCAGGTAGCTCTACTATGTAGGCCATCGTCCCAATCCTTTCAATGATAGGAAATGGTCCTACAAATCGTGGTGCCAACTTTCCTACGGACCCAAAGCGAATGACACTCCTCAAAGGAGATACTTTAAGGAACACCTTATCTCCAATCTCAAACTCAAGGTTGGTCCTTCTCTTGTCTGCGTAGGATTTCTGTCTATCTTGGGCAGTCTTCATTCTTCTTCGTATCAAGTCCACTTTCTCTGAAGTCTCTCTAATCATGTCCGACCCAAGTGTGAGTTTATTTGTGGACTCCCACCTACAAGTTGGTGATCGACATGGCCTTCCATATAAAGCTTCGAAGGGTGCCACGCCTATAGTGGCTTGGTAGCTATTGTTATAAGCAAATTCCACCAAAGGGAGATGATCCTCCCAAGATCCTCCAAAGTCAATAATGCACAGTCTCAAATGGTCTTCCAGTACTCTGTTCACCCTTTCCGTCTGACCATCGGTTTGAGGGTGATAGGCCGTGCTTAAACATAGCTGTGTGCTTACAGCTTCTTGCAAACTCCTCCAGAATTTGTTCGTAAAGATAGGGTCTTGATCACTCACTATGCTGGAGGGTATCCCATGGAGTCGAACTATCTCCTTAAGATAAATGAAGGCTAAAGACGAGGCGGTCCTCCTACTCTTGACAGGTAAAAAATGAACGCTTTTCGTGAGCCTGTCCACTATTACCCAAATACCGGTACTGCCCCTTCTTGACCTAGGCACCCCATCAACAAATTCCATCAAGAGGCTTTCCCATTTCCATTGCGGAACTTCTAGAGGATGAAGCAAACCACCAGGCTACTTCTTCTCCGCCTTGACTTGCTGGCATATCATGCATTTCGAAACAAATTCAGCTACATCCCTCTTCATGCCATTCCAAAAGAAAACTCTTTTGATATCTGTATACATCTTGTCTCCACCGAGGTGTATGGTCATCTTGGAATGGTATGCTTCTTCCAGAACCATCTTCACCAAATCTCTTGCTTGTGGGACGCATAGTCTTCCATCCCGTCTTAACTAACCCTTATCATCGACGGAGTATCTATTGAGGTGACTAGAAGTCTCACCCCTAATCACCTTATCTATCACATCAACTAGCTGAGGGTCTTCACGTTGCACGGTTCCTATTGAGTCCAACAAAGTAGGCCGCACCTCTAGCATTGCCATCAAGCCAGTCACATAATCAACAGAGGGTCTAAAATCAAAATTTTCTATGTACTCCAAACTTTGCCTTTCTACAAAGAGAGGACTTAAGGTCAGCTTCTTTCTACTCAAGGCGTTTGCTACTACATTGCCCTTGCCAGGGGTATAGGAGATCTCAAAATCATATGAGGCAAGAAATTCCATCCATCTTTGCTGCCTTAGATTGAGGTCTTTCTGCGAGAAAAGGTACTTCAACGATTTATGGTCAGTGTACAATTCAAATTTCTCACCTAAGAGATAGTGGCGCTAAGACTTAAGCGCAAAAACGATGGCTGCTAACTCTAGATCGTGGGTTGGGTGGTTTTTCTCATGCACTTTCAACTGCCTTCCACCATAGGCTACTACCTTCCCCTCTTGCATTTAAACAATGCTAGTCCCGTACCGCATGCATCCGTGTATACTATGAACATCTTACTCCCATCAGGCAATGTCAAAACTGGGGCTGTTGTCAGAGCCCTCTTCAACCGTTGGAAAGCGACTTCGCAATCCAAATCCCAAGTGAAAGTCAGGTTCTTCTTCGTTAACCTTGTAAGTGGAGCTGAGATTTTTGCAAAGTATTTAATGAACTTGCGATAAAAGCCTGCTAGCCCAAGAAAACTTCGGACTTCACTTGCATTCTTTGGAACCTTCCAATCCTGGACCGCAACTACTTTTGCGGGGTCCACAGCTAACCCCTCTTTGGAAACCACATTTCCAAGAAACCTTACTTCTTCTCTCCAGAAGTGGCACTTGGAGAATTTTGCTTTCAACTGGTGTGCACGGAGAGTATCCATGACTTCCCTTAAATGTAAAGCATGCTCTTCCTCATTCTTCAAGAAAATCAGAATGTCATCTACGAAGACCATCAAAAATTTATTGAGGAATTCCCTGAACACCCTACTCATCAAATCCACGAAATAAGCAGGTGCGTTTGTCAAGCCAAAAGGCATGACAAGCCATTCGAAGAAACCATCCGGGGTTCTGAACGCGGTCTTATCAATGCTATCTTCAGCCACTCTTAGCTGATGAAACCCGGTAGCCAAATCTAATTGGGAGAAAACTGTTGCACCTACAAGCTGATCGAACAAATCATCTATTCTTGGCAGTGAGTGCCTATTCTTCTTGGTCAGCTTGTTTAGCTCCCTATAATCAACGCATAGGCGAAGTGAACCGTCCATTTGGTTGCGAGCACCACAGGTGCACCCCATTCAGAAATACTCCACTTTATAAACCCTTTTTCTAGCAGCTCCTTAACTTGCTTGCTAAGCTCCTATCTCTCCCTTGGAGCCATGTGTCTAACGGGTAAAGCTACGGGTTTTGCGTTATCAACTAGGTATATGCGGAAGTCTATCTCCCGCTTCGGAGGCAAGCCCTCTACTTCTTCAAAGACATCCGAGTATTCGCGGACCACTCTAGCAGACTACAAATTATCAACAGACGCGTCAAGCGATTCTAGATAACATAGCGTAACAAGATTCATGGGATTACAAGAGATTTCGAGAGTGTTACCCAAGCGGGTCATAAGCCTAACCTCTCTTTTTTCACAATCTAGGACGGCACCATTACTGGATAACCAATCCATGCCCAGAACTAACCCATAGCCCGTGAAGCCCAAAACATAAGCATCACATCTAAGCCCAACGCTAAGTATAGAAATTTCCGAATCCAAACAAATCATCGACAAATAGGCTAAGCCCCCAATTGGATTTGAAACAACTAAGGGATCCTCCACATACTAGTGTATAGGTGCAGTGACTCAACTAAAGCAGTAGATATAAAAGAGTGCGATGCACCAGAATCAAAGAGTGTGCGAACATGATGATAAAAAAGATAAACTAAACTTTCAACGGAAATTGTTCTACCTCGTTCTTGCAGCGGGGGGGGGGGGGGGGGCATGAGAGCTTGGACCTACCCTCTTGCCTGCCCGGGTGCCATGAGAGCCTGAACCTGCCCTCCAGAAGTAGACCCTGCCCTCTGCCCTTTCCCGGGCAGTCCTTAATCAGATGTCCAGCTTCGCCACAGTGGAAACAGTCAGTCTTCTTTTTCTTCCTACAAAATTTGCTCAGATAGCCTAGTGTCCCACAGTTAAAGCATCTTTTCTTTCCCTTTCCATTGTTGTCTTTACCACCCTTCTTGTTTTGCTGTTGCTGTTGTGGTTTCTTTTGATCCCCTTTCTTCTCAAGTGCCTTATTAGCATTGGTGCCTTTCTCCTCTTCACGCATAAGCGCCATGTCAACCAGTCTTTCAAAGGTGGCCCCCATAGGGATGTGGGTCATAGCTAACCCATGTAGCAGCTCATTCAAACCCTTAACAAATTCCAGGGCCTTCTTTTCTGGTGTATTCACCAAGTCCAAGCCAAATCTCGCCAACTGATTGAACTTGTTGACATACTCTTTCACTGATAGATTTCCCTGCTTCAATGCTAAAAACCTTTCCATGTATAAATTCTCTTCGGCCCGTAAGAGAAACTTTGCCTCAAACCTATGCCTGAAATCCAGCCATGTCTCAACTGGACGCTCTCCATTAGTAACCTCCCACCAAAACGAGGCCCTATCCTTCATTAACCAGGCAACTAATTGGACCTTTCTTCCATCTTCTACCTCAAAGATTCCAAACAATTCTTCCACCTCCTTTAGCCAATTTCGAGCTTCAACAAACGTCTCTGATGTGAAAAGGTTTTCCGCCCATTGCCGAAAGTCCTTGCATATCTTTGCGAAAGCATCCACACAAGGAGGGAGAGGAGGAACGGGTGCAGCTACGGGAGGAGGAACGTCTGTTGGGCCTGGAGTGTTGGCCTTAGCCTCAAGGTACCTTCTGAACCAATCAGGTACCGGCACGCCCTCAGGAAGGTTAAGATCCCCAAACATACTAAAACAAAAAAGGAAAGATTCAAAACAAGGAATCGAAGGAAAGATATATGGCTCTTTGGGGGTTATGTTTTAAAAATAAACTTTTCTCTGAAAAATATTCTCCTTAAAACATATCTTTGAAAGTATTCTTTATGAAAATGCTTTTTGAAAAATAGTTTTTCAAAATATCTTATCTGTTCTGGTAACCTTCACCTCTGATACCACGTGTGACACCCCATCTCCATTAAGGTCACTCACAAAGGGAATGCCTTAACTTTGGTGGAGCGTTTATTGTGTATAGAACAGAAAAGTAAACAAGACAGATAAATATATTGGTACTTGGAAAATAAAAACAACCTTTATTGCAGCGGAGAAATAGTTTGGTTACATCACATTAAACACCAACTACAAAACCAAATACACTTATTGTCCATTTTGACAAATAAGTTCTGAGTACATAAAATAAAAGACATAACCCCAACATAAAATAGCCATAAATAAGATAGGCTGAACTTAACTTCAGCAATCCAAGCAACTTCCAAAAGGAAGAGATAAAGCGGTCCAAATCAAGCTCCACTAGTACTAGTCCCACCCTAAGCACCTGGGGGGGGAGGAAGAAAAGAGGTGGAAAACAAAAGGGGTTAGACATAAAGTCTGGCGAGTGCAATAACTTTAACAATAATTAAAGTAACTAGGATAAGGCATAAACTGGAAAATAAGGAAATGACTGTGAACAAATGGGCATGACAGAGCAAACAAAGGAAATAAGATGAACAAAGATAACCTTAAAGGCGCACCTAATCACTATAGGATAATTACTACACTGCACCACACCAAACACCCTAAAAGTTGATCCCACCTACTGAACTTAGAAATCATAATAGTAGTTTCGTGTACACCTGGTTGTCTACATAGGTGCCGCCTGCCCCTATCTCCACTAGGTGTTCCCACAACCCCCATGCGATCGGCTCCCTAACTTGTAGATCCCCGTGCTGATCCCACAGTGGGGTGTATCATTCCCCAGAGTGACAACCTGATACCACTAAAAGATGCATGGCTTATACCTACACGATGCAACAACGTCTTACCTACCAGCCCGGGCCCACACACGCACATGACCCCGTTGGACTTACGTTGCCACCGCTAACTTGTTTTTACCTCTTACAATCAAACCCAGTATGCGTGTGCCGTCCTCAACTTGGGTCGAGCCCACAAATGTACTTAATGGGTTACTGGTCTGAAAAGGGCCCCCATGCCTGACACCAGCTTTCCACCTATGCTTGGTCCCCTCTAGTACATCCCACTTAACCCCCTTCTTATTCATGTCCACTTACATGTTTCAATTTGGTTAAGTGTTTCTATTCGTATTTCCACATGTCACCCACTTAACCCTCATGTCCCACCACATGTTTACTTTGGTTAAGTGTTACTTAGTTTATTACTACTGTAACCTTGTAGGATCTCTCACATTAGGCTATCCTTTGTGGTTGCTGGATATGCCGGGAGGGTCCGGGCAGTCTTACACCACAAACGGGCCTAACCTCATGTCCATACAATTGTCACACATTTAATTTGGGCCTACGACATCTCACATTAGACTACCATTTGTGGTTGCTGGATTTGCCGAGCGAGTCCGGGCAGTCTTACACCCCAAATAAGTCCAACCTCGTGGCTTAGGCATTGATTGTTACATGTAATCTTTGACCCCAATTTGAATTTATATCCCTATTCAAATTTGGCAATAAATTCCAAATTTGCTTATGTCTATAATTGTCACCTAAATTATGTCCATTTATTTCAGGTATACAAATTATACCTATTATTGCCTCAAATTAATTATATGCCTTTTAGGCCATTACATGCCAATTCTCAATATGCGTATATTCAATATTATCCCCATCATCCCCACGTTGGTCGTTCGCTTAACATGTATATATTATATTAGACTAGCAAATAGTCTAACACATAAAATGGGAAGAAACATCACAAATTTGCATACCACACAAAATAGATCTAACTTGCAAATAGGAATTACAACATAACTTGCATAAACTTTGTATTGTCGTGAATCTAAACATAGACCTAAAAGGTGTGAACTTGCATGTATGATTATAGTTTTCACCCAAACTTGCGTAGGCCGTAGTCACAAACTTGCATAAAACTATGTATGTCATAGTTCTAAACATAAAGGTGTAAACTTGCATATATGTGAATCTAATTACTACCTAAACTTGCATATAATCATTTTACTTGATTCACATGTAAACCTGTGTACAATCCATATAGAAACTTGCACATAATCTACACCCAAACTTGCATATAGAATGATGTTAGAAATGAATCAGGTTGAACATAGGTGATTGGGCATATGAAAATGATCCACAACACAAATTAACAATAACTATCATCATAAACAACTAGCATATATTCACAAACTATCACATTTTCCCATGATTCACAACATAGCCGTATAACCCAAATTATAACTCAACCTAATTAAGTTGTTAATTATCTTGTTAAAGAAATCAAACTCACAACACAAGGAAGGTCTTGAGTTCTAGGATCTGTGCTCTGTAGTTGAATTAGCTCACCTTTGATGAAGACAAATTCGTTGTTGTTGTTATAGACTTGAGTTGAATTGAGTTGATTAGTTTTACTTTGCTTCTAGTTAGTGGCGGCTACTCTAGGTTGCGGAGTGACTGCATGACGACCATGCTTCTAATTTTGATTATGTTTAGGGTTTGAGTCTACATGTGTTTATATAGAGTTTTAGATTAATTTAGGCCATCCGATCAACCTAGGAGCAACCATAACCATCCAAATAGCCACCTCAGCCCTAGTGACTCAGCAGCAGGTCAGAACTGGGCTTAGCACAAATCTGCCCGAGGGGGGGTGGGTCGACCCCCAGGTCGACCTATAGGGTAGGTCGACACTAAGGTCGACCTGGCCTGGGGCGGGAAATTTTCCGCCTTGCCCGGTTCTGAGTCTGAATTCGTTTTTGAATTTAAATTTGAATTTTTGGAAACTTTCGACAGCCTCAACTTCTTCATACGAAGTCCAATTTATGCAAACTCGGACTCTATCTCAACCAGAATTCCAAGACGAACACAATGGCGTAACTCGTTTCCCTTAATTCCCACATTTAAAATTAATTATTCTTTAATTCGTTAGTTTAATGTTAATAGAAAACACGGGGTGTTACACACATAGACATGAGGTTAACCATTACTCGTAGTCACATAGTAGAAGCCTGCCCGGAACCAACCGGCATATCTAACATCTACAAGTAAGCTGGTTAATGTGAGGGGTTTAAGTGCCATGGGCCATTATGATTAGTATGCTATAATACAAGGTTATGCCCAACTTTTAGTACCCAGAAACGCCCGATAAATCTAGCATCTACAAATGGTAGGTCTAATGTGAGATATCTAGTGTGTATATATATTGTGTGTGAAGTAGGCATGCCTTGGGAAAAAGGTATTAAGTGGATGACCTACCTTGATTTGGGTATTAGGTACTTAGGACTAGGCCTATTCCTAAGTTTGGCTCCTTTGTTTAGGACCTAAGTCATGAGACTTGCCCTTACAAAGGTCTTAAATGGTCATTGGGTTCGCCTTTTCCTATAAGATATTAAATGGTCTTATTAGACAATAACTTGAGTAGGGTAGTTCTCTTAGTAACATTTGTTTCCTATCTAGGGGCTAGTAAGGGTTGACCTACGGGCGAATTATATATATGCCCTAAAGGAATCACCATCCAAGGGAAGTATTAAGTGGTTAGAAGTTCACCTGTAGAGGCAACTAGATGGTAACAAGAGGGTCTACTGGGAGGGTTTTCTTCAAATGAAGCTGAGTTGCTGACCCAAAACGAAAAGTGATCGTTACTATTTCTCGACCTACATGAAGAATTATTTATGAAGTTGACGTTAGAGATGAGGCCGTAAGTGGATGGGGTTCTCCATAGGGTATTAAGTGATTGTAGGAAGTTCACCTTTAATAAGTTAGTAAATGGCTTTAAGTGACCATGAATAGCCCGCCTCATGGGGTTTAAGTGACCGTAATAATGTCAACCTTCAAATTACCTTTATGGGTGTATTAAGTGACTGTAAGCACGACCGCCCTTATATTTACATATAGGCCTTAAGTGACTGTTAGGGTGTTCGCTTCATATGTTTAGTTTTGTGTATGTTTGCGTAGACACAACATGAAGAGTTTATACTGCCAAATATAGGAAATAATTATTCCTATACTTATCTGTATTTCATTCACCAGAACTTTATGTTCTGACCTCCCTTCTCTTAGCATTAACAAGTTAGTAGGTGAGGCTGATGATTAAGGAAGACGAATGATTGCTTGGAAGAGGAGCCTCTCGAAGATTTAGTTATTGTGGTAGTAGACTTATTATTGTTGTTGTTTTGTACTTGGGATAATGAATGATGTACCTGTTATCATCTATGAGATTTATTGTATTAGAATTAATTTTTAATAATGGTATATTTATTTTATGCTATTATATTTATCCCTTTAGATGTGTGAAATTCTGATTTTTCGTTTAGACTACTCTGTATATCTATTTTAGTAATTTCTTATAGGAACCACCAATTCATTTACAGTGGCTCGAAGTTTCGATGGGCCTATTCTGGGTCGGAATTTAGACCCATTCCTAGTGGGTTGTTACATTTGGTATTAGAGCATATGTTACTCGATTATGGGGAAATATATGTATGAGAGACGTATTTGTTATTTGAAAAGGTTTTCAAATATGTATATATATGTACTATACCCCAAAAACATATGCAATTATGCTAGGCAACCTTATTATTTTTATTTTGGGCATTGATACTATCGCTAGAAGTCCACTGAAGGTTTTTCCATTTTCAGATAGCAGAAATGGACGATAACCAGTTCAAGCAGGGGAACCCGACATGACCTTGTTACTTGCCAAAATGGTTCCAACAGTACCTTAGGACTGTAGAACAGGTCCCTAATACTAATGTTGCCCCAAGGGAACCAGTAGTTCAGCCCACTGAAGGGGCCATCAACTTACGTCGTCCTTGTTAAATTTTGTGAGTTTAGGAGGCAAGTCATTTCGGGGATTGAGGACTTCATTGAAGCTAAACCATGGGTCTTCGAATGTGAAATGATTTTTGAAGCTACCCGGTGGGATGATCAACTTAATCATAAGGTAGAAGCTTGGTACTTGAAGGGAGAGGCCCTTGATAGTGGAGCCAGATTTCATAGGAGAATGTAGGCAAAGTATTTACTTGGGTAGATTTTGGGACCATTTTTTAGGCCAAGTTCTTAACTAATGCTGAGAAGAGTCTACGACTAGAAAATTTTATCCAGTTGAAGCAATGATAGTTGGATCTAAAAGAGTATGTAGCGATATTTACAGAATTATCTGAGTATGGGAGAGGATAAGCGGATACCCCAATGGATAAAGCCCTTAGGTTTGTTAAAGGATTGAATTCTCCGTTAAGGGAAATTCTTTTGGCCCAAGTGAAGTTCGAAGCTACATATGAAGCCGTGGTTGAGGTGGCTATCCTGTACTCAGTTGAGGGTGTTAAGGAAGTGATTATAGGGAGAAGGTACCTCTAGCTTCAGGAAAAACAAGAAGAAAAATTTATAGTTTAAGAAGAAGAAGGGAGGCAAATTCAAGAAGGAGGCCAAGATATGTTCTAGATGCCACAAGAATGGGCAAAAGGGAAAGGACTGCAGAGTGAACCTAGCAAAGTCAAAATTCAAAGGAAAATGCTTTAACTATCATGAAGATGGGCACTTGGCAAGGAACTTCCCTAAACTGAAAGTAGTACAGAGTGGTAAAAACTATGCCTTGGAAGTAGCATCGGTTCGTAGTTAGCTCCCTAGAGATCAGAGACAACTTGCATTGGAAGGTATAATTTCTATATTAGGAATTTTCTTGTGTACCCTATTTGACTCGGGAGTCACCTGCTCCTTTATTGCTAGGAAGGTTGTTTATTCTTTGAAACTTCCCTTATCCCTTTCTAGTTGTCCGATAGAGGTATCTAATCATATCGAAGGGGCTATGCGACTTGCGTTTGTTTGTAAAGACCTATTATTGAACATCGGTGATGACGACTTCTTCTGCGATGCATATGTACTAGAATTCGAGGGACATGTTCTTATTTTGTAAATGCACTAACTATCATTTTATGGGACCGTGCTTATCTGCGATAGGAGGGTAGTTTGTTTGAGAAGTCGTGGAGGCCACAGCTTAGAAATCCCTTATAGGAAAGAGAATAGGGATTCAACCTTATTTTCCTTATCTTTCGATTTGGAAGGACCATCTTTGTTTCCGATTGTATGTGAGTTTCCAGATATTTTTTAGGGGGTTGTAGGACACCCAACCCATCGAGAAATATCATTTCGAATATACCTCGAAAAGGATGTGAGTCTCGTAGCATTGCCTTTATGGCACATGGATCCTAAGGAAAGGAGAGAGCTTGATAGACAAATCTCGGAGTTATTGCAGAAAGGGTTTATTCATAGGAGTACCTCTGAATGGGGTGCTGTAATAACCCGAAAATCTGGGCCAGTTTAAAAATTTTATTTTGGCCATTTTAGCGAATTTTGATTATTTAAAATGAATTATTTTAAATAATATCGACGGGAAATTTATTTTGAATATAATTCGAACGTATATATTTATACGCGTCGTCGTTAGAATATAAATATTTATATATAATTATAAATAGAATTGAAAATGGCGCGGTAGTTCGATAATTCGATTTCAAACTTCAATTGAATGTACCGGGTGCAAAACAATCCGGATTTTAGTGAAACCAAAAATAATGGGATCTAATTGATAATATCTTTCCAACGAATTCGAGAAATCAAGATTTCATAACGGGAATCAAAAGATATGTCCAGTTGAAAATTCTGAATAGTCGCTATGGAATTCAGGCCCTTAAAAATGGACATTTTGCAAACGACCTCGGATTTTGACGAAACCAGTTTTGTTGGGTCCGTGATGTAAAGTTATTGCTAGGTTTCAAATTTCATAATTTTTCGAATCAATATGTGAGCGTGGCAAAAGAAAACGCGTTTGACCAGTTTCAGTTGATTTTAATCAACTGGAAAATGGCCATTTTTCCAACTGTCTCAGAATTCGACGAAACTAGTTTTGTTAGGACCGTATCGTCAATACGAAGCTAGAAAATATTTTTCTAGAATTTTTAAAGTTCGTATGCGACCCCGGTAATTTGAAATGTACGTTTAAAATTCAATATAGTGATTTAAATGTAAATTCAACGGAAACTGATTGTAACGATCAAATCAGCTTGCGATACATATCCCATTGTGTTCGGAATGAGGGTAATTAGCTAGGGGCGACAGTCGGTGGGTTCAATTTCGAGTCCAAAATAAGAAGTTACTTTTTTGAATAAATTAAATATAAAATATATAAATATATATGGTTGGTCAAAAGGGGTCAAACCCTTTATATCTTTCATCCGCGGTCAAACCAGAAGTCGCCGCCTCTAACCCGATGAAAGGCGGATAAAGCTTCAATCTTTCCTCTCCGATTTCCCTTCATCCACACAATAGAATTCAAAAATTGTAAAACAAAAACCGTAGTCCTTTCTATACTCTTCTAATCCATGCCAGGATTGTCGAATTTCTTCAACCGTGGTGGTCGATTTTGCTGCTCAAAGGCATCGACTTTGTATTGATTTCGCGGCCAGTTGGGACCATCGGTTCTCGAGCCACTCAAGGCAGTGGGGGCGCTGGTCAACGGGCTTCGATGGGAGGAGGTCGGATTGGGGTCAGGCGGTCTGGAATTCCGTGCGATGGTGGGGTTTTGATCGACGAGGGCTTCAGCACCTGGAGGAACGAAGGAGATAATAACCAGAGAAGGTAACAGTTTCTTTTAAAATTATTATCATTATTATTATTATTATTATTATTGTAAATTTAGTTAATTAAAATATAAACGTGAATTTAAAAAAATAAATATACAGGGTTTTTAAATAAAAGAAAATTAACATTGTTTTTAAATGTGTTTTTGAAAATAAAATTGGAAGTGTGTTAAATTAAATTTGTAAAAGGTAAAAATGAAATTGTTTTCAAAGTAGAAATAGAATTGTTTTTTTTAAAATAAAATATTATTGATTTTCAAATAAAAATAGGCATAGTTTTGAAAATATAAAAACATAGTATAATATAAAATTAGTACTGTTTAGAAAATAAATAAATATTGTTTTAAAAAAAAATATGATTTTTAAGATGAAAAAGATTAGAAAAATAAGGTTTATAAATTGAGAAAGTTAAGATCTTAAATTACAAAAATATCGTACTTTTGGTTATGTAAAGGAATGATTTTTAATCATGAAAAGGCGAGATTTTTAATCGAATAAAAATGTGATTTTTATATATTGAACTTTGAAGTAAAAATGTGATTTTTATATATTGAACTTTGAAGTAAAAATGTGATTTTTATATATTGAACTTTGAAGTAAAAATGTGATTTTTATATATTGAACTTTGAAGTAAAAATTCGATTTTTATATATTGAACTTTGAAGTCAAAATTCGATTTTTACATATGTAGAGAATACGGGTGACGAAAGCGACAAAAGGCGAGAGCGTTGAAGATTTCTATAAATGAAGAGTCAAGATGATTGGATAGCTATCAGTGAGAATTTCTCACCTTTCACTTTCTTTTCTCTAGTTATATATATATACTAGGATGCAGACGGTGCTTAGTAGCACCCGACACAATCGTCCACAGACCATGGACTTGTTTGTTTGGTTGCAAATTAGTTAGATTATTTGATTGAAATTGAATTGTTTGGTGAAATGAATTGATATGATTGATGTGTGAATGGCGTGGGCCTTCACTAGATCGGGGATAAGGCTAGGCCTTGTCCCGTTTCTAGTATCGTGCCGTTATGCCGCCGAAATTTTCTAAAATAAGTTAGAAAAATAAAAATACCATTTTATTTGAAGAATGAACTGAATAGAAATTCATATGTTAAAATAAAATGTTTTATCGTTAAAAATATAGTTTTTAACGTGAAGTGAATAAAATAAAATATTCATTTACAAACCAGACGGTTTGTTTATGTACACTGATTTGACTGACATGGATTGGGATGATAAATTTTACACATCGCCCAACTGCACAACTAAATCTGTGTTTGATTGTTTGAAACCCCACACGGGTGTTGGGATGAAATTTGAAGTTCACTCATCCTGATTTATTAAATATGTCGATCGGTTGATTGACAGGCTGTTTTTAAGCGTTAGATATCTATATTTGATGCTTATACAGTGTAGTGCACTTTGGTTGATGGTTGATTATTTTTCAATGCTATTATATACATGTGTTGTATGAAAATCCATATAATTAACTTTATATGGTAATTGATTGGGCCTCATTCCAATTTGAAAAATAAAGAATATTATAAAATAAAAGTTCATGTGTTGACAGTACTCATCCATTGAGATTGGTCATGTGTTGAACGAAATATTTTAGTAATAAAATTTACACCTTTATCGATATAAAATAAAAGTTCATGTGTTGACAGTACTCATCCATTGAGATTGGTCATGTGTTGAACGAAATATTTCGATAATAACAGCTATTTTGAAAAAGAAATATTTGAAATAGAATATTTGAAAATAGAAATTTATGAAGCCGTGTTGATTAGATTGACGCCATTTTGACGTGAACGATATTTATATCGATTAAAACGATTTCGAAATGAATTGAATTGAAAATGATTTCGAAATGAATTGAATTGAAAACGATTTCGAAATGAATTGAATTGAAAACGATTTCGAAATGAATTGAATTGAAAACGATTTCGAAATGAATTGAATTGAAAACGATTTCGAAATGAATTGAATTGAAAACGATTTCGAAATGAATTGAATTGAAAACGATTTCGAAATGAATTGAATTGAAAACGATTTCGAAATGAATTGAATTGAAAACGATTTCGAAATGAATTGAATTGAAAACGAATTCAAATTGAATTGAAAGCGAATTGAAATGAATTCAAATTGAATTGAAATTTGAATTGAATAGAAATGAATTTTAAAACGAATTTATAAAGAAGAATTCAATTTTGATTTGAATTGAAACGAAAGTTGAAATAGCTTTTGAAACGATTTTAAAACTATTTATATAATTCGTTTTAAATAGAAATCGACGAAGTATATATTATATATATTATATATATAATATAATGGCCTGAATAGAACGCGCCGCGCCACGGCAGTTCGCGAATTTCGACCATTGATTTCAAACGGACATTACGGGAGATCCGACCGTCGGATTCTCCTAAAACCGGAACCGTTGGGTTCGTATCGAAAAGAGCTTTCTAACGAATGTTAGAAATTTGAAATCTAACGGTTGGATTTGGAGATACGTCCAAATCAAATTTGAAAAAGGTCGCTGTAAGTGCAGTTCGATGGCCATTGGTGGAAATCGACTGTACGGGCCTTGATAAAATTATTAAAAATAGTAATAATTTGTGTAAAATCATAAGAAATGGTTTAGAAAGGATTGGGATGAAAAACTCCATATTTGAAAAGATAAAAATAGATTTTTATCGAAATGAACTAGTTTTGAACTAGAATTATAATTCTATTTATTTTTAAAATAAATAAATTGAATTTGAAAAGGGTTTTAAAAATAACCAGAATTTCCAATGATTGCATTGGAGTGGATTTGAATCGAAATTGTCTTCGGAATATTTCGATGTTGGAATTCGTGATTATACAGGTGTTGTTATGGAAATTTGAAAGATATATATTTATATCGTTATTTCCAATACGACATTTGTTAGTCGTAGAATTTGATATTGAATATAAGCCGATATATTTTCTATTCAGAGCCTTATATTGAATATCAAATGTGATTTGGGTTTGTCGTGAATGATGTCTTCACTAACACTGTTCTTGAACCCAGTTGAGAAAAGATTAAATATTTTTATTTAGATTTAATGAAGTGCACCAATTAAATAACATTTAATTGGAATTGAATCGATATTGATTTTTGGGTTTATCGTGGACAGTGTTTTAAATAACTCTCGTTCTTTAACCCGATGATTAATGAATGTGATTTTGGGTTTATCGTGAACCGTGTTTTTAAATGACACTGATTCTTTAACCCAGTCAAAGATTAAAACTAAGTGGAGTTTTAATGAATCTTTAATTAGATTGAAATAATCGAAATGGAGTATCACCAGTTTTGCTCCAGGCGATATTTAAATCTTTAATTAGATTTGAACGTGAAATGGTAATTGAATTTACCGATAACACTGTGGTGTTAGATATGAAGTATTACCAGTTTTACTTCATGGGATGAATAGGTTGGGATTGGGAAATTAAAACTAATGATTACTTCGGTAAGGTTCGCTAATTCCGACTAGTTTTGAATTGATATTCAAAAGATAGATTAAAGAATAAATTCAGGAATTTATCTTGGATAAAATTAATGGGAACCTTTCCCTATGAATGTGAAATTTAGAAACTAACTGTCGGTTAGCTAAGCAGAATGGTTTTCTGGATATTGATCTGATGTTGGTTTCGGCCTTCGGGGTTAATATTTGGGGAATTATTCTCTTGATTAATTTACGGTTAGTGACTAATGAATTGGAATGAGGCGTATGTTGTGTTTGTGTAACACTTTTATAATATATACGCGAGTTATTCGGAAAGACCGGGTTTATCCCATTCTGAATAACTGATACGACGATAAGTCGAAGATGAAGACGGTGGTCGAAGACCGGAGGTCTTCACGTCGTTTGGGTAATTATTGATGATCTTGATTGGGCTGTACACCCAAAAAGATGGAAACAGTTGGTGATCGTCCAGACGTACTTGGAGATCGATGGATATGCGGGGTACTAGGTGCCTCCGGTTTCGTTCAGACCCAGGACGGACTTGTAAATGGACTGTGTGTCTGACATTGGATTTTAGTCCGTGTGGTTGATCTCTATTAAATATATATCTGCTTGGCGGCGGAGAATTTATTCTCTTGCTTAACGCCCTTCTCTGAGACGTACGAGCTCAGGGGTTATATATTGATGGATATCAAACGCATGGAGTGAATTGCCTGTGTGGCATGCCTAAGTGGCAATTGATCGATGCTTCTGTTGAAAAGCAAAGTCTTGTGGTGATGATCAAAGCACGGCCTTTGTGGCGTAGCTTTGTGTAACGTTTACCTCGCGTGTTTCACACCAGGTATGAACCAAAAACGGGAGACGGACCTCAGGGAGGGCCTGCGTTTCCTCCTAGCTAGAAGTGGCGTCAGTGGTTTTACACGCCCTGACGAGTTTGACTTATGTGGTTGTTGCTGTTGCGAGGCGCCTCGGTTAGATCGGACGATCCGGGTCCGATGGAGTCATTCGTTGGCTCGCTTACGCCCCAAAGGGCGGCGAAACGCAGTGTTCAGGATTTAAGTTTAATCCACATCGGTGGACCGGCCCTGACGATCCAAGGGTCGATGCGTTCTGATCCTGAGACTCGGGCTAGGCAGTCTCGAATCGGTTGAGGACTATCTTTTGCCTCGGTTCATTGATGGAAATCCAATTTCCAAATACGTGACATTTACGGTTTTATTTGTAAACCTATATATGGCGACATGATATATGGTACCCATGCCGCCTATGATTGATACTTATGATTTGAAGTTGTTTTATACACTATGCACTTATTAGAGTATCAAATGATTTGTTTTAAAACGTATCAAGCATTCTTTGGCTGTTATAAGGGAAAACCCTATCCCCCGGCTTGCGTTGCATTGTGTGATAGGACCTGGGTCTTATAACAGCTTCATTTTTCTTTATTTAGCATTGCGCTGTTTGTTTTATGCACTGGTATTCTTGGGAGGAAACCCGTTCCGTGTTATGCGGCGTGGTCCCTTGATTTACCTAACTTTAAAATAAAGATTAATAACTGTTTTAGTTCTCACACCAGTCACATGACTGACCTGGAGTTTATTGTTTTAACCTAAACTCTGGGTGCCCTTATTTTGGCACGGGCAGCTAGTAGTTTTGGTTTTGCAGATTTATATTCACAGGATCCTGGTTTACAGCTGGAATGATATCCGGAAAGCTTTGTATCCGTATATCTCTTCTAGTTGTGTATTTTATTATTTTCCGCTGCGATGTATTTAAGTGTAATTTAAAATCTCTGATATTTCTGTGTAATATTCATTTTTACTCTGTATATTCTTGTAATCTGATGCATTGTTGTAATATACAGTGAAATGTTCTTCTGTATGTGTTCTGTTGTGGTTTGTTCTCGAACTATCCGACACTTTCCTTCACGGGGAAGTTACGGGTTTTCACAGTTGGTATCAGAGCTTTGGTTTACAAAGCTCAGAGAACAAGACACATTAGAACTGTACGAAAGAATTCATCAGATATTGGATTAGTAATATCCAATTAGAATGACTCGTTAGAGATAGGATCAGTAGTATTCTAGAACGAGTGTGAAGAGTATATTTTTAAAATGAAAGCAATTTTGTTTTGAAAATTTAAAATCAATTATTCGTATTTGATTATCTATTTATATTGATGTGGACAATCCAGTATATACAGATTTTGCGTATACGTCTGATCCGCGTGTATTCGAATTTTTAATATACAGGATAGATATAGAATTACACTCTAGTCGCCCGGGGGTGATTCTGATAATTGATCGATCATCATCCGAATTTATGTTCGAGTGACGAAAGTGGACTTTCTATATATTTCCTATTGATTGGTGTGAGAACCAAAATTAAATAGGGCTTATTGTTGTGATTTGGCATCAAAAAAATCTGATTTTTGTATATGTATCAAAATTATGAATTTGAAACTCTAATTCACTAATTGATTGATGTTTGTGTTGTTTGGTTATTTGTTTGCTAATTTTTAGCCAATTAGCCTAACTGAATCACGTATTGAATTATATTGGAAATTGGTCGCATTTGCTTTCATATACATATACTTATATTGAACAGGTCATAGCAAGGAGGCTAGAGCCGAAGAATAAAATTTGTTTGCCCGACAAATAGGTACATGTTTACTACATAATTTACTGTTTTGTTTGGGTGATGATGATTTTATGAGCCTATTGGCTAGCCGCTTGGCCTTTTCTTTTTCTTTTTGAGATCTGAAGGACCGGGGAAGCTATTTGAAATTCCCCGATGCTCCCATTGCAGGGGAGGTTATGGCGAAATTTTTCGAAAATTTAGGGTGTTAGCCAAATTTTTGAAATTTTGAAAATTCTCAGAAACTGAAAAGTTGGAGAATGGAAGCCAAATCGAGCGTACAGCTGAATAATCAAACCACTTTCGACTTTGTTCCTTTTCGGGGATGAAAAGTTTTAAGTGGGGGAGATTGTAATAACCCGAAAATCTGGGCCAGTTTAAAATTTTTATTTTGGCCATTTTAGCGAATTTTGATTATTTAAAATGAATTATTTTAAATAATATCGACGGGAAATTTATTTTGAATATAATTCGAACGTATATATTTATACGCGTCGTCGTTAGAATATAAATATTTATATATAATTATAAATAGAATTGAAAATGGCGCGGTAGTTCGATAATTCGATTTCAAACTTCAATTGAATGTACCGGGTGCAAAACAATCCGGATTTTAGTGAAACCAAAAATAATGGGATCTAATTGATAATATCTTTCCAACGAATTCGAGAAATCAAGATTTCATAGCGGGAATCAAAAGATATGTCCAATTGAAAATTCTGAATAGTCGCTATGGAATTCAGGCCCTTAAAAATGGACATTTTGCAAACGACCTCGGATTTCGACGAAACCAGTTTTGTTGGGTCCGTGATGTAAAGTTATTGCTAGGTTTCAAATTTCATAATTTTTCGAATCAATATGTGAGCGTGGCAAAAGAAAACGCGTTTGACCAGTTTCAGTTGATTTTAATCAACTGGAAAATGGCCATTTTTCCAACGGTCTCAGAATTCGACGAAACTAGTTTTGTTAGGACCGTATCGTCAATACGAAGCTAGAAAATATTTTTCTAGAATTTTTAAAGTTCGTATGCGACCCCGGTAATTTGAAATGTACGTTTAAAATTCAATATAGTGATTTAAATGTAAATTCAACGGAAACTGATTGTAACGATCAAATCAGCTTGCGATACATATCCCATTGTGTTCGGAATGAGGGTAATTAGCTAGGGGCAACAGTCGGTGGGTTCAATTTCGAGTCCAAAATAAGAAGTTACTTTTTTGAATAAATTAAATATAAAATATATAAATATATATGGTTGGTCAAAAGGGGTCAAACCCTTTATATCTTTCATCCGCGGTCAAACCAGAAGTCGCCGCCTCTAACCCGATGAAAGGCGGATAAAGCTTCAATCTTTCCTCTCCGATTTCCCTTCATCCACACAATAGAATTCAAAAATTGTAAAACAAAAACCGTAGTCCTTTCTATACTCTTCTAATCCATGCCAGGATTGTCGAATTTCTTCAACCGTGGTGGTCGATTTTGCTGCTCAAAGGCATCGACTTTGTATTGATTTCGCGGCCAGTTGGGACCATCGGTTCTCGAGCCACTCAAGGCAGTGGGGGCGCTGGTCAACGGGCTTCGATGGGAGGAGGTCGGATCGGGGTCAGGCGGTCTGGAATTCCGTGCGATGGTGGGGTTTTGATCGACGAGGGCTTCAGCACCTGGAGGAACGAAGGAGATAATAACCAGAGAAGGTAACAGTTTCTTTTAAAATTATTATCATTATTATTATTATTATTTTTGTAAATTTAGTTAATTAAAATATAAACGTGAATTTTAAAAAATAAATATACAGGGTTTTTAAATAAAAGAAAATTAACATTGTTTTTAAATGTGTTTTTGAAAATAAAATTGGAAGTGTGTTAAATTAAATTTGTAAAAGGTAAAAATGAAATTGTTTTCAAAGTAGAAATAGAATTGTTTTTTTTAAAATAAAATATTATTGATTTTCAAATAAAAATAGGCATAGTTTTGAAAATATAAAAACATAGTATAATATAAAATTAGTACTGTTTAGAAAATAAATAAATATTGTTTTAAAAAAAATAATATGATTTTTAAGATGAAAAAGATTAGAAAAATAAGGTTTATAAATTGAGAAAGTTAAGATCTTAAATTACAAAAATATCGTACTTTTGGTTATGTAAAGGAATGATTTTTAATCATGAAAAGGCGAGATTTTTAATCGAATAAAAATGTGATTTTTATATATTGAACTTTGAAGTAAAAATGTGATTTTTATATATTGAACTTTGAAGTAAAAATGTGATTTTTATATATTGAACTTTGAAGTAAAAATGTGATTTTTATATATTGAACTTTGAAGTAAAAATTCGATTTTTATATATTGAACTTTGAAGTCAAAATTCGATTTTTACATATGTAGAGAATACGGGTGACGAAAGCGACAAAAGGCGAGAGCGTTGAAGATTTCTATAAATGAAGAGTCAAGATGATTGGATAGCTATCAGTGAGAATTTCTCACCTTTCACTTTCTTTTCTCTAGTTATATATATATACTAGGATGCAGACGGTGCTTAGTAGCACCCGACACAATCGTCCACAGACCATGGACTTATTTGTTTGGTTGCAAATTAGTTAGATTATTTGATTGAAATTGAATTGTTTGGTGAAATGAATTGATATGATTGATGTGTGAATGGCGTGGGCCTTCACTAGATCGGGGATAAGGCTAGGCCTTGTCCCGTTTCTAGTATCGTGCCGTTATGCCGCCGAAATTTTCTAAAATAAGTTAGAAAAATAAAAATACCATTTTATTTGAAGAATGAACTGAATAGAAATTCATATGTTAAAATAAAATGTTTTATCGTTAAAAATATAGTTTTTAACGTGAAGTGAATAAAATAAAATATTCATTTACAAACCAGACGGTTTGTTTATGTACACTGATTTGACTGACATGGATTGGGATGATAAATTTTACACATCGCCCAACTGCACAACTAAATCTGTGTTTGATTGTTTGAAACCCCACACGGGTGTTGGGATGAAATTTGAAGTTCACTCATCCTGATTTATTAAATATGTCGATCGGTTGATTGACAGGCTGTTTTTAAGCGTTAGATATCTATATTTGATGCTTATACAGTGTAGTGCACTTTGGTTGATGGTTGATTATTTTTCAATGCTATTATATACATGTGTTGTATGAAAATCCATATAATTAACTTTATATGGTAATTGATTGGGCCTCATTCCAATTTGAAAAATAAAGAATATTATAAAATAAAAGTTCATGTGTTGACAGTACTCATCCATTGAGATTGGTCATGTGTTGAACGAAATATTTTAGTTATAAAATTTACACCTTTATCGATATAAAATAAAAGTTCATGTGTTGACAGTACTCATCCATTGAGATTGGTCATGTGTTGAACGAAATATTTCGATAATAACAACTATTTTGAAAAAGAAATATTTGAAATAGAATATTTGAAAATAGAAATTTATGAAGCCGTGTTGATTAGATTGACGCCATTTTGACGTGAACGATATTTATATCGATTAAAACGATTTCGAAATGAATTGAGTTGAAAACGATTTCGAAATGAATTGAATTGAAAACGATTTCGAAATGAATTGAATTGAAAACGATTTCGAAATGAATTGAATTGAAAATGATTTCGAAATGAATTGAATTGAAAACGATTTCGAAATGAATTGAATTGAAAACGATTTCGAAATGAATTGAATTGAAAACGATTTCGAAATGAATTGAATTGAAAACGATTTCGAAATGAATTGAATTGAAAACGATTTCGAAATGAATTGAATTGAAAACGATTTCGAAATGAATTGAATTGAAAACGATTTCGAAATGAATTGAATTGAAAACGATTTCGAAATGAATTGAATTGAAAACGATTTCGAAATGAATTGAATCGAAAACGATTTCGAAATGAATTGAATTGAAAACGAATTCAAATTGAATTGAAAGCGAATTGAAATGAATTCAAATTGAATTGAAATTTGAATTGAATAGAAATGAATTTTAAAACGAATTTATAAAGAAGAATTCAATTTTGATTTGAATTGAAAAGAAAGTTGAAATAGCTTTTGAAACGATTTTAAAACTATTTATATAATTCGTTTTAAATAGAAATCGACGAAGTATATATTATATATATTATATATATAACATAATGGCCTGAATAGAACGCGCCGCGGCAGTTCGCGAATTTCGACCATTGATTTCAAACGGACATTACGGGAGATCCGACCGTCGGATTCTCCTAAAACCGGAACCGTTGGGTTCGTATCGAAAAGAGCTTTCTAACGAATGTTAGAAATTTGAAATCTAACAGTTGGATTTGGAGATACGTCCAAATCAAATTTGAAAAAGGTCGCTGTAAGTGCAGTTCGATGGCCATTGGTGGAAATCGACTGTACGGGCCTTGATAAAATTATTAAAAATAGTAATAATTTGTGTAAAATCATAAGAAATGGTTTAGAAAGGATTGGGATGAAAAACTCCATATTTGAAAAGATAAAAATAGATTTTTATCGAAATGAACTAGTTTTGAACTAGAATTATAATTCTATTTATTTTTAAAATAAATAAATTGAATTTGAAAAGGGTTTTAAAAATAACCAGAATTTCCAATGATTGCATTGGAGTGGATTTGAATCGAAATTGTCTTCGGAATATTTCGATGTTGGAATTCGTGATTATACAGGTGTTGTTATGGAAATTTGAAAGATATATATTTATATCGTTATTTCCAATACGACATTTGTTAGTCGTAGAATTTGATATTGAATATAAGCCGATATATTTTCTATTCAGAGCCTTATATTGAATATCAAATGTGATTTGGGTTTGTCGTGAATGGTGTCTTCACTAACACTGTTCTTGAACCCAGTTGAGAAAAGATTAAATCTTTTTATTTAGATTTAATGAAGTGTACCAATTAAATAACATTTAATTGGAATTGAATCGATATTGATTTTTGGGTTTATCGTGGACAGTGTTTTAAATAACACTCGTTCTTTAACCCGATGATTAATGAATGTGATTTTGGGTTTATCGTGAACCGTGTTTTTAAATGACACTGATTCTTTAACCCAGTCAAAGATTAAAACTAAGTGGAGTTTTAATGAATCTTTAATTAGATTGAAATAATCGAAATGGAGTATCACCAGTTTTGCTCCAGGCGATAGTTAAATCTTTAATTAGATTTGAACGTGAAATGGTAATTGAATTTACCGATAACACTGTGGTGTTAGATATGAAGTATTACCAGTTTTACTTCATGGGATGAATAGGTTGGGATTGGGAAATTAAAACCAATGATTACTTCGGTAAGGTTCGCTAATTCCGACTAGTTTTGAATTGATATTCAAAAGATAGATTAAAGAATAAATTCAGGAATTTATCTTGGATAAAATTAATGGGAACCTTTCCCTATGAATGTGAAATTTAGAAACTAACTGTCGGTTAGCTAAGCAGAATGGTTTTCTGGATATTGATCTGATGTTGGTTTCGGCCTTCGGGGTTAATATTTGGGGAATTATTCTCTTGATTAATTTACGGTTAGTGACTAATGAATTGGAATGAGGCGTATGTTGTGTTTGTGTAACACTTTTATAATATATACGCGAGTTATTCGGAAAGACCGGGTTTATCCCATTCTGAATAACTGATACGACGATAAGTCGAAGATGAAGACGGTGGTCGAAGACCGGAGGTCTTCACGTCGTTTGGGTAATTACTGATGATCTTGATTGGGCTGTACACCCAAAAAGATGGAAACAGTTGGTGATCGTCCAGACGTACTTGGAGATCGATGGATATGCGGGGTACTAGGTGCCTCCGGTTTCGTTCAGACCCAGGACGGACTTGTAAATGGACTGTGTGTCTGACATTGGATTTTAGTCCGTGTGATTGATCTCTATTAAATATATATCTGCTTGGCGGCGGAGAATTTATTCTCTTGCTTAACGCCCTTCTCTGAGACGTACAAGCTCAGGGGTTATATATTGATGGATATCAAACGCATGGAGTGAATTGCCTGTGTGGCATGCCTAAGTGGCAATTGATCGAGGCTTCTGTTGAAAAGCAAAGTCTTGTGGTGATGATCAAAGCACGGCCTTTGTGGCGTAGCTTTGTGTAACGTTTACCTCGCGTGTTTCACACCAGGTATGAACCAAAAACGGGAGACGGACCTCAGGGAGGGCCTGCGTTTCCTCCTAGCTAGAAGTGGCGTCAGTGGTTTTACACGCCCTGACGAGTTTGACTTATGTGGTTGTTGCTGTTGCGAGGCGCCTCGGTTAGATCGGACGATCCGGGTCCGATGGAGTCTTTCGTTGGCTCGCTTACGCCCCAAAGGGCGGCGAAACGCAGTGTTCAGGATTTAAGTTTAATCCACATCGGTGGACCGGCCCTGACGATCCAAGGGTCGATGCGTTCTGATCCTAAGACTCGGGCTAGGCAGTCTCGAATCGGTTAAGGACTATCTTTTGCCTCGGTTCATAGATGGAAATCCAATTTCCAAATACGTGACATTTGCGGTTTTATTTGTAAACCTATATATGGCGACATGATATATGGTACCCATGCCGCCTATGATTGATACTTATGATTTGAAGTTGTTTTATACACTATGCACTTATTAGAGTATCAAATGATTTGTTTTAAAACGTATCAAGCATTCTTTGGCTGTTATAAGGGAAAACCCTATCCCCCGGCTTGCGTTGCATTGTGTGATAGGACCTGGGTCTTATAACAGCTTCATTTTTCTTTATTTAGCATTGCGCTGTTTGTTTTATGCACTGGTATTCTTGGGAGGAAACCCGTTCCGTGTTATGCGGCGTGGTCCCTTGATTTACCTAACTTTAAAATAAAGATTAATAACTGTTTTAGTTCTCACACCAGTCACATGACTGACCTGGAGTTTATTGTTTTAACCTAAACTCTGGGTGCCCTTATTTTGGCACGGGCAGCTAGTAGTTTTGGTTTTGCAGATTTATATTCGCAGGATCCTGGTTTACAGCTGGAATGATATCCGGAAAGCTTTGTATCCGTATATCTCTTCTAGTTGTGTATTTTATTATTTTCCGCTGCGATGTATTTAAGTGTAATTTAAAATCTCTGATATTTCTGTGTAATATTCATTTTTACTCTGTATATTCTTGTAATCTGATGCATTGTTGTAATATACAGTGAAATGTTCTTCTGTATGTGTTCTGTTGTGGTTTGTTCTCGAACTATCCGACACTTTCCTTCACGGGGAAGTTACGGGTTTTCACAGGTGCACCAGTGGTGTTTGCCAAAAAGTCTGATGGATCTTTAAGATTATGTGTGGATTATAGGTAACTTAATAAGTTGACTAAGAAGAATAGATACCTCTTACCAAGGATTGATGACTTGTTCGACCATTTAGGGGAGCCAAAATATTTTCCTAGTTAAATTTGGGTACTGGCTTTCACCAATTAAGGATTTCGATGAGAGTAAGCCCAAGCAAGCATTTAGGACGTCAGACAGTCTGTTTGAGCGGGACGTTATGCCTTTTTGTTTGAGGAACTCCCCTACTTTCTTTGTAGAACTTATGAGTACGGTATTTAGAGGCTTACTCAATAAGATTGTGGTAGTATTTGCAGATGATATTCTTATCTTTTCCAAGGACCATAAGGAAGATGAGTATCACCTGAGGAGAGTCCGAGGAATTTGATTGGAGAACCCACTAAGAGACAAATTCCTAAAAAGCCACTTTTGGAAGAAAGAAGTCAAGTTTCTAGCGGATATTGTTTCGGGGAAAGGATTAGCGTTAGACCACGCTAAAGTGGAAGTTGTCCAAGAGTGGAAGATACCCCTAAATTTGATATAGGTTAGGAGTCTCCTTGGGTTAGCAGACTACCATAAGAAATTCATCAAGGACTTCATGAAGATTGCAACCCTTCTGATCCAACTGACGAAAAAGAATCATAATTTGTGTGGACTGAAAAATGTGGAATTGCCTTTGAGAGGTTGAAGGAATCTCTCACAAGTGTGTTTATCCTTATTATCACGGATGGAACCAAGATGTTTACAATTTTATGGATGTATGTGGGTCCAGTTTGGGGGCGTTACTCATGCAGGAGGGTAGCGCAGTTACCTATAGAAGTAGACAACTTAAGGACCAGGGGAAAAGATACCTCGTCCATATATAGTGTTAGAAACCATGGTTTTCGCCCTTAAGACATGGAGACATTATCTTCTTGGAGAGAAGTTACAATTATTCACCAATCATAAGTCTCTTAGGTATTTGTTTTCTTAGCGAGATCCGAACCTTCAACAACAGAGGTGGACGGAATATCTTGCATCTTTTGATTTCACCATTCAGTATACCCCTGGTAAGGAAAACGTCGTGGACGACGCTTTAAGTCAGAAGCACAATATTCTTAGTGCAATCACCGAATGGAGACATATAGAGTTTCTCTCTAGTTTCAATTTGCAACCACCATGTGAGGCAGCTCAAGAATTACTTGGAGCTATAAAGATAAGATGGTTCTGATGGAAAGGATCAAGAGTGATCAAGACCTTGATGACGAGTTAAGGGTCTTTAAGGAAAAAGTTTCGAGGGGAGAATCTTTCCCTCAACCTGGTAGATGTTTCATTGATGGAAGTATAACTTGAGGAGAGATGATTGGATTTGTTCCCTTAGGAGTGTGGATCTTAGGAAGGAGATTCTTTGGAATGTCGTAGGTCAAAAATGACCATAAAGGAGGTAACAAAATGTTTAGGGATATGAAAAGATGTTTTTATTAGGAAGGAATGAAAAGAGACGTGGCAAAGTTTGTTTCTAGATGCTTAACTTGTCAAAGGGTAAAGGCGGAGCAAGGGAATCCTAGAGGACTTTTCTTACCCTTAGAGGTTCCCACTTCGGAATGGGAACACATTTTTATGGAATTTATTGATGGGCTTCTTAGGAGTAAGAAGGGGAATAAATCCCTTAGGGTAATTGTGGAACGATTAACGAAGAGCGCCCATTTTATTCCGATTAAGAAGAGTAGGATCATCAATTTATTAACCCAGTTGTATGCTAAGGAGATTGTTAGGCTACATAGGATTCCAACTACTATAGTCAGTGACAAAGATCCATTATTTACTAGAGAATTTTGGAAGAATCTTCATGAAGCTTTGGGAATGACATAGTGGCGACCCTGAATTTTTAACTAGTTTAAATTGGATATTTTAAGTATAAATTTGGAATTTTCTGAATATAAAATGGATTTAATAAGGTTTAAATATGAATTTGAAATTAAGTATAAAAATAATATTTTATGAATATGTTTAAATAATAATATAGGTAAACATATTTATAAAGCTATTTTTGTAACATAATATTTTACAAATAAAAATATATTAAAAATGGATTAACTAAATATTTTTGAAATATTAATAAGTTACCATATTATTTAATTTTGATAAAAAGAGTTGTTGATGTTTTAAGTTATAAATGCCTAACATAGAAATGAACGAATACTTACATAAGCAAGTGTTACTAATTAGGAACATTTCTAAAGTGTTTCAAAAGGTTTTCCTAGTTTTGGAGCCTTTGGATAAGGACTAAAGAGAGATGTCCTACTATGTGGCTTCATGCATGGTAGAGAGTTCCTAGAAGAGCCATGTTTCTCCATTTCAACTGACAACAATACCCATGAGACTTCCTATATAAGATGGAATAAAACCTCATTTTTTCCCTACACTCTCCATCTGTTTTCTTACACCATGTCCCCCTTCACTTTTCCCTCCCATATTTGCCTGCCACCATCCACCGCCTACTGCCATCGCCGGCCCCACCAACAACCCCACCAGCCTCCTCTTCCGTCGTGCGATCCATGTAACACCCCACCTCCGCTAGGGTCACACACAAAGGGAATGCACTAGCTTTGGTGGAGCATTATCTAGGTAAATATACACATAAATATTACAAGACAGAACATATAAAACAGCGGAAGAAGAACCAAATTTTTATTGCTTTAAAAATCTAGAAAGGACTAAAGCCTTTTTACATCAAAATGCCATTAAATCCATTACATCAAAATCTGTCTTGCAAAAGTAAAGAAGCATAAAACCATAGTCATAAGTCATTCCCCAATAAAGCAGCAAAGCAAGCCATAGCCAAGAGAAATCCATGCAGTACATGAAAGAGCCTTGGAGCTTGGTAAGATCCGAACTAAGCTGTATTCCCACCCTGTGAACCTGGGGGGGGGGGAACGGAAGAAAAAGAGGCGAAACAAACTGGGTCACACATAAAGACTGAGTAAATGCTAGTGACTTTCAGCATAAAAATAGGTAAAGATAACATGGCATGGATAAACTGAAAGTAAACATAAGTATGGTGACCAGATAAGCTACAGGCACGATAACTAAGAATAACATCATAGGATTTCTGTCATGTATAACATTGCAAGGTTCCCGTTCAGGATGAACTAAGTATAGTTTCACACGATTTCTATCAAGCATCGCAAGATTTCTCTGCTACAACATTAAAACGATATCTATTTGCTCTGATTTCCTAAATTCTCTACGCCAACTGTACTAGTATCCCAACCAGTATCATCCTTTCCATGTATATGTACAGACCCTTGCCGTATATCGTACAGGTTTCATCATGTATTTCTATACTACTTCAACGTAGTCCACCATTCTTGAAATCGTTGGGACCGCCACCCTTGTTCTGGCTAGGTTTCCTTATCATGAGCTATCGCGTGTTCAACTAGGATTTATGCCACCTAAGACCACTAGGGATTATGCTACTTATCGAACGTTTTCTAGATTCGATTAGGGTTTACGCCACCTAGGACCACTAGGGATTACGCTACCTAACGAATTCCACGTAACGATCTATTAATCGACCGACTCCCTACAATTCCTAGCTCGTTCTTGTGTCTGTGTCATACGGCCAAATCAACAAATGTAGTTACCTGTGCTAGGTACACAATAGGGTGTATCAAGCCCTAGGGTGCCAACCACCAACACGAATCAAGCACGCACAGTGTAAACCTACTGGTGCCCAATGCCTGCTTTTTCTGATCCAGAGTGTGTGCACGCCCGCACTCCGTTAGAACCTACACTGGCGCACCCACACAACCTTCATTCTGGTCGCTTACAATCAGCCCAGTAATCGTGCCCCACCCTGCCTAGTTCCAGGGTACCATGATACATCTAGTGGGTTACTGCTGAAACGGACCGCATAACTAGGGTTTCCGTCTAGTAGGTTAAGTGTTGTCATTTAAATTCGAGACTTAACCCCATCGGTCTAGCATGTCAAGTTGGTTAAGTGTTGTCATTCAAGTTCGTGACTTAACCCGTCTATGTGTCATGTCAAATTGGCTAAGTGTTGTCGTTTAAGTTCATGACTTAGCCCTTCGAATCATGTGTCAAGTTGGTTAAGTATATTCAAGCGGTTCATGACTTAACCCTACCAAATCATTGTGTTCAATTGGTTAAGTATATTCAAGCGGTCCATGACTTAACCCTATCAAATCACTGTGTTAAATGGGTTAAGCATATTTAAGCGGTTTAGGACTTAACCCTATCAAGTCATCGTGTCAAATTGGTTAAGTATATTCAAGCAGTTCGGGACTTAACCCTATCAAGTCATCGTGTCAAATTGGTTAAGTATATTCAAGCGGTACATGAATTAACCCTATCATGTGGCATTAATTCATTAGTGCACCCCAACCTCTCACATCAGATCTGTTGTTGTGGTCACTGGATATGCCGGGCGGTTCCGGGCAGATTTACACCACAACTCAGTCTGACCTCGGGTTTCAAGTGCGATATGACCAACTACCCACATTGGATCCTACTGTTTGCAGTAACTGGATTTTCCAGGTGGTTCCAGGCAGATTTACACTGCAAACTCAACCCAACCTCGAGTTGGCCATTTTCATGTTTATTCTAATGTCATGTCCATGTTCAAGTTTCATGTCAAGTTCGTGTCAAGTTTTCAAGGCAAGTTTCATATCAAGTCGATGTCAAGTTCGTGTCCATATCCAGTTTCTAGTTGCAACAACGTTCATGTTTCAAGTTTTGCCTTTTATCAGGTTCATAATTCATGTTCATAACCAATTCATGTTTTGCCTATTCTACCCAAATCGTATTCCCATCTCACGTAAACGTGAATCGATCCATACTACAAATAAATCCAAACCTCATAATAAAGGAAATAACATCAAAACTATGATAGGCAAAAGGGACGAGCATAAAGCGATAAAAGACTAGTATTACATAGCTTGAAATAATTGGTTACAACATCACTGGCATAAAGGATTTCAAATCTAGCAAGATAAGGCGATGGTCACGGTAAATGCCGACGTAAAAGAATAGGCATGCAAAAGCAAGCCAAATACAAGGATAATGGATCCGGTGGTTTTGGTGTACATAATAGTGAATAAACTAAGCAAGCCACACCCTAGGTATACGATCCAACAAAATGCCAATTCGGTGCACATCATGGGTTTCAACTATAGTGTTATGGGCATGAATAGTCTTAAGCAATTAACCCCAATAGTCATAGGTAGAAATCTCATAGTTATGAATCATAAGCGACTCATCACAATAATCAAGGACAATTATCAAAAATAGTCAAGGCAAATAGTCATAGGCAATTAACAGTAATAGTTTCAAAGTCGTGGTCATAGATAATGGCCTTATTGTTCATAATCATAGGTAATAATCCTCATAGTCAAGAGTCATAGGTGATTAGCCACAATTGTCCTTGTCATAGTCATAGGCAACAGTCTTTCGTTCACCGTCATAGGCATAAGCTTAGTCTTATTAGTCACAGGCACTCTTATGTTCACCGTCATAGTCATTGGCATAGTCATATTAGTCATAGGCAGTCTTATGTTCTTAGTCATAGTCCTTGTCCATTAACAATAGTTTCAATGTCATAGGCATGTTAAGGTTATAGACACGAGAGAGTTTGATTTACAACATGAATAGGTCCAAAGCAATATTCACGAAAGTCAAGATCAAAGACGAACAAGAATAGATATGAATCAATTACCATACATAGATCCAATTCCAATTTACAACATGGATATTAAGTTTACAGCTTTTATCTAAAAGTAACTTGAACTTACAATGCGTGGATCGAGAATTAGAAAGCAGAATTTGATTTTTGAATCTCTATTTGATCGATCGTGTTCTAATTGAAATCCCCCAATTTGCAAATCCCTAAGCGTAGTCTTGATGGAGAAGGAGCAGTCCTTTTTCTTCCTTTTTATCTTATTATTTTGATTATCTTAGAAGCAACATAAGGACAGAAAGAAATGGTGTGGAGAGAATGGGGCTAGGGGGCTGTTTATGTAGGGTTAGGCAGATGAATTCGGTCAAAAAACGAGTCTAAATACATCAGAATGCATCTGGTTCAAAAAAGTGGTTCGGGAGGCAGGTCGACCCCCAAGTCGACACTATGGCCGACTTGGTCCCTGGGAGGTCGACACTATAGTCGACCCCCAGGTCGACCTGGTCCATGGGCGGGAATTTTCCCGCCCAGCCTGTTCTGGGGTTTGAATTCGAATTTCGAGCTGTTTTTGGTTCTGAAAATTTCTGAAACTTCTAGAGGTCATAACTTGGTCATACGAACTCCGATTTTTGAAAACTCGGACTCTATTTCATGTAAAATTTCGAGACGAACGCAATGGAGTGACCCGTTTTCCCTGATTCTGATTTTAAAATTTAATTCTGCCTTGATTTCTAGTTTTAACATGTTATAAAAATTCGGGTTGTTACATTCTCCCCTCCTTAAAGGATTTCATCCCCGAAATTTTCAAGTTAAGAAGAATGTGTCCTGCCATCCAATCATCCATCTACTCAATCATCAATCATAGGCATCCATTGTCCTTAAGAGATTTCTAATGCTGTATGAATATGCAGAAAGTGTGTGTATATGTTCCTTATCTAATGCAAATGATCAGGCCTGATTGATCTTCCTAATGCAAAATATGTTTAGTGCCATGAATCCAACATGTATGCAAATAGCCTTAATCACATAAACACTATATGTGTGCTCAAACATCCATCCATATGCAACATCCACATGATAACACATTCAATTTCATCCATAAACAAGTATAAACACTCATGCATATGCAATATGAAAATGTGTCTGAGCCGATCTAGTGCCTAATGTGTGTTATGCAACCACGAGCAACCACTTGCGACCACTTGCGACCACTTGCAACCATCAATCATAACATGTCTCAAACACATGTTTCACCCAATTGTTCCTACCTAAAGATATAACCGAATGATAAAAGCATGTAAAGAAAAACTTTGTACCCTAAACACCAACCCAAGACCAATGTATATGATTCTAGGAAACCAAGCATGATAAAATCCTTTTAGGTCGCAAGAAATCCCTTCCTAAAACCAACCCATATCCTATAAAGCCCAAAAAGTTTAGTCAACCCAACGTACACTCTCAAGCCCCAACATGTATTACTAACAGACGAGTCGTACTCCCTATGGGGTTTGAAACAAAAATAGGATGGAGAATAGGACCGAGAGGATATACATAAAAGATAGCATGCAAGTAAGCTCTACAGGAAAAGAGGGATCAAGGATATACTATTAAAAAGAGATATGATGCGCGTATCTAGCCTTCAATCTTCTAAGTCGTATTTCCTTGAGCTTAACTACATTGTGCTTTGACCGTCTTTAACTTCACAATTTCGTAGTTCCTTAATTCTTGTTCCCAGAATATGAGTTGGAACTCATTCCACTGTCGCCTCTCGTTCCACTTTTGCTTATTCTCTTTCTAGTATACCCGATTCAAACATAACTGCGTACTCATGGTTTCGTGCAAGCTCTCCAAAATTCACTAGTGAATCCTGGATCTCGTTTATAGGGTATTCCACGCAGAAGGATTATCTCTTGCAAATAAACAGATGTCAGCCATGTTGCCAAATGTACTTACTAAGGTGATTTCCTATAACTCATGCCTAAGCGAAATGAACCATCCACCTTAATGGCGAACACTACTCGAGATCAACAAATGTATCAAGAGATTCTAGGCAACTAAGCATGGCAGAATCCTCAGGGTTACACTAGACTTCGAGGGTATTACCACGGCAAGTCAAGCGTCTAACTTCCCTCTTTTCATACTCGAAAATGGTATCATTTTTTGAAAACCACTCCATCCCTAGAATCAACACATTGCCCAAAAACATAAGCATTACTTCTAAACTCAACACTTAGCATAGACATTCTCAAATCCAAACAAGTCATGAATAAATGAGCCGATTCCCCAACAGGATTTGAGAATAAAATGAGATCCTCTACTACGCTAGTACTAAGGTGCAGAGACTCAACTATCGAAGCAGAATTAAAAGGGTGCGATGTATAAAACAAAGTTCCCATGGTATGATAGAAAAGAGAAGCTAAACCTTTAACAGAAACGTTACTACCTCTCATAGGTACGCTAGTAGTGCGAGCATACAATTTGCCCTCTCGACGATCTTGTTCTTTGCCCTTGTCCTATGATACTTAACTACATGTCCCTTTTTACCATACCAACGATGTCCTATGGGTTTTATTATTCTTTTACTTTGACCTCTTCCCTTTCATCTTTTCCTCCTTCGGGATTACGCCTTATCAACAAGTTTCTCATCCTTAGGCTTGTGTTCTTTATCCTCGTTCTTACTATCCTTTGTTGACAAGTTTCTCGAAAGCTAGTTCCATCGCACGGAAACCCTATAAAGCTTGAGATAAGATTAGTCGCAAGTAAAACTACTGCGGCTATAGATGGTGGTTTGGACACTACTTTGTCCTTCGACATGTGTCGCATGCCTACAAACTATGGTGAAAAAGAAAGAGAGAAGAGACTCAAGGAGAGAATCAAAAGACAGTGCATATAGCTTTGGGGAATATGCCTTTCGTAAAACAAAACTTTTCTTAGAAAAATGCTTCTTTGTAAACGTTTTTGAAAATAATTTCTGAAGGTTTTAAAAACTTTTGCCCAGTCTGGTAACCTTCTGCTCTGATACCAAATGTAACACGCCACCTCCGCTAGGGTCACTCACAAAGGAAATGCACTAGCTTTGGTGGAGCATTATCTAGGTAAACATACACAGAAATATTACAAGACAGAACATATAAAACAGCGGAAGAAGAACCAAATTTTTATTGCTTTAAAAATCTAGAAAGGTCTAAAGCCTTTTTACATCAAAATGCCATTAAATCCATTACATAAAAATGTGTCTTGCAATAGTAAAGAAGCATAAAACCATAGTCATAAGTCATTCCCCAATAAAGCAGCAAAGCAAGCCATAGCCAAGAGAAATCCAAGCAGTACATGAAAGAGCCTTGGAGCTTGGTAAGATCCGAACTAAGCTGTATTCCCACCCTGTGAACCTGGAGGGGGGGATGGAAGAAAAAGAGGCGAAACAAACTGGGTCAGTCATAAAGACTGAGTAAGTCCTAGTGACTTTCAGCATAAAAACAGGTAAAGATAATATGGCATGAATAAACTGAAAGTAAACACAAGTATGGTGACCAGATAAGCTACAGGCACAAAAACTAAGAATAACATCATAGGATTTCTGTCATGTATAACATTGCAAGGTTCCCGTTCAGGATGAACTAAGTATAGTTTCGCACGATTTCTATCAAGCATCGCTAGATTTCTCTGCTTCAACATTAAAACGATATCTATTTGCTTTGATTTCCTAAATTCTCCGCGCCAACTGTACTAGTACCCCAACCAGTATCAACCTTTCCATGTATATGTACAGTCCCTTGCCGTATACCGTACGGGTTTCATCACGTATTTCTATACTACTTCATTGTAGTGCCACCATTCTTGAAATCATTGGGACCACCACCCTTGTTCTGGCTAGGTTTCCTTATCATGAGCTATCGCGTGTTCAACAAGGATTTATGCCACCTAGTACCACTAGGGATTATGCTACCTATCGAACGTTTTCTAGATTCGATTTGGGTTTGCGCCACCTAGGACCACTAGGGATTACGCTACCTAACGAATTCCACGTAACGATATATTAATCGATCGGCTCCCTACAAGTCCTAGCTCGTTCATGTGTCTGTGTCATACGACCCAATCACGAAATGTAGTTACCTGTGCTAGGTCCACCATAGGGTGTATCAAGCCCACGGGTGCCAACCACCGACACGAATCAAGCACGCACAGTGTAAACCTACTGGTGCCCAATGCCTGCTTTTTCTGATCCGGAGTGTGTGCACGCCCGCACTCCGTTAGAACCTACACTGGCGCACCCACACAGTCGTCGTTCTGGTCTCTTACAATCAGTCCAGTAATCGTGCCCCACCCTGCCTAGTTCCAGGGTACCATGATACATCTAGTGGGTTACTGCTGAAACAGACCGCGTAATTAGGGTTTCCGTCTAGTAGGTTAAGTGTTGTCATTTAAATTCGAGACTTAACCCCATCGGTCTAGCATGTCAAGTTGGTTAAGTGTTGTCATTCAAGTTCGTGACTTAACCCGTCTACGTGTCATGTCAAATTGGCTAAGTGTTGTCGTTTAAGTTCATGACTTAGCCCTTCGAATCATGTGTCAAGTTGGTTAAGTATATTCAAGCGGTTCATGACTTAACCCTACCAAATCATTGTGTTCAATTGGTTAAGTATATTCAAGCGGTCCATGACTTAACCCTATCAAATCATCGTGTTAAATGGGTTAAGTATATTTAAGCGGTTCTGGACTTAACCCTATCAAGTCATCGTGTCAAATTGGTTAAGTATATTCAAGCGGTTCGGGACTTAACCCTATCAAGTCATCGTGTCAAATTGGTTAAGTATATTCAAGCGGTACATGACTTAACACTATCATGTGGCATTAGTTCATTAGTGCACCCCAACCTCTCACATCAGACCTGTTGTTGTGGTCACTGGATATCCCGGGCGGTTCCGGGCAGATTTACACCACAACTCAGTCTGACCTCGGGTTTCAAGTGCGATATGACCAACTACCCACATTGATCCTATTGTTTGCAGTAACTGGATTTGCCGGGCAGTTCCGAGCAGATTTACATTGCAAACTCAACCCAACCTTAAGTTGGCCATTTTCTTGTTTATTCTAATGTCATGTCCATGTTCAAGTTTCATGTCAAGTTCGTGTCAAGTTTTCAAGGCAAGTTTCATATCAAGTCGATGTCAAGTTCGCGTCCATATCCAGTTTCAAGTTACAACAGCGTTCATGTTTCAAGTTTTTCCTTTTATCAGGTTCATAATTCATGTTCATAACCAATTCATGTTTTGCCTATTCTACCCAAATCGTATTCCCATCGCATATAAACGTGAATCGATCCATACTACAAACAAATCCAAACTTCATAATAAAGGGAATAACATCAAAACTATGATAGGCAAAAGGGACGAGCATAAAGCGATAAAGGACTAGTATTACATAGCTTGAGATAATTGGTTACAACATCACTGGCATAAAGGATTTCAAATCTAGCAAGATAAGGCGATGGTCATGGTAAACACCGACGTAAATGAATAGGCATGCAAAAGCAAGCCAAATACAAGGATAATGGATCCGGTGGTTTTGGTGTACATAATAGCGAATAAACTAAGCAAGCCACACCCTAGGTATACGATCCAACAAAATGCCAATTCGGTGCACATCATAGGTTTCAACTATAGTGTTATGGGCATGAATAGTATTAAGCAATTAACCCCAATAGTCATAGGTAGAAATCTCAGAGCTATGAATCATAAGCGACTCATCACAATAATCAGGGACAATTATCAAAAATAGTTCTAGGCAAATAATCATAGGCAATTAACAGTAATAGTTTCAAAGTCGTGGTCATAGATAATGGCCTTATTGTTCATAATCATAGGTAATAATCCTCATAGTCAAGAGTCATAGGTGATTAGCCACAATTGTCCTTGTCATAGTCATAGGCAACAGTCTTTCGTTCACCGTCATAGGCATAGGCTTAGTCTTATGTTCACCGTCATAGTCATTGGCATAGTCATATTAGTCATAGGCAGTCTTATGTTCTCGGTCATAGTCCTTGTCCATTAACAATAGTTTCAACGTCATAGGCATGTTAAGGTTATAGACACGAGGGAGTTTGATTTACAACATGAATAGGTCCAAAGCAATATTCACGAAAGTCAAGATCCAAGACGAACAAGAATAAATACGAATCAATTACCATACATAGATCCAATTCCAATTTACAACATGGATATTAAGTTTACAACTTTTACTAAAAGTAACTTGAACTTACAGTGCGTGGATCGAGAATTAGAAAGCAGAATTTGATTGTTGAATCTCTAGTTGATCGATCGTGTTCTAATTGAAATCCCCCAATTTGCAAATCCCTAAGCGTAGTCTTAATGGAGAAGGAGCAGTCCTTTTTCTTCCTTTTTATCTTATTATTTTGATTATCTTAGAAGCAGCATAAGGACAGAAAGAAACGGTGTGGAGAGAATGGGGCTAGGGGGCTGTTTATATAGGGTTAGGCAGATGAGTCTGGTCAGAAAACGAGTATAAATACATCAGAATGCATCTGGTTCAGAAAAGTGGTTCGGGAGGCAGGTCGACCCCAAAGTCGACACTATGGTCGAACTGGTCCCTGGGAGGTCGACACTATAGTCGACCCCCAGGTCGACCTGGTCCATGGGCGGGAATTTTCCCGCCCAGCCTGTTCTGGGTTTGAATTCGAATTTCGAATTCGAATTTCAAGCTATTTTTGGTTCTGAAAATTTCTGAAACTTCTAGAGGTCATAACTTGGTCATACGGACTCCGATTTTCGAAAACTCGGACTCTATTTCATGTAAAATTTCGAGACGAACACAATGGCATGACCCGTTTTCCCTGATTCTGAATTTAAAATTTAATTCTGCCTTGATTTCTAGTTTTAACATGTTATAAAAATTCGGTTTGTTACATTCTCCCCTCCTTAAAGGATTTCGTCCCCGAAATCTTCAAGTTAAGAAGAATGTGTCCTACTATCCAATCATCCATCTACTCAATCATCAATCACAGGCATCCATTGTCCTTAAGAGATTTCTAATGTTGTATGAACATATGCAGAAAGTGTGTGTATATGTTCCTTATCTAATGCAAATGATCAGGTCTGATTGATTTTCCTAATGCAAAATATGTTTAGTGCCATGAATCCAACATGTATGCAAATAGCCTAAATCACATAAACACTATATGTGTGCTCAAACATCCATCCATATGCAACATCCACATGATAACACATTCAATTTCATCCATAAACAAGTATAAACACTCATGCATATGCAATATGAAAATGTGTCTGAGCCAATCTAGTGCCTAATGTGTGTTATGCAACCATGAGCAACCACTTGCGACCACTTGTAACCACTTGCAACCATCAATCATAATATGTCTCAAACACATGTTTCACCCAATTGTTCCTACCTAAAGATATAGCCGAATGATAGAAGCAAGTAAAGAAAAACTTTGTACCCGAAACACCAACCCAAGACCAATGTAAATGGATTCTAGGAAACCAAGCATGATAAAATCCTTTTAGGTCGCAAGAAATCCCTTCCTAAAACCAACCCATATCCTATAAAGCCCAAAAAGTTTAGTCAACCCAATGGACACTCTCAATCCCCAACATGTATTACTAATAGACGAGTCGTACTCCCTATGGAGTTTGCAACAAAAATAGGATGGAGAATAGGACCGAGAGGATATACATAAAAGATAGCATGCAAGTAAGCTCTACAGGAAAAGAGGGATCAAGGATATACTCTTAAAAAGAGATATGATGCTCGTATCTAGCCTTCAATCTTCTAAGTCGTATTTACTTGAGCTTAACTCCATTGTGCTTTGACCGTCTTTAAATTCACAATTTCGTAGTTCCTTAATTCTTGTTCCCAGAATATGAGTTGGAACTCATTCCACTGTCGCCTCTCATTCCACTTTCGCTTATTCTCTTTCTAGTATACCCGATTTAAACATAACTGCGTACTCATGGTTTCGTGCAAGCTCTCCAAAATTCACTAGTGAATCCTGGATCTCGTTTATAGGGTATTCCACGCAGAAGGATTATCTCTTGCAAATAAACAGATGTTAGCCATATTGCCAAATGTACTTACTAAGGTTATTTCCTATAACTCATGCCTAAGCGAAATGAACCATCCACGTTAGTGGCGAACACTACTCGAGATCAATAAATGTATCAAGAGATTCTAGGTAACTAAGCATGGAAGAATCCTCAGGGTTACACTAGACTTCGAGGGTATTACCAAGGAAAGTCAAGCGTCTAACTTTCCTCTTTTCATACTCGAGAATGGTATCATTTTTGGAAAACCACTCCATCCCTAGAATCAACCCATTGCCCAAAAACATAAGCATTATTTATAAACTCAACACTTAGCATAGACATTCTTAGATCCAAACAAGTCATGAATAAACGAGCCGATTCCCCAACAGGATTTGAGAATAAAATGGGATACTCTACTCCGCTAGTATTAAGGTGCAGAGACTCAACTATCGAAGCAGAATTAAAAGGATGCAATGTATAAAACAAAGTTCCCACGGTATGATAGAAAAGAGAAGCTAAACCTTTAACAGAAACGTTACTACCTCTCTTAGGTACGCTAGTAGTGAGAGCATACAATTTGCCCTCTCGACGATCTTGTTCTTTGCCCTTGTCCTATGATACTTAACTACATGTACCTTTTTACCATACCAACGATGTCCTATGGGTTTTATTATTCTTTTACTTTGACCTCTTCCCTTTCACCTTTTCCTCCTTCGTGGATTACGCCTTATCAACAAGTTTCTCATTCTTAGGCTTGTGTTCTTTATCCTCGTTCTTACTATCCTTTGTTGACAAGTTTCTCGAAAGCTACTTCCATCGCACGACAACCCTACAAAGCTTGAGATCAGATTAGTCGAAGTAAAACTACTGCAGCTACAGATGGAGGTTTGGACACTACTTTGTCCTCCGAGATGTGTCGCATGCCTACAAACTATGGTGAAAAAGAAAGAGAGAAGTGACTCAAGGAGAGAATCAAAAGACAATGCATATGGCTTTGCGGAATATGCCTTTCGTAAAACAAAACTTTTCTTAGAAAAATTCTTCTTTGTAAACGTTTTTGAAAATAATTTCTGAAGGTTTTAAAAACTTTTGCCCAGTCTGGTAACCTTCTGCTCTGATACCAAATGTAACATCCCACCTCCGCTAGGGTCACTCACAAAGGGAATGCACTAGCTTTGGTGGAGCATTATCTAGGTAAACATACACAGAAATATTACAAGACAGAACATATAAAACAGCGGAAGAAGAACCAAATTTTTATTGCTTTAAAAATCTAGAAAGGTCTAAAGCCTTTTTACATCAAAATGCCATTAAATCCATTACATCAAAATCTGTCTTGCAATAGTAAAGAAGCACAAAACCATAGTCAAAAGTCATTCCCTAACAAAGCAGCAAAGCTAGCCATAGCCAAGAGAAATCCAAGCAGTACATGAAAGAGCCTTGGAGCTTGGTAAGATCTGAACTAAGTTATATTCCCACTCTGTGAACCTGCGGGGGGGGGGGGGGGAACGGAAGAAAACAAGGCGAAACAAACTGGGTCAGTCATAAAGACTGAGTAAGTCCTAGTGACTTTCAGCATAAAAACAGGTAAAGATAACATGGCATGAATAAACTGAAAGTAAACATAAGTATGATGACCAGATAAGCTACAGACACGATAACTAAGAATAACATCATAGGATTTCTGTCATGTATAACATTGCAAGGTTCCCGTTCAGGATGAACTAAGTATAGTTTCGCATGATTTCTATCAAGCATCGCAAGATTTCTCTGCTTCAACATTAAAATGATATCTATTTGCTCTGATTTCCTAAATTCTCTACGCCAACTGTACTAGTATCCCAGCCAGTATCATCCTTTCCATGTGTATGTACAGTCCCTTGCCGTATATCGTACGGGTTTCATCACGTATTTCTATACTACTTCAACGTATTGCCACCATTCTTGAAATCGTTGGGACCGCCACCCTTGTTCTGGCTAGGTTTCCTTATCATGAGCTATCGCGTGTTCAACTAGGATTTATGCCACCTAGGACCACTAGGGATTATGCTACCTATCGAACGTTTTCTAGATTCGATTAGGGTTTACGCCACCTAGGACCACTAGGGATTACGCTACCTAATGAATTCCACGTAACGATCTATTAATCGATCGGCTCCCTACAAGTCCTAGCTCGTTCATGTGTCTGTGTCATACGGCCCAATCACGAAATGTAGTTACCTGTGCTAGGTCCACCATAAGGTGTATCAAGCCCTAGGGTGCCAACCACCGACACGAATCAAGCACGCACAGTGTAAACCTACTGGTGCCCAATGCCTGCTTTTTCTGATCCAGAATGTGTGCACGCCCGCACTCCGTTAAAACCTACACTGGCACACCCACACAGCTGTCGTTCTGGTCGCTTACAATCAGCCCAGTAATCGTGCCCCACCCTGCCTAGTTCCAGGGTACCATGATACATCTAGTGGGTTACTGCTGAAACGGACCGCGTAACTAGGGTTTCCGTCTAGTAGGTTAAGTGTTGTCATTTAAATTCGAGACTTAACCCAATCGGTCTAGCATGTCAAGTTGGTTAAGTGTTGTCATTCAAGTTCGTGACTTAACCCGTCTACGTGTCATGTCAAATTGGCTAAGTGTTGTCGTTTAAGTTCATGACTTAGCCCTTCGAATCATGTGTCAAGTTGGTTAAGTATATTCAAGCGGTTCATGACTTAACCCTACCAAATCATTGTGTTCAATTGGTTAAGTATATTCAAGCGGTCCATGACTTAACCCTATCAAATCATCGTGTTAAATGGGTTAAGTATATTTAAGCGGTTCAGGACTTAACCCTATCAAGTCATCGTGTCAAAATTGTTAAGTATATTCAAGCAGTTCGGGACTTAACCCTCTATCAAGTCATCGTGTCAAATTGGTTAAGTATATTCAAGCGGTACATGACTTAACCCTATCATGTGGCATTAATTCATTTTTGCATCCCAACCTCTCACATCAGACCTGTTGTTGTGGTCACTGGATATCCCGGGCGGTTCCAGGTAGATTTACACCACAACTCAGTCTGACCTCGGGTTTCAAGTGCGATATGACCAACTACCCACATTGATCCTATTGTTTGCAATAACTGGATTTGCCGGGCGGTTCCGGGCAGATTTACACTGCAAACTCAAACCAACCTCGAGTTAGCCATTTTCATGTTTATTCTAATGTCATGTCCATGTTCAAATTTCATGTCAAGTTTGTTTCAAGTTTTCAAGGCAAGTTTCATATCAAGTCGATGTCAAGTTCGTGTCCATATCCAGTTTCAAGTTACAACAGCGTTCATGTTTCAAGTTTTGCCTTCTATCAGGTTCATAATTCATGTTCATAACCAATTCATGTTTTGCCTATTCTACCCGAATCGTATTCCCATCGCACGTAAACGTGAATCGATCCATACTACAAATAAATCCAAACCTCATAATAAAGGGAATAACATCAAAACTATGATAGGCAAAAGGGACGAGCATAAAGCGATAAAAGACTAGTATTACATAGCTTGAGATAATTGGTTACAACATCACTAGCATAAAGGATTTCAAATCTAGCAAGGTAAGGAGATGGTCATGGTAAACGCCGACGTAAAAGAATAGGCATTCAAAAGCAAGCCAAATACAAGGATAATGGATCCGGTGGTTTTGGTGTACATAATAGCGAATAAACTAAGCAAGCCACACCCTAGGTATACGATCCAACAAAATGCCAATTCGGTGCACATCATGGGTTTCAACTATAGTGTTATGGGCATCAATAGTCTTAAGCAATTAACCCCAATAGTCATAGGTAGAAATCTCATAGTTATGAATCATAAGCGACTCATCACAATAATCAGGGACAATTATCAAAAATAGTTCTAGGCAAATAGTCATAGGCAATTAACAATAAAAGTTTCAAAGTCGTGGTCATAGATAATGGCCTTATTGTTCATAATCATAGGTAATAATCCTCATAGTCAAGAGTCATAGGTGATTAGCCACAATTGTCCTTGCCATAGTCATAGGCAACAGTCTTTCGTTCACCGTCATAGGAATAGGCTTAGTCTTATTAGTCATAGGCAGTCTTATGTTCACCGTCATAGTCATTGGCATAGTCATATTAGTCATAGGCAGTCTTATGTTCTCAGTCATAGTCCTTTTCCATTAACAATAGTTTCAACGTCATAGGCATGTTAAGGTTATAGACACGAGAGAGTTTGATTTACAACATGAATAGGTCCAAAGCAATATTCACGAAAGTCAAGATCCAAGATGAACAAGAATAGATAAGAATCAATTCCCATACATAAATCCAATTCCAATTTACAACATGGATATTAAGTTTACAGCTTTTATCTAAAAGTAACTTGAACTTACAGTGCGTGGAACGAGAATTAGAAAGCAGAATTTGATTGTTGAATCTCTATTTGATCGATCGTGTTCTAATTGAAATCCCCCAATTTGCAAATCCCTAAGCGTAGTCTTGATGGAGAAGGAGCAGTCCTTTTTCTTCCTTTTTATCTTATTATTTTGATTATCTTAGAAGCAGCAAAAGGACAGAAAGAAATGGTGTGGAGAGAATGGGGCTAGGGGGCTGTTTATGTAGGGTTAGGCAGATGAATTCGGTCAAAAAACGAGTCTAAATACATCAGAATGCATCTGGTTCAGAAAAGTGATTCGGGAGGCAGGTCGACCCCCAAGTCGACACTATGGTAGACCTGGTCCCTGGGAGGTCGACACTATAGTCGACCCCCAGGTCGACCTGGTCCATGGGCGAGAATTTTCCCGCCCAGCCTGTTCTGGGGTTTGAATTCGAATTTCGAATTCGAATTTCGAGCTGTTTTTGGTTCTGAAATTTTTTGAAACTTCTAGAGGTCATAACTTGGTCATACGAACTCCGATTTTTGAAAACTCGGACTCTATTTCATGTAAAATTTCGAGACGAACGCAATGGCATGACCCGTTTTCCCTGATTCTGATTTTAAAATTTAATTCTGCCTTGATTTCTAGTTTTAACATGTTATAAAAATTCGGGTTGTTACAATCCACCTCCAAGAAAAATGCCTCTCCTACCTTTGAAAACCCATAGCCTCGTCTCCTTTCACACACAGCCAGCCCACGCTACACCACCATCCACTCCACCGTCAATCATCAGAACCACCCAGGTTGCCTCCACCTCCCCACATAGACCCCACACCTCCCTCTCCTATTTAATAACCTTCCCATTAAAACCCACAAACCTGACCTCTCTCTCCTCCCCATGCCACGTTGGCACCACCCTCCGGCCCCACCTCAGTTCACCAACCATCACCAACGGCCAGACTTGCGATCTCCTCCCTCCGCTTGAAGAATCAGCCCTCCCTCTCTCATAATAATAATACAATGTTAATATATATATATGTGTGTGTGTGTGTGTGTGTGTGTGTGTGTGGTTGCAAAGAAGATAGTGTACATGTAACTGTATCGATGTCCGTTGGTCCTTTTTGCAGTTGTTAAGGAACTCCCACCGTGAAGATATTAGAAGCTATGAGGGTGAGAATCCTAATTTAAAAAATATTTAAATTAGTTAAACTATGGTTAGTTAAAGTCGGTTAGATCGTTTAATTATTGGTGATAATTATCTTTGTGATTTGGATGAATGTTTGTGTAACTAGAAAACACATATTCACTGATAAGCGTTAAGAACCGTAATGCTTACACATAGCTGAAATGTTGCTTAATTACCGTGTTTGATATGTATGAATTCATGCTTGTTAATGTTGTTTGAATATGGTTAATTATGGTTGGATAAAATCACACACTATAGTTATAGTATTGTATAGGTAGTAGCCTGATTCCCCATTCCATATAAACAATGTTTATATTATTTTAATATTAAAATAATAAACAAAAATCGAATTTCGAACTTGTATTTCGAAACTGTTTGGAAATTTAATTCAACTATGTACGAATAATATTCGTAAAACACGGAAATGGTTTTGGTAAAGATTGGCCTGTTAAACTTTTAAATCGTTTTTGAAATTCAAATTTAAAGTGAAGTTGACTTGGGTATATAGACGTTGGTTTAAACTCAAACCATTTAATTCGTTATTCTTATTTATTTTTAAAATGAATGTCTGCAAGTTTTGAAAGTTAGTCGACGAATTTTTTTTTAAAATATTTTTTTTAATATAATATTATTATAATGTCCAATGTTAAATTTATATTAAATTTGAAGTTTGAGATTTGAAATATTGTTTTCAAATGAGTTTATATATGATTATAAAGATTTAAAATCATATTGGAAGTAATTGGACGAATTTCTATTATTAGTCGTAATATGGTCTGAATAGGATGTGCCGTGCAGTGATAGTTTGCGAATTTCGACCACAAATTTTAAATGATTATAACTAGTGCATTTTGAATCGAATTGATGTGAAACAAAAATGTTTGATTTCTAATAATGATATTTTTCGAATGAAAAAGAAAATTTCAAATTTTAACATATAGTATTCAAGTTATGTTTAAATTAGATTTAGAAAAGTTCGCTATATGTGCAGTTCGATGACCGTAATTAGAAATCTAATAAAATAGGTTTATAAAAATTATTAAAATTATGGAAAAATTATGATAAAACATAGTTTATTATTTAGAAGAGATTCGAGTTAGAAATATTGGGTTTTGAATAATTTTAGGCCTACTAGATTTAAGTAGGCACTTTGCAATGCTTTTGTAACACTATCGTAACTATTAACGGCAAAAAATATCGTAAACATCAAAGATTCCTATAACTAGGAATAGGTAATTTGGTCGCAAGAATAAGTAAGAGAAAGCGGTAAAAGACACGTGTGTTTATAGTGGTTCGGTCGCGGATTAGGCCTACTTCCAATTTGGAAGGATGTTGAACTTTTATTAATCACTTAAGAAGTACAAGGTAGAGCCATGCTCATTACATTCACTTTTATAATTGCCATATGCTAGGTATTTGAGAAAAAGAATATTTAATTCTCCTTCTTCCTCTAATAGGAGATGCCATTAATCGAGTTCATGGAGCTTTAGGAAGGTCTCAAGTGAAGAAAATCCAACCCCTTTGAAGTGTGAGGCCTTGGGCTATTTATAGGAGTAAGAGTAGGTAGGAATAGGTAGGATTAGGTAGAAATATGGACCACATGCAGGAAATTCGAACCCACCACCCGTGCACCTCGAAATTCCGAACCCGGGCACGGGTTCGAAAATTCGAGTCCCCTGGGCTTGAAATTTTGAACCTAGGCGCGGGAGGGAAATCTCGCCCCTGTGATCGGAATCTCGAACCCAGCCATGGGTGCGAGATTTCGCACCCGTTGGGCTCCGAGTCTCGAACCTAGCCATGAGTGTGAGATTTCGCGCCCGCTGGGCTCAAGACCTCGCACCCACTAGGTTCAAAATTTCGAACCCAGGTATGGGTTCGAAATTTTGAACCTAGGCATGGATGCGAGATTTCGCACCCAGCTGGGTGCGAATTCCGCGCCATGCCTAGGTGAGGTCCTTCCGAGGGGTGCGAGGAACCCGGGACCGGGTGGTTGAGGCTCGTGGCTCCTTCGGGGTTCGAGGCCTTGGTTCTTGGATGTCTTCTGGATGTCGGGAGGTTACAAGCGGAGTAGTCCCTTCTTGATCCTGTCTCCTTCACTTTTGTGTGTCCCTTTTCGGCCTCAACTCTCGAGGTACATTGAGTTAAGCGTTCTGATGCTCTCCTAGGAACCGGACAAAAAAGCCGGTTAACAGTAACATTTTTTATAAAATTAATATAATTTGAAGTTTTGAACCTCCCAGATTATTATTAATAATTTAAATAATCATTTTAATTGATTTATTAATATTTCAAAGTTTCCAATAATTGTTTGATTGGATATGAATTAGGAATGATCGATGAGTACGTGATATTAATGTCGTAGATGAGAACTTATACAATTTGAGGAATTTAAAAGGTAGGTTTACCAGTATTCCAATTATAGTGTTGGTCGGATGCAGAATTAATATAAGATATGTGTTGATACAAATTATGTCCAAATCTGATACATTAATACCAACTGGTTTATAAATCTTTGTTTAGTACCACAATTTTGAATTAAATAAAAATGGGTTCATATAGAGATGATCTTCAGAATTTGACGTAAAATTTCGTTATTGGACGTATACTATCTGAGGAATTGGAAAGATATTTATATCAAGATTCCGCTTATAATATTGACTAGTTTTGTGAATTGGTATCAAATATAATTCTATTTGAACTCTATGTAAACTTATATTTTGAATATCAAATAATTTTGGGTTGTCTTAAATGGTATCTTCAATAATATCATTCTTTAACCCGAGTAAAGATTTAGTTAAGGTTTGATAATTCAAAGTTTTGAGATAAGGTTAACGGAAGATGAAGGTTTATATTTTGGCAATTAAGAGATAATAATTTTTGGTTTAAAGATTTAATTGGGATTTCAAAGTAATGATTAAAACTGATGAGTTTTGAATTAAAGGACTTTGAAGGAAACAAACTACAATGAGTTGTGAAGTTATAATTCGAGAACGGATTGATTAACTGTATTGGTAGGAGATTTTAACTGAAATCTTAAGTACTCCATAATTGTTTTAAAGTACACTCATTATTTGGGAAGACCGGGATCAGATTTCGATCTGAAAACCATTCCAAATAATATTATAACATTATGGAGCAACTGAAGACGACGGTTGAAGATCGAGAATCTTCATATTGAATGGATAACTCGCTAATGTCTCAGTAGGGTTGCACACCCAACACGAGGTTATAAGTGGCGATAGTCCGGACGTACTTGGAGAAAGTGCCTTCGATTTTGTTTAGCCTAGAATGGAATTGTATGGACACGTGTATGACATTGCATTTTGTAGTGTATGATTGATTCTTACTAAACATATTTCTAATTGGTGGTGGAGAATTTATTCTCTTATCTTAACGTCCTTCTTTGAGACGTACGAGCTCAAAGGTTATATGGTAAGTGATTATCAATTGTATATTATGAAATAGCAATGTGGCATACTAAGTGATGAGCTATTAATGATCAAAGCATGGCTTAGATAAGTATAGCTTTGTGTAACGTGAATTCAGCAAGCCTCACACCTTGGAAATGGCCAAAAAAGGAAGAAATGCAGCAGGGATATGGGTGTATTGTCTCCTTCTAGATAAAAAGTGTACCATGGTATGGATCCCAGGTATTACTTATGTGGCAACTTCTACTTTTGTGGATGTTGATGACGTGTGATCCCGGTTATAGGTTGGCAAAGACCGGGAGATGACATACTCAGGTGTACTCCTGAGGGTGGAATACTCAAGCTTGATCAGGATTCTACTATTATTTTGCTGGAGCTGCTTAGATGTATTGCTCAAGCTCTTATCTTTGCTACTATGGCTATGTTTTTATTTGGGGATTATGCTTCTTTTATTTTTGTACTCTGATGTTTTAAGTGCAAGAAAGAAGTTTTGATGATGTACTGGGTTTATTTATTTTCAAACATATGATGTTTTGAACCACGATGCCTTATGATTAATAAAGTTTTTAAATTCCATTGTTATTTTATATCTGTCTTGTAATGTTTCTGTTTCTGTTTACCTATAACACTTCACGAAACTTAATGCATTCTCTTAATGAGTGACATTAACGGATGTGAGGTGTCACACATATTCTAATTTTTTAACAGATTAACATATTGATAGCTATGCCTAAGAGGATTTGGAAATCAATAACATCAACACTAAAATCCCCAAATCATATATTCTAGGTTTTCGTATGAATTGTTAATTTATTGTTATTTTGGTTTATGGATTTAGATTTAATATTGGATTGACAATGAAAGGGGTGTTGTTATTGTTTCTACTTTTTGTAATCCACTCTTATGTAAACATTTGATTTCAACTTAAAAGGGGTTAAATTTGGTTGTTCCATGTTTGATTAGGTTTGGATTCTATTTTGAATCCAAATGTATTCATACTTGAAATATATCAAATGTAAACGTTTTTATGTGCAAACACCAAAAAGGGGTGAATTTGATATAGTAGAACTTATAAACATATATATATATATATTATAGGTGTATGTTATACCCTATTATTTTTATTCCATTATTGAAATCATCCCAATAAGCCTAGGATGCATGTTCTAGTTTGTATGTATGATGGTAAATTTCCATTTACTGCTATATGTTATTATGTTCTTATGCCATCGTGTCATCATGCCTAAATTTTAGCGGTCAAGATATAGAAAAACTAACTTTATAACAGTCCAGCTTTTTGCCTGATTTTCGCTGTTAATTAAATCAACTTAAACCGATCACAAAGACAGATCGTTAGGGGTACTTACACATTTGGACAAAACAAAAGGAACTTTTCCATTATCATTAAAATAATATTACATCAGAGTTACAACAGATACATCAGAGTACATCGATTACACAGCGGAAGAGATACTAAACTCAGCGGAAGAATATGCATGCTCCAAGATATAATAGCTCCAGCTAAACTAGAATCCTGCTTCAACCAACTCCAAGACTGAATCTGCAAACCAAACTACTAGGCTGCTCATGCAAAAAATTTGGGCACCTAGAGTTTAGATGTGGGAACAATAAACTCTAGGTCAGTCATGGGACTGGTGTGAGAACTCAAAAAAGTTGTTTCTAGGGTTTATTTTAAAGTTAGGTTATTCACCGGACCACGCCACTAATGCAGAACGAGTTTACTCCATGTGAATTCCTGTGCATAGAAATTCGCAATGACTTTTCGAAAATGAAAGGTTTCTCCTTATGCAGTAAAAAATGCCTTTGATACGTAAAATTCTCTTTCAATACTATAATATAGTGTGAAAAATCCTTTCAAAAGTAAATGTATCAATCTTAGCCAGCATAGGTACCATATACTATACTGACGTATGGTATACAACTAAAACCGTACGGGCTCGTAGCAGAGATTGGGTTTCCAACAATGACCAGGCAAAGGAATTTCCTTTCGATCCGAATTTTGAACACCTCAAGAGGGATGTCCGAGAATCAACTCATGCTCCTCATGCTAACACAAGGCCGAGTTACCTCTGTAACTAGGTAACTTAGAGTACACCTGATTATGTCATCTCCCGGTCGTTACCAACCTTTCCGAGCGCGCGCCAACAACAACCACAAAAGTATATTCTTTTACCACATAGGATAGTGACTGGGCTCCATACCATAGTACACCTTTTATCTAGAAGGAGACAACACCCCATAATCTTGCTGAGGTACCATATACTATACTGACGTATGGTATACAACTAAAACCGTACGGGCTCGTAGCAGAGATTGGGTTTCCAACAATGACCGGGCAAAGGAACTTCCTTTCGAACCGAATTTTGAACACCTCTGGAGGGATGTCCGAGAATCAACTCATGCTCCTCATGCTAACACAAGGCCGAGTTACCTCTGTAACTAGGTAACTTAGAGTACGCCTGATTATGTCATCTCCCGGTCGTTACCAACCTTTCCGAGCGTGCACCAACAACAACCACAAAAGTATATTCTTTTACCACATAGGTTAATGACTGGGCTCCATACCATAGTACACCTTTTATACAGAAGGAGACAACACCCCATAATCTTGCTGCATTTCTTCTTGTTTTGGCCATTTACCGGGATGTGAGGCTTGCCAAGGTCCCGATATACACAAAGCTATGCTTAAATAAGCCATGCTTTGATCATCCATAGCTCATCACATAACCTAAGTTTGCCACATTGTCCATTCAATACGCATCACTGGTTTCTATCAATATATAACCTCTAAGCTTATACGTCTTAGAGAAGGATGTTAAGTAGGAGAATAAATTCTACGCCACCAAACAGACATATATTTAATAGAGATTAGTGCCACGCAGTCAATTACAATGTTAGACACAATCCATACAAGTCTGTTCTGGGTATGAACGAAACCACAATCCGGAATTCCTACACATACGTTCTGGCTTCTTGCCACTTAGCTGATATGAAATCCATCTGCGAATGGGAGCCAACCATTCGAGACATTCAGCATGTCGTCCTTACGATATGAAGGGTCTCGGTCTTCAATGTCGTCTTCAATATCTCCAATTTGTAGCGACCCGGGAATTTCGACACTCGAATCCTGACATTTATACATCCCATGTCCAAAACTCAAGTACCGAAAACCCCAGAAAGCTAGAAGAAAGAAGTTAGAGGGTGAGATAAGAAAGAAAGAATATTAGAATAGAAGAATAAGGAGAACCAACACAGGGCCTCACATCGCAGCGGAACAAAATATAATATAGAAATAAATCTTTATTGAGAGCTTTATAACTTACAATCATCAGAGTATATCAACACACCTGGATAGTTATGATAATCTGCCCTCATACAACACAGCGGAATAACACTAAATATGTCTGGACTTCTCCAGCACGCCTTTCGTATTGTTAAATAACCTGAACCTGCAAACCCGGGCTAACCCGAGCATTTACAAAACACCGGGTCAGTCTGGTGAACCAGAGTGAGATAAACTCGCACAATATTAAGGGTAATCATCCAACTTGATTTTACAGTTCAAAATCTTTTCAAAAGAAAAAGATTATCGTAAGACCGAATCCACACATAAACACGGATGGTTTTTACCTTACGATGACCCAAAACAGTTTTTGAAAACAATATCTTATCTGATATTATAATAATGTCTAAATACAAGTAAATAACAATCTAGTGGAACGCTTGCATCTCACGCTCCACGTATATATATACAATCTAAACCGCGGGCGCTTATTGGAGATTGGATTCCAACTTGACAAGGTATGGGACCACCTTCCGCACGTGTATCTCTAGAGGCGAATACACAGGGTTCAACAAGAACGTCTTGCAACCCGGCCCTCACATGGCCGACCACTCATTTCGCTTGAGTGTGTCGAATGTATATCACCAACGGTTGGACTCAAACCACCGTTCCCGAATGGGCAGAATCGATAGATTAAGAAACAAAAGGAATTTCTCTAGATAGGTGATTATACACCCTAATGGGAGCGACCCACATAGCCATGCTGCCTGCCCGATTTTTGTCCTCTCCCGGTTGATGAGGCTTGAGGCTAGAATTCATCTCTTCGAACATCTGGCCATCATTCACTTTGAATGCCACATCGTCAGATCCGCCAAATCACTAATTGACGTCCACAAATATACTCTGGGTATTGAAGAAGTGCCCCTCTTCGCCACCAACTCGGTGTATTTGTAAAAATCAACGTACGTGGTTCTAAGGAAATACTCTGTCAGACATTCGTCCATACAAGTCATCCAGGAACAGGATGAACCGAAGGCACCCTCCTACTGCATCCTAGGAATCACCCAACAGATCAGTAGCGAGAAGTCCTTGCATCCCGTAGATTTCAACCACGACAGAATCACTGTTGAAATATCTCCGGCCGCTAAACCAGAGAAATCCAATCAGTAGTTCCTCCGCTTATGAAGATCAACGGTCTTCCATTGCTCCATCTTTAATAATCTTCTTTCACGTATTCGCTGGTCGGAATGGGTTTCGAATATATTCGATCCCGGTCTTTCCGTACCAACGATCGTAAGGTCAGGTTTGATAGTCGGTGTTTTAACTATCAAATAAATAATTGTGTGAATGACATGAGTCTACTAGTTCAGTACCGACACCACATGGCCTCTTTAATTCAAAACGATCAACTATAGTTAATCTCTAACCCTTAACATTTCAAATAAAAAGTATTTGACGTAAGGTTCTTATCTTAACCATTTCATTTTCATGCTTAAGGAAATATTCTCTAATCATACTCTATTCTTTCTTCGGCTATCGTTTCAAACCCCTTTTTCTCATTTTATTTCTAATTAACCAGATTGGAACACAACTCATCTTATTTCAAGTGAAGCAACATTTGAAATCTCCTTTATTTTATCACTTGAATATAACAACCAACTATTCTTCCCTTGGTATAAAAACTTAACTTTTCAATTGCCATTTTTATCTTGAAATACCATTTCAATTTCACATGATCTCATTTTATTTCCTTGACTTCAGAAATCCAATTTTATACATGTATGTATATAATAAGTCTTAAATCTTTTCCTCCCTCATTACTTTGGACGTTTAATTATAAATTCTCGACCCTTTTAATTACATTGCGATATCATTTCTCAAATGGAAATAGAGTATTTTCACCTTCTCATTACAACCAATATTTCCCTCAGATAATCTCGAAGTTGTTCAAGTTGGGGTATTTAATTACCTCTCATACCTTGATCAACAACGGTCTTACCTTCAGGTGAACATCAGTGGTAACTCAAAATCACTATTTAATACACCTCGTTTTCTTTTTATAAACTTCGTCATAAACCATGTTTTTAATATAACTCTTATTTATCACTTTCCTTTTTACTTGATTTAAACATAAATTTAAATCGTCGCATTTTCTTAAATTTCCTTCTTCCATTTTGTTAACTTAATCTAACAGCTGATCTTATCATCAATCCAGTTAAAAGAGTTGACTTTGTCGATCCGAATCATGATTACCTCATTAACCAATTTAAATTAATTTATAATATAATTAACTTAATTAATTCCTTTCAATTATCCCTCAAAACGATTATTCAAAACTTAAACGTTAATTTAAGTTCTATTCACAAATCTGATAAATATTAACAATTTTCTTTATAAAATCAATTATAAGCCTGATTCATAAATAATAATAAATATTTTTCCTCTTTACAATCCTTAATTCAAAATAATAGATTTAAAAATCTATTCTCAGTTATAAATAAATTTTTTAACTTATCTCGTCGATTTCCTTGACGGTAGATCGATATTTATAAAACGGTGAATTCACAGGCCATGTACTGCCAATCACTCAACCAATAATACCCATTGGTTTAAATCAAACAGATGGTGAATTTCAGGTCAATATTCAACCATTCAATCAAAATAATTCAATAATGGTCTCATACAGTCTATAACGACAATTCAATGTCAACCACAACAATCAATCAACACAATTCATTTATTAAGACACGTTTATTTTATAAACGTGACCAATAAGGTAACTTACCTCCATTGGAACCAATCGTTAAAATAACGATTTGGATTTCACTGAAATTAAACAACGTTTAATTTCATCAGTTCAACAATATATGAATATATATCAACAACCAGTCAAAACACTAGTAACCATAACACACAAAAATAAAAACCCAGCTTATAAAATATAAGCGGGAAATAACTGAGTGAGTTTAACTCACCTTGGGTGTCTATTTGTCATCAAAACGTTTTGTTTTACAAGCTTCCACCTGCATTCAACCTCGCCCGTTCCAATTACTCCATTGATATGGTTCTAGCGGTCCTTGGTTTGTTCAGTTCTGATAACATGAGATCGAGTTATCAATATTTAAGGTCAATATAAATTTAATTATAAACAAATTCCTAAATTAGATTTTATTCATCAAACTAATTACTCGTTAAAATAATCAGGAATTGGAGTATTATCCAAAACCCAAGTAATACGGGTTCTAAGCAGTCGTTTAACCCAATCATTATTTTAAAAGAAATGGAATTTGATAGTTTATAAATTAAAATTTCATTCGGTTAATTAAATGGACAAGTGGTGTAAGAAAACATGTTTTGGTCCTAGGTAACTGCTATCATTTTGGGGGTGTCTAGAACGGGCCATTTCGTTTAGTAATACGGGTATAATATCAGGTTAATAAACCATTTAATTAGCAAAACTAATTATGTTTAAATAGATTAGAAACCAGGCCTTACCCAATTCTGTTCAGCCCATTACTAAATGAACCAGGCCCGCATCCACTTCCCTTATACCCTAAAACCATCGGCCCTTCTTTCATTCCTCTTCACATTTCCGCCGCCACAAAATAGCAGAAAAGAAACCCTCCCACGACCTCAACCAGATCCCTTTCATCGCTCCCAAACTTCCGACCTCAACAGACCCCGCCGACCCCCAGTCCTCTCCCTATTACCGTGGTTCATCGATCCCCTTCAACGTCGAACGTCACTCAAAAGTGATCGAAACCCCAAGTCTCAACGTCGAACAGAAACTTTATCAAAAGCACTCCGAGCTGAAGAGCGTGGATCGAACGCAGATAAGTATCTAATTTGGTTTTTATTTCCGCAGTATTTTGTTTTTGATTTTTTTTTTTTTTTTTGTGGTTTGATTTGGGTTGTCTTCACTGGTTGTGTTCAGAAACGAGATGTGGATGTGTATTTATACTTGTGAACGATCCCTATGAGGTCACTGTAAATCTCGAGTTGTTACATCCTAGGCTTAGATCTACTGTGTTTAGATCCTAGGTTATCCCATTCATGTCCAGTTGTTATGATCGTATTGTTGATCCTGGGAACATGGATGTTGCGTGATTTTTAATAGGGAGGGGTACAGGTTTTGTTATATTTTTCCATGTGCAAAATCCTGCTCAGATTTACACCACCGTACTGTCCCTATAGGTTAAGTTATAAAATTATATGTATTGTCTTTCTGCTACATGAAAGCATTGGATTTTTTCTTTTCCATTTTGAAGATTTGAACTGTGACAGGTTTATCCTGTATCAAATATGGCAGACAGTTCTTGTAATGGATTTGATGGTATAAATATTCATATATACCATCCCCTTTGAAAATTTCAAAAACTACGACATGTATATCCTTTATTCATCATTTTGGTTATAGTATATTGATCGAAAAGCGATTACTTTATGCATCGAGCTCACACCGCAAATTTATGTTGTTTTCTTTTCATTTACTTTGGTGATAACTTTCAATGTCTGTTTCTGTATGTTCTCTTAACAGAACAAAAAAAAAACATCATCAGTTGAGAACCATCCGTTATGGTAGATGTGAACTCTTATCTCACGGTTGGTGGACACTGAGGCTACGCCGATGGGTAGCCGTTCGCGACTGCCAAGGAACTTAGATAAAAGTTTTGTCACTTACATTAGGCGAAAGTGTTAAACTCGTAAGTTTATTTGTTACTTATATTAGACTTTTTTTTTTTTTTAACATAAAAACAGGTCATTCAAGATATTCAGTTTCTGATGCCATAGATGGATCAATTGCAACAAAAAATCCTGGAGTCACAAAACTCAATGTCGGCTTTAGTCACCTTACTGTCAACAAGTAGTATAAATAGGTAACAGTTGTAAAGACACTGTACTGATGCAACTGCCATTGCTACAGTTGAAGATTTTGGGAAGATTTCGTATCCAACTTCAAGTTTGTTGTGATGTGTACCGGTACTAGGTGGTGTATAGGATTTGTTTAGGTTACATGGAATTGTCTACCTCATTTACAGCTTCGAAATATGTATGATAGATGGCAAGACAACTGTTATAGATTTGAGGTAGAAATGTATATAAATTTTACTGTTGTTTCCACTGTTCATGATTTGTTTTATCAATTTCTTGTTGGCATGGTCTGTATATTCGAAAGGTTGTATTGTAAAATCAAACGCAGCTGTGTATTGTACCTTTATATAGTTGTAGTATTCACTGTTTCTATAGTCGTACATTTTACTGGTGTATGGGGAGAAATTTGCCTTCTACTGTTGCTGTGAGGGAAATTTTGTATTGTTTCTCGAGATATACATGTTGTACTAGAATTTGAAATGAAATTGTTTTACCTATTTGGTTTTGCATATACAGACAAAGATATGTGAATATATGCTATTTTCTTAGTATTAAATTAAAATTTCGTGTTGCACAAGCTTTAGGTTGGGTATTTTTTTTTCTATAAAAATATCTATACAAAATGAGTTAAATTACAAAACAGTTAAATAAAATAGACTGATATTACCAAATATACTCAAATAAAATACCATAAGACTAAGATTTATTTTCAAACTCGATGTTCAAAATTTTGGTTAAACGATATAAAAACATATAAAAATTCCTTTTTAAATAAATAAAATAATTCCAATAAATGATCAGAAAATACGGGATATTACATTCTTTCCCCCTTAGAATAATTTCGTCCTCGAAATTGCTAAGGTAAGAAAAATGTTGCGAGTCCCAAATTTTAAAATATATTTAAATGATACTTCATTTATCGACTAGTGTAACTATGTGGATTTTCAAAATCAAACTGGTGCTACCAATTTTCTTTGCAAATACAAAGCTGAATCATTTAGTTTCAACTTATATGCAGTTTCATTTCAACTATATTATTCCGAAATTCTCGTTTTTTTTTTTTTCGATTTATTTAACTCTTCATTAAACCATGGATGAATTATATTCAACCAATCAAGCAGGCAATAATCAATCAACAATCAAGGCAGAACAAACTCAACCAAGTCAACTAAATTCACATTCAATATAATTATTTAATCTAATTCAACATATTTGAATATCAACCAATTTATATTCAATTTAATTATATTGTTCATTAAATTTCCAAATTCGAATTAACTTTATTAGGTTACCACATTATCTCTTAAATTAATTTCAATATGGAAATTAGTTCTTTAATTCGATTGCACTTAACTCAATTGAGATTCAATCCAAAATTTTAATCAAATTTTGAATTTTAATAAGAACACACAATATCTCAATAATTCCACAAAATTATTTCTTTTCTATACGAAAATAAATTTCGGGCAAGATTATTTCATTTACCCTCTATACAAAACAATAACGTGTCCTTTATCAGTTCAACGCTTTTCAACACTTGAACCGACTAAATAACACAATACAAACTATTTGTATATAAAATTTACAAATACGCTCTCATGTATATATACACTCAAACTCAATCTAGGGCGTTACTAACCCCATCTCTATCGAGTTTCGCCACAGAGCCAAGGTTAAACTAAACCAATAGCTCTGATACCAACTGTAGCGACCCGGGAATTTCGACACTCGAATCCTGACATTTATACATCCCATGTCCAAAACTCAAGTACCGAAAACCCCAGAAAGCTAGAAGAAAGAAGTTAGAGGGTGAGATAAGAAAGAAAGAATATTAGAATAGAAGAATAAGGAGAACCAACACAGGGCCTCACATCGCAGCGGAACAAAATATAATATAGAAATAAATCTTTATTGAGAGCTTTATAACTTACAATCATCAGAGTATATCAACACACCTGGATAGTTATGATAATCTGCCCTCATACAACACAGCGGAATAACACTAAATATGTCTGGACTTCTCCAGCACGCCTTTCGTATTGTTAAATAACCTGAACCTGCAAACCCGGGCTAACCCTAGCATTTACAAAACACCGGGTCAGTCTGGTGAACCAGAGTGAGATAAACTCGCACAATATTAAGGGTAATCATCCAACTTGATTTTACAGTTCAAAATCTTTTCAAAAGAAAAAGATTATCGTAAGACCGAATCCACACATAAACACGGATGGTTTTTACCTTACGATGACCCAAAACAGTTTTTGAAAACAATATCTTATCTGATATTATAATAATGTCTAAATACAAGTAAATAACAATCTAGTGGAACGCTTGCATCTCACGCTCCACGTATATATATACAATCTAAACCGCGGGCGCTTATTGGAGATTGGATTCCAACTTGACAAGGTATGGGACCACCTTCCGCACGTGTATCTCTAGAGGCGAATACACAGGGTTCAACAAGAACGTCTTGCAACCCGGCCCTCACATGGCCGACCACTCATTTCGCTTGAGTGTGTCGAATGTATATCACCAACGGTTGGACTCAAACCACCGTTCCCGAATGGGCAGAATCGATAGATTAAGAAACAAAAGGAATTTCTCTAGATAGGTGATTATACACCCTAATGGGAGCGACCCACATAGCCATGCTGCCTGCCCGATTTTTGTCCTCTCCCGGTTGATGAGGCTTGAGGCTAGAATTCATCTCTTCGAACATCTGGCCATCATTCACTTTGAATGCCACATCGTCAGATCCGCCCAATCACTAATTGACGTCCACAAATATACTCTGGGTATTGAAGAAGTGCCCCTCTTCGCCACCAACTCGGTGTATTTGTAAAAATCAACGTACGTGGTTCTAAGGAAATACTCTGTCAGACATTCGTCCATACAAGTCATCCAGGAACAGGATGAACCGAAGGCACCCTCCTACTGCATCCTAGGAATCACCCAACAGATCAGTAGCGAGAAGTCCTTGCATCCCGTAGATTTCAACCACGACAGAATCACTGTTGAAATATCTCCGGCCGCTAAACCAGAGAAATCCAATCAGTAGTTCCTCCGCTTATGAAGATCAACGGTCTTCCATTGCTCCATCTTTAATAATCTTCTTTCACGTATTCGCTGGTCGGAATGGGTTTCGAATATATTCGATCCCGGTCTTTCCGTACCAACGATCGTAAGGTCAGGTTTGATAGTCGGTGTTTTAACTATCAAATAAATAATTGTGTGAATGACATGAGTCTACTAGTTCAGTACCGACACCACATGGCCTCTTTAATTCAAAACGATCAACTATAGTTAATCTCTAACCCTTAACATTTCAAATAAAAAGTATTTGACGTAAGGTTCTTATCTTAACCATTTCATTTTCATGCTTAAGGAAATATTCTCTAATCATACTCTATTCTTTCTTCGGCTATCGTTTCAAACCCCTTTTTCTCATTTTATTTCTAATTAACCAGATTGGAACACAACTCATCTTATTTCAAGTGAAGCAACATTTGAAATCTCCTTTATTTTATCACTTGAATATAACAACCAACTATTCTTCCCTTGGTATAAAAACTTAACTTTTCAATTGCCCTTTTTATCTTGAAATACCATTTCAATTTCACATGATCTCATTTTATTTCCTTGACTTCAGAAATCCAATTTTATACATGTATGTATATAATAAGTCTTAAATCTTTTCCTCCCTCATTACTTTGGACGTTTAATTATAAATTCTCGACCCTTTTAATTACATTGCGATATCATTTCTCAAATGGAAATAGAGTATTTTCACCTTCTCATTACAACCAATATTTCCCTCAGATAATCTCGAAGTTGTTCAAGTTGGGGTATTTAATTACCTCTCATACCTTGATCAACAACGGTCTTACCTTCAGGTGAACATCAGTGGTAACTCAAAATCACTATTTAATACACCTCGTTTTCTTTTTATAAACTTCGTCATAAACCATGTTTTTAATATAACTCTTATTTATCACTTTCCTTTTTACTTGATTTAAACATAAATTTAAATCGTCGCATTTTCTTAAATTTCCTTCTTCCATTTTGTTAACTTAATCTAACAGCTGATCTTATCATCAATCCAGTTAAAAGAGTTGACTTTGTCGATCCGAATCATGATTACCTCATTAACCAATTTAAATTAATTTATAATATAATTAACTTAATTAATTCCTTTCAATTATCCCTCAAAACGATTATTCAAAACTTAAACGTTAATTTAAGTTCTATTCACAAATCTGATAAATATTAACAATTTTCTTTATAAAATCAATTATAAGCCTGATTCATAAATAATAATAAATATTTTTCCTCTTTACAATCCTTAATTCAAAATAATAGATTTAAAAATCTATTCTCAGTTATAAATAAATTTTTTAACTTATCTCGTCGATTTCCTTGACGGTAGATCGATATTTATAAAACGGTGAATTCACAGGCCATGTACTGCCAATCACTCAACCAATAATACCCATTGGTTTAAATCAAACAGATGGTGAATTTCAGGTCAATATTCAACCATTCAATCAAAATAATTCAATAATGGTCTCATACAGTCTATAACGACAATTCAATGTCAACCACAACAATCAATCAACACAATTCATTTATTAAGACACGTTTATTTTATAAACGTGACCAATAAGGTAACTTACCTCCATTGGAACCAATCGTTAAAATAACGATTTGGATTTCACTGAAATTAAACAACGTTTAATTTCATCAGTTCAACAATATATGAATATATATCAACAACCAGTCAAAACACTAGCAACCATAACACACAAAAATAAAAACCCAGCTTATAAAATATAAGCGGGAAATAACTGAGTGAGTTTAACTCACCTTGGGTGTCTATTTGTCATCAAAACGTTTTGTTTTACAAGCTTCCACCTGCATTCAACCTCGCCCGTTCCAATTACTCCATTGATATGGTTCTAGCGGTCCTTGGTTTGTTCAGTTCTGATAACATGAGATCGAGTTATCAATATTTAAGGTCAATATAAATTTAATTATAAACAAATTCCTAAATTAGATTTTATTCATCAAACTAATTACTCGTTAAAATAATCAGGAATTGGAGTATTATCCAAAACCCAAGTAATACGGGTTCTAAGCAGTCGTTTAACCCAATCATTATTTTAAAAGAAATGGAATTTGATAGTTTATAAATTAAAATTTCATTCGGTTAATTAAATGGACAAGTGGTGTAAGAAAACATGTTTTGGTCCTAGGTAACTGCTATCATTTTGGGGGTGTCTAGAACGGGCCATTTCGTTTAGTAATACGGGTATAATATCAGGTTAATAAACCATTTAATTAGCAAAACTAATTATGTTTAAATAGATTAGAAACCAGGCCTTACCCAATTCTGTTCAGCCCATTACTAAATGAACCAGGCCCGCATCCACTTCCCTTATACCCTAAAACCATCGGCCCTTCTTTCATTCCTCTTCACATTTCCGCCGCCACAAAATAGCAGAAAAGAAACCCTCCCACGACCTCAACCAGATCCCTTTCATCGCTCCCAAACTTCCGACCTCAACAGACCCCGCCGACCCCCAGTCCTCTCCCTATTACCGTGGTTCATCGATCCCCTTCAACGTCGAACGTCACTCAAAAGTGATCGAAACCCCAAGTCTCAACGTCGAACAGAAACTTTATCAAAAGCACTCCGAGCTGAAGAGCGTGGATCGAACGCAGATAAGTATCTAATTTGGTTTTTATTTCCGCAGTATTTTGTTTTTGATTTTTTTTTTTTTTTTTTTTTTTGTGGTTTGATTTGGGTTGTCTTCACTGGTTGTGTTCAGAAACGAGATGTGGATGTGTATTTATACTTGTGAACGATCCCTATGAGGTCACTGTAAATCTCGAGTTGTTACATCCTAGGCTTAGATCTACTGTGTTTAGATCCTAGGTTATCCCATTCATGTCCAGTTGTTATGATCGTATTGTTGATCCTGGGAACATGGATGTTGCGTGATTTTTAATAGGGAGGGGTACAGGTTTTGTTATATTTTTCCATGTGCAAAATCCTGCTCAGATTTACACCACCGTACTGTCCCTATAGGTTAAGTTATAAAATTATATGTATTGTCTTTCTGCTACATGAAAGCATTGGATTTTTTCTTTTCCATTTTGAAGATTTGAACTGTGACAGGTTTATCCTGTATCAAATATGGCAGACAGTTCTTGTAATGGATTTGATGGTATAAATATTCATATATACCATCCCCTTTGAAAATTTCAAAAACTACGACATGTATATCCTTTATTCATCATTTTGGTTATAGTATATTGATCGAAAAGCGATTACTTTATGCATCGAGCTCACACCGCAAATTTATGTTGTTTTCTTTTCATTTACTTTGGTGATAACTTTCAATGTCTGTTTCTGTATGTTCTCTTAACAGAACAAAAAAAAAACATCATCAGTTGAGAACCATCCGTTATGGTAGATGTGAACTCTTATCTCACGGTTGGTGGACACTGAGGCTACGCCGATGGGTAGCCGTTCGCGACTGCCAAGGAACTTAGATAAAAGTTTTGTCACTTACATTAGGCGAAAGTGTTAATTGTTAAACTCGTAAGTTTATTTGTTACTTATATTAGACTTTTTTTTTTTTAACATAAAAACAGGTCATTCAAGATATTCAGTTTCTGATGCCATAGATGGATCAATTGCAACAAAAAATCCTGGAGTCACAAAACTCAATGTCGGCTTTAGTCACCTTACTGTCAACAAGTAGTATAAATAGGTAACAGTTGTAAAGACACTGTACTGATGCAACTGCCATTGCTACAGTTGAAGATTTTGGGAAGATTTCGTATCCAACTTCAAGTTTGTTGTGATGTGTACCGGTACTAGGTGGTGTATAGGATTTGTTTAGGTTACATGGAATTGTCTACCTCATTTACAGCTTCGAAATATGTATGATAGATGGCAAGACAACTGTTATAGATTTGAGGTAGAAATGTATATAAATTTTACTGTTGTTTCCACTGTTCATGATTTGTTTTATCAATTTCTTGTTGGCATGGTCTGTATATTCGAAAGGTTGTATTGTAAAATCAAACGCAGCTTTGTATTGTACCTTTATATAGTTGTAGTATTCACTGTTTCTATAGTCGTACATTTTACTGGTGTATGGGGAGAAATTTGCCTTCTACTGTTGCTGTGAGGGAAATTTTGTATTGTTTCTCGAGATATACATGTTGTACTAGAATTTGAAATGAAATTGTTTTACCTATTTGGTTTTGCATATACAGACAAAGATATGTGAATATATGCTATTTTCTTAGTATTAAATTAAAATTTCGTGTTGCACAAGCTTTAGGTTGGGTATTTTTTTTTCTATAAAAATATCTATACAAAATGAGTTAAATTACAAAACAGTTAAATAAAATAGACTGATATTACCAAATATACTCAAATAAAATACCATAAGACTAAGATTTATTTTCAAACTCGATGTTCAAAATTTTGGTTAAACGATATAAAAACATATAAAAATTCCTTTTTAAATAAATAAAATAATTCCAATAAATGATCAGAAAATACGGGATATTACACAATTGCTCCACAACGTCGTATTATTACTTGGAATGGTTTTCGGACATACATCCGATCTCGGCCTTTCCAAATAATAAGTGCAATTTTAAGAACGCAATTGTAGAACACATAGGCTTTCAACCAAATCTCCTTCGATCTTGGATTAGTTAAATCAAACAAAATCCATATTTAACCTTTCTCTTTTAACTCATCCCTTAAATCAAAGATAATTTAGCCTCAAAGCCTTAATGAATTTTCTATTTGATAACTTGTTATCAAAAACCCAGTTTTCTTTGGAAATCCCTACCCACATTTCAATCATAGTTTCCAATTAAGTCGATTTCCCAACATTCAATTCTTTAATCTTAACTAAATGATTATACTTCCTTCCCGATTCCTTATTTTTAATTTTCCTCAAATCAAAGATTTGATTAAATCCCTAAATTACGATATGAATTTCCACAACTCAATATCATTGGGTTTCAAGAATGATATTATTGAAGATATAATTCACGACAAAACCCAAATTAATCGATATTGAACATAAGTTACACAGAAATTGCATCTACTTATATTCGATATCAATTCTCATAATCAATGAATACTATAAGTGGAATAACGATATAATAATAATATCTTCTAAATTCCTCAAACATTATATGTTTACACCTTAGAATTTCATATCAAATATCTGAAGATTATTTCTATCCAACTTATCCCAATCAAATTGGGAAACCCGTATATTAATTAAAAGATTTATCCAACTCTTTGGCATTAGACCTGGATAAAAATATCATCAACTTATCCTCAATATTATTCTCTGTATCCAACTCACACTAAGCGGAATAACAGTGAACTACCTTTTAAATTCCTCAAATAGTAAGAGTCATAATCTACTGAATTAATATAACATCCGAAGATTTATTTCCAACCATATCCAATTATTTAAAACCTAAAAACCCGTTTTAATATCATATAAATCAATCTAATTTCCATATAAAACATTTACAGTACTTTTAAATCTTTGAAAGCATTCCACCAATCATTTACAAATGATTACTTATAGTTGGAAAATAGCTCGCAGTTTAAAACTTCAAAGTAGATTGTGTTCAAAGAAAGAGTTACCATAGTGTTTCAAAAGCGTTACAAAACAGTTATCTTAACTACTTTGATCAAAATATCATTTATCTTAGCCAAAACTTAAAATTTACGGTTCAAAACACTTTTATATAATTTATAATGATTTTACAAAAAATTTCCACATTTTTAAAACATTTAAAATAGCTGTTTACAGTTATGCTCGACTATTGCTCTTACAATGACCTTTTCCAAAATGGTTTTAAGTATAACTTGAAAATTATAATTCGAAATTGAAATCTGCTTTCACACATCTCAAAGCTCTTGTTAATGGAAATCAAATGTTTTTCTTTTCATGGAAATCTGATTTAGATTGCAAAAGTTATAAGCATTAAAGTTTGCATCTAAAATACACAAATTGTCGTTGTGCTACAAGCTCTATTTTGACCATAATAACCATTATTCTGCGATACTTCAAAATACCTTAGAAAACCATTATATCCTTATATAACCCTTTTAAAATCATTTGAATTTACTTTCCAAATTATTTGGATCTAAAATTCAACTTTTATTTTACATTTTATAAATTTTAAAATTAAAATCCAATTTATTTTTAAATTCAAAAAAACTTCAAATTAACCTTCTCATTCCTCGGGTCAGTTAGGGATAGCCAGGGAGAGCAGGAAACTACATTTCCAGACCCAATCCTAGACACTATCCTCTCTACCATCCTAGAACATTTAGGTATTTATTTATTCATTTCAAAAAACTTTATCAATATATATGAATTTATAGATATGTGTCTTTCTAATTATTAACCTTCAATTTCAATAACACTATTGCTTCTAATTACAAAGGAGATTTCCCGATCACCAATGTGATACCATAATTATTGTGTCATAGTGTGTGCTTAACAACATCAATAACTATTATAAACATCCATTGCAACCATCATCAACATAATTAAATAAATCATAACTGTGCACAAGCTTTATAACACTAACGCTTAATAGTGTGTGTTTTCTAAACTATCCATCACAACAAACATCAACCATCATTAATGTAACACCCCGTATGTTGAATAACTTGCTATAATATAAAACAGGGAAGAATTAAATTTTAAAATATGAATCAGGGGAAACGGGCTATGCCATTGCGTTCGTCTCGGAAAAATACGCGAAATAGAGTCCGAGTTTTCGAAAATTGGAGTCCGTATGACCCAGTTAAGGCCCGAAGAAGTTTTCAGAAAATTCAAACAGAATTAAATACAAAAATTTCACATTTCAGAAGAGGCGGGAAAATTCCCGCCTGGCAGAGGGTGTCGACCCTAGGGTCGACATGGGTGTCGACCCCCTCCCTAGGGGTCGACCCAGGGGTCGACCCTGTAACCCCCCACACCCGCTACGGACACTCTCTAAGGGAATGCCATAACATCGGTGGAGTATTTTAAGTGAATATAGAACAGAAAAATTACAACAAGACAGATATAAGTAATACTTGAGAATTTAAAACATCATTTCATTTCAGCGGAAAGTAAAACATGTTTGGTTACACCAAAACCATAAATAAGAGTCAAGTACATAATATCCACCCTGATAAAAAAACAAAAGTACATAATCCCACTACATAACCTAATAGCCATAATAGAAAAGATAAACTGAGCTTTACATCCACGGTCCAAGCTCCAAAAGATAGATAAAGCAGTCTGATCAAAGCCCACTAGTGCTAGGCCGACTCTGAAAACCTGAGGGTTGGGAAAAAGATAAAGAAACAACGGGGTCAGACATAAGTCTGAGTGAGTCCTATAACCCTAACAATACAGTCATTAAAGTAATTAGGGTATGATATAAACAAGGTACGGTACCTCTGGGGATAATGACTACACTAAGTAGTCAACTAAACACAGGATGTACTAAGATAACCGAACAGACGCATTTATCCACCCAAGGATAATTACTAGATTGCACCACCCCAGATCTACCCACCCAAGGGTAATTCCTACACTGCACCACACCAGTTCTACCCACCCAAGGGTAATTCCTACTTAAAGGTTGATCCCACTAAGTGTACTTAGTAATTTTACCCAGTAGTTTCTTGTACCCCTAGCTGACTACATAGGTGCCGTCTGCCCCTATCTCCACTAGGTTTACCCACTACCCCCAAGCGATCGACTCCCTACCGTAGATACCCGTGCTGGCCCCACAGTGGGGTGTATAACTCCCCAAAGTGGCAACCTGATAATCAATGGTGCACGGCTTATACCTACACGATGCAACAACGTCTTACCTACCAGCTCGGGTCCACACACGCATATGAAACCCGTTGGACTCGCGTTGCCACTGCTACCCCGTTTTGGCCTCTTATAATCAAGCCCAATATGCGTGTCCCGTCCTCGACTTGGGTCGAGCCCACAAAGATACGTTTGGGATATTGGTTGAAATGGGCCCCCACAAGCTACTACTTAAGCTTGCCATTTTGTCTAGTGCGTCCCACTTAACCCCTTTTATAATCATGCCCACTTACATGTTAAGGTTTGGTTAAGGCATCTAATCATATTTCAATTGCCACTTAAGGCCCCCACAAGCTACTACTTAAGCTTGTCATTTAATAATATTTCAATTGCCACTTAAGGCCCCCACAAGCTACTACTTAAGCTTGTCATTTAGTTATATTTCAATTGCCACTTAAGGCCCCCGCAAGCTACTACTTAAGCTTGTCATTTAATTATATTTCAATTGCCACTTAAGGCCCCCGCAAGCTACTACTTAAGCTTGTCATTTAATTATATTTCAATTACCACTTAAGGCACCCACTAGATTTCCGCATGCCACCCAAGGCACTTACTTGATTCCCACATGCCACCCAAGGCACTTACTTAATTCCCACATGCCACCCAAGGCACTTACTTAACCCTTTAATCATGTTTAATTACATGTTCCACTTTGGTTAAGTATTCTAATCGTATTTTCTATTGCCACCCAAGGCAACCCACTAGTTTCCTCATGCCACCCAAGGCACCCCCACTAGTTACTACATGCCACCCAAGGCACCCACTTAACCCCTCATGCCCCTCTACATGCTAATTTGGTTAAGTGTTTCTTAATTAATTAAGATCGTAACCTTTGTAAAGACCTCTCACATTAGACTGTCTTTTATGGCAGCTGGATATGCTGGTTGGTTCCGGGCAGCCTTACACCATAACAGAGTCTAACCTCGTGTCTTTACACTTGTCACGTATTTAGTTTATGACTAAGACCTCTCACATTTGGCCAATCATTTGTAGCCGCTGGATTTGCCGGTCGGTTCCGGGCAGTCTTATGCTACAAAAGGGTCCAACCTCGTGTCTTAGTAGATTAATTACACCTAATTAATCACCCCCATAATTTGTATTAATTATCCCTAATTAATTACAAATATTTAAGAATATGGGTAGACCTAACTCAATAGGTAAATTCCCAATCCCATAATATGGGTAGACCTAACTTAATAGGTAAATTCCCAATTATGTCCATCCACTTTACGGTATGTTTAATCATACCCACTTCACACAATTTTATGTGTTCATTAATTTTTACCCCATCGTCCCCACGTAAATACGTTAACATGACATACTTCAAAAGAGAAGATTCATCATACACACAATGGGTTCAACTTAGCATATCATTAGCATTATCATGGGTTTAAAAGGTGTCAACTTGTATATATGACCATAAACCCAACTTGCATAAATAACCAACCCAAACTTGCATGAATCACATATGTCATAAAGATGGTAACTTGCTTAAATGTTCATGTCATAGACCTATCATAAAGGTGTCAACTTGCATACATGTCATAGGTCTAAAAGGGATGAACTTGCACATGTACTTATGTCATACATAGAGGCAAACTTGCATATGAACTTGCATCATAACTTGTATATGAACTTGCATCATAACTTGCATATGAACTTGCATCATAACTTGCATATGAACTTGCATAACATGCCATACTTAGAGGCAAACTTGCATATATTATGCATATCATAAAAAGAGACAAACTTGCATATGAACTTGCATCATAACTTGCATATGAACTTGCATCATAACTTGCATATGAACTTGCATCATAACTTGCATAAAACCAAACACTTAGCATGCATAAAACCAAATACTTAGCATGCATAAAACCAAAAACTTAGCATGCATAAAACCAAATACTTAGCATGCATAAAACCAAATACATAACTTGCATAACATGTTACATATAAACTTGCATATAATCTCACATATAGCTTGCATAACATGTTACACATGAATCAATGTTCAACATAGTGTTTTGCATCATAAAACATAGCATTAAACTTGCATATAGCATAAAACTTGCAAAACACACAACATACACTATACTAAACTTGCATAAACACATTGATTCTACAAACATAGCCATATCTTATCATATCATATCATAATCAATTTAACAATTGATTGTTAAGTCTATAGAAACTCACCACTAAACTCCAATAAGCAAACCCTTGCCACAAATCACCCAAAAACTCTAGCCTTGAACATAAAGCTTGCAACTTGATGATGAATGCAAGCTAATGATCACTCATACAACTCAAAGATGCTTGTATGAACATGAAAGCCTTCATAGAAATAGTTTTATAAGAGGATGGAGGCTAGGGCTTTGAGTGGAGGCCATGATCACAGAAAATTTTGGCATAGTTTAGTTAGAGTATAGGATTATGATCATTTAGGGCTAGCTTAGGGTCTTATTTATAGGATTAGGCAAGTGTTTTAGGCCATTAGATTAACCCTAAATTAGATTAGGACCATCAGATCTCGGAAGCTTCCAGAAACCAGCCCCAAAACACAGCCCAAACCCTGAATTGGTGCACCAGGCCAAACTGGCCGAGCACCCCCTGTCGACACCCAAGTCGATAGGGCTGTCGACTTGGTCCTAGCCAAGTCGACTGCCCAGTCGACAGGGTTGTCGACTTGGGTAGCTAGGCGGGAATTTTCCCTCCTGCGCCCAATGGCCCCAATTTCGAAATTTGAACCTGAATTTTAAATCTGTTTTGAACTTTGAATTTTTTGTAAACTTCATTGGGCCATAACCGGGCCATACGGACTCCGATTCTCGAAAACTCGGACTCTATTTCGCGTATTTTTCCGAGACGAACGCAATGACGCAATCCGTTTTCCCCAATTGTCACACCTGAGATTATTTATTCTGTAATTAGTGAATTTTAGCATTAACCGAAATTCGGGGTGTTACATTCTCCCCTCCTTAAAGGATTTCGTCCCCGAAATATCTAAGCTAAGGAGAATGCATATCCTACCATCCAAACAACCATCTACTCAATCCATCAAACACGGGCATCCATTGTCCTTAAAACAATTTCTAATGATGTATGAGCATATGCAAAAAGTGTGTGTATATGTTCCCTATCTAATGTATGAACATATGCAAACCATGATAGTGCCATGCATCCATTATGTATGCGAGAGAACCCTATCGACACATACAATATCTACATGAGTGCACAATCATTCACCAAAATGCATCATCCATATGATAACACAATCATTATACATCGATAAATATAGCTACCTACACACAATTATATGCAATATGCAATATGAAGTGATTGAGCCGATCTAGTGTCTAGAGTGTGTGTATATGCATCCACGAGCAACCACTAGCAACCACTTGCATCCACATGCATCCACCAAACATAACATGTCTCAAACACATGTTTCAACCATAGGTTTACCCTATCTAAAGGTCAAAGGTACTAATGAGAGGACATACTAAAGATAAGATAAGCACTAGACAAACGATAAAGGAGACGTTTAAAGGACATACCCTTAAAAAGGAATGGGTATAACGAACGCATCTTTGCTTCTGTCTCCCAAGTAGCATTGCTCTCACCTTCTCCCCTTTTCACTTTGACTAGTCGAACCTCTCTGTTTCTCAACTTCCTAACCTCTGACCCAAGGATGCGGGTAGGAGCTCGTCGAATAATCACATCACGCTCTACCTTTACTTCTTTATGCAAGCTCGGCTCTACCGCCTCTGCGGTCTCATGTAGGCACTTCCTCAAATGTGACACATGGAATACGTCATGTTCCCTATGCAACCGAACTATCTCTCGAATATAAACTGAAGCTAGACTTGGAACAGTCCTCTTGCTCTTCACGGGTAAGAAATGGGCACTCTTAGTAAGTCTATCTACCACAACCCAAATTCCCGTATTACCCTTCCTCAATCTCGGTAATCCATCGAGACACTATCCCACTTCCATAGCGGAACCTCCAATGGGTGAAGCAACCAACCGGGTTTCTTTTGCTCCGCTTTTACTTTTTGGCACACAAAGCATCTAGCGACATACTCGGCCGCGTCTTTCTTCATTCCGGCCCAAAAGAAAACTCGCTTCATGTCTTGGTACATCTTGTCCCCACCGGGATGAATGGTCATCTTCGACCGATGTGCATCATCAAGTATAGCCTTCCTCAAACCCTCACCTTGCGGTACACAAAGTCTACCGTCTCTACGCAACCACCCCTTACCATCTAGGGTGTACCTACTCAAAAGGCTGGACGACTCCCCCTCCTCATGAGCTTCTCTACTAACTCAACCAACCGTGGGTCGTCTCGCTGCGCTCCGCCAATCCGCCCCAAAAGAGTAGGCCTAACCTCCAAGGAGGCTAGCAAACCGGGTACAAAGTCAACGGAAGGTCTAAAGTCAAACATCGAAATAAATTCCAAGCTCCGTCGTTCAACGAACAATGAACTCAAGGACAACCTTTTTCTACTTAAGGCGTCCACCACCACGTTACCCTTGCCATGGGTATACGCTATCTCAAACTCATAGGATGCTAAGAATCCCATCCACTTTTGTTGCCCTAAGACTATGCGCTCGAAGAGTCTCCAACACTTCCCTAAGATGTAGGGCATGCTTTTCTCCACTTCTAGAGAAAACCAAGATATTACCCCATCCAAAATCATCACAACTGTCCATCTCTCACGCAGACCATCCTAGTCGAACTTGACATCCCCCAAGTGCAAGCCCCAAAGGCCTAAACCAATATCAGACAAACACCCAAGGGATACCTCCTTCGAATTCAGACGACCTACGTGAGATGATACTAGTAAAAACGGCTAAATAATTAAGCCCTTGTCCAACTCTGGATGTCCTCGCCAGTCTCGCTCCAAAACCACCGTTTATCCCATAACTGGCTTTGCTCAACCTATTGAGCACATACGAAAACTTATTTCGCTCCTAGGAAAGACCAAGATGTCATTTACAAAGACCATCACGAACTTATTTAGGTACTCCCTGAACACCCTTCTCATCAAGTCAATAAAGTATGCGGGGGCGTTCGTCAAACCAAATGGCATCACCAGCCACTCATAAAAAAAACCATCCGGAGTCCTAAAGGCAGTCTTCTCTATACTATCCTCAGCCACTCTCAACTGACGAAACCCCGTGGCTAAGTCCAACTGCGAAAATACTTTGGCGCCCACTAACTGATCAAAGAGATCATCAATCCTCGGCAATGGGTGTCTATTCTTCTTTGTGAGTTTATTTAGTTCTCTTTAGCCTACACAAAGTCTGAGGGATCCATCCGCCTCCGTGGCAAAGACTACTGGAGCACCCCACTCCGATATACTTCGTCTTATGAACCCCTTCTCAAGCAAATCGCCTACTTGCTTATGGAGTTCCCTCCTCTCACGAGGAGCCATGTGGCACACTGGCCAAGATACTGGTTTGGCATTGTCTATCAGATATATTCGAAAGTCAATATCCCGCTCCGGAGGTAAGCCCTTCACCTCCTCAAACACATCCGAGTATTCCCGGACCACTCTAACAGATCACAAACTCTCGACCGACTTGTCAAGCGATTCTAGATAACTTAGCATAACAGATTCCATGGGATTACAAGAGATCTCGAGAGTGTTACCCAAGCGGGTCATAAACCTAACAACTCTCCCTTCAAAATCAAGAACGGCACCCCTACTGGATAACCAGTCCATGCCCAAAACTAACCCATAGCCCGTGAAGCCCAAAAAGCATCACATCTAAACTCAATGCTAAGTATAGCAACTTTCAAACCCAAACACATCATGGAGCCCCTATTGGGTTTGAAACAACTAAGGGATCATCTACTAAACTGGTGTCTAAGTGCAGTGACTCCACTAACAATGATGAGATAAACGAACTCGACGCGTCAGAATAAAGTTCGAACGGATAACAAAGAAATCCAAATTCCAACCTAGACGGTCCTATCCCCATCTGGTACACTAGCCGTGAGGGAATACAACTACCCTCCAGGAGATTCCGTACCTTGCCCTTGCCTCTTTGGATAATCCTAATAAGATGTCCTATTCCTCCAAAAGGATAACTACTAGCCCTCTTCTTCCCATTCTCCACTCGTAACCTCCCATCAAAATGAGGTTTCGTCCTTCATTAAACATCAACTGTTTGAGCCTTCCTCCCATCGTCTATCCAATAGGTACCTACAAGTCCTCCTCCTTCTTGAACCAACTTCTAGTCCGACTAATGTCTAAGTCCCTTGAAGTGGTTTTCCATTCTTATCTATCTTAGAAAGATCATCTATACACGGAGGGTAAACTCAAAACGAGAGAGGAAGAGATTCAAAACGGAGAATTCGAAAGATATAGATATGGCTATTGGGGATTATGCTTTTCTTTCAAAACTTTTCTCTTAAAAGACATGTTTTTGAAAATACTCCTTTCAAAAATATTCTTAGAAAATAGTTTTTCTAAAAATTTTATCTGTTCTGGTAACCTTAAGCTCTGATACCACGTGTAACCCCCCACAGCTGCTACGGACACTCTCTAAGGGAATGCCATAACATCGGTGGAGTATATTAAGTGAATATAGAACAGAAAAATTACAACAAGACAGATATAAGTAATACTTGAGAATTTAAAACATCATTTCATTTCAGCGGAAAGTAAAACATGTTTGGTTACACCAAAACCATAAATAAGAGTCAAGTACATAATATCCACCGTGATAAAAAACAAAAGTACATAATCCCACTACATAACCTAATAGCCATAATAGAAAAGATAAACTGAGCTTTACATCCACGGTCCAAGCTCCAAAAGATAGATAAAGCAGTCTGATCAAAGCCCATTAGTGCTAGTCCCACTCTGAAAACCTGAGGGTTGGGAAAAAGATAAAGAAACAACGGGGTCAGACATAAGTCGGAGTGAGTCCTATAACCCTAACAATACAATCATTAAAGTAATTAGGGTATGATATAAACAAGGTACGGTACCTCTGGGGATAATGACTACACTAAGTAGCCAACTAAACACAGGATGTACTAAGATAACCGAACAGACGCATTTATCCACCCAAGGATAATTACTAGATTGCACCACCCCAGATCTACCCACCCAAGGGTAATTCCTACACTGCACCACACCAGTTCTACCCACCCAAGGGTAATTCCTACTTAAAGGTTGATCCCACTAAGTGTACTTAGTAATTTTACCCAGTAGTTTCTTGTACCCCTAGCTGACTACATAGGTGTCGTCTGCCCCTATCTCCACTAGGTGTACCCACTACCCCCAAGCGATCGGCTCCCTACCGTAGATACCCGTGCTGGCCCCACAGTGGGGTGTATCACTCCCCAAAGTGGCAACCTGATAATCAATGGTGCACGGCTTATACCTACACGATGCAACAACGTCTTACCTACCAGCCCGGGTCCACACACGCATATGAAACCCGTTGGACTCGCGTTGCCACCGCTACCCCCGTTTTGGCCTCTTATAGTCAAGCCCAATATGCGTGTCCCGTCCTCGACTTGGGTCGAGCCCACAAAGATACGTTTGGGATATTGGTTGAAATGGGCCCCCACAAGCTACTACTTAAGCTTGCCATTTTATCTAGTGCGTCCCACTTAACCCCTTTTATAATCATGCCCACTTACATGTTAAGGTTTGGTTAAGTCATCTAATCATATTTCAATTGCCACTTAAGGCCCCCACAAGCTACTACTTAAGCTTGTCATTTAATTATATTTCAATTGCCACTTAAGGCCCCCACAAGCTACTACTTAAGCTTGTCATTTAGTTATATTTCAATTGCCACTTAAGGCCCCCGCAAGCAACTACTTAAGCTTGTCATTTAATTATATTTCAATTGCCACTTAAGGCACCCGCAAGCTACTACTTAAGCTTGTCATTTAATTATATTTCAATTGCCACTTAAGGCACCCACTAGATTTCTGCATGCCACCCAAGGCACTTACTTGATTCCCGCATGCCACCCAAGGCACTTACTTAATTCCCACATGCCACCCAAGGCACTTACTTAACCCTTTAATCATGTTTAATTACATGTTCCACTTTGGTTAAGTATTCTAATCGTATTTTCTACTGCCACCCAAGGCAACCCACTAGTTTCCTCATGCCACCCAAGGCACCCCCACTAGTTATTACATGCCACCCAAGGCACCCGCTTAACCCCTCATGCCCCTCTACATGCTAATTTGGTTAAGTGTTTCTTAATTAATTAAGATCGTAATCTTTGTAAAGACCTCTCACATTAGACTGTCTTTTATGGCAGCTGGATATGCCGGTTGGTTCCGGGCAGCCTTACACCATAACAGAGTCTAACCTCGTGTCTTTACACTTGTCACGTATTTAGTTTATGACTAAGACCTCTCACATTGGGCCAATCATTTGTAGCCGCTGGATTTGCCGGTCGGTTCCGGGCAGTCTTATGCTACAAAAGGGTCCAACCTCGTGTCTTAGTAGATTAATTACACCTAATTAATCACCCCCATAATTTGTATTAATTATCCCTAATTAATTACAAATATTTAAGAATATGGGTAGACCTAACTCAATAGGTAAATTCCCAATCCCATAATATGGGTAGACCTAACTCAATAGGTAATTTCCCAATTATGTCCATCCACTTTACGGTATGTTTAATCATACCCACTTCACACAATTTTATGTGTTCATTAATTTTTACCCCATCGTGCCCACGTAAATACGTTAACATGACATACTTCAAAAGAGAAGATTCATCATACACACAATGGGTTCAACTTAGCATATCATTAGCATTATCATGGGTTTAAAAGGTGTCAACTTGTATATATGACCATAAACCCAACTTGCATAAATAACCAACCCAAACTTGCATGAATCACATATGTCATAAAGATGGTAACTTGCTTAAATGTTCATGTCATAGACCTATCATAAAGGTGTCAACTTGCATACATGTCATAGGTCTAAAAGGGATGAACTTGCACATGTACTTATGTCATACATAGAGGCAAACTTGCATATGAACTTGCATCATAACTTGTATATGAACTTGCATCATAACTTGCATATGAACTTGCATCATAACTTGCATATGAACTTGCATAACATGCCATACTTAGAGGCAAAATGTATAAAAAGAGACAAGCTTGCATATGAACTTGCATCATAACTTTCATATGAACTTGCATCATAACTTGCATATGAACTTGCATCATAACTTGCATAAAACCAAATACTTAGCATGCATAAAACCAAATACTTAGCATGCATAAAACCAGATACATAACTTGCATAACATGTTACATATAAACTTGCATATAATCTCACATATAGCTTGCATAACATGTTACACATGAATCAATGTTCAACATAGTGTTTTGCATCATAAAACATAGCATTAAACTTGCATATAGCATAAAACTTGCAAAACACACAACATACACTATACTAAACTTGCATAAACACATTGATTCCACAAACATAGCCATATCTTATCATATCCTATCATAATCAATTTAACAATTGATTGTTAAGTCTATAGAAACTCACCACTAAACTCCAATAAGCAAACCCTTGCCACAAATCACCCAAAAACTCTAGCCTTGAACATAAAGCTTGCAACTTGATGATGAATGCAAGCTAATGATCACTCATACAACTCAAAGATGCTTGTATGAACATGAAAGCCTTCATAGAAATAGTTTTATAAGAGGATGGAGGCTAGGGCTTTGAGTGGAGGCCATGATCATAGAAAATTTTGGCATAGTTTAGTTAGAGTATAGAATTATGATCATTTAGGGCTAGCTTAGGGTCTTATTTATAGGATTAGGCAAGTGTTTTAGGCCATTAGATTAACCCTAAATTAGATTAGGACCATCAGATCTCGGAAGCTTCCAGAAACCAGCCCCAAAACACAGCCCAAACCCTGAAATGGTGCACCAGGCCAAACTGGCTGAGCACCCCCTATCGACACCCAAGTCGACAGGGCTGTCGACTTGGTCCTAGCCAAGTCGACTGCCCAATCGACAGGGTTGTCGACTTGGGTAGCTAGGCGGGAATTTTCCCTCCTGCGCCCAATGGCCCCAATTTCGAAATTTGAACCTGAATTTTAAATCTGTTTTGAACTTTGAATTTTCTGTAAACTTCATTAGGCCATAACCGGGCCATACGGACTCCGATTCTCGAAAACTCAGACTCTATTTCGCGTATTTTTCCGAGACGAACGCAATGACGCAGCCCGTTTCCCCCAATTCTCAAACCTGAGATTATTTATTCTTTAATTAGTGAATTTTAGCATTAACCGAAATTCGGGGTGTTACAGACCCCCCCTGTCGGCCAGTTTTGCCTGGGTGCAACCTGATGGGGTTTGGGCTGTGCTGGGTGGCTAGTGACGAAATTTGACGGCTCTATTCTTAATTATGGTTAATCTAAGGGCCTAAACTATATCCTAATTCTATAAATACACCATAAGACTACCCTAATTCATACTAAAAATAGTTACAACATCGTTATGCCGTCAAAATGCAACTTGAAGGAGCCTCCATCAAATTGTAGAAGAAGATAGCCTCTCAAATCAACCTCTAATCAACTCTAGCAACTTAATCTTCTTCATAGGAGTGCTAATCAACAAGTTGTGAGTTTCTATAGCCTTAATGACCAATTGTTGAAATGATTATGATAGGATATAATGAGGTTATGGCTATGAATGTGGATCAATGCAATTTATGTTATCATATGCTATCTGTTCATGATGTTAATTATGCAAGTTTGATGTTATATGTTCATGATGTTAGTTATGCAAGTTATGCAAGTCATATGCTATGTGTTATGCAAGTTATGCAAGTCATATGCTATGTGTTCATGATGTTATGCAAGTTATGCAAGTCATATGCTAGGTGTTCATGATGTTATGCAAGTTATGCAAGTCATATGCTATGTGATCATGATGTTATGCAAGTTATGCAAGTCATATGCTATGTGATCACGATGTTATGCAAGTTATGCAAGTTTTAGGCTATGTGTTCATGATGCTAGTTATGCAAATCGCTATGATAAACATTGATCTATTATGACACCATGTTATGCAAGTTTGGTGTATGATTATATGCAAGTTCATATATGATATGTTATGCAAGTTTGGTGTATGATTATATGCAAGTTCATATATGATATGTTATGCAAGTTTGGTGTATGATTATATGCAAGTTCATATATGACATGTTATGCAAGTTTGGTGTTTGGTTATATGCAAGTAACATGTGCAAGTTTACACCTTAGTATGATATGCATACATATGCAAGTTAACCCCTTTGTATGTCATACATACATATGCAAGTTTACCCCTTCTGTATGACATAAGTAACTTATGCAAGTTAACCTCTTTATGACATATGTGATTCATGCAAGTTTGGGTTGATTATTTATGCTAGTTGGGTTTGATGCTATATGCATGTTGACACCTTTTAAACCCATGTTGATGCTAATGTTATGCAAGTTGAACCCATTGTATGTGTGATGAATCTTCCCTTTTATGTATGTCATGTTAGCGAATTACGTGGGGAACGATGGGGTTAATATTCATGTTAATGAAATGGTGTGAAGTTGGTATGATTATGCATACCATAAAGTGGATGGACATAATTGAGTCAATTATGTACATCGTTAAATTTGTAATTAATTAGGGATAATTAATACAAATTATGGGGGTGATTAATTAGGTGTAATTAATCGACTAAGACACGAGGTTGGACCCTTTTGTAGCATAAGACTGCCCGGAACCGACCGGCAAATCCAGCGGCTACAAATGATTGGCCCAATGTGAGAGGTCTTAGGCACAAACTAAATACGTGACAAGTATAAAGACACGAGGTTAGACTCGGTTATGGCGTAAGGCTGCCTGGACCCAACCGGCAAATCCAGCTGCAATAAAAGATAGTCTAATGTGAGAGGTCTTTACAACGGTTACGTTCTTAATCAATTATGAAACACTTAACCAGATAAGCATGTCATGGGGCATGAGGGGTTAAGCGGGTGCCTTGGGTGGCATGTGGAGATTAAGTAAGTGCCTTGGGTGGCATGTGGAAATCTAGTGGGTTGCCTTGGGTGGCAATAGAAAATACGATTAGAATACTTAACTAAAGTGGAACATGTAATTAAACATGATTAAAGGGTTAAGTAAGTGCCTTGGGTGGCATGTGGAAATCAAGTAGGTGCCTTGGGTGGCATGGGAAATCTAGTGGGTGCCTTGAGTGGCAATTGAAATATGATTAGATGACTTAACCAAACTTTAAACATGTAAGTGGACATGATTATTCAAAAGGGTTAAGTGGGATGCACTAGATAAAGTGACAAGCTTAGGTGGGTAGCTTGTGGGGGCCCATTTCAACCAGTAACCCATATGTATCTTATTGGGCTCGACCCATGTCGAGGACGGGACACGCGTACTGGGCTTGACTGTAAGAGGCCAAAAACGGGTTAGCGGTGGCAACGCAAGTCCAACGGGTTTCATATGCGTGTGTGGACCCGGGCTGGTAGGTAAGACGTTGTCGCATCGTGTAGGTATAAGTCGTGCACCATTTGTTGTATCGGGTTGCCACTTTGGGGAGTGATACTCCCCACTGTGGGGCCAGCACGGGTATCTACGGTAGGGAACCGATCGCTTGGGGAGTAGTGGGTACACCTAGTGGAGTTAGGGGCAGACGGCACCTATGTAGTCAGCTAGGGGTACACGAGACTATTATTAAGATTACTAAGTACACTTAGTGGGATCAACCTTTAAGTAGGAATTACTCTTGGGTGGGTAGATCTGGTGTGGTGCAGTGTAGTATTTATCCTTGGGTGGATAGGCGCGTCTTTACCGTTATCTTAGTTCATCCTAAGTCTAGTTGGCTGCTTAGTGTAGTCATTTATCCCCAGTCGTACCGTACCAGGTTTATATCATACCCTAATTACTTTAATAATTGTATTGTTAAAGTTATAGGGCTCACTCAGACTTATGTCTGACCCCGTTGTTTTTATTTTTTTCCCAACCCTCAGGTTATCAGAGTGGGCCTAGCACTAGTGGGCTATGATCAGATTGCTTTGTCTATCTTTTGGAGCTTGGACCGTGATGTAAAGCCCAGCTTATCTTTTCTATTATGGCTATTAGTTATGTAGTGGGATTATGTACTTATGATTTATCAGGATGGATATTTAGTACTCGACTCTTGTTTTAGTTGGTTTTGATATGTAACCAAACATGTATATCTTCTGCTGCAATGAAATGATGTTTTAAATTTCAAGTATTATTTATATATCTGTCTTGTTGTAATTTTTCTGTTCTATATTCACTTAAAATATTCCACCGAAGTTAAGGCATTCCCTTAGTGAGTGACCTTAGCGGGTGTGGGGTGTTACACGTGGTATCAGAGCTTAAGGTTACCAGAACAGATAAAAGTTTTAGAAAACTATTTTTCTAAAAACATTTTGGAAGAAGTATTTTCAAAAACATGTCTTTTAAGAGTAAAGTTTTTGAAGAAAAGCATAATCCCCAATAACCATATATCCTTCCTTCGATTCTCCGTTTTGAATCTCTTCCTCTTTTTCTTTTTGAATTTCCCCTCCGTGTGTAGATGTCTTTTTAAGATAAATAAGGACTTCCGTATGAAGGACGGAAGAACCACTTCAAGGGACTAAGAAGTTTGTCGGGCTAAGAAGTTAGTCCAAGGAGGTGGAGGGCTTGTAGGTACCTTTAAGATGGACGAGGGAGGAAGGTTCAAATAGCTATTAGGTAAATAAAGGACGAAAACTCATCGTGGTGAGAGGTCATGGAAGGAAAATGTGAAGGAGAAGGCTAGTTGTTTCGGAGAAATAGGACACCTTATTAGGATTGTCCAAAGAGGTAAGGACAAAGTACAGGATCTTCTGGAGGGTAGTTGTATTCCCTCACGGTTGGTATACCTGATAGGGGTAGGACCGTCTAGGTTGAAATTTGGTTCTCTCGAGCATCCTGTTCAAACTTTATTCGACTCTGGCGCACCACATTTGTTTATCTCATCATCGTTAGTTGAGTCACTGCACTTAGACACCAGTCTAGTAGATGATCCCTTGGTTGCTTCAAACCCAATTGGGGGCTCCACTTATTTGTCCATGATATGTTTGGGTTTGAAGATTTCTATACTTAGCGTTGAGTTTAGATGTGATGCTTTTGGGCTTCACGGCTATGGGTTGATTTTGGGCATGGACTGGTTATCCAGTAATGGTGCCATTCTTGATTGTGAAAGGAGAGTTGTTAGGCTCATGACCCGCTTGGGGAACACTCTTGAGATCTCTTGTAATCCCATAGATTCTGTTATGCTAAGTTATCTTGAATCGTTTGACGCTTCAGTCGAGAGTTTGCGATCTGTTAGAGTGGTCCGGGAATACTCGGATGTGTTTGGGGAGGTGAAGGGCTTACCTCCGAAGCGGGAGATAGACTTCCAAATATATCTGGTGGGCAATGCTAAACCAATATCTTTGCCAGTGCGCCACATGGCTCCTCGTGAGAGGAGGGAACTCCATAAGCAAGTAGGGGAGTTGCTTGAGAAGGGGTTCATAAGACGAAGTATATCGGAGTGGGGAGCTCTAGTAGTTTTGCCATGAAGGCGGATGGGTCCATCAGACTTTGTGTAGACTATAGAGAACTCAACGAGCTCGCAAAGAAGAATAGACACCCATTGCCGAGGATTGATGATCTCTTTGATCAGTTGATTGGCGCCTCAATGTTTCGCAGTTGGACTTAGCCATGGGGTTTCATCAGTTAAGAGTAGCTGAGGATAGTATAGAGAAGACTGCCTTTAGGACTCCGGATGGTTACTATGAGTGGCTGGTGATGCCATTTGGTTTGACGAACGCCCCTGCATACTTTGTTGATTTGATGAGTAGGGTGTTCAGGGAGTACCTAAATAACTTCGTAGTGGTCTTTGTGGATGACATCTTGGTCTTTTCTAAGAGCGAAATAAGTTTTCGTATGTGCTAAGCAAAGCCAGTTATTTGATCAACGGTGGTTTTGGAGCGAGACTGGCAAGGACATCCAGAGTTGGACAAGTGCTTAATTATTTAGCCGTTTTTACTAGTATCATCTCATGTAGGTCGTCTGAATTCGAAGGAGGTATCCCTTGGGTGTTTGTCTGATATTGGTTTAGGCCTTTGGGGCTTGCACTTGGGGATGTCGAGTTCGACTAGGATGGTCTGCGTGAGAGATGGATAGTTGTGACGATTTTTGCATGGGAGAATATCCTGGTTTTCTCTAGTGGTGGAGAAAAGCATGCCCTACATCTTAGGGAAGAGTTGGAGGCTCTTCGAGCGTATAGTCTTAAGACAACAAAGGTGGATGGAGTTCTTGACATCCTATGATTTCGAGATAGCGTATGCCCCTGGCAAGGGTAACGTGGTGGTGGACGCCTTGAGCAGAGAAAAGTTATCCTTGAGTCCATTGTTCGTGGAACGACGAAGCATGGAATTTATCTCGATGTTTGATTTCAGACCTTCCGTTGACTTTATACCCGGTTTGCTAGCATCCTTAGAGGTCAGACCTACTCTTTTGGGACGGATTGGCGAGGCACAGCGGGACGACCCACAGTTGGTTGAGTTGGTAGAGAGGCTCATAAGGGGGGGAGTCGTCCAACCATTTGAGTAGGTACACCCTAGACGATAGGGGGTGGTTGCGTAGGGACGGTAAACTTTGTGTACTGCAAGACGAGGGTTTGAGGAAGGCTATTCTTGATGACGCACATCGTTCGAAGATGACCATTCATCCCGGTGGGGACAAGATGTACCAAGACATGAAGCGGGTTTTCTTTTGGGTCGGTATGAAGAAAGATGTGGCCGAGTATGTCGCTAAATGCTTGGTGTGCCAATAAGTGAAAGCGGAACAAAAGAAACCTGGTGGGTTGCTTCACCCATGGGAAGTTCCGCAATGGAAGTGGGATAGCATCTCGATGGATGTTATTGATGGGTTACCGAGATCGAGGAAGGGTAATACGGGAATTTGGGTTGTGGTAAACAGACTTACTAAGAGTGCCCATTTCATACCCATGAAGAGTAAGAGGACTGCTCCATGGCTAGCTTCAGTTTACTTTCGAGAAATAGTTCGGTTGCATGGTGTACCTTCGAGCATAGTGAGCGATCGAGATTCTATCTTCATTAGCGAGTTTTGGAAGAGTTTGCAAGAGGCGGTAGGGACTCAGTTGTGTCTGAGCACTGCATATCATCCTCAGACGGACGGCAGACCAAGAGGGTGAATCGTGTTCTAGAAGACCATTTGAGGCTATGTATCTTAGACTTTGGAGGTACATAGGAAGAGCATCTTCCATTGGTAGAGTTTGCGTATAATAACAGCTTTCAGTCCAATATTGGTATGGCTCCTTTTGAAGCTCTTTATGGAAGGCCTTGTCGATCACCTGCATGTTGGTGGGAATCTACGGATAAGATCTTGCTTGGGCCCGATATGGTTAGAGAGACTTCGGAGAAGATTAATTTGATTCGAAGAATGATTAAAGCGGCACAAGACAGGCAGAAATCTTACGTGGATAAGAGGAGGACGGATCTTGAGTTTGATGTTGGGGACATGGTCTTTGTCAAAGTATCTCCGTTACGAAATGTTGTTCACTTTGGGTCCGTGGGGAAGTTAGCACCAAGATTTGTAGGACCGTTTCCTATTAAGGAAAGGATTGGACAGATGGCATATAGAGTGGATTTACCCGAGAGACTTAGTGGAGTACATGACGTATTCCATGTGTCACATTTGAGGAAGTGCCTACATGAGACCGCAGAGGTGGTTGAGCCGAGTTTGCTTAGAGAAGTGGAGGTAGAGCGTGATGCGACTATTCGACGAGCTCCTACCCGCATCCTTGGGTCAGAGATTAGGAAGTTGAGAAACAGAGAGGTTCGACTAGTCAAAGTGCAATGGGGAGAGGATGAGAGCAATGCTACTTGGGAGACAGAAGCGAAGATGCATTCATTGTACCCATTCCTTTTTGAGGGTATGTCTTTTAACTTCTCCTTTATCGTTTGTCTAGTACTTATCTTATCTTTAGTATGTCCTCTCATTAGTACCTTTGCCCTTTAGATAGGGTAAACCTATGGTTGAAACATGTGTTTGAGACATGTTATGTTTGATGGATGCGTGTGGATGCAAGTGGTTGCTAGTGGTTGCTCGTGGATGCATATACACACACTTTAGGCACTAGATCGGCTCAGTCACTTCATATTGCATATAATTGTGTGTAGGTAGCTATATTAATGAATGTATAATAGTCGTGCTATCATATGGATGATGCATTTTGGTGTATGGTTGTGCACACATGTAGAGATAGTATGTGTCGATAGGGTTCTTTCGCATACATATTGGATGCATGGCACTATCATGGTTTGCATTAAGGAGGTCAACTGAACCAGTAGACCGCCTGATTTTGCATTAGACAGGGAACATATACACACACTTTTTGCATATGTTCATACAGCATTAGAAACTTTAAGGACAATGGATGCCAGTGTTTGCTGGTTTGAGTAGATGGTTGTTTGGATGGTAGGATACGTTCTTCTTGACTTAGAGATTTCGGGGACAAAATCCTTTAAGTAGGGTAGAATGTAACACCCCGTATGTTGAATAACTTGCTATAATATAAAACAGGGCAGAATTAAATTTTAAAATCTGGATCAGGGGAAACGGACTATGCCATTGCGTTCGTCTCGGAAAAATACGCGAAATAGAGTCTGAGTTTTCGAAAATCGGAGTCCGTATGACGCAGTTAAGGCCCGAAGAAGTTTTCAGAAAATTCAAACAGAATTAAATACAAAAATTTCACATTTCAGAAGAGGCGGGAAAATTCCCGCCTGGCAGAGGGTGTCGACCCTAGGGTCGACATGGGTGTCGACCCCCTCCCTAAGGGTCGACCCAGGGGTCGACCCCCCCTGTCTGCCAGTTTTGCCTGGGTGCAACCTGATGGGGTTTGGGCTGTGCTGGGTGGCTAGTGACGAAATCTGACGGCTCTAATCTAAATTAGGGTTAATCTAAGGGCCTAAACTAAATCCTAATTCTAAAATACACCCTAAGACTACCCTAATTCATACTAAAAATAGTTACAACGTCGTTTTGCCGTCAAAATGCAACTTGAAGGAGCCTCCATCAAATTGTAGAAGAAGATAGCCTCTCAAATCAACCTCTAATCAACTCTAGCAACTTAATCTTCTTCATAGGAGTGCTAATCAACAAGTTGTGAGTTTCTATAGCCTTAATGACCAATTGTTGAAATGATTATGATAGGATATAATGAGGTTATGGCTATGAATGTGGATCAATGCAATTTATGTTATCATATGCTATGTGTTCATGATGTTAATTATGCAAGTATGATGTTATATGTTCATGACGTTAGTTATGCAAGTTATGCAAGTCATATACTATGTGTTATGCAAGTTATTCAAGTCATATGCAATGTGTTCATGATGTTATGCAAGTTATGCAAGTCATATGCTAGGTGTTCATGATGTTATGCAGGTTATGCAAGTCATATGCTATGTGATCATGATGTTATGCAAGTTATGCAAGTCATATTCTATGTGATCATGATGTTATGCAAGTTATGCAAGTTATTTGCTATGTGATCATGATGTTATGCAAGTTATGCAAGTTTTAGGCTATGTGTTCATGATGCTAGTTATGCAAATCGCTATGATAAACATTGATCCATTATGACACCATGTTATGCAAGTTTGGTGTATGATTATATGCAAGTTCATATATGATATGTTATGCAAGTTTGGTGTATGATTATATGCAAGTTCATATATGATATGTTATGCAAGTTTGGTGTATGATTATATGCAAGTTCATATATGTCATGTTATGCAAGTTTGGTGTTTGGTTATATGCAAGTAACATGTGCAAGTTTACACCTTAGTATGATATGCATACATATGCAAGTTAACCCCTTTGTATGTCATACATACATATGCAAGTTTACCCCTTTTGTATGACATAAGTAACTTATGCAAGTTAACCTCTTTATGACATATGTGATTCATGCAAGTTTGGGTTGATTATTTATGCTAGTTGGGTTTGATGCTATATGCATGTTGACACCTTTTAAACCCATGTTGATGCTAATGTTATGCAAGTTGAACCCATTGTATGTGTGATGAATCTTCCCTTTTATGTATGTCATGTTAGCGAATTATGTGGGGAACGGTGGGGTTAATATTCATGTTAATGAAATGGTGTGAAGTTGGTATGATTATGCATACCATAAAGTGGATGGACAAAATTGAGTCAATTATGTACATCGTTAAATTTGTAATTCATTAGGGATAATTAATACAAGTTATGGGGGTGATTAATTAGGTGTAATTATTCGACTAAGACACGAGGTTGGACCCTTTTGTAGCATAAGACGGCCCGGAACCGACCGACAAATCCAGCGGCTACAAATGATTGGCCTAATGTGAGAGGTCTTAGGCACAAACTAAATACGTGACAAGTGTAAAGACACGAGGTTAGACTCGGTTATGGCGTAAGGCTGCCCGGACCCAACCGGCAAATCCAGCTGCCATAAAAGATAGTCTAATGTGAGAGGTCTTTACAATGGTTACGTTCTTAATCAATTATGAAACACTTAACCAGATAAGCATGTCGTGGGGCATGAGGGGTTAAGTGGGTGCCTTGGGTGGCATGTGGAGATTAAGTAAGTGCCTTGGGTGGCATGTGGAAATCTAGTGGGTTACCTTGGGTGGCAATAGAAAATACGATTAGAATACTTAACCAAAGTGGAACATGTAATTAAACATGATTAAAGGGTTAAGTAAGTGCCTTGGGTGGCATATGGAAATCAAGTAGGTGCCTTAGGTGGCATGGGAAATCTAGTGGGTTCCTTGAGTGGCAATTGAAATATGATTAGATGACTTAACCAAACTTTAAACATGTAAGTGGACATGATTATTCAAAAGGGTTAAGTGGGATGCACTAGATAAAGTGACAAGCTTAGGTGGGTAGCTTGTGGGGGCCCATTTCATCCAGTAACCCATATGTATCTTATTGGGCTCGACCCATGTCGAGGACGGGACACGCGTACTGGGCTTGACTATAAGAGGCCAAAAACGGGTTAGCGGTGGCAACGCAAGTCCAACGGGTTTCATGTGCGTGTGTGGACCCGGGCTGGTAGGTAAGACGTTGTTGCAACGTGTAGGTATAAGCCGTGCACCATTTGTTGTATCGGGTTGCCACTTTGGGGAGTGATACACCCCACTGTGGGGCCAGCACGGGTATCTACGGTAGGGAGCCGATCGCTTGGGGAGTAGTGGGTACACCTAGTGGAGATAGGGGCAGACGGCACCTATGTAGTCAGCTAGGGGTACACGAAACTACTATTAAAATTACAGGGTACACCTAGTGGAGATAGGGGCAGACGACACCTATGTAGTCAGCTAGGGGTACACGAGACTATTATTAAGATTACTAAGTACACTTAGTGGGATCAACCTTTAAGTAGGAATTACTCTTGGGTGGGTAGATCTGGTGTGGTGCAGTGTAGTATTTATCCTTGGGTGGATAGGCGCGTCTTTACCGTTATCTTAGTTCATCCTAAGTCTAGTTGGCTGCTTAGTGTAGTCATTTATCCCCAGTCGTACCGTACCAGGTTTATATCATACCCTAATTACTTTAATAATTGTATTGTTAAAGTTATAGGGCTCACTCAGACTTATGTCTGACCGTGTTGTGTTTATCTTTTTCCCAACCCTCAGGTTATCAGGGTGGGCCTAGCACTAGTGGGCTTTGATCATATTGCTTTATCTATCTTTTGGAGCTTGGACCGTGATGTAAAGCCCAGCTTATCTTTTCTATTATGGCTATTAGTTATGTAGTGGGATTATGTACTTATGATTTATCAGGATGGATATTTAGTACTTGACTCTTATTTTAGTTGGTTTTGATATGTAACCAAACATGTATATCTTCTGCTGCAATGAAATGATGTTTTAAATTTCAAGTATTATTTATATATCTGTCTTGTTGTAATTTTTCTGTTCTATATTCACTTAAAATACTCCACCGAAGTTAAGGCATTCCCTTAGTGAGTGACCTTAGCGGGTGTGGGGTGTTACAATTAACCACTAATAATTCATCACTATATTTAAATTAGTCTAACTACTAATTAAATATTTAAACTGTGGTTAAAGAGTTCTCAGCGAATAGCTTTCCAAATTTCCCGGTAGGAAATTCTAGCTGAGCGAATCGTCGGACAACATTTCGGCGCAACGTCTTCTTCACCAATGTATACATATACTATATATTAATCTCTCTCTTTATAAGGAAAGGAGGAGGAGGATGACGATGAACTTTGGCAAGGTGATGGTGGAAAAGAGGAAGACTTATGCCATGGAAACAATGTCCATAAGCTTTAAGAAGAAGATGAAAAGGAGGAAATGGAATGGAATGGTAAAAAAGTGGAGTAAATGCCTCCTTATTTAGGAACGGGGAGTTAAGGATTGATGAAACCTAAGGGGCCAAGTGAAAGGCATGCATGAAAAGAAGCATGCAAAAATACAAGTGTCTTTACATTTGTCTTTAGGAGAGAAGGTGAACTTTTGGCAGCATTTCCCCTTAAGTGCTATGAAAACTAAGGGCAACAATTAATTCTAATGCCATGTTATAGTTTGACAAATCTGATCGAATGACAAATAGTATTAATAAATCCAAACTTATTAATATTCATTCTCATCCGTTAAATTTATAATTCGAATAAGATCTATTATATAACTAATCAAAATTATTAAATGTACTTAGCCATGTATATTTATGTCAATTCAAATCTAAATTTAAATTAAGTAATAAAATTCCAATTTTAAATTGATTAAAAATTATGGATCATTACATTCACCCCCCTCTTAAAACTTTTCGTCCTCGAAAAGGAAAGGAAATCGCAATTACTTATTCGACATCAGACTCAAGATTAAAAATTCTTTATAACAAAGCTCCATGTTCTCATAATGGATATACCGGGTAGAATATTCTTACATACATATTTACGGACAACCATAACTACCATGTCCTCCAATGATAACTTCCAATTTCCCTTATATACGATCTTCCAATTACCCTTACATTCGATTCACCGTTTATTGGACCAGTTACTTATACTTAACCTTTTACAGCTTTCAAAAAATTCGAAGTTATAAATTTATTCTCTTAGATGTTATCTTCCAAATTAAATGGTTATGAAACTTACTCCCTTCTAGTTCCGCAAAATTACTATTATTCTTTGTTCGAAAAATTTGATCATCTCAGAACTCAACTTGTCTAAATGTTTTAGTTTAGATAATTTCTTTATTCCTGCATGTCAAAGATTTTGAAACTTAATTCACAAGGTATCCATTCTTACTTAAACAATTCCATTTATGACCGCAATATACTTTAGAACTTATCCACTATCCAAAATCGCTGATAATTCAAGATTTTAGTTCCTTATGTTGTTTAATTTTGTCTATCCTCATTAATTATTCCAAATTCAAGGTTGCAAAACATATTTCCTTCAAACTTTAGAGAAACCATTTAGATATATTTTTATTAACATCTTTAACCAATGTAGTCCTTAACCAAAATATCGTCAGATATCTTATGGTCATATTGTGAAACTGAATTATCAAGATATTTCCATTTTAAATTTAATCAGTCGGGGAGGAATAATTATCAAATATCCTGATTGATTAATTCCAACTTAGCCTTTAAATCATGCCTAAATTACCTTTTGTATTTGGATTGCTTAAGTAAATTACAACTATACATATACTTATTTAAATCAACTGAGAAATTCCAACCACAAGATGTCCATGCTTAAATTTTAAATTCCCAAATACTTTCAAAGACCCTTTTTCCTATATATTGAAAATATATTCTTTCAAAATCAAATTTTTTTATCACAAATACACTTTCTCATGTACTCTTTACTTAATTTACTGGCTCATCCTTATTATAGGTTTACCTAGTATAATTCTTACAACTCTATCAAATTTTAATGATCTCGCTTACTTATTCAAACTCACATCAATTTATCCGACATTTTCAAACACTTATCTAAATGGGTTTAAGTATATATTGATGTTTAATAGGAATCATATAGTCATCCACTTTCAAAACTCGAAAATACATACTAATGATGATGCAGTCATCAACAGAATTATTTTCAAGCGACTAGAGTGTGATTCTTTATCTATCTAATATACTTAAGACTTCGTATATAATTTTGCTAGGCGTATATTCAAAATCTTATTTTACTCGATAATCCAACCTCAACATCGAATACAATACTCAAACTCTTATTTTAATTTCTAACCATATTGATTAGTTACTTTGGGGGAGAATTACCTTAACAAATTTAACCCAAGTTTATCAATATTTCGAAATGTTACCTAATAGTGAAACTAAATCCAAAAGGCATTTATACTCGGATCATTTTCCAGATCAGTGGAAGGGGCTTAATTACCATGCCATAAGAAGTATTTTATGTGTAATTATGATCACAAAATGTAAACTTAACCTTCATCGTTTGATTAAGTATCTATGTTATTATTAATCATATATTTTCAGAATATGTTTCTTTCTTGAAATATAACTTTTCAAAACTCACTTCATATTTCAAATGCGCTCTCTCAAATATAATACAACCAAAATCTCGTTCTAGGGCATTACTAACCCTATCTCTAATGAGATATTATAACTCTGATGAGTCTTTCCTTTTGTTCAAACGTGTCGTAACCCATAGCTTTGTATAAACCAAAGCTCTGATACCAACTATAATGACCCGGCTTTTTGCCCGATTTTCGCTGGTAATTAAACCAACTTAAATCGTTCACAAAGATGGATTATTAGGGGTACTTACACATTGCACAAAACAAAATGAACTTTTCCATTATCATTAAAATAATATTACATCATAGTTACTACAAATACATCAGAGTACATCGATTACACAACGGAAGAGATAGCGGAAGAATATGCATGCTCCAAGAAATAATAGCTTTAGTTAAACTAGAATCCTGCTTCAACCATCTCCAAGACTAAATCTGCGAACCAAACAACTAGGCTGCCCATGCAAAAATTATGGGTACCCAGAGTTTAGGTGTGGGAACAATAAACTCCAGGTCAATCATGGGACTGGTGTGAGAACTCAAAACAGTTGTTTGTAGGGATTTATTTTAAAGTTAGGTAATTCACCGGACACGCCGCTAATGCGGAACGGGTTTACTCCATGTGAATTTCTGTGCATAGCAATTCGCAATGACTTTTTGAAAAATGAAACTAACATAAGGTCCTGCGATACACACACAATGAAAATGCACACATGGGCGGGGTTTCTCCTTGTGAAAATTAGGGTCACATCCTTAAAACTAAACTTAATTAGGCTCACATCCTCCCCTTTTGAAAAGTATAAATTTAATCCCTATTTTTGAATTGCGTCTCTCTTATTTCCAGAACTGCCCATCTTCCTTAATTAACGCCTTATTAATCTAATACGTAACACGTATTAGGATTTACGTATTACATGTCCCATTTATTCCAGATTTTTTTTTACGATCAATGGCGGCGGCGGCTCCAAACCAAAACTCCACCGTTTACAAAAAATCCCATTAAATTCTCTAAAACCAAAACGCAATCGACCACGACGAGCGATTTCATCTAGGGTTTTCTTTCGACATCTGATCACTAGGAAAGATGGCGGCGGCGAATTGCAAACTCCAGACTCAGCAATCGAATGGTTCATCTGATCTACCTAGGGCACATAGACAGCAGCGACTTAATAGATCTATGTTAGATTGACTATCTGTGTTTCGCATTGAGGTTGTTGAATTGAAACTTGCTACTTCCAGGTAATATATACGTTTTAATAGTTTTTTTTTTCGGTTATCAATTTTTACTCCATCTTTGTTGATTGATTAATCCGATCATCTATAATTTTATAGTTTTTTCGATTGATTAATTATTGTATCAAGTTTTAGTTTTGTTGTAGATCGTACAGTTTATTTAGAACAAAATACTTGCAGACTGGTACGATATTTTTATGAACGATTGTAAGATATTGTTATGAATATTTGGAAACATGTTTGAATGTGGTCAGAATGCTCAAACACATGTGGAAAAAAGTTCATAACAGATGAGCACTAGTGTGCATTTATTCCAAATAGTTGCACTATTCTGTGCAATTTTTATGTTTTTTTGCATAATTATGTGATGTTATTACGAATTTTAGTACAATTGTGAGCTTATGTTCTATTCAGTTGTGATGTTATTCCGAATAGTTGCACTATTCTGTGCAATTTTTATGTTTTTTCCACAATTATGTGATGTTATTACGACTTTTTGTACAGTTGTGAGCTTAAGTACACTAGTGCTTATGTTCTATTCAGTTGTGATGTTATTCCGAATAGTTGCACTATTTTGTGCAATTTTTATGTTTTTTTGCACAATTATGTGATGTTAAGTAAATATGTTCTTAATTTTAGAATATGTGTGCATTTATTTCGAATAGTGCAACTATTATGTGCAATTTTTATGTTTTTTTGCACAATTATGTGATGTTATTACGAATTTTAGTACAATTGTGAGCTTATGTTCTATTCAGTTGTGATGTTTTTCCGAATAGTTGCACTATTCTGTGCAATTCTTATGTTTTTTTTGCACAATTATGTGATGTTTAGTAAATATGTTCTTAATTTTAGAATATGTGTGCATTTATTCCGAATAGTTGCACTATTATGTGCAATTTTTATGTTTTTTTGCACAATTATGTGATGTTATTACGAATTTTAGTACAATTGTGAGCTTATGTTCTATTCAGTTGTGATGTTATTCCGAATAGTTGCACTATTCTGTGCAATTTTTATGTTTTTTATATTTTATAGCCTGCAACCATCAACAAATATGTTCTTAATTTTGTGCAGTAAATCAAAATTTTAGAATGCAAGTGTGCATCTATATAATGATTGTTGCATGATTTTGTTGGCGCAGTAATAACTGCTGCATACAAATGTGTATATATCCAATATTTGTTTCATAGTTATATGCATTTAAACATGGTTATTTAAAAATGTTTTTCTTGTTATGCAGACACCTAATAAAGAAGAAATAATGCAGACGACAATAAGCAGGAGAAAGCCTTAGTTACAAATGACCAACCGACGACATCTCGACATGTTTGAAAAAAGAAAGAAAGTTGAAGGGTACCCACAGATTTCCAGAAAAAGAAGCATATAGAAACAACCTGAAATCATGTGTAGATATGGTCAAGAAAGTGAAATCTTAAATGCTGAACTACTATGACATGATTATGAAGTTTCTTTGTTGAATTACGGTTGAACTTTATGTACTGATATTAATTCTTTTGATATTAAATGATATTACGAATTGTTGCTACCTTGTATGCAGTTATTTGTAATACTGGCATACTTAAATGCAAATATTGCTTAGTGTTAAGCGTATTTGTATTGTCAAAATAAGCAAGATAATTTCATAGTTATCTGAAAGTATTGTTAATGGTGGCAAGCGTAAATGGAAGTTCTTTAAATTTTTTGTATTACGAACATAGTTTGAATACTTGCATACATTTATACATTATTTCCGTATAATTGTTTACAAAAATTTATTCATATATGTATGCATATATGTAAAATACTTGCATATACTTATGCAGAAATATTATTATTTTCCTGAATTGTAAGCATGTATATACTTATGCAGAAACAATTATGTAATGTAATAATATCAGTTCAATATTTTGTTGTAAATTTGTTTTTGATTGCCAGTTTTGTTTTAAGCTGAAATGTATTCAAATATTCGTTATATTTGAATAAATGTATGCAGTATTTTTGAACATTCCTTTACCTCATTTGTACAAAAAAAAATTGTTATGTTTATACTGTAAAAAAGAAGAAGTAGTTCCTTCAAACAACTAAACTGCGAATCCACTTACTAGCATACTACTGTTAATCATTTGTTGCATATAAGTATGCAGTTATATAGAAAAAATACATAGAAGTATGGACTTATTGTGTTGCCTACGACTTTCAACGTATTCTTGTATACAAGTATGCAGTTATTCTGAGTACCTGCATACTTGTATGCAATTATTCAGTATGCACGCACATATTTTTTGCATGCGTATGCAGATAGTTGCATACATGTATGCAACAATTGGCAAAACTTGCATACATGTATGCAAAAAATTGCACCGCCATGACGAAATCTCTGAATTCAATTTTGAAGTGTTGATTGAAAGTTTGCAAATGCCAGCAGATAGTTGCATATTTATATGCAGATAATCAGAATTGTTGTTTACTAGTATGCAATTATTTGTTCAGAAAATTTTTAATTCTTGCATAAACAAATAAATTTAGTAATAACAGTTGCATGTTTATGTGCATTTATTACATGATTTTTTTTGAATATTCGTACTGGTATTTTGATTTCAAACAATGGTCTGTTGTTTATTAATTGCAATAATGACTCGCTGAGGTTTATTTTGTACGGTTTCAAGTTAGTTTGGTTCTAGATAATAACCTCGAATTTTAACATCCTGGTGTGCAGTTGTTCTAAATATTAGCATCATTGTATGCAATTATTTTGAAAATTTGCAAATTGGAATTGCAGAACTTAAATACTAGCATACTTTATGAAAATCTTATTATTACTTGCATACGAATATGCAGACAATACAAATAATAATTGCGTACATATAACTAATGTACAACAAAATACATATTTTAATTGCATAATTACAATAATAGTATAATACTGAACTGATGTACAACAAAATACTTGCATAAATATATGCACCTTTTCTTTAAACCTGCACAAAATTGTGCAAAAATCACTCAAATAAACAATCAAGCATTTTTTTGGTTAAAACTACAACTGTGCGATATCTTTTAAACTACATTTACACAAATTTGCATATCTGCATGTTTCTCTGTATCAAGCAATCAAAAAAACATAATATATAACATATGCATATATGTATGCATATATCTAGAATATATGCATATAAATATGCATATTTTACTGAAATTTTGCTGAATAGCATATAAATGCATTCAAATATTTAATTCTTAAACGTTCTCGCTTACAATCATACAGAACGAAACAAACAATTATATTAATAACTTTTTTCGCTAATTTTTGTACTTTAATATGTCGACATCACAGCAACACAGGACGAATTTGGTTTTTATTGCTCCAGAGTCTTTCAAAACCGTGGAATTTGGTTTTTGCGCGAGATTGAAGAAGCGATCGGACTAAGTACTATCGACGAATCGATGTAGGATTGATCGACGGTTTTGCAGAATTTTAGGTTTAGGGTTTTGAGCGATTTGATAGGAGCGATATACTGAGTACTTTTGATTTTTTGAGCGAGATGATTTCAGCAAGATGATAGGAGCAATAGATGCGGAAGGGTACAACAGTAATTTTTTTAATGGAAATTCGAAAACAGGGATGTATTCTTTATTTTTTTTATCACCGGGTTTTTTTTTATATTTTGAAACTTAATAGGGACCTGTAAAAAACGAACCCTTCTCCTTATGCAGTCAAAAAAGCTTTTGATATATAAAATCCTCTTTCAATACTATAATATAGTGTGAAAATCCTTTCGAAAGTAAATGTATTAATCTTAGCCAGCATAGGTACCATATACTATACTGACGTATGGTATACAACTAAAATCATACGGGCTCGTAGCGGAGATTGGATTTCCAACAATGACCAGGCAAAGGAACTTCCTTTCGAACCGAATTTTGAACACCTCTAGAGGGATGTTCGAGGATCAACTCATGCTCCTCATGCCAATACAAGGCCGAGTTACCTTTGTAACTAGGTAACGTAGAGTACGCCCGAGTATGTCATCTCCCGATCGTTACCGACCTTTCTGAGCGCGCTCCAACGACAACCACAAAAGTAGATGCTTTTACCACATAGGTTAATACCTAGGCTACATACCATATTACACCTTTTATATATAAGAAGACAACACACCATAGCCTTGCCGCATTTCTTCCTGTTTTGGCCATTTACCGGGGTGTAAGGCTTCCCGAGGTCCCGATATACACAAAGCTACGCTTAAATAAGCCATTCTTTGATCATCCATGGCTCATCACATAACTTAAGTATGCCACATTGTCCATTCAATACGCATCACTGGTTTCTATCAATATATAACCTCTAAGCTCATACGTCTTAGAGAAGGGTGTTGAGAAGGAGAACAAATTCTCCGCCGCCAAACATATATATATTTAACAGAGATCAGTGCTATGCAGTCAATTACAATGTTAGACACACAATCCATACATGTCCGCTTTGGGTCTGAACGAAACCACAATCCGGAATTCTTACACATACGTTCGGGCTTCTTGCCACTTAGCTGATATAAAATCCATCTGCGAATGGGAGCCAACCATTCGAGACATTCAACAAGTCATTCGTACGATATGAAGGGTCCGGGTCTTCAACGTCGTCTTCAATATTTCCAACTGCTCCACAACGTCGTATTATTACTTGGAATGGTTTTCGGATATAAATGTGATCCCGGTCTTTCAAAATAATAAGCGCAATTTTAAAAACACAATTATAGAACACACAGGCTTTCAACCAAATCTCCTTCCATCTTGGATTTGTTAAATGAAACAAAATCCATATTTAACCTTTCTCTTTTAAAACACATCCCTTAATCCAAGATAATTTAGCCTCAAAGCTTTAGTTAATTTTCCATTTGATAACTCGTTATCATAAACCCCGTTTTCTTTGAAAATCCCTACCCACATTTCAATCGTAGTTTCCAATTAAATCAATTTCCCAACATTCAATTCTTTAATCTTAACTAAAAGATTATACTTCCTTCCCAATTCCTTATTTTTAATTTCCTCAAATCAAAGATTTGACTAAATCCCCAAATTACGATATAAATTTCCACCCTCAATATCATTGAGTTTCAAGAATGATATTATTAAAGATATAATTCACGAAAAAACCCAAATTAATCGATATTGAACATAAGTTACATAGAAATTGTATCTACTCATATTCGATATTAATTCTCATAATAAACAAATACTATAAGTGGAATAACGATATAATAATAATATCTTCCAAATTCCTCAAATAGTATGCGTTTACACCATAGAATTTCATATCAAATATTTGAAGATTATTTATGTCCAATTTATCCCAATCAAATTGGGAAACTTGTATCTTAAATAAAAGATTTATCCAACTCTTTGACACTAGATCTGGATAGAAATATCATTAAGTTATCCTCTGTATTATTCTCTGTATCCAACTCACACTTTAAGCGGAATAACGGCGAACTAACTTTTAAATTCCTCAAATAGTAAGAGTCATCATCTACCAAACTAATATAACATCCAAAGATTTATCTCCTACCATATCCAATTATTTAAAACTGAAAAACCCTGTTTTAATATCATATAAATCAATTTAATTTCCATACAAAACATTTTCAGTACTTATAAATCTTTTAAAACATTCCACCAATCATTTACAAATGATTACTAATAGTTCGGAAAACAACTCGCGGTTTAAAACATCAAAATAGATTGTTTTCAAAGAAAGAGTTACCATAGTGTTTCAAAAGCGTTACAAAACAGTTATCTTAACTAATTTGATCAAAATATCGTTTATCTTAGCCAAAACTTAAACTTTATGATTCAAAACACTTTTATATATTTATAAAGATTTTACAATTTTTTTCCATATTTTTAAAACAACAGTTGTTGATAGTTATGGTTGACTACTGCTCTTACAACGACCTTTTCCAAAACGGTTTTAAGTATAACTTGAAAATTATAACTCGAAATTAAAATCTTCTTTCACTCATCTCAAAGCTCTTGTTAATGGAAATCGAACATTTTTCGCTTCATGGAAATCCGATTTAGATTGCAAAGGTTATAAGCGTTAAAGTTTGCATCTAAAATACACAAATTGCTATTGTGCGACAAGCTCTATTTTGACCATAATAACCATTATTTTGCGATACTTCAAAATACCTTAGAAAACCATTATATCCTTATATAACCCTTTTAAAATCATTTAAATTTACTTTCCAAATTATTTTGGATCTAAAATCCAACTTTTATTTTACAACTAATAAAATATTAAATTAAAATCCAATTTATTTTTAAATTCAAAAAAACTTCGAATTAACCATCTCATTTTTCGGATCAGTTAGGGATAGTCAGGTAGAGCAGGAAACTACATTTCCAAACCCAAGCCTAGACATGATCCTCTCTGTCATCCTAGAACGTTAAGGTACTTATTTATTCATTTCAAGAAACTTTATTAATATATATGAATTTATACATATGTGTCTTTCAAATTACTAACCTTCAATTTAAATAATAACATTGCTTCTAATTACGAAGGAGATTTGGCGATCACCAATGTGATACCATAATTGTTGTGTAATAATGTGTGCGCAACAACATCAACAACTATTATAAACATTCATAGCAATCATCGTCAACATAATTAAATAAATCATAACTGTGCACAAGCGTTATAACACTAACACTTAATAGTGTGCGTTCTAAACTATGCATCCATCATCCGTCACAACAAACATCAACGCTTATTAACCACTAATAATTCATCACTATATTTAAATTAGTCTAACTACTAATTAAATATATAAACCGTGGTTAAAGAGTTCTCATTGAACAGCTTTCCAAATTTCCAGGTAGGCGATCCTAGTTGAGCGAATCGTCGGATAGTATTTCGCGCAACGTCTTCTTCACCGATGTATACATATACTATATATTAATCACTTGCTTTATAAGGGAAGGAGAAGGATGATGGCAACGAACTTTGGCAAGGTGGTGGTGGAAAGGAGGAAGACTTATTCCATGGAAACCATGGCCATAAGCTTTAAGAAGAAGATGAAAAGGAGGAAATCAAATGGAATGGTAAAAATGTGGAGTAAAGCCCGCCTTATATAGGAATGGAGAGTTAAGGAGGTGATGACACCTAAGGGGGTAAGTGGAAGGCTTTCATGAAAGGAAGCATGCAAAAATACAAGTTTCATTACACTTGTCTTAAAGAGAGAAGGTGAACTTTTGGTAGCATTTCCCCTTAAATGCTATGAAAACAAAGGGCAACACTTAATTCTAATGCTACTAATTCATATTAGTTTGACAAATCCGATCGAACAATAAATAGTATTAATAAATTCAAACTTATTAATATTCATTCTCATCCGTTAAATTTATAATTCAAATAAAATCTATTAAATAACTAATCATAATTTTTAAATGTACTTAGCCATATATATATTTATGTCCAATTCAAATTTAAATTTAAACTGAGTAATAAAATTCCAATTTTAACATATGTTAAAAATTCTGGATTGTTACAAACTTGTATACCTTAATTCAAACAAATAGGCCATTTTATCTCGTCGGAATGTTCTCTCATTTATACGAATATTAATGTTAATTGTGTGGTATAATTATTCTATAAATATAGTGTAATCAATGTAAGTAACGTAAAACTAACATAATAAGTGTGATTAGGATGTAAATTAAATTTGGAATGTCTCCATATATATATATATATATATATATATATATATATACACATACATTTATTGCTTGTGTGTGCGTATAGAATGGATTTACATATATAAATAGTGACACACAGACACGGGGTTAGTTGCCATTTGCGGTATAAGGCTGCCCGGAACCGACCGGCAAATTCAGCAACCACAAGTGGGCCCAACTAATGTGAGATGTCTGGGTGCCATGGGTCATTCAAAACTTAGTAACTAGACACGAGGTTAAACCAACTTGTAGTAGAAGCCTGCCCGGAACCGCCTGGTATATCCAACATCTACAGGTATATGGTTTAATATGAGAGGTCCTATATGTGTGTATAACTATATACATATATATATATATATTAGTCTATTATTTGTGAAAATAAGCGGGTTTACTACACCTTGAGAAGGTCTTAACTGGCTGATTCTCTTCTTGTCTAATTTGGGTCTTAAGTGGTTAGGACTAGGATCCCTCCTAAGGTTTATTCCTTGGAGATGAACCAAAGTCATGGGACCCACCCTTATTAGATTCGAAGTAAGTCTTTGGGTCCTCCTTCTCTAAAAGTGGTTAGGCATAATCGATAACGAAGTAGGGTAGTTCACGGGGATGTCCACTTCCTCAAGAAGCCTGTAAGGGCTCAACTAGGGACATAATTGGTATATAAAAGATATATGGCCATTGCATTCTCACCAACTGTCTAAGGGAAGTCTTAAGCGACATAGGTGTTCACCGTAATATCAATTAAGTAGTAACGTTCGCAATACTACTTATCATATTATTATTAAAAGTATAGACTTAAGAACGTTAGCGTTTTAGAATGGGCTCTTAAGGGGCAAGAGGTCCGCCTTAGGGTTATAAGTGATCATAAGAATCCACCTTTAATAGGGCCATAAGTGATCAAGAATGCTCACCTTGTTTGGTCTTCACCCTAAAAACACTAATGAGCGATTGACTTGGATATCCACCTCATTGGTTAGACACTTGGTTTTTGTGTGAATAATGTGTGCTGCATAGACATACCTTGACATATGTTACCTGCTAAAAATATATGGTATGGACTTTAAGTTAACACCATATTTTAGTCATACAGAACTTTATGTTCTGACCCCTCTCCTTAACATATCCAACAGGTTAGTAGATGAGGTAAAAGTCATGGACGATATCATGATAGGAACTGAAGGCGAAGATGAAGTCATTATGCTATTATTAGTAGTTATTGCTTTGACTGCTGTGTTGGAATTCTGTGATTTAAATAAAGTGCTGCATCTTATTTTAGTTTTATATTTTCTCTTTCCACTGTGGTATATGTATATGTTATCTGTGCAAATGTAATTCCTTATAGGAACCAACGACCTATTTAGAATGGTACTAAGTTTCGATTGGCCTTTTCTTAGTCAAAATTTAGGCCCATGCCAGGCAGTTGTTACACGAGAAGACGGAAAGTTATCACATAAGTATATTGGTCTGTTCCCGATATTGGAAAAGATTGGTACTCCAGCCTACCGAGTTCTGTTGCCAGATTGGTAGCCCGGAGTACATGATGCATTTAACATTTCTCATCTCTGGAAGAATGTGCATGATCCAGACTTGATTGTTGAGGAAGCATCGCAATATGTAACGACCCGTGGGATTCAACGCCCGAATTCCAACAATAATACACAAACCCTTATTACTTGCCAGAACTTAAGTATCGAAAACACAAAATAGTTAATGAAAGAAAATAGAGGGTGAGATAAGAAATATTAGAATAGAAGTATAAGAATAATAACACAACAACATCAGAGTCGCATATCGCCATGAAATAAAATTTTGTAGAGAGCTTTGAAATAAAACTTACAATCATCTTAGTACATCAACACATCTGGACAGTTATAATAATTTGTCCTCATATACAAAACACAACAGAATACGCACTAATCAGTATCATATGTTCAAACTCCTCCATCTTATCTTTGGACTTTACAACATCCGATAACCTGAACTTGTAAAACCAGGTCTAATCTGAGCATTTACAAACGCCTGATCAGTCTGGTGAACCACAATGAGAAAACTCGCTAAGTTTAAAAACATCACCCGACTTGATTTTAAAGTCAAATCATTTCTTTTTTAAATCATAGCTCATTCTGATATTATAATAGTGTCAAAACACAAGTAAATATTAATCTAGCGGAACGCTTTCATCTCACGCTCCACATATATAGTATATAATCAAAAACCGCGAGATCTAATTGGAGATTGGATTTCCAACTGGCAAGGTATGGGACCACCTTCCAATAGTGTATCTCTAGAGAGGAATACACCGGGTTTACAAGAACATCTTGAAACCTAGGCTAAACATGACCGCCCACTCATTACGCTTGAGTGTGCCGAATGTATATCACCAATGGTTGGGCTCAAACTACAATTTCCTGAAAAGGGAACATCGAAATAGACAAAATAATGAAATGGATTTGCTCTAGATAGGTGATTATACACCCTACTTGGGTGCGAACCACTTAACCATGCGACCTACCCTATTTTATACCATTTCCCGCTTTGTAGAGTCTTGAGGTTTAACACTACCTTCAGAACATCACATCACCAACACTTTGAATGCCACATTGTCAGATCCATCAAATCATTAATTGACGTCCACAAATATACTCTAGGTGTTTATGTAACGACCCAACGATTTTCAGCCACGAAAATTGACATAAATACAATTCCATATCCCATGCCGATCTTCCAAACACCGAAAACACTGGATAGTTATTAGAAAGAAATTAAAGGGTGAGATAACAAAGAAAGAAATATTAGAATAGAAGAAGAAGGAGAACCAACACAACACAGAGCCTCACGTCGTAGCGGAACAAAATATAATACATAAATAAATCTTTACTGAGAGCTTTTAAAAATACTTACATTATCAGAGTACGTCACACATCTGGACAGTGATAAAAACCTGTCCTCATATACAACATACAACGGAATAAATACTAGATACAATACGCATGATCACCGACAGCACGCCTTCTGGAATTCGCAACATCCGATAACCTGGACCTGTACAACCCGGTCTAACCCGAGCATTTACAAAACACCAGGTCAGACTGGTGAACCAGAGTAAGGAAAAACCACATTAAGTTTAAGGGTATCACACAACCTGATTTTAAAGTAAAAATCAGTTCGAAAGAAAAGGATAATCGTAAGACCAAATCCACATATAAATACAGACGGTTTTTACCTTACGATAACCTAAAACATTTTTGAAATCAATATCTTTTCTTATATTATAATAATATCTAAATACAAGTAAATATCAATCTAGCGGAACGCTTGCATCTCACGCTCCACATACATAGTATACAATAAAAACCACAAGCGCTTATCGGAGATTGGATTCCGACTATGACAAGGTATGGAACCACCTGCTGACAGTGTATCTCTAGAAGGAAATACACTGGGTTCAACAAGAACGTCTTGCAACCCGGCCCATACATGACCAACCACTCATTTCGCTTGAGTGTATCTAATGTATATCACCAACGGTTGGGCTCAAATCACTGTTTCCCGAAAAGGACAACATCGAAATAGATTAAAGAAGGAAATGAAATTTCTCTACATAGGTGATTATACACCCTAATAGGAGTGACCCACATAATCATGTTGCCTGCTCGATTATAGTCATTTCCCGGTTGATGAGGCTTGAGGTTAGAATTTACCTTTAGAACATCATATCATCATTCACTTTGAATGCCACTTAGTCAGATCCGCCAGATATCACTAATTGTCGTCCACAAAAATACTCTAGTCATTTGGGTAGTGAAAAACCATTTCTCCGCCATCAACTATGGTACGTTTGAAGAAATCAGCGTACGTAATTCCTTTGGAAATACTCTGTCAGACATCCGTCCATACAAGTCATCCAGGAATTGGATGAACCGAAGGAACCATCCAAGGAATCACCCTACAGATTAGTAGCGAGTTGAAACACCCTACCTCCGTTAAGGTCACTCACAAGGGGAATGCCTTAACTTCGATGGAGCATTACAGGTAGAAGAAACAAGTAATTCACAAGACAGACATATAAACAGCGGAAACTTAAAAATTCATTCCATAAATACGTGGTTCAACTTACAAGCATTGTTTCAAAACCCAAGTACTAAGTTATTACAATAAAACAACTGTCTTGATTAAAAACTACAGGTACATAAAGAAGCATAAAACATAAATAAAACTGCATAAATCCCCAAGTGGTAGTGTGTCCAAAGCCGTAGCCAAAGATAAGAGGTTCCAAGACATACATCATAGAGTCTTCAAGCTTGGAAAGATGAACGGTCCAAATTAAGCTGAGCTATTCCCTCCCTGACTAACTGGGGGGGGGGGGAACGGAAGAAAAGAGAGCGAAAGAAAAATGGGTTAGACATAAGTCTGGTAAGTCCAGTGATTATTCACCATGTAAACTGGTAAGAGAACCATGGCATGAATAAACTAGACGCAGTACAATAACATAGAAATAAGGTAACATAGGATAAGGCGAGATAAACTAGTCATACTATCGCACTCATATCCATATTCTATGCACCTACTAGATATTTCAACCATCATCATGAGTTCAAACATAGTGATCCCTTTTTGTCGACCGGCTCCTACTCGCACGCATTTACTACTTGTGTTATACGGCCCCAATCAATTGTGGATACCTGTGTTGGTCCCACCATGGGGTGTATCAAATCTTATGGTGGCAACCCAACACGATTCAAGATGCACAGTGTATAACTACTGATGCCCAATGCCTGCTTTTTCCACTCCGGAGTACGTGCACGCCCGTACTCCGTCGGAACCTACACTGACGCACCAACCGCCGTTGTTTTGACCGCTTATAATCAGCCCAGTAATCGTGCCCCACCCTGCCAAGTTCAGGGTACCATGATACATCTGTGTGGATTACCGCTGAAATGGGTCCCCGTTACTAGGGTTTCCTAATCAACATGTTAAATTTGGTTAAGTGTCCAAATTAACCTAACCACACCCATTAGTTTAGTTAACATGTTGCATTGGTGTTACCTTAATTAACTTAACCCTACCATTCCTGTTTTAGCTTTAATTCATTCATTAAAGCACCAACCACTCACAATAGACATGTATTGCTGCAGTCACTGGATGTGCCGGTCGGTTCCAGGCAGTTTTACACCGCAACCAAGTCTAACCTCGGGTTCTTTTGGGCTCAATGCGCTAACCTCCCACATTAGATCTATATTGTTACGGTTGCTGGATTTGCCGGGCGGTTCCGAGCAGTCTTATACCGTAACTCAATCTAACCTCGGGTTAGGCATATTCGTCTTTTACTAAATTTACATATTTACCTTTTATGTTTATATGTAAATTATCAATCGATTCAAGTCATGCCCAATTTCCCTCTAAATCATGTTCATAAATTTTAGGTATATAAATTATACCGTTTCAATGCCACTAATCATTTAAAATATGCCAATAACATGTAACTTCAAGTTTTTCCTAACGTTACCCCCGTTAAATGTTTGCATAAATTACATAGAATGTTGGGCTCGCCAATTAGCCCAACTCATAAAAAAGGGAAAGGCAAAAAGGAACTTATAACATTCCAACGGCATAAAATGGCATAAACCAACTAAGCATGTATGATACAAGCATGGCATAGAACTACACAAAGTTTAATTAAGCATGTAAATGTGAGCTTGCAAATTGAGTCGGACAAAATTAACATAAACCTAAACATGTTAGCATGTAGTTCTAGTCATATATGTGAACATGGTTGAACTTGCATATACATGGCAAAATTCCCAAATTGACATACAACATATAGGTGTCATCACCAAATTATACAACATGATATGTCATCGCCAAATTAACATACAACATATAGGTTCATTGCCAAGCATTTAACATGGTAGTTTTATCATCAAATTACATACAACATGATCACAAATTTAACATGATAAGAGTCATGGTCTTAATCAATTCAGGTTTAACAAAAGGATAGGCATAAATTTACATTAGGCCTTGTTCTACATCCAGTTATTTTAGTAACAATTCTAATATCATTTAGGTCTAAATGATAACTGGACTTACAAAATGGAGGCTAGTCTTGTGTTCTAGGATCTGTATTCTAAAACTGAATAGCTCTCCTTTGTTTTAGACGTTGAATTCTCTTAGTTGAATTAGATTTGATTCGTAGTTTCTAACTTGCTTTCTAGTATAAGGAGAATGGCGGCTACTCTAGGTTGAGTATGGACAGCATGACGGCTCTAGGACTATTTTGTGTGGTTTAGGGTTTAGATTTAAGTTGCTTATATAGAAGTTTGATTTAATAAGAGCCATTAGATCAACCTAGGACCAATCAAAGCCATTCAAACCTAAGAGAACCAACCATAATTTGCCACACTAGCCCTAATGACTCAGAAAATCGTCACACAAAGAAACACGTCAGGTTTCAGATCTGGCCCGAGGGGGAGGTCGACCCCCTGGTCGACCTACATGACCTAGGTCGACCTGGTCTCTGGGCGGGAAATTTCCCGCCCAGCCTGCTTTGGAGTTTTTAATTTTCGAAACTTAAATTAGAATTTCGGGCTGGTTTTATTATTTAAATTCTTGAATCTTCTAAAGGTCATAACTCCTTCATACGGAGTCCGATTTACGCAAACTCAGACTCTATCTCAAGCAGAATTCCGAGACGAACGCAATGGCTTAAACCGTTTCCCTTAATTCTCACATTTGTAATTAAGTATTCTTTAATTCATTACTTTAATGTTTATAGAAAATAGGTGGTGTTACGTTCTCCCCTCCTTAAAGGATTTCGTCCCCGAAATCTTCAAGTCAAGAAGAACGTATATCCTACCATCCAATCGTCCATCTACTCATCCATCAAACACAGGCGTCCATTGTCCTTAAAGAGACTTCTAATGCTTCATGTTCATATGCATAGTGTGTGTTCATGTCCTTATCTAATGCAAAATCAGGCAGTGTACTGATTCAGTTGACCTCCTTAATGCAAATCATGTCTGTGTCATGAATCCATTATGTATGCAATTATTCCTAATTATACTTTCTACATGAGTGCACAATCATTCATACATATGCAACGTCCATATGATAACACATCAAGTTTCAATCCATATACAAATACATATATGCATATGCAATATGAAAGTGACTAAGCCGATCTAACACCTAGTGTGTGTGTGTATATGCATCCACGAGCAACCACTTGCAACCATCAATCATAACATGTTTTCAAATACATGTTTACATCCATTAGTTTCTGCCTAAGTATCAAGAATAGCACTGAGGAAATATACTTAAAAAAGGATAGATACAAGCATGAATAAACTTAAGGAAAAAGAGATCAAAGATGTACCCTAAAAAAGAAAAGGGTAGGATGCCCGTATTTTGTCCTTAGTTTCCCACGTCGCGTCTTCCTCAGCATCACTCCATTGCACGTTCACTAGCTTGACCACACGATTGCGTAGCTTTTTAACTTCTGTTCCCAAGATACGAGTTGGAACTCTTCTCACCATTGCTTCTTGTTCCACTTTTATCTCTTCTAGTATGCTAGGCTTTACAACTTCCGTAGACTCATGTAAGCACTTCCGTAGATGAGAAACATGAAAGACATTATGAACTCCAGCCAATCTTTCGGGCAACTCTACTCTATAAGCCATCTTCCCAATCTTCTCAATGGTAGGAAATGGCCCTAAAAATCTTGGGGCTAACTTTCCTGCGGATCCAAAGCGAACGACGTTCCTTAAAGGAGATACTTTAAGGAAAGCCCTGTCTCCAACCTCAAACTCAAGGTCGGTCCTTCTTTTGTCTGCGTATGACTTCTGTCTATCTTGCGCAGTCTTCATTCGTCTTCGTATCAAGTCCACCTTCTCCGAAGTTTCTCTGATCATGTCAGGCCCACGTACGAGCTTGTCTGTAGACTCCCACCAACAAGTTGGTGATCGGCACAGTCTTCCATATAAGGCTTCAAAGGGTGCCATGCTTATGGTGGTTTGGTAGCTATTATTGTAGGCAAACTCCACCAAAGGAAGATGATCCTCCCATGTCCCTCCAAAATCAAGAATAAACAATCTCAAGAGGTTTTCTAATACTCCGTTCACCCTTTCCGTCTGACCATCGGTTTGAGGGTGATAGGTCGTGCTTAAACATAGTTGTGTGCCCACAGCCTCTTGCAGCCTCTTACAAAACTTGCTCGTAAAGATAGGATACCGATCACTCACTATGCTGGAGGGTATCCCATGGAGTCGAACTATTTCTTTAAGATAAATGGATGCTAAAGATGAGGCAGTCCCCCTACACTTGATAGGTATAAAGTGAGCGCTTTTTGTGAGCCTGTCCACTACTACCCAAATACTGGTATTGCCCCTTCTTGACCTAGGAAACCCATCAATAAAGTCCATCGAAATGCTATCCCATTTCCACTACGGGACCTCTAGAGGATGAAGCAAACCACCAGGCTTCTTTTTCTCCGCCTTGACTAACTGGCATATCATGCACTTAGAGACGAATTCAGCTACATCCCTCTTCATGCCATCCCAAAAGAAAACCCTTTTTATGTCTTTATACTTCTTGTCTCCACCTGGGTGTATGGTCAACATAGAATTGTGTGCCTCTTCGAGAACTTTCTTCACCAAATCCCTTGCTTGTGGGACGTATAGTCTTCCATCCCGCCTCAACCAACCCTTATTATCGATGGTGTATCTATTGAGGTGACTAGAAGTCTCACCCCTAATTAGCTTATCCATCAACTAGCTGAGGGTCTTCACGTTGTGCGGTTCCTGTTGAGTCCAAAAGAGTAGGACGCACCTCTAGTGATGCTAACAAACCAGGTACAAATTCAGAGGAGGGTCTAAAGTCAAAGTTGGCTATGTACTCCAAGCTTTGCCTTTCTACAAAGAGAGGACTTAAGGTTATCTTCTTTCTAATCAAGGCGTCTGCTACTACATTGCATTTGCCAGGGGTATAGGAAATCTCACAATCGTAGGATGCTAAGAACTCCATCCACCTTTGTTGCCTCAAGTTAAGATCTTTCTACGAGAAAAGGTACTTCAACGATTTATGGTCAGTATACAATTCAAACTTCTCACCTAGGAGATAATGGCGCCAAGACTTAAGTGCAAAAACGATGGCAGCCAACTCTAGATCGAGGGTTGGGTAGTTTTTCTCATGTACTTTCAACTGCCTTCCACCATAAGCTACTACTTTCCCTTCTTGCATCAAGACAGCGCCTAGTCCCATGCCGCATGCATCTGTGTATACCGTAAACATCTTACTCCCATCAGGCAATGTCAGAATTGGGGCTATTGTTAGAGCCCTCTTCAAACGTTGGAAAGCAACATCGCAATCCAAATCCCAAGTGAAGGTTAGGTTCTTCTTCGTTGCCCTTGTAAGTGGAGCTGAGATTTTCGCAAAGCCTTTAATGAACTTTCGGTAAAAACCCGCTAGCCCGAGAAAGCTTTGGACATCGGTTACATTCCTTGGGACTTTCCAATCTTGTACCACAACTACTTTTGCAGGGTCCACAGCTATCCCCTCTTTGGACACCACATGTCCAAGAAACCTTACTTCTTCTCTCCAGAAGTGGCATTTGGAGAATTTGGCTTTTAGCTGATGTGCACGAAGGGTATCCATGACTTCCTTTAAATGCAGAGCATGCTCTTCCTCACTCTTCGAGAAGATCGAAATGTCGTCTACGAAGACCACCACAAACTTATTAAGGAACTCCCTGAACACCCTGCTCATCAAGTCAACGAAATAAGCGGGTGGGTTTGTCAAGCCGAAAGGCATGACAAGCCATTTGAAGAAACCATCCCGGGTTTTGAACGCGGTTTTATCAATGTTGTCTTCAACCACTCTTAGCTGATGAAACCCAGTAGCCAGATCTAGTTGGGAGAAAACCGATGCACCTACAAGCTGATCGAACAAGTCGTCTATTCTTGGAAGTGGGTGCCTATTCTTCTTGGTCAGCTTGTTTAGCTCCCTATAGTCAACACATAGGCGAAGCGAACCATCCGCTTTGGTTGCGAACACTACTGGAGCACCCCATTCAGAAATACTCTGCCTTATAAACCTCTTCTCAAGCAACTCTTTAACTTGCTTGCTGAGCTCTTTCCTCTCCCTTGGAGCCATGTGTCTAATGGGTAAAGCAAAGGGTTTTGCATTATCAACGACGTATATGCGGAAATCTATCTCCCGCTTCGGAGGTAAGCCCTTCACCTCTTCATACACATCCGAGTATTCACGGACTACTCTAACAGACTGCAAATTCTCAACAGATGCATCAAGAGATTCTAGATAGCTACATAACAGAGTTCATGGGATTACAAGATATTTCGGGAGTGTTACCGAGATGAGTCATGAGTCTAACCACTCTCTTTTCACAATCGAGGATGGCACCATTTCTGGATAGCCAATCCATGCAAAGAATCAACCCATAGACCGTGAAGCCCAAAATATAGGCATTACATCTAAACCTAAAGCTTAGTATAGAAATTTCCAAATCCAAACAAATCATCGATAAATAAGACGAATCCCCAATTGGATTTGAAACAACCAAGGGATCCTCTACTATACTAGTGTCTAGGTGCAGAGGTTCAACTAAAGCAGTAGATATAAAAGAGTGCGATGCGCCAGAATCAAAGAGTGTACGAATAGGATGATCAAAAAGGTAAACTAAACTCTCAACAGAAATATTTCTACCTCATTCTTGCGGAGGTGCCATGAGAGCGTGAACCTGCCCTCCAGAAGTAGATCCAACTCTCTGCCCTTGCCCTTGCTTTCTTGGGCAGTCCTTAGCCATGTGTCATGTCTCGCCGCAATGGAAACAACCACCCATCTTCCTCTTCTTCTTTCTGCAGTCCTTAATCAGATGTCCAGGAATGCCAAAAAAATTACACTTCCTCTTGTCACGGGGTTTCTTGTTCTTCCCGCCCTTCTTTGAATCCGTCTTCTTGTTCTGTGATCCCTCCACTTTCTTGTCTTGAGGTTCTTCCACTTTTACCACATTTTTACCATCCTTGTCTTCCTCGTGTAACAGTGTCATGTCCACCAGTCTTTCATAAGTTGCACCCATGGGTATATGGGTCATAGCTAGGATTTGCAGTGGCTTATTTAACCCTTTAACGAAGTGGACAGCCTTCTTATGTGGAGTATTTACTAACTCCAGTCCGAATCTAGCCAGCTGATTGAATTGGTTGACGTATTCCTTGACCATCATGCTTCCCTGTTTGAGAGCTAAGAACTTCTCCACCTGTAGGCTTCGTTTAGCTTGTGAGAGAAATTTCATTTCAAACCTCATTCTGAAATCCATCTAAGTTTCAACTAGTCTCTCAGCATTGGTAACTTCCTACCAATAAGAAGCTTCATCTTTAAGCAACCACACTGCCAACTGTATCTTCTGCCTATCGTCCACTTCAAAGATAACGAACAAATCCTCAGTTTCTTTGAGCCAGTTCCTTGTTTCCACGAATGATTTAGTTCCATTAAAGTTCTTTCCACCCATGGCTCGAAGGTCTCTACATATCTTTGAGAAACATTTGCACGAGGGGGAGGAGGAGGAGGAACCACTGCAGCTAGGGGAGGAGGAACGTTTGCTAGGCTCGCATCATTAGCCCTAGCCTCTAGGTACCTTTTGAACCAGCCAGGTACCGGCACACCCTCCGGAAGGTTAAGATCCCCAGACATGCTAAAACCAAAAAGGAAAGATTCAAAACAAATGATAGAAAGATGGTGCATATGGCTTTGGGGACTATGCCTTTTAATATTAAAACAACCCTTTTTCTTGAAAAATGCTTCTTTAAAATTCTTTTTGAAAAATAGTCTTTCAAAAACTTTTATTTGATCTGGTAAACCTTTGCTCTGATACCAAGTGAAACACCCCACCTCCGTTAAGGTCACTCACAAGGGGAATGCCTTAACTTCGATGGAGCATTATTGGTACAAGATATAAGTAATTCACAAGACATACATATAAACAGCTGAAACTTAAAAATTCATTCCATAAGTACGTGGTTCAACTTACAAGCATTGTTTCAAAACTCAACTACTAAGTTACAACAATAAAACAACTATCTTGATTAAAAACTACAGGTACATAAAGAAGCATAAAACATAAATAAAACTGCATAAATACCCAAGTGGTAGTGTTTCCAAAGCCATAGCCAAAGATAAGAGGTTCCAAGTCATACATCACAGAGTCTTCAAGCTTGGAAAGATGAACGGTCCAAATTAAGCTGAGTTATTCCCTCCTTGACTACCTAAGGGGGGAGAGGTGGAAACAAAAGAAAAGAGAGCGAAAGAAAAATGGGTCAGATATAAGTCTAGTAAGTCCAGTGATTATTCAACATGTAAACTGGTAAGAGAACCATGACATGAATAAACTGGACGCAGTACAATAGCGTAGAAATAAGGTAACATAGGATAAGGTAAGATAAACAAGGCAAGATAATCTAGTCGTACTATCGCACTCATATCCATATTCTCTGCACCTACTAGATATTTCAACCATCATCATGAGTTCAAACACAGTGATCTCTTTTTATCGATCGGCTCCTACTCGCGCGCATTTACTACTTGTGTCATACGGCCCCACTCGATTGTGGATACCTGTGTTGGTCCCACCATGGTGTAACGACCCGTATTCTACGCATCATAAGATCGTAGGATATTTATTTCTTTCACATACGAAGTCGTATGGTCATGTAACTTTGGGAGACGACTATTAGGGTCATTTCCCATGTTCATGATTTTTCTCGATTTTTAAATGACCATTTTACCCCTAGTTGGCACTGTTTTGGCCATAACTTTTGACTGGAAAGGAATTTTGACCTGAAACCACCTCCATTGGCTCCGGATGATGGTTTCTCTTTCCGTAGAGTGGTCACATTAGCAAAACGGACTCACCGTTTGGGAGATATGGCTGAAAAAGTTCCAGATGGTGAAAAACAGCTTAATTGGGCTTAACCGGGTGATTAACAGCTAGGCCCAAAGGGGAATTTCGGGATTAGGAGTTTAAAAGGGCTGTTAGGGTTTGGAGAATACCTTTTTCTCATTTTTCAGCCGTCACTATTCATTCCTCTTAACCTAGCCATGGCCTCCACTCTCTAAATCTCTCTAAAGCACCCAAAAATCACTTTCTAATTGAAGATTAGGCTTAGCAAACATCAAATCAAGGAGTATTAGCACGAGAACCGAGGTAGAGCTGCTGTGTAAGATTGGGAACAGCGCCAAATCAGAGAATATTTCAGTTTTGGGGTTTTAGTTGTGGCAAAGGTGAGTGATTTGCATAGTTTTTGCACTAATTACGGTAATTAAGGGTAATTAGTGAAGATTAGCGAATTTATACACTAATAAATTCTGGAAAAATGTTTAGAAATTCGAAAATAATATTTTATGCCTCTGGTAGAAATTTTGTTTAATTTGATGAAGTTTTGTTAACCCTATGATTAGTTTCATTTAATCATGCTTAAGGGAAAGATGGGATTTTGGGCACCTTTGATTTAATTTGACATGTAAATCCATTGTTTTGGTGTTTTTGGGTGGTTTGCTATGTTGCTATGACTGCTTGACATGTTTTATGATTGGTTAGAAGTGTTAGATTTGTCAAAAACGCCGTCGAATGGCGTAAACTGCTTATTGGAAGAACTGCAGGAAATCAGCCCGAACCGGACGGATCAGTGGAAGTAAGGGCGATCCGATCCGATGGTGCGATCCGATCCGATCCGTCGATGCTTGAAGACTCCGATCCGATGATAGCGACCGACCTGACCTGCTCTTGTGGGAGACTCTGATCCGATGGCGTGGTCCGATCCGACCCGATCAAGACTTCGCGAGACGATCCGTGTTGCTTCAAGAAGAGGAGCCTGAACCGACCCAGTGAGGTGACCACGATCTGAACCACTCGTGAGCAGAAAGTGCGACCCGAACCGGTGTGCTTGGGGGAGGCCGATCCGAACCGCTACCAGATGGACGCCACGAACCGCACCGCGTTGATGATGGGGAGCTAAAGGCCGAACCGAACCGATGGTAAAGAGGGGATCCGAACCGATCCAGTGATGACAGAAACCCGAGATGCAAAGGTAGTCCATATGGAAGTTAGAGTTCAGGATCTAGTTGGGAACCAACGAGTCCGCTTCATGATTGGGCTTTGCTGTGGGACGCGTGCCAAGGGGTTATCGACGTCTATAGCTTTGGACCACTATGGTAGGAGGTACGAAGGCGGATTCAGGGCCATTATGGCATCGGTAGGACCAAGGGCTACAACCAATGAAGTGGGTCATTGAAATGTTTGGTCATGACTCCATATGTTTAGCTTGGTCATAGCAGGGTTTCTAAAAGTCGGGATTCGTCGTTACCTCAGTTTGTCTAGTGTTCCAAAGTGGTAGATATCGTACGCTTTACGCACTGAGTGAGAGATGTGAGGATGGTTGCTATGGATGATTTGTTTGCTATCATTATGACATGCATACCCCACCCCTGTATTCTTACACTCTTTATTATGGCGTCTTAGAGTACTGTACGGTATGTGGTACTAACTCTTTGGTTGCAGGTCCAGGTTCAGGTATGGCTTAGTATACCTGTTATTATTCCGTTTATATGCTTATCGCTCATACCAGGCTTTATGTCTGACCCAGAGTTTTATGTCTCCTCTTATTACTCTGGGTGCTCACACGAGAAGACTAGAGACAGGTTAGCTGGTGATGCACGGGTAGATGATCCGAAGACGAGCAGGAGGCTTCCACGTAATACATATATATAGTATTCTCCCTGTGTTGTTGAAGATCACTGCTTGGGCATTGGTGGTGGATCTTTTACTTTAGCTTTCTTTAGTTTAGAGACAGTAAATTTGGAAAATTGTAATAGGCTGTATTCGGATTTCCGCTGCTCTGATGATTGATGTTGATTTTAGTTATCAGCTTATGCACTGTCTCACCTGTTTTATGTCAAGTATGTTATTATTATATTTTATTCCATGCGCTGTGAGACATTCTACAGGTTTCTTGATTAGTTCATTCCTTTCTTCCCTTTCTTGGGCGATCGTTCCATGCTAGTCGGGCATGTGTACAGTGCACTTTCGGAGGAAATGCAGGCTGGTGCAGAGCGGGCCGTCACACTTGGTATCAGAGCTCTAGGTTGCGTAGTTAACCTAGGGAAGTTATCAGGGAGAGATAGTATACGTATACGAGAGAGCATATTTGTGATTACTTTGATTTTTAAAAGCTATATATATACTATTAGTAGTATAAGAATGAGGTCGTACTGCACTAACACCACTATGGGGTCGTTAATCGTTTCCTTTTTCAGATTGACGATGAGCCGATATGTTAGAGGTACCGGTAGAGGGGCCAATAATGGGAATGCTGCTGACATGAGGACGATGTTTACTGACCTCATGAGAGAGATGCTTAGAGATGTACAGAGGGCAGCTCCCAATGGTGGGAATGGTGGTGGTCCAATAGTGCAGGCACCGAGGGTCGACTTCGCCAAGCTGAATAAGGATTATACTAGCCTTGGTGGGAAGCCATTTCACGGAACGCAGTCGGCCACGGATGTTCAAGATTGGTTGGATAGTTGCGAACGTATCTTCGAGGATTTGGGTATCGAGGATGCGATGAAGAGAAAGCTAGCGTCCCGTCAGCTGCAAGGGCGGGCAATGAATTGGTGGAATGCTATAAAGGCAGCTACTCCCGAAGATCAGATTACTTGGGTGCAGTTTAAGGCTCGCTTTAGCGAGAAGTTCATTCCAGCTGCTCAGAAGTCAGTGTTGTTTAAGAAATTCTTGGAGCTCAAGCAGAATGGCAGAGCTGTCTCGGAGTATATTGCTGAATTCGACACTTTGTCGAAGTATGGGTTATCTCTTATTGATACTGCCGAGAAGAAGAATGAGAAATTCATAACTGGTTTGGATCAATACTTGGGGGAAAGGCTTATTAACCACATCGATGAGACGTTTGAATCGGTTGTGGGGAAAGCATTAAGATCAGAAAGTCTCTACCCTAAGCCGAAGACTGAGGTCGCATCCGCAGATGAGCCAAAGCCACAAGCAAGTGGTGGAGGCAAGGGTGGTCCCCAGAATAAAAGAAAGCAGAGTCAGACTAAGGATGGCCAGAAGAAAAAGAATAAGCAAGATGTTGAGTGCTTCAGCTGTGGTAAGAAGGGCCATTATTCTAGTAATTGTCGGGCCAAGCCAGCGGATAGGAAGTGCTTTAACTGTGGCCAAATGGGACATCACAAGGACAAGTGTCCACAACCCCCCAAAGAAAAGCAAATGGTGAAAGCATATGCTCTCAATGCTATTCCTTCTTCGTCGAATGCCCCAACTGCGGCGGAGAAGGGAAAGAATGTCGTCATTCAAGGTATGCTTTATGTTTATGATGTTCCTGTTAGAGTTTTGTTTGATACCGGAGCTTCCAGTTCTTTCATATCTAGTGACCTGGTAGATAGGTTAGGATTGGAGCACGAGATCGTCGATAGACCTTTAGTAGTGACGAACCCGATTGGTGGTTCGACTAGCCTCAGCATGATTTGTCGTAATGTGGTCTTATCGAGTAATAGATGCATGTTTGTTTGTGATTGCTTTGTTTTGGGCTTTACTGGGTTTGGCATTATTTTGGGAGTAGATTGGCTCCAAAGATACGGGGCGGTGGTAGACTGTGAGGGCTTATTGGTGACAGCTAGAGCGGATGATGGACGGAGGATAGTGTTTGGTGGTCTACCCAGTAAGGGGGTATTGGCTAGTTTTCTAAACTCCCTCGACATTCCGCATAGTGAGTTGTCAGATTTGCCCGTGGTTGGCCAGTATCCGGATGTTTTCGAAGAAGTGACTGGACTTCCACCACACCGAGAGATTGAGTTTCGTATTGATTTGTTAAAGGACGCCAGGCCTATAGTGATGCCACTTCGTCGTATGGCACCAAGGGAGCAGCGAGAGCTCGAGGTGCAAGTCAGTGATCTTTTGAAGAAGGGATTTATCAGAAGGAGTGTTTCTGAATGGGGAGCACCAGTTGTGTTTGCTACCAAGGCGGATGGTTCCCTTCGTTTGTGTGTAGACTACCGTGAGTTGAATAAAGTGACGAGGAAGAACAAGTATCCTCTGCCGCGGATAGATGATTTGTTCGATCAGTTGAGTGGCGCGAGAGTATTTTCTCAGTTGGATCTCGCGACAGGTTTTCATCAGCTTAGAGTGGAAGCTGAGAGTATAGCTAAAACGGCCTTTCGAACGCCGTCTGGATTTTATGAATGGTTGGTCATGCCATTCGGGCGGACCAATGCCCCAGCATATTTTGTGGATCTTATGAATAGGGTATTCAGAGATCAGTTGAATAAGTTTGTCCTTGTGTTCGTTGATGATATTTTGGCCTATTCGAGGACAGAGGAAGAACACAAGGAACATTTAAGAGTAGCGATGGAGGTGTTGAGAAAACACCAATTGAAAGCAAAGTTTTCTAAGTGTCACTTCTGGAAGAGTGAAGTGAGGTTCTTAGGCCATGTTGTATCAGAGAATGGTATTGCCGTAGACCCGACGAAGGTGGCTACGGTACAGGATTGGCCTACTCCCAAGAATGCAACAGATGTAAGGAGTTTCTTGGGGTTAGCTGGATATTATCGTAAGTTTATCCATGGTTTCTCCAAGATAGCAGCACCATTGATCCAGTTGACCAAGAAGAATCAAGCTTTTGTCTGGGATGAAAGGTGCGAGAATGCATTCAAGAGTCTAAAGGACAAGTTGACGAGCGCACCAGTGTTAGTCATTCCTAAGGGGGATTAAGAGATGACGGTATACACGGATACCTGTGGTACCGGACTGGGTGTTGTATTGATGCAAGGCAGTAGGGTTGTAGCTTACGCAAGTTGTAACAACCCGTATTTTCAGTAACCTATTATAACGTAAATCGAGGTAGAATTTAATTCAAAAATCTGAATCAAGGGAAACGGGCTATGCCATGGCGTTCGTCTCGGGAAAATACGCGAGATAGAGTCCGAGTTTTCGAAAATCGGAGTCCGTATGACCCGGTTAAGGCCCAACGAAATTTTCAGAAAAATTCAAAGCAAAAACAGATTTCAAATTCAAACTTGAATTTGGGAAATTGGGTCATATTGGGACAGACGGGAGAATTCCCGCCAGAACACCCCAAGTCGACAGCCCTGTCGACTTGGGAGTCGACTTGGTCAGACCAAGTCGACAGCCCTGTCGACTGGGCTGTCGACTTGACTCTGACGGGCTGTTTAGCCTGGTGCACCATTTTGGTTTTGTGTTGAGCTTGGGGGCCAGATTCGGTTTTGAGGGCTGAGATTGGAACCAGGGTTTAATCCTATGGCCTAAAACACTTGCCTAATCTATAAATAAAACCCTAACCTACCCTAAATCATCATTATTCATTCTAGCAACTAAACTATGGCAAAATCAATCCTCTCATGGCCTCCACTCTCTTCATAAAATTCCTAAACAAATTCTTATGAGATTTTCCATGCATACAAGTGTTTTTGAACTTGTATGAGCCTCTTTAGCTTGCATTCAAGTCAAGTCTCTACATTTGCACCATAAAGAAGAGTTTTGATCAATTTTGCTTGCATTTTTGGGGTTTAATTGGTTGCATAAGGGTTTTCTTACATTTGCTATACTCATTTGAGTCCACATAAGCATAGTAAGCCCTATCCTACTTTCATACTTGAACTTTAAAGTTAAATGTATGATATGCAAGTTTACTATGATGTGTTATGCAAGTTTGATATGCAAGTTGCCATATGATATGCAAGTTATGTTATGCAAGTTTGATATGCAAGTTTCCATATGATATGCAAGTTATGTTATGCAAGTATGGGTTGATCATTTGGCTCATGTTATCATGTTATGCAAGCTTATCTTGGGTTTATGAACATAAAGCTTCAAGCTTTATGCCAAAGGTTGCATTTTGGCAACATGTAAGTTATCATATCTCTTATGATAACTTGCATGTGAGGCTAAATGCGAACTTATGGCCATTTGTACATGTCATTTATCACCATGTATCACCAACATGCTAAGTTTGGTTTTATGCATGCTTTTGAGGCCTAATGCAAGTATATGAACATATGTACCTTTCATATGCCACCATGTTGAACTTGTGGCTTCAACACTTTTATGGCATGATTATGCCAAGTTCCCTCTTTCTATCCTTTATGCGCTATTGCGATATGTAAGCGATGGGATTGCGTTTGGGGTTGGGTAAACTTAAAAGACATAAAAATATAAGCTTGGGAATTTACCTATTAAGTTAGGTCTACCCATTGGGAATTTACCTATTAAGTTAGGTCAACCCAATTGCTTGAAAACTTGTAATGTGTTTTGGAAACACAATGGACATGACACTTATAAAATATAAGTGTGGCCAACTCGAGGTTGGGTTGAGTTTGTAGCGTGAACCTACCCGGAACCGACCGGCTTAACTAGTTTCTACAAACAATAGGACCCAATGTGAGAAGTTGGTCATGTTGTACCTTGGACCCGAGGTTAGACCAAGTTGTGGTGTAAAGCTACCCGGACCCGCCCGGCTTAACTAGTAACCACAACAAGGTCTAATGTGAGAGGTTAAGGCGCATTAAATTAATTAATGCCTCATGATTAGGGTTAAGTCATGGTCCATTTAATACTTAACCAATTTGGGATCGGTAGATTAACCGGGGTTAAGTCGTGAACTCACCGTTACGCTTAACCAAGTTAATCCATGATTAGCAAAGGGGTTAAACCGTACTTAACCCACTAGAGAAATCCTAGCAATGGGGGTCCACTCCAGCAGTAATCCCTAGTTTGTATCATCATGACCCTAGGGACTAGGCTAGGGTGGGGGCACGATTACTGGGCTGGAGGTAAGCGACCAATAAACGACGGCAGGGTGGTACGCCGGTGTAGTTCCGGGCGGACTCTGGTCGTGCACATAGTCCGTAGCCGGAGAAAACATGCACGGGTACCAGTAGATCGGGACTGTGCACTCATGTTTATGGTGTCCAGGGGTTGACACCCTAGGGCTTGATACACCCGAAGGGTGGACCCGGCACAGTTCGACTACAATCATGTTTGGGCCGTATTGACACCAACACGTGACGAGTTAGGCTTAGGGAGCCGATCGACTAGACCGTTTGGGTTGGACCTCGTGTTAGGGTCACTTCATGTTCTTGGACCTTGTATTAGGGTCATTCCATGTTATTGGGCCAAAGCTTGGGCCAAGGGATCAATACTTGTTTATTCAAGTCATGTTAGTTTGCTAGTACACCTGTGGTGCAAAACCTTAATCCTGATTATGCGATGACACCTTTATCTACCTTGTTAGTTAATCATCATGCTAGTATGTAGTTATCCTTATATTCATCCCTGCTGCTCATGACAGTTAACTTTATCAGTTTACATTGATTGTAGTAGGGCTTACTCAGTCTTTTTGACTGACCTGTTTTCTTTCGCCTCTTTTCTTCCGTCCCCCCCCCCCAGGTTCTCAGGGAGGGAATACTGGAGCCTCGCTTGGATTCTGGATTGCTTACTTGTGGGATTTCAGCTCATGTACGATTTCGACATGAAGCTAGCTATGGTTCTCTCTTATTTTGGGGATAGCATTTATGTATTTCAGTTTTCAGATGATGTTGTTTTATCTAGACTTGTTTATTTGGAAAATTGATATTATGTTATACCAGACTTGTTTTGAAATGGTTTAAAATCTTCCGCTGTTTTATCTGTGTTATTTACTCTGTTTACATATGTTCTTGTTCTGCCTTGATATATCATTATGCATGTTTACCTGATCCAAACGCCCCTCCAAAGTCAGAGTGCTTGCAAGAGTCACCCTGGCGGAGGTGGGGTGTTACAATTTGGTATCAGAGCATATGGTTTACGAGAAGGAACAAAAAGGTTTTTAGAAAACTTTTTGAAAACTATTTTCAAAACAAAGTATAAGGTATTTTCCAAAGAAAAGTCTAGTTTATTTTAAAGGGCTATTCCCCAAAAAGCCGTTAGCAAAATCCCTTCGTTCTTCTCCATTCTGAATCTTTCTTTTTCTTTTTCAGTATGGCCGATAACTTTGCTATTCCGGAGGGAGTGCACGTACATGTTTGGTATAGGAGACTTTTGGAGGCTAGGGCGACCGAAGCCGGCCCCGCAGATGTTCCTCCTCCTCCTCCTCCAGTAGTTAATATTCCTCCTCCTCCTGTCGCTAATGTTCCTCCTCCTCCTGTCGCTAAGGTTCCTCTTCCTCCTCCCCCTCAGCATCCTCAAGCTGACTTCGCAAAGACTTGCAAAGATTTCAAAGCAATGGGTGGCAAGAACTTTCAAGGCACTGAGACTTTTGTAGAGGCCAGGAATTGGTTGAAAGAAACCGAGGATTTATTTGCTATCTTTGGGTTAGACGACCAGAGGAAGATCTTGTTGGCGGTTTGGCTTATGAAGGATGAAGCCGCTTATTGGTGGGAAGTCACCAATGGTACTAGGCCTGTTGAGACTTGGGCCAATTTCAGGGCAAGGTTCATGCTTAAGTTTCTATCTTCTGCTGAGGAGAATCTGCAAATGGAGAGGTTCATAACTTTGAAGCAAGGAGATATGTAATAACCCGAAAATCTGGGCCAGTTTAAAATTTTTATTTTGGCTATTTTAGCGAATTTTGATTATTTAAAATGAATTATTTTAAACAGAATCGACGAGAAATTTATTTTGAATAGAATTCGAACGTATATATTATACGCGTCGTCGTTAGAATATAAATATTTATATATAATTATAAATAGAATTGAAAATGGCGCGGTAGTTCGATGATTCGATTTCAAACTTCAATTGAATGTACCGGGTGCAAAACAATCCGGATTTTAGGGAAACCAAAAATGATAGAATCTAATTGATAATATCTTTCCAACGAATCCGAAAAATCGAAATTTCATAGTGGGAATCAAAAGATATGTCCAGTTGAAAATTCTGAATAGTCGCTATGGAATTCAGGCCCTTAAAAATGGACATTTTGCAAACGACCTCGGATTTCGACGAAACCAGTTTTGTTGGGTCCGTGATGTTAAGTTATTGCTAGATTCCAAATTTCATAATTTTTCGAATCAATATGTGAGCGTGGCAAAAGAAAACGCGTTTGACCAGTTTCAGTTGATTTTAATCGACTGGAAATTGGCCATTTTTCTAACGGTCTCAGAATTTGACGAAACTAGTTTTGTTAGGACCGAATCGTCAATACGAAGCTAGAAAATATTTTTCAAGAATTTTTAGAGTTAGTATGTGACCCCGGTAAGTTGAAATGTACGTTTAAAATTCAATATAGCGATTTAAATGTAAATTCAACGAAAACTGAATGTAACAGTCGAATCAGCTTGCAGTACATATCCCATTGTGTTCGGAATGGGGGTATTACGCTAGGGACGACAGCCGTTGGGTCTTGATTGGAGTCCGAATAAAAAGTCAACACCTGGAGAATAAATTAAAATTAAATAATTAATTAAAAATAAAAATTCCTTTTACAATAACCCCCCCCCCGGGTCTCATTTATTCCCATATTCCAAATTTTCTTTCTTCCCTCCCCTTCGATCGGGTCTGGTGATCGACGCCTCCTCCGGGCTGTGGCCCCGCCTCCACGCCTCAGGCAAACCCGCCCCCTCCTTTCTTCCCACCTCCACCTCAACGACGACTCCTCCCTCCTCTCGATTCCAGCGCAAACCCCACAACCTCCAGATCCGTTCACCGCCGCTGCTTGAGGGAAGCCACCACCTGCGCCGACGTCAGTAGTCGCCAGACCCCCCTACGCACCCCAGCCCTGCCTCAGACCTAGCAACAACCCTCTCTTCCTTCACCTCCCTTTGTTCGACGCCCTGAAACCCTACAAAGCTGTGAAACACCACTGCTTCGACCTTGAGAGCCACCGCCAACCCCTTTTGAGCTTATCGCTGGTCGGAGGCACTGCCATTCTCTCCCCCTTTCACTACTGTAAGCTATTCTAATCGTTTAGTTAATTTATTTAAACATCTGATTTTCAAATACAAAAAGGATCGTATGTTTAACTCCAAGGAGATCGGACTTTTATGTAGGAAAAAAAATATAATTTTTAGCCTATGTATGCTATAGTAAAAATATAATCTATATATTCAAAGTAGTGTAGTAAAAATATAATCTTTATATTTATAGTAGCGGCATAAAAATGTGATTTTTATCTATATAGTAGCGAAATAAAAATATGATTTTTATATGTTGAACTTCGAAATAAAAATATGATTTTTATATATTGAACTTCGAAATAAAAATATGATTTTTATATATTGAACTTCGAAATAAAAATATGATTTTTATATGTTGAACTTCGAAATAAAAATATGATTTTTATATGTTGAACTTCGAAATAAAAATATGATTTTTATATATTGAACTTCGAAATAAAAATATAATTTTTATATGTTGAACTTCGAAATAAAAATATGATTTTTATATGTTGAACTTCGAAATAAAAATATGATTTTTATATCTTGAACTTCGAAATAAAAATATGATTTTTATATATTGAACTTCGAAATAAAAATAAGATTTTTATATGTTGAACTTCGAAATAAAAATATGATTTTTATATGTTGAACTTCAAAATAAAAATATGATTTTTATATATTGAACTTCGAAATAAAAATATGATTTTTATATATTGAACTTCGAAATAAAAATATGATTTTTATATGTTGAACTTCGAAATAAAAATATGATTTTTATATATTGAACTTCGAAATAAAAATATGATTTTTATATGTTGAACTTCGAAATAAAAATATGATTTTTATATGTTGAACTTCGAAATAAAAATATGATTTTTATATGTTGAACTTCGAAATAAAAATATGATTTTTATATGTTGAACTCCGAAATAAAAATATGATTTTTATATATTGAACTCCGAAATAAAAATTTCGAAATAAAAATATGATTTTTATATGTTGAACTTCGAAATAAAAATATGATTTTTATATGTTGAACTTCGAAATAAAAATATGATTTTTATATGTTGAACTTCGGAATAAAAATACGATTTTTATATATGGAATAGCGAAGTAAAAATTCGATTTTTACATAGGTAGCGAAAGCGGATAACGAAGGTAACAAAAAGGCGGGAACGAAGAAGATTTATATCAAAGAAGAGTCAAGACGATTGGATAGCTATATGTGAGAATTTCTCACTCTTAAATTTCTTTTCTAGTTATATATATATACTAGGATGCAGACGGTGCTTAGTAGCACCCGACACAACCGTCCACAGACCATGGACTTGTTTGTTTGGTTGCATAGATTAGTTATATGATTTGATTTGAATTTGGTTGTTTGGTGAATATGATTGATGTGTGAATGGCGTGGGCCTGCACTAGACCGGGGATAAGGCTAGGCCTCGTCCCGTTTCTAGTATCGTGCCGTTATGCCGCCGAAATTTTCTAAAATATATTAGAAAAATAAAAATATCATTTTATTGAATAAATGAACCGAATAGAATATTCATAGGTTGAATAAAATGTTTTATCGTTAAAAATATAATTTTTAACGTGAATATGAATATAGTGAATGTGAATAAATAAATATTCATTTACAAACCGGACGGTTTGTTTATGTACACCTATTTGAAGGACATTGATTGGGTCGATAAATTTTACACATCGCCCAACTACACAAATAAAATATGCGTTTGATTGGTTGAAACCCCACACGGGTGTTGGGATGAAATTTGAAGTTCACTCATCCTGATTGATTAAATATGTCGATCGATTGATTGACAGGCTGTTATGAGCATTAGATATCTATATTTGATGCTTATACAGTGTAGTGCACTTTGGTTGATGGTTGATTATTTTTCAATGCTATTATATGTGTGTAATGCATGAAAATCCACATAATTAACTTTATATGGTAATTGATTGGGCCTCATTCCAATTTGAAAAATAAAGAATATTATAAAATAAAAGTTCATGTGTTGACAGTACTCATCCATTGAGATTGGTCATGTGTTGAACGAAATATTTTAGTAATAAAATTTACATCTTTATCAATATAAAATAAAGGTTCATGTGTTGACAGTACTCATCCATTGAGATTGGTCATGTGTTGAACGAAATATTTTGATAATAACAACTATTTTGAAAAAGAAATATTTGAAATAGGATATTTGAAAATAGAAATTTATGAAGCCGTGTTGATTAGATTGACGCCATTTTGACGTGAACGATATTTATATCGATTTTATTCATTTCGAAATGAATTGAAAACGATTTCGAAATGAATTGAATTGAAAACGATTTCGAAATGAATTGAATTGAAAACAATTTCGAAATGAATTGAATTGAAAGCGATTTCGAAATGAATTGAATATATAACGATTTCGAAATGAAATGAATTGAAAACGATTTCGAAATGAATTGAATTGAAAACGATTTCGAAATGAATTGAATTGAAAACGATTTCGAAATGAATTGAATTGAAAGCGATTTCGAAATGAATTGAATATATAACGATTTCGAAATGAATTGAATTGAAAACGATTTCGAAATGAATTGAATTGAAAACGATTTCGAAATGAATTGAATATATAACGATTTCGAAATGAATTGAATTGATAACGATTTCGAAATGAATTGAATTGAAAACGATTTCGAAATGAATTGAATAGAAAACGAATGTGATTTCAATTGAATATATAACGAATTTGATTCGAATAGAAAACCAATTTGAATTGAATCGAATAGAAAACCAATTTGAATTGAATCGAATAGAAAACGACTTTGGAATTGAATTAAATTGAAAACGAATTCAAATTGAATTGAAATGAATTCAAATTGAATTGAAATTTGAATTGAATAGAAATGAATATTAAAACGAATTTATAAAGAAGAATTCAATTTTAATTTGAGTTGAAATTGCTTTTGAAACGAATTTTAAAACTATTTATATAATTCGTTTAAAATAGAAATCGACGAAATATATATTATATATTATATATATAATATAATGGCCTGAATAGAACGCGCCGCGCCGCGGCAGTTCGCGAATTTCGATCATTAACTTCGAACGAATATTACGGGAGATCCGACCGTCGGATTCTCCTGAAACCGGAACCGTTGGGTTCGTATCGAAAAGAGCTTTCTAACGAATATTAGAAATGTGAAATCTAACGGTTGGATTTGGAATTATGTCCAAATCAAATTTGAAAAAGGTCGTTGTAAGTGCAGTTCGATGACCGTTGATGGAAATCGACTGTACGGGCCTTGATAAAATTATTAAAAATAGTAATAATTTGTGTAAAATCATAAGAAATGATTTAGAAAGGATTGGGATGAAAAACTCCATATTTGAAAAGATAAAAATAGATTTTTATCGAAATGAACTAGTTTTGAACTAGAATTATAGTTCTATTTATTTTTAAATAAATAAATTGAATTTGAAAAAGGGTTTTAAAAATAACCAGAATTTCCAATAATTATATTGGAATGGATTTGAATCGAAATTGTCTTCGGAATATTTCGATGTTGGAATTTGTGATTATACAGATGTTGTTATGGAAATTTGAAAGATATATATTTATATCGTTATTTCCAATACGACACTTGTTAATCGTAGAATTTGATGTTGAGTATAAGCCGATATATTTTCTATTCAGAGCCTTGTATTGAATATCAAATGTGATTTGGGTTTGTCGTGAATGGTGTCTTCACTAACACTGTTCTTGAACCCAGTTGAGAAAAGATTAAATCTTTTTATTTAGATTTAATGAAGTGTACCAATTAAATGATATTTAATTGGAATTGAATTGGTATTGATTTTTGGGTTTATCGTGAGCAGTGTTTTAAATAACACTCGTTCTTTAACCCGATAATTAATGAATGTGATTTTGGGTTTATCGTGAACCGTGTTTTAAATGACACTGATTCTTTAACCCAGTTAGCGATTAAAACTAAGTGGAGTTTTAATGAATCTTTAATTAGATTGAAATGATCGAGAATGGAGTATCACCAGTTTTGCTCCAGGCGATAGTTAAATCTTTAATTAGATTTGAACGTGAAATGGTAATTGAATTTACCGATAACACCGTGGTGTTAGATATGAAGTATAACCAGTTTTACTTCATGGGATGAATAGGTTGGGATTGGGAAATTAAAACAAATGATTACTTCGGTAAGGTTCGCTAATCCCGACTAGTTTGAATTGATATTCAAAAATAGAATAAAGAATAAATTCAAAGAATTTATCTTTGATAAAATTAATGGGAACCTTTCCCTATGAATGTGAAATTTAGAAACTAACTGTCGGTTAGCCAAGCAGAATGGTTTTCTGGATATTGATCTGATGTTGGTTTCGGCCTTCGGGGTTAATATTTGGGGAATTATTCTCTTGATTAATTTACGGTTAGTGACTAATGAATTGGAATGAGGCGTATGTTGTGTTTGTGTAGCACTTTTATAAAATATACGCGAGTTATTCGGGAAGACCGGGTTTATCCCATTCTGAATAACTGATACGACGATAACTCGAAGATGAAGACGATGGTCGAAGACCGGAAGTCTTCACGTCGTTTGGGTGATAACTGATGATCTTGATTGGGCTGTACACCCAAGAAGATGGAAACAGTTGGTGATCGTCCAGACGTACTTGGAGATCGATGGATGTGCGGGGTACTAGGTGCCTCCGGTTTCGTTCAGACCCAGAACGGACTTGTAAATGGACTGTGTGTCTGACATTGGATTTTAGTCTGTGTGATTGATTTCTATTGAATATATATCTGTTTGGCGGCAGAGAATTTATTCTCTTGCTTAACGCCCTTCTCTGAGACGTACGAGCTCAGGGGTTATATATTGATGGATATCAAACGCATGGAGTGAATTGCCTGTGTGGCATGCCTAAGTGGCAATTGATCGATGCTTCTGTTGAAAAGCAAAGTCTTGTGGTGATGATCAAAGCACGGCCTTTGTGGCGTAGCTTTGTGTAACGTTTACCTCGCGTGTTTCACACCCGGTATGAACCAAAAACGGGAGACGGACCTCAGGGAGGACTTGCGTTTCTTTCTAGCTAAAAGTGGCGTCAGTGGTTTTACACGCCCTAACGAGTTTGACTTATGTGGTTGTTGCTGTTGCGAGGCGCCTCGGATTGATCGGTCGTTCTCGAACCGATGGAGTCATTTGATGGCTCATTTGCGCCCCAAAGGGCGGGGAAACGTAGTGTTCAGGCATTTTAATCCACATCGGTGGACCGGCCCTGTCGCTCCTAGGGTCACTCGAGCTCTGATCCTGAGACATGGTAGGCTAGATTGTCTCGAATCGGTTGAGGACTATCTTTTGCCTCGGTTCATAGACGGAAATCCAATTTCCAAATACGTGACTTTGCGGTTTTATTTGTAAACCTATACATGGCGACATAGTGGCATGTGACGCTCATGCCGCCTATGATTGATACTTATGATTTGAAGTTGTTTATACACTATGCACTTATAATAGTATCAAATGATTTTTTTTAAACGTATCAAGCATTCTTTGGCTGTTATAAGGGAAAACCCTATCCTCGGCTGCGTTGCATTGTGTGATGGGACCTGGGTCTTATAACAGCTTCATTTTTCTTTATTTAGCATTGCGCTGTTTGTTTTATGCAATGGTATTCTTGGGAGGAAACCCGTTCCGTGTTATACGGCGTGGTCCCTTGATTTACCGAACTTTTAAAATAAAGATTAATAACTGTTTTAGTTCTCACACCAGTCACATGACTGACCTGGAGTTTATTGTTTTAACCTAAACTCTGGGTGCCCCTATTTTGACACGGGCAGCTAGTAGTTTTGGTTTTTGCAGATTTATATTCACAGGATCCTGGTTTACAGCTGGAACGATATCCGGAAAGCTTTGTATCCGTATATCTCCTTCTAGTTGTGTATTGTATTATTTTCCGCTGCTATGTATTTAAATGTAATTTAAATCTCTGATATTTCTGTGTAATATTTATTCATTTATACTCTGTATATTCTTGTAATCTGATGCATTGTTATGATACACAGTGTAATGTTCTTCTGTTTGCGTTCTGTTTTGTCCTGTTCTCAAACGATAGGGCGTTTCGAGCGGTCTAGGTCGGTTTAGCGACTGGTTCGGACCGAGCGAAATTCCTTGCCGTCACAGTTGGTATCAGAGCTTTGGTTTACAGAGCTCGAGAATAAGACACATTAGAACCATACGAAAGAATTCATCAGATATTGAATTAGTAATATCCAATTAGAATGACTCGTTAGAGATAGGATCAGTAGTATCCTAGAACGAGTGTGAAGAGTATATTTTTCAAATGAAAACAATTTTGTTTTAAAATTTAAATTGTTTTATACGTATTTGATTATTTATTTATTTTGAATATGGACAATCCAGTATATAAAAGTTTTGTATATACGCGTCATGAACGTATATTCGAAGTTTTAATATACTGGGTAGATATAGAATCACATTCTAGACACCCGGGGATGATTCTGATGATGGTGCATCATCATCAGTATTTATATTCGAGTTTCGAAGGTGTGATTTCTATATATTTCCATTAGACTGGTGTGAGAACCAAACTTATATAGTTAGAACACATTATTGTGATTTGGCATCAAAAAGAAGATTTTCTATATATATATCAAAATTATGAGTTTGAAAACTCTAATCCACTAATTGATTGATGTTTGTGTTGTTTGTTTATTTGTTTGCTAATTTTTAACCATTTTGCCTAATTTGATCAAATAGTGAGTTGTATTGAAAATTGGTCGCATTTGCTTGCATATACATATACTTACCTTGAACAGGTCATAGCAAGGAGGCTAGAGCAGAGAATAAAATTTGTTTGCCCGACAAATAGGTACATGTTTACTACATAATTTACTGTTTTGTTTAGGTGATGATGATTTTATGAGCCTATTGGCTAGCCGCTTGGCTTTTTCTTTTTCTTTTTGAGATCTGAAGGACCGGGGAAGCTATTTGAAATTCCCCGATGCTCCCGGTGCAGGGGAGGTTATGGCGAAATTTTTCGAAAATTTAGGGTGTTAGCCAAATTTTTGAAAATTTGAAGAAACTAAAGAGTTGGAGAATGGAAGCCAGATCGAACGTAGAGTTGATTAATCAAACCACTTTCGACTTTGTTCCTTTTCGCGGACGAAAAGTTTTAAGTGGGGGAGATTGTAATAACCCGAAAATCTGGGCCAGTTTAAAATTTTTATTTTGGCTATTTTAGCGAATTTTGATTATTTAAAATGAATTATTTTAAATAGAATCGACGAGAAATTTATTTTGAATAGAATTCGAACGTATATATTATACGCATCGTCGTTAGAATATAAATATTTATATATAATTATAAATAGAATTGAAAATGGCGCGGTAGTTCGATAATTCGATTTCAAACTTCAATTGAATGTACCGGGTGCAAAACAATCCGGATTTTAGGGAAACCAAAAATGATAGAATCTAATTGATAATATCTTTCCAACGAATCCGAAAAATCGAAATTTCATAGTGGGAATCAAAAGATATGTCCAGTTGAAAATTCTGAATAGTCGCTATGGAATTCAGGCCCTTAAAAATGGACATTTTGCAAACGACCTCGGATTTCGACGAAACCAGTTTTGTTGGGTCCGTGATGTTAAGTTATTGCTAGATTCCAAATTTCATAATTTTTCGAATCAATATGTGAGCGTGGCAAAAGAAAACGCGTTTGACCAGTTTCAGTTAATTTTAATCGACTGGAAATTGGCCATTTTTCTAACGGTATCAGAATTCGACGAAACTAGTTTTGTTAGGACCGAATCGTCAATACGAAGCTAGAAAATATTTTTCAGGAAATTTTAGAGTTAGTATGTGACCCCGGTAAGTTGAAATGTACGTTTAAAATTCAATATAGCGATTTAAATGTAAATTCAACGAAAACTGAATGTAACAGTCGAATCAGCTTGCAGTACATATCCCATTGTGTTCGGAATGGGGGTATTACGCTAGGGACGACAGTCGTTGGGTCTTGATTGGAGTCCGAATAAAAAGTCAACACCTGGAGAATAAATTAAAATTAAATAATTAATTAAAAATAAAAATTCCTTTTACAATAACCCCCCCGGGTCTCATTTATTCCCATATTCCAAATTTTCTTTCTTCCCTCCCCTTCGATCGGGTCTGGTGATCGACGCCTCCTCCGGGCTGTGGCCCCGCCTCCACGCCTCAGGCAAACCCGCCCCCTCCTTTCTTCCCACCTCCACCTCAACGACGACTCCTCCCTCCTCTCGATTCCAGCGCAAACACCACAACCTCCAGATCCGTTCACCGCCGCTGCTTGAGGGAAGCCACCACCTGCGCCGACGTCAGTAGTCGCCAGACCCCCCTACGCACCCCAGCCCTGCCTCAGACCTAGCAACAACCCTCTCTTCCTTCACCTCCCTTTGTTCGACGCCCTGAAACCCTACAAAGCTGTGAAACACCACTGCTTCGACCTTGAGAGCCACCGCCAACCCCTTTTGAGCTTATCGCTGGTCGGAGGCACTGCCATTCTCTCCCCCTTTCACTACTGTAAGCTATTCTAATCGTTTAGTTAATTTATTTAAACATCTGATTTTCAAATACAAAAAAGGATCGTATGTTTAACTCCAAGGAGATCGGATTTTTATGTAGGAAAAAAAAATATAATTTTTAGCCTATGTATGCTATAGTAAAAATATAATCTATATATTCAAAGTAGTGTAGTAAAAATATAATCTTTATATTTATAGTAGCGGCATAAAAATGTGATTTTTATCTATATAGTAGCGAAATAAAAATATGATTTTTATATGTTGAACTTCGAAATAAAAATATGATTTTTATATGTTGAACTTCGAAATAAAAATATGATTTTTATATATTGAACTTCGAAATAAAAATATGATTTTTATATGTTGAACTTCGAAATAAAAATATGATTTTTATATAATGAACTTCGAAATAAAAATATGATTTTTATATATTGAACTTCAAAATAAAAATATGATTTTTATATGTTGAACTTCGAAATAAAAATATGATTTTTATATGTTGAACTTCGAAATAAAAATATGATTTTTATATATTGAACTTCGAAATAAAAATATGATTTTTATATATTGAACTTCGAAATAAAATATGATTTTTATATGTTGAACTTCGAAATAAAAATATGATTTTTATATGTTGAACTTCGAAATAAAAATATGATTTTTATATATTGAACTTCGAAATAAAAATATGATTTTTATATATTGAACTTCGAAATAAAAATATGATTTTTATATGTTGAACTTCGAAATAAAAATATGATTTTTATATATTGAACTTCGAAATAAAAATATGATTTTTATATGTTGAACTTCGAAATAAAAATATGATTTTTATATGTTGAACTTCGAAATAAAAATATGATTTTTATATGTTGAACTTCGAAATAAAAATATGATTTTTATATGTTGAACTTCGAAATAAAAATATGATTTTTATATGTTGAACTTCGAAATAAAAATATGATTTTTATATATTGAACTTCGAAATAAAAATATGATTTTTATATGTTGAACTTCGAAATAAAAATATGATTTTTATATGTTGAACTTCGAAATAAAAATATGATTTTTATATGTTGAACTTCGGAATAAAAATATGATTTTTATATATGGAATAGCGAAGTAAAAATTCGATTTTTACATAGGTAGCGAAAGCGGACAACGAAGGTAACAAAAAGGCGGGAACGAAGAAGATTTATATCAAAGAAGAGTCAAGACGATTGGATAGCTATATGTGAGAATTTCTCACTCTTAAATTTCTTTTCTAGTTATATATATATACTAGGATGCAGACGGTGCTTAGTAGCACCCGACACAACCGTCCACAGACCATGGACTTGTTTGTTTGGTTGCATAGATTAGTTATATGATTTGATTTGAATTTGGTTGTTTGGTGAATATGATTGATGTGTGAATGGCGTGGGCCTTCACTAGACCAGGGATAAGGCTAGGCCTCGTCCCGTTTCTAGTATCGTGCCGTTATGCCGCCGAAATTTCCTAAAATATATTAGAAAAATAAAAATATCATTTTATTGAATAAATGAACCGAATAGAATATTCATAGGTTGAATAAAATGTTTTATCGTTAAAAATATAATTTTTAACGTGAATATGAATATAGTGAATGTGAATAAATAAATATTCATTTACAAACCGGACGGTTTGTTTATGTACACCTATTTGAAGGACATTGATTGGGTCGATAAATTTTACACATCGCCCAACTGCACAAATAAAATATGCGTTTGATTGGTTGAAACCCCACACGGGTGTTGGGATGAAATTTGAAGTTCACTCATCCTGATTGATTAAATATGTCGATCGATTGATTGACAGGCTGTTATGAGCATTAGATATCTATATTTGATGCTTATACAGTGTAGTGCACTTTGGTTGATGGTTGATTATTTTTCAATGCTATTATATGTGTGTAATGCATGAAAATCCACATAATTAACTTTATATGGTAATTGATTGGGCCTCATTCCAATTTGAAAAATAAAGAATATTATAAAATAAAAGTTCATGTGTTGACAGTACTCATCCATTGAGATTGGTCATGTGTTGAACGAAATATTTTAGTAATAAAATTTACATCTTTATCAATATAAAATAAAGGTTCATGTGTTGACAGTACTCATCCATTGAGATTGGTCATGTGTTGAACGAAATATTTTGATAATAACAACTATTTTGAAAAAGAAATATTTGAAATAGGATATTTGAAAATAGAAATTTATGAAGCCGTGTTGATTAGATTGACGCCATTTTGACGTGAACGATATTTATATCGATTTTATTCATTTCGAAATGAATTGAAAACGATTTCGAAATGAATTGAATTGAAAACGATTTCGAAATGAATTGAATTGAAAACGATTTCGAAATGAATTGAATTGAAAGCGATTTCGAAATGAATTGAATATATAACGATTTCGAAATGAAATGAATTGAAAACGATTTCGAAATGAATTGAATTGAAAACGATTTCGAAATGAATTGAATTGAAAACGATTTCGAAATGAATTGAATTGAAAGCGATTTCGAAATGAATTGAATATATAACGATTTCGAAATGAATTGAATTGAAAACGATTTCGAAATGAATTGAATTGAAAACGATTTCGAAATGAATTGAATATATAACGATTTCGAAAAGAATTGAATTGATAACGATTTCGAAATGAATTGAATTGAAAACGATTTCGAAATGAATTGAATAGAAAACGAATGTGATTTCAATTGAATATATAACGAATTTGATTCGAATAGAAAACCAATTTGAATTGAATCGAATAGAAAACGACTTTGGAATTGAATTAAATTGAAAACGAATTCAAATTGAATTGAAATGAATTCAAATTGAATTGAAATTTGAATTGAATAGAAATGAATTTTAAAACGAATTTATAAAGAAGAATTCAATTTTAATTTGAATTGAAAAGAAAGTTGAAATTGCTTTTGAAACGAATTTTAAAACTATTTATATAATTCGTTTTAAATAGAAATCGACGAAATATATATTATATATTATATATATAATATAATGGCCTGAATAGAACGCGCCGCGCCACGGCAGTTCGCGAATTTCGATCATTAACTTCGAACGAATATTACGGGAGATCCGACCGTCGGATTCTCCTGAAACCGGAACCGTTGGGTTCGTATCGAAAAGAGCTTTCTAACGAATATTAGAAATGTGAAATCTAACGGTTGGATTTGGAATTATGTCCAAATCAAATTTGAAAAAGGTCGTTGTAAGTGCAGTTCGATGACCGTTGATGGAAATCGACTGTACGTGCGTTGATAAAATTATTAAAAATAGTAATAATTTGTGTAAAATCATAAGAAATGATTTAGAAAGGATTGGGATGAAAAACTCCATATTTGAAAAGATAAAAATAGATTTTTATCGAAATGAACTAGTTTTGAACTAGAATTATAGTTCTATTTATTTTTAAATAAATAAATTGAATTTGAAAAAGGGTTTTAAAAATAACCAGAATTTCCAATAATTATATTGGAATGGATTTGAATCGAAATTGTCTTCGGAATATTTCGATGTTGGAATTTGTGATTATACAGATGTTGTTATGGAAATTTGAAAGATATATATTTATATCGTTATTTCCAATACGACACTTGTTAATCGTAGAATTTGATGTTGAGTATAAGCCGATATATTTTCTATTCAGAGCCTTGTATTGAATATCAAATGTGATTTGGGTTTGTCGTGAATGGTGTCTTCACTAACACTGTTCTTGAACCCAGTTGAGAAAAGATTAAATCTTTTTATTTAGATTTAATGAAGTGTACCAATTAAATGATATTTAATTGGAATTGAATTGGTATTGATTTTTGGGTTTATCGTGAGCAGTGTTTTAAATAACACTCGTTCTTTAACCCGATAATTAATGAATGTGATTTTGGGTTTATCGTGAACCGTGTTTTAAATGACACCGATTCTTTAACCCAGTTAGCGATTAAAACTAAGTGGAGTTTTAATGAATCTTTAATTAGATTGAAATGATCGAGAATGGAGTATCACCAGTTTTGCTCCAGGCGATAGTTAAATCTTTAATTAGATTTGAACGTGAAATGGTAATTGAATTTACCGATAACACCGTGGTGTTAGATATGAAGTATAACCAGTTTTACTTCATGGGATGAATAGGTTGGGATTGGGAAATTAAAACAAATGATTACTTCGGTAAGGTTCGCTAATCCCGACTAGTTTGAATTGATATTCAAAAATAGAATAAAGAATAAATTCAAAGAATTTATCTTTGATAAAATTAATGGGAACCTTTCCCTATGAATGTGAAATTTAGAAACTAACTGTCGGTTAGCCAAGCAGAATGGTTTTCTGGATATTGATCTGATGTTGGTTTCGGCCTTCGGGGTTAATATTTGGGGAATTATTCTCTTGATTAATTTACGGTTAGTGACTAATGAATTGGAATGAGGCGTATGTTGTGTTTGTGTAGCACTTTTATAAAATATACGCGAGTTATTCGGGAAGACCGGGTTTATCCCATTCTGAATAACTGATACGACGATAACTCGAAGATGAAGACGATGGTCGAAGACCGGAAGTCTTCACGTCGTTTGGGTGATAACTGATGATCTTGATTGGGCTGTACACCCAAGAAGATGGAAACAGTTGGTGATCGTCCAGACGTACTTGGAGATCGATGGATGTGCGGGGTACTAGGTGCCTCCGGTTTCGTTCAGACCCAGAACGGACTTGTAAATGGACTGTGTGTCTGACATTGGATTTTAGTCTGTGTGATTGATTTCTATTGAATATATATCTGTTTGGCGGCGGAGAATTTATTCTCTTGCTTAACGCCCTTCTCTGAGACGTACGAGCTCAGGGGTTATATATTGATGGATATCAAACGCATGGAGTGAATTGCCTGTGTGGCATGCCTAAGTGGCAATTGATCGAGGCTTCTGTTGAAAAGCAAAGTCTTGTGGTGATGATCAAAGCACGGCCTTTGTGGCGTAGCTTTGTGTAACGTTTACCTCGCGTGTTTCACACCCGGTATGAACCAAAAACGGGAGACGGACCTCAGGGAGGACTTGCGTTTCTTTCTAGCTAAAAGTGGCGTCAGTGGTTTTACACGCCCTGACGAGTTTGACTTATGTGGTTGTTGCTGTTGCGAGGCGCCTCGGATTGATCGGTCGTTCTCGAACCGATGGAGTCATTTGATGGCTCATTTGCGCCCCAAAGGGCGGGGAAACGTAGTGTTCAGGCATTTTAATCCACATCGGTGGACCGGCCCTGTCGCTCCTAGGGTCACTCGAGCTCTGATCCTGAGACATGGTAGGCTAGATTGTCTCGAATCGGTTGAGGACTATCTTTTGCCTCGGTTCATAGACGGAAATCCAATTTCCAAATACGTGACTTTGCGGTTTTATTTGTAAACCTATACATGGCGACATAGTGGCATGGGACGCTCATGCCACCTATGATTGATACTAATGATTTGAAGTTGTTTATACACTATGCACTTATAATAGTATCAAATGATTTGTTTTAAACGTATCAAGCATTCTTTGGCTGTTATAAGGGAAAACCCTATCCTCGGCTGCGTTGCATTGTGTGATGGGACCTGGGTCTTATAACAGCTTCATTTTTCTTTATTTAGCATTGCGCTGTTTGTTTTATGCACTGGTATTCTTGGGAGGAAACCCGTTCCGTGTTATACGGCGTGGTCCCTTGATTTACCGAACTTTTAAAATAAAGATTAATAACTGTTTTAGTTCTCACACCAGTCACATGACTGACCTGGAGTTTATTGTTTTAACCTAAACTCTGGGTGCCCCTATTTTGACACGGGCAGCTAGTAGTTTTGGTTTTTGCAGATTTATATTCACAGGATCCTGGTTTACAGCTGGAACGATATCCGGAAAGCTTTGTATCCGTATATCTCCTTCTAGTTGTGTATTGTATTATTTTCCGCTGCTATGTATTTAAATGTAATTTAAATCTCTGATATTTCTGTGTAATATTTATTCATTTATACTCTGTATATTCTTGTAATCTGATGCATTGTTGTGATACACAGTGAAATGTTCTTCTGTTTGCGTTCTGTTTTGTCCTGTTCTCAAACGATAGGGCGTTTCGAGCGGTCTGGGTCGGTTTACCGACTGGTTCGGACCGAGCGAAATTCCTTGCCGTCACAAGATATGTCTGTCAAAGAATATGTGAACAAGTTCAATCAGTTAGCTAGTTTTGGCTTGGATATGGTGAATACTCCTCAGAAGAAGGCTCTCCGTTTTGCTAGAGGATTGAATGAGCCATTGCAGGGATTGGCTATGTCACATATTCCCCATGGGGCCACGTTTGAGAGCTTGGTTGATATGGCGTTACTTCAGGGAGATGTCAAGAAAGAGATCAAGGTAAATGATACTCAAGCCAAGAAGACTGATTCCCAGGGAAAAGGAAATCAGGGTAATCCAAGTGGTCAGGGCAGTCAAGGCAATCAGAACAAGAACAAGAGTCAAGGCAACAAGGGGAACAACAACAAGGGCAAGAACAACAAGGAGAAGTGCCATTATTGCGGTTCAGTTGGGCATCTTATTAAGGATTGCAAGAAGAGGAAAAGGAAGAATGGTGAATGCTTTTTCTGCGGTAAGACTGGACATTTCAGCAAGGATTGCCCGAAGAAGCAAGGGCAAGGCCAGGGTCAGACTCAGCGTGCTGGACCTTCAGGAGGGCAAGTTCATGCTCTCACTACCGCTCCAGTTCCCGATCGAGGTAGCATTTCTGTTGAGAGCCTTGTATATATTTTTGATTTTCCAGTTCGTACCTTGTTTGATTCGGGTGCATCGTATAGCTTTATCTCATCTGATCTTGTTGATAGTTTGCACCTTAGTACTAGCTTGGTAGATGATCCCGTCTGTGTCTCAAATCCTATTGGGGGTTCCGCCCATTTGTCTATGATATGTGAGGATTTGAGGATCTCTATACTGAGTGTAGAGTTCTTGTGCAGTGCTTATGTTCTTGGTTTCAGGGGATACGGATTGATATTGGGCATGGATTGGTTGTCCAGATATGGAGCCATCCTTGATTGTGAGCATAGGGTTGTGAGGCTCATGACTCGCCTCGGAAACACCCTAGAAATTTCTTGTGATCCGAGAGGTCCCGTCATGTTGTGCTATCTTGAATCACTCGACTCTTCAATGGAAACTCTTCAGTCTGTGAGAGTGGTTCGAGAGTATCCGGATGTTTTCGATGAAGTTAGGGGGTTGCCCCCTAAGCGAGAGATTGATTTCCGCATTTATATGGTGGATAATGCAAAGCCGGTTTCTTTGCCCGTTCGGCACATGGCTCCACGTGAAAGGCGGGAGCTAAGTAAGCAAGTGAAGGAGTTGCTTGAGAAGAACTTCATTAGATGAAGTATATCTGAATGGGGAGCTCCTGTGGTATTTGCTACCAAGGCAGATGGTTCTCTCCGACTTTGTGTTGACTATCGAGAGTTGAATAAGCTGACTAAGAAGAACAGACACCCGTTACCGAGGATTGATGATCTCTTTGACCAGCTTGTCGGTGCTTCTGTTTTCTCTTAGCTTGATCTTGCTACTGGATTCCATCAGCTCAGGGTAGCTGAGGATAGTATAGACAAGACTGCGTTCAGGACTCCAGATGGATTCTTCGAATGGCTTTTCATGCCGTTCGGCTTGACTAATGCACCCGCATATTTCGTGGACTTGATGAGTAGGGTGTTCCGGGAGTTCTTGAACAAGTTTGTCTTGGTCTTCGTAGATGATATTCTGATCTTCTCTAAGGATGAGGAAGAGCACGCAAGGCATCTCGTGGAGGTGATGGATATGCTTAGAGCGCATCAGTTGAAGGCCAAGTTCTCCAAGTGTCACTTTTGGAGAAGGGAAGTTATATTCCTTGGGCATATAGTGTCTAAGCAAGGCTTAGCGGTGGATCTCGCTAAGGTGGTTGCTGTTCAGGATTGCAAGACTCCAAGGAATGCAACCGAAGTGAGAAGTTTTATAGGTCTTGCAGGATTTTACCGGAAGTTCATCAAGGACTTCGCGAAGATATCCGCTCCTCTCACTAAATTGACGAAGAAGAATTTAGTTTTTGCTTGGAGCATAGAATGCGAGCTTGCTTTTCAGAAGCTCAAAAGAGCTCTCACATCAGCACCTGTTCTAGCTTTGCCCGATGGAGGGAAGTTATTTACAGTATACACCGATGCATGTGGTACGGGGTTAGGAGCTGTTCTGATGCAAGAAGGAAGAGTGATATGCTTTGGCGGTAGACAGCTCAAAATGCATGAGAAGAATTATCCCACTCATGACTTAGAGTTGGCAGCAATAGTATATGCACTCAAGGCTTGGCGCCATTATCTTCTGGGAGAAAGATTTGAGCTTTATACCGATCACAAGTCATTGAAGTATCTCTTTTCTCAGAAGAATCTGAATCTGAGGCAACAAAGATGGATGGAATTCTTGGCGTCCTATGATTTTGAGATAGCTTATACCCCGGGCAAGGGGAATGTGGTAGCAGATGCATTGAGTAGAAGAAGGTTGACCCTAAGTCCTCTATTCGTTGAGATGAAGAATTTAGAGTATGTGACAACCTTTGATTTCTCTTTGGCGATTGAGTCGATGACCGGTTCTTTAGCATCTCTGGAACTCAGACCTACCCTTCTTGATCAAGTTGGGGCTTCGCAGAGAGAAGACCCTCAGATAGTGAGATTATGGATAAGCTGATCCGAGGAGAGGCGTCTAGTCATCTCGCTCGATATTCTATTGATGACAAGGGTTGGCTGAGGAGAGACGGATGGTTATGTGTTCCAATGGTAGAAGATTTAGTAAGAAAAGTTCTTGAGGAAGCGCATCGCTCTAAGTTGACTATACATCCAGGCGGAGATAAGATGTATAAAGATATGAAGCGCATTTTCTTTTGGCCTGGGATGAAAAAGGATGTGGCAGAGTTCGTCTCTAGATGTATCATTTGCCAGCAAGTTAAGGCCGAGTCGAAGAAGCCCGGTGGGCTATTGCATCCTCTAGACGTTCCACTTTGGAAGTGGGAGAGTATTTCCATGGATTTTATAGATGGGCTACCAAGGTCAAGGAAAGGGAATACGAGCATTTGGGTTATCGTGGATAGACTTACGAAGAGTGGTCACTTCATTCCGGTGAAGAGCAAGAGAACCGCATCTTGGCTGGCGCCTGTATATCTTCGTGAGATTGTGAGACTTCATGGAGTCCCTTCTAGTATAGTCAGTGACCGTGACCCAATCTTTACAAGTCAATTCTGGAATAGTTTGCAAGAAGCCATGGGCACGAGGTTGAATCTAAGTACTGCTTATCACCCGCAGACAGACGGTCAAACCGAAAGGGTGAATAGGGTACTCGAGGATCTGTTGAGGCTTTGTATTCTGGATTTTGGTGGTACTTGGGAAGACCATCTTCCTCTTGTTGAGTTTGCATATAATAACAGTTATCAGGCAAGCATAGGGATGGCACCATTCGAAGCTTTATATGGGAGGCCGTGCAAGTCCCCTACATGTTGGTGGGAGACTACAGATAAGCTTATACTTGGGCCTGATATGATCAGAGATACATCCGAGAAGATCGAGTTGATTCGGAGACGGATGAAAGCGGCCCAAGACCGACAGAAATCCTATGCTGATAAGCGAAGAACTGATTTGGAGTTTGATGTTGGGGATACGGTTTTCGTGAAGGTTTCTCCTTTGCGGAATGTGGTCCGATTTGGAGCCGTTGGGAAGTTAGCACCGAGGTTTGTTGGACCATTCCCTATTATAGAGAGGATCGGACAGATGGCTTATAGAGTAAAGTTGCCCGAGAAGCTTGCCGGAGTACACGATGTTTTTCATGTCTCGCATCTCCGGAAATGTTTACATGAATCAGCAGAGGTTGTTGAGCCAAGTGTTCTGGAAGATGTAGAAGTGGAGAAAGTAGCAACCTTGAGGAGAGCTCCGATTCGTATCTTGGGGACAGAGACCAAGAAGCTAAGGAATCGAGAGGTCAAATTGGTGAAGGTTCAATGGGATGAAGCCGAAGAAGACGCAACTTGGGAAACCGAGGAGAAGATGCGTGGGCTTTATCCATTCCTTTTTGAGGGTACACTCTCAATCTCTTTCCTTTGTTAGCATATCTTTCTCTTTGCTATCCATAATTATCTAGTTTATCGTGTTAATCTTGTCATGAGAACCTTAGGTAGAAACCCTTCGGATGAAACATGTGTTTGAAACATGTTATGCTTGATGGTTGCAAGTGGTTGCAAGTGTTTGCAAGTGGTTACTCGTGGAAGCATTATACACGATTAGGCACTAGATCGGCTCACACACTCCTCATATTGCATATGCATGAGTGTTTATGCTTATTCATGGATGAAAATTTTTGTGTTATCACATGGATGTTGCATATGGATGTATGTCATGTGCACACATATAGATGTTATACATTATGTTAGGAATTGCATACATATGGATTCATTTCACTAACATAATTTGCATTGATGATATTTGCATTAGATAAGTACATATACACATACCTTTGCATATGTTCATACAACATTTAGAATCTTGTAAAGACAATGATTGCTCGTGGATGATGTTTTGAGTAGATGGATGATTGGATGGTAGGATACGTTCTTCCTAACTTGAAGATTTCGGGGACGAAATCCTTTAAGGAGGGGAGAATGTAACAACCCGTATTTTCAATAACCTATTATAACGTAAATCGAGGCAGAATTTAATTCAAAAATCTGAATCAAGGGAAACGGGCTTTGCCATCGCGTTCGTCTCGGAAAAATACGCGAGATAGAGTCCGAGTTTTCGAAAATCGGAGTCCGTATGACCCGGTTAAGGCCCAACAAAGTTTTCATAAAAATTCAAAGCAAAAACAGATTTCAAATTCAAACTTGAATTTGGGAAATTGGGTCATACTGGGTCAGGCGGGAGAATTCCCGCCAGAACACCCCAAGTCGACAGCCCTGTCGACTTGGGAGTCAACTTGGTCAGACCAAGTCGACAGCCCTGTCGACTGGGCTGTCGACTTGACTCTAACGGGCTGTTTAGCCTGGTGCACCATTTTGGTTTTGTGTTGAGCTTGGGGGCCAGATTCGGTTTTGAGGGCTGAGATTGGAACTAGGGTTTAATCCTATGGCCTAAAACACTTGCCTAATCTATAAATAAGACCCTAACCTACCCTAAATCATCATTATTCATTCTAGCAACTAAACTATGGCAAAATCAATCCTCTCATGGCCTCCACTCTCTTCATAAAATTCCTAAACAAATTCTTATGAGATTTTCCATGCATACAAGTGTTTTTGAACTTTTATGAGCCTCTTTAGCTTGCATTCAAGTCTAGTCTCTACATTTGCACCATAAAGAAAGAGTTTTGATCAATTTTGCTTGCATTTTTGGGGTTTAATTGGTTGCATAAGGGTTTTCTTACATTTGCTATACTCATTTGAGTCCGCATAAGCATAGTAAGCCCTATCCTACTTTCATACTTGAACTTTAAAGTTAAATGTATGATATGCAAGTTTACTATGATGTGTTATGCAAGTTTGATATGCAAGTTGCCATATGATATGCAAGTTATGTTATGCAAGTTTGATATGCAAGTTGCCATATGATATGCAAGTTATGTTATGCAAGTTTGGGTTGATCATTTGGCTCATGTTATCAAGTTATGCAAGCTTATCTTGGGTTTATGAACATAAAGCTTCAAGCTTTATGCCAAAGGTTGCATTTTGGCAACATGTAAGTTATCATATCTCTTATGATAACTTGCATGTGAGGCTAAATGCGAACTTATGGCCATTTGTACATGTCATTTATCTCCATGTATCACCAACATGCTAAGTTTGGTTTTATGCATGCTTTTGAGGCCTAATGCAAGTATATGAACATATGTACCTTTCATATGCCACCATGTTGAACTTATGGCTTCAACACTTTTATGTCATGATTATGCCAAGTTCCCTCTTTCTATCCTTTATGCGCTATTGCGATATGTAAGCGATGGGATTACGTTTGGGGTTGGGTAAACTTAAAATACATAAAAATATAAGCTTGGGAATTTACCTATTAAGTTAGGTCTACCCATTGGGAATTTACCTATTAAGTTTGGTCTACCCAATTGCTTGAAAACTTGTAATGTGTTTTGGAAACACGATGGACATGACACTTAGAAAATATAAGTGTGGCCAACTCGAGGTTGGGTTGAGTTTGTAGCGTGAACCTACCCGGAACCGACCGGCTTAACTAGTTGCTACAAACAATAGGACCCAATGTGAGAAGTTGGTCACGTTGTACCTTGGACCCGAGGTTAGACCAAGTTGTGGTGTAAAGCTACCCGGACCCGCCCGGCTTAACTAGTAACCACAACAAGGTCTGATGTGAGAGGTTAAGGCGCATTAAATTAATTAATGCCTCATGATTAGGGTTAAGTCATGGTCCATTTAATACTTAACCAATTTGGGCTCGGTAGATTAACCGGGGTTAAGTCGTGAACTCACCGTTACGCTTAACCAAGTTAATCCATGATTAGTAAAGGGGTTAAACCGTACTTAACCCACTAGAGAAATCCTAGCAATGGGGGTCCACTTCAGCAGTAATCCCTAGTTTGTATCATCATGACCCTAGGGACTAGGCTAGGGTGGGGGCACGATTACTGGGCTGGAGGTAAGCGACCAATAAACGACGGCAGGGTGGTACGCCGGTGTAGTTCCGGGCGGACTCTGGTCGTGCACATAGTCCGTAGCCGGAGAAAACATGCACGGGTACCAGTAGATCGGGACTGTGCACTCATGTTTATGGTGTCCAGGGGTTGACACCCTAGGGCTTGATACACCCGTAGGGTGGACCCGGCACAGTTCGACTACAATCATGTTTGGGCCGTATTGACACCAACACGTGACGAGTTAGGCTTAGGGAGCCGATCGACTAGACCGTTTGGGTTAGACCTCGTGTTAGGGTCACTTCATGTTCTTGGACCTTGTATTAGGGTCATTCCATGTTATTGGGCCAAAGCTTGGGCCAAGGGATCAATACTTGTTTATTCAAGTCATGTTAGTTTGCTAGTACACCTGTGGTGCAAAACCTTAATCCTGATTATGCGATGACACCTTTATCTACCTTGTTAGTTAATCATCATGCTAGTATGTAGTTATCCTTATATTCATCCCTGCTGCTCATGACAGTTAACTTTATCAGTTTACATTGATTGTAGTACGGCTTACTCAGTCTTTTTGACTGACCTGTTTTCTTTCGCCTCTTTTCTTCCGTTCCCCCCCCCCCAGGTTCTCAGGGAGGGAATACTGGAGCCTAGCTTGGATTCTGGATTGCTTGCTTGTGGGATTTCAGCTCATGTACGCTTTCGACATGAAGCTAGCTATGGTTCTCTCTTATTTTGGGGATAGCATTTATGTATTTCAGTTTTCAGATGATGTTGTTTTATCTAGACTTGTTTATTTGGAAAATTGATATTATGTTGTACCAGACTTGTTTTGAAATGGTTTAAAATCTTCCGCTGTTTTATCTGTGTTATTTACTCTGTTTACATATGTTCTTGTTCTGCCTTGATATATCATTATGCATGTTTACCTGATTCAAACGCCCCTCCAAAGTCAGAGTGCTTGCAAGAGTCACCCTGGCGGAGGTGGGGTGTTACACAAGTCGGCAATTGAAACCGCACGAGAAAAGATACCCTACCCATGACTTGGAATTGGCAGCGATCGTGTTCGCGTTAAAGATGTGGTGACTCTATCTCTTGGGAGAAAGATTTGAGCTGTTTACAGATCATAAGTCGTTGAAGTATCTCTTCTCCCAGAAGGATCTAAATCTCCGGCAACAAAGGTGGTTAGAGTTCTTGGCTTCCTATGATTTTGACATCGCATATACACCGGGAAAGGGTAATGCGGTGGCTGATGCATTGAGTAGAAGGCATGCCAGCTTAGGGGCTATGTTCCTTGAATGGAAGCAACTGGAGTATATCGCGGGGTTTAATTTCAGACCAAAGTGCGAATTGGATCCATAAATGTTAGCAAGTTTGACGATCAGACCCACTTTAATTGAGCGGATCGGCTCTAGTCAGAGGGACGATCCTAACCTATTGGAAATCATCTCAAAGTTAAAGATGGATGTCAATGAGGAGATGAACAAGTATGGGCTTGATCGAGATGGATGGCTTAGAAAGAATGGAAAGCTTGTTGTACCCAATGTCAATGGATTGAGAGATGAAGTGCTTAGAGAATGTCATCACTCAAAGCTGACTATACACCCCGGTGGTAATAAGATGTATCGAGATATGAAGCAGACTTACTACTGGGAAGGGATGAAAAGAGACATTGGGAAGTTTATATCCAAGTGCATGAATTGCCAGCTAGTTAAAGCCGTGCAAAAGAAGCCTAGTGGGTTGTTACAGCCCTTAGAAATTCCCGAATGGAAATGGGAGCAAGTCTCGATGGATTTCATAGATGGTTTACCAAGGACCAGATCGAGACATGATAGCATTTGGGTAATTGTGGATCGGTTGACTAAGAGTGCAAGATTCATACCAGTCAAATCGACCAGAACGGCAGTTAAGTTAGTAGAGTTATATATGAAGTGGGTAGTGAGATTTCATGGAGTACCTAAAAGCATTGTGAGCGACCGAGACCCGTTGTTCACTAGTGGGTTTTGGAAGAGCTTACAAGAGGCTCTAGGGTCAGAGTTACATCTCAGTACCACATATCATCCTCAGACCGATGGTCAAACGAAGAGGGTGAATCGTATTTTGGAAGATCTCTTGAGATCATGTATATTGGATTTTGGTGGATCATGGGATGACCATTTGCATCTAGTAGAGTTTGCATATAATAATAGCTACCAATCCAGTATCGGTATGGCTCCGTTTGAAGCTTTGTACGGAAGACCGTGCAACTCACCATCATGTTGGATAGAGTCTGGCGAGAAGTTTATGCTTGGATCAGATGTGGTGAGGGAAACTTCAAATGAAATCAAAACCATTCAACAACGAATGAGGGCTGCCCAAGATAGGCAGAAGAGTTATGCTGATAAGAGGAGAAGAGACCTAAAATTCTCCGTTGGTGACTTGGTGTTTGTCAAGACTTCTCCGTTGAAGAGCGTAATACGATTTGGCAGGAGAGGCAAGTTGGCACCAAGATTTGTTGGCCCATTCCCTGTTCTTGAACTAGTCGGGAATTTGGCATACAGAATTGACCTACCGGTGAAGATGGCGGGAGTTCACAACGTATTTCATGTTTCCCAACTAAGGAAGTTCGTTCACGACTCAGATATGACTATTTCACCTGATCAGTTAGAGGACTTCGAAGTAGAACCCAAGGCGGTTGGGAACCGCAAGCCGATTCGTATTGTGGGGCACGATACGAAGCAACTTCGAAGGAAGGCGGTGAAGCTAGTCAAGGTACAGTGGAGCGAGGACGAGAATGATTGTACTTGGGAGACAGAGGAGAACATTAGGAAGACACATCCAGAACTCTTTGCCTGGTAAGATTTTGACTTCGATTTAGTTTTCCGCATGCTAGGATAGGCTTGTTTGCTTGTTTTGCATGTTTGATTGTTGTATGTGGTTGTTAGGCATGCGGGATCCTTTGTATGTTTTGGGTTAAGGAATTTCGGGGGAGAAATTTCTTAAGGGGGGGAGAATGTAACGACCCGTATTCTACGCATCATAGGATCGTAGGATATTTATTTCTTTCACATACGAAGTCGTATGGTCATGTAACTTTGGGAGACGACTATTGGGGTCATTTCCCATGTTCATGATTTTTCTCGATTTTTAAATGACCATTTTACCCCTAGTTGGCACTGTTTTGGCCATAACTTTTGACTGGAAAGGAATTTTGACCTAAAACAACCTCTATTGGCTCCGGATGATGGTTTCTCTTTCCGTAGAGTGGTCACATTAGCCAAACGGACTCACCGTTTGGGAGATATGGCTGAAACAAGTTTCATATGGTGAAAAACAACTTAATTGGCTTAACCGGGTGATTAACAGCTAGGCCCAAAGGGGAATTTCGGGATTAGGAGTTTAAAAGGGCTGTTAGGGTTTGGAGAATACCTTTTTCTCATTTTTCAGACGTCACTATTCATTCCTCTTAACCTAGCCATGGCCTCCACTCTCTAAATATCTCTAAAACACCCAAAAATCACTTTCTAATTGAAGATTAGGCTTAGCAAACATCAAATCAAGGAGTATTAGCACGAGAACCGAGGTAGAGCTGCTGTGTAAGATTGGGAACAGCGCCAAATCAGAGAATATTTCAGTTTTGGGGTTTTAGTTGTGGCAAAGGTGAGTGATTTGCATAGTTTTTGCACTAATTACGGTAATTAAGGGTAATTAGTGAAGATTAGCGAATTTATACACTAATAAATTCTGGAAAAATGTTTAGAAATTCGAAAATAATATTTTATGCCTCTGGTAGAAATTTTGTTTAATTTGATGAAGTTTTGTTAACCCTATGATTAGTTTCATTTAATCATGCTTAAGGGAAAGATGGGATTTTGGGCACCTTTGATTTAATTTGACATGTAAATCCATTGTTTTGGTGTTTGTGGGTGGTTTGCTATGTTGCTATGACTGCTTGACATGTTTTATGATTGGTTAGAAGTGTTAGATTTGTCAAAAACGCCGTCGAATGGCGTAAACTGCTTTTTGGAAGAACTGCAGGAAATCAGCCCGAACCGGACGGATCGGTGGAAGTAAGGGCGATCCGATCCGATGGTGCGATCCGATCCGATCCGTCGATGCTTGAAGACTCTGATCCGATGATAGCGACCGACCTGACCTGCTCTTGTGGGAGACTCTGATCCGATGGCGCGGTCCGATCCGACCCGATCAAGACTTCGCGAGACGATCCGTGTTGCTTCACGAAGAGGAGCCTGAACCGACCCAGTGAGGTGACCACGATCCGAACCACTCGTGAGCAGAAAGTGCGACCCGAACCGGTGTGCTTGGGGGAGGCCGATCCGAACCGCTACCAGATGGACGCCACGAACCGCACCGCGTTGATGATGGGGAGCTAAAGGCCGAACCGATGGTAAAGAGGGGATCCAAACCGATCCGGTGATGACAGAAACCCGAGATGCAAAGGTAGTCCAAATGGAAGTTAGAGTTCAGGATCTAGTTGGGAACCAACGAGTCCGCTTCATGATTGGGCTTTGCTGCGGGACGCGTGCCAAGGGGTTATCGACGTCTATAGCTTTGGACCACTATGGTAGGAGGTACGAAGGCGGATTCAGGGCCATTATGGCATCGGTAGGACCAAGGGCTACAACCAATGAAGTGGGTCATTGAAATGTTTGGTCATGACTCCATATGTTTAGCTTGGTCATAGCAGGGTTTCTACAAGTCGGGATTCGTCGTTACCTCAGTTTGTCTAGTGTTCCAAAGTGGTAGATGTACCTACGCTTTACGCACTGAGTGAGAGATGTGAGGATGGTTGCTATGGATGATTTGTTTGCTATCATTATGACATGCATACCCCACCCCTGTATTCTTACACTCTTTATTATGGCATCTTAGAGTACTGTACGGTATGTGGTACTAACTCTTTGGTTGCAGGTCCAGGTTCAGGTATGGCTTAGTATACCTGTTATTATTCCGTTTATATGCTTATCGCTCATACCAGGCTTTATGTCTGACCCAGAGTTTTATGTCTCCTCTTATTACTCTGGGTGCTCACACGAGCAGACTAGAGACAGGTTAAATGGTGATGCACGGGTAGATGATCCGGAGACGAGCAGGAGGCTTCCACGTAGTACATATATATAGTATTCTCCCTGTGTTGTTGAAGATCACTGCTTGGGCATTGGTGGTGGATCTTCTACTTTAGCTTTCTTTAGTTTAGAGACAGTAAATTTGGAAAATTGTAATAAGCTGTATTTGGATTTCCGCTGCTCTGATGATTGATGTTGATTTTAGTTATCAGCTTATGCACTGTCTCACCTGTTTTATGCCAAGTATGTTATTATTATATTTTATTCCATGCGCTGTGAGGCACTCTACAGGTTTCTTGATTATTTCATTCCTTTCTTCCCTTTCTTGGGCGACCGTTCCGTGCTAGTCGGGCATGTGTACAGCGCACTTCCGGAGGAAATGCAGGCTGGTGCGGAGCGGGCCATCACACATGGGGTGTATCAAATCCTATGGTGGCAACCCGACACGATTCAAGATGCACAGTGTGTAACTACTGATGCCTAGTGCCTGCTTTTTCCACTCCGGAGTACGTGCACGCCCGTACTCCGTCGGAACTTACACTGGCGCACCAACCGCCGTTGTTTTGACCGCTTATAATCAGCCTAGTAATCGTGCCCCACCCTACCTAGTTCAGGGTACCATGATACATCTGTGTGGATTACTGCTGAAATGGGTCCCCGTTACTAGGGTTTCCAAATCAACATGTTAAATTTGGTTAAGTGTCCAAATTAACCTAACCCCACCCATTAGTTTAGTTAACATGTTGCATTGGTTAAGTGTTACCTTAATTAACTTAACCCTACCATTCATGTCTTAGCTTTAATTCATTCATTAAAGCACTAACCACTCACAGTAGACATGTATTGTTGTTGTCACTGGATGCGCCGGTCTGTTCTGGGCAGTTTTACACCGCAACTAAGTCTAACCTCGGGTTCTTTTGGGCTCAATGCGCTAACCTCTCACATTAGATCTATATTGTTACGGTTGCTGGATTTGCCGGGCGGTGTCGGGCAGTCTTATATCGTAACGCAATCTAACCTCGGGTTAGGCATATTCGTCTTTTACTAAATTTACATATTTACCTTTTATGTTTATATGTAAATTATTAATCGATTCAAGTCATGCCCAATTTCCCTCTAAATCATGTTCATAATTTTTAGGTATATAAATTATACCGTTTCAATGCCACTAATCATTTAAAATATGCCAATAACATGTAACTTCATGTTTTTCCCAACGTTACCCCTGTTAAACATTCACATAAATTACATAGAATGTTGGGCTCGCCAATTAGCCCAACTCATAAAAAAGGGAAAAGCAAAAAGGAACTTATAACATTCCAACGGCATAAAATGGCATAAACCAACTAAGCATGTATGATACAAGCATGGCATAGAACTACAAAGAGTTTAATTAAGCATGTAAAGGTGAACTTGCAAATTGAGTTGGACCAAATTAACATAAACCTAAACATGTTCGCATGTAGTTCTAGTCATATATGTTAACATGGTTGAACTTGCATAAACATAGCAAAATTCCCAAATGGACATACAACATATAGGTGTCATCACCAAATTATATAACATGATATGTCATCGCCAAATTAACATACAACATATAGGTGTCGTCACCAAATTATACAACATGATATGTCATCGCCAAATAAACATACAACATATAGGTGCATTGCTAAGCATTTAACATGGTAGTTTTATCATCAAATTACATACAACATGATCACAAATTTAACATGATAAGAGTCATAGTCTTAATCAATTCAGGTTTAACAAAAGGATAGGCATAAATTTACATTAGGCGTTGTTCTACATCCAGTTATTTTAGTCACGATTCTAATATCATTTAGGTCTAAATGATAACTAGACTTACAAAAAGGAGACTAGTCTTATGTTCTGGGATCTGCATTCTAAAACTGAATAGCTCTCCTTTGTTGTAGATGTTGAATTCTCTTAGTTGAATTAAATTTGATTCGTAGTTTCTAACTTGCTTTCCAGTTGAAGGAGAATGGCGGCTACTCTAGGTTGACCATGGACAGCATGACGGCTCTAGGAATATTTTTGTGTGGTTTAGGGTTTAGATTTAGGTTGCTTATATAGAAGTTTGATTTAATAAGAGCCGTTAGATTAACCTAGAACAATCAAAGCCATTCAAACCTAAGAGAACCAACCAGAATTTGCCACATAAGCCCTAATGACTCAGAAAATCATCACACAAAGAAACACGTCAGGTTTCAGATTTGGCCCGAGGGGGAGTTCGACCCCTAGGTCGACCCCCTAGTCGACCTATGTGACCTAGGTCGACCCCGAGGTCGAACCCCTAGTCGACCTGGTCTCTGGGCGGGAAATTTCCCGCCCAACCTGCTTCGGGTTTTTCGAATTTCGAAACTTAAATTAGAATTTCGGGTTGGTTTTATTATTTAAATTCTTGAATCTTCTGAAGGTCATAACTCCTTCATACGGAGTCCAATTTACGGAAACTCGGACTCTATCTCAAGCAGAATTCCTAGACGAAGGCAATGGCGTAACCCGTTTCGCCAAATTCTCACATTTGTAATTAAGTATTCTTTAATTCGTTACTTTAACGTTTATAGAAAATACGGGGTGTTACACGAGTAGTCCTTGCAATCCGTAGATTCCAACCACGACAGAACCACAGTGTCTCTTTGGCTGCAGACCAGAGATTTTTAGTAGTTCTTCCATTTATGAAAATCTACGGTCTTCAATGCTCCATCTCGATCAACTTCTGATATCTTCATGTATTTGTTGGTTGGAATGGTTTCCAAATATAAATTCGATCCCGGACTTTCCGTACTAACAATCGCATTGGACAGATTTGATAGTTGATTATTTAACAATCAAATTAAATAGTGATTCAATCATGAGAATCCAATGAGTTCACTGGTTCAGTATTCAGCATCAAATGGCCTTTTAATTAAAACAAATATAAATTTAAAACTCTTTAATATTTTGAGATTATAAATATAGTTTTCGCTTAGCAAAAAAAAAAATCTTTAAACAAATTCATTTAAATACTTAGAAAAATCCTATATCATATCCAGTTTCCTATTTTCACTTCCAAAACATTAGCCTCATTATTATCTAATATTAGGAAATCAATTCAATTTATTGCTCGTAAAACAACGTTACAAAATATCTTTTATTCATTACTTAAAAACAGTAATCCATGCTTATTCTTATAAAATAGAACTCAACTTTATGTTTCCTTTCTAACTTGAAAATATCATTTTATTTTCACGCAACCCTTTTTTATTCCCCTTTTACTTTGGAGTCCTCATTATATATATATATATATATTCCCGAATTTTCATAAAAAATGTTGCATTATTATTTCTCTAATGAAATAATAAATTGTACTAACCTCTTGTAACGACCCAGAAAATCTGAACCAATTTAAAATTTTTAAATTGGCTAAAATAATGGATTTTAAATATTTAAAATAAATATTTTAAATAATGGCGATGAAAACTGAGTTGAAATCGACATTTGAAAACCAATATAATTAATTATAATTATATATAGAATTGAAAATGGCGCGGTAGTTCGATAAATTCGATTTCAAACTTCAATTGAATATACCGGGTGCAAAACAATCCGGATTTTAGTGAAACCAAAAATAATGGAATCTAATTGATAATATCTTTCTAACGAATCCGACCAATCGAAATTTGATAGCGGGAATCAAAGGATATGTCCAGTTGAAAATTCTGAATAGTCGCTATGAAATTCAGGCCCTTAAAAATGGACATTTTGCAAATGACCTCGGATTTCGACGAAACCACTTTTGTTGAATCCGCAGTGTCAAGTAATTGCTAGATTCCAAATTTCATAATTTTTCGAATCAATATGTGAGCGTGGCAAAGGAAAACGCGTTTGACCGATTTCAGTTGATTTTAATCGACTGGAAATTGGCCATTTTTCAAACGGTCTCAGAATTCGACGAAACTAGTTTTGTTAGGACCGTATCGTCAATACGAAGCTAGAAATTATTTTTCTGGAATTTTTCTAGTTAGTATGTGACCCCGGTAAATTGAAATGTACGTTTAAAATTCAATATAGTGATTTAAATGAAAATTCAAAAGGAAACTGATTGTAACAATCGAATCAGCTTGCGATACATATCCCATTGTGTTCGGAATGGGGGTGAAACGCTATGGGCGACAGGCGGTGGGCCTCGTTTCGAGGTCGTATGTAAAAGTCAACCTTTTTGCAAAAATTTAATAATTAAATAATAATAAATAAATAAAAAAATATAATTTCCCTCCCCCCTTTATCTTCGTTCTGCCCCCCCCCCCCCCCCCGTAGCTCATTACCGATTCATATAAACGGAAATAAAAAAAAGAAAAAGAAAAACCCTAAGAAGGCGATCGACGCCCTGAAGCATCGCCGCCCCTCCGTCCGCTCTGCCTGTCCTCCCTCCCTCGATCGAAGACCCAAAACCCTCGAAGCCGCCGACCCTGACATCGAGCGCAACCCCCGAAGCAGCGACGCCTTGCCGCCTTGCCGCCGACGAACTGCAGAAACCCCCCCTATCTGTAAGTATTTTTATTTTATTTTTATTTTTATTTTTAAATTCTTAAAAACTGAATATTTTTAAAAGTATAAAACTGAATATTTTTAAAAGTATAAAACTGAATATTTTTAAAAGTATAAAACTGGAATTTTTAAAAGTATAAAACTGAATATTTTTAAAAGTATAAAACTGGAATTTTTAAAAGTATTCAAAACTGAATTTTTTAAAAGTATTCAAAACTGAATTTTTAAAAAGATAAAAACTGATTTTAAAAGCAAGGAAAAACTGATTTTAAAAGCAAAGAAAATCAGATTTTTATATATTGAAAGTCGAAGTAAAAATCAGTTTTTTTATATATTGAAAGTCGAAGTAAAAATCATATTTTTATATATTGAATAGCATGGTAAAAATTCGATTTTTATGTAGTGAATAACATCGTAAAAATATAATTTTTACATATGTAGAGAATACGGGTGAAAGAGACAAAAAGGCGAAGATTTCTATAAAGGAAAAATCGCAGTTGGATAGCTATTGGTGAGATTTCTGATTTAAAAATTATATATATATGTGAGAAATGAAAGTGAATAGCTATATATAAATTGCTATATATAAATATATATATATATATACGCCCCCTCGTCCACAAACCATGGACGATATTTATTGGTTGAAATTGTTGTGAAAATTGATTGGTAGTGAATGATTGTTTGGGATTGTTTGTGATTGATATTGGTTGATTGTGGTTGAAAAATACCCATTTGTGGTTGAGAAATATTTGGTTGAAACCACATAGGATTAGTTTGTGGAAATGAAATAAATATATACATGCCGCCTGCGTGCGAATTAGATGCATGATCCCCATTGTCAAAAACCGCGAGGTTATAAGGTAGAGCGAGGAGCCGTACTAGGGACGGTGCCGGTTTAACTACCCTGCCATTATGCTGCCGAAATTTTGAATAATATTTGTGTGTTTGAATTATTTTCATATGCTTAAACTATATTTATTCATTGTATAGAAAACATTCATGTGTTGAATTGATATTCATTCGTTGTTTAGCAATTCATGTGTGGAATGGTATTCATATTTTGAAATAAATTGTTTGATAATAAAAATCACATTTTTATCTATATATAAAAACCATAGAAAACATTCATGTGTTGAATTGATATTCATTCGTTGTTTAGCAATTCATGTGTTGAATGGTATTCATATTTTGAAATAAATTGTTTGATAATAAAAATCACATTTTTATCTATATATAAAAACTATAGAAAACATTCATGTGTTGAATTGATATTCATTCGTTGTTTAGCAATTCATGTGTTGAATGGTATTCATATTTTGAAATAAATTGTTTGATAATAAAAATCACATTTTTATCTATATATAAAACCATAGAAAACATTCATGTGTTGAATTGATATTCATTCGTTGTTTAGCAATTCATGTGTTGAATGGTATTCATATTTTGAAATAAATTGTTTGATAATAAAAATCACATTTTTATCTATATATAAAAACTATAGAAAACATTCATGTGTTGAATTGATATTCATTCGTTGTTTAGCAATTCATGTGTTGAATGCTATTCATATTTTGAAATAAATTGTTTGATAATAAAAATCACATTTTTATCTATATATAAAAACTATAGAAAACATTCATGTGTTGAATTGATATTCATTCGTTGTTTAGCAATTCATGTGTTGAATGGTATTCATATTTTGAAATAAATCGTTTGATAATAAAAATCACATTTTTATCTATATATAAAAACCATAGAAAACATTCATGTGTTGAATTGATATTCATTCGTTGATTAGAAATTCATGTGTTGAATGGTATTCATATTTTGAAATAAATTGTTTTATGATAAAAATCCCATTTTTATCACCAACTTGAACTATATAGAAGAATAGTGTTTTGAAATGAATTGTTTTACAATAAAAATCACATTTTTATTGTATGCATAAATCGTTGAAATGCGAAGTGTTAAAAATAGCCACTTGTTCAAAATAAACATATATGAGTTGAAATATTCATTAATTAGCTAATGGAATGATTTGCACCTATTTATGTAACATTAGAATGAATGGAGTTTTTAAACCAAATAGAAATCAAATATGAAGTCGAATAGAAATTGATAAATGATAAGAACTGTATATATATGTACATGCAATATTCATTGAACAGGTTATAGCAAAGGGGCTAGAGAAGAGGAATAAAATTTTGTGCCCGACAAATAGGTACACATTTACTGATTTGTTTGGGTGATGATTTTGAGCCTGTTGGCTAGCCGCTTGGCTTTTTCTTTTTCTTTTTGAGATTAGAAGGACCGGGAACGCTATTTGCGATTTCCCGATGCTCCCGGTGCAGGGGAGGTTATGGCGAAATTTTTCCAAAATTTAAGGCGTTAGAAAAATATTTGAAGTGAAAACGATATTGAAATCACTGAAAGAACTATATTTATATAAATATATAAATATAAATAAAATTAAAACGAAACGAAGCCGTGCAGTTCGTATTTTGAAACCGTGATTTCAAACGACTAGTGCGGGAAATCCGACCATTGGATTTTCCCGAAACCTCAACCGTCGGGTTCGCCTTGGAATAATCTTTCCAACGGCACCAACCTTGTAAAAATCCAACGGTTGGATTGTCTGGAATGTTTAAATCAAATCTGATGAAAAACAGCGCCAGAAGCGATTATATTTATATATATATAAATATAATTATATATTTAATCGAATAACGACGCTGCAGTTCGTATTTTGAAATCGAAACTTCAAACGATTGTACCGGGAGATCCGACCGTCGGATTTTCCCGAAACTGGAACCGTTGGATTCGTTTTGAAAAGACCTTTCTAATGATGTAAATTTTGTGAAGATCCAACGGTTAGATTTTCAGATATGTGTAAATCAAATCTGAAGAAAAACAGCGCCACGGCCGCCTTATGGCCCGAAGCGTCGTTTTGAATAAAATAGCTATTTTAAAATAAATAAAAATAGCGATAAATAGTTATAAAATATCATAAGCGATATGGAATGGAAATAAACTGAATTTGCTCGATTTATGTTGTATTTGATGGTTGAATGTGTTTGGTGTGAAAATTACATTAAAGAACAATATTGGTGTTGTCGAATAATTTAACCATTGAAATAAATTGATTTGAAATTCTAAATATACGTGAATTATTTGAGAAGGCCGAGTTAATTCTCATTTCAAATAATTGACCGACGATTGAAAGTCGAAGATGAAGACGATGGTCGAAGACCGGAGATCTTCACCTCGTTTGGATGGTAACCGAGGTCCTGATTGGGAGGCATCCCGAAATATGGATAATGAGTGGTGATCGTCCAGACGTACGTGGTGATCGAAGGGTTTGCGAGGTATTTAGTGCCTCCGGTTTCGTTCAGACCCAGAACGGACTTGTAAATGGACTGTGTGTCTGACATAGGATTTATTCTGTGTGGCATGCTAAGATGCAGTGATCAGGGCTTCTGTTGAAAAGCAAAGTCTTGTGGTGATGATCAAAGCACCGCCTGTGTGGCGTAGCTTTGTGTATAACGTGAATTCGCGAGCCTCACACCCCGGTATGAACCTAAAACGGGAGAAGGACCTCAGGGAGGGCCTACGTTTCCTCCTAGCTAAAAGTGGCGTCAGTGGTTTTACACGCCCTGACGAGTTTGACTTATGTGGTTGTTGCTGTTGCGAGGCGCCTCGGTTAGATCGGACGATCCGGGTCCGATGGAGTCACTTGTTGGCTCGTTTACGCCCCAAAGGGCGGCGAAACGTAGTGCTCAGGCATTTTTAATCCACTCCGTGTGGACCGGCCCTGACGATCCAAGGGTCGATGCGCTCTGACCCTGAGGCTCGGGCTAGGCAGTCTCGAATTCGGTAAGGACTATCTTTTGCCTTGGTTCATGACGGAAATCCAATTTCCAAATACGACATCGTGCGGTTTTGATTGTATATATATATATATATGGCGACATGATATATGGTACCCATGCCGTCTATGATTGATAGTTATGATTTGAAATTGTTTTCAAAACATATAGACACTAGCAATAATATCAAATGCCTTTGTTTTATTCGTATCAATCATATTTTGGCCATTATAAGGTAAAACTCTATCCTCCGGTTTGCGTTGCATTGTGTGATAGGAACTGAGTCTTATAATGGTTTCATTTTTATAAAAAGCATAGCGATGTTTAAAAGAAAGATTTGTTTTAAAAGCACTGGCAATCCAATGGAGTAAACCCGTTCCACGAAAGTGGCGTGGTCCTAGGATTAGCCAATTTATATATATGTGTTGAGTGGATTTCTCATACCAGTCCCATGACTGACTCGTAGTTTGTTTCACTCTCAAACTCGGGTGCCCCTTTTTCCACACGGGCAGCCTTGTATTCAGGTTTAGCTAGTTCTTTCTGGATAGCTGGAGCTGAAGATGGATTCTATCATTTATTTCTTTTTATGCTGTTCAGCTCCTATTGCACATATTTTGTTTATTTCCGCTGTAGACATTTATGTATAGCTGAACTGTATTTGTACTAAGTAAGATCCTGTATACTGTGTAACTCTGATGATTACTTTTATCCAGTATATTCTATTGTTCATTCTGGTGTATTTATTTAATTCTGTTCTGCTATTTTCTGTTTCTGTGTTATATTCCAAAAGATAACCTTGTTTCCGTGAGAACGGGAATTCGGGTCGTCTCAACGTGGTATCATCTTTTACCATTACAACTAATATCATTCTCAGATAATCCTGAAGTCTTTAAGGTTGGGGTATTTTAATTACCTCTCAAACCTTGATTAACAACGTTCTTACCTTACGATTGATACAATTTGTAATCCAAAACCAATATTTCATTCTAATACCAATACAAAATTCTATTTAACTATTTTATTCAAAATACGGTTTCATAAAAAACCTTCTTACTATTTGAAAATCTCTTTCTCGACTGAACCCATTCTTTCTAAATTTAATAATTAAATTCTTTATAAAACACCACTTTTTAACCTTTACCTCTTTAAACAAATTTGTTGTATAATTCAGAATTGATTACAAGATCCTATGACCCACTTCTTTTACCAATTTCACTTTTACCAATCCCTTTTCGAATCCATTAAACCATTTCCCGCTTTGAAAATCTTGTTTCAAATTTTCCCTTTTCTTACTTCCATTATTAAGTAACGTTAATAAAAAATTAACGATATAATACCTCATCGCCTTGTTTAAATAAATTCTGGTTTAATCCAAACACTTTTCATCTCAATTTCCTTTTAACTTATTTCGAATATTTAAGCCTCATTTATTTAAGCTATCGCTTAAATTTTCTTTTATAGCTTCATTTTAAAACTCTGGCTTAAAATAAAACCTGTTCATAAACTCCCCTCACCATTCATGTAACGATTCGAATTTCACCCGGACCTAATTGATCGTAAAATCGACCAAGACCGTTCAAAAACCCGAATACGCTAACTTTGGGCATAAAACACATCATAACAGATAACAGAAGACTTTTGTAAACATTATAATAATGTTATATCAGAGTACAGAATATATCAGAGTACATAATATATCAGAGTACATCGAATAAAATACAGCGGAAGATAAATTTGCAATAGATTTAATACAGTGCAGCGGAAACAATAAACCGATATAGCAGAAGTCTATCAATGCTCTGGACACAGCTTTAAGCTTCGATCCAGAATCCTGCTCAAAATTTCTGCAAAATAAGCTACTCGATTGCCCATGTGGAAAAGAGGGCACCCGAGTTTGCAAAGTGAAACAAACTACGGGTCAGTTGTGGGACTAGTATGAGAAATCTTTCCTAACTTATCTAAAAATATGGCTAATCACAAGACCACGCCGCTAACGCGAAACGGGTTTACTCCATTGGATTGCCAGTGCATAAATTAAATAAATTTTATTCAAAACAACGCAATGCATTTTAGAAAAATGGAATCATTATAAGACTCAAGTCCCATCACACAATGCAACGTAAACCAGAGGATAGAGTTTTACCTTATAATGATCAAACATGCTTGATACGTAGAAAATAATGTTTTTAATATTATTATTAGCGTCTAATCAGTTTTAAAATACTTCAAAGTAAATGTATCAATCCTAGACGGCATAGCTACCATATACTATGTCGCCATATATAGGTTTACAATCAAAACCGTACTATCGTATTGGAAATTGGGTTTCCATCATGAGTCAAGGCTAGGGATGATCTCCTAACCGATTCAAGACACTCTAGCAATGTCTCAGGATTCGGACGCTGGCGAACCCTTAGATCCTACAGGGCCGGTCCACAAATACTTTAGTGGATTGGCAATTCTCGGACACACGCTTCCCGATCCTATTGAACCTATAAATTGGTCACTATCGACCAAATAACCGAGGCCTCGTAATCCATAATCCACATAAGTAAAAATGTCAGGGCTTGTAAACGCTGACACCACTTCTAGCTAGAAAGAAACGTGTGCACACCCTGTGTTCCCTTGTCCCGTTTCTGACTTTTACCAGGGTGTGAGGCTCGCGAAATAACGCTATACACAAAGCTACACCTAAACAGGCCGTGCTTTGATCATCAACCACAAGGCTCTGCTTTTCAACAAAATCCTTGATCATTTGTATCTTGGCATGCAACATTGACAATTCACGCCATGCGATCAATAACTACCAATATATAAACTCAGAGCTCGTACGCCTCAGAGAAGGGTGTTAAGCAAGAGAATAAATTCTCCACCACCACAGATATATATTAAATAAAAATCAAATTAATTTACATGGAATGAAATCCGTTGTCAGACACACATCCATTTACAAGTCCATTCTGGGTCTAAACGAAACCGGAGACACCTTGTTCCTCGTCCCATATGTCCAATACAGAAGAGAGGTGCTCGCATATCCGGAGAATCAACAAGTACGCACGAACAACTACCACTTTAACCCTTTCCTAGGAGCGACCCAGTTCAGGGCATCTGTAGTCGCCCATTCGATGTGAAGATCCTCGGTCTTCAATCACCGTCTTCAATATCTTTGACTTTAATCGTCGTAGTAATTATTCAGAATGGGTTAAACCCGGTCTTTCCGAATAACTCACGTATTTTATAATCAAAATTCAAGTGCTATAAAGATACATCATACACCTCATTCCAATTCAGAATATTCTTTTAATAAAATATTCATATTATTAGGGAAAGGTTCCCATCAATTTTATCAAAGATAAATTCTTTTAAATTTATTCTTTAATCTTCTTTTTTAAAGATTCCTCAAAACTCCAATTTGATTTTAATATCAAAAATCATTACTTAATGATTATTCAACTTTTAAGAAATTAATCTTGTCTTTAACTGGGTTAAAGAACCAATGCCATTTAAAACACAGTTCACGATAAACCCAAAATCATCTTCCATTAAATATGGAATTTCCACAAAAATCAAATCAATATATAATCGATATAAATTTCCGTATCAGACCGCTAATATAAATGGAACAACAACGAAGCCTTTTAAATTCCATATATAGTAACAGTCTTCTTTTACAGAAGCCTATCTCGATTATTATCAAATCGAATTTCCACTCAATTCCAATTTAATATATTAAATTGTTGGCTAGCTTTTTGAACCAAGCCACCAAGATCGATATATGTAGTCCACACAGTCTCAGATATAGAAGCTATCAAGTTCAGACCACACGGATCATGGATCGCGGATCGCCCCCCTTGCGCGAGTCGCATTAACGATCATGATCCGATCAGATCCCACGAACCACCACGTGAAGACCTTGACTAAGTCAACCGCGATCCGATCCAAGCTAGAAGACACGACGATGGCCACAGACTTGGTCATTCACGATCCGATGTTTAAGGAGATCGCGACACCTGTCCTCAATGGCTAATTTGACTAATTCTTCATCAAACTATGAACCAGTCCGAGATCTTCGGGATGTGGGCCACATATGACCGCGATCCGTCACCAGAAATCAACTATAAATAGCCCAGAGTTTGGCATTTTCAGGATCTTTTGGCAGTTTTAAGGATTGATTCCACCATTACTGTCATACCACTATTTCATACCAGATTTACTTTGAGATAACTGAGAGAAATCATAATGTAAGAGTGAGTTTGAGAGAAATCATTGGTTGTACTAGCATCCAAAGTATAATCAGTAGCATATAAAGTGGATGTAGGCTCGTTAACGCCGAACCACTATAAACCGTGTGTGTTTTCTGTTTTTTTTTTCTCATTTTTTAGTTATAATTCCCTACGAATCAGAACAGTTTGGGTGTTAGAGCCAAAATTTAATCTAAAATTTTGGTGCTTTCACTGAGAATTGATTTCTCAGCATATTGGTTTGTTGCTCGTTGTTTGGATATTCAAGTTCGAAGGAAACAGTGCTGAAACTTCACTGTTCAGATTTTTGAAGATTCCAGCGGCATCAGATATCATGGCCGGAAAGAAGTCTAAGGAAGTACGAGCTTCGCAGGCGATTGAAGTCGCGAATGAAGCAGTTGAAGAAAGTGTACATGAGCAGGATGAGGAGGGCCACGCGGATCGCGGTGACATAGGGCGGACCGATCCGGACGCGACGCCACGATCCGAACTGAAGCGGTCGTCACTCGATCCCACGACAACGCCGCGAGCCCTCCCCCTAATGTTACCACGATCCGACCACAGGGGGCGCTACGAGCCACAGACACAGGTTCACTGCGATTCGAAGTGATGACCAGACTACAACTTGACCTGGAAAGGAGGTTATGGCTCACTCTTCCCGTCCTGGTACCTCTGTTCGAACTGGCTCAAGTTCTCTGCGCATAAGAGAAAATGTTGATGATCAATATGACCCCTCTGCTCCGGTCACTAAAGGAGATCTCTCTCGCTTCTCTGAAATGTGGGATAGGCTGTTTGATGAATTAGCTGCTCAAACGCAGCAAAGCTCTGTGCTGCAGCAGAACTTAACAGCTATGGATAGAAGGATCGATGATCTCGCAAGACAAAGAACACTCCCAGTTCACCCACTCACCCCAGAGTACTCTTCTTCGTCAGAGGAATCGCCAAGACCTCCGCGGCGACCATATGAGAGGGCTGAAAACATAGAGCAACTCCGATTTGGAACCTTGCCATCACGAGAGGAGGAGACACTTGGTGTAGGACCCTCAAACTGCAACCTGAATAATCATGCCGCAACTCCTAGAGCTCGAGTTGTGGACAATCCTGTTGAGAATAGACCACCTCAGCCCCTTCGCCGTACAAATACTCATGGTAACAGGGGGCAATGAAGCCCAATCCAAGCTCCGGACTTCGTGGATGATCCTAGAAGAGAGATCGGAGAATTCCACCGAGCGAGAAGCGCTGACCCGAGCCTCCGATGACTAGTGCAAATGTTGCAGCCATGGTCCATCAAATCCTGGCGGATAGCCGTGGACAAAGGAATGAAGATTGGGGAATTGAACGCAGTCACACCCCTTTTACTAATGACATTCTAGACGTAACTTTCCCGAGGCGCTTCAACATGCCTCAGATGAACCGTTACGTGGGTAGATCTAATCCAATCCAACATCTAATGAGATATTCTTGGTCAATGACCGCTGCCGCAACCTCTGACACTGTAAAGTGCAAAGCATTCCCTATATTCCTGGAGGATGTAGCGTTATTATGGTTTACTCGCTTACCAGCAAGATCAATTTCCAGTTTCACGGAGTTGAGTGAAAGGTTCGTGGAACAGTTCCGCATTTATGCACAGAGGTCAAAGAGTGTGATTGATCTGTTCCTTGTCAAACAACGACCAGGCAAGAGCTTGAGGGTGTATCTGGATCGTTTCAACCTAGCTGCCACCGAAGTCAAGGATCCCCATGAGCCAACTGTTGTGGCAGCCCTGATTGATGGGGTAGATAAAGATACTGAATTTGGGAGATACCTGGCCGGCAACCTACCTCATACTAGAGAATTGTTCTACGAGAAAGCAAACGTATGCTTACGTCAGGAGGAGGTATATGCTAACCGGAAGATGAAAATGGCAAATAAGGAGGAAATCCAAAGTAATGTGGCCATCAAGCAAACCGGAGACAGCTCGGGAAAGGTTGAAGTCAATGTTGGAAACCGAAACCAGGGCGGCGGCCACCAGTCAGGAAACAATGGTAACAATAGTAATGGAATTAATCGGAAGAGAAATCGGGGGAACGACTCCCAGAGAAGGACCCGTCCTAGGTCTTTCGAAAATTATACGCCAATAAATGATACTTTGGAGAATATATTCGTAGACTCGTACAACGTTCTCCAACATAAAAGGCCTCCTCCAAGAGATTCGACGGAGAAAGAATATGAGACGGGGAAGTTTTGTCTCTTCCATCAGACTTACGACCACTCTACAAATGAATGTCGTCATCTGAGAGACGTAGTTGAGAGGCTGCTCCGGGAAGGGAAGTTGGATGAGTATCGGGTGACTCCTAGAGACAAGGGGCAAGCTATTTAGACCCCGAACCAAAACCAAAATCAACCTACTGCCAGGCCAACTATCCAGCAAAAAGGAAAGGATCTTGTTATTAATACCATAATCGGAGGGCTTCACCTAGCCGGGCATAGTTTCAAGGCAATGGATCAGTACGTAAACGCAGCAAAGCAGCATCTTGAGGCAGGAGAGTGTAGCAACCCTGAGGAAAATGTCCCGGTAAAACAACAAAAGATGATGTCAGATGACGTCATTTTCCGCAACCGAGAGAGCATTGGAGTCCACGCTCCGACTGAAGATCCATTTGTAATCACAGTTCCTATTGGCCCGGCACTGTCCATAAAGTTTTAGTGGATAACGGGAGTTCAGTCAACATTCTATTCAAAAAGATGTTCGATCAAATGAACCTTGAATTGAAAGACTTAAAGCCGTGTGAAGGACGGATCCGTGGATTTAACGGAGCTTCAACTGCTCCAATGGGATATGTAGAGCTGCCGGTAACACTTGGGGAAGGAGAACGCTAGAGAGTGAGAATTCTTCCCTTCGTGGTTTTGGGTATTGAATCGCGCCTTATAATGCCTTCTTAGGCCGACCGACCCTAGCAAAGTTTAGAGCTTGTATAGCCCCCTGGTGCTTGTTATTGAAGTTTCCTACGGAAGCTGGTGTTGGCATAGTCAGAGGAGATCAGGTTGTTGCATGAGCATGTTACATTGCAGAGCTAAAGCTACTCCGTAAAGGAAGAGATATAGAAACTAAAGACACTTATTCCCCCACAAGGGAGGAGACGTCATAGCAATTAAAGAGAATGACTATGGGTGAGTCGCCCAGAGTACTGCCCGAGGATATAGATCCCATAGAGGACGAAGAGACTGGGGGCAGAATGGCGGCTCCCAACGAAACGACTGTGGATGTACCAATCGATGATAGTGACCCATAGAAGGCCCTGAAGATTGGATACTAGTTGGATCCAGTTCGAGCTAAAGAACTGACGGATTTCCTGAAAGATAACTTGGATGTATTTGCTTGGACCCATGCGGACATGTGTGGGATATCTCCATCAATCATGAGCCACTCACTGAGCATTAACCCAAAGAATCCCCCTGTAAAACAAAAATGGCGAATGCTGGGCCCAGAGAGGTCCGCAGCCTTGAAAGAAGAAGTTGAAAAGTTAAGAAGTAACGGATTCATCAGAGACTCAACCTACGCAGATTGGATTTCAAATCCAGTTTTGGTAAAGAAGGCCAATGGGAAGTGGCGTACGTGTATTGATTTTTCGGATTTGAATAAAGCCTGCCCAAAAGATAGCTTTCCATTACCCAGAGTTGATCAGTTCGTAGATTCAATGGCGGGTCATAAGCTTCTCTCTTTCATGGATGCTTATTCAGGATATAACCAGATCCCTATGCATGTTCCAGATCAAGAACACACTAGCTTCATTACGGATCTGGGATTATACTGCTACATGGTAATGCCTTTTGGTTTGAAGAATGCAGGCGCTACATATCAACGGTTAGTGAATAGAATGTTCTATAACCAGATTGGGAAAACGATGGAGGTGTACGTTGACGACATATTAGTTAAGTCCAGACAATCATCCAATCACACTACAGACTTGGCAGAGATGTTTGGTATCCTTCGAAAGTATGGGATGAAACTCAACCCAACGAAATGCTCATTTGGGGTTGCCTCCGGGAAATTCTTGGGATTCATTGTCAGCTTGCGCGGGATTGAGATTAATCCAGACCAGATCGCAGCAATCAAAGGCATTCAGGAGCCTAGACAAATCAAAGATGTGCAAAGCCTTGCAGGGAAAGTAGCAGCATTAAGCAGATTCATCCCTAGAGCGACAGACAAATGCATTCCATTCTTTGAATTGATAAAGCGAGGAAAACGCAATTTTAAATGGACTCCTGATTGCATAGAAGCATTTCAGAACCTGTTGAATCATCTGGAGAGGCCTCCAATACTGTCTAAGCTAGTGGACCACGAGGATTTATTCGTGTACTTAGCAGTGTCGTCCCACGCGATCAGCTCAGCATTAGTGAGAGAAGAAGACAAGGTTCAAAGGCCAGTGTACTACGTGAGTAAAAAATTGGCGGCAGCTGAGCGCAATTATCCGAGGATAGAAAAGATGGCGTACAGTTTATTGATTGCATCTAGGAAGCTTCGACATTATTTCCAAGCTCATCCTATCACCGTGTACATTGATCATCCACTCAAGTAAGTTCTACAGAGACCAGAAGCTTCTGGAAGACTGCTCAAATGGAACATTGAATTGAGTCAATTTGATCTGAATTTTCAGCCCCGACGATCGATACGGGGGCAAGTGCTGGCAGATTTCATAGCAGAATTTACTGTCCCGGAGGATGACATAGTAAACGTAGAGGCTGACCCACCAAAATTACTTCTCGACCCTAGTGCATGGAAATTGTATATTGATGGTGCTAGGAATGATAAACGATTCGGTGCCGGAGTGGTGCTGGAAACTCCTGAGAAACGACTGATATCCTATGCTATCCGGTTAGATTTTCACGCCACTAACAACGACTCCGAATATGAAGCCCTGATAGCTGGGCTGAGGATCGCAAAGGAATTAGAGATCACGAAGGTGGACATATTTTGTGATTCCAAGTTGGTTGTAAATCAAGTCACTGGAAAGTTCCGAGCAAAGAGCCCAAGATTGATTTCGTATTTGGAGAAAGTGAAGGAGTTGCTGACTGGCTTTGATCACTACAGTATATCCCATATTCCGCGGTCAGGGAACCAACAGGCGGACAAGTTAGCGAAGATGGCTAGTTCCGACGATCCTGAAGAAGCCGGGCTAGCCCCAGTTGAAGTACTTCAGTTCCCTAGCATAGTTCAGATGGAAATTGATCCGATACTAGAGACTGAGCCAGAAAAAGAGTCATGGATGACCCCTCTAAAGAATTTCTTGATTAATGGAACGCTTCCGACCAAGAAGAGCGAGAGGCGTAAAATAATCCGTAAAGCTTCCCGATACATTCTGCAAGGCGGAGTCCTGTACAGACAGGGATTTTCGATGCCTCTTCTCCGGTGTATAGCCCATGACGGCATTAGGCGTGTACTGCAGGAAGTACATGAGGGTGAATGTGGTGACCATACTGGAGGACAAACATTGGCAAAAAAGGTGTTGCGGTATGGTTACTTCTGGCCTACCATAAACAAAGATGCGGCAAAATACGCACGACGTTGTGATGCATGCCAAAGATTTTCAAAAATTCCCAGGGTACCTCCTGGCCAGTTAAAGACAATGGCGAGTCCATGGCCTTTCGCTGTGTGGGGAATTGATATCATCGGAAGCCTCCCTATAGCAAAGGGCGGAGCAAAGTTCGTTATTGTAGCTATAGACTACTTCACCAAATGGGTCGAGGCTGAGCCGTTAACTGCAATCACAACCAAGCGAGTGATTAATTTTGTTGTTAGGAACATTATTTGCCGGTTTAGGATCCCGAAGATCGTCATAACTGATAATGGAACCCAGTTTGATAGCCACGAGTTTAGGGACTTCTGCCAGAAGTACCACATTGAAAAACGGTACACCTCTATGGCACATCCACAATCGAACGGACAGGTCGAAGCAGCAAATAAAGTGATTAAGTCCATTATCAAAAGAAGGTTGAAGCGGGCCAAAGCCATGTGGGTCGATGAATTACCCTTGGCATTATGGGCCTACAGGACAACGTATAAATCGACGACAGGCCATACTCCCTTCTCTCTTGCTTTTGGAGCAGAGGCAGTCATCCAGGTTGAGCTAAAAGTACCATCTCACCGAGTCACTTACTACGATCCGATAACTAATAACGAGGTGCTCCTTGAATCCCTAGATATAATAGAGGAGAAAAGGGATGAAGCAGACCTGCGTGCCTTGAGACACAAGCAACAGGTCACTAGATACTACAACAAAAGAGTTCGAGCCCGAACCTTTGAACCCGGAGACTTGGTTCTGAAGCGTGTCTTTCCACCCCCAACTCGTATGGGTGCGAAGTGGGAAGGACCATACTCCGTTCTACGAAGGCTTGATAATGGAACCTTCAAGATAGCAACCGTAGATGGAGAAGAAATCCCCAGAGTGTGGAATGCCCAACATTTGCGGCCCTACCTGATGTAAAGTTGTCGGATTTATCCTTTTGTTTCATAGGACCATGTAAAAGGCATGACTTGCCTAGAATAGTCCAATGTTTTGAGCAAAGGATTATAAAGTGGACGTAGGTCACGATTCGACCAAACCACTATAAAAATATTATGTGTCGTTTACCTTTATTGGCACTATTATTTATCTACTCTTCTATCTTTATAAAGTTTGCTGTAAAACCATATAGCGATCACAAAAACGTGTAATTCTAAGTGCCTTCCATCAGAATGGAGAGTAATCCGCAGCTAGAACGCTGAAGGTGCAATAAAGTGAATCACACCAATGATTGCACTCTAACTCTCCAGAGCCGAGAGAGAACGTAAAGGAAGCGAAAATAACGTCCACATGGCAAGGCGACGCACCAAGATAAGAACCGCCTTGACAGAACTCTAACCTTGGCGACCGCCAGGAGAGTATAAAAGCGTCTTTGATTAAGCGCTGAGAAAGAGCTCTTACCCCGCTGAAGGATCGGGGGGCGACTGAACAGCTGAGCTCGAACTCTAACCTTGGCGACTGCTAGGAGAGTATAAAGGTGTCTATGATTAAGCGCTGAGAAAGAGCTCTTACCCCGCTGAAAGATCGGAGGGCAACTGAACAGCTGAGCTCGAACTCTAACCTTGGCGACCGCCAGGAGAGTATAAAGGCGTCTATGATTAAGCGCTGAGAAAGAGTTCTTACCCCGCTGAAGGATCGGGGGGCGACTGAACAGCTGAGCTCGAACTGTAACCTTGGCGACCGCAAGGAGAGTATAAAGGCGTCTATGATTAAGCGCTGGGAAGGATGCTGGAGACTCAGCACCCCCAGAATTTCTGCCCTGCTGAAGGATCGGTGAGCGGATCATGGTACGAGTTCGAACTTTAACCCGCTGATGGATCGGGAAAGTATAGAGGTACCGGGGATTTAGCGCCTCAAGGACTATAATCCTACTAAAAATTCCAAGTCCCCCGTATTCAGAGATAGGGGGCAACATGCATAGAAATTTTTAAATTTTTTCTGTCGCTTGAAGGATTTGTAATATAATTTCAACTTGATTATAGTCAAATGACTTGTGACTAAGTGTGAAGAGTTTATTGAATGTAGGTACATGATGACACAAAAGAAATAAACTTTCATTCATAAACTGCAAGCTTACAAGATAAAGAGGAACCTAAACAAAAGTGAGGGCCATTCTCACAATTACATTTCATGGCCAGTGGAAAGCTTAAAAATCCTAAGGACAAAATATGAACTAATATCTGCATCCTACTCATGCTGAGGGGGCTATGTTGGCTTCTTGCTTTTCTTCTGCTTCCCCGACTCCTCCTTATCAACATCCGAACGATCACCTTTTTTCCTCTTCCTCTTATCAACAAAAGGCTCTGGCGAAGAACTAGAGGATTGAGAGGCTAGTTGTGAAGTTATTAATCGGGAGGAAAATCTTATGACCATCCCAGTTTTGGGATCGATCTCAGAAATAGGGGGCATATATACTAGATCCTGTTCCCCTTTCATTAGGAGCAACTGCCTCTCCTCTTCAGCCTGTTGTTCAGCCAAGGTTTCCTCATCATTACCTCTGATTTCTTTGGTAATGGCGACTTCCTCTTCATCGTCTTCATGGTGCCCGTCCATATCTCTCAAAGCCTCGATGGGCTCGACATCTCGGGAAATATCAGCACTGGGTGTGAGAATGACTTTCTCCATCGTCGCACCTTCAGACTGCTTGGGAGCGTCAGTACTAGCACTTGGCGGGATGACAACCTTCTCTGCCTCTGTCTTCTTCTCAGCATCCTTATCGGTTGGCCCGCCACCTGTAACATGAGAAATAAATGTTATTTCAGAAGAGAATGCGGTTTTCTCAGTTGATTGTTTGGCAAGACGGCGACAAGAGACGATTGCTTTGACAAATTGCGGAGAGAATATAAAGATACCTTCCACTGATCCTTCATCCAAGCTAGCAGCAGAAGCTCCGACAACTGGAGAAGTCGGACCCAGAGGAATCAATGGATCATCGGGATTGTATTCCTCAATTTCGGAGGCCTTGGGCTCTGCAGCTAAGCTCGAGCCTTCTTCAATTTTATTTTTGCCCTTGGCCAGAGTTTTCTCCTTATCCATCTCTTCTTGGAGTAGGCGTCTGCCTTTCTCTAAATCCTTGGGTTCATTATCCTTAAGAATGGTCCGCATCAACTCATTCTCATCAATCTCATCGACTCCTAATCGCTGTTTCTCACTCTGGACGATTGCGTCCCATATGTTGGCTAAAGTGACATGGTAGTCCGGGATCCAGGAGATGTTACGGGTCTTGACGACCTGGCCAAGGAAGTCAAACAGCATTTCTTCAAATCCTTCAATATCTTTCTCTCTCTCGAGGAGCTTTTCATTAGAAACAGTAGCCATTTCAATGGCACTTTCCACATTATTTTCAGCAAGAACCGCGTGCTTCTCAGCACGCGCGAGTTGATCATTCAGAATCGCCCTCTCTTTTTTCGGCCAGAGCTAAACTATCTTTCAAGCTTGCCTTTTCTTTCTCCCAAGCAGCTTTTTCAGCTTCAAAATGATCCTGTGTTATTTTCAGTTCGGTGTTGGCCATCTTGAGATCTTCCACCTCCTTCAATGACGCACGCTCTTTGCTGTTAGAATCGAGCTCATTATAAAAACGTTGCCTGGCCTCCTCCAACTCTGTCTTGTAATTTTTAGCATCTCGTTGAGCCAAGGCAAGCAAAGATTGTGCATCTTCCAAGTCCTTTTCCATTTTCTCCCTGGCCCTTTCATTGTTATCTATCCTCACTTTGGACCTGTGCGCTTCCATCTCTAGCATTCGGATGACATCTGAAAGGTTGGCAGCGTGTTTCTTCATCGCCTCATATTGCTTGACTACATGGCGAACATGTCTGATGACTTTAGTATCCAAATTCCTAGGAACTGGTTCCAGAGCTAGAACGAACATCATCCTCTCGAAGAAGATATTGGGGAATTGTTCTCGTAATTTCCCTAGTTTAGCTTGAGCCTCAGGACCATGGACATAGTCTCGCGCCACGGGGGCACTTAAACTTTGTTGACTGGAGGGGACGATGTCAGTTTTCTCCTTCTCAGAATCCTTGTTTGGATCTTTGTTTTTATCCTTAGGCTCGTGGTGTTTTTTGGATGATCTGCTGTGAGATGGCGCGCTCTTCGGAGGAGTTAAGTCTTTGGGAAGTTGTTTTCCCACTGTAGGTGGCATTGGATGACTATGAGGCTTTCCAGAGGTTTGTTTTGACGGAGATCTGGACCGTGAAAAAGGAGGCTTGTGAGAATCCCGGGACCAATGGCTGTCTCCCCCTAGGTTGCTGCTACGAGCACGCTCAGGATTTGGATGAAGACTAGGTGTGCCTTCACGAAGAGAGCGATAGGAATAAGATCGTTTGCGAGACATCTTTCCTGCAAAAGAAACAAGTACATATTAAAACCTTGAATACTATTGGTATAAAAGTGTGGGGTCAGACAGTGCATGTGATTTGTGCATCCCATATAATTCCCCCTAATAGACCAGGGCCCAAAGTTAGGCTCGTCTGGGTAGTCTCTCGTTCTTCAACTGGAACAGTTGTTTCCTCAGAGATAGGAAAAAATGGTTCCCCTTCGAAGTCTTCCTGTGTATATACATCGTCAGGTATAGGAATCTTGCTCAATTCTTTAAATAACTGCTCCTCTGTTGAATCATCGGGAGCGGCAGGTTCAACCGGTAGAGAGGCCCTTGAGGGGAAACCCCCACGGAGAGGCTGGGATTTCCTTAGACTCGTCAGCACGGGCCTCATCTCCTCTATATACATTTAAATCTTCGTCGTCCTGGTTAATTATCGGCGAAGGACTCTTATGAAGTTTAGTTGTCTCTGCTGCCTGTGACGTTCCTTCTCCCTCGGTCGGGGGCACGTATTTGTAAGGTTTGCCACCCGCGCCAAGTCCAAACCTTATATCCAGAAGGCGGTGCTTGTGAAGATTCTCGTCAGTAATACATTTCTTGATCTTTAGGAAGTCGGATTTGCTTTTCAGAAGAAGGGATAGTCGATTACTGTACACCGAGCCTTCCGTTTTTGGAAAGGTGTGATCTGTATAGAGAAAAGAAGCATGTTAGCGCTTCGATTTCTTAAACAGTTTATTCATTCAATGGTTTAAAATTTACTTGATTTAAGCCATCTTCTTGCACACCCAGCCTATCTCTTTATATAGAACCAATCGGCCTTGGGATCCCCTATGTTGCTGTAACCGTCAGATAAGACCTTCCTATTTACTACCGATTCGAAGAAAGAAAAATTTGGGGTTGCCGTAGAGCGATGCTTGAAAAGGTAATAGAATTTCAAATCTTTAAACGTGAGCTTAGTTTGCAGGATTTCCACATATGCGATGTATAGAGTGTATAGGGCTGCGTAGGCATTGGGATGAAGCTGCATTGGAGCAATATCCAATCGTTTTAAGGTTTCAATGACGATTGGAGGAAACGGAGGAATAGCGCCTGCCCAGCACACGAGTCGGCTAACTATCATATACCCCTCCGGAGCCAGATGAGGTCTATCTTCGCTACCAGGTGTCCTCACATCATCCCAGGGGATCCCGTGTTTTAAGCAAATTTTCTTAAGCTTTATGTCATCAAGTTTGGAAGCTAAAGAGTCAGTGAATTTCTCTATTTCTAGTGCACCAGGAATGTCGTTAGGAGCTCGGTCATCTACTTCAGACTCCTCATCAAGCGAGGTACTCTCAGATGAATCCGATTCTGTTTCTGCCTCATGTTCGGATCCAGAATCCTCACCCTCTGGATTAATTGGAAGAACCTTGGGGTTGTGGTGCTCAGACGTCTCGGGATCCATCTCTGTATCAGATCTTGAAGGGGAACGGTTATCCGACATTACTGTTTAGGCGAGTAAACATGAGAAATAAGAATATAATTACCCGCCCCCCGTGTGTGTAAGTGCAAGTGTGTGCCTGTGCATACATAGGAGAAAAGCATAAAGATTAGCTACATAAGCAAGGTATTGGTCGTAATGCGCTATCAAGTTACGCTGTCATTTAGTCTAGAGGGATCATCTTATAGGCTCTAACCTAACTGTCCATTGATGTATCAAAGTTAAGTCGCATTGTTTGTGTAGCAAGTAAATCCGATCGCACAACTTCCCGAATCGCAAGTCAAGATTCGGATCGCAAAGCATCAGCGAATCGCGAAGCAAGCACAGATCTGTAGCGAAAACATCAGTTCAAGTATGAACGTCGGATCGTGAAAAATGGAGCGGGTCGCACTGACCCCTCACGATCCGCCTCTATTATATCGATCCGACCCGACATTCAAACTTGGGAGCATTCGTTTATTCTCCTCGATCCGATCCGCCCTTGCTACTACGACCAGATCCGTTCTCCGAAACCCACTCCTTCCGTCCACCACGATCCGCTGCCTTGTCATTGATCCGATCCATCCCACCATGCTTCTCCTCCTTCTTCCTTTTTTCCTTCCTTCCACCTCCGAGCTAGGATAGCCGGCACATATGGCGCCAGATCAACCTCTAAAGCCTTGAACGCTGCAAAATATCGCCGCTTTGCTCTCTTAAATCAGTGAAAATTGGAAAGAAACGAAAAAGAAGGCACATTAAAGCCTCAGCAGCGTAATTACCTATTTTATCTAACTTAAATTGGCAGAAGAATGTGCAAGTTTGGATAGAAGGAAGGGTTGATGGCGGTTGTGGAAAAGGAAGAAGAAAAGGAGGAAGAAGGGTTCGGCTTATATAGGGAAACCTGTGGCCTTTGGCCTTCCGTTTTTTGTCTCGTCCGAACCGTGGGGGCCTGTTGAGCCACAAGTCCAAGCCCATCGAGAAAAAGATCCCGGCCCGTTTCATTGAAGACCCATTTGAATGCCGGTTCGTGACGAGCCCCCTTCACCCGATCCGCATCACGTGATAACGATCTATGCCCTAGAATGATCGTTAATAGAAGAATATGAACGAAGTTTGGAGGATTAAAAAGTTTACCCGACAATCGCCTGACAACTTTGCAATGAAATATCCAAAAGAAAAATTCTGGACAACCAAAGAAATGGTCAAAGATCTAACGGGGTATTCATACCAATTGAGAGACACAACTTTTTGGAAATAGTGCGACACTACAGACAGACACAACCTTCGCTTTGCATCGCTGACAGTTCAGAAATTTCGAAGCATGTTCCATCCTCGATAAAACATACTTCGAGAGGGCAAAATGTTGGCTAGCTTTTTGAACCAAGCCACCAAGATCGATGTATGCAGTCCACACAGTCTCAGATATAGAAGCTATCAAGTTCAGACCACACGGATCATGGATCGCGGGTCGCCCCCCTTGCACGAGTCGCACTAACGATCACGATCCGATCAGATCCCACGAACCACCACGTGAAAAACTTGACTAAGTCAACCGCGATCTGATCCGAGCTGGAAGACACGATGATGGCCACGGACTTGGTCATCCACGATCCGATGCTTAAGGAGATCGCGACACCTGTCCACAACGGCTAATTTGACTAATTCTTCATCAAGCTACGAACCAGTCCGAGATCTTCGAGATGTGGGCCACGTATGACCGCGATCCGTCACCAGAAATCAGCTATAAATAGCCCAAAGCTTGGCATTTTTCCGGATCTTTTGGCAGTTTTAAGGATTGATTCCACCATTACTGTCATACCACTTTTTCATACCAGATTTACTTCGAGATAACTAAGAGAAATCGTAATTGTAAGAGTGAGTTTGAGAGAAATGATTGGTTGTACTAGCATCCAAAGTATATTCAATAGCATATAAAGTGGACGTAGGCTCGTTAACGCCGAACAACTATAAACCGTGTGTGTTTTCTGCTTTTTTCTCATTTTTCAATTATAATTCCCTACGATTCAGAACAGTTTGGGTGTTAGAGCCAAATTTTGATCTAACATAAATGGGAAAACTTAACTTTGGAAAATTTCTTTTTAAATCTTAATAAAAAGATTTATAAATTCTAAATTATATTTTCACTGTTAATTGGGTTAAAGAACAAATGTCGTTTTAAACACAGTTCACAATAAACCCAATTAACATTTCAATTTATTCCCATTACTAAATATAATTGGAAACTCTAATAATATTAATTAAAAGATTTATTCTTTTCATACAGGGTTTAAGAACAGTGTTATTTAAGACCCCATCCACGACAACCCAAAAATCTAATTCTTTTAATTAATTCCAATTTAAATGTCAGTTAATTGGAAGACTTCATTAAATCTTAATTTAAAAGATTTATCCTAGCTAATAACTAGTTCATTTCGATAAAACTATAATTTTATCTTTTGTGTCCATCCAAAAACGGACATAGAAATCATCATTTTATTCTTCGTTGAATATTTAAAATATTCATTATTTAAAAATATTCTTTATATGAAAAGATTCTTTATGTAGAAACATTCTTTATATTACAACGCTCTTTATTTTAAAATATTCTTTATTTAAAAGACATTCTGAATCGGAATGCGACTCAATCAGTTACCATATAATTTCGGTTATATGGATTTCATACATCGCATGTATATGTCAAGAATAATAAATAATCATTAAAACCATCCATTCACATCTAGAGTGAAATTTATAACTGTGTGAGCATTAAAATGAATAAATAACTCTCATCGCAGCCTGTCAATCCATCGATTGACATACAACTAAATATTGGGACTAGTGTATGTCAAATATCATCCCAATACCCGTGTGGGGGTTTTCAGACAATAATAGTTCATCTAAATAAATAATTGGTTAATGAATTTAACCAATTTTAATTCCGCTAACATGTTGATGATAATGAACAGAACATGTTATAATATTCCTAATGCCAAATAAAAATGTATTTTACTCACATAATTTCCCTATATGTTTCTATTGTCTAATAAAAGGTAATTTATTCGCATGACCTTTTTCCTGATGGCAAATAAAAAGATAATTCCTATTTTCTTTTATTTGTATGCAAATTTCTTTTCTAAACTTTAACAAATAAAAAGAAATATTTTATTTGTATATGGCTTTAATGTATAACCTAACACATAAAAATGTTTATTTTAAATTGCATACAAATTCTAATGTATACAATAACACATAAAAATGTCACTTTAACTTACGTACAAATTCTAATGTGTGTTATGGCAATACAAATATTTCTTAATTTAACATACAAATTCTAATGTATATTTTGCAAATAAAGATGATTCTTATATTTGCATACAAATTATATTTCAACAAAATGTATAAAAAGTGTTACATCCATTTTGTTAACAATTCTATTTTAACAAAATGAATACTTTTGTTGTAACACAAGCCTATTTAACAAAAATGCTATTTGTGTTTAACTCTTTTATTTAAACAAAAAAAAAATGTAATTTTTGTTTTCAGCCATCTTATTTTGACAAAATGTACATTTTTGTCTCAACTAATATATTTTTACAAAAATGTTCTTTTCATCTCAGTAGTTTGGTTTCAACAAATATGATGTACTTGTTTCAACCAATCTTTTTGACAAAAATGTATATTTCTAATTCAACTATTCTAATTTGTCAAAAATGTTCAATTTTGTTTTTCAACAATTCTAATTTGACAAAAATGTTCATTTTTGTTTCAACAATTATATTTTGACAAAAAGGCCAATTTTGTTTCAACTATTACATTTGACAAGGGTGACAAATTTGGTTTCAACTATTACATTTAACTAAAGTGACACTTTTAGTTTCAACTAAATGATTAAAAGTGATAATCTCATTTTGTTAACAAATCTAGTTTAACAAAATGATTACAAGTGATAGTGGCATTTATGTTGACAATTCTAGCTTGACAAAATTAATATTTTTGCTCAAACCCAAGTCCATTTAACAAAAAATGTCATTTTTGGTATAACTCAAATCTATTTAACAAAAACGTTATTTTTTTTACTCTTATCTAATTTATAAAAATGTAATTTTTGTTGTTCAATCTTTTTATTGAAAACTAAATTACATTAAAAATATAATTTTTAATGTTTAATCTTTTTATTGGAAACAATGATCAATAAAAATATAATCTTTCATGTTGCTTCTTTTTATTTAAACAAAGTGAAAATAAAAACATGATCATTAATAAATAATCTTTTTATTGCAACAAAAACATATCTTTCTATTTTACTCTATTTATTGTAACTACAATGACAATAAAAACATCTCTTTTAATTCTGCTCTTTTTATTGTAGATAAAATGACAATAAAAACATATCTATTAATTCTACTCTTTTTGTTGTATTGAACAAAGTGTCAACAAAAATGAAACCTTTTTATTATAATCTTTTTATTAAAATCTTTTTATTATAATCTAAGTGACAAATAAAAATGTAATCTTCTTATCATAATCAAAGTGACAAATAAAAATGTAATCTTTTTATTATAATCTAAGCGACAAATAAAAATGTAATCTTTTTATTATAATTTTTTTATTTTAATCTTTAATATGACAAATAAATGTTAATATTTATTGGTCAACATATCTCAATTTCAAAACAATGATCATTTTTAATCTTTTTTACATATACGATAAAAATGTAAATTTTATCGTTAACATAATTTAACAATTCTAATTTATTAAACATGACAATTATAATTTTACAATTCTAATTGAACAAAAATGACATTTTGATTTCTAACAATTATAATTCAACAAAATGACATATTTATATTTGACATTTCTATTATAAATAAACATTTTTAACTAAAATGTTATTTTTAATCTAAATAAACATTTCTAACAAAAATGTTATTTTAATCTAATATAACATTCCTTAACAAAAATGTTATTTTTAATCTAATTAAATATTTCTAACAAAAGTGACATTTTAATCTAATAAAACATTTTATAACAAAATGTTATTATATTTCTAATTCAACATTTTATAACAAAAATGTTATTTTATTTACAAAATAAGATTCTGACTAAATGACATCTTAAATTACCATAACATTTTCCATATAAAAAGACAAATTTAATTAACATAATAATTTCTATAAAAAATGAAAAAAAATTATTAACATAACATATAGTTAACAAATGAATATTTTTATTTCTAATCTAAAATTGGCAAAGACAATATTTTAACGAACAACATATATTTTGATCGAACAATTCATCACAACCAAAATAAATCAATCTAAATTTTACATCACGCCTATATGTGTTTAATATAACATATATTTTTAACATCACAATCAAAAACAATTTAAATATATATATATATTACTTTGAATCAAGAAATCTCACATTGGTATTTTTGTCTGAATTTCCATGTTGTAGATCTCGTCGTCGTGATTCCAACGCTTTCAGTTTCGTAGGATTTTGTTTCTGTTTGAGGAAGTTACAGATTGTTGAATATTTGATTACATTAATAATTTAATCAATAAAAATAAAAATATTAACTTAATCTTTTGTTAATCCTTCTTCTTCTACGTTGTCTTCTACAGCCAACATCCGAACCTTCTTTACAAACTAGGGTTCCAGAATCTCTTCACCATCGACGTGCCAGAGATTGATCTGAACCTTCCACATGAACCGCCGTCTTGGACTCCCCCATCGCCCCGACCGATGGTGAACTCACACCCCCGTGTGCATAGAAAAACGCGCCCAATTGCAGCAACTTTGAGCTGCAATTCTGACCATCTCAGGTGATGGTTTTCGATCATGTTCGTTGGTGTTGTCGGTCTCATGGACATGATCGCTTTTTGCTTTGAAAGCTTATGAAAATAGTTTGTGGATTCAAAGAAATCGGAGAAGAATGAAATGGCTTCGTAGCCATTGATTTGGTTTTCAAAGAGAAGGGCGGCGGATGAATTATACGTATTAGGGTCTTGGAATACCATATTTATAATATATATTATTTAACTCTTTAATTTTCAAAAAAAAACCGTTAATCTGAATAACTCCAAAACTAGCCCAAAGAATGTTGCCCGTAGCCAAATACCCCTATTCCAGACATAATGCACTAGGTCCCGTCAGCCCGTTTGGTCATCTCAGCCCACTTTTCTTTAATTTAAAATATAAATCATTTAATTATTTAGTTTGCTCGTACATTTTAATTTACTGGGGCCACATACTAACTCTAAAAATTACAGAAAAATTATTTCTAGTTATGTTTTGACGATACATTCCTGACAAAACTAATTTCATAGAATTTGGAGACCGTTTGTAAAATTGTCATTTTCTAATCGATCGATTTGACTGAAATTGACAAAACACATTTTCTTTTGCCACGCTCACATACTAATTCAAAAAATTATGAAAATTAAAACCTAGCAATAATTTGATATTTCGGATTCAACAAAAGTAGTTTCATCGAAAACGGAGGTCGTTTGCAAAATGACTATTTATACGGGCTATATATTATATTAAATTCTATAGCGACTACTCTGAATTTTATACTAGGCATAACTTTTGATTCTCGCGATCAAATTTCAATTTTTCAGATTCGTTGGAAAGATATTTTTAAACAGATTTAAATATTTCTAGTTTCACCAAAATCCAATTTATTTTGCATCCTGTACACTTAGTCAATGTTCAAATTCAAAATTTCAAACTACCGCGCTATTTCTAACTCCATTTATAATTAAATTAAATATATTCATTATAACTTCGATTTAAATAATTTTTTGCCATTATTGTTTAAAATAAATTAATTTAAATATTCAAAATTCATTAAAACAGTTAAAATAAAAAAAATTAAATTAGTTCTGAAAATCCGGGTTGTTACAATTCAATTAGATTTCACTTCAATTTCGATTACTTTTTAAATGAATTTCAATTAAAAAGTAATTCCCTAAATTATTGTTAATTAAAATAATAATTTACTTCAATCATTAACTACTTCAGTAGTTAGTTTCTGTATTAACTAAAATAAATAGTAAATCCCTTTTTAAAACTTATTAAAATTAAAACAATTTTCATTAAACTATTTTATTCAAAACACACTAATTTAATAATCAATTCCAATTTAAAAATGGTCGATTTAGTCACTCAAAACGCGGTTATCCCATTAACTGATTCCAATTAGTTCTCACTTTAAATTAATTAATAATATAATTAATTTGAAATAATTCCATTTAATCGTTTCTTAACAAAATAATTATCCATACTTAACAGTCAGGTTAATTTCTATTCACAAGTTTATAAATCTGATTTACATCAGAATTTACTCTATAAAATCAATTAGTTGTAAATATAAATGATAAATAATAAATATTTATTTCCTTTTAATAAACTTCTATTTAACATAATATAATTCAAAATCTATATCCAGTTATAAAATAAATTCCACAACTTCAGTTCTATCAACTTACCTGACGGTAAATTAATAATTATAAAACGATCGATTTTATAGGCCATATGCTACCCAATACTCAACCAATACTGCCCATTGGTTTAAACAAGACGAATTGTTGAATTTCCAATCGATGATCAATAATCAAATCCATCACCCAAACAGGACAGTTTATATAATGATAATATGAAAATAAATAATATCTAATATATTTGAGGAATCCCGTTGGATCCCTCCAACCTGTTCTTCCATATATTCAGATTGGTTATCTTATATCAGATCATTCAATTCCATTTAACTGATAATTTCTATAATAGTAAATAATGATCAACCAATTAATAAAACAATTCAAACAATTAAAAATGTTTATTTTATAAACGTGACAAACAGGGTAAGTTACCTCCATTGGTTCCAATCATTAAAATAACAATTTGGCATTTCGCTGAAATTAAACCACGGTTTAATCTCATCAGTTAAATCAACAAATAAATATATAATTAACAATTAGTCAACCATTAGCAATCAGAGCGCACAAAATAAAAACCTGACTTATATAGAATATAATTGGGGTGAACTGAGTGAGTTTAACTCACCTTGATTTCCGTTTGTAGGGATAACGACCGTTTTCAATCAAATTAAACACACGTTTAATTTAATTGAAAATACCAGCTCCATCGAAATGCGTTTAAATCTGTTTCAGAACGGAGTGCTTGTCGCGACGATTCCAACACCTCCTGTTTTGCTGAATTCTGTTAATAACGAGAACATTATACACACTATATAGTTACGGTCTTATTTACATAATTTAATAACTTACTCAAATATTATAAATGTTACCGTTAATTATATTTCTCTTATAATAATTAAGAGGTCGTTAGCTTATTACATCATCATTAGCCACACGTGAAAGGAAAACTAGCATGTTATATATATATATATATCCTTTTATAGACTGACGTTCAACTATTAAATTAGGGCACAAAATTCGATTAGTAAGTTAAACAAGTGACTAGGCAAATTGATGTGCATCTTGTAACCGCTGTTACTCATTATTGGACCCGTCTACATTAAGGTCAGGCATGAAAAACTAACTTCAGTACTATAGTAAATTAATTAAACTATTCACGTTAAATTACAGGGTTAGGCATTTTACTCTATATATCATAATTAGGCATAAAAATGGTGTTGGTCATGTTTAAACAAAACTGGGTACGTTTAAAAACTAGGTTAGGCATGTTTGGGCATTACTAATTATATGTTTAGACATAAATAATTATACTAGGCAGTTCACACTTCTTTTCTTCTTTCATATGAAATCTACTTCCCTCATTTCACTGCTTAATCATTGCTTCCCCCCTCCCTTGACACCGACTAACTCCACCACACCCTAGCTTCCCACCCTAGTTCGGAGCTTCTACCTTCCGCATGCAAGCAACTCCTCTACACGTAAATCCTTCCCATGCATCACCGTACAAACCAGTCCACTCACTCGCCCAGCATCTCCGACTGCCTTATACTCTAGGTAACCTCATCCACTCCTGTGCCTCCCTACTCTCTGCTCACCCTTAACTCAGCTCGGAACTTAAGCTTCTCGACTGGACAGAAAATAAACCGCCAGATCTCCTTTCATCCTTCTCAACCGGCCACCGCACACCACCACATTCATCCAAACTCCTCTCCGACGTCTAACTCGCCGCCCTCTCCACTACCCTAGTATAAACCCTCAGTTAAAACTCACCAGAGAAAGTGTTTTAATTTTATTAGTAAAATCAAGTTTTCGGTTCTCTTTTTTCTTGCTGAATGAAAGTGAGTAGCATAGCAGTATATATAGGCGTGAAGAATACAGGAGATGATAATAACCTCAGTCGATAGCATGGGTTGTTGTTCCATTCCCTCGATAGTTGTATTGAAGTTTTTTGTCAAAAAAGCAGGGTGATGTGTATTGGAGACTTCAGCAAATAGGGTAGGAGTGAAATTTTCTTCCATCCGAATAGCTTACAGGTGCTTGAACGTGGGTAGGTCTGCGTGATTCTACTATACATGTAGTGTATTTTCATTTCAGTGTGTGCGGATTGATGTTCTGTGTGTATATAGGGTAGTTGTATGTGTTGACATAACATTTGCAAAATCTGTGCAAGGTCTGAATTTGATGGGTGAAAAAGATGCATTGACAACTAGTGAAATTCTACACGAGATGGGTTCCAAAGTTCTGCATATTTGGCAATGAAATATGGTAGAGGAGTGAATTCCCTTTGGATCTAAAGTGAATGCTACAGGAGTTTCCAAAACAAAATAAAAACATAATCTTAACTGAAGTAGAATACGTGAATTGTGCCATGCGTAGTAAACACCCGGTGTACAAGATATGCAAAGACAACATCTAAAAAAACAGTACATTGCCTGGGATGTTGCACGAACCACAAAGCGTTTGCTACTAGCTTGGCATGTGTAGACATAAGGGTAGGTGTGTATGCTATTGTATTAGGGTAGGTTGTTTGATATAAAACGTATAGGGCTGCATATGTTTAATATGTGTTTAGTATAGGTGGTACATATTTCAGAGTAGGCCATTGGTTCAGTATAGGTGAAGTAACTGATTTATTATGGGTAGATTTAATTTTATTCAGTACCATTAAATAACGTTCATTGTTAAATTCGCACCAATAAAAATGACCTCCGAAAACAAAAATAGACGCCGTGATATAATTTGACGTTACGGTCCAAATGAAATTAATTTCATTGGAAAAGGTCTCCGTTTGCAAAAACGACATTATTTAGATCCTAATTTATCCATCGGTTCACTTTTAAATTTTGTCTACCAACAAAACAACTATGTTTGACCCCAAATTGGAAATCTAGCAATAATTAGCGATACGTTTTCCAATAAAATTCATTTCGTTGAAAACGCAAGTCTTTTGAAAAATAATTATTTATATGGCTTATATAATTATCGCTATAATATAAATAAATTATAAAACAATTAAATTAAATAGTAATAAATTATTGATATCCTATATATCCAAATAAAATAATATACAACTTTAAATATAAATCAATTTGAAATTATAACTCAACCTTACCATTTCTAGGTAGACGTTATTAAAATTCCCTTTAAATTAGTAAATAAACTGTAACAACCCGAAAATCTGGGACAGTTTAAAATTTTTATTTTGGTAATTTTAGCGAATTTTGATTATTTAAAATGAATTATTTTAAATAATTGTCGACGAGAAATTTATTTTGAATATAATTCGAACGGTCTAGATCGGTTTAACGACTGATTCGGATCGAGCGAAATTCCTGGCCGTCACAGTTGGTATCAGAGCCAGGTTTCGATCCTGGGACCTGTGGGTTATGGGCCCACCACGCTTCCGCTGCGCCACTCTGATTAGTTGGATTATTTGAGCTGAATACTGTGACAGCCAGGAATTTCGCTCGATCCGAATCAGTCGTTAAACCGATCTAGACCGTTCGAATTATATTCAAAATAAATTTCTCGTCGATAATTATTTAAAATAATTCATTTTAAATAATCAAAATTCGCTAAAATTGCCAAAATAAAATTTTTAAACTGGCCCAGATTTTCGGGTTGTTACAATCTTTCATTGTATATTACAACAATGCATCAGATTACAGGAATATAATGGCTTTAGCGATAAAAATCACATTTTTATATATATACAAACTATATCGTATATTCATGTGTTGAGTTGCAATTCATTCGTTGAGATGAAATTCATGTGTTGAATATTATTCGAATTTAAACAAATGGCTTTAGCGATAAAAATCACATTTTTATATATATACAAACTATATCGAATATTCATGTGTTGAGTTGCAATTCATTCGTCGAGTTGAAATTCATGTGTTGAATATTATTCGAATTTAAACAAATGGCTTTAGCGATAAAAATCACATTTTTATATATATACAAACTATATCGAATATTCATGTGTTGAGTTGCAATTCATTCGTTGAATTGAAGTTCATGTGTTGAATGTTATCATCTTTTAAAAATAAAATGAATCGACAGTGAAAACTATATTTTTATAGTAAATATGAAGTGTTAAAAATACACACGTGTCGAATAAATATTTTTGATGATAAAAATATTCCTTTTATCATGTATACGCTTTGTTAAAAATACACACGTGTTGAAATAAATCATAGGTTGCTAGAAATATTATTATTAGCTTTGTTCTGCATATATATACATGTGTTGAACAGGAGAAATGGATTAGCTGTAGAGTAAAGAAATTATTTGCGTGCCCGACAAATAGGTAAACCTTGATGAGTTGGCTGCGCAATTTTATTTATATATCAACTCCTGTGAATGCCATTGGACTGAAGGTGATATACGGATACAGAGCTTTCCGGATATCATTACAGCTGTAAACCAGGATCCTGTGAATATAAATCTGCAAAACCAAAACTACTAGCTGCCCGTGCGGAAAATAGGGGCACCCAGAGTTTAGGTTAAAACAATAAACTCCAGGTCAGTCATGTGACTGGTGTGAGAACTAAAACAGTTATTTAAAACTTTACTTTAAAAGAGAGTAATTCAAGGGACCACGCCGTATAACACGGAACGGGTTTCCTCCCAAGAATACCAGTGCATAGAATAAACAACGCAATGCTTTTTCGAAAAATGAAGCTATTATAAGACCCAGGTCCCATCACACAATGCAACGCAAGCCGGAGGATAGGGTTTTCCCTTATAATAGCCAAACATGCTTGGTACGTTTTAAAAACAAATCATTTGATACTATAATAAGTGTATAGTGTCAAAACAGTTTCAATCATAAATATCAATCATAGGCGGCATAGGTACCATATATCATGTCGCCATACTAGTTCTGCAATTAAAACCGCAATACACGTATTGGAAATTGGATTTCCGTCATGAGTCGAGGCAAGGGGCAAGCTCCTCTCCGCATTCGAGACACTCTAGCAAATGCCTCCGGGTTACGCACTCTGGGCAACCCTGGATGCGGCTGGGCCGGTCCTCACTTACGTTAGAGGATTAATTATGCCTGAACACACGTTTCCCGGTCCTTACAGACCTATAATCGAGGCGCCTCGTTCCAACAACCACAAAGGTGAAAAGTATATAAATGTCAGGGCTGGTAAGTCACTGACACCACCAAAGCTAGAAAGAAACGTCGTGCTCTCCCAGCGGTCCGTATCCCGTTTTTAACTCATACCGAGGTGTGAGGCTCGCGAATTCACGTTATACACAAAGCTGCCACGTAGGCGTGCTTTGATCATCAACCACAAGACTTTGATTTTCAACAAAAGCCTTGATCATTGCATCTTAGCGTGCCACACTAGCAGTTCATGCCATGCGACTGATGTCCATCGATATACAACCTCTGAGCTCGTACGTCTCAGAGAAGGGCGTTAAGCAAAAGAATAAATTCTCCGCCGCCAAACAGATGTATATTTAATAGAAATCAATCAACACAGAATAAAATCCAGTGTCAGACACACAATCCATTTACAAGTTCGTTCTGGGTCTGAACGAAACCGGAGGCACTTTCCTCGCATATCCATCCATCTCCAAGTACGTCCGGACAACCACCAACTATTTCCATCCTCTTGGGTGTACAGCCCAATCAGGATCGTCAGTAATTACCCAAACGATGTGAAGACTTCCGGTCTTCGACCACCGCCTTCATCTTCGACATATCGTCGAATCGGTTATTCAGAATGGGTGTAAACCCGGGCTTTCCGAACAATCCGCGTATATTAAAAACAAATGTTACACAGACACAACAAACGCTTCATTCCAATTCATTAGTCACTAACCGCAAATTAGCAAGAGAGCAATTTCCCAAACATTAACCCCGAAGGCCGAAACCAACATCAGATCAATACCCAGGAAACCATTCTTCTTAGCCAACCTACAGCTAGTTTCTAAATTCCACATTCTTAGGGAAAGGTTCCCATTAATTTTATCCAAGATAAATTATTTAAAATTTATCCTGTAACCTTCCTTTGGATGTCGTTTCATACCAAATTATGGTTTTTCTAAACTAGTCGAGATTAGCGAACCACACCGAAGTAATTATTTATTTATTTTATTTCCCAATCCCAACCTACTCATCCCATGAAGCAAAACTGGTAATACTCCATATCTAACACCACGGTGTTATCGGTAAAATTAATTACCATTTCACGTTCAAATCTAATTAAAGATTTAACTATCGCGTTGGAGCAAAACTGGCGATGCTCCATTCTCGCTCAATTCTAAATTTGATAATTTAGATTATAGATTCACATTTCAACCTAATTGCAGATTCGTTAAAACTCCTTTTACTGGGTTAAAGAACTAGGTGTTATTTAAAACACAGTTCACGACAAACCCAAATCACATTCTATTTGTTATCGGGTTAAAGAACTAGTGTTATTTAAAACACAGTTCACGATAAACCCATTCCAAATTCAATCAAATATATTAGAAATTACGATTATTTAAAACCCCTTTTTAAATCTAATTTATTTATTTAAAAATAATTGGGTTTTAAATTTAGTTCAAAACTAGTTCATTTCGATAAAAATCTATTTTTATCTTTTCAAATATGGAGTTTTCATCCCAAATTTTCTCAAATCAGTTCTTATGATTTTACACAAATTATTACTATTTTTAATAATTTTATCAAGGTCCGTACAGTCGATTTCCAACAATGGCCATCTAATTGCATTTACGGCGACCTTTTTTGAATTTGATTTGGACGTAACTCCAAATCCAACCATTAGATTTCAAATTTCTAATATTCGTTAGAAAGCTCTTTTCGATACGAACCCAACGGTTCCGGTTTTAGGAGAATCCGACGGTCGGATCTCCCGTAATGTCCGTTTGAAATAAATGGTCGAAATTCGCGAACTGCCGCGGCGCGGCGCGTTCTATTCAGGCCATTATATTATATATATAATATATATAATATATATTTCGTCGATTTCTATTTAAAACGAATTTTATAAATGGTTTTGAATTCGTTTCAAAAACATTTCCACTTCCATTTCAATTCAAATCAAAATTAAAATTTTTCTTATAAATTCGTTTTAAAATTCATTTCTATTCAATTCAAATTTTGAATTCAATTTGAATTCATTTCAATTTGCTTTCAATTCAATTTGAATTCGTTTTCTATTCAATTCGGTTTCAAAGTCGTTTTCTATTCGATTCAATTCAAATTGGTTTTCTATTCGATTCAATTCAAATTGGTTTTCTATTCGATTCAATTCAAATTGGTTTTCTATTCGATTCAATTCAAATTGGTTTTCTAATCGATTCAATTCAAATTGGTTTTCTATTCGATTCAATTCAAATTGGTTTTCTATTCGATTCAAATCAAATTGGTTTTCTATTCGATTCAATTCAAATTGGTTTTCTATTCGATTCAAATTCATTTTCTATTCAAGTCAAATTCGTTTCGTTTTCTATTTGAATCAAATTCATTATATATTCAATTGAAATCAAATTGGTTTTCTATTCCATTCAATTCGAAATCGTTTTATATTCAATTCAAATCGAAATCGTTATATATTCAATTCATTTCGAAATCGTTATATATTCAATTCATTTCGAAATCGTTATATATTCAATTCATTTCGAAATCGTTATATATTCAATTCATTTCAAAATCGTTATATATTCAATTCATTTCGAAATCGTTATATATTCAATTCATTTCGAAATCGTTATATATTCAATTCATTTCAAAATCGTTATATATTCAATTCATTTCGAAATCGTTATATATTCAATTCATTTCGAAATCGTTATACAGTCAACACATGAACCTTTATTTTATATTGATAAAGATATAAATTTTATTATTAAAATATTCGTTCAACACATGACTAATCTCAACGGATGAGTACAGTCAACACATGAACCTTTATTTTATAATATTCTTTATTTTCTAAATTGGAATGAGGCCCAATCAATTACCATATAAAGTTAATTATATGGATTTTCATACAACACATGTATATAATAGCATTGAAAAATAATCAACCATCAACCAAAGTGTACTACACTGTATAAGCATCAAATATAGATATCTAACGCTTATAACAGCCTGTCAATCAATCGATCGACATATTTAATTAATCAGGATGAGTGAACTTCATATTTCATCCCAACACCCGTGTGGGGTTTCAAAAAATCAAACACAGATTTTATTTGTGCAGTTGGGCGATGTGTAAAATTTATCGACCCAATCAATGTCAGTCAAATCAATGTACATAAACAAACCGTCTGGTTTGTAAATGAATATTTTATTTTATTCGCATTCACTATATTCATATTCACGTTAAAAATTATATTTTTAACGATAAAACATTTTATTTTAACTTATGAATTTCTATTCAGTTCATTCTTTAAATAAAATGATATTTTTATTTTCTAACTTATTTTAGAAAATTTCGGCGGCATAACGGCACGATACTAGAAACAGGACAAGGCCTAGTCTTATCCCCGGTCTAGTGAAGGCCCACGCCATTCACACATCAATCAAATTCACCAATCAACCAAATTCAAATCAAATCATCTAACTAATTTATGCAACCAAACAAACAAGTCCATGGTCTGTGGACGATTGTGTCGGGTGCTACTAAGCACCGTCTGCATCCTAGTATAAATATATAATTAGAAAAGAAATTGAAAGGTGAGAAATTCTCACAGATAGCTATCCAATCATCTTGACTCTTCTTTTATAGAAATCTTCGCCAATCTCGCCTTTTGTCGCTTTCGTTGCCCGTATTCACTACATATGTAAAAATCGAATTTTTACTTCGATGTTCAATATATAAAAATCGAATTTTTTCTTCGATGTTCAATATATAAAAATCGAATTTTTACTTCGCTATTCAATATATAAAAATCGAATTTTTACTTCGCTATTCAATATATAAAAATCGAATTTTTACTATGATGTCATATAGATAAAAATTCCATTTCAAAAATATAGATTTCGCCTTTATAAAAAATATAGATTTCGCCTTTTCAAAAATATAGATTTCGCCTTTTCAAAAATATAGATTTCGCCTTTTCAAAAAGATAGATTTCGCCTTTTCAAAAATATAGATTTCGCCTTTTCAAAAATATAGATTTCGCCTTTTCAAAAATATAGATTTCGCCTTTTCAAAAATATAGATTTCGCCTTTTCAAAAATAATGAAAACCATATTTTTAACACGCCACTAGTATAAAAATTATATTTTTAGCCTCTCTATATTATAAAAATCATAACTTTATTATTTCTACAATATAAAAATTGCATCTTTATTATTTCTACTATATAAAAATCGCATCTTTATTATTTCTACTATATAAAAATCGCATTTTTATTATTTCTACTATATAAAAATCGCATCTTTATTAAGTTAAAAACCTAATCTTTTATCCTTGCTTCATGATAATAAAATCATATTTATATTCATTTCAAAATCAAATCTTTCTAATATAAAAATCATTTCTTTTTCATGATAAAAATTCAAACTATATGTAAGATAAAAATTTCAACTTTATATACAAAAAGAAAATATCTAACTTTCTGTAACTAAATTTCTAAACTTCATATACTCACGTATCGGATTTTATGTAAATAAAATCAGATTTTTATTTAAATAAATAAAAATTACCAAAAACTTACAGTAAAATTTCTGGATCGGGGGGGGGGGGGGGGTGATGTGGCAGCCGCCAGAGGTCCAAGGGAGGGGAGAGAGTGGCGGCGCCGGCTGAGAAAAGGGGGGGTGCGGCGATGCAGTCTCCGGCGAGGTGGCGCGGTTCGATTTGGGGCTTCGCTGCGAGGTAGGGTTTCGGACTTCGATCGAGGGGGGCTGAGAGAAGAGGTCGAGGTGAGGGGGGTCACGATGGTCTCTGGCGCGGCGGCGCTTCCTTCGGAGGAGCGACGAGCTCCTCCCCGATACTTCTTTTTTTCTTTTCTTTCTGATGAATTCGAAGAATAAGGGGGAGGGCCAACGTATAAGGGAAGAGGGAGGGGAGAGAAAGAATTTTAATTATTTTATTTAATTATTTTAATTCCTAAAAAGTTGACTTTTACATACGACCTCTAAACGAGGTCCACCGCCTGTCGTCCATAGCTAATTACCCCCATTCCGATCACAATGGGATATGTATCGTAGGACAATTCGATCATTTCGAACAGTTTTCGTCAAAATCAACATATAACTCTATATATTGAATTTGAACACGCATTTCAATTTACTGGGGTCACATACTAACTAGAAAAATTCCCAAAAAATATTTTCTAGCTTCGTATTGACAATACGGTCCTAACAAAACTAGTTTCGTCAAATTCTGAGACCGTTTGAAAAATGGTCATTTTCCAGTTGATTAAAATCAACTGAAACTGGTCAAACGCGTTTTCCTTTGCCACGCTCACATACTGATTCGGAAAATTATGAAATTTGGAATTTAGCAATAATTTGACATTGCGGATCCAACAAAACTGGTTTCATCGAAATCTGAGGTCGTTTGCAAAATGTCTATTTTTAAGGGCCTGAATTCCATAGCGACTATTCAGAATTTTCAACTGGACATATCTTTTGATTCCCGCTATGAAATTTTGAATTTTCGGATTCGTTAGAAAGATATTATCAATTAGATCCTAATGTTTTTGGTTTCACTAAAATCCGGATTGTTTTGCACCCGGTACGTTCAATTGAAGTTTGAAATCGAATTATCGAACTACCGCGCCATTTTCAATTCTATTTATAATTATATATAAATATTTATATTTTAACGACGACGCGTATAATATATACGTTCTAATTATATTCAAAATAAATTTTTCATCGATATTATTTAAAATTATCTATTTTAAATATTCAAAATTCGCTAAATTGCCAAAATAAAAATTTTAAACCGGCGACGCCACCTGGGGGGGCGGCCGATCGAGGTTTCCATTTTTTTTCTCTTTCCTTTTTTTCTTTTCCTGACTTAAGTTTAACGGGGGGGCCAGCGTATAAAAAGGGAAGAGAAAAAAAATGGAAACCTCGATCGGCCGCCCCCTCAGGTGGCGTCGCCGCCGGCGCCAAACCCACCACCGAACCCTCGCCCCACTCTCCTCCTGCTCGACGCGAAGACCCTTCCCCATCGCGAAACGAAAACCGACGACGCGAGAGCTGGAGACCTCATCCTCAACCTCCGCCGCCGCCTGCACTCTCAGACGACCCCGCACCTCCTCCACCTGAGCGCCGGCAAGTAGCTTCCCCCCCCCTTCGGTCGACGAACGGAAATATTCCCCCCTTCTCTCGCAATGTAAGTTTTTATTCTTATATTTATATTTTAATTAAAATCTGAGTTTTATAGGTTAAAATATATGTTTTTAAATCAGTTTTTGTTGTTGTTAAGAATATATTTTTAAAATCAGTTTGTAAACTATAAAAGCTTTGATTTTTGAGCAAAGTAAAAATTCGATTTTTATATATTGAATTGCAAAGTAAAGGAAAGATTTTTATTCGTTCATTAGCTAGGAAAAAGAAGTGATTTTTAAAAATTAAAATATGATTTTTATATTTTTAAAGTATTAAAAATATGATTTTTATATTTTTAAAGTATTAAAAATATAATCTTTACTATATAGAAGATGTAAAAATATGATTTTTGGTTAGGTAGAGAATTAAAAATATAATTTTTACATGATAGGAATATTAAAAATATCATCTTTATATGTGTAGAAAAATAAAAATGAGATTTTTATAAAGATGAAATCTTTAAATTTGAAAGGGCGAAGTCTATGTTTTTATAAAGGCGAAATCTTTATATGGAAAATAGCGTGATAAAAATATAATTTTTATCTATATAACATAGTAGTAAAAAATCGATTTTTATATATTATATAGCATAGTAAAAATTCGATTTTTATATATTAGATAGCATAGTAAAAATTCGATTTTTATATATTGAATAGCATAGTAAAAATTTGATTTTTATATATTAGATAGCATAGTAAAAATTCGATTTTTATATATTAGATAGCAAAGTAAAAATTTGATTTTTACATATGTAGTGAATACGGGCAACGAAGATGACAAAAAGGCGAGAGCGACGAAGGTTTCTGCAAATGAAAGTGCCTAGCTATCGGTGAGAATTTCTCACCTTTCAATTTCATTTTCTAGTTATATATTTATACTAGGATGCAGACGGTGCTTAGTAGCACCCGACACAATCGTCCACAGACCATGGACTTGTTTGTTTGGTTGCATAAATTAGTTTGATGATTTGAATTTGGGTGTTTGGTGAAATGAAATTGATTTGATTGATGTGTGAATGGCGTGGGCCTTCACTAGACCGGGGATAAGGCTAGGCCTCGTCCCGTTTCTAGTATCGTGCCGTTATGCCGCCGAAATTTTCTAAAATATGTTAGAAAATAAAAATATCATTTTATTGAATAAATGAACTGAATAGAATATTTTCATAGGTTGAATAAAATGTTTTATCGTTAAGAATATAATTTTTAACGTGAAAGTGAATAAATAGATATTTATAAACAAATCGGCCGATTTGTTTATATGCATTGATTTGACTGACATTGATTGGGACGATAAATTTTACACATCGCCCAACTGCACAAATAAAATCTGTGTCTGATTGTTTGAAACCCCACACGGGTGTTGGGATGAAATTTGAAGTTCACTCATCCTGATTGATTAAATATGTCGATCGATTGATTGACAGGCTGTTATAAGCGTTAGATATCTGTATTTGATGCTTATACAGTGTAGTGCACTTTGGTTGATGGTTGATTATTTTTCAATGCTATTATGTACGTTTGATGTGTGAAAATCCATATGATTAACTTTATATGGTAATTGATTGGGCCTCATTCCAATTTAGAAAATAAAGAATAATATAAAATAAAGGTTCATGTGTTGACAGTACTCATCCATTGAGATTGGTCATGTGTTGAACGAAATATTTTAGTAATAAAATTTACATCTTTATCAATATAAAATAAAGGTTCATGTGTTGACAGTACTCATCCGTTGAGATTAGTCATGTGTTGAACGAAATATTTTAATAATAGAAATATTTGAAATAGAAATATTTGAAATAGAAATATTTAAAAAGGAAATATTTGAAATAGAAATATTTGAAATAGAAATATTTGAAACAGAAATATTTAAAAAGGAAATATTTGAAAAAGAAATATTTGGAATAGAATATTTGAAAATAGAAATATATGAAGCCGTGTTGATTAGATTGACGCCATTTTGACGTAAACGATATTTATATCGATTTTATTCATTTTAAAATGCATAAATGAAAAGTGGTTTCGAAAACGCATATTTTGAAATGAATTGAATTGAAAACCATTTCAAAATGAATTGAATTGAAAACGATTTCGAAATGAATTGAATTGAAAACGATTTCGAAATGAATTGAATTGAAAACGATTTCGAAATGAATTGAATTGAAAACGATTTCGAAATGAATTGAATTGAAAACGAATTCAAATTGAATTGAAAGCGAATTGAAATGAATTCAAATTGAATTAAAATTTGAATTGAATAGAAATGAGTTTTAAAACGAATTTATAAAGAAGAATTCAATTTTGATTTGAATTGAAATGGAAGTTGAAATTGTTTTCGAAACGAATTCAAAACTATATATATAATTCGTTTTAAATTGAAATCGATGAAATATATATTATATATATTATATATATAATATAATGGCCTGAATAGAACGCGCCGCGCCGCGGCAGTTCATGAATTTCGACCATTTATTTCAAACGGACATTACGGGAGATCCGACCGTCGGATTCTCCTAAAACCGGAACCGTTGGGTTCGTATCGAATAGAGCTTTCTAACGAATATTAGAAATTTGAAATCTAACGGTTGGATTTGGAGTTACGTCCAAATCAAATTTGATAAAGGTCGTTGTAAGTGCAGTTCGATGGCCATTGATGGAAATCGACTGTACGGGCCTAAATAAAATTATTAAAAATAGTAATAATTTGTGTAAAATCATAAGAAATGATTTGGAAAAATTGGGATGAAAAACTCCATATTTGAAAAGATAAAAATAGATTTTTATCGAAATGAACTAGTTTTGAACTAGAATTATAATTCTATTTATTTTTAAATAAATAAATTGAATTTAAAAAGGGTTTTAAAAATAACCAGAATATCCAATGATTGCATTGGAGTGGATTTGAATCGAAATTGTCTTCGGAATATTTCGATGTTGGAATTCGTGATTATACAGGTGTTGTTATGGAAATTTGAAAGATATATATTTATATCGTTATTTCCAATACGACATTTGTTAGTCGTAGAATTTGATATTGAATATAAGCCGATATATTTTCTATTCAGAGCCTTGTATTGAATATCGAATGTGATTTGGGTTTGTCGTGAATGGTGTCTTCACTAACACTGTTCTTGAACCCAGTTGAGAAAAGATTAAATCTTTTTATTTAGATTTAATGAAGTGTACCAATTAAATAATATTTAATTGGAATTGAATTGATATTGATTTTTGGGTTTATCGTGAACAGTGTTTTTGAATAACACTTGTTCTTTAACCCGATAATTAATGGAATGATATTTTGGGTTTACCGTGAACCGTGTTTTAAATGACACTGATTCTTTAACCCAGTTAACGATTAAAACTAAGTGGAGTTTTAATGAATCTTTAATTAGATTGAAAAGATCGAAAATGGAGTACCACCAGTTTTGCTCCAGGCGATAGTTAAATCTTTAATTAGATTTGAATGTGAAATGTTAATTGAATTTACCGATAACACCGTGGTGTTAGATATGAAGTATAACCAGTTATACTTCATGGGATGAATAGGTTGGGATTGAGAAATTAAAACAAATGATTACTTCGGTAAGGTTCGCTAATCCCGACTAGTTTGAATTGATATTCAAAAATAGATTAAAGGATAAATTCAAGAAATTTATCTTGGATAAAATTAATGGGAACCTTTCCCTATGAATGTGAAATTTAGAAACTAACTGTCGGTTAGCTAAGCAGAATGGTTTTCTGGATATTGATCTGATGTTGGTTTCGGCCTTCGGGGTTAATAATTGGGGAATTATTCTCTTGATTAATTTACGGTTAGTAACTAATGAATTGGAATGAGGCGTATGTTGTGTTTATGTAACATTTATTTTTAATATACGCGGGTTGTTTGGAAAGGCCAGGTTTATACCCATTCTGAATAATCAATTCGACGATAAGTCGAAGATGAAGACGGTGGTCGAAGACCAGAAGTCTTCACGTCGTTTGGGTGATTACTGATGATCTTGATTGGGCTGTACACCCAAGAAGATGGAAACAGTTGGTGATCGTCCAGACGTACTTGGAGATCGATGGATATGCGGGGTACTAGGTGCCTCCGGTTTCGTTCGGACCTAGAACGGACTTGTAAATGGACTGTGTGTCTGACATTGGATTTTAGACCGTGTGATTGATCTCTATTAAATATATATCGGTTTGGCGGCGGAGAATTTATTCTCTTGCTTAACGCCCTTCTCTGAGACGTACGAGCTCAGGGGTTATATATTGATGGATATCAAACGCATGGAGTGAATTGCCTGTGTGGCATGCCTAAGTGGCAATTGATCAAGGCTTCTGTTGAAAAGCAAAGTCTTGTGGTTGATGATCGAAGCACGGCCTTTGTGGCGTAGCTTTGTGTAACGTTTACTTCGCGAGTTTCACACCCGGTATGAACCAAAAACGGGAGACGGACCTCAGGGAGGGCCTACGTTTCCTCCTAGCTAAAAGTGGCGTCAGTGGTTTTACATGCCCTGACGAGTTTGACTTATGTGGTTGTTGTTGTTGCGAGGCGCCTCGGATTGATCGGTCGTTCTCGAACCGATGGAGTCATTTAGTTGGCTCGCTTACACCCCAAAGGGCCGCGAAACGTAGTGCTCAGGTATAATAATCCACATCGGTGGACCGGCCCTGTCGCTCCAAGGCTTGCCTGCGTGCTTGCCTGAGACTCGGGCTAGGCAGTCTCGAATCGGTGAGGATCTTGCCCCTAGCCTCGGTTCATACATAAAATGATAACCCAACTTCCAATACGACGCATTGCGGTTTTGATTGTAAACTTATATATGGCGACATAGTGGTATGGGTCATTCATGCCGTCTATGATTGATACTTATGATTTGAAGTTGTTTTATACACTATGCACTTATAATAGTATCAAATAATCTGTTTTAAACGTATCAAGCATTCTTTGGCTGTTATAAGGGAAAACCCTATCCCCCGGCTTGCGTTGCATTGTGTGATAGGACCTGGGTCTTATAATAGCTTCATTTTTCGAAAAAGCATTGCGTTGTTTATTGATATGCACTGGTATTCTTGGGATGAAACCCGTTCCGTGTTATACGGCGTGGTCCCTTGAATTACTCTCTTTTAAAATAAAGTTTTAAATAACTGTTTTAGTTCTCACACCAGTCACATGACTGACCTGGAGTTTATTGTTTTAACCTAAACTCTGGGTGCCCCTATTTTCCGCACGGGCAGCTAGTAGTTTTGGTTTTGCAGATTTATATTCACAGGATCCTGGTTTACAGCTGGAATGATATCCGGAAAGCTCTGTATCCGTATATCACCTTCAGTTGTGCTTTGTATTATTTTCCGCTGCTATGTAATTTATTGTAATCTCTGATATTTATCGAATGTAATTTATTCATTTATACTCTGTATATTCTTGTATTCTGATGGAATTGTTGTATAACAAAGAAATGTTCTTCTGTTTGTGTTCTGATTTGTTCTGTTCTCAACGTTCAGGGGTTTCGAACGGTCTAGATCGGTTTAACGACTGATTCGGATCGAGCGAAATTCCTGGCCGTCACAGTTGGTATCAGAGCTTTGGTTTACAAAGCTCAGAGAACAAGACACATTGGAACCATACGAAAGAATTCATCAGATATTGGATTAGTAAAATCCAATGAGAATGACTCGTTAGAGATAGGATCAGTAGTATCCTAGAACGAGTGTGAAGGGTATATTTTTAAAAGTAAAAACAATTTTTGTTTTGAAAATTTAAATCAACTATTCGTATTTGATTATTTATTTATATTGATTTTGGACAATTCAGTATATAAAGAATTTGCGTATACGCCTTGCAAACGTATATTCAAAGTTTTAATATACTGGATAGATATAGATTCACACTCTAGTCGCCCGAAGATGATTCTGATGATTGTAGCTACATCATCAGAATTAGTGTTCGAGAGTCAAAGGTGTGATATTTATATATTTCCAATTGACTGGTGTGAGAACCAAAATTAGATAGGGCCTATTGTCGTGATTTGGCATCAAAAATTTGATTTTTTACTATGTATCAAAGTTATGAATTTGAAACTCTAATCCACTAATTGATTGATGGTTGTGTTGTTTGATTATTGTTTGAATAATTAAAATTTGAACCATTTAGTTCATTTGAGTCAAATATTGAATTTTATTGAAAATTGGTCGCATTTGCTTGCATATACATATACTTACCTTGAACAGGTCATAGCAAGGAGGCTAGAGCAGAGAATAAAATTTGTTTGCCCGACAAATAGGTACATATTTACTACATAATTTACTGTTTTGTTTGGGTGATGATGATTTTATGAGCCTATTAGCTTTTTCTTTTTCTTTTTGAGATTAGAAGGACCGGGGAAGCTATTTGAGATTTCCCGATGCTCCCGGTGCAGGGGAGGTTATGGCGAAATTTTTCGAAAATTTAGGGTGTTAGCCAAATTTTTGAAGAATTTGAAAATTCTCAGAAATTAAAAGGTTGGAGAATGGAAGCCAGATCGATCGTAGAGTTGATTAATCAAACCACTTTCGACTTTGTTCCTTTTCGGGGACGAAAAGTTTTAAGTGGGGGAGATTGTAACAACCCGAAAATCTGGGCCAGTTTAAAATTTTTATTTTGGCAATTTTAGCGAATTTTGATTATTTAAAATGAATTATTTTAAATAATTATCGACGAGAAATTTATTTTGAATATAATTCGAACGGTCCAGATCGGTTTAACGACTGATTCGGATCGAGCGAAATTCCTGGCCGTCACATAAACGCTATTGTTTATTAACGATTTCCATAACGACTATTTTAAATTTTGAATTGGCATATCTCACAATATGTAAGTCGAAATCTCGATTTTTCTCTTCCATATGAAACTTATAATCACCACGATTCCAACATTTCTTGTTTCACAGAATTCCGACTTATATCGGATCATGTATATTCAATTAAAGTTCAAAACTCAATATTACGAACTACCACGCCATTTTGAGTTCGTTTTAAATTAAACATAAATTTATACGTTCAATCGCCATTTAATTAATGAATTAAATTTTAAAAATCCGTTAATACTTCAATTATAATATTTAGAATAGATTTAAATATTCGAAATCAAATAGCCAAAAAAAATCTGGGTCGTTACATTCTTTCCCCCTTAAAAGAATCTCGTCCTCGAAATTACTAAGTAAGAAGAATGTCCAAAACCAAATTATTTTCAAAATAACTGATTTAAAAATAAATCAAAAGTAATTTCTTAGTTTAAAATTTTCAAAAAATTCGCCAGAACCTCCTTTGCACTGTTCGATTCAAACGACTACAACTCACAACTCTGGGCCTCACATCGATCAGAATAAAACAAAGACAAGCGGCTGCCCAACTCAGGGTATAAAATAAATCACCAAATCAATATATTAAGGTTTACCTATTTGTCGGGCAACCAAACTCTAGCCGCCAAGCAAAGCACTAACTTCTCTTTCTCTTCCAACCTGCACTTGACTCAATATCCAATGCAAATAACCATTATAGGGTTAAATCATTTCATCTTCATTTAATATTTGATTTTATTCCAACTCAGAATTCATTGCCTTAGTTTTCATTTCATTCAATGGTTGATGATTTTATAAATTCAACCAATTTATCATTCAATAAGCAAACAATCAATGTCAACACAACAAAGTCATCCATATTAACTTATTTTTAAGTTAATTTCTGATTTATTTCATCATATATTTAAATTTTTATTCACAAATCCTATATTTTAAAGTACCTTTCGGCTTAATTAAACCATTCACAATTCTAATCTCATTTGAATTTCTATTCAAATCAATCAATAAACCAATAATTTTATAAAATTATTTCTTTTCTATACAAAAATATATTTTGGACAAAATTATTTCGTTTACCCTCTTTCCAAAACGATATTGTATTGATTTATTGGTTCAAATTGAACCGATCAGACAATCACAATACAAAATATTCTTATATAAAATTTTCAAATACGCTCTCGTATATATACTCTAAATATCGATCAAGGATATTACTAATCCTGTCTCTGTCGAGTTATACCATAGAGCCAAGGTTATTACTAAACTAATAGCTCTGATACAACTGTAATGGCCCAAGGATTTTCGGCCCCGAAAATCGACATAAATACAATTCCATATCCCATGCCGATCTTTCAAACACCGAAAACACTGAATAGTTATTAGAAAGAAATTAGAGGGTGAGATAAGAAAGAAAGAAATATTAGAATAGAAGAAGAAGGAGAACCAACACAACACAAAGCCTCGCATCGCAGCGGAACAAAATATAATACAGAAATAAATCTTGACTGAGTGATTTTAAAAATACTTACATTATCAGAGTACATCACACAACTGGACAGCTATAATAACCTGTCCTCATATACAACATACAACGTAATAAATACTAGAAACAATACACCTGATCACCTCCAGCACGTCTTTTGGAATTCGCAGCATCCGATAACCTGGACCTGTACAAGCCGGTCTAACTCCGAGCATTTACAAAACGCTGGGTCAGTCTGGTGAACCAGAGTGAGAAAAACACACTAAGTTTAAGGGTATTATACAACCTGATTTTAAAGTTAAAATTAATTAGTTCGAAAGAAAAGGATAACCGCAAGACCAAATCCACACATAAATATGGACGGTTTTTACCTTACGATAACCCAAAACATTTTTGAAATCAATATCTTTTCTGATTTATAATAATGTCTAAATACAAGTAAATATCGATCTAGCGGAACGCTTGCATCTCACTCTGTACATACATAGTATTCAATCAAAACCGTGGGCCCTTATCAGAGATTGGATTCTGACTATGACAAGGTATGGAACCACATGCCGATAGTGTGTCTCTAGAGGGGAATACACTGGGTTCAACAAGAACGTCTTGCAACCCGGCCCACACATAACCGACCACTCATTTCGCTTGAGTGTATCAAATGTATATCACCAATGGTTGAGCTCAAACCATCGTTTCTCGAAAGGGACAACATCAAAATAGATTAAAGAAGGAAATGAAATTTCTCAAGATAGGCGATTATACACCCTAATGGGAGCGACCCACATAGCCATGCTGCCTGCCCAATTTTTGTCATTTCCCGATTGATGAGGCTTAAGGTTAGAATTTACCTTTAGAACATCATATCATCATTCACTTTGAATATCACATCGTCAGATGAGCTAGATATCACTAATTGACGTTCACAAAAATACTCTAGTCGTTTGGCTAGAGAAAAACCATTTCTCTGCCACCAACTATGGTAACATACGTAATTCCTTTGGAAATACTCTATCAGACATCCGTCCATACAAGTCATCGAGGAACAGGATGAACCGAAGGCACCTCCTACCACATCCAAGGAATCACCCTATAGATTAGTAGTGAGTAGTCCTTGCAATCCGTAGATTCCAATCACGACAGAACCACAGTATCTCTTTGGCTGCAGACCGAAGACTATTAGCAGTTCTTCCGTTTATAAAAATCTATGGTCTTTAATGCTCCATCTCAATTATCTTTTGATATTTTCACGTATTTGTTGGTTGGAATGGTTTTCGAATATAAATTCGATCCAGGTCTTTCCGTACCAACAATCTTATTGGCTAGATTTGAAAGTCATTTATTTAACTATCAAAATAAATAGTGATTCATCATAAGAATCCAATGAGTTCACTGGTTCAGTATTCAGCATCAACTGTCTTTTAATTAAAACAAATATAATTTAAAACTCTTAAATATTTCGAGATTATAAATACAGTTTTCGCTTTTTATTTAACATAACATTTTTCTTTAAACAAATTCATTTTAATACTTAGGAAAATCCTATATCATATCCAATTTCCTATTTTCACTTTCAAAATATTAGCCATATTATAATCTAATATTGGGAAATCAATTCAACTTACTACTCGTAAAACAACGTTTCGAGATATCTTTTATTCATTACTTAAAAACAGTAATCCATGCTTATTCTTATAAAATAGAACTCAACTTTACGTTTCCTTTCTAACTTGAAAATATCGTTATGTTTTCGTGCAACCCTGTTTATTTCCCTTTTACTTTGGAATCCTCATTATATATATACATACATACATACATATATATATATATATTGATATATATATTCCCGAATTTTCATCAAAAATGTTACGTTATTATTTCTCTAATGAAATAATAAATTCTACTAACCTCTTTTACCATTACAACTAATATCATTCTCAGATAATCCTGAAGTCGTTCAAGTTGAGGTATCTTAATTATCTCTCAAACCTTGATCAACGACGTTCTTACCTTACGATTGATACAAGTTGTAATCCAAAGCATATATTTCATTCTAATATCAATAAAATTCTATTTAACTATTTTATTCAAAATACGGTTTCATAAAACCTTCTTACCATTTGATAATCTCTTTCTCAGCTATACCCATTCTTTCTTACTTCAATAATTAACTTCTTTTTAAGACACCACTTTTTAACCTTTACCTCTTTAAACAAATTTATTGTATAATTCAGATTTGATTACAAGATCCTACGACCCACTTCTTTTACCAGATTCACTTTTACCAATCCCTTTTCGAATCCATTCAACAATTTCCCGCTTTGAAAATCTTGTTTCAAATTTCCCTTTTTTCTTACTTCCATTATTAAGTAACGTTAATAAAAAATTAACGATATAATACCTCAATGCCTTGTTTAAATAAATTCTGGTTTAATCTAAACCCTATTCATCTCAATTTCCTTTTAACTTAATACGAATATTTAAGCCTCATTTATTTAAGTTATCACTTGAATTTCCTTTTATAGCTTCGTTATAAAACTCAGGCTTAAAATAAAACCTGTTCATAAACTCCCTTCACCATTCAATTAGATTTCACTTCAATTTCGATTACTTTTTAAATGAATTTCAATACAAAAGTAATTCCCTAAATTATTATTAATTAAAATAATAATTTACTTCAATCATTAACTACTTCAGTAGTTAATTTTTGTATTAACTAAAATAAATAGTAAATCCCTTTTTAAAACTTATTAAAATTAAAACAATATTCACTAAACTATTTTATTCAAAACACACTAATTTAATAATCAATTCCATAACTTTAGTTCTAATGACTTACCTGATGGTAAATCAATAATTATAAAATGATCGATTTTATAGGCCATATGCTACCCAATACTTAACCAGTACTGCACATTGGTTTAAACAAAACAAATTGTTGAATTTCCATTCAATGATCAATAATCAAATCCATCACCCAAACATGACAGTTCATATAATGATAATATGAAAATAAATAATATCTAATATATTTGAGGAATTCCATTGGATCCCTCCAACATGTTCTTCCCGGTATTCAAATTGGTTATCTTAAATCAGATCATTCAATTCCATTTAATTGATAATTTCTGTAGCAGTAAATAATGATTAATTCAAACCATTAAACACTTTTATTTTGTAAACATGACTAACAAAGGTAAGTTACCTCCATTGGTTCCAATCGTTAAAATAACGATTTGGCATTTCGCTAAAGTTAAATGACGGTTTAATCTCATTTGTTAAATCAACAAACAAATATATAATTAACAAACAGTCAACCATTAGCAACCAGAGCACACAAAATAAAAACCCGACTTATATAGAATATAAGTGGGGGTGAACTGAGTGAGTTTGACTCACCTTGGTTTCCGTTCGTAGAGATAACGACAGTTTTCAATCAATTAAACACACCTTTAATTTAATTGAAAATACCGGCTCCATCGAAATGCGTTTAAATCATTTTCAGAACGGAGTGCTTGTCGCGATGATTCCAACGCCTCATGTTTCGCCGAATTCTGTTAATAACGAGAACGTTATACACACTATACTTTTATGGTCTTATTTACATAATTTAATAACTTAATCAAATATTATAAATGTTACCGCTAATTATATTTCTCTTACAATAATTAAGAGGTCTTTGGTTTGTTACATCACCATTAGGCACACGTGAAAGTAAAACTGGCATGTTATATGTATACTTCATTTTACAGGCTGACGTTCAACTATTAAATTTGGACACAAATTTTGATTAGTAAGTTAAACAAGTGCCTAGGCACATTGATGTGCATCTTCTAACCGTTGTTACTCATTATTGGCCTCGTCTACATTAAGGTCAGGCATGAAAAACTAACTTCAGCACTATAGTAAACTAATTAAAATGTTCACGTTAAATAATAGGGTTAGGCATTTTACTGTATATATCATAATTAGGCACAAAAATGGTGTTGGGCATGTTTAAAAAAAACTGGGTACGTTTAAAAACTAGGTTAGGCAAGCATTATTAGTTATATGTTTAGGCATAAATTATTATACCAGGCAGTTCACACTTCTTTTCTTCTTTTATACAAAATCTGCTTCCCTCATTTAACTACTTCACCGTAGCTTCCCTGCTCCCGTAATACCGACCAAATCCACCGCACCCTAGCTTCCCACCCCAGTTCGGAGCTTCTACCTTCCGCATGCAAGCAACTCCTCTTCACGTAAATCCTTCCCACGCATCATAGTACAAACCAATCCACTCACTCGCACAACAGCTCTGACTGCCATATACTCCAGGTAACCTCATCCACTCCTGCGCCTCCCTACTCTCTGCTTACCCTTAACTCAGCTCGGAATTTGAGCTTCTCGACTGGTCAAAAAATAAACCGCCAAATCTCCATTCATCCTCGTCAACCGGCCACCGCACACCACCACATTCATCCAAACTCCTCACTGACGTCCAACTCACCGCCCTCTCCACTACCCTAGTACAAACCCTCGGTTAAAACTCACTGGAGATAGAGTTTTGATTTTATTAGTAAAATCAAGTTTTCAGTTATTTTTTTTCTTGTTGAATGAAAGTGAGTAGCATAGCAGTATATATAGATATGAAGAATACATGAGATGAGAACAACATCAGTTGATAGCATGAGTAATTGTTCCCTTCCCTCCGTAGCTGTATTGAAGTTTCTTGTCAAAAATGCAGGGTGATGTGTACTGGAGACTTCAGCAAATAGGGTACGAGTGAAATTTTCTTCCATCCGAATAGCTTGCAGGTGCTTGAACGTGGGTAGGTCTGCGTGATTCTACCATACAGGTAGTGTATTTTCTTTTCAATGTTGGTGGATTGATGTTCTGTGTGTATATAAGGTAGATGTATGAGTTGATATAGCATGGGCAAAATCTGTGCAAGGTCTAAATTTGATGGGTGAAAAAGATGCATCGACAACTAGTGAAATTCTATATGAGATGGGTTCCAAATTTGTGCATATTTGGCAATGAAATACGGCAGAGGAGTCAATTCCCTTTGGATCTAATGTGAATGCTATGGGAGTTACCAAAACAAAATAAAAACGTAATCTTAACTGAAGTAGAATACGTGAATTGTGTCATGCGTATTAAACACTTGGTGTACAAGATATGCAAAGACAACATCTAAAAAAATAGTACATTGCCTGGAATGTTGCACGGACCACAAAGCATTTGCAACTAGCTTAGCATGTGTAGACAGAAGGGTAGGTATGTATGTTATTGTATTAAGGTAGGTTGTTTGATATAAAACGTATAGGGCTGCTTATGTTTAGTCTATGTTTAGTGTAACAACCCGTATTTTCAATAACCTGTTATGACGTAAATCGAGGCAGAATTTAATTTATAAATCTGAATCAAGGGAAACGGTCTATGCCATTGTGTTCGTCTCAGAAAAATACGCGAAATAGAGTCCGAGTTTTCGAAAATCGGAGTCCGTATGACCCGATTAAGGCCCAACGAAGTTTTCTGAAAATTTCAAAGTAAAAACAGATTTCAAATTCAAATCTGAATTTGGAAATTGGGGTTATTGGGCCAGGCGGGAAAATTCCCGCCAGAACACCCAAGTCGACAGCCCTGTCGACTTGGGAGTTGACTTGGTTGGACCAAGTCGACAGCCCTGTCGACTGGGCTGTCGACTTGGCTCAGCCGGGCTGTTTAGCCTGGTGCACCATTTAGAGATTGTGTTGAGCTTGGGGGCCAGATTTGGTTTTGAGGGCTGAGATTGGAACTAGGGTTTAATCCTATGGCCTAAAACACTTGCCTAATCTATAAATAAGACCCTAACCTACCCTAAATCATCATTATTCATTCTAGCAACTAAACTATGGCAAAATCAATCCTCTCATGGCCTCCACTCTCTTCATAAAATTCCTAAACAAATTTTTATGAGATTTTCCATGCATATAAGTGTTTTTAAACTTGTATGATCATCATTAGCTTGCATTCAAGTCAAGTTCCTATATTTGCATCATAAAGAAAGAGTTTTGATCATTTTGGCTCAAGGGTTTTGCTTGCATTTTGGGTTTATTTGGTTGCATAAGGGCTTTCTTATATTTGCTATACTCATTTGAGTCCTCATAAGCATTGTAAGCCCTATTCTACTTTCATACTTAAACTCTAAAGTTAAATGTATGATATGCAAGTTTACTATGATGTGATATGCAAGTTTACTATGATGTGATATGCAAGTTCATCAAGTTATGTTATGCAAGTTTGATATGCAAGTTGTCATATGATATGCAAGTTATGTTATGCAAGTTTGATATGCAAGTTGCCATATGATATGCAAGTTATGTTATGCAAGTTTGGGGTGATCATTTGGCTCATGTTATCATGTTATGCAAGCTTATCTTGGGTTTATGAACATAAAGCTTCAAGCTTTATGCCAAAGGTTGCATTTTGGCAACATGTAAGCTATCATATCTCTTATTATAACTTGCATGTGAGGCTAAATGCGAACTTATGGCCATTTTTACATGTCATTTATCACCATGTATCACCAATATGCTAAGTTTGGTTTTATGCATGCTTTTGAGGCCTAATGCAAGTATATGAACATATGTACATTTCATATGCCACCATGTTGAACTTGTGGCTTCAACACTTTTATGTCATGATTATGCCAAGTTCCCTCTTTCTATCCTTTATGCGCTATTGCGATATGTAAGCGATGGGATTGCGTTTGGGGTTGGGTAAACTTAAAAGACATAAAAACATAAGCTTGGGAATTTACCTATTAAGTTAGGTCTACCCATTGGGAATTTACCTATTAAGTTAGGTCTACCCAATTGCTTGAAAACTTGTAATGTGTTTTGGAAACACGATGGACATGACACTTAGAAAATATAAGTGTGGCCAACTCGAGGTTTGGTTGAGTTTGTAGCGTAAACCTACCCGGAACCGACCGGCTTAACTAGTTGCTACAAACAATAGGACCCAATGTGAGAAGTTGGTCATGTGGTACCTTGGACCCGAGGTTAGACCAAGTTGTGGTGTAAAGCTACCCGGAACCGACCGGGTTAACTTGTAACCGCAACAAAGTCTAATGTGAGAGGTTAAGGCGCATTAATTAATTAATGCCTCATGATTAGGGTTAAGTCATGGTCCATTTAATACTTAACCAATTTGGGCTTGGTAGATTAATCGGGGTTAAGTCGTGAACTCATCGTTACACTTAACCAAGTTAATCCATGATTAGTAAAGGGGTTAAACCGTACTTCACCCGCTAGAAAAATCCTAGTAATGGCGGTCCACTCCAGCAGTAATCCCTAGTTTGTATCATCATGACCCTAGGGACTAGGCTAGGGTGGGGGCATGATTACTGGACTGGAGGTAAGCGACCAATAAACGACGGCAGGGTGGTACGCCGGTGTAGTTCCGGGCGGACTCTGGTCGTGCACATAGTCCGTAGCCGGAGAAAACATGCACGGGTACCAGTAGATCGAGACTGTGCACTCATGTTCATGGTGTCCAGGGGTTGACACCCTAGGGCTTGATGCACCCGAAGGGTGGACCCGGCACAGTTCGACTACAATCATGTTTGGGCCGTATTGACACCAACACGTGACGAGTTAGGCTTAGGGAGCCGATCGACTAGACCGTTGGTTGGACCTCATGATAGGGTCACTTCATGTTATTGGACCTTGTATTAGGGTCACTTCATGTTATTGGGCCAAAGCTTGGGCCAAGGGATCAATACTTGTTTATTCAAGTCATGTTAGTTTGCTAGTACACCTGTGGTGCAAAACCTTAATCCTGATTATGCGATGACACCTTTATCTACCTTGTTAGTTAATCACCATGCTAGTATGTTGTTATCCTTATGATCATACCGGCTGCTCATGCCAGTTAACTTTATCAGTTTACATTGATTGTAGTAGGGTTTACTCAGTCTTTTTGACTGACCTGTTTTCTTTCGCCTCTTTTCTTCCGTTCCCCCCCCCCCCCAGGTTCTCAGGGAGGGAATATTGGAGCTTAGCTGGATTTCTGATCGCTTGCTTGTGGGATTAGCTCATGTACAGTCTTGACATGAAGCTAGCTATGGTTAACATTTATTTTGGGGATAGCACTTATGTATTTTAGTTTTCAGATGATGTTGTTTTATCTAGACTTGTTTATTTGGAAAGTTGATATTATGTTGTACCAGACTTGTTTTGAAATGGTTTAAAATCTTCCGCTGTTTTATCTATGTTATTTACTCTGTTTACATATATACATATGTTCTTGTTCTGTCTTGATATATCATTATGCATGTTCACCTGATTCAAACGCCCCTCCAAAGTCAGAGTGCTTGCAAGAGTCACCCTGGCGGAGGTGGGGTGTTACATTTAGTATACGTGGTACATATTTCAGAGTAGGCCATTGCTTTTATATTGCTCATCGGTGAAGTAATTGATCTACTATGAGTAGATTTAATTTAATTCAGTACCGTTATATAATGTTCATTCTTAAATTCGCACAGATAAAAACGACTTCCAAAAATGAAAATAGATGCCATGGTATAATTTGACGTTACGGTCCAAATGAAACTAATTTCGTTGAAAACGGTCTCCATTTGCAAAAACGATGTTATTTATATCCTAATTTATCCATCAGTTCACTTTTAAATTTCATCCCCCGACAAAACAACTCTGTTTGACCCCAAACTAGAAATCTAATAATAATTAGCAATACGTTTTCCAATAAAATTCGTTTCGTCGAAAACGGAGGTTGTTTGAAAAATAATTATGTATATGGCTTATATAATTATCGCTATAATATAAATAAATTACAAAACAATTAAATTAAATAATAATAATAAATTATTAATATCCTATATATCTAAATAAAATAATATACAACTTCATATATAAATCAATATGAAATTATAACTCAACCTTACCATTTTAGAGTTAAACGTTATTAAAATTCCTTTAAATTAGTAAATAAATGCTACCGTTTATTAACGATTTCCATAACGACTATTTTAAATTTTGAATTGGACATATCTCACAATATATAAGCCGAAATCTCGATTTTTCTCTTCCATATGAAAATTATAATCGCCACGATTCCAATGTTTCTTGTTTCGAATTAGTCCGACTTATATCGGATCATGTATATTCAGTTAAAGTTCAAAACTCAATATTACGAACTACCGCGCCATTTCGAGTTCGTTTTAAATTAAATATAAATTTAAACGTTTAATCGTCGTTTAATTAACGAATTAAATATTAAAAATCCGTTAATACTTTAGTTGTAATATTTAGAATAGATTTAAATATTCAAAATCAAATAGCCAAAAAGAATCCGGGTCGTTACAGTTTATGCTAAAAGAAGTTTCCTTCTCTACCACCATACTTGGTATATTTAAAAATCAATGTACATGACTCTTAAGAAATACTCTGTTAGCGTTCGTATACGAGTCGTCTTGGAACAGGATGAACCGAAGGTACCCTCCTACAACATCCTAGGTTTCACCCGATAGATCAGTAGAAAGTAGTCCTTGCAATCCGTTGATTTCAACCATGACAAACCCCAACATATCTCCTGGTCGAACAAAATATTTTAAGTGGTTCTTCCATTTTATGAAGACTGCGGTCTTCAAGTGCTCCATCTAGATCGACATTCGATATCTTTCATGATTTCGTATTTGCTGATCGGAATGGTATTCGAATATAAATTCGATCTCGCTTTCCGTACCAACAACCGTATTGGCCAAATTTGATAGTTGGTTATTTCACTATCAAATAAACAAACATTCAATCATAAAATAAAAATATATTTACTGGTTCGGTACTCAGCATCACTTGGTTTCTTTAATTAAAAATATTCGTTTAATAAATCTCAATTTTTTTTAATAATCCGAATATAGCTTTTTCACTTCTTATTTCCTTTATATTGGAAATATCATTATATATATATACACACATTTCAAGTCTTTCATTTTCGTTACTTGGAAATCCCTATATATATTTTCAAATCTTTATACTTCAACATTTATTAGTCCTGGCCATAGATTGGTAAGCTAACAATTCCCTAAGTGTCAACCCTGAAGACCGAAATCAACATCGGATTCATATTCAAAAAATTACTCAACTTAACCAATCCCCATTTAGGTTCCAATTCTTATCTTAACTCGTTATCGACCCGTACTATTCCATTCTAATACATTCGACCATTTTTCACTTTGAAAATCTCATTTCAATTCTGTTTATTTCACTAAATCTCATTATTAAGTCTCACTTATTTAAAATCAACGTTTTAACTCCACATCTCTTTTATAAATCTTATTTAAACTCAGGTTTAACATAATTTCCTTTTATATCTCGATTTCTTTTTACTTAATTTAAATATTAATTAAACATTTAATTTAAGCGGTCGTATTTTCTTAAAAACCCTTTTATAACTTCATTACCAGAAACTCGAGTTTTAAATATATACCCAATTATAAACTCTTTCACATTTTAACTATATTTCATTATACTCTCGATTATTTAAATCCTTGTCTATTTAATAAAAGTAATCGCTAAATTTTAAATAATAATATATTTCAACATTAAGTATTGTAAAATTAGTTAACTGCTTTATTTACTAGAATAAATAATAAATTTCCTTTTTAAAGTCTTATTAAAATTAAACAACTATTCATTAAACTATTCCACACGATTAATTAAAAGTAAATTAATCAAATAACAAATTCCAAGTTAAATTAGTCAGCTTATCCCATAATCTCTTGTTAGTCAATTCCAATTTATTCTTCCTTTAAATTAATTAATAATATAATTAATTTAAATTACTCCATTTAATTGTTTCTTAGAACAATTAATTCCACCCTTTAATCATTACCTTGATTTCTGCTTAACTGTTTATAATTCTTATTAACAAAAGAAGTTGTTTTTAAAAAATCACTTAACAATTACATATAAACTTAAATAATAAATATTAAATATTTATTTCATGTTTAATAAACTTCCATTTAAAAATAATAGATTTAAAAATCTATTTTCAGTTATAAACTAAATTTTATAACTTCATTCCACTTGATTTACCTGACGGTAAATTCATATATATAAAACAATTGATTTTCAAGCCATTTGATGCCATTTACTCAACCAATATAACGCATTGGTTGAAAACACACAAACGTTGAATTCCAATCAATTACTAAATCAGTTTGTCCAATCCATATTTGGTAATAGTTCATATGCTTGTAATACGAAAATAACAATAAATTTTGAGGAATCCTGTTGGATTCCTCCAACCTGTTTTCCCTACATCCAAATACGTTATCTCAAAAAATATTATTCAACAAATGAAATATTCAATAATAAATAAACAATAGCAATCCAAACATTCATATTTTAATTTAATACGTTTATATCATTACAAACGTAACCAATAAGGTAAGTTACCTTATTTGGAAATAATCGTTAGAATAACGATTAGATTTTGTTTGAAATAAACGAACGTTTAATTCAACCTATTCATTCAATATATAAACATTATTCAGCACACAACAAACAAGTATCAACCATAGCACAAAAATTAAAAACCCGAATTATATAAAATGTAAATGGGATAAAAATAAAGTGAGTTAAACTCACTTTGATTCCATTCGTTGAAGTGGTTCAGTTAAAGTTAAATTAAACTGCCATTTAATTTAACTGTAAAATTCCAGTCGTCTCATGCACTGTCCAAATCAGTTCCATAATGCAGATCCCGTTGTTGTGGTCCCTGAAAAACTTGTTTCGTTAAATTCTGTTTATCGAATAAAAAGTTATTCATCCAAAGTTGCTTCAAGCCTTTTCGCAAGTCTTTATTGTTTAGGCAAATTGGCAGTCCAATTTTAATCCGACTTGAAAAAAAATACACGGTGTCCCCAAATCTTTTCCTTGCTGTTCTTCGTGTATTCATTTATATTGACCGTCCCCTTTTACTTTCTCTCTCCCCAACTACTTCATCTTCTCCCTCGTAATAAAACACCGCAGGCATGTCAAAAGCACCCAACTTTAATACCATCAGCCTATTTTCTCACGCTAGAAACAAAAACAGTGCCTCCCCTCGTTCGATCAGTACAGCTTCCATTATGCCATGTGTAACCCCACCATCAGGCTCCTTTATCTTCTTACTACCCACTACATATCAATACTTCACCACTGTTGGTCCAAAACATGGTTCACATTACTCCATTGTTTAAGGAAAATACACTCGTTTATTTAAACTCTGCTACGTTTTGTTTGATGCTCACGAAACTCAACAGATCAACGTTTTACACCTTCCTGCTCCTTCGTATGTTCACAAGCCCATGAATCCGATGTCCTGCGTCCCAATGCAGCAGGTCTTCCCATCCCTTACTGATCATCTCGCAACTATATTTTTTTTCCTTTCTTTTGAAATATTGTGCCAGGCCGATCATCCCTTGCAAATCGAAACCCAGGGCCACCTAATTCTTCATGTTGACCAATTATGCCGACAGTTGCTTCTGTTTGAAATAATTACACCACGTAAAACATTCAGCACCCAAATGAAGAATGTTGTTCTTTGTATGTAAACAACTTACTGCCTGCTATCAAGGTTTCACAACTCGCTACCCCGTACGGTCCACCGACCAACAATCAAACTTCACTAGACCTTGATCAGATTGCACCGAAAGTTTCTCCTAACCACACTCAACCACCACCCAAAACCACACGCAACTCAATCAACCCGATTGTACCCAAATTCAATTTGAACGCAGCATCTCTTGCGTACAATTCCAGCCTCCAGAAAAGTCAAACGCCATCATGACCGTTGAGATGCACGAGCTCAGTGAGCTGAGTATTTTTCCAGTTGGAGAGTTTTGGTTTCGCTTTGTGGATGGATCGGAAATCATGGAGGAAGGAGTGATGTTTCGGTCGTTCGTTTTGGATATATGGCGGCACATTATTGTTGACCTTGCTTTAGAAATTATTTAGGGTTACAGATGATGTTGGGCTATTTATATAGGTAATAAATGTTAATATTATATTATATCGATACTTTGTCATTAAGTAATGTTTGAAAACCATAACATATGATCTCCAATTGAAACGAAACTCCTAATCGTAGCATAGAAAAATATTCTGGACACGATGGGACAGGTTTCGTCAAATTCTGACATCATTTGTAAAATGTCCTTTATAATTCACACGTGAAAAACGTGCGCTTAAATTTCTCACGATCACAAAATAAATCCAAAAAACTTGAAATACTACAACACCTCATCATTTCGGATTTACTAAAATTTGTTTCACTAAAAATGGAGTTCGTTTATAATCCGTTATTAAAATTTACGCATAAAACAACGCAATATCCAGTCTTCAAAAATAACAAATAATATATCTATTCTGACTCTAAACGTCAATACGAATCCAACAGAATTGGTTTCGTAGCTTAATTCGATCGTTATCTTGAGTTATGATCAAAAACCCTTTTAAATAGAATTAAATTATTAAATAAATCGTTATAATATATAATTAATTCCATAACGACTATTTTAAATTTTGAATCAGACATAACTACCAATCTATAAACTGAAATCTCGATTTTTTTCTTTCATTAGAAAATTATAATCAAATCGATCCGGATGATTCTTGTTTCATAGAGTTCCGACTTAAAATGGATTCTATATATTCAATTGAAGTTCAAAACTCATTATTACGAACTACCACGCCATTTTATATATAAATTAAACATTTATACTTCGCTATATAAACAAATTATGTATTTCTAATCATATAAAATTCCAAATCAATATTTAAAATAAAAAATATATTAAATATCTGACTACAAAAAATACGGGATGTTACACAAGAGGATGCATAAATCACTCCAAGTTTGGCTGTGCGTAGAGTATCAGTGAAGATAACTGGCCGAGAGACCAAAGTGTTAAGAAATAAGAAAGTAAGCAGGGTCATAGTGCAGTGGAGAGGAGATCCTAGAGAATGCATTTGGGAAACAGAGGATAGAACAGGCTTATCCCAGGTGCAGAGTGGATATCTCTGAATAGCTCTTTGGTGAGAGGTAAACTTATGTTTATATTATCGTTTCTATTTCAATTTTGATGTTTTCTTCTTTTCGGGGATGAAAAGTTTTTAAGTGGGGGAGACCGTAACAACCCAAAATTTGGGAACCAGTTTAAAAATTATTTTAATTTAATATTATTAGAAAATACAGTCAAAATTGAAAATTCAATGATTTATGCTGATTGCAACCGTTTACAAAGAAACATTATTGAGATGACTTCTGATTTCAACGAAACTAATTTTATCGGATCCGTAGGATCGAATAATGGTCGGGTTCCAAATTTCATAAATTTTGGAGTAAGCGTGTGCGCATGCGAGAACAAACGCATGCTAAAATTATGCATCGAAATTAAGCTGAGCCGCGATCAAAGATACAACGGAAGGTCAAGGAACTCAGAATTCGACGAAACTAGTTTCGTTGGATCCGGAATTACGTTTTATTCTAGACTACAAATTTTTGTATATAACGGAGTTAATGTGTAGTCGGGCGATACAAAGAAGTGGAGGTGAACTAGCATATTTTAACGTGCATCAACAAAACTAGCTTCTAAAACAACGAAATGAGGTGTTGAGCCATTAACGGCTTCAAGTATTTTTATTCCCTTCTCTCTTGTGGCAACATGTAGTAATCCGCGTAAATGGGCTGGGAAAATTATACAAAGCCCCTTCTCCTTACTTTCTTCTTCTATTTTCCTTCTCCATTTTTCATTTTACCGTCTTTCTTCCTTTTCTTGCAACAATGGCCTCCTCTCTCCCTTCCTCCTCCCACAACGTTGGTGCCGCCCCTCCCCATGCCCAATCAACTTGCGTCGTCACCGCTCCCCCTTCCACTGCCTCCGTGAATCCCCATCTCTCCCCTAAAACCTAAAACACCCATTTCCACCTTCTTTTAGCACTTTGGTCCTTAATGATCCAATTTTTACACCTCCTACCCTATGATTCAACCCTTGGACCCCACCCTGTGCCACGTCAGCCCCTGCAGCAGCCCATTGTGAGTCCCACATCCCCAAACAATGCCGTTAAAGCCCCATACCCCTTCATTTTGCTTTAGACTTCCAGATCAACAAGTGTTCGTGTATGAGAGAGTTTGTTAGTCGTTTGAAGCCTTTGATCGCTGGATCCAGTCTTGTGAGGTGTCGACAAGTGTAGTTGAAGTCGTGCTAGTGTTAGAGCTAAGTGTGCGTGTTCGAATTCCTTCCATAAAATTTTGGTGGAGTGGAAACCGCTGGTGAGAAAACAAAACACATGTAGATAGGGATTAAATCAAATTAACTGCAAATTATTGATTAACAATGTTTAGATATGTTTAACACTGATAAATTATATGATTTGTTAAACATTAAGTAGTGTAATAAAAATTGATTTTCATTTGTTATTTGTGATATTAATTGAGTACACGACATCTGTATTATAAACAGTGTTGATTGGAAATTGGTTGGACCTTAAATGGTTTGGGATCTGCAGTTTATTAACAGTTGTTTATTAATTGTATATTAATGTAATGCAAACCCATACGGGTCTTGAGATGAAAATACGCTACAGGTCTCTCATGTGTGTGTATAAGCTACATGGATATTGATGTAAACCCCACACGGGTATTGGGATGATATTTTTACACATCCGCCAAGTGTGTATATAAATCACTTTGGTTGAATAGCAAACCCCACACGGTTATTGGGATGATATTTTTACACATCCGCCAAGTGTGTATATAAGCTATATAGATATTGATGTAAACCACACACGGGTATTGAGATGATATTTTTACATATGTCTGAAGTGTGTAGATAAGTCACGATTACTTGTGATGATATTGTAAACCCCACACGGGTATTGTGTAACACCCCGCCTCCGCTAGGGTCACTCGCAAGGGAATGCACTAGCTTTAGAGGGGCATTATTGGTAAACATCCACAGAAATATCACAAGACAATACATATAAAAATAGCGGAAGTAAAAACAAACTTCATAACATTAATAAATGAGGTCAAAAGCCTTTTTACATCAGAGTACATCAAAACCTGTCTTGCTGAAATAAAGAAGCATGAAACCTTTTTCATAAATTATTCCCCAATTAAAACAGTAAAGTAGCCATAGCCAAGGAAAGTCCAAGCCATCCAAGATGACCTTCAAGCCGAAGAAGTCTGAACTAAACAACAGTATTTCCTCCCTGTAACCTGGGGGGGAAACGGAAGACAAGAAGCGAAAGAAACGGGGTCAGTCATAAAGACTGGTAAGTCCTATCTACTTCCAGCATAAAAACAGATAAAGGTGACATGACATGCATAAACTGAAAGTAAACACAAGGATGATGTCAAGATAGATAAACTGAACCAAAATAACAGGATGAACTACTGTACCCAGATAAACTAAGGTGTCATGATAAATTACGATGTCAGATAAAACAAGGTATTAGGCCGTCAGGTTCCTATCAAGCATCACGTCCCATGGTATCTATTTAGTCTAACGTTCTATGGAATTTTTCATATATATATATATATATCTTTACTGGTTTTTACATGTATATTTGCTCTGCACCCTCCGTACTAGTATCCCAGCCTTGTTATGTGTTAACCATGAATGTCCCTTACTCAAAGTCGTGTAATGGTCCATGTCAACCTAATATATCGCATAGGTTACTCAAATCATATGTTTCTTTCTATGTATATAAGTTCAGTCCTTTGCCGTACCTCGTACGGGCTTCCTCATGTCGTATTATCCTTGAAATCGTTTGGACTGTCACCCTTGTTCTAGCTAGGCTCTTCCATATGAATCATCGTTTGAACTACTAGGACTTACGCCACCTAGCACCACTAGGGATTACGCTTACTTATTGCACGCTTTCGTATTTCGGTTTGGGTTAAACCACCTAGGCCACTAGGGATTACGCTAACCCTCAACCGCGCCCTTTTTCCCACGCATTCATCGTGAATCGTTTTTCTATAACTGTATGCACATGTATCACATCGTGCCATCCGAGTCCTGTCACAGGGCAAAACAAGAAATACAGGACTCGGTCGGGAGCTTTAGACTTATCTGCCGATGCAGATACTAAGGTCTGCTTTTCTACACGTGGCTATGGTCCCACGAGACCCCTCCCTCAACTAGTGAAAGGCAACACAAGAGAAAATCTTGCATGAGAACTACACTCCGGCCAGCCCACATCCTACGGCCTACCTCACCCATAATTAGACAGCAATTATGGTCTGTTGGGTGTTCCCTGCCTTTCCGTACGTACACGCTTGACTCAAGATGGTAGATGATCGACGAACTTGCTATCTCGGGCACCTTATGTATTCGTCGACTCACTGCTATCCACCCCAGTCTTTAGGTCGCTCGCATAGCAACCAAGGCATATTCTTGGTTCTTCTACCGCAGACCTCAACCTCTCGTGAGCCTAGTATAATGACCTGGCAGCTCACAGAGGGATCCCAAGAATATCCTCACGTTCCCCGAAGCCGCTGCTTCGTTACCCAGTTCGTTGGAGCCTTTATCTAAATCAGATAGCCTGCTCCTACACGCATACTTAAACGTTGACCTAACGTATCGGGTTACTAATCTATCTAAGAAATGGTCCAAATTTCCTTGACTAAGAATTATTACTTAGTTTCCCTTAACTAAGGTTTACCACCTAGCCTTATTTCCATAATCCTTGTTAACTATGGTTATTTACCTAATCCTCCGAATTAGGGTTTATCTAATGGGTTAAGTGTCACTTAAGTTCATAACTTAGCCCGTCTACAAACCATGTCAAAATTGGCTAAGTGTCTAAGTCCAAGACTTAACCCTACAAACCATGTTTCAAGTTGGCTAAGTATATTAAGCAATCCATAACTTAACCTCGTCTAATTATCATTTTAGATTGGTTAATTATATAAATTAACTTGACCTTGTCAAATTACCGAGTCAAATCGGTCAAGCGTATTCAAGTGATTCGTGACATAGCCTTATCATGTTTTCACGTTAGATTGGTTAAGTATGGGTTAACTTATCCCCCATAAGTTCACGAGTTAGATTGGCTAAGTATAGGTCACTTAACCACATCCAATTAACGAGTTAGATTGGTTAAGTTTAGTTCACTTAACCACATCAAATTAACGAGTTAGATTGGTTAAGTTTAGGTCACTTAACCACATCAAATCTTCATGTATAATTGGTTAAGTATAAGTTGCTTAACCCCATTAAATTATCACGTTACGTTGGTTAAGTATTGGTTACTTAACCCCATTGAATTACCAAGTTTAAATTGGTTAAGTGTTTAACTTAACCCCATCGAATTACCGTGTTTAGATTAGTTAAGTGTGGATTACTTAACCCCATCTAATTATCGTGGTTAGGTTAGTTAAGTCTTAATTACTTAACCTCATCTAATTACCCAGTCGGATTAGTTAAGTGTAAATTACTTAACCCCATCCCCTAATCATCTTGCATGGTTAAGTGTCATTAAGGAAATCAAGCCCGGTCCCACTTAACCTACCCATTCGTGTCATATCGGTTAAGTGTCATTAGTCAAATTTACTTAACCTTATCATGTGGCATTAATTTAATTAATGAACTCTTAACCTCTCACATTAGACCTTGTTGTGGTTACTAGTTAAGCCGGGCGGGTCCGGGTAGATTTACACCACAACCTAGTCTAACCTCGGGTCTTAAGCGCGACATGACCAACTTCTCACATTGGGTCCTATTGTTTGCAACTACTAGTTAGGCCGGTCGGTTCCGGGTAGTTTTACGTTGCAAACTCAACCCAACCTCGAGTTGGCCACACTTATATTATCTAAGTTCATCATGTTTCCAAAACATGTTACAAGTTTTCAAGCATTTGGGTAGACCTAACTTAATAGGTAAATTCCCAAAGGGTAGACCTAACTTAATAGGTAAATTCCCAAGCTCATGTTTTTATGCATACTTACATGCCAACTTCCATGTTATCTTTCAAGTCATATTTTCAAGTATAAACACATGTCATAATCAAGTTAAGGTTTCGCGACATGTTCATGTTTATCTAACTACCCAAAATCGTGTTTTCCCAATGCAAGCAAAGCGAGTCAACATAGTAGGTATACTATGGCTACATGTAGACCCCTAAACATGCACGATGCCACAAAAGGGATTGGCTCCAAACATGCATGGCGTCATAAGGGGGTTTGGCCTTAAAACATGCATGATAGAGTCATATAGGGATTGACCATAAGCATGCATACTATCATATAGGATTTGGCCACAAACTTGCATAATATCATAAGGAGGTTTTGCCACAAACATGCATGAAACATAAGGGGTTTGTGTTCATATGCATGCATAAGCCCCAAGGTCAAGTATTTGCCTATGTTTCACAAGTCAAATGGTTCCCAAAGGTTCATGCAAATCTTCCATAGACAAAGATCCAAACTTGCAAGATAAACTAGGCTAAACATAACATGAGTGACATGATTAAGTTGCTACATCTTAGTCTAAGGTCATAGATCATAGAAAAGGGACAAAGTTAGGTTCACATACATGCATACTTATGTTTTATCTCATTTTATCCCATGTCAACATTAAAAATACCGTTTTGATCCAAAAGTAGCTAGAACTTACTTAGGCAAGGCTTAGAAAAGGGGTCATGCATCATCTTGACGAAGAAAGGTGGCTCCTTTGAAGAAGAACCTTCATGAAACTCGCATAGCAATGTTGATTTGGCCTCTATTTGGTGTAGCAAGCTTGCATCTTTTGATTTGAACCCGATTTGAATGCATAGGCTCTAGGGATTGGAGATGGAGGCCATGATCAAAATTGATTTTGGCAGCACTTAGTTGCTAGGTTTGATTTTTAGGGATTTAGGTTAGGTTTAGGGTCTTTTTATAGAGATTAGGATAGTTTTAGGCCCTTAGATTAACCCTAGGATAGATCAGGACCATCAGATCTCGGAAGCTTCCAGAATAGCCCAAGAACAAGACCAGGTGAGACAAACAGGTGCGCCAGGCAACTTGCCCCGGCCACCCCCTGTCGACAGGCAAGTCGACAGGGCTGTCGACTTGGTCTGGGCCCAAGTCGACAGGCCTGTCGACGTGGCCTAGGCGGGAAACTTCCCGCCTAGCCCCAGATCTGAATTTTAAAGCTATTTCCGAAGTTCAAATTTCCAGAAATCTTCTTTGGGCCTTTAACGGGTCATACGGACTCCGATTCTCGAAAACTCGGACTCTATTTCGCTTATTTTTCCGAGACGAACGCAATGGCACAGACCGTTTCACTTGATTCAGAATTTATAATTTAATTCTGTCTTGATTCTTGATTTAACGTGTTGTAAAAATTCGGGTTGTTACATTCTCCCCTTCTTAAAGGATTTTGTCCCCGAAATCTCAAAGTTAGGAAGAACATATCCTACCATCAATCATCCATCTACTCAAACCATCATCCACAAGCAACCACTGTCCTTAGACGACTCCTAATGCTTTATGAATGTATGCAAAACATGTGTGTACATGTTCCTTAGCTAATGCTAATGATCAGGCCTGAAAAATCTTTTGAATGCAAAAATATGTTTAGTGCTATGAATCCATCATGTATGCAAATAATCCTAGTCATATACACTATATGCGTGCACAAACATTCAACCATATGCAACATCCGCATGATAACACATTCAATTTCATCCATAAACAAGTATAAATACTCGTGCATATGCAATATGAAATGTGACCGAGTCGAGCTAATATCTAATGTAAATTCGCGCATCCACGAGCAACCACTTGCAACCATTTGCAGCCATATCAACCATAACATGTTTCAAATACATGTTTACATCCACAGGGTTCTACCTAAGATTCCCTGGAACAGGGTCGAGAAGATAAACAAAACAAACTCCGTACGGAGTTTGTAACAGAGACAGGACCGAGAGGATATCCATAAAAGATAGCCTACAAGCAAGCTCAACAGAAAAACAGGGATCGAGGATATATTCCCAAAAGAGATATCATGCACGTATTTAGTCTTCAGTCTCCTGAGTCGCATTACCTTGAGCTTAGTCCCATCGTGCCTTGACCGCCCCTTTTACTTCACGATTTCGCAGCTTCTTATTTCCTGTTTCCATAACATGAGTTGGAACTCATTTCCTCGTCGCCTCTCGTTCCACTTGCACTTATTCTCCTTCCAGAATACTTGGCGCAAACAGGACTGCGTACACATTATTCCATGCGAGCCCTCAAAATTCACTAGTGAATCCTGGACCTTGTACCATAAGGTATTCCACGTAGAAAAACTTTCTCTTGAAAGTAAACAAGTTACCGTGCGCACTTACTAGGGTAATTCCCATAACCCATACATAATCGAAGTAAACCATCCGTCTTATTAGCGAACACCACTCGATCGGGTTTCTAATTTCCAACAAAGGCATCTAGGGATTCTAAGTAACTAATCATGACAGAACCCAAAAGGTTACGCGATACTTCAAGGGTATTACCAAAGCAAGCCAAGAGTCTAACTACCCTCCTTCTAAAACCGAGAGTGGCACCCCTTACTGGATAACCACTTCATCCCTAGAATCCATCCACAACTTATAAACATAAGCATTATTTCCAAGCTCAACACTTGATATAGACATTCTCAAATCCAAACAAGCCATGAGTAAATGGACCGATCTTCCAATAGGACTTGAGACAAAAACGGGATCCTCTACTACGCTAGTACTAAGGTGCAGAGACTCAACTATCGAAGCGGACTTAAAAGATGCGGTGATCAAAACAAAGTCCCGACAGGATGATAGAGAAGAAAAGCTAAACCTTTAACAAGATCGTTACCCTCCTTCTGAGGTACCCTAGAAATGAGAGCATACTATTGCCCTCCGAATGATCTTGTCCCTGTTCCATGATACTTATCTATCCGTCGCGTTTCACCATGCCAAAGGTACTCTCTCGTCATGGGTTTCATTGTTCATCTTTCTCCCTCCTTTTAGGACTCAGCCATTCCAACATGTTGCTTATCCCTGAGCTCGTATCCTTTATCCTTGTTCTTACTATCCTTTCATGCATAATTCTGCAACGGTCTCTCGAGAACCACCTCCATCGTACGGGAAACACTTACGCAGCTAGAAAGACTAGTCGCAGTCAAAACCACTGTGACTACAGATGGAGGAAAGAAAGGAAAAGAGATTCAATCAAGGAAACAAGGATAATGCTAATGGCCTTTGGGGAATAGCCTTTTTCTTTTTAAAAGAAAATTTTCTTGAAAAATGCTTCTTTGTAAACGGTTTTTCAAATAATTTTCAGAAGGTCTTTAAAAACTTTTGCCCAGTCTAGTAACCTTCTGCTCTGATACCAAATGTAACACCCCGCCTCCGCTAGGGTCACTCGCAAGGGAATGCACTAGCTTTAGAGGGGCATTATTGGTAAACATCCACAGAAATATCACAAGACAGTACATATAAAAATAGCGGAAGTAAAAACAAACTTCATAACATTAATAAATGAGGTCAAAAGCCTTTTTACATCAGAGTACATCAAAACCTGTCTTGCTGAAATAAAGAAGCATGAAACCTTTTTCATAAATTATTCCCCAATTAAAACAGTAAAGTAGCCATAGCCGAGGAAAGTCCAAGCCATCCAAGATGACCTTCAAGCCGAAGAAGTCTGAACTAAACAACAGTATTTCCTCCCTGTAACCTGGGGGGGAAACGGAAGACAAGAAGCGAAAGAAACGGGGTCAGTCATAAAGACTGGTAAGTCCTATCTACTTCCAGCATAAAAACAGATAAAGGTGACATGACATGCATAAACTGAAAGTAAACACAAGGATGATGTCAAGATAGATAAACTGAACCAAAATAACAGGATGAACTACTGTACCCAGATAAACTAAGGTGTCATGATAAATTACGATGTCAGATAAAACAAGGTATCAGGCCGTCAGGTTCCTATCAAGCATCACGTCCCATGGTATCTATTTAGTCTAACGTTCTATGGAATTTTTCATATATATATATATATATATATATCTTTACTGGTTTTTACATGTATATTTGCTTTGCACCCTCCGTACTAGTATCCCAGCCTTGTTATGTGTTAACCATGAATGTCCCTTACTCAAAGTCGTGTAATGGTCCATGTCAACCTAATATATCGCATAGGTTACTCAAATCATATGTTTCTTTCTATGTATATAAGTTCAGTCCTTTGCCGTACCTCGTACGGGCTTCCTCATGTCGTATTATCCTTGAAATCGTTTGGACTGTCACCCTTGTTCTAGCTAGGCTCTTCCATATGAATCATCGTTTGAACTACTAGGACTTACGCCACCTAGCACCACTAGGGATTACGCTTACCTATTGCACGCTTTCGTATTTCGGTTTGGGCTAAACCACCTAGGCCACTAGGGATTACGCTAACCCTCAACCGCGCCCTTTTTCCCACGCATTCATCGTGAATCGTTTTTCTATAACTGTATGCACATGTATCACATCGTGCCATCCGAGTCCTGTCACAGGGAAAAACAAGAAATACAGGACTCGGTCGGGAGCTTTAGACTTATCTGCCGATGCAGATACTAAGGTCTGCTTTTCTACACGTGGCTATGGTCCCACGAGACCCCTCCCTCAACTAGTGAAAGGCAACACAAGAGAAAATCTTGCATGAGAACTACACTCCGGCCAGCCCACATCCTACGGCCTACCTCACCCATAATTAGACAGCAATTATGGTCTGTTGGGTGTTCCCTGCCTTTCCGTACGTACACGCTTGACTCAAGATGGTAGATGATCGACGAACTTGCTATCTCGGGCACCTTATGTATTCGTCGACTCACTGCTATCCACCCCAGTCTTTAGGTCGCTCGCATAGCAACCAAGGCATATTCTTGGTTCTTCTACCGCAGACCTCAACCTCTCGTGAGCCTAGTATAATGACCTGGCAGCTCACAGAGGGATCCCAAGAATATCCTCACGTTCCCCGAAGCCGCTGCTTCGTTACCCAGTTCGTTGGAGCCTTTATCTAAATCAGATAGCCTGCTCCTACACGCATACTTAAACGTTGACCTAACGTATCGGGTTACTAATCTATCTAAGAAATGGTCCAAATTTCCTTGACTAAGAATTATTACTTAGTTTCCCTTAACTAAGGTTTACCACCTAGCCTTATTTCCATAATCCTTGTTAACTATGGTTATTTACCTAATCCTCCGAATTAGGGTTTATCTAATGGGTTAAGTGTCACTTAAGTTCATAACTTAGCCCGTCTACAAACCATGTCAAAATTGGCTAAGTGTCCAAGTCCAAGACTTAACCCTACAAACCATGTTTCAAGTTGGCTAAGTATATTAAGCAATCCATAACTTAACCTCGTCTAATTATCATTTTAGATTGGTTAATTATATAAATTAACTTGACCTTGTCAAATTACCGAGTCAAATCGGTCAAGCGTATTCAAGTGATTCGTGACATAGCCTTATCATGTTTTCACGTTAGATTGGTTAAGTATGGGTTAACTTATCCCCCATAAGTTCACGAGTTAGATTGGCTAAGTATAGGTCACTTAACCACATCCAATTAACGAGTTAGATTGGTTAAGTTTAGTTCACTTAACCACATCAAATTAACGAGTTAGATTGGTTAAGTTTAGGTCACTTAACCACATCAAATCTTCATGTATAATTGGTTAAGTATAAGTTGCTTAACCCCATTAAATTATCACGTTACGTTGGTTAAGTATTGGTTACTTAACCCCATTGAATTACCAAGTTTAAATTGGTTAAGTGTTTAACTTAACCCCATCGAATTACCGTGTTTAGATTAGTTAAGTGTGGATTACTTAACCCCATCTAATTATCGTGGTTAGGTTAGTTAAGTCTTAATTACTTAACCTCATCTAATTACCCAGTCGGATTAGTTAAGTGTAAATTACTTAACCCCATCCCCTAATCATCTTGCATGGTTAAGTGTCATTAAGGAAATCAAGCCCGGTCCCACTTAACCTACCCATTCGTGTCATATCGGTTAAGTGTCATTAGTCAAATTTACTTAACCTTATCATGTGGCATTAATTTAATTAATGAACTCTTAACCTCTCACATTAGACCTTGTTGTGGTTACTAGTTAAGCCGGGCGGGTCCGGGTAGATTTACACCACAACCTAGTCTAACCTCGGGTCTTAAGCGCGACATGACCAACTTCTCACATTGGGTCCTATTGTTTGCAACTACTAGTTAGGCCGGTCGGTTCCGGTAGTTTTACGTTGCAAACTCAACCCAACCTCGAGTTGGCCACACTTATATTATCTAAGTTCATCATGTTTCCAAAACATGTTACAAGTTTTCAAGCATTTGGGTAGACCTAACTTAATAGGTAAATTCCCAAAGGGTAGACCTAACTTAATAGGTAAATTCCCAAGCTCATGTTTTTATGCATACTTACATGCCAACTTCCATGTTATCTTTCAAGTCATATTTTCAAGTATAAACACATGTCATAATCAAGTTAAGGTTTCGCGACAAGTTCATGTTTATCTAACTACCCAAAATCGTGTTTTCCCAACGCAAGCAAAGCGAGTCAACATAGTAGGTATACTATGGCTACATGTAGACCCCTAAACATGCACGATGCCACAAAAGGGATTGGCTCCAAACATGCATGGCGTCATAAGGGGGTTTGGCCTTAAAACATGCATGATAGAGTCATATAGGGATTGACCATAAGCATGCATACTATCATATAGGATTTGGCCACAAACTTGCATAATATCATAAGGAGGTTTTGCCACAAACATGCATGAAACATAAGGGGGTTTGTGTTCATATGCATGCATAAGCCCCAAGGTCAAGTATTTGCCTATGTTTCACAAGTCAAATGGTTCCCAAAGGTTCATGCAAATCTTCCATAGACAAAGATCCAAACTTGCAAGATAAACTAGGCTAAACATAACATGAGTGACATGATTAAGTTGCTACATCTTAGTCTAAGGTCATAGATCATAGAAAAGGGACAAAGTTAGGTTCGCATACATGCATACTTATGTTTTATCTCATTTTATCCCATGTCAACATTAAAAATACCGTTTTGATCCAAAAGTAGCTAGAACTTACTTAGGCAAGGCTTAGAAAAGGGGTCATGCATCATCTTGACGAAGAAAGGTGGCTCCTTTGAAGAAGAACCTTCATGAAACTCGCATAGCAATGTTGATTTGGCCTCTATTTGGTGTAGCAAGCTTGCATCTTTTGATTTGAACCCGATTTGAATGCATAGGCTCTAGGGATTGGAGATGGAGGCCATGATCAAAATTGATTTTGGCAGCACTTAGTTGCTAGGTTTGATTTTTAGGGATTTAGGTTAGGTTTAGGGTCTTTTTATAGAGATTAGGATAGTTTTAGGCCCTTAGATTAACCCTAGGATAGATCAGGACCATCAGATCTCGGAAGCTTCCAGAACCAGCCCAAGAACAAGACCAGGTGAGACAAACAGGTGCGCCAGGCAACTTGCCCCGGCCACCCCCTGTCGACAGGCAAGTCGACAGGGCTGTCGACTTGGTCTGGGCCCAAGTCGACAGGCCTGTCGACAGCCCTGTCGACGTGGCCTAGGCGGGAAACTTCCCGCCTAGCCCCAGATCTGATTTTTAAAGCTATTTTCAAAGTTCAAATTTCCAGAAATCTTCTTTGGGCCTTTAACGGGTCATACGGACTCCGATTCTCGAAAACTCGGACTCTATTTCGCGTATTTTTCCGAGACGAACGCAATGGCACAGACCGTTTCACTTGATTCAGAATTTATAATTTAATTCTGTCTTGATTCTTGATTTAACGTGTTGTAAAAATTCGGGTTGTTACATATTGGGATGAAGATAAGCATTGGTCTTCATCCCAAATGTGTAGACTGTCAATCCATTGAATTGACAAAACTGTATAAGCGTTATTTATTTAATTTAAGGCTTATATGCTATAGTGCACTTTGTGTGTGAATTGGATGCAGAGTGATGGATGATTGGATGTTATAATATTCACTATGAATAAATAAACAATAAAAATGGTCATTGGTTCATTGGTTAAGTCTCCACTAAGAAAAATAATTTTTCAATGAATATTTTAATAATGTAATAATAGCTGAAAAATCAAAGTTTGAATTGGACGTTTGATTTCAAATGGACGTGAAGATAATAAAATATCGATGAATTTCCGTAACAGCAGTAAGTGATTTTAAGTTAATTTTCATATGATTTTGGATTGTCGAAGTTTTAATACAGAAATGAATAGTAACTTTCAAAAGTGAAGTTAACTTAGGCTATCTAGGTGATGTTTTAAAAGAAATTTATTTTCGAAAGTTTCTTGTTAATTTTTATAATGAATAACAAAAAAATTTGGATAGAAAATATGGAAGTTCGAAAAATAATATTATTTTAATCATTATAATATTATTATGATACGAGTATACTAAAAGGGTATGATTTTGAAGTTGAAATATTAAAATACGACTTTGGAAAATTGTTTTATATACTTTAAATAATATATAAAATGGTTTCGAAGCAATTCGACGCATTATATATATATATATATATAAACACGTCGAATATTGAACGTGTCACACAACGACAGTTCGCTTTTTTGACTAATAGCTTTAAATGAGAATAACGGGAGTTCCGTCCGTCGGATTTTCCTGAAATTGGAACGGTTGAGTTCATTTTGAAAAGATCTTTCAAATGATAATAATATTTTTTTTAAATAAACGGTTAGATTTTGAGCAATGTTTAATTCAATTTTGGATGAAAACAACACCATTACCTATAATGACCAACCATAACCCGTAATGACCTATAATTGGAAATTACGAGTATGGACTATTTTTATATGATTAAAAATAGCAAAAAATCATTATAAATATTATATATGGTTTGGAATGAGTTTAAACCAATTTCACATGGTTTTGAATGATAAATTTGGTTAAGTAATTTATGGCATTTTTGTATAAAAACTTATATAACTGATTTGAGAAAGAGTTTCGAAATAAGAATTTTAATTCTTAATTTGAATTGAATTCTTGAATAAACCATTTAAACAAGGTTATGCATTGAATTATGAAAGAAAAATAACTTAACCGGATTTGAGAATAATATTTTACATCATATGAAATGTAACTAATTAAAGGACACTTAATTGGTGAATCAATAATCCAAATATGGATTTGATTTGATTGAATTTGTTTTGGCGTGGATTACTCGAAAAGACCAGGTTTAACCCATTTCAGATAATTGAACGATGATTAAAAGTCGAAGAGATTGATGATGGTGCAAGACCAGGAATCCTCACATCGAATGGATTACTACTGATGCCCTGGATATGGGTAGCTCCCTTGAAGGGGTTAAAGTGGCAGGATGTACTTGTTGATTCTCTTAGGTTAACACCCTTCTCTGAGATGTACGAGCTTAGAGGTTATATATTTTGTAGCTATCAGTTGTATGGTCTAGGATGATTGTGTGGCATGCTGAGATACGTGGATCAAAGCTTTTATTGAGAAGCAGAGCTTTGTAGATAATGATCAAAGCATGGTTGATATAACATAGCTTAGTGTTATGGCGTTAATTCGTGAACTTCACGCCCCGGTATGAGTCAAAAACGGGATGAAGGACCGTAGTGAGGACACGTGTTTCTTTCTAGCTAGAAGTGTTGCCATAGGATTTAGCCCAGGAAATCTTGCATATGTCGATGTTGGAAAGCGAGGCACCTCGGATATGGCCGCACAAGTCCAAGATGGTCGACATACTGACCAAGAGGTCCGATAGGACCAGGAAACATATTGTTCAGGAAATGCCTATCAGCGATGTACTGCTGACCAGCCCTGTCAATCCAAAGGAATAGGTAGTTCCCTGGGACATTTGCTGGAGATGTACCGAAATTCCGATGAGGAAGGACCCCTTGCCTCGGCTCATGATGGAAATCCAAATTCTGATATGTGACTTTACGGTTTTAGTTGTATACCTACGGTGACAAAATATGATGGGGTATTATTCCGTCTAAGATTGATACATTTATTTTCGAAGCTGTTTTTAAGTTAGACACTAATAATAATATCAAATGATTTTTATTTTCTCGTATCAAGCATGTTTAGCCATTATAAGGTAAAACTCTATCTCCGGTTTGCGTTGCATTATGTGATGAGACCTGAGTCTCATAATGGCTTCATTTTTCAATAAGGATTGCGTTGTTTGTTTCCTTTTAAATGCACCGCATTTGTGTGGAGTAAACCTGTTCCGCGTTATTCGGCGTGGTCACATTATTTGCTTTATTTTAAATAAGTTAAGTTAACTCTAGGTTTTCTCATACCAGTCCCATGATTGATTCATTGTCTGTGTTTTCCCTTGTAAACTCGGGTGCCCATAATTTTTACATGGGAAGCCAAGTGAACAGGTCTTTATGCTTCCTTTCTTTTAGGACATGTACTGTAGCTGTTTTGACTTGAAGTTGAAGCGTAGACCTTTTTTGTTTCTTTTGAACTTTTTCATGGTTCCTTATGTCATAAACTATATTTTAAATTCCATTGTGTAATTATTCGTTATCAAAGACATTGTTATGTACTAAGTATGATCTTGTAACGTTGATGTAACTCTGATACTTATTTCCGCTGTTGTAAAATAAAGAAAATTATCCTCTGATGTAATATTATGCTATGTTATGCATCTTTTGTTGCATTTAATGTGTTATATTCGAACGATTATCCATTCTTCCTAGGATCGAGGGTTTGGGTCGTCACATTAACACTTCATTATTATAACAAATAATAATTATAAAATAAATACAGGAGATTGGAAGATTACCAACCTGTTACAATTGATTTTTAGAGTGGACCATCCAGTAAAACTAGATTAATTGCATTGCTAAAGCTAGACAGAAAGTCTAGACTACTCTCTGATAACTTGCTTCACGCAGAAAGAAAAAAATACAACTGTAACAAAGGCCACAACCTGAATCCATTGCCTACTCCAAACAGGAGAGTTACACATGGGTACAAAAGACAATACAAGGTGAATAAACAAAAACAAATTACATTGACAAACGGCCACATTTTAGCAACACTGTGCCACATACAAGCAAGTGAAGTCAGTACTAGCAGCATATTTACCAACCAAATTCACATAGCGTCTTTGACATAATACAGTTTGACATATCAAAATACTCTAGCAGTAGAGCAACCCAATTTATATTGGAAATATAGCATGACACTGCAATTTCTTCAAAGAAGACACTACATGACCCTACCAAAGAAGGCACTACATGACTCAACCATGATGAGTTCATGCTTGATAAAAGAATAGAGTGCCCAAGATACAACATCACAAACCAGACTTAGCACTTGAAAACACGAAACATTGCATAACCGAAAAACTTGAGGAGAAGGTGGAAACAAATAATAGTACACCGCACAAACCAAATTCAGAAAAAACTATAGCAAGTTATCACAAATGCTGAAAAAGGATGCGGAACAACAAATCTAAACAGCACGATAAACTACTCTACAAACCCCACACAACAAAAGAGTGTATAACTAAAAAATAAATGACTTTACACCCAAAATAAGGTAGATGCAACCGAAAGAATAAAGACCTCATAGATAACAACACACCAAAGTTGCAAAAACTAGATTCAACCCAATTACCTCGCCTGTTTTGATGAACAGTCACATATGAGGTAGGAAGAGCCAGAGGCTAAGAAATATGATGTGAAACGTGTCTCCGCGCAAGATCCAAACCATAGGGATCATCCGGACCGAACTCAAGGGCGTAAGAGTCGAAGCGCATTGAAGATCTAAGATGAAAACTAAGGTTGAGGTGGAGAGTGAAATGCGTAAACTCAGGCAAGATGAAAAATAGTTTAGACAAGGAGAGAAGGAAGAGCAGCGATTTGAAAGCGAAAGAGAGAAGGAAAAGAAAGAAACGATGAAAAAGGAAATTACTCACCTTTTTCCAAGTTTAGCAGAGGCTCGAGTGTTGAATTGATTAATTGGCAAAGCCAACTAGTTTTTATAATGATCTGTAACACTTATTACTATAACAAATAATAATTAAAAATAAGTACAGGAGATTGTATATATTCAATCTACTACAAACAGTTTTTAACGTGGAGCCACCGCCACAACGGTTTTTATAGTGGACCATCCATTGGAAACTATCCTAGTTTACAGATCTAGAGTTAGACAATTATACCTAGACTGCAAAACATATCACACTCTATGCAGGAAGCAAAAACCATTTCATTCTCCACGCAGAGAGACAAATTTCCTTGCATAAGAAAACATATAAAAAAAGTAATGACCTACACCAAAAAAGGGTAAGTTGAAATAAACTCACTACATGCACTGAGTATAGCAACATAGCTGCATCTTCATAAGAAAACCCTCTAATCAGTTGCACAGAGGCATGGTAAGCACAGGGAAAGGCACTTCACATAGATCAACATATATTTCAGTAAACCAATCACATGACAATACACAACAGCAACATGTGCACAATGTATCAAACGGGTACATTGCTTCCAAAATAGAACTTTCGTATGAATGTAATTGCAAACCAGAACAACCATGTTGAAATGACAAGGACACTTTCCAAGCCTCGATTCACGAACAACCAGCATGACACTACGCTGCAAATAAACACTTACAAATTTCCTAGGAAAATCACATTATTGCTGATGAAAAATCAAAATAATGGCACAAAAACAAGAAACGAGCGATAGTTGCATACTTCTCCAATGCCAAGGCATTCACCGAGAAGATGAACATGCAGCACTGCTGACTCAAGCCAATACACTACCACCAAAAATAGGTATAGACGAAAATGCAACACAAAGACCTACCTTAACGGAGAAGAACTGCTCTAAGACAAAGAGACACAGTACAAGAAGGGAACAAAAATCCATCAAATATACACTAGGAAGATAAACAACAGATCATAACCACACTAACACAAGTCGAGACATACCTCCATAACTTAAAAAAACATACAAGAAAGAAATAAGACAGTCACTAACCAAAACTTACTAGCCGAACCTGGATAGAGAAGATCAAAAAACCTACAACCAAATAAACCAACACATTGAAGAGATCTTTGATCCACATCCAAAAGAAAATAAAGCAAAGGACTACCATTAGTTGATTTGTTGCAAGAACCGATGACCAAAGAGCAAGTGCAGGACAACAAGAAAGTCGCGAAAGATTGAAACAAAACAACAGAGGTTTGTAATCATGAAGACAGAGAGGAGTAACACCGCATGTCAGAACCTTGGTAAGGATCAAAAGGATTCAGTGAAAAATGACAAGATAGTTAGATATAGCCGTAAGAAGAGGGTAACTGGGTAGATCTAGGTTAGCGAAGAGGGTTCGAAATCCCCATGCAAGCGTAAATTGGCTAAAAGAAGACGAAATAAGGTAGAGAAATAAGAAGCAAAGGAGATGAACATGAGGAAATGAGGAGAAGGAAGAGGTGAAGAAGGGGGAGGGGCAGTAGACACCATTAACATGGAAAACGAAACCAATCCTAAATAAATGGCAAGGCCGACCGTTTTTTATGGTGATCTGTAACACCCCACATTTTATGACAATTTAATAATTAGATAATGCATATGTGTATATGTACGCATAGACATAAATATATATATGACGAATAAAATAAAGATAATATGTGATTGCATGTAAAAATACATGCATTGAAAAAGAAGAAAATATTAATGCAAATAAAAATGTAATGCATGCATTAAAAGAAAGAAAGGATTGGTTGCATGCGATGTTAATATGTTGCATGAACTAATTTAAAAATATTATGCATTAATAATAAAAGAAAAAGATTCATGCATTGGTTTAAATGAAATACTGTAGCAAACATGAAAAAGAGGAATAAGAAGGGAACAATAACTACCATTGTTCTAAGCCTTGTTAATAATATCCTTAGTAGTCCAGTTGGTTAGAGCATGTGGCTTGCATACAAGAGCTACATAGTTCGATCCCAGCCAGCACCATATTTTTGTTCTAAGGGAATGACTAAAATAACACATGTTATAAAGAGAAAATATGTATAAATGCTCATATAAGGAAATGTATACATATAAGGAAGTGTAGAAAAATATATGTATACATAAATATATGTGTATATATGTGTGGAAATATATATATATATATATATATATATATATACACAAGAGATAAAGTTCAAGATAAGGCTGCTATCAAAGAAATATGATAAGAATCAAATAACGATACAACACCGTTTGAATTTTAAAAATGAAATTAAAGTCGTGCATATATATATATATATATATATATATACGTGTAAAATGGTCATTGAAAGATTTGTATACATATAAGAAGATTACATGTGAATATAACAGTTAAATAAATTCCAAAAATTCAAACATTCGAAAATCAAACTTCTGCACCAAAACAGTTTGCGGGACCCATAGGGGGTCGACACCCCTGTAGGGGGGTCAACATCGGGGTCGACACCCCCCAGATCCGGCTAGATCCATCTGTGAACCTGGACTATTTTCTTAACTAGGTTGAATGCTGACTTGGCGATGCGTATACGATAAGATCCTGAACACCTATAAATAGGCCAGCAGAGCCTAGCCTAAATCTCATATTCTCTGAGGCAACTTCTAAGCACCGCTATTCTTCCTCAACCTGAATTGTCTTTAGAAAATAATAATAGAATAATTAGTTTAGGAAAATTCTGAATCAAGTTCCAAAGGAAAAGAATGAATATTAATTAGAAGGTGTTCGGAATCATATTCGAAGTGAGGTATTTTCTTAGATCTGGTCTATTTCAATTTCCTCCCCTTACTTCCCTTTTTATTTTAGTTAGAATTGTGGATCCATGGTTGCTAGGTTCTAAATTCAGTTAGAAGGACCATGGATTACTAAGATCTGGACTAGATTCAGGATTTGGAAAGCAAATTTAGGTGAGTGAATTTAAGTTATATCATTTTTGATAATGATATATTATCGTTTGACATTCCCCGTTAATATGCAATGTAAACCTGCTAGAATGATTAAAGTGATGAAATGCTAATATGACATGTTAGAATATTAATATGTTAAAATGTTAATATGTTGAAAAATTCATATGCGGAAACGTTTTATATGCTGAAATGTTCATACGTTGAAATGAAAACTTGTTAAAATATGTGTAACGATTACTACTGTATATATACATGTTCTAATTACATGGTTAACTTGTGGCATATTATGTCCTTGAATTATTATCTGTAGAATTGAGAAAATTACATGTTAACTTGTTAGATTTGAACAATTACATGAGTAAACGATTACATGTTTTTTTAGAAAATGGATACTTGGTTAATATATATATATATATATATTAAGAAATATAATAATATAAAGGCAAAATGGGAGAATCTAGCCATTCTCCAAAGGCTCACAAAAATGGTTTCTGAACCTCAGAAACCGTGCACACAAAAAAGCAATAAAATAACAACAGAACCGACCAACAACGCTACAAAACAAGGACGATAGAACATAAATAAAGCAAGTAACTCCAAGAAAAACCTCTATCCCGGTAGATGGAGTCGCTGCTAATGGAGTAGCGATGAAGAGGCCAACGCTCTAACAAGAAAGACGAAGTGCCAGCGCTGTGCACTAGCCTCCAAAGTGGTCAATAGTTCAATGCCGGTAGAACTGAGTACATGTTAGAATAGAATGAATTACATGTTAGAAAGAAGAACATGTGACATAAAATGGGCTTAATATAATGACATGTAAAATACAGATTATAGTAAAAATTTAAAAGAATGGACATGCCTAAATTATATAGCAAATTTACAGTAAATAGAAAACTGTAACTACACTTAGACACGAGGTTAAATTCAACTTGTGGTAGAATTTTGCCCAGAACCGTCCGGTAAATTCAGCATCCACAAGTTGTTAATTTAATGTGAGGGGTCTAGTGCGTAAATAAAACATGTAATGGTACTAAGACATGAGGTTAAGTCAACTTGTGGAAGAAGTCTACCCAGAACCCCCGACAAATCCAACATCCACAAGTGTTGGCATAATGTGTGAGGTCTAGTGCATAAACCTATAGATATAAATATATGTAAATAGCTGGACTGATAAAAAAGCATTAATTGTGATTAATGGAAATGAATAAGGAAATGAGTGGAAGTTACAACAGTAAAATGAATGGAATGAACGGGGAATGATAATAACCTATTATAAATAAATTACATTAATGAGAATGTTATATAATAGGTAGACTTGTCCCAGGGACAAGTGGAAATTATAACTTAGATTATAATAAAATATAAAGAAAATGGAATAACTTATGTAATGGGATAAGTTGTATTTAATTGTAAGTTAAGTTATTTGTGAGAGCGAGAATCTGAAATGTATGGATGAGGGCAACATAAGTTATATTTATGGGAAGAGAAACTTATTAGCAAACCTTAGTTAAGAGAACTAAGTTAATAAGTAAACAACGATAAGTGGTTGTGACAATATAATATGGAGTTAGGATTAAATAAGAAAGGAGGCATGATATTTAATCATAAATAATAAGTGACATGTTAAATAGAAAACATGTGAATTGAGATATACTTAATTACATATTAAGTTGCACGTGTTATTGGACAATGAATAATATAAATGGATTGTGGATTACAGACCTTGGATCACAATTAGAAAATAACAGGTTCTAGGCTTATTAATAAAATTAATTAGGTTAAGTTATATGACTGAAATTAATAAGCAAGTGGAACTTGGTAACTTGAATAAGAAGTCAATGTGGATGGGAATAACCAAGTTAAATGGAAACCCGATGAGGTAAAGCAAGCGCATAATAGAATGTTTAGACATAGAGTCTAATAACATATTAAATAAGGCACTTAGACCAGTCCACACGTTTAAGGTGAATAACCCAACGGGGTAGATCATCATGGTGTCATAAGGCACGAGGGGAGAGCATGTTCATCTGATCATTCTGTCAGCTCCGAAGGGCTGGAAGGGGAAGCACACGGCTTCCTAAGACGTGGAAGGTGCTCCTGGTAGTCCACTATGGTGGTGCAGTGTTCAGGCTGTGCTCACAGAGGTTGGGTCTGCGCGTAACTATCCGGTGAGTAGCTTTGATTACAAAAGTTGCTTTGCAATCAGAAAGCTGTGATGAGGTGACACTAGGGTGATTCGGCGATCACCTCAAGAGAGAGGCAGGGGTCATGACTAACAAGGATAGTAGATCGTCGGGTACCCATCATCGACAGCCAGTGGAATGCGAAAAGATTAAAGTTAAACCCAAGACGCCATCCATCTTTCACTATCGAGGCACGGTGGTTGAAGGGAGATGCCAACTGGATGTTTAGATTGTTTGTTAGGGGTAAGTCTCCTAGCTCTTGTGGTCTTTACTAGTTGAGGGAGGGGCCGAGGTGGGGCTATAGACACCATGAAAAACAGACCTGAAGGATATCTGTATTTGAGGCTCTTAAAGGCGGTCCTATACAGATATGGAAAACTCCAGACCGAGTTCTGTGTTTCTTGTAAATCCCTGCCATGGAACTCGCGGCACATTAGAGGTTATGTGCGATAAAGGCATCGAATACGATTGATGATATGTACGCGGGAAAGTCTAGATACATGTTGTCTGGTCTATGTGGTGTGTCGTAGACTTGAGGGCATTACTCTGTGATGGAATCTGATTCGATCGAAGGTGGCAGTCTGTATGCTTACGTAGCATAGTAATGACAAATATATGTGGAACGTAACATTGTTATATAGAGATCTGAACATCACAAAGGCATAGGATGAGGGACTGCGTACATTTCTATAGTATTATGGTGGAGAACGTGCGAGTGGGGTACCATGGGGTGTACCTCAATATTGGGGTGTAGCAACATATATACTGTATTAGGTTTATCCACTAGGAAGTAGATGGGTACGACGTGTGTGTAAGCCTTGAGTGCTGATAACCCAAGTAACCTAATAAACAAGAAAATGTAATTAAACGGTATATGTAGGATTATCCAAAATGTATAGTTTAAATCTAGTCACCAGAACTTGTGCTCTGACCTCCTCCTCATAACATACTCCCAGGTTAGATTTGTGGCAGAGATATGATAGCTTTGGATACTAGTTAGGCAGTATTATTACTACGGTAAGGCAATATTTTGATTACATTATATTTTATCCATCCACTGTGAGATGTTTTTCTGAGCTCTGATATATTTTATATCTTTGTCTTTTCTGCAGGATACCAGAGGAAACCAATACGAGTTTCAATAAACTAGAATTTTGAAAAAAAAATCGCTCTGTCGGAATTCAGGTTGTTAGATGATCCGTAACACTTATTATTATAACAAACAACAACTAAAAAAGGTACAGGAGACTAATGTATCGCCAATTTGCTACAATTAGTTTTTAAGGTGGACCATCCACCATAATGGTTTTTATAGTGGACCGACCATTAGAACTAGATTGCAGAGCTGGAGCTAAACAAAAATATCTACACTACAAAACATTTCACACTCCATGCAGGGAGCAAAAAAAATACATTCTTCTCACAGGGAGACAAATTACATTGCCAAAGCAAACATATTTCATAATATAAAACCTACACCTAACTAAGGGTAGGCTTAAACAAAAAAATCACTTTCTGTACAAAATATAAAATCATAACTAAGCTTCACATGCCAAGCTAAAATCAGCTGCTCTAGACATCATCGCAGAGGCATAGGGAACACATCGTACACAAGGCTCAAAACATCCCTCAAGGGACATCATAGCATGGTGTACTTAATACTTAAGTACTATACCTCAAAAAAGGTCAACAAATAGGAAACAAAGAGGTACACATAGTTTACCTAGAAGGCTTAAACAAAAAATGATTTGCCAAAAAAGTAGTCAAAATTTGGATTTATCTTTTTTTATGAATATATAATGAATTCTGAGCATCCAACATTTTTCGGTTCGTTGAAATTCAGTTTCGTTTGTTCGAAATTTGAGTTTGTAACTATAAAAACACGCTAAAATGGATGATGTTGTTATACGTATAATTTATCTGTAATTAATGCATATCCATCTTGACATTCCCATTGGTTTGAAATTAAATGGATATTGAATCTGTTGGGGCCATCTTTTTAATTATCAATTAGTACCCAGTAACGGCTCCTCAAATTTATCTATTTACGTATTCTTTTCTTTTCTCTGCCTCCATCATTTTAGAAACTCTTCCAATCGCTAAAGCTGAACTCCTCAGTGGTTCTGTGGTTTCATTTCATCTTTTTCTTATGTACTAGGTGTTTTATATCTGATATTTTATGGTATATTAAATTACGACTCCGATATTATGTATTATATTTTGAGATTAGTAGCTTCATGAACTACTAAGTTATTATTCGACTGTGAGTTATTCTGCAACTTGTATCTATGATCTATGTTCTGTGATTTGATTTTGTTAAACCCCATAGTTAAAACAATCTGCTATTTTGAACGATTTGAATTGGTTTTATTACTGACATAAATGATAAGGGAAAGCAGGTCGTTATAGTATTTTTCATGAGATATTGCTCATGCTCAACATTTTTTACCCCTTCAAAATTATTTTTATACATAAATAAACTCATATTTATTCCTTATTCTTAAGGCATAAATTCAACTTAAATCATTACTGTGATTTTTTACAAGAATAGGAATAAACCACCAAATTTCATATTAATTCATCTCATCACTTGGTTGCAAAGTCGATACGATATCGATATTGCTTTGCCAGATTTCTATTTTTCACAATTCGCTCAATGATTTAATACTATTTCAATTCAAATACTTCTCTTCAATTGATTGTCTTATTGCACAAAATACTGCATTTAAATGTCTTGTATCAATATTTAAGAAATCCTTATTGATAATGTTGATCAGATATACCGACCAAAACCCTTAAAATACTTAACGGACACTCCAACACGATGTTCGTAACCCCAAGTTTTAGTTTGCTCATGTTTATTTTATTATCACGTATACACCTATTTTATTTTAAATAAATGCAACCTTAAAATTTAAATCTCATAATTAATCAACCACTTTATTTGCACCCTCCAAATATTTCCGCATATGAATTACCAACCCTAAGTCGAAAAAATTACTACTTTCTGATGTGTACTCTGGTTTATTTTAATTTATTGGCCCTTATTATCTAGTACAAATCTCGACTTGACCACTTGGTTATCCATTCATTATTACTTGATTCAAATTCACAAGTTAAACAAAAAGGATAAAACTGGGATCGAGCCCTTAAACATTGGCAATACGATCAATAAGATAAGATGAACCTTAACAGTGGATAGTAGAGCAAGCGACTGCAATACGGGAAATAATTACGAATAACTGGAAGGGATAAAATTTCAAGTACCTTTTAATTGACATCACTGTTGGAGTACGACTAACAGGCTAAACACTAGGAATAGAATCAATACAAAATTGGATCACCACTTCGGTAGGAATCTTGAAACGACTCAAACACAAAAGGAAATTTTTCAGTGTAAGATATCGAGATGCCTTTACTATTTTCTCAAGTTAAAAAGAAACAAAGGTGCTTCAGAAACACAATTAACATCCGTAGTGTAAGAAATAGTTGATTGCGCAAATAATGATACATCAAATATGGGGCCTTTATGGAATATGGAATTCGATTTCATATCAGGCAAGTTATTATGTTCCCAATGTCTTATTAGAACCACAAGGATGAATTATTTGCTAGTTTACTAGAACAGAAAATTTAACAAAGGATGATCTTAATAATTCCATAAGCATACAACATGTTGCGTACCTTTTTAAAGGCTTCACAATCTATTAGGAAGTCACTAGAAAAGTACTTCTATAAGAATATAATCTACAAGTTCCTTTAATACGAATGTGTGTAATACACTTGTGTCGAAGAAAATCTAAAATAGTGCAAGTGGAAATTGAAATAGAACCTTAAGGAGTAAATGAAAAGGTATCTCAAAGATTTGGGGGTTCACCGGAATCTTTAGCCACGTTAAGTTCTCCTAAATTGGCAAGCTTCGCAGATTTGGAACACTCGGAAGATCAGTGTCATTAACTCTTGCAAATGCGGCAAATGAGCGGCATGGGGAAATCTCGAATAAAATGGTCATGAGAACCACAATGAAAATATGACTTATGACAATGAATGTTGCACCAGAATAGGAAATGAAACTCTTTTCTTATTTAGATTCTTGCGAACCTCAGCCTCATCACTATTGTCCTTCTTCTTCTCAATAACTTTGAGATGGAGTGCCTCATCCATTAACTCTTAGAAATAAAGTTTGAGTTGGAGCATTAATACCTTATTTAGGTATTTCTTCAAACCAGGATGAATTTCAGACTCTTTTTATAGGGAGTACTAATATGCTCTGTACAATACTTGGATAGAGCCCCAAAGAAAAATACATACTCAAACACAGGAGACTTTCCTTGCTTTTACTCAAGGAAACATTGAGATAATAGCTTTCTTAGATTCAGGGATAAACTTGAGGTCATAATGATCTCTAAACTGTTTCCACTCAAGGGTGAACTCATAAACTTCAGCAATAAGAAGCTCGTACCAAACCAGAGCATGTTCTTGCATCATGCTTAACACTATAAAATGCAATGGTGGTCGGATAAATCCATGAGATAAAAGATGTGCTTGCATGTACGAAGCATGCCTAAACCTCAAGAACGGACTCCGATACTTTAAAAGTCTTGCCTTCTAGATGAGAGAAATTACTACACGTGCACGCAAAGGAATATTTGCTCGTAGGGGAAGATCGACCAGGAGCTAGAGTCTGGGTACTGCGCCATAAAATACTAGATAAACATATAGACAATCTATGGATGTGGGTTGCCAGCACTTAGAATGTTACCACTTTCTTTATCAGCCATAAGATGATTGGATAAAATAAGATAGAGATTATCCATAGAGGTAAGATATTATTAATTTAAGTCAATGTGGAATACCATGGAATTGAAATGTGTTCCTAGACGTATTGACACTTATATCTATCCTAAAGAGATGAAACGTTAAGGACATAATTAAGAACACTTCGATTAGGGACTATGTTTACACTTATCTCATACTTCAATGTACTGTGATATGTATTTTGTTTTGTATTTATCAAACTTTGTTCTGAATTCCGCTCTGATACCAAGCCGTGAAAGCTTTGACCAGTGTCTACCCTAACGTGGCCACCGACGGTACCCCAGACCCTAGTTTTATGGTCAGCCTCTTGACTTCACCGCCAACCCTAAACGGTACATGTGAGGGTAAGAATCAATGCTTCGATAATGATCATAAGGTGAGAATCCCCAATCATGTAAATTACACAACAAACTATGGCTGGCTAGAAGCGACGATCCATAATTTTATATTAAAAGAATGTTGAGTACGTTAATTGGGTATGTTAATTTTTCTTTTCATATAAAAGAGGATTAGCATACTCAATTCATGCCTGATATAATTCTATAGGGTTTAAGGATCGAATCAGTACAAAACATAATATCAATAATTGCCACAGATCGCAGAACATCAAACATAACTATAAATAAGTACATCAAGTACAATACATAGTGATATACACTGGGGTGGATATATAAACCACTAATAAATACATGTCCCATAAAATAATATATACATATGATAATTACAAATAACACAACTAGATGACTAGCCAAAATATGCCTAAACATCAAAAAAGTGTGCTAGATGGCCAAAGTAGTAGCTGGATAAGCAGGTACGTGCAATACTTGCTAGCCTGAAATCACTCGGTATGACCCAAGTTTAAAATACACAGGTCAGTCTAGATAAAACATATCAGTTACATCATTATAAGTGAGAAATATAACTACTCATGGCTAATATTTCCTTTTTATAGAAAAGGAATTAAATATCTTTAATCAACTAGGGATACATGAGGTAACTACAGTAAATCAACTTGCAAGGGCCTCATATAGTAAGTAACAATAACAAGTTTGAATGTCCTGTTACAACATGTCACTTTAACACTAATATTAAGCGATAGAAATAAAAGCCTACAATTCGTAGAAACATCAAAATGTAATATATTCAACCACAAGAAATAGAATTCTTTCATGAGTCCAAATCATCATAATTGTAAATGTAACACCCCACATTTTTAACTTAAGATAATAAAGTAAGAATAACTTAATTAAATATACAGAATTAAGTAAAACGAACTATGTCATTGCGTCCGTCTCGAAATTCTGGTCAAGATAGACACCTGGTTTGCGTAAAACAGACATCGTATGGAGCAGTTATTAAGGTTTGAAGTTTGTATACGCACAGGAAGAATATATATATATATATATGTATATGTATATTTTGAAAATGCGTTAAATCTTTATTATAGCCCAAAAGCTGGCTCGGCCCAAATTATAGCCTGTTTATATCATATGGGTATTTTACATAAGCTTCCAACGAGAACCTTTTTGCGTCTTCACACATTCTCTGGAAAAGCACAAAAGAAAAATTAGGGTTCAGTCATGGCAGACGTAAATTCTCTCGTAACCTTTCTCCAGTCGCTTCCTTCCAGCTCCACTTCCCCAATATCAAACGTTCTCGTTCCGTTGCACTAGTAAGCAGCTTCTTGCTGATCCTCCCAATCACCATTGCAATTTCTCTATTGACAATAGCTGCGTTGACTAAAACATCTCTACTTTTTTTCTTGAGAGCACGGGAATTGCATTCTCGCCATGTCTGCCACACTGTGGCTATGAAGCAAATCTTGCCGAGCTCTACCATCAACTTCGACATGTGACTTCCATTGTTCAGGTACTCAATTTCTTCCTCCAAGGTGCCAATTTGATCTGAGTTAAAGCACTTTAGCTTTTGAATAGCCCACAATCGTTTGCTGAAACTGCACTCGAAAAACAAATGGTTGTGTGTTTCAGATAGTTTACAAGGAATACTTTGTCTGTAGAGAACTGTGACGTTTCTAATGGTGTTGATAAGAATGATGCGTACTTGGCTCATTTAAAAGGCAAAAGTCAACCCACTTATGTTGCTCCTTCTAAAAGAGAAACCAGGAGCTCAACTGTGATTAAATGACCAAATTATGTTGGAATGTTAGGGGGATGAATTCTCCACAGCGAATGCGTGAAGTTTTATCCCTTCTAACTAAATCCAAGTCAACTTTTGCTGGCTTGGTTGAAAACAAGTTGAATATAGGAAACTTAATTTCTTTTAAGAAATTTTTGCCGAATAATTGGGATTTATTTCAAGATCATCAAACTATTTTTAGTGGTCGAATTCTAATTCTTTGGAACACTGAAACCTGGTCTATTCATGCAGTCTCTTCTTCTAAACAGCGTGTTACATTGCAAGTCCATAATGCTGGAGGGCTCTCTATCTTTGTTACCATAGTATATGCTAGCAACTGTTTTATTGAAAGACAGGATTTGTGGCAACAGATTATACAAGAAGCTGGTTTAATTAATGGTGTCTGGTAGGAGATTTCAACAATGCTTCATCTCCAAGTGACAAAAAAGGTGGTCTCCCGGTTCCTTTTCAACAACTCAGAGCTTTTAATAACTGTTTGGCACAGTTTGGATTGTTTGAAATCAAAGCTGTTGGTTTCAACTTCACATGGAGGAGAAAAGGTATAACTAATCACATTGATAATTTTTTTGTCAATCACGAATGCATGCAAAAGTTTAATGATATGAAGGCTATATCTTTGTCTCTGCTTTCTAGTGATCATAATCCTATTTTGTTGGATTTAATTACTACATCTAGATCCAAGAGTTTCCCCTTTATATATTCAAATTGCTGGTATCTTAAACCCGGGTATGATGATTGTATTAAAAAAGGTCTTCAATCAAACAGTTGGGGTTTTCATAGTTATATTTTTCAGCCAAAATTATGTGCGTGTAAAAAAGAATTGAAACAGTGGAATAAAGTGAGGCCTAAAGACAATTCAATATTATTGGAAGCTGAGAGTAGATTCAATGATTTAGAGCTAGCAGTTGATAAAGAACATGAAAATTTGGAATTATATGAATAATTTTTGGAAGCAAAGCATCAATTGACAGTTCAAAGGCATATCAAGTTTTGGAATTTCAAACAAAAAGCCAAGGTCTCATGGCTTCAGGAGGGTGACACAAATTCAAAAAAAAATCGTTCCAAGATGTCTACTCGTAGACATAGTAATAATCTGAAAGCTCTGATCAATTCAGATGGGGAACTTCTATATAAGCAAGAAGAAGTAGAGCATGAGGCCATTAACTATTTCAGTTCTTTGTTCAATGGATCTGAAAGCTGTGACTTACCATATTTTCAATCATCATTTGTCATTAATCATAGTGGGAAGCTGGATTTGATGCGCCCTATATCTTTGAAAGAAGTGGAAAAAGCTGTGTTTTCAATTCAAGATGATTCAAGTCCGGGTCCTGATGGAATTAATTCTAAATTCTTCAAACTTCACTGGCAGGAATTGAAGAGTGATTTGTTAGCAGCTATTCAAGATATGTCCAAGTCTGCCAAACTCCCCAAAGGTTGTAATCACACTTTTATCTCTTTAATTCCTAAGATAGATAGACCTAATGAAATTTCACACTTTCGTCCCATCTCATGTTGTAATGTTTATTACAAAAATTTTAGTAAAATTCTTTGTAATAAATAAAGTGGTATTTGCCATACTTGATATCTCCTAATCAGTGTGCATACATTCCAAAGAGATATATTGGTGATAATATATTGCTTGCACATGAGCTTATTAGAGATTTTAAGAAGGTTGGTGTCAATAAGTTTTGTGTCAAAATTGATCTTCACAAGGCATATGATAAAATTAGTCGTGAGTTCATTTATCATATTATGAAATTGATGGGTTTTCCAATACATTTTATAAATATTGTTTATGAATGTATTTCAACCCCAACCTTTTCTATTATGTTGCAAGGTGTCCCAAAAGGCTTCATATATTCTAATCGTGGCATTAGGCAAGGAGATCCACTGTCTCCTTATCTATTCTCAATTGCAATGGAGTTTTTCACATATTGCATGAATGAAATGGTGATTTTCTTCCTTTCCATGATGTGGATCCTATTGTTACGCATCTTCTATATGCTGATGATCTAATGGTCTTTGGCAAGTGTTTGAATTCTTGTGCTCATGCTCTTAAATCTGTCTTTGCCAAATTGGAGAAGCATTGTGGGCTTTCAGTAAGTGTGCTTAAAACGAAGGTTTATTTCAGTTCTCATGCTAGGTTGACATCTGAATTTGCAGACATTTTGGGTGTGAATGTTGGTCAACTTCCTGTTAAATACCTTGGGGTTCCTTTGTCTAGTAATTACATTCATTATGATGATTGTCAGGATCTTCTCAGTAGAATTCCGAAAAAAGTTGCAATCATGGGATGTCAAGTTTTTGAGCTTTGCTGGACGCGCTAAATTGATACAATCTGTAATTACCCCAATGGTTTTGTATTGGTTGTTCATATATAAGTTAACAGTATTCACTATGGAAAAATTAGATACTATGTGTGCGGATTTTTTCTGGTGCAATTCAAAACATAAGGTTAAATGGGAAACATTATGTTCACCTAAGCTAGAAGGAGGAATTGGTCTCAAATTGTTTAAAGATTTGAAAAAGGCGGCTTGTATTAAACTTTTGTGGAAGTTTTTGACTAATAACTCGTTGTGGAGTAGATGGTTGGCTTCTAAATAGTGTAGAGACAAATCCTTTTGGCAATTAAGGTTTGATAATAATTCTTCTGGTACGTGGAAATGCATGTTGAGGCTGAGGACAAATGGAGTTCAATTATTTAACAAGGTGATACATGATGGCAATTCCACTTCAATGTGGTTTGATCCTTGGATAAATGGGAGGTGTTTGGTTGATCTGATTGGAGTTTCGAGAATTCAAATTGTTGGCAATCAATATGAAAAAGTGTCTGAGACTGTTAATGAAGGATTGTTAAATGCTAATCTACATGCAGGTACTAGAGAGGTGTAACAGTTAATTGATAATATGGTAGTTAATCATAATGCAGGTTGTGATCACTGTGAATGATTTTCTGGAGGGGCTTTCAGTTTTCATAAGACATGGGAATCAGTGAGAGATGTTCACCCAATTCAACCATCTTTCAAAATAGTGTGACACAACAAAAACTCGAGAAGAATGTCCTTTATACTGTATCTTGCTTTTATAGATAGGTTGAGCACAAGGGATAGGTTATCCATATTTGGGATAGTTGATGATATCAGATGTGTATTATGTGGTTCTGATGCAGAATCTGTTTCACATTTGTTTTTCTCCTGTCAATACTCAAGTTATGTTTGGAATGCTATCAAGATCAAATTGGGTTTGTCACCATACCTTAGTGGATCTTTGCAAAATGAAACTGGTGAAGTTTTACAAAGATTTAAGGAAAAAAATCAGTTAAAGGATGTTGGTTGTGCTGCTCTATCAGCAACAGTTTATCATTTGTGGATTGAAAGGAATGCTCGTCTTTTTAAAAACATTTCAGTTATTAAGGAAGTGAAGTTACACATGATAGAGAGGGAAGTTCACTACATTGTAAAAGGTAATGGTAGTAAATCTCTGAGATCGGTTTTTAATGAAGAGTTTCTGCATAGATGGGGAGTGGATCTGATAGACACTGGTTGACAAGCTTTGAATGTGGAGTTCGGCTAGTTGAAGACAGTAATTTTTACTTGTATTTTGTTTTTGAGTTTTTCAGGTCTTATAATCTTACTTACTTGTAATTTGTTTTGAGTTAGCTATTTGTATTGTCAATATATGGATTTTATTTGTGCTCTTTTCCCTTGTTGTCGCACCCATATAGGTTAGGGGGGACACAAGGTTTTGATGAGGCATATAAATGAAGTATATGGTTGGTTTTAGCAATAAAAGTAAACCAATTTTCAATATATATATATATTATGATCAGAAATTTAAAAATTGGTCCAGAAATTCAGAAATCGGTTCAAAAGTCGAATTTTGGGAAGCCGGCAAATTTCCCACCCCTGGGCGTCGACCCCCTAAGGGGGGTGTCGACCCATGGGTCGACCCCCTAAGGGGAGGTCGACCCCCCATCAGATCTGAGGAAAAATACATTTTTCTGAACGTGGACACCTTTCTTGACAAAATTCACTGATTCTAGGCTATAAATAGGACCATAGACCCATTGTTTTGTTCATCTAATTCAATGGCGACGACAAGGTAGTGCTCCAACGTAGTTTGATTTAGCCTTTTTCTTCTTCAACAATCAAGAGTAAGACTTATTCAAAGATCCGTGATTCGACCTCTGAAATTACTCTTCTATTTCTTAGATCCAATCAAAGTAAGGTAACTTTCTAGATCCGATCTATTCAATTTTCCTCCTCTTTCTTTTTCTTTCTATTTTAGTAAAAAATAGTTTATCCATGGTTGTTAGGTTCTGAATCCTATTAGGGGAAAATCATGGAAGGTTAGATCTAGACCAGATCTAGGATTTGGAAAGCTTACAAGGTGAGTGGGTTTAAGCTATAGCATTTTAGATAATAATATGTTATCATTTACCATTCCCCATTTTGTATAATCGAATTTTCAGAATAATTAATAATTACCGTTATAACAAGTTGAGGTGTTAATATGAATAATTAATATGTTGATTCAGTTAAAGTGTTGGAATGATTACATGTTGAAAAACAAACTTGTTATAATATGGGTAATGACTACTGTTGTTATAATCACATGATTCACTTGTGGTACTTTATTGAGTAAATGACATGCTTAACTTGTTGGATTTGGATAATTACCCGATTGAATGTTTCCATGTCAAAATAGAATTAAGCATATAAAGGACATGCGACAAAATATAGGCATAATTGGATGACATGTAAATTAGATTACTGTAAACTATACTACAATAAAAAGGATAATATGCCTAAAATTTACATGAAATATGAATTATTGTTAAAGAACGAACATGCCTAGATTCACAGTAATTTAACATTGTAACGCTCTTAGACATGAGGTTAGATGGCACTTGTGATAGAAATCTGCCCAGAACCACCAGGCATATCCAGCATTCACAAGTGGTAAATTTAATGTGAGGGGTCTAACTGCATACTTAAAACATACAATGGTACTAAGACACGAGGTTAAGTCAACTTGTGGTAGAAGTCTGCCTGGACCCGCCCGACAAATCCAGCGTCCACAAGTGTAGGCTTAATGTGAGAGGTCTAGTGCATATATATATGTACAAATATATATATATATATATATATATATATATCAAGATATGAATAAATGTCAATGACGGTAATTTAATGTCTAACTAAGAAAATAAGAAAGGAAGGGATGAAATGGGCTTAGTTAGTGTGATGCGAAGGAAAAGTGATGTATTTCCCTAAATGACCTATTTCTAAGAACGTGGTTGCAAGTAAGCCACAGTGAATAAAGAAAAAAAGAGGAAAGAAAATACTTGCCACAATGAATTAAGATAGGAATACGTTATGAAAATAAATCACCGATTCCTTCTATAAATCAAACTGATAAGGTGCATGAAGTGTTTTCCTTAATAAAACAAGGAATGGATATTACAGTGAATGAAGAATAATGGATCACAACAGTAAATGGTTTAAACGAGGAATGCTAATCATCTATTATAAATAAATAACATTAATGAAAATGTTGTATAATAGGTAGATTTGCCCTAGGGACAAGTGAAGATTATAACTTAGGTTATAATAAACTAGCAAGGAAATGGGATAACTGGTGAAATGAGATAAGGGACACTTAATTATAAATTAAGTAATAAGTAAGTGGGGAAAACCTGAAACCAGTTGAGAAAAGGGGGAAAGTTTATGAAATATATGAAGTTGTACTCAATAATAAATTAAGTAATATGTAAATTTGGGAGTTTGAAACCCACTGATAAGAATAACATGTTTGGACTTGTCCTAGGGACAAGAGGAAATTATAACATAAGGTAATAATAAATGGGAAGAGAAACATATTAATGGGCCTTAGTCAAGAAAACTAAGTTATAAGTAAACAATGATAAGTTATAGTAAGGGTGTAAAATGCGATTATGATTAAATGAGAAAGGATGAGGAAAACTTATAAAAGGAAATAAGTTATATTTAATCATAAATGGTAAGTGACATGTTAATTAGAAAACATGTGAATTGAGGTATACTTGATAGCATATTAAGCAGAACATTTTATTGTAACCTTGAAATCAAACAAGAATATAAAGGGGATTGCAGATTATAGACCTTTGACCATAATCTAGAGAATAACATGTTGTGGGCTTATTAATAAAGTTAAACGAGTTAAGTTATATAGCTGAAATTAATAAGCAAGAGGAACCTGGTAAGTTGATTAAGAATTCAATGTGAATGGGAATAACCAAGTTAAATGGAAACCTGATGAGGTAAGGAAAGCGCGTAAAAGAATGTTTAGACATAGGGTCTAACAATATATTAAAGTGAGGCGCTTGGACTAATCTGCACGTTTGAGGGTGAATAACCCAGCGGGGTAGATCATCGTGGTGTTACAAGGCATGAAGGGAGCGCACATTCATTTGGTTATTCTGTCGGCTTCGAAGGACTAGATGGGGACGCACTTGACTTCTTGAGATACGTAAGGTGCTCCTAGTAGTCCCCTATGCAGTGGCAGATGTTTAGGCTGTGCTCACAGAGGTTAGGTCTGCGTGTAACTACTAGGTGTGTAGGCCTTGAATGCAAAAGAAGCTATGCAGTCAGAATGCGGTGACACGATGACAATAGGGTGATTAGGCGTTCACCTCAAGGGGGATATGAAGGGTCACGACCAATAAGGATAGTAGATCGTCGAATACCCTTCATCGGTAGTCAGTGGGACGCAAAAAGGCTAGAGCTAAAACCAATAGACCATTCACCTTTCACTATCAGGGTACGGTGGTTGAGGGAAGACGCTAAATGGATGTTTAGATTGTTTTTTTGGGGGTAGTAGTTTAGCTCTTACAGTCTAGTTGAGGGAGGGGCCGAGGGGGGGCATATCCACCGTGAAAACAGACTCTAGGAATATCTGCATATAGAGGCTCTTAAAGACGGGCCTGTACAGATATGGAAAAGCTCCCGACCAAGTTCCATGTTTCTTGTATCGCCCTGCCACGGAACTCGGTGCACATTAGAGGACTTGCGGTTAAGGCATCGAGTTACAATTGAAGATACATATATGGGAAAGTCTAGATACATGCATGTCGACTAAGGGTGGTGTATCGTAGACTTGAGGGCATTACTCCAATATGAAATCTGAATCGATCGACGGTGGCAGTCCGTACGCTTACATAGCGTAGTAATGACAGATATATGCAGAACGTAACATTGTTATGTAGAGATTTGTACGTCACTCCGTTGTAGGATGAGGGACTGCGCTCATTTCTATGGTATTACTTTGGAGGCCGTGCGAGTGGGGTACCATAGAGTGTACCGTATTATTGGGGGTAGCTACATATATACTGTATTAGACTAATCCCTTAGGAGGTAAATGGGTACGACGTGTGTGTACGCCTTGTGTGCTGTTAATCCAAGTAACCTAATAAATTAGAAAAATATGATTGAACGGTATATGTAGGATTATCCATAGTCTATAGTTTAAATCCAGTCACCAGAACTTGTGTTCTGACCCCCTCCTCATAACATACTCGCATGTTAGATTTGTGGCAGAAACATTATAGCTTTGGATACTGGTTAGGCAATATTATTAATACAGTAAGGCTATACTTTAATTACATTATATTATATCTATTCCGCTGTGAGATATTTTCTGAGCTCTGACATATTTTATGTCTCTGTCTTTTCTACAGGATACCAGAGCACAGCGACTTGAGTTTCGATAGATTGGATTTTTGAAAAAAATTCGGTCTTTCGAAATTCGGGTTGTTACAGTAATCACCGTAGCAATCAACAAATTAGCTCAATGGCTACGAAAAAAAACCAACAACAACCACATTAGTAAAAACATTTGAAGTCGAAAAAATCCAAATAAGCATATGAATCCATATTAATTGCGACAAGCCGAAGCAGCACTGTAAATACATCGCCAATAGATGGTCGAAGCCTGCCTAGTGCTTTTATTAAGAGATCCAATATCCCTTAATTAAGACCTAAAAGCCTTATAAATCGATTAAGAGACCCACCAGCCTCTCTAATACTCTAACAGCTTTATATATATATATATATATATATATATATATATAGACACACACACACATACACCCCCAACAACCTCCCTTAATACCCCAAACAACTTTATATATATAATTATGCATATAGGACCCAACAACCCCAAGTACTGGCAACAATAAAAAATAATCATGTGTCATAGAACTCCAAATGGTAATTCGAGCAGTGAAAACAATATGTCCCATACCGCACATTTCAGTAATCAATTTACTACTAGTCGGCCTACACCACACTCCAAATGGATTTAATCAACGAGTCTGGAATCAACCGATATAATAAACCAATGTGTCCTCACATGGCTTACTATATCTTATAAATCTCGTTCTCATCTTTTCAAAGAGTGGAAAAACGTGTAGTTATATATATTGAAAATATTTGGTTTAACAGGATAGATTTATGAATCCTATTGTTGGATATGGTTAAACATGATCAAGGGAAAAATCACGGTTTTAGGCACGTCTGATCTAAAAATAACGTATATGCTTGATGTTTTGATCTTTTTGATTGAACCCATATGTTGTTACTATTGTTTGTGATGTTCATGATTGTTTTGTAAAGTAGGAATGGTAGAAAACGCCGTCGTATGGCGAGAATGGACGAAACAAGTTTGATGGAAAAATGTTGCAGAGATTCGGATCGGATCGGATAAGGGGGATCGGATAACCGGATCGAACCGAAGTGGTGGCATTTTTAGCAGCGCACGAAGGTAAGGGCAACAAGGAAGGCCAACCGGATTGAATTGGAGCAGAGGATCAGATCGGATAAGCCGACCCGAGCCTTGACCCCGAACCGAACCGAGCATGGTGAACTGAACCGACGTGACGCATCGAACCGAGCATTCGTGACACCGAACCAAATCGACTTGATGATCCAAAGCAAACCAAGGATCACTGAACTGAATCGGGCCGACGAAGCGATAACGACCGTGAACTCTATTGAAGGCCAATTCCAATTCGACCAAAACCCGAGATGCATAGGAAGTCCAAATGGGAAGTTATTACTTAGTATCTAGATGAGAACCAACGAGTTAATTTAAGAGTTGGGCTTTGTTGTGGGACATGTTCAAAGGGGTTATCGATATCTATAACTTTGTTTCACTATTGAAGGAGGCCTTGACTATGGACCAGTGCAGTGGGATCAGAGGTTGTATGGAGATGGACTCCATCAGGGCTCCAAAGGAGCAGAGTGGCCGTAGTGATAGTTGTACGGAGTGGGACTCCGTCATAGCCCCAATAGTTCTGGTGACCAAAGCGATGGATATCGTATGCTTTACACACATAGTGAGAGATGTGAGGACGATTGCTACGTTTGATGTTTGTTATCACTATGACACACACACTCCCATTTTTACACTATATATTAGTGTTACCTTAGAGTACTATACACCTTGTTGTGCTAACTCTTTGGTTGCAGGTCCAGGTTCAGGTATGATTATTTATACATGTTACTATTTTGTTTTGCTGCTATCGATCATACCAGACTTTTGTCTGACCCAGAGTTTTATGCCTCTTATTATTACTCTAGGTGCTCCTAAACGAGCTGTCTAGAGACATGTTGGGTGGTTATGCACGAGTAGTTGTTCGAAGACGAGTAGGAGGATTCCACTTATTATTTACATATATTCTCCCTATGTTGTTACTGGTTACTGCTCTGGGCATTAGTAATGTACCTTTTTTATTTTGCTTTAGAGACAGCATTTTGAAGTTGTAATAATGGTTTGGATCATAAGCTGTATTTTGGGTTCTGCTTTTATGATGGTTTAGTTTTCATCTTATGCAACATTTCGTCGGTTTTACGTAAAATTATGTTATTATTATGTTTTATTCCATGTCTTGTGAGATATACTACAGCTTTTTGGTGATTCATAGCTTCAAACCCTTTTTCTTTTGACGACTGTTCTGTGCTGGTCGGGCATTGGCACAGCGCATTTCGTAGAAATGTCGGCTGTTGCAGGGTGGGTCGTCACACTTGGTTTCAGAGCCTAGGTTGCATAGTCTAACCTAGGGGAAGACATCAGGGAGAGATAGTATACGTATATGAGAGCGCGTATTTTGAAATTTTTGTTTTCAAAAAGCTGTATATATACTATTAGTCTATCTAAGGATGAAGTCACACTACACGGGCACAACTAAGGAGATGGTTAATCATTTTCTCTTTACAGATTGAGCGATGAGCCGAAATAGGAGGAGTATGGGTTCAGGAGTCAATAATGGGAATGTCCTTGATATAAGGACGATGTTTACTGCCTTCATGCGAGAGATGCTTAGGGATGCTCAACGAGAAGTTCCTAATGCTGCTAACGATGGTGGTGCGGTGGTGCAGGTGCCTAGGGCCGATTTTGCCAAGCTTAACAAGGATTATACTAGTCTTGGTGGGAAGCTCTTCCATGGAACGGAATCGTCTACGGAGGTCCAAGATTGGCTTGATAGTTGTGAACTCATCTTCGAGGATTTAGGGATCGATGATGCGATGAAGAGAAAGATAGCATCGCGTTAACTTCAAAGACGAGCAATGAATTGGTGGAATTTTATCAAAGCAGCTACTCCCGAGGATCAAGTTACTTGGAATCAGTTTAAGACTCGCTTCAGTGACAAGTTTATTCCAGCTGCTCAGAAATCATAATTGTTTAGGAAATTTTTGGAGCTTAAGAAGAATGGTAGGGAAATCTCAGAATATGTTGTTGAATTTGATGCTTCATCGAAATATGGATTATCTCTTATCGACACTACTGAGAAGAAGAACGAGAAGTTCATAACTAGCTTAGATGTGTACTAGGGGGAAAGACTTATAAACCACATCGATGAGACATTCAAATCTATTATGGGGAAAGCATTGAGATCAGAGAGCCTTTACCCTAAGTCGAAGAATGAGGTTGCTATTGCATCTGCAGGATATCCAAAACCGCGAGTAAGCGGTGAAGGCAAGAAGAATTCCTAGAATAAGAGGAAACAGAATCAGACCAAGGATGGTCAAAAAAGAAGGATAAGAAAGATATAGAGTGTTCTAGCTGTGGCAAGAAGGGCCACTATGTCAAAGATTGTCGAGCAAAGCCAGCGGACAAGAAGTGCTTCAATTACGGCCAAGTGGGACATCACAAGGTTAAATGTCCCCAACCTCCTAAAGAGAAGCAGATCGTGAAAGCATATGCCATCAACATTGTTCCTTCTTCGTCAAATGCCCCAACTATGGCGAAGAAGGGAAAGGGTGCCATTTTTCAATGTATGCTTTCTGTTTATGATGTTCCTGTTTGAGTATTGTTTGATACCGGGGCTTCTCATTCCTTCGTATCTAGTGACCTGGTAGATAGGTTGGAATTGGAACCCGAGATTGTCGATAGACCTTTAGTTGTGACGAATGCGATGTGACGAACCCGGTCGGTGGTTCGACTAGCCTTAGTATGATTTGTCGTACGAGTCATGGATGTATGTTTGTTTATGATTGCTTTTTTGGGCTTTACTGGGTTTGGAATTATTTTGGGAGTCGATTGGCTCCAAAGGTATGGGGTGGTGGTAGACTATGAGGGGTCTTTGGTGACTGTTAGAGCGGGTGATGGGCGGAGGGTGGTGTTGGGTTGCCTACTAGTGGTGGGGTGATGGCTAGTTTTCTAAATTCCCTCGACATCCCACAAGATGAGTTATCAGATGTGCCTATTGCTGGCGAGTATCCAGACATCTTCGAGGAAGTGACCAGACTTCCACCACACCGAAAGATCGAGTTTCAGATTGATTTAGTGAAAGATGCCAGACCTATAGTGATGCCACTTCGTCGTATGGCGCCAAGGGAGCAGCGAGAGCTCGAAGTTCAAGTGGGCAATCATTTGAAGAAGGGATTTGTACGAAGAAGTGTTTCCGAGTAGGGAGCACCAGTTGTATTTGCTACTAAGGCCGATGGTTCCCTTCGCTTATGTGTAGACTACCACGAGTTGAACAAGGTGACTAGGAAGAATAAGTATCCTCTTCCACGGATAGATGATTTGTTTGATCAGCTAAATGGAGCAAGAGTGTCCTACCAGTTGGATCTCGCGACAGGTTTTCATCAGCTCCAAGTAGTAGCTGAGAGTGTACCTAAAACGACATTTCGGACGCCGTTTGGATTCTATGAGTGGTTGGTCATGCCATTCGGGTTGACCAATGCACCCGCATATTTCGTTGATCTAATGAATAGGGTTTTCAAGGAACAATTAAATAAGTTTTTTCTTATGTTCATGGATGATATCTTGGTTTACTTAAGGACAGACGAAGAACACAAGGAACATTTGAGGACAGTGATGGAGGTGTTGAGGAAACACCAATTGAAAGCAAAATTTTCTAAGTGTCACTTCTGGAGGAGGGAATTGAGATTCTTGGGCCATGTTGTTTCATAAAATGGTATTGTCGTGGATCCTACGAAGGTGGCCACGGTGCAGGATTGGTCTACGCCAAAAAATGCAATAGACGTGAGAAGTTTTTTGGGATTAGCTAGATATTATCGTAAGTTAATTCAGGACTTCTCCAAGATAGCGGCACCGTTAACTCAGTTGACTAAGAAGAACCAAGCTTTCGTCTGGGACGGAAGGTGTGAGAACGCATTTAAGAGCCTAAAGGAAAAGTTAACGTGTGCACTAGTGTTAGTTATTCCTAAAGGGAACAAAGAGATGACAGTATATATGGATGCCTGTGGTATCGAGTAGGTGATGTACCAATGCAAGGAGGCAGGGTTGTAGCTTATTCTAGTCAGCAACTGAAACCGCATGAGAAAAGGTATCCTACCCATGATATAGAATTAGCAGCGATCGTGTTCGCGTTGAAAATGTGGAGGCACTATCGCTTGGGAGATAGATTTGAATTGTTTACCAATCATAAGTCATTAAAGTGTCTTTTCACTCAAAAGGATTTGAACCTTTATCAGCAGAGATGGTTAGAGTTCTTGGCTTCATATGATTTCAATATCGCATACACACCCGTGAAGGGAAATGCGGTAGCTGATGCAATAAGTAGGAGATATGCCAGTTTGGGGGCTACGTTTCTTGAATGGAAGCAACTGGAGTATATCATAGGATATGATTTCAGACCTAAGTGTGAATTGGATCCAGAGATGTTAGCAAGTTTGACAATCAAACCGACCTTGATTGAGCCAATTGGCTCCAGTCAAAGGGACGATCCTAATCTATTGGAAATCATCTCCAAGGTGGAGATGGGTATCAACAGCGAAAGAATGAACAAGTATGGTCTCAATCGAGAAGGATGGCTTCGAAAGAATGGGAGACTAGTTGTACCCAATGTTAATGGAATGAGAGGTGAAGTGCTTAGAGAGTGTCATCACTCAAAACTGACTATACATCCCAATGGTAACAAAATGTATCGAGACAAACGGACCTACTACTGGGAAGGGATGAAGAGGGACATTAGGAAGTTTATACACAAGTGCATGAGTTGCAAGTTAGTTAAAGCCGAGAAAAATAAGCCTAGTGGTTTTTTGCAACATTGGAAATTACCGAATGGAAATGGGAACAAGTCTCAATGGATTTCATTAACGGTTTGCCAAGGACTAGATCAGGTCATGATAGCATTTAGGTGATTGTGGATCGACTGACCAAAAGTGCAAGGTTTATATCAGTCAAGTCAAATAGAACGGCAGCTAAGTTAGCAGAACTGTATATGAAATGGATAGTGAGATTTCAATGAGTATCTAAAGGTATTGTGAGTGACCGAGATCCATTATTTACTAGTGGGTTTTGGAAGAGCTTACAAGAGGCTTTAGGGTCAGAATTACATCTCAGTACTGTGTACCATCCTCAAACCGACGGTTAAACAAAGAAGGTGAATCGTGTATTGGAGGATCTCTTGAGAGCTTGTACATTGGATTTTGGGGGTTCATGGGATGACCATTTACATCTGGTTGAATTCACATATAATAATAGTTATTAGTCCAGTATTGGTATGGCTCCATTTGAAGCTTTGTACGGAAGACCGTGCAACTCACCATCATGTTGGTTGGAAACCGGTGAGAAGTGCTTGGGCCAGATGTAATAAGAGAAACTTCAGATAAGATCAAGGTTATTCAACAGCAAATGAAGGCTTCCTGGGATAGACAGAAGAGTTATGCTGATAAAAGGCGAAGAGATTTGAAATTCTCCGTTGGCTACTTGGTATTCGTCAAAATTCCTCCGTTGAAGAGTGTGATTCGATTGGTAGGAGAGCTAAGTTAGCACCAAGGTTTGTTGGTTCATTTCCACTTCTCGAAAAGTTGGGAATTTGTTGTATAAAGTTGGATTACCTGACAAGATGGCAGGTGTGCACAACGTATTTCATGTTTCCCAGTTAATGAAGTTCGTGCACGATTTTGATATGACTATTTCACCAGATCAGTTGGATGATATCGAGGTAGAACTCGAGGCAGTTGGGAACCACATACCGATTCGTAATGTTGGACACGATACGAAGCAACTTCGAAGGAAGACGGTGGAACTAGTCAAGGTCCAGTGGAGCGATAATGAGAATGACTATACTTGGGAAACATATGAGAGCACAAGGAAGTCATATCCAGAACTTTTTGCACGGTAAGATTTTAAATCGCGATATAGTTATTCGCTTGTTAGTAAACCACATGCAAGGATAAGCTTGTTGTGTAATTATGTGTATGTTTGATTGTTTGTATATGATTAATAGGCATGCATGACACCATTGTATGTTTCTTAGTTAAGGAATTTCGAGGGCGAAATTTCTTAAGAGGGGAAGAGTGTAACGACCCACTTTCTACGCATCGGAGAATCGTAGAATATTTATTTTATTTTCATACGAAGTCGTATGGTCGTGTAACTTTGGGGAACGACTATTGGGGTCATTTCCCACATACACGATTTTTGCCAAATTTTAGATGATTGTTTTGACCCTAGCAAATCTTGATTCGCCTATAACTTTTGATTGGTAAGGAGTTTTGACCTGAAACCACTTCCATTGTATCCGGATGATGGTTTACCTTTCCGTAGAGTGGTACATTTATCAAAAGACGTATCGTTTGGGAGATATGGTTGAAATAAGATTTATAGATGGAAAAATAGCCTAATTGGGCTTAATGGGGTGATTAGTGGCTTGGCCCATAACCCATTTCAGGATTAGGGTTATGAGAGGGCTGAAAGGGGTTAGAGGATCATCTCCTTTCATTTCTCTAGCATGCACAAACATTTCTTTAACCCTAGTAATGGCCTCCATCTTCCAAATCTCTCTTTAATCACTTTCGAATCACATATTTGCCAAATCTACATCAAATCAATTCAAATAATCATCAAATCAAAGTTGGAGCTGTTGCTATACATAGGGATCCATGCCAAATCAGTGGAGTTTTCAGATCTATAATTTATTGGTGGCTAAGGTGAGTGGTTAGCATGTTTATTCACTAATTACGTCTAATAAGGGGTGATTAGTGATAATTTACTGAAATTGAGACTCATAAAAATATGCAAAAATATGCATAAATTCTGAAATATTATTTTATGTTATAGATTAAAAATTGGGTTAATTTGGATTAAGTTTGCTAATCCTATTGTTAGATATGGTTAAACATGGTTAAGGGAAAAATCATGGTTTTGGGCATGTTTGATCTAAAATAACCTATATGCTTGATGTTTTGATCTTTTTGATTGAACCTATATGTTGTTACTGTTGTTTATGATGTTTTATGATTTTTTAGTAAAGTTCGAATGGTTGAAAACGCTGTTATATAGCGAGAATGGACGAAACAAGTTTGCTGGAAATGCTGTAGAGATTCGCATCAGATCGAATAAGGGGGATCGGATCGGATAACTGAACCAAACTGGGGTGTTGGCATCTTCAGCAACGCACAAAGGTAAGAGCAACAAGGAAGGTCAACCGGATCGAATTGGAGCAGGGGATCGGATCGGATAAGCCGACCCAAGCCTAGGACCCCGAACCGAACCGAGCAGGCTGAACCGAACTGACATGACGCATCGAACAAAGCCATCGTGACATCAGCCGAACCAACTTGATGATCCGAACTGAACCGGGGTGACGAAGCGACGATGACTGTGAACTCTTTTTAAGACCAATTCCAATTTGACCAAAACCCGAGATGCATAGGAAGTCCAAATGGGAACCAACGAGTTAACTTCAAGAGTTGGGCTTTGCTGCGGGACGTGTGCAAAGGGGTTATCGATATATATAACTTTGGTTCACTATTGAGGGTGGCATTGATTATGGACCAGTGCAGTGGGGTCAGAGGTTGTATGGAGTTGGACTCCTTCAGGGCTCCAAAGGGCCAAAGTGGTCATAGTGATAGTTGTACGGAGTGGGACTCTGTCATATCCCCAATAGTTCTGGTGACCAAAGCGATGGATATCGTATGCTTTACGCTTTGCGTGAGAGACATGAGGATGAATGCTTTGTTTGATGTTTGGTATCACCATGACACGCACACTTCCATTTTTACACTATATGTTAGAGTTACCTTAGAGTACTGTGCACCTTGTTGTGCTAACTCTTTGGTTGTAGGTCCAAGTTCAGGTATGATTATTTATACCTGTTATTGTTTTGTTTTGCTGCTATCGCTCATACCAGACTTTTGTCTTACCCAGAGTTTTATGTCTCTTCTTATTACTCTAGGTGCTCCTAAACGAGCAGACTAGAGACGGGTCAGGTGTTTATGCACGGGTATCTGTCCAGAGACAAGCAGGAGGCTTCCACATACTATTTACATATTTTCTCCCTGTGTTGTTGCTGGTCACTGCTTTGGGCATTAGTAGTGTTCCTTTTCTATTTTTCTTTAGAGATGGTATTTTGAAGTTGTAATAATGGTTTAGATCATAAGCTGTATTTTGGATTCCGCTGCTATGATGGTTTATTTTTCAACTTATGCACTATCTCGCTTGTTTTATGTCAAATTATCTTATTATTATATTTTATTCCATGTGTTGTGAGATATACTACAGCCTTTTGGTGATTCATAATCCTTTTTTATTTTGACGACCGTTTAGTGTTGGTCAGGCATTGGCATAGCACATTTCATAGAAATGTCAGCTGGTGCGGGGCGAACCATCACATATGGTCTTCATTAAAGTGCCACCGCTAAGGAATGTAGTTCTCTTTGGCTCAGTAGGGGAATTGGCACCGAGATTTATAGGACTAGTCCCTATCATAGAGAGGATTTGGCAGACGGCTTATAGGGTTAAGCTACCGGTTGACTGGCGGACGTACACGATGTATTTCACATTTCCCATTTAAGGAAATGTCTCCATGATATAGGAGAAATAGTAGAGCCAAGCATTCTTGAGGACGTAGAAATTGAGAAGGTAGCATCAATTAGACGAGTTCCTACTCAAATCCTTGGATCAGAAATCAAGAAGTTCCGCAGCAAGGAAATCAAATTAGTTAAAGTGCAATGGGAAGAAGACCGCGAAGATGCGACATGGGAACCTGAAGCTAGGATTCGTGCTTCTTATCCCTTTTTCTTTGAGAGTACGTTCTTGACTTCTTTTCCAAGATTTTACTTTGCATTTGCATCTATCACTCAAGTTTATCCCATCATTCGAACCTTTTCAATCTGTAAGTAGAAACCAATGGTCGGAAACATGTGTTTGAAACATGTTATGATTAATGGTTGCAAGTGGATGCAAGTGTTTGCTAGTGGTTGCTCGTGGATGCATAACACAACTAGGCACTTGATTGGCTCAATCACTTACATACTGCATATGGATTTTTATGCATTAGGATCTTATATAGATGAAAATGGATGGATCATCATATGAATTTTGCATTTTGGTGAATGATTGTGCACATATATAGAGCTTATATGTTATACTTGGGTTACTTACATACATTTTGGTTACATGGCACAAACACATATTGCATTGAGGAGGTCAATTGAATCAGTTGACTGCCCTATTTTCATACTAGTTTAAGGACACACACCCCTTTGCATATGTTCATACAAGCATTAGAAAAATCTTATGGATAGAGGATGCTTGTGGATGATGGATAAGTAGATGGCTGTGGTTGTTAGGATAGTAGCATTCTTATTAACTTGGAGATTTCGGGGACGAAATCCTTTAAGTAAGGGAGAATGTAACACCCCAGAGTTTAAACACACTATAACCAGGCTTAAAAATGATACATTGAGAATAACTTAATTTAAATATTCAAAATTATGTGAAATAGGCATTACCTTTGCGTTCGCCTCGGAATTCTGGTCCAGATAGACCCTAAGTTTGCGTAAAACGGATAAAGTATGAAGAAATATGGACCTTAGAAGTTTGTATACACATAAGGTTCATATATATAAATATAAATAATAAAACATATGTCCAGAAAAATCAAACGAGACATGCGTGGGAACCAGACCCATTAGGGGACGACCCAAGCACAGCCCAGGTCGACCTATGGGTTGACCCATAGGAAGCTGGGTCGACCCATCGTGGATCTGGGAAGATCCATTCTGCGAACCTAGACTATTTTATGCACTATATTCGTTGCTGACTCGGCATGACTTGTATGGTTTGGATTTAAAACCTAAAATCTAAGGGCTGATGTTGACTTTATAACTCTAAAAATAGATGGCATCCCTCATTCCCAGTTCACAACCGCTTCATATATTCTTCCTCTCTGAAATTACTCTGAAAATTATAAACATACAAATGGGGGAATGCTGCTAGAGTTTGGATTAAACAGAGGCAACATCAAGACCTGGACATGGATTGGACTTGGACTTCTTACGGCGTAGTGTTATATAATTATCTTTACCAAGATTCACTGTGAGTTATAGTTATTTACAGATCTGATTTATTAGGCCTTGGACATGACAGTTAAATAAAATTGGTTAGGATCTACAGTGTTAGTGACATAAATATTACACCTGTTTTCACTGTAAATCACCTAGGCTGTTATGATCAGTTATACATATGCTTGTGATGTTAATTAAACAAGTATACATATGTTTGTGATGTCAAACAAGTTATGCATATGCTTATGATGTTCAACAAGTTATACATATGCCTGTGATGTTAATTAAACAAGTTGTACATATGCCTGTGATGTCAAACAAGTTATACGTATGCATGTTATACATATGGTTGTGATGACGAACAAGTTATACACATGTCTGTGATGTTGGATAAATAACAAGTTAAATGTATCTATCTTCTTTTTCCCATTTTCCATGTTTATTTCCAGTCCTGCCTATATGATTCTATCTTTCTTCCTCTGTTTCCTTTTTATTTTACGCCAAGCCTAGGCCTTTAGAAGCCTAAGCTATACCCGATTAGAGTGTGCATATTATTGGGGCAATAGTGAATGACATAAAAAGGAAAATTAGGCATGTTAATTAATTAGGACTGATTAACTATATTCTTGGAAAGAGGACAAATATACACATGTTAGACTTGTTGTAAACTAATAAGAGGGACAATGTGTATATGTTGCTATAACTTGGTAGAAATATGCATAAACCTATATATGTTGTAATTTGGGGACATAGTTAAGATGCATATGAAATGGACATGTTAAGTTTGGCTTAAAACGGACTTTAAGTAAATTGACATGTTAAGAATAGGGTAAGTACCAGATGTAGTTTAATAACTTGAAATGCTATGGGAATTGTACACTTCTAGGCAGGTGTTTTGGGGAAGTTGTATGAATAATGACATATAATACTTACAACCATGCTTATTAATAAACCTAAAGCTGCAAGGTTAAATATGAGTATTAATAAGCTAAGGGGTCCCTCGTTCTTGCTGCTGTATCGGGTTTTGGCACTCTTAAATCCTAGTTACTTGGGTGCACAAGCTTAGGGGGTTTGGCTTGTGTCAACCTACTGTTTGGAACTTATATCAGTCAGTATCCCTGTTGGTATCTTATTAGAACGAGCCTCACACTAGGTAGGGGCCAGGGTACGCTTTACTGAACTGGATAGTAAGAGGTACACATGGGGGTGGTTATGGGCGTGTTCCGACGGAGTCATGAGCGTGCATGGATCCGACTAGGGAAGATAAGACACTATAACACCGGTAAATAGACCTGTGTCATATGGTTGCTAGGTTAGGGAGTGATATACCTCACTGCCGGGGCTAACACAAGGTATTTTCTTAGTAGAGAGGCGATCGCTTGGGTAGTAAGTAGGGTAAACCTAATCCTGTTGTTATGTAATTAGGTTAACACCTAATCCTATTACGTAATTAGGGTACGCTTAATCCTACTGTTTAAACCTATTGTTTATTTCTGCTATTAATCCTGCTGATTATCCTATTGTTATGAAATCATGTTGAACTTGTCATACTAGTATTGGTGCAAGCTTAAGACCTAAAACTTAAGACATGAAACATGTATGTTCAGACATATATGTCTAGACATTACCCGTTTTTGGATATAAATGTGAAGTATTACCTAATCATAAGTTTATTCCTGTTATTCTCCAGACATAAATGTTTGGTCAACTAGGAGGTGTGCTGTAAGCCCAAGAAGGATGGAGGCTTAGGGATCACTAATTTGTTTAATTTTAACTCTTCCTTGCGGGCCAAATGGCTTTAGAGATATAGGTGTCCTGATGTGTCGGCTACTTAGAAGAATTTTATTTCCAAATTTTATTATTCTGGGGGAGAGTTTATTACTGGATCTAATTTTAGTTGGCTTAATAGATTATCGTTCTTTTGGAAGTCTGTTCTGATGTGTTTTGATTTTTTTTACTTTAGGTTGTAATTTGACTGTTCATTCTGGGAATCTTACTTACTTTTGGCATGATGCTTGGATTTCCCATTTGCCTCTTAAAATATAATTTAGGGAGCTTTATAATAACTACTGCTTTAAGAACGCTTTAATTATTGATGTATATAGAGGTGATCTAGATCCCCCGTGGGATTTTTCCTTTGAATTTTTTTTAGAAGGGGAAATGTTAAGGCAATTAGCCTTACTTGAAGCTAAGTTGGCCTTTTACCATCTTGATGAGAATAGCGATTCTATTAGTTGGGGTTTTGATAGGTGATTAGTGTTCTCAGTTAATTCTTTGTATAATTTCATTAATTTTTCTGGTGTTTCGTTGCTTCCTTTTAAGTTTCTTTGGAAATCTAATGCTCCTCCAGAAGCTAAGTTTCTTACGTGGCTGATTATTCATAAGAAGCTTAATACGGTTGAGCTTTTAAAGAAGAAGCATATTATGTTTGATGGTAAGTGTTGTTTCTGTAGTCTTTTGGATGAGGATGTTGACCATTTATTTTTCTCCTGCAATGTCACAAATTACATTTTATATATGGTTATTAGGATTTTTGTCTTTGGTAGTTCTATTTCCTTTTGAAATTGTGTTGATTATTGTAACTTTTATAGAGTCACTTATAATGCTAGACAAAGATATGTGTCGGATTCTTTAATCTCTATCACTAGTTGGTTCATTTGGTTAGAAAAGAATCAGAGATTTTTTAATTCTATTTCAGTGTTTGCTGATACTTTAATTACTAGGATTGTTAACTTCTGTTTGGATTTGTGACGGCAAGGAATTTCGCTCGGTCCGAACCAGTCGCTAAACCGATCTAGACCGTTCGAAACGCCTGAACGTTTTGAGAACAGGACAAATCAGAACGCATACAGAAGAACATTTCATTGTATATCACATTGCATCAGATTACAAGAATATACAGAGTATAAATGAATATTACACAGAAATATCAGAGATTTAAATTACATTTAAATCCATAGCAGCGGAAAATAATACAATACACAACTAGAAGTAGATATACGGATACAAAGCTTTCCGGATATCGTTCCAGCTGTAAACCAGGATCCTGTGAATATAAATCTGCAAAACCAAAACTACTAGCTGCCCGTGTCAAAATAAGGGCACCCAGAGTTTAGGTTAAAACAATAAACTCCAGGTCAGTCATGGGACTGGTGTGAGAACTAAAACAGTTATTAATCTTTATTTTAAAGTTAGGTAAATCAAGGGACCACGCCGTATAACACGGAACGGGTTTCCTCCCAAGAACACCAGTGCATAAGACAAACAGCGCAATGCTAAATAAAGAAAAATGAAGCTATTATAAGACCCAGTTCCCATCACACAATGCAACGCAAGCCGGAGGATAGGGTTTTTACCTTATAATAGCCAAGAATGCTTGATACGTTTAAAACAAATCATTTGATACTATTATAAGTGCATATTGTATAAAATATCTTCAAATCATAAGTATCAATCATAGACGGCATAAGCGCCCCATCCCACTATGTCGCCATACTAGGCTCTACAAATAAAACCGCAAGATCACTTATTTGGAAATTGGATTTCCGTCATGAACCAAGGCAAAAGATAGTCCTTACCGAATTCGAGACTGCCTAGCCCGAGTCTCAGGATCAGAACGCATTGATCCTTGGATCGTCAGGGCCGGTCCACCGATGTGGATTAAAATGCCTGAGCACTGCGTTTCGCCGCCCTTTGGGGCGTAAGCGAGCCAACGAATGACTCCATCGGACCCGGATCGTCCGATCTAACTGAGGCGCCTCGCAACAGCAACAATCACATAAGTCAAACACGTCAGGGTGTGTAAAACCACTGACGCCACTTCTAGCTAGGAGGAAACGCAGGCCCTCCCTGAGGTCCTTTCTCCCATTTCTGGTTCATACCTGGGTGTGAGACTCGCGAAGTAAACGTTACACAAAGCTACGCCACAAAGGCCGTGCTTCAATCATCAACCACAAGACTTTGCTTTTCAACAATATATAACCCCTGGGCTCGTACGTCTCAGAGAAGGGTGTTAAGCAAGAGAATAAATTCTCTGCCGCCAAACAGATAGATATATATTTAATAGAATCAATCACACGGACTAAAATCCTATGTCAGACACACAGTCCATTTACAAGTTCGTTCTGGGTCTGAACGAAACCGAGGCACCTAGTACCCCGCATATCCATCGATCTCCAAGTACGTCTGGACGCTCACCAACTGTTTCCATCTTCTTGGGTGTACAGCCCAATCAAGATCATCAGTAATCACCCAAACGACGTGAAGACCTCCGGTCTTCGACCATCGTCTTCATCTTCGACTTATCGTCGTATCAGTTATTCAGAATGGGATAAACCCGGTCTTTCTGAATAACTCGCGTATATATTATAAAAGTGTTACACAAACACAACATACGCCTCATTCCATTTATCAGTCACTAACCGTAAATTAATCAAGAGAATAATTTCCAAATATTAACCCCGAAGGCCGAAACCAACATCAGATCAATATCCAGAAAACCATTCTGCTTGGCTAACCGACAGTTAGTTCTAAATTTCACATTCATAGGGAAAGGTTCCCATTAATTTTATCCAAGATAAATTCCTTGAATTTATTCTCTAATCTTCTTTTGAATTTCGATTCAACTAGTCGGGATTAACGAACCTTACCGAAGTAATCATTTGTTTTAATTTCCCAATCCCAACCTATTCATCCCACGAAGTAAAACTGGTAATACTTCATATCTAACACCACGGTGTTATCGGTAAATTCAATTACCATTTCACGTTCAAATCTAATTAAAGATTTAACTATCGCCTGGAGTAAAACTGGTGATACTCCATTCTCAATCTTTCAATCTAATTAAAGACTCATTAAAACTCCACTTAGTTTTAATCGTTAACTGGGTTAAAGAATCAGTGTCATTTAAAACACAGTTCACGATAAACCCAAAATCACATTCCATTAATTATTGGGTTAAAGAACGAGTGTTATTTAAAACACTGTCCACGACAAACCCAAAAATCAATATCAATTCAATTCCAATTAAATATCATTTAATTGGTACACTTCATTAAATCTAAATAAAAAGATTTAATCTTTTCTCAACTGGGTTCAAGAACAGTGTTAATGAAGACACCATTCACGACAAACCCAAATCACATTTGATATTAAATACAAGGCTCTGAATAGAAAATATATCGGCTTATATTCAATATCAAATTCTACGATTAACAAATGTCGTATTGGAAATAACGATATAAATATATATCTTTCAAATTCCCATAACAATATCTGTATAATCATGAATCCAACATCGAAATATTCCGAAGACAATTTCGATTCAAATCCATTCCAATGCAATCATGGAAATTCCGGTTATTTTCAAAACCATTTCAAATTCAATTTATTTATTTAAAAATAAATAGAATTATAATTCTAGTTCAAAACTAGTTCATTTCGATAAAAATCTATTTTTATCTTCTCAAATATGGAGTTTTTCATCCAATTCTTTCTAAATCATTTCTTATGATTTTACACAAATTATTACTATTTTTAATAATTTTATCAAGGCCTGTACAGTCGATTTCCATCAACGGCCATCGAACTGCACTTACAGTGACCTTTTTCAAATTTGATTTGGACATAATTCCAAATCCAACCGTTATATTTCAAATTTCTAATATTCGTTAGAAAGCTCTTTTCGATACGAACCCAACGGTTCCGGTTTTAGGAGAATCCGACGGTCGGATCTCCCGTGGTATCCATTCGAAGTCAATGGTCGAAATTCGCGAACTACCGTGGCGCGGCGCGTTCTATTCAGGCCATTATATTATATTTATAATATATATAATATATACTTCGTCGATTTCAATTCAAAACGTGCTTTATAAATCGTTTTTGAATTCAATTCCAAAACGGTTTCAACTTCATATTCAATTTCAAATCAAAATTGAATATTCCAATTTAAATTCATTTTAAATTCATTTAAATTGATTTCGATTCAAATTGATTTCTAATTCAATTTCAATTCGATTTCAATTCAATTTCAATTCGAATTCATTTCTATTCCATTTCAATTCAAATTCATTTATATTTAATTTCAATTCGAATTCTTTTATATTCAATTTTTTTTCAAAATATCTGATTTTGAAATTACTTTCGATATTCATTATAAATGAATAAAATCGATATAAATATCGTTCACGTCAAAATGGCGTCAATCTAATCAATACGGCTTCATATATTCCTATTTTTAAATATTTTATTCCAAATATTTCTTTTTCAAATATTTCTATTTCAAAACTGGAATGAGGCCCAATCAATTACCATATAATGTTAATTATATGGATTTTCTACAACACATGTATTCAATAACAACGATGAATAATCAACCATCATCCAAAGTGCATTCTACACTGTATAAGCATCAAATATAAATGTTCAACGCTTATAACAGCCTGTCAATCAATCGATTGACATACAACTAAACAGTCGGGATTAGTGTACGTCAAATATCATCCCGATACCCGAGTGGGGTTTCAAGCAATCAAACACAGATTTTTATTTGTGCAGTTGGGCGATGTGTAAAATTTATCGTCCCGATCAATGTCCTTCAAATAGGTGTACATAAACAAACCGTCCGGTTTGTAAATGAATATTTATTTGTTCACATTCACGTTAAAAATAATATTTTTAACGATCAAACATTTTATTTTAACACATGAATTTTCATTCAGTTCATTTACTAAATAAAATGATATTTTTATTTTTCTAACTTAATTTAGAAAATTTCGGCGGCATAACGGCACGATACTAGAAACGGGACGAGGCCTAGCCTTATCCCCGGTCTAGTGAAGGCCCACGCCATTCACACATCAATCAATCCATTCATTTCACCAAACAATTCAATTTCAAATCAAATCATCTAACTAATCTATGCAACCAAACAAACAAGTCCATGGTCTGTGGATGATTGTGTCGGGTGCTACTAAGCACCGTCTGCATCCTAGTATATATATATATGACTAGAAAAGAAATTGAAGAGTGAGAAATTCTCACCGAAAGCTATCCAATAATCTTGACTCTTCTTTGACAGAAATCTTCATCGTTATCGCATTTTTATCATCTTCGTTGCTGTAGCCACTACATATGTAAAAATCGAATTTTTACTTCGCTATTCAATATATAAAAATCGAATTTTTACTACGATGTTATATATATAAAAATTATATTTTCAAAAATATAGATTTCGCCTTTATAAAAATAAAGATTATATTTTTAATGTACCACTAGTATAAAAATTATATTTTTATTTTAAAAACATCTTAATAAATAATCAAAATCAAATCTTGCCTTTAACCTAATAAAAATCTCGTCTTTAAACATGTAGAAAATCACTTCTCTCTAATGTTAAAATCTCACCTTTTCAAATAGAAAGATTTCGCCTTTCCACTATATCATTATAAAAATCACATTTTTATTTTTCTACACATATAAAGATGCTATTTTTAATATTCCTATCTTGTAAAAATTATATTTTTAATACTTTAAAAATATAAAAATCATATTTCTACCACTTTTGTATAGTAAAGATTATATTTTTAATAATTTAAAAATATAAAAATCATATTTTTATAATCGCTATATAGTAAAGACTATATTTTTAATACTTTAAAAATATAAAATCATATCTTTTCATAAAAATAAATCCATTCTTGTTCATGTTAAAAATCCAAGAACTTCATAATAAAAAAACATAGAACTTCACGAATAAAAAAATATCGTTTAACTTCCTAAATAAAAATCATATACATTCCTAAAGAAAAATCATATATAAAATCGAAATCAGAAAATACTTACAGTCAATTTGCGAAAGGGGGAAGGGTTTTCGCTTGCTTCGGTCATCAGGGGGGGAAGCTGTCGCGGTGGCTGTTGAAGGGGGGGGGTTTGCGGGTTCGGGTCTGGGTGGGGTTCGGGCGTCGCAGTCGAGGAAGGGAAGGGAAGGAGGAGGAAGAAGAAGGGGGGGTGTGCGTCGCGGCGCCGCCGCTTGAGGGGGGGGGGTGCGTCGATCGCCTGGCGCGATCTTCTTTTTTTTTGCTGATTTTAGTTTTTTAACCGGGGTGGGGGGGTTGAAAGATAAAGGGAATTTTATTTTATTTTAATTATTTAATTATTTTATTTGGCAAAAAGTTGACTTTTACATACGACCTCTAAACGAGGCCCACCGCTTGTCGTCCATAGCGTTTTACCCCCATTCCGAACACAATGGGATATGTATCGCAAGCTGGTTTGATCGTTTCGATCAGTTTCCGTTAAATTTAAAATATAAATCAGTATATATTCAATTCAAACGTACATTTCAAATTACCGGGGTCACATACGGACTCTAAAAATTCCCGAAAAATATTTTCTAGCTTCGTATTAACGATACGGTCCTAACAAAACTAGTTTCGTCGAATTCTAAGAACGTTGGAAAAACGGCCATTTTCCAGTCGATTAAAATCAACTAAAACCGGTCAAACGCGTTTCCATTTGCCACGCTCACATATTGATTCGAAAAATTATGAAATTTGGAATCTGGCAATAATTTAACATCACGGACCCAACAAAATTGGTTTCATTGAAATCCGAGGTCGTTTGCAAAATTTCCATTTTTAAGGGCCTGAATTCCATAGCGACTATTCAGAATTTTCAACTGGACATATCTTTTGATTCCCGCTATGAAATTTCAATTTTTCGGATTCGTTGGAAAGATATTCACAAATAGATTCTAATATTTTTGGTTTCACTAAAATCCGGATTGTGTTGCACCCGGTACATTCAATTGAAGTTTGAAATCGAATTATCGAACTACCGCGCCATTTTCAATTCCTTTTATAATTATATATAATTATTTATATTCTATTGACGACGCGTATAAATATATACGTTTGAATTCTCTTCAAAATAAATTTCTCGTCGTTTTTATTTAAAATATTCTATTTTAAATAATCAAAATATGCTAAAATGGCCAAAATAAAAATTTTAAACTGGCCCAGATTTTCGGGTTGTTACAATCTCCCCCACTTAAAACTTTTCGTCCCCGAAAAGGAACAAAGTCGAAAGCGGTTTGATCAATCAACTCTACGTTCGATCTGGCTTCCATTCTCCGACTTTTCAGTTTCTGAGAATTTTCAAATTCTTCAAAAATTTGGCTAACACCCTAAATTTTCGAAAAATTTCGCCATAACCTCCCCTGCACCGGGAGCCACGGGAAAATCCCGAAATTGCCATATAGGCCTTCTGATCTCAAAAAGAAAAAGAAAAAGCCAAGCGGCTAGCCAATAGGCTTATAAAATCATCATCACCCAAACGAAACAGTAAATTATGTAGTAAACATATACCTATTTGTCGGGCAAACAAATTTATTCTCTGCTCTAGCCTCCTTGCTATGACCTGTTCAATGTAAGTATATGTATATGCAAACAAATGCGACCAATTTTCAATATAATTCAATATTTGATTCAATTAGGCTAATTGGCTAAAAATTAGCAAACAAATAAACAAACAACACAAACATTAATCAACTAGTGAATTAGAGTTTCAAATTCATAATTTTGATACATATACAAAAAATCATGTTTTTGATGCCAATTCACAACAACGTGTTTTATCTATATTGGTTTTGGTTCTCACACCAGCCTAATGGAAATATATAGAAATCATACCTTTGAAACACGAACATAAATATTGATGATGCCATGGTCATTATCAACATCATCTCCGGGCGACTAGAGTGTGATTCTATATCTATCTAGTATATTAAAACTTCGAATATACGTTCATGACGCGTATACGCGAAATCTTTATATACTCGATTGTCCATATTCAAAATAAATAAATAATCAAATACGTATAAAATGAATTGAGTTTTAAAAACAAAATTGTTTTCATTTGAAAAATATACTCTTCACACTCGTTCTAGGATACTACTGATCCTATCTCTAACGAGTCATTCTAATTGGATATTACTAATCCAATATCTGATGAATTCTTTCGTATGGTTCTAATGTGTCTTGTTCTCGAGCTCTATAAACCAAAGCTCTGATACCAAATGTGACGAAAACGCGAAATCCGGTATGCTTTGCAACCATCCCTTCATCCTCCATTTCAGCAGGTAAAACCCACTGCGGCTCACACTGGTCCCCCAGTCCCTTGTTTTACGGCGACCCTCTCGAGTCTCGCGCCTATTGGCGAACCAACGCCCTCCCCGGCGACATGTAGGGGTAAGAGTCTCCCGTTCGCCACCAAACCGCGAAGCGAGAACCCCCTATCATGCGTACCCGGCCTACTCAGGGCCAGCAACAAGAACTGGTGATACTCCATTCTCAATCTTTTCAATCTAAGTAAAGACTCATTAAAACTCCACTAAGTTTTAATCGTTAACTGGGTTAAAGAATCAGTGTCATTTAAAACATAGTTCACGATAAACCCAAAATCACATTCCATTAATTATCGGGTTAAAGAACGAGTGTTATTTAAAACACTGTCCACGACAAACCCAAAAATCAATATCAATTCAATTCCAATTAAATATCATTTAATTGGTACACTTCATTAAATCTAAATAAAAAGATTTAATCTTTTCTCAACTGGGTTCAAGAACAGTGTTAATGAAGACACCATTCACGACAAACCCAAATCACATTTGATATTAAATACAAGGCTCTGAATAGAAAATATATCGGCTTATATTCAATATCAAATTCTACGATTAACAAATGTCGTATTGGAAATAACGATATAAATATATATCTTTCAAATTCCCATAACAATATCTGTATAATCACGAAATCCAACATCGAAATATTCCGAAGACAATTTCGATTCAAATCCATTCCAATGCAATCATTGGAATTTCTTGTTATTTTCAAAACCATTTCAAATTCAATTTATTTATTTAAAAATAAATAGAATTATAATTCTAGTTCAAAACTAGTTCATTTCGATAAAAATCTATTTTTATCTTCTCAAATATGGAGTTTTTCATCCCAATTCTTTCTAAATCATTTCTTATGATTTTACACAAATTATTACTATTTTTAATAATTTTATCAAGGCTTGTACAGTCGATTTCAATCAACGGCCATCGAACTGCACTTACAGCGACCTTTTTCAAATTTGATTTGGACATAATTCTAAATCCAACCGTTAGATTTCAAATTTCTAATATTCGTTAGAAAGCTCTTTTCGATACGAACCCAACGGTTCCGGTTTTAGGAGAATCCGACGATCGGATCTCCCGTAGTATCCATTCGAAGTCAATGGTCGAAATTCGTGAACTACCGCGGCGCGGCGCGTTCTATTCAGGCCATTATATTATATATATAATATATATAATATATACTTCGTCGATTTCAATTCAAAACGTGCTTTATAAATCGTTTTTGAATTCAATTCCAAAACGGTTTCAACTTCATATTCAATTTCAAATCAAAATTGAATATTCCAATTTAAATTAATTTTAAATTCATTTCAAATTGATTTCAATTCAAATTGATTTCGAATTCAATTTCAGTTCGATTTCAATTCAATTCAATTTCAATTCGAATTCATTTCTATTCCATTTCAATTCAAATTCATTTATATTTAATTTCAATTTGAATTCTTTTATATTCAATTTTTTTTCAAAATATCTGATTTTGAAATTACTTTCGATATTCATTATAAAATGAATAAAATCGATATAAATATCATTCACGTCAAAATGGCGTCAATCTAATCAATACGGCTTCATATATTCCTATTTTTAAATATTTTATTCCAAATATTTCTTTTTCAAATATTTCTATTTCAAAACTGGAATGAGGCCCAATCAATTACCATATAATGTTAATTATATGGATTTTCTACAACACATGTATTCAATAACAACGATGAATAATCAACCATCATCCAAAGTGCATTCTACACTGTATAAGCATCAAATATAAATGTTCAACGCTTATAACAGCCTGTCAATCAATCGATTGACATACAACTAAACAGTCGGGATTAGTGTACGTCAAATATCATCCCGATACCCGTGTGGGGTTTCAAGCAATCAAACACATATTTTTATTTGTGCAGTTGGGCGATGTGTAAAATTTATCGTCCCAATCAATGTCCTTCAAATAGGTGTATATAAACAAACCGTCCGGTTTGTAAATGAATATTTATTTGTTCACATTCACGTTAAAAATTATATTTTTAACGATCAAACATTTTATTTTAATGCATGAATTTTCATTCAGTTCATTTACTAAATAAAATGATATTTTTATTTTTCTAACTTATTTTAGAAAATTTCGGCGGCATAACGGCACGATACTAGAAACGGGACGAGGCCTAGCCTTATCCCCGGTCTAGTGAAGGCCCACGCCATTCACACATCAATCAATCCATTCATTTCACCAAACAATTCAATTTCAAATCAAATCATCTAACTAATCTATGCAACCAAACAAACAAGTCCATGGTCTGTGGACGATTGTGTCGGGTGCTACTAAGCACCGTCTGCATCCTAGTATATATATATGACTAGAAAAGAAATTGAAGACTGAGAAATTCTCACCGAAAGCTATCCAATAACCTTGACTCTTCTTTGACAGAAATCTTCATCGTTATCGCATTTTTATCGTCTTCGTTGCTGTAGCCACTACATATGTAAAAATTGAATTTTTACTTCGCTATTCAATATATAAAAATCGAATTTTTACTACGATGTTATATAGATAAAAAATATATTTTCAAAAATATAGATTTCTCCTTTATAAAAATAAAGATTATATTTTTAATGTACCACTAGTATAAAAATTATATTTTTATTTTAAAAACATCTTAATAACTAATCAAAATCAAATCTTGCCTTTAACCTGATAAAAATCTCGTCTTTAAACATGTAGAAAATCACTTCTCTCTAATGTTAAAAATCTCACCTTTTCAAATAGAAAGATTTCGCCTTTTCCAATATATCATTATAAAAATCACATTTTTATTTTTCTACACATATAAAGATGCTATTTTTAATATTCCTATCTTGTAAAAATTATATTTTTAATACTTTGAAAATATAAAAACCATATTTCTACCACTTCTATATAGTAAAGATTATATTTTTAATACTTTAAAAATATAAAAATCATATTTTTATAATCGCTATATAGTAAAGACTATATTTTTAATACTTTAAAAATATAAAAATCATATCTTTTCATAAAAATAAATCCGTTCTTGTTCATGTTAAAAATCCAAGAACTTCATAATAAAAAAACATACAACTTCATGAATAAAAAATATCGTTTAACTTCCTAAATAAAAATCATATACATTCCTGAAGAAAAATCATATATAAAATCGAAATCAGAAAATACTTACAGTCAATTTGCCGAAAGGGGGGAAGGGTTTCCGCTGCGTCGGTCATCAGGGGGGGGGGGGGGGGGAAGATGTCACGGTGGCTGTTGAAGGGGGGGGTTTGCGGGTTCGGGTCTGGTTTGGGTTTTGGGCGTCGCAGTCGAGGAAGGGAAGGGAAGGGAAGGAGGAGGTAGAAGAAGGGGGGGTGTGCGTCGCGGCGCCGCCGCTTGAGGAGGGGTGCGTCGATCGCCTGGCGCGATCTTCTTTCTTCTTTTTTTTTCTTTCTGGTTTTAGTTTTTTAACCGGGGGGGGGGGGGGGGGGCAGAAAGATAAAGGGAGAATTTTTTTTATTTTAATTATTTAATTATTTTATTTGGCAAAAGTTGTCTTTTACATACGACCTCTAAACGAGGCCCACCGCCTGTCGTCCATAGCGTTTTACCCCCATTCCGAACACAATGGGATATGCATCGCAAGCTGATTTGATCTTTTCGATCAGTTTCCGTTAAATTTAAAATATAAATTAGTATATATTCAATTCAAACGTACATTTCAAATTACCGGGGTCACATACGGACTCTAAAAATTCCCGAAAAATATTTTCTAGCTTCGTATTAACGATACGGTCCTAACAAAACTAGTTTCGTCGAATTCTAAGACCGTTGGAAAAACGGCCATTTTCCAGTCGATTAAAATCAACTAAAACCGGTCAAACGCGTTTCCATTTGTCACGCTCACATATTGATTCGAAAAATTATGAAATTTGGAATCTAGCAATAATTTAACATCACGGACCCAACAAAAGTGGTTTCGTCGAAATCCGAGGTCGTTTGCAAAATTTCCATTTTTAAGGGCCTGAATTCCATAGCGACTATTCAGAATTTTCAACTGGACATATCTTTTGATTCCCGCTATGAAATTTCAATTTTTCGGATTCGTTGGAAAGATATTCACAAATAGATTCTAATATTTTTGGTTTCACTAAAATCCGGATTGTTTTGCACCTGGTACATTCAATTGAAGTTTGAAATCGAATTATCGGACTACCACGCCATTTTCAATTCCTTTTATAATTATATATAATTATTTATATTCTATTGACGACGCGTATAAATATATACGTTTGAATTCTCTTCAAAATAAATTTCTCGTCGTTTTTATTTAAAATATTCTATTTTAAATAATCAAAATTTGCTAAAATGGCCAAAATAAAAATTTTAAACTTGCCCAGATTTTCGGGTTGTTACAGGATTGGATGTCTAACTTTCACTACAAGTTTTGTGGTGAATCGTTTTTTGCGAGGTATCTGACTAAGGTTAGATTTAATTTGTGTTTATTTTTTAGAATCAATAGATATTTTAGTGGTAATAGCCTTCGTATTTGTTCTTAGTTTTTTCTCCTTTTTCTTCACATATATAAATGGATATATGTATATATATACTCTTTGATATATATATATATATATATATGCACATAAACCCATATATATATGTGTTGGTTACTGATGATTTTGGCTAGTTTCTTTCAGGACTCAGGTAGATGAAATTAGCTGAGGAGCATGAAGGCTAGCTGTTTGGACTGGTGCTTGATTTTCTCTTTTGAGTTTATTTTTGAGAGATTATTGGGGATGTTCATATTTTTGTTGTTGTTTTTTATGCTTTGTGTATCTTGTTCATGTATTGGAGTAGATATACTTCTTTATCGGGTGGTGGCTTAGCCGGAATTCGATATTGAAGTTTGATGGGCGGTGGTTTATCCAGAGCTCAGCTATCTACTATCCTTTACATTCCTGTTGTTTTGTATTGTTCGGTTCTGTTTTTGGGTTAGTGACAGAATTTTGTATTCATCTTGTTTTTATTATATATGTGTGCTCTCTTCTTTATAGAAGATCACACATTTTTGGTTTAAAAAAAGTTTATTTCTGTTATTGTGTCCATTATGCTATTCTATTTAGTTTAAGTTTACCTTTCGTGTTACTATACCTTTCTCATCCACTCTTATTTACCTGTCTTAACATTCCTATTTATGCATATTTGTAAATGTTAGACCCAAAAGTGGTTCTAACACCCAAATTGATTAAAAGCAAATAAGATGAGATAAAAATAAAAATGAACACACAGGATTTATAGTGGTTCGGCGAAGAAATGCCTACGTCCACTTATCTTTCACTATATTCAATGATTCAGTTGCAAATACAATGTAATTGTCACTTGATTTCACTCACAACTCGCTTATATTCACTCAATAGATTAAAACAAATAATGAAAGAAGATTTGGATTCTCCGGGAGCAATGGAGTTCGGATTATGGAGGTAGTTGAATTCTCAAAGTGCCTAAAAGAGATCCTTCTCTTTGTCTCCAGACGGGGTATTTATAGGTGTGAATTTGCTTGAAACTTGATCCGGGTCGGGGCCACATGTCGTCCATCCCACTATCTTCGGGTTCGGATGAATTATTATGTTGACAACGCATCAAAGGAACGGACGTTACGAGTAGGAACTGGTCACAACCGGTCCGGATATCCAAGTGCTTTTGTAGGAGAATAACATGGAACATGGACTCGGGTCGGAGACGCACAGACAAGGGGTTCGGATCGGGATATCCGATCCGAACCGGATTGGCTTGGATGCAACGCTCTCTTCTTCTCTAATCTGCTTCGCTCCGATCCATTTTCTTGGCAAGCAGGTGGCTTTCCGATCCAATTGAAATCATGTTGCCCTCCGATCCGATTAGATATACCTTACCAATTTCCTCGGCAGCAGTTCATCGATCCGAACAGAGGACTCTATCCGACCCGAACCGATATGTTGCTCTGACCCGACCCGAACAGCTGCTGCTATCCAATCTAGATTGTAGTGTCTTCTCCAATCCGAACCGAAGTCTTCTAATTAAAAATACTCTTCAATGTCTGGTTTCTTTACTTTGTGGTGCCTAGTTCACAAAGTAGGCTAACACTTTGCCCCCTCAAAGGATGCTTCTGTGGGGAACGGAGCATGCTTTGACTACCATAGCGCAAAAGCTTCATCTTTCCTTTTGAATTCACACGTTAAGTTGTCATACTTCATCCTGTTCGGTTCGGATTCCGACCCGAACGGATTTCTGGCTTGGGTTCCGACCCGAACAGATCTTTTTCCTCCTGTACTCTGCGATGAACCAGTGGGCCAAGCTGTATTACTGGGCTTTTCAAGCCGGTCCGATCGGGAATACGAATAGTCAGCTTGTTGTTTATATAAATTCACTTCTTCTTTCTTCTTTTCTTTCATTTACCGTTTTCGTTTATCCGAACCGATTCCATATCGAAGCTCCAGCTTTTCCAAGAAACTTCAAAGTTTTCGCTTCCGTCTTCGAATCAAACACATAGGTAATCTTGTAATCTTGAATCCTGCTGCCATAATCGCTTTTAATTTACCTTCACGGTTAATTTGAACGACTTTAACAAGGTAATTGAATAATTCCATCACTGCGCCTTCTTCCTTCCTCCGCCTTCGTCGTCAATGACATCGACGCCATTTCGAAGCGTTGGAGGAAAGTATTGACACTTGAGTACTCAATCTCTCGACTTTAATTAAAGCTTGGGATTTCGAGTTGGGTTCGCTATTTAAGAGGAGGAAGAGGAAGAAAACTGAAGAAGGTTGGTTCGGGTAGGGGAACAGTAGGAGGAAAAGAGGAAAAGAGGGAAATTTACAGAGCCGGATCGGGTCGGAGCAATAGGGCCAAGGAATGGGTCTTAAACTGCTTGACCGGGTCGGGTCGGATCTACGAATACAATGAAGGTTACGACTTATGCGCTCGGATCGGACCCGATTGAAAAACAAAAGAGAGAATAGGGGTCTGGTTATCCAAGCTAATCCGACCCGCTCCGGGTGTCAATCTCCGAACCGATCCGGATATATCTCTCTGAGCATGGGCCTTTGCTCATCCGATCCGAACCCGTTGTCTGCACCCGAACCGAACACCACTCAATCTAAAACACAAGCTTTCGTCCAACTATTTAAAAGATATTACTTCCAACTTTACGAACAGTTAGGATAGTGCCTTGCGGACATAAGTGAACATTAAGAACTACTCTGACTATCACTTTCTCTTCAAAGTTTCGTCTTACATTGCTGCACTTTTACTTTGCATTTCTCACATCCACGGCACACATTTTAGTTCACACACATACACAGGGGGGTACGGGCTAATTTACTCTAATCCGTGCTATTGCTTCTTCAATAGTTCTATGACAATGAGGCCCAGACGCTCTTCCCGACTAGCTGAGAGGAAAGAAGCCCCGGAAACTTCTAACAAAATCACTCTTGAGGATATATCTTCTTCGTCTGATCCAGAATGGGACAGTGAGGGTCCAGACTACGGGGTTGGAAGTCGAGAAAGCAACGAGGCGTCTTCGGAGAACGAGGTTTCTCTGGGTTTCGAGGAGGAAGGAGGGATTGGTGACGATAGAGCCCCTGACGAATTTGAATCAGCCATTATATTGGAATCACCTTCAGACTCCGTTGAATCGACAATTGACAACGATCGACTCGTCCGAATTTGCTTAAAGTATGGAATAATGAAAAGGGACACTCTAGTGCCTTCACGCTCTGACCGTCCCCACAACCCTTCAGAAGGATATATGACGGTCACTCGATTGATGTGCATGGTCGGTGCCATTCCTCCATTCTCTCCCTTCATTGTTGACTTTTTAAGACAAATGCAGATTGCCCCCATGCAGTTGCATCCCAATTCATATGCCTATTTGCACACCTTGTACATAGCATATCGTGAAATCCTAGGCATAGAGCTCACGTTCGATGACGTTCACTTCTTCTATAATTTCAAGCATCGGACTCGAGAGACTCCATCCTTCTGCTACTTTGAATCAGTCCCAAAAAGAAGATAATCTCTGCACCATTCAGCAGTAAAGCTGGAGATTCCAGACTAGAATGGTTCTACGTGAAGCAACAGCCTGGATGCGCCAGGAGATGGACAAAATCAAGTAAAGCATTGATTTTCTGAATCCGGACTCCATACACTTGAATCATCACCCTGACCTGTTTTCCTTTTTATTTGCAGTCGACAATCCCAAACAGATATCAGATCAGGTGTTCTTTAATCGGATGCACCGACTTCTTAATGGCGATCAAAAATTCTTGACTATCGACGAGGTCCTTAAAGATGAATACCTTCACTTTCATGGGCTGCTATCCGTTTTTCGTAGCATCGGTCATGGGACGGTCCCTTACGCATACATTCCTCCAGTGGAGATAGTTCAAGAGACAGGAGAAGGCTCGGGAATTCCTACAGTGCCTCTTCAACCTTCACCTTCCCCATCTTCCACACAAGATGATGAATTGGCTAATCTGGCCGAAAAGCATCGTGAAGGGTATATTGCCCCCGAAGAAACTACTTCTCTAGACAAGTCAAAATCCTCCCAAGAGTCGCCACTTCATGCTTCCGAAGGGGATGTTCCTAGTACTGATGAGCACATATTTCAGGGTTTGGGGGATCTCCCCTTACCTGAGACTATATATACTTCAGAGGATTTCGGGAAGGATCCTTTAGTCTTCACCTCTTCTGAAGAGACCACTCCCGCTAAGGCCAAAGAGCCTGCCCGCACTAGTCTAGCTTCAGACTCGGGTTGGTTGGGGGGAAACACACCACTTAGGATACACTTTACACCACAGCATTAGCATTCATTGCACTTCTTTCTCCATGAATCTATTAATTCTAAACTTCATTTATTTTGTCGTGCAGGTACAATGTCTCGATCCTACTACGATATAAGAAAACTTCATCGCAGCATGTCCAATCCTCCTCAGGATGTCGAGTATGATCGCCGGGATGATCGTGGTAGGGAGGAGAGAAGACCTTATGATCCCTATCATTCTCGACCCTCACGTTCCCGCTCACCAGTTCGACCGGAACAAGAGAAATATAAGAGCTATCAAAGCCGCAGGGAGGAGGACAGACCACCATCTAAAGATTCCACTTCCTCCCACGAAAAGCGGAGTAGAGAGAGAACTCCTCCAAAAGAAACCGGGTCTCGAAGTAAGCACAAGGTCCCTGCCACTAAACGGCCTAGAACGGACAAAGAGACTACTGAATTCTCTTCTCATAGGGACACCGAATTATCAATTCCCGCTCCTCCCCCACCAGATGCGGGAACCGCAGTCAAGCTGGCATATTTGGAGGAGCAATTTCCTGAGCACTACTTCGAGACTTTGACCTTTCTACCTACCCTTGAACCTATTTCTTCTAATTGGGCAGATGAGGCTAAAGCAAAGATTGATTTGGTGGAAAAACAATATACCGAAATGTTCAAGTATTCACGCAATCTTTCTAGAATCATCCGCACTCTAATCACAAATGCCAATTCAATGCAAAAGACCGCAGAGGAGGACGCTAAGGCCTTAAAAGCTCTGGGAAAAGATTTGGAAGACACTCAAGCTCAGCTAGCGGTCGCTCAAAGGGACGCTTCTAATTTCAAACAACAATTCGAGGGCATGCAAAAGCGCTATCACGATTTGCTTGAATCTCATACTCAGGAGCGTTCTGAATTAAAAAAGCAAGCTGACGAGGCCAAGTCAGAAGCTGCTAAGACACGCCTTGCTTATGCTGAGCTTGAGCGAAAAAACGCCGAGTTAGCAAAGAGGAGTGCTGAATTAGAAAAGAAGAATGCTGACTTGGCTTCAAAGTTGTTGGAGGCAGAGAACAGGGCTGCTCTGGCCGAGGGCAATGTGGAGTGTGCTATTAAATCTGCGGAGGAAGCCCGCAAGAAACTATCAGAGGCGGAGGCTGATATTCAGGGCTTCGGCGAGCTAATGATTGAATTCTTCGCACACATTATTCATCGTCGAAACATTTCTTGGATCGAGGACTATCCATCCACTCTGGTTCAAGTATGGAATCAAATCGTATAGTGGGAAAAAGAGGAACTTAAGGTCGATTCCCTCGATGAAGATAAACTGATGGAGAAATACTTGAGAGATGATGAACCGGAGCGCCTAGCTGAAGGGCGCCGCCTCATTGTTGAGGCCATGGAAGAAGAGAGACGGAAGTCTAAACAAAAAACCATTCTCGAAGCTGGTTCCTCTTCTTCTGCTCCTGCAACTCCCGAAGTAGAAGGGTATGATCCCGAAAATCCGGGAATTCCCCGAACAACTCTGCTATCTCCCATTCCTGAAGCAACACCAGAGGCAGTAGCCACCCCCGCAGAAAAGCCTTCGGAAGGTATCCCTACCTTTTCTCCTCAATTTGCCAAGGCTATTTCTACTTTTTTCCACGTGATCGATCAATCGATGAAAGACCCATTGTTTTCGCCTGAGTTGATAACTGTTGCTTCTCATTCTGTAGGTGTTGAACCATCCGTAAAGACAGATGTGACTCAGGGAGTCACCGCTGGGACAAAGCCCGCAGACAAGGCCAAAAAAGGGGAAGACACGGCTGCTTCTATAGACTTGGAAGAAAGAAGTGAGCCGACTAAGATCGCCACTCCTCATGATGAAGAAATGATAGCAGCTTTAAAGGACGACGGAGGAGACGGGGGGCATGAAGAGGAACCAGAAGTTGCAATAACCGGGGAGTCAAAAAGTGCTGATGACGTTACCTTGGCTGCAATGAAGGCTGACCAAGACAAGCGTTTGCAATTAAAGGCCGAAGAACTAGACCCTGAGGTCCTCAAGCCCCTCGTAGTTGTGGATGCGGGTTCAAGGTTAGTTGTTAAGCTCTCAACTAGATCTATTACAGAAGAACTTGCTAAAAAATCTTCTCTTGATTCCAGTGCCCCGCCCTCCGGGAAGAAGTCTACTGGCTCCAGTACCGCATCTTCAGGGAAAAAGAAATCAAAACGAATCTTGACTGACGCTGAGAAGGAAGCAAAGGATGCGGAGAAAGCCGCCAAAAAATCCAAGGCTCATTCCAAATCTAAATAGTGGATTGCCCTGTATCTTTTTAGCATCTTTGTGAACCAATAATTGCTGCTACAAAAGCAGCTCCTGCACTTTCTCTCTTTTTTTTTTTTTTTTTTTTTTTTTAGCTATTTCCCTGTACAAATTCATTCATCTGTAAATAAAAATAACTCATTTTTTGCAATGTTTATTTGTCAGTAGTTCTGCACTTATGTTGAAATGCATGTCTATAGTTATGAAACGAAGTTGTGGAGGGGGAAATATGCGTGTACATAAGTGTCCCCAGTCAATTTCCACAAGTTATTTAATGCTTAATAAAGCAATCTGAATGCTCCCGATTCTCCGACGGGATAACACTTCCTGTGTTGTCAGTACCTGTCGTTTTTTCTGGCATTTCTTTTATACTCTCTCTTTTTCTTGGGAGTTAGAGTTCGAGCTCAGTCGTCTATTTATCCCCCGGTCTTTCAACGGAGAAAGATTTCTTTCTCGGCGCTCAGTCGGAGACGCCTTTATACTCTCTCTCTTTCTCTGGAGAGTTAGAGTTAGGAAGAGAATTTCTTTTTCAGCGCTCAGTCAGAGACGCTTTTATACTCTCTCTCTCTTTCTCTGGAGAGTTAGAGTTAGGAAGAGAATTTCTTTTTCAGCGCTCAGTCGGAGACGCTTTTATACTCTCTCTCTTTCTCTGGAGAGTTAGAGTTAAGAATGTCGTTTTCTCATTCTTTTATGTCTTATTGCACAAATAATCGTTGTGCTTCTTTTTATGTCTAAACTGTTTTCAACCTTTTTAGGCTCTGAGTTATCCTGTATTTTATAATCGCAACAGAATAACTGATGAATGTAAATGCATAAAAGTAAATAACACACAATATTTTTATAGTGGTTCGGCTAAGTCGTAGCCTACATCCACTTTATATTTCTTCATTCATATCTTCAGATTTTCACGAGGCAATTCGTGCCTTATTACAAAGTTCATAAGAAAAATAACACAAAGTACAGCATCTCTAATTCAAATATCGCATTAAGTGTTGGGCATTCCATGCTCTGGGGACTTCTTCGCCATCCACGGTCGTTAACTTGAAGGTTCCTTTTTCAAGTTTCCGTTGAATGACAAAGGGCCCTTCCCATTTTGGACCAAGGTGAGGAAGGGATGGAAAGACTCTCTTTAGCACCAAATCTCCTGGTTCAAAAGTCCTGAGGCGAACTTTTTTGTCGTAATAGCGTGCCATCTGACACCGATGTCTTGCTGCACGCAAATCTGCTTCGTCCCTTTTCTCTTCGACTTCATCAAGAGACTCAAGTAAAAGTGCCCGATTTGTCATCGGGTCATAATATGTCACCCTGTGGGAAGGAACTTCTAGTTCAACTGGAATTACAGCTTCTGAGCCAAAGGAGAGAGAGAAAGGGGTATGACCGGTAGCCGTTTTAAATGTTGTTCGATATGCCCACAAAGCTAGAGGCAATTCGTCAACCCATCTCGCCTTTGCACGCTCTAACCGTTTCTTGAGGATGGATTTTATTACTTTGTTTATTGCCTCTACTTGCCCGTTTGACTGCGGATAGGCAACTGCAGTATATCGCTTGTCTATCTTATACTTCTGACAGAAATTTCCGAATTCAGTACTATCAAACTGGGTTCCGTTGTCAGTTATAATCGTCCTTGGAATCCCGAACCGGCATATAATATTTCTGACCACAAAACTTATCACCTTTCTTGCTGTGATCTTGGTCAAGGGCTCAGCTTCCACCCACTTCGTAAAATAGTCCACGGCTACTATTGCATATTTAGCTCCTCCTTTAGCAATTGGTAGAACTCCAATGATATCAATTCCCCATGTGGCAAATGGCCAAGGACTCACCATTGATTTAAGTTGGGTCGACGGTGCCCTGGGGATTTTGGCGAATCTCTGGCACTTATCGCAGCGTCGAGAATAATCAGCTGCATCTTTATTGATCGTAGGCCAAAAATATCCGTACCGCAGTATCTTCTTTGCTAAAGTTTGACCTCCTGTATGATCTCCACACTCACCTTCGTGTACTTCTCTTAGTACACGCTTGATGTCGTCGTGTGCGATACATCGTAACAGGGGCATAGAAAATCCTTGCCGATAGAGAGTATCGTCCTGTATGACATATCTGGTAGCTTTGCGAACTACAGCTCTTTTCTCACTCTTCTTTGATGGGAGTGTCCCATTCTTGAGGAAATTCTTAATTGGAGTCATCCACGACTCCTTCTCTGGTTCTGCTTCAAAGGTGAATTCAATTTCCATTGACTCAAAGCTTGGCGACTCCAACGTTTCAATTGGAATTACTTCAGTCTCTTCTGGATTGTCGGAACTAGCCAGCTTTGCCAGTCTATCCGCTTTCTGGTTTTCAACTCTGGGAATATGTGTTATGTTGTACCTCTAAGCTATTCAATAGCTCTTTCACTTTCTTGAGGTAGGCGATAAGTCGAGGTCCTCGAGCCACGAATTCCTCTCGCACTTGACAAACAACAATTTTAGAGTCACAAAATATGTCCATCATTTTTACTCCGAGGTCTTTAGCAAGCTTCAGCCCGGCAATCAGGGCTTCATATTCTGAGTCATTGTTAGTTGCCGAAAATTCTAATCGCAGGGCGTAATATAACGACCGTCCCTCGGGAGTGACTAAGACAATTCCAGCTCCAGACCTTCGATCTTTCTTGGCTCCATCTGTATATAGTTTCCACGGATTCATCTTTAGTTCATCCTCGGATTTAACCACTCTGTCATTGATTATTTCCTCCTCTGGAATGGTGAATTCCGCAATAAAGTCTGCTAGAGCTTGCCCCCTGATTGACTTTCGTGGTTAAAAATTCAAATCAAACTGACTTAGTTCTATGTTCCATTTGATCAACCTTCCCGATGCCTCAGGCCTCTGTAACACCTGCCTTAACGGCTGGTCGGTGTATATGGTTATTGGATGGGCTTGGAAATAGTGACGAAGTTTTCGGGATGCGATCAGGAGGCTGTAAGCAAGCTTCTCAATTTTTGGGTAGTTGCGCTCTGCCGCTGCTAATTTCTTGCTTACATAATACACTGGCCTTTGTACTTTGTTTTCTTCTCGAACCAGGGCTGTGCTAACAGCGTGAGCCGAGACTGCCAAGTAAACAAACAATTCTTCATGATCTATGGGCTTTGATAAAATCGGCGGTTTCTCTAGCAGTTCCAACAGATTTCGAAAGGCCTCAACACAATCCGGAGTCCACTCGAAGTTCTTCTTTCCCCTTTTAATCAAATCAAAAAATGGAACACATTTATCTGTGGCTTTGGAGATGAATCTACTCAGCGCCGCTACTTTCCCTGCAAGACTTTGGACGTCCTTAATTCTCCTCGGTTCTTGGATATTTCTAATTGCTGCTATCTGGCTAGGGTTGATTTCAATTCCTCGGGAACTCACAATGAAGCCAAGGAACTTTCCCGATGCCACTCCAAATGAGCATTTCAGAGGATTCAATTTCATCCGGTACTTTCGCAAGATACCAAACATTTCCGCCAAGTCTTGCGTATGGCTGGAAGACTGCTTTGATTTGACAAGCATATCATCCACATAAACTTCCATAGTTTTTCCTATTTGATCATAAAACATTCTGTTTACCAAGCGCTGATAAGTAGCTCCAGCGTTTTTTAATCCGAATGGCATTACAACATAACAATATAACCCCAAATTCGTAATGAAGCTCGTATGTTCTTGGTCTGGTACGTGCATAGGAATTTGGTTGTATCCAGAATATGCGTCCATGAAAGAGAGAAGTTCATGACCTGCTGTCGAGTCTACAAGCTGGTCAATCCTGGGAAGTGGGAAACTATCTTTCGGGCAAGCTTTATTTAAATCTGAAAAGTCAATGCAAGTCCGCCACTTTCCGTTTGGCTTCTTTACCAAGACGGGATTCGATATCCAGTCGGGATATGTCGAATCTCGAATAAATCCATTCTACTTCAACTTCTCTACTTCCTCTTTGAGAGCAGCCGACCTCTCTGGGCCCAGCATGCGTCTCTTTTGCTTCATAGGTGGATGCTTCGGATTTACATTCAATTTGTGACTTATAATGGATGGCGATATCCCACACATATCAGCATGGGTCCGGGCAAACACGTCTAGGTTTGCCTTCAAGAAGTCCGTTAGTTCTTTAGCTCGACGTGGATCCAATTGAGAACCAATTTTCAAAACTTTTGTCGGATCAGCTTCATCAATGGGAATTTCCACTGTCGCTTCATTAGGAGTTGCATTCCTAGCCTCTGGTTCCTCGTCTTTTCTGGGATCCAGGTCTTCAGGTGTTCCTTTGGGCAACTCCTTTGGGGTCAATTTCTCTAATTGCTATACCGAGTCCCCTTTTGAGGGAGACGAGGCATCCTTACTCTCAACGTTAAGTCCTTTCATCAACATCTTTAACTCGGCCACATAGCAGGCCCGTCCGGAAACCTGATCCCCCCTCATTACTCCAGTTCCGGCTTCGGTTGGGAACTTAAGTAACAGGCACCAAGGGGCGATACAAACTCTAAATTCAGCGAGGGCAGGTCTCCCCAAAAATGCGTTATAAGGCGAATCTACGTCCAATACTACGAACTGAAGCATTCGCACTCTTCTACGTTCTCCTTGCCCCAAGGTCACGGGCAACCCTATGTATCCCATGGGAGCTGTCGACGCCCCGTTGAAGCCTCTGATCCATCCTTCACAAGGCTTCAGATCTTCGGACTCAAGCTTCATCTGATCAAATGACTTCTTGAACAAAATATTAATGGAACTTCCGTTGTCTACTAATACCTTATGGACCAAGGCCGGCCCAATGGTGGTAGTAATAACCAACGGATCATTGTTGGGTGATTGTATCCCAGTATTGTCTCGGCTTCAAAATACCACGTCGTCAAACATGGTCTTCTGTTGTTTTATTGGGGTGACATCTTCCAAATCATCACCTTCATTCACGTCTAGATGCTTGGCAGCATTCACATATTGCACCATTGATCTGAAACTTCGGATTGCCGGGTGAGGTCCGCCTACTATAGAGTTTCTGACAATTCCTTTACCTTTCTGCTGCGTTGTAGGCTTGGGAGCAGGTAGGATCTGTTTTGGAGCCTGCTCTCCTTGCCCCCTGTCCCTCGGGGCAACCTTGTACTCATCCAACTTTCCTTCACGCAGCAGCTTCTCAATCACATCCCTCAAATGCCGACATTCATTGGTCGAATGCCCATGAGTTCCGTGAAACAAGCAAAATTTCCCTGTCGCCATTTCTTTCTCAGTCGAATCACGAGGTGGCGGTCTTTTGTACTGTATCACATTGTACGTATCCAGGTAAATATTTTCCAGGGTGTCGTTCAATGGTGTATATTTCTCGTAGTTCTGGAACCGGGGTCTTTTGTTAGGATCACTTCCCCTATTTCTGTTTCTTCTGTTACCGTTCGGATTACGATTATTGTTGCTGTTACCCCCGCTTCCAGCATTGCTGTTTCCACCCTTGTTTCCTACATTTACTTCAACCTTGCCAGAACTTTCCCCAGACTGCTTCACGGCGATATTACTCTGCACATTCTCCTTTGAAGCCGTCTCAGAATTTCTCTTTCGGTTTGCCCTGGCCTCCTCTCGTCTTAAATAAATATCGGCTTTTTCGTAGAATATCTCCCTTGTGGAAGGTGTTTTCCCAGAAAGATAATCTCCAAACTCAGATTCAGGATCAACTCCTTCCTTCAATGCCATCAGGATAGTGAGCTCGTGCGGGTCACTGACCTCAGTCACAGCTTGATTAAAACGGTCAAGATATGCCCTCAAAGACTCTCCTGGTGCCTGTTTAATTCTCGATAATTCAATAACACTTTTGGACTTTCGGGCATGGAGACGGAACTGGTTCATGAAACGCTCGCTTAGTTCCTTGTAATTTGAAATCGAACGAGGAGGAAGTCGGGTAAACCAGAACAGTGCCACATCTTCTAAGTATATTGGGAACGCTTTGCACTTCACTTCATCAGGGGCAGCAGCAGCATTCATGAGCCATGAGTACCGCATTAAATGCTGTCCCGGATCAGTCCTTCCGTTGTATTTGTCCATCTGTGGCAAGTTAAAGCGTCGGGGAAATTGGAAGTCGAGGATATCATCGGTGAAGGGAGTATGGCTTCGCTCAATGCCATAATCTTCATTTGTATAATTCCGGCTCTCGGACATGATCTGGCGAACCATTGCCTGTACATCAGCATTAGTTAGGGGCCGCTCAGGTTCCTTGGCCCTAGTATCCGAATTCCTTCTGGGCTCTTGTTCAGGAGATGCCCTTCTTCTTCGTGCTGCCTCTGCTCGATTCCGTTCCCTGCGCTCCCGGTCGATCTCGGGAGGAGGGGACTGGAGTCTTTGCCCCCGAGTGGGGTCATTGTTTCCTAATGCTCGTGCAATATCCTCACGAGATCCCAAAGATCCAAATGTCAGCTGCTCCACGTTCTGAGGTCGTTCGAGTGGCCTTCGTTCACGGGGCCTCTCTTCCTCGGAAAATGAAGACTGATCAACTGGTGTGTGACGAACCGGTGATGGAGTTCTCTGTCGACGGAGTTCACTATTCTCCCGACTCATGAGTCTCATATTTTCCTGCATCATGAGATTAGTTCGCTCGTGAACCTTCATAGCCTCCCTTGTGCTCTCAAGCATGTCAAGCAAGCGCGAGAAATCTCCTTGTGTGATGGGCGCAGATGGATTGACCTGATCACCAACCCTGGTGGCTGGAATTGGAGCATTCGTAGGGACTCGAGTAGAGGTTCCAGCTTCACCAAGCATCGGGTCGGATCGGAGGTAGGAGGCCGGATCGGTTCGGAGCTGGGGGGCTTGGTCGGATTGGTATGTGGCAAGCAGCTCGGGTCGGTTCAGATTGGGGGAATGCACTGCTTCAGAATCTCCTACCCGGATCGGATCGGAGCTCTCCCCCTGCTGGCGGCTCGGATTTCCTGCATTGGTTCTTCCTGCTGCTGAACTCTGCCCCCGAGACCTTATTACAACAGCATTTTGCTGATCTTCGCCAGCTCCATTTCCTCGAACAGACTGAACTTCCTTGCCTTTTCCTTTGTCCATGAGTCTTTTACAATCACTTCAACAAATATGAAAGAGCGAAAAAAAACTTAAGGATTAACTTCTTTGAACCCAACGGTCCAAAAAGTAGAAAGGAATCCCGGAAAATGAAGAATTTAGATGATGAATTCTCAGTGAAAGCACCAAAAATGTTAGACCCAAAAGTGGTTCTAACACCCAAATTGATTAAAAGCAAATAAGATGAGATAAAAATAAAAATGAACACACAGGATTTATAGTGGTTCGGCGAAGAAATGCCTACGTCCACTTATCTTTCACTATATTCAATGATTCAGTTGCAAATACAATGTAATTGTCACTTGATTTCACTCACAACTCGCTTATATTCACTCAATAGATTAAAACAAATAATGAAAGAAGATTTGGATTCTCTGGGAGCAATGGAGTTCGGATTATGGAGGTAGTTGAATTCTCAAAGTGCCTAAAAAAGATCCTTCTCTTTGTCTCCAGACGGGGTATTTATAGGTGTGAATTTGCTTGAAACTTGATCTGGGTCGGGGCCACATGTCGTCCATCCCACTATCTTCGGGTTCGGATGAATTATTATGTTGACAACGCATCAAAGGAACGAACGTTACGAGTAGGAACTGGTCACAACCGGTCCGGATATCCAGGCGCTTTTGTAGGAGAATAACATGGAACATGGACTCGGGTCGGAGACGCACAGACAAGGGGTTCGGATCGGGATATCCGATCCGAACCGGATTGGCTTGGATGCAACGCTCTCTTCTTCTCTAATCTGCTCCGCTCCGATCCATTTTCTTGGAAAGCAGGTGGCTTTCCGATCCAATTGAAATCATGTTGCCCTCCGATCCGATTAGATATACCTTACCAATTTCCTCGGCAGCAGTTCATCGATCCGAACAGAGGACTCTATCCGACCCGAACCGATATGTTGCTCTGACCCGACCCGAACAGCTGCTGCTATCCAATCTAGATTGTAGTGTCTTCTCCAATCCGAACCGAAGTCTTCTAATTAAAAATACTCTTCAATGTCTGGTTTCTTGACTTTGTGGTGCCTAGTTCACAAAGTAGGCTAACAGTAAATCACTAGAACTTGCCAGACTTTACGTCTGACTCTTTTCTTTTGCTTCTTTCTTCCTTTTTCCCCCTAGGTCCTTACAATGGAAGCACTCAACAGTGACTAGGATTTTCTGTAGCATCTTGGACTTTGCTTGGATTTCTTGAGATCTATCCTACTGACTTTATTCTATCATGGCTTGTGGTGAGGATATGGTTTCATTTTGTGGCATTATGTTATTTAGTTTTAAAAAGACAGATTTGAAGTACTTTGTAAGTGACTAATGTAACTGGTTTTGAGAACTACATTTTATTTTAGAAATAAAGTTAAAAGTTTTTTCCGCTGCTTATTTTATATCTTTTCTATAAATTTCTATACTACTACCTATTGCGCTTCATGAAACGTAACGCATTCTCTTATGAGTGACATTAACGGATGGGGGGTATCACAGATTGCCTGTAGAAATGTTTACCCTGACATGAAAATCAAACAATAAGATACAGTAAACCAAAATGAAAGATTGATGAAATTATTTCTTGATTTGAAAAGAGTTTACCTGAGTAACAAGGACTTACAAATTTATTTCTAATTTAGAATGAGATTTGGAGTTTTATGCAGAATATTTGGGAGGAATTGTGAATTTTCTGTTGTTGTTAACAAGAGAAGGAGGAGGAGAAATTCTTCCTTTTGAAACATTACATACTATATACGTTTGAAAATCCAAATCCTTCCCTCTTTAAATCAATTAGATAAGGAACTAAATTAAGGTCCAATTAAATTAATAGTAATTATTTAGGCTGTAATCGAGTTAGTATGTCAACTTTAACACATGTTAACGCATATTTAACCTTTTTTATAATTTTAACATCTTATGGTCACATATTGGCAATATTGCAATTTGTAAAAATTGTACAAACCCAAGTTTAATATCTTTTATACAATCGATCAATGTTTTTGACACAATTACACTAAGATTCACAATTTTTGTTCAAATATTCATTTATGGTTCTTTTTGTATAAATCTTACAATTTCAATGCTAAAATTGTACAAATTGTATTGTTTTGACATAAAAAAGGCATAAATATAGTAAAACTATTTTATTTTTGTTCATACTCAATAAACCTAGAAAACATTGTTTTACACCAAAATTCAATCTTTGATTATATATTGAAATGTATCACAACAAAATCACATATATCTCATGTAAGTACATAGTTTATCAAAAATTTACACACGATAAAGTTTCCCAACTTTATTTTTTCATATCTAAAATTTTCTCAACAACTTGATACCGAATTTAATCCTTTCATGACTATTCAATTTGTTACAAGTCTAAAATTCAATGAAATAGATATAAGAATCCACAGTGAATTATGTCCTTCAAATCGCATGTTGCTTTCTAACAAATCATTTTAAATGAAGTTTTGCTATAACATTCCTCTCATTCTAAATTTTATTTTAAAACGGTATGCAATTGATTCAATATGGAGTCATGAATAGTCATTGGCTCAATGATATAAAATATTTTTATGTATATATCTAGGGAAAGGTAAATAATTATCTGAAAGAAAGTTTAAAGGTAAACAATTATTTGAAAGAAAGTCTTAGTGTTGGATAGGTAAGTGTCTTGTAGTAAGAGGAGTAGTTATGAACCCTGTAGACTATATCCATGGAGGTGGGGAAGGGAAAGCCCCAATTAGTAGAAAAACCCACAACTCCTTGGGGTTATCCTGCTTTTGGAAAAAGAAGTCGGAAAAGGGGAAAAAAATATAGTGATAGTTTTATTCTTCATCGCCGTAAATTGGAATACCGAAAATAGGTTTTTTTTGTTTGAAATTGAAATAATGTGATGGGTAAACAACGAGAATTGAACCCGCGCGTGGTGGATTCACAATCCACTGCCTTAATCCGATACATCTGCCCTTTATCTAGCTAAAGGATTTTCTCTTGAGCCATCGAACCGGCTCAACCGGAAACTAAAGTCGTATGCATTATATCAACAGAAAGAAATCGGCTGGAATCATTCAATACGACAGTATGAACACGATACGAAGGCAAACCCCTGGAAATACCCCTTTCTAAAAGAAAAAAAGACACTATATAACTTTATCGCATTGAAATAGACTTTATTTACCTAATCTTTTCAGTGAATTCTGTATGAGAAAAGGTTGCTTTTTATTGTATTCCATTGAAAATAACGAAAAAAATAGTTCATAAAAACAAAGAGAAGCAGATTGTTTTGTACCCGATAAGTACCAATACGAAATATATCCTAATTTTTGGCATAATTCTTCTTCTGATGATCAATTCAACCTCTGGTCAAAAAGATAGACCTTAGTTCTATTTCATCTCTTCAACAAGTTTAGTAATGAGCATTACAGCCCTATTGTTCCGATGGAAAGAAGAACCTATAATTAGCTTTTTGGGAAATTTCCAAATGAACTATTTCAATGAAATCTTTCAGTTTTTTTACTATGTTCAACTCTATGTATTCCTCTATCCGTATAGTACATTAAATGTACAGAAATGGCTATAACAGAATTTTTGTTATTCGTATTAACAACTACTCTAGTAGGAATGTTTTTATATGGTGCTAATGATTTAATAACTATGTTTGTAGCTACAGAATGTTTCAGTGTATATTCCTACCTATTATCTGGATATACCAAGAGAGATGTACGGTCTAATGAGGCTAATATGAAATATCCTTTAATACACAACTAGCACGAACCTCAAACTTGTATGATCTTCCAAATTCACTTATTTCCACAACTAACGAATTACAACATCGTTATTATATGTTTTACCCAGATACCCAAAACCAGAGTTATTGCAGCGATCAATTGGTTTTGGAGACTGAGAACTGTCTTGATTAGTTTTTCGGTTTTAAAAGCAAGATTAGGTTGAGTGGTTGTAACATTTCTGGAAGTTTTTGAGTTATTGTCCTCGTCCATAATTAAGAAATGAAAGATGCAATGAAATTAAGGAAATTATTATATCCTTCAATTATAGTTTTAATTTTTCAAAAAAGATGATGATTAGCTTATTGCAGTTGCAATGGAGCCAATGATTTATCAACACTAATGTTTCCAGGTGGTACTATCTTTGATCTTCTCACTTTTTGATAAGCTTTCTTATTTCTAATTTGGTCTTCTTGATTTTTTGAAAGCAATTTTGATGTAGAAATTTGATGTGGTTGAGAATTTGAGTAAATCCGTTGGTGGCACACTAGTTTTCAATGTTGAACTTGCTTTTACAACCCAAATTAAATGACCAAAGTAAAAGTTGACGGCAATGAACCTCAAGATCAAATGATGTCGAACTGATGATATTTGGGGTTCCTTTGTCTTGGATCTGAATTTGGAACACGAGATTTGTTCTTCCTTTGTGTAACACTCCACGTCCATTAATGTCACTCTCAAAGGGAATGCATTAACTTCCATGGAGTATTATTAGTGTATTGAACAGAATATAACAAGACAGATACATAAATAGGTACTTGAAAAATTCAAAAACAACTTTTATTGCAGTGGAGAAATAGTTTGATTACAACAAGTTCATAAACCACTGAAAAACCAAGTACACTTAATATCCATCTTGACAAATTGTTTTCATAGTACAAAAAGTAAAAAGCGTAACCCCAACACAAGTAGCCGTAAAATAGATGAGCTGAACTTTACTTTCAGCAATCCAAGCTCTTCCAACAGGGAAAGAAAAAGAGATCCAAGATCAAGCTCCACTAGTACTAGTCCCACCTTGAGAACCTAAGGGGGAAAGGAAGAAAAGAGGCAAAAACAAAGGGGGTCAGACAATAAGTCTAGCGAGTATAATAACTTTAACAATATAATTATTAAAGTAACTAGGATAAGGCATAAACTGGAAAGACAAGGATGACAGTGAAACAAGTGGACATGACAAAGCAATCAAGAGGAATATTCTGGCGTTAATCTCGTTCCTAATCACTGTAGGATAATTACTATACTGCACCAATGCTAAATACACCGCTCCATTACTAGTCACCTTAAAAGTTGATCCCGCCTACTAAACATAATAATGATAATGGTAGTTTCGTGTACCCCTAGTTGCCATTATAGGTGCCGTCTGCCCCTATCTCCACTAGTTGATCCCATTACCCCCATGCGATCGTCTCCCTAACTCGTAGATACCCGTGCTGGTCCTACAGCGGGGTGTATCACTCCCCAAAATGGCAACCCGATACCACCAAAGATGCGTTGCTTATATCTACACGATGCAACAACGTCTTACCTACCAGCCCGGGCCCACGCACACACATGACCCCGTTGGACTTGCTTTGACACCGCTAACCCGTTTCGACCTCTTACAATCAAACCCAATAAGCGTGTCCCGTCCTTGATCTAACTCGAGCTCACAAAGATACTTAATGGGTTACTGGTTTGAAAAGGGTCCCCCATGTTTGACACAAGCTTTCCACCTATGCTTGGTCCCCACTAGAATTTCTTACTTAACCCCTTCTTATTCATGTCTTCTTACATGTTTTCAACTTGGTTAAGTGTTTCTGGTCGTATTTCACATGCCATCCAAGGCTACCTACTTAACCCCCATGTCCCACCACATGTTTATCTGGTTAAGTGTTACTTAATTCATTAGAACCGTAACCTTGTAAAGACCTCCCTCATTAGACTGACATTTGCGGTTGTTGGTTTTTCCGGGCGGGTCCGGGCAGTTTTATACCGCAAAAGAGACTAACCTCATGTCTTTACAATCGTTACGCATTTAATTTGTGCCTTTGACCTCTCACATTAGACTACCGTTTGTGGTTGCAGGATTTGCCAGGCAGGTCTGGGCATTCTTACACCACAAATAAGTCTAAACTCGTGTCTTAGGTGGTTAATTAATATACATTTTTATTTAACCCTAAATTGGATTAATATCCCTATCCAAATTTGTCAATAGATACCAAGTTTATTTGTGTCCATAATTGTCACTTAAATTTTGTCCATAAATACCAATTATGCCAATTAATGCCTCAAATTAATTATATGCCCTTTTAAGGCCATTTTATGCCAATTCACAATTATGTATATTTAATGTTTTCCCATCGTCCCCACGCTACTCGTACGTTTCAATATGACATATGTTAAACACGCGAATAATCTAACTTATAAAAAGAAAAGCAACACGACAACTTGCATAACACATAAAATAGATCTAAGAATCATAACATAAGTTTACATAGCCAATAACTTGGATATATGGATATGGTTTTCCTATAACTTGCATATGAATTTCTAACATATGATTCACATACAAAACTAGCATAGTTAATGGGCATAAATTTGCATAACTATGTACTGCCATGGATTTAGATATAGATCCAAACATAAAGGTGTGAACTTGCATATGGATCTAAACATAAACGTGTAAACTTGCATAAGGATCTAAACATAAAGGTTAATGTCACATAAACTAGCATATGTATATACATGATACACATATGTTTTAACATCCCTAACTTGCATAAGATTCATATAAGAACATATAGTCCAACGTCACAAACTTGCACATAATTCATATAGTCCAACATCACAAACTTGCATATATATCATATAAGAAAGAACATGTAATCCAACATCACAAACTTGCATATAATTCAACATCACATGATTCAAAATCATATTCTTATAGTCCCATTTATAGCTTATAATAATTAAATTAATTAATTATTTTGTGAAAGCTATTATACTCACAAACAAAAGAATAGTCTTGTCTTTCTGGGATCTGTATTCCGAAACTGAATTGCTTGCCTTTGATGTAGACTAATTGTTGTTTAGATTAGATTTGATTCTAGCTTTAGGGTTGAAAGTGACGGCGGCTACTCCAGGTTCTCCATTGAAGGCATGGCAGCTCTTAGTATGAATTAATGTGATTCTAGGTTAAGAATTAGGTTGCTTATATAGACTTTTAGTTAATTAAGAGCCGTCAGATTAACCTAGAATCAATCAAGACCATCCAGTTAAGATAGAATAACACCTCAACCCTAATGACTCAGCAACAGGTCAAAACAACGTCATCTTTCAAATCTGCCGACGGGGGTAGGTCGACCCCCTGGTCGACCTGTATGGGTAAGTCAACCCCTAGGTCGACCCCTTGGTCGACCTGGCCTTTGGGCGGGAGAATTCCCGCCCATCCTGCTCCCCTGTTTGAATTTGAATTTCGAATTTATTTTCTGAACTGTTTTAAATTTTATAAAATTGCTGGAACTTAGGAAGGCCATAACTTCTTCATACGAAGTCCAATTTACGCAAACTCGGACTATCTCAAGCAGAATTCCGAGACGAACGCAATGGTGTAACCCATTTCCCTTAATTCTCACATTTGAAATTAAGTATTTTTTTATATTTAAAATTACGGGGTGTTACGTTCTCCCCTCCTTAAGGGATTTAGCACCCGAAATCTCCAAGTTAAGGAGAATGTATATCCTAACATCCAATCATCCATCTACTCAACCATTAAACATAGACATCCATTATCCTTACAAGATTTCTAATGTCGTATGAAAATATGCAAAAAGTGGGTGTATATGTTCCTTATCTAATGCAAAATTAGGCGGTCTACTGATTCAGTTGACCTCCTTAATGCAAATCATGATAGTTCCATGCATCCATTATATAAGCGAAAGAATCCTAACGATACATGTTATTTCTACATGCGTGCACAACTATTCAACAAAATGCAGCATCCATATGATAACACAACCATTATACATCCATTAATCTAAATATGCACACACATTTATATGCAATATGAAAGTGACTGAGCCGATCTAGTGCCTAATGTTTGTGTACATGCATCCACGAGCAACCACTTGCAAGCACCCGCAACCATCGAGCATAACATGTTTCAAATACATGTTTACATCCATTGGTTTCTGCCTATGGATAAAGAATAGGACTGAGGAGATATACTTAAAAGATAGGTATAAGCATAAATAAAATTATGGAAAAAGAGATCAAGGAGGTACCCTTAAAAAGGAAAGGGTAGGCTGCGCGTATTTTCCTCTCAGTTTCCTAAGTCGCGTCTTCCTCAGCGTCACTCCATTGAATTTAACAAGCTTGACCTCACGGTTGCATAACTTTTTGACTTCTGTACCCAAGATACAAGTTGGAACTCTTCTCACAGTCGCTTCCCGTTCTACTTCTACGTCCTCTAGTATGCTTGGCTCTACCACTTTCGCCGATTCATGTAAGCTCTTTCGTAGTTGAGAAACATGAAAAACATTATGAACTCCAGCCAGTCTCTCGTGCAGCTCTATTCTGTAAGCCATCATTCCAATCCTTTCAATGATAGGAAATGGTCCTACAAATCTTGGTGCTAGCTTTCCGACGGACCCAAAGCGAATGACATTCCTCAAAGGAGATACTTTAAGGAACACCCTATCTCCAACCTCAAACTCAAGGTTGGTCCTTCTTTTATCTGTGTAGGACTTATGTCTATCTTGTGCAGCCTTCATTCATCTTCTTATCAAGTCCACCTTTTCTGAGGTTTCCCTAATCATGTCTGGCCCAAGTACGAGTTTATCTGTAGACTCCCACCAACACGTTGGCGATCGACATGGTCTTCCATATAATGCTTCGAAGGGCGCCATACCTATAGTGGATTGGTAGCTATTGTCGTAGGCGAATTACACCAAAGGAAGATGATCCTCCCATGTCCCTCCAAAGTCAAGAATGCACAGTCTCAAGAGGTCTTCCAATACTCGGTTCACCCTTTCCGTCTGACCATCAGTTTGGGGGTGATAAGTCGTCCTTAAGCATAATTGTGTGCCTACAGCCTCTTGCAAACTTTTCCAAAACTCGCTCGTAAAGATAGGATCCCGATCACTCACTATGCTGGAGGGTATCCCATGGAGTCGAACTATCTCTTTTAGATAAATGGATGCTAGGGACGAGGCAGTCCTTCTACTTTTAACAGGTATAAAGTGGGCACTTTTAGTGAGCCTGTCCACTATTACCCAAATACTGGTATTGCCCCTTCTTGACCTAGGCAACCCATCAACAAAGTCCATCAAAATGCTATCCCACTTCCACTAAGGCACCTCTATGGGATGGAGCAGACCACCATGCTTCTTCTGCTCCACTTTGACTTGCTGGCATATCAAACACTTAGCGACGAACTCAGCTACATCACTCTTCATGCCAATACAAAAGAAAACCCTTTTAATATCTTTATACATCTTGTCTCCTCCTGGGTGTATGGTTAGTTTAGAATGGTGTGCTTCTTCGAGAACCATCTTCACTAAATTCCTTACTTGTAGGACGCATAGCCTTCCATCCCGCCTCAACCAACTCCTATCATCGATGGAGTATCTATTGAGGTGACTAGAAGTCTCACCCCTAACTAGCTTATCCATCACATCAACTAGCTGAGAGTCTTCTCGTTGCGCGGTTCCTATTGAGTCCGAAAGAGTAGGCCGCACCTCTAACGACGCTATCATACTGGGCACAATTTCAGAGGAGGGTCTAAATTTAAAGTTCGCTATGTACTCCAGGTTTTGCCTTTCTACAAAGAGAGGACTCAAGGTCGGCTTCTTCCTACTCAAGGCGTCTGCTACCACATTGCCATTGCCTGGGTATAGGAAATATCAAAATCATATGAGGCCAGAAATTCCATCCACCTCTGTTATCTTAAGTTAAGATCTTTCTATGAGAAAATGTACTTCAACGATTTATGGTCAGTATACAATTCAAATTTCTCACCCAGGAGATAATGGCACCAATACTTAAGTGCAAAGATGATGGCAGCCAACTCCAGATCATGGGTTGGGTAGTTTCTCTTGTGTACTTTCAACTGTTTGCCTCCATAAGCTACTACCTTCCCTTCCTGCATCAATAAAACACTTAGTCACGTACTACAAGCATCCGTGTATACGGTAAACATCTTGCTCCCATCCGGCAATGTCAAGACTGGGGTTGTTGTTAGAGCCCTCTTCAAACGTTGGAAAGCAATATCGCAATCCAAATCCTAAGAGAAAGTTAGGTTTTTCTTCGTTAACCTCGTAAGTAGGGCTGAGATTTTTGTAAAGTCTTTAATGAATTTTCGGTAAAAGCCCGCTAGCCCGAGAAAGCTACGGACTTCGGTTGCATTCCGTGGAACCTCCAATCTTGCACCGCAACTACTTTTGCGGGGCCCACAGCTAACCCTTCTTTGGACACCACATGTCCAAGAAACCTCACTTCTTCTCTCCAAAAATTACATTTGGAGAATTTGGCTTTCAACTGATGTGCACGAAGAGTATCCATGACTTCCCTTAAATGCTGAGCATGCTCTTCTTCACTCTTCGAGAAAATCAAAATATCATCTACGAAGACCACCACAAACTTATTAAGGAATTCTCTGAACACTCTGCTCATCAAATAAACGAAGTAAGCGGGTGCATTTGTCAAGCCGAAAGGCATGACAAGCCATTCGAAGAAACCATCCGGGGTTCTGAACGTGGTCTTATCAATGCTGTCTTCAGCCACTTTTAGCTGATGGAACTCGGTAGCCAAATCCAGTTGGGAGAAAACAGATGCTCCTACAAGCTGATCAAACAAGTCATCTATTCTTGGGAGTGGGTGCCTATTCTTCTTGGTCAGCTTGTTTAGCTCCCTATAATCAACACATAGGCGAAGTGAACCATCCGCTTTGGTTGCGAATACTACTGGAGCACCCATTCAGAAATACTCCGCCTTATAAACCCCTTTTCGAGCAGCTCTTTGACTTGCTTACTGAACTCTTTTCTTTCCCTAGGATCCATGTGTCTAACGCGTAGAGCTACGGGTTTTGCATTATCAATAAGGTATATGCGGAAGTCTATCTCCCACTTCGGAGGTAAGCCCTTTATCTCTTCAAATACATCTGAGTATTCACGGACTACCCTAACAGGCTGCAAGTTTTCAACAGACGCATCAAGAGATTCTAGGTAGCTAAGCATAACAGAATGCATGGGATTACAAGAGATTTCGAGAGTGTTGACAAGGCGAGTCATAAATCTGACCACTCTCTTTTCACAATCGAGGATGGCACCATTACTGGATAACGAATCCATGCCTAGAATCAATCCATAACCCGTGAAGCCAAGAACAAAGGCATTGCATTCAAACTCAATGCTCAAAATAGACACTCTCAATTCCCGACAAATCATTGAAAGATGAGCCGAACCACCAATAGGATTTGAGACTACTATAGGATCCATAACTAGACTAGTATTTAGGTGCAGTGTTTCAACTAACGAAGCAGACAAAACGAGTGTGAAGTGCCAGAATCAAACAAAGTACGAACAGGATGATCAAACAGAAAAACTAAACTTTCAATGGAAATATTTCTACCTCTCCTCTGTCCGGGTGACATAAGAGCCTGAATCTGTCCTCTTGCCTGTCCAGGCGCCATGAGAACCTGAATCTGCCCTCCAGAAGTGGACCCTATTCTTTGCCCTTGCCCCTGTTTCCTTGGGCAGTCTTTTACTAGATGTTCTGCCTCTCCACAGTGGAAACAACCAGTCTTCTTTTTCCTGTAGTCCTTGCTTAGATGACCCGGTGCTCCACAATTAAAGCACTTTTTCTTTCCTTTGCTATTGTTGTTATTTCCGCCTTTCTTTTTGCTATTGTGGTTTCTTTTGATCCCCTTTCTTCTCCGGTGCCTTATTAGCATTAGCACCTTTCTCCTCTTCATGCATAAGTGCCATGTCAACTAGTTTCTCAAAGGTAGCGCCCATCGGTATGTGGGTCATAGCCAGCCCATGTAGCGGCTCATCCAAACCCTTAACGAACCTCATAGCCTCTTCTCAGGTTTGTTTACCAAATCTAAGCCAAATCTCGCCAACTGATTGAACTTGTTGACGTACTCCTTTACTGACAAATTTCCTTGCTTCAACGCTAAGAACCTTTCCATATATAAATTCTCTTCTGCTCGTGAGAGAAATTTCATGTCAAACCTACGCCTGAAATCCATCCATGTCTCCACTGGACGCTCTCCATTTGTGACTTCCCACCAAAACGAGGCTTCGTCCTTCATTAACCAAGCAGCCAATTGGACCTTCCTTCCATCTCCTACCTCGAAAATACCAAATAAATATTCCACCTCCTTCAGCCAATTTCGAGCTTCAACAAACGTCTCTGATCCGTGAAAAGGTTTCCCGCCCATTGCCCGAAAATCCTTGCATATCTTTGAAAAAGTATCAACGTGGGGAGGAGGAAGAGGAGCATTTGCTGGGCTTGCGGCATTGGCCCTAGCTTCCAGATACCTTCTAAACCATCCCGGTATCGGTATCCCCTCGGGTACCTTGGGAATTCCAGACATGCTGAAAGGAAAATGAAGAGATTCAAAACGGAGAATTCGAAAGAAGGATATATGGTTCTTGGGGGATATGTTTTTAAAACAAACTTTTCCTTTGAAAATACTATCCTTAAAACATACTTTTGAAAGTATTTCTTTATAAAATGCTTTTGAAAAATAGTTTTTCAAAATCTCTTATCTATTCTGTTAACCTTCAGCTCTGATACCACGTGTAACACCCCACGTCCATTAATGCCACTCTCAAAGGGAATGCATTAACTTCCATGGAGTATTATTTGTGTATCGAACAAAATATAACAAGACAGATACATAAATAGGTACCTGAAAAATTCAAAAACAACTTTTATTGCAGCGGAGAAATAGTTTGATTACAACAAGTTCATAAACCACAGAAAAACCAAGTACACTTAATATCCATCTTGACCAATTGTTTTCAGAGTACAAAAATTAAAAGCATAACCCCAACAAAAGTAGCCGTAAAAGAGATGAGTTGAACTTTACTTTCAGTAATCCAAGCTCTTCCAACAGAGAAAGAGAAAGAGATTCAAGATCAAGCTCCACTAGTACTAGTCCCACCCTGAGAACGGAGGGGGGGGAGGGAAAGAAAGAAAAGAGGCGAAAACAAAGGGGGTCAGACAATAAGTCTGGCGAGTATAATAACGTTAACAATATAATTATTAAAGTAACTAGGATAAGGCATAAACTGGTAAGACAAGGTATGACAGTGAAACAAGTGGGCATGACAAAGCAAACAAGAGCAAACAAGAGGAATACAGTGGGGTGTATCACTCCCCAAAATGGCAACCCGATACCACCAAAGATGCAGTGCTTATATCTACACGATGCAACAACGTCTTACCTACCAGCCCGGGCCTACGCACACACATGACCCCGTTGGACTTGCTTTGCCACCGCTAACCCGTTTCGACCTCTTACAATCAAACCCAATAAGCGTGTCCCGTCCTCGATCTAACTCGAGCTCACAAAGATACTTAATGGGTTACTGGTTTGAAAAGGGTCCCCCATGTTTGACACAAGCTTTCCACCTATGCTTGGTCCGCACTAGAATTTCTTACTTAACCCCTTCTTATTCATGTCTTCTTACATGTTTTCAACTTGGTTAAGTGTTTCTGGTCGTATTTCACATGCCATCCAAGGCTACCTACTTAACCCCCATGTCCTACCACATGTTTATCTAGTTAAGTGTTACTTAATTCATTAGAACCGTAACCTTTTAAAGACCTCCCTCATTAGACTGACATTTGCGGTTGCTGGATTTTCCGGGCGGGTCCGGGCAGTCTTATACCGCAAAAGAGCCTGACCTCATGTCTTTACAATCGTTACGCATTTAATTCGTGCCTTTGACCTCTCACATTAGACTACCGTTTGTGGTTGCAGGATTTGCCAGGCAGGTCCGGGCAGTCTTACACCACAAACGAGTCTAACCTCATGTCTTAGGCGGTTAATTATTATACATCTTTATTTAACTCTAAATTGGATTAATATCCCTATCCAAATTTATCAATAGATACCAAGTTTATTTATGTCCATAACTATCACTTTAATTATGTCCATAAATACCAATTATGCCAATTAATGCCTCAAATTAATCATATTCCATTTTAAGGCCATTTTATGCCAATTCACAATTATGTATATTTAATGTTTTCCCATCGTCCCCACGCTATTCGTACGTTTCAATATGACATAAGTTAGACTCGCGAATAGTCTAACTTATAAAAAGAAAAGCAACACTACAACTTGCATAACACATAAAATAGATCTAAGAATCATAACATAAGTTTACATAGCCAATAACTTGCATATATGAATATGGGTTTCCTATAACTTGCATATGAATTTCTAACATATGATTCACATACAAAACTAGCATAAGCAATGGGCATAAATTTGCATAACTATGTACTGCCATGGATCTAAATATAGATCCAAACATAAAGGTGTGAACTTGCATATGGATCTAAACATAAAGGTGTAAATTTGCATAAGGATCTAAACATAAACGTTAATGTCACATAAACTAGCATATGTATATACATGATCCACATATGTTTTAGCATTCAAAACTTGCATAAGATTCATATAAGAACATATAGTCCAACATCACAAACTTGCACATGATTTATATAGTCCAACATCACAAACTTGCATATAATTCATAAAAGAACATGTAATCCAACATCACAAACTTGCATATAATTCAACATCACATGATTCAAAATCATATTCTTATAGTCCCATTTATAGCTTATCATAATTAAATTAATTAATTATTTTGTGAAAGCTATTATGCTCACAAAAAAAGAATAGTCTTGTCTTTTTGGGATTTGTATTCTGAAACTGAATTGCTCGCCTTTGATGTAGACTAATTGTTGTTTAGATTAGATTTGATTCTAGCTTTAGGGTTGAAAGAGACGGTGGCTACTCCCGGTTCTCCATTGACAGCATGGCGGCTCTTGGTATGAATTAATGTGATTTTAGGTTAAGAATTAGGTTGCTTATATAGACTTTTAGTTAATTAAGAGATGTCAGATTAACATAGAATCAATCAAGACCATCCAGTCAAGATAGAATAACACCTCAGCCTTAATGACTCGGCAACAGGTCAAAACAGCGTCATCTTTCAAATCAGCCCGGGGGGGGGGGGTAGGTCGACCCCCTGGTCGACCCTCAGGTTGACCCCCTGGTTGACCTGTATGGGTAGGTCGACCCCTGGTCGACCTGCCCTTTGGGCGGGAGAATTCCCACCCAGCCTGCTCCCCCTGTTTGAATTTGAATTTCGAATTTATTTTCTGAACTGTTTTAAATTTTATAAAATTGCTGGAGCTTCGGAAGGCCATAACTTCTTCATACGAAGTCCAATTTACGCAAACTCAGACTCTGTCTCAAGCAGAATTCCGAGGCGAATGCAATGGCATAACCCGTTTCCCTTAATTCTCACATTTGAAATAAAGTATTCTTTAATTTGTAAATTTTATATTTAAAATCATAGGGTGTTACACTTTGAATGATGCTATTAAGCATATTGGGCTCTATTGATACCATGTTGAAGTTTTGAATTACTTTGAATATTTGGTTTAAAAGTGATCAAGATAGAATCCAGAATGATAGTGAAATTTCTTTGTATTGAATTGATTCAACAGGTAACTATAATGTTCATGGTTACAATGTAACCGTTATATAAAAAAGCCTTATTCAGTGGTCATTGCTTTACTTCTAATGCTTAGGACATTTCGTTTTATTTATTTGAACCTCTAATGTTTCAAGATATGACATTCATTTAATGTCATATGTTTTCTTATTTCTAAACCGATCTTCTTGATTTCTTGAAAGCAATTTTGACATAGAAATTTGATGCGGTTGAGAATTTGAGTAAATCCGTTGGTGGGACACTAGTTTTCAATGTTGAACTTGCTTTTACAACCCAAATTAAATGACCAAAGTAAAAGTTGATGGCAATGAACCCCGAGATTAAATGATGTAGAACTGATGATATTTGGGGTTCCCTTGTCTAGGATATGAATTTGGAACACGAGATTTGTTCTTCCTTTGAATGATGGTATTAAGCATATTGGTCTCTACTGATACCATGTTGAAGTTTTGAATTACTTTGAATACTTGGTTTGAAAATGATCAAGACAGAATCCAGAAAGATAGTGAAATTTCTTTGTATTGAATTGAATCAATAGGTAACTATAATGTGCATGGCTACAATGTAAACTTGATATAAAAATGCCTTATTCAGTGTTCATTGCTTCACTTCTAATGCTTAGGACATTTCGTTTTAAGTATTTAAACCTCTAATGTTTCAAGATATGACATTCATTTAATGCCCTAAGTTTTCTTATTTCTAAACCGATCTTCTTGATTTCTTGAAAGCAATTTTGACGTAGAAATTTGATGCGGTTGAGAATTTGAGTAAATCCGTTGGTGGGACACTAGTTTTCAATGTTGAACTTGCTTTTACAACCCAAATTAAATGACCAAAGTAAAAGTTGATGGCAATGAACCCCAAGATCAAATGATGTAGAACTAATGATATTTGAGGTTCCTTTGTCTTGGATCTGAATTTGGAACACGAGATACGTTTTTCCTTTGAATGATGCTATTAAGCATGTTGGGATCTACTGATACCGTGTTGAAGTTTTGAATTACTTTGAATATTTGGTCTGAAAATGATCAATACATAATCCAGAATGATAGTGAAATTTATTTTTATTGAATTGCTTCAACAGGTAACTATAATGTGCATGGTTACAATGTAACCTTGATATAAAAAAGCCTTATTTAGTGGTCATTGCTTCACTTCTATTGCTTAGGACATTTCATTTTAAGTATTTAAACCTCTAATGTTTCAATATATGACATTCATTTAATGTCCTAAGTTTTCTTATTTCTAGATCGATCTTCTTGATCTCTTGAAAGCAATTTTGACGTAGATATTTGATGCAGTTGAGAATTTGAGTAAATCCGTTGGTGGGACACTAGTTTTCAATGTTGAACTTGCTTTTACAACCCAAATTAAATGACCAAAGTAAAAGTTGACGGCAACGAACCCCAAGATCAAATGATGTAGAACTGATGATATTTGGGGTTCCTTTGTCTTGGATCTGAATTTGGAACACGAGATTTGTTCTTCCTTTGAATGATGCTATTAAGCATATTGGGCTCTACTGATACCATGTTGAAGTTTTGAATTACTTTGAATATTTGGTTTGAAAATGATCAAGACAGAATCCAGAATGGTAGTGAATTTTTCTTGTATTGAATTGATTCAACAAGTAACTATAATGTGCATGGTTACAATGTAACCTTGATATAAAAAGCCTTATTCAGTGGTCATTGCTTCACTTCTAATGCTTAGGCCATTTCATTTTAAGTATTTAAACCTCTAATGTTTCAAGATATGACATTAAATTAATGTCCTAAGTTTTCTTATTTCTAAACCGATCTTCTTGATTTCTTGAAAGCAATTTTGATGTAGAAATTTGATGCGGTTGAGAATTTGAGTAAATCCTTTGGTGGGACTCTAGTTTTCAGTGATGAACTTGCTTTTACAACCCAAATTAAATGACTAAAGTAAAAGTTGATGGCAATGAACCCCAAGATCAAATGATGTAGAACTGATGATACTCGGGGTTCCTTTGTCTTGGATCTGAATTTGGAACACGAGATTTGTTCTTCCTTTGAACGATGCTATTAAGTGTTGAATATGCGATACTATATGTTGGATTGAAGAGGTCGAAGATAGCTTTGAGTCGGAGGTGACCGTTCGCAATTCCGCAGCTCGTATGTAGGAGTTATGAGCTAGAAGGTATTTTCTGTCGGCTGAAAACTTGGACAGACGTCTGTCATGGGGAGTGACATACGTCTGACTTCAGGGAATTGATTTCCCGAGAGCTCAGACAGACGTCTGACACATGAGGGACAAATGTCTGTGCTGAGTGCATATGCCCAATAAATCTCTGGAAGATGACAGACGTTTATCAGGCGATGCAACAGACGTCTGATCGGGTTTTGGGATATTTCGGGCTAGAAATTAGCATGCAGGTTTGTGACTAATTCGGGGGCAATTTGGGTAATTCGCCAACCTCTATATAAGCTATTTTCTGATGTGAATTAGGAGATCTTGGAAACTTGATTGGGATCAAGGGTTTATTCTCAAGAGAGAATTAGGGTTTATAACCTAATTCCAATTCTTCAATTCTATTCTCCTCAAACTCTTTTCTATATCGAAATATAGTGATCATTGGATTAATCTCTTGTATTCCTTTCATCGTGGTAATAAAGTACTCTCTCCAAAGTGGATGTACACTAACAAGATGTTAGTGGAACCACTATAAATCCTTGTGAGTTTTATTTTTCTACTTTGTCATTAGTTTCTTGCTTGTGTTTGAGATTTGGATTGTTCATGATTGGTTGATATTGGTTTTGTGACTAGGGTTATTGCTTTGGTTGTTTTTGCAAGTCTAACAACGGTCTAGTCTTCCGCTAGCGCTTTGTGATTTGGATATCGGATTCGAGTGGTCTTGAATTGGATTAATCACAATGGTTACAACAGTTGGTATCAGAGCTGTTTTGGTGCTTGTTAGGTGTTTGTGAAAATGCCGGGGACGGATAGTAGTTAGGTATGTCCTTCAACCGGAAGTCCAAATAGTGTGGCGCCATATTTACGAGGTTCGTATGCGGCGTCGGGTTCTCAATTGGTTATTGACAAGTGGAATGGTGATAATGAATTTGAGAAGTGGCAATGGAAAATGAAAGCGGTTCTTAGGCGGAATCGGGTGCACCGAGTAGTATTTGATACTCACTTATTGTCAGGTGATACCTCGCATGTTGATAGAGAAGAGATGGAGGAATGGGATTACGCTACTCTTCAACATGCTATGAGGGAGAATGTGATCTCCGAAATTATTGGTAAGACTACTGCTAAAGGTATTTGGGACAAGTTGGAAGAACTTTATATGAAGAAGTCGCTCACTAACCGTTTGATCTTGTTGCATACATTTTTCACCTTCAATATGAAGGAAGGTAATACGCTTAACGCACATTTGAATGCCTTTGATGACTTGCTCGTGAAGATTAAGGCCGTTGATTTGAAGATTGAGGAAGAGAAAATTACGATAATATTATTGTGTTCGTTGCCGGATCGCTATACGGGTTTCTCAAATAGCTTGATCTATGGCCGGGATACCTTGACTCTTGATGATGTCAAGACGGGTCTTCTTAGTGAGGAGTTGAGAGATCAAATGAAGGAGATGAGTGAGGGTAGCCGTGGAGATAGTGGTGGTCATGGGTTGTTTGTGGAGAAAGAAAAGAATGTGAAGAAAGGAAACCGGGGGCGTTCTTAATCAAGAAAACCCGGTGGAAGAGGTAAATCGAAAGAGAGAAATGGCAAGTGCTTTATTTGCAAGAAACCGGGACATTAGAAGAATGAATGTCCGGACAAAGATAAGATGGAAGTAGCGTCTTCATCCGTGGCGGTGGAGAGTGGGGATGGTGAAGTAGATGATAATGTGTTGACGATGGTAGCAACGAGTGTTTCGGGTAATGAATGGGTTCTCGATTCGGGTGCGTCGTATCATATGATGCCAAATAGAGATTGTTTTTCGTCATTTGAGGTCAAAGAGGGAAATGCAATTGCTATGGGAAATGGTGTTATTTGCAAGTCGTTGGTTAGTGTCTCCGTACAAATAAGGATGTTTGATGGAGTTATTCGCATGCCCACCAATGTTCGCTATGTTCCGGGACTTAGGAAGTCGCTTATATCTTTGGGGCAATTGGATTCTCTTGGATTTAAGATCACTATCGAGAAGGATTTCTTGAAGGTTTCGAAGGGGGCGCTTGTAGTTATGAAGGGTGCTAAGACTCATGGTATATATTTGCTTCAAGGTGTGACCGGAGGAGGTGAGACTTGTGTGGGTGTTGATAGTTCTCGTGACTTGGATGTGACACGGTTGTGGCATTTGAGATTGGGTCATTTCTCGGAGAGGAGTTTGGATATTCTTCGGAAGTGGGAGATGATTGAGGGTGAGAGTTTCAACAAACTAGTGTTTTGCGAGGAATGTGTCATGGGGAAGCAAACAAGGGTATCATTCGATGAAGGCAAGCATGACTCAAAGGAGGTTCTTGAGTATGTTCATTCGGATGTTTGGGGACCGATACCAGTAGCTTCTTGGGAGGAGCAAGGTATTATATCTCTTTCATTGATGATTTGTCTTGAAAGGTATGGGTGTATGTAATGGGGGCTAAGTCGGAGGCATTTGCGAAGTTCAAAGTGTGGAAGGCTCTTGTTGAGAATGAGAGTGGTAAGACTTTAAAGGTGTTAAGGACCGACAATGGCGGCAACATGTCTCGCATGAATTCTTGGAGTATTGTAAGCATCATGGAATCCGGAGACATTTTACTACACCGGGAGATTCACAATCTAATGGAGTATTGGAGAGAATGAACCGAACTCTACTTGAGAAAGCTCGATGCTTGAGATTGACATTGGGTTTTTCTAAGGGATTTTGGGCTGAAGCTTTGTCAACTGCGGGGCATATTGTGAATCGAATTCCGTGCTCGGCCATTGCTAACAAAATTTCGGAGGAAGTATGGAAAGAGAAGAGTGTTGACTTGAGATATCTTCATGTGTTAGGTAGCCCGGTTTATGTGCATGATCCGGGGAATGATAAGCTTGGAGCTAGGGCACTCAAGGGGATCTTGCTTGGTTTCACGGATGGCGTGAAAGGCTATCGGATTTGGAATCCGGAAACGAAGAAGGTTGTTAATTCTGATCATGTAACTTTTGATGATTCGGCTTTATTCAAGGTGAATGAGAGCTCATCGGATGTTCCGGATTTGGTTCATGGTGAATCAAAGGAGAAGGAAGTCAATCCCACATTTCGTCCAAGTGGTAGTAGAGTTGAAGAAGCTCGTGGGGTTGAAGTGGTTGATGAAACATCACATAGTCCACATGGTTCCTCTAGTGATGATGTTGGTGATATACATGATACTAGAGAAGTTTCGACTCAAGGTGGAGCCGAAAGGGGTTTGGGTGATAGTATTGCTACTCGGGTTGGTCGACGTTCAATAAGGCCTCCCGAAAGATATGGTGATTGGAACTACCTTAGCTTTTGTGATCATTTGGACTATGCTCTCAAAGTAGTCCAAGATGAGCCGATGGACCTTGATGACGTCATGGAGTCGAGAGAGAGCTCGAAGTGGATTTGCGCCATGGAGGAAGAGATGTAATCGCTTATGAAGAACCGAACTTGGGAGTTGGTTCAACTTCCTCAAGGAAATCGTGTTATAGGGTGCAAATGGATTTACAAGGTGAAGGATGATGGAAGGTACAAAGCAAGGTTAGTGGCAAGGGGTTCTCACAAAGGAAAGGAGTATGATGAAATTTTTGCATTGGTGGTTTGTCATACATCTATCCGAGTTTTACTAGCCATAGTTGCTATCCATGACTTGGAGTTGGAGCAACTTGATGTGAAAACCGCCTTCTTGCATGGAGACTTGGATGAAGACATCTACATGGAGCAACCGGAAGGGTTTGTTGTAGATGGTAAGTTTAATATGGTTTGCAAGTTGAAGAAATCACTATATGGGTTAAAGCAATCGCCTAGACAATGGTACAAGAGATTCAATCATTTCATGCTTGAAAGTGGCTTCCATTGAAGCATCAAGGATGCTTGCGTATATTTCAAGAGGTTGGGAAATGATTGTTGGGTGTATTTACTCTTGTATGTGGACGATATGCTCATTGCTTCCAAGGATCAAAACAAAATCAACAAGTTAAAGATTCTTTTGAAATCGGAATTCGAGATGAAAGATCTTGGAGAAGTAAGAAAAATCTTGGGCATGGAAATTGGAAGGGACTGAAAGCGTTTTGAGTTAAGATTGACTCAAAAGGAATATATAAAGAAAGTGCTTTGCCGGTTTAGCATGGAGAATGCAAAGGTGTTAAATACACCTTTACCTTTGCATATGAAGCTTTCGGAAAAGGGATCACCTATCGGGGATAAAGACAAGGCTTATATGGCAAAGGTGCCATACGCAAGTGCGGTTGGTAGTTTGATGTACGCAATGGTGTGTATAAGGCCCGATATTGCAAATGCCGTTGGGGTGGTTAGTCGGTATATGGCTAATCCGGGGAAATCGCATTGGGAAGTCATGAAGGCTATATTGAGATACTTGAAAGGCACAGCATCTCATGGACTTGTCTTTGGCGGTAGTGATGAAAAGGAGTTGCAAGTTGGTTGGTTATTGTGACTCGGACTACGCCGGTGATAGGGATCGGAGGAAATCAACTTCCGGGTATGTCTTCACACTTGGCGGGACGGCCATTAGTTGGAGATCGCGATTGCAACCATAGTTGCTTTATCCACTACGGAGGCGGAGTTGATTGTCGTTGTGGAAACAGCCAAGGAGGTACTCTACTTGAAACGATTGTTGTGTGACTTGGGTTTCGAACATGAAAGTGTTGATGTTCGATGTGATAGCCAAAGTGCTATCCATTTGGCGGAGAATTTGGCGTTTAGCTTACGGACCAAGCATATTGATGTGAGGAAGTCATTTTTTATTGCCATGGATGAAGGTAAGCTAGTATACCTTCGGAAAGTGCACAGAAAGGATAACGCAGCGGACATGTTTACTAAAGCATTGCCGGTTGGGAAGTTCAAGCATTGATCGAACTTAATTCGCTTGTTGAGTTGCTAGGTGCCACGGGGTGGCACGGGGTGGAGAGAGTGATTTTGTTTGTGGTGATGGAAAGGAATAGCGATGAGAGATTGGAAATATATCTTCATGGTAAGTACTTGTTCACACTCCCAAGTACATTGCCTTTTGGTGAGACGGTTTGTGGTTTGAATGTTTTCAACACTACATTGGCGGGTGGGGGCATTGCCTGAACTCGTTGGTGTAGTGCAATGGGAGGTGGCCATGCCGGAGCTCATTGGGGAAACATTCAACTTTGCTTGGTCGAAGGTAGAAGGAAATGCTTGGGTGCATTGGAGTTTGGAGTTGAGATGGTTATAGTATCGAGGTGAAGTGTTGAAGTATGTGATACTATATGTTGGATTGAAGAGGTCGAAGATAGCTTCGAGTCGGAGGTGACCGTTAGCAAATCGGAGCTCGAATGTAGGAGTTATGAGTTGGAAGGTGTTTGTTGTCAACTGAAAACAAGGACTGACGTCTGTCATGGGGAGTGACAGACGTCTGACTGCAGAGAATTGGTTTCCTGAGAGCTCAGACAGACGTCTGACACATGAGGGACAGACGTCTGTGCTGAGTGCACATGCCCAATGAATCTCGGGAAGTTGACAGACGTCTATCAGGCGATGCGACAGACGTCTAATCAGGTTTTGAGCTATTTCGGGCTGGAAATTAGCAAGTAGATTTGTGACTAATTCAAGGGCAATTTGGGTAATTTGCCAACCTTTATATAAGCTATTTTCTGATGTGAATTAGGAGAGCTTGGAAACTTGATTTGGGATCAAGGGTTTATTCTCAAGAAAGAATTAGGGTTTATAACCTAATTCCAATTCTTCAATTCTATTCTCCTCAAACTCTTTTCTATATTGAAATATAGTGATCATTGGATCAATCTCTTGTATTCCTTTCATCGTGATAATAAAATACTCTCTCCAAAGTGGATGTACACTAACAAGATGTTAGTGGAACCACTATAAATCCTTGTGTGATTTATTTTTGCTACTTTGTCATTAGTTTCTTGCTTGTGTTTGAGATTTGGATTGTTCATGATTGGTTGATATTGGTTTTGTGACTAGAGTTATTGCTTTGGTTGTTTTTGCAAGTCTAACAATGGTCTAGTCTTCCGCTAGCGCTTTGTGATTTGGATATCGGATTCGAGTGGTCTTGAATCGAATTAATCACAACGGTTACAACAGTAAGCATACTGGGCTCGACTGGTACCATGCTGTAGTTTTGAGTTACTTTGAATATTTGGTTTGAAAATGATCGAGACAGACTCGAGAATGATAGTGAAATTTCCTTGTACTGAATTGATTCAACGGGTAACTATAATGTACATGGTTACAATGTAACCTTGATATAAAAAAGCCTTATTCAGTGGTCATTGCTTCACCTCTAAAGTTTCACGATATGACATTCATTTAATCTTAGTTCAGCCCCTAGTAGATCTTTTAGGAGAGGCTGTTGACGTGTTTGCTTTCACATGTCACTACTTAAATTTCATATTAGCCTCTAGCATGAGAGGGACATGTTTCTTCAGTTTTCCAATTTCCTCCAATGATGTCCTATTCCCTCCATGAACACTTCTTGTTCATCTAAAACTGTTATATTATGTTTTTGATCTACCGAATGACTTTCACGATCTACTATGTCTACATGTTCTTTATCTGCATTAGTCATTTTTAATTACCTAATATGGTCTTATTTGTCTCATATATAGATGACTCCAGAGGTTGATGCATGGGCTCATCCAACATTTGAGAGTGAGAAGGTTCTGGGCCATCATCTTCATTGGAGAAATGACATGGATATCAATAAGAAGTATCAACTATTTTTCACCTTTGCTTTCTGTAGCATTAAAACTGGAATTAGAAGTTGACTTATTTGCAATATGATATGTACTATCAGGCACTGTAGAGTGTAGATTCAATGGTTTTGGCTTCCACCTTTGCTGTATAGAAATCCCATAGTTTCTTGTGCTATGCTCATATAAAAGAAAAATGAAATGCTCTCAACAAATAGCTTCTGAAGTATATTACAAAGGATATATAAAACGTTATTACATATTGTACTGGATCGTGTATTTGGGTCGAGCCCATGTATAACTTTTGCATTATAAATACATGTATCAGAGGTAACACTGAGTAATAACAATACATCGTTCTTCTTATATTCAGTAAATCCATATCTCGTCTTGTACATCATTTTGATCAAAACCGCTTTTACACAAACTCTATCATGGTATCAGAGTTGAGAAAGCTTAACAGCGAATCAAAACATCATAAGTAAAGAATTTGTGTGTGATACTCATTAGTTAGATTTCTTTATTTGAGTATATCCTCTCCTCTGAATTTAATCTCATCACTTGAGAGGTGATTCAAGATCAAGTTCCTGTGCCATGCCAGAAACTTATCTCTGATTACATCAAGAACCCAATACGATTGAATCAAAGCAGAAAAGACATTCAGAAAGCAAGTTTACATCACCACAAACTCAAGAAAACAATTCAAGGAAAGTGACATCATAAAATTTCATTAGAAAAGTGATTCATCATCTGAAATTCTCTGATTTGTATACCTGTCTCGAACTATTATTTATTATCCAGCATTCTATAACCCGCTTTTGATTTCAATTCTACACATTGGTTTCTCATTTGCATCATGACCGAAGGAGAGAATAATGCATCCACAGCCTCCCCAAGTTCAAGAAATACTGCTTCTAATCAAACTATCTCCAAAAATGCCACACAGGAGTTCATAAAGGTTGTAAAACCACGAAGTAAATTGATTAATGTTCGACTTGATGAAGATAACTTCTTAATGTGGAATTTTAGATTGAAATAACAATCAAAGGTTATGGACTTGAAAAATACATTCTTGGAACTGTGATTATCCCACCAAAATATACATTTGAGGAAGGGAGATTAGTTAGCAGCCAAGATTTCATGGTGCATCAAAGGAAGGATGACCTGATTAGTTCTTGGCTCCCATCTACAATTAGTGCAAACTTACAACCTCAACTAATAAGTTGCAAAAGTGCACATGAGATATGGTCAACAATAGAGCAAATTTTCTGTAAATGGTGCTCTATAAGATCAATGTATTACAAAAGACAACTGCATAGCATCAAGAAAGAAAATCAACCAATGAGGGAATACCTTTATAAAATCAAGATGCTTTGTGATCACCTTGCTTCAGTTGGTCGCAAAGTGTCTGATTTAGATCAGATCCTGTACATTCTCAGTGGATTAGATCAGAGTACGAAACTGTTGTTGTTGTTTTCTCTTCAAAAGAGACCACCCCCACAATTCAGTCAGTTCATTCTATTATGCTCTCTCATGAAGGTATAATAGAACAATAGAAGACTACTGCAAGTGAGTTCTCTGTCAACTATATCAATTACAATAAAAACAAAAATCAAGAAAGAAACATCATAGGCAGAAAATAGTTTAACAGTCAAAGGAGTGGTTCAACTATAAGAGGCAGAGGTAGAGGTGGACGATTTAACAACAATAATCGAATCAGGTGCCAAATATGTGAAAATTTTAGGCACATTGTCAGCAAATGCTATTTCAGATTCGACTCTAGTTACAATCCATCACAACAAAGTAATAACATTTCAAGAAACCATGATCCAAATGATAATATGGTAAGCAACTCTCAAGAAAGCAGAGCTCAACTTGAAACAGATAGCGTTGATACAACAAAAATGGAAAATATTCATGATGAAGTCTGTAACACCCTCTCGAAAAGCTAACACAAAGATCTTTTAGCACAGTTGTTAGTGCATGGTGTTGCTTTCTGAAGGTCGAGGATTCGAGTCTGGCAGTTCTCACATTTGATATCAGTGCCAATACCTAGACGGAATTGTGTGTGTAATGTCGCAGATGTCGGTCGGTGTGGTACTAATGCAGGTTACATGCACAACGCTGGGGTTGTGAGCGATAAGAGCCAACAAGGACATTGGGCTGTTTAAGGGGGTAACCTATAACACGCCTCTTGAAAAGCTAACACAGAGATCTTTTAGCACACTGGTTAGTGCGTGGTGTTGCTTTCTGGAGGTCGGGGGTTTGAGTCCAGCGGTTGTCACATTTACCCCACACTTTTCTGAGCCCAAATTTCGACAAAAACCAAAACTCAAACCTATCCACGCATGGTGAGTATAAATCTGCTACCTGCAAATAAATGGGCATGAGCATATTCAGAGTATAATAAAACTAACTCACAGCGGAAACAAGATAGGATAATTAATAACAACTAAGGCAACTACCTTAAAGAATATTGCAACATCTATATCGAGCATGGGAGAACAAGAACCGAAAACCATACTTGAACACTTTCTTAGACCTATCTTCCACGAGGTAAACCTGAGAGTTGTTAGGAGGAGGGGGGGTCAGAACAACAAGTCCTGGTGAGTAAAAAATGTATAACAATGCCTACAATGCACAAATGTATCTCGTTCGGTCTCCACCAAAACATATGTCTAACAAGGCTAGTAATTCTAACCTAACCTTGTAAAGATTTACGCACGACGACTAACTACCAGACCTAAGGTAGTATTCTCCAAACATAACGATATCTCAATACTGAGATAGAACTTTTACACATAATTATGAAGTCCTTAAACCACCATTCAACCAATTGTCGAAAACTAAGACGCGGGCTTTTCAACTACTCAATATAACATAAGGAGGTAAATTATTTCTATATAGCCACTTAAGACCTCACTATAAGTATGGAACGTCTCTCTCTCTCTCTCTCTCTCTCTCTCTCTAAACCCCGCTACAAATTCTCAAAACTGCCTCTGCCCTCCATGTGTTTCTTCGTCACTTGCTACTAACATCGTGTACCTTTTAAACAACATCAAGGACCCTTCACCAACACAGATAAATATTCCCTCAGTCAACATTGTTCAACCCTAGGCACTTCGCATTCGGACCCGTGGGTTCTTAGGGCTGATTTCAACGTCGTGCACGGTGCCAACGACCACAGTTCCTTCTCTTTAGCCCCGATTCTAACTCCTTCAATGATTTTATTAATAATTGTGCCCTTATCGACCCCCATTTTCCACAGACGCTTCACTTGATCCAGTCGTTGACCCGATCCCTCCCTAGTTAAGCTTGAATGTTTCCTCTTCAACACTTCTTAGTATGACCTACACCCCCTTTCCATTTTTCATGTACTTGTCTTCGCCCTCTCTGACCATTGCCTGGTTCTTCTTGAGACAAACTTCCACCTTCAACCCAGCCGTCCCTTCCAATTTGAAAGGCTTTAGCTCCTTGAATCGGGCTTTGATGACTTTGTTCGAGTAGATTGAACATCCACTAGGGATGCAGGCTATGTCTCTACCTCCCTGGTTAGCAGACTGCCTCCGCAAGTTCGCCTCGGGGAAGGAATATATGGAGCTCCCTCAATTGTCGTATTTCCTCAGTGCAGAATGACATTCTTGACATCAACATTAAGGAGGAGAACACACCCTTTTGTGTTGTCGAGGCCTCTAGGCTTCACAACCTTGAATCTGAGCTTGCTCGTCTTATCAAACAAGAGGGGATGGGCAGGAAACAACGCTCGACGACTAGATGGCGATTGGAACACTACCATCTTCTAAAGATTTTCTAATGTTAGGAGACGTTTTAACTTCATTTCGGAAATCAATCATAATAACTCTACCACTATCGACCCCCAGAACATCATTCCCTCTTCGCAACCCATTTTAGAAACCTCCTCGGCTAACAGTCTCCCCCTCCACCCCAATCAATTGGAACCTCCTCTACCCCAATCAAACCCATATCCCCATTGATGCCCCTTTCACCAAAGATAAGATTATGGTTTCTCTAAAGGTCATGGATATCAACAAAGCCCCTAGTCCGGATGGATTTTGGTCTTTATTCTTCAAAAATTATTGGGATATTCTCAAGCATGATATCTTGAACCTCTTCCAAGATTTCTACTCCAATCAATCGTGCATTGACCGCTTTAACTATGCTAATATCATCCTTCTTTACAAGAATGAAGGTGCTTCTAATCTTGGTAGTTTCTGCCGTATTAGCCTTTTAAACTGCACGTTCAAGCTCATCACCAAGGTTCTAGCCAACTACTTGTAATCTCGCATCCCTCAGCTCGTCATCATAGATAAATCTGCCTTCATTCTTAGCCGAGACATCATTAACTGTGTCACTACCGCCCAGGAGAATATCTCTTTTTACCATCGTACCTCCACTACATGTGTACTTCTCAAGATTGATTTCAGTAAGGCCTTCGATAAGGTTAAATTGAATTTTTTGCTCCAAATTATTAATCACAGTGTTTTCTAACGCATTGGTGTAACTGGATTGCCTGCATCCTAAACTCTAGCCACTTCACTGTTTCCTCCAATGGCATTGACGGGGGGTAGTATCAAATCCAGACGTGGTCTCCGACATGGAAATCCCTTATCTCCCCTCTTATTTGTTCCAATAGTCGATGTTCTCAACCACATGGTGAGTCTCGCCGTTGAGAATAGCCTTCTTAGTTGAATCTGACCTATTCCTAATTTCCCCACTACTGTCAACATCAAATTCGTTGATGATACCATTCTTTATACTACCCCTACACCCAATAACATCCACTACTTGAAAGTCTTGCTATATACCTTTAAACTCATTTCTGGCTTCTCCATCAATTTCTCCAAAATCTCTGTTACCGTGCTTGGGGGTGAAGAATCTCCATGATCAACGATTGTTAACGTCTTCAACTGTCGCCTTGGAAAGTTCCCTATTTCCAACCTTGGTAACCCTATTCAACCAACCAAACTGATTCGTAATGAATGGCTTCCTCTCTCTTTCAAAATTGAACTCAGAATCTCTTGCTGGAAAGCTTCATCCCTCTCTATCATTGGTCGCTTGACCCCTATTAAATCTGTCCTATATGTCAGACCACTTTACTGGTTCCCGATCCACTATGCCCCTTCCTAGGTCATTACCAAGATAGACCACTTTCGATGCTCGTTTCTTTTGCATGGTGGGCCGTCCAAATCTCCGGCTAATTGGAGCACGGTTTGTAAAGATGTTTCTTCTAGCGGACGTGGCATCCATGATTTACTATCTTTAAGTATCGCCCCGCTTACTAAATGGATAAGGCATCGCCTTATTCCTGGTGACTTTATCCATAAATCCGGGATCATATCCACGTATTACAACAACCCCTCCTTGGTACTACACTCCACACTCCAAGTGAGACCCTCACCTTTTTGGTGTGGTGTTCTCTGGTTACTCCCCCGTACTAGCGTCTGTTTACCATTTAACTCGGCAATGACCGCTCGTGCTCCTTTTGGCATGCCTTCTGGTTCTTCGATTGTCCCCTCACGTATTTCTACCTTGAGTTTTTCTCTACCTCATTGAACCCCGCTTTTACCGTCCATGAAGCTGTTAGCAGTGGCACCTTGTGTCTTACTCTACACTCCTACTTCTCTAGCAACTTACTCTTTGATCTGCCACTAGCCAAAAATCGAAACAGATAACAGTGATCACATAACATAAGCTTGACTTTTTCTTGTCCTAACATTTTACACTGTTTCACACAACATATGGAAACATTATCTTGTCGTCTGAATAAGTATGTGAATTCTCTAAGTATAACCTTGGAATTCAGACAACATTTTATATGTCGTACGATTTAAGTTATAATTTTTTTTAGTTTTGGCTCCAACTTTTCCCTCCCAGTTATTTCGTGGTCGCTCTTTTTATTTTGTTTCCCTTTAATATTTTGGTTGTCGCCTTCCTCATATTATTTCTCCCTCAATATTTTGCATTCCCTCTTCTGTTCCTCTCAAAACAAAATCAGCAAAACCCTATAATCTCACTCTCAAAATCAAATCGACAGAACCTAATTGATCACGTTCCCTTTTCTCTCACTTATCTTATCTTATCAAATCACGACTTTGATGTTGGAAATGGGTGGACGCCAGAAATTTAGGGCTTCTCGTCCCTTATCAAATCGCGACTTTGATGTGTGAATACTTCATCATTGCTCTAATTCTCTGTAGCTTTAGTCGCCTCTCCTCCTTGTTGAGCTCAATTGAGAAAGGTACGAACTTTTACCTTTTCGATTTGTGTTGTCTCGATTTGGACATCCGCCAATGATGAATGGGTGAAATTTATAAGGTTAAAAACCCTTACTATCTGATTTTGATTGTTGATTACTTACTCAGACTGTGTGCTCTGTTTGATGAATTTGGTTCTGTACATGTTATGATATATTCCTTGACTTGTTTCCTTTATATTTGTTGATTTCGAACTTTGATTTTGAATAGAATTTTTTTTACTTTATTTCCTGTGATTTTGATCTTGAAATTCTTTATGCTTGCACCTGGTTCTGCTTGCATTTTATTTTGTGACTTTGTGGATCTTGCATCTTGTTGGCTGATATTGGTTGATGTTTGGTTTTCTTTACACCTGATATTGGTTGATGTTTATGGATCTTGTTGCCTGATATTGGTTGATGTTTCATTTGCAATTTAGATTTGTTTCCTTTACACCTAAAAAATATATTGCTATATACATATACTACTGCAACAACTTGAAGAGATTCCTATGCCAAAAATATATTGCTATCTATAATGCATCTGTCTGCTTATATATGTATGCGTATACACATATTATATATATGTATATTCATAATTATTTACTATATAAAACAGGCTAGATTTGCATTTGACTGTTCAGGCACGTGTGTTCTTGAATCTAAATCCTGACTTTGATTTCCCATGGCAAGCTATTTCACCGTAATGGCAATTAGATGCGTCTAGAATACCAAATGCATCTATAATATATTTATTTTTGATTTTGCCTAAATTTTCTTTGTTGATGCTTGAACTGTTTTTCTCTTAACTGATCGTTTTGATTCTTGTATTGATGAGTATACTTGTTAATGGTTGATGAATTTTTGATGCCAATATATATGTATACATAAATTCATATATATATACATACTCACTGTTGCTCTACTCGACTTGATCATTTGCATTGAAGGTCTGCCTTGTAATGCAGTGCACACTTGTAGTTGTGTTTGCTTACCATTACCCATGTTCCTTGTTGGATTGTTGATCTTGTTGCATTGTTTGAGTTTGTGAAATATCTTCCATGTATATACATACATATGTATGTATATATGTGTGAATGTTCTTTCGATTCCACTATATCCATGCATACATATGTATGTATATATTGTGAATGTTACACTTTAAATTTGCTGTTTTAGTGTCTGAACTTCCATGCTTTAGTTTAATTGAGCTTGAACCAATTGTTAAATTGCTTTAATTGACTCCCTGAAGCTTGCCATGTTTTAGTCTTGAACAGGGTAATGTGCACTGCCTTGAATTTTTTTGAGATAAACCATTTTTAATTACTTGAGCTTGACCATTTTGAGTTGCATTTTCACCATGAACAAGTCGGTGTTTGCACTGCCATGAACAAAGCAATGTGTGGCCTGAATCTGATTTCCATTTTGATATTGTTGTCTTTAACCACTTGTATATTTATAGTTTTGGTTTGTGAGTTGTTTCGCTTGTTACCTATAACAACCTAGATTTTTTGGTCTGTTAATTTTAAATATTTAATATGGTTTTAAATATTAAGTTGATAATATAAATGGATTTTTATATTGGTTTATCGATTTAATAATCGAAATACGATTTATTTCGAATATATATATCATTATTGTAACACGGGAATCAGAACTAATTCAATTCAGAATTTAAAACTAAGTCCAATTGAATCAAATAATTTATAGAAATTTTATTTGGATATATGGAAATGATAATAATAATTAATTATCCAGGAATTTAATTGTTTTGAATTTAGTTTATATTATATCGATATAAATTTATATCTTCTCCGTATGATCAGATTATACTCCATAACTTGTTCCAACGTGTCCAAAATAATGGTTAAACCCTATAAACGTCAGTTGTTGCACTTGAATTGGTGTTCGGAACCCCGAATATATTATTATAAAAGTTACCGGATAACATCAAATTCAAATCGCAGTTAAATCAAAGATCAAATCACATTAAATTAGCCTATCCTAGTTTACATCAGCTACCTGTACCCGTCCTCAGGCCTATTCCTTCATGGTGAAGTATTCATCTGTATAAATGATCGCGGTAGCCCTTATTCCCTCTATTTGATTCCTTATGTCATCGTGAGCTTCAAACAAAATCGAAATGGCTGACTCTTGTTCAACTCAATTTTAAACATATTAATTTACCAAACCTGCGACTATCCCATTTCCTTCCCCATTTATTTTCAATTCGACTCGAAAGCTTCAGTTAAATTTAAAATGGCATCCGAGCCAAAAACTAAAATCAAAAATTCCCATTCTCTACAAATTGATTTAAAGGAAGACTAGGAATAAAATCTCGAAAGAATAGAAAGAGAAAGTGTATACGTGTTTAAAAGTGAAGAAGTAGTTGTGTGGTATTGATTATTTGAGTAAGTATTCTTATCTGTTTTGACGTTACAAATGTTATTCAGTCAAGGTCTGAGAGGTAGTTATACCCCAACTTGATTGATTTAATTGTTAACAAATAAATGGTAAGATTCCAGGCTCAAAGATCAATATTGGATAAGAGTTAGTGAATATAGTATTTGGGTTGTCGTAACGATGTTTTACACAACATCCATTTTAACCCAAATAAGTGGAAGTTTGGAAATATGATTATAAATATTTCCTAAGTCTAAAAATGAATGGTCGGGAAAGAGATAAGTAATTGGAATATTTTCCAATTATAACTAACAAATATTTTCTAAAGTTTAGAAAATAAAAGAAGGCGATATATGGAAATGTTTTCCAAATAACGTATAAGGCCAATATGATTATTTAAAATATTTAGTTAACAAATATTGATAAGAAATAGAGAAGAGATTTAATTAATGGAATATTAATTAAAGGCTCAGTGGTTGTTGGATGTTTGGATGAACACTTGTTTTATTCGATAGTTAAATCATCGACTATCGAAACACTTATTTTTATTCGATAGTTAAATCACAGACTATCGAAGTTTTGACCCTCGTTGTCAATATGGAGATACCGGATGGATTATTATCCGAAGAACCACTCCATATCGGTCGTAGCGTGCAAATCAGATTATATAAAGATAATCGAAGACGGAGTAGAGTGCAAGGACTTTTTCTATTAATAGAAATTGTACCTTCGGCTCATCCTGTTCTTGGGTGGCGTGTATGGATGAATGTCTGACAGAGTATTTCCAGAAAGGTCACGTACATTGATTTCTTCAACCGTACCAAGAGTGGAAGCGGAGAAGGAAACTTCTTTAGCTAACACGTAATGTACTGTTGTAGACGTCAATTAGTGATTTTCGATGGATCTGACAATGTGGCATTCGAAGTAAATCTGATGTGATGATAAAGCGTACTTCAAGCCTCATCATCTGGTAAATGACAGAAATCGGGCAAGCCGCATGGCTATGTAGGTCGCACCTATTAGGGTGTATAATCACCTGATCAAGAGTTTCATTTACTTCTAAAAATCTATTGTCGATGCTGTCCCATTCGGGAAACGGTTGCTGATCCCAACCGTTGGTGATATACATTCGATACACTCAAGCCAAATGAGTGGTCGGTCATGTGTGGCTGAGTTGCAAGATGTTCTTGTTGAACTCGGTGCATTCTCCTCTAGAGATATACCAGCGGAAGGTGGTTCCATACCTTGTCATAGTTGGAAATCAACTACCCAATACGTGCTTGCGGTTTTGATTGTATATATATATATATATGTGGAACGTGAGATGCAAACGTTCCACTAGATTGTATTTACTTGATTTAGACACTATTATAATATCAAAGGAGTTTTGATATAAAGCTATCGTTCCTTTCAAAAGGGATTTTGAAAGTTAAATCAAGTGTTTGAATTCTCATAAGGGAAAAACCCGTTCCGTGTTATACGGCGTGGTCTTATGAGATATCATTTAGTTTTCTGAAACTGTTTTAAACTGTTTACTCATACCAGTCCCATGACTGACCCGGAGTTTATTTTGTTTTGTTCTACCTAAACTCTTGGGTGCCTAAATTTGTACGGGCAGTCAAGTAGTTCAGGATTTTTCAGATATATCTAAAGGAGCTTGGAGCAGGAGGCTTCAGCGTTATCCAGTTATAGTTGTTCCATTGTGTTGTAAGTGTTGTACTCTGATAAGTGTATGTTATACAGTGAAGATTTTGTATTTCAAATATATGATATATTATATTTTGTTCCGCTGCGATGTGAGATTATGTGTTGATATTTCTGTTCTTCTTCTATCTCTTTCTTCTAAAAAAAATGTTTTGTATTTTCGTGATATTTGGGTTGGACGTATGATGTATATAGTCAACTCCGATGTTACGGAAATCTGGGTCATTACACTTGGTATCAGAGCTTAGGTTGAGCGAATACCTAGGCTTGTTGGAATGTGCTCATTAGAGATAGGATCAGTAGTATCCTAGAATGAGTTGAGTGTATATATATACGAGAGAGCGTACTTGTTATTTGATATAAAAACTATTTTATATTGTGTTGACTGGTCTGTTGAGTGGATTATAAATTTTGGTCGAATCGTGGGACGCCACGATGTCGATAGGAGTTTATAAATATTTGAACAGAAGATTGGACACGATATTGTTTTTAAATGGTTGAGTTGATTGTTAGGATTATAATCGAATTAGATTATAAAACATAAATAGTTATATATATAACCAATGGAATTTGTATATGAAATCAAATATACAAATGAGATAAATTGAAATTGAATTCCAACCAGAATTAAGAATTTAAAATCCTGGGAGTTTGGAAAATATTTTTCTAAATGGATTTTGAAAAAAATAAAGCACTGAACTCATTCAGTAGCTGGGAAATAATTCTGATGATGGTCGCAACATCATTAGTGTTCATTTTCGAGTTTCTAAGTGATGAATTGCTGCCTTAGAGAAGTTTTGATGGAAATTTGTTTGAAAAGAAACAAGTTGTTTGAAAATTCAAATGTTTTGAATTTGATATATATATATATATATATATAACTTCAAAGGAATTTTGAAATGGGAATTGGAATATATATTTCAAATAGAAGTGAAATGGGAATTGGAATATAGATTTCAAATAGAAGTAAAATATAAGGGAATTCAAATATAGAATTTGAACATAGAAATTTAAATAGGATTTGAATAAGGAAAATTCAAATAGAAATTGTATAAGAAAAATTGAAATGGAATTTGAATTCAAAGGAATTCAAATGGATTTGAATAAAGAAAAGTCAAATAGAGATTTGAATATTAGAATTCAAATGGAATTTGGTTAAATAGAATTTCAAAGAGAATATAAAGTGGAGGATGAATATTAGAATTCAAAGAAAATATAAAGTTTGAAATAGAATTTGAATTCAAAGGATTTAAAATAGAATTTAAATTCAAAGGATTTCAAATAGAAATTGAACAAAGGAATTTAAATAGAAATTGAATAACGGATTTCAAATGGAATTTGAATAAGGGATTTGAAATGGGTTTTGAATAAAGGATTTCAAATAGAAATTGAACAAAGGATTTCAAATAGAAATTGAAGATAAGGAATTCAAATAGAATTTGAATAGAAGAAAATTCAAATAGAAATTTGAATAGAAGGAAATAATATAGAGTTTGAATAAAGAAATTCAAATGGAATTTGAATATTTTAAATTAAGATATAGGATTTGAATATTAGAAGTGAAATAGATCGGGACTATTATGAAATGGATTTGATACATATTAAAAATATATCAGAATGGAGATTGAATTTATTATAAACAAAGTTAAAATGTTTATATTTATAAATACAATTAAAACGAGCTCGTCGTAGCGCGGCAGTTCGTAAATTGGCGATTCGAACTTCAATTTAGTATACAGAACTCAATTGAAGTCGGAATTCTGTGAAACAAGAATCGTCGGGACTGGTTGAACAATAGTTTTCTAATGAAAGAGAAAAATCTGGATTTCGTCGTATAGATTTTGAGTTATGTCAAAATTAAATTTTTAGAAAAGCAGCGCCAGAACCATTATAAAACCATAACGGTTTAATTAAATAAATAAAAGGATTTTTAGGAAATAAAATCCGAATTGCCATTAGAAAAAAATCCAGACTGGAGATATAAAATAAATATGAACTCCAGTGAAGTAAGTGAAATGATTTTTAAGACAAAAATCATATTTTTAAATGGTTAAATAGAATTAACTAAATTGGAAAATAATTAGTTAAAGGAAATTTGAATCGAAATTGGGTTTTTGGATAAGTGAAAGAGATTGAGAATTTATATTCGAAATCGAATATAAAACTCAAGTTGAAAATATAATTAGATTAGTTTATAATTAAGATTGACATATATTTGAACAAGTTATATTCAAATATGAAGGTGAAATAGGCAAAACGGTTAATTAGCAACTAGTTAATGGGAATTTGAATGATTGAAATTAAATTTAACTTAAGTTAAATGATCGAAATGAATAAATTGAGTAAATCATGTGAATGAAATATGAATTGGGTTTGAATAAAGGAAAAACCAAAAACGTTAAAAAGAAATTATATTTGTAAAATAAATATAAAGGAATTATATTTGTAACACAAATACAAAGGAAGTTATGTGCAAACAAATACAGGAGAAATATTTGTAAAAACATTTGCAAATAGAATTTAAAAGGGAATATTTGTAAAAACATTTACAAATAGATTAAATGGAAATATTTATTTATAGAAAATAAATAGAATGTTAAATGAGATATTTATTTGTTAAATAAATAGAATGTTAAATGAGATATTTATTTGTTAAATAAATAGAATTTAATCAAAGGAATATATAGAAGATGAATAGAAAATGGAAATCTGTTTTTGACATATAAATAGAAAAGATTAATTTATAAATAACAATTTATAAATTAAATTGAATATTTATCATTGGATAGATGAATATATAAGTCTGAACTTATATAGAGAAGAGATTTTGGTTTTTAACATCGACAGTTTTAAATAGAAGGGGTACACAACACCTGTATAAGTGAAGTAACATTATTGAAGAGAACATTTATAAAGTGAAGAACCGTTACTAAAAGTAAAATCTTTATAAATGAATAAACATTATCCAATAAGAGTTATCCGAATAGGAGAAGTTGATTAGAGTAGAAATAATCGATTAGAGTTACGATAAATCGATTAGAGTAAGAATTAACTAGTTAGAGTTAATCAGTTAGGGTTAATCCGTAGAGTTAATTGAATATTAGTTATCCAATTAGAATTTATCGAATATGTGTTATTCAAATTAAGAGTTAACCAGATAGAGTTAATTGAACATAGTAAATCGAATTAGGATTTAATTGAATGTTAGTTATTCAATTAAAGTTGATCGAATATAGTTATTGAGATAGAGTTGGTCAAACATAGTTACTTAGGATAAGTTACCATTTCGTACGACTGTTAGTGTAATTCGCAGGGCTGCAGATAGCCTAGGGCGGTCGGATGTTTCCTAGGGGAATCAGGCGTAACCATTGTGATCGCTGCGATCTAGAGTCAAATGAATGAAGTTAAATCAAATATTAGTTAATTCGAATAGAATTGAAGGAGTTATCGAATATAGCTTATTCGGAAGGTGTTATCGATTATTTGTTAATCGAAATGAGTTATCGATTATAGTTTAATCGAAAAGAGTTATCGATTAGTTTAATCGAAGTGAGTTGTAGAATATTGGTTATTCGAAGGAGTTATCGAATTTAGTTATTCGATGGAGTTAATCGATAAGAGTTAAATCCAATAGAGTAAATTGAATTGAGTAAATCGAATATAGTTTATTCGAAAAAAGGTTTTCGAATCTAGTTATTCGAAAGAGAGATTATCGAATATAGTTATTCGAAGGGAGTAGTTATCGAATAAGGATTTATTCGAAAGAGAGTTACGTAAGGAAGTTGAAATGTTGAGTATCAACCTAAATAAGTTTTGAAAAGATAAATGGGGTTCTAGCACTTTTTCTACCTTAGCAATTTCGAGGACGAAATTATTTTAAGTGGGGAAGATTGTAACGACCCGGATTCTTATGGGTTAATTTTAAATATTTAATATGGATTTAAATATTGGGTGGATAAATATAAATGGAATTTTTATATTAAGTTATCAATTTAATAATCAATTTCGATTTAATATCAAATATATTAAATCATCGTAATGCGAAAATATAATTCAGTTCGAGATTTAAAACTGAATTAAATACAGTTCAGACTTCAGTTTGAATTCGAATAATAATATTAATTTATTATCGCAGAATTTATCGTTTTCAATTTAATTTATATCAATTTAAATTAATATCTTCTCCAGATGATAGAATTGAGCTCTGGAACCTGTCACAGTGTGTCCGGAATAGTGGTATTACCCTAGGATTGACAGTTGTTGGGCTCAAATAGGAGTTGGAACCAACGTGATAATTTAATTTAAAAGACACCTGTTCAAAACAAATTTAAATAAAATAGAAATACACCCTTCTCCTTTTGATGGACATAAATAAAACACCAAGGCAAGAATGTCGGCCACTTAAATTCTAATCCAAACCCAAATGAAATCCCCTTTATAAATAAAATGACCGCCACTTACAATCAGAAATCAAAAACAAAACCCGATTACATGAAACCGCGATTCCTTCTTTTCGCAATGATCTAGTGTTCACCGCAATTGCTGTCATGGTCGGATTTAGCACACTTCGACGTTGACTTTGGAGATTGGGGGGCAAGGTTGTTCGATTTGAGAGGGATAGGTCATCGCGATTGTTCAGCGGGGGTGAAGTCGGTACTGTCGCTCCAGATTTAGAGTGGTGCCAGGTCGCGATGCAAGGATGGTCATCGAGCTTTAATCGGTGGGTCAGGGTAGCTTGCGAACGGGATTTGAAGGAGGGATGGAAGCCAGAGTCACCGATGTGGTTATGGCATTAATGGCGTCATCAGTTTAGTGGTGAGTTGAAGGGAGAAATGGCGCAGGAAAAAGGGTTGGTGAAGGAGCAGTTTACGAGTCAGGATCTGTAGTAGTGCAAAGTTTTGTTGCTTGGATGATTTGAGGAAGAGGCCGACCTGGGTTTTGTTGCAAGCTAGAGTTCGTAATGATAATTCAAGGAACAAGTCAATACTGGGAAGGTCTGGTCTGGTGAAATTGATGGATGTCGGCGGTATGGTTATACTGTAGGAAGTGGGTTGATGTGAAGCTGGAGATGTTGGGCTTGATTCAGAAGGGCTCACGACTTTGTTCAAGGCACGAGGAAGAAATGTTTATAAGAGAAATTAAGGTAAATAATCAATGCTAATTAAGTTTATAATTTATTTATGTTAGTCAATAAATTATAAATTAAAATTTGCAAACTCATTTAAAGTCAAAAACCTAACACCATATATCACGTTAGGTTTATAGTTGCAAACTGTACGAGTTAGAGTTGATTTGCAAATTCTTGGAGTCGATTGGAATTAACTTTGAAAACCAATGTAAAAGAATCAATAATGGAATGCCAGTAGGAAAATCTGGTGAGTAAAATCTCACTCACTTTTGTCAATTCAGAAATTACTTTTATTCGTTAAAAATAATTGTCTGTGCTTGTTTGAATGCTTTCTGATTGATATAAATATATTAGTTATTTAGGATATATATATATATATATATATATTGGGTTGATGATTTTTTGGATTCCCACAGTCTCAATAGCGGATGCCCGCGGTACCATAGCGGATGATTTCCCTATTGCGCCCCACAAATATATTAGTGGATGACCTTCATACCGCGATATCCTGCCTCGAAGCAGGATGGGTATTATTATGTTGACTAATATATTTGGATGCAGGAAAACAGGTTGGAGGAATCCAACTGGATTCCTCAAAAATATATTATCTGTTTGTTGTTTGTTTGATTTCATATATATTCATATATGATGTGTTAAAAATCAAATGATTGAAAATTGGTTGATTTGATTGTTTAAAATATCCCTGAGGCTTGAATATTGACTTATAAAAATATCGAAAAAGGTAGTTGAGATTTAAAAAGGGAATTCTATTTTTATAAATAGAATTTGAATTTTAAATGAATTATAGGAAATATTAACTTGTTTTGAATATATATGAACGAGTATTGAATTTATAAACTTTGTTTATAAATGAAAATATGGGATTTGAATTAAATTTATAAACTTTGTTTATAAATGAAAATATGGGTTTTGAATCGAATTTATAAACTTTGTTTATAAATGAAAATATGGGATTTGAATTGAATTTATAAACTTTGTTTATAAATATATAATGTGGGATTTTAAGTGAAGTTATAAACATTGTTTATAAATAATGCAGAGAATTCAAATAGAATATGAATATAGAATTCAAATGGACTTTAAACGATTTGAATATAGGATTCAAATGGAATTAAAACAATAGAATTTGAATAGATTTTAATATAGAATTCAAATGAAGTAAACTATAGAATTTGAATATAGAATTCAAATGAAGTTAACCATAGAATTTGAATATAGAATTCAAATGGACTTTAAACTATAGAATTTGAATATAGAATTCAAATGGACTTTAAACCATAGAATTTGAATATAGAATTCAAATGGACTTTAAACTATAGAATTTGAATATAGAATTCAAATGGACTTTAAACTACAGAATTTGAAAATAAAATTCAAATGAAGTTTAAATAAGGAGAATTCAAATAGAATTGAATTGGAATTTGAATAAGAAGTCGATAAGGAAACGAGAGTATGAGTATAATTAGAATTTGTTAGTATGAAAGTTAAAATATATTTGAACAGGTCATGTTCAAATATGAAGGTGAAATAGACTGAAGAGTTAAGTAACAAATTTATTTAACAAATTTAGTTAAAACGATTGGTATATTTGGAAATAGATTGGACATGTATAAATATACAGGAGACAGGTTTGGAATAAAGTATAGAAGGTATATAAATAGATTGCTCGACAAAAAGGTACGTATTTAATTCATATATGAGATTTTATGCGCCGTATCGGCTAGCTGCTTGGCTTTTCTTTTTCTTTTTGGTGGGAAAAGGCCTGTGTGGCAGTTTGGGGATTTTCCCGATGCTCCCGGTACAAAGGAGGTTATGGCGAATTTTTCCGAGAATTTAAGGAGTTAGATTATTTTTAAGATAATTTGATAGTTAGAAATCAACGTATCGATATATATAGAAGTCGATAAGGAAACGAACTTAGAAATAGAATAGTATAATCAAAAAGGAAGACTAGGAATAAAATCTCGAAAGACTAGAAACAAAAAGTGTATACGTGTTTGAAAGTGAAGAAGTAGTTGTGTGGTATTGATTATTCGAGTAAGTAGTCTTATCTGTTTTGACGTTACAAATGTTATTCAGTCAAGGTCTGAGAGGTAGTTATACCCCAACTTGATTGATTTAACTGTTAACAAATAAATGGTAAGATTCCAGGCTCAAAGATCAATATTGGATAAGAGTTAGTGAATATAGTATTTGGGTTGTCGTAACGATGTTTTACACAACATCCATTTTAACCCAAATAAGTGGAAGTTTGGAAATATGATTATAAATATTTCCTAAGTCTAAAAATGAATGGTCAGGTAAGAGATAAGTAATTGGAATATTTTCCAATTATAACTAGCAAATATTTTCTAAAGTTTAGAAAATAAAAGAAGGCGATATATGGAAATGTTTTCCAAATAACGTATAAGGCCAATATGATTATTGAAAATATTTGGTTAACAAATATTGATAAGAAATAGAGAAGAGATTTAATTAATGGAATATTAATTAAAGGCTCAGTGATTGTTGGATGTTTGGATGAACACTTGTTTTATTCGATAGTTAAATCATCGACTATCGAAACACTTGTTTTTATTCGATAGTTAAATCACAGACTATCGAAGTTTTGACCCTCGTTGTCAATATGGAGAGATCGGTTGGATTATTATCCGAAGAACCACTCCATATCGGCAGTAGCGTGCGAATCAGATTATATAAAGATAATCGAAGACGGAGTAGAGTGCAAGGACTTTTTCTATTAATAGAAATAGTACCTTCGGCTCATCCTGTTCCTGGGTGGCGTGTATGGATGAATGTCTGACAGAGTATTTCCAGAAAGGTCACGTACATTGATTTCTTCAACCGTACCAAGAGTGGAAGCGGAGAAGGAAACTTCTTTAGCTAACACGTAATGTACTGTTGTAGACGTCAATTAGTGATTTTCGATGGATCTGGCAATGTGACATTCGAAGTAAATCTGATGTGATGATAAAGCGTACTTCAAGCATAATCATCCGGTAAATGACAGAAATCGGGCAAGCAGCATGGCTATGTAGGTCGCACCTATTAGGGTGTATAATCACCTGATCTAGAGTTTCATTTACTTCTAAAAATCTATTGTCGATGCTGTCCCATTCGGGAAACGGTTGCTGATCCCAACCGTTGGTGATATGCATTCGATACACTCAAGCCAAATGAGTGGTCGGTCATGTGTGGCTGAGTTGCAAGATGTTCTTGTTGAACTCGGTGTATTCTCCTCTAGAGATATACCAGCGGAAGGTGGTTCCATACCTTGTCATAGTTGGAAATCAACTACCCAATACGTGCTTGCGGTTTTGATTGTATATATATATATATATGTGGAACGTGAGATGCAAACGTTCCACTAGATTGTATTTACTTGATTTAGACACTATTATAATATCAAAGGAGTTTTGATATAAAGCTATCGTTCCTTTCAAAAGGGATTTTGAAAGTTAAATCAAGTGTTTGGATTCTCATAAGGGAAAAACCCGTTCCGTGTTATACGGCGTGGTCTTATGAGATATCATTTAGTTTTCTGAAACTGTTTTAAACTGTTTACTCATACCAGTCCCATGACTGACCCGGAGTTTATTTTGTTTTGTCCTACCTAAACTCTTGGGTGCCTAAATTTGTACGGGCAGTCAAGTAGTTCAGGATTTTTCAGATATATCTAAAGGAGCTTGGAGCAGGAGGCTTCAGCGTTATCCAGTTATAGTTGTTCCGTTGTGTTGTAAGTGTTGTACTCTGATAAGTGTATGTTATACAGTGAAGATTTTGTATTTCAAAGATATGATATATTATATTTTGTTCCGCTGCGATGTGAGATTCTGTGTTGATATTTCTGTTCTTCTTCTATCTCTTTCTTCTAAAAAAAAATGTTCTGTATTTTCGTGATATTTGGGTTGGACGTATGATGTATATAGTCAACTCCGATGTTACGGAAATCTGGGTCATCACAATAGAGCTTTTACCTTATAACGACCAAAATATGCTTGATACGAATAAAACAAAGGCATTTGATATTATTACTAGTGTTTATATGTTTTGAAAACAATTTCAAATCATAACTATCAATCATAGACGGCATTAATGCCCCATACCACTATGTCGCCATAAATAGGTAACAATCAAAACCGCACGGTCACGTATTTGGAAATTGGATTTCCGTCATGAACCAAGGCAAAAGATAGTCCTTACCGAATTCGAGACAATCTAGCCCATGTCTCAGGCCAGTACTCAGTCAAGCCTTTGGAGCGACAGGGCCGGTCCACCGATGTGGATTAAAATGCCTGAACAATACGTTTCCCCGCCCTTTGGGGCGTAAACGAGCCAACTAATGACTCCATCAGACCCGGATCGTCCGATCAAACCGAGGCGCCTCGCAACAGCAACAACCACACAGGTGAAAAGTATATAAATGTCAGGGCTGGTAGGTCACTGACACCACCCTAGCTAGAAATAAATGCATGCCCTCCCTGAGGTCCTTCTCCCGTTTCCGGTTCATACCGGGGTGTGAGGCTCGCGAATTCACATTATACACAAAGCTACGCCACACAGGCTGTGCTTTGATCATCACCGCAAGACTTTGCTTTTCAACAGAAGCCCCGATCATTTGCCACTTAGGCATGCCACACTAGCAACTCATGCCATGCGACTGATGTCTATCGATACACAACCTCTGAGCTCGTGCGTCTCAGAGAAGGGCGTTAAGCAAAATAATATATTCTCCGCCGCCAAACAGATGTATATTTAATAGAGATCAATCAACACAGAATAAAATCCAATGTCAGACACACAGTCCATTTACAAGTCCGTTCTGGGTCTGAACGAAACCGGAGGCACTAAATACCTCGCCAACCCATCGATCACCACGTACGTCTGGACGATCACCACTCATTTTCCATATTTCAGGATGCCTCCCAATCAGGACCTCGGTTACCATCCAAACGAGGTGAAGATCTCCGGTCTTCGACCACCGTCTTCATCTTCGACTTTCAATCGTCGGTCAATTATTTGAAATGAGAATTAACTCGGCCTTTTCAAATAATTCATGTATTTTTAGAATTTCCTATCAACTTATTTCGATGGTTAAATCAATCGACAACACCAATTTTTTCTTTAATGTACTTTTCAAACCAAACACATTCAACCATCAAAAACCACATAAATCGAGCAAATTCAGTTTATTTCCATTCCATATCGTTTATGCAACTTTATAACAATTTATCGCTATTTTTATTTATTTAAAAATAGCTAATTTAGTCAAAACGACGCTTCGGGCCATAACGCGGCCGTGGCGCTGTTTTTCTTCAGATTTGATTTACACATATCTGAAAATCTAACCGTTGGATCTTCACACAATTTACATCATTAGAAACGTCTTTTCAAAACGAATCCAACGGTTCCAGTTTCGGGAAAATCCGACGGTCGGATCTCCCGGTACAATCGTTTGAAGTTTCGATTTCAAAATACGAACTACAGCGTCGTTATTCGATTAAATATAATTATATATATATATATAAAATCGATTCTGGCGCTGTTTTTCTTCAGATTTGAATTAAACATTCCATACAATCCAACCATTGGATTTTTACAAAGTTGGTGTCGTTGGAAAGATATTTCCAAGGCGAACCCAACGGTTGTGGTTTCGGGAAAATCCGATGGTCGGATTTCCCGCACTAGTTGTTTGAAATCACGGTTTCAAAACATGAACTGCACGGCCACGTTTCGTTTTAATTTTATTTATATTTATATATTTATATAAATATAGTTCATTCAACAATTTCAATATCGTTTTCACTTCAAATATTTCACTAACGCCTTTAAATTTTGGAAAATTTCGCCATAACCTCCTTTGTACGGGAGGGGCTGGGAAAATTCCCAAATAGCCACACGGGCGTCTCATATCAAAAAGAAAAAGAAAAAGCCAAGCGGCTAGCCAACAAGTTCATAAAATCATCACCCAAACAAAACAGTAAATGTGTACCTATTTGTCGGGCAGAAAATTTTATTCCTCTTCTCTAGCCCCTTTGCTATAACCTGTTCAATAAATATGCATGTACATATATACAATTTTTATCACTTATCATTTTCCATTCAACTTCATATTTGATTTACTTTGGTTTAAAAACACCATTCATTCTAATGTTGCATGCATAGGCTAAAATCATGTCATTAGCTAGTTAATGTATATTTCAACTCATGCATATTTTATTTGAACAAGTGGCTATTTTTAACACTTCACATTTCAAAGATGATAATTTTGGCGAACTAAAACACATTTCAACACATGACTATTTTCTTTAGTTCCTATGCATGTTGAAAATAATATTTCTTCACAAATATTTATTTCAACGTCCGCATATCTTTAGCATATCACATAGATGATAAAAATGATATTTTTATCATTTAACATATTTATTCGACAAATAGATGTTTTCAACACTTCATAGTTTCAGTAAAAATGTAATTTTTATTGTTCGATCTTTTTATTCAACACATGAACTTTTCCACTACACACACTTCTCAACACATGAGCATTTCCACACATGGATATTTTATTTATGTTGTTCATATAAGAAAGATAGAATTTTTTTGTTGTTGAAACTATTTATATATAAGGCGAATATTTTACTACTTCATATATATTATAAAAATGTGATTTTTATTGTTTAGACACTTCATTCATTCACAAATGAATTTAATTTTCACACATCACTTTTCAACACATGAACATTTTCACACATGGATATAGTCTCAACATATGACTTTAATTTCAACGCATGAAAATAATTTCAACATATGAAAATTATTCTAACACATAAAGATTATTCAAAATTTCAGCAGCATAACGGTAGGGTAGTTAAAACCGCCACCGTCCCTAGTACGACTCCTCGCTCTACCTTAAAACCTCGCGGTTTTTGACAATGAGGATTCATGCATCTAATTCGCACGCAGGCGGCATGTTTTATTTTTATTTCCACAAGTATTTCCAATTCATTTCAATCACCAATGGGTATTATTTTCAACCACAACCAATCAATATCAACCACAAACAATTCCAATCAACCATTCGCTATCAATCAATTTTCACACCAATCACAACCAATAAATATCGTCCATGGTTTGTGGACGAGGGGCGTGTGTATATATATATATATATATATATATATTTATATATAGCAATTCACTTCTATTTCAACACATATATAAATTTTACAACGCATATATAACTTATACATCGAACGTACAACTTATACAACGCTTATACATGAGGTGTACAACGCTTATATAACTCATACATCAACTATATAATTTACTTATCGTCGTTTTCCATATCGTTTATAAATTAGAAATCTCACATTGGGTTCCACTCCACCAAAGATAACAGAAGGCTCAGAAAAATATGCGGTCTCTTCTAGAATGTAGAAGACGTCCACACGACCACGATGTTACCTGTTTTATCGAATTTTGACAAGAAATGAAAAAGATATGATTTTTCAAAGTTTGCAACGGTTTAAAGGTGTTAAAACAGTTGAAAATAAAACAAGCCGATACCTCTCTGAAATGTTCAAAACTTGGTTTTGAAATTTCTTTCAATCCGTGCAATGATGTTCAGATCAGCCAACACCACGTCGGAGAGGCTGGAGAGGGCTTCAGATCGACGGTGGGGTGGTCCCCTGTGATCGTCGGAGGAGGGAGAAAATCGGGTCGGCGTAGGCGAACTTTGGGGGCTCGATTCCATCCCTATAGGCGACGTCAGGGGGTGGAGTCGGTTTTGATTTGAAGAGGAGGAGGTGGCGAGTCGAATGGTGACGGTGGCGATGGCTGCAGGTGGCTGAGGCGGCCGGATTTGTGGAGAGAAGGGAGGAGCGTTCGCCGTCATTCGGGGGGGGGGGTTTCCAAAAAAAACGGGGAGAGAGAAAATGGCCAACCAATCATATTTTTCTCTTTTATTTATATATTTTTAAAATTTCGAAAATACCCCTTATCTCATACGAACTCTAATCCAAACCCAATGACTGTCGTCCCTAGCGTTTTACCCCCATTCCGAACACAATGGAATATGTTTCGTAGGCCCATTCGACTGTTTCAGTCAATTTCCATTCAAATTAAAATATATAACATTCAATATTCGATTTGAACGTACATTTCAATTTGCCAGGGCTACAAACTGATTCGAAAAATTCCAGAAAAATAAATCTAGCTATGTTTTGACGATACGATCCCAACAAAACTAGTTTCATCGAATTCTGAGACCGTTTGCAAAAAGGCCCATTTCTGGTCGATCCAATTTAATTGTAATTGACCAAAACATGTTTTCCTTTGCCACCTCACATACTAGCTTCAAAAATTATGAAATTTGAAACCTAGTAATAACTTCACATCCCGGATCCAAAAAAAGTGGTTTCGTCGAATTCCGAGGTCGTATGCAAAATGGCCAATTTCACGAGCTATATAAATTCCGTAGCGACCTTTCTGAAAATTCATTTGGCCATAACTTTTGCTTTCCGCTATAAAAATTTGATTTTTCAGATTCGTTAGAAAGGTATTTACTAACAGATTTAAATATTTTTGGTTTCACTCAAATCCGTTATGTTTTGCACCCGGTACAGTCCGACAAAGTTTGAATTCAATTTTTGAAACTACAGCGCCATTTCAGGCCTTGTTTATAATTATAATTAATTATATTCGTTTTCAATTGTCGATTCAAACTCAGTTTTCATCGCTATTATTTAAAATATTTATTTTAAATATTTAAAATCCATTATTTTAGCCAATTTAAAAATTTTAAATTGGTTCAGATTTTCTGTGTCGTTACAATCTCCCCGACTTAAAACTTTTCATCCCCAAAAAGGAACAAAGTCGAAAGTGGTTTGATTAATCAACTCTACGTTTGATCTGGCTTCAATTCTCCAACTTTTCAGTTTCTGAGAATTTTCAAATTCTTCAAAAATTTGGCTAACACCCGGAATTTTCGAAAAATTTCGCCATAATTCTATCGTTGATTAAATTAACTATTGTTTCAATAATTCAATTAATCATATCTACTATCACCCAACACAAGCAACAATCAAATTGTTTTAACTTTTCAAAACCATACAAATTAATTCCTATTCTCTTTTAAAATCATTCAGACTATAGAGTTAAAAGTGCACATCCATGGAAAGAAAATAATAATAGAATAGAGCACTAATTGGTAATGCAAAGTATGGTAAATGTACCTTGCACCGGAGTCAATCAGAGATATCCACTCGGCATCTAGGATAAGATTTCTGAATACTCTCCTCAGTTTCCCAAGTACAATCTCGCGGATCTCCACTCCATTGCAATTTGACTAAGTGAACCTTCTTGTTCCTCAGCTCTTTGGTTTCTTTGCCGATGATCTTTAGCGGCTCTCTTCTCACAGCTAATTCAGGGGTGATTTCAATATCCCGTTGAGTTGCTTCTTCCACGATCAAGTCTGGATCATGAACGTGCTTTCGAAGTTGAGATGTGTGAAATACATCATGAACTCCAGGCAACCAATCTGGCAGTTTAACTCTATAAGCGAGCGTTCCGATCCGTTCCAGAATAGGAAACGGACCAATGAATTTGGGCACTAACTTTCCAGTTTTACCGAACCGGATAACTCCTCTCATTGGTGATACTTTCAAATATACATAGTCGCCAACAACAAACGATATATCTCTTCTTCGCCTATCGGCATAGCTCTTTTGTCGGCTTTGAGCGGCCAGTAATCGTTTCTTAATAAAGTCGACTTTGTCGGCAGCTTCTCGAATCATATCAGGCCCCAACACAAGTCTACTTCCGGGTTCGACCCAACAAGCAGGAGATCAGCAAGTCTACCGTATAATGTTTCGAATGGCGACATTGTCAGACTCGACTAATAGCTGTTGTTATAAGAGAATTCAGCCAAATGCAGATGGTCTTCCCATGATCCACTGAAATCCAGAACACAAGCCCGCAATAGATCTTCTAATATACAGTTCACCCTCTCAGTTTGACCATCTGTCTGAGGATGATAAGCGGTGCTTAGATTCATCTTTGTTCCCAGTTCTACTTGAAATGCCTCCCAGAATTTACTAGTAAATAATGCATCTCTATCACTGACTATACTGAGCGGCACTCCATGTAGTCTAACAATTTCCTTAAAGTAAATCTGCGCCAGACTCTGAGCAGTTCTGTTTGATCTGACAGGTATGAAATGGGCGGTCTTCGTGAAGCGATCTACGATCACCCAAATACTGTCATTTCCTTTTCTGGTTCTGGGCAAACCATCAATGAAGTCCATGGAAATATGTTCCCACTTCCAGCCTGGAACGTCTAGCGGTTGCAATAATCTAGCCAGTTTCTATTGGTCGCTTTTGGCTAGCTGGCAAGTAGGGCATCGGCTAACGTATATTGAAACGTCTCTTTTCATAGCCTTCCACCAGAATGTTCATTTGAGATCGTTATACATTTTGGCCACACCAGGATGGATACTCGGCTTGGACTTGTGACACTCATCTAACACTTCCCTTTTTAACTCCGGGATGTCAGGAACACAAATCCTTCCTTTCAACCTCAGGGTCTCGTCGTTCTCTATTTGAAAACATGAGGGTTCGCCATTCTGAATCCTTTTAATCATATCCTTTTTAAAGTTATCCTCCTTCTGAAGAATAGATATTTTGTCAATCAAGGAAGTCATGATAATAAAGATGGCGATCATTACATTCTTTCGGCTCAGCGCATCGTCCACGACATTGGCTTTCCCTGGAGTATATATAATTTCAAAGTCATATGTTGCAAGAAACTCCAGCCAACGTTGCTGCCTCAGATTCAGGTCTTTCTGGGTGAATAGATACTTTAACGACTGGTGATCCATAAACAGTTCGAATCTCTCACCCAGAAGATAATGCCTCCAGATTTTCAAAGCGAATACTATAGCCAATAACTCAAGATCATGAGTAACGTAGTTCTTTTCGTGTGGCTTCAGTTGACAGCTAGCATAAGCAATCACTTGACCCCTTTGCATTAACACTGCACCAAGGCCTTCTTTAGAAGCATCAGTCCAGACTTTTAAATCCTGGTTGCCATCGATGATGGTTAACAGTGGAGCTGTCGTTAATCTAAACTTTAGCTCTTAAAAAGCCTCCTCACTTTCTGGAGTCCATTTGAACTTAGAGTGCTTCTTCGTAAGCTTCGTTAAATGACCAGGTACCTTCGAAAAGTTTTTAACGAACTTCCGGTAATAACTAGCCAATCCGAGAAAACTGCGGACTTCAGTGGGGATACTGGGCTGTTTCCAATTCTGAATAGCTGTGATTTTTCTTGGATCCACAGCAATTCCTTCTTTCGATACGACGTGGCCCAGAAATTTCACTTCATCCTGCCAGAATATATATTTGGATAGTTTGGCTTTCAATACATTCCTTCTGAGGATTTCCAGAACCTGTTCCAGATGCTTTTCATGTTCGGCCTTTGATTTAGAGAAGATTAGAATATCATCAATAAAAACCAGAACAAATTTATTCAAAACTCCTCTGAATACTCTGTTCATTAGATCGACGAAATAGGCTGGAGCGTTACATAAGCCGAACGACATTACTAACCACTCGTAGAATAAATCTGGACCTCTGAACGCTATCAAAGGAACACACTTCTCGGCGATACGAAGCTGATGGGAACCTGTAGCTAGGTCCATTCGTGAAAATACTTGTGCGCCATTTAATCAATCCAACAAATCATCAATCTGCGGCAATGGATATTTATTCTTTATTGTCTGTTTGCTCAGATCACGATAATCCACACATAGACGTAGAGTACCGTCAGATTTTGGGACAAACACCACTGTTGCTCCCAAATCAGAGAAACTAGGCCTGATCAGACCTTTCCATACCAACTGTCGTGTTTGATTGTCTAATTCCTCTTTCTCTTTCAAGGACATTCTTCGAATAGCGTGAACTATCGGCCTTGCATTTGGAATTAAAGCAATTTTGAAATCTTTTTCTCTTTGCGGAGGTAAGCGAACAACTTCTTCAAACACATCCGCATAGTTCTTGACGATAGGAATATCTTTCACTAGGTCGGGAATATTCTCTGTGATTTCAGGGATATTTTCTATTTGGGCTGGAGAAACATCTAAAGCTGCCCAGAAGTCCTTTCTATTTAAATTCGGGCCTCCACATGGTATGGTTATATAATTCCCTGATTAGGCCTTCGCCTTAACAACTCTCTCGGCACATCTAACCTCTGCTTCATAATTGGTTAGCCAATCCAATCCCAGAATAAGATCGAATTCATTAAAATTCATGACGATAGAGATAATAGGGAATTTATAGCAAGAAAAAGAGACAGGTACTGCACAAATCCAACTGAGATTGATGGAACCCCCAACTGGATTTTGGACAGTCATTGGTTCTTTGAGCTTCTTCAACCTCAAATCCAACTTCTTGATTACATTCTTTGCAATAAAGCTTCGTGACGCGCCTGTGTCAAACAGTACTTTAACTGGAATGTTCTTGACATTGAGCGTGCCTTCTAAAACATCAGACCTCCCTTGACTATCTGAGGGTTCAGAAGTTTATGCTACTTCATTTATATGTACCGCCTCAGATTTCTTTGAGAGTTGACACTCCCGTGCAATATGACTTGCTTGACGACACTTATGGCATTTCCTTTCGCCATGTGTGTTCTTTTGCCTCTTCATAGGTTTGGACCCACTCTTTCCTTGCTTCTTTAAAGATATGCAATTTCCTTGCAAATGCCCTTGCTTATGGCTGTTGTTGCATATGGCGGTCGTTACCGGTTCTTTTCCTGATCTGGCCCTTTTCTGATTGGTTTTAGGCTCCTTACTGACCTCAGCCATCGTACTGGCCTCAGGGCGATCAGTTTCTGATTCAACCTTATCGCTAGAACTGACTTCCTCTCCGCCGCGCGACATACCTTTCCTATCTAGATCTTCATACTTATAAGCCATATAAATCATTTCTGAGAAAGGAAGCTTCACATTCCTCATCACACTGTTCTGATATTTTCTTTGCAGGCCATGAATAAATCTAAGATTCTTCCTCTTTGGATTTTGAATTAGATGAGGAGCAAAGTGAGAAAGTTCGTTGAATTTCTTATTATATTCTGGAATTGTCATATCTCCTTGTATCAGATAAGAAAATTCATCGCATAATCGCTCAGTCGCATCGGGAGGAGTAAATTTTTCCCGGAAAATCACTTTGAATCTGTCCCAGGTGATATCACCTTCGGGATTATCTTTAACAACTGAATCCCACCAGAACGAAGCTTTGTCTTTGAGTGCCCAGGAGACCAGTAATCTTTTCTGGTCATCCCTCAGCTTTAAACCGTCAAAGATCTTTTCAGCAGAACAAATCCAAGCTTGTGTCTTCATAATAGATTCTTTACCAGAGAATGGTATTCCACCCATATTTTGATATTTGATTAATAGGGCCTCAATATCCGGTTCTGCATTCCTTCTGTTTTTGACACTCATTTTCTAGTACTTCTGCAAATGGCAGATCAAGTGTCAGGTCACAGAAAAGTTATTTTAAAATATAGAAACACATAGTTCAAATGTAAATGTGTCTATCGAGGTGTAATTTCATTCTGCTTTACTCATACTAGGATATTACTGATCCTATCTGTATAGAGTTACCCGTCCTAGAACACTACTGGTTTTATTTCTGACGAGTTCGTTAATACGTTATATTCCAGCACTAAGCTTAACCAAAGCTCTGATACCAAATGAGACAACCCCAAACTCCGTACTGACGGCTGCAAGGGTAATTCGTGGAATATAACACAGAAACGGATAATAGCAGAACAGAATAAATAAATACACCAGAAAATGAACAATAAAATATACTGGATAAAAGTAATCATCAGAGTTACACAGTATACAGGATCGTACTTAGTACAAATACAGTTCAACTATACATATATGTCTACAGCGGAAAACAAACAAAATATGTACGATAGGAGCTGAACAGTATTAAAAGAGATAAAGGATAGAATCCATCTTCAGCTCCAGCTATCCAGAAAAAACCAGCTAAACCTGAATACAAGGCTGCCCGTGTAGAAAACGGGACACCCGAGTTTGAAAGTGAAACAAACTACGAGTCAGTCATGGGACTGGTATGAGAAATCTACTCAACACATTTCAAAAATGGCTAATCACAGGACCACGCCACTTTCGTGGAACGGGTTGACTCCATTGGATTGCCAATGGTTTAAAACAAATCATTCTTTTAAACATCGCAATGATTTTTATAAAAATGAAGCCATTATAAGACTCAGTTCCCATCATACAATGCATCGCAAACCGGAGGATAGAGCTTTTACCTTATAACGGCCAAAATATGCTTGATACCAATAAAACAAAGGCATTTGATATTATTACTAGTGTTTATATGTTTTGAAAACAATTTCAAATCATAACTATCAATCATAGACGGCATTAATGCCCCATACCACTATGTTGCCATATATAGGTATACAATCAAAACCGCACGGTCAAGTATTTGGAAATTGGATTTCCGTCATGAACCAAGGCAAAAGATAGTCCTTACCGAATTCGAGACAGTCTAGCCCATGTCTCAGGCCAGTACTCAGTCAAGCCTTTTGAAACACCCCACCTCCGTTAGGGTCACTCTCAAAGGGAATGCCCTAATTTTGGTGGAGGTTTATAAGTACAAGTCACAGATATACAAGACAGATATAAGAACACATATTTGTAAACAGCGGAAGAACAACAAACTTTTATTTCATGAAGTCAAATACGTGTCACAAAACATCACCATGATTGTCTTACATCCTTTCCAAAAACATAACATAACATTTTCATAATCTGTCTTGAGTACATTATTTAAAGAAGCATGAATAAAACATAGATAAACTGCAAAAGCCCCATAGCGGTTGTCCCAAGCCATAGTTCAAAAACAGGAAAGTCCAAGCAATACATTTCTCTTCTTCAAGCTGGATGTTGAGGTTGATCAAGCTGCTGTGTTCCCTCCCTGAGGACCTGGGGGGGGGGGGGAAACGGAAGAAAGAAGACGAGAGAAAAATAGAGTCAGACATAAAGCCTGAGTAAGTCTAGTACTACTTTGTCTATGAATAAAGAACTGGGTATGATAAGTAAAACAGGAAGTGGGCAAACACTATGAACTTGGTTAAGTTATCTAGGGTCGAATATACTATCGTACCCCATGTTAATCTCTGAACCCATATAAACTAGTTTCCAATTTGCACCCCATAATCAGGGTAGTGTGATCCATTCTACGATGATCGGCTCCTATTCGCAAAGTTACATGTGTCCTACGGCCCCCGATGTCTGTAGTTACCTATGCTGGTCCCACCATGGGGTGTATCAAGTCCCATAGTGGCAACCCGACACAACCTTAGAGTGCAAAGGTATGCTACTGGTGTCCAGTGCTTTATTTTTCTGCGCCGGAGTGCGTGCACGCCCGCACACCGTTAGAACCTACACTGCTACACCACCGCCGTCGATTTGACCTCTTACAATCAGCCCAGTAATCGTGCCCCACCCTGCCTAGTTTCAGGGTATCCTGATACACCTTTTAGGGTTACTGCTGAAAAGGGTCCCCCGTTACTAGGTTTTCTATCTCTAGCCAACATGCTAAGTTGGTTAAGTGTTTCCTAACCTAACCCCACCAGTCCGTTTAGTTTAGCATGTTACATTTTGATTAAGTCTTTAGTTCACTTAATCCTAACAATCCTGACTCAGCCTTAATTGTCTTATTAAGGCCCTGACCTCTCACATTAGACAGGTATTGTTGTGGCTGCCTGTTGCCGGTTGGTTCCGGGCAGTCTTACGCCATAACTCAGTCTAACCTCGGGTCCTTGCTGGGCTCCATGTTTAACCTCCCACATTGGATAGGTATTGTTGTGACTACTGGACAGCCGGGCGGTTCCGGGCAGGTTTACATCACAACTCAATCCAACCTCGGGTTAAACACATCGTCTTTTCTACATTTACATATTTTGTCATTCTTCTTTATTTCTTATATGTAAATATTTGCGGCCCATTATTATGTTAATGGTGTAATGGTTACACCAACCATGGGCCCAACCCATACTTGACTTTGGGCCCTTCTATTTCATATTTTCATTCATTAATTCATTTTAACCCAACGTTGTTTTCCCCCGTTTTACACGTCCGTTCATATATATTGGGCTTAGCCTTTTAAAGCCCAATTTAGCCATGCGAAAGGGGAGGCTTATGGCGTATACACAAAGAGGGGAAAGTGAGCGCATGAACTTGCATATGACGTTGGAAAATACATAATAGAAATTGGTGTACTTGCATAGTGGTGACATGTATTTTGGTCATACAACATAGGTGACATAAATTAAGGCATGTAAACTTGCATAGGTTTAACTACAACATGAACCTATATTCTTATTTAGGCATAATGTCAAACATAAGCATGGCCTAAATACTTCTAGCATAAACATGGCATATTGTTAAACATAAGCATGGCATAAAATACTTCTAGCATAGGCATGGCATATTGTCAAACATAAGCATGGCATAAATACTTCTAGCATGAACATAACATAATTCAACTTAATCATGATTTAAGCCTAATCACATAACGATGGTATAAACATACTTATGCATAAATATTCCGAATCATGGTGTTTTGCTTTAAACTTGCAAAAAGGGGATTTTTGAGTCTAATCTAACCATGTCTCACATATGTCATCATATAATTCTTTAAAACAAGATAGACTTAATCATAGATCTCAATTATGCCAAATATCATTCCTAGCCATATTCATAAGTTTGCAAAAGCATGACTAATACATGGTGTCAAAATTCCACATAGTTTCATATGAACTATAATAACCAAACTTGTTTCAATTACTTGCAAAATGATTTATACATAAAAACATACATCATAATGGCATAATAACAAAGCCCCAAACTTGCATAAAATTTCACTCAACTATATACATGTAGCTTCAACATAGACTACATAATTTGTGCAATATTCCAAACGTATATTTGCATAGAACTACCGCATGTAGTTCTTTATAATGAATAATATAATTCAAGAGTATCCAAACGTATATAAATTGATAAGAACGCACAAATATGAATTACTTCCATTGCCACAATTCAAGCATACACATCAACACAGTTGTTTATTATACCAAAGTAATACTCTACTTACAATGGTTTGATGAATTCTCTAGTTTAGGGATTGAAGACGCAAATTCCTTTGTTGAATTGATTAGCTTTAGGTTGCTTGAATTGCTTTAGGCCTTAGAACTTCCTCCCTAATCCTCTCTTTAGTTGGCGGCTATGCTTTGTCGTTCCTCAGCAACATGGCGGCTATGTTCTTAATTTTTAATGAATAGATTAGGGTTTAGTCTAGGGTTGTTTATATAGAGGTTAGGAACTAATTAGGACCCTTGATGTTGCTAGGTTAGATCATAGCCATTCATTAGGAAGAGAGACCAATAAAAACCCGCCACCTAGCCCTAATGACAAAGCAGACCACAGAAATTCGACCACACACCGACCTGGCCAGCCAGGTTGACTGGGCTCGACCAGGTCGATACCCCTGTCGACAGGGCTGTCGACAGCCCTGTCGACATGGGTAGCCCAGGTCGACAGCCCAGTCGACCTGGGTGGCCCAGGCGGCGCTTTTCTGGCCCAATGGGCCCCACTTCGGAATATTTAATTATTTAATTCTGTTTGAGTTTTAAATTTAATTCAAATCTTCCGAAGGCCATATCTTCTTCATACGGACTCCGTTTTTCGAAAACTCGGACTCTATTTCGCGTATTTTTCCGAGACGAACGCAATGGCGTATCCCGTTTCCCTTAGTTCTCTGATTTGAATTTGATTATACTTTAATTTATGAATTTCACAGTTATCGAATTTTCGGGGTGTTACATTCTCCCCCACTTAAAAGGATTTCGTCCCCGAAATCTTCAAGTTAGGAGGAATGTAAATCCTAACATCCAATCATCCATCTACTCATCCATCAAACACGAGCATCCATTGTCCTTAAAAGACTTCTAATGCTTCATGATCATATGCAAAGTGTGTGTGTACATGTACTTATCTAATGCAAAATCAGGCGGTCTACTGATTCAGTTGACCTCCTTAATGCGAATTATGTAAGTGCCATGCATCCATTATGTATGCAAAATTTTCCTATTCTTGATTCTACATGAGTGCACAACCATTCAATACAAATGCAACATCCACATGACAACACATTATAGTTCAACCACATACGAATACAAACATATATGCATATGCAATATGAAGTGACTGAGCCGATCTTAAACCTAGATTGTGTGTGTATATGCAACCACGAGCAACCACTAGCAATCACTTGCAACCACTTGCAACCATCATACATAACATGTTTCAACTACATGTTTTCATCCAAAGGTTTTCTACCTAAAAGATACGGTCGAGGGAATATACCTAAAAAGATAGATGGATAAAAGCGCAACTTAAGGAAAAGAAAGATCAAGGATGTACCCTCGAACAGAAAAGGGTAGGCAGTACGGATTCTAGCTTCAGTTTCCCAAGTCGCGTCTCCCTCGGCGTCGCTCCACTGAACTTTGACGAGCTTGACTTCGCGGTTGCGTAGCTTCTTCACTTCCGTTCCTAAGATGCGGGTAGGAACTCTCCTTATGGTTGCTTCGCGTTCCACTTCGGCCTCTTCGAGGATGTTTGGCTCTACCACTTCAGCTGACTCATGCAGACATTTTCGGAGATGTGAAACGTGAAAAACGTTGTGGACTCCAGCCAACTTCTCGGGTAGCTCTAATCTATAGGCCATTTTGCCAATCTTCTCGATGATAGGGAATGGCCCTACGAATCTTGGCGCTAGCTTCCCTGTGGTTCCAAAACGAACAACGTTCCTTAGCGGTGATACCTTGAGAAAAACTCTGTCTCCAACTTCAAATTCAAGGTCGGTTCTTCTCCTGTCGGCATAGGACTTTTGTCTGTCTTGGGCCGTCTTCATCCTTCTTCGTATTACGTCTACCTTCTCTGAGGTCTCTCGGATCATATCTGGTCCAAGCACGAGCTTATCCGTGGACTCCCACCAACAAGTGGGCGATCGGCACGGTCTTCCATATAAAGCTTCGAAGGGCGCCATTCCTATGGTTGCTTGATAGCTGTTGTTGTAGGCAAATTCCACCAAAGGAAGGTGGTCTTCCCATGTCCCTCCGAAGTCAAGGACGCACAGTCTTAAGAGGTCTTCCAAAACTCTGTTCACTCTCTCTGTTTGGCCGTCGGTTTGGGGATGATAGGCCGTGCTCAAGCATAACTGCGTTCCTACTGCTTCTTGCAGACTCCGCCAAAACTCGCTGGTGAAGATGGGGTCTCGGTCACTAACAATGCTAGATGGTATTCCATGGAGTCGCACGATTTCCTTGAGGTAAAGTGATGCTAGGGATGAGGCAGTTCTTTTACTTTTGACAGGTAAAAAGTGGGCGCTTTTAGTAAGCCTATCCACTATTACCCAAACACTGGTGTTGCCTCTCCTAGACCTAGGCAGCCCATCGATGAAGTCCATTGAGATGCTATCCCACTTCCACTGTGGGACCTCCAGAGGATGTAGCAGTCTGCCAGGCTTTTTCTGTTCCGCCTTAACCTGTTGGCACACCATACACTTAGAAACGAATTCTGCTACGTCCTTTTTCATGCCGTTCCAGAAGAAAGTCCTTTTTATGTCTTTGTACATTTTATCTCCGCCTGGGTGTATCGTCATCTTGGAGTGATGTGCTTCCTCGAGAACCTTCTTTATTAAATCGTTTGTCTGTGGGACGCATAGTCTTCCATCTCGCCTTAGTACACCCTTATCGTCAATGGAGTATCTGTTGAGGTGACTTGAAGTCTCACCCCTAATTAGCCTATCAATTATTTCCACAAGCTGAGGGTCTTCGCGTTGTGCTGTCCCTACTGAATCCACTAAAGTTGGGCGCACTTCGAGAGATGCAAGCAAGCCCGGTACGAAATCGGAGGAGGGCCTAAAGTCGAAGCTGGCTATAAACTCTAGGCTTTGTCTTTCAACAAACAACGGGCTTAGTGTCAATTTCTTTCGGCTCAACGCGTCTGCCACTACGTTGCCTTTGCCCGGAGTGTAGGAGATTTCGAAATCGTACGAGGCAAGAAACTCCATCCATCTTTGTTGCCTCAAGTTAAGGTCCTTCTGCGAGAAAAGATATTTCAACGATTTATGGTCAGTGTAAAGTTCGAACTTCTCACCTAGGAGATAGTGTCGCCATGACTTGAGTGCAAAGACGATGGCGGCTAGCTCTAGATCGTGGGTTGGGTAGTTCTTTTCGTGCACCTTCAATTGCCTCCCGCCATAAGCTACTACCCTTCCTTCTTGCATTAAGACGGCGCCTAGCCCTGTCCCACATGCATCCGTATAAACAGTGAACATCTTGCTCCCATCTGGCAGCGTCAAAACTGGGGCTGTTGTAAGAGCCCTTTTCAGCCGTTGGAAAGCAAACTCGCAATCCAAGTCCCAATTGAATACTAGATTCTTCTTAGTCAATTTCGTGAGCGGAGCTGAAATTTTCGCAAAATCCCTTATGAATTTTCGATAGAAACCTGCTAGTCCTAGAAAGCTTCGGACCTCAGTTGCATTCCTTGGTGTCTTCCAATCTTGTACCGCCACTACCTTAGCAGGGTCCACCGCTAACCCTTGTTTGGATACTATGTGCCCAAGGAACCTCACCTCTTCCCTCCAAAAGTGGCATTTGGAGAATTTGGCTTTTAGTTGATGGACTCGCAAAGTTTCCATGATTGCCCTTAAGTGCTGAGCATGTTCCTCTTCATTCTTTGAGAAGATAAGGATATCATCTACGAAGACCACTACGAATTTGTTGAGGAAATCTCTAAATACCCTACTCATCAGGTCCATGAAGTAAGCAGGTGCATTTGTCAAGCCGAAAGGCATGACAAGCCATTCAAAGAAGCCGTCTGGGGTTCTGAAAGCCGTTTTATCGATGCTATCTTCAGCCACCCTTAGCTGATGAAAACCGGTTGCTAAATCGAGTTGGGAGAAAACGGACGCTCCTACAAGCTGGTCAAATAAATCGTCAATTCTAGGGAGAGGGTGCCTATTCTTTTTCGTTAGCTTGTTGAGCTCCCTATAGTCAACACATAGACGGAGTGAACCATCCGCCTTTGTAGCGAACACCACTGGAGCGCCCCATTCTGAAATGCTCCTCCTAATGAACCCCTTCTCTAGAAGCTCTTTAATCTGTTTACTGAGCTCTTTCCTTTCTCGTGGAGCCATATGTCTCACGGGCAACACAACGGGCTTTGCATTATCTACAAGATATATGCGGAAGTCTATTTCCCGCTTCGGAGGCAAGCCCTTCACCTCTTCAAAGACATCCGGATATTCCCGGACCACTCTAACTGATTTCAAATTTTCAACAGAGGCATCTAGCGATTCAAGATAACTAAGCATAACCGCATACGAGGGATTACAAGAAATTTCCAAAGTATTACCGAGCTGGGTTAGGAGCCTAACAACCCTTTTCTCACAATCAAGGATGGCCCCATTACTGGATAGCCAATCCATACCCAAAATCAAACCATACCCCGAAAAGCCCAAAACAAAGGCACTACATAGAAATTCAACACTTAGGATAGAAATTTTCAAATCCAGACAGATCATAGACAAATGAGCTGGGCCCCCAATTGGGTTTGAAACAATTAAGGGGTCCTCTACCATACTAGTTTTTAGGTGCAGAGATTCTACTAAAGCAGACGAGATAAAGGAGTGTGATGCGCCAGAATCAAACAAAGTGCGAACAGGGTGATCATAAAGATAAACTACACTTTCTACAGAAGTATTTATACCTCGCTGTTGCAATGGTGGCGCTTCTAGCACATGAACCTGTGCCCCTGGGGTGGATCCAGTGCCCTGCCCCTGTCCTCGTTTCCTTGGGCAGTCCTTAGCCCTGTGGCCTGTCTGACCGCACGAAAAGCACCCACCATTCTCCTTGGCCTTCTTTTTCCGGCAGTCCATTACTAAGTGCCCCACTTTGCCACAGAAATTGCACTTTCTCTTCTCCTTGTTGCCTTTCCCGCCCTTCTTAAAGTCTGTCTTCTTGGGCTGCAAACCCTCTTTCTTCCCTTGAGAGCTTTCTGCCTTGGTCTCCTTCTTGCCCTTGTCCTCTTCGTTCAGCAATGCCATTTGCACCAATCTTTCATACGTGGCTCCCATGGGTATATGGGTCATGGCCAAACTATGTAATGGCTCATTTAACCCCTTGACGAAACGGAGAGCCTTCTTGTGCGGGGTGTTGACTAGGTCAAGCCCAAACCTAGCCAGCTCATCGAACTGATTCACATACTCCCTGACAGTCTTGTCTCCTTGCTTAAGAAATAAGAATTTTTCCAACTGCAAACTTCTTTCTGCATCTGAGAGAAACTTAGTCTCAAACCTTGCCCTAAAGTCCTCCCATGTATCCATTGGTCTTTCAGCATTGGTGACTTCCCACCAGTAGGAAGCCTCGCCCTTCAATAGCCACACCTCTAGTTGTACCTTTTGTCTATCTTCTACCTCAAAGATGATGAATAGGTCCTCCGTTTCTTTTAGCCAATTCCTAGCTGCTACGAAGGACTCAGTTCCATGGAAATCCCTTCCTCCCATAGCTTTAAAATCTTTACATATCTTAGCGAATGTGTTTCCCCGTGGAGGAGGTGGAGGAAAAAGTACTGCTGCGGCTGGATGATTCCCTTCAGCTGGAGGAGGAGGAACGGTAGGACCTGGCTGAGTGGCCCTAGCTTCTAAGAAACGTCTAAACCAACCAGGTATGGGCACCCCTTCAGGCAAGTTAAGTTCTTGGGACATGCTGAAACAAAAAGGATAGATTCAAAACGAAGGATAAGAGATAATACCTATGGCTTTGGGGAGTGGACTTTGCCTTTTTTAAAATAAAATAATATTTTTCTTTTAAAAATGCTTCTTTAAATTTCCTTTTTGAAAATAATTTTTCAAAACTTTTTATCTTATCTGGTAAACCTATGCTCTGATACCAAGTGAAACACCCCACCTCCGTTAGGGTCACTCTCAAAGGGAATGCCCTAATTTTGGTGGAGGTTTATAAGTACAAGTCACAGATATACAAGACAGATATAAGAACACATATTTGTAAACAGCGGAAGAACAACAAACTTTTATTTCATGAAGTCAAATACGTGTCACAAAACATCACCATGATTGTCTTACATCCTTTCCAAAAACATAACATAACATTTTCATAATCTGTCTTGAGTACATTATTTAAAGAAGCATGAATAAAACATAGATAAACTGCAAAAGCCCCATAGCGGTTGTCCCAAGCCATAGTTCAAAAACAGGAAAGTCCAAGCAATACATTTCTCTTCTTCAAGCTGGATGTTGAGGTTGATCAAGCTGCTGTGTTCCCTCCCTGAGGACCTGGGGGGGGGGAACAGAAGAAAGAAGACGAGAGAAAAATAGAGTCAGACATAAAGCCTGAGTAAGTCTAGTACTACTTTGTCTATGAATAAAGAACTGGGTATGATAAGTAAAACCGGAAGTGGGCAAACACTATGAACTTGGTTAAGTTATCTAGGGTCGAATATACTATCGTACCCCATGTTAATCTCTGAACCCATATAAACTAGTTTCCAATTTGCACCCCATAATCAGGGTAGTGTGATCCATTCTACGATGATCGGCTCCTATTCGCAAAGTTACATGTGTCCTACGGCCCCCGATGTCTGTAGTTACCTATGCTGGTCCCACCGTGGGGTGTATCAAGTCCCATAGTGGCAACCCGACACAACCTTAGAGTGCAAAGGTATGCTACTGGTGTCCAGTGCTTTATTTTTCTGTGCCGGAGTGCGTGCACGCCCGCACACCATTAGAACCTACACTGCTACACCACCGCCGTCGATTTGACCTCTTACAATCAGCCCAGTAATCGTGCCCCACCCTGCCTAGTTTCAGGGTATCCTGATACACCTTTTAGGGTTACTGCTGAAAAGGGTCCCCCGTTACTAGGTTTTCTATCTCTAGCCAACATGCTAAGTTGGTTAAGTGTTTCCTAACCTAACCCCACCAGTCCGTTTAGTTTAGCATGTTCCATTTTGATTAAGTCTTTAGTTCACTTAATCCTAACAATCCTGACTCAGCCTTAATTGTCTTATTAAGGCCCTGACCTCTCACATTAGACAGGTATTGTTGTGGCTGCCTGTTGCCGGTTGGTTCCGGGCAGTCTTACGCCACAACTCAGTCTAACCTCGGGTCCTTGCTGGGCTCCATGTTTAACCTCCTACATTGGATAGGTATTGTTGTGACTACTGGACAGCCGGGCGGTTCCGGGCAGGTTTACATCACAACTCAATCCAACCTCGGGTTAAACACATCGTCTTTTCTACATTTACATATTTTGTCATTCTTCTTTATTTCTTATATGTAAATATTTGCGGCCCATTATTATGTTAATGGTGTAATGGTTACACCAACCATGGGCCCAACCCATACTTGACTTTGGGCCCTTCTATTTCATATTTTCATTCATTAATTCATTTTAACCCAACGTTGTTTTCCCCCGTTTTACACGTCCGTTCATATATATTGGGCTTAGCCTTTTAAAGCCCAATTTAGCCATGCGAAAGGGGAGGCTTATGGCGTATACACAAAGAGGGGAAAGTGAGCGCATGAACTTGCATATGACGTTGGAAAATACATAATAGAAATTGGTGTACTTGCATAGTGGTGACATGTATTTTGGTCATACAACATAGGTGACATAAATTAAGGCATGTAAACTTGCATAGGTTTAACTACAACATGAACCTATATTCTTATTTAGGCATAATGTCAAACATAAGCATGGCCTAAATACTTCTAGCATAAACATGGCATATTGTCAAACATAAGCATGGCATAAAATACTTCTAGCATAGGCATGGCATATTGTCAAACATAAGCATGGCATAAATACTTCTAGCATGAACATAACATAATTCAACTTAATCATGATTTAAGCCTAATCACATAACGATGGTATAAACATACTTATGCATAAATATTCCTAATCATGGTGTTTTGCTTTAAACTTGCAAAAAGGGGATTTTTGAGTCTAATCTAACCATGTCTCACATATGTCATCATATAATTCTTTAAAACAAGATAGACTTAATCATAGATCTCAATTATGCCAAATATCATTCCTAGCCATATTCATAAGTTTGCAAAAGCATGACTAATACATGGTGTCAAAATTCCACATAGTTTCATATGAACTATAATAACCAAACTTGTTTCAATTACTTGCAAAATGATTTATACATAAAAACATACATCATAATGGCATAATAACAAAGCCCCAAACTTGCATAAAATTTCACTCAACTATATACATGTAGCTTCAACATAGACTACATAATTTGCGCAATATTCCAAACGTATATTTGCATAGAACTACCGCATGTAGTTCTTTATAATGAATAATATAATTCAAGAGTATCCAAACGTATATAAATTGATAAGAACGCACAAATATGAATTACTTCCATTGCCACAATTCAAGCATACACATCAACACAGTTGTTTATTATACCAAAGTAATACTCTACTTACAATGGTTTGATGAATTCTCTAGTTTAGGGATTGAAGACACAAATTCCTTTGTTGAATTGATTAGCTTTAGGTTGCTTGAATTGCTTTAGGCCTTAGAACTTCCTCCCTAATCCTCTCTTTAGTTGGCGGCTATGCTTTGTCGTTCCTCAGCAACATGGCGGCTATGTTCTTAATTTTTAATGAATAGATTAGGGTTTAGTCTAGGGTTGTTTATATAGAGGTTAGGAACTAATTAGGACCCTTGATGTTGCTAGGTTAGATCATAGCCATTCATTAGGAAGAGAGACCAATAAAAACCCGCCACCTAGCCCTAATGACAAAGCAGACCACAGAAATTCGACCACACACCGACCTGGCCAGCCAGGTTGACTGGGCTCGACCAGGTCGATACCCCTGTCGACAGGGCTGTCGACAGCCCTGTCGACATGGGTAGCCCAGGTCGACAGCCCAGTCGACCTGGGTGGCCCAGGCGGCGCTTTTCTGGCCCAATGGGCCCCACTTCGGAATATTTAATTATTTAATTCTGTTTGAGTTTTAAATTTAATTCAAATCTTCCGAAGGCCATATCTTCTTCATACGGACTCCGTTTTTCGAAAACTCGGACTCTATTTCGCGTATTTTTCCGAGACGAACGCAATGGCGTATCCCGTTTCCCTTAGTTCTCTGATTTGAATTTGATTATACTTTAATTTATGAATTTCACAGTTATCGAATTTTCGGGGTGTTACACCTTTGGAGCGACAAGGCCGGTCCACCGATGTGGATTAAAATGCCTGAACAATATGTTTCCCCGCCCTTTGGGGCGTAAACGAGCCAACGAATGACTCCATCAGACCCGGATCGTCCGATCAAACCGAGGCGCCTCGCAACAGCAACTACCACACTGGTGAAAAGTATATAAATGTCAGGGCTGGTAGGTCACTGACACCACCCTAGCTAGAAAGAAACGCATGCCCTCCCTGAGGTCCTTCTCCCGTTTCTGGTTCATACCGGGGTGTGAGGCTCGCGAATTCACATTATACACAAAGCTGCGCCACACAGGCTGTGCTTTGATCATCACCGCAAGACTTTGCTTTTCAACAGAAGCCCTGATCATTTGCCACTTAGGCATGCCACACTAGCAACTCATGCCATGCGAATGATGTCCATCGATACACAACCTCTTAGCTCGTGCGTCTCAGAGAAGGGCGTTAAGCAAAAGAATAAATTCTCCGCCGCCAAACAGATGTATATTTAATAGAGATCAATCAACACAGAATTAAATCCAATGTCAGACACACAGTCCATTTACAAGTCCGTTCTGGGTCTGAACGAAACCGGAGGCACTAAATACCTCGCAAACCCATCGATCACCACGTACGTTTGGACGATCACCACTCATTATCCATATTTAGGGATGCCTCCCAATCAGGACCTCGGTTACCATCCAAACGAGGTGAAGATCTCCGGTCTTCGACCACCATCTTTATCTTCGACTTTCAATCGTCGGTCAATTATTTGAAATGAGAATTAACTCGGCCTTTTCAAATAATTCACGTATTTTTAGAATTTCCAATCAACTTATTTCAATGGTTAAATCAATCGACAACACCAATTTGTTCTTTAATGTACTTTTCACACCAAACACATTCAACCATCAAAAACCACATAAATTGAGCAAATTCAGTTTATTTCCATTCCATATCATTTATGATATTTTATAACAATTTATCGCTATTTTTATTTATTTAAAAATAGCCAATTTAGTCAAAAAGACGCTTCGGGCCATAACGCGGCCGTGGCGCTGTTTTTCTTCAGATTTGATTTACACATATCTGGAAATCTAACCGTTGGATCTTCACACAATTTACATATCTAGAAAGGTCTTTTCAAAACGAATCCAATGGTTCCAGTTTCGGGAAAATCCGACGGTCGGATCTCCCGGTACAATCGTTTGAAGTTTCGATTTCAAAATACGAACTGCAGCGTCGTTATTCGATTAAATATAATTATATATATATATATATATAATCGATTCTGGCGCTGTTTTTCTTCAGATTTGAATTAAACATTCCATACAATCCAACCGTTGAATTTTTACAAAGTTGGTGCCGTTGGAAAGATATTGCCAAGGCGAACCCAACGGTTACGGTTTCGGGAAAATCCAATGATCGGATTTCCCGTACTAGTTGTTTGAAATCACGGTTTCAAAACATGAACTGCATGGCCACGTTTCGTTTTAATTTTATTTATATTTATATATTTATATAAATATAGTTCATTCAACAATTTCAATATCGTTTTCACTTCAAATATTTTACTAATGCCTTTAAATTTTGGTAAATTTCGCCATAACCTCCTTTGTACGGGAGGGGCTGGGAAAATTCCCAAATAGCCACACGGGCGTCTCATGTCAAAAAGAAAAAGAAAAAGCCAAGCGGCTAGCCAACAGGCTCATAAAATCATCACCCAAACAAAACAGTAAATATGTACCTATTTGTCGGGCATAAAATGTTATTCCTCTTCTCTAGCCCCTTTGCTATAACCTGTTCAATAAATATGCACGTACATATATACAATTTTTATCACTTATCATTTTCCATTCAACTTCATATTTGATTTACTTTGGTTTAAAAACACCATTCATTCTAATGTTGCATGCATAGGCTAAAATCATATCATTAGCTAATTAATGTATATTTCAACTCATGCATATTTTATTTGAACAAGTGGCTATTTTTAACACTTCACATTTTAAAGATGATAATTTTGGCGAACTAAAACACATTTCAACACATGACTATTTTTTTTTTAGTTCCTATGCATGTTGAAAATAATATTTCTTCACAAATATTTATTTCAACGTCCACATATCTTTAGCATATCACATAGATGATAAAAATGATATTTTTATCATTTAAAATATTTATTCAACAAATAGATGTTTTCAACACTTCATAGTTTCAATAAAAATGTAATTTTTATTATTCGATCTTTTTATTCAACACATGAACTTTTCCATTACACACACTTCTCAACACATGAGCATTTCCACACATGGATATTTTATTTATGTTGTTCATATAAGAAAGGTAGAATTTTTTTGTTGAAACTATTTATGTATAAGGAGAATATTTTTCATACTTCATATATATTATAAAAATGTGATTTTTATTGTTTAGACACTTCATTCATTCACAAATGAATTTAATTTTCACACATCACTTTTCAACACATGAACATTTTCACACATGGATATAGTCTCAACATGTGACTTTAATTTCAACGCATGAAAATAATTTCAACATATGAAAATTATTCTAACACATAAAGATTATTCAAAATTTCAGCAGCATAACGGCAGGGTAGTTAAAACCGGCACCGTCCCTAGTATGTCTCCTCGCTCTACCTTAAAACCTCGCGGTTTTTGACAATGGGGATTCATGCATCTAATTCGCACGCAGGAGGCATGTTTTATTTTTATTTCCACAAATATTTCCAATTCATTTCAATCACCAATGGGTATTTTTTTCAACCACAACCAATCAATATCAACCACAAACAATTCCAATCAACCATTCGCTAGCAATCAATTTTCACACCAATCACAACCAATAAATATCGTCCATGGTTTGTGGACGAGGGGCGTGTATATATATATATATATATATATATACACCAATTCACTTCTATTTCAACACATATATAAATTTTACAATGCATATATAACTTACACATCGAACGTACAACTTATACAACGCTTATACATGAGGTGTACAACGCTTATATAACTCATACATCGACTATATAATTTATACATTGTCGTTTTCCATATCGTTTATAAATTAGAAATCTCACATTTGGTTCCACTCCACCAAAAATAGCAGAAGGCTCAGAAAAATATGTGGTCTCTTCTAGAATGTAGAAGACGTCCACACGGTCACGATGTTTCCCGTTTCATCGAATTTCGACAAGAAATGAAAAAGATATGATTTTTCAAAGTTTGCAACGGTTTAAAGGTGTTAAAACAGTTGATAATAAAACAAGCCGATACCTCTCTGAAATGTTCAAAACTAGGTTTTGAATTTTCTTTCAATCCGTGCAACGATGTTCAGATCAGCCAACACCACGTCGGAGAGGCTGGAGAGGGCTTCAGATCGACGGTGGGGTGGTCCCCTGCGATCGTCGGAGGAGGGAGAAAATCGGATCGGCGCAAGTGAACTTTAGGGGCTCGATTCCGTCGCTACAAGGTGCGTTAGGGGGTGGGGTCGGTTCTGATTTGAAGAGGAGGAGGTGGCGAGTCGAGTGGTGACGGTGGCTGCAGGTGGCTGAGGCGACCGGATTTGTGGAGAGAAGGGAGGAGCGTTCGCCGTCGTTCGGGGGGGGTGTTTCCAGAAAAAACGGGGAGAGAGAAAATGGCCAACCAATCATATTTTTTCTTTTATTTATATATTTTTAAAATTTCGAAAATACCCCTTATCTCATACGAACTCTAATCCAAACCCAACGACTGTCGTCCCTAGCGTTTTACCCCCATTCCGAACACAATGGGATATGTTTCGTAGGCCCATTCGACTGTTTCAGTCAGTTTCCATTCAAATTAAAATATATAACATTCCATATTCGATTTGAACGTACATTTCAATTTGCCAGGGCCACAAACTGATTCGAAAAATTCCAGAAAAATAAATCTGGCTATGTTTTGACGATACGGTCCCAACAAAACTAGTTTCGTCGAATTCTGAGACCGTTTGGAAAAAGGCCCATTTCTGGTCGATCCAATTTAACTATAATTGACCAAAACACGTTTTCCTTTGCCACGCTCACATACTAGCTTCAAAAATTATGAAATTTGAAACCTAGCAATAACTTCACATCCTAGATCCAACAAAAGTGGTTTTGTCGAATTCCGAGGTCGTATGCAAAATGGCCAATTTCACGGGCTATATAAATTCCATAGCGACCTTTCTGGAAATTCATTTGGCCATAACTTTTGCTTTCCGCTATGAAAATTCGATTTTTCAGATTTGTTAGAAAGGTATTTACTGACAGATTTAAATATTTTTGGTTTCACTCAAATCTGTTATGTTTTGCACCCGGTACAGTCCGACAAAGTTTGAATTCAATTTTTGAAACTACAACGCAATTTCAGGCCTTGTTTATAATTATAATTAATTATATTTGTTTTCAATTGTCGATTCAAACTCAGTTTTCATCACTATTATTTAAAATATTTATTTTAAATATTTAAAATCCATTATTTTAGCCAATTTAAAAATTTTAAATTGGTTCAGATTTTCTGGTTCGTTACACCTAGGTGGGAGAGCCCTGGGATAGCGAGCCGTCCAGGAGGGTGAGACCCAATCCAAATTCCAAGCTAGCGACGCTTCGTCGCTTCATCCAAGAGATTGTCAGTCCACATTCAAGCCCTGAGTTATTCCAAATGATAAAATTCGTATTGGGACGATCCTTGCCAAAGGATAGCCTAACATGTCTATTAAGAGAATGTCATGAGTGTAACCATAGAAAGCAAGTGATTACAGTAGTTTTGTGACTCAAACATGTTATGATACAGTTATAATTTTGAAATTTCCAACTAACACAAATACCTAAAGCTTTTTCATGGGTGTTTTATACCACTCAAGTTACAATAAATAAAGTAACAAATTAAAATATATTTTTTGGTGTCTCCTTATAACCGTAAATATCCTACATACATAGTGATTTAACTGAAATAATATGTCACTAAAGTGACCTCTATATTTTGGTGGTTCATGAAAATGTTTGATATTTGTGTGTAATTGTTCATGCGAGTATTAGTCGGCCCAAAGGAAGACTAATATTTGGCTGAATCGCTTACACATGTGTGATGATAAATATGTGACAATTATAAGGTTTTTCGAGTGAATAATTAATCGACCCAAAGGAAGGTTGTTATTTGACTTGAATTTATTTTCAGTGTTTGATCATTACAACAAGAGTACCACTTGCAATTAACATTACTATCCAAAGACTTGATATTAATGTGCACTAGGTATCTTGTGAAGAGACTTACCAATTATTTGATTTTACTATGGTTGATATTTGGCTATGAGCATATTCGGTTAATCTTCATTTTATTTTTTTGTTCATTTTCAGCTAATTTAACTGAATTATCTGCCAATTTAAAGAATATTCCCATCTTGTTTTGGGATAAAAATAAGGATTTGTAAGAGAGCATGTTATTTGTTCTTGACGTTATAGATTTAACTCTTATAATTAGGACGGAAGCCAATCCTACTACGGTTATATATTCTTATAATATTATGAAGAATATTGAAAGGTGGTATATTTTCAAAAAGGCAAGAGTTAAAGAACCATTAAGTAAATATTTCAGAAGCTTTTCAGGGATGGACTATATGTAACAATACCTATTTTTGATAGGTTATCTACCGAGAATGGAAACGATTATGTGAAAACAATAACGGGAAACTAGCATTTATGTGGTGCTTGATTCCATAAATTCAAAGTAAAAAATAGAAATGAGTACTATAAGGGAAAATATCGCTTCAAAAGTTGAAGCCACTTAAGTTATTATTATTATTTTGTTGTTATCTCCAGTATTATCGTTTTAAGATTAATATTATTTTAAAAATAAAATGTCATTTTATTGGGCTAATTTATCGCTTTGGTAATTAATAGAGAGATTGAAGTTTATTTTTTTTTAAGATTCAAAGTGCTCCTTTGGTATACATTTTTGTATCAATAAAGATGAAGAAGTCACTAAGGATTTCGAGGAAATGAAATTACATATGAATATATTTATAGTTATTTCTTTAATGGGATATATAGACATATAAAGTTATTACTGAGATTGTAATGGCCCGCAAAGTCCGTAACATCAGAGTTGACTATATACATCATACGTCCAACCCAAATATCACGAAAATACGAAACATTTTTTTTCAGAAGAAAAAGGTAGAAGAAGAACAGAAATAACAACACAGAATCTCACATCGTAGCGGAACAAAATATAATATATCATTACTTTTGAAATACAAAATTTCAACTGTATAACATATACTTATCAGAGTACAACACTTACAACACAGCGGAACAAAACCCTATATAACTAACGCTGAAGCCTCCTGCTCCAAGCTCCTTTAGATAGATCTGTAAAATCCTGAACTACTTGACTGCCCGTACAAATTTAGGCACCCAAGAGTTTAGGTTGAACAAAACAAAATAAACTCCGGCTCAGTCATGGGACTGGTATGAGTAAACAGTTTAAAACAGTTTCATAAAACTAAATGATATCTCATAAGACCACGCCGTATAACACGGAATGGGTTTTTCCCTTATGAGAATCCAAACACTTGATTTAACTTTCAAAATCCCTTTGAAAGGAACGATAATCTTTATATCAAAATGCTTTTGATATGATAATAATGTCTAAATCAAGTAAATAACAATCCAGTGGAACGTTTGCATCTCACGTTCCACATATAATATACAATCAAAACCGCAAGCACTTATTGGGTAATGGATTTCCAACTATGACAAGGTATGGAACCACCTTCCGCTGGTATATCTCTAGAGGAGAATACACTGAATTCAACAATAACATCTTGCAACTCAGCCACACATGACCGACCACTCATTTCGCTTGAGTGTATCGAATGTATATCACCAACGGTTGGGATCAGCAACCGTTTCCCGAATGGGACAGCATCAACAATAGATTTTTAGAAGTAAATGAAACTCTAGATCTGGTGATTATACACCCTAATAGGTGCGACCTACATAGCCATGCTGCTTGCCTGATTTCTATCATTTACCGGTTGATGAGGCTTGAGGTTACGCTTTATCATCACATCGGATTCACTTCGAATGCCACATTGTCAGATCCATCGAAAATCACTAATTGACGTCTACAACAGTACATTACGTGTTAGCTAAAGAAGTTTCCTTCTTCACCTCCACTCTTGGTACGGTTGAAGAGATCAATGTACATCACCTTTCTGGAAATACTCTGTCAGACATTCGTCCATTTACGTTCGTTCTAGGATTGAACGAAACCGAAGGCACAATATCTATTAATAGAAAAAGTCCTTGCACTCTACTCCGTCTTCGATTATCTTCATATAATCTGATTCGCAACGCTACTGCCAATACGGAGTGGTTCTCGGATAATAATCCAACCGGTCTCTCCATATTGACAACGATGGTCAAAAACTTCGATAGTCTGTGATTTAACTATCAAATAAAAACAAGAGTTTCAATAGTCGATGATTTAACTATCGAAGAAAACAAGTGTTCATCCAATTATCAAACAATCACTAAGCCCTAAATTAATATTCCATTAATTAAATCACTTTTCCATTTCTTTACCAATATTTGTTAACCAAATATTTTCAATAACCATATTGGCCTTTTACGTTATTTGGAAAACATTTCTGAATATTGCCATCCTTTATTTTCTAAATTTTAGAAAATATATGCTATTTATAATTGGAAAATATTCCAATTACTTATCTCTTTTCCGATCTCGTTTATTTCTATACTTAGGAAATATTCTTTATTATATTTCCAAGCTTACACTTATTTGAGTTAAAACGGATGTTCTGTAAAACATCGTTACGACAACCCAAATACTATATTCAACTAACTCTTATAGCTTACACTTATTTGAGTTAAAACGGATGTTCTGTAAAACATCGTTACGACAACCCAAATACTATATTCAACTAACTCTTATCCAACATTGATCTTCGAGCCTGAAATCTTACTATTTATTTGTTAATAATGAAACCAATCAAGTTGGGGTACAACTACCTCTCAGACCTTGACTGAATAACATTTATAATGTCAAAACAGATAAGACTACTTACTCAAATAATCAACACCTTACAAACCAATTATTTACTTTTAAAACTCATACACACTTCTCTTTCTATTCTTACTGGATTTTATTCTGAAACTTCCTTTTTGATTACACTATTCTATTTTTAAATTCGCTTCCTTATCGACTTCTATATATATTGATATATAGAATCCTAGTTATCAGATTTTCTTAAAAATATTCTAACTCCTTAAATTCCCGGAAAAATTCGCCATAACCTCCTTTGTACCGGGAGCATCGGAAAAATCCCCAAACTGCCACATAGGCCTCTCTAATCAAAAAGAAAAAGGAAAAGCCAAGCGGCTTGCCGGTACGGTGCATAAAATCTCATATGTGAATTAAATACATACCTTTTTGTCGAGCATTCTATTTATATATCTTCATTAACTTCATTCCATACCTGTCTCATGTATATCTATACCTACCCAATTTATTTCCAACTTAATCCAAACGTTTTACTCAATTCGTTAATTTAGTTGCTAATTAACTCCTTTGCCTATTTCACTTTTATATTTGAACATAACATGTTCAAATATATTTGTACTTGTTTATAACTAATTAAAATTCCAATTTCCATTTAAGTTTCATATTCGAATTCTATTACGAATTCTCAAGTCCAGTTTACTTATCCAAGTTCAAATTCGATTCATAACTCGATTTGCCAGATCACTTGAATAACTTGGTAATCGTTGCCAGATCATTTGATTTTACTGCGTCCGATCACTTGTCAAATCCGGTGATTCGCCAAGTGCCAGATCATTTTAAATAACTTGACAATCATTGCCAGATCACTTGGTTTGTTATTCAAAATTCCATTTCCTTTTCTATTTGAATTCTATATTCAAATTCCATAGTTTAAATTCCATTTGAATTCTATATTCAAGTCTATAATTTAAATTCCATTTGAATTCTATATTCAAATTCTATAATTAACTCTCTTTGAATTCTACATCCATATCCATATTTAATTCTATTTCCATTTCTTATATTCAAATTCTATTTCAATTTCCCTTGTTTGAATTCTATTTGAATTCCTCATTTGAAATTTCAAATTCTATTTTAGAAAAAAATATAATTTCCTTTTAAATCTGCGAAATTCCTTTTCATGATATTTTTAAGTATAAACACTTAAGCCAAGTGATATTTAAATACCAAATCAACCAGTTATTTATTTTCCCAACACATCATATATGACAGTATATATACAAACAAATAAACAAACAGATAATATATTTTTGAGGAATCCAGTCGGATTCCTCCAACCTGTTTTCCTGCATCCACAGATGTTAGCACATAAATAATACCATCCTGCTTCGAGGCAGGATATCGCGGTATGAAGGTCATCTACTAATATATTTGTGGGGTGCATAGGGAAATCATCCGCTATGAATCTGCGGGCATCCGCTAATGAGACTGCGGGAATCCAACCAATCACCAAACCAATATATGTATATATATTAACAAGCCTATATAACTATATATATTTAAATTAACCAGAAAGCATTTAAACAAACGCAGACAATTATCTTTACTGACAAAATAATTCTAATTAAAAGGTGAGTGGTTTTACTCAGCAGGGTTTCATTTGCTAAACATCCATTTATTCTCTCGTATCGTTGTCTACGAATACGTCTTGAAAGAATTTTCACCTAAGATTATTTAATTTCAATTCATTGATTAAACGATTATTTATTTAAATTAACTTAGCATAAGTAAATCAATTATTAAATTTTATATAACATATACCTTATAGCCTTTCGAGTTACATGGTCAACTACGAAGCCTATCCCGGACATCTTCAAAAATTGATCTTCACCACTTTGGAATTTTGCCGAACAACTTGCTAACAAACTACCATCTCCTTTCTGATCACACACAATCTCTACTGATTGTTGCTGCTACTATTACCCAAAACATCGGACCACCACTGTAAGAACCCGTAACTTCCCCGTGAAGGAAAGAGCGGATACATTGAGAACAATACACATCAGAACACAGACGGAAGAATATTTCATTGTTATTACAACAATTCCATCAGATACAAGAATATACAGAGTATAACTGAATAAATTACATTCGATAAATATCAGAGATTACAATAAATTACATAGCAGCGGGAAAATATACAAAAGCGCAACTGAAAGTAATGCACGGATACAGAGCTTTCCGAGCATCGTTCCAGCTGTAAATCAGGATCCTGTGAATATAGATCTGCAAAACCAAAACTACTAGCCGCCCGTGTGGAAAATAGGGGCACCCAGAGTTTAGGTTAAAACAATAAACTCCAGGTCAGTCATGTGACTGGTGTGAGAACTAAAACAGTTATTAATCTTTATTTTAAAGATAGTAATTCAAGGGACCACGCCATATAACACGGAACGGGTTTCCTCCCAAGAATACTAGTGCATATAACAAAACAGCGCAATGCTCTTTGGAAAAATGAAGCTATTATAAGACCCAGGTCCCATCACACAATGCAACGCAAGCCGGAGGATAGGGTTTTCCCTTATAATAGCCAAACATGCTTGGTACGTTTAAAACAAATCATTTGATACTATTATAAGTGCATAGTGTCAAAACATTTTCAATCATAAATATCAATCATAGGCAGCATGGGTACCATCTATCATGTCGCCATACTAGTTCTACAATTAAAACCTAAATATCACGTATTGGAAATTGGATTTCCGTCATGAGTCGAGGCAAGGGGCAAGCTCCTCTCCGATTCGAGACACTCTAGCAAATGTCCCAGGACCCCACTATGATCCTTGGATCTTCAGGGCCGGTCCTCACCTAACTTTGGAGGATTAGTTATTCCTGAGCACACGTTTCCCGGTCCTTACAGACCTATATCCGAGGCGCCTCGCATTCCAACAACCACACAGGTGAAAAGTATATAAATGTCAGGGCTGGTAGGTCACTGACACCACCCTAGCTAGAAAGAAACGTCGTGCTCTCCCTGCAGTCACTATCCCGTTTTTGACTCATACCGAGGTGTGAGGCTCGCGAATTCACGTTATACACAAAGCTACGCCACACAGGCCGTGCTTTGATCATCAACCACAAGACTTGCTTTTCAACAGAAGCCTTGATCAATTGCCACTTACGCGTGCCACACTGGCAGTTCACTCCATGCGACTGATGTCCATCGATATATAACCTCTGAGCTCGTACGTCTCAGAGAAGGGCGTTAAGCAAGAGAATAAATTCCCTGCCGCCAAATAGATGTATATTTAATAGAGATCAATCAACACAGAATAAAATCCAATGTCAGACACACAATCCATTTACAAGTTCGTTCCGGGTCTGAACGAAACCGGAGGCACTTTCCTTGCATATCCATCGATCTCCAAGTACGTCTGGACGAACACCAACTGTTTCCCTCATCTTGGGTGTACAACCCAATCGAGATCATCAGTAATCACCCAAACGATGTGAAGACTTCCGATCTTCAACCACCGTCTTCATCTTCGGCATCTCGTCGAATCGGTTATTCAGAATGGGTGTAAACCCGGCCTTTCTGAATAACCCACGTATATGATAAGCAAATGTTACACAAACACAACAAACGCCTCATTCCAATTCAGAATATTCTTTTATTCACAAAATCACATTCTTAGGGAAAGGTTCCCATTAATTTTATCCAAATTAAATTTTTCTAAATTTATTCTTTCATCTTCCTTTGGATATCATTTCAAACTAGTCGGGATTAGCGAACCACACCGAAGTAATTATTTATTTTATTTCCCAATCCCAACCTATATATCCTATGGAGCAAAACTGGTAATACTCCATATCTAACACCACGGTGTTATCGGTAAAATTAATTACCATTTCACGTTCAAATCTAATTAAAGATTTAACTATCGCTTTGGAGAAAAACTGGTGATACTCCATTCTCGATCACTTTTCAGATTTGATAGTTTAAATTATTAATTCACTTTCAATCTAATTAAAGATTCATTAAACCCCCACTTAGTTTTAATCTTTTCAAAAATCAACATCTTGCCTTTAACTGGGTTAAAGAACCAATGTCATATAAAACACGATTCAAAATAAACCCGAATCACATTCGATATTAAATACAAGGCTCTGAATAGAAAAAATACCGGCTTATATTCAATATCAAATTCTGAAACCAACAAATATCGTATTGGAAATAACGATATAAAATATATCTTTCAAATTCCCATAACAATATCTGTATAGTCACGAAATCCAACATCGAAATATTCCGAAGATAATTTCGATTCAACTCCAGTCCAATTCACGTATTAGGAATATTGATTATTTTTAAAATCACTTTCAAATTCAATTTATTTATTTTAAAAATAAAATGATTTTAATTCTAGTTCAAAACTAGTTCATTTCGATAAAAATCTATTTTTATCCTTTCAAATGTGGAATTTTACATCCTAGTTCTTTCCAGTTCACATATTATGATTTTACACAAATTATAGATATTTTTAATAATTTTATCAAGGCCCGTACAGTCGATTTCCATCAACGGCCATCGAACTGCACTTACAGCGACCTTTTCCAAATTTGATTTGGACAAAATTCCAAATCCAACCATTAGATTTCAAATTTCTAATATTTATTGGAAAGCTCTTTTTGATACAAACCCAACGGTTCCGGTTTTAGGAGAATCCGACGGTCGGATCTCCCAAAATATCCGTTCGAAGTCAATGGTCGAAATTCACGAACTGTCACGGCGCGGCGCGTTCTATTCAGGCCATTAAATATATACAATATATATATTATGTATATTTCATCGATTTCCTTTTAAAATGTATTTTAAAAAAAAAATCGTTTTAAATTCGTTTTCAAAACCATTTCAACACTATATTCAACTTCTAATCGATCTGATTTTAATTCAGTTCGAATCCATTTCAATTTTATTTAATTCGAATTCAAATTCGTTTCAAATTGATTCAATAAAATTTCAATTTGAATTTTAATTTAATTCAATTTGAATTTCATTTCAAAATATTAAATTTTGAAATCACTTTTCAATTTCATTATAAAACGAATAAAATCGATATAAATATCGTTCGCGTCAAAATAACGCATCTCTAATCCACACGGCTTTATATTTTTCAAAAATTTCTTTATTCTATTCAACAAATGAATATTTATTCTATTCAACACATGAATCTATATTTCTTTCAACACACCACTATTTTTGTTATGTAAAATATTTTATAAAACTATGGTATCTATCGTTTGATTTTAATTAGACTCCACCGTGAAGTAGATTCTAATTGTAAATATGATAAAGATGTAATTTTTATTATTTAAAATATTTTACTCAACACATGAATATTTTCAACACATAAACATCGTCAACACATGACTATTTTCTTTTATAATATTCATTATTTTCCCAATTGGAATGAGGCCCAATCAATCACCATATAATGTTAATTATATGAATTCCATACACACATGTATATAATAGCAATGATAAACAATCAACCATCATCCAAGGTGCACCACACAACTGCATGAGCATCAAATATAAATAATCAATGCTTACACAGTATGTCGACCAATTGATCAACATACAATTAAATAATTGGGATTAGTGTACTCAAATATCATCCCAACACCCATGTGGGGTTTCAAATCAACAAACACAGATTTTTATTTGTGCAGTCGGGCGATGTGTAAAATTTATCATCCCAATCAATATCAGTCAAATCAGTGTATATAAACAAATCGGTCGATTTGTTTATAAATATTTATTTATTCACTTTCACGTTAAAAATTATATTTAAAACGATAATTAATTTATTTCAACCATCTACAATTTATTATCGATTTCACATCAACAACACAAACAAATTTCACAACACATCAATTAAACAAACAAGCCATCCATGGTCTGTGGATGACGGGTGTCGGGTGCTGCTAAGCACCGTCTGCATCCTAGTATATATATATATAACTAGAAAAAGAAATTTAGAGTGAAAAGTTCTCACCAATAGCCATCCCAGCTCTACGACACTTCATTTATAGAAATCATCGCCCTTCTCGCCTTTTGTCACTTTTGTTGCCCGTATTCTCTACATATGTAAAAATCGAATTTTTACTTCGTTATTCAACATATAAAAATCGAATTTTCACTTCGCTATTCAATATATAAAAATCGAATTTTCACTTCGCTATTCAATATATAAAAATCGAATTTTCACTTTGCTATTCAATATATAAAAATCGAATTTTTACTTCGCTATTCAATATATAAAAATCGAATTTTTACTTCGCTATTCAATATATAAAAATCGAATTTTTACTTCGCTATTCAATATATAAAAATCCCATTTTCACTTCTCTATTCAATGTATAAAAATCGAATTTTTACTTCGCTATTCAATATATAAAAATCCCATTTTTATAATCATGTTATATGGATAAAAATTCTATTTTTACACCGCTACTATATAGATAAAAATTCCATTTTTACCACGATATTCCCTATATAAAGATTTCGCCTTTTTAATTCATCACTATAAAAAATCACATTTTTATTTTGCTACTTATATAAAGATGATATTTTTACTATCTATAAAATATAAAAATCGTATTTTTATACTTTCCATACTGCAAAATCATATCTTTACATTGCTACTACTATAAAGATCACATCCTTATCACTCTACATTACATAAAATCATATTTTTATTCTTCTAAATCATATGAAGATTATATTTTTCTTTTTTCGCCATTTCAAAAATAAAAATCCGACCTTTCTATATTTAAAAAAATACGATCTTTCTATGTTTAAAAATACGATCTTTCTATGTTTAAAAATATGATCTTTCTATGTTTAAAAATACGATTTTTCTATGTTTAAAAATACGATCTTTCTCATTCACAATCACTACCCTTTCATAAACAAAAATCATAGCTCTTCGCTTTTACACTATAAAAATCATACCTTTATAAAATATAAACCTTTTTAACGCTATATAAAAACTGATTTATTTATATATAAAAAAACTAATTACTTTATATAAATAAAAGTAAATAAATACAAATAAAAACTTACAGGGGGAGGGTTTTCTCGCGAGGCAGTGGCTGAAGGAGGAGGTCAAGGTGAAGGGGGAGGGTGCGGCATGGTTCAGGAGGGCGCAGAGGGTTGAAGGGGGTTCGCTGGCCAGGTGGAGGCGGTGGGTTGTGCTCGCGCGCGCCTCGAGGTAAGGGGGGTCGGGTCTGGAGTCGGTCGCGGGAAGGAAGGAGAAGAAGGGGAAGATGGAGGGGGGCGCGGCGCTCGACTGGAGGGAGGGGGAAGAAAGAAACGGCAGCGGCAGGCGGTGAAGGGGAGGGGCTCCTCCTGCTGCTTCGTCTTTTTTCCTTTTTTTTGAACTGAATGGAACGGGGGGGGGGGGGGGGGGAGGGCAGAGGAGTTTAAGGGGAGAGAGGGAAAAAATATTTTTTTTATTAATTTAATTTCCATAAAGTTGACTTTTTCATACGACCTCTAAACGAGGCCCACCGCCTGTTGTCCATAACGTTTTACCCCCATTTCGAACGCAATGGGATATGTATCGCAAGCTGATTCGACCGTTTCGATCAGTTTTCGTCAAAATCAACATATAACTCTATATATCGAATTTGAACGCGCATTTCAATTTACCGGGATTACATACGAACTCTAAAAATTCCATAAAAATATTTTCTAGCTTCGTATTGACGATACGGTAATAGTAAAACTAGTTTCGTCGAATTTCGAGACCATTGGAAAAATGGCCATTTTCCAGTCGATTAAAGTCAACTGAAGCTGGTCAAACACGTTTTCCTTTGCCACGCTCACATATTGATTCGAAAAATTACGAAATTTGGAATCTAGCAATAATTTGACATCACGGACCCAACAAAAGTGGTTTCGTCGAAATCCGAGGTCGTTCAAAATTCCCACTTTTAAGGGCCTAAATTCCATAGCGACTATTCAGAATTTTCAACTGGACATATCTTTTGATCCCCGCTATGAAATTTCAATTTTTCCGATTCGTTGGAAAGATATTCCCAAATAGATCCTAATATTTTTGGTTTCGCTAAAATCCGGTTTATTTTACACCCGGTACATTCAATTGAAGTTTGAAATCGAATTATCGAACTACCGCGCCATTTCAATTCCTTTTATAATTATATATAATTATTTATATTCTAGCGACGACGTATATAATATATACGTTCAAATTTTATTCAAATTAAATTTCTCATCGATATTATTTAAATTAATTCATTTTAAATATGCAAAATTCACTAAAATTGCCAAAATCAAAAAATTTAATTGGCTCGCATTTCCGGGTTGTTACAACCACAAACTTCGATGCTCATTCATCCTTCACTGTAATGACCCCAACAACATCGCAACCTTCCAGCATTCAATCTGTCGACTCCCCAAACATCCTAGACCATCATCCGTATCTCCGAACAACTCCAGTTCAACCTCCTGTACATCGCACCTTTTAGTTTGATTCCATTCGATGATCTTTTGCCCAAACTTGACTGGTTCAAGTTCGAACCTTTCCAGAAGTCATTGCGAGCCATCACTTTCCTCACGTTGACCTCTAGGATCAGATATGTGCCTCGCGATAGTCGATGACGCCCCCAAATCCTATGCCGAACCCCAGTTGCTCCCGAGTGCCTCGATCTCCAAATACCCAAAAGCTGTCGACGGCTTCGAACAGTGTCACCCTTTTTATTGCTCGCGAGAGCTCCCATTGACTTCAGAAAACTTACGATGACCCTTTCGAACTACCCTCCTGCTTGTGTTCGAAATCGATTTCCGATTTGGTCTGAATGGAGAAAAACATCGTGTCCATTTTTGATGCTTTCAGAAGCTCGTTGGATTTTGTTTTTGCTTTCCAAAGATAAAGAAATGGAGATGCGATTTTAAATGGGAAAATGGCCATTTGGTATTGTGGAGTAAAAGGAAGCCACACTCTGTTATAATCTGTGGTGAGGAAAGGAGACATGAATTCCAATTTGAAAGGAGAAGAAAAAGCCACGGCTTATTTTGTTTCCATCCACCACTATTTTATTTAATTTTATTTTAATTAAAAATTATACCCTTACAAATTAAATAATCCTTGACTCCGAACTCCTTTCTGAACCCAACACCTATCAATCCTTGGGTAATACCACTATTCCGGACATACTAGGGCAGGTTCCGAGGCTCAAATATATCATCTGGAGAAGATATAAATTTAATTGATATAAATTAAATTCAACACAATTTATTCTGTGATAATAAATTAATATTATCGTTCTAATTCCAACAAGAGTTCGTATTAATTATCTGAACTGTTTTCAAATCGGTTTTAACTTCGAATTAAGTTATTTGCTGATTCCTTATTTTGATAATTTAATATATTCGATATTAAATCGAAATCGATTATTAAATCGATAACTTAATATAAATATTCATTTATATTATCAATTTAGTACTTAAATCCATCTTAAATATTTAAAATTAATTGACCGGAAAACCCGGGTCATTACAATCTTCCCCACTCAAAATAATTTTGTCCTCGAAATTGCTAAGGTAGGAAAAGTGTTACTAGCCCATTTTCTTTTCAAAAACACACTTATGTTGATACTCAACATTTCAAACTTCCTTAAGTAACTCTCTTTCGAATAAATCCCTATTCGATAACTCCTCCCTTTGAATAAGTATATTCGATAATCTCTCTTTCGAGTAACTAGATTCGAAAACCTTTCTTCGAATAAACTATATTCGATAACTCCTTTAACTCTATTCGAATAAACTAATATTTGATTTAACTCCATTCGCTTGACTCTAGATCACAGCGATCACAATGGTTACGCCTGATTCCCTCAGGAAACATCCGACCGCCGTAGGCTATCTACAGCCCTGCGAATTACGCTAGCAGTTGTACGAAATGGTAACTTATCCTGAGTAACTATGTTTGACTAACTCTATTTCAATAACTATATTCGATCAACATTAATTGAATAACAAACATTCAATTAAATCCTAATTCGATTAACTATGTTCAATTAACTCTCTCTGGTTAACTCTTAATTTGAATAACAAATATTCGATAAATTCTAATTAAATAACTAATATTCAATTAACTCTACGGATTAACCCTAACTGATTAACTCTAACAGGTTAATTCTTAATCTAATCGATTTATTCTAACTCTAATCGATTTATTCTATTCGAATAACTCCTATTGGATGACATTTATTCATTTATAAAGATTTACTTTTAGTAACGGTTCTTCACTTTATAAATGTTCTCTTTAATAACGTTACTTCACTTATACAAGTGTTGTGTACCCCTTCTATTTAAAACTATCGGTGTTAAAAACCAATATCTCTTCTCTATATAAGTTCAGACTTATATATGCCATTTATCGAATGATAAATATTTAATTTAATTTATAAACTGTTATTTATAAATTAATCTTTTCTATTTATCTGTTAAAAACAGATTTCCATTTTCTATTCATCTTCTAAATATTCCTTTGATTAAATTCTATTTATTTAACAAATAAATATTTCATTTATAACATACTATTTATTTTCTATAAATAAATATTTCCATTTAATCTATTTGTAAATGTTTTACAAATATTTCCTTTTAAATTCTATTTGTAAATGTTTTTACAAATATTTCTCCTTCTATTTGTTTGCACATAGCTTCCTTTGTATTTGTGTTACAAATATATTTCCTTTATATTTGTTTTACAAATATATTTCCTTTTTAACTCTTTTCGTTTTTTCTCTTTATTCACACCTAATTCATATTTCATTCACATTGATTTTACTCAATTTATTCATTTCGATGCATTTAACTTAAGTTAAATTTAATTTCCATCATTCAAATTCCCAGGGTTTTATTTCAAAACTCCTTTGAAGTAATATAAATATATACATATATTTATGTCCATCTCAAATTCAAAACATTTGAATTTTCAAACAACTTGTTTTCTTTTCAAACAAATTTCCATCAAAAACTTTTCTAAGGCAGCAATTCATCACTTATAAACTCGAAAATGAACACTGATGATGTTCGACCATCATTAGAATTATTTCCCAGCAACTGAATGAGTTTAGTGCTTTATCATATTCAAAATCCATTCAAATGATTTTTATTCAAAAATCCTTCCAAAATAAAGCTATATTATTTTAATAAAATTCGGAAAACATTTTCCAACTTCCCAGGATTTTAAATTCTGAATTCTGGTTGGAATTCAATTTCAATTTATCACATTTGTATATTTGATTTCATATACAAATTCCATTGGTTATATATATATAACTATTTCAGTTTTTATAATCTAATTTGATTATAATCCTAACAATCAACTCAACCACTTAAAAACAATATCGTGTCCAATCTTCTGTTCAAGTGTTTGTAAACTCATATCGACATCGTGGCGTCCCACTGTAACGACCCAGAAAATCTGAACCAATTTAAAAATTTTAAATTGGCTAAAATAATGGATTTTAAATATTTAAAATAAATATTTTAAATAATGGCAATGGAAATTGAGTTTGAATCGACAATCGAAAGCGAATATAATTAATTATAATTATAAACAAGGCCTGAAATGGCGCTGCGGTTTCAAAAATTGAATCCAAACTTTGTCGGACTGTACCGGGTGCAAAACAAAACGGATTTTAGCGAAAATAAAAATATTTAAATCTGTTAGTGAATACCTTTCTAACGAATCTGAAAAATCAAATTTTCACAGCGGAAAGTAAAAGTTATGGCCGAATGAATTTTCAGAAAGGTCGCTATGGAATTTATACAGCCCGTGAAATTGGCCATTTTGCATTCGACCTCGGAATTCGACGAAACCACTTTTGTTGGATCCGGGATGGGAAGTTATCGCTAGGTTTCAAATTTCATAATTTTTGAAGCTAGTATGTGAGCGTGGCAAAGGAAATTGTGTTTTGGTCAATTATAATTAAATTGGATCGACCATAAATGGGCCTTTTTGCAAATGGTCTTAGAATTCGACGAAACTAGTTTTGTTGGAACTGTATCGTCAAAACGTAGCTAGATTTATTTTTCTAGAATTTTTCGAATCAGTTTGTGACCCTGGCAAATTGAAATGTTCGTTCAAATTAAATATTGAATATTTTATATTTTAATTTGAATGGAAACTGACTGAAACAGTTGAATGGGCCTACGAAACATATCCCATTGTGTTCGGAATGGGGGTAAAACGCTAGGGACGATAGTCGTTAGGTTTGATTTCGAGTTCGTTTAAGAAAACCCCAATTTTTGAATAAATATATATTTCGACCAATAGAAAAATTCCATTCATTAAATTAAAAAATTAAAAAAAAACCACGCTCCCTCTCTCTCTCGCGAACGAACGACGACCGGGCTCCCATCCTTTCCGACCAGATCCCCGCCGCCACAGTCCCCTAGCGCAGTGGCCACCACCCCCAGTCGATGCGCCTCCCTCCCCCCTTCAAATCCGACCTGGCCCCACCCTCTCTCCCTCCGCCTACCTTGAGAACGAAGCCCGCAAAGTCAACGACTTTGTCACCGTCGTTCTCCGCCGTCTGACCACTGGAGTTGCCACCACCACCACCATCGGACACGCCTCTCCTCCCTCTACGACGTCCAGCCACCTGATCGACCTCTCGCGCGACAATTCGCGTGCCATATCGAAACCTAGTTTTGAATCAAATAACTGAGGTGCGGTTTATATTTTATAAACTGTTTTCAACTTTTAAAAGTGTCGCAAATTCATGTTATCGAATAAAAATCGTATCTTTTTCGTTCGTTAACGAAATTGGATGAAACAGGAAACATCGTGACCGTGAGGACGTCTTCTACATTTTAGAAGAGACCGCATATTTTTTTGAGCCTTCTACTATTTTTGGTGGAGTGGAACCCAATGTGAGATTTTTAATTTAAAAACAATATGGAAAACGACGATGTATAAATTATATAGTCGATGTATGAGTTATATAAGCATTGTACACCTCATGTATAAGCGTTGTATAAGTTGTATGTTCGATGTATAAGTTATATATGCGTTGTAAAAATTATATATGTGTTGAAATAGAAGTGAATTGCTATATATATATATATATATATATATATATATATATGCCCCTCGTCCACTAACCATGGACGATATTTATTGATTGTGATTGGTGTGAAAATTGATTGATAGCGAATGGTTGTTTGGGATTGTTTGTGGTTGATATTGATTGATTATGGTTGAAAAATACCCGTTTGTGGTTGAGAAATATTTGGTTGAAACCACATAGGATTAGTTTGTGTAAATGAAATAAATATATATATGCCGCCTGCGTGCGAACTAGATGCATGATCCCCATTGTCAAAAACCGCGAGGTTTTAAGGTAGAGCGAGGAGCCATACTAGGGACGGTCCCGGTTTTAACTACCCTGCCGTTATGCTGCAGAAATTTTGAATAACATTCATGTGTTTGAATTATTTTCATTTGCTGCAACTATATTTATTCAACTATAGAAAACCTTCATGTGTTGAATCGATATTCATTCGTTGATTAGAAATTCATGTTTTGAATGGTATTCGCTTTCAAATATAAAAATCACATTTTAATCTATGTATAGAAACTATAGAAAACCTTCATGTGTTGAATCGATATTCATTCGTTGAGTAGAAATTCATGTGTTGAATGGTATTCATATTTTGAAATAAATTGTTTTATAATAAAAATCACCTTTTTATCATCCATATGGACGATGTAAAATAATCTCGTTTTAAAAGAAATTGTTTTATAAGAAAAATCCTATTTTTATCACCTATATAAACTATATAAAATAATAGTGTTTTGAAATGAACTGTTTTACAATGAAAATCACATTTTTATTAGATACATGAATTGTTGAAATGTGAAGTGTTAAAAATAGCCACTCGTTCAAATAAATATATATGAGTTGAAATATTCATTAATTAGCTAATGACATGATTTTTGCCTATACATGCAACATTAGAATGAATGGTGTTTTTAAACCAAATGGAATCAAATATGAAGTTGAATGGAAAATGAAAAATGAAAAGAACGGTATATATGTACTTGCATACTTATTGAACAGGTTATAGCAAAGGGGCTAGAGAAGAGGAATAAAATTTTTTGCCCGACAAATAGGTACACATTTACTGTTTTGTTTGGGTGATGATTTTATGAGCCTGTTGGCTAGTCGCTTGGCTTTTTCTTTTTCTTTTTGACATGAGACGCCCGTGTGGCTATTTGGGAATTTTCCCAGCCCCTCCCGTACAAAGGATGTTATGGCAAAAATTTCCAAAATTTTAAGGCGTTAGTGAAATATTTGAAGTGAAAACGATATTGAAATTGTTGAATGAACTATATTTATATAAATATATAAATATAAATAAAAGTAAAATGAAACGTGGCCGTGCAGTTCGTATTTTGAAACCGTGATTTCAAACAACTAGTGCGGGAAATCCGACCATTGGATTTTCCCGAAATCGCAACTATCGGGTTCGCGTTGGAAATATCTTTCCAACGGCACCAAACTTGTAAAAATCCAACGGTTGGATTGTCTGGAATGTTTAATTCAAATCTGAAGAAAAACAGCGCCAGAAACGATTATACTTATATATATATATATATAAATATAATTATATTTAATAGAATAATGACGCTGCAGTTCGTATTTTGAAATCGAAACTTCAAACGATTTTACCGGGAGATCCGACCGTCGGATTTTCCCGAAACTGGAACCGTTGGATTCGTTTCGAAAAGACCTTCCTAATGATGTAAATTGTGTGAAGATCCAACGGTTAGATTTCCAGATATTTGTAAATAAAATATGAAGAAAAACAGCGCCACGGCCGCGCTATGGCCCGAAGCGTCGTTTTGAATAAATAGGCTATTTTAAAATAAATAAAAATAGTGATAAATCGTTATAAAATACCATAAACAATATGGAATGGAAATAAACTGAATTTGCTCGATTTATGTGGTATTTGATGGTTGAATGTGTTTGGTGTGAAAATTACATTAAAGAACAAAATTGGTGTTATCGAATGATTTAACCATTGAAATAAATTGATTTGAAATTCTAAATATACGTGAATTATTTGAAAAGGCCGAGTTAATTCTCATTTCAAATAATTGACCGACGATTGAAATTTGAAGATAAAGACGGTGGTCGAAGACCGGAGATCTTCACCTCGTTTGGATGGTAACCGAGGTCCTGATTGGGAGGCATCCCGAAAAATGGATAATGAGTGGTGATCGTCCAGACGTACGTGGTGATCGATGGGTTTGCGAGGTATTTAGTGCCTCCGGTTTCGTTCAGACCCAGAACGGACTTGTAAATGGACTGTGTGTTTGACATTGGATTTTATTCTTTGTTGATTGATCTCTGTTGAATATACATCTGTTTGGCGGCGGAGAATTTATTCTTTTGCTTAACGCCCTTCTCTGAAACGCACGAGCTCAGAGGTTGTATATCGATGGACATCAGTCGCATGGCATGAATTGCCTGTGTGGCATGCTAAGATGCAGTGATCAGGGCTTCTGATGAAAAGCAAAGTCTTGTGGTGATGATCAAAGCACCGCCTGTGTGGCGTAGCTTTGTGTAGAACGTAAAATCGCGAGCCTCACACCCCGGTATGAACCAGAAACGGGAGAGGACCTCAGGGAGGGCATGCGTTTCTTTCTAGCTAGGGTGGTGTCAGTGACCTACCAGCCCTGACATTTATATACTTTTCACCTATGTGGTTGTTGCTATTGCGAGGCGCCTCGGTTTGATCGGACGATTCGGGTCCGACGGAGTTATTCGTTGGCTCATTTACGCCCCAAAGGGCAGGGAAACGCAGTGTTCAGGAATTTTAATCCACATCGTTGGACCGGCCCTGACGATCCAAGGGTCACTCGAGCTCTGATCCTGTGGCTCGGGCTAGAGAGTCACGAATTCGGTAAGGACTATCTTTTGCCTTGGTTCAGGACAGAAATCCAATTTCCAAATACGACATCGTGCATGATTGATAGTTATGATTTGGTGACATAGTGGCATGTGACGCTCATGTCGTCTATGATTGATAGTTATGATTTGAAATTGTTTTCAAAACATATAGACACTAGCAATAATATCAAATGCCTTTGTTTTATTCGTATCAAGCATATTTTGGCCGTTATAAGGTAAAAACTCTATCCTCCGGTTTGCGTTGCATTGTGTGATGGGAACTGAGTCTTATAACGACTTCATTTTTATAAAAAGCATAGCAATGTTTAAAAGAAAGATTTGTTTTAAAGCACTGGCAATCCAATGGAGAAATCCCGTTCCACGAAAGTGGCGTGGTCCTGTGGTTAGCCATAATTATATATGTGTTGAATGGATTTCTCATACCAGTCCCATGACTGACTCGTAGTTTGTTTCACTTTCAAACTCGGGTGCCCCTTTTTCTACGCGGGCAGCCTTGTATTCAGGTTTAGCTGGTTCTTTCTGGATAGCTGGAACTGAAGATGGATTCTATCATTTATTTCTTTTTATTCTGTTCAGCTCCTATTGTACATATTATGTTTGTTTTCCGCTGTAGACATTCATGTATAGCTGAACTGTATTTGTACTAAGTAAGATCCTGTATACTGTGTAACTCAGATGATTACTTTTATCCAGTATATTCTATTGTTCATTATATGGTGTATTTATTTAATTCTGTTCTGCAATTATCAGTTTCTGTGTTATATTCCTAAGATAACCCTTGCCACAGTCAGTACGGGGTTTGGCGTCGTCACAACGTGGTATCAGAGCTTTAGTTAAGCTTAGTTCTGGAATATAACATTTGAGCGAACTCGTCAGAAATAGAACTAGTAGTGTTCTAGGACGGGTAACTCAATACAGATAGGATCAGCAATATCCTAGTATGAGTAAAGCAGAATGAAATTACACCTCGGTAGACACATTTACATTTAAAGTATATGTTTCTATGTTTAAAATTATCTTTTCTGTGACCTGACACTTGTTCTGCTAATTGCAGAAGTACTAGAAAAATGAGTGCCAGAAACAAAAGGAATGCAGAACCCGATCTAGAGGCTCTATTAAAGAGATATCGAAATCTGAACGGAGTACAGTTCTCGGGCAATGAATCTATTATTCAGACTCAAGCTTGGGTGAGCTTTGTCGAAAGAATTTTTGAGCGTATCCAGCTGAGAGATGACCAGAAACGGTTAGTAGCATCTTGGGCGCTCAAATAAGAAGCTTTAATCTGGTGGGAAACGATCATCAAAGATAATCCAGAAGGTGATCTCACCTGGGACAGATTCAAAGTGATTTTCCTAGAAAGATTTACTCCTCCCGAAGCAACGGAGCGATTGTGTGAGGAATTTTCTTATCTAATACAAGGTGATATGACCATCCCGGAATATCATAAGAAATTCAACGAACTTGCTCACTTTGCTCCTCATCTGATTCAAGATCCAAAGAGGAAAAATCTGCGATTTATTCATGGCCTGCAAAGGGGATATCAGAATAGTGTACTGAGGAATGTGAAGCTTCCTTTTTCTGAAATGATATACATGGCTTATCAGTATGAAGATCTCCATAAGAAAGGAATGTTGCGCGAAGAAGAAGAAGTTCGTTGTAGTGACAAAGAAGAGTCGAAAACTGATATTCCAGAAGCCAGTACGAGGTCTGAGGTCAATAAGAGGCCCAGTGCCAAGAGAAAAAGGGTCGAATCTGGGAATACGACCGCCATATGCAGTAACTGCAATAGGCAAGGACATCTCTCGATAAGTTGCAGATCCCTAAAGAAACGATTAAAGGATGGGTCTAAATCCGATAAGAAGTTTCAAGAGATTAGAAAGTGCAGTCAATGCCAGCAGATCGGGCATCTTTCAAAGGCTTGCCCGTTTTTCAGAAAGCCTGAAATAGTTCAAGTGAATGAAGTAGCAGAAACTTCTGAGCCCTCAGCTAGTCAAGAAAGGGCTGATGTTTTAGAAGGAACGCTTACTGTCAAAAACATTCCAGTCAAAGTACTGTTTGACACAGGCGCGTCACGAAGTTTCATTGCCAAAGATGCAGCTAAGAAACTGGATTTGAATTTGAAGATGCTCAAGGAACCAATGACTGTCCAGAATCCGGTTGGGGGTTCCATTGATCAAAGTTGGATTTGTGGAGTGCTGGTTTCTTTCTCTCGTTATCCGTTTCCTACCATCGTGGTCGTCATGAATTTTAAAGAGTTTGATCTTATCTTGGGGTTAGACTGGTTGACCAAATATGAAGCTGAAGTTAAATGCGCCGACAGAGTCGTAAAGGCGAAGATTAAATCAGGTGATTATATAACCATTCCCTGTGAAGGTCAGAATGCTAATAGAAAAGACTTCTGGGCAGCTTTGAATGTTTCTCCAACCCAAATAGAAAATGTCCCTGAAGTTGCAGAGGATATTCCCGACATCATCAAAGATATTCCTATCGTCAAGAACTATGCGGATGTGTTCGAGGAAGTTGTTCGCTTACCTCCGCAGAGAGAAATAGATTTCAAAATTGCTTTAATTCTGAATGCAAGGCCGGTAGTTCATGCTATTCGAAGAATGTCCTTGAAAGAGAAGGAGGAATTAGACAATCAAACACGACAGCTAGTATGGAAAGGTCTGATCAGGCCTAGTTTCTCTGATTGGGGTGCAGCAGTGGTATTTGTCCCAAATCTGACGGTACTCTACGGCTATGCGTGGACTATCGTGATTTGAACAAGCAGACAATAAAGAACAAGTATCCATTGCCGCGGATTGATGATTTGTTGGATCGATTAAATGGAGCACAAGTATTTTCACGAATGGACCTAGCTACAGGTTTCCATCAACTTCGAATTGCCGAAGAGTGTGTTCCAATGACAGCATTCAGAGGTCCCGACCTATTCTACGAGTGGTTAGTAATGCCATTCGGCTTATGTAACGCTCCAGCTTACTTCGTCGATCTGATGAACAGAGTATTCGGAGGAGTATTGAATAAATTTGTTCTGGTTTTTATTGACGATATTCTAATCTTCTCTAAATCAAAGGCCGAACATGAAAAGCATCTGGAACAGGTTCTAGAAATTCTGAGACGGAATGTATTAAAAGCCAAATTTTCCAAATGTATCTTCTGGCAAGATGAAGTAAAATTTCTGGGCCACGTAGTATCGAAAGAAGGAATTGCTGTGGATCCAAGCAAAATCACAGCTATTCAGAATTGGAAACAGCCCAGTACCCCCACTGAAGTCCGCAGTTTTCTCGGATTGGCTAGCTATTACCGGAAGTTCGTTAAAAACTTTTCGAAGATATCTGGTCATTTAACAAAGCTTACGAAGAAGCACTCTAAGTTCAAATGGACTCCAGAAAGTGAGGAGGCTTTTGAAGAGCTAAAGTTGAGATTAACAACTACTCCAGTGCTAACCATCATCGATGGCAACCAGGATTTAAAGGTCTAGACTGATGCTTCTAGAGAAGGCCTTGGCGCAGTGTTAATGCAAAGGGGTCAAGTAATTGCCTATGCTAGCCGTCAACTGAAGCCACACAAGAAGAACTGCGTAACTCATGATCTTGAGTTATTGGCTATTGTGTTCGCTTTGAAAATCTGGAGGCACTATCTTCTGGGTGAGAGATTCGAGCTGTTTACAGATCATCAGTCATTAAAGTATCTGTTCACCCAGAAAGACCTGAATCTGAGACAGCAATGTTGGCTGGAGTTTCTTGCAGCATACGATTTTGAAATTCTATACACTCCAGGGAAAGCCAATGTCATGGCCGATGCGTTAAGCCGAAAGAATGAAATTATCGCGAGTTTCATCATTGCGACTTCGTTGATTGATAAGATATCGGCTCTCCAAGAAGACGACCAATTTATCAAAGGAATGAGTCAGCGAATTCGTGAAGGCAATGCTTCGGATTTCCAGCTAGACAGCGAAGGGATTCTGAGGTTAGAAGGACGAATTTGCGTTCCAAAAATTCCTGAACTCAGAAGAGATGTGCTTGATGAATGCCACAAATCTAAGCTCAGTATCCATCCGGGTGTGAATAAAATGTATAACGATATCAAACGCACATTATGGTGGAAGTCTTAAAAAGAGACATCTCGGTATATGTTAGTCGATGCCCTACTTGCCAACTAGTCAAAAGCGACCAACAGAAATTGGCTGGATTATTACAACCACTGGAAGTTCCTGGTTGGAAGTGGGAGCATATCTCCATGGATATCATTGATGGTCTGCCCAGAACCAGAAAAGGGAATGACAGTATTTGGGTGATTGTAGATCGCTTCACGAAGACCACCCATTTCATACCTGTCAGATCAAACAGAACTGCTCAGAGTCTAGCGTAGATATACTTCAGGGAAATAGTTAGACTACATGGAGTGCCGCTCAGTATAGTCAGTGATAGAGATACAATATTCACTAGCAAATTCTGGGAAGCATTTCAAGTCGAGCTGGGAACGAAGTTGAACTTGAGCACCCTTATCATCCTCAGACAGACGGTCAGACTGAGAGGGTGAATCGCATTTTAAAAGATCTATTGCGGGCTTGTGTTATAGATTTCGGTGGATCATGGGAAGACCATCTGCATTTGGCTGAATTCTCTTATAACGACAGCTACCAAGCGAGTTTGACAATGTCGCCATTCGAAGCATTGTATGGTAGACCGTGCCGATCTCCTGCTTGTTGGGTCGAGCCAGGAAATAGACTTGTGTTGGGTCCAGATATGATTCGAGAAGCCGCCGATAAAGTCGATTTTATTAAGAAGCGCTTACTTGCCGCTCAAAGCCGACAAAAGAGCTATGCCGATAGAAGAAGAAGAGATATATCCTTTGCTGTTGGCGACTATGTATATTTGAAAGTATCGCCGATGAGAGGAGTTATCCGGTTCAGTAAAACTGGAAAGTTGGCACCCAAATTCATTGGTCCGTTTCCTATTCTGGAACGGATTGGGACTCTCGCATATAAAGTTAAATTGCCAGATTGGTTGCCTGGACTTCATGATGTATTTCACATATCTCAACTTCGAAAGCACGTTCATGATCCAGACTTGATCGTCGAAGAAGCAGCTCAACAGGATATTGAAATTACTCCAGAATTAGCTGTGAGAAGAGAGCCGCTAAAGATAATAGGCAAAAAAACCAAAGAGCTGAGGAACAAGAAGGTTCACTTAGTCAAAGTGCAATGGAGTGGAGATCCACGAGATTGTACTTGGGAAACTGAGGAGAGCATTCAGAAAGCCTATCCCAGATGCCGAATAGATATCTCTGATTGACTCCGGTGCAAGGTACATTTACCATACTTTGCATTACCATTTAATTCTCTATTCTGTTGCTATTTTCTTCCCATGGATGTGCACTATTTATTCTATACTCTAAATGATTTTTAAGGGAATATAGGATTTGATTAGTATATTTTTGGAAGGTTAAAAACAATTGGATTGCTTGTTGTGTTGTGTGATTGTAGATTTATCAAACCACTTTCGGCTTTGTTCCTTTTCGGGGACGAAAAGTTTTAAGTGGGGAAGATTGTAACGACCCAGAAAATCTGAACCAATTTAAAAATTTTAAATTGGCTAAAATAATGGATTTTAAATATTTAAAATAAATATTTTAAATAATGGCGATGGAAATTGAGTTTGAATCGACAATCGAAAGTGAATATAATTAATTATAATTACAAACAAGGCCTGAAATGGCGCTGTGGTTTCAAAAATTGAATCCAAACTTTGTCGGACTGTACCGGGTGCAAAACAAAACGGATTTTAGCGAAACCAAAAATATTTAATTCTATTAGTGAATACCTTTCTAACGAATCTGAAAAATCGAATTTTCATAGCGGAAAGCAAAAGTTATGGCCGAATGAATTTTTAGAAAGGTCGCTATGGAATTTATACAGCCCGTGAAATTGGCCATTTTGTATTCGACCTCGGAATTCGACGAAACCACTTTTGTTGGATCCGGGATGGGAAGTTATCGCTAGGTTTCAAATTTCATAATTTTTGAAGCTAGTATGTGAGCGTGGCAAAGGAAATTGTGTTTTGGTCAATTACAGTTAAATTTGGATCGACCAAAAATGGGCCTTTTTGCAAACGGTCTCAGAATTCGACGAAACTAGTTTTGTTGGAACCGTATCGTCAAAAAATAGATAGATTTATTTTTCTGGAATTTTTCGAATCAGTTTGTGACCCTGGCAAATTGAAATGTTCGTTCAAATTAAATATTGAATATTTTATATTTTAATTTGAATGGAAACTGACTGAAACAGTCGAATGGGCCTACGAAACATATCCCATTGTGTTCGGAATGGGGGTAAAACGCTAGGGACGACAGTCGTTAGGTTTGATTTCGAGTTCGTTTAAGAAAACCCCAATTTTTGAATAAATATATATTTCGACCAATAGAAAAATTCCATTCATTAAATTAAAAAAATTAAAAAAAACCACGCTCCCTCTCTCTCTCGCGAACGAATGACGACCGGGCTCCCATCCTTTCCGACCAGATCCCCATCGCCACAGTCCCCTAGCGCTGCCGCCACCACCCCCAGTCAAAGCGCCTCCCTCCCCCCTTCAAATCCGACCTGGCCCCACCCTCTCTCCCTCTGCCTACCTCGAGAACGAAGCCCGCAAAGTCAACGACTTTGTCACCGTCGTTCTCCGTCGTCTGACCTCCGGAATTGCCACCACCACCACCCTCGGACGCGCCTCTCCTCCCTCTACGACGTCCAGCCACCTGATCGACCTCTCGCGCGACGATTCGCGCGCCATATCGAAACCTAGTTTCGAATCAAATAACTGAGGTGCGGTTTATATTTTATAAACTGTTTTCAACTTTTAAAAGTGTCGCAAATTCATGTTATTGAATAAAAATCGTATCTTTTTCGTTCGTTAACGAAATTGGATTAAACAGGAAACATCGTGACCGTGAGGACGTCTTCTACATTTTAGAAGAGACCACATATTTTTCTGATCCTTCTGCTATTTTTGGTGGAGTAGAACCCAATGTGAGATTTCTGATTTAAAAACAATATGGAAAACGACGATGTATAAATTATATAGTCGATGTATGAGTTATATAAGCGTTGTACACCTCATGTATAAGCGTTGTATAAGTTGTATGTTCGATGTATAAGTTATATACGCGTTGTAAAAATTATATATGTGTTGAAATAGAAGTGAATTGCTATATATAAATATATATATATATATATACACGCCCCTCGTCCACTAACCATGGACGATATTTATTGATTGTGATTGGTGTGAAAATTGATTGATAGCGAATGGTTGTTTGGGATTGTTTGTGGTTGATATTGATTGATTGTGGTTGAAAAATACCCGTTTGTGGTTGAGAAATATTTGGTTGAAACCACATAGGATTAGTTTGTGGAAATGAAATAAATATATACATGCCGCCTACGTGCGAACTAGATGCATGATCCCCATTGTCAAAAACCGCGAGGTTTTAAGGTGGAGCGAGGAGCCGTACTAGGGACGGTCCCGGTTTTAACTACCCTGCCATTATGCTGCCGAAATTTTGAATAACATTCATGAGTTTGAATTATTTTCATTTGCTGCAACTATATTTATTCAACTATAGAAAACCTTCATGTGTTGAATCGATATTCATTCGTTGATTAGAAATTCATGTGTTGAATGGTATTCGCTTTCAAATATAAAAATCACATTTTTATCTATATATAGAAACTATAGAAAACCTTCATGTGTTGAATCGATATTCATTCGTTGAGTAGAAATTCATGTGTTGAATGGTATTCATATTTTGAAATAAATTGTTTTATAATAACAATCACCTTTTTATCATCCATATGGATGATGTAAAATAATCTCGTTTTAAAAGAAATTGTTTTATAAGAAAAATCCTATTTTTATCACCTATATAAACTATATAAAATAATAGTGTTTTGAAATGAACTGTTTTACAATGAAAATCACATTTTTATTAGATACATGAATTGTTGAAATGTGAAGTGTTAAAAATAGCCACTCATTCAAATAAATATATATGAGTTGAAATATTCATTAATTAGCTAATGACATGATTTTTGCCTATACATGCAACATTAGAATGAATGGTGTTTTTAAACCAAATGGAATCAAATATGAAGTTGAATGGAAAATGAAAAATGAAAAGAACTGTATATATGTACTTGCATACTTATTGAACAGGTTATAGCAAAGGGGCTAGAGAAGAGGAATAAAATTTTGTGCCCGACAAATAGGTACACATTTACTGTTTTGTTTGGGTGATGATTTTATGAGCCTGTTGGCTAGTCGCTTGGCTTTTTCTTTTTCTTTTTGACATGAGACGCCCGTGTGGCTATTTGGGAATTTTCCCAGCCCCTCCCGTACAAAGGATGTTATGGCGAAATTTTCCAAAATTTTAAGGCGTTAGTGAAATATTTGAAGTGAAAACGATATTGAAATTGTTGAATGAACTATATTTATATAAATATATAAATATAAATAAAAGTAAAACGAAACGTGGCCGTGCAGTTCGTATTTTGAAACCGTGATTTCAAACAACTAGTGCGGGAAATCCGACCATTGGATTTTCCCGAAATCGCAACTATCGGGTTCGCGTTGGAAATATCTTTCCAACGGCACCAACCTTGTAAAAATCCAACGGTTGGATTGTCTGGAATGTTTAATTCAAATTTGAAGAAAAATAGCGCCAGAAACGATTATACTTATATATATATATATATAAATATAATTATATTTAATTGAATAATGACGCTGTAGTTCGTATTTTGAAATCGAAACTTCAAACGATTGTACCGGGAGATCCGACCGTCGGATTTTCCCGAAACTGGAACTGTTGGATTCGTTTCGAAAAGACCTTCCTAATGATGTAAATTGTGTGAGGATCCAACAGTTAGATTTCAAGATATGTGTAAATCAAATCTGAAGAAAAATAGCGCCACGGCCGTGCTATGGCCCGAAGCGTCGTTTTGAATAAATAGGCTATTTTAAAATAAATAAAAATAGCGATAAATCGTTATAAAATACCATAAACAATATGGAATGGAAATAAACTGAATTTTCTTGATTTATGTGGTATTTGATGGTTGAATGTGTTTGGTGTGAAAATTACATTAAAGAACAAAATTGGTGTTATCGAATGATTTAACCATTGAAATAAATTGATTTGAAATTCTAAATATACGTGAATTATTTGAAAAGGCCGAGTTAATTCTCATTTCAAATAATAGACCGACGATTGAAATTTGAAGATAAAGACGGTGGTCGAAGACCGGAGATCTTCACCTCGTTTGGATGGTAACCGAGGTCCTGATTGGGAGGCATCCCGAAAAATGGATAATGAGTGGTGATCGTCCAGACGTACGTGGTGATCGATGGGTTTGCGAGGTATTTAGTGCCTCCGGTTTCGTTCAGACCCAGAACGGACTTGTAAATGGACTGTGTGTCTGACATTGGATTTTATTCTGTGTTGATTGATCTCTGTTGAATATACATCTGTTTGGCGGCGGAGAATTTATTCTTTTGCTTAACGCCCTTCTCTGAAACGCATGAGCACAGAGGTTGTATATCGATGGACATCAGTCGCATGGCATGAATTGCCTGTGTGGCATGCTAAGATGCAGTGATCAGGGCTTCTGTTGAAAAGCAAAGTCTTGTGGTGATGATCAAAGCACCGCCTGTGTTGCGTAGCTTTGTGTAGAATGTAAAATCGCGAGCCTCACACCCCGGTATGAACCAGAAACGGGAGAGGACCTCAGGGAGGGCATGCGTTTCTTTCTAGCTAGGGTGGTGTCAGTGACCTACCAGCCCTGACATTTATATACTTTTCACCTATGTGGTTGTTGCTATTACGAGGCGCCTCGGTTTGATCGGACGATTCGGGTCCGATGGAGTCATTCGTTGGCTCGTTTACGCCCCAAAGGGCGGGGAAACGCAGTGTTCAGGAATTTTAATCCACATCGGTGGACCGGCCCTGACGATCCAAGGGTCACTCGAGCTCTGATCCTGTGGCTCGAGCTAGAGAGTCACGAATTCGGTAAGGACTATCTTTTGCCTTGGTTCAGGACAGAAATCCAATTTCCAAATACGACATCGTGCTGTTTCGATTGTATATATATATTTGGCGACATAGTGGCATGGGACGCTCATGTCTTCTATGATTGATAGTTATGATTTGAAATTGTTTTCAAAACATATAGACACTACCAATAATATCAAATGCCTTTGTTTTATTCGTATCAAGCATATTTTGGCTGTTATAAGGTAAAAACTCTATCCTCCGGTTTGCGTTGCATTGTGTGATGGAAACTGAGTCTTATAAAGACTTCATTTTTATAAAAAGCATAGCGATGTTTAAAAGAAAGATTTGTTTTAAAGCACTGGCAATCCAATGGAGAAAACCCGTTCCATGAAAGTGGCGTGGTCCTGTGATTAGCCATAATTATATATGTGTTGAATGGATTTCTCATACCAGTCCCATGACTGACTCGTAGTTGGTTTCACTTTCAAACTCGGGTGCCCCTTTTTCTACGCGGGCGGCCTTGTATTCAGGTTTAGCTGGTTCTTTCTGGATAGCTGGAACTGAAGATGGATTCTATCATTTATTTCTTTTTATGCTGTTCAGCTCCTATTGTACATATTATGTTTGTTTTCCGCTGTAGACATTCATGTATAGCTGAACTGTATTTGTACTAAGTAAGATCCTGTATACTTTGTAACTCTGATGATTACTTTTATCCAGTATATTCTATTGTTCATTATATGGTGTATTTATTTAATTCTGTTCTGCAATTATCAGTTTTTGTGTTATATTCCTAAGATAACCCTTGCCACAGTCAGTACGGGGTTCGGGGTCGTCACACCCACGATTCGATCAGAATTCATAAGCCACTCAATAGACTAGTCAACACAATATAAAACAGTTTTTATATCAAATAACAAATATGGTCACTCGTATATATATACACTCAACTCATTTTAGGATGCTACTGATCCTATCTCTAATGAGCACATTCCAACAAGCCTAGGTATTCGCTCAACCTAAGCTCTGATACCAACTGTAATGGCCCGCAAAGTCCGTAACATCAGAGTTGACTATATACATCATACGTCCAACCCAAATATCACGAAAATACGAAACATCTTTTTTAGAAGAAAAGGGTAGAAGAAGAACAGAAATAACAACACAGAATCTCACATCGCAACGGAACAAAATATAATATATCATAACTTTTGAAATACAAAATTTCAACTGTATAACATATACTTACCAGAGTACAACACTTACAACACAGCGGAACAAAACTCTATATAACTAACGTTGAAGCCTCCTGCTCCAAGCTCCTTTAGATAGATCTGTAAAATCCTGAACTACTTGACTGCCCGTACAAATTTAGGCACCCAAGCGTTTAGGTCGAACAAAACAAAATAAATTCCGGGTCAGTCATGGGACTGGTATGAGTAAACAATTTAAAACAGTTTCAGAAAACTAAATGATATCTCATAAGACCACGCCGTATAACATGGAACGGGTTTTTCCCTTATGAGAATCCAAACACTTGATTTAACTTTCAAAATCCCTTTGAAAGGAACGATAATCTTTATATCAAAACTCTTTTGATATTATAATAATGTCTAAATCAAGTAAATAACAATCTAGTGGAACGTTTGCATCCCACGTTCCACATATAATATACAATCAAAACCGCAAGCACTTATTGGGTAATGGATTTCCAACTATGACAAGGTATGGAACCACCTTCCGCTGGTATATCTCTAGAGGAGAATACACCGAGTTCAACAAGAACATCTTGCAACTCAGCCACACATGACCGACCACTCATTTCACTTGAGTGTATCGAATGTATATCACCAACGGTTGGGATCAACTACCGTTTCCCGAATGGGACATCATCAACAATAGATTTTTAGAAGTAAATGAAACTCTAGATCAGGTGATTATACACCCTAATAGGTGCGACCTACATAGCCATGCTGCTTGCCCGATTTCTGTCATTTACCGGTTGATGAGGCTTGAGGTTACGCTTTATCATCACATCAGATTCACTTCGAATGACACATTGTCAGATCCATCGAAAATCACTAATTGACGTCTACAACGGTACATTACGTATTAGCTAATGAAGTTTCCTTCTCCGCCTCCACTCTTGGTACGGTTGAAGAGATCAATGTACATCACCTTTCTGGAAATACTCTGTCAGACAATCGTCCATTTACGTTCATTCTGGGATTGAACGAAATCGAAGGAACAAATTCTATTAATAGAAAAAGTCCTTGCACTCTACTCCGTCTTCGATTATCTTCATATAATCTGATTCGCAACGCTACTGCCAATACGGAGTGGTTCTCGGATAATAATCCAACCGGTCTCTCCATATTGACAACGATGGTCAAAAACTTCGATAGTCTGTGGTTTAACTATCGAATAAAAACAAGTGTTTCGATAGTCGATGATTTAACTAATGAAGAAAACAAGTGTTCATCCAATTATCAAACAATCACTAAGCCCAAAATTAATATTCCATTAATTAAATCACTTTTCCATTTCTTTACCAATATTTGTTAACCAAATATTTTCAACAACCATATTGGCCTTTTACGTTATTTGGAAAACATTTCTGAATATCGCCATCCTTTATTTTCTAAATTTTAGAAAATATATGCTATTTATAATTGGAAAAAATTCCAATTACTTATCTCTTTTTCGATCTCGTTTATTTCTATACTTAGGAAATATTCTTTATTATATTTCCAAGCTTACACTTATTTGGGTTAAAACGGATGTTCTGTAAAACATCGTTACGACAACCCAAATACTATATTCAACTAACTCTTATCCAACATTGATCTTTGAGCCTGAAATCTGACTATTTATTTGTTAATAATGAAACCAATCAAGTTTGGGTATAACTACCTCTCTGACCTTGACTAAATAACATTTATAACGTCAAAACAGATAAGACTACTTACTCAAATAATCAACGCCTTACGAACCAATTATTTAATTTTAAAACTCATACACACTTCTATTTCTATTCTTACTGGATTTTATTCGGAGACTTCCTTTTTGATTACACTATTCTATTTTTAAGTTCCCTTCCTTATCGACTTCTATATATATTGATATATAGAATCCTAGTTATCAGAATTTCTTAAAAATATTCTAACTCCTTAAATTCCCGGAAAAATTCGCCATAACCTCCTTTGTACCGGGAGCATCGGGAAAATCCCCAAACTGCCACACAGGCCTCTCTAATCAAAAAGGAAAAGCCAAGCGGCTTGCGGGTACGGCGCATAAAATCTCATATGTGAATTAAATACATACCTTTTTGTCGGGCATTCTCTTTATATATCTTCATTAACTTCATTCCATACCTGTCTCATGTATATCTATACCTACCCAATTTATTTCCAACTTAATCCAATCGTTTTACTCAATTCGTTAATTTAGTTTCTAATTAACTCCTTTGCCTATTTCACTTTTATATTTGAACATAACATGTTCAAATATATTTGTACTTGTTTACAACTAATTAAAATTCCAACTTCCATTTAAGTTTCAAATTCGAATTCGATTACGAATTCTCAAGTCCAGTTTACTTATCCAAGTTCAAATTCGATTCATAACTCGATTTGCCAGATCACTTGAATAACTTGGTAATCGTTGCTAGATCATTTGATTTTACTATGTCCGATAACTTGTCAAATCTGGTGATTCGCCAAGTGCCAGATCATTTTAAATAACTAGGCAATCATTGCCAGGTCACTTGGTTTGTTATTCAAAATTCCAATTCCTTTTTCTATTTGAATTCTATATTCAAATTCCATAGTTTAAATTCCATTTTAATTCTACATTCAAGTCTTTAATTTAAATTCCATTTGAATTCTATATTCAAATTCTATAATTAACTCTCTTTGAATTCTACATCCATATCCATATTTAATTCTACTTCCATTTCTTATATTCGAATTCTATTTCAATTTCCCTTATTCAAATTCTATTTGAATTCCTCATTTGAAATTTCAAATTCTATTTTAGAAAAAATAGAATTTCCTTTTAAATCTGCAAAATTCCTTTTCATGATTTTTTAAACATCAACACTTAAGCCAAATGATATTTAAATACCAAATCAACCAATTATTTATTTTCGTAACACATCAGATAAGACAGTACATAAACAAACAAATAAATTAATAGATAATATATTTTTGAGGAATCCAGTCGGATTCCTCCAACCTGTTTTCCTGCATCCACAGACGTTAGCATATAAATAATACCATCCTGCTTCGAGGCAGGATATCGCGGTATGAAGGTCATCCACTAATATATATTTGTGGGGCGCATAGGGAAATCATCCGCTATGAAACCGCGGGCATCTGCTAATGAGACTGCGGGAATCCAACCAATCACCAAACCAAAATATGTATATATATATATATTAACAAGCTTATATAACTATATATATATAAATTAACCAGAAAGCATTTAAACAAACGCAGACAATTATCTTTACTGACAAAATAATTCTAATTAAAAGGTGAGTGATTTTACTCACAAGGGTTTCATTTGCTAAACATCCATTTATTCTCTCGTATCGTTGTCTACGAATACGTCTTGAAAGAATTTTCACCTAAGATTATTTAATTTCAATTCATTGATTAAACGATTATTTATTTAAATTAACTTAGCATAAGTAAATCAATTATTAAATTTTATATAACATATAACTTATAGCCTTTCGAGTTACATGATCAACAACGAAGCCTATCCCGGACATCTTCAAAAATTGATATTCACCACTTTGGCATTTTGCCGAACAACTTGCCAACAAACTACCATCTCCTTTCTGATCACACACAATCACTACTGACTGTAGCTGCTACTATTACCCAAAACATCGGACCACCACAAACTTCGATGCTCATTCATCCTTCACTGTAATCACCCCAACAACATCGCAACCTTTCAGCATTCAATCTTCCGACTCCCCAAACATCCTAGACCATCATCCGTATCTCCGAACAACTCCAGTTCAACCTCCTGTACATCGCACCTTTTAGTTTGATTCCATTCGATGATCTTTTGCCCAAACTTGACTGGTTCAAGTTCGAACCTTCCCAGAAGTCATCGCGAGCCATCACTTTCCTCACGTTGACCTCTAGGATCAGATCTGTGCCTCACGATAGTCGATGACGCCCCCAAATCATGTGCTGAACCCCAGTTGCTCGCGAGTGCCTCGATCTCCAAATACCCAAAAGCTGTCGACGGCTTCGAACAGTGTCACCCTTTTTCTTGCTCGCGAGAGCTCCCATCGACTTCAGAAAACTTGCGATGCCCCTTTCGAACTATCCTCCTTCTTGCGTTCGAAATTGATTTCCAATTTGGTCTAAATGGAGAAAAACATCGTGACCATTTTTGATGCTTTCAGAAGCTCGTTGGATTTTTTTACTTTCCGAAGATAAAGAAATGGAGATACGATTTTAAATGGGAAAATGGCCATTTGGTATTGTGGAGTAAAAGGAGGCCACGCCCTGTTATAATCTGTGGTGAGGAAAGGAGACACGAATTCCCGTTTGAAAGGAGAAGAAAAAGCCATGGCTTATTTTGTTTCCATCCACCACTATTTTATTTAATTTTATTTTAATTAAAAACTATACCCTTACAAATTAAATAACCTTTGACTCTGAACTCCTTTCTGAACCCAATAACTGTCAATCCTAGAGTAATACCACTATTCCGGACATACTGGGGCAGGTTTCGAGGCTCAAATCTATCATCTGGAGAAGATATAAATTTTAATTGATATAAATTAAATTCAACACAATTTATTCTATGATAATAAATTAATATTATCGTTCTAATTCTAACAAGAGTTTGTATTAATTATTTGAACTGTTTTCAAATCAGTTTTAACTTCGAATTCGGTTATTAGTTGATTCCTTATTTTGATAATTTAATATATTCGATATTAAATCGAAATCGATTATTAAATCGATAACTTAATATAAATATTCATTTACATCATCAATTTAGTATTTAAATCCATCATAAATATTTAAAATTAATTGACCGGAAAACCCGGGTCATTACAGAGATTTAAGTCAAACTGTTTGAATTTATTTGATATTTTTTTATGCTATCATTTAGACATATTTTTGTTTTGTATTTCTAATATGAACATATTAGGTTATTAACGTTCATCAATAAATAGTAATGTTGATTTGTGAATAAATTCAAAATCTTGTGTAATTGAAGCTCTTAATGTATGATATATAAGTTATGGCTACTTATGCTAAATAGCTTGTGTAATGATATCTCAAATCTTGTTTTGATGATTAATATAATTATTTGTTTCAGTTTACTAAGGAATTAGAGATTGAGATATCATAAAGATAGAAAATACTTTATTGGTATTCTACACGATTTAAAGTTTATAGTTTTATAAACCTACACTAAGGAAAAGTTTTAAGGCGGTGAATGTAATTTTTTTTTTTTTGAGGATTTTGAGTGTGGGGAGAGAAGTGAAGTAATATCATTGTCTTTAAAGAGAATCATTATATTTGATTCAACTGCGGTTGCTTCTTCTCTTAAAGTTTAAGATTTGTTTTATTTTATTAAGAAGAAGTAAATTAAGAACCATAATAAGACGATGTTGAAGTTAATTTTTTTTAAGCTAAGGTTACTGCTTTAGGAAAACAAAGTCAATAATCTCAAAATGCAAGATCACTAAAGAAATACACCTAAATGGGAAGAAATGTTATTTCAGATTATAGTGTAGTATTTCATCAGAAAGATAAATAATGGATTGATAAAGATGATGTTATAGACTTACATCAATCCATGTAAGGTACTGATTTAAAATGGGGATTTAAGAAATGAACATATAGTATAAACCTATATGGATATTAAAGTTTGAAATTTCCCTCTAACTTAAGTAATAAGATCATTGGTTATGAATAACTATTCAAAGCCAAAAGGGATCAAGTGGGTAATACTAAATTTTATAAGGCACTTTTATTGAAATCACTATTATTAAAAGGAAATTTTATTTTCCATTAAAGAATGTTTCATTTTGGAATTAGTAAACGATTTATTAGAATCGATCATTTTGGAGCTTACTACATTTTGTACTTTTGAGCATTATCTGACGGAGATTAAAGTTACGCTTCTCAATGGAGACATTGGTGAAACTACTTAAGAAACTCATTTATGGATTAGTCTTTTGCATTTGGGATTCAAATACATCATTATTGTTCATGGGGTGATATTTGGATTATTACAAAAGAATTAGGAAGATAAATGCTAAAAAGGTTAGGTATGTAAACAGCGATTCGGTTGATTTTCTTTTACCAAAACAGGTAAATGCTACCATCCTTGAAACGAAAGAAAAGCAAAAGATTTCTCATGCATTTGCACTGTGAATTCTAATGCATACTAATGTATATACACATATGGATATGCGTGTATTATTTGGCAGATACCTTGCTGATATTAAAAGTGGAACGATGATTTAGTAGTCAAAATGATTATGAGATATCTTTAAGGAATAAAATAAAAGATCATATGCTCATAGATAAAGGATCGGATTGGTTGGAGATCATAAAGAATTACGATCCGAATATTTTGGATGTCGTTACTACAAAAGATCCACTTTAGGTAATGGTAACATGTTTTATGGGGAAAACTATATAAGGAAAAGTGTCATTTAAACACTTATAGCTTCCACCACTTTGAAAATATGGTCTTTGGTTAATTATAAGACATCCAAATATGGAAAACAATAATGAAACTTTGTCACAAGACTCCAGTTATTGATAAAAAATTGAAAGACCAAGTAATACTATGACAGTAATGAATAAATTATTTTCCAATAAGGGAAGAGTGCAAAATATATTGTAATTCATAGAGCATATTTAGATAAACTCCATTATGGCGGATCCGCTTACCAAAAGATTGTCACCTAAGGTCTTTCATGAGCACATACCTCAATTCGTGTAAATTTTATGTAAGGATATTTAGGTTCAGGGGGAGTTTGTATTTGGTATTGTCGTATGACTCATTGCTCTTTGTTTTAGTTACAGATATATGTATATCAAGTTCTTTTACTGATCAGAAATAAAGTAATGAATTTTTCTTTGCACTCTAGTTGTTTAAATATTAAATGTTTTGATCTCACTAAAGAAGGACCAGTTGGAAATAGACATGTATAGATCACATTTCATGTAATTTCCATTTTACGCATCCATGATTGATCTATGTCATTTGATTGTATAGATATATGTGACCATTGATGGGTTTAGTTACGATAAATGTAACGAATGCCGCTTTGATCCTTTGTCAACACAATTAATGGACGAGATTGTTTCAGATACACCATATGTTATAAATAGAAAATTTTGGAGCTCATAAAGTTAAACTCATTTTAAGGCTATTTCATATGTGACCCAGGGGGAGATTCTTGGAAAACTTCGACATTTGGGTCACATATTTAAAATAAAATGTGTTGTGCTATTTTGGTGTAAAGCCTAATTAAAGTGATCTAATTTTAGATTAGAATTAAAAGGCTTAAAGCTTAACTTATCATTGACCTAATATGTAGATATCGGGGCATTTTTTAATTTGTTGAAGGGCCGAATTATAAAATGTCGACTTTATAAATAAGGGGTTATGGTCCCTGAATTACACAAGCCTTAACAACTCTCTAAACTCTTCTACGGAGAGCAAAATTCAGATCTAGTGTTTGTGTTAATTTGGAAAACCAAACCAAATTCATCTTCCCTTTTAGCAGCCGATTATAAATTCAGGTATTACAATGAATAACTATGGATTCAGGTACGCTTCCACTAATCTATTTATCTGTTTTCTGATTTGTTCTCAATTAAATCAATATGGGATACATATTTGGATCTAGGGTTTCACGATTGAATGTTGTTAAAGTATATTGAAATACTAACATTATGATGCGACTTTGCTTTTGTTTTTATTGGTACTTTACGATTGTAATCTACCATGCAAATTAACGATGCTCATATGCTAGGGAATATCAGTTGGAATTAAAAAGGACATGGATATTCTGTCAGCAAATGATTTGACAATAGTTTATTTTGAATTTTCTGAACTTTTGAATTTTTACTTTCAAGTACGGTAAGTTAACTGGTGAATTAAAAATACTGGTTTCTTTTATCAGAAATTTTAAAAGGCTGAAGAGAAGGTCAAATAATGAGGCTGAAATCAGCATAGCCACAGATCAATACAACAACCTCCAAAGTCCACCATTGGATCAATGTTTGACAACCCGTATATACAATTTCCAAGCCTTGCAGCACATCTCTTCTTTTATGTAGAATTATTCGTAAACTTAAGTTCGTTTAGCAATCATACTCAACAAAGAGTTGTTTTTTCAGCCTCTGTATATTTAAATAAGAGCATCATCAGTTGTGTGATAAATTGATAATCTAAGGAAATTCTTGTTATATCTTCTTTTCTCATACCGCGTGAGGATTCGATTGTTGGAAAGGGAGTAAAGTGGGGTGTAACACCCCACGTCCATTAATGTCACTCACAAAGGGAATGCATTAACTTCCATGGAGCATTTTAAGTGAATATAGAACAAAAAATCACAACAAGACAGATATAAAGCAGTACTTGAGAATTAATAACTTCATTTATTGCAGCGGAAGGTAAATATGTTTGAGTACATCATCAAAACCATAAGTAGAGTCAAGTACTTAATATCTATCTTGATAAAATCAGAGTACATAAAGTAAAGACATAATCCCACTACTACCAATAGCCATAAAGAAAAAATGATAGGCTGAACTTTACTTCAGCAATCCGAATCCAAGTGCTCCCAAAAGAGATCCAAATCAAGCTCCACTAGTACTAGTCCCACCCTAAGAACCTGGGAGGGGGGGGGGGAAAGGAAGAAAAGAGGTGGAAACAAAGGGGGTCAGACATAAAGTCTGGCGAGTCTGATAACTCTAACAACATAATTATTAAAGCAATATGATAAGATATAAGCTGGAGAATAATGTAATGACTGTGTGAACCACACGGGTATGGCAAAGCAATCAAGAGAAACAAAGATAACATTAATTGCGCTTCCTAATCAATGTAGGATAATTACTATATTCTATTGTACTGCACCATACTGTACTGTACTAGCTCTAACTGCACCCCTACTAGTCACTCTAGAAATTTGATCCATGTTGGCTAAATAGAATGATGATAGCTTCATGTACTACTAGATGTACCCACTATCCTCCATGTTTGACTATATATCTCTAGTTGCTATCATAGGTACCCAGCGTGTACCTATCCCCACTAGATGTACCCCTTCAATAATTAAAAAAGGTAATTCCATGTACTCCTAGCTGACGTCATAGGTGTCGCCTGCTCCTATCTCCACTAGGTGTACCCCCTTAATAATTAATAATAATAGTGGTAGCTTCGTGTACCCCTAGCTGACTACATAGGTGTCGTCTGCTCCTATCTCCACTAGGTGTACCCACTACCCCGCCCCATTCGATCGGCTCCCTAACTCGGAGATACCCGTGCTGGCCCCACAGTGGGTTGTATCACTCCCCAAAGTGGCAACCCGATACCACCAAAAATGCATGGCTTATACCTACACGATGCAACAACGTCTTACCTACCAGCCCAGGTCCACACACGCATATGAACCCGTTGGACTTGCGTTGCCACCGCTAACCCGGTTTTGGCCTCTTACAGTCAAGCCCAGTATGCATGTCCCGTCCTCGACTTGGGTCGAGCCCACAAAGATACGAATGGGTTACTGGTTGAAACGGGCCCCCATTACTTGACATAAGCTATCCACCTAAGCTTGGTCCCCTCTAGTAATTCCCACTTAACCCCCTTCATGTCCACTTACATGTTTTAAATTTGGTTAAGGGTTTCCATTAGTAATTCCACATGCCACCCAATGCACCCACTTAACCCCTATGTCCCACTTACATGTTTTACCTTGGTTAAGTGTTACTAATCATATTTCCTCATGCCACCCAAGGCACCCACTAGATTCCACATGCCACCCAAGGCACCCACTTAACCCCCTCATGTCCCACTACATGTTTATCTGGTTAAGTGTTTCTTAATTTATTAAGACCGTAATCTCATAAAGACCTCTCACATTAGACTGACATTTGTGGCAGCTGGATTTGCCGGGCGGGTCCAGGCAGTCTTACACCACAAAAGAGCTTAACCTCGTGTCTTTACAATTTTTACGTGTTTAATTTATGCCTAAGACCTCTCACATTAGACTGGCATTTGTGGCAGCTGGATTTGCCGGGCGGGTCCGGGCAGTCTTACACCATAAAAAGTCTAACCTCGTGTCTTAGACGATTAATTACTCCTAATTAATCATTCCCCAATTTGAATTACTTTCCCTATTCAAATTATCAATCAATTCCAAATTTAACGATGTCCATAATTGACTCAATTATGTCCATCCATTTATGGTATGTAAAATCATACCCATTTTCACTACAATTATATTTTATGCCTCTTAAGGCATTTATGCTCATCTATTTATGGTATATAAATTATACCAATTTCGTTACTAATTAATTTTATTCTTTAAAATTAATTACATGCCTTTTTAGGCCATTACATGCCAAATTTACAATATGTGTGTATCCACTATTATCCCCATCGTACCCCCGTCATTCGTTCGCTTAACATGATGTATACATATTAGACTAGCAAATAATATAATACTTAAAAAAAAGGAATAAACATCACAAAGTCACATACACACAATAATAGATCAAATTTGCATCTAACTTGCAATTAAGAATTACAACATACTTGCATTGTATTTCTATTATCAAGGATCCAAACATCATAGATCTAAAAGGTGTGAGCTTGCATGTATGAACATAGTTTTACACCTAACTAGCCTAGGTAATTACCACAAACTTACATAAACTGTGTATGTCGTCAACCTAAACAAAAAGGTGTCATCTTGCATAACTATGGATCCAATAAAGGTGTTAACTTGAGTAAACTATGGATCCACATAAAGGTGTAAACTTGCATAACTAGGCATGTCATAAATTCAACATAAAAATGTCAACTTGAATATGGATCTAAACTTTAAAGGTGTAAACTTGTATGAATCCAATTATCACTTAAACTTGCATATGAACATAATACCTATACGAACTAGCATATGTTCTACATCCATATTCGCATAAAAACTAATGTTATAAACCTAGGTGATTGGATTATGAAAAGGGATTCATTGACACAATTTAACATCATGAACTACTAGCATATATTTTAGATCCAAACTTACATAACATCATATAATTCGCATAAAACTTGCATAATCATATTAACTTGCATAACATCATATATGAAACTTGCATAATCATATTAACTTGCATAACATATTAATCTTGCATAACATCATACATGAAACTTGCATAATCATATTAACTTGCATAACATCATATATGAAACTTGCATAATCATATTAACTTGCATAACATATTAATCTTGCATAACATCATACATGAAACTTGCATAATCATATTAACTTGCATAACATGTTAATCTTGCATAACATCATATATAAAGCTTGCATAACATCATATAATATGAATCAAGTTAATATACATGATTAAACATATGAATTAGATTCACAACCACAACTTATAATCCAATGTATATCACATCATAATTAATTTAGCAATTATTTTGTTAAAGTGATCGAACTCACCATTCAATGAAGCTCTGAAATTTATTAGCATTCCTTTGTTGTAGTTGAATTTGTTGTTGTAGTTGTTGTTGAATTGAATAGATTAGCTTTATTCTTCTTCTAATTGGCGGCGGCTACTTCTAGGTTTTAGAGTGACGACATGACGACCATTGATCTAATTTTTATTTGATTTAGGGTTAGGTCTTAGGGTGTATATATAGGTGTAGCGAGTTATTTAGGACCATTAGATTAACCCTGAACCATGAGAATCAATCAAATGCAAAATCTGCATTTGAGCAAATCGGCTCACGGGTTGACAGCCAAACACCCTGGATTAACCCCTAGTCGACCCAGCGAGCTCGGGTCGACCTCAAAAATGGGCTGGTTCGGTTATTCCCCTCTCCCAATTCGCTGTTTTGAACATTTTTGCATATTTATTTGTTTAATTTTCAATTATATATATATCAATATATATATATATATTTGCTCAACCCATTTCACTTAATTCTTTTCTAAAAATTAAGTATACTTTAATTTGTGAATTTTTATGTTATAAAATTACGGGGTGTTACATTCTCCCCTCCTTAAAGGATTTCGTCCCCGAAATCTCCAAGTCAAGAAGAATGTATATCCTACCATCTAATCGTCCATCTACTCAACCATCAAACACCAGTATCCATTGTCCTTAAAAGACTTCTAATGCTTTAATGTTTATATGCATAGTGTGTGTATATGTCCATATCTAATGCAAAATTAGGCGGTCTACTGATTCAGTCGACCTCCTTAATGCAATTCATGATAGTGCCATGCATCCAATATGTATGCAAAAGATCCCTAATGATACATATTAATTCTACATGCGTGCACAACCATTCAACTTAATGCAACATCCATATGATGGTACAACCATTATACATCCATTACTTAATTATTTGCACACATTTATATGCAATATGCGATATGAAGCGACTGAGCCGATCTGGTGCCTAAAGTGTGTGTATATGCATCCACGAGCAACCACTAGCAAACACTTGCATCCACATGCATCCATCATCCATAACATGTCTCAAACACATGTTTCAACCATAGGATTACCCTATCTAAAGGTCAAAGATACTAGCGAGAGGACATACTAAAGATAAGATAAGTACAAGGTATGCGATAAAGGAGAAATTAAAAGACATACCCTCGAAAAGAAAAGGGTACAATGAACGCATCTTCTCTTTTGTCCCCCAAGTAGCGTTGCTCTCGTCATCTCCCCATTGAAATTTGACTAGTTTGACCTCTCGATTCCTCAACTTCTTAATCTCCAATCCAAGAATGCACGTAGGAGCTCGTCGAATCATCGCATCACACTTGATCTCCCCTTCTCTAAGCAAGCTCGGCTCTACCACTTCCGCGGTCTCGTGCAAGCACTTCCTCAAATGTGATACATGGAATACGTCGTGTACACCACTAAGTCTCTTGGGCTACTCCACTCTATATGCCATCTGCCTAATCCTTTCCTTGATCTTGGTAATCCATCAACAAAGTCCATCGAGACGCTTTCCCACTTCCATTGTGGGACCTCCAATGGGTGAAGCAATCCACCGGGCTTCTTTTGCTCTGCTTTTCCTTGTTGGCACACCAAGCATCTAGCGACATACTCGGCCATGTCCTTCTTCATACCGACCCAAAAGTAAACTCGTCTCATGTCCATGTACATCTTGTCCCTGCCGGGATGAATGGTCATCTTCGAACGATGTGCATCATCAAGAATGGTCTTCCTCGGATTCTCGTCCCGTGGTACACAAAGCCTAGCATCCATACGCAACCAACCCTTATCATCTAGGGTATACCTACGGAGATGGCTCAATGACTCCCCTCTTATGAGCTTCTCTACTAACTCCATCAACTGTGGGTCATCTTGCTGTTCCTCACCAATCCGTATTAAAAGCGTAGGTCTAACCTCAAGGGCGCTAGCAAACTGGGTACAAAATCAATGGATCGTCTAAAGTCAAAGGTAGAGATAAACTCTAAGCTACGTCGCTCGACAAACAAAGGACTCAATGTCAACTTTTTCCTACTCAAGGCATCCGCCCAATGTTACCCTTGTTAGGGGTATATGCTATCTTGAAATCATAGGACGCCAAAAACTCCATCCACCCTAACATACCACCCTTCCCTAGAGAGCACATGCCCTAAAATCCTCACTTCTTTCCTCCAAAATGGTATTTTGGAGAACTTAGCTTTAAGCTGGTGCACTTGTAGGGTTCCTAAGCTTTCCCTAAGATGTAGGGCATGCTCTTCTCTACTTCTAGAGAAAACCAAGATATTATCCCATGCAAAATCGTCACAACTATCCATCTCTCACACAGACCATCCTAGTCGAACTTGACATTCCCCAAGTGCAAGCCCCAAAGGCCTAAACCAATATCAGACAAACACCCAAGAGATACCTCCTTCGAATTCAGACGACCTACGTGAGATGATACTAGTAAGACAACCAACCAATTGAGCACTTGACCGACTCTGGCTGTCCTTGCCAGTCCTGCTCCAAAACCACCGCTGATCACATAATTGGCTTTGCTTAATCTATTAAGCACATACGAAAACTAATTTCGCGCTTCTGGGTAAACCTCGCACTTTATCAACGACGTCTCAATACTCACGGACCACACAAACATACTCCCAATCATCGTTGGATGCGTCAGAAGATTCTAGGCAGCTAAGCATCACTGAACCCCTAGGGTCACAAGAAATATGAGGGTCTTTCCATAACGAATCAATAGTCTAACTACCCTCCTTTCACAATCTAGGATGGCACCCCGCCTGGCTAGCCAATCCACCCCTAGAATCAAACTATAGCCCGTGAAACCAAGGTTGAAGGCGTTGCATTCAAATCCAATGCCCAAGATAGACACTCTCAAATCCCGACAAACCATTGAAGGATGAGCCGAACCACCAACAGGATTTGAGACTAGGATGGGATCCTTAACTAGACTAGTATTTAGGTGCAGTGTTTCGACTAACGAAGTAGATACTATGAAGCGCCAGAATCAAACAAAGTTCAAACAAGATGATAAAGAAAACCAAATTTCAACCTAGACGGTCCTACCCCCATCAGGTATACCAGCCGTGAGGGAATACAACTACCCTCCAGAAGATCATGTACTTTGTCCTTGCCTCTGTAACACCCCGAATTTTCTGTTAACATTATAATAACAAATTAAAGAATACTTAATTTAAAATGCGAGAATTAAGTAAAACGGACATCACCATTGCGTTCGTCTCGGAATTCTGCTTGAGATAGAGTCCGAGTTTGCGTAAAACGGATAACGTATAAAGAAGATAACTTTGAATTAAATACTGCAGCAAAACGTGAAAAGAAAAGAATGAGAAAAGAATAATGTTTAGCATTGTTCTAAGGTTTGTAAGAAAAATACTTAGTAGCTCATTTGGTTAGAACATGTGACTTGCATACAAGAGGTACAGAGTTCGATCCCTGCCAGTGCCATATTTTTGTTTAAGGGGAAATGGCTTAAAGGTGGCTCAGTGTGAACGTAGTTCAAAAAGTGGTTTAGTGTGAAAATGGTTAATTTGGAAGATAGATAAAAAGAAAAAGAATATATATATATATATATATATATATATATACGCATATATATATATATATGATGTGTACGCATCATATAGCGTACGTTGCACATTTTTGGTTGTCAAGGATTTGTTTTTTTATAAATGGCCTTCTCTGATTTGATTTATGACAAATATTTAACATATTAGTACATATGTGCATTTATGTCATAAACATACAAATTTAATAAAAATGTGTAGATGAATGCAGTAAAAAGAAAGATTTATGCATATATACTTGTATACAGTAAAGGGGAGATGTATCTATTAAATACGTATTTATATTTGATGGATTGACAATATATAAATGTTGATAATGTACATTAAGAAGGTAATAATTTGAAATAAGAGTAATTTACAGCCCTTAAATTGTGATCATAATTGGCTCCTCTTGGTGTGTATGGTCTGGATTCCTCTGTGATCATCCAATGGCTCAAATCAATCTCAAATTCTATATAAACAACTTAGCTCACAAACCTAATTCACACAAAAATAAAAATAAAAATAAAGAAGGAGCCATCATGCTGTTGAGAGGAAACTAGGAATAGCCGTCAAGTTAGAGAGAGAGCTAAGAGACAATCCAAAGTTGATTCAAAGCTTAAGTATAATAAAAAACAACGCCTACCCAAAGGAGAGCATCTCCAATTTAGAACTCAGAATCCTGAATTCATGATTCGTCATACGTTGTAAGTATAGAACTATTCTGATGTGAATAAAAATTGAGACTTGCCTTGTGTAGAATGAGAATGGAATTGTACTTTAATTATAACGATGCTAATTCATAATTGTATGTTGTGATTATTTTATTATGAATGGATTTGGGATATGGTGGTATAATTAACATGATATTGGATCTATTGAACATTTGAAATGAAAAGTAACACCACATGCAAGTATATGATTCATGTTGGAAATTGACACTTATATGTTGTGGTTAATAAGAAGTTGTATATATTTTGTTACAACCAAGTTAAGACTTACGTAAATATGATTCATTGTTATGCCTACATGATTTAGATCCTTGTATATATATATACCTATGATCATTTCAAGTGTAGTTGGATCCATTTGGGTAACATGATTCATACAAGTTCATAATTCAAGTTAAATCACATCTTTATGTTTATGTCATTAACATGGATTAATACCAATTGCAAGTTTATGGTAAAAATTAGAAGTGACACCTTTATGTTTATGTCATTAACATGGATTAATACCAATTGCAAGTTTGTGGTAAAAATTAGAAGTGACATCTTTATGTTTATGTCATTAACATGGATTAATACCAATTGCAAGTTTGTGGTAAAAATTAGAAGTGACATATTTATGTTTATGTCATTAACATGGATTAATACCAATTGCAAGTTTGTGGTAAAAATTAGAAGTGACATCTTTATGTTTATGTCATTAACATAGATTAATACCAATTGCAAGTTTGTGGTAAAAACTAGAAGTGACACCTTTATGTTTATATCATTAACATGGAGTGTATACATTCTTTTTAGTCTAAGTTAAGACTTATGTACACATGTTCTATTTTGAGGCCTTTTTGCCTATATGACTAAAAATGTATGTATACATTCTTATGTTTATTTGCAAGTTATAATTGGGTTTATGCAAGTACCGTTTGGGTTACACAAACTATGCTAGTTTCATGAAATAGGCTACATGATTAGAACTAGTCTACACCTTTGAGTTATGTTAAAAAGTGCACATCTTTATGAACATGTAACATGCTAGTTTTGTGTTTGATGTTATGCCTAGTTAAATATGTTTAACCCATGTTTATGCAAGTCTAAAATTATGCCATTTCATGTGACACTTATTTTAGTTATATTATTAATTGAATGCAAGTTCACATGACCCATAATTTATGTTAGTTAAATCGCTAAATTGCAAGTTCATGCGCCACACATACCCTTTATGTATTTTAGAATATTTCATGTCTTGACTTCCCCTTTTTATGTTTATAAGTTAGGCTGAAATGTTGAGCCCAACATATGTTATAATGTTGCGAACGTACAGACGGGGGAAATAACGTTGGGCTAGCTAATAAATAAAAATATGATGTAGTTGGGCCCAAAATCATGAAATGGGTTAGGGCCATGATTGGTGTAAACCTTTACACCATTAGTTTTAAAATTAAAATATATGACATTCTTTTCTAATAACACACACCAGAATGTTCAAGGTGACAGAGAGGATAGTGTCTAGGCTTGGGTTTGGAAAATACAAGTTTCTTGCCCTCTCTACCATAGCTGATCCGATGGACGGGATGGTTATGAATTTAGAAAGATGTCAGACCCGAGGTTAGACTAAGTTGCGGTGTAAACCTGCCCGGAACCGACCGGCACATTGTAACGACCCAGAAAATCTGAACCAATTTAAATTTTTTAAATTGGCTAAAATAATGGATTTTAAATATTTAAAATAAATATTTTAGATAATGGCAATGAAAACTGAGTTTGAATCGACATTTGAAAACCAATATAATTAATTATAATTATATATAGAATTGAAAATGGCGCGGTAGTTCGATAATTCGATTTCAAACTTCAATTGAATATACCGGGTGCAAAACAATCTGGATTTTAGTGAAACCAAAAATAATGGAATCTAATTGGTAATATCTTTCTAACGAATCTGACCAATCGAAATTTGATAGCGGGAATCAAAAGATATGTCCAGTTGAAAATTCTGAATAGTCGCTATGGAATTCAGGCCCTTAAAAATGGACATTTTGCAAATGACCTCGGATTTCGACGAAACCACTTTTGTTAGATCCGCAGTGTCAAGTTATTGTTAGGTTTCAAATTTCATAATTTTTCGAATCAATATGTGAGCGTGGCAAAAGAAAACGCGTTTGACCAGTTTCAGTTGATTTTAATCGACTGGAAATTGGCCATTTTTCAAACGGTCTCAGAATTCGACGAAACTAGTTTTGTTAGGACCGTATCGTTGATACGAAGCTAGAAAATATTTTTCTAGAATTTTTCTAGTTAGTATGTGACCCCGGTAATTTGAAATGTACGTTTAAAATTCAATATAGAGGTTTAAATGAAAATTCAAAAGGAAACTGATTGTAACGATCAAATCAGCTTGCGATACATATCCCATTGTGTTCAGAATGGGGGTAAAACGCTATGGACGACAGGCGGTGGGCCTCGTTTCGAGGTCATATGTAAAAGTCAACCTTTTGCAAAATTTAATAATTAAATAATAAAAGAAAAAAAAATAAATAAATATACTTTCCCTCCTTCTTGGCCCCCCCCCGATTCACAATCCAGAAAGCAGAAAAAGAAAAAAAACCCTAAGCATCGAAGTCGCCGCCCCCCCCCCCCTCAAGACCAGTCGCCGACGAAGCAGCCCCCCCCCCCCTCAAGCGAACGACGCAGCCGCACATCCCCTTCTTCATCGCCCCCCTCCATCGACGAAGACCCGAAGCCCCCCAGATCGCAATCGCCGAAGACAAGCCATCGCCCCCCTCCATCGACGAAGACCCGAAGCCCCCCCCCCCCCAGATCGCAACCGCCGACGACACCTTCTCCCCCCTCCTTTTTGCAGCTAATTCGGTGAGCATTCTTTTTTTTTATTTTATTTATTTTATTTTATTTTATTTTATTTACTCTGTAAAACTGTTTTGTTTTTAAAGTTAAAAACTGATTTTGTTAAAATATAAAACTGAATTTTTTTTAAGTTAAAAACTGATTGGGTTAAAAATTTAAAACTGAATTTTTAAAAGTTAAAAACTGATTTTTAGAAAAGATTAAAACTGTTATTTTTAAAAGCAATTTAAAACTGAATTTTTAAAAGAATTTTAAAACTATTTTTTTTCTAAGAAGAAATTAAAACTGCAATTTTTAAAAATAAAAACTGCATTTTCTATGAAGATAAAAACTGCATTTTTATAAAAGAGAAAAACTGATTTTATAAAAAAATAAAAACTGATTTAGTTTTAAGGGTAAAAGCTTTAAAATGGGAAGAAAGGTTTGAACTTTCAAGAGAAGAAAAAATCATATTTTTATATGTTGAAAGCAAAAGTAAAAATCATATTTTTATATGTTGAAAGCAAAAGTAAAAATCATATTTTTATATGTTGAAAGCAAAATTAAAAATCATATTTTTATATGTTGAAAGCAAAAGTAAAAATCATATTTTTATATATTGAATAGCGAAGTCAAAAATTCGATTTTTATATATTGAATAGCATAGTAAAAATTCTATTTTTACATATGTAGAGAATACGGGCGAAAGCGGCAAAAGGCGAAGATTTCTATAAGGAAGTGTCGTGCAGTTGGATAGCTATTGGTGAGATTTCTGATCTAAAATAAATTATATATGTGTGAAATGAAAGTGAATAGCTATATATAAATTGCTATATATAAATATATATATATATATATATATATATACGCCCCTCGTCCACAAACCATGGACGATATTTATTGGTTGAAATTGTTGTGGAAATTTGATTGATAGCGAATGATTGTTTGGGATTGTTTGTGATTGATATTGGTTGATTGTGGTTGAAAAATACCCATTTGTGGTTGTGAAATATTTGGTTGAAACCACTTAGGATTAGTTTGTGGAAATGAAAAAAATATATACATGCCGCCTGCGTGCGAACTAGATGCATGATCCCCATTGTCAAAAACCGCGAGGTTTTAAGGTAGAGCGAGGAGCCGTACTAGGGACGGTGCCGGTGTAACTACCCTGCCGTTATGCTGCCGAAATTTTGAATAATATTCTTGTGTTTGAATTATTTCCATATGCTTAAACTATATTTATTCATTGTATAGAAAACATTCATGTGTTGAATTGATATTCATTCGTTGTTTAGAAATTCATGTGTTGAATGGTATTCATATTTTGAAATAAATTGTTCGATAATAAAAATCACATTTTTATCTATATATAAAAAACTATAGAAACATTCATGTGTTGAATTGATATTCATTCGTTGTTTAGAAATTCATGTGTTGAATGGTATTCATATTTTGAAATAAATGGTTCGATAATAAAAATCACATTTTTATCGATATATAAAAACTATAGAAACATTCATGTGTTGAATTGATATTCATTCGTTGTTTAGAAATTCATGTGTTGAATGGTATTCATATTTTGAAATAAATTGTTCGATAATAAAAATCACATTTTTATCTATATATAAAAAACTATAGAAACATTCATGTGTTGAATTGATATTCATTCGTTGTTTAGAAATTCATGTGTTGAATGGTATTCATATTTTGAAATAAATTGTTCGATAATAAAAATCACATTTTTATCGATATATAAAAACTATAGAAACATTCATGTGTTGAATTGATATTCATTCGTTGTTTAGAAATTCATGTGTTGAATGGTATTCATATTTTGAAATAAATTGTTCGATAATAAAAATCACATTTTTATCTATATATAAAAAACTATAGAAACATTCATGTGTTGAATTGATATTCATTCGTTGTTTAGAAATTCATGTGTTGAATGGTATTCATATTTTGAAATAAATGGTTCGATAATAAAAATCACATTTTTATCGATATATAAAAACTATAGAAACATTCATGTGTTGAATTGATATTCATTCGTTGTTTAGAAATTCATGTGTTGAATGGTATTCATATTTTGAAATAAATTGTTCGATAATAAAAATCACATTTTTATCGATATATAAAAACTATAGAAACATTCATGTGTTGAATTGATATTCATTCGTTGTTTAGAAATTCATGTGTTGAATGGTATTCATATTTTGAAATAAATTGTTCGATAATAAAAATCACATTTTTATCGATATATAAAAACTATAGAAACATTCATGTGTTGAATTGATATTCATTCGTTGTTTAGAAATTCATGTGTTGAATGGTATTCATATTTTGAAATAAATTGTTCGATAATAAAAATCACCTTTTATAGACTATATGAACTATATAGAAAAATAGTGTTTTGAAATGAATTATTTTACAATAAAAATCACATTTTTATTGTATGCATAAATCGTTGAAATGTGAAATGTTAAAAATAGCCACTTGTTCAAATAAACATATATCAGTTGAAATATTCATTAATTAGCTAATGAAATGATTTGCGCCTATTTATGTGACATTAGAATGAATGGTGTTTTTAAACCAAATAGAAATCAAATATGAAGTTGAATAGAAAATGAAAAATGATATGAACTGTATATATATGTACATGCAATATTCATTGAACAGGTTACAGCAAAAGGGGCTAGAGAAGAGGAATAAAATTTTGTGCCCGACAAATAGGTACACATTTACTGATTTGTTTGGGTGATGATTTTGAGCCTGTTGGCTAGCCGCTTGGCTTTTTCTTTTTCTTTTTGAGATTAGAAGGACCGGGACGCTATTTGCGATTTCCCGACGCTCCCGGTGCAGGGGAGGTTATGGCGAAATTTTTCCAAAATTTAAGGTGTTAGAAAAATTTTTGAAGTGAAAACGATATAGAAATCCTTGAATGAACTATATTTATATAACTATATAAATATAAATAAAATTAAAACGAAACGAGGCCGTGCAGTTCGTATTTCGAAACCGTGATTTCAAACGACTAGTACGGGAAATCCGACCATTGGATTTTCCCGAAACCTCAACCGTCGGGTTCGCCTTGGAATAATCTTTCCAACGGCACCAACCTTGTAAAAATCCAACGGTTGGATTGTCTGGAATGTTTAATTCAAATCTGAAGAAAAACAGCGCCAGAAACGATTATATTTACATATATATAAATATAATTATATTTAATCGAATAACGACGCTGCAGTTCGTATTTTGAAATCGAAACTTCAAACGATTGTACCGGGAGATCCGACCGTCGGATTTTCCCGAAACTGGAACCGTTGGATTCGTTTTGAAAAGACCTTTCTAATGATGTAAATTTTGTGAGGATCCAACGGTTAGATTTTCAGATATGTGTAAATCAAATCTGAAGAAAAACAGCGCCACGGCCGCCTTATGGCCCGAAGCGTCGTTTTGAATAAAATGGCTATTTTAAAATAAATAAAAATAGCGATAAATAGTTATAAAATATCATAAGCGATATGGAATAGAAATAAACTGAATTTGCTTGATTTATGTGATATGTGATGGTTGAATGTGTTTGGTGTGAAAATTACATTAAAGAACAAACGTGATGTTGTCGAATAATCTAACCATTAAATTGAATCGATTTGAAATTCTAAATATACGTGAATTATTTGAAAAGGCCGAGTTAATTCTCATTTCGAATAATTGACCGACGATGGAAAGTCGAAGATGAAGACGATGGTCGAAGACCGGAGATCTTCACCTCGTTTGGATGGTAACCGAGGTCCTGATTGGGAGGCATCCCGAAATATGGATAATGAGTGGTGATCGTTCAGACGTACGTGTTGGTCGAAGGGTTTGCGAGGTATTTAGTGCCTCCGGTTTCGTTCAGACCCAGAACGGACTTGTAAATGGACTGTGTGTCCGACATTGGAATTTGTTCTGTGTGATTGATAGCCATCAGTTGCACGGTGTGAATTGCCTGTGTGGCATGCTAAGATGCTGTGATCAGGGCTTCTGTTGAAAAGCAAAGTCTTGTGGTGATGATCAAAGCACCGCCTGTGTGGCGTAGCTTTGTGTATAACGTGAATTCGCGAGCCTCACACCCCGGTATGAACCTAAAACGGGAGAGGACATCAGGGAGGGCCTGCGTTTCTTTCTAGCTAGGGTGGTGTCAGTGACCTACCAGCCCTGACATTTATATACTTTTCACCTATGTGGTTGTTGCTGTTGCGAGGCGCCTCGGTTTGATCGGACGATCCGGGTCCGATGGAGTCATTCGTTGGCTCGTTTACGCCCCAAAGGGCGGAGAAACGTAGTGTTCAGGCATAATAATCCACATCGGTGGACCGGCCCTGACGATCCAAGGGCTCACCTGAGTCTGGGCCTGAGACATGGGCTAGATTGTCTCGAATTCGGTAAGGACTATCTTTTGCCTTGGTTCATGATGGAAATCCAATTTCCAAATACGACATCGTGCGGTTTTGATTGTATACCTATACATTTGGCGACATAGTGGCATGGGACGCTCATGTCGTCTATGATTGATAGTTATGATTTGAAATTGTTTTCAAAACATATAAACACTAGCAATAATATCAAATGCCTTTGTTTTATTCGTATCAAGCATATCTTGGCCGTTATAAGGTAAAACTCTATCCTTCGGTTTGCGTTGCATTGTGTGATGGGAACTGAGTCTTATAACGGCTTCATTTTTATAAAAAGCATAGCGATGTTTAAAAGAAAGATTTGTTTTAAAGCACTGGCAATCCAATGGAGTAAACCCGTTCCACGAAAGTGGCGTGGTCCTGTGATTAGCCAATTATATATGTGTTGAGTGGATTTCTCATACCAGTCCCATGACTGACTCGTAGTTTGTTTCACTTTCAAACTCGGGTGCCCCTTTTTCTACACGGGCAGCCTTGTATTCAGGTTTAGCTGGTTCTTTCTGGATAGCTGGAGCTGAAGATGGATTCTATCATTTATTCTTTTTATGCTGTTCAGCTCCTATTGTACATATTTTGTTTATTTCCGCTGTAGACATTTATGTATAGCTGAACTGTATTTGTACTAAGTAAGATCCTGTATACTGTGTAACTCTGATGATTACTTTTATCCAGTATATTTTGTTGTTCATTCTGGTGTATTTATTTAATTCTGTTCTGCTATTATATGTTTCTGTGTTATATTCCAAAGATAACCTTGTTTCCGTGAGAACGGGAATTCGGGTCGTCTCAACGTGGTATCAGAGCTTTGGTTAAGCTTAGTTCTGGAATATAACATTTGAACGAACTCGTCAGAAATAGAACCAGTAGTGTTCTAGGACGGGCAACTCAATACAGATAGGATCAGTAATATCCTAGTATGAGTAAAGCAGAATCAGAACGACTCGTTAGAGATGGGGTCAGAAGTGCCTCAGAACGAGTCGAGAGTAATATGTTTTTAAATAACGTATTTGTGATTATATTTATAGTCTGGTTTTAGAAATATAATTTTTGAATATATAAAAGATATATATTTGAAAAGTTAAGAAGGTTAAAAACAATTGGATTGGTTGTTGTACTGTATGATTGTAGATTTATCAAACCACTTTCGACTTTATTCCTTTTCGGGGACGAAAAGTTTTAAGTGGGGGAGATTGTAACGACCCAGAAAATCTGAACCAATTCTAAATTTTTAAATTGGCTAAAATAATGGATTTTAAATATTTAAAATAAATATTTTAGATAATGGCAATGAAAACTGAGTTTGAATCGACATTTGAAAACCAATATAATTAATTATAATTATATATAGAATTGAAAATGGCGCGGTAGTTCGATAATTCGATTTCAAACTTCAATTGAATATACCGGGTGCAAAACAATCTGGATTTTAGTGAAACCAAAAATAATGGAATCTAATTGGTAATATCTTTCTAACGAATCTGACCAATCGAAATTTGATAGCGGGAATCAAAAGATATGTCCAGTTGAAAATTCTGAATAGTCGCTATGGAATTCAGGCCCTTAAAAATGGACATTTTGCAAATGACCTCGGATTTCGACGAAACCACTTTTGTTAGATCCGCAGTGTCAAGTTATTGTTAGGTTTCAAATTTCATAATTTTTCGAATCAATATGTGAGCGTGGCAAAAGAAAACGCGTTTGACCAGTTTTAGTTGATTTTAATCGACTGGAAATTGGCCATTTTTCAAACAGTCTCAGAATTCGACGAAACTAGTTTTGTTAGGACCGTATCGTTGATACGAAGCTAGAAAATATTTTTCTAGAATTTTTCTAGTTAGTATGTGACCCCGGTAATTTGAAATGTACGTTTAAAATTCAATATAGAGGTTTAAATGAAAATTCAAAAGGAAACTGATTGTAACGATCAAATCAGCTTGCGATACATATCCCATTGTGTTCAGAATGGGGGTAAAACGCTATGGACGACAGGCGGTGGGCCTCGTTTCGAGGTCATATGTAAAAGTCAACCTTTTGCGAAATTTAATAATTAAATAATAAAAGAAAAAAAAAATATACTTTCCCTCCTTCTTGCCCCCCCCCCCCCCCCCGATTCACAATCCAGAAAGCAGAAAAAAAAAAAAAAACCCTAAGCATCGAAGCCGCCGCCCCCCCCTCAAGACCAGTCGCCGACGAAGCAGCCCCCCCCCTCAAGCGAACGACGCAGCCGCACATCCCCTTCTTCATCGCCCCCCTCCATCGACGAAGACCCGAAGCCCCCCAGATCGCAATCGCCGAAGACAAGCCATCGCCCCCCTCCATCGACGAAGACCCGAAGCCCCCCCCCCCAAGATCGCAACCGCCGACGACACCTTCTCCCCCCTCCTTTTTGCAGCTAATTCGGTGAGCATTCTTTTTTTTTTTTTTTTTTATTTTATTTACTCTGTAAAACTGTTTTGTTTTTAAAGTTAAAAACTGATTTTGTTAAAATATAAAACTGAATTTTTTTTAAGTTAAAAACTGATTGGGTTAAAAATTTAAAACTGAATTTTTAAAAGTTAAAAACTGATTTTTAGAAAAGATTAAAACTGTTATTTTTAAAAGCAATTTAAAACTGAATTTTTAAAAGAATTTTAAAACTGTTTTTTTTCTAAGAAGAAATTAAAACTGCAATTTATAAAAATAAAAACTGCATTTTCTATGAAGATAAAAACTGCATTTTTATAAAAGAGAAAAACTGATTTTATAAAAAAATAAAAACTGATTTAGTTTTAAGGGTAAAAGCTTTAAAATGGGAAGAAAGGTTTGAACTTTCAAGAGAAGAAAAAATCATATTTTTATATGTTGAAAGCAAAAGTAAAAATCATATTTTTATATGTTGAAAGCAAAAGTAAAAATCATATTTTTATATGTTGAAAGCAAAAGTAAAAATCATATTTTTATATGTTGAAAGCAAAAGTAAAAATCATATTTTTATATATTGAATAGCGAAGTCAAAAATTCGATTTTTATATATTGAATAGCATAGTAAAAATTCTATTTTTACATATGTAGAGAATACGGGCGAAAGCGGCAAAAGGCGAAGATTTCTATAAGGAAGTGTCGTGCAGTTGGATAGCTATTGGTGAGATTTCTGATCTAAAATAAATTATATATGTGTGAAATGAAAGTGAATAGCTATATATAAATTGCTATATATAAATATATATATATATTTATATATATACGCCCCTCGTCCACAAACCATGGACGATATTTATTGGTTGAAATTGTTGTGGAAATTTGATTGATAGCGAATGATTGTTTGGGATTGTTTGTGATTGATATTGGTTGATTGTGGTTGAAAAATACCCATTTGTGGTTGTGAAATATTTGGTTGAAACCACTTAGGATTAGTTTGTGGAAATGAAAAAAATATATACATGCCGCCTGCGTGCGAACTAGATGCATGATCCCCATTGTCAAAAACCGCGAGGTTTTAAGGTAGAGTGAGGAGCCGTACTAGGGACGGTGCCGGTGTAACTACCCTGCCGTTATGCTGCCGAAATTTTGAATAATATTCTTGTGTTTGATTTATTTCCATATGCTTAAACTATATTTATTCATTGTATAGAAAACATTCATGTGTTGAATTGATATTCATTCGTTGTTTAGAAATTCATGTGTTGAATGGTATTCATATTTTGAAATAAATTGTTCGATAATAAAAATCACATTTTTATCTATATATAAAAAACTATAGAAACATTCATGTGTTGAATTGATATTCATTCGTTGTTTAGAAATTCATGTGTTGAATGGTATTCATATTTTGAAATAAATGGTTCGATAATAAAAATCACATTTTTATCGATATATAAAAACTATAGAAACATTCATGTGTTGAATTGATATTCATTCGTTGTTTAGAAATTCATGTGTTGAATGGTATTCATATTTTGAAATAAATTGTTCGATAATAAAAATCACATTTTTATCTATATATAAAAAACTATAGAAACATTCATGTGTTGAATTGATATTCATTCGTTGTTTAGAAATTCATGTGTTGAATGGTATTCATATTTTGAAATAAATTGTTCGATAATAAAAATCACATTTTTATCGATATATAAAAACTATAGAAACATTCATGTGTTGAATTGATATTCATTCGTTGTTTAGAAATTCATGTGTTGAATGGTATTCATATTTTGAAATAAATTGTTCGATAATAAAAATCACATTTTTATCTATATATAAAAAACTATAGAAACATTCATGTGTTGAATTGATATTCATTCGTTGTTTAGAAATTCATGTGTTGAATGGTATTCATATTTTGAAATAAATGGTTCGATAATAAAAATCACATTTTTATCGATATATAAAAACTATAGAAACATTCATGTGTTGAATTGATATTCATTCGTTGTTTATAAATTCATGTGTTGAATGGTATTCATATTTTGAAATAAATTGTTCGATAATAAAAATCACATTTTTATCGATATATAAAAACTATAGAAACATTCATGTGTTGAATTGATATTCATTCGTTGTTTAGAAATTCATGTGTTGAATGGTATTCATATTTTGAAATAAATTGTTCGATAATAAAAATCACATTTTTATCGATATATAAAAACTATAGAAACATTCATGTGTTGAATTGATATTCATTCGTTGTTTAGAAATTCATGTGTTGAATGGTATTCATATTTTGAAATAAATTGTTCGATAATAAAAATCACCTTTTATAGACTATATGAACTATATAGAAAAATAGTGTTTTGAAATGAATTATTTTACAATAAAAATCACATTTTTATTGTATGCATAAATCGTTGAAATGTGAAATGTTAAAAATAGCCACTTGTTCAAATAAACATATATCAGTTGAAATATTCATTAATTAGCTAATGAAATGATTTGCGCCTATTTATGTGACATTAGAATGAATGGTGTTTTTAAACCAAATAGAAATCAAATATGAAGTTGAATAGAAAATGAAAAATGATATGAACTGTATATATATGTACATGCAATATTCATTGAACAGGTTATAGCAAAAGGGGCTAGAGAAGAGGAATAAAATTTTGTGCCCGACAAATAGGTACACATTTACTGATTTGTTTGGGTGATGATTTTGAGCCTGTTGGCTAGCCACTTGGCTTTTTCTTTTTCTTTTTGAGATTAGAAGGACCGGGACGCTATTTGCGATTTCCCGACGCTCCCGGTGCAGGGGAGGTTATGGCGAAATTTTTCCAAAATTTAAGGTGTTAGAAAATTTTTTGAAGTGAAAACGATATAGAAATCCTTGAATGAACTATATTTATATAACTATATAAATATAAATAAAATTAAAACGAAACGAGGCCGTGCAGTTCGTATTTCGAAACCGTGATTTCAAACGACTAGTACGGGAAATCCGACCATTGGATTTTCCCGAAACCTCAACCGTCGGGTTCGCCTTGGAATAATCTTTCCAACGGCACCAACCTTGTAAAAATCCAACGGTTGGATTGTCTGGAATGTTTAATTCAAATCTGAAGAAAAACAGCGCCAGAAACGATTATATTTACATATATATATAAATATAATTATATTTAATCGAATAACGACGCTGCAGTTCGTATTTTGAAATCGAAACTTCAAACGATTGTACCGGGAGATCCGACCGTCGGATTTTCCCGAAACTAGAACCGTTGGATTCGTTTTGAAAAGACCTTTCTAATGATGTAAATTTTGTGAGGATCCAACGGTTAGATTTTCAGATATGTGTAAATCAAATCTGAAGAAAAACAGCGCCACGGCCGCCTTATGGCCCGAAGCGTCGTTTTGAATAAAATGGCTATTTTAAAATAAATAAAAATAGCGATAAATAGTTATAAAATATCATAAGCGATATGGAATAGAAATAAACTGAATTTGCTTGATTTATGTGATATGTGATGGTTGAATGTGTTTGGTGTGAAAATTACATTAAAGAACAAACGTGATGTTGTCGAATAATCTAACCATTAAATTGAATCGATTTGAAATTCTAAATATACGTGAATTATTTGAAAAGGCCGAGTTAATTCTCATTTCGAATAATTGACCGACGATGGAAAGTCGAAGATGAAGACGATGGTCGAAGACCGGAGATCTTCACCTCGTTTGGATGGTAACCGAGGTCCTGATTGGGAGGCATCCCGAAATATGGATAATGAGTGGTGATCGTTCAGACGTACGTGTTGGTCGAAGGGTTTGCGAGGTATTTAGTGCCTCCGGTTTCGTTCAGACCCAGAACGGACTTGTAAATGGACTGTGTGTCCGACATTGGAATTTGTTCTGTGTGATTGATAGCCATCAGTTGCACGGTGTGAATTGCCTGTGTGGCATGCTAAGATGCTGTGATCAGGGCTTCTGTTGAAAAGCAAAGTCTTGTGGTGATGATCAAAGCACCGCCTGTGTGGCGTAGCTTTGTGTATAACGTGAATTCGCGAGCCTCACACCCCGGTATGAACCTAAAACGGGAGAGGACATCAGGGAGGGCCTGCGTTTCTTTCTAGCTAGGGTGGTGTCAGTGACCTACCAGCCCTGACATTTATATACTTTTCACCTATGTGGTTGTTGCTGTTGCGAGGCGCCTCGGTTTGATCGGACGATCCGGGTCCGATGGAGTCATTCGTTGGCTCGTTTACGCCCCAAAGGGCGGAGAAACGTAGTGTTCAGGCATAATAATCCACATCGGTGGACCGGCCCTGACGATCCAAGGGCTCACCTGAGTCTGGGCCTGAGACATGGGCTAGATTGTCTCGAATTCGGTAAGGACTATCTTTTGCCTTGGTTCATGATGGAAATCCAATTTCCAAATACGACATCGTGCGGTTTTGATTGTATACCTATACATTTGGCGACATAGTGGCATGGGACGCTCATGTCGTCTATGATTGATAGTTATGATTTGAAATTGTTTTCAAAACATATAAACACTAGCAATAATATCAAATGCCTTTGTTTTATTCGTATCAAGCATATCTTGGCCGTTATAAGGTAAAACTCTATCCTTCGGTTTGCGTTGCATTGTGTGATGGGAACTGAGTCTTATAACGGCTTCATTTTTATAAAAAGCATAGCGATGTTTAAAAGAAAGATTTGTTTTAAAGCACTGGCAATCCAATGGAGTAAACCCGTTCCACGAAAGTGGCGTGGTCCTGTGATTAGCCAATTATATATGTGTTGAGTGGATTTCTCATACCAGTCCCATGACTGACTCGTAGTTTGTTTCACTTTCAAACTCGGGTGCCCCTTTTTCTACACGGGCAGCCTTGTATTCAGGTTTAGCTGGTTCTTTCTGGATAGCTGGAGCTGAAGATGGATTCTATCATTTATTCTTTTTATGCTGTTCAGCTCCTATTGTACATATTTTGTTTATTTCCGCTGTAGACATTTATGTATAGCTGAACTGTATTTGTACTAAGTAAGATCCTGTATACTGTGTAACTCTGATGATTACTTTTATCCAGTATATTTTGTTGTTCATTCTGGTGTATTTATTTAATTCTGTTCTGCTATTATATGTTTCTGTGTTATATTCCAAAGATAACCTTGTTTCCGTGAGAACGGGAATTCGGGTCGTCTCAACGTGGTATCAGAGCTTTGGTTAAGCTTAGTTCTGGAATATAACATTTGAACGAACTCGTCAGAAATAGAACCAGTAGTGTTCTAGGACGGGCAACTCAATACAGATAGGATCAGTAATATCCTAGTATGAGTAAAGCAGAATCAGAACGACTCGTTAGAGATGGGGTCAGAAGTGCCTCAGAACGAGTCGAGAGTAATATGTTTTTAAATAACGTATTTGTGATTATATTTATAGTCTGGTTTTAGAAATATAATTTTTGAATATATAAAAGATATATATTTGAAAAGTTAAGAAGGTTAAAAACAATTGGATTGGTTGTTGTACTGTATGATTGTAGATTTATCAAACCACTTTCGACTTTATTCCTTTTCGGGGACGAAAAGTTTTAAGTGGGGGAGATTGTAACGACCCAGAAAATCTGAACCAATTCTAAATTTTTAAATTGGCTAAAATAATGGATTTTAAATATTTAAAATAAATATTTTAGATAATGGCAATGAAAACTGAGTTTGAATCGACATTTGAAAACCAATATAATTAATTATAATTATATATAGAATTGAAAATGGCGCGGTAGTTCGATAATTCGATTTCAAACTTCAATTGAATATACCGGGTGCAAAACAATCTGGATTTTAGTGAAACCAAAAATAATGGAATCTAATTGGTAATATCTTTCTAACGAATCTGACCAATCGAAATTTGATAGCGGGAATCAAAAGATATGTCCAGTTGAAAATTCTGAATAGTCGCTATGGAATTCAGGCCCTTAAAAATGGACATTTTGCAAATGACCTCGGATTTCGACGAAACCACTTTTGTTAGATCCGCAGTGTCAAGTTATTGTTAGGTTTCAAATTTCATAATTTTTCGAATCAATATGTGAGCGTGGCAAAAGAAAACGCGTTTGACCAGTTTTAGTTGATTTTAATCGACTGGAAATTGGCCATTTTTCAAACAGTCTCAGAATTCGACGAAACTAGTTTTGTTAGGACCGTATCGTTGATACGAAGCTAGAAAATATTTTTCTAGAATTTTTCTAGTTAGTATGTGACCCCGGTAATTTGAAATGTACGTTTAAAATTCAATATAGAGGTTTAAATGAAAATTCAAAAGGAAACTGATTGTAACGATCAAATCAGCTTGCGATACATATCCCATTGTGTTCAGAATGGGGGTAAAACGCTATGGACGACAGGCGGTGGGCCTCGTTTCGAGGTCATATGTAAAAGTCAACCTTTTGCGAAATTTAATAATTAAATAATAAAAGAAAAAAAAAATATACTTTCCCTCCTTCTTGCCCCCCCCCCCCGATTCACAATCCAGAAAGCAGAAAAAAAAAAAAAAACCCTAAGCATCGAAGCCGCCGCCCCCCCCTCAAGACCAGTCGCCGACGAAGCAGCCCCCCCCCTCAAGCGAACGACGCAGCCGCACATCCCCTTCTTCATCGCCCCCCTCCATCGACGAAGACCCGAAGCCCCCCAGATCGCAATCGCCGAAGACAAGCCATCGCCCCCCTCCATCGACGAAGACCCGAAGCCCCCCCCCCCAAGATCGCAACCGCCGACGACACCTTCTCCCCCCTCCTTTTTGCAGCTAATTCGGTGAGCATTCTTTTTTTTATTTTATTTTATTTTATTTACTCTGTAAAACTGTTTTGTTTTTAAAGTTAAAAACTGATTTTGTTAAAATATAAAACTGAATTTTTTTTAAGTTAAAAACTGATTGGGTTAAAAATTTAAAACTGAATTTTTAAAAGTTAAAAACTGATTTTTAGAAAAGATTAAAACTGTTATTTTTAAAAGCAATTTAAAACTGAATTTTTAAAAGAATTTTAAAACTGTTTTTTTTCTAAGAAGAAATTAAAACTGCAATTTATAAAAATAAAAACTGCATTTTCTATGAAGATAAAAACTGCATTTTTATAAAAGAGAAAAACTGATTTTATAAAAAAATAAAAACTGATTTAGTTTTAAGGGTAAAAGCTTTAAAATGGGAAGAAAGGTTTGAACTTTCAAGAGAAGAAAAAATCATATTTTTATATGTTGAAAGCAAAAGTAAAAATCATATTTTTATATGTTGAAAGCAAAAGTAAAAATCATATTTTTATATGTTGAAAGCAAAAGTAAAAATCATATTTTTATATGTTGAAAGCAAAAGTAAAAATCATATTTTTATATATTGAATAGCGAAGTCAAAAATTCGATTTTTATATATTGAATAGCATAGTAAAAATTCTATTTTTACATATGTAGAGAATACGGGCGAAAGCGGCAAAAGGCGAAGATTTCTATAAGGAAGTGTCGTGCAGTTGGATAGCTATTGGTGAGATTTCTGATCTAAAATAAATTATATATGTGTGAAATGAAAGTGAATAGCTATATATAAATTGCTATATATAAATATATATATATATTTATATATATACGCCCCTCGTCCACAAACCATGGACGATATTTATTGGTTGAAATTGTTGTGGAAATTTGATTGATAGCGAATGATTGTTTGGGATTGTTTGTGATTGATATTGGTTGATTGTGGTTGAAAAATACCCATTTGTGGTTGTGAAATATTTGGTTGAAACCACTTAGGATTAGTTTGTGGAAATGAAAAAAATATATACATGCCGCCTGCGTGCGAACTAGATGCATGATCCCCATTGTCAAAAACCGCGAGGTTTTAAGGTAGAGTGAGGAGCCGTACTAGGGACGGTGCCGGTGTAACTACCCTGCCGTTATGCTGCCGAAATTTTGAATAATATTCTTGTGTTTGATTTATTTCCATATGCTTAAACTATATTTATTCATTGTATAGAAAACATTCATGTGTTGAATTGATATTCATTCGTTGTTTAGAAATTCATGTGTTGAATGGTATTCATATTTTGAAATAAATTGTTCGATAATAAAAATCACATTTTTATCTATATATAAAAAACTATAGAAACATTCATGTGTTGAATTGATATTCATTCGTTGTTTAGAAATTCATGTGTTGAATGGTATTCATATTTTGAAATAAATGGTTCGATAATAAAAATCACATTTTTATCGATATATAAAAACTATAGAAACATTCATGTGTTGAATTGATATTCATTCGTTGTTTAGAAATTCATGTGTTGAATGGTATTCATATTTTGAAATAAATTGTTCGATAATAAAAATCACATTTTTATCTATATATAAAAAACTATAGAAACATTCATGTGTTGAATTGATATTCATTCGTTGTTTAGAAATTCATGTGTTGAATGGTATTCATATTTTGAAATAAATTGTTCGATAATAAAAATCACATTTTTATCGATATATAAAAACTATAGAAACATTCATGTGTTGAATTGATATTCATTCGTTGTTTAGAAATTCATGTGTTGAATGGTATTCATATTTTGAAATAAATTGTTCGATAATAAAAATCACATTTTTATCTATATATAAAAAACTATAGAAACATTCATGTGTTGAATTGATATTCATTCGTTGTTTAGAAATTCATGTGTTGAATGGTATTCATATTTTGAAATAAATGGTTCGATAATAAAAATCACATTTTTATCGATATATAAAAACTATAGAAACATTCATGTGTTGAATTGATATTCATTCGTTGTTTATAAATTCATGTGTTGAATGGTATTCATATTTTGAAATAAATTGTTCGATAATAAAAATCACATTTTTATCGATATATAAAAACTATAGAAACATTCATGTGTTGAATTGATATTCATTCGTTGTTTAGAAATTCATGTGTTGAATGGTATTCATATTTTGAAATAAATTGTTCGATAATAAAAATCACATTTTTATCGATATATAAAAACTATAGAAACATTCATGTGTTGAATTGATATTCATTCGTTGTTTAGAAATTCATGTGTTGAATGGTATTCATATTTTGAAATAAATTGTTCGATAATAAAAATCACCTTTTATAGACTATATGAACTATATAGAAAAATAGTGTTTTGAAATGAATTATTTTACAATAAAAATCACATTTTTATTGTATGCATAAATCGTTGAAATGTGAAATGTTAAAAATAGCCACTTGTTCAAATAAACATATATCAGTTGAAATATTCATTAATTAGCTAATGAAATGATTTGCGCCTATTTATGTGACATTAGAATGAATGGTGTTTTTAAACCAAATAGAAATCAAATATGAAGTTGAATAGAAAATGAAAAATGATATGAACTGTATATATATGTACATGCAATATTCATTGAACAGGTTATAGCAAAAGGGGCTAGAGAAGAGGAATAAAATTTTGTGCCCGACAAATAGGTACACATTTACTGATTTGTTTGGGTGATGATTTTGAGCCTGTTGGCTAGCCACTTGGCTTTTTCTTTTTCTTTTTGAGATTAGAAGGACCGGGACGCTATTTGCGATTTCCCGACGCTCCCGGTGCAGGGGAGGTTATGGCGAAATTTTTCCAAAATTTAAGGTGTTAGAAAAATTTTTGAAGTGAAAACGATATAGAAATCCTTGAATGAACTATATTTATATAACTATATAAATATAAATAAAATTAAAACGAAACGAGGCCGTGCAGTTCGTATTTCGAAACCGTGATTTCAAACGACTAGTACGGGAAATCCGACCATTGGATTTTCCCGAAACCTCAACCGTCGGGTTCGCCTTGGAATAATCTTTCCAACGGCACCAACCTTGTAAAAATCCAACGGTTGGATTGTCTGGAATGTTTAATTCAAATCTGAAGAAAAACAGCGCCAGAAACGATTATATTTACATATATATATAAATATAATTATATTTAATCGAATAACGACGCTGCAGTTCGTATTTTGAAATCGAAACTTCAAACGATTGTACCGGGAGATCCGACCGTCGGATTTTCCCGAAACTAGAACCGTTGGATTCGTTTTGAAAAGACCTTTCTAATGATGTAAATTTTGTGAGGATCCAACGGTTAGATTTTCAGATATGTGTAAATCAAATCTGAAGAAAAACAGCGCCACGGCCGCCTTATGGCCCGAAGCGTCGTTTTGAATAAAATGGCTATTTTAAAATAAATAAAAATAGCGATAAATAGTTATAAAATATCATAAGCGATATGGAATAGAAATAAACTGAATTTGCTTGATTTATGTGATATGTGATGGTTGAATGTGTTTGGTGTGAAAATTACATTAAAGAACAAACGTGATGTTGTCGAATAATCTAACCATTAAATTGAATCGATTTGAAATTCTAAATATACGTGAATTATTTGAAAAGGCCGAGTTAATTCTCATTTCGAATAATTGACCGACGATGGAAAGTCGAAGATGAAGACGATGGTCGAAGACCGGAGATCTTCACCTCGTTTGGATGGTAACCGAGGTCCTGATTGGGAGGCATCCCGAAATATGGATAATGAGTGGTGATCGTTCAGACGTACGTGTTGGTCGAAGGGTTTGCGAGGTATTTAGTGCCTCCGGTTTCGTTCAGACCCAGAACGGACTTGTAAATGGACTGTGTGTCCGACATTGGAATTTGTTCTGTGTGATTGATAGCCATCAGTTGCACGGTGTGAATTGCCTGTGTGGCATGCTAAGATGTTGTGATCAGGGCTTCTGTTGAAAAGCAAAGTCTTGTGGTGATGATCAAAGCACCGCCTGTGTGGCGTAGCTTTGTGTATAACGTGAATTCGCGAGCCTCACACCCCGGTATGAACCTAAAACGGGAGAGGACATCAGGGAGGGCCTGCGTTTCTTTCTAGCTAGGGTGGTGTCAGTGACCTACCAGCCCTGACATTTATATACTTTTCACCTATGTGGTTGTTGCTGTTGCGAGGCGCCTCGGTTTGATCGGACGAACCGGGTCCGATGGAGTCATTCGTTGGCTCGTTTACGCCCCAAAGGGCGGAGAAACGTAGTGTTCAGGCATAATAATCCACATCGGTGGACCGGCCCTGACGATCCAAGGGCTCACCTGAGTCTGGGCCTGAGACATGGGCTAGATTGTCTCGAATTCGGTAAGGACTATCTTTTGCCTTGGTTCATGATGGAAATCCAATTTCCAAATACGACATCGTGCGGTTTTGATTGTATACCTATACATTTGGCGACATAGTGGCATGGGACGCTCATGTCGTCTATGATTGATAGTTATGATTTGAAATTGTTTTCAAAACATATAAACACTAGCAATAATATCAAATGCCTTTGTTTTATTCGTATCAAGCATATCTTGGCCGTTATATGGTAAAACTCTATCCTTCGGTTTGCGTTGCATTGTGTGATGGGAACTGAGTCTTATAACGGCTTCATTTTTATAAAAAGCATAGCGATGTTTGAAAGAAAGATTTGTTTTAAAGCACTGGCAATCCAATGGAGTAAACCCGTTCCACGAAAGTGGCGTGGTCCTGTGATTAGCCAATTATATATGTGTTGAGTGGATTTCTCATACCAGTCCCATGACTGACTCGTAGTTTGTTTCACTTTCAAACTCGGGTGCCCCTTTTTCTACACGGGCAGCCTTGTATTCAGGTTTAGCTGGTTCTTTCTGGATAGCTGGAGCTGAAGATGGATTCTATCATTTATTCTTTTTATGCTGTTCAGCTCCTATTGTACATATTTTGTTTATTTCCGCTGTAGACATTTATGTATAGCTGAACTGTATTTGTACTAAGTAAGATCCTGTATACTGTGTAACTCTGATGATTACTTTTATCCAGTATATTTTGTTGTTCATTCTGGTGTATTTATTTAATTCTGTTCTGCTATTATATGTTTCTGTGTTATATTCCAAAGATAACCTTGTTTCCGTGAGAACGGGAATTCGGGTCGTCTCACACATCCAGTAACCGCAACAATACCTGTCTAATGTGAGTGGTTGGTGCTTTAATTAATAAATTAAGGCTAAGTCAGGATTGGTAGGGTTAAGTTAACTAGAACACTTAACCAAATTCAACATGTTAACTAAACTGGTGGGTAGGGTTAGGTTAATCTGGACACTTAACCAATTTAATATGTTGACCAGGGGAGTGGGTAAGGTTAAGCAAATGTTTAACCATTATAACATGATTAAACTAGACTAGAGAGTGAGGTTAAGTTAATTAGAACACTTAACCACAGAAACATGTTAGTGAGACAAGTGATTGAGGTTAAGTAAAAATTAGAACTCTTAACCATGATAACAAGTTGATTTGACAAGTGGGTGAGGATTAAGTAAGTTAGAAATACTTAACCAATATAACATGAATGATTAGGGTTAAGTAACAAGAACACTTAACCAGTATACTTTGACTTGTGGTAAGGTTAAGTTAAACGTGAATGGACAACACTTAATCATTATAACCTGTTAATTAAACAAGTAGTAGGGTTAAGTTAGCTAAGGAGACACTTAACCGTTGTAACAGGTTAGTTAAACAGATGGTGAGGTTAAGTTAGCACAAGGAGGCAACACTTTACCAGAGTAACATGATAAGTAGGAGGGTTAAGTTAACAATTTAAAACACTTAACCAATATGATATGAGGAACGGACGGGTTAAGTTAACATGAATAAATGAACACTTAACCAGTATGACATAATATGTGGAAGGGTTAAGTACATATCAGGTTGGTGGGTAATATCTGTAAATATAGGCCCACAAACTTAACCATTAATAAATATGCTTGAATCAGTAGAGGGGTTAAGTATATATCGGGTTGGTGGGCAATATCAGTAAACATAGGCCCACAAACTTAACCATTAATAAACATGTTTGAATCAATGGGAGGGTTAAGTAAATCACGGGTATGTGGGTAATATCAGCATATATAGGCCCACAAACTTAACCAGTCGGAAACCCTAGTAACGGGGACCCATTTCAGCCGTAACCCACATTGGCGTATCATGATACCCTGAAACTAGGCAGGGTGGGGCACGATTACTGGGCTGATTGTAAGCGGTCAAAACAACGGCGGTTGGTGCAGCATTGTAGGTTCTAACGGAGTGTGGGCGTGCATGCACTCCGGCGCTGAAAAATAAGGCACTGGGCATCAGTAGTATACTCTATGCATTCTAGAAAGTGTGTCGGGCCACCACCATGGGACTTGATACACCCCATGGTGGGACCAGCATAGGTATCTACACTCAAGGGGGCCGTGTGACACACGTGACACATGCAAGCAAGTAGGGAGCCGATCGATAGGGTAGTTAGGGTACATCTAACATCTTCGTGGCAATTGGGCTGGTTGAGGTGGAATCCTCATACTAGGTGTATACCTGAAGGCTACCACAACTACGGGGATTGGGATCAGGTTGTAATGTTATCATTTTATACAAATTACTAGTTGGGATACTAGTTAGATGGTGCAGAGATTAGTATGGGGTACGATAGTAAATTCGGTTCTAAACCGCTTAACTTAGTTTATGGTGCTTTCCCATTTCCAGTTTATACCTATCATGTCCTTTTTCTTATTCATGGACTGAATAGTCACTAGACTTACTCAGGCTTTATTTCTGACTCTGTTTTTCTTTCGTCTTCTTTTCTTCCATTTCCCTCCCCCCCACCCCCAGGTAGTCAGAGAGGGAATAGCTCAGCTTAAGTTTGGACCGTTTATCTTTCCAAGCTTGAAGACTCTATGATATTTTGCTTTGGACTCGTTGCTTCATTGCTATGGCTGGCTCATGCTACATTGGGGAACATAAATGTTGTTTTATGCTTCTTTATTTTTATGTAAGACAGATACTCTGGTATTGGAAACAATTGTTGTACAAGCTATTTTATCAATAAAGTAAAGTTTCATTTTTTTTCCGCTGTTTAAATTTGCCTGTCTTGTAATTTATCTACATCTTTTACCTATAATGCTCCACAGAACTTAGTGCATTCCCTTTGTGAGTGACGCTAACGGATGTGGGGTGTTACAGCCTCTTTGGACAATATTAAGGTGTCCTATTTCTCCAAAACAACTAGCCTTTTTCTTCACATTCTCCATTCGTGTCCTCCCACCAAGATGAGGTTTCGTCCTTTATTAACCAAACGGCTATTTGAACCTTCCTCCTATCGTCTATCTTAAAGGTACCAACAAGCCCTCCACTTCCTTGGACTAACTTCTAGCCCGACAAACGTCTAAGTCCCTTGAAGTGGTTTTCCATTCTTCGTCAGAAGTCCTTATTTATCTTAGAAAAAGCATCTATACGCGGAGGGGGAAAACAAACTCAAAAAGAGAAAGAGGAAGATATTCAAAACGGAGAATCGAAGGAAGGATATATGGCTCTTGGGGATTATGTTCTTAAAATAAACCTTTCTTTCAAAAATACTCTTCTACAAACATATTTTTGAAAGTATTTTTTACAAAAATGCTTTTGAAAAATAGTTTTTCAAAATATCTTATCTGCTCTGGTAACCTTCAGCTCTGATACCACGTGTAACACCCCACGTCCATTAATGTCACTCACAAAGGGAATGCATTAACTTCCATGGAGCATTTTAAGTGAATATAGAATAGAAAATCACAACAAGACAGATATAAAGCAGTACTTGAGAATTAAAAACTTCATTTATTGCAGCGGAAGGTAAATATGTTTGAGTACATCATCAAAACCATAACTAGAGTCAAGTACTTAATATCTATCTTGATAAAATCAGAGTATATAAAGTAAAGACATAATCCCACTACTACCAATAGCCATAAAGAAAAAATGATAGGCTGAACTTTACTTCAGCAATCCGAATCCAAGTGCTCCCAAAAGAGATCCAAATCAAGCTCCACTAGTACTAGTCCCACCCTAAGAACCTGGGGGGAAAAGGAAGAAAAGAGGTGGAAACAAAGGGGGTCAGACATAAAGTCTGGCGAGTCCGATAACTCTAACAACATAATTATTAAAGCAATATGATAAGATATAAGCTGGAGAATAAGGTAATGACTGTGTGAACCACACGGGTATGACAAAGCAATCAAGAGAAACAAAGTTAACATTAATTGCGCTTCCTAATCAATGTAGGATAATTACTATATTCTATTGTACTGCACCGTACTGTACTGTACTAGCTCTAACTGCACCCCTACTAGTCACTCTAGAAATTTGATCCATCGTGGCTAAATAGAATGATGATAGCTTCATGTACTACTAGATGTACCCACTATCCTCCATGTTTGACCGTATATCTCTAGTTGCTATCATAGGTACCCAGCGTGTACCTATCCCCACTAGATGTACCCCCTTCAATAATTAATAATGGTAATTCCATGTACTCCTAGCTGACGTCATAGGTGCTGCCTGCTCCTATCTCCACTAGGTGTACCCCCTTAATAATTAATAATAATAGTGGTAGCTTCGTGTACCCCTAGCTGACTACATAGGTGCCGTCTGCTCCTATCTCCACTAGGTGTACCCACTACCCTGCCCCATTCGATCGGCTCCCTAACTCGTAGATACCCGTGCTGGCCCCACAGTGGGGTGTATCACTCGCCTAAGTGGCAACCCGATACCACCAAAAATGCACGGCTTATACCTACACGATGCAACAACGTCTTACCTACCAGCCTGGGTCCACACACGCATATGAACCCGTTGGACTTGTGTTGCCACCGCTAACCCGGTTTTGGCCTCTTACAGTCAAGCCCAGTATGCGTGTCCCGTCCTCGACTTGGGTCGAGCCCACAAAGATACGAATGGGTTATTAGTTGAAACAGGTCCCCATTACTTAACACAAGCTATCCACCTAAGTTTGGTCCCCTCTAGTATATCCCACTTAACCCCCTTCATGTCCACTTACATGTTTTAAATTTGGTTAAGGGTTTCCATTAGCAATTCCACATGCCACCCAATGCACCCACTTAACCCCTATGTCCCACTTACATGTTTTACCTTGGTTAAGTGTTACTAATCGTATTTCCTCATGCCACCCAAGGCACCCACTAGATTCCACATGCCACCCAAGGCACCCACTTAACCCCCTCATGTCCCACTACATGTTTATCTGGTTAAGTGTTTCTTAATTTATTAAGACCGTAATCTCATAAAGACCTCTCACATTAGACTGACATTTGTGGAAGCTGGATTTGTCGGGCGGGTCCGGGCAGTCTTACACCACAAAAGAGCCTAACCTCGTGTCTTTACAATTTTTACGTATTTAATTTATGCCTAAGACCTCTCACATTAGATTGGCATTTGTGGAAGCTGGATTTGCCAGGCGGGTCCGGGCAGTCTTACACCACAAAAGAGTCTAACCTCGTGTCTTAGACGATTAATTACTCCTAATTAATCATTCCCCAATTTGAATTACTTTCCCTATTCAAATTATCAATCAATTCCAAATTTAACGATGTCCATAATTGACTCAATTATGTCCATCCATTTATGGTATGTAAAATCATACCCATTTCACCACAATTATATTTTATGCCTCTTAAGGCATTTATGCTCATCTATTTATGGTATATAAATTATACCAATTTCATTACTAATTAAATTTATTCTTTAAAATTAATTACATGCCTTTTTAGGCCATTACATGCCAAATTTACAATATGTGTGTATCCACTATTATCCCCATCGTACCCCCGTCATTCGTTCGCTTAACATGATGTATACATATTAGACTAGCAAATAATCTAATACTTAAAAAAAAGGAATAAACGTCACAAAGTCATACACACAATAATAGATCAAATTTGAATCTAACTTGCAATCAAGAATTACAACATACTTGCATAGTATTTCTATTATCAAGGATCCAAACATCATAGATCTAAAAGGTGTGAGCTTGCATGTATGAACATAGTTTTACACCCAACAAGCCTAGGTAATTACCACAAACTTTCATAAACTGTGTATGTCGTCAGCCTAAACAAAAAGGTGTAACACCCCGAATTTCAGTTAATGCTAAAATTCACTAATTGCAGAATAAATAATCTCAGATGTACGAATTGGGGGAAACGGGCTGCGTCATTGCGTTCGTCTCGGAAAAATACGCGAAATAGAGTCCGAAATTTTGTAAATCGGAGTCCGTATGGCCCAGTTATGGTCCAATGAAGTTTACAGAAAATTCAAAGTTCAAAACAGATTTAAAATTCAGGTTCAAATTTCGAAATTGGGGCCATTGGGCACAGGTGGGAAAATTCCCGCCTAGCAGTCGACTTGGCTAGGACCAAGTCGACAGCCCTGTCGACTTGGGTGTCGACAGGGTGTGCTCGGCCAGTTTGGCCTGATGCACCATTTTAGGGTTTGGCTGTGTTTTGGGGCTGTTTTCTGGAAGCTTCCGAGATCTGACGGAACTAAACTAACCTAGGGTTAATCTAAGGGTCTAAAACACAACCTAATCCTATAAATACACCCTAAGACTACCCTAATCCATACTAAAAATAGAATCTATGCCATCATGCCGCCAAAATGCAACTTAGAAGGAGCCTCCACTAATTTGTGAAGAGGATTGCAAGCTAATCAACTACTAATCCACCTCTACTTCAACTCTAGCAACTATCTAAGGAGCTAATCTTGGAGTTTGTGAGTTTCTATCACTTTAATAACCAATTGCTAAACTAAGTAGATGAGATGTGATGAGATCATATGGTTTTGCTTGCGGATCAATGGGTTTTAGGTCATATGTTATGATGCTAGCTTGCTAATCACTATGTTTAACACTTATTCATGATGACACTATGTTTATGCAAGTTAAGTGTTTGGGTTTATGCATGTTAAGTAGTGGGTTTTATGCATGCTAAGTGTTTGGTTTTATGCATGCTAAGTGTTTGGTTTTATGCAAGTTAAATGCTTGGTTTTATGCTAGAATCATGTGTGAAATAAGTGACATGACATGCAAGTTTAACCTATGAGTTTGGATCTATAATATGCATAATCTATGCAAGTTGTTTGGATTAGTGATATGCATAACATATGCGAGTTTACCTTTGTATGTCATACATACATATGCAAGTTCATATGTAACATGTTATGCAAGTTTGGTGGTTGATTTTATGCAAGTTCATATGTAACATGTTATGCAAGTTTGGTGGTTGATTTTATGCAAGTTCATATGTAACATGTTATGCAAGTTTGGTGTTTGATTATATGCAAGTCCATATATGACATGTTATGCAAGTTTGGTGGTTGATTATATGCAAGTAACATGTGCAAGTTTACATCTTTGTATGTCATACATACATATGCAAGTTTACCCCTTTTGTATGACATAAATACATGTGCAAGTTCATCCCTTTTAGACCTATGACATGTATGCAAGTTGACACCTTTATGATAGGTCTATGACATGAACATTTATGCAAGTTACCATTTTATGACATATGTGATTCATGCAAGTTTGGGTTGGTTATTTATGCAAGTTGGGTTTATGGTCATATATGCAAGTTGACACCTTTTAAACCCATGATAATGCTAATGATATGCTAAGTTGAACCCATTGTGTGTATGATGAATCGTCTCTTTTAAAGTATGTCATGTTAACGTATTTACGTGGGGACGATGGGGTAAAAATTAATGAACACATAAAATTGTGTGAAGTGGGTATGATTAAACATACCATAAAGTGGATGGACATAATTGGGAATTTACCTATTAAGTTAGGTCTACCCATATTATGGAATTGGGAATTTACCTATTGAGTTAGGTCTACCCATATTCTTAAATATTTGTAATTAATTAGGGATAATTAATACAAATTATGGGGGTGATTAATTAGGTGTAATTAATCGACTAAGACACGAGGTTGGACCCTTTTGTAGCATAAGACTGCCCAGAACCGACCGGCAAATCCAGTGGCTACAAATGATAGGCCCAATGTGAGAGGTCTTAGTCATAAACTAAATACGTGACAAGTGTAAAGACACGAGGTTAGACTCTGTTATGGTGTAAGGCTGCCCGGAACCAACCGGCATACCCAGCTGCCATAAAAGACAGTCTAATGTGAGAGGTCTTTACAAAGGTTACGATCTTAATTAATTAAGAAACACTTAACCAAATTAGCATGTAGTGGGGCATGAGGGGTTAAGTGGGTGCCTTGGGTGGCATGTAGTAACTAGTGGGGGTGCCTTGGGTGGCATGAGGAAACTAGTGGGTTGCCTTGGGTGGCAATAGAAAATACGATTAGAATACTTAACCAAAGTGGAACATGTAATTAAACATGATTAAAGGGTTAAGTAAGTGCCTTGGGTGGCATGTGGGAATCAAGTAAGTGCCTTGGGTGGCATGTGGAAATCTAGTGGGTGCCTTGAGTGGCAATTAAAATATGATTAAAAGACTTAACCAAAATTTATAACATGTAAGTGGACATGGTTAAAGGGTTAAGTGGGATTCACTAGAAATGACAAGCTTAGGTGGGTAGCTTGTGGGGGCCCATTTCAACCAATATCCCAAACGTATCTTTGTGGGCTCGACCCAAGTCGAGGATGGGACACGCATATTGGGCTTGACTGTAAGAGGCCAAAACGGGTTAGCGGTGGCAACGCAAGTCCAACGGGTTTCATATGCGTGTGTGGGCCCAGGCTGGTAAGTAAGACGTTGTTGCATCGTGTAGGTATAAGCCGTGCACCGTTGACATTATCAGGTTGCCACTTTGGGGAATGATACACCCCACTGTGGGGCCAGCGCGGGTATCTACGTTAGGGAGCCGATCGCTTGGGGAGTAGTGGGTACACCTAGTGGAGATAGGGGCAGACGGCACCTATGTAGTCAGCTTGGGGTACACGAAACTACTATTAAAAATTACTAAGTACACTTAGTGGGATCAACCTTTAAGTAGGAATTACCCTTGGGTGGGTAGATCTGGTGTGGTGCAGTGTAGGAATTACCCTTAGGTGGGTAGATCTGGGGTGGTGCAGTGTAGTAATTATCCTTGGGTGGGTAGATGCGTCTTTACGGTTATCTTAGTTCATCCTAAGTCTAGTTGGCTGCTTAGTGTAGCCATTCATCCCCAGTCATTACCGTATATCAAGCTTATGTCTTACTCTGGTTACGCTAATGATTGTATTGTAAAAGTTATAGGACTCGCTCAGACTTATGTCTGACCCCGTTGTTTTTATCTTTTTCCCAACCCTCAGGTTATCAAAGTGGGCCTAGCACTAGTGGGCTTTGATCAGACTGCTTTATCTATCTTTTGGAGCTTGGACCGTGGATGTAAAGCTCAGTTTATCTTTTCTATTATGGCTATTAAGTTATGTAGTGGGATTATGTACTTTTGTTTTATCAGGATGGATATTATGTACTTGACTCTTGTTTATGGTTTTGGTGTAACCAAACATGTTTTACTTTCCGCTGCAATGAAATGATGTTTTAAATTCTCAAGTATTACTTATATCTGTCTTGTTGTAATTTTTCTGTTCTATATTCACTTAAAATACTCCACCGAGGTTATGGCATTCCCTTAGTGAGTGACCATAGCGGGTGTGGGGTGTTACACGTGGTATCAGAGCTTAAGGTTACCAGAACAGATAAATTTTTTAGAAAAACTATTTTCTAAGAATATTTTTGAAAGGAGTATTTTCAAAAACATGTCTTTTAAGAGAAAAGTTTTTGAAAGAAAAGCATAATCCCCAATAGCCATATCTAAATCTTTCAAATTCTCCGTTTTGAATCTCTTCCTCTCTCGTTTTGAGTTTCCCCTCCGCGTATAGATGATCTTTCTAAGATAGATAAGAATGGAAAACCACTTCAAGGGACTTAGACATTAGTCGGACTAGAAGTTGGTTCAAGAAGGAGGAGGACTTGTAGGTACCTATTGGATAGACGATGGGAGGAAGGCTCAAATAGTTGTTTGGTTAATGAAGGATGAAACCTCATTGGTGGGAGGTTACGAGTGGAGAATGGGAAGAAGAAGGCGAGTAGTTATCCTTTTGGGAGGAATAGGACACCTTATTTGGGTTGTCCAAAGGGGCAAGGGCAAGGTATGGAATCTTCTGGAGGGTAGTTGTATTCCCTTACGGCTAGTGTACCAGATGGGGATAATACCGTCTAGGTTGGAATTTGGATTTCTTTATTATCCGGTTCGAACTTTATTTGATTCTGACGCATCGAGTTCGTTTATCTCATCGTTGTTAGTTGAGTCACTGCACTTAGACACTAGTTTAGTAGATGATCCCTTAGTTATTTCGAACCCAATTGGGGGCTCCATGATGTGTTTGGGTTTGGAAGTTTCTATACTTAGCGTTGAGTTTAGATGTGATGCTTCTTGGGCTTCACGGGCTATGGGTTAGTTTTGGGCATGGACTGGCTATCCAGTAATGGTGTCGTTCTTGTTTGTGGAAGGAGAGTTGTTAGGCTTATGACCCGCTTGGGTAACACTCTCGAGATCTCTTGTAATCCCATGGAATCTGTTATGCTAAGTTATCTAGAATCGCTTGACACGTCGGTCTAGAGTTTGCGATCTGTTAGAGTGGTCCGGGAATACTCGGATGTGTTTGAGGAGGTGAAGGGCTTACCTCCGGAGCGGGAGATTGACTTCCGAATATATCTGGTAGACAATGCCAAACCAGTATCTGGGCCAGTGTGCCACATGGCTCCTCGTGAGAGGAGGGAACTCCATAAGCAAGTAGGCGATTTGCTTGAGAAGGGGTTCATAAGACGAAGTATATCAGAGTGGGGTGCTCCAGTAGTTTTTGCCACGAAGGCGGATGGGTCCCTCAGACTTTGTGTAGGCTAAAGAGAACTAAATAAACTCACAAAGAAGAATAGACACCCATTGCCGAGGATTGATGATCTCTTTGATCAATTAGTTGGCGCCTCAGTATTTTCGCAGTTGGACTTAGCCAAGGGGTTTCGTCAGATGAGAGTGGCTGAGGATAGTATAGAGAAGACTACCTTTAGGACTCCGGATGGTTTTTATGAGTGGCTGGTGATGCCATTTGGTTTGACGAACGCCCCCGCATACTTTGTTGATTTGATGAGAAGGGTGTTCAGGGAGTACCTAACTAAGTTCGTGATGGTCTTTGTAAATGACATCTTGGTCTTTTCTAGGAGCGAAATAAGTTTTCGTGTGTGCTTAATAGGTTGAGCAAAGCCAGTTATGGGAAAAAAACGGTGGTTTTGGAGCGAGACTGGCGAGGACATCCAAAGTTGGTCAAAGGCTTAATTGTTTAGCCATTTTTACTAGTATCATCTCACGTAGGTCGTCTGAACTCGAAGGAGATATCCCTTGGGTGTTTGTCTGATATTGGTTTAGGCCTTTGGGGCTTGCACTTGGGGGATGTCAAGTTCGACTAGGATGGTCTGCGTGAGAGATGGACAGTTGTGATGATTTTGGATGGGGTAATATCCTGGTTTTCTCTAGAAGTGGAGAAGAGCATGCCCTACATCTTAGGGAAGTGTGGGAGACTCTCCGAGCGCATAGTCTTAGGACAGCAAAAGTGGATGGGATTCTTAGCATCCTATGAGTTTGAGATAGCGTATACCCCTGGCAAGGGTAACGTGGTGGGAGACGCCGTAAGCAGAAAAAGGCTGTCTTTGAGTCCATTGTTCGTGGAATGGCGAAGCTTGGAGTTTATTTCTATGTTTGACTTTAGACCTTCCGTTGACTTTGTACCCGGTTTGCTAGCCTCCTTGGAGGTTAGGCCTACTCTTTTGGGACGGATTGGCGAGGCACAGCGAGACTACCCACAGTTGGTTGAGTTAGTAGAGAAGCTCATAAGGGGGGAGTCGTCCAGCCATTTGAGTAGGTACACCCTAGATGGTAAGGGGTGGTTGCGTAGAGACGGTAGACTTTGTGTACCGCAAGACGAGGGTTTGAGGAAGGCTATACTTGATGATGCACATCGGTCGAAGATGACCATTCATCCCGGTGGGGACAAGATGTACCAAGACATGAAGCGAGTTTTCTTTTGGGCCGGTATGAAGAAAGATGTGGCCGAGTATGTCGCTAGATGCTTGGTGTGCTAGCAAGTGAAAGCGGAGCAGAAGAAACCCGGTGGGTTGCTTCACCCATTGGAGGTTCCGCTATGGAAGTGGGATAGTGTCTCGATGGATTACCGAGATCGAGGAAGGGTAATACGGGAATTTGGGTTGTGGTAGACAGACTTACTAAGAGCGCCCATTTTATACCCGTGAAGAATAAGAGAACTGCTCCATGGCTAGCTTCAGTTTACATTCGAGAGATTATTAGATTGCATGGTGTACCCTCCAGTATAGTGAGCGATCGAGATCCTATCCTCACTAGAGAGTTTTGGAAGAGTTTGCAAGAGGCGGTAGGGACTCAGTTGTGTTTGAGTACCGCATATCATCCTCAGATGGACGGCCAGACCGAGAGGATGAATCGTATTTTAGAAGACCTTTTGAGGCTATGTATCTTGGACTTTGGAGGTACATGGTAAGAGCATCTTCCATTGGTGGAGTTCGCATATAATAACAGCTTTCAGTCTAGTATTGGCATGGCTCCTTTGGAAGCTCTTTATGGAAGGCCTTGTCGATCACCTACATGTTGGTGGGAATCTACGGATGAGATCTTGCTTGGGCCCGATATGGTTAGAAAGACTTCGGAAAAGATTGATTTGATTAGAAGAAGGATGAAAGCGGCGCAAGACAGACAGAAATCTTATGCGGACAAGAGGAGGACGGATCTTGAGTTTGAAGTTGGGGACATGGTCTTTGTCAAAGTGTCTCCGTTACGAAATGTGGTTCACTTTGGATCTGTTGGGAAGTTAGCACCAAGGTTCGTAGGGCCGTTTCCTATTAAGGAAAGGATTGGATGGATGGCATATAGAGTGGAGTTGCCCGACAGACTTAGTGGTGTACATGATGTATTCCATGTGTCGCATTTGAGGAAGTGCCTACATGAGACCGCTGATGTGGTAGAGCTGAGCTTGCTTAGAGAAGTGGAAGTGGAGCGTGATGCGACTATTCGACGAGCTCCTACTCGCATCCTTGGGTCAGAGACTAGGGAATTGAGGAATCGAGAGGTTCAACTAGTCAAAGTACAATGGGGAGAAGATGATAGCAACGCTACTTGGGAGACGGAAGCGAAGATGCGTTCATTGTACCCATTCCTTTTGAGGGTATGTCTTTTAACTTCTCCTTAATCGTTTGTCTAGTACTTATCTTATCTTTAGTATGTCCTCTCGTTAGTACTTTTGACCTTTAGATAGGGTAAACCTATGGTTGAAACATGTGTTTGAGACATGTTATGATTGATGGATGCATGTGGATGCAAGTGTTTGCTAGTGGTTGCTCGTGGATGCATATACACACACTCTAGACACTAGATCGGCTCAGTCACTTCATATTGCATATTGCATATAATTGTGTGTAGGTAGCTATATTTATGGATGTATAATGATTGTGTTATCATATGGATGATGCATTTTGGTGAATGATTGTGCACTCATGTAGATATTGTATGTGTCGATAGGGTTCTCTCGCATACATAATGGATGCATGGCACTATCATGGTTTGCATATGTTCATACATTAGACAGGGAACATATACACACACTTTTTTCATATGCTCATACATCATTAGAAATTGTTTTAAGGACAATGGATGGCAGTGTTTGATGGATTGAGTAGATGGTTGTTTGGATGGTAGGATATGCATTCTCCTTAGCTTAGAGATTTCGGGGACGAAATCCATTGAGGAGGGGAGAATGTAACACCCCGAATTTCAGTTAATGCTAAAATTCACTAATTGCAGAATAAATAATCTCAGATGTGAGAATTGGGGGAAACGGGCTGCGTCATTGCGTTCGTCTCGGAAAAAATACGCGAAATAGAGTCCGAAATTTTGTAAATCGGAGTCCGTATGGCCCAGTTATGGCCCAATGAAGTTTACAGAAAATTCAAAGTTCAAAACAGATTTAAAATTCAGGTTCAAATTTCGAAATTGGGGCCATTGGGCGCAGGTGGGAAAATTCCCGCCTAGCTACCCAAGTCGACAGCACTGTCGACTGGGCAGTCGACTTGGCTAGGACCAAGTCGACAGCCCTGTCGACTTGGGTGTGGACAGGGTGTGCTCGGCCAGTTTGGCCTGATGCACCATTTTAGGGTTTGGCTGTGTTTTGGGGCTGTTTTCTGGAAGCTTCCGAGATCTGACGGACCTAAACTAACCTAGGGTTAATCTAAGGGTCTAAAACACAACCTAATCCTATAAATACACCCTAAGATTACCCTAATCCATACTAAAAATAGAATCTATGCCATCATGCCGCCAAAATGCAACTTAGAAGGAGCCTCCACTAATTTGTGAAGAGGATTGCAAGCTAATCAACTACTAATCCACCTCTACTTCAACTCTAGCAACTATCTAAGGAGCTAATCTTGGAGTTTGTGAGTTTCTATCACTTTAATAACCAATTGCTAAACTAAGTAGATGAGATGTGATGAGATCATATGGTTTTTCTTGCGGATCAATGGGTTTTAGGTCATATGTTATGATGCTAGCTTGCTAATCACTATGTTTAACACTTATTCATGATGACACTATGTTTATGCAAGTTAAGTGTTTGGGTTTATGCATGTTAAGTGGTGGGTTTTATGCATGCTAAGTGTTTGGTTTTATGCATGCTAAGTGTTTGGTTTTATGCAAGTTAAATGCTTGGTTTTATGCTAGAATCATGTGTGAAATAAGTGACATGACATGCAGTTTAACCTATGAGTTTGGATCAATAATATGCATAATCTATGCAAGTTGTTTGGATTAGTGATATGCATAACATATGCGAGTTTACCTTTGTATGTCATACATACATATGCAAGTTCATATGTAACATGTTATGCAAGTTTGGTGGTTGATTTTATGCAAGTTCATATGTAACATGTTATGCAAGTTTGGTGGTTGATTTTATGCAAGTTCATATGTAACATGTTATGCAAGTTTGGTGTTTGATTATATGCAAGTCCATATATGACATGTTATGCAAGTTTGGTGGTTGATTATATGCAAGTAACATGTGCAAGTTTACATCTTTGTATGTCATACATACATATGCAAGTTTACCCCTTTTGTATGACATAAATACATGTGCAAGTTCATCCCTTTTAGACCTATGACATGTATGCAAGTTGACACCTTTATGATAGGTCTATGACATGAACATTTATGCAAGTTACCATTTTATGACATATGTGATTCATGCAAGTTTGGGTTGGTTATTTATGCAAGTTGGGTTTATGGTCATATATGCAAGTTGACACCTTTTAAACCCATGATAATGCTAATGATATGCTAAGTTGAACCCATTGTGTGTATGATGAATCGTCTCTTTTAAAGTATGTCATGTTAACGTATTTACGTGGGGACGATGGGGTAAAAATTAATGAACACATAAAATTGTGTGAAGTGGGTATGATTAAATATACCATAAAGTGGATGGACATAATTGGGAATTTACCTATTAAGTTAGGTCTACCCATATTATGGAATTGGGAATTTACCTATTGAGTTAGGTCTACCCATATTCTTAAATATTTGTAATTAATTAGGGATAATTAATACAAATTATGGGGGTGATTAATTAGGTGTAATTAATCGACCAAGACACGAGGTTGGACCCTTTTGTAGCATAAGACTGCCCGGAACCGACCGGCAAATCCAGCGGCTACAAATGATAGACCCAATGTGAGAGGTCTTAGTCATAAACTAAATACGTGACAAGTGTAAAGACACGAGGTTAGACTCTGTTATGGTGTAAGGCTGCCCGGAACCAACCGGCATATCCAGCTGCCATAAAAGACAGTCTATTGTGAGAGGTCTTTACAAAGGTTACGATCTTAATTAATTAAGAAACACTTAACCAAATTAGCATGTAGTGGGGCATGAGGGGTTAAGTGGGTGCCTTGGGTGGCGTGTAGTAACTAGTGGGGGTGCCTTGGGTGGCATGAGGAAACTAGTGGGTTGCCTTGGGTGGCAATAGAAAATACGATTAGAATACTTAACCAAAGTGGAACATGTAATTAAACATGATTAAAGGGTTAAGTAAGTGCCTTGGGTGGCATGTGGGAATCAAGTAAGTGCCTTGGGTGGCATGTGGAAATCTAGTGGGTGCCTTGAGTGGCAATTAAAATATGATTAAAAGACTTAACCAAAATTTATAACATGTAAGCGGACATGGTTAAAGGGTTAACTGGGATTCACTAGAAATGACAAGCTTAGGTGGGTAGCTTGTGGGGGCCCATTTCAACCAATATCCCAAACGTATCTTTGTGGGCTCGACCCAAGTCGAGGACGGGACACGCATATTGGGCTTGACTGTAAGAGGCCAAAACGGGTTAGCGGTGGCAACGCAAGTCCAACGGGTTTCATATGCGTGTGTGGGCCCGGGCTGGTAAGTAAGACGTTGTTGCATCGTGTAGGTATAAGCCGTGCACCGTTGACATTATCAGGTTGCCACTTTGGGGAATGATACACCCCACTGTGGGGCCAGCACGGGTATCTACGTTAGGGAGCCGATCGGTTGGGGAGTAGTGGGTACACCTAGTGGAGATAGGGGCAGACGGCACCTATGTAGTCAGCTAGGGGTACACGAAACTACTATTAAAAATTACTAAGTACACTTAGTGGGATCAACCTTTAAGTAGGAATTACCCTTGGGTGGGTAGATCTGGTGTGGTGCAGTGTAGGAATTACCCTTGGGTGGGTAGATCTGGGGTGGTGCAGTGTAGTAATTATCCTTGGGTGGGTAGATGCGTCTTTACGGTTATCTTAGTTCATCCTAAGTCTAGTTGGCTGCTTAGTGTAGCCATTCATCCCCGGTCATTACCGTATATCAAGCTTATGTCTTACTCTGGTTACTTTAATGATTGTATTGTTAAAGTTATAGGACTCGCTCAGACTTATGTCTGACCCCGTTGTTTTTATCTTTTTCCCAACCCTCAGGTTATCAAAGTGGGCCTAGCACTAGTGGGCTTTGATCAGACTGCTTTATCTATCTTTTGGAGCTTGGACCGTGGATGTAAAGCTCAGTTTATCTTTTCTATTATGGCTATTAAGTTATGTAGTGGGATTATGTACTTTTGTTTTATCAAGATGGATATTATGTACTTGACTCTTGTTTATGGTTTTGGTGTAACCAAACATGTTTTACTTTCCGCTGCAATGAAATGATGTTTTAAATTCTCAAGTATTACTTATATCTGTCTTGTTGTAATTTTTCTGTTCTATATTCACTTAAAATACTCCACCGAGGTTATGGCATTCCCTTAGTGAGTGACCATAGCGGGTGTGGGGTGTTACAAAAGGTGTCATCTTGCATAACAATGGATCCAATAAAGGTGTTAACTTGAGTAAACTATGGATCCATGTAAAGGTGTAAACTTGCATAACTAGGCATGTCATAAATTCAACATAAAAATGTCAACTTGAATATGGATCTAAACTTTAAAGGTGTAAACTTGTATGAATCCAATTATCACTTAAACTTGCATATGAACATAATACCTATACGAACTAGCATATGTTCTACAACCATATTCGCATAAAAACTAATGTTATAAACCTAGGTGATTGGATTATAAAAAGGGATTCATTGACACAATTTAACATCATGAACTACTAGCATATATTTTAGATCCAAACTTACATAACATCATATAATTCGCATACAACTTGCATAATCATATTAACTTGCATAACATCATATATAAAACTTGCATAATCATATTAACTTGCATAACATATTAATCTTGCATAACGTCATACATGAAACTTGCATAACATCATATATGAAACTTGCATAATCATATTAACTTGCATAACATATTAATCTTGCATAACATCATACATGAAACTTGCATAATCATATTAACTTGCATAACATGTTAATCTTGCATAACATCATATATAAAGCTTGCATAACATCATATAATATGAATCAAGTTAATATACATGATTAAACATATGAATTAGATTCACAACCACAACTTATAATCCAATGTATATCACATCATAATTAATTTAGCAATTATTTTGTTAAAGTGATCGAACTCACCATTCAATGAAGCTCTGAAATTTATTAGCATTCCTTTGTTGTAGTTGAATTTTCTGTTGTATTTGTTGTTGAATTGAATAGATTAGCTTTATTCTTCTTCTAATTGGCGGCGGCTACTTCTAGGTTTTGGAGTGACGGCATGACGGCCATTGATCTAATTTTTATTTGATTTAGGGTTAGGTCTTAGGGTGTATATATAGGTGTAGAGAGTTATTTAGGACCATTAGATTAACCTTGAACCATGAGAACCAATCAAATGCAAAATCTGCATTTGAGCAAATCGGCTCGCGGGTTGACAGCCAAACACCCTGGATTAACCCCTAGTCGACCCAGCGAGCTCGGGTCGACCTCAAAAATGGGTTGGTTCGGTTATTCCCCTCTCCCAATTTGCTGTTTTGAACATTTTTGCATATTTATTTATTTAATTTTCAATTATATATATATATCAATATATATATTTCTCTGCGCAACCCATTTCACTTAATTCTTTTCTAAAAATTAAGTATACTTTAATTTGTGAATTTTTATGTTATAAAATTACGGGGTGTTACATGGGGATTTCTAACTTTATAGCAAATTAGTTTTTTTGTTTACCAATTAAATTTGTTTAGTTTACTTTTTTTTAATTATTTGTTTATTTTGGTAATTATTAGTTTAGGCTTTTGGTTTATATATGCTTAGTTTGGTTTTTATTTATTTGTTTAGTTTTCTAATTTCTTTTTAGATGTTTATTTATGAATTAAGACGTTTGGTTGTTTATTTAAATGTTTTGTTGTTTAGTTAGATGTTTGATCATTTATATTTGTTTGTTTGGTTTATGTACAATTAGTTATAATTATGTGGCTTTTTAGTTGATAAATTAAATTCACAAAAATAATATTTGTTTATTATTAATTTTCAGTCTTTATTGTTCTATACTTCTATTAAGAGCATCTTTAGTTGTGACAAGAGCATAAACATTGAACTAACCCTCGTTTAAAATATCTTTTCCACACTCAAACACAGACGATCTGATGGTACGATGTGAGTTTGAATGGGCGGCTACGCCATCTCTTTTTATCGAGTGGGAACTATATACGGAAAAATGAAGATCATTTATGATATAAACGGTTTCCGTTTTCCCATTTATACCATAAATGAATTTCATTTTCCCATTTGTACCACAAGGAGTTACAAAATCCATTTATACCTTCTTTTTTTTAGCTTTACCAAATTTTAAGGGTCTAATTTTACTAAATATTTCTATTCTCAATGTTGATTTTTTAACTAGTACATTTCCGGTTTTCAAAATTTTGTTCATTTCGGTATTCATGGGATATGTACACTTTCTTTTTATATGTTTATTTCGGTATATATCGGATATGCATGTTTAGTTTTATTACTAATCAAATTTAGAAAAATATTAATAAACATGATGCTCGATCATTTAGTAACTTCAAAGTAACCATGTAAACTTACTGTAACACCCCACCTCCGCTAGGGTCACTCATAAAGGGAATGCACTAGTTTTGGTGGAGTATTATCTAGGTAAACATGCATAGAGATATCACAAGCCAGAACATAAATAAATCAGTGGTAGAAATTAAAAACCAACTTTTTATTATTTTCCAGAAAGGAGTCAAGAGCTCATATATCCAAGATACAAATTATTCCATTACATCAAGTTCATAATAAAGAAGCATAAACTTAAAACAAAAGTAAATTATTCCCCATAAATAGCAGAAGCAGCCATAGCATAGCCCAAGACCAAACCGTACATGAGCTGTCAGAAAGCAAGCTAAATCCAAGCTAAGAGCTAGTGTTTCCTCCCTGAGAACCTGGGGGGAAGAAACGAAAGAAAAGGAGGCGAAATAAAAAGGGTCAGTCGTAAAGACTAGTAAGCCCTAGTGACTTTCAGTACGAAAACTAGTAAAGGTAACATGACATGTGAAAACTGGAATTAAACATAAGGATGATAACCGAACTAGTAGGATAATTAAGATAACAAGATAAGTCAAGTCTGGCATTGCATATTCAAGGTTCGCTGCACCAACTGTACTAGTATTCTAACCCATGTCAAGTATTAACCATGAAATGATCCCTTAGCCAAGTGTCATGAAGTGACCCATTATGGGGTCCTACGGTACAATCTGTTAATCGATCGGCTCCCTACAAGTCCTAGCTCGTCATGTGTCTGTGTCATACGGCCCTATCCTGAAATGTAGTTACCTGTGCTAGGTCCACCATAGGGTGTATCAAGTCCTATGATGCCAACCACCGACACGAATCAAGCACGCACAGTGTAAATCTACGGGTGCCCAATGCCTGCTTTTTCAACTCCGGGCTAAGTGCACGACCATAGCCCGCCTGAACCTACAATGGCGCACCTACTCAGCCATCGTTTTGGTCGCTTACAATCAGCCCAGTAATCGTGCCCCACCCTGCCTAGTCCCAGGGTATCATGATACATCTAAGTGGGTTACTGCTGAAAAGGACCACGTGACTAGGGTTTCTAATGGGTTAAGTGTTGTCATTCAAATTCGTGACTTAACCCTATCCAGATCGTGTATCAAGTTGGTTAAGTGTGTTCGAGCAGTCCATGACTTAACCCTATCAAATCATCGTGTCAAGTTGGTTAAGTATATTCAAGTGGTTCATGACTTAACCCTATCATGTGGCATTAATTCATTAGTGCACGCCAACCTCTCACATTAGACTAACTGTTGTGGTTACTGGATTTGTCGGGCGGTTCCGGGCAGATTTACACCACAACATAGTCTAACCTCAGGTTTTTACGTGCAATATGACCAACTACCCACATTGGATCCTATTGTTTGCAGCCACTGGATTTGCCGGGCGGTTCCGGGCAGATTTACACTGCAAACTCAACCCAACCTCGAGTTGGCCATTTTCAAGTTTATCTAACTGCCATGCCCACGTTCAAGTTTTCATGTCTAGATTCATGTCAAGTTTTTTGGTCATGTTTCATGTCAAATCGTGTCAAGTTCATTTCCATATTCAGGTTCAAGTCATAACAACGTTCATGTTCAAGTTTAAAGCTAATTTATGTTTTACCTAGTCTGCCCAAATCGTATTCCCATCGCACGTAAGTTCGAATCGATACAAATAAACCTAATAGGGAATAACATAAAAAGGAACGGGTATAATGTGGAAAAAGTGATTACTAGCATAGCATGATATGACTTGAAATAAAAAGATTAAAACATTACTGGCATATGAAATATTGGCCTTAAACATAAAGATTTCTAATCTAGCAAGATAAGGTACTAGTCAAAATAACAGTTGTCACAAGGTGATAGTATAGTCATGGTAACGACTGTCATAAGGTGATAGTATAGTCATGATACGACTGTCATAAGGTGATAGTATAGTCATGATACGACTATCATAAGGTGATAGTATAGTCATGGTACGACTATCATAAGGTGATAGCCATAAACTTTTGACTAATAGCAGGTTCAACATGATAATATGAGGGGGTTTTCTTTTTGATTTACAACATGAATAGGCCCCAAATCAATGTCATAGTAATATCCAAGAGTCAAGATCCAAGATGAACGAGAATGAATGTAAACAATCATCATACATAGGTCCAATTTCAATTTACATCATATTCATATTACATTTACAGCTTAAATCTGAAAATAACTGGGGCTTACAGATCGTGGTTCGAGAATTAGAAAAAGAGAGTCGATGTTGAATATGCTTAGTCAAGTCCTAATAGAAGTCCCCAAATTAGCAATTCTCTTAACACAGTGAACGTAGAAGAAGCAGTCCCTCTCTCAAGCTTTTCAACCAGAATTAGAGCAGCATAAAGTCAGAAAGAATTTTGTGTAGAGAGACAGGTGTTAGGGGCTGTATTTATAGGGTCAGGTCAACGAATGTAGACAGAAACGAGGCCAAATACATCAAAGTGAATCCAGCTTCAGAAATGGGCTCGGGCACCAGGTCGACCCCTAGGTCGACACTTTGGTCGACCTGGTCCTGGGTAGGTCGACTACATAGTCGACCCCCAGGTCGACCTGGTCCTGGGCGGGAAATTTCCCTCCCGGTCCATTCTGAGGTTTGAAATTCGAATTTTGAATTCGAATTGAGTCTGTTTTGAACTTGAAAACTTCAGAAAATTTTGAAAGGTCATAACTTGGTCATACGGACTCCGATTTTCGAAAACTTGGACTCGTTTCCAAGCAGAATTTCGAGACGAACGCAATGGCGCAACCCGTTTCCCTTGATTATTATTTTAAAAATTAATTCTGCCTTGATTTATGGTTATTACACATTATAAAAACACGGGTTGTTACATTCTCCCCCTTAAAGGATTTCGTCCCCGAAATCTCTAAGTTAGGAGGATGTGTCCTACCATCCAATCATCCATCTACTCAAAGCATCATCCATAGGCAACCATTGTCCTTAAGAGATTTCTAGTGTTGTATGAACATATGCAGTAAGTGTGTGTATATGTACTTATCTAATGCAAAAGATCAGGCAGTTACTGATTCAGTAAACCTCCTTAATGCAAAATATGTTCGTGTCATGAATCCAACATGTATGCAAATTCCTGGCATAGTTCATAATCTCTACATGAGTGCACAATCATCCATCCATATGCAACATCCAAGTGATAGCATTACAAGTTCCATCCATGGACAAGTATAAGCACTCATGCATATGCAACATGAAAATGTGACTGAGCCGATCTAGTGCGTACTGTGTGTCATGCATCCACTAGCAACCACTTGCAACCATTTGCAAACATCAACCATAACATGTTTCAATCACATGTTTACATCCATATGGTTCTACCTAAGGTAAGATAAGACCGAGAAGATAACAAGACAAACATAGATATTAGAAGCATGATACGAAAAGGTTTTCAAGTTTATAGGAAAAAGAGATCGAGAATGTACCCTCAAAAAGAAATGGGTAAAGCGCGCGTATCTTCTCTTCGGTTTCCCAAGTTGCGTTATCTTGGGTTTCACTCCACTGCACTTTCACTAGCTTGACTTCTCGATTCCTTAGCTTCTTAATCTCCGTTCCTAAGATACGAATCAGAACTCGCCTCAATGTCGCTTCTTTTTCCACTTCTACGTCTTCAAGGATGCTTGGCTCAACCACTTCGGCTGACTCATGCAAGCACTTCTGGAGATGCGAGACGTGAAAGACATTGTGTACTCCAGATAACTTCTCGGGTAAGTCTACCTTATAGGCCATTCGTCCAATCCTCTCAATGATAGGGAACGGTCCTACGAACCTTGGCGCTAGCTTTCCAGCTGCCCCAAAACGAACTACATTGCGTAACGGAGAAACCTTTATAAAGACCATATCTCCGACTTCGAACTCTAGGTCTGTCCGTCTCTAGTCTGCATAAGATTTATGTCTATCTTGGGCCGTTTTCATCCGTCTTCGTATCAACTCAATCTTCTCAGAAGTGTCCCTTATCATATCCGGACCAAGTATAAGCCTGTCTGTCTTTTCACACCAACAAGTTGGTGACTTGCACGGTCTTCCATACAGGGCTTCGAACGGTGCCATTCTGATGCTAGCTTGGTAACTATTGTTATACACAAACTCCACAAGAGGAAGATGGTCTTCCCAAGTACCACCAAAGTCAAGACTACATAGCCTCAGGAGATCTTCTAGTACCCTATTTACCCTTTCGGTTTGTCCATCCGTCTGTGGGTGGTAGGCCGTGCTCAAGTTCAGTCGTGTTCCCATTGCTTCTTGCAGACTATTCCAAACTAGCTAGTGAAAATCGAGTCACGATCACTAACTATACTAGAAGGAACTCCATGCAATCGTACTATCTCTCGTAGGTAAATAGTCGCTAGCCTTGATGCGGTCCTCTTGCTTTTCACCGGAATGAAGTGAGCACTTTTCGTGAGTCTATCAACTATGACCCATATGCTAGTATTTCCCTTCCTAGACCTAGGCAGTCCATCCATGAAATCTATCGAGATACTTTCCTATTTCCATTGCGGAACCTCCAAAGGATGTAATAGCCCACCAGGCTTCTTCGACTCGGCCTTTACTTGTTGGCACACCATGCACTTCGAAACAAACTCTGCCACGTCCTTTTTCATTCCAACCCAAAAGAAAATGCGTTTCATATCCATGAACATCTTATCCCCTCCGGGATGTATAGTCATCTTCGAGTGATGCGCCTCTTTGAGAACTCTCCTTATTAAGTCTCCCACTTGTGGGACACATAGTCTTCCATCGCGCCTTAGCCATCCCTTGTCATCTATGGCATACCTACTGAGGTGACTTGACGCCTCACCCCTAATCAGCTTGTCCATGATTTTGACTATCTGTGGGTCTTCCTTTTTTGAAGTCCCTACTTGATCTAGAAGTGTAGGTCTTAGCTTAAGAGATGCTAACGTAGCAGTCAATAACTCAACAGCAGGTGTAAAATCAAAGGTTGCTATAAACTCAAGGCTTTTCATTTCAACAAACAAGGGGCTTAAAGTCAACCTTTTTCTACTTAGCGCGTCCGCCACCACATTACCCTTGCCAGGGGTATAAGCTATATCGAAGTCATATGATGCCAAGAACTCCAGCCACCGTTGTTGTCTCAGATTCAAGTCTTTCTATGAGAAGAGGTACTTAAGCGATTTGTGGTCGGTATACAGACCGAACCTCTCCCCTAGAAGATAATGGCGCCAAGATTTAAGTGCAAAAATAATCGCAGCCAACTCCAAGTCATGCGTGGGATAGTTTTTCTCATGAACTTTAAGTTGTCTGCCCCCGTAGCATATTACTCTTCCTTCCTGCATTAGGACAGCGCCTAATCCCGTGCCGCACGCATCTGTGTACACGGTAAACATCTTACCTCCATCGGGTAATGCCAAAACTGGAGCTGTGGTGAGGGCTCTCTTAAGTCTCTGAAAAGCAGCGTCACATTCTATGTCCCATGCAAAAGGTAGGTTCTTCTTTGTTAATTTAGTAAGAGGGGCCGAAATCTTAGCGAAGTCCTTAATGAACTTCCTGTAGTAGCCTGCCAAGCCGAGAAAGCTCCTCACCTCTGTTGCATTCTTAGGAATTTTCCAGTCTTGTACCACAACTACCTTTGCGGGGTCCACGGCTATGCCTTGCTTAGAAACTACATGCCCAAGGAACCGAACTTCCTTCCTTCAAAAATGGCATTTGGAAAATTTAGCCTTTAACTGGTGTGCTCTAAGTGTTTCCATGACTTCCTTGAGATGCCTATCATGCTCTTCTTCATCTTTTGAGAAGATCAAAATATCATCCACGAAAACTACCACAAACTTGTTAAGGAACTCCCGAAACACCCTACTCATTAAATCTACAAAGTATGCGGGTGCATTTGTTAGCCCAAACGGCATGACGAGCCATTTAAAGAACCCGTCTGGAGTCCTAAACGCAGTTTTATCAATGCTATCCTCAGCCACTCTGAGCTGATGGAATCCTGTAGCTAGATCGAGTTGAGAGAAAACAGATGCCCCCACAAGCTGGTCAAACAAATCGTCGATTCTTGGTAGCGGGTGCCTATTTTTCTTTGTCAGCTTGTTTAACTCACGATAATATACGCACAGACGAAGCGATCCATCCGCCTTAGTAGCGAATACCACCGGAGCACCCCATTCAGAAATGCTTCGTCTTATGAAATTTTTCTCAAGCAACTCGTTGATTTGTTTACTGAGCTCTCTTCTTTCTCGCGGGGCCATGTGCCTAACAGGCAATGAAACTGGCTTGGAATTATCAACAAGATAAATTTGGAACTTTATTTCGCGTTTAGGAGGTAATCCCCTCACTTCATCAAAGACATTTGGATATTCTCGGACCACTCTTATAGATTGCAAATTATCGTCGGACGAGTCAAGAGATTCAAGATAACATAACATGACCGAACCCTTAGGGTTACAAGAAATTTCAAGGGTATTACCAGGGCGAGTCATGAGCCTCACTACCCTTCGTTCACAATCAAGAATGGCTCCATAATCGGACAGCCAATCCATACCTAGGATCAAACCGTATCCCATGAATCCGAGAACATAAGCATTACACGTGAATTCTACGCTTAAGATAGAGATCCTCAAATCCACACACATCATAGATAAATGAGCGGAGCCCCCAATTGAATTTGAAACTATAACGGGATCCTCAACCAGCCTAGTGCTTAGGTGCAGATTTTCAACAATATCAGAAGAAATAAAAGTATGCGATGCGCCAGAGTCAATTAAGGTTCGAACAGGGAAGTCAGAAATATAAACAAGGCTTTCTACGGAAATATTACCACCTCGGTCAAGAGCTGGAGTGGTGTTGAGAGCATGCAACTGCCCTCCAGAAGGTCCTGCTCGTTGGGTCTGCCCTTGCCCCTACCCTTGCTTCTTGGGGCAATCCTTGCTGATGTGTCCAGTGTCTCCACAATGAAAGCATTCACCCAACTTCCTCTTCTTCTTTCTACAATCTTTAGCTAGATGTCCAGTAATACCACAGAAGTTGCACTTCCTCGTCTCACGTGATTTGTTGTTGCTCTTGTTATTCTTATTATTCTTGTTGTTTCCCTTCTTGAAATCAGCTTTCTTATTCTGAGTCTCGATAGGCTTAACCTCCTTCTTGCTATTCTTGTCTTCCTCATGAAGTAGAGCCATATCCACCAAGCTTTCAATGGTCGCCCCCATGGGTATATGAGTTAGGGCTAAGCTGTGTAGTGGCTCGTTCAATCCTCGAGCAAAGCGTGCAACCTTTTTCTGGGCTGTGTTGACCAAATCCAAACTGAACCGAGCAAGCTGATTAAACTTATTCACGTACTCCCTAACAGACATATCCCCTTGCTTGAGTGCTAGGAAACTCTGCATCTGAAGGTTCTGCTCTGCTGACGATAGGAATTTAAGCCCAAACCTCGCTCTAAAGTCTGCCCAAGTCTCAACTGGCCTGGTAGCGTTGGTGACTTCCCACCAAAATGCAGCTTCCTCTTTCAACAACCATGCTGCCAACTGAACTTTCCTATGGTCCTCCATATCAAAGATAATGAACAAGTGTTATGTCTCCTTTTGCCAGTTTCGTGCCTCAACAAAGGTTTCAGTTCCAACGAAGTTCTTGCCGCCCATTGCTTTAAAGTCTTTGCATATTTTGGCAAAAGCGGTACCAGGAGGAGGAGGAACCGCAGCCACTAGGGGTGGAGGAGGAGGGATGTCTGTCGTGCCCGTGTCGTTGGCCCTGGCTTCTAAGTACCTTCGGAACCATCCAGGCACGGGTATTCCCTCAGGAAGGTTAAGATCGGCCATGCTGAAAAACGAAAAGAAAGGATTCAAACGAGGAAACAAAGGAAAGTGTTAATGGCTTATTGGGGAATAACCTTTTTAAACATAAAACTTTTCTTGAAAAATGCTTCTTTATAAATGGTTTTGAAAACAGTTTCGGAAGGTTTTTAAAACTTTTGCCCAGCCTGGTAACCGTCTGCTCTGATACCAAATGTAACACCCCACCTCTGCTAGGGTCACTCACAAAGGGAATGCACTAGTTTTGGTGGAGTATTATCTAGGTAAACATGCACAGAGATATCACAAGGCAGAACATAAATAAAGCAGCGGTAGAAATTAAAAACCAACTTTTTATTATTTTCCAGAAAGGAGTAAAGAGCTCATATATCGAAGATACAAATTATTCCATTACATCAAGTTCATAATAAAGAAGCATAAACTTAAAACAAAAGTAAATTATTCCCCATAAATAGCAGAAGCAGCCATAGCATAGCCCAAGACCAAACCGTACATGAGCTGTCAGAAAGCAAGCTAAATCCAAGCTAAGAGCTAGTGTTTCCTCCCTAAGAACCTGGGGGGAAGAAACGAAAGAAAAGGAGGCGAAAGAAAAAGGGTCAGTCATAAAGACTAGTAAGCCCTAGTGACTTTCAGTACGAAAACTAGTAAAGGTAACATGACATGTGAAAACTGGAATTAAACATAAGGATGATAACAGAACTAGTAGGATAATTAAGATAACAAGATAAGTCAAGTCTGGCATTGCATATTCAAGGTTCGCTGCACCAACTGTACTAGTATTCTAACCCATGTCAAGTATTAACCATGAAATGATCCCTTAGCCCAGTGTCATGAAGTGACCCATTATGGGGTCCTACGGTACGATCTGTTAATCGATCGGCTCCCTACAAATCCTAGCTCGTCATGTGTCTGTGTCATACAGCCCTATCCTGAAATGTAGTTACCTGTGCTAGGTCCACCATAGGGTGTATCAAGTCCTATGATGCCAACCACCGACACGAATCAAGCACGCACAGTGTAAATCTACAGGTGCCCAATGCCTGCTTTTTCAACTCCGGGCTATGTGCACGACCATAGCCCGCCTGAACCTATAATGGCGCACCTACTCAGCCGTCGTTCTGGTCGCTTACAATCAGCCCAGTAATCGTGCCCCACCCTGCCTAGTCCCAGGGTATCATGATACATCTAAGTGGGTTACTGCTGAAAAGGACCGCGTAACTAGGGTTTCTAATGGGTTAAGTGTTGTCATTCAAATTCGTGACTTAACCCTATCCAGATCGTGTATCAAGTTGGTTAAGTGTGTTCGAGCAGTCCATGACTTAACCCTATCAAATCATCGTGTCAAGTTGGTTAAGTATATTCAAGTGGTTCATGACTTAACCCTATCATGTGGCATTAATTCATTAGTGCACGCCAACCTCTCACATTAGACTAACTGTTGTGGTTACTGTATTTGTCAGGCGGTTCCGGGCAGATTTACACCACAACATAGTCTAACCTCGGGTTTTTACGTGCAATATGACCAACTACCCACATTGGATCCTATTGTTTGCAGCCACTTGATTTGTCGGGCAGTTCTGGGCAGATTTACACTGCAAACTCAACCTAACCTCGAGTTGGCCATTTCCAAGTTTATCTAACTGTCATGCCCACGTTCAAGTTTTCATGTCTAGATTCATGTCAAGTTTTCTGGTCATGTTTCATGTCAAGTTCATGTCCATATTCAGGTTCAAGTCATAACAACGTTCATGTTCAAATTTAAAGCTAATTTATGTTTTACCTAGTCTGCCCAAATCGTATTCCCATCGCACGTAAGTTCGAATCGATACAAATAAACCTAATAGGGAATAACATAAAAAGGAACGGGTATAATGTGGCAAAAGTGATTACTAGCATAGCATGATATGACTTGAAATAAAAAGATTAAAACATTACTGGCATATGAAATATTGGCCTCAAACATAAAGATTTCAAATCTAGCAAGATAAGGTACTAGTCAAAATAACAGTTGTCACAAGGTGATAGTATAGTCATGGTAACGACTGTCATAAGGTGATAGTATAGTCATGATACGACTATCATAAGGTGATAGTATAGTCATGGTACGACTATCATAAGGTGATAGCCATAAACTTTTGACTAATAGCAGGTTCAACATGATAATATGAGGGGGTTTTCTTTTTGATTTACAACATGAATAGGCCCCAAATCAATGTCATAGTAATATCCAAGAGTCAAGATCCAAGATGAACGAGAATGAATGTAAACAATCATCATACATAGGTCCAATTTCAATTTACAGTTTAAATCTGAAAATAACTAGGGCTTACAGATCGTGGTTCGAGAATTAGAAAAAGAGAGTCGATGTTGTATATGCTTAGTCAAGTCCTAATATAAGTCCCCAAATCAGCAATTCCCTTAACGCAGTTTCAACGTAGAAGAAGCAGTCCCTCTCTCAAGCTTTTCAACCAGAATTAGAGCAGCATAAAGTCAGAAAGAATTTTGTGTAGAGAGACTGGTGTTAGGGGCTGTATTTATAAGGTCAGGTCAACGAATGTGGATAGAAACGAGGCCAAATACATCAAAGTGAATCCAGCTTCAGAAATGGGCTTGGGCACCAGGTCGACCCCCAGGTCGACACTATGGTCGACCTGGTCCTGGTTAGGTCGACTACATAGTCGACCCCCAGGTCAACCTGGTCCTGGGCGGGAAATTTCCCGCCCAGTCCATTCTGAGGTTTGAAATTCGAATTTTGAATTTGAATTGAGTCTGTTTTGAACTTGAAAACTTCTGAAAACTTTGAAAGGTCATAACTTGGTCATATGGACTCCGATTTTCGAAAACTCGGACTCGTTTCCAAGCAGAATTTCGAGACGAACGCAATGGCGCAACCCGTTTCCCTTGATTCTTAATTTAAAAATTAATTCTGCCTTGATTTATGGTTATTATACGTTATAAAAACATGGGTTGTTACACTTACAATTAAACGCTTCAACTAAAATAAATAACATAAAAAAAGATTTTTGAAATAATTAATTAGTGATACAGATGATGTTATTCCAATTCCTCTAAACCTCCGAGCTTGCTTCATCGGCGTTACACCTTTGTCGTTGCGTTTGGAGAATTTTAGTTTTTTTGGTCAAAACATACTCCAAGTACTCTCCAAATAACTTAGAAACATATTTCACGTGTCTTGTCCAATTTAGTTCGTTCTCGAAGAACTTTGGTTCTATTTGCATCTTTTTGAACCTATGTTTCTAGGATCCTAGACTTTTGCAATTTAAGCTTCAATCATTCCTTTTTTTCTTAGATAGATGCAATTGGAACATCATTTAGAAGTGAAGTATCACTAACTAGTTCCAAGTCACTTGATTTCTTGTTTCTCAACAACGATCTCTTGATTTTTTTTCTTTTAGGATGATTTATATCTTCATCATACAACGTTTTCGAAGTTGGTGTCACTGTCACCGGACATCTGCTATTTTCGTTCGCGTCCACGGAGATATAATACTCATTTGAATTGCCAATAGATGGATCCATTGAGAATCTTGTGGCTACATTTCTTATATTAATTTCATTGGTATTGCTTATATCGACATCCTCTTCTTCATCAAGAGTTGTGAATTTTGACCTCAACGAAAGAATTTCAAAAGCGATATGAGCTTTGAATTCAGTGTTGTACATATCATGATATATTTTATCATAATCATCTTTCAAGTCCTTGAACGATTGTCCATTTCTCAGTCTTTCTCCTATTTGTACTACAATACCTTTCTAATGGTCGTTTCTGTAGTCTCAAACGATCAATTTGTGGCATTTTGAGTCTTAATTATAGTTCTCGTTATTTATTAAATAAAAGTACCCCTTTGTGGAACGTTTTGATGAAACCTCAAATAACTTAACTCGTGTAGTGGCTGGCATTTTACAGTCAAGTTCTCTCAATGTCTTACCATTATCGGTGTTTGTATCGGCAGAACAGGTGATTTAAGGAGGAGGCTCAAGTTTTTTTCTCCTTGCTACAACGACCCGGGTTTTCGCGATCCTGTTATCGACATAAACTCAATGTCAACTATTCAAGCATCGGAAATACTGGATAGTTAATGAAACAAAATTGAGGGTGAGAATAGATAAGATAGAAAGTTAGAATAGAAGAAGAAGAGGAAGAACATACAACATCGGAGTAAACATGAATCTCACAGCGGAACGAACAATATATAATACATACATAACTTTGAAATAAAATCAGTATATGTATACAGCAACATTATCAGAGTATAACACTTACAACACAGTGGAAATAAACAATAGCTATATATTCCTGAAGACTCCTGCTCCAGCTTTCCAAGTATATCTGTAAAACCTGACTACTTGACTGCCCGTACAAATTTGAGCACCCAAGAGTTTAGGGTAAAACAAAACAAAATAAACTTCGGGTCAGTCATAGGACTGGTGTGAGTAAAAGCAATTTAAAACAGTTTGAGAAAATAAACGATATCTCATAAGACCTCGCCGTATAACACGGAACGAGTTTTTGCCTTATGAGAATCCAAAACACTTGATTCAACATTTCAAAATCTTTTTGAACAAAATGATAAACTTTATATCAAACTCATTTGATATTATAATAGTGTTTATCAATCACAACTAAATAATCAACTAGCAGAAAGCTTTCATCTCACGTTCTACATACATAATATAAAATCAAAAACTGCGGGCGCTTATTGGGTAATGAATTCCAACTGGAAAGGTATGGGACCACCTTCCGACAGTGTATCTCTAGAGAGGAATACACCGGGTTCAACAAGAACATCTTGTAACCCAGGCTAAACATGACCGGTTACTCATTTTGCTTGAGTGTACCGAATGTATTATCACCAACGGTTGGGATCAACAACCGTTTCCCGAAAGGGACAGCATCGAAATAGATTATAGAAGTAAAATGGAATTTCTCTAGATCATGTGACAATACACCCTAATTGGTAGCTAACCACTTAGCCATGCGACCTACCTGATTTTCTACCATTCTGGTTTGTGAGGCTAAAAGCCACACTTATCTCTGATAGGTCACACATTTATTCACCTTGAATGTCACATCATCGTACCGCCAAATCACAAATTGATTTCTCCAAAAATACCACGGGTATACAGCTAAGAGAAACGAATTCCTCCACCACCAAACGTAAGTACGTTTGAAGAGATCAACTTACGGGATATATTAAATATAATCTGTCAGGCATTCTTCCATACAGGTCGTCCTGGGACCGGACAGACCGAAGGTACTATTCTGTAAATCCATACTAGGCAATTTCTACCTAGGATTTACTGAATAGCCCTTGCATAACTCCGTCTTCAATTATCTTCATCATATTTGATTTGCAACGCTAATGGCATACGGAGTGTTTTCAGATAATATATCTGATCCCGGTCTCTCCATATTGACAACGGAAATGGTCAAAAACTTTGATAGTCAGTGATTTAACTATCAAAGGAAAACATGTGTACAAACAACGGTTGTATTCCCAAATGCAAATCTTACCGATCAATCATCATTTCATTTCCCAGTTTCCCATTTTATAATTTCCATATATTCATAAATTCCTTATTTTCTAAAATTAGAAAATATACGTTATTAACTTCGGAAAACGTTTCCATTTTTGATTCACGCATCAATATCTTTTCACCTCTATCAGTCTCTAATTGTTAACTAGTAAGAGAATAACTGCCCATTTATAAATCCTGAAGGCCGAAACCAACATCAGATCGATACCCAGGTAGCCATTCAACTCAACTAATTTCCATTCAATTTTTAATTTCAGTAATTCCATTTAAATTCCTAATTCAAACCCCAAATTCCTTTATAATATTTTATTTGCAAAATAATTACTTAACCTATTTTTCACATAGAATGCGAATAATATTTCTTTATATAATCAAAACCATTTGATTTCATATTTAGAAACAATATCTCAAACCCAAATTCTATTTATATTTTTATTTGTAGAATTATTCATACAAATCTCCTTTTTATTTCTAACTCTTAAATCTCATTTATAATTTCCTTTATATAATTCTATTTATTCTATATAAATCCTTTTATATAATTCTATTTATTTTATATAAATCCTTTTATATAATTCTATTCATTTCCCAAATATTTCTTAATTATATTTTCCAATATATTTTTTCCAAATATATCCTTTTATAATAGCCTATTTATTTTATATATAAATATTTCATTTTCAATATTCACTTTGAAAAATTCCTTTTTACATTCCAGTATATCATATGGTATTTAAAATACCAAATAACACGACCATTGTCATCATAATCAATCACTGGTTTTATATCACATCATATATCACAATATATGAAAACAAACAGTATTATAAATATTAAGGAATCCAGTTGGATCCCTCCAACCTGTTTTCCCTACATCGTAGATGTTAAACAAAATAAATAACATCGATTTCATTTCAATATGAAATATTCTGATAAACTGAATCAATATTTGATTAACGATATATATATGTATCGTTATCTATAATTTCAACCACTAAACCAGTAATTCAACCAAACAATCATCACACAGCAATCCATCATCATTTATCAACACTAGATTATATTTAAAAATATATAAACTGTACAAGTTAGTGAGATTTACTCACAATGGACGATCATCGTTAAATAACGATAACTGTCAGTTGATTCAGACAGACAATTTATTTCGCTGTAAACTGTAACGAGCTCCAATTCACTCCCGGTCAGTTCCATTCTGTAGTCGTCATCCATACGATCCCAACGGATCCAGTTTTGCAGAATTCTGTTAAAGTATGACAAAGATAGTTAGTTTACAAGTTATACATGTTTTTAATATACAAGTTATTTTAAATCTAAACCTTATTGGGCCTTACCACAATTTAAAGCCCATACCCTTTAAACCCATCCGCAATAATATTATCTTCATCTTCCTCTCAACTAGTTTCATGCTGCTAATTATATATTTGTAACGCCATTCAAGGATTTCCTTTCACAACAGGACTTCTTCCAGTTTTCATTTGTGCTCTAGTATAAAGAAAATATATCCCAACTTCTTTGAAGCATTCCAAGTCCACGAAGCTGCTATACCCAAAACACATAGATCATTCAGGACCAATGTAACAACCCGTATTTTCAATAACCTGTAATAATGTAAATTGAGGCAGAATTTAATTCTAAAATCTGAATCAAGGGAAACGGGCTATGCCATTGCGTTCGTCTCGGAAAAATACGCGAAATAGAGTCCGAGTTTTCGAAAATTGGAGTCCGTATGACCTAGTTAAGGCCCATTGAAGTTTGCAGAAAATTTCTAAGTAAAAACAGATTTAAATTTAAAATTAGAAACAAGGGTTTGGGCCAGCTGGGCCAAGGCGGGAAAAATCCCGCCCAGGACCCCATGTCGACAGGCCTGTCGACAGGGGTCTAGGCATGTCGACTGCCCTGTCGACAGCCCTGTCGACAGGGGGTGCCCAGGCAGTCTAGCCTGGTGCACCATTTTTGATTTGGGTTGGGTCTTGGGGCTTGGTTCTAGAGGATTCCGAGATCTGACGGGCCAAAACTAACCTAGGGTTAATCCTAGGGCTAAAAACACTACCCTAATCTATAAATAAGGCCCTAATCTACCCTAAATCACTCATTAATCATTCTAGCAACAAAACTATGCCAAAATCCAAACTCTCATGGCCTCCACCCTCTTCATACAATCCCTAAATTAATTCCTAAGTGATTTTCCTTGCATACAAGTATATTTGGGCTTGTATGATCCTCCTTAGCTTGCATTAAGGGCTTGTTTCTCTATTGGCTTCATAAAGGAGGAGTCTTGATCAAGTTTGCTTGCATTTGGGGGCTTTAATTAGTTGCATAAGGGGTTCTTTACATTTGCTATAGTCATTTGAGTCCGCATAAGCATTGTAAGCCCTCTTACCTTCATTTTAGAAACTCTAAAGTTAATGTGTGATGAAAGTTGGGGTTTATGTATGTTTATTGAGTTATGCATGTTTATGCAAGTTTGCTAAGCCAAGATTTGTATGTTTATTGAGTTATGCATGTTTATGCAAGTTTGCTAAGCCAAGATTTGTATGTTTATTGAGTTATGCACGTTTATGCAAGTTTGCTAAGCCAAGATTTGTATGTTTATTGAGTTATGCATGTTTATGCAAGTGTACTAAGCCATGGTTTGCAAGTTTAACAAGTTATGCATGTTTATGCAAGTTTACTAAGTCATGGTTTGCAAGTTTAACAAGTTATGCATGTTCACCAAGTCATGATTTGCAAGTTTAACAAGCTATGCATATTTATGCAAGTTTAAAATGACAAGTTGTGCATGTTTGACAAGTTGTGCATGTTTGACAAGTTATGCAAGTTTAAAATGACAAGTTGTGCATGTTTGACAAGTTATGCAAGTTTAAAATGACAAGTTGTGCATGTTTGACAAGTTATTCATGTTTATGCAAGTTCCCTATGCCATGTTAGGCAAGTTTAACATGTTATGCATGTTTATGTTAATATGCAAGTTCACTATGCTAAGTTATGCAAGTTTAACATGTTATGCATGTTTATGTTAATATGCAAGTTCACTATGCTAAGTTATGCAAGTATAACATGTTATGCATGTTTGTTGTGATAAGCAAGTTCATCATGTATGTTGTGCCAAGTTCCCTCTTCCTATCCTTTATGCGTTATTACGAATATGTAAGCGATAAAATGACGTTGGGGGTTTGGGTAAACTTAAAATACATGAAAATATAAGATTGGGAATTTACCTATTAAGTTAGGTCTACCCCTTGGGAATTTACCTATTAAGTTAGGTCTACCCAAGCATTTGTTGACTTGTAATGATGGTTTGAAAATAAAGTGGACATGACACTTAGAAAACATAAGTGTGGCCAACTCGAGGTTGGGTTGAGTTTGTAGCATAATTCTACCCGGAACCGACCGGCTTAACTAGTGGCTACAAACAATAGGACCCAATGTGAGAAGTTGGTCATGTGGTGCCAAAACCCGAGGTTAGACTAAGTTGTGGTGTAAACCTACCCGGACCCGCCCGGCCTAACTAGTAACCACAACAAGGTCTAATGTGAGAGGTTGAGGTGCATTAAGTTAATTAATGCCTCATGATTAGGGTTAAGTCAGGGTCCACTAATACTTAACCAATTTGGGAATTCAAGGGATGAAAATGGGGTTAAGTTACACTTAACCAATTTAATCAATTTGGGGATACAAGGGATTAGATGGGGTTAAGTGGTGAACCGTCGATTACACTTAACTAATTTAATCCATGATTAGTGAGGGGTTAAACCACACTTAACCCTCTTAGAAAAACCCTAGCAACGTGGTCTGTTCTAACAGTAATCCCAGTTTGGTATCATTCACAACCCTAGAAGCTAGGCTAGGGCGGGGCACGATTACTGGACGGATGTAAGCGACCAAAGGGCGATGGCCGAGTGGTACAGCGGTGCGGGTCCGGCGGGCTACGGACGTGCACGTAGTCCGATGTTGGACAAACTCGAGGCACGGGTACCAGTAGGTTAGGGCTGTGCATTATTGCTTAAGTGTCCGGGGTTGACACCCGAGGGCTTGATACACCCAAAGGGGGACCCAGCACAGACTAACTACAACCATATGTGGCCCATATGGACACCAACACTTGACGTGTTAGGTTTATAGGGAGCCGATCGACTAGACCGTTGGGCTGGACCTTATATTAAGGTCACTTCATGTTATTGGGCCAAAGTTTGGGATAAGGGATCAATACCTGTTATGTTGGTTTGCTAGTACACCGTGGTGCAAAACTTAACCTTGTTTTATGCGATGACACCTCTATCTATCTTGTAGTTGATTTATTCATGCCAGTATGTTGTTATCTATGATCACCTCAGTTTCCATCATGATGTTAACTTTATTAGTTTATAGACTGATCGTAGCAGGGCTTACTCAGTCTTTTTGACTGACCTGTTTTCTTTCGCCTCTTTTCTTCCGTTTCCCCCCCCCCCCCCCCAGGTTCTCAGGGAGGGAATACTAGAGCCTAGCTTGGATTTTAGCTGCTTCCTTGGATAGCTCAAGTATGCTTTGGACTTGAGCCGCTATGGTTTATCACTCTTATTTGGGGATAGTACTTATGTATTTTCAGTTTATCAGATGATGTATTTATCTAGACTTGTAATTTTGGGGAAAGTGACATTTTGATGTACCAGACTTGAGTTTTTGAAATGGTTTATAAATCTTCCGCTGTTTTATTTGCTTACTCTGTTTATTTACATATATATATATGTCATGTCCTGCCTTGCTATATCATTATGCATGTTTACCAATAATGCCCCTCCAAAGCTAGTGCATTCCTTTGCGAGTGACCCTAGTGGAGGCGGGGTGTTACATTTGGTATCAGAGCATATGGTTTACGAGAAGGGATAAAAAGGTTTTTTTTTAAAAAAAAACTTTTGGAAAACTACTTTCAAAACCAAGTATAAAGTATTTTCCAAAGAAAAGTCTAGTTGTTTTTAAAGGCTATTCCCCAAAAGCCATTAGCACTATCCTTTGACTCCTCGTTTGAACTCTTTTCTTTTCGTTTCTAGCATGTCTGATAATCTCATCTTGCCCGAAGGAGTAACAATACCCGATTGGTTTCGTCGGTACTTGGAAGCCACGGCACCGGTCCCGGGTGTCTCTAATGATGTCCTTCCAGTCGAGGCCGCTGTTCCTCCTCCTCCTCCCATAGCTGATGTTCCACGTCCTCCTTCCCCTCAGCATCCTCAAACTGACTTCGCAGAGATTTGCCAAGATTTTAAGGCGATGGGTTGCAAGAATTTCTTTGGAACCGAGACTTTTGTAGAAGCAGGGAATTGGTTGAAAGAGACCGAAGATCTTTTAGCCACCTTTGATATAGGTGACCGTAGGAAAGTTTTATTAGCAGTATGGTTGCTAAAGGAAGAAGCTGCACGTTGGTGGGTAGTCACCACCGCGACCAGGCCAATTGAGACTTGGGATGACTTTAGAGGAAGGTTTGGACTGAGGTTCTTATCACTGAAGCAAGGGGACATGACTATTAGGGAATACATAGATAAGTTCAATCAACTGACTCGTGTCGATTTAGACTTGGTTAATACAGCTCAGAAGAAGGCCCTACACTTTACTCTAGGATTAAATGAGCCATTACATGGTTTGGCCATGTCTCATATACCCTTGGGGGCGACTTTCGAGAATTTGGTGAATATGGCCCTACTTCAAGAAGAAGATAACAATGACAAGAAAGAGGCCAAGACGAATGAGTCTCAAGGCAAGAGGGTAAATTCAGGGAAACGGGGCAAGAATATGAAATGCAACTTCTGTGGTAAAGTTGGACATATGGCCAGGGAATGTAGGAAGAAGAAGAGAAAGCGGGGCGAATGCTTTCATTGTGGTGAGTTTGGACATTTCAGCAAAGATTGCCCGAGGAAACAAGGGCAAGGTCAGACTCAGTGTGCAGGACTATCTGGAGGGCGAGTTCATCCCCTCAACACCGTTCTTCCAGCTTATGATAGAGGTAGTGTTTCTGTTGAAAATCTGGTTTACATTTTCTGATTTTCCCTGTTCGAACTTTGTTCGATTCTGGCATATCGCATAGTTTTATTCCATCCGATCTAGTTGAAAGTTCTGCACCTAAGTACTAGTCTGGTTGATGATCCCGTATGTGTTTCAAATCCAATTGGGGGTTCTACCCGTTTGTCTGTGGTCTGAGTGGATTTGAAAGTTTCTATCTTGAGTATAGAATTCTCGTGGGATGTATATATTCTCGGTTTCGGGGGATATGGGTTGGTTTTGGGCATGGAATGGTTGTCCTGTTTTGAAGCCATTCTGGGTTTTTGTATATAGGGTTGTGAGGCTCATGACTCGCCTCGGTAATACCCTAGAAATTTCTAGCAACCCTATGGGTCCCGTCATGTTATGTTATCTTGAAATCCCTCGACTCGTCTATCGATAGTTTGCAATCTGTGAGGGTGGTCCGAGAATATCCTGATATCTGGGGATAGATTTCCGTATTATCTGGTTGGTAATGCCAAGCCAGTTGCGTGGCCGGCTAGGCACATGACCTCACGAGATGAGAGTTAAGAAAGCAAGTCAAGGAGTTGCTTGAGAAGAACTTCCTGAGACGAAGCATTTTCGAGTAGGGTGCTCCAGTAGTATTCGTTACTGATGTGGACAGTTTGTTTCGCTTAATATGATGATTTCGTGAGATAACCGTTACCAGGGATCAATGATTTGTTTGATCAACTTGTAGGAGCATCTGTTTTCTTTTGATCTAGCTACCGGATTCCATCAGTTTAGGATGGCTGAGGATGGAATTGACAAGACTGCGTTTAGGACTCTAGATGGGTTTTAGAATGGCTAGTCATACTATTTGGTTTGACTAATGCACCCGCATATTACGTAAACTGGATGGGTAGGGTGTTTAGGGAGTCCTTGAACAAGTTTGTCATGGTCGTCTTAGACGATATTTTGACCTCCTCAAAAGAGCGAGGAAGAGCATGCTATACATCTCAAGGAGGAGATGGATACGCTTAGAGCCACCAGTGGAAGGTCAGGTTCTCCAAATGTCACTTTGGAGGAAAGAAATTGGATTTCTTGGGCACATAGTTCCTAAGAAAGGCTTAGTGGTGGGTTCCGCTAAAGTGGTTGCGATTTAAGACCGGAAAACTCTGAGGAGGGCAAATGAAGTGAGAAGCCTCCTTCGTTTGGCTAGTTAGCTAGCATTCCCGGAGCTTAGACTTACTCTTCTGGATCAAGAAGGGGGTTTCGCAGAAAGAAGACCCGCAGTTGGTCAAGAACATGGACCAATCAGTTCAAGGCGAGATGTTAAGTCACCTCACTAGATATATTATAGATGACAAGGGATGACTAAGGCACGATGAGAGATTATGTGTTCCTCGAATGGAAGACTTGGTAAAGAAGGTTCTTACAGATGCGAATCACTCGAGGAGGTGGCCGAGTTGGTCTCGGAATGCATGTTGTGCCACCAAGTTAAGGCCAAGTCATAGAAGCCCAGTGGGCCATTACCTCTATTGGGGGTTCCGCAAGGGAAGTGTGAAAACATCTCGATAGATTATGTGGATAGATTACCTAGATCAAAGAAAGGGAATACGGGTAGGTGGGCCATAATAGGTAGACTCACGAAGAGTGCTCATTTCAGAGCGAGAGGACTACATCATGGTTAACAGCGGTTTACCCTCAAGAAGTTGGCCAGTTTTGAAATAGCCTACAGGAAGCCATGGGTAGGCAACTGAATCTAGGTATGGCCTGTCACTCATAGGCAGATGGTTCATTTCGATTAAGCATGAGTTATAGAAAATCACGTTTATAGGGCAATTGGCAACGTGGATTGGTATTTTCAAGAGAAAGTTCTGCTGCATGGAATACTTTATAGTAAGTAGACGAGATCCAGGATTCACTAGTGAATTTTGGAGAGCTGGCATGAGATCATGAGGTTATAGTAGGTTTAAGCCAAGTATATAGAAAGAAGAATAAGTGGAAAAGAAAGACGAGAGGCGATAATGAAATGACTTCCAACTCGAATTTGGGAAATAGGAGTTAGGAAGCCAAGGAATCATGAAGTGAAAAGACAGTCAAAGCACAGTGGAGTTAAGCTCAAGGAAACGTGACTAAGAAGAGTGAAGACTAGATACGCGCATCATATCTCTTTTTAAGAGTGCATCTTTGATCCTTGTTTTCCTGTGGAGCTTGCTTGCAAGTTATCTTTTGTATATGTCCTCTCGGTCCCATTCTCGATCTTATTTCTGTTGTAAACTCCATAAGGGGGTTAAGACTCATCGGTTAGTACTATATGTCAAAGCTTGAGTGGGTTTCTTGTAATCCAAAAAAAAAAAAAAAAAAAAAAAAAAGGAGTTTATCTAGTCTATCGTGTCGATCTTGTCATGAGAACCTTAGGTAGAAACCCTTTGGATGAAACATGTATTTGAAACATGTTATGCTTGATGGTTGCAAATGGTTGCAAGTGTTTGCAAGTGGTTGCTTGTGGATGCATTATACACGATTAGGCACTAGATCGGCTCACACACTTCTCATATTGCATGTGCATGAGTGTTTATGCTTATTCTTGGATGAAATTCGTATGCTATCACATGGATGTTGCATATGGATGCATGATTGAGCACGCATGTAGATATTATACATTATGTTAGGAATTTGCATACATATGGATTCATTTCACTGACATACATATGCATTAAGGAGGTTTACTGTATCAGTAACCACCTGATTTACATACATATGCATTAAGGAGGTTTACTGTATCAGTAACCGCCTGATTTTTGCATTAGGTAAGTACATATACACACACACTTTTGCATATGTTCATCCAGCATTTAGAATCTTATAAGGACAATGATTGCTCGTGGATGATGCTTTGAGTAGATGGATGATTGGATGGTAGGATACGTTCTTCCTAACTTGAAGATTTCGGGGACGAAATCCTTTAAGGAGGGGAGAACGTAACAACCCGTATTTTCAATAACCTGTAATAATGTAAATTGAGGCAGAATTTAATTCTAAAATCTGAATCAAGGGAAACGGGCTATGCCATTGCGTTCGTCTCGGAAAAATACGCGAAATAGAGTCCGAGTTTTCGAAAATCGGAGTCGTATGACCTAGTTAAGGCCCATTGAAGTTTGCAGAAAATTTCTAAGTAAAAACAGATTTAAATTTAAAATTAGAAACAAGGGTTTGGGCCAGCTGGGCCAAGGCGGGAAAAATCCCGCCCAGGACCCCATGTCGACAGGCCTGTCGACAGGGGTCTAGGCATGTCGACTGCCCTGTCGACAGCCCTGTCGACAGGGGGTGCCCAGGCAGTCTAGCCTGGTGCACCATTTTTGATTTGGGCTGGGTCTTGGGGCTTGGTTCTAGAGGATTCCGAGATCTGACGGGCCAAAACTAACCTAGGGTTAATCCTAGGGCTAAAAACACTACCCTAATCTATAAATAAGGCCCTAATCTACCCTAAATCACTCATTAATCATTCTAGCAACAAAACTATGCCAAAATCCAAACTCTCATGGCCTCCACCCTCTTCATACAATCCCTAAATTAATTCCTAAGTGATTTTCCTTGCATACAAGTATATTTGGGCTTGTATGATCCTCCTTAGCTTGCATTAAGGGCTTGTTTCTCTATTGGCTTCATAAAGGAGGAGTCTTGATCAAGATTGCTTGCATTTGGGGGCTTTAATTAGTTGCATAAGGGGTTCTTTACATTTTCTATAGTCATTTGAGTCCGCATAAGCATTGTAAGCCCTCTTACCTTCATTTTAGAAACTCTAAAGTTAATGTGTGATGAAAGTTGGGGTTTATGTATGTTTATTGAGTTATGCATGTTTATGCAAGTTTGCTAAGCCAAGATTTGTATGTTTATTGAGTTATGCATGTTTATGCAAGTTTGCTAAGCCAAGATTTGTATGTTTATTGAGTTATGCATGTTTATGCAAGTTTGCTAAGCCAAGATTTGTATGTTTATTGAGTTATGCATGTTTATGCAAGTGTACTAAGCCATGGTTTGCAAGTTTAACAAGTTATGCATGTTTATGCAAGTTTACTAAGTCATGGTTTGCAAGTTTAACAAGTAATGCATGTTCACCAAGTCATGATTTGCAAGTTTAACAAGCTATGCATATTTATGCAAGTTTAAAATGACAAGTTGTGCATGTTTGACAAGTTGTGCATGTTTGACAAGTTATGCAAGTTTAAAATGACAAGTTGTGCATGTTTGACAAGTTATGCAAGTTTAAAATGACAAGTTGTGCATGTTTGACAAGTTATTCATGTTTATGCAAGTTCCCTATGCCATGTTAGGCAAGTTTAACATGTTATGCATGTTTATGTTAATATGCAAGTTCACTATGCTAAGTTATGCAAGTTTAACATGTTATGCATGTTTATGTTAATATGCAAGTTCACTATGCTAAGTTATGCAAGTATAACATGTTATGCATGTTTGTTGTGATAAGCAAGTTCATCATGTATGTTGTGCCAAGTTCCCTCTTCCTATCCTTTATGCGTTATTACGAATATGTAAGCGATAAAATGACGTTGGGGGTTTGGGTAAACTTAAAATACATGAAAATATAAGATTGGGAATTTACCTATTAAGTTAGGTCTACCCCTTGGGAATTTACCTATTAAGTTAGGTCTACCCAAGCATTTGTTGACTTGTAATGATGGTTTGAAAATAAAGTGGACATGACACTTAGAAAACATAAGTGTGGCCAACTCGAGGTTGGGTTGAGTTTGTAGCATAATTCTACCCGGAACCGACCGGCTTAACTAGTGGCTACAAACAATAGGACCCAATGTGAGAAGTTGGTCATGTGGTGCCAAAACCCGAGGTTAGACTAAGTTGTGGTGTAAACCTACCCGGACCCGCCCGGCCTAACTAGTAACCACAACAAGGTCTAATGTGAGAGGTTAAGGTGCATTAAGTTAATTAATGCCTCATGATTAGGGTTAAGTCAGGGTCCACTAATACTTAACCAATTTGGGAATTCAAGGGATGAAAATGGGGTTAAGTTACACTTAACCAATTTAATCAATTTGGGGATACAAGGGATTAGATGGGGTTAAGTGGTGAACCGTCGATTACACTTAACTAATTTAATCCATGATTAGTGAGGGGTTAAACCACACTTAACCCTCTTAGAAAAACCCTAGCAACGTGGTCTGTTCTAACAGTAATCCCAGTTTGGTATCATTCACAACCCTAGAAGCTAGGCTAGGGCGGGGCACGATTACTGGACGGATGTAAGCGACCAAAGGGCGATGGCCGAGTGGTACAGCGGTGCGGGTCCGGCGGGCTACGGACGTGCACGTAGTCCGATGTTGGACAAACTCGAGGCACGGGTACCAGTAGGTTAGGGCTGTGCATTATTGCTTAAGTGTCCGGGGTTGACACCCGAGGGCTTGATACACCCAAAGGGGGACCCAGCACAGACTAACTACAACCATATGTGGGCCATATGGACACCAACACTTGACGTGTTAGGTTTATAGGGAGCCGATCGACTAGACCGTTGGGCTGGACCTTATATTAAGGTCACTTCATGTTATTGGGCCAAAGTTTGGGATAAGGGATCAATACCTGTTATGTTGGTTTGCTAGTACACAGTGGTGCAAAACTTAACCTTGTTTTATGCGATGACACCTCTATCTATCTTGTAGTTGATTTATTCATGCCAGTATGTTGTTATCTATGATCACCTCAGTTTCCATCATGATGTTAACTTTATTAGTTTATAGACTGATCGTAGCAGGGCTTACTCGGTCTTTTTGACTGACCTGTTTTCTTTCGCCTCTTTTCTTCCGTTTCCCCCCCCCCAGGTTCTCAGGGAGGGAATACTAGAGCCTAGCTTGGATTTTAGCTGCTTCCTTGGATAGCTCAAGTATGCTTTGGACTTGAGCCGCTATGGTTTATCACTCTTATTTGGGGATAGTACTTATGTATTTTCAGTTTATCAGATGATGTATTTATCTAGACTTGTAATTTTGGGGAAAGTGACATTTTGATGTACCAGACTTGAGTTTTTGAAATGGTTTATAAATCTTCCGCTGTTTTATTTGCTTACTCTGTTTATTTACATATATATATATATGTCATGTCCTGCCTTGCTATATCATTATGCATGTTTACCAATAATGCCCCTCCAAAGCTAGTGCATTCCTTTGCGAGTGACCCTAGTGGAGGCGGGGTGTTACAACCAAAGAGTTGGGTTATTTTGATTTTTACTTTGAAATTATCCAAATCTTGAAATGCACAAAGTTGGTATTTCAAATCATTTTCCTACTCTTCGAATAATTGAAAGCTTTAACTTCCCAAGAACAAACCTTAATCGATTACCAAGATTAAAACCAACAAACAACATCTAGTCTAACCCTCGTCTCTGTTAACCCAAAATAACTAAGCTAGAATAACTCCTAGCATCATGGCTTCATACCTCAACTTACGCGATCTATATTACCATTACCAACATTTTAACAGATCATTAACTTCAAAAGATCATTAATTATAAAACCTTAACAACTAATTACCACGTTTAACCAAATATCCAATTCTGCGCTCATCTTCTTCCTCTCGACAGTATATGGAGCCTGCACCTTTCAGTAAGCCATTTCCGAGTTTTAACTTCACTCCCCCCCATCGTTATACAGTGAAAACCCACGCCACAACTATCGTTCATTTCCTCCTCAATTCCTCCACCGATTTACTAATGGGAATCACCATTTCCATCTCCTTCAAAAACTCCATCGATCCATGTAAACTCGATCAAGCTTGCATGCGAAACCCAAAACCCGATGCTGAGCTACTCCAGTTCCTCACAGTAAAAGCACCAACAACAAGTTGCATCGGAATCCACAAAACAACTCACACTAGTGTTGTCTCACACCTTAAACCGAAAACTGAAATCCATTCCAGGTATCGATGCCTATAATTCACGAAACCGTGAACCCTAGATCGCGGTTCAACAAAATCCACGCACCAAACTAACAACGAACCCAACAAATTGTATATAGGATTGAAGAGCAACCACAGTGGAGTTCGAATATAAATGTCTCGAGAATTTTAGAGGAGGATTCGATTTTATTTGGATTTTTCAAAGATGATTTTCACGTTTTTCTCTGGAAAAACAAAATAGGAAATGTGACGGCTTGTTTTTAGTTGACCAGAGAAGTAGTGAATTAGGTTAAGGGAATATTGGGGTATTTATAGCTTCTGTTGGCTTGTATTGAAAGATTCATATTTTATTTTAATAATTCATATTAAATTTTTAGTTCAATTCATCGTTTAAAAAATTCCTATGATTACATATGATACCCAATTTCAATGAAATTGGACATGCAGCTACAGTTTGCCATTACGGACCTAATGAAACTTGTTTAATCGAATTCCAACTCCGTTTGCTCACACAGCGTATTTTTAAAGTCAAATTATTGATTTTTTTTTACATTAAAATTCCATACGGCCACATACTGACTCCAAAAATCACAGAAATTGAAATCTAACAATAATTTAATATTTTGGATCCAACAAAATTAGTTTCGTCGAAAACGGAGGTCGTTTACAAAACTGGCTATTTTTAAAGCTCTAAATAAACCCATTTAAATATTAATATATTTAAAAATAATTAAATTAAATATTAATAAATTAGTATTATTGTATATATTCACATAGAATATAATCCGGCTCCAAAATAAACATATCGGGGTTTATAACTCAACATTTAAAAATCCCAGATTAAATTGATATTCAATTTATATTAAAAATCCTTTTATAATATAAATAAATCGTTATTAATTATAAAGGAATTCCATAATGACTTTTCGAAAATTTGATTTGATCATAAATCAAAATCTACACGACGAAATCCTGATTTTTCTCTTCCATTAGAAAAATATACTTCACCAGCTCCGAATGTTTTTTGTCTCACAGAAATCCGACTTAAAACGGATTCTATATATTCATTTAAAGTTCGAATCGACAAATTACGAACTACTGCGCCATTTCGAGCTCGATTATAATTATAATATAATTATACGTTCAATTGTCATTTATATAATATATCTGTTAATATAATTCAACTCTAAACTGAATTATATATTATAAATGATCCAATTCACACAATATTGTGAATTCCACTATTTTCGACTATTTCGAAAATTAATATATTATTTAATTATTATATTAAATTAAATATCCAAAGTTATTTAATTAAACCACTTAAATCTCTAAATCGTTAGATAAATAATTAAATAAATAAATTATTATATCGCTAAAAATACGGGACGTTACATTTTTTCCCCCATTATAATAATTTCGTCCTCGAAATTGCTAAGGTAGAAAACAAACCCTATTAACTGGGTTAAAAATTATTTGTTTATTTATTAACTTCAGTTTCAACTGAACCGTTTAATTTCAATTAATTTATTCCTACTAACGAATATTTTCAAAGATCCTGAAGATTTTCTAACACCCGAAATTTTCGAAAAATTTCGCCAGCACCTCCTTTGTACGGCTTAATCGGTACAAGTACAACTCGCCTCTTTAGGCCTTCTCCAACCCAAAAGAAAATCAAATAGCCAAGCGGATTGCCACATCGGTTCCTGAAAATCTCATACCCATATGAAATATAAACTTTTACCTTTTTGTCGGGTGTATTATTATATCATTCCCATCTGTTACCAATTCTGCAAATACCAATGTATCCATTCCAATTGATCACCAATCAATTTATTCTCAACCAATCATTCGCTTAAATCCAAACCATAATATCATTTCAAACTCAAGTTCCATCCTCGATTCCAAACTCTTAACATACCAATTCAACAAAATTCCAGATTTCTATCTCACTATCCAATTTTTATTCTATATCTTATTTTTCGATTTGCTTTCACAAATTCTAATTTAATTTGTTTTCAAATCAAATAATCCTGGGGTTTTAAATAGTTTACCATTTAAAAAATCAAACTTCCCTTTTAGGATTCAAAATAACTTGTTTTTCCAAAAAAATCCGAAATCAATAACTTTAGTAGTAATCTGTCACTTAGAAACTCGAAAATGAATACCGATGATGTCCTGATCATCATCGGAATTATTTCCCAGCGACCGAAGTGAGTTCAATACTATATCACTTTTCAAAACCATTTTTAAACACTTTCATTTTGAATTTATTTCAAAATACCATTCACAATGTTTTTAAAACAATTTAAAATCTCCTAGGATTTTAAAATTCTCATATATTAAGTCCAAATCCATTTACAAACACCTTTCCAAATCTCTAGAGTTTTAAATTTCAATTCTGGTTCAAATTCAGTTTTAATTCATTTCGTAATACTTATACGAATTTTATTTGGTTATATATGTATAACTAACTCAATTTTAATCTTATTCGATTAATATAACAACTAACGCATCCAATATACTATAATATATCAAATATCTGTACTTTGTTTATATCAATGTATAATTTGGATAAAATTATTTCATTTACCCTCTTTTCAAACCATATTGTGTCGGTCCATCGTATTCAAGTGTTTATAAACCCCTACTGATACAGTGGATCAAACTGATCAACCAGAACTCATAAACAACTCAACCAATAAATCACCACAATATAAAACAATATTTATAAAATCTACACATACGCTCTCTCTTATATATACACTCAACTCAATCTAGGGCATTACTAACCCCATCTCTACTAAATCACGCCACAGAGCCAAGGTAATTAATTAACCTTCATCTCTGATACCACTGTAACAACCCAGGTTTTCGCGATCCTTGTTATCGACATAAACTCAATGTCGACTATTCAAGCATCGGGAATACATGATAGTTAATGAAAGAAAATAGAGGGTGAGAATAGATAAGATAGAAAGTTAGAATAGAAGAAGAAGAACATACAACATCAGAGTAAACACGAATCTCACAGTGGAACGAACAATATATAATCGATACATAACTTTAAAATAAAATCAGTATATGTATACAGCAACATTATCAGAGTATAACACTTACAACACAACGGAAATAAACAATAGCTATATTTCCTGAAGCCTCCTGCTCCAGCTTTCCAAGTATATCTGTAAAACTTGACTACTTGACTGCCCGTACAAATTTGAGCATCCAAGAGTTTAGGGTAAAACAAAACAAAATAAACTCCGGGTTAGTCATGGGACTGGTGTGAGTAAAAACAATTTAAAACAGTTTGAGAAAATAAACGATATCTCATAAGACCATGTCGTATAACACGGAATGGGTTTTGTCCTTATGAGAATCCAAAACACTTGATTCAACATTTCAAAATCTTTTTGAATGAAATGATAAACTTTATATAAAACTCATTTGATATTATAATAGTGTCTATCGATCACAACTAAATAATCAACTAGCAGAATGCTTTCATCTCACGTTCTACATACATAATATAAAATCAAAAATCGCGGGCGCTTATTGGGTAATGAATTCCAATTGGCAAGGTATGGGACCACCTTCCGACAGTGTATCTCTAGAGAGGAATACGACGGGCTCAACAAGAACATCTTGTAACCCAGGCTAAACGTGACTAGTCACTCATTTCGCTTGAGTGTACCAAATGTATTATCACCAACGGTTGGGATCAGCAACCGTTTCCCAAAAGGGACAGCATCGAAATAGATTATAGAAATCAAATGGAATTTCTCTAGATCAGGTGACAATACACCCTAATTGGCAGCTAACAACTTAGTTATGCGACCTACCCGATTTTATACTATTCCGGTTTGTGAGGCTAGAGGCCACGCTTATCTCTGACAGATCACACATTTATTCACTTTGAATGTCACATCGTCATACCCGCCAAATCACAAATTGATTTCTCCAAAAATACCATGGGTATACAACTAAGAGAAACGAATTCCTCCACCACCAAATGTAAGTACGTTTGAAGAGATCAACTTACGCGATATATTAAATATACTCTGTCAGACATTCTTCCATACAGGTCGTCCTGAGACCAAAGGTACTATTCTGTAAATCCATCTTAGGCAATTTCTACCTAGGATTTACTGAACAGCCCTTGCATAACTCTGTCTTCAATTATCTTCATCATATTTGATTCGCAACGCTAATGCCATACGGAGTGGTTTTCAGATAATATATCTTATCCCGGTCTCTCCTTATTGACAACAGAAATGGTCAAAATCTTTGATAGTCAGTGATTTAACTATCAAAGGAAAACATGTGTAAAAACAATGGTCGTATTCCCAAATGGAAATCTAACCGATCAATCATCATTTCATTTCCCAATTTCCCATTTTATCGTTTCCATATATTCATAAATTCCTTATTTTCTAAAATTAGAAAATATACGTTATTAACTTTTCATTTCTGATTCACGCATCAATATCTTTCCACCTCTACCAATCTCTAACTGTAAACTAGTAAGAGAACAACTTCCCATTTATAAACCCTGAAGGCCGAAACCAACATCAGATCGATACCCAGAAAGCCATTCAATTCAACTAATTTCCAGTCAGTTTCTAATTTCAGTAATTCCATTTAAATTCCTAATTCAAACCCCAAATTCCTTTATAATATTTTATTTGCAAAATATTTACTTAATCTATTTTTCACATAGAATGCGAATAATATTTCTTTATATAATCAAAACAGTTTGATTTCGTATTTAAAAACAATATCTCAAACCCGAATTCTATTTATATTTTTATTTGTAGAATTATTCATACAAATCTCCTTTTTATTTCTAACTCATAAATCTCATTTATAATTCCCTTTATATAATTCTGTTTATTCTATATAAATCCTTTTATATAATTATATTTATTTTATATAAATCCTTTTATATAATTCTATCCATTTCCCAAATATTTCTTAATTATATTTTCCGATATTCGTTTTTTTTCAAATATTACCTTTTATAATATCCTATTTATTTCATATATAAATATTTCATTTTCAATATTCACTTTGAAACTTTCCTTTTTACATTCAGTATTTCATATGGTATTTAAAATACCAAATAACATGACCAGTGTCATCATAATCAATCACAGGTTTTATATCACATCATATATCACAATATATGAAAATAGAAGTATTATAAATATTGAGGAATCCAAGTGGATGCCTCCAACCTATTTTCCCTGCATCACAGATGTTAAACAATATAAATAACATCGATTTCATTTCAATATGAGATATTCTGATAAGCAGAATCAATATTTGATTAATGATATATATATCGTTATCTTTAATTTCAACCACTAAATCAACAATTCAACCAAACAATCATCACATGGCAATCCATCATCATTTATCAACACTAGATTATATTTTAAAAAAATATAAACTGTACAGAGTTAGTGAGATTTACTCACATTGGACGATCATCGTTAAATAACGATAACTATCAATTGATTCAAACAGACAATTTATTATGTTGTAAATTGTAGCGAGCTCCAATTCACTCCCAGTCAGATCCATTGTGTAGCCGTCGTCCATAAGATCCCAGCGGATCCAGTTTTGTTGAATTCAGTTAAAGTATGTCAAAGATATTTAGTTTACAAGTTATACGTGTTTTTAATATAAAAGTTATTTTAAATCTAAACATTATTGGGCATTACCACAATTTCAAGCCCATACCCTTTAAACCCATTCGCACCAATATAATCTTCATCTTCCTCTCTACTAGTATCATGCTGCTAATTCTATACATTTGAAAAGCCATTGCAGGATTTCCTTTCATGACAGGACTTCTTCCTGTTTTCATTTGTGCTTCAGTATAAAGAAAATGTATCCCAACTTCTTTGAAACATTCCAAGTCCACGAAGCTGCTATCCCCGAAACACATAGATCATTCAGGACCAAAGAGTCGAGTTTTGATTTTTACTTTCAAACTGTCCAAATCTTGAAATGCACAAAGTTAGTACTTCAAATCATTTTCCTACTCTTCGAATAATTAAAAGCTTTAACTTCCCAAGCACAAAACTTAATTGATTACCAAGACTAAAATCACCAAACAACATCTTGTCTAACCCTCTTCTCTGTTAACCCAAAATAACTAAGCTGGAACAACTCCTAGCATCACGGCTTCATACCTCAACTTACGCGATCTACATTTACCATTACCAACATTTTAACAGATTATTAACTTCAAAAATTCATTAATTATAAAACCTTAACAACTAGTTTCCACGTTTAACCAAATACCAAATTTTGCGCTCATCTTCTTCCTCTCGACAGTATATGGAGCCCGCACCTTTCTATAAGCCATTTCCGAGTTTTAACTTCACTCCCCACCATCGTTATACAGCGAAAACCCATGCCACAACTATCATTCATTTCCTCCTCAATTCCTCCACCGATTCACAAACGGGAATCACCATTTCCATCTCCTTCAAAAACTCCATCAATCCATGTAAACTCAATAAAGCTCGCGTGCGAAACCCAAAGCCCGACGCTGAGCATCTCCAGTTCCTCACAGTAAAAGAACCGACAACAAATTGCATTGGAATCCATAAAACAACTCATATTGGTGTTGTCTCACACCTTAACCCAAAACTGAAATCCATTCCAGGTATCGATGCCTATAATTCACAAAACCGTGAACCCTAGATCGCGGTTCAACAAAATCCACGCACTAGACTAACATCGAACCCAACAAATTATATATAGGATTGAAGAGCAACCACAATGGAGTTCGAATATACATGTCTCGAGAATTTCATAGGAGGATTCAATTTCATTTGGATTTTTCAAAGATGATTTTCACATTTTTCTCTGGAAAAACAAAATAGGAAATGTGACGGCTTGTTTTTAGTTGACCAGAGAAGTAGTGAATTAGGTTAAGGGAATAATGGGGTATTTATAGCTTCTGTTGGCTTGTATTGAAAGATTCATATTTTATTTTAGTATTTTATACTAAATTTTTAGTTCAATTCATCGTTTTAAAAATTCCTACGATTACATATGATACCCAATTTCAACGAAACCGGACATGCAGCTATAGTTTGCCATTACAGACCTAACGAAACTTGTTTCGTCGAATTCTGACTCTGTTTGCTCACACAATGTATTTTTAAAGTCAAATTATTGACTGTTTTTCACATTAAAATTCCGTACGGCCACATACTGACTTTAAAAATCACGGAACTTGAAATCTAACAATAATTTAATATTCCGGATCCAACAAAATTAGTTTCTTCGAAAACAGAGGTTGTTTGCAAAATTAGCTATTTTTAAAGCTCTAAATAAACCCATTTAAATATTAATATATTTAAAAATAATTAAACTAAATATTAATAAATTAGTATTATCGTATATATTCACATAGAATATAATCCGGCTCCAAAATAAACATATCGGGGTTTATAACTCAACATTTAAAAATCCCAAATTAAATCGATATTCAATTTATATTATAAATCCTTTTATAATATAAATAAATATTTAATAGTTATAAAGGAATTCCATAGCTACTTTTTGAAAATTTGATTTGATCATAAATCAAAATCTACACGACGAAATCCCGATTTTTCTCTTCCATTGGAAATATATACTTCACCAACTCCGAACGTTTCTTGTTTCACAGAAACCCGGGTTAAAACGGATTCTGTATATTCATTTAAAGTTCGATTCGCCAAATTACGAACTACCGTGCCATTTCGAGCTCGATTATAATTATAATATATTATACGTTCAACTGTCGTTTATATAATACATTCGTTAATATAATTCAACTCTAAACTGAATTATATATTATAAATGATCCAATTCACACAATATTGTGAATTCTACTATTTTCGACTATTTCGGAAATTAATATATTATTTAATTATTATATTAAATTAAATATTCAAAGTTATTTAATTAACCCATTTAAATCTCTAATTCATTAGATAAATAATTAAATAAATTAATTATTATATCACTAAAAATACGGGATGTTACACTTGCAATTTTCTTTTTCACTTGTAGTCACACATAAAGAGGGTTCTAAGGTTGTTTGTGGAGGTGGAAATATTGGTTGTGAACCAAATACATTGAAAGTTAGAGGGATTTGGTTGAACATACAACTTCGTTGTGCAAAGTTAAACAACTGATTTTGTTGAGGCATGAGGAAATGTGTCAGCATCACTTGTGAGTCTCATACTGTGATAGTAAACTTATATAATTTGTGAGACTATCATCATGCGAGTTCATTTCATTTGCATTATGATTGTTTGAGTTCTCAATTGAATGCTTATCTTTGATTGATATAGAAAGATAATATAGTATGACTGCTATATGCATTTTGTTTAACACTATATTTATAAAACAATGATGTTAAATGGGATGTATTTTAATTGGATTGTTCAATCTAATCATTAGTTTATTGCAGTCTCCAATCTTATCATCCGTTCAGTGCAGTGTAGTCGTATCACCCGTTCATGGCGGTGGATATTGCATATAGCCTTTTTGCGGAGTATAGAATTATATCTTGTGATTTACATACTACAATTATTATTTAACTTCCATAAAAGTAATGTTTGTAGTTTCCATCCAAATAATTTATTTATCACAGTGTCTAGTCAAATATTCTGTGTACTGTAATGTCAAGACTTTTCATTTATTGATTGCAGTGTTTGGTCTTATCCCATGTGCATTGCAGCAGCTATTATATATAGCTGTTTTTTTGCAGAGTCCAGACCTGTCCACCATTACCTGTAATTTGCATACCACATTAACCATTCGATGACAATAATGTATTTTGGTGTCTAGTCTTATCATCGGTTTATTATTTTGTCCAGTCTTATCATTTATTTATTGAGTTTCTAGTTTTACCATCTGTTTATTGCGATGTCCACTGTAATTTGGAGTTAGTTTTAATCTTTGCAATTAAATTAGTTTTCTGCTACGTATACATATCAATGTGTATTCAGATTTAAACTATTACATTTCAAAATGCCAACCTAAGCTTGGATTCCATCAGATTACTTGGGCTAATGTAGCAATTGAAATAACAACGATCAATATCATTTCCTCTTTGAATAACATCCTCTATCACGACCTATCCACATTTACAAAATGTCATAAGCGAGTCAACTTCTTGTTCGACGTTTGCAAGGATGACTTATTTTTGTTGATGTGTTGAAGTGTTTCTTTGCACTCGACTTAGTCATTTTTCATAATGTCGTTGTTCCCTTAATTGTCTTTGAAGTTCTTCATGCTCTTGCAAATCAATGTAGCTTCTATCTTGTGTTTCAAAGTAGAAATCAATATCCTAATCTGGCGATGTCAGATTGGGAGGCATTAAGTGCTTAAAAGGACCTTCATAGTCATAGGATGAAGAGAGAGAGAGAGAGATGAGACTATGATCCCTGATTGATGACCTAATAACATGTTGCTATTAAACAACAATACAATTGTTATTGATAGAGACTATACTCATACACACTTTAGTTATAAGTTAATAAAAATCAAAAGGGAATGCACGTTAAAATATAGATTGTCGTCGGTAGGATAAGTCACTATCAATGGAGGAGACTGGACCTTATAATGTAATAAAAGATAAATTTGAATTGACTAAATAATACAGGATATAATTCAATGCTAATTTATGATGTTTAAGACTGTTGCATAACGTTTAAAGTAAAACATCCAATACATTATACCATATAACAAAATAATACAACACACAATTGATTACATTATCGGTTTCCCTTCACATGCCATAGATGTTGAATAAGATCATCTTGAAGTTTTTTCATTTGAGTCTTCAGATCTTATTATATGCAAACGTCTCAAGAAAACCTCAATGGTGTCAGGATTTCTTTTAGCAATAATTCTGGTTGTGTTGTTTGGGTTGTATTCTAAATAAAATGGTAATGCTTTTATTTCTTCTTCGGTAATAATATTAAGCATTATAATACATGTTCGCATCACAGTTCTTAATGCCTTTGTCTTCCACTATTTATCAGAACTTCTAACATTGGCAAACCGTGCTTGTAAAACTCCAACAACAAGCTATACGACTTTTCTTCCAACCACCTAGCTTATGGAAAAGTATTTCACTTTCTCAGTTCTTGGGTCTGAAATTATTTGATCTAGGGTACCCTAAGTAGGGATGAGCAATATTCGGTTCAAATCGAATTAACCGACCAAATCGGTTCATTTCGGCCGGTTTAATTCGGTTTTAAAACTAAATCGGATTGAATTTGAATTGTTAAATATATATTTTTGTTATCGGTTCAACAGAATTAACCAAACTTTCAATTTATTATCGAATTTTATGGTATTGTAGTATTTCAAATAATTTATATAGTTATATAATACAAAGACATTTGTTGCAAATAGATCAAATCTTATCATAAACATAACTCCAAACATGAATTTATGTTTTACTTTAAGTGATTCCATTATTTGAATAATAATACTTCCTTCAAGTTTGGATAAATCAGCTACCGACCAAATTAACCGAAATTAATTTGGTTTGGTTTGGAAATTTTTTGGTTTCAATTCGGTACGAGTTTTTTTTACCTCTAAACGAACTGAACCAACCGAACACTCACCGCTGACCCAAAGACAGATAAGTACCATTTGTTAAATAGTGTCCCATGTTGTATGTATTTATAGCAATATAAAAATTGCAAATATGTGCACTTTCGGGTGTGAGTCATTTAAACAGATGTAATTGGCGTAACACATTAATATCATTTATGGAACAAGGACATCTGAAGTACATGTACCAAAACCAAGGGTCATTTACGGCACTGTGACGGCAAGGAATTTCGCTCGGTCCGAACCAGTCGCTAAACCGATCCAGGCCGTTCGAAACGCCCTATCGTTTGAGAACACGACAAATCAGAACGCAGACGGAAGAACATTTCATTGTATATCACAACAATGCATCAGATTACAAGAATATACAGAGTATAAATGAATAAATATTACACAGAAATATCAGAGATTTAAATTACATTTTAATACATCGCAGCGGAAAATAATACAATACACAACTAGAAAGAGATATACGGATACAAAGCTTTCCGGATATCGCTCCAGCTGTAAACCAGGATCCTGTGAATATAAATCTGCAAAACCAAAACTACTAGCTGCCCGTGTCAAAATAAGGGCACCCAGAGTTTAGGTTAAAACAATAAACTCCAGGTCAGTCATGTGACTGGTGTGAGAACTAAAACAGTTATTAATCTTTATTTTAAATCATTAGGTAAATCAAGGGACCACGCCATATAACACGGAACGGGTTTCCTCCCAAGAGTACCAGTGCATAAAACAAACAGCGCAATGCTAAATAAAGAAAAATGAAGCTGTTATAAGACCCAGGTCCCATCACACAATGCAACGCAGCCGAGGATAGGGTTTTCCCTTATAACAGCCAAAGAATGCTTGATACGTTTAAAACAAATCATTTGATACTAATATAAGTGCATAGTGTATAAAACAACTTCAAATCATAAGTATCAATCATAGGCGGCATGAATGGCCCATAACACTATGTCGCCATATATAAGTTTACAATCAAAACCGCAAATGTCGTATTGGAAGTTGGGTTATCATTTATGGTATGAACCGAGGCTAGGGGCAAGATCCTCTCCGATTCGAGACGCTCTAGTCCGCCCCTCAGGCAAGTACTCAGTCAAGCCTTTGGATCGTCAGGGCCGGTCCACCGATGTGGATTAAAATTCCTGAACACTGCGTTTCCCCGCCCTTTGGGGCGTAAGCCTGGCCCGTCAGCCGACCAGAAGCATCGGCCGAAACCGATATCACGAGGCGCCTCGCTTTTCAGCAAGTAATAATAAGTAACATCCACATGAGTCAAACTCGTCAGCCAGTTCAAGCACTGACGCCACTCCTAACTAGAAAGAAACGCATGTCCTCCATGATGTCCGTCTCCCGTTTTTGATTCATACCGGGTGTGATACTCGCGAATCAACGTTACACAAAGCTACGCCACAAAGGCCGTGCTTCGATCATCAACCACAAGACTTTGCTTTTCAACAGAAGCCTTGATCATTTGCATCTTAGCATGCCACACAGGCAATTCACTCCATGCGATTGATATCCATCAATATATAACCCCTAAGCTCGTACGTCTCAGAGAAGGGCGTTAAGCAAAAGAATAAATTCTCCGCCACCAAACAGATATATATTTAATAGAGATCAATCACACGGACTAAAATCCAATGTCAGGCACACAGTCCATTTACAAGTCCGTTCTGGGTCTGAACGAAACCGGAGGCACCTAGTACCCCGCATATCCATCGATCTCCAAGTACGTCTGGACGATCACTAACTGTTTCCATCTTCTTGGGTGTACAGCCCAATCAAGATCATCAGTAATTACCCAAACGACGTGAAGACCTCCGGTCTTCGACCATCGTCTTCATCTTCGACTTATCGTCGTATCAGTTATTCAGAATGGGATAAACCCGGTCTTTCCGAATAACTCACGTATATTTTAAATAAGTGTTACACAAACACAACATACGCCTCATTCCAATTCATCAGTCACTAACCGTAAATTAATCAAGAGAATAATTCCCCAAATATTAACCCCGAAGGCCGAAACCAACATCAGATCAATATCCAGAAAACCATTCTGCTTGGCTAACCGACAGTTAGTTTCTAAATTTCACATTCATAGGGAAAGGTTCCCATTAATTTTATCCATGATAAATTCCTGGAATTTAATCTTCTTTTGAATTTCGATTCAACTAGTCGGGATTAACGAAACTTACCGAAGTAATCATTTGTTTTAATTTCCCAATCCCAACCTATTAATCCCATGAAGTAAAACTGGTAATACTTCATATCTAACACCACAGTGTTATCGGTAAATTCAATTACCATTTCACGTTCAAATCTAATTAAAGATTTAACTATCGCCTGAAGTAAAACTGGTGATACTCCATTCTCGATTATTTCAATCTAATTAAAGATTCATTAAAACTCCACTTAGTTTTAATCGTTAACTGGGTTAAAGAATCAGTGTCATTTAAAAACACGGTTCGTGATAAACCCAAAGTCACATTCCATTAATTATCGGGTTAAAGAACGAGTGTTATTTAAAACACTGTTCACGATAAACCCAAAAATCAATATCGATTCAATTCCAATTAAATATTATTTAATTGGTACACTTCATTAAATCTAAATAAAAAGGTTTAATCTTTTCTCAACTGGGTTCAAGAACAGTGTTAGTGAAGACACCATTCACGACAAACCCAAATCACATTTGATATTCAATACAAGGCACTGAATAGAAAATATATCGGCTTATATTCAATATCAAATTCTACGATTAACAAATGTCGTATTGGAAATAACGATATAAATATATATCTTTCAAATTTCCATAACAACATCTAGATAATCACGAATTTCAACATCGAAATATTCCGAAGACAATTTCGATTCAAATCCATTCCAATGCAATCATTGGAAATTTTGGTTATTTTTAAAACCCTTTTCGAATTCAATTTATTTATTTAAAAATAAATAGAATTATAATTCTAGTTCAAAACTAGTTCATTTCGATAAAAATCTATTTTTATCTTTTCAAATATGGATTTTTTCATCCCAATTTTTCCCAAATCATTTCTTATGATTTTACACAAATTATTACTATTTTTAATAATTTTATCAAGGCCCGTACAGTCGATTTCCATCAATGGCCATCGAACTGCACTTACAGCGACCTTTTTCAAATTTGATTTGGACATAATTCCAAATCCAACCGTTAGATTTCTAATTTCTAATATTCTTTAGAAAGCTCTTTTCGATACGAACCCAACGGTTCCGGTTTCAGGAGAATCCGACGGTCGGATCTCCCGTAATGTCCGTTTGAAATAAATGGTCGAAATTCACGAACTGCCGCGGCGCGGCGCGTTCTATTCAGGCCATTATATTATATATATAATATATATAATATATATTTCGACGATTTCTATTTAAAACGAATTATATAAATAGTTTTAAATTCGTTTCAAAAGCAATTACAACTTCCATTTCAATTCAAATCAAAATTGAATTCTTCCTTTTAAATTCGTTTTAAAATTCATTTCTATTCATTTCAAATTTCAATTCAATTTGAATTCGTTTTCAATTCAATTCTTTTTCGTTTTCAATTCAATTCAATTCGAAATCGTTATATATTCAATTCAATTCGAAATCGTTTTCAATTCAATTCAATTCGAAATCGTTTTCAATTCAATTCAATTCGAAATCGTTTTCAATTCAATTCAATTCGAAATCGTTTTCAATTCAATTCAATTTGATTCGAAATCGTTTTCAATTCAATTCAATTCGATTCGAAATCGTTTTCAATTCAATTCGAAATCGTTTTAAAATCGATATAAATATTGTTCACGTCAAAATGGCGTCAATCTAATCAACACGGCTTCATAAATTTCTATTTTCAAATATTCTATTTCAAATATTTCTTTTTCAAAATAGTTGTTATTATCAAAATATTTCGTTCAACACATGACCAATCTCAATGAATGAGTACTGTCAACACATGAACTTTTATTTTATATCGATAAAGGTGTAAATTTTATTACTAAAATATTTCGTTCAACACATGACCAATCTCAATGAATGAGTACTGTCAACACATGAACTTTTATTTTATATCGATAAAGGTGTAAATTTTATTACTAAAATATTTCGTTCAACACATGACCAATCTCAATGAATGAGTACTGTCAACACATGAACTTTTATTTTATAATATTCTTTATTTTTCAAATTGGAATGAGGCCCAATCAATTACCATATAACGTTAATTATATGGATTTGCATACATCACATGTATATAATAGCATTGAAAAATAATCAACCATCAACCAAAGTGCACTACACTGTATAAGCATCAAATATAGATATCTAACGCTTATAACAGCCTGTCAATCAATCGATCGACATATTCAATCAATCAGGATGAGTGAACTTAAATTTCATCCCAACACCCGTGTGGGGTTTCAAACAATCAAACGCATATTTTATTTGTGCAGTTGGGCGATGTGTAAAATTTATCGACCCAATCAATGTCCTTCAAATAGGTGTACATAAACAAACCGTCTGGTTTGTAAATGAATATTTATTTATTCACATTCACGTTAAAAATTATATTTTTAACGACAAAACATTTTATTTCAACATATGAATTTCTATTCAGTTCATTCTTTAAATAAAATGATATTTTTATTTTTCTAACTTATTTTAGAAAATTTCGGCGGCATAACGGCACGATACTAGAAACGGGACAAGGCCTAGCCTTATCCCCGGTCTAGTGAAGGCCCACGCCATTCACACATCAATCAAATTCACCAAACAACCAAATTCAAATCAAATATCCAACTAATCTATGCAACCAAACAAACAAGTCCATGGTCTGTGGACGATTGTGTCGGGTGCTACTAAGCACCGTCTGCATCCTAGTATATATATATAACTAGAAAATGAAATTGAAAGGTGAGAAATTCTCACAGATAGCTATCCTAGCTCCACGGCACTCCCTTGATAGAAAACTTCATCGCTATCGCATCTTCGTTGCCCGCTTTCACTACCTATGTAAAAATCGAATTTTTACTTCGCTATCCAATATATAAAAATCATATTTTTATTTCGAAGTTCAATATATAAAAATCATATTTTTATTTCGAAGTTCAATATATAAAAATCATATGTTTATTCTGCTACTGTATATGTAAAAATCCAATTTTTATCTCAAACTTCTTCATATAAAATTCGTATTTTTATTTCAAATCTCTTCATATAAAAATTGTATTTTTATAACTCAGCTTTCCATATAAAAATCTTATTTTTCAAATCAACGAATTCATATTTTTAAACAAACAAAAATCGTATTTTTTTCTTATACAAAAATCGTATTTTTACTTTTCAAAACATTGTATATTTTTCGAGATCAATGTATATTTTTCAGGATTAATTCTATTTTAAAACAATGTTATTTCTTAAAACTGCATTTTATATATATCAAAACTGAATTTTATACTTTCAAAAAAACTGCATTTTATATATTTCAAAACTGAATTTTATACTTTCAAAAAAACTGCATTTTATATATTTCAAAACTGAATTTTATACTTTCAAAAAAAACTGCATTTTATATATTTCAAAACTGAATTTCAAGAATAATGCTAATTTATAAAAGTTTACACTGTCTTTTTGCTCCTGGAAAACAGTTGATGTCGTATACCCCTCTGAACTCGCTCCAACCTTTGACCCAAAACCACCGTCGCTACAGTGCCCACGTCACCAATCTGAACAACCCCCGTCGACCGCCGTTAGATGCTCCACCAACGCCCAGCACCTCACTCCACTCGCACGCATCATGAGGCCAGAAACTGGGTTCGAGCGGTGGGATTTGGAAGTAGGATTTCAAATGATTTTCAGGACGATAGCTCATGAACCCAGTACCATCTTCAAGCCCTTCTGATTGTCTCCCATTTCAGCCTTACAATTTTCGAAATTCATTGATAAATTTGGGAGATCGAATGGCATTTTCCCTGGAGTGTTTTCCGCCGTCGAGCAGATGAGAGGCGGCTGGTTCGGTTGTGGGAGACTAGGGTTATGATTTTATTTATATATGCCCCTTTTTAAATTAATTAATTAATATTTAATTTACAAATTGTTTCGCTATGATTGTGAACTCCATTCGAGACCCAAAGACTGTCACCCTAGCTAAATACCCCCCCTCCGAACACTATGGGATATGTTTCGTAGGCTGATTTGGCTGTTACAATCAGTTTCTGTTAAATTTACATTTAAATCACTTTATTGAATTTTAAACGTACATTTCAAATTACCAGGGTCACATACTAACTCTATAAATTGCAGAAAAATATTTTCTAGCTTCGTATCGACGATACGGTCCTAACAAAACTAGTTTCGTCGAATTCTGAGATCGTTAGAAAAATGGCCTTTTTCCAGTCGATTAAAATCAACTGAAACTAGTCAAACGCGTTTTCCTTTGCCAAGCTCACATATTGATTCAGAAAATTACGAAATTTGAAACCTAGCAATAACTTGACACTGCGGATCCAACAAAAGTGGTTTCGTCGAAAACCGAGGCCGTTTGCAAAATGTCCATTTTTAAGGGCCTGAATTCCATAGCGACTATTCAGAAATTTCAACTGGACATATCTTTTGATTCCCGCTATGAAATTTCGATTATTCGGATTCGTTGGAAAGATACTATCAATTAGATCCTATGATTTTTGGTTTCACTAAAATCCGGATTGTTTTGCACCCGGTACATTCAATTGAAGTTTGAAATCGAATTATCGAACTACCGCGCCATTTTCAATTCTATTTATAATTATATATAAATATTTATATTCTAACTACGGCGTATATAAATATATACGTCGAATTCAATTCAAAATAAATTTCTCGTCGATATTATTTAAAATAATTCATTTTAAATAATTAAAATTCGCTAAAATTGCCAAAATAAAAATTTCAAACTGGCCCAGATTTCGGGTTGTTACAGGCAATTACTTCTAGTATCATTGTAGCTTTGAGATTATGACCGATAAATTGACCATGCTAAGCTTTGAGGATTTTTTTTTGTTTTCAATGCATATAGTCAAGACTAAACATGTAAAGGAATCCCCTTTAAGCTCCTAACCTTTTAAGTTTTCTGATATTGCTCTGTGTTGTAGATCACAAATATTCTTCATTATATAATTTACTGATCGCTACACAAAACCATTCTAAACTTAAATTAATGGTACTCTCACTCATTTAAACCACTTCATCATATGCACAAGAGGCTATCCCATAAGTTATAACACTAATGCTCATATTATTTTTTAATAAGATAAACATCCTTATATAGTATCATTATTGTATTTTTCGAACAAAATGATTATCATGACTTATAAATCCACTAAAAATACTAACATATTCAAACAAACTCAAAACTGACGATGAAGATATTCATGGACATGGGTAAAAGGGTCGTTGAAACAGTCTTTCATTAACCTAGCAATTCCATCTTTATAATCATGCATCATCCTTTTATCTACACAGCCAAATACACTTCCTCTTTGAGTTATACTACCAGATCCTTCCAATATGAATTTTTGTACTCTTTGTTGGTGAGCAGTTACCACTTGCATCATTAGCTTTAACTTAGCGCAGCGCTATTGAAAGTGGTCTCCGATGATAACTATACAAATTCTCTTTGCTTATATAGCTCGTCTTCTACAGCGGAATCAATCTGACCATCAACTGCACCATTGTCGCTATTATTGATTGAATTGTCTAATTCCATATTTTCATTTTCGTATGGTTCAGTGGTATAGCTATTTTGTGACATTTTTTAAATTATGGATGATTAATCGAGTATGTGTGATTTGCAAAGAACTTAAAGGAAAAAATAAAGCCATTTGTTGTTGTTGTAAAATTATAACAACTATATAACGTAATTCAATTTTTATAGCCATTGTAAAATAATAGTTGCTTTTGTGAGTTTAATTTAATTATGATTTATAATCTTAGTTTTATTTCAAGTTGATTTCTATGTTTATTTTCATTTCAGTTTTACTTTTAAGTTTAGTTTTATTTTAATTTGAAATATAATTTTACTTTAGTTACAAAAGATTTGAATTTTTCTATAGGGATTAGAAACATCTTTTGGTAATAGTGAATTTAATCATCTAACCCTTAAACGATTTTCTGTTTACCATTTAGAGATCCTCCGTGTCTTTCAAGACGGTCGAAAAGCCAAAATTAGTGTAATTAATATACCACATTGGTAATTCAAAATGAAATCCAATTTGAAACCTTTTAGATAGATCTATCAACCCATCTCTTCTTTGACTGAAGCCTCTCACCGACCCTACCTTAAAGTGTTGGTTTGGTTGAGCTGCTCCACTTAATCCCTTCAGGCATATGTTATTCAGTTCTTACATGAAGAAATGCATCTACATGAGCTTAATTGATACCAAATGACCTTTATTTTCCCCGGATTGTTTATCCAATTCAGTCGGCCCTCCTACTCCTAAGATGAAGCAAGATATGCTACCTGGAATGTAGATAAACCCGAAAATTTAATCCAATGCTTGTTGTCGGCTCCTACCCCCAAGACTAATCTCCTAAACGTAGATGAGACACACTTCAAAACCTTGACAAGTTTACTATTAAATTTTTTAATACACCATAACATAGACAAACACCGCAAATTAACGTACACAACAACACATAGATAGCGACAAATCATGCATACACAACAACATATATGATGTATGTACACTTACATATTGTACCAAACATAGTATCATAATAAGAAATCTTCCAAACCCAGCAGACCCTTATTTTTTTGGATCTTGCTCAACTTCCCCTTAAATATAGATGTCATCTTTCTCACTAAGCTGCTACTCTACTTTTTACCTTTTATATGCCCTTTCCATTGTCCGAACCTATATCCGCAAGCACATATACAATTGATTGTTTTAAAGGAAGGAAAACAAAACAAAAAGAAAATCCCTTTTTTGAATTATGTATTATAATGTACATATATAATTGATGTTTAAGATGATTATTTGTAATGCATGTGCACTGAATTGTGTATTAAATTGTGTGAAACAAAATTAAAACTAAGTGATTGCATATGTACATATTGAGATTTCAACATGTTATCATATTTGTAGCTTAAGGTATACAATGCAATTCTAATTTTCTTATTTTGGTTCTAGTTCTTCTAAGGATGGAAACGTTTGTTGCTTGTAGGAGAAAAGGTAAACATTAATATTTAACTTCAAACTGCATATATATGTATATATGAACCTGTATTTTATTTTCACACACACACATACATACATATATATATATATATATATATATATATATATAGAGCGGCTATTTGGACACAAATAGAGAGACACAAAGCCTCAACCATTGGATCCTTTTGTCATTATGCGGAGAGGTGGAATTCATGGAGTGATCCAATAATGCAAATCAATTGCATCACAATTTGTGTTAAAATTTGTGTCTAAATAAACTCTCATATATATATATATATATATATATATATATATATATATGCCTCCAAATTATATTATTATTGGTTTCATCATTTATTTGCAATTCTACCATTAACCTATGATATAATGCCTGTAGTGGAAGGTGAGGTGGTCAGAATTATATTCTTATCCCCATATCTATTTGTATACATAGTCCTATAGTCTCTTCCATCGTGGTAGGGTCGTGGAATAAAGCGCCTTCGTTTTCGTTCAAAACCAAGAACAGACTTATAAATGGATGCGTGTCTGACGTTGTAATTTATGACATAGTTGATTGGTTTCTATTGATGTTATATCAGTTGGTGGCGATCGGAGAATTTATTCTTTTATCTTAACACCCTTCTCTTAGACTTATGTACTCGAAGGGTTATATATTAATAGACACTGATTATATGTGAATTGACAATGTGGCATACTAAGTGCTATTGGCAGATAGATAAAAGATTTTGTTGAAATGTACAGCTTTGTGGAACGTTGATTTTAGGGCCTCACACCTCGAAATTAGCCGAGAACATGATGATGGAAAGCTGAGATAAGGACTAACGTTTTCTTCTAGCTGAAAAGTGATGCTATGGTACGGAGCCCAGACAGGTTTACTTATGTGGATGATTGATCGAGGTGCCTCGGATGACGGTCAAATATGACTGGGGGAACGTTATTCAGGAAAGATTCCAATCAGCCCGTTAGTACCGACCGACTGTGCCAATCCGAAAGGACTCAATGGTTGCTTGACTCCTGGGACATCTCGCTAAAGGTGTTCCGAATGCGGTTAAGGAAGATCCTTTGCCTTGATTCATTGACGAAATCCAATTTCCAATAAGTGCTTTTGCGTTTTCAGATGTAAACTGTATAGCCAACATAATGAGATGGGGCATTATGCAAGCTAAGATTTATACATTTATTTTCGAAAATGATTTCCACACTTAGACATTAATAATAATATCAAGTTATTTGTTTTAAGAATATCAAGCATGCTTAGTTATTGTAAGGTAAAACTTTATCCTCCAGTATGTGTTGCATTGTGTGATGGGACTTAAGTCTTATAATAGCTTCATTTCACTTCGAAATTTTGAATCTTGGTTGATGATTGTATGATATAGGTTATGGTTTGTTATCTAGTTTTAAATTGGTTAATCCAAGCATGACCCGAGTGTTTGACGCTCGAGTCAAATCCGAGTGTATGTTTCAGGTTTAAACAAGTGGGTGAGGAGTTTTCAGTAGATTTAGAAAAGTTGGAGTTCTTCGTCAGGTGGTAGGACGTATTATACTTTCTATGCTTGGATCTTGGATGTTATGGGTTGATGATGTAAGAATGTGTTTAAGTCAAATGATAAAGGTTTTCCATTGTAAAAGTTTCCACTGTAAAGAAATATATTGAATATTGTGTTTTTTCTGTTCCGCTGTGTTTTACTCTGATAAATCCCCGATGAATCGAGTTTGCTACATTTGATTTTGCGGTACACGAATGTCGTGGACGTGTTAAGTATCGACTATCGAAGGTCAGAAATATGGTTTATCGCAGGATCTTCCGATGAAGCTTACTTTTTGAACTGGACTTGTGTGGCTTATAGTCGGTTCAGAAGGCGAGTGGATCTGGGTTGTCTCATACACAATCTTTATTTATGGGAAATGGCAACTCTACTAAAATCACACATATAGGAAATGCAAGAGTTATTAGAAAGAATAAATAATTATAAATCAACAATCTACTAATAGCACTGTGAAAACCCGTAACTTCCCCGGTGAGGAAAGCGCGGATAGTTCGAGGACAAGCCACAACAGAACACATACAGAAGAACATTTCATTGTATATTACAACAATGCACCAGATTACAAGAATATACAGAGTATAAATGAATATTACACAGAAATATCAGAGATTTAAATTATATTTAAATACATCGCAGCGGAAAATAATACAATACACAACTAAAAGAGATATGCAGATACAAAGCTTTCCGGATATCATTCCAGCTGTAAACCAGGATCCTGTGATTATAAATCTGCAAAACCAAAACTACTAGCTGCCCGTGTCGAAAATAAGGGCACCCAGAGTTTAGGTTAAAACAATAAACTCCAGATCAGTCATGTGACTGGTGTGAGAACTAAAACAGTTATTAATCTTTACTTTTAAAGTTAGGTAAATCAAGGGACCACGCCGTATAACACGGAACGGGTTTCCTCCCAAGAACACCAGTGCATAAAACAACAGCGCAATGCTAAATAAAGAAAAATGAAGCTATTATAAGACCCAGGTCCTATCACACAATGCAACGCAAGCCGGGGGATAGGGTTTTTACCTTATAATAGCCAAGAATGCTTGATACGTTTAAAAGAAATCATTTGGTACTATTATAAGTGTATAGTGTATAAAACAACTTCAAATCATAAGTATCAATCATAGGCGGCATGAATGCCCCATACTACTATGTCGCCGTACTAGTTCTATAATTAAAACCGCAATACACGTATTGGAAATTGGATTTCCATCCTGTGAACCAAGGCAAAGGGAATATCCTGTGCTTAATTTGAGACTCTCTAGCCCGAGCCTCAGGTTGCAGCCGCGACTGCACCCGGAACGACGGGGTCGGCCACCCGTCGATGGTTAATAATGCCGTAAACGATATGCTAGTCGGTTCTACGGAACCTCATAGTGATCTGGGACCCGTAAGCCTCTGCAACCATCGTTAACCGAGACGCCCCGCTGGGCAATAAGTAATGATAAGCAACATCCACATAAGTAATGCCAGCCAGTTTAAGCACTGACGACACCACTTCTAACTAGAAACCAGCATATGTCCATTTCCCGGAGGTCCTCCCCGTTTTTGGTTCACACTAAGGTGTGAGGCTCGCGAATCAACGCTATACACAAAGACATGCCATATCAGCTGCGCTTTGATCATCATCCACCAAACTTTGCTTTTCAACAAAAGTTTGGATCACTGCATCTCAGCATGCCACATTATCAATCCATATCGTACCACTGATTTCTGCCAATATATAACCTCTGAGCTCGTATGTCTCAGAGAAGGGCGTTAAGCAAGAAAATAAATTCTCCGCCGCCAAACAGATATATATTTAGCAGAGATCAACGAATACAATATAAAGGAATACAATGTCAGACACACCATCCATTTACAAGTTCGTTCTAGGTCTGAACGAAACCGGAGGCACTTTCCTCGCATATCCATCCATCTCCAAGTACGTCTGGACGACCACCAACTATTTCCATCCTCTTGGGTGTACAGCCCAATCAGGATCGTCAGTAATTATCCGAACGACGTGAAGACTTCCGGTCTTCAACCATCGTCTTCATCTTCGACATATCGTCGAATTGATTATTCAGAATGGGTATAAACCCGGCCTTTCCGAACAACCCGCGTATATTAAAAATAAATGTTACACAAACACAACATACGCCTCATTCCAATTCATTTGTTACTAACCGTAAATCAGTAAGAGAGCAATTCCCCAAATATTAACCCCGAAGGCCGAAACCAACATCAGATCAATATCCAGGGAACCATTCTTCTTAACTAACCTTCAGCTAGTTTCTAAATTTCAATTCTTGGGGAAAGGTTCCCATTAATTTTATCCAAGATAAATTCTTTAAAATTTATCCTTTAATCTTCCTTTGGATGTCATTTCAAACCAAATTATGGTTTTCCAAACTAGTCGAGATTAGCGAACCATACCGAAGTAATTATTTAATTTATTTCCCAATCCCAACCTATTCATCCCTTGAAGCAAAACTGGTAATACTCCATATTTAACATCACAGTGTTCGGTAAAATTAATTACCATTTCACGTTCAAATCTGATTAAAGATTTAACTATCGCTTTGGAGCAAAACTGGTGATACTCCATTCTCGCTCATTTTCTAAAGTTGATAATTTAAATTATCAATCCACGTTTCAATTTAATTGAAGATTCATTAAAACTCTTTTTACTGGGTTAAAGAACTAGTGTCATTTAAAACACGGTTCACGATAAACCCAAATCACATTCTATTTATTATCGGGTTAAAGAACTAGTGTTATTTAAAACACAGTTCATGATAAACCCATGAATCAATTCTATTTAAACCCATTTCAAATCCAATTTATTTATTTAAAAATAAATGGGTTTTAATTTCAGTTCAAAACTAGTTCATTTCGATAAAAATCTATTTTTATCTTTTCAAATATGGAGTTTTTCATCCCAATTTTTCCCAAATCATTTCTGATGATTTTACACTAATTATTACTATTTTTGATAATTTTATCAGGGCCCGTACAGTCGATTTCCATCAACGGCCATCGAACTGCACTTACAGCGACCTTTTTCGAATTTGATTTGGACGTATCTCCAAATCCAACTGTTAGATTTCAAATTTTTAATATTCGTTAGAAAGCTCTTTTCGATACGAACCCAACGGTTCCGGTTTTAGGAGAATCCGACGGTCGGATCTCCCGTAATGTCCGTTTGAAATAAATGGTCGAAATTCACGAACTACCGCGGCGCGGCGCGTTCTATTTATGCCATTATATATAATATATATATATATATATTATATTTCGTCGATTTCCTTTTTAAAACGAATTTTATAAATCATTTCAAATTTGTTTCAAAAACAATTTCAACCTTTATTTCAAATCAAAATTGAATTTTCCCTTATAAATTCTTTCTACATTCACTTCTATTTGATTTCAATTCAAATTGGTTTAAATTCTATTTCAATTCGTTTTCAATTGAATTCAATTCCATTCAGATTCGTTTTCTATTCAATTCAATTCGAATTCATTTTCTATTCAATTCAGTTCGAATTCGTTTTCTATTCAATTCAATTCGAATTCATTTTCTATTCAATTCGAATTCATTTTCTATTCAATTCAGTTCGAATTCGTTTTCTATTCAATTCAGTTCGAATTCATTTTCTATTCAATTCAATTCGAATTCATTTTAAAATATTCGATTTCGAAATCACTTTTCAATATTCATTTTAAAATGAATAAAATCGATATAAATATCGTTCACGTCAAAAATGGCGTCAATCTAATCAACACGGCTTCATATATTTCTATTTTCAAATATTCTATTTCAAATATTTCTATTTTTAAAATATTTCGTTCAACACATGACTAATCTCAACGGATGAGTACTGTCAACACATGAACCTTTATTTTATATTGATAAAGATGTAAATTTTATTATTAAAATATTTCGTTCAACACATGACTAATCTCAACGGATGAGTACTGTCAACACATGAATCTTTATTTTATATATTGATAAAGATGTAAATTTTATTATTAAAATATTTCGTTCAACACATGACTAATCTCAACGGATGAGTACTGTCAACACATGAACCTTTATTTTATATATTCTTTATTTTCTAAATTGGAATGAGGCCCAATCAATTACCATATAAAGTTAATTATATGGATTCCATTCAACACATGTATATAATAGCAATGATAAATAATCAACCATCATCCAAAGTGTACTACACTGTATAAGCATCAAATATAGATATCTAACGCTTGTAACAGCCTGTCGATCCATCGATCGACATATTTAATCAATCAGGATGAGTGAACTTCAAATTTCATCCCAACACCCGTGTGGGGTTTCAAATCAACAAACACGGATTTTATTTGTGCAGTTGGGCGATGTGTAAAATTTATCGACCCAATCAATGTCCTTCAAATAGGTGTACATAAACAAACCGTCCGGTTTGTAAATGAATATTTATTTATTATCATTCACGTTAAAAATTATATTTTTAAAGATAAAACATTTTATCTTCGCACATGAATTTTTATTCTGTTCATTTACAAATAAAAATGATATTTTTATTTTTCTAACTTATTTTAGAAAATTTCGGCGGCATAACGGCACGATACTAGAAACGGGACAAGGCCTAGCCTTATCCCCGGTCTAGTGAAGGCCCGCGCCATTCACATATCAATCAAATTTACCAAACAACCAAATTCAATTCAAATCATCTAGCTAATTTATGCAACCAAACAAACAAGTCCATGGTCTGTGGACGATTGTGTCGGGTGCTACTAAACACCGTCTGCATCCTAGTATATATATATAACTAGAAAAAGAAATTGAAAGGTGAGAAATTCTCACAAATAGCTATCCAATCATCTTGACTCTTCTTTGATAGAAATCTTCGTCGTTCTCGCCTTTTTGTCACCTTCGTTGACCGTAGCCACTACATACATAAAAATCGAATTTTTACTTCGTTGTTTAATATATAAAAATCGAATTTTTACTTCGTTGTTCAATATATAAAAATCGAATTTTTACTTCGTTGTTCAATATATAAAAATCGAATTTTTACTTCGTTGTTCAATATATAAAAATCGAATTTTTACTTCGTTGTTCAATATATAAAAATCGAATTTTTACTTCGTTGTTCAATATATAAAAATCGAATTTTTACTTCGCTATTCAATATATAAAAATCATCTTTTTAATCTGCTATTCCTATTTTAAAAACAATGTTAATTTTATTTTCAAAATCAATGCAAAATTCATTTTCCAAAAGAATGCAAATTTTGTTTTCAAAGCAAATTCAAATTTTGTTTTCAAAGCAAATTCATTTTTTTCTTCTTCTTTATATAAATTCAAACTTCTTCTTTACATATCTAAACAAACTGATTTTATATTTTCTAAACCATTCTATATATTTTCTAAACTGAAGTTATATTTTAAAACCAAAGTTATATTTTATTTTAAAGCAAAGAATGTATATTTTACTTTCAAACACAAACAATGTATATTTTACAATTCAAAGATATTTATAATTTTCAGATTTTATAAACAATGTATATAATTCAAAAATCATTTTTTTAATATATAATCTATATATATGTATATATTTAAAATTATATTTTTTTCTTCTACAATGCTACTGATTATTAAAATCAATACTATTTTTATTTTATTTTTACAACCATTGCCATTAAGTTAATTAAAGAATTTCCTAAGCATAATCAATTTAATTAATTAAGGGTATTACCCTTATCGTCTTCATTCAGCTCCAGGTCTGTAGCCGAGACATTTAAACCCATCATCGATTTCAAAAACCCCATGCGTGCGCCACCAGACATCGTCGTTCGATGATCTGAGCTCGCCCCACGAAAGCCCCATCCGCCGCCTGCCAACGTCCTCAGGCCAGTCGAGTTCGTTGGCTTCATCAGTGAGGAAACCCACACCGAACGTTCTGCGTTTGAGAAAGAAATACGACCTCCTCCGATTGAATCTTCAGATCATGGCCATTGGTTTAGAAGAGCTCAAAGAGCTGAACAAATTTGCATAATTAAAATTCGATATCGATGTATGAGGAGAGAGATCGAAGCAGATGAATTTGGGAAGGAATCGGCCTTCCGTTTTAGAGTTGGCGGCGACTTTTGTTTTATGGGCCTAGGGCTTGTGATGTTATATATATTTATTTATATATTTAATAATATTAAATTCTAACATCTTTGTTTATTAATCCTTTCTCTGAATCAAACCCAACTACTATCGCCCCCAGCTAATTACCCTTGTTCCGAACACAATGGGATATGTTTCGTACCCCAATTCGGCTGTTACGATTAGCTTCTGTTCAAATTAAAATATAAATCTTTATATATTGAATTTGAACACGCGTTTCAATTTACCGGGGACACATACAGTCTCTAAAAATTCCCGAAAAATATTTTCTAGCTTCGTATTGACGATACGGTCCTAACAAAACTAATTTCGTCGAATTCTGAGACCGTTTGAAAAATGGCCATTTTCCAGTCGATTAAAATCAACTGAAACTGGTCAAACGCATTTTCCTTTGCCACGCTCACATATTAATTCGAAAAATTATGAAATTTGAAACCTAGCAATAACTTGACATCACGGTTCCAACAAAAGTGGTTTCGTCGAAATCTGAGGTCGTTTGCAAAATGGCTATTTTTAAGGGCTTGAATTCCATAGCGACTATTCAGGATTTTCAACTGGACATATCTTTTTATTCCCGCTATGAAATTTCGAATTTTCGGATTCGTTGGAAAGATATTCCCAATTAGATCCTATCGTTTTTGGTTTCACTAAAATCCGGTTTGTTTTGCACCCGGTACATTCAATTGAAGTTTGAAATCGAATTATCGAACTACCGCGCCATTTTCAATTCCTTTTATAATTATATATAATTATTTATATTCTAACGACGACGCGTATAAATATATACGTTGAATTATATTCAAAATAAATTTCTCGTCGATATTATTTAAAATAATCTATTTTAAATATTCAAAATTCGTTAAAATTGTCAAAATAAAAATTTTAAACTGGCCCAGATTTTCGGGTTGTTACAATCTCCCCCACTTAAAACTTTTCGTCCCCGAAAAGGAACAAAGTCGAAAGTGGTTTGATCAATCAACTCTACGTTTGATCTGGCTTCCATTCTCCAACTTTTCAGTTTCTGAGAATTTTCAAAAATTTCAAAAATTTGGCTAACACCCGGAATTTTCGAAAAATTTGCCATAACCTCCCCTGCACCGGGAGCCACGGGAAAATCCCGAAATTGCCATACAGGCCTTTTGATCTCAAAAAGAAAAAGAAAAGGCCAAGCGGCTAGCCAATAGGCTCATAAAATCATCATCACCCAAACAAAACAGGAAATTATGTAGTAAACATGTACCTATTTGTCGGGCAAACAAATTTTATTCTCTGCTCTAGCCTCCTTGCTATGACTTGTTCAGTGTAAGTACATGTATATGCAAGAAAATGCGACCAATTTTCAATATTATTCAATATTTAATTCAATTAGGCATAATGGTTAAAATTTATCAAACGAATAAACAAACAACTCAAACATCAATCAATTAGTTGATTAGCATTTGAAATTCATAACTTTGATATATAGTCAAAAATCACATTTTTGATGCCAAATCACAACAATAAGCCCTATCTAATTTTGGTTCTCACACCAGTCAATAGGAAATATATAGAAAGCCCACTTTCGTCACTCGAACATTAATTCTACTGATGGAGCTCCACCATCAAAATCATCTCCGGGCGATTAGAGTGTAATTCTATATCTATCCAGTATATTAAAATTTCAAATACACGTGGATCAGATGTATACGCAAAATCTATATATACTGGATTTTCCACATCAATATAAATAAATAACCAAATACGAATAATTGATTTAAATTTTCAAAACAAAATTTTTTTCATTTTCAAAAATATACTCTTCACACTCGTTCTAGGATACTACTGATCCCATCTCTAACGAGTCATTCCCATTGGATATTACTAATCCAATTTCTGATGAATTCTTTCGTATGGTTCTAATGTGCCTTGTTCTCTGAGCTTTGTAAACCAAAGCTCTGATACCAACTGTGAAAACCCGTAACTTCCCCGGTGAGGAAAGCGCGGATAGTTCGAGGACAAGCCACAACAGAACACATACAGAAGAACATTTCATTGTATATTACAACAATGCACCAGATTACAAGAATATACAGAGTATAAATGAATATTACACATAAATATCAGAGATTTAAATTACATTTAAATACATCGCAGCAGAAAATAATACAATACACAACTAGAAGAGATATGCGGATACAAAGCTTTCCGGATATCATTCCAGCTGTAAACCAGGATCCTGTGATTATAAATCTGCAAAACCAAAACTACTAGCTGCCCGTGTCGAAAATAAGGGCACCCAGAGTTTAGGTTAAAACAATAAACTCCAGATCAGTCATGTGACTGGTGTGAGAACTAAAACAGTTATTAATCTTTACTTTTAAAGTTAGGTAAATCAAGGGACCACGCCGTATAACACGGAACGGGTTTCCTCCCAAGAACACCAATGCATAAAACAACAGCGCAATGCTAAATAAAGAAAAATGAAGCTATTATAAGACCCAGGTCCTATCACACAATGAAACGCAAGCCGGGGGATAGGGTTTTTACCTTATAATAGCCAAGAATGCTTGATACGTTTAAAAGAAATCATTTGGTACTATTATAAGTGTATAGTGTATAAAACAACTTCAAATCATAAGTATCAACCATAGGCGGCATGAATGCCCCATACCACTATGTCGCCATACTAGTTCTATAATTAAAACCGCAATACACGTATTGGAAATTGGATTTCCATCCTGTGAACCAAGGCAAAGGGAATATCCTGTGCTTAATTCGAGACTCTCTAGCCCGAGCCTCAGGTTGCAACCGCGACTGCACCCGGAACGACGGGGCCGACCACCCGTCGATGGTTAATAATGCCGTAAACGATATGCTAGCCGGTTCTATGGAACCTCATAGTGATCTGGGATCCGTAAGCCTCTGCAACCACCGTTAACCGAGACGCCCCGCTGGGCAATAAGTAATGATAAGCAACATCCACATAAGTAATGCCATCCAGTTTAAGCACTGACACCACTTCTAAATAGAAACCAGCATATGTCCATTTCCCGGAGGTCCTCCCCGTTTTTGGTTCACACCGAGGTGTGAGGCTCGCGAATCAACGCTATACACAAAGCCATGCCATATCAGCTGCGCTTTGATCATCATCCACCAAACTTTGCTTTTCAACAAAAGTCTGGATCACTGCATCTCAGCATGCCACATTATCAATCCATATCGTACCACTGATTTCTGCCAATATATAACCTCTGAGCTCGTATGTCTCAAAGAAGGGCGTTAAGCAAGAGAATAAATTCTCCGCCGCCAAACAGATATATATTTAGCAGAGATCAACGAATACAATATAAAGGAATACAATGTCAGACACACCATCCATTTACAAGTTCGTTCTAGGTCTGAACAAAACCGGAGGCAATTTCCTCGCATATCCATCCATCTCCAAGTATGTCTGGACGACCACCAACTATTTCCATCCTCTTGGGTGTACAGCCCAATCAGGATCGTCAGTAATTATCCGAACGACGTGAAGACTTCCGATCTTCAACCACCGTCTTCATCTTTGACATATCGTCGAATTGATTATTCAGAATGGGTATAAACCCGGCCTTTCCGAACAACCCGCGTATATTAAAAATAAATTTTACACAAACACAACATACGCCTCATTCCAATTCATTAGTTACTAACCGTAAATCAGTAAGAGAGCACTTCCCCAAATATTAACCCCGAAGGCCGAAACCAACATCAGATCAATATCCAGGAAACCATTCTTCTTAACTAACCTTCAGCTAGTTTCTAAATTTCAATTCTTGGGGAAAGGTTCCCATTAATTTTATCCAAGATAAATTCTTTAAAATTTATCCTTTAATCTTCCTTTGGATGTCATTTCAAACCAAATTATGGTTTTCCAAACTAGTCGAGATTAGCGAACCATACCGAAGTAATTATTTAATTTATTTCCCAATCCCAACCTATTCATACCATGAAGCAAAACTGGTAATACTCCATATTTAACATCACAGTGTTCGGTAAAATTAATTACCATTTCACGTTCAAATCTGATTAAAGATTTAACTATCGCTTTGGAGCAAAACTGGTGATACTCCATTCTCGCTCATTTTCTAAAGTTGATAATTTAAATTATCAATCCACGTTTCAATTTAATTGAAGATTCATTAAAACTCTTTTTACTAGGTTAAAGAACTAGTGTCATTTAAAACACCGCTCATGATAAACCCAAATCACATTCTATTTATTATCGGGTTAAAGAACTAGTGTTATTTAAAACACAGTTCACGATAAACCCATGAATCAATTCTATTTAAACCCATTTCAAATCCAATTCATTTATTTAAAAATAAATGGGTTTTAATTTCAGTTCAAAACTAGTTCATTTCGATAAAAATCTATTTTTATCTTTTCAAATATGGAGTTTTTCATCCCAATTTTTCCCAAATCATTTCTTATGATTTTACACTAATTATTACTATTTTTGATAATTTTATCAGGGCCCGTACAGTCGATTTCCATCAAAGGCCATCGAACTGCACTTACAGCGACCTTTTTCGAATTTGATTTGGACGTATCTCCAAATCCAACCGTTAGATTTCAAATTTTTAATATTCTTAGAAAGCTCTTTTCGATACGAACCCAACGGTTCCGGTTTTAGGAGAATCCGACGGTCGGATCTCCCGTAATGTCCGTTTGAAATAAATGGTCGAAATTCACGAACTGCCGCGGCGCGGCGCGTTCTATTCAGGCCATTATATATATAATATATATATATTATATATATTTCGTCGATTTCCTTTTTAAAACGAATTTTATAAATCATTTCAAATTTGTTTCAAAAACAATTTCAACCTTTATTTCAAATTCAAATCAAAATTGAATTTTCCCTTATAAATTCTTTCTACATTCACTTCTATTTGATTTCAATTCAAATTGGTTTCAATTCTATTTCAATTCGTTTTCAATTGAATTCAATTCCATTCAGATTCGTTTTCTATTCAATTCAATTCGAATTCATTTTCTATTCAATTCAGTTCGAATTCGTTTTCTATTCAATTCAATTCGAATTCATTTTCTATTCAATTCAATTCGAATTCATTTTCTATTCAATTCAGTTCGAATTCGTTTTTTATTCAATTCAGTTCGAATTCATTTTCTATTCAATTCAGTTCGAATTCATTTTCTATTCAATTCAATTCGAATTCATTTCAAAATATTCGATTTCGAAATCACTTTTCAATATTCATTTTAAAATGAATAAAATCGATATAAATATCGTTCACATCAAAAATGGCGTCAATCTAATCAACACGGCTTCATATATTTCTATTTTCAAATATTCTATTTCAAATATTTCTATTTTTAAAATATTTCGTTCAACACATGACTAATCTCAACGGATGAGTACTGTCAACACATGAACCTTTATTTTATATTGATAAAGATGTAAATTTTATTATTAAAATATTTCGTTCAACACATGACTAATCTCAACGGATGAGTACTGTCAACACATGAACCTTTATTTTATATATTGATAAAGATGTAAATTTTATTATTAAAATATTTCGTTCAACACATGACTAATCTCAACGGATGAGTACTGTCAACACATGAACCTTTATTTTATATATTCTTTATTTTCTAAATTGGAATGAGGCCCAATCAATTACCATATAAAGTTAATTATATGGATTCCATTCAACACATGTATATAATAGCAATGATAAATAATCAACCATCATCCAAAGTGTACTACACTGTATAAGCATCAAATATAGATATCTAACGCTTGTAACAGCCTGTCGATCCATCGATCGACATATTTAATCAATCAGGATGAGTGAACTTCAAATTTCATCCCAACACCCGTGTGGGGTTTCAAATCAACAAACACGGATTTTATTTGTGCAGTTGGGCGATGTGTAAAATTAATCGACCCAATCAATGTCCTTCAAATAGGTGTACATAAACAAACCGTCCGGTTTGTAAATGAATATTTATTTATTCTCATTCACGTTAAAAATTATATTTTTAAAGATAAAACATTTTATCTTTGCACATGAATTTTTATTCCGTTCATTTACAAATAAAAATGATATTTTTATTTTTCTAACTTATTTTAGAAAATTTCGGCGGCATAACGGCACGATACTAGAAACGGGACAAGGCCTAGCCTTATCCCCGGTCTAGTGAAGGCCCACGCCATTCACATATCAATCAAATTTACCAAACAACCAAATTCAATTCAAATCATCTAGCTAATTTATGCAACCAAACAAACAAGTCCATGGTCTGTAGACGATTGTGTCGGGTGCTACTAAACACCGTCTGCATCCTAGTATATATATATAACTAGAAAAAGAAATTGAAAGGTGAGAAATTCTCACAAATAGCTATCCAATCATCTTGACTCTTCTTTGATAGAAATCTTCGTCGTTCTCGCCTTTTTGTCACCTTCGTTGACCGTAGCCACTACATACATAAAAATCGAATTTTTACTTCGTTGTTCAATATATAAAAATCGAATTTTTACTTCGTTGTTCAATATATAAAAATCAAATTTTTACTTCGTTGTTCAATATATAAAAATCGAATTTTTACTTCGTTGTTCAATATATAAAAATCGAATTTTTACTTCGCTATTCAATATATAAAAATCATCTTTTTAATCTGCTATTCCTATTTTAAAAACAATGTTAATTTATTTTCAAAATCAATGCAAAATTCATTTTCAAAAAGAATGCAAATTTTGTTTTCAAAGCAAATTCAAATTTTGTTTTCAAAGCAAATTCATTTTTTTTCTTCTTCTTTATATAAATTCAAACTTCTTCTTTACATATCTAAACAAACTGATTTTATATTTGCTAAACCATTCTATATATTTTCTAAACCGAAGTTATATTTTAAAACCAAAGTTATATTTTATTTTAAAGCAAAGAATGTATATTTTACTTTCAAAAACAAACAATGTATATTTTACAATTCAAAGATATTTATAATTTTCAGATTTTATAAACAATGTATATAATTCAAAAATCATTTATTTAATATATAATCTATATATATGTATATATTTAAATTTATATTTTTTTCTTCTACAATGCTACTGATTATTAAAATCAATACTATTTTTATTTTATTTTTACAACCATTGCCATTAAGTTAATTAAAGAATTTCCTAAGCATAATCAATTTAATTAATTAAGGGTATTACCCTTATCGTCTTCATTCTGCTCCAGGTCTGTAGCCGAGACATTTAAACCCATCATCGATTTCAAAAACCCCATGCGTGCGCCACCAGACATCATTGTTCGATGATCTGAGCTCGCCCCACGAAAGCCCCATCCGCCGCCTGCCAACGTCCTCAGGCCAGTCGAGTTCGGTGGCTTCATCAGTGAGGAAACCCACACCGAACGTTCTGCGTTTGAGAAAGAAATACGACCTCCTCCGATTGAATCTTCAGATCATGGCCATTGGTTTAGAAGAGCTCAAAGAGCTGAACAAATTTGCATAATTAAAATTCGATATCGATGTATGAGGAGAGAGATCGAAGCGGATGAATTTGGGAAGGAATCGGCCTTCCGTTTTAGAGTTGGCGGCGACTTTTGTTTTATGGGCCTAGGGCTTGTGATGTTATATATATTTATTTATATATTTAATAATATTAAATTCTAACATCTTTGTTTATTAATCCTTTCTCTGAATCAAACCCAACTACTATCACCCCCAGCTAATTACCCTTGTTCCAAACACAATGGGATAGGTTTCGTACCCCAATTCGGCTGTTACGATTAGCTTCCGTTCAAATTAAAATATAAACCTTTATATATTGAATTTGAACACGCGTTTCAATTTACCGGGGACACATTCAGTCTCTAAAAATTCCCGAAAAATATTTTCTAGCTTCGTATTGACGATACGGTCCTAACAAAACTAATTTCGTCGAATTCTGAGACCGTTTGAAAAACGGCCATTTTCCAGTCGATTAAAATCAACTGAAACTGGTCAAACGCATTTTCCTTTGCCACGCTCACATATTAATTCGAAAAATTATGAAATTTGAAACCTAGCAATAACTTGACATCACGGTTCCAACAAAAGTGGTTTCGTCGAAATCCGAGGTCGTTTGCAAAATGGCTATTTTTAAGGGCCTGAATTCCATAGCGACTATTCAGGATTTTCAACTGGACATATCTTTTTATTCCCACTATGAAATTTCGAATTTTCGGATTCGTTGGAAAGATATTCCCAATTAGATCCTATCGTTTTTGGTTTCACTAAAATTCGGTTTGTTTTGCATCCGGTACATTCAATTGAAGTTTGAAATCGAATTATCGAACTACCGCGCCATTTTCAATTCCTTTTATAATTATATATAATTATTTATATTCTAACGACGACGCGTATAAATATATACGTTGAATTATATTCAAAATAAATTTCTCATCGATATATTTAAAATAATCTATTTTAAATATTCAAAATTCGTTAAAATTGTCAAAATAAAAAATTTAAACTGGCCCAGATTTTCGGGTTGTTACAAGCACCCTTAATGAGAATTTTTTTATTAAGCGTGTCTTAATTTGCTAGAGATAACAATGTATTTTTTTAATTTTATCCCTCTTATTGCTTAGTAAAAGATATTCTAACAAGACAAATTTTATTGTAGGGTAAAGAGTCAAATGGACTATATACTTTCAATGTTGCTAATTAAAACTCAAGAAAAATCTAAAAGTAATGTTTACTACTGTAATTTTTCTAAAATTAGTCAAAAAAAAAACTATTGTAGAGATATAGATGTCTGCCATTACGAAATAGGGCACCCTGTAAACATTCTGAAGTATATTATGAAAAATACTAATGTCTCTGTTAATGAATTTACTCTACATTATTTTTGTATATATTGTCAAATGGGAAAAAACCATAAACATGCATTTCCTAATTCTCAAATCATGTACAATGATCCCTTAGAACTAATCACTGCTGATTTGTGGGGACCAACACCAATCAGTAGTGACTACGGGTTCAAATACTGCATATCTTTTGTTGATGCTTGTTCAAGATATGCATGGATATATATCTTAAAGTCCAAACCTGAAACACACACTATTGTAGCATAGTTTATCACTTAGGCTGAGAAACAAACTGAATAGCACGTCAAAACTTTTCAAACTGATGGAGGAGTATAATTTAAACCCTTAAAAGAATTATTTAACAAAAGGGCATCATTCACAGGATCACATGCCCTCGTACTTTTGAACAAAACGACTTAGTAAAGAGGAAACATATACAAATATTAGAAATAGGTCTATCTCTACCTGCTCAGGCATGTTTACCATTAAATGTTTGGCTTGATGCATTTTCTGCCACTGTTAATCCAATTATTAAGCTCCCAACAAAAGCTTTGAAATTAAAATGTCCTGTAGAAGTCATGTTTAATACTGAACCTGACTAAAAGCCTTTAAAAATCTTTGGATGCCTATGTTTCCCATACTTATGACAATATAACTCTCATAAACTAAATTTTAGATCAACCCCTTGTACTTTTTGGGGTATACCACAAATCAAAAAGGGTATAAATGCTTAAACAACAATGGAAAGATGTTTATATATAGACATGTTGTATTCAATGAAAGGGAATTTACCTTTAGCAACAAAACATGAGTAAAACTTACTTGAAAAGTCTACAATCCAATAATACCAATACCTGAACTACAAGAGTAAACTGATGTTGTTCATCCACTCAGATCTAATCATCAACGATCTGAATCTACCACCCACGAATCAAGGCATTCAATGCTCAGAACAAAACCAAACAATGAGCAATCTGCATCTGAAATCTCAAATAGAACATCACAAGATGAAATTGCAAGGCACACAGAGCTTCAATGACTACTGTACAATGCAGTATCATCCAGTAGTGATGAGGAAGATCAAGCCACCAGCACAGATAATATTCAGCCACAAGCTGCCACTGGTCATCGTATGATAACCAGGGCAAAGAGTGGATTTTTTAAACCAAAAACTTATAATGTCAACATAGAAATCAAAGAATCAGATACATATCTCGAAGTTGTTCAACACGAAAATTGGAGAATAGTAATAAGAGAAGAGTACATTGCTCTAATGAAAAAATGATACATAGACATTGGTTCTTATGCCAAACAATAAAAATATTGTTGGCGGTAAATGGACTTGTAAAGTCAAAACGAATCATGATGGCTCAATTTCTAAATACAAGGCAAGGCTGGTAGCAAAAGGTTACTCACAATAGTGTGGATTTGATTTCAATGAAACATTATCATATGTTATTAAACCAACCACTATAAGGATAATTCTAGCCATTGCCTTGCATATAAATTGGCAAAGTAATCAATTAAATGTAAATAACGCTTTTCTTTATTGTGTTTTACAGGAAGAAGTGTACATGGAGCATCTAGAGGGATACAAGCAACAAAAAAATGGAGAACTTGTGTGCAAAGCCATCTATGGCTTAAAACAAGCACCATGAGTGTAGTTCAACAAGCTAAAGACAACTTTGATTAACCTTGGTTATACCCCTACAAAAATTGACACCTCCTTGTTTACAAAGTTTAACAATTCAAATATACTTATGTGCTAATTTACGTTGACCATTTCATAATTACAGGTAATTGCAGTGATGAAATCAAGGAGCTCACAAGACAATTGAATAAATAATTCTCAATCAAAGGCTTGGGTAGTCTGAATTACTTCTTAGGTATTCAAGTAAAGAGACCAAGTCATACCAGGCTTATTCTCAGCCAAGAAAAATACATTTCAGACAGTTTAGTCAGAGCTAAAATGGACAAGGCGAAGGCTTTAGCTACTCCTATGGAAAGAAATCTACAATCATTTAAAACCATTGGTGGCCTAATGACAAATCCCACATTGTACAGAAGCACAGTTGGTGCCTTAAAGTGTGTCACAATAACAAAGCCTGAAATCTCTTTCGATGTGAATAAGGTTTGTCAATTCATGCAAAATTCAATGACTATTAACTGGCAAGTAGTAAAGAGGACACTGTGTTACCTTAAAGGGAGAATAAATTATGGTCTAACCTTAAAAGCATCAGGGAACATAAACATAAGTGGGTATTAAGACTTTGATCGGGGATCAGACCTCGATGATAGAAGGTCTACATTAGGACACTGCATATTCATTAACACCAATCCTATATCCATACGTTCTAAAAAGCAAACAACAGTTTCAAGGCCTAGTGCTAAAGCAGATTATGGCTAATACTACAGCAGAAATAAACTGGATTGAGTCTCTACTACATGAGCTACAAGTTAAAACCAAAAAGACAGCCAATCGTATGGTATGTTAACCTTAGTATTGTTTTACTTAGCGCAAATCTAATTCAGCATCCCATAACTAAGCATGTAAAAATTGACGTTCAGTTTGTAAGAGAAAGGGTTGGAGATAATAAACCAATGATAAATCATATACCTACTACTCACCAGCTGACACATATTCCAACGAAACCAATTTCGAGAGGAAATTTTATGTTGTTCAGAGACAAGCTCAAAGTAATCAAAGATAAAAGCACCTCGGCTTCAACAGAGACAACCGTCTACGCTTCTCTTTCGAAGAAACAAAGCCTATCCTTGTTGAAATCAGCAAGTAAAAGCATCAAAAAGGATGGAACAACTCACAAAATCATAGCATTGGAGAAGATCAACCTACTCATATCTAAGTTCTAATTGAGTACATGGGTCGGATCTGATGGCCATCTTCCCTGATCATTGTAGCGATTGGATATTGCAAGCTCTCGACGAATGGATTCAGAAGTATATCACAAAGGATGCATCAAATGTTATCACATATTGTACTGGACCTTGTATTTGGGCCGAGCGCATGAATATCTTTTGCACTATAAATACATGTACCAGCTGTAACATTGAGTAATAACTATACAACATTCATTTTCTATTCAGCAATTCCGTTTCTCGTCTTGTACATCATTTTCATCAAAATCGCTTTTACACAAATTCTTTCAGCCCATAACATTATCGTTATCACATGGCTTAGGAACACATCCATGTGACATAGTGATGTCAGTTAGCGATCCATCTGAAAGTATTCTCTAAACAGAAGTAGGAAATTAAAAATCGGTACTGGTTTCCACGGGAGCACGAGCATATTGTACCTAAATTTACTTTGTTGTGTTGTTATCCATCAAAATTGGCAAATATGCTAGCAACTCGACTAATTGCATCACTGGTCCACAATGCTAAATTCAAATCAAGTAGTTCAATCCAAACAGGAATAGACGTGAAATAGTCTCTGATATACTTCATGCCAATTACAATGCGTGAATTAAATATGTATGGCCCTTATTTCAGCGCGCAAATGTAAAGTCTTCATCTTATTCAAAACAAGTTATAATTTTTTTTTCTAAACAAATTATTACAAAGCCACCTTGTTTGTAAAAAATATCCACTGCACCAACACGCTTTCAAATAAATAATGGCCTGTTGCCCAATACACAAGCTAGAAAATAATTTTTTCATTTCCTTGCAGCCTTACCATCATTCGACTGGGTTATCTCAAATAACCGCAGAGGCCTACCTTGTTGCTTTGTTTGAGGACACTAATTTGTGCGCCATTCATGCTAAGAGGGTTACGATCATGCCTAAGGACATTCAGCTTGCCAGGAGAATTAGAGGCGAGAGAGCCTAAGTTTTCACAAGTGAAATTTTGTGACTCCGATTTTAGATGTTCGGATATTTCCCTTGGTATTTATTTTAATGCTCGTAGTCGTAGGAGATTGTTGAGTGCTGCTTCTCTGTAAAGAAATGCGAAAACAATGTTCTTGAATTTGTTTTGGATGATGTTTTCATTAACGAAACCCGTTATGGGGCTTAGTTTACTTATCTTGTGTTATTCTTGTTTCTTTGCTACATCTGCCTTTCATATCTATAAATATTATGATGCAACTTTGCTTATGTTTGATTGGTACTTTACGATTGTAATCTACCATGCAAATTAACGATGCTCGTATGCCAGGGAATATCGGTTGGAATGTTCTGTCAGCAACTGATTTGACAACAGTTTATTTTGAATTTTCTGAACTTTTGAGTTTCTACTTTCACGTACGATAAGTTAACTGATGAATATAAAATAGGGGTTTCTTTTGTATAGAATTAATGGAAAACTTAAGTTCGTTCGACAATCATACTCAACAAAGAGTTACTTTTTCATTCTTTGTATATTTAAACAAGAGCATCATCAGCTATGTGATAAATTGATAGTCAGTGGAAATTCTCGTTATAGCAAATTAGTTTTTGGCAAATTCTATTAACATCCCTATTTTTGACTTTCCCACCCCGTTGAAAACTAAAAAAATAAAATGGCAAATATACCCTTATTCATTTTTTTATTATGTTACTTTAATTATAAAAAAAATACAATGACACTAATATATCTTGAGAAGACAAACGATTCCATGAAGAAAATAATGGTTTTTCTTAAAAAAAATAGTGTTTTATTTTAACTTTATTCTTTTTCAACTTTTATATTTTTTTCTTAACGTTGTTTAATTTTATGATTTCTGTTGTAATATATATATTTCAATCATTTTTAAATTGAATTGAAATGCAACGTTTTTTAGACTGCAAAATGAATAAAAATGAATGAATATGAAATACTATTTTTTTTGTTATGGATCTATCTTTTATTTTATTTTCATTGTTAACGTAGAGTTATTTGTGTGTGAAAATATAAATTAAAGGGTAGTTTTGGTAACTTTTGGGGTGCGAAAAGCAAAAAGTGGGGCAAAATGTTTTTTATTTAAACAACGGGGTGTGAAAGGCAAAATGTGGGGTGCAAATAGAATTGGCCTTAGTTTTTTGTTTACCATTTAACTTTGTTTAGTTTACTTTTATTGCTTTACTTGTTTGTTTATTTTGGTATTTAGTAGCTTAGGTTTTTGGTTTATATATATGCTTAATTTGGCTTTTGTTTATTTATTTAGTTTCCTAATTGCTTTTCAGCTGTTTATTTAAAAATTAAGACAATTGTCTATTTATTTAGCTGTTTGGTTATTTATTTAAATGTTTTGTTGTTCAGTTAGATTTTTGATTGTTTATTTATTTGTTTGGTTTATACACAAAATTAGTTATATTTATGTGGCTTTTTAGTTGACAAATTAATTCACATAAATATTATTTGTTTATTATTAAAAAAAATGGTGCAACCGTCCATTCAAATTCACTCTGCACCATTTGATTGCCTCTGTTTATGCGAGGAAAAGCGATTTTAAACAAGGGTTGGTTTGATTTTCATGTTTCTTACCACCACTAGAGATGCTTTTATTAGGACAATTGCCCACTTTACAATTCAATTCTGGAATAGAGACCGAAGATTAATCAAATCGACCGTTAGAGATGTTTGCTACTGTAGAAAGCAAACCAATTTCGTCTGAAGCCAAAAATATGAGCCCTCTTCTCTGTTATTATTTCACGCTCCCCATTCTTCTCCAGCATTCCACGCTTCTTGTTAATTCTCCTTGGTTACCGATTATCATTTCAATTCTTCCTATTTAAATGCATTTAGATTTGTTTAACTTCTTGTTCTTTGCCATCTCAGTCACAACTATGTGTAAATTTAAGGGAAACCTCTAGCATCCAACCGATTCACCAACTATCATCACAAGTAGGTATCTTCGGAGGTTGTTGTTCGCAGTAAGTTCGACGGTTTTCAGGCTTTTCCCAGTGCCCACGTTTTGGTTAGTATTGTTTTTTCATATAAACTTATTACTTATGTCGATTTTATCTTAATCTTGGATGAAAAATTATTTTTATTTTATGGTACTAATCATTATTTGTTTGTTTAGTTTACCCATCCAACATTAAATTGTCGATGGAATATAAATAAGAAACAATTGCGTTTGAAAGTACACTTTGGAGTGAACTGAAGTGGACGTAAATTGTTGTTATTTACTAGGTTTATAGAATTTATCTTGATTTTTTTTTCAAATAATATGAAGTTCTATTATTTTGGTGAAAAGAAGTATAGCAATTTTCAAATGACCTCAGATTTCAATGAAACAAATTTTATAAAATCCGTAATTGCTAATTATTGCAAGATTTTCAGTTTGGAGTCGATTTGAGTTATATTATGATCGTGCACAATTTAAATGCGTATCGATTCACGTTGTGAAATTAAGAGGAGAATTTTTTAAATGATCTCAGAATTTGACGAAAGTAGTTCCGTCGTGTCTAAAATATTAAGTTATTGTAAGATTTCAAGTTTCGAGTCAATCAAAGTTATGTAAGCGTGCAAAAAATAAACGTGAATCATTTAACGATTTAAATATTCAAAATAGTGCTATTTTTGCAAACGAACTCGGTTTTTGACGAAGCATGTTTTATTGGGTTCGGAATGTGAAACTACAGACTACAGTTGTATGTCCATTTTTATCGCAACCAAATATCGTATGTGCATACAAATTTATAAATGATAAATGAAAATAGCGATAACTATCATTGAAAAAAATTCAATAAAATAATATTTTCTAACCAATAACACATCCCGCTACCAAATCCCTAAATTCCCAAAATCGATCCCCGATTCTTATTTCCACAGCAATTGCTATATTCTTCGAAAAATTAAAATCTAATCCAATATGAAATGAAACCGAATGAAATCAGATCCATTGATCTTATTTTCGCTAGGGCTTCGTGCCTGTACCCTCAATTCTGGTGCGACATGATACTCTCTGGTTCCTGTTCGAACCAACAAAAACTAGGGTAGGGTTGTGATGGTGATTAGACGATGTTGGAGGCGGAATCGAGGGCGGCGCCAAGTTTTTGGGGTTGAGGCGAGGGGATGCCTGAGTTTGGGATTGGTTCGACATCAAAAACGTCGATGACTATAGCCTAGGGTTGAGTGTTAGTCGTAGCAGGAGGCGATCGAGCGAAGGTGACTGGAGTGCTGATTTTCGAAGTCAATGGAAGCCGTATAGGCAGAGGTTCTCTCAGGGGTTGGTGCAATACTGTCAGATCACCGGTGGCGATCGTAATTTCTGATCGAAGGCGACAAGTTTTAGGATGCGATGTGAGAGCTAGCAGTGGAGTTGGAAATGGGACTAGGATCTTATAGTTCATCAGAGTTCGATGGGGATGATGGTGGAAGGGTGATGGTCATTGGAAGTCAGGGGGTTTGCCTAAGGAGGCGCTGTTCACTGGAAGTCAGTGTCAGATTTTTCTCAAAATTAGATCGTGGCTTGTATGTTGGAAGAAGAATTAAAAGTGGGATTAACGATTTTAATTTAGCCTAACGGTAATCAAGAAGGATTGTAATAATTATCTTTATCAAACGTGAAGAAAATTCAATAAAACAGGATCTGTTGGGATAGTACGAACGAGCACTACGCTATCGAGCTGGTTCGAAATGAATTGGAGTTAACCGGAATTTTATGTAGTTTCAAATGTTTGTTTGAAACTATATAAATCGGTCGGAAATCGTCGATCAAAATTAACTTGTGAGTAACTCTCACTCATTCTGGAATTCTAGGATGTGATAAAATTCATATGATTATAATTTATCGTTATTAGTATAAATCAGATGTTTGGGTGTTTGAATGATTGTTTGGTTGAAAATGGTTGTTTTAGTTGATAATTGACGTTAGTTATATTCCTGTCAAATAAATGATTTTAATTAGATTATCTATTGTAGAGTATAACAATATGATTTTTGGTTGATGATAACAAACATATATATTATAAAATAAATGTGCTTGTAGTTGTACTATTGTATACTACATCACATACATAAATAAAAATTTATTGAATAGAATACTATTGCACAAGAATTTTTTTGTAACAAAAATGTGTGATCTTCTATAAAGAAGAGAGCACACTATTGCACAAGAATTTAAATATTCAAACCGTGTTTTATTCAAATAAAATATTTTATTTCAACATTTGTAATAGTACATATTTCTAACTCCATTATTGTACATCTCACTGATATAAGACATTCCATTCCACTTGTACATTTTGTTCCTCACTACAACACTTAGTCACTCAGTTTCATATACAGACTCAGTTACACACACTCTCTCATGTACAGACACATACACTCACTGACACAGATCCATCTTCAGTCTGCTTTATAGTCAGTCCAGTCATCTGCATACTTGTCACAAAAACACGCATTGTAAACAAGAACAAAATCGGTTTACATTATAGCAAATATGAATTTATTTTAAATTTTATTTGCCTTAGAATTTTGGTGCGTTTCTCATTATATTTCTTGACTTGGTCTGATATATTTATGTATATGTATATACATATATATATATATATATATATTTGTGTCTAGACTGCTTGTGATATTCACAGTGATTCACTGTAAATACCACAAGGTAAACTATATATCTAGTGCCCGCAGATCAGCCTCAACTCAGTCATAGTGGTGTACTGATCAAGACCAGCCTCAACTCACATTTGTGGTCTGCTGATCTTGACCTTCCACGACACATCGTATGGTGGTATGCTGATGTTTATAGAAAATATAATTTCACATGCATAATACATGCATGTGTATGTATATACACATATATAATATGCAGGGACAATGTGGTTAAACATCAATGAGTGCACAGTTCAGGCCAAAACAAGGATGGTCAAGCAAAGCCAGTGACCAAATCAAGTGTACAACAAACCAAAATGGCCCAATATAACAACTCAGCAAAGTGCAACATCAAGCTCAATACACAAAGAAATGGTGCAATAGCCAAGACACACACTCGCACACACACAAGCACGCACACACACACACACACATATACATGTTTGTGTATATACATACATACATACATACATGAAACTCAACATGGAAGAACTGCCAAGATATGGCACTAACAGCAAACTCATGTTACATGGAAGCACACTTGCATGCACATGAATATGGCGCAACAGTATTCAAATGATGAGCTACAACAATACAAACGGTTCAAGTGAGGCAACACAGTGTACAAAGGGGACAGAGGCAAGCGAAGCTTAAGTACAAGGCTACAAGCAATAAACAAGACATGTCAAACATGTCAAACCGGGATTGGCTAAATGGAGCAATGCACAAAACACATGAAGCATTATGAACAACAAAAATAACAAAGCAACACAAACTAGTGTACATGGTGCAGTAGCTTAAAGTGCACACAATTGGACAAACCTAAGTGACACGAATGCATCAGCTCAAATGCAAGTGGCACCATGCAAACCGATAAGAGCAATGGCATTCCAGAATGCAAACTGGTTCAGGTGATAGCTCATGGTTCAGCATGCTAGAGTAAAGGCAGTACACACAATAATATGAACACACACACACACACACACATATATATATATATATATATATATATGCACATTTTTGTGTATATATACATGCATGTATATGGAAGTACCACATGCTCAACGCATACACCAGCATCAAATCTGGAGACATAGTGGAACAACGATATGCATCAAATAAGAAAGTGGAAAAGTGCAAGCATGGTTCAAATACATGGGCCAGCATGGTGTACACAAGTAAACCAGATGAAAGCAGCATGGTTAAGTGAATATAAACATGCATACAGGCGCAAGTAAGTGATGACTGGATTCAAATGTACATATGTAGCAGGTCCAACTACGCAAACAGAGTCAAATAGATTCCAAAACATTAAGGAAGTGCACATAGAAATATAAACATATATATACACATCTTTGTGTATATATACATGAATATATATATATAGCTATATGAAGAATGAAAACTGGCCAAAAGATGGATGATGAAGCCCGACCAGTGCACAGTGAACAAGAAGCTTGTACATAACAGCAGCAACAAAGATGCAAAAGACAAGCATAACAAATAACATGGCACGGTGAATCAGTACGGGTCAACCACAAGAAATTCAAATGGCATGCAGTGAGCAACTGCATAGCTTCAGGAATGCAAGCAAAGAAAATTCTTGCATGTTCAAACAGATATAATTCATACCAAAGAATTATTCAAGAAATCAATCTCAAGAACATTGTTGGCAAGTTCCAGAAACTAATTCCCAGAAGTGTGCAATGAATTCATATCTAGAATGTCATGCAAGTGGTATGAAGACAAAATTCAAAGCTATCCAGATATACACAGTGAAGGTTATTTCAGAAGGTAGCTAATGGCAATAATATATCAAGTATCTAGAAATAACAAGGGGTTACAATCACCAAGAACGAACTTTAGAGCAGCGAGAAAAATAGGAAAGAGATTATATTTGCAATATTGGAAAATGTTAATTTTGGCAAGTATGAATTCTCGTTTTTAAATGTTTCCAGAAAATCACAAGGATATTTGTAACACCCCGTAATTTTAAATATTAATGTTAACGAATTTAAGAATACTTAATTTCAAATGTGGGAATTAAGGGAAACGGGTTACGCCATTGCGTTCGTCTTGGAATTCTGCTTGAGATAGAGTCTGAGTTTGTGTGAATTGGACTTCGTATGAAGAAGATATGGCCTTCCGAAGTTTCAGAATTTAATTAAATTTAAAACAGCTCAGGATCAGGAATTCAAAATTTGAATTCAAAACAGGGAAGCAGGCTGGGTCCCGCCCAGGGACCAGGTCGACCAGGGGGTCGACCCTAGTGTCGACCTCCCCTATACAGGTCGACCTTAGTGTCGACCTGGGGGTCGACCTGCCCCCCCCCCCCCCCCCGGGCAGATCTGATAGATGACGATGTTTCGACTCAGTGTTGAGTCATTAGGGCAGAGGTGTTATTCTATCTTGACTGGATGGTCTTGATTGATTCTAGGTTAATCAGACGACTCTTAATTAACTAAAACTCTATATAAGCAACCTAAATCTCAACCTAAAATCATACTAATTCATACCTAGAGCCTCCATGCCGTCAATGGAGAACCTAGAGTAGCCGCCGTCTCTTTCAACCCTAAAGCTAGAATCAAATCTAATCTAAACAACAATTAGTCTACATCAAAGGCGAGCAATTCAGTTTCAGAATTCAGAACCCAGAAAGACAAGACTATTCTTTTGTTTATGAGTATAATAGCTTTCACAAATTAATTAATTAATTTAATTATGATAAGTTATAAATGGGATTATGAATATGATTTTGAATCATGTGATGTTGAATTATATGCAAGTTTGCGATGTTGGACTATATGTTCTTATGTTGAATTATATGCAAGTTTGTGATATGTTCTTATGTGAATTATATGCAAGTTTGTGATGTTGGACTATATGTTCTTATATGAATCTTATGCAAGTTTGGGATGTTAAAACATATATGAATCTTATGCAAGTTTGGGATAATAAGACATATGTGAATCTTATGCAAGTTTGGGATGTTGAAACATATGTGAATCATGTATATACATATGCTAGTTTATGTGACATTAACCTTTATGTTTAGATCCATATGCAAGTTCACACCCTTATGTTTAGATCCATATGCAAGTTTACACCTTTATGTTTAGATCCATATGCAAATTCACATCTTTATGTTTAGATCTATATTTAGATCCATGGCAGCATATAGTTATGAAAATTTATGTTCTATATGCCCATTGTCTATGCTAGTTTCGTATGTGAATCATATGCTAGAAATTCATATGCAAGTTATAGGAAACCCATATCCATATATGCAAGTTATTGGCTATGTAAACTTATGCTATGATTCTTAGATCTATTTTATGTGTTATGCAAGTTGTGATATTGCTTTTCTTTTTATAAGTTAGACTATGCGCGAGTCTAACATATGTCATATTGAAACGTACGAATAGCGTGGGGACGATGGGAAAACATTAAATATACAAAATTGTGAATTGGCATAAAATGGACTTAAAAGGCATATAATTAATTTGAGGCATTAAATGGCATAACTGGTATTTATGGACATAATTTAAGTGACAATTATGGACATAAATAAATTTGGAATCTATTGACAAATTTGAATAGGGATATTAATCCAATTTGGGGTTAAATAAAGATGTATAATAATTAACCGCCTAAGACACGAGGTTAGACTCGTTTGTGGTGTAAGACTGCCCGGACCCGCCCGGCAAATCCAGCAACCACAAACGATTGTCTGATGTGAGAGGTCAAAGACACGAATTAAATGCGTAACGATTGTAAAGACACGAGGTTAGGCTCTTTTGCGGTATAAGACTGCCCGGACCCGCCCGATAAATCCAGCAACCGAAAATGTCAGCCTAATGTGGGAGGTCTTTACTAGGTTACGGTTCTAATGAATTAAGTAACACTTAACCAGATAAACATGTGGTGGGGCATGGGGGTTAAGTGGGTGGCCTTGGGTGGCTTGTGAAATTCGATTAGAAACACTTAACTAAGTTGAAAACATGTAAGAAGAGATGAATAAGAAGGGGTTAAGTGGGAAATTCTAGTGGGGACCAAGCATAGGTGGAAAGCTTGTGTCAGGCATGAGGGCCCTTTTCAAACCAGTAACCCATTAAGTATCTTTGTGAGCTCGACCCAAGTCGAGGACGGGACACGCTTACTGGGTTTGATTGTAAGAGGTCAAAACGGGTTAGCAGTGGCAACGCAAGTCCAATGGGGTCATGTGCGTGCGTGGGCCCAGGCTGGTAGGTAAGACGTTGTTACATCGTGTAGATATAAGCCGTGCATCTTTTGTGGTATCGGGTTGCCACTTTGGGGAGTGATACACCCCATTGCGGGACCAGCACGGGTATCTACGTGTTAGGGAGCCGATCGCATGAGGGTAGTGGGTACAACTAGTGGAGATAGGGGCAGGCGGCATCTATGGAGGTAACTAGGGGTACATGAAACTACCATTATCATTGTTATGTTCTGTAGGCGGGATCAACTTTTAGGGTGACTAGTAATGGTGCGGCGTAATTAGTATTGGTGCAGTTTAGTAATTATCCTATAGTGACTAGGAACGAGATTAAAGCCAGAATATTCCTCTTGATTGCTTTGTCATGTCCGCTTGTTTTACAGTCATACCTTGTTTTGCCAGTTTATGCCTTATCCTAGTTACTTTAATAATTATATTGTTAAAGTTATTATACTTGCTAGACTTTATGTCTGACCCCCGTTGTTTTCGCCTCTTTTCTTCCTCCCCCAAGGTTCTTAAGGTGGGACTAGTACTAGTGGAGCTTGATCTTGGATCTCTTTTTCTCTTTTGGAAGTGCTTGGATTGCTGAAAGTAAAGTTCAGCTCATCTCTTTTATGGCTACTTGTGTTAGGGTTTATGATTTTTACTTTATGTACTCAGAAACAATTTGTTAAGATGGATATTAAGTGTACTTGGTTTTACTGTTGGTTTATGAAGTTGTTGTAATCAAACTATTTCTCCGCTGCAATAAAAGTTGTTTTAAAATTTTCAAGTACCAGTATATGTATCTGTCTTGTTATATTCTGTTCTATACACTAAAATGCTCCATGAAACTTAATGCATTCCCTTTGTGAGTGACATTAACGGATGTGGGGTGTTACACATGGTATCAGAGCTGAAGGTTACCATAATAGATATGAATTTTGAAAAACTGTTTTTCAAAAGCATTTTGTAAAGAAATACTTTCAAGTATATGTTTTAAGGAAAGTATTTTCAAGAGAAAAGTTTGTTTTAAAAACATAACCCCCAAGAGCCATATATCTTTCCTTCGAATTCTCCATTTTGAGTCTCTTCATTTTCTTTTCAGCATGTCTGGAATTCCCGAGATACCCGAGGGGATACCGATACCAGGATGGTTTAGAAGGTATTTGGAAGCTAGGGCCAATGTCGCAGGCCCAACAAATGCTCCTCCTCCTCCTCCCCCCCGTGTTGGTACTTTTGCAAAGATATGCAAGGATTTTAAGGCAATGGACGGGAAACCTTTTCACGGATCAGAAACGTTTGTTGAAGCTCGAAATTGGCTTAAGGAGGTGGAAGATTTGTTTGGTATTTTCGAGGTAGAAGATGGAAGGAAGGTCTAATTGGCTGCTTGGTTAATGAAGGACGAAGCCTCGTTTTGGTGGGAGGTCACGAATGGAGAGCGTCCAGTGGAGACATGGGTGGATTTCAGGCGTAGGTTTGAGATGAAATTTCTCTCACGAGCAGAAGAAAATTTATAAATGGAAAGGTTCTTAGCGTTGAAGCAAGAAAATTTGTCAGTAAAGGAGTACGTCAACAAGTTCAATCAGTTGGCGAGATTTGGCTTAGACTTGGTAAACACACCTGAGAAGAAGGCTCTGAGGTTCGTTAAAGGCTTGAATGAGCCGCTACATGGGTTGGCTATGACCCACATTCCGATGGGGGCTACCTTTGAGAGGTTGGTTGACATGGCGCTTATGCATGAAGAAGAGAAGGGTGCTAATGCCAATAAGGCACCTGAGAAGAAAGGGGATCAAAAGAAATCACAACAGCAAAACAAGAAGGGTGGTAAGGATAACAATAGCAAAGGAAAGAAAAGGTGCTTTAATTGCGGGACACCAGGCCATCTGAGCAAGGACTGTAGGAAAAAGAAGAAGACTGGCTGCTTCCACTGTGGAGAGGCAGGACATCTAATTAAAGACTGCCCAAGGAAACAAGGGCAAAGGGCAGGGTCCAGTTCTGGAGGGCAGATTCAAGCTCTCATGGCACCATGGCAGGCAAGAGGGCAGGATCATGCTCTCATGGCACCAGGACAGGAGAGAGGTAGAAACATTTCCGTTGAAAGTTTAGTTTTTCTGTTTGATCATCTTGTTCGTACTTTGTTTGACTCTGGCGCTTCACACTTATTTGTATCTGCTCCGTTAGTTGAAACACTACACCTAAATACTGGTCTAGTTACAGATCCCATAGTAGTCTCAAATCCTATTGGTGGGTCGACTCATCTTTCTATGATTTGTCGGGATTTAAGAGTGTCTATCTTGGGCGTTGGGTTTGAATGCAACGCCTTCGTTCTTGGCTTCATGGGCTATGGATTGATTCTAGGTATGGATTGGCTAGCTAGATACAGTGCCATCCTAGATTGTAAAAGAAAGGTAGTTAGATTGTTGACTCGTTGTGGAAAGACCCTTGATATTTCTTGTGACCCTGGAGGTCTGGTAATGCTTAGCTACCTAGAATCCCTTGACGCATCCAATGATGATCTGGAATCTGTTCGTGTGGTCCGTGAATATAGTGACGTCTTCGATGAAGTTCGAGGTTTACCCCCAAGGCACGAGATAGACTTTCGAATATACTTAGTAGATAATGCAAAGCCAATTGCATTACCAGTGCGCCACATGGCTCCGAGGGAGAGAAGAGAACTCAGTAAGCAAGTTAAAGAGTTGCTTGAGAAGGGATTCATAAGAAGAAGTATTTCAGAGTGGGGTGCTCCAGTCGTTTTTGCTACGAAAGCCGATGGTTCACTTAGATTGTGCATGGACTATAGAGAGCTGAATAAGATAACAATGAAGAACAGACACCCATTACCGAGGATAGATGATTTATTCGATCAATTGGTGGGTGCTTCGGTTTTCTCGCAACTGGATTTAGCTACGGGGTTTCATCAGCTAAGGGTCTCCGAGGACAGCATATATAAGACTGCATTTAGAACTCATGACAGTTTCTTTGAGTGGCTCATCATGCCTTTTGGTTTGATGAACGCACCCGCATACTTTGTTGACCTAATGAGTAGGGTGTTTAGGGAGTTTCTGCACAAGTTTGTGGTAGTCTTTGTGGACGATATTCTGATTTTCTCTAAAAATGAAGAAGAACATGCCCTACATCTTAGGAAACTTTTAGAGACCCTATGAGCTCATCAACTTAAAGAAAAGTTCTCCAAGTGCCATTTTTGGAGAAAAGAAGTGAGGTTCTTAGGACATGTGGTCTCTAGGGAAGGGATAGTTGTGGATCCCGCAAAGGTGGTGGCGATCCAAGATTGGAAAATTCCTAAGAACGCAACAGAAGTAAGAAGCTTTTTAGGGCTGGCTGGTTATTATAGGAAGTTAATTAAGGACTTCATGAAGACATCAGCTCCACTTACTCGGTTAACGAAGAAGAACTTGACTTTGCTTGGGATGTTGACTGTGACGATGCTTTCCAACGTCTGAAGAGGGCTCTGACGACGACTCCAGTTTTAGTTTTGCCAGACGGGAGTAAGCCATTCACAGTATACACCGATGCTTGCGGGACAGGGCTTGGCGCAGTTTTAGTGCAAGAGGGAAGGGTGATATGTTATGGGGGAAGGCAGTTGAAAGCCCACGAGAAAAATTACCCTACCCACGACTTAGAGTTAGCTGCCATAGTTTTTGCATTTAAGTCATGGCGTCATTATTTGCTTGGCGAGAGGTTTGAGTTGTATACAGACCATAAGTCGCTAAAGTACTTATTCTCTCAGAAGGACCTAAACTTGAGGCAACAGAGATGGATGGACTTTTTGGCATCCTACTATTTCGAGATCGCATATACCCCTGGCAAGGGTAACGTTGTAGCAGACACCTTAAGTAGAAAGAAGTTAACTTTAAGTCCTTTGTTTGTAGAGCGCAGAGTTTGGAGTATATATCTACTTTTGACTTCAGACCCTCTGTCGATTATGTACCCGGATTGTTGGCATCGTTAGAAGTGCAACCTACACTTTTGGGTCGAGTTGGAGAGGCACAGCGAGGCGACCCACAGTTGGTTGAGATAGTAGGCAAGCTTATAGGAGGGGAGTCTTCGAGTCATCTTAATAGATATGCTATAGATGAGAGAGGCTGGCTGTGTAGAGATGGGAGACTATGCGTACCACAAAACGAGAGTTTGAAGAAGACAATTCTTGAAGACTCACATCGCTCTAAGATGACCATACATCCCGGTGGTGACAAGATGTATAGGGATATGAAGCGAGTTTTCTTTTGGGCCGGAATGAAGAAGGACGTGGCTGAGTTCGTTTCTAGATGCTTAGTTTTCCAGCAAGTCAAGGCGGAGCAAAAGAAGCCTGGAGGTTTGCTCCACCCTTTAAAGATTCCATTATGGAAATAGGAAAGTGTTTCCATGGATTTTGTAGATGGGTTGCCAAGATCAAGGAAGGGCAATACGGGGATCTGGGTAATTGTAGACAGACTTACCAAAAGTGCCCATTTTATTCCCGTTAAAAGTAGAAGGACCGCTGCATGGTTAGCATCCGTTTACCTTCGAGAGATAGTTCGTTTACACGGCATACCCACTAGCATTGTGAGTGATAGAGATCCCATTTTTACAAGCGAATTTTGGGAAAGCTTACAAGAGGCGGTTGGAACACAATTATGCTTAAGTACCGCTTATCATCCTCATATGGACGACCAGACCGAGAGAGTGAATCAGATTCTAGAAGACCTTCTGAGGCTATGCGTTCAAGACTTTGGAGGAACATGGGAAGAGCACCTTCCACTAGTGGAGTTCGCCTATAATAATAGTTTTCAGGCTAGCATTTACTTGTTGGTGGGAATCCATGGACAAGGTTTTGCTTGGACCTGACATGATTAGGGAGACTTCGGAGAAGATAGACTTGATTCGACGGCGAATGAAGACGGCGCAGGACCGACAAAAGTCATATGCTGATAGGAGATGAACCGATCTCGAGTTCAATGTTGGGGACATGGTTTTTATTAAGGTGTCACCGTTGAGAAACGTAGTCCGCTTTGGATCAGTAGGGAAGTTGGCACCAAGGTTCGTAGGACCCTTTTCAATTACATAGAGGATTGGGCAGATGGCGTATAGAGTAAAGTTACCAGAGACGCTCAGTGGATTTCATGACGTGTTTCACGTTTCACATTTGCATAAGTGTTTACACGATACAGCGGAAGTGGTGGAGCCAAGCACGCTCGAAGAAGCGGAAGTAGAGTGCAATGCCACGGTTAGACGAGCTCCTACACACAATCTTGGATCGGAGGTTAAAAAGCTATGCAACAAATAGGTCAAGTTGGTCAAAGTGCAATGGGGAGATGACCAAAGAGATGCGACTTGGGAGATGGAAGACAAGATGCGTACGCTGTACCCTTTCCTTATTGAGGGTATGTTTTCTTTTCTCCTTTTTTCTAACGCTTTGTTGATACTTGTCCTATCGTTTAGTATTATCTCTGCGATGATATCTTCGATCTTTAGTTAGGAGGAACCCTATGGTTGCAAACATGTGTTTGAGACATGTTATGTTTGGTGGATGCAAATGGATGCAAGTGGTTGCTAGTGGTTGCTCGTGGATGCATGTACACACACCTTAGGCACTAGATCGGCTCAATCACCTTCATATTGCATACAAATATGTGTGCATATCTAAATTAATGGATGTATAATGGTTGTGTTATCACATGGATGCTGCATTTTGATGAATGGTTGTGCACGCATGTAGAAATAATATGTATCGATAGGATTCTTTCGCATGCATAAAAGACGCATGGCACTATCATGATTTGCATTAAGGAGGTCAACTAGACCGCCTGATTTTGCATTAGACAAGGAACATATACACACACTTTTTGCATATGTTCATACAACATTAGAAGTCTTGTAAGAACAATGGAAGTCTGTGTTTGATGGTTGAGTAGATGGATGATTGGATGTTAGGATATGCATTCTCCTTGACTTGGAGATTTCGGGGGCGAAATCCTTTAAGGAAGGGAGAATGTAACACCCCGTGATTTTAAATATTAATGTTAACGAATTTAAGAACCCTTAATTTCAAATGTGGGAATTAAGGGAAACGGGTTGCGCCATTGCGTTCATCTCGGAATTCTGCTTGAGATAGAGTCCGAGTTTGTGTGAATTGGGCTTCGTATGAAGAAGATATGGCCTTCCGAAGTTTTAGAATTTAATTAAATTTAAAACAGCTCAGGATCAGGAATTCAAAATTTGAATTCAAAATAGGGAAGCAGGCTGGGCAGGAAATTTCCCGCCCAGGGACCAGGTCGACCAGGGGGTCGATCCTAGTGTTGATCTCCCGTATACAGGTTGACCTTAGCGTCGACCTGGCGGTCAACCTGCCCCCCCCCCCCCCCACTCGGGCAGATCTGAAAGATGACGACGTTTCGACTCAGTGTTGAGTCATTAGGGCTGAGGTGTTATTCTATCTTGATTGGATGGTCTTGATTGATTCTAGGTTAATCAGACGGCTCTTAATTAACCAAAACTCTATATAAGCAACCTAAATCTCAACCTAAAATCATACTAATTCATACCTAGAGCCGCCATGCCGTCAATGGAGAACCTAGAGTAGCCGCCGTCTCTTTCAACCCTAAAGCTAGAATCAAATCTAATCTAAACAACAATTAGTCTACATCAAAGGCGAGCAATTCAGTTTCAGAATTCAGAACCCAGAAAGACAAACTATTCTTTTGTTTGTGAGTATAATAGCTTTCACAAAATAATTAATTAATTTAATTATGATAAGTTATAAATGGGATTATGAATATGATTTTGAATCATGTGATGTTGAATTATATGCAAGTTTGCGATGTTGGACTATATGTTCTTATGTTGAATTATATGCAAGTTTGTGATATGTTCTTATGTGAATTATATGCAAGTTTGTGATGTTAGACTATATGTTCTTATATGAATCTTATGCAAGTTAGGGATGTTAAAACATATATGAATCTTATGCAAGTTTGGGATATTAAGACATATGTGAATCTTATGCAAGTTTGGAATATTGAAACATATGTGAATCATGTATATACATATGCTAGTTTATGTGACATTAACCTTTATGTTTAGATCCATATGCAAGTTCACACCCTTATGTTTAGATCCATATGCAAGTTCACATCTTTATGTTTAGATCTATATTTAGATCCATGGCAGTACATAGTTATGAAAATTTATGTTCTATATGCAAATTGTTTATGCTAGTTTCGTATGTGAATCATATGCTAGAAATTCATATGCAAGTTATAGGAAACCCATATCCATATATGCAAGTTATTGGCAATGTAAACTTATGTTATGATTCTTAGATCTATTTTATGTGTTATGCAAGTTATGATATTGCTTTTCTTTTTATAAGTTAGACTATGCGCGAGTCTAACATATGTCATATTGAAACGTACGAATAGCGTGGGTACGATGGGAAAACATTAAATATACAAAATTTTGAATTGGCATAAAATGGCCTTAAAAGGCATATAGTTAATTTGAGGCATTAATTGGCATAACTGGTATTTATGGACATAATTTAAGTGACAATTATGGACATAAATAAATTTGGAATCTATTGACAAATTTGAATAGGGATATTAATCCAATTTGGGGTTAAATAAAGATGTGTAATAATTGACTGCCTAAGACACGAGGTTAGACTCGTTTGTGGTGTAAGACTGCCCGGACCCGTCCGGCAAATCCAGCAACTATAACGTTAGTCTAATGTGAGAGGTCAAAGGCACGAATTAAATGTGTAATGATTGTAAAGACACGAGGTTAGGCTCTTTTGCGGTATAAGACTGCCCGGACCCGCCCGGCAAATCCAGCAACCGCAAATGTCAGCCTAATGTGGGAGGTCTTTACAAGGTTACGGTTCTAATGAATTAAGTAACACTTAACCAGATAAACATGTGGTGGGGCATGGGGGTTAAGTGGGTGGCCTTGGGTGGCTTGTGAAATACGATTATAAACACTTAACCAAGTTGTAAACATGTAAGAAGACATGAATAAGAAGGGGTTAAGTGGGAAATTCTAGTGGGGACCAAGCATAGGTGGAAAGCTTGTGTCAGGCATGGGGGCCCTTTTCAAACCAATAACCCATTAAGTATCTTTGTGAGCCCGACCCAAGTCGAGGACGGTACACGCTTACTGGGTTTGATTGTAAGAGGTCAAAATAGGTTAGCGGTGGCAACGCAAGTCCAACGGGGTCATGTGCGTGCGTGGGCCCGGGTTGGTAGGTAAGACGTTGTTACATCGTGTAGATATAAGCCGTGCATCTTTTGTGGTATCGGGTTGCCACTTTGGGGAGTGATACACCCCACTGTGGGACCAACACGGGTATCTGCGAGTTAGGGAGCCGATCGCATGGGGGTAGTGGGTACAACTAGTGGAGATAGGGGCAGGCAGCACCTATGGAGGTAACTAGGGGCACACAAAACTACCATTATCATTGTTATGTTCTGTAGGCGGGATCAACTTTTAGGGTGACTAGTAATGGTGCGGTGTAATTAGTATTGGTGCAGTTTAGTAATTATCCTATAGTGATTAGGAACGAGATTAACGCCAGAATATTCCTCTTGATTGCTTTGTCATGTCCACTTGTTTCACAGTCATACCTTGCTTTGCCAGTTTATGCCTTATCCTAGTTACTTTAATAATTATATTGTTAAAGTTATTATACTCGCCAGACTTTATGTCTGACCCCCGTTGTTTTCGCCTCTTTTCTTCCTCCCTCCCCCAGGTTCTCAGGGTGGGACTAGTACTAGTGGAGCTTGATCTTGGATCTCTTTCTCTCTCTTGGAAGTGCTTGGATTGCTGAAAGTAAAGTTCAGCTCATCTCTTTTATGGCTGCTTGTGTTGGGGTTTATGATTTTTACTTTATGTACTCAGAAACAATTTGTTAAGATGGATATTAAGTGTACTTGGTTTTACTGTTGGTTTATGAAGTTGTTGTAATCAAACTATTTCTCTGCTGCAATAAAAGTTGTTTTAAAATTTTCAAGTACCAGTATATGTATCTGTCTTGTTATATTCTGTTCTATACACTAATAATGCTCTATGAAACTTAATTCATTCCCTTTGTGAGTGACATTAACGGACGTGGGGTGTTACAATGTTTTAGTGCCAAGAATTTTCAATCAATTATTTCCAGAAACCAATTTCATACTCACAACAGTTCATCAATTAATTAATCATGCAAGGACATGGCAACTTTCTAGATATACAAGCAAATTCAATGTCGTGGACAATCACGCAATATCAAGACAAAGTCATCGTAAGAAATCATAGATAGTTAATGGTTTCTAAACCCTAGTTTAACATCATTCTCATCATAGGCAGATGATTGAAAAACCAAGCAACAATTTCGAGTCTAAGAGAATTAAAATCAAAATTATTCACTAAATTTTTTCAATCAGATCAAAACCAAATTGCCAAGTAGAGAGCAAGAAGCTATCAAGCATCAAAGAATCAATTTTACCAAAGATTCAAACATCGCGATTTGAGATAAAACAAAACCCTAATTTACAAGGGTCGGCCATCAAAGAAGTCAAAGAGAGGAAGCCATTTTTCAAAGTGTCATTGCAAAAGAAAAGAGGGGCCGATCTATTTTGTTTAAAATGTTTACAAGGATTTTGTTATTTTCTTTTATTTAAGTATTTTTATTTTTACGAACAATGTATAGTTTTACTAGATTTCTAAACTAGAGTGTACGGGTTATGGGTTTGTAATTCGTAGAAAATACGATTTTGGGGATAAAGACCAGTGCTGGATTTTGAGGGGGGCGGGTGTCGCAAGTTTACAGGGAAACCATACGCGTGGAGGTTGTTTTAATTAGGGTTGGACATTTTTACCATATTACCACTTACCAGCCATTACCAACCGCTACCAAAGTGGTACCGAACAATTGGTAACCAATTCGATTGGTATGGTATGCCAAACCACATGAAAATCTGTGGTACAGTAATGGTAATTGAGCATTAGTAATGGTAATTACCATACCTACCACATAACTTAAACAATACATATGTATATTCTAATATTTTATCATATATATTTATTACATAACAAAGAACTTCTAATATGTAATGATTTAATAAAATACCTAGGAAAATACTATTGCAATACAAGATTAAATGCATTTTTTTATCATATATCTTAGAAACAGTATAATTTATTTGATATTTTCGTTCATCCATAAAGTTTTCATGCATATTTGACTATGTAAAATAAGATAGATAATTAATAATATAATAACAAAAAAATTTAATATTTTAATGTGAAATATTGTAAACGAAAAGGTCTTATACTAGTAAACGGTAAAAACTTATTACCGACCTCTACCAACTGTTACCAACCATAAACCGAACTGTTGGTAACCGATTTCTTTGGCTGGCAATGGTATGATTTTTCTATTACCACATAAAGTCGGTACGGTAATGGTTTTGAATACAAAATTTTGGTACCGAACCGATTCCACCCCTAGTTTTAATTATAGTAGAAACCTGGGAGAATTCAGCAGTAAGCAGGGGTTTGCTGAAGCTGAGTAAAATATGTGTCATTTACTTTCTGTATTTATTTTGTTCTACCGTGATCTGAGCTGTGATATTTTTTGTATTCCTTAAAACTGCAATAAACCCTATTCGCCCTCTTCTAAGGTTTATCTAGATCCTACATCTATTTCATATGAAATTATCAAATGATATAATGAGTTGTGATGCAGGGAAGAACATGTTGGAGGGATCCAACTAGCTTCCTCAAATAAATTGTATGTTACTTGTCTTTCGTATTATTCCATGTATGAATTGTTTATCCCAAGTAACATTAAATCATGTTTGGGTGTTGATTGTTGAATTGGATGTTGCAGGTTGAACTGAATTCAACGTTATGATGTTATTAATCAATGGGCAGTATTGAGAGGGATTGACAGCAAATGACCTAAAATCCATTTTGTTAAAGACGTCGATTGCCATTAGGCGAATTGACGAAGTTTAAAGTTATAAAATTTATTTTTATAACTGAAGCTAGATTTTTAACTTATATTTTTATAAGTTATCTCAAATAGAAGTTTTATTTATAAACAACCATTTATTTTTAATTAGTTTTATAAAATATTACAAAATGATTTTTATAGAAAATTCTTATTTTTTAATAAGTTTTTTAAGCAAGCAAAGTCAGGAATTAACCTACAAGTTAATAAATTGGAATAATTGTTTTTATGGAAGCAATTTAAACGATATCCTTAAATAATTAAGTTATTAATTAATTTAAGATGAAGGATTAGTGCAAATCAGTTAACAAGTTAACTGATGTTTTTAAGTTGACTAAGTCAAATGTTATAAGTGGAATTCGTTATTAGATTAATTAGTTTATCAACTAATCTAATGGTAATAGTTTTGACAAATGGTTATTAAACGTGGTAAGATTCCTTAAATGTTAATTAATCTTCAAATTTATTAGATTTAAAGATAATTATCGGGTTGTTTATTATTAATGAAGATAATTAATATTTTAATAAGATTTAAAAGAGATTAAGTATTCTATTTTTAGTTAATCAAGAAGTTAACCACATCTACTTTAGTAAATATTGAAGTTGATTACTATTTTAATTATTAATGATTAAAATGATTACCTTTTTGAATGAAAATTCATTTAAGAAAGGAATCGAGTTATAATGAGATTCTTAATTGAATCTTGTAAAGAGTTTTATGAAAGGATTATATAATATGCCCAAGTTTTTTTAAACGAAGTTTATAAATGAGATTTAGAACCAATGAGATGATTTTAAACAAATATTTACTTAATGATTAAATTAATTAAGGTGATGGGATTTGAAATAAGATTTCACATGCAAAGGCAGAAGATGCTTAATAAGATTATATAAGAGAATTTAATAAATGGATTGTGTAATCAATCCCAGTTGTAAACGAATTGCATAAAGAAGTTCTAAAGCGGAAGGCAAAGTTTTAGTAGAGTTACTTAATAATGACATTAAGTAAATGATTTTAACTGAAAAGAGATTTTTCAATAGTGAAAAAGGTTGTTTGTTCAAAGAAGTATGGTTGAAAAATTTGTGCAACTTATTTGAGTAAAGGGATTTTAGTAGAAAAATCCAAATTTAGTTATATAATAAGATGTTATTAGTTTTTGGGTAAATGATTAGGTAAATGGATTTTGCAATAAAATCCGAGTTATAAACAAATTTGTGTAAAAAGGTTTGGGAATAAACCCAAGTCTTATAAACAAAGGTTTATAAAGAAATACGAAATTAATCTGATGCTTTTAAATGGATTTTTACTTAATTATTAAGTTAAGTAAATTGAATGTAATTGTGCAAGAGGAACTGGTAATTGGATTCCTGAAATAAATCCAAGATTGTAAATGATTTGTAATAAAAAAGATTTAAGGTTAATATGATGAGGTTAAATGAGCATTTACTTAATATCTAAATTAAGCAAAAATGATGTGTTGAGGAGAAATTTTCAAAGGTAAAAGGAAAAGACACTTAATGATTTTGGCTTAAGAATTGGGAAAAGGAATTTTTGTAATAAACCTAAGTTGGGTTTTATAATAGAAAGCGTAATGGATTTGTGTATAGATTAAATAAACGGATTTAAAATGTAATCCAAGTTGTAAATAGTATAAAAGAAATTTAAGCTAAGTGTTGGTGTTTATCAAGAGTTTCACTTAATCAATGAGTTAAGTAAAAATTATTATATTTGAAAGGAAAGCTTTCAATTCAGGAAATGACTTATAAAACCATATTTTAAATGAAATGGTTAGATGATATTTGTTTTGATATCGATTTTATAGTTACAAACTCGTGCTTATCTTAAGATAAGAACGTTGTAGATCAAGGTCTAAGAGGTAAAAAAATACCCCAACTTGAACAACTTCACTATTGCTAAGGGATGGTACTAGTCTGTGATGGCAATGATGTTGGAAATGGTTATATTTTTCTATAATAAAGATTGCAACTTTATTTGCAAGATTAGAAATATAATAAAAACTATTGGGTTCATAGTAAACAATGTATTGCTCAACATTGTTTGGCTCAGATAATGAATTTTGATTATACTTACACCATTGGGTTAAGTATATAACACTGCTTTCTAAGTAATGAAAATAATACATTTTGGAAATATACTTATTCCAAGTAATAAGTAAATGGTGATGGTTTTCCACAAAAATGAGAAGAGGTTATCTTGGTTTGGAAATGGACTTAGATATGGGAATTTATTGTATTATTTTTTAAGCGTTATTGTAAACTCAAATCAGAAAAGATTTGAAGTTTAAGAAAAACCCATTCGAGGTTTATAAAATAAAGAATGTGGCATATGACATTGTTCGGCCCATATAAGATTGGAATTGGACTTAGACCATTAGGTTAAGTATGTATAAAAAATTTATGAAATAAAGGGAATGAAAAAAGTTTTTGTGAAAATATAACGATATTTTGAAATAAAGGAAATAAAGAGAGGAGATGGGTGAATACGTTTATTCTAAAGTTATGAGTATTGGTTAATGTTTTTTAAGTAACGAAACCGTGAGACATCAATTAATATGAGTATATAGAATTGATTTAAAATCAATGAAATGATTCTGATAAATGGTTTACTGAATGGTTTTGAATAAAAGGGGTTTGAGCTGCCAATGTAGTGATCGGTATTGTTTTTGATTTGATAGTAAAAAAAATCAACTATCGATCAAATGTTGCCTTTGGACTATTGACGTGTTAGTTTGAAGAGAACGGGATGAGAACTAGACCCAAAACCATTTCGAACCAACTTTGCGTTCGAGAACTAATATTGCAGGGATCTTATAAGATTAAATTGAAAACATAGATCTTCAGAGTGAAAGGAATACTCACTGATGTCTCTGGTTAATTACTGAGATTAAACTCATGGCAGTAAAACACTTATTTGAGGTAAATTCAGTTTCTTTCAGTCCCAGAACGAACTTGTATGGACGGATGTCTAAAAGATAAATCCTTAGATCACGTACCTTGATTTTTACAAATATACCCAGTTTGATGGCGAGGAAGGAAACTTCTTTTAACTTAACACCCAGAGTATATTTGTGGACATCAATTAGTGGTTTGATGGATCTGATAATGTGCCATTCAAAGATTGATGTGATGTTCTGGAAAGGTAATTGTGACCTCAAGCCTCATCAACCGGGAAATGACAGAAATCGGGCAGGAAGCACGACTATGTGGGTTATTCCCATTCGGGTGTATTATCACCATTTAGAGAAAAAAACATTTGTTTCTTCTTCTATCGTTTCTGTATGCTTACGGGAAACGGTTGCTGATCACAACCGTGGGTGACAATATATTCGGTACACTCAAGTTGATTGAGTGGTCGGTTATGTATGGCCGGCTTGCACGATGTTCTTATTGAAACCCAGTGTTTCTTCTTAAGAGAACGTTGATCGGGAGGTGGTCCCATACCTTGCCATGTTGGAAATCCAAACTCCAATATAAGTCATACGTTTTTAGTTGTAAACCAACTATATTGGAAAGTGGGATGCAAGATTTCCGGATATATTCCTATTTATTTGGATTGATAGACGTTATTATAATACCTTTAGATTTTGATATAAATTTTTTTTGGTTATCATAAGGTAAAAACACGTGTCATGTTTATGTGTGGTCGTGTCTTATGAGAGTTCCATTCTTTCAAAGGATTTTCTAAGTTAAACAAATTGATTATGTTATTAGTTTTATCACTAGAAATCTTCCATACCGACAATCCATGTAATTTTGCTTTTGCAAAATGGGCTCGGTCAGGCCAAGTGCATTTCCAGGTAGCATTAGGATTCGTTTGGAGCTTTAGAGAAGGAGCTAAAGTGAAGACGTATTCTTGCATTTGCTAGTATAAATTTATTTATGCTGTGTGGGTTGTATTTATCAAATTCTATAAATCTGATTTATTGTGTACTCTAATGTTATATCATATATATGCAGTTTTCTCTTTGTATAAAGAGTTTTGATATGTTATATTTTATTCGTTCCACAGTGAGACTCGTGTCTACTGTAGTTCTGTAATACTGATGTTTTCTTCTTCTTCTTCTTCTTCTTCTTCTTCTTTTGCTATTCTGATATTTCTTTCTTCTTCTCATCCTCTATCTTCTTTCTTGCTAAAGATTTGTATTTCCGTGCAATTTGGGTTGGATGTGGGTTGATATTAGTCAACTCAAAGGGTACATAAATTCGGACCTTTACATTTATACTAAATGAGTGTTGAGTACGTCAATTGGGTGTATTAATTTTTCTTTTCTTACTAAAGACAATTGACGTACTCAACTCATGTCTAATATAATACAACAAGGGTTAAGGATCGACTCAAAACAAAACATAATAACAATAGTTTCCACAGATCATGGAACAACAAACATAACCATATATATAGATACTTCAAGCATAATACATAGTGATATACATTGGGGTGGATATATAAACCACTAATAAATACAACATGTCCCAAAAAAGAATATATATACATATGATAGTTACAAATAACAAAACTAGACGACTAGCCTAAAATACGCTTAAACATCCAAAAAGTGTGATAGATGGCCAAAGCAGTAGCTGGATAAGCAGGTATCTACAATAGGTGCTAAGTGAACTCACTCGGTATGACCAGAGTATGTAATACACGCGTCAGTCTAGATAAAACATATCAGTTAGATCACGATAAGCGAGAGATATAAGTACTCATGGCTAATAATTTCTTTTTATAGTAAAGGAATTACATATCTTTAATCGACTAAGGATAAATGAGGTAACTACAATAAATCAACTTACAAGGGTCTCATATAATAAGCAACAATAACAAGTATGAATGTTCCGTTACAACATGTCACTTTAATACTAAGACTAAGCTTTTCAAAGCATTCGAAAAACGCTATAATAAGCTATAACAACATTGTTAGAAACAATGTATAACGACATGCAGTCGTTGATGCAAAATTTCTAACGGCAAAATAAAAAAGCTGTAAAAAATTGTTTTATACAACGTTATTTTTTTGTTGTAAACAGGGCTTATACAGCGTTTATATTTTGCTATTTTAAAATTAAAACAGCATTTATAAAATGTTGTAAAAATGTATTTAGTTTTTTTTATTTTCATTAGCATGTTTAAATGTTGTTGCTAAGCTATGACGGCGCTTATTATACGCTGTATATAGTTTGTTCCATATGTTTTCAACAACAACTTATAAACGCTGTTATTACTTGTTTTATCACCAGTTCTAAAAAGTTGTTACTGCAATATTCAAATACCATTAATTTAATTGCATTCAATTATATTCCAATTGATTAATATACAAAACATATATAAATCAATGTAAAAACAATAAAATAAAAGCTTAACAATTAATCATTTTCATAAAGTAAAACATCCACTAATAAAGTTTACTTTTAAACAATGATAAAGTTTATAAATCATCTTCATACAACATTAAACAAAAACACAATATGTACAGAGTTTGCATCAAATATTAATGACAAAACATGCAAACCAAAACTTTTCACATGCTAAGTGTAATGTCCCGTATTTTTGATAGTCGAATAATTAAATTAATTTTATTATTTCAAATATTATATTTGGAATATTAATGGATTTTAATATCTAATTCTTTTATTAAAATGAAGTTTGAATGTTGAATTAATATATAATTTAAATCAAGCTCGTAATGGCGTGGCAGTTCGTAAAATTGAGTTTTAAACTTTAATTGAATATATAGGATCCGATTTAAGTCGCAATTTTATGAAACATGAAATGTTTGAATCTTGTTAATGATAATTTTTATATGAAAGAGAAAAATCTAGATTTCGTGTTATAGATTGTTAATTATGTCCAAATCAAATTTTAAAATAGTCGCTATGGTAATCGTTATTAAATTATAACGTTTACTAATAAATTTAAAAGGGTTTTAATATAAATTGGGCACCGTTTTAACTCGAATTGATGATACTAGGTTGTATAATTTATATTTGAAGCTATATATATTATTCTACCTGGATATTTATGAAAATAATAATTTATTATTATTTAATTGAATTAATTTGGAATTTAATTAATATTTTATCTATATTTTTATAGCTTTAAAAATAGTCATTCTGCAAACGGTCTCCGTTTTCGATGAAATTAGTTTCATTGGAACCACAACATTAAATTATTGTAAGAAATCCATTTTCCTGGCATTTCAATGCCGTATGTGACAACGACAGTCGAAAACGTTCATTCTTTGTGTATAGCACGCAATTAAATTAAAATTTAACAGATGGATTTTTGTGTATAACTTGAGAAGATGATCGAATTAAGCCACGAAACCAATTCCGTTGAGTTCGTATCGACGATTAGAGTCTGAATAGCTAGGTAGTTTGTTATTTTTGGACATCGGATATTTTTGTGTCCAAAATTACGTTGTTTAGCATATGAAAATAGCATACCGGGAAACAGTCTCGGAATGCGACGAAACTTGTGTCGTTGGATTCATATTAATTAATTATTCTAAGATTTCAATTTTCGTGTCAATCAGACTTACCGTTTGATCGTGGCAGCATCAAACACCCTTGTTTTTATTTAATTGTTAATATCTTTAGACAGGGGTAACTTTGGAGGAATAAATGACTGACCAAATGAACTTCAATCTTAACGAAATAAAGTCACTGGATCCATAAGGAAAAGGTCTAGTAAAATTACAAAGTTTCAAGTTGATTGGATTTATTTTGTGATCGTAGAAAAATTAAACGCGTGATTTTCAACTTGTGAATTTTAAAGGACTTTTTACAAACGAACTCGGAATTCGATGAAACCTGCCCCATCGTGTCTGGAATATTTTTTTATGCTAGGATTAAGAGTTTCATCTCAATTTGATATAGTATGTATTTGTTTTACGCGTTACTTTAGCATGAAGTTTTGGAAATAGTATTTTATTCAAACCCTAACAATATAAAAACTCCACTTCAGCCGATACCTAATAATTGGTCTAAGCGCTCATCTGTTGTCAACCGTTCTAATTTCCGCCTCCACCAAGACCTAAACAAACGGACTGAACTTCTCCCTCTTCCTCCATGATTTTCAGTAAATCCGTTCACCTAAATCGAGAATTTTCGACTGAAATAATACTCAACTCCACGGTATCTATATATTGACTGGCTATGATCTAAATTTGAGGACTGGAGGGACCAGAAAACAATCACGAAGGCACCGCGTTTGATAGTGGTTTGCTGGCGGAGGGTGGAATCGTATTGGTCGAGATTTGTGGCGTGGATGGAGGAGTCTCAGGAGTGCCGGCCAGCGTTGGTCGATTGTAATCCGGTCAACTATATGGTGGTGCTGTAACGACCTAGATTTTTACTATTTAATTTAATATTTAATTTTGCTTTAAATATAGATTTGGATTTAAATGGTTCAGACTTAATAAATTTGAATAATTTAATTGTTTAAATAATATAAATAATAATTTAATTTTGAAATAGTCGAAATTAGCTAAATTTGCGCTGTTATATGATTTGGTGACGTAAGAGGATTTATTTATGTTTAGATTTAATTTTATTTACGATTTCGTTTATTAAACGCTGTTTAAACGTTTAATTTATAATTTTAATTATATAACGAACTGCAATGGCGCGGTAGTTCGTAATATATCGTTTTGAACTTCAATTGGTTATACAGGATTCAATTTTAGTCGGATTTCTTCGAAACAAGAAACGTCTGAATCTGTTTGACAATAATTTTCTAGTGAAGCAGAAAAATCGAGTTTTCATAGTGTAGATTTCGTTTTATGGCCAAATCAAATTTCCAAATAGTCGCTATGAAATTCATTATTAAAATATAACGATTTATTATATAAATAAAAGGGTTTTTAATATATTGAACATTGTTTTAACTTGAATTTCAATATGTTGAATTTAAAATATATGCTAGATTATTTTGAAATGATATACAATTCAACTTGAATATATCGATCAATAATAATTGATTATTTATAGATTATTATATTGAAATCAATACATATGTTTTATTGATCCTATATGTGATTTAAAAATAGTTAGTTTTCAAATGACATCGGTTTTAAATGAAATTAATTTTATTTAAAACCATAATTATAATTTTCAATTTCGTTACGACCGTAATTGATATGGGTTTGTACGAAACGCGGACGTCAAACGGGTATGTTATAAAATATCGTTAGTCACAATTAGTAAAAATATGTGGTCATTTTCAAACAAAATATGGTTCGCGCTTGTCAAATTTAATTCACCTGCCACGGTTTTACACCTTTTCACCTAGACATCACGAGCATGTCGACCATCAAATAAAAATATCTCTATACAAGTTGAAATCGGCACATGGCTTGTTGCTATCTTACTTTAACCACTCAGAAACAGAGTCACGTGAAAACTGAAAGGAGAGAAACATCTATCTGACGCCCATGTGTTGGTCTCCTTGGCATCCAAGCTTCATATATTTATAAATTCACTTGTTGTATTCAATTTCGCATCCATTCGAAAGACTGAAAGCCGTTGCTTCCTTCTCCATCCATTTGAATCAGTAAGTTATAATATAAATAAAAAAAAGGGAGCCTGCCTCATAAAACTTACATCCGCATTCTTCACAAAACAAGCAAACCAATATAAAATGATATATTATTTCAACATAGGACAACCGAACTGATGGCCAGAGGAGAGAAACTCGAGTGTATGACGCTAGCAGCACCGGTACTTGGTGCGAGTTGTTACAGGGTGGGGATCATAGTTGGAGTTTCCTGAGGGTAGTATAACTCAGTCTAACAAACTTTAGATAAGTGGAGGTGGATGCTGTTGATTTTAGAGTAAGCATAGGGTTCTATGCTACTACAGTTCGTATGCATTGTAGACGGACGGAAACGTAAGAGGACGAAAGGGGTGCGAGTGAGGTAGATGCGCAGGTTGACGGTGTTGCGAGGTGCGGTAAGGGGGCTCAAAAAAATTGCACGGCGTTGGAAATTTACAGTAGGCTTCGGTGTTTGGGTTCTGGAATGGCTACAGGTTGGAGTGGTGTATTATGGATTGGAAGGCTTATATGTGATGTGGGGTGGGAAACTTGCTGTAGCGGTTTTGGCAAAAGGGAAAGTTAGTTTCTGTTTTTTTATAAAAAAAAGAGGAACGAATTGCCAGATGGAAGATGGCATAAAACTGGAGCAATGTTAGCGTTGGGGGAGAAGAGTGATTGGTGGTGGGCTTGGTGGGCCATTTATTTTAATATGAAAGAAAAGAAAAAGGAAAGAAAGGGATAAGGGTGAGTCGAGCTTGTTGGAACCAGGTGGTATCGGGTTTTTGGTAAAAAGAGGATGGCATCGGTTTAGAGTATGAACGTGTGACGACCCCAAACTTCCGTGGACCGAAAGTAAGGATAATCATTTTGGAATACAACATATTTACAACAAAAACAGATCTCAGATAATTATCATAACACATAAACCATTGCAGCGGAAATAAATGTCATCAGCATCATAATATCCAATACATCAGAGTACGCAGTACAAGATACAACTTAGCCAAATAAAGAGTCTCAACAAAAAGGGAAATAAGTTTCAAATGGAAAGAAACAATCTCAAACTCCGTCACATACATCAAAGCTACAAAAGGTAAAATGTCTCAAGCAGAATTAAAAACTAGAGAAAAGGTCTTCTTCTTCTTCTGTCCAAGCAAGCTCCAATCAGAGTGTATCGCCTGAGCCTGTCAATTGGCTGCCCGTGTGGAAAGAGGGCACCCGAGTTTGCAAAAGTGAAACAAACTACGAGTCAGTCATGGGACTGGTGTGAGAATTCTTAACTAAATTAACTATCAATATGGCGAATCATAGGACCACGCCGCCAACGCGGAACGGGTTTACTCCATTTGGATTGCCAGTGCATAATTTTATAAAGTTTATATAAAACAGCGAAATGTCTTTTGAAAAAAATGAAATCATCATAAGACTCAAGTCCTATCACACAATGCAACGCACACAGGAGGATAGAGTTTTCCCTTATGATGATTAAACATGTTTAATATGTGAAAAGTAATATTTTAATATTGTCAATAGTGTATAAGCAGTATTAAAATACTTCAATATAAATATATCAATCTAGACGGCATAGTACCCCATCCTACTATGTCGCCGTATATAAGTTAACAATCAAAACCGAGATGTCGTCGTATTGGAAATTGGTTTTCTGTCATGAAATCGAGGCTAGGGATCGTCCTCTTTCGATTCGAGACACTCTAGCAAATGCCTCAGGATCCCCTGCAGTGAACCCTTGGATCTTCAGGGCCGGTCCCCACCTAACGGTAGTGGATTGGCAATTCCTGAACACACGTTTCCCGGTTCCTTTGAACCTATAGTATGACCACTTCCGGCCTATAAAAACCCGAGGTACCTCAATCCAAAATCCACATAAGTAAAATGCCGGGCCGTGTTAAAGCCCAAACACCACTAGCTAGAAAGAAACGTGTGCACTCCCTGCAGTCCTAATCCCGTTTTTGACTCATACCGAGGTGTGAGGCTCGCGAAGTCACGTTATACACAAAGCTATGCCTAAACAGGCTATGCTTTGATCATCAGCCACAAGGCTTGCTTTTCAACAAAGCCTTGATCATTGCATCTTGGCGTGCCACATTGACAATTCAACGCCATGCGATCGATAACTATTACTACGTATCAGGGTGTTAAGTAGAGAATAAATTCTCTACCACCAAACAGACATATATTAATACAAATCGATTTAATTACATGAAGCGAATTTCAACGTTAGACACGCATCCATTTACAAGTCCGTTCTGGGTCTGAACGAAACCGGAGACACCAAAAAGGCACTCGCTTATCCGCACGACCAACACTCACGTCCGGACAATTACTGCTTCAACCCTGTCCTGGGAGCAAATCAGTCTAAGGTATCAGAAGTCATCGCCCATTCGATGTGAAGATCGCCGGTCTTCAACCATCGTCTTCTTACATCTTTGATTTAATCGCCGTGCAATTATTTGAAATGAGTTAAACTCGGCCTTTTCAAATAATTGTCGCATAATTATAATTTAAAACATTTCATATATATTTATAACTATTTATCGCTATTTTTATTTATTAAAAATAGCTCGAAATAAATAAACGACGTTTCGGGTCAATGGGCGACCCTGGCGCTATTTTTACCAAAATTTGATTTACAAATATCTTAAAATATAACCGTCGGATTTTGATGAAATTTATATCGTTGGAAAGCCCTTCCCAAAGTGGTCCTAACGGTTCCAGTTTTGGGAAAATCCAACGGTCGGATCTTTCTATATAATCGTTTGAAGTTACGATTGTCGATACGAGAACTGCTGCTCTCGTTTCGTTAAAATTTATATTTATATTTATATTTATATATATAAACCATTTGGCGATTTCCCTTATTAAAATCCATTCCTTTTATTCTATGAAAATAATATCTTTGCTCTCCAATTCTAGTGCGACAAAAATGACGTTTTCAACATTGTATATTTTAAATTCAATAAAAAACGACATTTTTGTTCGCCAATTCTAATGCGACAAAAATGATGTTTTCAACATCGTATATTTTTATATTCAATAAAATGACATTTTTGTTCGCCAATTCTAATGCAACAAAAATGATGTTTTCAACATCGTATATTTTTATATTCAAATAAATGACATTTTTGTTCGCCAATTCTAATGCGACAAAAATGATGTTTTCAACATCGTATATTTTTATATTCAGTAAAATGACATTTTTGTTTTCCAATTCTAATGCGACAAAAATGATGTTTAAAATGTACTCTTTCTTTAATTATTTAAAAATATTCTTTTATCCTATTTGTTTAAAGAAATAAAAATGAATTTTTATTCTATTTGTTTAAAAACATAAAAATGAGCTTTTTATCCTATTTCATTTTAATAACATAAAAATGAACTTTTTATCCTATTTCATTTTTATAACATAAAAATGAACTTTTTATCCTATTTCATTTTTATAACATAAAAATGAACTTTTTATGTTTTTATAAAATGTATATATTATATCTCCTTTTCTTTTACAATGAAAAATGTAAATTCTTTTATCTTTACATTGGAAAATGTAAACCTTTCATTGTTAGAAAGAAAAATAGTAAATCTTTCATCTTCACCTAGAAAAAGGTAAATCTTATATTTTACATAGAAAAAAAAATGTAAATTTTCTATCTCTCTTCATTACAATAGAAAGATGTAAATTTCCTATTACTCTTTATTATAATAGAAAAATGTAAATTTTCTATTTCTCTTTATTACAATAGAAAAATTTAAATTTCCTATTTCTCTTTATTATAATAGAAAAATGAAAATTTTCTTTTTCTCTTTATTACAATAGAAAAATGTAAATTTTCTATTTCTCTTTATTACAATAGAAAAATGTAAATTTCCTATAAGGACTCAACTCAATTTGGTGTCAAAATATGATAACAAAAAATAATGGTTTTTGTCTAACCATTTCTTTTTACCCAACATCGTCATTTCAATGTCTACACATACAACACAATATATGATTTGGTGTATAAATTCGATGACACAGTAAAAGGTCTCATCTTTGTTTTATTTGTAAATCAAATAAAACATCTAATCTTTATTTTATATTGTAAATCAAAATAAAATATCTAATCTTTATTTTTCCTTTAATTAAAATTTAAAAGATTTAATTTTTCTTTATTTTATAAATCATAAACAAAATAAAGATTCAATTTTGTTCATTTTATGTAAGTCAAGATAAAGATTCCACCTTTGTTATTATTTTGCAAATCAAAAATAAAGATTAAATTCTTGTTTTATTTTGCAAATCAAAAATAGAAATTTTCCTTTATGCTATTATTTTACAAATCAAAGTAAAATTTACCTTTCATTTATTTTACAAATCAAAATAAAAACTCAACTTTTCATTTTATGTGGCGAATCAAAAATAAAGATTTAACTTTCCATGTTTGTTGTAAAACAAACAAAGATTCAATTTTTCATTTTATTTTGTAAAAACAAAATAAAGATTCAAAATTTCATCTTTGTTTGTTAAGCAACAAAGATTCAATTTTTCATTTTACTTTGTAAAAACAAAATAAAGATTCAAAATTTCATCTTTGTTTGTTAAGCAACAAAGATTCAATTTTTCATTTTACTTTGTAAAAACAAAATAAAGATTCAAAATTTCATCTTTGTTTGTAAAGCAACAAAGATTCAATTTTTCATTACTATAAAGGAATAAAGATAGAAATAAAAATAGAATAAAAATAAAAACAATAAAGATGAGAACTTTATTGAGATTACATCAGAATTTCACAGATCTAAACTGACATACTATATCATGATATCACAACGAATATAATTCAACCATACAACAAATCACCACATAACAAATCAGAGATAACATACAATGATTCAACTGATCGAATATAATTAAATTATTTAATTATTCAAATTCAGAAATCTCACAGTCGTTGCAGATTTTGGCCAAAATTCAAATTGTTCAGAATGGTCTCGTTTCAGTCTCAACACGTTCTATTCGCTGTTACGATTCCAACGCTTCCGAAATCGTCAAATTCTGAGTTGAAACGAACCAGTTATGGTTAAATGAAGTTTTAAAACAAATTAAATTAATTAATAAATTAGTTAGGCAAATACCCTTTCTTCTCCAAATAAAGTATCGACCGATGCTTCTTCCTATTATTCGATTCTAGGTCAGAAATTATCGAACAAACCGTGGGGCTTCGGGATGATCAGAGGGTGCAGGGTGGTTCGGCTCAGGGCGACGCACGTTGGGGGGGGGGGGTGGTTTGGCCGATCTCGGTCGAGCCTAGGAGGGGCCGGCGCGGTGGAAAACGGAGGACTTCGGGGAGTTGCTGCTCGGACTTCAAGCGACGAGAGGATGATCTATCTGTACGAAATTAAAATGGGAGGAAAGGGCTTCGATTTGGTATATGTGAGGGGTTCTAATTCGAAGAGATGAAGGAGAAATTAGTGGGGAAAGTTTAGATGTCGATGGCCATTGATTTGGGGGGTGGCGGCGGCAGAAGAAACATGAATAGTGAATTAGTGTTTTAAAATCCAATATTTATAATATTATTTAATGTATTTTTACAATTAAATCCATATCTTTCAAACCGGTTCAATTTCAGTCCAGTAGAAAGTGACCCTAGCCAATAGCCCATATTCCGGATCCAATGGGACAGGTCCCGTCAGCCCAAACGGCTGTCTGTGGCATGTATTATTTAATTTAATAATTAAATCCTTTATTAATTTAATTCGTCTGCATAAATAAATTCACCGAGGCCACAAACGGACTCAGAAAAATCCAGGAAAAATATATTTGTCTATGTTATGACGATACGGTCCTCACAAAACTAATTTCATCGAATTTTGAGACTGTTTAAAAAATGGCTATTTTTCAGTCGATTAAATTTGACTGTAATCTACCAAACACATTTTCCTTCGCCACGCTCACATATTAATTCAAAAAATTCAAAAAATTAAAACCTAGAATTAATATGACATTTCGGTTCCAATGAAAGTGGTTTCGTCGAAAACAGAGATCGTTTGAAAATTGACTATTTTCACTGGCTTTAATATTATTTAAAAATGAAAATTTTAATTTCTGCCACATTTTTCCACCAAATAATTTAAAATAAAAATTTTAAATTGGTTCGGATTTTCCGGGTCATTACAATCTCCCCCACTTAAGAATTTTCGTCCTCGAAAAGGAAACAAAGAAAAGTAGGAACCAAGATGGAAAATGTAAATTGGTATAAACGTACCTCAGTACAAGAGTTACTCGGAGATATCCACTCCGCACTTGGGGTAAGCCTTTTTGATGCTATTCTCTGTCTCCCAAGTACAGTCTCTAGGATCCCCACTCCATTGAACCTTGACTAAGTTGATCCTCTTGTTCCTCAAAACTTTGGTTTCTTTGCCAACAATCTTAATCGGGTCCTTCCTCATTGTCAGATTTGGAGCAATATCTAGGACCTGTTGGTTTAGTTCATCCTCAATCAGATCTGGATCATGCACATGCTTGCGGAGTTGAGACACATGAAATACATCATGCACCCCTGGCAACCAGTCAGGTAGCTGCACTCTATAAGCGAGAGTACCAATCCTTTCGAGAATAGGGAATGTACCAATGAATCTCGGTGCCAACTTTCCCGTCTTCCCAAAACGAATCACGCCTCTCAAAGGAGAAACCTTCAAGTATACTCGATCACCCACAGAGAATTCTAGATTTCTTCTTCGCTGGTCTGCATAGCTCTTTTGTCGGCTCTGAGCAGTCAACAAGCGCTTCTTAATCAAGTCAACCTTATCCGATGCTTCACGCACCATGTCGGGGCCCAAGACTAGTCGATTGCCTGACTCCACCCAACATGCCGGAGATCTGCACGACCTGCCATAAAGTAATTCAAACGGTGACATCCCCAAGCTTGCTTGGTAGCTATTATTATAGGAGAACTCCACCAAGTGCAAGTGGTCCTCCCATGAACCGCCATAATCAAGAATGCAAGCTCGTAACAAGTCTTCCAAAACACGATTCACCCTCTCAGTCTGGCCATCTGTCTTAGGGTGATAGGCAGAGCTCAGATTCAACTTGGTCCCAAGCTCTTCTTGAAAAGCTTCCCAGAATTTGCTGGTAAATAATGGATCCCAATCACTGACAATGCTTTTGGGAACCCCATGTAGTCTGACTATCTCTTTAAGATAAAGCTGTGCCAAACTACGAGCTGTTCTATTGGATCGAACAGGGATGAAATGGGCAGACTTTGTTAAGCGGTCGACAATCACCTATATGCTATCGTTGCCTTTTCTGCTTCGGGGCAAGCCATCTATAAAGTCCATAGAAATTTCCTCCCACTTCCAACCTGGAACTCCCAGTGGTTGCAACAAACCTGCCAGTTTCTGTTGATCACTTTTAACTTGTTGACAAGTGGGACATCTAGCAACATAAATAGAAATATCTCTCTTCATCGACCTCCACCAAAAGGTGCGCTTAAGATCATGGTACATTTTGTTTACACCTAGATGGACGCTGATTTTAGATTTTGTGGCACTCATCCATAACTTCTCTTTTTAGCTCAGCAATGTCTGGCACACAAATTCGCCATTGTAAACTAAGGGTCCTGTTATCGTCAATCTGGAAACTTGAGGCCTCGCCTTTACGAACTCGCTCACAAAGCTTCTGAATAAATTTATCATTCTTCTGAAGAGCAGAAACTTTATCAATCAAAGTAGGAGTGATAATGAGACTGGCGATAATGAGATTGTTGCATTCTGCATTCTTTCTACTGAGCGCATCGGCTACAACGTTTGCTTTTCCCGGAGTATATAGGATATCCAGGTCATATGATGCAAGAAATTTGACCCAGCGTTACTGCCTCATATTCAAATCTTTTTGGGTAAAAAGGTGTTTCAAGGATTTGTGATTCGTGTAAATTTCAAACTCCTCACCCAAAAGATAATGCCTCCATATTTTAAGAGCAAACACAATGGCCATTAGTTCAAGGTCATGCGTGACGTAATTCTTCTCATGCGGTTTCAGTTGGCGGCTAGCATATGCGACTACTCTGCCTCTTTGCCTCAGCACCGCACCAATACTTTAAATAAATAAGGGATAACATGTTAAAATGAGATTTGTCATTAAAGGAAAAATGTTATCTTTGACATGTTAATATATAAAAGAAACAACCTTGCTTAGAAGCGTCGGTCCAGACCTTCAAATCCTGATTGCCATCTATGATGGTCAACACAGGAGCATTGGTCAACCTCTTCTTTAGCTCTTGGAAAGCTGTCTCACATTCCGGTGTCCACTTGAATTTTGTATGTTTCTTGGTCAGGTTTGTCAATGGACAAGCTACCTTCGAAAAATCTTTGACAAATTTCCGATAATAGCCAGCCAGTCCCAAGAAACTTCCGACCTCTGTGGGAGTTCTAGGCTGCTTCCATTCTTGGATGGCTGAGATCTTTCCTGGATCTACAGAGATGCCTTCCTTTGATACAACATGGCCGAGGAATTTCACCTCTTCTTGCCAGAATATGCATTTAGAAAATTTTGCTTTCAGCACATTTCTTCGCAAAATCTCTAAGACTTCTCTCAGGTGCTGTTCGTGCTTAGCAGTGGATTTAGAAAAGATGAGGATGTCATCGATGAACACAAGCACAAATTTATTTAAAACATCTCTGAATACTCTATTCATCAAATCAACAAAATATGCTGGAGCATTACATAGACCGAAAGGCATTATTAGCCATTCATAAAAGATGTCCGGGCCTCTGAAAGCAGTTAAAGGCACACACTCCTCTGCAATGCGAAGTTGATGGAAGCCTGTAGCTAGGTCCATCCTAGAGAATACTCGTGTCCCATGCAAGCGGTCTAGTAAGTCATCTATACGAGGTAGTGGGTACTTGTTCTTCAGAGTTTGTTTGTTGAGATCCCGGTAGTCTACACATAGCCTGAGAGTACCGTCTGATTTTGGGACGAATACCACTGCTGCTCCCCATTCTGAGAAGCTGGGCCTGATCAGACCCTTCCACAAAAGCTGCTTGGTTTGATTTTTCAGCTCCTCTCTTTCTTTTGGCGACATTCTCCAAATGGGATGCACGACAGGCCTTTCATTCGGAGCTAAATCAATTCGGAAGCTGATTTCTCTATGCGGAGGTAGGCCCTCAACTTCTTTGAATACATCAGCGAAATCTTTGACGACATGGATATCCTCAATAGAAGTAGGGGTAACTTCTAGAGAAGACCAGAATGTTTTCCTGTCGGTGGCTGAGCCATGGCATGGGATAGTAATATTTCCAAGCTTAGTTTTAACTTTGATGATTCTCTCCGCACAAATTAACTCAGCCTCATACCTTGTTAGCCAATCAATCCCCAGTATGACATCATAACCGGAGAAATTCATAACGATCAAGTCAAAGGGGAACTGGTAGCAAGAATAAGAAACAGGTAATCTACAATACTGATCAAGAATAAGAGAACCTCCTATCAGACTATTAGCTCTAATCAAATTTTTGAGTTTTCTTGGTTTCAATTTCAACTTTTTAATTGTATCATTAGAAATAAAGCTTCGCATAGCACCAGTATCAAATAAGACAGTAATAGGGATGTTCTTAATATTAAGCGTACCTCCTAAGACATCGGGTTTATTAGGCCCCTCGGTCGAAGCTGGTGTATCTGCTCCCTCATAAACATGTGCCACCTGAGCATTCCTTAGCAGTGGGCAGTTCGCCTTAATGTGTCCCTTTTGATGACAATTGTAGCATTCCCTTTTGTCCTGCGAACTCTGGCCACGATTCTGAGGATTCTGACCACGGTTCTGGGAACTCTGACCATGGTTCTGACTAGGGCCTGAATCATTTCTCTTGAACTTTTTAGGTGCTCTACACTCGTAATCAAAATGTCCAATCTTGCCACGGTTATAGCAGGTCACATTGCTCCTATCCCTCTTCTTCCCTTGGGGTTTAGCAGTAGAAGAATTGCTCGCCTCCTGTTTCTTGTTAGCCTGTTCCTTCTGGTTGTTACCTTGACTTTTCCTCCTATCCTGCGGTCCAGACTCGTCATTTTACTCATAGCAGCACGCCATCTCTATTACTTCATTGAAAGGAAGCTTGATATGGGCAGTGACTCAGTTCAAATATTTCTTTGACAGACCCTTGATAAATTTCTTATTCTTCTCTACCGGATCTTGAATCAAACTAGGAGCATATCATGAAAGCTCATCAAACTTCCTCACATACTCAGAAACGGTCATATTCACTTGCTGTAGGTTAACGAACTGCTCGCGCAGGCACTCTCTAGCTTGTGGGGGTATGTATTTCTCATTGAAAAGTTCCTTAAATCTGGCCCAAGACATATTGGCTACGTCATTGCAGATTTTGATCGTATCCCACCAATGCCCTGCTTCCTCTTTTAGTTGCCAAACTGCCAGGTAACGCTTTCTCTGATCTTCCAGTTCCAAGCCCTCTAGGATCTTTTCGTAATCTTTAAGCCATGCTTCTGCCTGAATCGCAGACTCTCGCCCCGTGAAAGGTACACCTCCAAGGTTTTTGAATTTCTTTGACATTCTCTCCAAATCGAAAGGCTGTGGAGGTGGAGGTGGTTCGGCTACGACCTCTGAATTATGTTGTTCCTGAGTGATGGGGGTCTCGTCTTTGGCTTGCTCTCCAGCTCCTACTCGGGCTCCTCCTCTAGCCCCGCCTCGAGCTCCACCTCGGGCTCCGCCTCACGTTGTTCTTGCTCTAGTATCCATTTAAATCAGTCTGTACCATCAAGGAAAGAGTCAGACCAACAAAAATGAGAATTTTCAAGAAAAGATAAGATAAGGACGAGATGAAAAGATGATGTAATGACTGGTAAATATGTGCTATTCTGCTGTGCTCACTCTAGGACATTACTAGTCCTATCTCTAATGAGCTACTCGTCTTAGAATTATGTGGATTCTATCTAGACGAATTGTTCTAAATATGTTATATTCCGAAGCTAAGGTTAACCTTAGGCTCTGATACCAAATGTGATGACCCCAAACTTCCGTGGACCGAAAGTAAGGATAATCATTTTGGAATACAACATATTTACAACAAAAACAGATCTCAGATAATTATCATAACACATAAACCATTGCAGCGGAAATAAATGTCATCAGCATCATAATATCCAATACATCAGAGTACGCAGTACAGGATACAACTTAGCCAAATAAAGAGTCTCAACAAAAAGGGAAATAAGTTTCAAATGGAAAGAAACAATCTCAAACTCCATCGCATACATCAAAGCTACAAAAGGTAAAATGTCTCAAGCAGAATTAAAAACTAGAGAAAATGTCTTCTTCTTCTTCCGTCCAAGCAAGCTCCAATCAGAATGTATCGCCTGAAACTGTCAATTGGTTGCCCGTGTGGAAAGAGGGCACCCGAGTTTGCAAAAGTGAAACAAACTACGAGTCAGTCATGGGACTGGTGTGAGAATTCTTAACTAAATTAACTATCAATATGGCGAATCACAGGACCACGCCGCCAACACGGAACGGGTTTACTCCATTTGGATTGCCAGTGCATAATTTTATAAAGTTTATATAAAACAGCGAAATGTCTTTTGAAAAAAAAGAAATCATCATAAGACTCAAGTCCTATCACACAATGCAACGCACACAAGAGGATAGAGTTTTCCCTTATGATGATTAAACATGCTTAATACGTGAAAAGTAATATTTTAATATTGTCAATAGTGTATAAGCAGTATTAAAATACTTCAATATAAATATATCAATCCTAGACGGCATAGTACCCCATCCTACTATGTCGCCGTATATAAGTTTACAATCAAAACCGAGATGTCGTCGTATTGGAAATTGGTTTTCTGTCATGAAATCGAGGCTAGGGATCGTCCTCTTCCGATTCGAGACACTCTAGCAAATGCCTAGGGATCCCCCGCAGTGAACCCTTGGATCTTCAGGGTCGGTCCCCACCTAACGGTAGTGGATTGGCAATTCCTGAACACACGTTTCTCGGTTCCTTTGAACCTATAGTATGACCACTTCCGGCCTACAAAAACCCGAGGTACCTCAATCCAAAATCCACATAAGTAAAATGCCGGGCCGTGTTAAAGCCCAAACACCACTAGCTAGAAAGAAACGTGTGCACTCCCTGTAGTCCTAATCCCGTTTTTGACTCATACGAGGTATGAGGCTCGCGAAGTCACGTTATACACAAGGCTATGCCTAAACAGGCTATGCTTTGATCATCAGCCACAAGGCTTGCTTTTCAATAAAGCCTTGATCATTGCATCTTGGCGTGCCACATTGACAATTCAACGCCATGCGATCGATAACTATTACTACGTATCAGGGTGTTAAGTAGAGAATAAATTCTCTACCACCAAACAGACATATATTAATAGAAATCGGTTTAATTACATGAAGCGAATTTCAACGTCAGATACGCATCCATTTACAAGTCCGTTCTGGGTCTGAACGAAACTGGAGACACCAAAAAGGCGCTCGCTTATCCGCACGACCAACACACACGTCCGGACAATTACTGCTTCAACCCTGTCCTGGGAGCAAATCAGTCTAAGGTATCAGAAGTCATCGCCCATTCGATGTGAAGATCGCCGGTCTTCAACCATCGTCTTCTTACATCTTTGATTTAATCGCCGTGCAATTATTTGAAATGAGTTAAACTCGGCCTTTTCAAATAATTGTCGCATAATTATAATTTAAAACATTTCATATATATTTATAACTATTTATCGCTATTTTTATTTATTAAAAATAGCTCGAAATAAATAAACGACGTTTCGGGTCAATGGGCGACCCTGGCGCTGTTTTTACCAAAATTTGATTTACAAATATCTTAAAATATAACCATCATATTTTAATGAAATTTATATCGTTGGAAAGCCCTTCCCAAAGCGGTCCTAACGGTTCCAGTTTTGGGAAAATCCAACGGTCGGATCTTTCTATTTAATCATTTGAAGTTACGATTGTCGATACGCGAACTGCCGCTCTCGTTTCATTAAAATTTATATTTATATATATAAACCATTTGGCGATTTCCCTTATTAAAATCCATTCCTTTTATTCTATGAAAATAATATCTTTGCCCGCCAATTCTAGTGCGACAAAAATGACGTTTTCAACATTGTATATTTTAAATTCAATAAAAAATGACATTTTTGTTCGCCAATTCTAATGCGACAAAAATGATGTTTTCAACATCGTATATTTTTATATTCAATAAAATGACATTTTTGTTCGCCAATTCTAATGCAACAAAAATGATGTTTTCAACATCGTATATTTTTATATTCAATAAAATGACATTTTTGTTCGCCAATTCTAATGCGACAAAAATGATGTTTTCAACATCGTATATTTTTATATTCAATAAAATGACATTTTTGTTCGCCAATTCTAATGCGACAAAAATGATGTTTTCAACATCGTATATTTTTATATTCAATAAAAAAATGACATTTCTGTTCGCCAATTCTAATGCGACAAAAATGATGTTTTCAACATCGTATATTTTTATATTCAATAAAAAATGACATTTTTGTTCGCCAATTCTAATGCGACAAAAATGATGTTTAAAATGTACTCTTTCTTTAATTATATAAAAATGTTCTTTTATCCTATTTGTTTAAAGACATAAAAATGAACTTTTTAATCTATTTGTTTAAAGACATAAAAATGAGCTTTTTATCCTATTTCATTTTAATAACATACAATTGAACTTTTTATCCTATTTCATTTTTAATGACATAAAAATGAACTTTTTATCCTATTTCATTTTTATAACATAAAAATGAACTTTTTATGTTTTTATAAAATGTATATATTATATCTCCTTTTCTTTTACAATGAAAAATGTAAATTCTTTTATCTTTACATTGGATAATGTAAACCTTTCATTGTTACAAAGAAAAATAGTAATTCTTTCATCTTCACCTAGAAAAAGGTAAATCTTATATTTTACATAGAAAAGAAAAATGTAAATTTTCTATCTCTCTTCATTACAGTAGAAAGATGTAAATTTCCTATTACTCTTTATTATAATAGAAAAATGTAAATTTCCTATTTCTCTTTATTATAATAGAAAAATGTAAATTTTCTATTTCTCTTTATTACAATAGAAAAATGTAAATTTTCTATTTCTCTTTATTACAATAGAAAAATGTAAATTTCCTATAAGGACTCAACTCAATTTGGTGTCAAAATATGATAACAAAAAATAATGGTTTTTGTCTAACCATTTCTATTTACCCAACATCGTCATTTCAATGTCTACACATACAACACAATATATGATTTGGTGTATAAATTCGATGAATCACAATAAAAGGTCCCATCTTTGTTTTATTTGTAAATCAAATAAAACATCTAATATTTATTTTATATTGTAAATCAAAATAAAATATATAATCTTTATTTATCCTTTAATTAAAATTTAAAAGATTTAATTTTTCTTTATTTTATAAATCATAAACAAAATAAAGATTCAATCTTTGTTCATTTTATGTAAGTCAAAATAAAGATTCCACCTTTGTTATTATTTTGCAAATCAAAAATAAAGATTAAATTCTTGTTTTATTTTGCAAATCAAAAATAGAAATTTTCCTTTATGCTATTATTTTACAAATCAAAGTAAAATTTACCTTTCATTTATTTTACAAATCAAAATAAAAACTCAACTTTTCATTTTATGTGGTGAATCAAAAATAAAGATTTAACTTTCCATGTTTGTTGTAAAACAAACAAAGATTCAATTTTTCATTTTATTTTGTAAAAACAAAATAAAGATTCAAAATTTCATCTTTGTTTGTTAAGCAACAAAGATTCAATTTTTCATTTTACTTTGTAAAAACAAAATAAAGATTCAAAATTTCATCTTTGTTTGTTAAGCAACAAAGATTCAATTTTACATTTTACTTTGTAAAAACAAAATAAAGATTCAAAATTTCATCTTTGTTTGTAAAGCAACAAAGATTCAATTTTTCATTACTATAAAGGAATAAAGATAGAAATAAAAATAGAATAAAAATAAAAACAATAAAGATGAGAACTTTATTGAGATTACATCAGAATTTCACAGATCTAAACTGACATACTATATCATGATATCACAACGAATATAATTCAACCATACAACAAATCACCACATAACAGATCAGAAATAACATACAATGATTCAACTGATCGAATATAATTAAATTATTTAATTATTCAAATTCAGAAATCTCACAGTCGTTGCAGATTTTGGCCAAAATTCAAACAATTCAGAATGGTCCCGTTTCAGTCTTAACACGTTCTATTTGCTGTTACGATTCCAACGCTTCCGAAATCATCAAATTCTGAGTTGAAACGAATCAGTTATGGTTAAATGAAGTTTTAAAACAATTTAAATTAATTAATTAATAAATTAGTTAGGCAAATACCCTTCCTTCTCCAAATAAAGTATCGGCCGATGCTTCTTCCTATTGTTCGATTCTAGGTCAGAAATTATCGAACAAACCGTGGGGCTTCGGGATGATCAGAGGGTGCAGGGTGTTTCGGCTCAGGGCAGCGCATGTGGGGGGGGGGGGGGGTGGTTTGGCCGAGCTCGGTCGAGCCTAGGAGGGGCCGACGCGGTGGAAAACGACGGACTTCGGGGAGTTGCTGCTCAGACTTCAGGCGACGAGAGGATGATCTATCCGTATGAAATTAAAGGGGGGGAAAGGGCTACGATTTGGTATATGTGAGGGGTTCTAATTGGAAGAGATGAAGGAGAAATTAGTGGAGGAAGTTTATAGGTCGGCGGCCATTGATTTGGGGGGTGGCGGCGGCAGAAGAAACATGAATAGTGAATTAGGGTTTTAAAATCCAATATTTATAATATTATTTAATGTATTTTTACAATTAAATCCATATCTTTCAAACCGGTTCAGTTTCAGTCCAGCAAAAAGTGACCCTAGCCAATAGCCCATATTCCGGATCCAATGGGACAGGTCCCGTCAGCCCAAACGGCTGTCTGTGGCCTGTATTATTTAATTTAATAATTAAATCCTCTATTAATTTAATTCGTCTGCATAAATAAATTCACCGAGGCCACAAACGGACTTAGAAAAATCCAGAAAAAATATATTTGTCTATGTTATAACGATACGGTCCTAACAAAACTAATTTCGTCGAATTCTGAGACTATTTAAAAAATGGCTATTTTTCAGTCGATTAAATTTGACTGTAATCTACCAAACACATTTTCCTTCGCCACGCTCACATATTAATTCAAAAAATTCTAAAAATTGAAACCTAGCAATAATATGAAATTCTGGTTCCAATGAAAGTGGTTTCGTCGAAAACAGAGATCGTTTGAAAATTGACTATTTTCACTGGCTTTAATATTATTTAAAAATGAAAATTTTAATTTCTGCCACATTTTTCCACCAAATAATTTAAAATAAAATTTTTAAATTGGTTCGGATTTTCCGGGTCGTTACAGAACGAAAGAAACCATATTATCCACAAATAACGTTGATTTAACTATAGAAGGTAATTCACAGGGGTATTAATTAACGTTAATTAATAATCAATTAAAAATAATGAGGGTAGTTTATTTATTTATTAATTCAATTTAAAATCAAACATTGTAATACATATAACTTTCATATTCATGAATAGAATTGGACGGAATTAGTGCCGATAGGTTAATATCGATGGTGCCGACATGTACGAGCTGGAATGGTGTGATTCTGAGATCGTGGAATTTTATGTAGTTTTAAACGTCAGTTTGAAACTATATAAAACAACGCAACATTGTCGGAAACAACAAGGTGAGTTAATTCTCACACTTCTGAAATACTGTGATGTGTTAAATTCATGTCATTTATATTTATCATTAATTGGCTGAATGGACGCTATGGATGATTTTTATTTATTTATGGGTTGATTGTTGTCTGCGTTATACTATAATTCTGATTTCATTTGTTAGTGATAAACAATATTATAAACTGTTGTGCAGGGAAGACCGGGTTGGAGGAATCCAACCGAATTCCTTAAATAAATCGTATATTATTTGTTGTTTCATGAATTGTTTATCCCAATTTATATCAGGTCATATCATGTTTAGATATCGATGGTTGAATAAATATTGATTGTTGAATCTAAATTCGACAGTTGTCATGTTTTAAATCAATATGCAGTATTGATTGGGTAATTGGCAGTAGATGGTCAAAATCCATCGTTTTGTAACAGTAATTCACCATAGACAAATTGATATATTTTAAAGTTAAAATTTTTATTTTTAACTGAATCGAAATTTAATTTATGATTTAGTTATTTAAATAACGAGTTTTAAAGTAAGACGATATTTATAACATTGGTTATGAAAAGAAATGTTAAAATAATTTATATAGTTTTATTTCATAAAAAAGTCGTATGGTAACCGGAAGGAAAATAATATAAAGTAATTGTTTCCAAGGGAAAAGTTAAATAAAGTTTTATTATTTTAATTTAATGATTGTTTATAGGAGTTAAGTAATTGTATTTGAGATGATTATTAAATAGTTTATTAATTTTTTTAAAAATAATAAATAATTATGAAAGGATTTTATAGTCCAAATTCCATAAAGGAGTTATAAAAAGGAATTATAGTTTTAAATAAATTATTCTTATTTTAACTAACCTATCGTTAGTTAATAGTGGAGTATTATACAAGTACCTTAAGAGAAAATCAAGGGCTTAAGAATTAGAATTGAATTATATAAGATATGTTAATAAAAGAATTTTTAAGCTAGAAGTTTGGTGATTGGGAAAGGAGTTTACTAAATCAAAAATTAAGTAAAAATAGATATGATTGAGAAAGAGGATTTTCCCAATATAAGAAATAATTTATAAAACAATATTAAAATGGAAATACTTATTTATTTAAGTAAAGAGGTAAATAAAAAGAGTTTTTGTTATAAAATCCAACCATTAGTTTTAACGATGTTAAAAGGAATTTTGGATAAGTATTAGTGAACAAGTCCAGGTTTAAGGAAAGTAGATTTGAAGTTTAAATTGAGGCAAGGACTTTAAATAAATATTTTACTTAAGAACCAAATGGCGTAATCAAAGTGAAATTTGAAAGGTAAAAAGAATAGTTATGTTTTGAATAAAAGAAATGGAAAAAGGGATTTATGATTAGGAATCCAAAGTTAAATTATATAAAAGGGAAGTTTTTTTTGGGAAAAGATGTTAGCGAATGGATTAGTGTAATATAATCCAAGTTATACTATACGGAAGTTTTGAAGCAAGAGTTTAATATTTGATTTAATGATTTACTTAAAAATATATTAAGTAAAATGGTGATGGTCGATTGAAATGTTCAAAAGGAAAGATATGGATTATAAACCATGGTTTAAATAAGAAATAAGATCTGATCGATATTATAAGAACGTGAGTTTTAAGTTACGAACTTCTATCTACTCTGAGATAAGAACGTTGTCGATTAAGGTCTGAGAGGTAAATAAAATACCCCAACTTGACCGACCTCACTATTATCGAGGAATGGTATTAGTTCGTAACGGTAAAGGAGTTTGGAAACGAGTTATTATTCTCGTAAAACATTTGCAATCCATTTGCAAGGTTTGGAATGAAATTTAATATAATAATTTTTAAATTAAACAATGTAAATGAACATTTGTTTAGCCAAGTGGAGACATATAGTTTAATTATACCTATAGGCTATTTATATAGCACTGTTTTCTAGAAAATTGAGATAATATGATTAAAGTATATTTATTTAAAATAATAAATAATTACGGAAGGGTTATATTAATTTTGAAACAGAAATAAATATTTTGAATTTAAGTAGTTAAAGCCACTGAGTTTTTAATAAGAAAGCATGTGTCATTTAACAAGGTTTTTACCGCATAAGAAGTAGTAATTGGATTATATTAGTGAATTAACGATATATTAGTATATAGATATTTCCAGGATTAAGGAAATAAATGGTTGATGAAAATATAGCAATGTTTTCAAAATTAAAGGGGAATAAAGCAAAGTGAGAATAAACGAGTGATATTGTTTCCAAATGGCGAAACAAAGGATGGGTTGTCAAGATATGTAAATGGAACTGACTTCAAAGCTATGAAATGATTGTTAATGATTCGATAAGAGTTTTAATGAACGGTTTTAAAAATGAGAACCTGAACTGCCAATATACTTGACCGTACTAGTTTGATGTTGATAGTTAAAACACCAAACTATCAACGAAATATTTTATTGGACCTTTTGACGTGCTATTTCGAAGAGACCGGGATGGGAACTAGACCCAAAACCACTTCGAATCAACGTTACGTACGAAACCAAGTTGCAAGGAATAAAGATGGAGTAATTGAAGACCGTTGATATTCATAAATGGAAGACCTACTAATAATCTATGGTCTGCAGCAAAAGATATACTGTGGTTTGGTCGTGGTTGAGATCTACGGATTTGCAAGGACTACTCGCTACTGATCTATAGGATGATTCCTTGGATGCGGTAGGAGAGTGACTTCGGTTCATCATGTTCCTGGATGACTTGTATGGACGAGTGTTTGACAGAGTATTTCCAAAGGAATCACGTACGTTGATTTCCTCAAACGTATTACTATTGGTAGCAGAGAAGACACGTTCTCTTAGCTTATCGATTAGTGTATTTTTGTGGACATCAATTAGTGAATTCTGGCGGATCTGACAATGTAACTTTCAGAGTGAATTATGGTCAGATGTTTCAAAAGTCGATTATAACCTCAAGCCTCACCAACCGGGAAATGACAAAAATCGGGCAGGCAGCATGGCTATGTGGGTTGCTCCCATTAGGGTGTATAATCACCTATCTAGAGAATATCCATTTCATTCTTTAATCTATTTCGATGCTGTCCCTTTTCGGGGAACGTGTAACAACCCGGAAAAACTGAACCAGTTTAAAAATTTTAAATTGGCTATTTTAGTGGATTTAAATATTTAAAATAAATTATTTTAAATAATAACGATGAAAATTATGGTTGAATCGATGTTTGAAAATAAATATAATTATTTTTAATTATAAACATGGCCTAAAATGGCGCAGCAGTTTCAAAATTTGAATTCAAACTTTGACTAACTGTACCGGGTGCAAAATAAAACGAATTTTAGTGAAACCAAAAATATTTAAATCTGTTTATAATTATCTTTCTAACAAATCTGAAAAATCGAAGTTTCATAGCGGGAATCAAAAGTTATGGCCAAATGAATTTTCAGAAAGGTTGCTATAGAGAATATATAGCCCTTGAAAATAGACATTTAACGAATCTGAAAAATCAAAGTTTCATAGCGGGAATCAAAGTCGATTTCATTAAGAAACGATTACTAGCCGCTCAAAGCCGACAAAAGAGCTATGCAAATAAGAGAAGAAGAGATATATCATTTGTTGTTGGCGACTATGTGTATTTGAAAGTATCTCCGATGAGAGGAGTCATCCGATTCGGTAAAACAGGGAAATTGGCGCCCAAATTTATTGGTCCGTTTCCTATTCTAGAACGGATTGGAACTCTGGCTTATAGGGTTCAATTACCTGATTGGTTGCCTGGAGTACATGATGTATTCCACGTATCTCAACTTCGAAAGCATGTTCATGATCCAGATTTGATTGTGGAAAAAGCAGCGCAATGGGATATAGAAATTACTCCAGAATTGGCTGTAAGAAGAGAGCCGATCAAGATTATTGACAAAGAAACCAAAGAGCTAAGGAACAAGAAGGTTCACTTAGCAAAGTGCAATGGAGTGGAGATCCGCGAGACTGTACTTGGGAAACCGAGGAAAGCATTAAGAAAGCCTATCCTAAGTGTAGGGTGGATATCTCTGATTGACTCTGGTGCAAGGTACATTTACCATATTTTGCAATTTCTATTATGTTCTCTACTTTGTTGTTGTTCTCTTTTCAAAGATGAATAATTTTTAATTATATAGCCTGAATGATTTTAAAAAGAGTATATGGATTAATTGGTATATTTTTGAAAAGTTAAAAATAGATTGATTGTTGTTTGTGTTGTGTGGTTGAGAATTTGATTAGTTAAATTATTAGAATGATAGTTAATTTAATCAATAGGAGAATGAATGGTAATTTATTCGATTAAATCACACATTGAACAGATTTAAAAATAGCTAGAAATATATACATGTGCATTATATATGTTTCAACAGGTAAATGGATTAGCTGTTGAGTAAAGAATTTATTTGCATGCCCGACAAATAGGTAAACCTTAATGAGTTGGATGCGCAATTTTATTTATTATATCAACTCCTGTGAATGCCATTGGATGCGGAGTGCTGGTTATTCTGTGCGTAATTAATAAACATCGCCATAGGATAGTAACGATTAATTTTGAACTACACTGCATGGCATACTTCTTGAAGATGGCATACTTCATCATATACCACATAAGCATTTGGAGCTTGTGTGACGAGGTGGAAGATTTACCATACGAGCGAGAGGCTTGTATGGCGATGACTATATTTTACAGGTTGAACTGATGACTGATATGGACCATATAAAATTATAACGATAAATTGTCAGATTGATAAAAAAAACCACATGGGTCTGGAGATGATAATAAACATGTCTCTCTAGTCTGTAAGGCACAAAAACTATTTATGGGGTGACGAGAATTTATTCTCTGGAGTTATTATCTATACACACTCCCCCATGGACACTAGAATATATCACTATAAATATGTGTATGCTTATTAAGATTTATTGGGTACCTAATACGGCCCAATAAATTTCCAGACCCCTCCCCGTACAAAGGAGATTATGGCGAAATTTTTTCGAAAATTTAGGGTGTTAGCCAAATTTTTGAAGAATTTGAAAATTCTTAGAAACTGAAAAGTTGAAGAATGGAAGCCAGAATGAAAGTTGAGTTGGTTAATTAAACAACTTTCGACTTCGTTCCTTTTCGGGGACGAAAAGTATTAAGTGGGGGAGATTGTTACAACCCGGAAAATCTGAACCAGTTTAAAAATTTTAAATTGGCTATTTTAGTGGATTTAAATATTTAAAATAAATTATTTTAAATAATAACGACGAAAAGTATGGTTGAATCGATGTTTGAAAATAAATATAATTATTTTTAATTATAAACATGGCCTGAAATGGCGCGACAGTTTGAAAATTTGAATTCAAACTTTGACTGACTGTACCAGGTGCAAAATAAAATGGATTTTAGTGAAACAAAAAATATTTAAATCTGTTTATGATTATCTTTCTAATGAATCTGAAAAATCGAAGTTTCATAGCGGTAATCAAAAGTTATGGCCAAATGAATTTTCAGAAAGGTTGCTATAGAGAATATATAGCCCTTGAAAATAGACATTTTGCAAACGACCTCAGAATTCGCGAAACCACTTTTGTTGGATCCGGGATGTCAAATTATTGCTAGGTTTCAAATTCCATAATTTTTGAAGCTAATATGTGAGCGTGGCGAAGGAAAATGTGTTTGGTTGATTTCAGTTAAATCGGATCGACCAGAAAATGGCCATTTTTCAAACAGTCTCAGAATTCGACGAAACTAGTTTTGTTGGGAACGTATCGTCAAAACATAGCTAGATTTATTTTTCTGGAATTTTTGGGATCAGTATGTGGCCTCGGCAAATTGAAATGTACGTTCAAAACAAACATTGAATGTCTTATATTTTAATTTGAAGGAAAACTGACTAAAATAGTCGAATGGGCCTACGAAACATATCCCATTGTGTTCGGAATAGGGGTATTTAGCTGGGGACGACAGTTGTTGAGTTTGAATTGGAGTTCGTATGGATAAAGTGGTATTTTCCGAATTAATTAAATTAAAAATTAAAATATAATACCTGGACCCATCAAATTCTTTCCTCACTTTATCGGTTCCAGGTCAAACCCACTACCCCTTTTAACGAACGACGGAAACCCTCCCATGTCATCTCTCCTCCGTTCCTCTCAAACCACGCACCAAAACCCATCAGTCCTGTGGAGCTTTTGAAAAAGCTCTCCTTCCTCTTTAAATCCATACATGATTTGCCAGACATCGTTTAGTATTTTGGGAGAATCACCTCAAGGAAGGCACCGACTTTCCACCGCCGTAACTCCTCCGATCTGACGGCGAGTTGACCGCGACTGGTACCCTCTGGCGCGCGACTCCAAGCTCCTCGATGTGGTATAGTTCGATCCTCCTCAAAGTCAACGGATTTGAAGATATCTCGTGACCTAGTTTTGAAGATTAAACTGAGGTATACATCTTTGTTTTCTTTGAACTAAAAATAACACTTTTATGTGTTGCTAATTTTGATTTTCGTTTAAATATCGTATCTTTTTGCTACGTCGACGAAATCCAGTGAAACAAGAGACAGTGGACTCGTGCGAACGTCTTCTACATTCTAGAAGAGACCGGATATTTTTCTGAGCCTTCTACAATTTTTGGAGGAGTGGAACCCAATGTGAGATTTATGAATTATAAACGATATGGAAAAGACGATGTATAAATTATATAGTCGATGTATAAGTAATATAAGCATTGTACACCTCATGTATAAGCGTTGTATAAGTTGTATGTTCGATGTATAAGTTATATAAGCGTTGTAAAAATTATATATGCATTGAAATGACATTGAAATGAATTGAAATGAAATCGAAATATATTTATATATGAATATATATATATACTCCCCTCGTCCACAGACCATGGATGATATATATTGGTTGTGATATTGATTGGATTATTGGTTGATGAGAAATTTGGTGAATATCATGAATGATTGATTGTGGTTGAAATCCCAATAGGATTAGTATATGGGAAAATTCGTCTACGTATGAACTAGATATTGAAATCCCCATTGTCAAAAACCGCGAGGTTTTAAGGTAGAGCGAGGAGCCATACTCGGGGCAGTGCCGGTTTCAACTACCCTGCTGTTATGCTGCCGAAATCTTCTGAAATGTTTCTGTGTTTGATTTATTTTCATGTATTGAAATATATTCATGTGATGGATGAAATAAAATGATTTGAACGATAAAAAAAACATTTTTATCAAATGATTGAAATAAATTGTTTTACAACAAAAATCACATTTTTATCATCTATATGAAGTATATAAAATAATCATGTTTTGAAATAAATTGTTTTACAATAAAAATCACATTTTTATTATATATATGAATTGTTAAAAATAGTGATGTGTTGAAATAAATATCTATTGGATAAAAATATCATTTTTATTAAAGATATGAAATGAATATGGTTTTGAAATCGAAGAATGAATTATATTTATATATATATAATTAAAATAAATCGAATAACGAAGTTGTAGTTCGTATTTTGAAACCGTGATTTCAAACGATTATTGCGGAAGATCCGACCATCGGATTTTCCCGAAACTGAAACCGTTGGGCTCGCTTTGGAAATATCTTTCCAACGACACCAACTTTGTAAAGATCCAACGGTTAGATTGTCTGGAATGTTTAATTCAAATCTGAAGAAAAACAGCGCCAGAATTGATTATATATATAATTAAAATAAATCAAATAACGACGCTGCAGTTCGTATTTTGAAATTGAAACTTCAAACGATTGTACCGGGATATCCGACCGTCGGATTTTCCCAAAACTGGAACCGTTGGATTCGTTTTGAAAGGATCTTTCTAATGGCATAAAATTTGTAAAGATCCAATGGTTAGATTTTCAGATATGTGTAAATTAAATCTGAAGAAAAACAGTGCCATGCCACGTTATGGCCTGAAGCGTCGTTTGAATGAATTTGATATTTTTAAATAAGTAAAAATAGCGATAAATCGTGATAAAATAGTATAAACGATATGGAAAGGAAATAAACTGAATTTACTCGGTTTATTGGATATTTGATGGTTGAATGTGTTTGGCGTGAAAATTACATTAAAGAACAGAATTATTGATGTCGAATAATTTAACCATTGAAATGAATTGATTTGAAATTCTAAATATACGTGAATTATTTGAAAAGGCCGAGTTGATTCTCATTTCAAATAATTGATCGACGATTAAAAGTCGAAAATATGAAGACGGTGCCAGACCGATGATCTTCACGTCGAATGGAGGGGGTGTTACTGATGCTCATGATGGGAGTATCTACCTTGAAGGGGCTGAAGTGGTAGCCGGTCGGACGTACTTGTTGATTGTACGGATGTGCGAGGAATAAAGACCCTCCGGTTTCGTTCAGACCCAGAACGGACTTGTAAATGGACGTGTGTTTGACGTTGTATATTGACAACGTAGCATGTAGAGATGCTGTGATCAAAGCTTTTGTTGAAAAGCAGAGCTTTGTGGTTGATGATCAAAGGAGGGCTTTGAAAATCTAGCTTTGTTTTTAGCGTTGTTTCGCGAGCCTCACACCCCGGTATGAGCCAGAAACGGGAGAAGGATCCAGGGAGAACATGCGTTTCCTTCTATCTAGGACTGGTGTCAGTGTTTTACACGGCCTGACATTTTACTTATGTGGATGATGGAAAGTGAGGCTTCGGTCTCTTCGGAGCCGATGGTCTGGTCGGATATGACCAGTTTACACCCCATAGGGTGGGGAAACGCAGTGTTCAGGCATTTTAATCCACATCGAGTGGACCGGCCCTGTGGCTCCAAAGGATCGATGCGTTCTGATCCTGAGGCTCGGGCTAGAGAGTCACGAAGCGGTAAGGACGATCCCTTGCCTTGGTTCATGACGGAATCCAATTTCCAAATACGACATCGTGCGGTTTTGATTGTATACCTATATATGGCGACATAGTGGTATGGGGCATTAATGCCGTCTATGATTGATAGTTATGATTGAAATTGTTTTTGAAACATATAAACACTAGTAATAGTATCAAATGCTTTTGTTTTATTCGTATCAAACATATTTTGGCCATTAAGGTAAAACTCTATCCTCCGGTTTGTGTTGCATTGTGTGATGGGAACTGAGTCTTATAATGGCTTCATTTTTATGAAAAGCATTGCGATGTTTAAAAGATTTACTTGTTTTAAAGCACTGACAATCCAATGGAGTAAACCCGTTCCGCGTTAGCGTCGTGGTCCTGTGATTGGCCATATTGTAAAATAAGTTAAGTAGATTTCTCATACCAGTCCCAGGTCTGACTCGTAGTTTGTTTCACTTGCAAACTTGGGTGCCCCTTTTTCTACACGGGCAGCCTTGTATTCAGGTTTTTGCAGGATCTTTCTGGATAGCTGGAGCTGAAGATGGATTCTATCATTTATCTCTTTTTATGTTGTTCAGCTCCTATTGTACATATTATGTTTTGTTTTCCGCTGTAGACATTTATGTATAGTTGAACTGTATTTTGTACTAAGTATGATCCTGTATACTGTGTAACTCTGATGTTTATTTTTATCCAGTATATCCTGTTGTACATCATCTGGTGTATTTATTTATTTCTGTTCTGCTGTTATCTGTTTGTTTGTTATATTCCAAAGATTACCCTTGCCACCATGGAACGGGGGTTTGGGTCGTAACGAACGTGGTATCAGAGCTTTGGTTAAGCTTAGTTCTGGAATATAACATATTAACGAACTCGTCAGAAATAGAACCAGTAGTGTTCTAGGATGAATAACTCATTACAGATAGGATCAGTAATATCCTAGTATGAGTATAGCAGAATGAAATACACCTCGATAGACGCATTTACATTCAAGTATATGTTTCTATGCTTTATAATCTCTTTTCTGTTGACCTGACACTTGGTCTGCTATTTGCAGAAGTACTAGAAAATGAGTGTCAGAAACAGAAGGAATGCAGAACCAGATCTAGAGGCTCTATTAAAGAGATATCGAAATCTGGGTGGAGCACAATTCTCGGGCAATGAATCCATTATTCAAACTCAAGCTTGGATGAGTTCTGCAGAAAGGATTTTTGAACGTTTCCAGCTGAGAGATGATCAGAAAAGGTTAGTGGCATCTTGGGCACTCAAAGATGAAGCGTTAATCTGGTGGGAAACAATCATTAAGGACAATCCAGAAGTTAATATTACCTGGGATAGATTTAAAGAGATTTTCATAGAAAGATTTACTCCTCCAGAAGCAACTGAGCGGTTATGTGATGAATTCTACTATTTGATACAAGGAGATATGAATGTTCCAGAATATCATAAGAGATTCAATGAACTTTCTCATTTTGCCCCTCATCTAATTCAAAATCCAAAGAGGAAGAATCTGGGGTTTATTAATGGGCTCCAAAGAAAATACCAGAGTAGTGTAATAGGGCATGTGAAGCTTCCTTTTTCTGAAATGATATACATGGCTTATCAGTATGAAGATCTAGATAAGCGAGGCCTTTTTGTCGACGAAGAGGAAGCTAGCTCTAGCAACAAAAGGAAATTAGAAACTGATAGCCCGGAGACAAATACACAGCCAGAGTCAAGCACGATGTCTGGAGTCAGAAAGAAGCCCAGATTCAATCGGGAAAAGGTTATATCTGAGAAAGGACCAGTAACAACTGCAATATGTAATAACTGCAAGACGCCAGGGCATTTGTCGATAAATTGCAGAGCTTTAAAGAAACAAAGGAAGGGAAGATCAAAACCCAATCGAAGGCAGAAGAAGAAGGGGTTTAAACCCGATAACACATTTCAAGAGAATAGAAAATGCAGTCAATGCCATTGGACTGGTCATCTTGAAAAGGATTGTCGAATGTTAAAGAAATCTGAAATGGTACAAGTGAATGCAGTGGCAAAAACTTCTGCACCCTCAGCTAGTCAGGAAAGGCCAGATGTTTTAGAAGGCACGCTTACTGTCAAAAACATCCCAGTTAAAGTACTGTTTGATACAGGCGCATCACAAAGCTTTATAGCAGAGAATGCGGTTAAGAAACTGGATTTGAATTTGAAAAAGCTTAAAGAACCAACGACTGTCCATAATCCTGTTGGGGGTTCCCTCGATCTTAGTTGGATTTGTGAGGTGCCTATTTCTTTTTCCCATAATCGATTTCCTTGTATCTCAATCGTAATGAATTTTACCGAATTTGATCTTATTTTAGGATTGGATTGGTTAACCAAATATGAAGCTGAGGTCAAGTGTGCAGAAAGAGTTGTTAAAGTTAAAACGAAGCTTGCCAATATAGTTATTCCCTGTGAAGGTCCAAATTCTGATAGAAAAGACTTCTGGGCAGCTTTAGATGTTTCTTTTGCTCAATTAGAACTTGTTCCTGTCGTTACGGAGAGTATTCCGGTCGACATTGAAAATATTCATGTCGTGAAGAACTATGCGGATGTGTTCGAAGAAGTTGTTAGCTTACCTCCGCAGAGAGAAATTGACTTCAAAATCTCTTTAGTCCCAAATGCATGGCCAGTAGTTCACGCTATTCGAAGAATGACCTTGAAGGAGAAAGATGAGTTAGATAGTCAAACTCGACAAATTGTATGGAAGGATCTAATCAGGCCTAGTTTCTCTGATTGGGGAGCAGCAGTGGTATTTTTGTCGAAGTCAGATGGTACACTCAGACTATGTGTAGATTATCGTGACTTGAATAAGCAGATGCTGAAAAACAAATATCCATTGCCCTAGATCGATGACTTGTTGGATCGATTGAATGGTGCACAAGTATTTCCCGAATGGACCTAGCTACAGGTTTCCATCAGCTTCGTGTTGCCGAAGAGTGTGTTCCTTTAACAGCATTCAGAGGTCCCGACTTATTCTATGAGTGGTTAGTAGTGCCGTTCGTCTTATGTAACGCTCCAGCTTATTTTGTCGATCTAATGAACCGAGTATTCAGAGGAGTGTTGAATAAATTTGTTCTGGTTTTCATTGATGATATACTGATCTTCTCTAAGTCAGAAAGCGAACACGAAAAATATTTGGAGCAAGTGTTAGAAATTCTCAGAAGGAATGTCTTGAAAGCAAAATTTTCCAAATATATTCTGGCAAGAAGAAGTCAAATTTCTTGACCACGTCGTCTCAAAACAAGGAATTTCAGTGGATCCCAGTAAAATCACTGCTATTCAGAATTGGAAACAGCCTCGTACACCTACAGAAGTCCGAAGTTTTCTCGGATTGGCCAGTTATTATCGGAAATTCATTGAGGATTTTGCGAGGACATCTAGTTCCTTAATGAAGCTTACTAAGAAACATTCGAGATTCAATTGGACTCCCGAATGTGAGGCAGCTTTCTAGAAGCTGATGTTAAAACTGACGACTGCTCCAGTGTTAACAATAATTGATGGCAATCATGACTTGAAAGTCTGGACTGATGCTTCTAAAGAAGGTCTTGGTGCAGTATTAATGCAAAGAGGCCAAGTAGTCGCTTATGCTAGCCGTCAATTGAAACCACATGAAAAGAATTATGTTACTCACGATCTTGAATTATTATGCATTGTGTTTGCAATGAAAATCTGGAGGCATTATCTATTGGGTGAGAAGTTCGAACTATATACTGACCATCAATCTTTGAAGTACTTATTCACCCAGAAAGATCTGAATATGAGGCAGCAGGGTTGGTTAGAATTTCTCGCAGCATATGATCTTGATATTTTATATACTCCGGGGAAAGCCAATGTTATGGCTGATGCGCTCAGCAGGAAGAATGTGATCATTGCCAGTATTATCATTACACCATCGTTGATTGATAAGATATCTATTCTTCAGAAAGACGATAGTTTTGTTAAAGAGATGATCAAAATAATTCAAAGAGGCGAAGTCTCCAGTTTCCAAGTGGATTGTGCAGGAGTTCTGAGATTGAAAGGTAGAATTTGTGTTCCCGACAATCTTGAGCTCAAAAGAGAAGTAATGGACGAGAGCCACAAGTCCAAACTGTGTATCCATCCGAGGGTTAGTAAAATGTATAACGACCTCAAGCAAACTTTCTGGTGGAAGGCGATGAAAAGAGATATCTCTATATATGTAAGCCGGTGTTCCACCTGTCAGCAAGTCAAAAGCGATTCGTGGAAACACGCTGGATTGTTGCAACCGTTGGAAATTCCAGGTGGAAAGTGGGAATGGATTTCTATGGATTTCATAGATGGTTTGCCCAGAACCAGGAAAGGAAATGACAGTATTTGGGTGATCGTAGATCGTTTCACGAAGACCGCCCATTTCATACCTGTCAGATCGAATAGAACTGCTCAGAGTCTGGCGCAGATTTATTTCAAGGAAATTATTAGACTGCACGGGGTTCCCATGAGCATCGTTAGTGATCGTGACCCGATTTTTGCTAGTAAATTCTGGGAAGCATTCCAAGCAGAATTGGGAACGAAACTGAACTTGGGCACCGCTTATCATCCTCAAATAGATGGTCAAACTGAGAGGGTGAATCGGATTTTAGAAGATTTGTTGCGGGCTTGTATTATTGATTTTAGCAGATCATGGGAAGACCATTTGCATTTGGCCGAGTTCTCGTACAACAACAGCTACCAGGCGAGCCTGAAAATGTCACAATTCGAAGTATTGTATGGTAGACCGTGCCGATCCCCTGCTTGTTGGGTAGAACCTGGAAATAGACTCGTATTGGGGCCAGATATGATTTGCGATGCTGTGGACAAAGACTATTTCGTTAAGAAACGATTACTAGCCGCTCAAAGCCGACAAAAGAGCTATGCATATAAGAGAAGAAGAGATATATCATTTGTTGTTGGCGACTATGTGTATTTGAAAGTATCTCCGATGAGAGGAGTCATCCGATTTGGTAAAACAGGGAAATTGGCGCCCAAATTTATTGGTCCGTTCCTATTCTAGAACGGATTGGAACTCTCGCTTATAGGGTTCAATTACCTGATTGGTTGCCTGGAGTACATGATGTATTCCACGTATCTCAACTTCGAAAGCATGTTCATGATCCAGATTTGATTGTAGAAGAAGCAGCGCAATGGGATATAGAAATTACTCCAGAATTGGCTGTAAGAAGAGAGCCGATCAAGATTATTGGCAAAGAAACCAAAGAGCTGAGGAACAAGAAGGTTCACTTAGTCAAAGAGCAATGGAGTGGAGATCCGCGAGACTGTACTTGGGAAACCGAGGAAAGCATTAAGAAAGCATATCCTAAGTGCAGGGTGGATATCTCTGATTGACTCTGGTGCAAGGTACATTTACCATATTTTGCAATTCCATTATGTTCTCTACTTTGTTGTTGTTCTCTTTTCAAAGATGAATAATTTTTAATATAGCCTGAATGATTTCAAAAAGAGTATATGGATTAATTGGTATATTTTTGAAAAGTTAAAAATAATTTGTGTTGTGTGGTTGAGAATTTGATTAGTTAAATTATTAGAATGATAGTTAATTTAATCAATAGGAGAATGAATGGTAATTTATTCGATTAAATCACACATTGAACTGATTTAAAAATAGCTAGAAATATATACATGTGCATTATATATGTTTGAACAGGTAAATGGATTAGCTGTTGAGTAAAGAATTCATTTGCGTGTCTGACAAATAGGTAAACCTCAATGAGTTGGATGCGTAATCTTATTTATTATATCAACTCCAGTAAATGCCATTGGATGCGGAGTGCTAGTTATTATGTGTGTAATTAATAAACGTTGCCATAGGATAGTAACGATTAATTTTGAACTACACTACATGGCATACTTCTTGAAGATGGCAAACTTCATCATACACCACATAAGCATTTGGAGCTTGTGTGACGAGGTTGATGATTTACCATACGAGCGAGAGGCTTGTATGGCGATGACTATATTTTACAGGTTGAACTGATGACTGATATGGACCATAGAAAATTGTAACGATAAATTGTCAGAATAATAAAAACCCCACACGGGTCTGGAGATGATAATAAACACGTCTCTCTAGTCTATAAGGCACAAAAACTATTTATGGGGTGACGAGAATTTATTCTCTGGAGTTATTATCTATACACACTCCCCCATGGACACTAGAATATATCACTATAAATATTCGTATGCTTATTAGGATTTATTGGGTACCTAATACGGCCCAATAAATTTCCAAACCCCTCCCCGTACAAAGGAGGTTATGGCGAAATTTTTCGAAAATTTAGGGTGTTAGCCAAATTTTTGAAGAATTTGAAAATTCTTAGAAACTGAAAAGTTGAAGAATGGAAGCCAGAATGAAAGTTGAGTTGGTTAATTAAACAACTTTCGACTTCGTTCCATTTCGGGAACGAAAAGTTTTAAGTGGGGGAGATTGTAACAACCCGGAAAATCTGAACCAGTTTAAAAATTTTAAATTGGCTATTTTAGTGGATTTAAATATTTAAAATAAATTATTTTAAATAATAACGACGAAAAGTATGGTTGAATCGATGTTTGAAAATAAATATAATTATTTTTAATTATAAACATGGCCTGAAATGGCGCGGAAGTTTCAAAATTTGTATTCAAACTTTGACTGACTGTACCGAGTGCAAAATAAAAAGGATTTTAGTGAAACCAAAAATATTTAAATCTGTTTATGATTATCTTTCTAACGAATCTGAAAAATCAAAGTTTCATAGCGGGAATCAAAAGTTATGGCCAAATGAATTTTCAGAAAGGTTGCTATAGAGAATATATAGCCCTTGAAAATAGACATTTTGCAAACGACCTCAGAATTCGACGAAACCACTTTTGTTGGATCCGGGATGTCAAATTATTGCTAAGTTTCAAATTCCACAATTTATGAAGTTAATATGTGAGCGTGGCGAAGGAAAATGTGTTTGGTTTTTTCAGTTATATCGGATCGACCAAAAAATGGCCATTTTTCAAACGGTCTCAGAATTCGACGAAACTAGTTTTGTTGGGACCGTATCGTCAAAACATAGCTAGATTTATTTTTCTGGAATTTTTGGGATCAGTATTTGGCCCTGGAAAATTGAAATGTACGTTCAAAACAAATATTGAATGTTTTATATTTTAATTTGAAAGATAACTGACTGAAACAGTCGAATAGGCCTACGAAACATATTCCATTGTGTTCGAAATGGGGGTATTTAGCTAGGGACGACAGTCGTTGAGTTTGAATGGGAGTTCGTATTTTCCGAATTAATTAAATTAAAAATTAAAATATAATACATGGACCAATCGAATTCTTTCCTCACTTTATCGGTTCCAGGTCAAACCCGCAACCCCTTTTCACGAACGACGGAAACCCTCCCACGCCTTCTCTCCTCCGTTCCTCTCAAACCACGCACCAAAACCCATCAGTCCTGTGGCGCTTTTGAAAGAGCTCTCCTTCCTCTTTAAATCCATACAGGATTTGCCAGCCATTGTTGAGTATTTTTGGAGAATCACCTCGAGAAAGGCGCCGACTTTCCACCGCTGTAACTCCTCCGATCTGACGGCAAGTTGACCGGGACTGGTACCCTCCGGCGGCGACTCCAAGCTCCTCGATGTGGTATAGTTCGATCCTCCTCAAAGTCATCGGATTTGAAGATATCTCGTGACCTAGTTTTGAAGATTAAACTGAGGTATACGACTTTGTTTTCTTTGAACTAAAAATAACACTTTTATGTGTTGCTAATTTTGATTTTCATTTAAAAATCGTATCTTTTTGCTACGTTGACGAAATCCAGTGAAACAAGAGACAGTGGACTCATGCGGACGTCTTCTACATTCTAGAAGAGACCGGATATTTTTCTGAGCCTTCTACAAATTTTGGCGGATTGGAACCCAATGTGAGATTTATGAATTATAAACGATATGGAAAAGATGATGTATAAATTATATAGTCGATGTATGAGTTATATAAGCGTTGTACATAGGCCTGACAATCGTGTCGTTTCGTGTACTTTCGTTTCGTGTACTTTCGTGTACTCATAGCTAAAACCGAAAACGACCCAAAATCATTTCGTGTACCTGTTTACCCGATCCGAACACGAAACGAAATAATTCGTGTAAACACGAAATGGACACGAAATTAATTTCGTGTACTTTCGTGTACTTCCTGTTTATACGAAACGACCCGAAATAATTATACCCATAGACACGAAACATACACGAATTCTTATGTTTACAACTTCAAATTAAAGAAGCATTAACAGTAGAATTAATTCTTAAGTTTACAACTTCAAATTAAAGAAATATTAACAGTAGAATTCATCTCTTTCCGATCCAGCCATCCATCTAGTTTCAGGCAGCCATCCATTCATACCCCTCCTGCAATATCACATGACAGAACTGAGATCATTTAATCAATTAATATGCTTTATGCAGATTACTAGCGCAAATAAATATTATTCATGTTTGCAGAAGTTTTGTAGTTGCTAACATATACAAGGATCTTGGTTTCTCTTTAAATGAGCCTGTGCTTCAAAAGCAATGCAGTGTTTAATCTATATATAGCTGGGATAACAGAGTATCAGTTTTTCAGAACTTACCTTGCAGGGGGTACACCAGCACTTTCATCACCGAACTCGTGATCATCACTTAGTGCAATAGACATTACATCTTCAGTTAGTTCTTCCAAAGTATAAACTGGAGAAGCTGTGAAAAAATAAGCATTAAATAAGCCTTTTAATGTATAAAATGCAGAGTTAATCATACAAAATACAAATATACAAAAGTCAGTTAATACCTTCTGCATTAAACTTCCAGTCGCGAGTGAAAATTAAACTTTCGACAACATTACTCGCCAATGAACTACGGTATTGATCTAATATTCTTCCACCGACACTGAATGCAGACTCAGAGGCAACAGTTGAAATTGGAATTGACAATATATCTCTAACCATTAAAGAAAGATTAGGAAACCTATACTCATTTGTTTTCCAATACCGTAGGATATCGATCTCAAGGTTCCTGTTCATTTTTTTCTCCTCCAAATACTTGTCCAGTTTAGTTTTTTCAAGGACAGCACCAAACTCCTAATCCATGGCACCGAATTCCTTGCAAAAAATATAGAGATTGTAAGGCTGACATGTTTTCATATATCATTAAAATACTAAATCAAGTCAGAAGTAAATAAATAATACCTTCAAAACATAATTTCCTTCATTTTGAACTAGAGAATCAGGAACACCTTCACTTGCAGCAGTATGTAAAGAAATTCTGTCTTTGTACAAATCAAACAATGCCTTCAAGGTTGTGTGCAGTTTTTCAATCTTATCAGAAGCACCTCCATATAACATTTTGTAGCTAAATTCAACAAATTGTGTTTTGTATCTGGGATCAAATACAACAGCAATAGCAAGAACCACGCTATAATCTTTCCAATACTTGTTGAACTTGGGCTTCATTCTCTCAGCCAAGGAATTTGCTACACAATTCTTATCTTCCACTGCCTTAATCAATGTGTGTTCAACTAGAAAAACATTTAGGAAGTATACATTTGCAGTGGGATATTTAGATCCAGAGAACAATCGGGTGACATTATAAAAAATGAAAGAAACTTACAAATGCCCTCCACTTTATCCCATCCCTCATCAAGAAGACCATGCTTGTAGTTTGAATCAGTTAATTGCAAGTGAGTGAAAGCATGACGATAGTAAAGTGCACTTTCAAGCATCAGAAATATCGAATTCCACCTAGTTGGGACATCTTGGCGCAAGCCTCTTTTCTTATCTAGAGCTACCGATGATATACATTCTTTAATTTTTTCTTTTCTTCCTTGAGAGCCTTTGATGTACTTAACAGATTCACGTATTTTAACAATAGAATTATCTATTTCCTTAAGTCCCTCTTGCACAATCAAATTAAGGATGTGAGCACAACATCTTATGTGAAAAATTCTCCTTTGCACACCAAAGAATTTCTCAAATTCAGTTGTGTTCTTAAGATAGCAACAAATGAATCGTTACTAGAAGCATTATCTAAAGTAATGCTAAATAATTTCGACTCAAGACTCCACTCACATACCATCTTATACATTTTCTCAGATATTGTAATACAGGTATGTGGAGACGGAATATACGAATAATTAAGAAGCTTCTTATGTAGAACCCAATCAGCTGTGATAAAATGGGCAGTAAGAGAAATATAACCATCAGTAGCAACTGAAGTCTACAAATCAGAGGTTAGGCTTACTCTACCATCAAACTGTTGTAGCATGTTAAACAGGTTTTTCTTTTCAAACTGATAGCAAGATAAAACATCTCTTTTCAAGGTGTTCCTACTAACCAAAGTAGCTTTTGGGTGTGCATACTTATAGGCTTCCCTAATACCTTTATATTCTACAAACTTAAGGGGCAAATTATGCTTAATGACAGCATTCGTAATTAAATCTCTAAATACCTGAGGGTCAAATAATATGTTGCGCATTGACATGGATCCCTCACTGCTAGATAACATCATTTGCTTAAGGTTCTTAGTATTTTCACATGCCTTTTGATGCTTCAAAAAATTTCCAGGTCCATTTTTTGAATCATAGACACATATGTAACCACACTTCGTGCATACTGCCCTAGCTACCGTATCAGCTCTGGTTACAAGATTAAACGTTTTCCAAACCTTCGATCTCTTTCTCTTCGTAACAGGTGCTGCTAATATCTTCTTCGAAGAACCTTCAGTTGGTAGTTCTGTTACTTCTGTAGACGGATGTTCAGGAGTAGCATTTTCTAAAATATCTGCTTCATCCTCACTCAAGGATTCATAATACTGCAAATCGACACAAATTAATAACGAATCTAACATAACTAATCTGATACAGAGATGTGTAAATAACAAAGCAAACGTAAATAATAAGAGGCTGAAATTACCTTATATGTAATATTATCAGTCGTTTTGAACAAGCCGATATGAAGGGATTTAGGTTTAAAGAGGCGGCGGAGAGGCGCTTGTGATTTGTAAGGAAAGAGGCGAATGTAGTTTGTAAAGAGAGGCAGCCACGTGACTTTATATCTTAGTCAAAAACCCTAGTCTTAGTATACATACCACGTGACTTTATATATAAAAATTATATATAAAATATTTCGTGTACTTTCGTGTACTGAAAGTGAAAACCCATATCCGACACGAAATTTATCGTGTAATTTCGTGTTCGTGTACTTTCGTATTTCGTGTACCGAAAATCAAAACCCATAACCATTTATTTCGTGTCGCTTCGTTTAGTGTTAGCGTGTCACGTGTCAAATTGCCAGACCTAGTTGTACACCTCATGTATAAGCGTTGTATAAGTTGTATGTTCGATGTATAAGTTATATATGCGTTGTAAAAATTATATATGCGTTGAAATGAATTGAAATGAAACCAAAATATATTCATATACGAATATCTATATATATATACCCCCCTCGTCCACAGACCATGAACGATATATATTGGTTGTGATATTGTTTGGATTATTGGTTGATGGGAAATTTGGTGAATATCATGAATGATTGATTGGAAATGATTGATTGTGGTTGAAATCCCAATAGGATTAGTATATGGGAAAATTCGTCTGCGTACGAACTAGATATTGAAATCCCCATTGTCAAAAACCATGTGGTTTTAAGGTAGAGCGAGGAGCCGTACTCGGGACGGTGCCGGTTTTAACTACCCTGCCGTTATATTGCCGAAATTTTCTGAAATGTTTCTGTGTTTGATTTATTTTCATGTACCGAAATATATTCCTGTGATGGATGAAATAAAATGATTTGAACGATAAAAAAAACATTTTTATCAAATGATTGAAATAAATTGTTTTACAATAAAAATCACATTTTTATCATCTATATGAAGTATATAAAATAATCGTTTTTTGAAATAAATTGTTTTACAATAAAAATTACATTTTTATTATATATATGAATTGTTAAAAATAGTGATGTGTTGAAATAAATATCTGTTGGATTTTTATCAAAGATATGAAATGAATATGGTTTTGAAATCGAAGAATGAATTATATTTATATATATATAATTAAAATAAATCAAATAACGAAGCTGCAGTTCGTATTTTGAAACCATGATTTCAAACGATTATTGCGGAAGATCTGACCATCGGATTTTCCCGAAACCAAAACCGTTGGGTTCGCTTTGGAAATATCTTTCCAACGACACCAACTTTGTAAAGATCCAACGGTTAGATTGTCTGGAATGTTTAATTCAAATCTGAAGAAAAACAACGCCAGAATCAATTATATTTTTATATATATAAATATAATTAAAATAAATCGAATAACGACGCTACAGTTTGTATTTTGAAATCGAAACTTCAAACGATTGTACTGGGAGATCCGACCGTCAGATTTTCCCAAAACTGGAACCGTTGGATTCGTTTTGAAAGGATCTTTCTAATGGTATAAAATTTGTAAAGATTCAACGATTAGATTTTCATATATGCGTAAATCAAATCTGAAGAAAAACAGCGCCATGGCCGCGTTATGGCCTGAAGCGTCGTTTGAATGAATTGGCTATTTTTAAATAAATTAAAATAGCGATAAATCGTGATAAAATAGTATAAACGATATGGAAAGGAAATAAACTGAATTTACTCGGTTTATTGGATATTTGATGGTTGAATGTGTTTAGCGTGAAAATTACATTAAAGAACAGAATTATTGATGTCGAATAATTTAACCATTGAAATGAATTGATTTGCAATTCTAAATATACGTGAATTATTTGAAAAGGCCGAGTTGATTCTCATTTCAAATAATTGATGGACGATTAAAAGTCGAAAATATGAAGACGGTGCCAGACCGATGATCTTCACGTCGAATGGAGGGGTGTTACTGATGCTCATGATGGGAGTAGCTACCTTGAAGGTGCTGAAATGGTAGCCGTCCGGACGTACTTGTTGATTGTACGTATGTGCGAGGAATAAAGACCCTCCAGTTTCGTTCAAACCCAGAACGGACTTGTAAATGGACGTGTGTCTGACGTTGTATATTGATAATGTGGCATGCAGAGATGCTGTGATCAAAGCTTTTGTTGAAAAGCAGAGCTTTGTGGTTGATGATCAAAGCAAGGCTTTGAAAAGCTAGCTTTGTGTTTAGCGTTGTTTCGCGAGCCTCACACCCCGGTATGAGCCAGAAATGGGAGAAGGATCCAGGGAGAACATGTGATTCCTTCTAGCTAGGAGTGGTGTCAGTGTTTTACACGGCCTGACATTTTACTTATGTGGATGATGGAAAGCGAGGCCTCGGTTGGTTCGGTCTCTTCCGAGCCGATGGTCTGGTCGGATATGACCAGTTTACACCCCATAGGGTGGGGAAACGCAGTGTTCAGGCATTTTAGTCCACAACGAGTGGACCGGCCCTGTGGCTCCAAAGGATCGATGCGTTCTGATCCTGAGGCTCGGGCTAGAGAGTCTCGAAGTGTGAAGACCCAAACTTCCCAGTAAAGGAAAGCCTGGGTTGCTTTGAGAACAACCCACATCAGAACATAAACTGAAGAACATTTTATCGCTGATTACAACAATTACATCAGAGTACAATAATGTAACAGAGTATGAATACTTATTACAAAAATAGAAATACAATAATATCAGAGTTTTAATTTACATTTAAATAGCAGCGGAAAAATATTACAAATATACAACTGAAAGGAATACACAGATACAGAGCTTTCCGAATACCGCTTCAGCTGTAAACCAAGATCCTGTAAATATATCTGTAAAAAGCTACTCGACTACCCATGTGGAAAATAAGGGCACCCAAGTTTGCCAGTGAAACAAACTACAGGTCAGTCATGGGACTGGTATGAGAAATCTTAACTTAACTATCTAATAATAAGGCTAATCATAGGACCACGCCGCTAACGCGGAACGGGTTTACTCCATTGGATTGCCAGTGCATAAAATAAAGTAAAACGTTAAACCACGCAATGCTTTTTAGAAAAATGAAACCTTTATAAGACCCAAGTCCCATCACACAATGCAACGCAAACCGGAGGATAGGGTTTTACCTTATAATGGTCAAAAGATGCTTGATACGATAAAACAGATTTAATATTAGTGTGTATATCTATGGGTACATATATATATATATATATATATATTTCAAAAACACTTTCAATCATAATGTATTAATCATAGACGGCATAGTACCTCATCCTACTATGTTGCCATACTAGTTCTACAATCAAAACCGCAAGGTTGTATTGGAAATTGGATTTCCATCATGAGTCGAGGCTAGGGGCAAGCTCCTCTCCGATTCGAGACACTCTAGCAAATGCCTCAGGATCCCCCGCAGTGAACCCTTGGAGCGGTAGGGCCGGTCCCCGCCTATCGGCAGTGGATTGGTTATGCCTGAACACACGTTTCCCGGTTCCTTTGAACCTATAGTATGACCACTAACGGCCTATAAAAATCCGAGGCGCCTCAAAATCCATCATCCACATAAGTAAAATGCCAGCCAGTTTAAGCACTGACACTACCACTAGCTAGAAAGAAACGTGTGCACTCCCTACGGTCCATATCCCGTTTTTGACTCATACCGGGGTGTGAGGCTCGCGAAATCACGATATACACAAAGTTATGCCGTAATAGGCTATGCTTTGATCATCCCACAAGGCCCTGCTTTTCAACAAAAGCCTTGATCATTTGCATCTTGGCGTGCCACATTGACAATCCACGCCATGCGATCGATCACTATTAATATATACCAGGGTGTTAAGTAGAGAATAAATCCTCCACCACCAAACAGACATACATGAACAGAAATCGATTTAATTCACATGGAACGAAATCCAATGTTAGACACGCATCCATTTACTAGCTTATGCTCTGGGTCTAAGCGAAAACCAAATCCGAACAATCGACCATAGTCCGAACGGCCACCACTGAAGCCCCTTCAAGGTAGCTACTCCCATCAAGGGTCTCCGTAGCAACACATCCATTCGATGTGAAGATCGTCGGTCTTCAACCACCGTCTTCATCTTCGACTCTTCATCGTCGTAGTAATTATTCGGAATGGGTTAAACCCGGTCTTCCCGAATAACTCACGTATTTATAATAAAAAACCAAGTACTATACAACACATCCAACGCCTCATTCCAATTCAGAATATTCTTTTAAATAAAATATTCTCATTATCTTATCAAAGATAAATTCTTCAAATTTATTATTAAATCTTTCTTTTAAAGATTTATTAAAAATCCAATTTGGTTTTAAATATCAAAAACCATTATTCAATGATTATTTAAATTTAAGAAATAAATCTTATCTTTAACTGGGTTAAAGAACTAATGTCATTTTAAAACATAGTTCACGGTAAACCCAAAATCATCTTCCATTGAACACGGAATCTTCACAGAAATCAAATCAATATACAATCGTTATGAATTTCTGTATCCGGCCAATAATATAAATGGAATAACGGCAAAGCCTCTTAAATTCCATATGTAGTATTAGTCTTCTTTTACAGACTCTCATCTCGATTATTATAAATTTAAATCCCATCCAATCCCAATTTAATGTATTAAATTGGAAAACTTTACTTTTGGAAAATTCCCATTTAAATCTTAAAGTGACAAAAAATGCCTCTTTTTATTTCATTCTTATTAAAGTGACAAAAATGAATGTTATCGATTCATTCTTTTATAATGACAAGTGACAAAAATGAATGTTATCGATTTATAATGACAAGTGACAAAAATGAATGTTATCGATTCATTCTTTTAAAGTGGCAAAAATGAATGAATTCACTTCATTCTTTTCAAAGTGACAAAATAATAATCTAACCTAATTCTTTTAATGTAAACAAAAATGATTATCTGGTTTAACTCTTTTTAATGTAAACAAAAATGTCTACTTTTTTTTAACACTTTTTAAAATAAACAAAACTATATATTTTATTCTGCTTCTTTTTAATGTACACCAATGTTCATTTTTGTTTAATCCCTTTTAATACACAAAAATATTCATCTTTGTTTAATCCTATTTAAAAGCGACAAAATGTTTATTTTTTTTCTCTTTTACAGTGACAAAATTGATAATTTTGTCTAGTCCTTTATTTGTAAACAAAAATGTCAAATTTGCCTAATTCTTTTTAATGTAAACAAAATCTGATGATTTTGTTAAATCCTTTTTGATGCACAAAAATGTGAATTTTTGTCTATTCTTTTTAAACAAACAAAAATGTGAATTTTTGTCTAATCAAAGATGTCATTCTTTTCACTAATCCAGTTTTGACAAAAATGTTAATCCAATTCATTTATCAGGTTTTTATCTTCATAACCAATTTCTAATCAAAAATGTGATTTTAATTTCTATACTCTATTTGAGGAAAATGAGATTTTTATTTAACCATAATCTAATTAACAAGAAGTGTTAATTCTGTTCAACATGATCCAATTAACAAAAATATAATAAAATGTTAATTCTACTCTAATCATCATTTCTAACCAAGGTGGTATTTTTAATCTACTTTAACAAAACATGATCATTACAATTCATCACAACAACAAACAGAGAAACAAAGATCTGAATTTATCACATTCATACATCGATTTCAAATAGCAAAGAAATAATTAAATTTTAATTAATTATAAAAAAATAGAAATCTCACGGATGGCTTTTAATTTTGAACAACTTAGATCTAGAATTTGACCAAAATCTAATATGCTCTGTTTCAACTCTAGTCTTCCCCATAAGGTAGTGTTTTCTGATACAAATCCAATGCGACTGATTTCGCGAAATTCCGACGCTGTTTGAAAAAGTTACAGTTATTCAAAGATTCGATTATATAAATTAATAATTAAATTATATAATTAAACTAATTACATTTCCTTTTCCTTTAATCCCTCCTCTTCCTTCGTATACGCTTCTAGACAAACGGAACCCATCGCTCACCTTACAAATCCACCGCCGCATTATTCTAGAAGCCGCCGGAGACCAATCGGACCTCACCACGTCGGAGCCCATCTCTGTAACAACCCGGAAAATCTGAGCCAGTTTAAAATTTTTATTTTGGCAATTTTAATGAAATTTGATTATTTAAAATCAATTATTTTAAATAATAACGACGGAAAATTTATTTTCGACGAACTTAAAACGAATAAATTTATTTTAACTATATAACGAGCCTGAAATGGCGCGGTAGTTTGAAATTTCGATTTCGAATTTCAAATGAATATACATAATTCGTTTTAAGTCGGAATTGAACGAAACAAGAAATATTCAAATCTGTTTGATCATATCTTTCTAACGGATGTAAGAAACTGAGATTTCACTTTAGAAGTTGAAAGATATGTTCAGTTTAAAATTCAGAAAAGTCGCTGTGGAATTTATTTATTTATTTTATATATATAAAGGCCTTGAAAATAGCCGTTTTGCAAACGACCTCGGTTTTCGACGAAACCACTTTTGTTGGATCCGGGATGTCAAATTATTGCTAGGTTTCAAAATTCATAATTTTCTGAATTAATGTGTGAGCGTGGCGAAGCTAAACGTGTTTTAACAGTTTCAGTCAATTTGGGTCGACCAGAAATTGGCCATTTTTCAAACGGCCTCAGAATTCGACAAAACTTGTTTTGTTAGGACCGTATTGTCAATACGAAGCTAGAAATAATTTTTCCGGAATTTGTAGAGACTGTATGTGGCCCCAGTAAATTAAATGTACGTTTAAAATAGAATATAAAGATTTATATTTTAATTTTGATGAAAACTGATCGAAACAACCAAATTGGCTTACGAAACATATCCCATTGTGTTCGGAATGGGGGTATTTAGCTAGGGGCGACAGTCGTTGGGTTTGGTTTGGAGTTCGTATCGGTAAACAAGCATTTTTGAAATTAAATGAATTAAATATTAATTAAATAATTTATTATAAAGGGCCAAACCCTAGCTAATTCTCTCAGAAGAAACCCACCGCCAGTTATACCATATACGACCAGAATCGCTCCATTCTTTTCCCTTTTCTAACTCAAAATCCAAGAAATATTATCGAATGATTCCAGCGGCAAAAATGTAGATCTACGCAAGATCTTCTGATCTAACGGTTGTGATTCGAAATCTGGAGTTGTGGAGGTCTGAATCGTCACATATAGGGCAACGGTTTAGATGGGTTTTGGGGGATCAATCCTGCATCAAATTGCGTGCTACCTGGGCTGGTGACTGGCGCCGTCGAGGCGATCAGAGGAGGGCACTCCGATGAAGTTCCGGTCTAGTGTTGAGGGTACGGCAATGGTGAATTTGAATGGTGTGATGGGTTCTTCGTGAACTGGAAGCGAACGAAAGAGAAGAAGGGTTAACGAGGAGGGTAATGGTTTAATAAACGTTATTAAGTTAATTATTTAGATAATTAATTATTTAAATTATATAATGTTTTAAATATCGTATCTTGCTCAATTCAGAACGAATTTCGACGATTCAAATTGCGTTGGGACCGTAAAATCAAGCACTACATTTCAGGACGGACTAGAACAAGAACGGAGCAAATAAGAATTTGGGATGAATTCAAATCAGAACAGAACTCTTCGAATAAAAAACAGACGGAGTGGATCCCAATGTGAGGATTCTCTCACTATAAATTTTCTTGTACAGTTATTTATATTATAACTGCATATCTGAACTGTTCACATACGTCCACAGACCATGGACGATTTATTTGATTGTGTTGTGACTATAAATTGTATATATATACGAAATGTGAAAAGTGATATTTCTAATTTATAAACGATATGGAAAACGACGATGTATAAATTATATAGTCGATGTATGAGTTATATGAGCGTTGTACACCTCTTGTATAAGCGTTGTATAAGTTGTACGTTCGATGTATAAGTTGTATATGCGTTGTAAAAATTATATATGTGTTGAAATAGAAGTGAAATGCTATATATACATATATATATATATATACGCCCCTCGTCCACAAACCATGGACGATATTTATTGGTTGTGATTGGTGTGAAAATTGATTGATAGCGAATGGTTGATTGGAATTGTTTGTGGTTGAAATTGATTTATTATGGTTGAAAAATACCCGTTTGTGGTTGAGAAATATTTGGTTGAAACCACATAGGATTAGTTTGTGGAAATGAAAAAAATATACATGCCGCCTGCGTGCGAACTAGATGCATGATTCCCCATTGTCAAAAGCTGCGAGGCTTTAAGGTAGAGCGAGGAGCCGTACTAGGGACGGTCCCGGTTTTAACTACCCTGCCGTTATGCTGCCGAAATTTTGAATAATATTCATGTGTTAGAATTATTTTCATTTGTTGAAACTATATTTATTCGTTGAATAGAAAACCTTCATGTGTTGAATCGATATTCATTCGTTGGATAGAAATTCATGTGTTGAATGGTATTCGTGTTTTAAATATAAAAATCACATTTTTATCTATATATATAAACTATAGAAAACCTTCATGTGTTGAATCGATATTCATTCGTTGGATAGAAATTCATGTGTTGAATGGTCTTCGTGTTTTAAATATAAAAATCACATTTTTATCTATATATATAAACTATAGAAAACCTTCATGTGTTGAATCGATATTCATTCGTTGGATAGAAATTCATGTGTTGAATGGTATTCGTGTTTTAAATATAAAAATCACATTTTTATCGATATATATAAACTATTGAAAACCTTCATGTGTTGAATCGATATTCATTCGTTGGATAGAAATTCATGTGTTGAATGGTATTCGTGTTTTAAATATAAAAATCACATTTTATCGATATATATAAACTATAGAAAACCTTCATGTGTTGAATCGAAATTCATTCGTTGAATTGAAATTCATGTGTTGATTGGTATTCATATTTTGAAAGAAAGTGTTTTATAATAAAAATCCAATTTTTATCATCGATATGAACTATATAAAATAATCTTGTTTTGAAATAAATTGTTTTATAATAAAAATCCAATTTTTATCACCTATATTAACTATATAAAATTGTTTTACATTAAAAATCACATTTTTAGTATATACATGAATTGTTAAAAATAGTGAAGTGTTGAAATAGAAAACAGTTGGATAAAGATATCATTTTTATCAAATGTATGAAAATCATATAGTTTTGAAATCGAAGAATCTATATATATATATATATATATATATATATATATAGAATTGAAATATATCGAATAACGAAGCTGCATTTCGTATTTTGAAACCGTGTTTTCAAACGATTAGTGCGGGAGATCCAACCATCGGATTTTCCCGAAATCGCAACCGTTGGGTTCGCTTTGGAAATATCTTTCCAACGACACCAACTTTGTAAAAATCCAACGGTTGGATTGTTTGGAATGTTTAATTCAAATCTGAAGAAAAACAGCACCAGAATCGATTATATTTATATATATATATAAATATAATTATATTAAATCGAATAACGACGCTGCAGTTCGTATTTGGAAATCGAAACTTCAAACGATTATATCGGGAGATCCGACCGTCGGATTTTCCCGAAACCGGAACCGTTGGATTCGTTTTGAAAAGATCTTTCTAATAATGTAAATTTCGTGAAGATCCAACGGTGAGATTTTCAGATATGTGTAAATCAAATCTGAAGAAAAACAGCGCCACGGCCGCGTTATGGCCCGAAGCGTCGTTTTGAATAAATTGGCTATTTTAAAATAAATAAAAATAGCGATAAATTGTTATAAAATATTATAAACGATATGGATGTGAAATTTAGAAACTAACTGAAGGTTGTCTAAGTCGAAGGGTTTCCTGGGTGTTGATCTGATGTTGGTTTCGGCCTTCGGGGTTAATATTTGGGAAATCGTTCTCTTACTGATTCACGGTTAGTGACTAAAGAATTGAAATGATGCGTAGTAGTGTTTGTGTAGCACTTGTTTATTATATACGCGAGTTGCTCAGAAAGACCGGGTTTATCCCATTCTGAATAACTGAATCGACGATAAGAAATCGAAGATGAAGACGGTGGTCGAAGACAGGAGATCTTCACCTCGTTTGGATGGTAACCGAGGTCCTGATTGGGAGGCATCCCGAAATATGGATAATGAGTGGTGATCGTCCAGATGTACGTGGTGATCGATGGGTTTGCGAGGTATATAGTGCCTCCGGTTTCGTTCAGACCCAGAGCGGACTTGCAAATGGACAGTGTGTCTGACATTGGAATTTATTCTGTGTGATTGATAACTATCAGTTGCACGGTGTGAATTGCCTGTGTGGCATGCTAAGATGCGGTGATCAGGGCTTTTGTTGAAAAGCAAAGTCTTGTGGTGATGATCAAAGCCCCGCCTGTGTGGCGTAGCTTTGTGTATAACGTGAATTCGCGAACCTCGCACCCCGGTATGAACCAGAAATGGGAGAGGACATCAGGAGGGACGTGCGTTTTCTTTCTAGCTAGAAGTGGCGTCAGTGGTTTTACATGCCCTGACGAGTTTGACTTATGTGGTTGTTACTGTTGCAAGGCGCCTCGGTTAGATCGGACGATCCGGATCTGATGGAGTCATTCGTTGGCTCATTTACGCCCCAAAGGGCGGAGGGACGCATTGTTCAGGCATTATAATCCACTTCGTGTGGACCGGCCCTGACGATCCAAGGTACGGTTCGGCTATTCCTGAGACATGGGCTAGATTGTCTCGAATTCGGTAAGGACTATCTTTTGCCTTGTTTCATGACGGAAATTCAATTTCCAAATACGACATCGTGTGGTTTTGATTGTATATATATATATGGCGACATGATATATGGTACCCATGCCGTCTATGATTGATAGTTATGATTGAAATTGTTTTCGAAACTTATAAACAATAGTAATAATATCAAATGCTTTTGCTTTATTCGTATCAAGCATATTTTGGCCATTATATGGTAAAACTCTATCCTCCGGTTTGCGTTGCATTGTGTGATGGGAACTGAGTCTTATAATGGCTTCATTTTTATAAAAAGCATTGCGATGTTTAAAAGAATTATTTATTTTAAAGCACTGGCGATCCAATGGAGTAAACACGTTTCACGAAAGTGGCGTGGTCCTGTGATTAGCCATATTTTAAATGTGTTGAGTAGATTTCTCATACCAGTCCCATGACTGACTCGTAGTTTGTTTCACTTTCAAACTCGGGTGCCCCTTTTTCTACACGGGCAGCCTTGTATTCAGGTTTAGCAGGCTTTATCCAGATAGCTGGAGCTGAAGATGGATTCTATTATTTATCTCTTTTTATGCTGTTCAGCTCCTATTGTACATTATATTTGTTTTCCGCTGTAGACATTTATGTATATCTGAACTGTATTTGTACTAAGTATGATCATGTATTCTGTGTAACTCTGATGATTACGTTTATCCAGTATATTCTATTGTGCATTATCTGGTGTATTTATTTATTTCTATTCTGCTGTTATCTGTTTATGTGTTATATCCCAAGGATTACCCATGCCGCCGTTAGTACGGGGTTTGGGGTCGTCTCAATCTCCTCCACCACCACCGCCCGCCCTGGTGGCCAACTCGAGGCCTTCCCCCGATCAGGAAGTGCGTGCGAACGCACTGGGTTCATGTCCAAAATTTGGATGAATCGATCTATGAAAATTAATCATGTCCATATGATTCTGAAGAACTCAATACCCTCTTCGATCATCGTCTAATATATTTCTGAAATTCATGTGTGGATTGGAAGATTGTAGGGATTTATTTTGGTGTCTTCTTGGCCATTAATAGGATATTGGCGGCTGCTATAACGATTAGGGTTAGGTTTTGCTACAAGGGTTTTTATAGGAAATATATTATAATATTATTTTATTATTTAATTCAATTTTTTTTGTTTATCACTGTTAACTCCGAATCAAACCCAACGGGTGTCGCCCCTAGCTAATAACCCCCATCACGAACCGAATGAAATATGTTTCGCAACCCGGTTTGGCTGTTACGATATGTTTTTCTTTAAATTAAAATATAAATCATTTAATTATTAAATGCAAACGTAAATTTCAAATTACCGAGGGCCACATACTGACTCTAAAAATTACAGAAAAATTATTTCTAGTTATGTTTTGACGATACGGGTCTAACAAGACTAATTTCATCGAATTCCGAGACTGTTTGAAAAATGGCCTTTTTCTAGTTGATTAAATTTGAATGAAACAGTCAAAACACATTTTCTTTCACCACGCTCACATATTAATTCGAAAAATTATGAAAATTGAAACTTAGCAATAATTTGACATTTCGGTTCCAACAGAAGTGGTTTTGTCGAAAACAGAGGTCGTTTGAAAAATGGCTATTTTTAAGGCCAATATATTATATTAAAATATATATAAATTCTACAATGACTTTTCAAAATTTTGAACTGGCCATAACTTTTGATTTTTAAAACAAAATTTCAGTTTTTCAGATTCGTTAGAAAGATATGAATAAATAGATTTAAATATTTCTGGTTTCGCTAAATTCTGATTTAAAATGAATTCTGTATAGTCGGTCAAAGTTCAAATTCAAATTTTCAAACTGCAGCGCTGTTTTAAACTCCTTTTATAATTAAATTAAATTTATTCGTTTTAACTTCGATTAAAATAAACTTTTAGTCGTTATTATTTAAAGTAAATTATTTTAAATATTAAAATCCCTTAAAATTTCTAAAATAAAAAATTTAAATTGGCCCCAAAATTCCGGGTCGTTACACGAAGCGGTAAGGACGATCCCTTGCCTTGGCTCATGACGGAATCCAATTTCCAAATACGACATCGTGTGGTTTTGATTGTATACCTATATATGGCGACATAGTGGTATGGGGGCATTAATGCCGTCTATGATTGATAGTTATGATTGAAATTGTTTTTGAAACATATAAACACTAGTAATAATATCAAATGCTTTTGTTTTATTCGTATCAACCATATTTTGGCCATTATAAGGTAAAACTCTATCCTCTGGTTTGTGTTGCATTATGTGATGGGAACTGAGTCTTATAATGGCTTCATTTTTATGAAAAGCATTGCGATGTTTAAAAGATTTACTTGTTTTAAAGCACTGACAATCCAATGGAGTAATCCTGTTCTGCGTTAGTCGCGTGGTCCTGTGATTGGCCATTTTGTAAAATAAGTTAAGTAGATTCCTCATACCAGTCCCATGACTGACTCGTAGTTTGTTTCACTTGCAAACTTGGGTGCCCCTTTTTCTACACGGGCGGCCATGTATTCAGGTTTTAGCAGGCTCTTTCTGGATAGCTGGAGTTGAAGATGGATTCTATCATTTATCTCTTTTTATGCTGTTCATCTCCTATTGTACACATTATGTTTTGTTTTCCGCTGTAGACATTTATGTATAGTTGAACTGTATTTTGTACTAAGTATGATCCTGTATACTGTGTGACTCTGATGTTTATATTTATCCAGTATATCCTGTTGTACATTATCTGGTGTATTTATTTATTTCTGTTCTGTTGTTATCTGTTTATGTGTTATATTTCAAAGATTACCCTTGCTACCGTGGAATGGGGGTTTGGGTCATCACAAAACGATTGTTGATCTCAACCGTTGGTGATATACATTTGATACACTCAAGCGAAATGAGTGGTCGATCATGTTTGGGCCATGTTACAAGACGTTCTTGTTGAACCCAGTGTATTCGCCTCTAGAGGTACACTATCGGCAGGTGGTTCCATGCCTTGTCATAGTCGGAATCCAATTCCCAATAAGCGCCCGCGGTTTTGATTATATACTATATATGTGGAGCGTGAGATGTAAGCGTTCCGCTAGATTGCTATTTATCTGTGAATTGATAGACACTATTATAATATCAGGATAATGTTTTTTTCAAATATGTTTTAGGTTATAGTAAGGTAAAAACCATCCGTATTTAGGTGTGGATTGGTCTTACTATTATCCTATTATTTCAAAAAGAATTTCTAAAGTTAACCTGATTGTTGATGTGAATTTAGCACTGAAAGTATTCCAGACTGATTCAGGTGTTTTTGCTTTGCTTCAAAATGTGCTCGGGTTTGACCGAACATATTTGACAGGTTAGTTTTTGCTTGGAGTTTCAGAAGCTGGAAGCAAGAGGCTTCACCGTTAGTTATTTTAGAGTTGTTTCGCTGTATCTGATTCATGTTGTACTCTGATGATTGGTATGTATACAAGATTTTCATTTGTATAAAGATATGTCATTATGTTATATATTTTGTTCGTTCCGCTGTGAGTTTCTGATGTTCTTCTTCTTTCTTCTATTCTAATATTTCTTTCTTTCTCTCTCATCCTCTAATTTCTTTCTCTTAACATTCTGCTTTTCGGTGTAATTTGGGTTGACTGTGGTAGTTAAATGCAGACTCAAATTGTACTGAAAAGTGGGATGTTACAGGCGCGACAATCTTGTATAGGGGATGAATACGGGTTTGAGATGGTCTGAAGCAAACGTGAATGAATGGAAAGAATTTTTGAGCCTGCTGCATTAATGAAGTGAGAATTTGGGTAAATTAATATAAACTAGTTAACATACATGGTTAGTTAAGGATCTATGAGTTTTAATTAAATCCTGCGTGGAACAGGGTTTTGGAAAGGAGACAATGTTAAAAATAGTTCGGCTAATATCATACTACATGAAGGGTCCTGGACTGGACCTTCAGAAACGAAGGCAACTGATAATAGAAAGGGTCGGCTTATATTTCATCAACAAAAGTAATTAATAAAAACTAATTAATTGTTAATTAAGGTTACTATATATATTTAGAATTGTATATACTTGTAATAGTGTCCGCGTTATGACGTATGTGCAGGAAAGAGGTTAAGCAGTCAACAGGCATGCGTTAGGGTGTTTGAACTAGCCAAGGTAGTAAGGAAGAAACTATGCTGAACGAAGGAAAATGGCGTGTAAATTATAGTAATTAATTTATTTTAATCCTTAATTAAAGATAATTATTTTATTATAGATCGTATTATTTATAAACGCTATAAATCATGCACAGGTTAATAGAATTGAATGAAGTGAATTATGTTGGAATCATGGTTACGAACACTATGTTCTGGAAACAACATGGACGTTGATGAAAGCTGCTGGAATTTCTAGTTAAATTAAACGTCCGTTTAATTTAACCAGAACTGAACTGCTTAAGCGACAAATGGAAACAACGTGAGTTAAACTCACTCGGTTCTCCCCACTTATATTTTATATAAGTCGGGTTTTATGATTGTATGCTATGGTTGTTTGTTCGTTTATCGATTTTATTCATATATTGACTATTTGTTTAATTTAATCAAAAATAAATCGTTATTTCTAACGACTAAATTCAATTGAGGTAACTTACCTCAATGGTTACGTTTATAATAATATAAACGTTATAAATAAATAATTGAATGCTTGAATTTTTGTTATTAGCTCAGTATTGGCTGTTACAGTTATTACTGACTGTTATTACTAAACTATTTATGTCATCTATTTAGATGGAAAACGAATATTGATTGGGCATTATGAATTGATTGAATCAAATTGTGGCAACCCATTGTTTTTTGTAGGGAATAACAGGTTGGAGGATTCCAATAGGATTCCTCACTGATATTGATAACAGTTATCAATATGATCAAATTGTTTGTATTGAATGTGAAATTGGTTTATATTTCACGGTTTGGTACTATAATAGCCATTTGCCTCTTTAGTATCCTCGATCAAAAGAAATGAATTTTCGAAATCGATATTTAATGGATTTCGAGTGGTTTCAAAAATATAAATATATTCTTATATAGATTTGAAATACAATTTCGATTGTAAAGATAATAGTAAAAATTAAATATACAACTTTTATAAATATATAAAATATAACTAGCAGAGATGTAAGATATTATTAAATAAACGGTTAAACGATATAAATTTATCGTGTTAGCTATTTAAAAATTGAAATGAGATGTAAAGGCCTTAATGGCCATAAAGAAGTTTTAAATTGATTTCAAGATAGTGAAATGGAATAATTGAATCGTGGATGTACGAGAACGTATAAAAGAGTTTAAGGAGTGATATTTTTGTAATAAATGATCGTTTTAACAAATGTTGTTTTAAAATACACGAAATGTGATTAAATAACATTTCATGAATAAGATTAACAAATCAATGGAACTGGAGATGAGTAATGATTTGGGAATCAGATTTCAGATTTTTTTTTTAAAATAAAATCGGAGTTGAAGATATGAATATGGATTTTTAAATGGGATTCGAATTTATAAATGGGGTTTCGGTTGAAATGACAAGATATGAATTTATAATTGGATCTAAATCCGATATTTCAAATAGATGATTTAATCAAGATTTTCCTGAAATATAGTATAATTGGATATACGAGTATGAGTTGATTTGTACGTGAAAGAGTTGTAAAATAAATTCCTAAGATAAAGGAATTGGATAAGTATAAATTGAAAAATTGGAAAATGATATGAAATGGCTAAATGAGGTTTATTCCGAGGTTCGGAATGTGTTATTCCGTAGTTCGGAATGTGATATTCCATAGTTTGGAATGTTAAGTGAAGATAGGAGTGTGAATGAAGTTAAAGGTTTGGATGAGGACAACAAATATTAGTTAATAATTGCAAACGGGATTTTTAAATGAAGTTAAAGATGTGGAAATGAAACAAACGATAAGTTGTCATAATTAATTAATAAAGGATTTTGTAAATGGAAATTTAAAGTTTTGGAAAAGGAATCAAATTAGTAAGTAAAGTTAAGGGTTTGCAAATGCGTTTTGCAACATTTGTTACAAATGAGATGAATTATTTTTAGATATAACATTTTATAAGAGGATTATGAACGAATAAGTGGTCGAGTATGATTCAAAGAGAATGCGATAAATGAAAGTAAAACGCCTTTGAAATGAAATCTGTAACGTTTGTTCTAGATGATAAGTTGAATTGTTTTGATAAATATCAATATCAGAATTTGAAAAGATGTCAATGAAATAATTGTATTAGATATCAATATAAGATTTATAAAATCTTTGTTTATGTGGTTTTAAAACAAATGAATTTGATTTGTTGAAATAATTTGTAATATAATAAAGAGATATTAAGGAATTTTCATAAGAATTCTATTTATAATAGAATCGAAGCAGGTATATAATATTGTAAAGGATTATTAACGTAAATAGAAAGAGTTTAATTAGAGTTTACTTAATAATTAGTTAAGTAAACGTGGTCGAGATTAAATAAGGTTTTCAAATGAAAACATGTAGTTTATAAACTTCTATTTATTCTGAAGATATTAATATTGTTGTTCAAGGTCTGAGAGGTAAATAAAATACCCCAACTTGAACGACTTCACAATTATCCAAGAATGATATTAGTTTATAAACGAGAGCAATTAAGGGAAATATAAGTTATGATTTCCGTAAACAATATTAGGAACTGTATTCGAAAAGTTTATAAGTTGATAAGATGAATTTGGAAAATATTCTTATTTTATAATAAGAAGTAAAAGCATTGTTTCAAATATTGTAGATTTGAAGAATATAATTAAAAGATGGTTTATTGAAGAGGCTAAATGATATTGAGTAGTGAATCAGTAAATACATTTTAAAATGGATGAATGGTTGTTTTATTTGATAGTTAATAACCGACTATCAAATTTGGCCTATACGATTGTTGGTATGGAAAGACAGAGATCGAAATTATATTCGAAAACCATTTCGTCCAGCAAATACGAATACACAAAGATGCTGATTCGAGATAGAGCTATTGAAGACCGTTGATCTTCATAAGAGGAAGGAATGCTTGTCGAATCTCTCTGAATGCAAGAAGAGTTATTTGACAGTAATTCTATCGTGGTTGGAAAACTACCGATTCGGTAGGACTTCTCGCTAATGATTCTCAGTGTGATTCCTAGGATACCATAGGAGGGTGCCTTCGGTTCATCCTATTCCTGGGTGACTTGTATGGATGGATGTTTGACATAGTATTTCCAGAAAGGTCACGTACATTGATTTCTTCAATCGTACTAAGAGTGGAAGCGGAGAAGGAAACTTCTTTTAGCTAACACATAAAGTATTGTTGCGGACGTCAATTAGTGATTTTGATGGATCTGACGATGTGGCATTCGAAGTGAATGTCATGTGCTGATTATAAAGGTAAAGCGTAGCCTCAAGCCTCATCAACCGGGAAATGGTTAAAATCGGGTAGGTAGCATGGCTATGTAGGTCCCACCCATTAGGGTATATCATTACCTGATCTGCATAAATCAAATGCCTTCAGTTGTCCTTTTTATTTATTTTGGTATGCTTTCGGCGGTTGGCTGACTCCCAACTGTGGTGATGATATATTCGGTACTCTCAAGCGAAGTGAGGGGTCGGTCGTGTTTATCCTGGGTTGCAAGATGTTCTTATTGAATCCCAATGTATTCATCTCCGGAGGTACATTGTCGGAAAGGTGGTTGCCCATACCTTGCCATGGAAATCCATTCTCCAATAAGAGGCCACAGTTTTGATTGTATACTATATATGTAGAGCGTGAGATCCAAGTGTTCTGCTAGATTGATATTTATTTGTATTTAGACACTATTATAATATCAGAAAAGATATTGATTTCAAAAATGGTTTAGGTTATCGTAAGGTAAAAACCGTCCATATTTATGTGTGGATTTGGTATTACGATTTACGATTACCCTTTTCTTTCAAAAAGAATTTTGACTTTGTAATCAAGTTGGACGACACCTTTAAACTTAGTGTGTTTTTCTCACTCTGGTTCACCGGACTGATCCGGTGTTTGTAATGCTCGGGTTAGACTGGGTCGTACAGGTTTAGGTTATCGGGTGCTGTGAAGAGACGAGATGAAAGAGTTCAGACGTATGATATTATATAGTTGTGTTTCCGCTATGTGTTATATATGAGGACAAATTATTATAACTATCCATATGAGTTGATGTACTCTGATGATTGTAAGTACTTTAAAAGCACTCAGTAAAGATTTATTTCCATATTATATTTTGTTCCGCTGTGATGTGAGACTCTGTGTTGTGTTCTCCTTCTTCATATTCTTCTATTCTTAACTTTCTTTCTTTTTTATCTCACCCTCTAATATTCTTTCTAATAACTATCTGTGTTTTTGATACTAGAGTTTTGGCAATTAATACAGGATTTTTGTATTATTGTCGAAATTCAAGTGTCAAATTCCCGTAGGTCGTTATAGTGGTATTAGAGCTATTGGTTTAGTAATAACCTTGGTTCTGTGGCGTAACTCGATAGAGATAGGGTTAGTAATACCCTAGATCGAGTTGAGTGTATATATATGAAAGCGTATTTGTAGATTTTATACACAAATGTCTTGTATTGTGTTATTTGATCAGTTCAAGTGTTGAGAAGCATTGAACACGATATTGTTTTGCAGAGAGGGTAAATTAAATAATTTTGCCCAAATTATATTTTTGTATAGAAAAGAAATAACTTATCAATTTATTGAGATATTGTGTTGTTTGATTTGAATAAGATTCAAATTGGATTAAAAAAAATTGAATTAGAACTTAACTGGTTTAAGTAAAATTAAATTAAAAATAATATTGAAATAAAATTAATTTGAAAATTAAATTGATAATTTATTAATAATCAATCGAATGTAAATTGATTGATATTTAAATATGTTACCAAAATAAATATTAAATTGAATGTAAATTCAATTTATTTGATTGAGTTATTTGTGCATTGGTTGTTGATTGGGTGTTAGATTGCTTGAATATGAATTAATCAACAGTTAAAGAAATTGAATGAATTGGAAACTAAATTCCATAATTTTAAATTCAAATGAAACCACATATGAATTGAAACCGGATAATTTAACCTTGTGTTTACATATGAATGATGTCATATGTTGATTGTGGGAATATTCTTAGTATTCTGGTTAATAAATGAAATATTATTTGAGAATTTCATATAGTTATTACTTATATGTTGAATTGAGTTAAGTACAGGTGGCAGAAGGCCAGAGAATTAAGTTTGGTTGCGTAAATCGAAACAAATTGAGCAAGTATGCTCAATATCGCTCGTAAAAGGTACGCCTACGCAAAATATAAATTTTGGGTTTTTGTTTTCCAACCGTGTTGGTCGATGTATATATATAATTTGTTCCTGCGATATCGTAGAAGACCCTCCGTACAGAGGAGACTCTACCGAATTTTTCTGGGAATTTAAGGTGTTAGAATTTTTTTCGATCTTTTTGAAATATTTATTTACCATAACGAAATGGTTTTCGATTTAAAATAAATTGGGCCTTCAGAAAATTGAATGGGTTTGTAACGTTCTTTGTAACAACCCAGATTTTTAGAACCAATTTAAAATTTTTATTTTAGCTATTTTAATGGATTTTGAATATTTAAAATGATTTATTTTAAATAATAACGACTAAAAATTTATTTTAAATTGAAGTAGAACGAATAAATTTATTTTAATTATAAAACGAGCCTGAAATGGCGCGGTAGTTTGAAAATTCGATTTTAAATTTCAAATGAATGTATAGAATTCAAAATAAATCAGAATTGGACGAAACAAGAAATATTTGAATCTGTTTAGCTATATCTTTCTAACGGATGTAAGAAACTGAGATTTCACTTTAAAAATTTAAAGTTATGTTCAGTTTAAAATTCAAAATAGTCGTTGTCGAAATTATATATATTTTAATATAATATATAGCCCTTAAAAATAGCCATTTTGCAAACGACCTCCGTTTTCGACGAAACCACTTTTGTTGGATCCGGAATGTCAAATTATCGCTAGATTCCAATTTCCATAATTAATATGTGAGCGTGGCAAATTAAAACGTGTTTGGTCAATTTCAGTTGAATTGGATCGACTAGAAAATGGTCATTTTTCAAATGGTCTCCAAATTCGACGAAATTAGTTTTGTTAGGAACGTATCGTCAAAACAAAGCTAGAAATAATTTTTCTAAAATTTTGGAGCTAGTATGTGGCCGTGAGAAATTAATTGTGAATCGATCAGCCATATAAGGCCAAAAACAAGGTTTTTTTTAGCAAACGAACTCAGAATTCGACGAAATCGGTTATGTTCGAACCGTGTCGTCAAGACATAGCAGCAGATCAATTTTCATCACCAATGGAGTTCGAACGTGATCGTGGCATCAATAACTGTCGAACGAAGAGAGCGTGAACTAAATAATAAATAATAAAATAATAAAACCCTCCACTATATAATATCTTTTCCCTCTCCACAAACCCTCATTTCTCTGCTTCCTCAAAATTTGACAGCAGCCTCTCCCTCTCTCTCTCGAAATTTTGCAAATAAGCCCGTGAAAACAAAATAATTTATATCTCTCAATCCGTACACAATCAACCCAAACGGCTTCTGGGTATTGTAGATCATGATGGTCTCTACCTACCACAAAAATTCCATAGCCTATCGTCGCATGGATTCACCGGAATCTCAATCCTAAGCCAGAAAAACAGTTTCTGTTTTGGCCATCTTCTAATCAATTCGTGAAGAATTAGGTGATGGCCCAGTTGAAGAAATCATAGAAGAGAGAGAGAGCTCTACAACTTTGCTTCAAGTTGGGGTGGCTAATTTTGGTCGTGGTTGCCAGAATTTGAAGATGAACGCTGATCAACATTTTGAAGCTACTGCGAAGGGAGATGATCGATTTCTGGCTAACCTGTGGCGTTTCAGGTGGAGGTGATTGAAGTGAAGTGGTTCGTGGTGGCGAGGCGAGTCTGGTGGGGGTGGTGCGCGACCGTATCGTCGCCGGTGGTGGCCCAATTACGACGAGGAAGCAAATTGGGGGAAACTGGCGAATTCTGTTCGTCGGCGGCAAACTAGGCCACGCAACCTCAGGCGATGGCGCGCTAGGCAAGGAGGAGGCTGGCCAGGTGGTTAACCAACGACCTAGGTGCCTCTAGCAGCAACACTGACCATCCAGGAAGGGGAACAATGGTGGACGGGTTTTTAAAGGTAATGGGTAATTTAATATATTAATTAGTTATTTAATTAAGTAATTAAAGTTCGTGATATCAAATATTTCACATACGAGGTCGAAATCTGACGATTTCAGATCCATTGCGACCGTGGAGTCGAGAGCTTCGCAACAACGCTAACTGGGTCCAATTTGGGGGCAAATTCAAACCTAAACAGCACCAAAACCATGAGTTAAAGTCAGACGGAGTGGAAACGAAGGTGAGAACTCCTCACTAAAAATTCTGCACAGTTATTTATTTATTTATTTTCATGACTGAAAAATATATAGAATTGCCAGTGTAGATTCTTATCAGTTAAATCATTATAAATTATACACGGTACCTGTTAGATCACCTTCCTCGTCCACAGACCGTGGACGATTTAAATTGATTGTATTGTATGTTGTTTGTGATGTTGAAATGTTTAACATATTAAAAATAATGTTATTATTAATGTGATAGTGAAATTAAATTATAAATATTCATTTATAATTTGAACAGTGAAAATTGGTTAAATAGAAAATAATTCAAACTGAATTAGAATTGGTTAAATTTATTAACCAATGATTTATTTAAATAAACTATTGTTATTTGAAAACCCCACACGGGTATTGGGATGATATTTGACATACACTAGTCCCAATATTTAGTTGTATGTCAATCGAGGGATTGATAGTCTGTGATGAGCGTTATTTATTTATTTTAATGCTCACACAGTTGTAAATTTCACTCTGGATGTGAATAGACTGGTTGTTGATTATTTATCATTATTGTTGCATACATGCGATGTATGAAATCCATATAACTGAAATTATATGGTAATTGGTTGAGTCGCATTCCGATTCAAAAATAAAAGAACATTTTTAAATAAAGAACATTTTTTAATGAAGAACATTTTTAAATAAAGGACATTTTAAAATAAAGAATATTTTTAAAATAATGAATATTTTAAAATAAAATGTTTATAACAATAAAAATCACATTTTTATTGTATGTATAAAGAATAAAAGAATCATGTGTTAGAATACATTTTTATACATTAAAAATGTCACCTTTAACATGTTAATGAAAATAAAAGAATCATCTATTGAATTATATTTTTGTACATTAAAAATGTCACCTTTAACATGTTAACGAAAATAAAATAATCATTTGTTGAATTATATTTTTGTACATTAAAAATGTCACCTTTAACATGTTGATGAAAATAAAATAATTATTTGTCGAATTATATTTTATACACTAAAAATGTCACCTTTAACATGTTGATGAAAATAAAATAATCATTTGTTGAATTATATTTTTGTACATTAAAATTGTCACCTTTAACATGTTAATGAAAATAAAATAATCATGTTTTGAATTATATTTTTGTACATTAAAAATGTCACCTTCAACATGTTAATGAAAATAAAATAATCATTTGTTGAATTATATTTTTGTACATTAAAAATGTCACCTTTAACTTGTTGATGTAAATAAAATAATCATTTGTTGAATTTTATTTTTGTACATTAAAAATGTTACCTTTAATACGATAATGAAAATAAAATAATCATTTGTTGAATTATATTTTTGTACATTAAAAATATCACCTTTAACATGCTAATGAAAATAAAATAATCATTTGTTGAATTATATTTTTGTACATTAAAAATTTCACCTTTAACATGTTAATGAAAATAAATTAATCATTTGTTGAATTATATTTTTGTACATTAAAAATGTCACCTTTAACATGTTAATGAAAATAAAATAATCATTTGTTGAATTATATTTTTGTACATTAAAAATGTCACCTTTAACATGTTAATGAAAATAGAATAATCATTTGTTGAATTAAATTTTTGTACATTAAAAATGTCTTCTTTAACATGTTAATGAGAATAAAATGTTAGAACAATAAATATATCATTTTTATGGAATGTATAAACCATATAAAATATTCATGTATTGAATAAAAAAATTTGAACAATAAAAATATCATTTTTATTGAATGTATAAACCATATAAAATATTCATGTGTTGAATAAAAAAGTTTAACAATAAAAATAGATATGTAGTTAAACGTTTTTTTATCGATCGAGTTATTCATTTTATAATGAATATCGAAAAGAAGTGATTTCAAAATTTAATATTTTGAAAATATTATCATTTTAATGTAATAAAGATATTGAATATTCAATTTTGATTTAAAATTGAAAATGAGGTTGGAATTGTTTTAAAATGAATTTATAATCGATTTATAAAATACGTTTCAAATGGAAATCGACGAAATATATATAATATATATATTTAATGGCCTGATTAGAACGCGCCGTGCAGCGACCATTCGCGAATTGCAACCATTAAATTCAAATTAATGTAATTGGAGATCCGACCGTTGGATTCTCCTAAAACCGGAACCGCTGGGTTCGTATCGAAAAGAGCTTTCCAATGAATATAAGAGATTTGAAATCTAACGGTTGGATTTGGAATTATGTCCAAATCAAATTTGAAAAAGGTCGCTATGGATGCAGTTCGGTGGCCGTTATTGGAAACCGAATGTAAAGGCCTTAATAAAATTATTAAAAATATAGAGAAATTATGTAAAATCATAATTAATGATTTGGAAAGATTTTGGATGAAAAATTCTAAGTTTGAAGAGATAAAAATGTATTTTTATCGAAATGAACTAGTTATTAACTAGAATAATAATCAAATTATTTTAGAAATAATAAATTGTATTTGCAATGGTTTTAATATAACCATATTTTCCAACGTATGAAATGGAATGGATTTGAGAAGAAATAATCTTCGGAATATTTCAATATTGTATTCCGTGATTATATAGATATTGTTATGGGAATTGGGAAGATATAAATATCTTTATTTCTAACATGATATTTGTTGATTTCAGAATTTGATATTGAATATAAGCCGATATAATTTCTATTCAGAACCTTTTATTTGATGTTAAATTGTATTTTGGGTTGTCGTGAAAAGTGTCTTAAATAACACTGTTCTTAAACCCCAATGAGAAAAGAATAATTCTTTTAATTAAGATTTATAGAAGTTTACTAACTAGTTAATATTTAATTAGAATTGAAATGGAAGTTGATTGTGGGTTTATTGTGAAATGTGTTTTAAACGACATTTGTTCTTTAACCCGTTAATAGTAAAAATATAATTTGGAAATTATAAATCTTTTATTAAGATTTAAATGGAAATTTTCTAAAGAAAACTTTTCCAATTTAATATCCTAAATTGGGATTGAATGGAAATCGATTTGGTAATAATCGAGATGAGCTTCTGTGAATGAAGACCGTTACTATATATGGAATTTAAAAGGCTTTGCCGCTATTCCATTTATATTATTAGTCTGATACAGAAATTTATATTGATTATATATTGATCTGTTTTCCGTGTAGATTCCATTTTCATGGAAAATGATTTGGGTTTATCGTGAAATGTGTTTTAAAGGACATTGGTTCTTTAACCCAAGTAAAAACAAGATTTATTTCATAAAAATTTGGATAATCATTATGTAATGATTTTTGAGATTAAAACTGAACTAGAGTTTTAAATGAATCTTTAATTAGATTAAAATGAGAATGGGATAAAAAGGTTGGGATTTGAAAATATAAATAAATGATTATTTCGGTAAGGTTCGTTAGTCCCGACTAGTTGGTAAACCTCAACATGGTTTAGAATTGCGAAAAGATAAAATAAAATCTTTTAAAATGAGATCCAAAGGAAGATTGAAGAATAAATTTAAAAAGAATTTATCTTTGATAAAATTAATGGGGATCTTCCCCTAAAAATATGAATATTGGAATAAAAGAATATTCTGAATTGGAATGAGGCGTATGATGTGTTTTTATAGCACTTGATTATTGATTATAAAATACGTGAGTTATTCGGAAAGACCGGGTTTAAACCATTCTGAATAATTAATACAATGACCAAAAGTCGAAGATGAAGACGGTGGTTGAAGACCGGAGTTCTTCACATCGTTTGGATGATTACTGATGTCTTGATTGGGTTGTACACCCAAGACAAGGTAATAAGTGGTGATCGTTCAGATGTACTTGGAGATCGACGGACATGCGAGGACATCTCTCCTGTATTGGACATATGGGACGAGGAATAAGGTGACTCCGGTTTCGTTCAGACCCAGAACGGACTTGTAAATGGATGTGTGTCTGACATTGGATTTCATTTTGTGCTAACTGATTTCTATTAAATATATATATATATATATCTGTTTGGTGGCGGAGAATTTATTCTCTTGCTTAACACCCTTCTCTGAGACGTACGAGCTTAGAGGTTATATATTGACAGACATCAATTGTATGGCGTGTGTCAGTGTGGCATGCCAAGATGCAAATGATCAATACTACTGTTGAAAAACAGAGTCTTGTGGTTGACGATCAAAGCACAGCTTTAATTAGCATAGCTTTAATTAGCATAGCTTTGTGTATAGCGTAACTTCGCGGGCCTCACACCCCGGTAAGAGTCAAAAACGGGATAAGGGAACGCAGGGAGTGCACGACGTTTCTTTCTAGCTAGAAGTGGTGTCATGGTATAGAGCCCATACATTTTTACTTATGTGGATGATGGAATGAGGTGCCTCGGATATTGGTCGCTACTGACCAAGTGATAGGTCCTATAGGACTGGGAAATGTATGTTCAGGCATAACTAATCCACTAAAGTATTTGTGGACCGACCCTGCAGGATCCAAGGGTTCGCTAGCATCCGAGCCCTGAGGCATTTGCTAGAGTATCTCGACTCGGTAAGGAAACCATCCCTAGCCTTGACTCATGATGGAAACCCAATTTCCAATACGACATTACGGATTTAATTGTAGAACTAGTATGGCGACATAGTAGGATGGGGTACTATGTCGTCTATGATTGATACATTTATATTTGAAGCTGATTTTGACACTATACACTTACAGTAATATCAAAATAATTTTGTTTTATACGTATCAAGCATATTTGGCTCTTATAAGGTAAACTCTATCCTCCGGCTTGCGTTTCATTGTGTGATGGGACTTGAGTCTTATAATAGCTTCATTTTTCCAAAAAGCATTGCGTTGTTTTATTCTAAAACTAAGATTCATGCAGAGTAAACCCGTTTCGTATTATACGACGTGGTCCCATGATTTTCCCAACTTTTAAAGTATTGATTTAATAACTGTTTTAGTTCTCACACAAGTCCCATGACTGACCTGGAGTTTATTGTTTTAACCTAAACTCTGGGTGCCCATATTTTCCACACAGACAGCTAATAGTTTTGGTTTTGCGGATATTATATTTACAGGATCCTGGATTTACAGCTGAAGCTATATTCGGAAAGCTCTATATCCATGTATTTCTTTCAGTTGTGTTATGTATTATTTTCCGCTGCTATGTAATTTTAAATCTCTGATATTGTATTTTCAATGTGTAATAATTATTCATACTCTAGAATATTCTTGTACTCTGATGTAAATTGTAGTAATAACAATGAAATGTTCTATTGTGTGTTTTGATGTGTCGTGTTCTCAACTCAATCCGGGCTTTCTCGTAATGGAAAGTTTGGGTCGTTTCATTCTTTCCACCTTAGTAATCTCGAGGACGAAATTCTTTTAAGGGGGGAAGAATGAAATGTCCCTTATTTTTGGTATTCAAATATTTAAATTAATTTTATTATTTTAAATATTATATTTGGAATATTAATCGATTTTAATATTTAATTCGTTTATTAAATCAAGTTTGAACGTTAAATTTATATATAATTTAAATCGAGCTCGTAATGGCGCGGTAGTTCGTAAAATTGAGTTTTGAACTTTAATTGAATATACAGGATCCGATATAAGTCGGAATTCTATGAAATAAGAAACGTTTGAATTTTGTTAATGATAATTTTCATATGAAAGAGAAAAATTCAGATTTCGTGTTATAGATTGTTAGTTATGTCCAAATCAAATTTAAAATAGTCGCTATGGATATCGTTATTAAAATATAACGTTTGTTAACAAATTTAAAAGGGCTTTAATATAAATTGGGCACCGTTTTAACTCGAATTGATGATATTAAGTTGTATAATTTATATTTGAAGCTGTATATATTATTCTACCTGGATATTAATGATAATAATAACTTATTATTATTTAATTGAATTAATTTGGAATTTAATTAATATTTTATTTATATTTTTATAGCTTTAAAAATAGCCATTCTGCAAACGGTCTCCATTTTCGATGAAATTAGTTTAATTGGAACCGTAACGTTAAATTGTTGCAAGAAATCTAATTTCGTGGCATTTCGATGTTTGTATGTGACAACGACAACCAAAAACGTTCATTCGTTTTGTATAGCACGCAATTAAATTTATTTAATTTAATAGATGAATTTTTGTGTATAACTTGAGTAGATGATCGAATTAAGCCACAAAACCAATTCTGTTGAGTTCATATCGACGATTAGAGTCAAGATAGGTAGGTAGTTTGTCATTTTTGGACATCGGATATTTTAGTGTCCAAAATAGCGTTGTTTAGCATAAAAAATAGCGTACCGGGAAACAGACTCGGAATGCGATGAAACTTGTGCCGTTGGATTCGTATTAATTGATTATTTTAAGAATTCAATTTTCATGTCAATCGGACTTACCATTTGACCGTGGCAGCGTCAAACGCCCTTGTTTTTATTTAATCGTGTATAACTTTATACAGGGGTAACTTTGGAGGAATAAACGACTGGCCAAATGAACTCTGATCTTAACGAAATAAATTTCATTGGAACTGTAAGGAAAACGTCTAGTAAAATTGCAAAGTTTCAAGTTGATTGGATTTATTTTGTGATCGTGGGAAAATTAAATGCGTGATTTTTAGTCTGTGAATTATAAAGGCCTTTTTACAAACGATCTTGGAATTCGAAGAAACCTGTCCCATCGTGTCGGGAATATTTTATATGCTAGGACTAGGAGTTTCATCTCCATTTGATATCATATGCATTTATTTTACGCGTTACTTTAGCAAGAAGTTTTGGAAATAGTATTTTATTCTAACCCTAACAATATAAAAACCCCACTTCAGCAATACCTAATAATTGGTCAAAGCGCTCATCTATAGTCAACCGTTCTAATTCCGCCTCCACCAAGGCCTAAACGAATGGACTGAACTTCACCCTCTTCCTCTATGATTTTCAATAAATCCATTCATCTAAATCGAGAATTTTCAGCTGAAATAATACTCAACTCCACGAGATGTATATACCGACTGGTTATGATGTAAATTTGAGGACTGGAGGGACCAGAAATCAAGCACGAAGGCACCGCGTTTGATAGCGGTTTGCTGGTGGAGGATGAAATCGTATTGGCCTAGATTCATGGTGCGGATGGAGGAGTCTCAGGCGCGCCGGCCAGTGTTGCCGATGGTACTCCGGTCAACTATATGGTGGCAGACGATCTGGTATAGGGGACGAACACGGTTTGAGATGGTCTGAAGGAAACATGAATAGCAGGAAGGAATTTTCGAGCCTGTTGCATTAATGAAGTGAGAAATTTGGGTAAATTAATATAAACTAGTTAATATAATGGTTAGTTAAGGAATTATGAGTTTTAATTAAATCCTGCATGGAACTGGGTTTTGGAAAGGAGACAGTGTTAAAAGCAGTTCGGCCAATATCACACTATGCGAAGACTCCAGGACTGGAGCATTTGGAACGAAGGCAACTGATAATAGAAAGGGTTGGCCTATATTTCGTCAATAGAAGTAATTAATAAAAAATAAATAATTGTTAAGTAAGGTTACTATATATTTAGAATTGTATATACTTATAATAGTGTCCGCGTTATGTTGTATGTGGAGGAAGGAGTTCAACAGTCAACAAGCATGGGTTAGGGTGTTTGAACTAGCTAATGTAGTAAGCAAAAAACTACGCTGAGCAAAGGAAAATGGCATGTAAATTAAAGTAATTAATTTATTTTAAACCATAATTAAAGATAATTATTTTATTATAGATCGTATTATTTACAAATGCTATAAATCGTGCATAGGTTAATATAATTGAATGAAACAAATTACGTTGGAATCATGGTTACGAACACTATGTTTTGGAAATAACATGGACGATGTTGAAAGCTGCTGGAATTTTTAGTTAAATTAAACATCCGTTTAATTTAACCAGAACAGAATCACTTAAGCGACAAATGGAAACAATGCGAGTTAAACACAATTAGTTCTCCCCGCTTATATTTTATATAAGTCAGGTTTTATAATTGTATGTTATGGTTGTCAATGGTTGTTTGTTTGCTGATTTTATTCATATATTGACTGAAACAATTAAATTAAAAGTTTGTTTAATATAATCGAAAATTAATCATTATTTTTAACGATTAAATCCAATTGAGGTACCTTACCTCAGTGGTTACATTTATAATAATATAAACGTTATAAATAAATAATTGAATGCTTGAATTTCTGTTATTAGCCCACTATCGACTGTTACAGTTATTATTGACTGTTTATTATTAAACTGTTTATGTCATCTATTTAGATGGAAAACGGATGTTGATTGGGCATTATGAAACGATTGAATCAAATTGTGGCAACCCATTGTTTTGCAGGGAATAACAATTTGGAGGAATCCAATAGGATTCCTCACTGATATTGATAACGTTTATCAATATGATCATATTGTTTATATTGAATGTGAAATTGGTTTATATTTCACGGTTTGTACTATAGTAGGCATTTGCCTCTTTAGTATCGTCGATCAAAAGAAATGAATTTTCGAAATCGATATTTAATGGATTTCAAGTGGTTTCAAAAATATAAATATATTTTTGTATAGATTTGAAATACGATTTTGATTCTAAAGATAACATTCTAAATTAAATTTATAACTTTTATAAGTATATAAAATATAACTAGCAGAGATGTAAGATACTATTGAATAAATGGTTAAACGATATAAATTTATCGTGTTGGCTATTTAAATATTGAAATGAGATGTAACGGCCTTAACGGTCGTAAAGAAGTTTTAAATTGATCGTGTTGGATATTTAAATGAGATGTAACGGCCTTAACGGCCGTAAAGAAGTTTTAAATTGATTTCAAGATAGTGAAATGGAATAATTGAATCGTAGATGTACGAGAACATATAAAAGAGTTTAAGGAGTGAAATATTTGTAATAAATGTTCGTTTTAACAAATGTTGTTTTAAAATACGCGAAATGTGATTAAATACCATTTCATGAATAAGATTAACAAATCAATGGAACTGGAGATGAGTATTGATTTGGGAATGAGATTTCATATATATTTTTAAATAAAATTGGAGTTGAAGATATGAATATGGATTTTTAAATGGGATTTGAATTTATAAATGGGATTTCAATTGAAATGACAAGATATGAATTTATAATTGGATTTAAATCTGACAGTTAAAATAGATTGTTTGATCAAGATTTTCCCAAAATATAATATAATTGGATAAACGAGAGTATGAGTTGATTTATACGTGAAAGAGTTGTAAAATAAATTCCTAAGATAAGGAATTGGATAAGTATAAATTGGAAAAATGGAAAATGATATGAAATGGCTAAATGAGGTTTATTCCAAGGTTCGGAATTTGTTATTCCGAAGTTTGGAATGATTAATCGAAGTGAGTTTTATTCCGACGTCTGGAATGTGATATTCCGAAGTTTAGAATGCTAAACTAAAGGTAGGAGTGTAAATGAAGTTAAAGGTTTGGATAAGGACAACGATTGTAGATTATAATTGCAAATGAGATTTTTAAATGAAGTTAACGAAGTGGAAATGAAAACAAATGGTAAGTTGTCGTAATTAATTTACAATGGATTTTGTAAATGGAAATTTGAAGTTTTGGAAATGGAATCGAATTAGTAAATAAATATATCGGTTTGTAAATGCTTTTTGTAACATTTGTTACAAATGAGATGAACTATTTTTAGATATAAGATTTTATAAAAGGATTATTATATGTTTTAGACAGCAAATAAGTAGTCAATATGATTCAAAGAGAATGCGATAAATGAAAGTAAAATGGCTTTGAAATGAAATCTGTAACATTTGTTACAGTTGATAAGTTGAATTGTTTTGATAAATATAAGCGTAAGAATTTGAAAAGATGTCAATAAAATAATTGTATCAGACATTAATATAAAATTTATAAAAGCTTTGTTTATGTGGTTTTAAAACGAATGAATTTCAGTTGTTGAATTTTTTTGTAATATAATAATAAAGAGATATTAAGGAATTTTCATAAGGATTCTATTTATAATAGAATCGGAGCTCGTATATAATATTGTAAAGGATTATTAACGTAAATAGAAAGAGTTTAATAAGAGTTTACTTAATAATTAGTTAAGTAAACGTGGTCGAGATTAAATAAGGTTTTCGAGTAGTTCATAAACTTCTATTTATTCTGAAGATATGAATGTTGTTGGTCAAAGTCTAAGAGGTAAATAAAATACCCCAACTTGAACGACTTCATGATTATCCAAGCATGATATTAGTTTATAAACGAGAGCAATTGAGGGAAATATAAGCTATGATTTCCGTAAACAATATTATAAACTGTATTCGAAAAGTTTATAAGTCGATGAGATGAATTTGGAGAATATTCTTATTTTATAATAAGAAGTAAAAGTGTTGTTTCAAATATTGGAGTTTTAAAGAATATAATTAACAGTGGTTTATTGAAGAGGCTAAATGATACTTAGTGGTGAATCATTGAATATATATTAATATGGATTAATGGTTGTTTTATCTGATAGTTAAATAACCGACTATCAAATTCGGCCTATACGATTGTCGGTACGTAAAGACCAGGATAGAAATTATATTCGAAAACCATTCCATCCAGCAAACACGCATACGTAAAGATGCTAATTTGGGATGGAGCTATTGAAGACCATTGATTGTCATTAGCGGAAGGACTTTTTGTCGAATCTCTATGATTGAAAGCAGAGTTATTTGACGGTGATTCTGTCGTGGTTGGAAATCTACAGATTCACAAGGACTTCTCGCCACTGATTCTCAGGGTTATTCCTAGGATGCAGTAGGAGGGTGCCTTCGGTTCATCCTGTTCCTGGGTGACTTGTATGGATGGATGTCTAATATAGTATTCCCAGAAAGGTCACGTACTTTGATTTCTTCAACTGTACAAAGGGTGGAAGCGGAGAAGGAAATTTCTTTTAGCTAACACATAAAGTATTGTTGCAGACGTCAATTAGTGATTTTGATGGATCTGACGATGTGGAATTTGAAGTGAATGTGATGTGCTGATTATAAAGGTAAAGCGTAGTCTCAAGCCTCATCAACCGGGAAATGAATAAAATTGGGTAGGTCACATGGTTATGTGGGTCGCACCCATTATGGTATATGCAACATCCCAGAAATTTTGACAATTTGAATATGAATTTAATTAAAGAGTTAATTATTAATAATCAATTTTATATTGATATTCGTGTTAGAAATTAAAAAAAAACAAATATGTAATTTTGTGTACGAATTGAATTCAGAATGGTTAGTTAGAAATAGAATATTTATCGTTAGATGTTTGATTGGATATTCGAATTGAATTTAAAATTCGACGGGAAAATATAAACGGTTGAATTTAAAAATAAACATTATTAACATTAAATAAAATAGAAATTTTATTTGTCGAAACATGTGGAAATTGGCTCAGATATGTATGTATTTGTATATATAAAGAAATTAAATTTAACGCTTCAAATTTTGGAAACGAACAAAGTCATTGGTGAACAAACGGAATTAAATCGGTGAATCAACAAATAATTTAAAATCTAAAATATCGTTGTACACAAACGAAGTCGAATTACAATTTAATTAAATTTATTTGATTCAGAACGCGAATACGAAGAAATTCGTATAATTTTTGTCGCGTTTTTTGTGTTGACAGTATAAATATCGAGTGTTCGATGACAGTTTGCGGTAAAGCTTAATATTTAAATTATTTAAAATATAACCTACCCCATATGAATCTGCGTCGACCTACTTCCTGTAACATTCGCCATCCTATAACCTATGATGGAATGTTGTTCTTATCCCATTTCATTTTACTTCTATAAAATAAGCACACCCTCATCCATTTCTTCAGCAAAACAAAATTCGATTTTTTTTTTCATTTAATGGCTGAAGCCAAATGGGAAATCAAAAATCGTTGCTCCTCTTTCCACTTTAATGGCAAACGAAGGAACCACTAGTTCCTCCCTCCTTTTTATTTTAGTCGATAATTTCTCCTAACCCTAAATCAAATCGCTTTCTTCTCGAACCCTAATTGAAGCCGCGAACTCGAAAATTGCGAAGCCATCACCCTCTAGACCGGTCGATCATCAAAGCCTCTCCGCTGCTCCAAGCCGCTGCTAATCATTGTTCTACCTGATGCACTGTGTCGCCACAAGTACCCATTTGTATCTTGCGCCTCCTCCAACCATTTTGAGGTGAGCATCTCACTCACGATTAATCTTAGTTTCAAGTAGATTTGTTTTAATTTAATAGTGTGATTTTTGGGTGATTTGCTTGTGAATGGTTACAGTAGCTTGTTATGCTATGGATTACTAGTGTCCGTTCTCGTGTTAGTTTTGCCTCATGCTATTTTAACCTTGTGTTGTCATAGCAACGCAGCTTGGCTTATTACACCCTTCCATGATTTTCGACTGACCCTTTTGATGTTCAAACCATGATGATATATGTATGAGAAGGCCATATATTGATCCACTCGTTTCCACTTATTTATGTTTGAATGTGAAAATTGTGGATCAAAATATTGGAAAAATATATCATTTTAATGCAAAACAATAAGCTGGATTTTTGAGTAGCGTTCCACTATCTATATTTTCGTTAATATATACTAAACATGTGCTTATATGCATCTAAATTATATTATCAACAACAAGGGCTAAAACTAGATTTGGGAATATGATCTATCTAATATCCATTTTATGAATGTTAGACATTGTCATTTTAAAATCATATGATATCAGCTTCAAGTAAAAATAATAGTATACCTTGAGATTTTGGTACTTACCTGTTTGGTAAGAAAAATACATTTGTAGACACTGAACATAGCTGAGACCGAATGCCACCCTAAAATCTCATTTAATTGGCCTATATTTTATATGGGAACCGTTTGCTACGTTAAGTTGCATCAGATTGTGATGTCTTGTTTTGAATACGGCTTGTGTCTCGGTTATTTGAAATCTTAAAATTTATCTTAGAGATATAAAACATTGTTATAATAGAAGTGAACCCTATTCTTCGTAAACCTGGATTAGAAGTTAGGAATTTTAGTAAATTGGTTGTTCACACATATGGAAGTATTATTTGATTTATGGTTTGAAGTGGCTTTGCAGTTTATTTCTCTCATATTTAAGAATCAGGTTGTGCTATGATATAACCAAATGGGTTCTTGTGAACAGTGTGAGGAACCAAGATTTTCCTTAATTTAATTACAATGAATTTAGTTTAATGAGACAACTAATGTTGTGAGTCCTTTTTCTTAATGTGACAAAAAAAATCTGAACCATGACTTTGGACCTTAAACTGGAGACGTTATATATTAATCCTATAAATACATGTTGTGTTACGGTATTGAATGTATGATATTGAAACAATATTCTTATTCTCTGAGTAATAACATTATAATATGGATTTCTAAAGTTATGGTATTTAAAACAAACCGAACCTCTATTGAAATCATGCTTTTATATCCTATGTAACAATAATGAATACATATTGTTGAGCAATGTATTGATACCATTAATATACGCATGTCCTCCTGTAAAACCAATTAATTTGTATGAAATCCTATACGTAACGTGAAAGAGTGTTTACACACTGTAAAGGTTCACTGTCCGGTTTTGTATTTGGTTCGCCGTCTTGCGTATATGAAATACGAAAATGCATTTACTACCTAGTACACTTTCATGATTTATAGACCGGTTATGGTTTCTGGAAATAAATCTTGCAAATTTGTTCTTGTCCAAAAACTTCTTTGTCCACTTGCTGTCATACATACATTGAGACTGAGAACTTGTCCACTTACTGCCATTCATACATCGAAACTGCGATGTGCATTTAGACTATTGTTATTCCATTCTGTGCACTCTAACTTTTCCCTGTCTTACTTGGACTGCATATTTGTTTTTATATATATGAACTGATAAACTTAATCACTGCGCTTGTGTTACTGGAAACTGAGATTAAACATTTGTTTTGTGAAACTGAGATTAAACTTTGCTTTGTGAAACTAAAGAAAATTGTTAGTATGATTTATGAGGATCATGAAATGAAGTACTATCTATAGTATTATATGTTTTCAAAACAAAATAAGGAAAGTACCTTCCTTCTCATTTAAATTTCGAGCTTAGTTGAGACGTGCTGCTGGTGGCAGTAGGTTGTCCGGACATAAAACTCGAGTTGTCATTGTTCCTTGAAGAACACGGCCGTGTAGCGTAATTCGTAGGGCTGTAGATGGCCTACGTCGGATAGATATTTCTTGTGGGAATCAAGCGTAACCATTGTGTTTGCTGCGATCTACAGTCGTGATAATGGCATAATCTGTAGAGCTGTGAAAGCTTATGGGTATGGATGTTTCCTAGGGGACCCAGGCGTAACCATTGTATACCCGCGGTCCACATGACATATCTACACGTGAAAGAAATGTAACCACTAGAGTTACTAAAGGTAGAATGGAGCCATGCAATGTTTGAGATACCTTAGTGATGTAGAGCCACCTGTTTGATGCAACACTATGTCTTCGTGACTTGATTCGTCTTCGTGACGTGAATTGTCTTTGTAACTTGATTGGTCCTCGTGACTTGGTTTATTTTTCATAATTTGTTTCATGACCCTGAGATAAAGCTGTGAACGCTCAGTGACCTCAGATTGTCTTTTGATTGTTAAATATCTTCTGTTTATCTGTCCATGGTGAAATTCACAGGGAAGTGATTTCTTACGGATAAAAGGAATTTTTTTTTAATTTTTGATAATTTAGATTTTTAGTATTGTTATGAATCTTGGTATTGATAGGCATATTGGCCCGGGTCTCAATATCAATATTATTTCTAATACAGAAATGGGGAATTTTAGAATTTAAAAATAGTCTATCCATTTTTTTGTCTGTATCAATGAGAAATCTTTTTTCTAGATAATTATTAGGATGTTTTCTGGGGGATCCAGACGAAACCATTGTGTATCTGCGATTCGTGAACAATCAATATCACATTGGTACTTTCCGTATCTGTTTCTTTAAAAAGAATTTTTGAAATATTTTCATTGGGAGTTGAAGCGAGGATAATTAGTACTTGTAGATTTTAGTCGTGCATCTGGCCAGAGTATGCCTAACATCTGTGAGAACGACAATAGACTTGTCAAACTTCAAGATATCAAATATTTTCAAATCAATAATTTGACATTAAAATAAGAGAATTTCAAAGTATTTCAATAGCTTTGGAAGAATAATACAAATATTTATGCACAAATTTCGTATTATAAAAAAACTCAAATTTTAGAAATTTTCAAGTTGACAATGTGTAACTTGAATAGATGATTATTTACACTCTGCTGGGAAAAAATTAATGGATTGAATGTGAGGAGATTGGATTGTGGTGTAAAAATGGATAAGTAAACATTGACAGATGAGATTTAAAAAGAAATTTGGAATGATTTGGGATGCATAAATCCGACTTACGCAAGATTTGGAACTGAAGAACAGATTGGTTTTGGAAAGGAATTTGATTGAATATGGTGAATGACAAAGAGGATCGATGACGTAATATTGATATATGAATTAGTTGTGGAAAATTTTCACATGAATATGAAATATGGAGTATATATTGGTATAAATCTAACGATCTCTCCTTTCCGAGGACGAAAAGTTTTAAGGGTGGAGATTGTAACATCCCAGAAATTTTGACAATTTGAATATGAATTTAATTCTAGAATTAATTATTAATAATAAATTTTATATTGATATTCGTGTTAGAAATTAAAAAAAAACAAATATGTAATTTTGAACGAATCGAATTCAAAATGGTTAGTTGGAAATCGAATATTTATCGTTAGATATTTGATTGGATATTCGAATTGAATTTAAAATTCGACGGGAGAATATAAGTGGTTGAATTTAAAAATAAACATTATTAGCATTAAATAAATTAGAAATTTTATTTGTTGAAACATGTGGAAATTGGCTCAGATATGTATGTATTCGTATGCATAAAGAAATTAAAATTTAACGCTTCAAAATTTGGAAACGAACAGAGTCATTGGTGAACGAACGAAATTAAATCGGTGAACCGACAAATAATTTAAAATTTAAAATATCATTGTACACAAACGGAGTCGAATTACAATTTAAATAATTTTATTGGATTCAGAACGCGAATACAAAGAAATTCGTGTAATTTTTGTCGCGTTTAGAGTTTGTGTTGACAGTATAAATATCGAGCGTTCGATGACAGTTTGCCGTAAAGCTTAATATTTAAATTATTTAAAATATAACCTACCCCATACTAATCTGCGTCGACCTACTTCCTGTAACTCGCGCCATCCTATAACCTACAATGGAACATTGTTCTTATCCCATTTCATTTTATTTCTATAAAATAAGCACACCCTCATCCATTTCTTTAGCAAAATAAAATTCGATATTTTTTTTTCATTTAATGGCTGAAGCCAAATGGAAAATCAAAAATCGTTGCTCCTCTTTCGACTTTAATGGCAAGTGAAGGAACCACTAATTCCTCCCTCCTTTTTATTTTAGCCCATAATTTCTCTTAACCCCAAATCAAATCGCTTTCTTCATGAACCCCAATCGAAGCCGCGAACTTGAAAATTGTGAAGCCATCGCACTCTAGACCGGTAGATCATCAAAGCCTCTCCGTTGCTCCAAGCCACTGCTAAACATCGTTCTACTTGACGCACCGCGTCGCCACCAGTAACCGTTTGTCTCTTGCGCCTCCTCCAACCATTTTAAGGTGAGCATCTCACTCACGATTAATCTTAGTTTCAAGTAGATTAGTTTTAGGTATAATAGTGTGATTTTTGGGTGATTTGCTTGTGAATGTTTACAGGTAGCTTGTTATGGTATGGATTACTAGTGTCCGTTCTCGTGTTGATTTTGCCTCATGCTATTATAACCTTGTGTTTTCATAGAAACGCAGCTTGGCTTATCAAACCCTTCCATAATTTTCGAATGACCCTTTTGATGTTTAAACCAAGATCACATATGTATGAGAAGGCCATATATTGATCCTCTCATTTCCACTTATATATGTTTGAATGTGAACATTGTGGATCAAAATATTTCGGAAAATATAACATTTTAATGCAAAACAGTAAGTTAGATTTGTGAGTAGCGTTCCACTATCTATATTCTCGTTAATACATACTGAACATGTGCTTATACGCATCTAAATTATATTATCAACAACAAGGACTAAAACTAGATTTGGGAATATGATCTATCTAATATCCATTTTATGAACGTTAGACATTGTCATTTCAAAATCATATGATATCAGCGTCAAGTAAAAATAATAGTATACCTTGAGATTTTGGTACTTACTTGTTTGGGAAGAAAAATACATTAGTAGAACCTGAACATAGCTGAGACCGAATGCAACCCTAAAATCTCATTTAATTGGCCTTTATTTTCTATGGATACCGTTTCCTACGTTAAGTTGCGTCGGATTGTGCTGTCTTGTTTTTAATACGGGTTGTGTCTCGGTTATTTGAAATCTTAAAATTTATCTTAGATATATAAAACATTGTTATAATAGAAATGAACCCTGTTCTTCATAAACCTGAATTAGAAGTTAGGAATTTCAGCAAACTGGTTGTTCACACATATGGAAGTATTATTTGATTTACGGTTTGAAGTGACTTTGCACGTTATTTCTCTCATATTCAAGAACCAGTTTGTGGTATGATATAACCAAATGGGTTCTTGTGAACAGTGATTGAGGAACCAAGATTTTCCTTAATTTAATTACAACGAATTTAGTTTTATGAGACAACTAATGTTGTAAGTCCTTTTTTTAATGCAACAAAAAAATCTGAACCATGACTTTGGACCTTAAACTTGAGACATTATATATTAATCCTATAAATACATGTTGTGTTATGGTATTGAATATATGCTGTTGAAACAATATTCTTATTCCCTGAGTAATAACATTATAATATGGATTTCTAAAGTTATGGTATTTAAAACAAACCGAAGCTCTATTGAAATCATGCTTTTATTCCGTGTGTAACAGTAATGAATACATACTGTTGAGCAATGTATTGATACCATTAATATACGCATGTCCTCCTGTAAAACCAATTAATTTGTATGAAATCCTATACGTAACGTGATAGAGTGTTTACACATTGTAAAGGTTCACTATCCTGTTTTGTAATTGGTTCGCAGTCTTGCAAATAAGAAATATGAAAATGCATTTATTACCTAGTACACTTCCATGATTTGTAGACCGGATGTGGTTTCTGGAAATAAATCTTGCAAATTTGTTCTTGTCAAAAAACTTCTTTGTCCACTTGCTGTCATACATACATTGAGACTGAGAACTTGTCCACTTGCTGCCATTCATACATCGAAACTGCGCTGTGCGTTTAGTCTATTGTTATTCCATTCTGTGCACTCTAACTTGTCCCTGTCTTGCTTGGACTGCATATATGTATTTATATATATGAACTGAAAAACCTAATCACTGTGTTTGTGTTACTGGAAACTGAGATTAAACATTTGTTTCATGAAACTGAGATTAAACTTTGCTTTGTGAAACTGAGATTTAACATATGTTTTGTGAAACTGAGATTAACCTTTGTTTCGGGGAAATGTGAACTTACTGAAACCATTTAGTTTTTGTTCACTGAAACCATTCGGTTTTGTTTCACTATGAAACTATTCAGTTGCGCTATTTTGTCACTATGTACCCATATACTCACTGTTATGAATTGCTCAAACCATACACTCACTTTTATGAAATGCTGAACCTTTGGACACCACATTTTGTGGCTTTTACTGCCGTTTCACATTATCCGAATTTATTTACAAACATATATTATATACTGCACCCACACACTTATATGCTGAACCTTTGACATTTATATGTTATTTTGACATCCTATATGGTTGGTTAAAAATCTGAACTACCTACAAGTCACGTATGTGCTCGGGTTTACCCCTATCTGTTATTTGCAATTTTTCTTACAGCAAGTCTCCTGTTCCCTGACTTGTTCCTCCATATGATTTGCTACCCTTGGAATATGTTGTTTTGTCCTTGTTTGTTGGGTATTTATGCACAACCTATTTATATATGTATACACATATGCATAAATGTGTATATACATACATCTTGGAACCATATTTCAGACTTGAATTTAGCTATTTGAATTTATTATTACTTTAAACTTCAATATGACTACATCACATTCTTCAAACATTGTTGATATCAAATGATCATTATAAGTATCCTTCCATATCCGAACTTGGAATTTGCTTTGGTGGCACTTAGTAGTCGTCTTGCATGCTACTGTTCTTCAATTTGGTTGACCCACGCGCACATGAACTATAACTAACTTGGATTTGTTTGGGCACGTCACCCTAAGTTACTGGTCCAAACCTGAGAAAGGGTCTACTTGTAAGACTGTTCCTCCATGTTTATTATGCATTGGGTAAAACTGCACTTTGACAATCTTACATACCAATTAAATTATGTTGATCTAAACTTGTGTTCAAAGTCAGTATATCATAGCCTGATTCCTTAAGCTGAAATTGTTTTCACCTGACCCTTGTATTAGTTGTAGCATATCAAAATCATCATACTCAAAACCCTTGTCCATGAATACAAATTCTGGTATTATATATATATATATATCAGGAAAGTCTATATGAACACAAAAATTAGACACAAATGGTGACACAATGAATTTCCATCGTTAGATTGCCTCCTGAATTTCACCCCTCACATAAAGACAAACTGATCCAATGACTCGGATTTTGTGTCTTTCTATTTGTGTCAAATTTTATATCCCAATAGCCGCTCCCATATATATATATATATATATATATATATATATATATATATATATATATATATATATATATATATATATGGTGGCCGATGTACATATATGTATGTATATACCACTGTATGTGTATATATATGTCATCGACATACATATATATAAATCCATATGTTGTCCCGATTCGTTTCGTTCCAAGTGGTTATGATATATTTTGGCAGTTTCGCATGGGTTTGATATACTCAAAAATATAGTGAATTTTAGGATCCACTATTATATTTTCGTTTCTATTGAAGTTAATTTACTTGAACTATGATTAATCCTGACTCGAGTGTTTTATGTTTTTGCATGGAACGCTTAGGTCAGACCCGAGTATTGTAGATTTCAAAGATTACAACTTAGGATTCGAAGGCTAGCAAAGCTGGGGATTACAAAAGACGCCCCACTCTGAAGATTTTAAACAACAAATATTTTCTTGTATTCAAATGATGTTTTAAATTTCCTCTGTATAGAAAATCATGTATTAAATTCTGATTTATAAATAAAAGTTTTATTTTGTTTTTAAATATTGTGTTATTTATTTATTCTGCGATGTTTTTTGTGTTGATTCTGTTCTTAAACTCTGTAAGCTAAATAACGATCCGTCAATTTGAACGTTTTATGTTGGTTAAATCACCAATTCGAAGCGGTCAAAAGGCAGGACGTTACAGTATAACATTACCTGATCTGGAGAAATCTGATGCCTTCGGTTGTCCCTTTTATTTATTTTTGTACGCTTTCGGCGGTTGGCTGGCCCCTAACCGCGGTGATGATATATTCGGTACTCTCAAGCGAAGTGAGGGGCCAGTCATGTTTAGCCTGGGTTGTAAGATGTTCTTGTTGAACCCCAATGTATTCATCTTTGGAGGTACATTGTCGGAAAGGTGGTTGCCCATACCTTGCCATGGAAATCCATTCCCTAATAAGAGCCCGCGGTTTTGATTGTATACTATATATGTAGAGAGTGAGATGCAAGCGTTCTGCTAGATTGATATTTATTTTATTTAGACACTATTATAATATCAGAAAAGATATTAATTTCAAAATTGGTTTGGGTTATTGTAAGGTAAAAACAGTCTGTATTTATGTATGGATTTAGTCCGTATTTATTGTAAGGTAAACAACGTTCTGCTAGACTGATCCGGCGTTTGTAATGCTCGGGTTAGACCGGGTTGTACAGGTTCATGTTATCAGATACTGTGAAGAGACGAGCCGAAAGAGTTCAGACTTATGATATTATATAGTTGTGTTTCCGCTGTGTGTTATATATGAGACAGATTATTATAACTGTCCAGATGAGTTTATGTACTCTTATGATTGTAAGTATTTTTAAAAGCTCCCAGTAAAGATTTATCTCCACATTCTATTTTGTTCCGCTGCGATGTGAGACTCTGTGCTGTGTTCTTCTTCTTTTTATTCTTCTATTCTTAACTTTCTTTCTTTCTTATCTCTGCCTCTAATATTCTTTATAATAACCATCTAGGTTTACGATACTTGGGTTTTGGCAAGTAATACAGGTTTGTGTATTATTGTCGGAATTCGAGCGTCGAATTCCCGTAGTTCGTTACACTAAGTAGGCCGAACCTCCAAAACCCAAAAGAGTATCTTGTGCATTTCTTACATCAAAAACTTCATCTACATGTAACAATGAAATTTAAAAATTAGCAATCAAAAACACATTTAAAATAACATATTTAATTCAACTTACTAAAAAAGTGCAACACAAATTTACACTGTAACATTAACTTAACTTTGAATGCAATAAAAACTCATTTTTATGTCACTATTACAAGTTGTTAACGCTCAGTTTTGAATTGAAACAAGCGACCATCTTAGTTTGGCTCAATGTAAACTGAGTTGATACTCAGCTTTGAATAGCTCATAGAATTTAGCATTCAAATTCATTGAAATTGCTAAATGACATCATTCAATTCCTCCAAAAATAAGCCGAATAAAGGGACAAATTCCTTATTCATCCAATCACATATATATGTACATTAAGATGTATACTGATTCAGCATTTCTAATATTTCAATGTCAGTGAAACTGGCTTAATGAAAATAACCTCAATTATATAATACTACAATTACCCTTGATCATTTAGCAAGAAAATAATTCCAATTATATAATGCGATAACATTTAGCAGTGCATTAACCTATTAAAATTGTCATTTAAAAAATATTAATCGTCATTCCAGCAGTAGCATTAATAATGGAATAACTGGGTTTCATTTAGTTGCAAGAAAAACTATTGAAAAAAGGAGGGAGAAAAAATGTAATTTTTTTTTGGAAAAAACAGATACCTGCAAAGTCTTAATTCTGACCCCATCAGTGGAGCCTACCAATGCCGTAGTATCAACATTAGTATTTAATACATAGTTTCCTTCACGATGCGCTCTCAAACTTCCAATTCTACATCATTTTCCAGTCATATAGATAATTTTCATGTAAGGTGATAAAATATACAAAATCAAAATCTCATACTCATTACCTTATTCCATGACTAGGCGCACATAAACATGCAACCAGGAAGTAAAAATGAGCATGGTTTAGCATGTAAGACCACATCGGTAAATAAGCAGATAAAATAAGAAGTATACATGCACACAAGTAGGTGAACAAGTGATGCAAAAAACAAATTAGAAATGAAGTGTGCAAAGCTGCAGGTATAAAACTATATGGACACCAACTCTCAGAAACTCACACAACAAGTTGATACAAGGGAACTTAGGGAATGCACACGTCATGATGAATACATAAATGTTGCACAAAATGTGCACACACACTTAATTAAGAAGGTAATAATATAATGGCAGCTCAGAGATGTAATAACCCGGAAATTCTGGACTAGTTTAAAATTTTTATTTTGGCAATTTTAACGAATTTTGAATATTTAAAATAGATTATTTTAAATAATATCGACGATAAATTTATTTTGAATATAATTCGAACGTATATATTATATACGTCGTCGTTAGAATATAAATATTTATATATAATTATAAATAGGAATTGAAATGGCGCGGTAGTTCGATAATTCGATTTCAAACTTCAATTGAACGTACCGGGTGCAAAACAATCCAGATTTTAGTGAAACCAAAAACATTAGGATCTAATTGATAATATCTTTCCAACGAATCTGAAAAATCAAAATTTCATAGCGGGAATCAAAAGATATGTCCAGTTGAAAATTCTGAATAGTCGCTATGGAATTCAGGCCCTTAAAAATAGACATTTTGCAAATGACCTCGGATTTCGACGAAACCACTTTTGTTGGGTCCGTGATGTAAAGTTATTGCTAGGTTTCAAATTTCATAATTTTTCGAATCAATATGTGAGCGTGGCAAAGGAAAACGCGTTTGACCAGTTTCAGTTGATTTTAATCGACTGGAAAATGGCCATTTTTCTAACGGTCTCAGAATTCAACGAAACTAGTTTTGTTAGGACCGTATCGTCAATACGAAGCTAGAAAATATTTTTCGGGAATTTTTCGAGTAAGTATGTGACCCCGGTAATTTGAAATGTACGTTTAAAATTCAATATAGTGATTTAAATGTAAATTCAACGGAAACTGATCGAGACGATCGAATCAGCCTACGATACATATCCCATTGTGTTCGGAATGGCGGTAAAACGCTATGGACGACAGGCGGTGGACCTCGTTTTGAGGTCGAAAATAACGGTTGCTTTTTGGCGAAAAATAAATTAATTAAATAAAAAAAAAAAAAAAAAAACCCTTACCTCCTTATCCACGTCAGACCCCCCCCTTTTTACCTTTCCCGTTCAAAACGATTTAGGTCAGGAAAAAAAAAAAGGGAAATCGATCGCGGAAGGCTGCGATGCGCCGCCGCCATCCTGGCGCGCCTCCAACGATGCGCCGCTGCCTGTTAGGGCGCCAGCACCCTCGCCCTCTTCTTCATCTTCTCCTTCCTCCTCTTCTTCTTCTCCCTCCTGAAACTGACCGCACCCCCCACCAAACCCTAGCGCCTCCAGCTTGCATCGCCGACCACCCAGCCTCGCCACCGCCTGAGCAACCTCCGACCGCGACAGCCCATCTCCCCCTTCCAATTAAACTGTAAGTTTTAATTTCAATTTAGTTAATTATTTATTTTGTTAATTTTCAGTAATTACTCTTTAAATAAATAAAACAAAAAGGGGCAGTTTATGTGAGAATGGCAAAGTTAGATTTTTAAATATATAGGAGGATAATAAAAATATGATTTTCATATTTTTTTAAAGTATAAAAAAAAATATAATCTTTACTATTTAAAAGATGTAGAAATATGATTTTTGCTTAAATAGGAAAGGATATATTTTTAGAGAAAAAATAAGATTTTTGCTTTCGTAAAGTTCGGATTTTTAAAAGTGAAAAGGCGATATTTTTAAAAGTGAAAAGGCGATATTTTTATAAGTGAAAAGGCGATATTTTTATAAGTGAAAAGGCGATATTTTTAAAAGTGAAAAGACGATGTTTTGATATAAGTAGTGAAGTAAAAATATGATTTTTACTTCGAGGAAAATATAAACTTTGTTTTTGAAAAGGCGAAATCTTTATATGAAGAATAGCGGGATAAAAATATAATCTTTACTATATGAACATCGATGTGGAATTATAATTTTTATCTATATAGTAGCGGTATAAAAATTCGATTTTTATATATTGAATAACAAGGGAAAAATTCGATTTTTATATATTGAATAGCAAAGTAAAAATTCGATTTTTACATATGTAGTGGCTACGGGCAACGAAGATGCGATAGCGAGGAAGATTTCTATCAATGAAGTGCCATGGAGCTAGGATAGCTATCGGTGAGAATTTCTCACCTTTCAATTTCTTTTCTAATTATATATTTATACTAGGATGCAGACGGTGCTTAGTAGCACCCGACACAATCGTCCACAGACCATGGACTTGTTTGTTTGATTGCATAAATTAGTTAGATGATTAGATTTGAATTTGATTGTTTGGTGGATTTGATTGATGTGTGAATGGCGTGGGCCTTCACTAGTCCGGGGATAAGGCTAGGCCTCGTCCCGTTTCTAGTATCGTGTCGTTATGCCGCCGAAATTTTCTAAAATAAGTTAGAAAAATAAAAATATCATTTTATTTAAAGAATGAACTGAATAGAAATTCATATGTTGGAATAAAATGTTTTGTCGTTAAAAATATAATTTTTAACGTGAATGTGAATAAATAAATATTCATTTACAAACCAGACGGTTTGTTTATGTACACCTATTTGAAGGACATTGATTGGGTCGATAAATTTTACACATCGCCCAACAGCACAAATAAAATATGTGTTTGATTGTTTGAAACCCCACACGGGTGTTGGGATGAAATTTGAAGTTCACTCATCCTGATTGATTAAATATGTCGATCGATTGATTGACAGGCTGTTATAAGCGTTGAATATCTATATTTGATGCTTATACAGTGTAGTGCACTTTGGTTGATGGTTGATTATTTTCAATGCTATTATATACATGTGTTGTATGAAAATCCATATAATTAATTTTATATGGTAATTGATTGGGCCTCATTCCAATTTGAAAAATAAAGAATAATATAAAATAAAGGTTCATGTGTTGACAGTACTCATCCATTGAGATTGGTCATGTGTTGAACGAAATATTTTAATAATAAAATTTACATCTTTATCAATATAAAATAAAGGTTCATGTGTTGACTGTACTCATCCGTTGAGATTAGTCATGTGTTGAACGAATATTTTAATAATAAAATTTACATCTTTATCAATATAAAATAAAGGTTCATGTGTTGACTGTACTCATCCGTTGAGATTAGTCATGTGTTGAACGAAATATTTTAACAAAAATAGTCACACGTGGACGGTACTCATTCGTTGAGATTAGTCGTGTGTTGACAAAAAGAAATATTTGAAATAGAATATATAAAGCCGTGTTGATTAGTGATGCGCCATTTTGACGCGAACGATATTTATATCGATTACATTCGGAATTGAATATATAACGATTTCGAAATGAATTGAATATATAACGATTTCGAAATGAATTGAATATATAACGATTTCGAAATGAATTGAATATATAACGATTTCGAAATGAATTGAATATATAACGATTTCGAAATGAATTGAATATATAACGATTTCGAAATGAATTGAATATATAACGATTTCGAAATGAATTGAATATATAACGATTTCGAAATGAATTGAATATATAACGATTTCGAAATGAATTGAATATATAACGATTTCGAAATGAATTGAATATATAACGATTTCGAAATGAATTGAATATATAACGATTTCGAAATGAATTGAATATATAACGATTTCGAAATGAATTGAATATATAGCGATTTTGAAATGAATTGAATATATAACGATTTCGAAATGAATTGAATATATAACGATTTCGAAATGAATTGAATATATAACGATTTTGATTTGAATTGGATATAAAACGGTTTCGAATTGAATGGAATAGAAAACCAATTTGATTTCAATTGAATATATAATGAATTTGATTCAAATAGAAAACGAAACGAATTTGATTTGAATAGAAAAATGAATTTGAATCGAATAGAAAACCAATTTGAATTGAATTGAATTGAAAACGAATTCAAATTGAATTGAAAGCGAATTGAAATGAATTCAAATTTAACTGAAATTTGAATTGAATAGAAATGAATTTTAAAACGAATTTATAAAGAAGAATTCAATTTTGATTTGAATTGAAATGGAAGTTGAAATTGCTTTTGAAACGAATTTAAAACTATTTATATAATTCGTTTTAAATAGAAATCGATGAAATATATATTATATATATAATATAATGGCCTGAATAGAACGCGCCGCGCCGCGGCAGTTCGTAAATTTCGACCATTTATTTCAAACGGACATTACGGGAGATCCGACCGTCGGATTCTCCTAAAACCGGAACCGTTGGGTTCGTATCGAAAAGAGCTTTCTAACGAATATTAGAAATTCAAAATCTAACGGTTGGATTTGGAGATACGTCCAAATCAAATTCGAAAAAGGTCGTTGTAAGTGCAGTTCGATGGCCATTGTTGGAAATCGACTGTACGGGCCTTGATAAAATTATTAAAAATATCAATAATTTGTGTAAAATCATAAGAAATGATTTGGGAAAATTTGGGATGAAAAACTCCATATTTGAAAAGATAAAAAAAGGGTTTTTATCGAAATGAACTAGTTTTGAACTAAATTTAAAACCCAATTATTTTTAAATAAATGAATTAGATTTAAAAAGGGGTTTTAAATAATCGAATTTCTAATATATTTGATTGAATTTGAAATGGGTTTATCGTGAACAGTGTTTTAAATAATACTAGTTCTTTAACCCGATAACAAATAGAATGTGATTTGGGTTTGTCGTGAACTGTATTTTAAATAACACCTAGTTCTTTAACCCAGTAAAAGGAGTTTTAACGAATCTGCAATTAGATTGAAATGTGAATTTGTAATCTAAATTATTAAATTTAGAAATGAGCGGGAATGGAGTATTACCAGTTTTGCTCCAAAGCGATGGTTAAATCTTTAATTAGATTTGAACGTGAAATGGTAATTAATTTTACCGGTAACACCACGGTGTTAGATATGGAGTATTACCAGTTTTGCTTCATGGGATGAATAGGTTGGGATTGGGAAATAAAATAAGTAATTACTTCGGTGTGGTTCGCTAATCTCGACTAGTTTAGAAAAACCATAATTTGGTTTGAAACGACATCCAAAGGAAGATTACAGGATAAATTTTAAAGAATTTATCTTGGATAAAATTAATGGGAACCTTTCCCTAAGAATGTGGAATTTAGAAACTAGCTGTAGGTTGGTTAAGAAGAATGGTTTCCTGGGTATTGATCTGATGTTGGTTTCGGCCTTCGGGGTTAATGTTTGGGAAATTGTTCTCTTGCTAATTTGCGGTTAGTGACTAATGAATTGGAATGAGGCGTATGTTGTGTTTGTGTAACATTTGTTTTTAATATACGCGGGTTGTTCGGAAAGTCCGGGTTTACACCCATTCTGAATAACCGATTCGACGATATGTCGAAGATGAAGACGGTGGTTGAAGACCGGAAGTCTTCACATCGTTTGGATTATTACTGACGATCCTGATTGGACTGTACACCCAAGAGGATGGAAATAGTTGGTGGTCGTCCAGACGTACTTGGAGATGGATGGATATGAGAGGAAAGTGCCTCCGGTTTCGTTCAGACCCAGAACGAACTTGAAAATGGATTGTGTGTCTGACATTGGATTTTATTCTGTGTTGATTGATTTCTGTTAAATATATATCTGTTTGGCGGCAGAGAATTTATTCTCTTGCTTAACGCCCTTCTCTGAGACGTACGAGCTTAGAGGTTATATATCGATAGATATCAATCGCATGGCATGAATTGCCTGTGTGGCACGCTAAGTTGCAATGATCAAGGCTTCTGTTGAAAAGCAAAGTCTTGTGGTTGATGATCAAAGCACGCCTACGTGGCATCTTTGTGTATAACGTGAATTCGCGAGCCTCACACCTCGGTATGAGTCAAAAACGGGATACGGACCGTTGGGAGAACACGATGTTTCTTTCTAGCTTTGGTGGTGTCAGCGACTTACCAGCCCTGACATTTATATACTTTTCACCTTTGTGGTTGTTGGAATGAGGCGCCTCGATTATAGGTCTGTAAGGACCGGGAAACGTGTGTTCAGGCATAAATAATCCTCTAACGTAAGTGAGGACTGGCCCAACCGATCCAAGGATTGCCCAGAGTGTGTAGTCCTGAGGCATTTGCTAGAGTGTCTCGAGCGCGGAGAGGAGCTTGCCCCTTGCCTCGACTCAAGACGGAAATCCAATTTCCAATACGTGTGATTCGGTTTTAATTGTAGAACTAGTATGGCGACATAGTAGATGGTAGCTATGCCACCTATGATTTATATTTATGATTGAAATTGTTTTGACACTATACACTTATTATAGTATCAAATGATTTGTTTTAAACGTACCAAGCATGTTTGGCTATTATAAGGGAAAACCCTATCCTCTGGCTTGCGTTGCATTGTGTGATGGGACCTGGGTCTTATAATAGCTTCATTTTTCGAAAAAGCATTGCATTATTTATTCTATGCACTGGTATTCTTGGGAGGAAACCCGTTCCGTGTTATACGGCGTGGTCCCTTGAATTACTCTCTTTTAAAGTAAAGTTTTAAATAACTGTTTTAGTTCTCACACCAGTCACATGACTGACTTGGAGTTTATTGTTTTAACCTAAACTATGGGTGCCCCTATTTTCCGTACGGGCAGCTAGTAGTTTTGGTTTTGCAGATTTATATTCACAGGATCCTGGTTTACAGCTGGAATGATATCCGGAAAGCTCTGTATCCGTATATCACCTTCAGTTGTGCTCTGTATTATTTTCCGCTGCTATGTAATTTACTGTAATCTCTGATATTTATCGTATGTAATTTATTCATTTATACTCTGTATATTCTTGTATTCTGATGGAATTGTTGTAATAACAATGAAATGTTCTTCCGTCTGCATTCTGATTTGTCCTGTTCTCAAACGATCAGGGGTTTCGAACGGTCTAGATCGGTTTAACAACTGATTCAGATCGAGCGAAATTCCATGTCGTCACAAGAGATGTACATAAGCAACAACTAACTAATGCACAAGGATGCATAAGAATCTCAAGCATCAATGTGGGAGTGAACAATATAAGTATACACAATGATGCAAGGAATGTAGCGTACATGTAGGCACATGGACAAAAGTAGAAAGGATACAACAATGATGTTATCAATAGGCTAGTGCAACATAAAAAACTGATCAAGGGATACATGTGAAGCCTGAGTGATCACATACACAAAAACATGCATGGTAGAACCAGGTTGTAAACAACAAACTCGTGCAGTGGTTAAACTTGATCGAGCACTTACACACAAGAAAAGCTCAAAATGTATTCACGTGAAAGAGTGCGACAAAGTTAAAATATACAACAACAAAAAGATGGATGTGAACAAGACAAGGCAGATGGTAACTCGGGACAGGTGCCGCTATATAGAGATAGGTCAAAAGGAAAATGTTTAAAGTCAATGTATTAGTGATGCACATAGCAGGGTATAAGTCGAACTAACGCGCAACATGTTTCAACAATCCAATAAATAAAGTATCAAAAAGATAAAGATAGAATTACATATGCAAGTACACACATTAGTGTAGCGACTTATGAGTTCAACATGTATGCACATGTATATGAGCAAGCATAAAGGTGCAACAACAAATTGAAACATAAGAAAACACAGTAAGTTCTAAAAGTAAATAGGAATACAAGGTCGTTCAACATGAATCAAGCAACCGAGTTTAGATGGTAATCCACTGAAACAAGAGATGCACAAAACATAACTGCTAGCTTCATTATCAATAATATTAGTCAAGCAAAAATAAAATAGTATTCCTCAACTCATAAGAAAACCAAGTTGAAGTCAATCAAATCAAAGCAGGAAATAAACTAAGTTAAGGCATTCAAATCGGAGGATACACCCCAAAATACAGAAAACCAATTCCTATACATAATCCAATTATTTTTTATCGTCTTTTTTGAATATTACTCCACAAAAATTAAAAACTACAATGAAATAAAAGTATACCTTCACATGTAGTTTGATCGAATATGCGAATATTTGATTCTTCCGTACTTCCTTGGAGTTGCAGATGTGAACCTACAAAATTAAACATGGCTATTAGCAAATTGCATGTATAACTTATGTTGCTTCTCATAGTTTGGAATCATGATCCATGAATTACTTCTCATTATGTTTAGTCCAGGTGAAGTTGATCAGACTGATGTACCGACTAAATTTAATTAGTATAATACCAATAATATTTGGTGAGATTCTAGCATCCAGAATCTCCAAATTTTTGGATGGAATTTAGCAATCAAAATTTTAAATGTTGGCATTATCAGATTTTTGGTTGAATGTGATTTTGATGTTTAGTGTCAAATTCATTAGGCAATAGGTATGTCAAGAATATTCAGACAAAATATTAGAATACTTCAAATAAATCATGTTATAAATTTAAAAATAACTGTAGAAAGAATATCTTACTTGACATTGATTTTAGATGCATAGGATGTTAGAAAAATCCTTAGGAAAAATTCAAGGGCATGGAGCAAAATTTTAATACAAACTTAGTTAACTTTGATAAACTTAGTTAACTTTTACAAACTTAGTCAAGATGATTAAATGTTATTAAAATTAGTGAATTTTATAAACTCATTTATATCATTATAAATCTTCGCTAATTTATGTCCTTAATTTGTATAATGTTTGCCTGACACGTCTCTTTTTTGTATATAAAAAAGAGAGCTTTTCCAAAATTATTTAATTATTTACAAAATTATTGATAAAAGGTACTATTAAAGAGCATTTAAAGAGAAAATATGAATACTATAAATTGATATTTTATGAAATAATATGATATATTTGTGTGCTAGGGAACCTCAGTGACAGAAAAGAATATCATAACAGCATCAACAAGCAGTGGGGAAGAATCATCACAAATTACCATGCAAAAGACTTCAATCTAAATTATATCAACTTTTAGTCATCATTTGCTGATTGGAAAAGGATATGCAAATGTTAATAACAAGTTCCTTGATTTCACGGCTACAAGGTTAACCCCGCTCCTTTTCCTTGATTTCAGCCCTTTTTTATAGTGTCTCAATGGTTGCAACGTTTCAGAAATGTTACAAATTGTGAAAAGACACTTCCTTTGAAAATTGAAAAAATGATAGTTATATGTTGACATGTCATTACCCCTATGTCGACATACCCTTTGTAGTTTCATTTTTAAATTCAAATTTCAAGTGTTTAAAGTAATATATATATATATATATATTGGAAATTCTTGAATCAAAACTAATGTTTCAAATGAAGTTTCTAAAGTATAAAAACGTATAAAAAACGTTGTGATATATAATATAAACATATTTATAAAGTTATATGATTAAAACTATATATAGTATATATTATTATAATTTTTTTATAAACTATATATATATATATATATATTTGTAATCATAAAGTAAAATACTTAAAATAATTTAGAATTATTTGGAAAAGAAATTTAAGAATAATTTGAAAAGGAATTTTTAAAAAGGAATTTAAAAGTAGAATTTGAAATTAGAATATGAAAGTGCTACCCGAATTTTACATGTAAACTAGACTCTATTTACTTGATAATCTTGAGCTCTTGAAATCTTGATATCTTGTTATCTTGATACTCTTGAGTCTTGAATCTCTTCTGAACCCTGAATCTCTTGGAACTCTAAAACTGTATAGTCTTCAGTATTTAAATCCTGTATACAAATTCTGCATATATATGTGTATATATATTCCAGATAAAGATGTTAGTATATATTTTATGATCAATTAATAATGATAATAAGGTTGTTGTCATAAAAACTCCATTCTCCAATAGATAGAAGGTACTACTAGAGAGCATTTAAAGAGAAAATATGAATACCGCAAATTGATTGTAACACCCCGTATTTTCTATGAACGTATAAGTAAAAAATCAGAGGATAATTAATTTTTAAACTAAGAATCAAGGGAAACAGGTTGCTCCATTGCGTTCGTCTCGAAATTCTGCTTGGAAACGAGTCCGAGTTTGCAAGAATTGTAGTCCGTATGAGGGAGATATGACCCTCCGAAGTTTCAGAAATTTTCAGAATCGAAAACAGCTCGAAATTCGAATTCAAAATTCGAATTCAAACCCAGAAGCGGGCTGGGCGGGAAGTTTCCCGCCCAGGACCCAGGTCGACTGGGGAGTCGACTGGGCAGTCGACCCCCCAGGACCCAGGTCGACTTCGCAGTCGACCCCCCAGACCAGGTCGACTGGGCAGTCGACCTGGGGGTCGACCTTCCTGGTCGAACCTGGTGCATGTGTGTGCGATTTTGAGGGCTGTGACGTGTTTGGACGAACCTGATGAGTTCTAGGGTTAATCTGAGGGCCTAAATGAGTTCCTACACCTATAAATACATCCTAAGACCTAGCCTTCTCTACACACAATTCTATTCTGCTTCTACTCTACCTCTGTTCTAATAAAAATAAAAATGGCGTCGCTACTCTGCTGGAATCAAAACTAGAAGCTAATCAACATCAACCTAAGCAACTCAATTCAAACTAGAGATTAAAGCTTCTGCAACGATTCTACAACAACTAAAGTTCTTTCTTTAATCCATCAAGGCAAGTACAGTTATTTTCTGATATAAACGTTAATTCTGATTGCGACATGAATTGTAACTCTGAATCTGAGGTTATATCTGTTCTGTTCTGTTTAGATCTTTATTTTGTATCTCTTTCCTCTTTCTGTTTTATAGCCAGGCTACCACGAGCCTGAGCCAATCTCATAAGAGATTAACATACGCTAAAATGTTTGGGACAGTAAAATGAATGATGCATAAATTGGGCATGACCAATAGGTGACTGATTTGAGGAAAGAACATGGACTGTAGCTAGAACGTAAATCTGAGACATATGGCTGGACATGTTATATTTATAACATAAAGGGTATTGAACATATGATTTGAGGACATGACATAGAAAGGTATATAATTGGATATAAATATAGACTGTATTGAACATATGACTTGAGATAAAGATAATATGGTTTAGGTATAAAGATTTACATTAAAGTAGGATATCTATCAAATGTGAATAATACCTAAGTAGGAGATTTTTGTCGATGGCTATATTTGGTATAATTTATATGTGAATCTTTTGTACTAGGCAAGTTGAACTAAATTGGGACATGTAAATTATGACCATAATCTGTGACATGTAAATTCAATACAAACGTAGGGTATATGATCATAGTGTGAATCATGACAACTATTTAGGCATGCAAACTTAGGCCCAATTTATAATTAGGCAAGATATGTTTGTGAAACTTTAAGGAATGATTAAATCTGTTATATTTGCCTAATTTGCTAGTACTGCTATATTGGCCTAATCTGCTAGTTCTGTTACATTGCATTATCTGCTAGTTCTGCTCTACTGCCTAGTTCTGTTATATTGCCAAATCTGCTAAACTAAATCTGTTGAGATGCCTAATCTGTTATCTGCTACATCTGTTGAGTTGATATAATTAGTCCGTTATTGACATAATCTGAATTGGCTATAGTTATGAATAATTGACATGTATATTAGGCGTGGGCATAAATGGTAAATTATTAATTAATTGGATAAACATGGCTAACTCGTGGTTAGAATGAGTTTGCGGCGTAATTCTACCCGGAACCGCCCGGCATATTCCAGTGGCCGCAAACAATAGGTTCTAATGTGAGAAGTTAGTCATAACGTGCTTGAAACCCGAGGTTAGACTCAGTTTGCGACAGAAACCTGCCCGGAACCAACCAGCCTAACCAGTAGCCGCAAACTGTCAGTCTAATGTGAGAGGTCTGGGCATTAATATTTAATTAATGAAAATCTGAGATAAATATGATGTCTAAAATGTGTTGGGCGGATAGGGTTAAACCCACTAGACTGATGAATTTAATAAATCTATTCCATGAATCTGTAGGCCCAATTACAAAGTTAGACAAATTTGTAAGTCTGTTAATCTGTAACCAGTTAATCTGTAAGTCTGTTAATCTGTAACCAGCTAATCTGTAAGTCTGTTAATCTGTATATCTGATCCGTTAGTCTGAAAACTTGTATGTGAACTAGTTGATCTGAATTCTGTATGTCTGAACTTGTAAACAAGTTAATATGAAATCTGTTAGCCTGGGGACACAAGGATAGGAAGGGAATTACTTGTGTTATCTGTTGTTTGGGACCCATATTAGTCAGTAACTCTTTCTGATATCAAAACTTTGACCCAACAGTAGGTAGGGTCCGGGCACGCTTACTGAACTAATTATAAGCGGTTCATTCTGATAATGGCGAGGGGTGTTGATGGTGCGTTCCAACCGGGTCATGTGCGTGCATGGATCCCGGTATACCTCTGAGGATGTAAGACGCTGTGACATCTATAAATAGGTCTGTGCCAATTGGTTGTCACTTTAGGGAGTGATACACCCTACTGTGGGCCCGACACAGGGTATTTATGTATTAGGGAGCCGATCGCTTGGGGTAGGGTTTTAGGGTACACTTAGTTCTGTCTATTTCTGTTGGTACCGTCTGTTTCTGTTGGGTGGTAACACCTGTCTGTTTTTGTGTGGTACCGTCTGTTCGGGTGGTAAAGGCCCATTTCTAGTGTACACCTAATTCGACATTCGGTTTCCGTAGGGATTAATCTGTTTCTGTTTCTGATCGGGTGGTAAAGGCCCATTATTAGCATTCTGTTTCTGTGGAAATTATTCTGTACCCGTTTCTGTTTAGACATTAGGGTGACACCTAATTCTGTTATACTAGTATTAGTGCAGAGAAGTGTAAAGCAATAGCTTATATCATTCTGTTCTTCTGTTATATCTGCTACACCTGTTACAGTTATCTCTCATCCAGTTTTATGTTCATGTCATGTTATTATTATCTGTTCATAACTGAAAATCACTGGACTTGCCAGACTTTTTGTCTGACCCTTGTTGTTTCGCCTCCTTTCTTCCGTTCCCCCCAAGGTTTTGTAGAAGGGAGTACTCTAGCTTGATCCAGATTTCTTCCGCTTGAAGTGCTTAAAGTATGGCTTGTCTTCTTCTGTGGGGATTATGATTTTAAACTATGCATTCTGAAGGCTTTTGTACAAGACTGATATTTTCTACTTGAATTCTGATATTGTGATTTGAAAGGATGTAACCAAGCTTATTTCGGTTTCTGTTGAAATAAAGTTATAAATTTTTCAAGTACTGTTTTATCTGTCTTGTAAGTTTCTGTTCTGTTTACTAAAATGCTCCATTAAAGTTAAGGCATCCCCTTTGTGAGTGACCTTAACGGAGGTGGGGTGTTACACTTGGTATCAGAGCTAAAGGTTACCAGATGGGGTAAAGTTTTTGAAAACTATTTTCAAAAAGGTTTTGAAAGGAAGTATTTTCAAAAATAAAGGTTATTTTGACAAACATGATCCCCAAGAGCCATATATCTTTCCTTTAGTCCTTTTTGTATTGAATCTTTCCTTTTTCGTTTCAGCATGTCTGAAGCATCTGAGATACCAGAGGGTGTTCATGTACTCGGTTGGTTTCGTCAATATCTTGAGGCTATTACCGCCGCCGCTGGTCCAGCAAATGATCCCCTTCCTCCGCCCCCTCCTCGTGCAATTGCTTTCTCAAAGATCTGTAGAGATTTTAGGGCCATGGGTGGGAAGGATTTCAAGGGAACTGAATCATTCGTAGAAGCGAGGAACTGGCTCAAAGAAACTGAGGATCTATTCGTTATCTTCGAGGTGGACGATAGGCAGAAGGTATAGTTGGCGGTATGGCTGCTCAAAGACGAAGCTTCCTATTGGTGGGAAGTCACTAACGCCGAGAGGCCAATTGAAACATGGATGGATTTCAGAACAAGGTTTGAGACAAAATTCCTCTCGCAAGCTGAGCGAAGTCTACAACTGGAAAAGTTCTTATCTCTTAAGCAAGGAAGTATGACGGTCAAGGAATACGTCAACCAGTTCAACCAACTAGCTAGGTTCGGATTGGATTTAGTCAACACTCAACATAAAAAGGCTCTCAGCTTTGTTAAAGGATTGAACGAGCCACTGCACAGCTTAGCCATGACCCATGTACCCATGGGAGCGACTTACGAGAAATTGGTAGACATGGCACTACTGCACGAGGAAGATAAGGGCCCGAAAGAGAAAAAGAAGGAAGAACCACAAAATAAGAAAGCAGGGCCCAAAAAGGAAACACAAAAGAAGGATGAGAAGTCTGAAGATAAGAAGGGGAAAAAGTGCTTTACTTATGGGAGCTCGACTCATCTGAACAAGGATTGCAGAAAAATGAAGGGCACTTGCTTCAACTGTGGAGAGATGGGACACTTCACTAGGGACTACCCGAAGAAACAAGGGCAACGAGGGTAGGCGAACACTCTTGAGGCTAGTGGCTAGGATAGAAATAGGAAAATTCCTATTGTAGGTTTAATTTCTTTATCTGATTATGGAGTTAAGACTCTTTCTGGTTCTGGTATTTTGATTTTGTTATCGATACTCTGCACTTTAATACTAGTATTATTTCTGATTCCGCTGTAGACTCAGACTCATAAGGGTTATGACTCATCTGTTGTGATAGATTGGGGTTTCAGAGATATCTGTGTTAGGAGTCAAGTAGGACGCATACATTCTGGGTTTTATCGTGCTTAGTTCAGTAACCTGATCTGTACCAGTAATCTGTAAATATCTGAATACTTCCGATAAGGATAAGATTTCCAGTTTTGACATTATTTAAGGAGGGTAATCCTCTGGGTGTCAATTTGATGTTGGTTTCGGTCTTCGGGGCCGATACTTAGGACCCATGCCTAATGGGAACCAAGTTTTTGTTTTATCTGTACTCGCTTCCATCGTTTGACTATATCATATCGATCGAATCTTCGAACTTTAGGTAGAAACTAATGGGTGTAAACATGTGTTTGAGACATGTTATGTTTGATGGTTGCAAGTGGATGCAAGTGGTTGCTAGTGGTTGCTCGTGGAAGCATATACACACACTAGGCACTAGATCGGCTCGAAAACACTCTCATACTGCATATGGATGTGTGAGCATTTTCAATTTTTGTGGATGCAAAATGATTGACTCAGCACATGGATGTTGCATATGACTGAATGGTTGTGCACTCATATAGAAATGATATGTATCAAGTAGGAAAATTGCATACATGTTGGACTCATGGCACTGGCATAATTCGCATTAAGAAGGTCAACCGAATCAGTGGACCGCCTGATCTTTGCATTAGATAAGGAACATATACACAAACCTTTGCATATGTTCAAACAACATTAGAAGTTTCTAAGGACAATGGACGCCAGTGATTGATGATTGAGTAGATGGATGTTGGATGGTAGGACACATTCTTCTTAACTTAAAGATTTCGGGAACGAAATCCTTTAAGGAGGGGAGAATGTAACACCCCGTATTTTCTGTGAACGTATAAGTAATAAATCAGAGGATAATTAATTTTTAAAATAAGAATCAAGGGAAACGGGTTGCACCATTGCGTTCATCTCGGAATTCTGCTTGGAAACGAGTCCGAGTTTGCAAGAAACGGAGTCCGTATGAGGGAGATATGACCCTCCGAAGTTTCAGAAATTTTCAGAATCGAAAACAGCTCGAAATTCGAATTCAAAATTCGAATTCAAACCCAGAAGCGGGCTGGGCGGGAAGTTTCCCGCCCAGGACCCAAGTCGACTGGGCAGTCGACCCCCCAGGACGCAGGTCGACTGGGGAGTCGACTGGGTAGTCGACCCCCCAGACTAGGTCGACTGGGCTGTCGACCTGGGGGTCGACCTTCCTGGTCGAACCTGGTGCGTGTGTGTGCGATTTTGAGGGCTGTGACGTGTTTGGACGAACCTGATGAGTTCTAGGGTTAATCTGAGGGCCTAAATGAGTTCCTACACCTATAAATACATCCTAAGACCTAGCCTTCTCTACACACAATTCTATTCTGCTTCTACTCTACCTCTGTTCTAATAAAAATAAAAATGGCGTCGCTACTCTGCTGGAATCAAAACTAGAAGCTAATCAAAATCAACCTAAGCAACTCAATTCAAACTAGAGATTAAAGCTTCTGCAACGATTCTACAACAACTAAAGTTCTTTCTTTAATCCAATCAAGGCAAGTACAGTTATTTTCCGATATAAACGTTAATTCTGATTGTGACATGAATTGTAACTCTGAACCTGAGGTTATATCTGTTTTGTTCTGTTTAGATCTTTATTTTGTATCTCTTTCCTCTTTCTGTTTTATAGTCAGGCTACCACGAGCATGAGCCAATCTCATAAGAGATTAACATACGCTAAAATGTTTGGGACAGTAAAATGAATGATGCATAAATTGGGCATGACCAATAGGTGACTGATTTGAGGAAAGAACATGGATTGTAGCTAGAACGTAAATCTGAGACATATGACTGGACATGTTATATTTATAACATAAAGGGTATTGAACATATGATTTGAGGACATGACATAGAAAGGTATATAATTGGACATAAATATAGACTGTATTGAACATATGACTTGAGATAAAGAGAATATGGTTTAGGTATAAAGATTTACAATAAAGTAGGATATCTATCAAATGTGAATAATACCTAAGTAGGAGATTTTTGTCGATGGCTATATTTGGTATAATTTATATGTGAATCTTTTGTACTAGGAAAGTTGAACTAAATTGGGACATGTAAATTATGACCATAATCTATGACATGTAAATTCAATACAAACGTGGGGTATATGATCATAGTGTGAATCATGACAACTATTTAGGCATGCAAACTTAGGCCCAATTTATAATTAGGCAAGATATGTTTGTGAAACTTTAAGGAATGATTAAATCTGTTATATTTGCCTAATTTGCTAGTACTACAATATTGGCCTAATCTGCTAGTTCTGTTATATTGCATTATCTGCTAGTTCTGCTCTACTGCCTAGTTCTGTTATATTGCCAAATCTGCTAAACTAAATCTGTTGAGATGCCTAATCTGTTATCTGCTATATCTGTTGAGTTGATATAATTAGTCCGTTATTGACATAATCTGAATTGGCTATTGTTATGAATAATTGACATGTATATTAGGCGTGGGCATAAATGGTAAATTATTAATTAATTGGATAAACATGGCTAACTCGAGATTAGAATGAGTTTGCGGCGTAATTCTACCCGGAACCGCCCGGCATATTCTAGTGGCCGCAAACAATAGGTTCTAATGTGAGAAGTTAGTCATAACGTGCTTGAAACCCGAGGTTAGACTCAGTTTGCGACAGAAACCTGCCCGGAACCAACCGGCCTAACCAGTAGCCGCAAACTGTCAGTCTAATGTGAGAGGTCTGGTCATTAATATTTAATTAATGAAAATCTGAGATAAATATGATGTCTAAAATGTGTTGGGCGGATAGGGTTAAACCCACTAGACTGTTGAATTTAATAAATCTGTTCCGTGAATCTGTAGGCCCAATTACAAAGTTAGAGAAATCTATAAGTCTGTTAATCTATAACCAGCTAATCTGTAAGTCTGTTAATCTGTAACCAGCTAATCGGTAAGTCTGTTAATCTGTATATCTGATCCGTTAGTCTGAAAACTTGTCTGTGAACTAGTTGATCTGAATTCTGTATGTCTGAACTTGTAAACAAGTTAATCTGAAATCTGTTAGCCTGGGGACACAAGGATAGGAAGGGAATTACTTGTGTCATCTGTTGTTTGGGACCCATATTAGTCAATAACCCTTTCTGGTATCAAAACTTTGACCCAGTAGTAGGTAGGGTCCGGGCATGCTTACTGAACTAATTATAAGCGGTTCATTCTGATAATGGCGAGGGGTGTTGATGGTGCGTTCCAACAGGGTCATGTGCGTGCATGGATCCCGGTCTGCCTTTGAGGATGTAAGACGCCATGACATCTGTAAATAGGTCTGTGCTAATTGGTTGTCACTTTAGGGAGTGATACACCCTACTGTGGGGCCGACACAGGGTATTTATGTATTAGGGAGCCGATCGCTTAGGGTAGGGTTTTAGGGTACACTTAGTTCTGTCTGTTTCTGTTTGTACCGTCTGTTTCTGTTGGGTGGTAACACCTGTCTGTTTCTGTGTGGTACCATCTGTTCGGGTGGTAAAGGCCCATTACTAGTGTACACCTAATTCTACATTCGGTTTCCGTAGGGATTAATCTGTTTCTGTTTCTGATCGGGTGGTAAAGGCCCATTATTAGCGTTCTGTTTCTGTGGAAATTATTCTGTACCCGTTTCTGTTTAGACATTAGGGTGACACCTAATTCTGTTATACTAGTATTAGTGCAGAGAAGTGTAAAGCAATAGCTTATATCATTCTGTTCTTCTGTTATATCTGCTACACCTGTTACAGTTATCTCTCATCCAGTTTTATGTTCATGTCATGTTATTATTATCTGTTCATAACTGAAAATCACTGGACTTGCTAGACTTTTTGTCTGAACCTTGTTGTTTCGCCTCCTTTCTTCCGTTTCCCACAGGATTTGTAGAAGGGAGTACTCTAGCTTGATCCAGATTTCTTCCGCTTGAAGTGCTTAAAGTATGGCTTGTCTTCTTCTGTGGGGATTATGATTTTAAACTATGCATTCTGAAGGCTTTTGTACAAGACTGATATTTTGTACTTGAATTCTGATATTGTGATTTGAAAGGATGTAACCAAGCTTATTTTGGTTTCTGTTGAAATAAAGTTATAAATTTTTCAAGTACTGTTTTATCTGTCTTGTAAGTTTCTGTTCTGTTTACTAAAATGCTCCACCAAAGTTAAGGTATCCCCTTTGTAAGTGACCTTAACGGAGGTGGGGTGTTACATTGATATTTTATGAAATATGATATACTTGAGTGCCAGGGAACCTCAATGACAGAAAAGAATATCATAACAACATTATCAAGCAATGGGGAAGAATGACCCCAAATTACCAAGTAAAAAACTTCAATTTAAATTATATCAACTTTCAATCATCATTTGCTGATTGGAAAATAATATGCAAATGTTAATAACAAGTTCCTACCTATGCTATAATGGACAAAGCCAAATGATATGCCATCATCATCAATAATCCCCGATAATTTAAGTTACTTATGCGACATCCATAAATGCCACTATGCATAAATGGAATTATAATTAATCATTTTAATACTTGTTAATGTTTTGAATAAGAGAGATGAATTACCTGATTAGAACGATTTTTCAATAAGGATGACCAAATGCAGGCTATTGTTGCATGTCCAGAAATCTAAGCCTTGTAGTCTAGGTAAATATATAGCCTAAAATTTTAGATGTGGTTAAATATCACAGCCTTCCAGACCGAACTATCTACAACACTAAACACATACTGATGCGGATGCATTCTTATTTTGTACACTAAACACATATCATAGTCATGTAGTCCAGTTGGATAATCCTTTTTTGCCATTCGATTCTCTACGCATACTTATTATTTCATTTGTATGGTACAGGGTAGGAAAATTGGCATGTAAGCATTGTAGAAAGTATCTGCTTTGGAACAAAAAATAATAGTTAACTTTAGATCGACATCTAATAATTAAATCAAGCGATGTCATTAAAATCAAATTATAAAATAGTGAATCAAGCATCATTGATCCATATTTGGAATGACATGTCAGTGGTATTTTGGTAGAATTTCGTACACCATCAAAAAAAGGTAAATATACATTTATCAATTCTTTCCCAATTTAAATGCAAAAAGGGTACCTTTTATTCAAATTTACAACCTGTATCTCAGAAGTGTTCATTATTTATTTTATAAATTAAAGCATACCAGGCATTATCTCTAGTCTACCACATTGCCCTGTTGATATAATGGACATATTTGGAATGACATGTCATCATTGGCAAAAAGGTAAGTATATATGAAACGACCCAAACTTCCCCTTTCGGGAAAGCCCGGATTGAGTTGAGAACACGACGCATAAGAACACAAACACTAGAATATTTCATTGCTATTGCAACAATTACATCAAAGTACAAGAATATATCAGAGTACGAATAAATATTACACATTGGAAATACAATATCAGAGATTTAAATTACAAAGCAACGGAAAAATAATACATAATACAACTGAAATAAATACACGGATACAAAGCTTTCTGAATATAGCTTCGGCTGTAAATCCAGGATCCTGGAAAAGAATGTCTGCAAAACCAAAACTACTAGCTTCCCGTGTGGAAAATATGGGCACCCAGAGTTTAGGTTAAAACAATAAACTCCAGGTCAGTCATGGGACTAGTGTGAGAAGTAAAACAGTTATTAATCTTTATTTTATAAGTGGGGAAATCATGGGACCATGCGATATAACACGGAACGGGTTTACTCCACATGAATCTTAGTTTAATATAAAACAACGCAATGCTTTTTGGGGAAATGAAGCTATTATAAGACTCAGGTCCCATCACACAATGCAACGCAAGCCGGAGGACAGAGTTTTCGCTTATAATAGACAAACATGCTTGATACATATAAAACAAGTCATTTTGATATTACAAGTGCATAGTTTTTAAAAACAACTTCAAATATAAATGTAACAATCATAGACAGCATGGGTACCATATATCATGTCGCCATACTAGTTCTACAATCAAAACTGCATGATGTCATATTGGAAGTTGTGAAACACCCCACCTCCGTTAGGGTCACTCACAAAGGGAATGCCCTAATTTTGGTGGAGGTTTATAAGTATAAGTCACAGATACACAAGACAGATATAAATACACATATTTTTATAACAGCGGAAACAACAGCAACTTTTATTTCATCAAAATACGTGTTACACAAACCATACCATAATTGTCTTACAATACTTCCAAAAACATTACATTTCCATAACTGTCTTGATTTCATAACTTAAAGAAGCATAAAAACATAAGTAAACTGCATAAGTCCCCATAATTGCTATCCAAAGCCATAGTCCAAAACGAAAGAGATCCAAGCAATACATTCTCTCTCTTCAAGCTGGATGTGAAACTGGTCAAGCTGCGGTATTCCCTCCCTATGAACCTAGGGGGGCGAAAGAAAAGAAGACGAAAGAAAAGTAGAGTCAGACATAAAGCCTGAGTAAGTCTAGGACTATTCAGTCTATGAATAAGAAAAAGAGCATGATAAGTACAAACTGGAAATGGGAAAGCACCATAAACTAAGTCAAGTTGTCTAGAGTCGAATACACTATCATACCCCATATTAATCTTTGCACCCCATATAAACTAGTTCCCAACTGGCACCCCACAATCAGGGTGAAGTGATCCTTTTTATTGATCGGCTCCTACTCACATAGTTACATGTGTCTTACGGCCGCCGATGTTGTAGCTACCTATGTTGGTCCCACCATGGGGTGTATCAAGTCCCATGGTGGCGGCCCGACACAGTTCTAGAATGCACAGGTATACTATTGGTGCCCAGTGCCTAATTTTTCTGCGCCGAAGTGTGTGCATGCCCACACCCCGTTAGAACCTACACTGCTGCACCACCGCCGTCGATTTGACCTCTTACAGTCAGCCCAGTAATCGTGCCCCACCCTGCCTAGTTCAGGGTATCCTGATACACCTTGTACGGTTACTGCTGAAAAGGGTCCCCCGCTACTAGGTTTTCTATTTCTAGCCAACATGCTAAGTTGGTTAAGTGTTCTGTACAAACCTAACCCCCAATCAGTCTGTATAGTTTATCATGTTGTATTTGATTAAGTATTAATTCAACTTACTTAATCCTATCAATCCTGACTTAGCCTTAATTGTCTTATTAAAGCTCCAACCACTCACATTAGACAGGTATTGTTGTGACTGCCTGTTGCCGGTTGGGTCCGGGCAGTCTTACGTCACAACTCAGTCTAACCTCGGGTCTTTATGGGGCTCAATGCTTAACCACCCACATTGGATAGGTATTGTTGTGACTACTGGACAGCCGGGCGGGTCCGGGCAGGTTTATGTCACAACGCAATCCAACCTTGGGTTAAGCATATCGTATTTTCTAAGTTTACATATTTTGTCTCTTTTTCTTTTATATGTAAATATTTGCGGGCCATTATTCAAATTCATTATTCTTGGGTATAGTAATTTATACCATTTTTAATGTCATGAATCGTTGGCATGTGCCAAACCTGCCAACACATATATTTTAATTAACCCCAACGTATTCCCCCGTTTGTATGTAATAATATAACATATGTTGGGCTTCAACATTTTAGCCCAACTTAGCCACATAAAAAGGGGAGGCTTAGAACATGATGTATATATATTCTAAGTAACATAAAAAAAGGGGTGTGTAAACGCATGAACTTGCAACATAGCAGTCTAATTAACATAAATTAGGCACTTGTGAACTTGCATTGTAATAGCATAAAATCTTGACATAAAACATACCTAAACATGAATCATGGTTTTAATCTAATCATGTAAACTTTTATTTAAAGTATGAATCTAACTTAATTATGTGCCACATATATTATCATATGTTTTCTAACAACAACCTAGGCCTAAAACATATTTTGTTTGGGCATAAAGTTAAACATGAACTAGCCATGTTCATAAAGTCAACACAAGTTCACAAAGATGCTTACTTTTGTCACTAATACAAAAGTATGGTTTTCACTTGAATCAATGATGCCTATTCCAACATAAATTCATATGAATCATAATACCCAATTTGATCCAACTACACTAAAAGTGATCATAAAAATATACATAGAAGGATCTAAAATCATGTTGGCATAATAGTGAATCATATACTTGCATAAGTCTTAACTTGGTTACAACGAAATATATATAACTTCTCATTAACCACAACGTATAAGTATCAAATTTCCAACATAAGTTATATACTTGTATCGCAACTATTCAATAGATCCAATATCATGTTAATTATACTACCACATCCCAAATCCATTCATAGCAAATCATAGCAACATACAATTATGAATTAACATCATTATAATTAAAGTACAATCCCATTTCTTATTCTACACAGATCAAGTCTCAATTATTCATTCACATCGGAATAGCACTCTACTTACAACGTATGACGAGTCTTGTATTCAGGACTCTGAATTCTGAATTTGGTGATGCTTATCCTTTGTTGTGGGCGTTGTTTTGATTTAATTGTCGTGACTTTAAGCTTTTGAATCAACTCCTAATCGTCTCTTGATTTGACGGCTACTCCTAGTCTTTCTTCAGCAGCATGACAGCTCTATACTTATTTTATTTGTGTGGATTAGGTGGAGTCTTAGGTCCTTTTTATAGAGTTTGTGAATTGATTAGAGCCGTCGATGGAGCCAAGATTAATATAAGCCGTTCGTTTTAAAGAGAAACCAATCAAGAGTTTCCACATAAGCCCTAGTGACAAGACCAAGTCCAGAAATTCGGCCAAGCACAGACCAGGCCAGCCAGGAAGGGCTGGGTTCGACCTGGCTCAGGGGCCAGGTCGACTACCCAGTCGACACCCAGGTCCACTGCCCAGTCGACCTGGGTCTTGGGCGGGAAAATTCCCGCCCAGCCCAATCTGGGTCCGATTTTGAATTCGTTTTTCTGAACTGTTCCTGCCTGCTTGAATTTTAAACTGAATTCTGAAACTTCCGGAGGTCATATCTCCCTCATACGGAGTCCATTTTATGCAAACTCGGACTCTATCTCAAGCAGAATTCCGAGACGAATGAAATGGCATATCCCGTTTCCCTTAATTCTTTGATTTAAAATTAATTATACTTTAATTTATGAATTTCACAGTTATAGAATATATGGGGTGTTACATTCTCCCCCACTTAAAAGGATTTCGTCCCCGAAATCTTCAAGTTTAGGAAGAACGTATATCCTACCATCCAATCGTCCATCTACTCAACCAACAAACACGAGCGTCCATTGTCCTTAAAAGACTTCTAATGCTTCATGATCATATGCAAAGTGTGTGTACATGTACTTATCTAATGCAAAATCAGTCGGTCTACTGATTCAGTTGACCTCCTTAATGCAAATTATGTAAGTGTCATGAATCCATTATGTATGCAAACCTTCTTATTCATGATTCTACATGAGTTCACAATCATTTATATAAATGCAACATCCATATGACAACACATTAAACTTCAACCACATAAGAATGTAAATACATATATGCATATGCAATATGAAGTGACTGAGCCGATCTAAAACCTAAATTGTGTGTGTATATGCAACCACTAGCAATCACTTGCAACCATCATCCATAACATGTTTCAATTACATGTTTTCATCCAAAGGGTTTCTACCTAAAAGATAAGGTCGAGGAGATATACCCTAAAAGATAGATAAAAGCACAACTTAAGGGAAAAAGAAAGATCAAAGATGTACCCTCAAAAAGAAAAGGCTAGGCTGCGCGTATTATAGCCTCAGTTTCCTAAATCGCGTCTTCCTCGGCGTCGCTCCACTGAACTTTGACGAGCTTGACCTCGCGATTGTGTAGCTTTTTTACTTCAGTTCCTAAGATGTGTGTTGGAACTCTTCTCACAGTTGCTTCACGTTCCACTTCGGCTTCTTCTAGAATGCTAAGCTCTACTATTTCAGCAGACTCGTGTAAACACTTCCGGAGGTGAGAAACATGAAAGACGTTGTGAACTCCGGCCAGTTTTTCGGGTAGCTCTAATCTATAGGCCATCTTCCCAACCTTCTCGATGATAGGAAATGGTCCTACAAATCTCGGTGCTAGCTTTCCAGTGGATCCAAAACGAACAACGTTCCTTAGAGGAGATACCTTAAGAAAAACTCTGTCCCCAACCTCAAACTCCAGGTCGGTCCTTCTCTTGTCGGCGTAGGATTTCTGTCTATCTTGGGCCGTCTTCATCCTTCTTCGTATCAAGTCCACTTTTTCTGAAGTTTCTCTGATCATGTCTGGACCAAGAATAACCTTATCTGTAGACTCCCACCAACAAGTTGGTGACTTGCACGGTCTTCCATACAATGCTTCGAAGGGTGCCATGCCTATGGTAGCTTGGAAGCTATTGTTGTAAGCAAACTCCACTAAGGGAAGGTGATCCTCCCATGTCCCTCCAAAGTCTAGAACGCAAAGTCTCAAAAGATCCTCTAAAACTCTATTCACCCTTTCTGTCTGTCCATCGGTCTGGGGGTGATAGGCCGTGCTCAAACACAATTGTGTGCCTATAGCTTCTTGCAAACTTCGCCAAAACTCGCTTGTGAAGATAGGGTCTCGGTCGCTAACAATGCTGGATGGTATTCCATGAAGTCGAACAATTTCCTTGAGATAAAGAGATGCTAGAGATGAGGCGGTCCTTCTACTCTTGACATGTAAAAATTGGGCGCTTTTTGTAAGCCTATCCACTATTACCCAAATGCTAGTGTTGCCTCTTCTAGACCTAGGTAGCCCATCAATGAAGTCCATTGAAATGCTATCCCACTTCCACTGTGGAACCTCTAGAGGATGGAGCAGACCGCCAGGTTTCTTCTGTTCCGCCTTAACCTGTTGGCAAATCATACACTTAGAAACGAAATCTGCCACGTCCTTCTTCATGCCACTCCAAAAGAAAGTTCTCTTTATGTCCTTGTACATTTTATCTCCACCTGGATGTATCATCATCTTGGAGTGATGTGCTTCCTCGAGAACCGTCTTTACCAAATCTCTTGTTCGTAGGACGCATAGTCTTCCGTCTCTCCTTAGCCAACCCTTATTGTCGATGGAGTATCTGTTGAGGTGACTTGAAGTCTCACCCCTAATTAGCCTATCAATCGTCTCTACAAGCTGAGGGTCTTCGCGTTGTGCTGTCCCTATTGAGTCCAAAAGAGTAGGGCGCACTTCAAGAGATGCTAACAAACCGGGTACAAAATCAGAGGAGGGCCTAAAGTCAAAGCTGGCTATAAACTCTAGGCTTTGCCTTTCAACAAATAGCGGGCTTAATGTTAGCTTCTTTCTGCTCAAAGCATCTGCGACTACGTTGCCTTTTCCCGGAGTGTAGGAGATCTCGAAATCGTACGAGGCAAGAAACTCCATCCACCTTTGTTGCCTCAAGTTAAGGTCCTTCTGCGAGAAGAGATACTTCAAAGATTTATGGTCAGTATACAGTTCGAATTTCTCACCTAGGAGATAGTGTCGTCAAGACTTAAGTGCAAAGACGATGGCAGCTAACTCAAGATCGTGGGTTGGGTAGTTCTTTTCATGAACTTTCAATTGCCTTCCACCATAAGCTACTACCCTCCCTTCTTGCATCAAGACAACGCCTAGCCCTGTCCCACATGCATCTGTATAAACTGTGAACATCTTGGTTCCATCTGGCAACGTCAGAACTGGGGCTGTTATAAGAGCCCTTTTTAGTCGTTGGAAAGCAAACTCGCAATCCAAGTCCCAATTGAACACTAGATTCTTCTTTGTCAGCCTTGTGAGTGGAGCTGAGATTTTCGCAAAATCCCTTATGAATTTTCGGTAGAAACCTGCTAGTCCTAGAAAACTTCGGACCTCAGTTGCATTCCTTGGTGTCTTCCAATCCTGTACCGCTACTACCTTAGCAGGGTCTACAGCTAACCCTTCTTTGGATACTACATGCCCAAGAAACCTTACTTCCTCTCTCCAAAAGTGGCACTTGGAGAATTTGGCTTTTAGCTGATGGACTCGCAGAATTTCCATGATTTCCCTTAGGTGCTGAGCATGTTCTTCTTCACTCTTTGAGAAGATCAAGATATCGTCTGCGAAGACTACCACGAACTTGTTGAGGAATTCTCTGAACACCCTACTCATCAGGTCCACGAAGTAAGCGGGTGCGTTTGTCAAGCCGAAAGGCATGACAAGCCATTCAAAGAAGCCGTCTGGGGTTCTGAATGCTGTCTTATCGATGCTATCTTCAGCCACCCTTAGCTGATGAAATCCGGTCGCCAGATCGAGTTGGGAGAAAACTGACGCTCCTACAAGCTGATCAAACAGATCGTCAATTCTGGGGAGAGGGTGCCTATTCTTTTTCGTTAGCTTGTTGAGCTCCCTATAGTCAACACATAGACGGAGTGAACCATTCGCCTTTGTAGCGAACACCACTGGAGCGCCCCATTCTGAAATGCTCCTTCTAATGAACCCCTTCTCTAGAAGCTCTTTAACCTGTTTACTGAGCTCTTTCATTTCCCGTGGAGCCATGTATCTAATGGGCAACGCAACGGGCTTTGCATTATCTACAAGATATATGTGGAATTCTATCTCCCGCTTCGGAGGTAAGCCCTTCACCTCTTCGAAGACGTCCGGATATTCACGGACCACCCTAACCGATTGCAAACTCTCAACAGAAGCATCTAGTGATTCAAGATAACTAAGCATAACCGCATACGAGGGATTACAAGTAATTTTCAGAGTGTTACTGAGTTGGGTCAGAAGCCTAACCACCCTTTTCTCACAATCAAGGATGGCACCATTACTGGATAGCCAATCCATGCCCAAAATCAAACCATATCCCGAGAAGCCCAAAACAAAGGCACAACGTCTAAATTCTACGCTTAGAATAGAAATTTTCAATCCCACACAGATCATAGACAAATGAGCTGGGCCCCCAATTGGATTTGAAACAATTAAGGGGTCCTCTACCATACTAGTTTCTAGGTGCAGAGATTCTACTAAAGCAGATGAAATAAAGGAGTGTGATGCGCCAGAATCAAATAAAGTGCGAACTGGGTGATCATAAAGATAAACTACACTTTCTACAGAAGTATTTATACCTCGCTGTTGCAGAGGTGGTGCTTCTAGCGCATGAACCTGTGCCCCTGAGGTGGATCCAGCCTTCTGCCCCTGCCCTCGCTTCTTTGGGAAATCCTTAGCCATGTGGCCTGTCTCACCACAAGAAAAGCACCCACCATTCAACTTGGCCTTCTTTTTCCGGCAGTCTTTCACTAAGTGCCCCACTTTGCCACAGAAATTACACTTCCTCTTCTCTTGGGACTTGTCGTCTTTTCCGCCCTTCTTAAAGTCTGTCTTCTTAGGCTGTAAACCTTCTTTCTTCCCTTGAGACCCTTCTGCCTTTGTCTCCTTCTTGCCCTTATCCTCTTCGTTCAGCAATGCCATCTGCACCAACCTTTCATACGTTGCTCCCATAGGTATATGGGTCATGGCCAAGCTGTGTAATGGCTCATTCAATCCTTTGACAAAGCGGAAAGCCTTCTTGTGCGGAGTGTTGACTAGGTCCAGTCCGAACCTAGCCAGTTGATCGAACTGATTGACGTACTCTTTGACTGTCATATTCCCTTGCTTAAGAAATAAGAATTTTTCCTATTGAAGACTCCTTTCAGCTTCTGAGAGAAATTTAGCCTCAAACCTCGCCCTAAAGTCCTCCCATGTTTCCACTGGTCTTTCTGCATTGGTAACTTCCCACCAGTAGGAAGCCTCGCCTTTAAGTAGCCATACTGCCAGTTGTACTTTCTGCCTATCTTCTACCTCAAAGATGACGAATAAGTCCTCGGTTTCCTTCAGCCAGTTCCTGGCTGCCACGAAGGACTCGGTTCCATGAAAGTCCTTCCCTCCCATAGCTTTGAAATCTTTACATCTCTTAGCAAAAGCATTACCACGCGGAGGAGGTGGAGGAGGAGGTGCTGCTGCAGCTGGGGGAGGAGGATGATTTTCTGCAGCTGGGGGAGGAGGAATAGCGGGACCTGGCTAATTGGCCCTTGCTTCTAAGAATCGTCTGAACCAACCAGGTATTGGTACACCCTCTGGCAAGTTAAGTTCTTCGGACATGCTGAAACAAAAAGGACAGATTCAAAACGAAGGATAAAGGATAGTACCTACGGCTTTGGGGGACTATGCCTTTTTTTTAAAATAAAATAAAATAACATTTTATCTTTAAAAATGCTTCTTTAAAATTTCTTGTGAAAACAAATTTTCAAAACTTTTTATCTGATCTGGTTAACCTATGCTCTGATACCAAGTGAAACACCCCACCTCCGTTAGGGTCACTCACAAAGGGAATGCCCTAATTTTGGTGGAGGTTTATAAGTATAAGTCACAGATACACAAGACAGATATAAATACACATATTTTTATAACAGCGGAAACAACAGCAACTTTTATTTCATCAAAATACGTGTTACACAAACCATACCATAATTGTCTTACAATACTTCCAAAAACATTACATTTCCATAACTGTCTTGATTTCATAACTTAAAGAAGCATAAAAACATAAGTAAACTGCATAAGTCCCCATAATTGCTATCCAAAGCCATAGTCCAAAACAAAAGAGATCCAAGCAATACATTCTCTCTCTTCAAGCTGGACGTGAAACTGGTCAAGCTGCGGTATTCCCTCCCTGCGGACCTGGGGGGGGGACGAAAGAAAAGAAGACGAAAGAAAAGTAGAGTCAGACATAAAGCCTGAGTAAGTCTAGGACTATTCAGTCTATGAATAAGAAAAAGAGCATGATAAGTATAAACTGGAAATGGGAAAGCACCATAAACTAAGTTAAGTTGTCTAGAGTCGAGTACACTATCGTACCCCATATTAATCTCTGCACCCCCTATAAACTAGTTCCCAACTGGCACCCCACAATCAGGGTGAAGTGATCCTTTTTATTGATCGGCTCCTACTCGCATAGTTACATGTGTCTTACGGCCCCCGATGTTGTGTCTACCTATGCTGGTCCCACCATGGGGTGTATCAAGTCCCATGGTGGTGGCCCGACACAGTTCTAGAATGCACAGGTATACTACTGGTGCCTAGTGCCTAATTTTTCTGTGCCGGAGTGTGTGCACGCCCGCACCCCGTTAGAACCTACACTGCTGCACCACCGCCGTCGATTTGACCTCTTACAGTCAGCCAAGTAATCGCGCCCCACCCTTCCTAGTTCAGGGTATCCTGATACACCTTGTAGGGTTACTGTTGAAAAGGGTCCCCCGCTACTAGGTTTTCTATTTCTAGCCAACATGCTAAGTTGGTTAAGTGTTCTGTATAAACCTAACCCCCAATCAGTCTGTATAGTTTAGCATGTTGTATTTGATTAAGTATTAATTCAACTTACTTAATCCTATCAATCCTGACTTAGCCTTAATTGTCTTATTAAAGCTCCAACCACTCACATTAGACAGGTATTGTTGTGACTGCCTGTTGCCGGTTGGGTCCAGGCGGTCTTACGTCACAACTCAGTCTAACCTCGGGTCTTTATGGGGCTCAATGCTTAACCACCTACATTGGATAGGTATTGTTATGACTACTGGATAGCCGGGCGGGTCCGGGCAGGTTTATGTCACAACGCAATCCAACCTCGGGTTAAGCATATCGTATTTTCTAAGTTTACATATTTTGTCTCTTTTTCTTTTATATGTAAATATTTGCGGCCCATTATTCAAATTCATTATTCTTGGGTATAGTAATTTACACCATTTTAAATGTCATAAATCGTTGGCATGTGCCAAACATGCCAACACATATATTATAATTAACCCCAACGTATTCCCCCGTTTGTACGTAATAATATAACATATGTTGGGCTTCAACATTTTAGCCCAACTTAGCCACATAAAAAGGGGAGGCTTATAACATGATGTATATATATTCTAAGTAAGATCAAAAAAGGGGTGTGTAAATGCATGAACTTGCAACATAGCGGTCTAATTAACATAAATTAGGCACTTGTGAACTTGCATTGTAATAGCATAAAATCTTGACATAAAACATACCTAAACATGAATCATGGTTTTAATCTAATCATGTAAACTTTTATTTAAAGTATGAATCTAACTTAATTATGTGCCACATATATTATCATATGTTTTCTAATAACAACCTAGGCCTAAAACATATTTTGTTTGGGCATAAAGTTAAACATGAACTAGCCATGTTCATAAAGTCAACACAAGTTCATAAAGATGCTTACTTTTGTCACTAATACAAAAGTATGGTTTTCACTTGAATCAATGATGCCTATTTCAACATAAATTCATATGAATCATAATACCCAATTGGATCCAACTACACTAAAAGTGATCATAAAAATATACATAGAAGGATCTAAAATCATGTTGGCATAATAGTGAATCATATACTTGCATCAGTCTTAACTTGGTTGCAACGAAATATATATAACTTCTCATTAACCACAACGTATAAGTATCAAATTTCCAACATAAGTTATATACTTGTATCCCAACTATTCAATAGATCCAATATCATGTTAATTATACTACCACATCCCAAATCCATTCATAGCAAATCATAGCAACATACAATTATGAATTAACATCATTACAATTAAAGTACAATCCCATTTCTTATTCTACACAGATCAAGTCTCAATTATTCATTCACATCGGAATAGCACTCTACTTACAATGTATGACGAGTCTTGTATTCAGGACTCTTAATTCTGAATTTGGTGATGCTTATCCTTTGTTGTAGGCGTTGTTTTGATTTAATTGTCATGGCTTTAAGCTTTTGAATCAACTCCTAATCGTCTCTTGATTTGACGGCTACTCTTAGTCTTTCTTCAGCAGCATGACAGCTCCATACTCATTTTATTTGTGTGAATTAGGTGGAGTCTTAGGTCCTTCTTATAGAGTTTGTGAATTGATTAGAGTCGTCGATGGAGCCAAGATTAATATAAGCCATTCGTTTTAAAGAGAAACCAATCAAGAGTTGCCACATAAGCCCTAGTGACAAGACCAAGTCCAGAAATTCGGCCAAGCACAGACCAAGCCAGCCAGGAAGGGCTGGGTTCGACCTGGCTCAGGGGCCAGGTCGACTACCCAGTCGACACCCAGGTCGACTGCCCAGTCGACATGGGTCTTGGGCGGGAAAATTCGCGCCCAGCCCAATCTGGGTCCGATTTTGAATTTGAATTCGTTTTTCTGAACTGTTCCTGCCTATTTGAATTTTAAACTGAATTCTGAAACTTCCGGAGGTCATATCTCCCTCATACGGAGTCCGTTTTACGCAAACTCGGACTCTATCTCAAGCAGAATTCTGATACGAACGAAATGGTGTATCCCGTTTCCTTTAATTCTTGGATTTGAATTTAATTATACTTTAATTTATGAATTTCACTGTTATAGAATATACGGGGTGTTACAAGTTGGGTTTCCATCATGAACCAAGGCAAGGGATCGTCCTTACCGAATTCGAGACACTCTAGCCCGTGCCTCAGGCTCAGAGCTCGAGTGAGCCTTGGATATTCATGGCCGGTCCATACATACCTTAGTGGATTAGTAATTCCTGAACAATACGTTTCCCTGCCCTATGGGGCATAAAATCTGAGCCACTAGGGACTCAATATCCAAGGCGCTTCATTCCATCATCCACATATGTAAAATGTCTGGGATCTATACATTGACACCACTCATAGCTAGAAAGAAACACATGTTCTCCCTGTAGTCCTCTCCCGTTTCTGGTCCATACCGTGGTGTGAGGCTCACGAAGTATTGCTATACACAAAGCTATGCTAACTAAAGCTGTGCTTTGATCATCATCCACAAGACTCTGCTTTTCAACAAAAGCCTTGATCATTTGCATCTTAGCATGCCACACTGACAATTCACGCCATGCAACTGATGTCTATCAATATATAACCTCTAAGCTCGTACGTCTCAGAGAAAGGTGTTAAGCAAGAGAATAAATTCTCCGCCACCAAACAGATATATATTTAATAGAAATCAATTGGCACGGAATGAAATCCAATGTCAGACACACATCCATTTACATGTACGTTCTTGGTCTGAACGAAACCAGAGGCACCTTATTCCTCGTCCCATATGTCCAATACAGGAGAGATGCCCTCGCATATCCGGTCGATCTCCAAGTAGGTCTGGACGATCACCACTTATTACCTTGTCTTAGGTGTACAGCCCAATCAAAACATCAGTAATCATCCAAACGATGTGAAGAACTCCGGTCTTCAACCACCGTCTTCATCGTCGACTTCTAGTCGTCGTAGTATTTACTCAGACCGGGTTAAACCCGGTCTTTCCGAATAACTCACGTATTTTATAATTAAGTGCTACAAAAACACATCATACGCCTCATTCCATTTTAGAATATTCTTTTAATAAAATATTCACATTATTAGGAAATGTTCCCATTAATTTTATCAAAGACAAATCCTTTTAAATTTATTCTTTAATCTTCCTTGCGATCTCATTTCAAAAGATTTTATTTTATCTTTTCACAATTCTAAACCATATTACAGTTTATCAACTAGTCGGGATTAGCGAACCTTACTGAAGTAACAATTGATTATTCATTATCCCAATCCCATCCTATTCATCCCATGGACCAAAACTGGTAGTGCTCCATATCTAACACCCACTGTGCTATAGGCAAATTTAGTTACCATTTCACGTTCCAACCTGAATAAAAATTTAACTATCGCCTGGAGTAAAACTGGTGGGACTCCATTCTCGATCATTTCATGAATTCGATATATTTAATTATCTCATTCCAATCTAATTAAAGATTCACTAAAACTCTAGTTCAGTTTTAATCTTAGAAATCAATATTTAATGATTATTCAGGTTTAGGAAATAAATTCTGTCTTTAACTGGGTTAAAGAACAAATGTTATTTAAAACATTGTTCACGGTAAACCCAAATCATCTTCCATCAAAATGGAATCTACACGGAAATCACAACAGCATATAATCAATATAAATTCTCATATCAGACCAATAATATAAATGGAACAGCGGCAAGGCCTTTTAAATTCCATAAATAGTAGCGGTCTTCATCCATAAAAGCTCATCTCGATTATTACCCAATCGATTTCCATTCAATTCAAATTAATATATTAAATTGGAAAACTTTACATTGGAAATTTTCCATTTAAATCTTAATAAAAGATTTATAAATTCCAAATTATATTTTCATTGTTAATTGGGTTATAGAACAAATGTCGTTTAAAACACTGATCATGATAAACCCACAATCAACTTTCATTTCAGTTCCAATTAAATATCAATTAATTGGTAAATTTATCTAAATCTTAATTAATTTTTTTTAACCTTTTCTCAACTGGGTTTAAGAACAGTGTTATTTAAGGCACCATTCACGACAAACCCAAAAATCCAATTTATTTTATTTAATTCCAATTAAATATTAATTAATTGGAAAACTTCATTAAATCTTAATTTAAAGATTTATTCTTTCCTCAACTTGGTTTAAGAACAGTGTTATTGAAGACACCATTCATGACAAACCCAAAATCCAATTTGACATTGAATAAAAGGCTCTGAATAGAAATTATATCGGTTTATATTCAATATCAAATTCTAAATCAACAAATATCGTATTGGGAATAACGATATGTATATATCTTCCAAATTCCTTAATAATATCCGTATAATCACGGAATCCAATATTGAAATATTCCGAAGATTATTTCTATTCAAATTCATTCCAATTCATACTTCGGAAAATTCTAGTTATGCTAAAACCATTTGCAAATCCAGTTTATTTATTTATTTAGAAACATTGGATTATTATTCTAGTTAATAACTAGTTCATTTTGATAAAAATATATTTTATCTTTACAAAATTGAAATTTTTCATCCAAAATCTTTCCAAATCATTTATTATGATTTTACATAATTTTTCCATATTTTTAATAATTTTATTAAGGCCTTTACAGTCGGTTTCCAAAAAGGTCACCGAACTGCATCCATAGCGACCTTTTCCAAATTTGATTTGGACATAATTCCAAATCCAACCATTAGATTTCAAATCTCTTATATTCATTGGAAAGCTCTTTTTGATACGAACCCAACGGTTCCAGTTTTAGTAGAATCCGACGGTCGGATCTCCCGTTACATCAGTTTGAAGTTAATGGTCGAAATTCGCGAACGATTGCTGCGCGACATGTTCTATTCAGGCCATTAAATATATATAATATACACATATATATATATATTATATATTTCATCGATTTCCAATTAAAACGTATTTTATAAATCGTTTATATATTTGTTTTAAAACGATTCCAACTTCATTTTCAATTTTATATCAAAATTGAATATTCTATATCTTTATCATATTAAAATGATAATATTTTCAAAATAATAAATTTTGAAATCCCTTCTTTTCAATATTCATTATAAAATGAATAAAATCGGTCGATAAACCCGTTCGGGTTAAAATGGCGTTTAACTACATAATTTCGATAAAAATAATATTTTTATTGTTCAAAAATTTTATTCAACACATGACTAATTAATTCACTTCATTAACATGTTAAAAATAATATTTTTATCTAACAAAAATATTTTAACCTATGATTCTTTTTCTTCCTCATTAACATGTTAAAGATGACATTTTTTTTATCTAATAAAAATGTATTTCAACATATGCTTCTTTTATTGGTTTATACATACAATAAAAATGTGATTTTTATTGTTAAACCATTTTATTTTAAAATATTCTTTATTTTAAAATATTCTTTGTTTTAAAAATATTCTTTATTTCTGAATCGGAATGTGACTCAATCAATTACCATATAATTTCAGTTATATGGATTCCATACATCGCATGTATGCAACAATAATGATAAATAATCATTAAACAGTCCATTCACATCCAGAGTGAAATTTACAACTGTGTGAGCATTAAAATAAATAAATAACGCTCATCATAGCCTGTCAACCAATCGATTGACATACAACTAAATATTGAGATTAGTGTATGACGAATATCATCCCAATACCTGAAACACCCCACCTCCGTTAAGGTCACTCACAAAGGGAATGCATTAACTTTGGTGAAGCATTATAGGTAAAAGATACAGATAATTTAGAAGACAGACATATAAACAACGGAAAAACTGAAATCATTTCATAAGCAGCATGGTTCAGTCAAAACATTACAACCATTGTCTCAAAACCCAACTTCCAAATCATTACAATAAAACCTCTGTCTTGATTCAAAACTCCAAATACATAAAGAAGCATAAAACAGTAGTAATGCAGCATAAATCCCCAATAAAAGTGTAACCACAGCCATAGCCCAAGAAAAGAGAATCCAAGCAATACATCTACTCTCTTCAAGCTAGAAAAGGTCTGAACTAAGCTGAAGTATTCCCTCCCTGTGGACCGGGGGGGGGGGGGGAAGAAAAGAAGACGAAAGAAAATGGGTCAGACATAAAGCCTGGTAAGCCCAGTGATTTTCAGCATGTAAACGAGAAAAAGGATCATGACAAGAATAAACCGAATATAAGACAATACCATAGTAACAAGACAACATAAGACACGATAAGGCAAGATAAACTGAATATGCAATCGCACCCATTTCTATTTCTTTGCACCTACTAGCAATTGTTTTAACTAGCCTCATGTGTTCATAATAAAATGATCCCTTTATCGATCGGCTTCTACTCGCATGTATTTATTACTTGTGTCATTCGTCCCCGCTTATTTGTAGATACCAGTGTTGGTCCCACCATGGGGTGTATCAATCCCTATGATGGTGACCCGACACAATTCAAGATGCACAGTGTATAACTACTGATGCCTAGTGCCTGATTTTTCCACTCCGGAATACGTGCACGTCCATACTCCGTTGGAACCTACACTGACGCACCACCTGCCGCTATTGTGACCGCTTATAATCAGCCCAGTAATCGTGCCCCACCCTGCCTAGTTCAAGGTACCGTGATACATCTATATGTAAGGACCCGTAACTTCCCCAATAAGGAAAGAACGGATTGCTTTGAGGACAAGACAAATCAGAACACAAACAGAAGAACATTTCCTTGTTAATTACAACAGTTCCATCAGAATGCAAGAATATACAGAGTATGAATCAATATTACACATCACAAAATATCATAGATTACAATACATTGCATAGCATCGGAAAATAATACAAAATACAACTGAAAGTAATACACGGATACAGAGCTTTCGGAGTATCGTTCCAGCTGTAAACCAGGATCCTGTGAATATAAATCTGCAAAACCAAAACTACTAGCTGCCCGTGTCGAAAATAGGGGCACCCTGAGTTTAGGTTAAAATAATAAACTCCAGGTCAGTCATGTGACTGGTGTGAGAACTAAAACAGTTATTAATCTTTATTTTAAAGTTAGGTAAATCAAGAGACCACACCGTATAACACGGAATGGGTTTCCTCCCAAGAATACCAGTGCATAAAACAACAGCGCAATGCTAAATAAAGAACAATGAAGGTATTATAAGACCCAGGTCCCATCACACAATGCAACACAAGACGGAGGATAGGGTTTTACCTTATAATAGCCAAAGAATGATTGATACGCTAAATTTCATCTTTTATTATTACTATAAGTGTATAGTGTCAAAACAATTTCAAATATAAATGTATCAATCCTAGGCGGCATGGGTACCATATATCATGTCGCCAATACTAGGCTCTACAATCAAAACCGCAAAGTCACATATTGGAAGTTGGATTTCCATCTATGAACCGAGGCTAGGGATCGTCCTCACTGCTTCGAGGCTGTCTAGCCCGAGCCTCAGGCAAGCGCGCAGGCAAGCCTTGGATTATCAGGGTCGGTCCACTCGATGCGGATTAAAGTTAAAGCCTGGACAATACGTCTCCCCACCATTTGGGGCGTAAATGAGTCCTATGACTCCATCGGCTCCACATAATCACCGATATATCCGAGGCGCCTCGCAACAGCAACAACCACACAGGTGAAAATAATATAAATGTCAGGGCTGGTAGGTCACTGACACCACCCTAGCTAGAAAGAAACGCATGCCCTCTCTGATGTCCTCTCCCATTTCTAGTTCACAACCGGGGTGTGAAGCTCGCGAATTAACGCTACACAAAGCTATGCTACACAAGCGGTGCTTTGATCATCAACCACAAGACTTTGCTTTTCAATAGAAGCCTTGATCATTTGCATCTCAGCATGCCACACAGGCAATTCATGCTATGCAACTGATATCAATCACACAGAATGAAATCCGATGTCAGACACACATCCATTTACAAGTCCGTTCTAGGTCTGAACGAAACCGGAGGAACCTTATTCCTCGCATATCCATCGATCTCCAAGTACGTCTGGACGATCACCAAATCTCCAAGTACGTCTGGACGATCACCAACTGATTCCCTCCTCTTGGGTGTACAGCCCAGTCAAGATCATCAGTAATTATCCAAATGATGTGAAGACCTCCGGTCTTCGACCACCGTCTTCATGCTCGACCCCTTGTCGAATCAGTTATTCAGAATGGGAAAACCTCAGTCTTTCTGAATAACTCGTGTATATAATAAACAAGTGTTACACAAACACAACATACGCCTCATTCCAATTCAGAGTATTCTTTTATTTAAATATTCACTTCTATAGGGAAAGGTTCCCATTAATTTTATCAAAGATAAATTCTTTAAATTTATTCTTTAATCTTCTTTTGAATATCAGTTCAAACCAAATTATGGTTTATCTAAACTAGTCGGGATTAACGAACCTTACCGAAGTAATCACTTGTTAAATTTCCCAACCCCAACCTATTCATCCCATGAAGTAAAACTGGTAATACTTCATATCTAACATCACGGTGTTATCGGTAAATTCAATTACCATTTCACGTTCAAATCTAATTAAAGATTTAACTATCATCTGGAGTAAAACTGGTGATACTCCATTCTCCATCATTTCAATCTAATTAAAGATTCAATAAAACTCCACTTGGTTTTAATCTTCCCAAAAATCAGTATTAATGATTATTTAACTTGGGAAATCATTTCCTGTCTTTAGCTGGGTTAAAGAACCAATGTAGTTTAAAACACGGTTCACGATAAACCCAAAATCACATTTCATTTCCATCAGCCTTTAACCGTAAATTAGCAAGTGAACAATTCCCTAAGTAATAACCCCGAAGGCCGAGACCAACATCAGATCAATACCCATGAAACCATTCAACTTAACTAATCTCCATTTAGTTTCTGATTTTCTTAACTCCGTTGAGTCTAAGAACAGTATTACTAAAGATACCATTCACGACAACCCAAATCACATTCCATAATTATTGAGTTAAAGAACAAATGTTATTTAAAACACTGTTTACAATAAACCCAAAAATCAATTCCAATTCAATTCCAATTAAATATTATTTAATTGGTACACTTCATTAAATCTAAATAAAAAGATTTAATCTTTTTCTCAACTGGGTTTAAGAACAGTGTTAATGAAGACACCATTCACGACAAACCCAAATCCCATTTGATATTAAATACAAGGCTCTGAATAGAAAATATATCGGCTTATATTCAATATCAAATCCTACAACTAACAAATATCGTATTGGAAATAACGATATATATATATATATATATATTTCAAATTTCCATAACAATATTTGTATAATCACGAAATCCAACATCGAAATATTCCGAAGACAATTTCGATTCAAATCCATTCCAATTATATATTGGAAATTCTGGTTATTTTTAAAACCATTCAAATCCACTTTATTTATTTTAAAAATAAATGGGATTATAATTCTAGTTTAGAACTAGTTCATTTCGATAAAAATCTATTTTTATCTTTTCAAATATGGGATTTTTCATCCCAATTCTTTCCAAATCATTTCTTATGATTTTACACAAATTATTGATATTTTTAATAATTTTATCAAGGCCCGTACGGTCGATTTCCATCAACGGCCATCGAACTGCACTTATAGCGACCTTTTCCAAATTTGATTTGGACATAATACCAAATCCAACCATTAGATTTCAAATCTCTAATACTCGTTAGAAAACTCTTTTCGATACGAACCCAACGGTTCTGGATTTAGGAGAATTCGACGGTCGGATCTCCCATAATGTCCACTCGAAGTCAATGGTCGAAATTCACGAACTGCCGCAGCGCGGCGCGTTCTATGCAGGCCATTATATTATATATATAATATATATTTCGTCGATCTCCATTTAAAATGTATTTTATAAATCGTTTTAAATTCATTTTCAAAACGATTTCAACTTCCATCTCATATTCAAATCAAAATTGAATTTTCCAATATAAATTCGTTTTAAATTCATTTCAAATCGATTTCAATTCAATTTCAGTCCGTTTTAAATTCAATTCAAAACGATTTCAATTCTATTTCAATGTAATTCGAATTTCAATTCTATCCAATTTAATTTGAATTTCAATTGTAGTCAATTTAATTCGAATTTCAATTCTATTCAATTTAATTCGAATTTCAATCCTATTCAATTTAATTTGAATTTCAATGCTATTCAATTTAATTCGAATTTCAATTCTATTCAATTTAATTCGAATTTCAATTCTATTCAATTTAATTCGAATTTCAATTCTATTCAGTTTAATTCGAATTTCAATTCTATTCAATTTAATTCGAATTTCAATTCTATTCAATTTAATTCGAATTTCAATTTCAAAATATTCGGTTTTCAAATCACTTTCCGATATTCATTATAAAACGAATAAAATCGACAAAATTCTCGTTCGTGTTAAAATGGCGTTTAACTACTTAACACGGCTTCACATTTCAATATTCACTGAATATTATTTTAAAATATTCGATAATTCTGAACTGGAATCAGACACAGTCAATTACCATATAGTTTGATTATATGGATTTCATACAACACACGTACACCACAACAACCAAACACAGTCAACCATCATCCATAGTGCGTTCTACACTGCATAAGTATCAAATATTAATATCTAACACTTATAACACCCTGTCAATCAATCGATTGACAAACAGCTAATAATTGGGATTAGTGTATGTCATATATCATCCCAATACCCGTTTGGGGTTTCAAAAAGTCAAACACAGGTTTTAGTTGTGCAGTTGGGCGATGTGTAAAATTTATCGTCCCAATCCATATCGGTCAAATAAGTGTACATAAAGAAATCTTCTGATTTGTTTATAAATATTTATTTCAACACATGACTATTTTTAACAGTTCATATATACAATAAAAATGTGTTTTTTATTGTTCGAATAATTTATTCAACACATGAATATTTTCTACAGTTCAGTTATATAATAAAAATGATATTTTTATCATTCAAATATTTTTACACGGTCCATTTCACGTCACAAATAATTTCAACCACACAATACAATCAAACAAGTCGTCCGTGGTCTGTGGACGACGTGGAGCAGTTCATATATGCAGTTATAATATAAATAACTATAAAGAAATATTTTGGTGAGAAATTCTCACATTGGGATCTACTCCGTCAGTTTTTATCTGAATTTCGGTTTTAATTCTGATCACATTTAAATTTGCTTGAAATTCCTACTGTCTTCGTTTCTGCCCTGGTCAGTCCCATGTTGTAGTTCTCGTTGTTGCGAATCCAACACGTCTGAAATTGTTCAATTCTGTTGTCGTACGAACAAGTTATGATAATTCGAATATTGGATAATTTAATAACGTCATTAGCCCTTTAATTAATAATTAACTTAGCTTAACCTTTTCCTCATCAACGTTCTTCTTCCTGGAATCATCTGTGTAGCCGAACCCGTGAAACCCATTTCAGTTCATTCTTAGGGTTCCAATTTGCCTCTTCCTCGAGTCGACGTTCCCAGATCAGGAACCACCACGCCGTGCGCCTACTCGAGACGCCCCACCCCTCACAACCATCGTCGGTTCAGTGGTCAGATCATCGAGAAAAACCAGGGCGACGGGCGCAAGTTTGGAGCTTGATTTCGAGCTGGATTCTAACCCATTTTTGTTCAACATGTATGGATGGCAAGAGGAGGAGAAGATCTTTAATGTTTGCTGAAGAACCCTATACTAATTCGTCGCGGATTGAAATCGATCTAGGGATAAAATTTGGAGCGGTTTTGGCCTTAAAACGATATGAGGTGGTGGCGGATAATTCTGGTCAAGGGAAAATAGGGTTTCCCCTTATTTATATTAAATATTTTATAATATTTTATTCTTTAAATTGTGAATTACCTACTTGACACCATGAACTCCAAATCAAATCCAACGATTGTCGCCCATAGCTAATTACCCCTATTCCGAACACAATGGGATGTGCTTCGCAAGCCAATTCGAACGTTACGATCAATTTTTCTTCAAAATTAAAATATAGATTTTTATATTGAATTTGAACGCGTATTTCAATTTACCGGGGCCACATACGGACTCTAAAAATTCTCGAAAAATATTGTCTAGCTTCGTATTGACGATACGGTCCTAACAAAACCAATTTCATCAAATTCCGAGACCGTTTGCAAAATTTCCATTTTTAAGAGCCAGAATTCCATAGCGACTATTCTGAATTTTCAACTGGACGTAACTTTTGATTCCCGCTATGAAATTTCAATTTTTCGAATTCATTGGAAAGATATTTTCAAATAGATTCTAATATTTTTGGTTTTGCTAAAATCCGGTTTATTTTGAATCATGTACATTCATTTGAAATTTGAAATCGAATTTTCAAACTACCGCGCCATTTTCAATTCCTTTTATAATTTAAAATAAATATTTATATTCTAACGAAGATTCAAATAAATATATACGTTCTAATTCTATTCAAAATAAATTTCTCGTCGTTATTATTTAAAATAATTCATTTTAAATATTCAAAATTCATTAAAATTGCCAAATAAAAATTTTAAATTGGCTCAGAATTTCCGGGTTGTTACAATCTCCCTCACTTAAAACTTTTCGTCCCCGAAAAGGAACGAAGCTGAAAGTTGTTTAACAAATCAACTCAACTTTCATTATTTTCATTACGGCTTAAGTTCTTCAACTTTTCAGTTTCTAAGAACTTTTCAAATTTGGCTAACACCCCAAATTTTCGAAAAATTTCGCCATAACCTCCCCTGCACCGGGAGCTTCGGGATATTTCAAATAGCCTCCCATGACCCTCACCAACCCAAAAAGAAGAAGAAAAAGCCAAGCGGCTAGTCAATCGGCTCATAAAATCCCAAGAAATACAATAAACATGTACCTATTTATCGGGAAAACAATTTTATTCCTCTTCTCTAGCCTCCTTGCTATGACCTGTTCACACATATACACATGTACATGTATGCAAATTCAAACAATTTTCAATACAGTTCAATATTTGGTTCAATTTGGCCTAAATTGACCATTCATTCACATAATGGTTTAAAGGAATAATCATACAACACAACCATCAATCAATTAGTTGATTAGCTTTTCAAATTCATAACTTTGATATATAGTCTAAAAACAGATTTTTGATGCCAAATCACAACAATAAGCCCTATCTAGTTTTGGTTCCCACACCAGTCAATTGGAATCATATAAATATCTCACCTTCGTTACTCGAAAATAAATACTGATAACGCTGCAGCATTATCAGAATCATCCCCGGGTGACTAGAGTGTGATTTTATATCTATCCAGTATATTAAAACTTTGAATATACGTTTGCAAGGCGTATGTGCAAAATCTTTATATATTGGATTGTCCAAATTCAGTACAAATAAAATATTCAAATATGTTGAATAAGGTTTAAATTTTCAAAACAAAAATTTGTTTTCATTTTAAAAATATACTCTTCACACTCGTTCTAGGATACTATTGATCCTATCTTTAATGAGTCATCCTTACTGGATATTACTAATCCAATCTCTGATGAATTCTTTCGTTTGCTTCTAATGTGTCTTGTTCTCGAGCTCTGTAAACCATAGCTCTGATACCAAATGTAAGGACCCGTAACTTCCCCAGTAAGGAAAGAACGGATTGCTTTGAGGACAAGACAAATCAGAACACAAACAGAAGAACATTTCCTTGTTAATTACAACAATTCCATCAGAATACAAGAATATAGAGAGTTTGAATCAATATTACACATCATAAAATATCAGAGATTACAATACATTGCATAGCAGCGGAAAATAATACAAAACACAATTGAAAGTAATACATGGATACAGAGCTTTTGGAGTATCGTTCCAACTGTAAACCAGGATCCTATGAATATAAATCTGCAAAACCAAAACTACTAGCTGCCGTTGTGGAAAATAGGGCACCCAGAGTTTAGGTTAAAACAATAAACTCCAGGTCAGTCATGTGACTGGTGTGAGAACTAAAACAGTTATTAATATTTATTTTAAAGTTAGGTAAATCAAAGGACCGCGCCTTATAACACGGAACGGGTTTCCTCCCAAGAATACCAGTGCATAAAACAACAGCGCAATGCTAAATAAAGAACAATGGAGCTATTATAAGACCCAGGTCCCATCACAATGCAACACAAGCCGGAGGATATGGTTTTACCTTATAATAGCCAAAGAATGCTTGATACGCTAAATTTCATCTTTTATTATTACTATAAGTGTATAGTGTCAAAACAATTTCAAATATAAATGTATCAATCCTAGGCGGCAAGGGTACCATATATCATGTCGCCAATACTAGGCTCTACAATCAAAACCGCAAAGTCACGTATTGGAAGTTGGATTTCCATCTGTGAACCGAGGCTAAGGATCGTCCTCACCGCTTCGAGACTGTCTAGCCCGAGCCTCAGGCAAGCGCGCAGGCAAGCCTTGGATCGTCAGGGCCGGTCCACTCGATGTGGATTAAACTTAAACCCTGGACAATACGTCTCCCCTCCCTTTGGGGCGTAAATGAGTCCTATGACTCCATCGGCTCCACATAGTCACCGGTATATCCGAGGCGCCTCGCAACAACAACAACCACACAGGTGAAAATAATATAAATGTCAGGGCTAGTAGGTCATTGACACCACCCTAGCTAGAAAGAAACGCATGCCCTCCCTGATGTCCTCTCCCGTTTCTGGTTCACAACCGGGGTATGAGGCTCGAGAATTAACGCTACACAAAGCTATGCCACACAGACGGTTCTTTGATTATCAACCACATGGCTTTGCTTTTCAACAGAAGCCTTGATCATTTGCATCTCAGCATGCCACACGGGCAATTCACGCTATGCAACTGATATCAATCACACAGAATGAAATCCGATGTCAGACACACATCCATTTACAAGTCTGTTCTGGGTCTAAACGAAACCGGAGGAACCTTATTCCTCGCATATCCATTTATCTCCAAGTACATCTGGACGATTACTAACTAATTCCCTCCTCTTAGGTGTACAGCCCAATCAAGATCATCAATAATTATCCAAACGATGTGAAGACCTGTAAAAACCCGTAACTTCCCCGTAAAGGAAAGTGTCGGATAGTTCGAGAACAAACCACAACAGAACGCATACATGAGAACATTTCACTGTATATTACAACAATGCATCAGATTACAAGAATATACAGAGTATAAATGAATAAATATTACACAGAAATATCAGAGATTTAAATTACATTTAAATACATCGCAGCGGAAAATAATACCATACACAACTAGAAGTAGATATACGGATACAAAGCTTTCCGGATATCATTCCAGCTGTAAACCAGGATCCTGTGAATATAAATCTACAAAACCAAAACTACTAGCTGCCCGTGTCAAAATAAGGGCACCCAGAGTTTAGGTTAAAACAATAAACTCCAGGTCAGTCATGTGACTGGTGTGAGAACTAAAACAGTTAATCTTTATTTTAAATCATTAGGTAAATCAAGGGACCACGCCGTATAACACGGAACGGGTTTCCTCCCAAGAATACCAGTGCATAAAACAAACAGCGCAATGCTAAATAAAGAAAAATGAAGCTGTTATAAGACCCAGGTCCCATCACACAATCACTACAACAAAAACACCATATTACAACTTTAATTTTACAACGGTGGTAAAAGCACCGTTGTAATAAATGGTTTTTCACAACGGTGGTAAACGCACCGTTGTAATAAATGGTTTTTTACAACGGTGGTAAAGACACCGTTGTAATAAATGGTTTTTTACAACGGTGGTAAAAGCACCGTTGTAATAAATGGTTTTTTACAATGGTGGTATTCCCTAAAGTTGTAATAAACATATTTTTAACAACTTTTTGTTTTGTTAGTTGTAATAGATGCCCATTACAAACTTCATGTTTATAATATCTATATTTAATAACTAATTATATTAATATTTAATAATAATTAATAATTAATAATAAACTTAGGAATCAATAATGTTTATTAAATAATTAATAGTTAATAAGTGGTAATTAATGTTTAATAGTTAATGTTAACTGCTTATTAATTAATATTTAGGTGACATATACATTATAAGCTTTTAATAGTTATTACTCGATTATAACTAAGTAGAAATAAGTAAACGTTAAATAATAACTATTGTTAATATGAAATAATCCTAATTAATAATTAACATTTAATTAATAACTAATTAGTAAGTAATAATTAATAATCAATAATAAGTAAACAAATAAATATTACTTAATTAATTAATAATTTACAAATAATTCATCTGTCTGGAGTTCACATGTATTTGCGTGTGAGGTTCAAGTATGTTTTTTTTAAGATGTACCAATTAGTTTATAATCTATGATGAACGTAATTTTTTAATTTAATAATTATTAACTAATAATAACTATAAAAAATAAATTTAATAAATAATCAATATGTAACAAAATATTTAATAATTCAAAATTAATCACCATATTACAATTAACTAAATATTTGCAACGTTCGATAGACGACAATTGCAATAACAAATTTATAAAAATTGATTTTTCTCGACATTTGTAATAAAGGGTTTTTATAATTGGTTTTTCTTGATAATAACTTATACACGTCATTATTTATAATTTAATATTTAACATCAAATGTTTGATGATCAATATTTAACATTTAATATTTCATTTATAAGTAATATTTAATATGTAACATTAATAGGTAATAACTAATAACAAAAAGTAATATCTAATACTATTAATAAGTATATTTACCCTTATGATCCATCGGCCCAACCAAACGTACCCGACCCGCCATCCCTTATAACCCTAATTCCATCGTAACCCCCTTCATTCACTCAAGCCGCCTCACAAATTTCTCAAAACCGAATTGAAGAAAAACCCTAGATCCCCTTTTCTTCCTCCGTAACACGAGATAACCGACTTCGCAACTACCCCTTCGACCTCCTCAATGATTCACCATCAACCCTAAACCCCCACAGACCACCAGTTCGGCCATCGCCAGCCAACCCCCGAGCCTTCACGACGAGCGATCTCGAATTAAGCTAAGTTTCTCCTTTTTACTCGTTTTAAATTAGCTGTAATATTTTGTTTGTTTAATTTGGGTTAGATCTATATTTCGATTCATGTGATTTCAGAACCATGGGGCTCGTATTGGGTTAGATCTATAGTTCGACCATCAGATTGTCTGATTTCAGATATGATTTCGTATTGGGTGTGATACGAATTAAGCTTTGCACTGCTACGGTATGTCTATTTTGCTTTTTTCGATGGGTTCTTTGCTTGTTGAGTGGATTTTGGAATTGGTTTATTGAGTTATCGAGGAATTTGAGGAACTGTTAGTTGGTTGTTGGTTTTGAGGAAGTTTCGAAGGGTTTGTTGTGGTTCTATGGTTTTGCAGCCTTGTGGTTCTATGGTTTTGCTGCTTGGGATTATTGTGATCTGTTCTTGCAAGTTTTATTTTGGTTTGTCTGTGCATTTTGTGTTCTAATTCTAGGCACAGGAGGCTATTTTGCTTATAAACTTGATGAATATGCAAAAAAGCTTTGCTGCGGCATAGCTATGCAGTGATTGCACTGCAAAGCTTTGCCTAAGCTTGCAAAGCTTTGCCTAAGCTTTGCATTGCAAAGCTTTGCACTGCTATTTGCAGTGCAAAGCTTTGCTGTGCAAAAGCTTTGCCAAAGCTTTGCTGTGGCAAAGCTTTGCACTGCTATTTGCAGTGCAAAGCTTTGCTATGTAAAAGCTTTGCCAAAGCTTTGCTGCGGCAAAGCTTTGCAGTGCAAAGCTATGCAGTGATTGCACTGCATAGCTTTGCCGCGGCAAAGCTTTGCAGTGCATAGCTTTGCCGCGGCAATGCTTTGCAGTGCAAAGCTTGCCGCGGCAAAGCTTTGCACTGCTATTTACAGTGCAAAGCTTTGCTGCGGCAAAGCTTTGCACACTGTGCAAAGCTTTGCCAAAGCTTTGCACACTGTGCAAAGCTTTGCCAAAGCTTTGTTGCCGCAAAGCTTTGCTGTGCAAAGCTTTGCTGCAGCAAATCTTTGCACTGCAAGTAGCAGTGCAAAGCTTTGCCGCAACAAGCTTTGCACTGCAAAGCTTTGCCGCGGCAAAGTGATTGCACTGCATAGCTTTGCCATGGCAAAGCTTTTCAGTGCATTGTATATAACAAAATGAATCATCCAACGTTACATGCATTGTATATAATGGTCAGGTTATTTATGTATATAATGGTTTGAATGCATTGTATTAGCTGTTTATTTTGTGCACTCACATTTTTCCAATTTTTGTTACATGCATAAATCTATACTGCAGCACTAACAGTTTGATAATTTCTTTCTTAGGAACGGATATTAAGGAGAAAAAGGAGCACAAGGAGATTAACAGGAGCAGAAGAAAGTTAGAACTGTTATAAAGTCTTTGTATCTTCAGTTTTGTCAATGTATTATGTAAAAAAATGATGAGTTTGAAATTAATAATATATTGTTTTGGTTCATGGTTTAAGTTTGTTTGATATTTTCAGTTTTGTAGATAATATGTTCTGCAATGAATTCTTTTATTAGTAATATGTATATAATTTGTGGATATATTACAATTGTAAAATATAAAAATTGTAATAAAATGTAAAAATTAAAACAACAACGGTGCATAACTGTTGTAATAAACTTATTACAACGGTGGAAAAAAGTTGTAAAATATACATATTACAACGGTCTTGCAACAGTGCAGAAAAGTTGTAAAAGATATTAGGCTATTACAACTTCTTAAGACACGACGGTTTGCCCACCGTTGTAAAAACCCTATTACAACGGTGTTCCACCGTTGTAATAGGGTCATTTTGTTGTAGTGAATGCAACGCAGCCGAGGATAGGGTTTTCCCTTATAACAGCCAAAGAATGCTTAGTACGTTCAAAACAAATCATTTGATACTACTATAAGTGCATAGTGTATAAAACAACTTCAAATCATAAGTATCAATCATAGGCGGCATGGGTACCATATATCATGTCGCCATATATAGGTTTACAAATAAAACCGCAAATGTCACGTATTTGGAAATTGGATTTCCATCTATGAACCGAGGCAAAAGATAGTCCTCAACCGATTCGAGACTGTCTAGCCCGAGCCTCAGGCAAGTACTCTGTCAAGCCTTTGGATCCTCAGGGCCGGTCCACCGATGTGGATTAAAATGCCTGAACATGCGTTTCCCCGCCCTTTGGGGCGTAAATGAGCCAACTAAATGACTCCATCGGTTCGAGAACGACCGATCAATCCGAGGCGCCTCGCAACAGCAACAACCACATAAGTCAAACTCGTCAGGGCGTGTAAAACCACTGACGCCACTTCTAGCTAGAAAGAAACGCATGCCCTCCCTGACGTCCTCTCCCGTTTTTGGTTCATACCGGGTGTGAAACACGCGAAGTAAACGTTACACAAAGCTACGCCACAAAGGCCTTGTTTTGATCATCACCACAAGACTTTGCTTTTCAACAGAAGCCTCGATCAATTGCCACTTAGGCATGCCACACAGGCAATTCACTCCATGCGTTTGATATCCATCAATATATAACCCTTGAGCTCGTACGTCTCAGAGAAGGGCGTTAAGCAAGAGAATAAATTCTCCGCCGCCAAACAGATATATATTTAATAGAGATCAATCACACGGACTAAAATCCAATGTCAGACACACAGTCCATTTACAAGTCCGTTCTGGGTCTGAACGAAACCGGAGGCACCTAGTACCCCGCATATCCATCGATCTCCAAGTACGTCTGGACGATCACTAACTGTTTCCATCTTCTTGGGTGTACAGCCCAATCAAGATCATCAGTAATTACCCAAACGACGTGAAGACCTCCGGTCTTCGACCATCGTCTTCATCTTCGACTTATCGTCGTATCAGTTATTCAGAATGGGATAAACCCGGTCTTTCCGAATAACTCGCGTATATTTTATAAAAGTGTTACACAAACACAACATACGCCTCATTCCAATTCATTAGTCACTAACCGTAAATTAATCAAGAGAATAATTCCCCAAACATTAACCCCGAAGGCCAAAACCAACATCAGATCAATATCCAGAAAACCATTCTGCTTGGCTAACCGACAGTTAGTTTCTAAATTTCACATTCATAGGGAAAGGTTCCCATTAATTTTATCAAAGATAAATTCTTTAAAATTTATTCTTTAATCTATTTTTGAATATCAATTCAAACTAGTCGGGATTAGCGAACCTTACCGAAGTAATCATTTGTTTTAATTTCCCAATCCCAACCTATTCATCCCATGAAGTAAAACTGGTAATACTTCATATCTAACACCACGGTGTTATCGGTAAATTCAATTACCATTTCACGTTCAAATCTAATTAAAGATTTAACTATCGCCTGGAGCAAAACTGGTGGTACTCCATTTTCGATCTTTTCAATCTAATTAAAGATTCATTAAAACTCCACTTAGTTTTAATCGTTAACTGGGTTAAAGAATCCGTGTCATTTAAAAACACAGTTCACGATAAACCCAAAATCACTATCAATTCAATTCCAATTAAATTTTATTTAATTGGTACACTTCATTAAATCTAAATAAAAAGATTTAATCTTTTCTCAACTGGGTTCAAGAACAGTGTTAGTGAAGACACCATTCACGACAAACCCAAATCACATTCGATATTAAATACAAGGCTCCGAATAGAAAATATATCGGCTTATATTCAATATCAAATTCTACGACTAACAAATGTCGTATTGGAAATAACGATATAAATATATATCTTTCAAATTTCCATAACAACACCTGTATAATCACGAATTCCAACATCGAAATATTCCGAAGACAATTCCGATTCAAATCCACTCCAATGCAATCATTGGATATTCTGGTTATTTTCAAAACCCTTTTTAAATTCAGTTTATTTATTTAAAAATAAATAGAATTATAATTCTAGTTCAAAACTAGTTCATTTCGATAAAAATCTATTTTTATCTTTTCAAATATGGAGTTTTTCATCCCAAATCTTCACAAATCATTTCTTATGATTTTACACAAATTATTACTATTTTTAATAATTTTATCAAGGCCCGTACAGTCGATTTCCAACAACGGCCATCGAACTGCACTTACAGCGACCTTTTTCAAATTTGATTTGGACATAATTCCAAATCCAACCGTTAGATTTCAAATTTCTAATATTCGTTAGAAAGCTCTTTTCGATACGAACCCAACGGTTCCGGTTTTAGGAGAATCCGACGGTCGGATCTCCCGTAATGTCCGTTTGAAATAAATGGTCGAAATTCACGAACTGCCGCGGCGCGGCGCGTTCTATTCAGGCCATTATATTATATATATAATATATATAATATATATTTCGTCGATTTCTATTTAAAACGAATTATATAAATAGTTTTAAATTCGTTTCAAAAGCAATTTCAACTTCCATTTCAATTCAAATCAAAATTGAATTCTTCTTTATAAATTCGTTTTAAAATTCATTTCTATTCAATTCAAATTTCAATTCAATTTGAATTCATTTCAATTCGCTTTCAATTCGATTTGAATTCGTTTTATATTCAATTCATTTCGAAATCGTTTTCAATTCAATTCATTTCGAAATCGTTTTCAATTCAATTCATTTCGAAATCGTTTTCAATTCAATTCATTTCGAAATCGTTTTCAATTCAATTCATTTCGAAATCGTTTTCAATTCATTTCATTTCGAAATCGTTTTCAATTCATTTTGAATTCGTTTTCAATTCAATTCATTTCGAAATCGTTTTCAATTCATTTCATTTCGAAATCGTTTTCAATTCAATTCATTTCGAAATCGTTTTCAATTCATTTCATTTCGAAATCGTTTTCAATTCAATTCATTTCGAAATCGTTTTCAATTCATTTTGAATTCGTTTTCAATTCATTTCAAAATGAATAAAATCGATATAAATATCGTTCACGTCAAAATGGCGTCAATCTAATCAACACGGCTTCATAATTTCTATTTTCAAAATAGTTGTTATTATCAAAATATGTCGTTCAACACATGACCAATCTCAATGGATGAGTACTGTCAACACATGAACTTTTATTTTATATCGATAAAGGTGCAAATTTTATTACTAAAATATTTCGTTCAACACATGACCAATCTCAATGGATGAGTATTGTCAACACATGAACTTTTATTTTATATCGATAAAGGTGCAAATTTTATTACTAAAATATTTCGTTCAACACATGACCAATCTCAATGGATGAGTATTGTCAACACATGAACTTTTATTTTATATCGATAAAGGTGCAAATTTTATTACTAAAATATTTCGTTCAACACATGACCAATCTCAATGGATGAGTATTGTCAACACATGAACTTTTATTTTATATTGATAAAGGTGCAAATTTTATTACTAAAATATTTCGTTCAACACATGACCAATCTCAATGGATGAGTATTGTCAACACATGAACTTTTATTTTATAATATTCTTTATTTTTCAAATTGGAATGAGGCCCAATCAATCACCATATAATGTTAATTATATGGATTTTCATACTACACACGTATATAATAACATTGAAAAATAATCAACCATCAACCAAAGTGCACTACACTGTATAAGCATCAAATATAGATATCTAACGCTTATAACAGCCTGTCAATCAATCGATCGACATATTCAATCAATCAGGATGAGTGAACTTCAAATTTCATCCCAACACCCGTGTGGGGTTTCAAACAATCAAACACAGATTTTATTTGTGCAGTTGGGCGATGTGTGAAATTTATCGTCCCAATCAATGTCCTTCAAATAGGTGTACATAAACAAACCGTCTGGTTTGTAAATGAATATTTATTTATTCACTTCACGTTAAAAATTATATTTTTAACGACAAAAACATTTTATTCCAACATATGAATTTCTATTCAGTTCATTTCTTCGATAAAATGATATTTTTTTATTTTTCTAACTTATTTTAGAAAATTTCGGCGGCATAACGGCACGATACTAGAAACGGGACGAGGCCTAGCCTTATCCCCGGTCTAGTGAAGGCCCACGCCATTCACACATCAATCAAAATCACCAAACAACCAAATTCAAATCAAATCATATAACTAATCTATGCAACCAAACAAACAAGTCCATGGTCTGTGGACGATTGTGTCGGGTGCTACTAAGCACCGTCTGCATCCTAGTATATATATATAATTAGAAAAGAAATTGAAAGGTGAGAAATCCTCACTTATAGCTATCCTAGCTCCACGGCACTTCTAATGCAGGAAATCTTCACTGTCCTTGTCGATATCACTTTCTTTGCCTGCATTCTCTACATATGTAAAATCGAATTTTTACTTCGTTATTCAATATATAAAAATCGAATTTTTACTTCGATGTTCAATATATAAAAATCACATTTTTATTTTCACTGTACAATATATAAAAATCATATTTTTATTTCGCCATTCAAATAAAATCGAATTTTTACTATGCTTCGTTATAAAAATTATATTTTTATCTCGACGCCATACAGACAAAAATTCCCTTTCACAAAAATATAAATTTCGCCTTTTCAAATATGAAGTTTTTTTAAAAATATGATCTTTTCCTTTAAAAGTTCAAATCTTTTTCTTTTAAAAGTTCAAATCTTTTTCTTTTAAAAGTTCAAATCTTTTTCTTTAAAAAGATTAAACCTTTTGCTATTTAAAATCTTAAAAAAAAACAGTTTAAAGTAAATAAATAAAAAACAGTTTAAAGTAAATAAATAAATAAAAAAAAAGAACATCAGGGAACTTACAGGGGGGGGCTCGTCGGCGGCTCGGAGGGGTGCTTCGCGGCTCACGGCGGCGCCAGGAGGAGTGCGGTGGCGATTTGGGGATCGCGTCTTGGGAGGAGCGGCGGCCTAGGTGTTTTTGTTTCGCGATGGGGCTGGGTGCGAGTGTTGTCTCGAGATGGAGGAGGAGAAGACGGAGGAGCAGAGGAAGGGGATGGTAGCGGTTGCAACAGAGGAGGGTGGACGATGGGGTAGGGAGCGGAGGCGACGACATTAAAGGAGGCTGCCATTTTTTTTATCGCGAAATTGATTTAGGGGTTTTCTGGGAAAATGAATTGGGGGGGGGGGGAAGAGGGTTTTAAGTGGAAATAAGTTTTTATTTTAATTATTTTATTTGCAAATAGTTGACTTTTACATACGACCTCGAAACGAGGTCCACCGCCTGTCGCCCATAGCGTTTTACCCCCATTCCGAACACAATGGGAAATGTATCGTAGGCTGATTCGACTGTTACAATCAGTTTCCGATAAATTTACATTTAAATCACTATATTGAAATTTAAACGTACATTTCAAAATACCGGGGTCACATACTAACTCTATAAATTGCAGAAAAATATTTTCTAGCTTCGTATTGACGATACGGTCCTAACAAAACTAGTTTCGTCGAATCTTGAGACCGTTAGAAAAATGGCCAATTTCCAGTCGATTAAAATCAACTGAAATGGTCAAAACACGTTTTCCTTTGCCACGCTCACATATTGATTCGAAAAATTATGAAATTTGAAACCTAGCAATAACCTGACATCCCGGACCCAACAAAACTGGTTTCGTCGAAATTCGAGGTCATTTGCAAAATGTCCATTTTTAAGGGCCTGAATTCCATAGCGACTATTCAGAATTTTCAACTGGACATATCTTTTGATTCCCGCTATGAACTTTTGATTTTTCGGATCCGTTGGAAAGATATCATCAATTAGATTCTAATATTTTTGGTTTTACTAAAATCCGGATTGTTTTGCACCCGGTACATTCAATTGAAGTTTGAAATCGAATTATCGAACTACCGCGCCATTTTCAATTCCTTTTATAATTTAAAATAATTATTTATATTCCAACGACGACGCGTATAATATATACGTCGAATTCCATTCGAAATAAATTTCACGTCGATATTATTTAAAATAATTCATTTTAAATAATCAAAATTCGCTAAAATTGCCAAAATAAAAATTTCAAACTGGCTCGCATTTTCCGGGTTATTACAATCTCCCCCACTTAAAACTTTTCGTCCCCGAAAAGGAACAAAGTCGAAAGTGGTTTGATTAACCAACTCTACGCTCGATCTGACTTCCATTCTCCAACTCTTTAGTTTCTGAGAATTTTCAAAATTTCAAAAATTTGGCTAACACCCTAAATTTTCGAAAAATTTCGCCATAACCTCCCCTGCACCGGGAGCATCGGGGAATTTCAAATAGCTTCCCCGGTCCTTCAGATCTCAAAAAGAAAAAGAAAAAGCCAAGCGGCTAGCCAATAGGCTCATAAAATCATCATCACCCAAACAAAACAGTAAATTATGTAGTAAACATGTACCTATTTGTCGGGCAAACAAATTTTATTTTCTGGCTCTAGCCTCCTTGCTATGACCTGTTCAATGATATATACGTATATGCAAATAAATGCGACCAATTTTCAATACAATTCAATATTTGATTCAATTAGGCTAAATGGTTCAAAATTAGCAAACAAATGAACAAACAACACAAACATCAATCAATTAGTGAATTAGAGTTGTCAAATTGATAACTTTGATATATATAAAGAAAATCATGTTTTTGATGCCAATTCACAACAAAGGGTTCTAGCTATATAAGTTTTGGGTTCTCACACCAGTCAATAGGAAATATATAGATATCACACCTTCGTTACTCGAACATGAATACTAATGACGACTAGTCAGTCATCAGAATCATCTTCGGGCCACTAGAGTATGATTCTATATCTACCCAGTATATTAAAACTTTAAATACACGTTTGCAAGGCGTATATGCAAAATCTTTATATACTGGACTGTCCAAATCAATATAAATAAATAATCAAATACGAATAATTGATTTTAAATTTTCAAAACAAAATTGGCTTTCATTTTAAAAATATACTCTTCACACTCGTTCTAGGATACTACTGATCCCATCTCTAACGAGTCATTCCCATTGGATATTACTAACCCAATATCTGATGAATTCTTTCGTATAGTTCTAATGTGTCTTGTTCTCTGAGCTTTGTAAACCAAAGCTCTGATACCAACTGTAAAAACCCGTAACTTCCCCGTAAAGGAAAGTGTCGGATAGTTCGAGAACAAACCACAACAGAACGCATACATGAGAACATTTCACTGTATATTACAACAATGCATCAGATTACAAGAATATACAGAGTATAAATGAATAAATATTACACAGAAATATCAGAGATTTAAATTACATTTAAATACATCGCAGCGGAAAATAATACCATACACAACTAGAAGTAGATATACGGATACAAAGCTTTCCGGATATCATTCCAGCTGTAAACCAGGATCCTGTGAATATAAATCTGCAAAACCAAAACTACTAGCTGCCCGTGTCAAAATAAGGGCACCCAGAGTTTAGGTTAAAACAATAAACTCCAGGTCAGTCATGTGACTGGTGTGAGAACTAAAACAGTTAATCTTTATTTTAAATCATTAGGTAAATCAAGGGACCACGCCGTATAACACGGAACGGGTTTCCTCCCAAGAATACCAGTGCATAAAACAAACAGCGCAATGCTAAATAAAGAAAAATGAAGCTGTTATAAGACCCAGGTCCCATCACACAATGCAACGCAGCCGAGGATAGGGTTTTCCCTTATAACAGCCAAAGAATGCTTAGTACGTTCAAAACAAATCATTTGATACTACTATAAGTGCATAGTGTATAAAACAACTTCAAATCATAAGTATCAATCATAGGCGGCATGGGTACCATATATCATGTCGCCATATATAGGTTTACAAATAAAACCGCAAATGTCACGTATTTGGAAATTGGATTTCCATCTATGAACCGAGGCAAAAGATAGTCCTCAACCGATTCGAGACTGTCTAGCCCGAGCCTCAGGCAAGTACTCTGTCAAGCCTTTGGATCCTCAGGGCCGGTCCACCGATGTGGATTAAAATGCCTGAACATGCGTTTCCCCGCCCTTTGGGGCGTAAATGAGCCAACTAAATGACTCCATCGGTTCGAGAACGACCGATCAATCCGAGGCGCCTCGCAACAGCAACAACCACATAAGTCAAACTCGTCAGGGCGTGTAAAACCACTGACGCCACTTCTAGCTAGAAAGAAACGCATGCCCTCCCTGACGTCCTCTCCCGTTTTTGGTTCATACCGGGTGTGAAACACGCGAAGTAAACGTTACACAAAGCTACGCCACAAAGGCCTTGTTTTGATCATCACCACAAGACTTTGCTTTTCAACAGAAGCCTCGATCAATTGCCACTTAGGCATGCCACATAGGCAATTCACTCCATGCGTTTGATATCCATCAATATATAACCCCTGAGCTCGTACGTCTCAGAGAAGGGCGTTAAGCAAGAGAATAAATTCTCCGCCGCCAAACAGATATATATTTAATAGAGATCAATCACACGGACTAAAATCCAATGTCAGACACACAGTCCATTTACAAGTCCGTTCTGGGTCTGAACGAAACCGGAGGCACCTAGTACCCCGCATATCCATCGATCTCCAAGTACGTCTGGACGATCACTAACTGTTTCCATCTTCTTGGGTGTACAGCCCAATCAAGATCATCAGTAATTACCCAAACGACGTGAAGACCTCCGGTCTTCGACCATCGTCTTCATCTTCGACTTATCGTCGTATCAGTTATTCAGAATGGGATAAACCCGGTCTTTCCGAATAACTCGCGTATATTTTATAAAAGTGTTACACAAACACAACATACGCCTCATTCCAATTCATTAGTCACTAACCGTAAATTAATCAAGAGAATAATTCCCCAAACATTAACCCCGAAGGCCAAAACCAACATCAGATCAATATCCAGAAAACCATTCTGCTTGGCTAACCGACAGTTAGTTTCTAAATTTCACATTCATAGGGAAAGGTTCCCATTAATTTTATCAAAGATAAATTCTTTAAAATTTATTCTTTAATCTATTTTTGAATATCAATTCAAACTAGTCGGGATTAGCGAACCTTACCGAAGTAATCATTTGTTTTAATTTCCCAATCCCAACCTATTCATCCCATGAAGTAAAACTGGTAATACTTCATATCTAACACCACGGTGTTATCGGTAAATTCAATTACCATTTCACGTTCAAATCTAATTAAAGATTTAACTATCGCCTGGAGCAAAACTGGTGGTACTCCATTTTCGATCTTTTCAATCTAATTAAAGATTCATTAAAACTCCACTTAGTTTTAATCGTTAACTGGGTTAAAGAATCCGTGTCATTTAAAAACACAGTTCACGATAAACCCAAAATCACTATCAATTCCAATTAAATTTTATTTAATTGGTACACTTCATTAAATCTAAATAAAAAGATTTAATCTTTTCTCAACTGGGTTCAAGAACAGTGTTAGTGAAGACACCATTCACGACAAACCCAAATCACATTCGATATTAAATACAAGGCTCCGAATAGAAAATATATCGGCTTATATTCAATATCAAATTCTACGACTAACAAATGTCGTATTGGAAATAACGATATAAATATATATCTTTCAAATTTCCATAACAACACCTGTATAATCACGAATTCCAACATCGAAATATTCCGAAGACAATTTCGATTCAAATCCACTCCAATGCAATCATTGGATATTCTGGTTATTTTCAAAACCCTTTTTAAATTCAGTTTATTTATTTAAAAATAAATAGAATTATAATTCTAGTTCAAAACTAGTTCATTTCGATAAAAATCTATTTTTATCTTTTCAAATATGGAGTTTTTCATCCCAAATCTTCACAAATCATTTCTTATGATTTTACACAAATTATTACTATTTTTAATAATTTTATCAAGGCCCGTACAGTCGATTTCCAACAACGGCCATCGAACTGCACTTACAGCGACCTTTTTCAAATTTGATTTGGACATAATTCCAAATCCAACCGTTAGATTTCAAATTTCTAATATTCGTTAGAAAGCTCTTTTCGATACGAACCCAACGGTTCCGGTTTTAGGAGAATCCGACGGTCGGATCTCCCGTAATGTCCGTTTGAAATAAATGGTCGAAATTCACGAACTGCCGCGGCGCGGCGCGTTCTATTCAGGCCATTATATTATATATATAATATATATAATATATATTTCGTCGATTTCTATTTAAAACGAATTATATAAATAGTTTTAAATTCGTTTCAAAAGCAATTTCAACTTCCATTTCAATTCAAATCAAATTTGAATTCTTCTTTATAAATTCGTTTTAAAATTCATTTCTATTCAATTCAAATTTCAATTCAATTTGAATTCATTTCAATTCGCTTTCAATTCGATTTGAATTCGTTTTATATTCAATTCATTTCGAAATCGTTTTCAATTCAATTCATTTCGAAATCGTTTTCAATTCAATTCATTTCGAAATCGTTTTCAATTCAATTCATTTCGAAATCGTTTTCAATTCATTTCATTTCGAAATCGTTTTCAATTCATTTTGAATTCGTTTTCAATTCAATTCATTTCATTTCGAAATCGTTTTCAATTCAATTCATTTCGAAATCGTTTTCAATTCATTTCATTTCGAAATCGTTTTCAATTCAATTCATTTCGAAATCGTTTTCAATTCATTTTGAATTCGTTTTCAATTCATTTCAAAATGAATAAAATCGATATAAATATCGTTCACGTCAAAATGGCGTCAATCTAATCAACACGGCTTCATAATTTCTATTTTCAAAATAGTTGTTATTATCAAAATATGTCGTTCAACACATGACCAATCTCAATGGATGAGTACTGTCAACACATGAACTTTTATTTTATATCGATAAAGGTGCAAATTTTATTACTAAAATATTTCGTTCAACACATGACCAATCTCAATGGATGAGTATTGTCAACACATGAACTTTTATTTTATATCGATAAAGGTGCAAATTTTATTACTAAAATATTTCGTTCAACACATGACCAATCTCAATGGATGAGTATTGTCAACACATGAACTTTTATTTTATATCGATAAAGGTGCAAATTTTATTACTAAAATATTTCGTTCAACACATGACCAATCTCAATGGATGAGTATTGTCAACACATGAACTTTTATTTTATATTGATAAAGGTGCAAATTTTATTACTAAAATATTTCGTTCAACACATGACCAATCTCAATGGATGAGTATTGTCAACACATGAACTTTTATTTTATAATATTCTTTATTTTTCAAATTGGAATGAGGCCCAATCAATCACCATATAATGTTAATTATATGGATTTTCATACTACACACGTATATAATAACATTGAAAAATAATCAACCATCAACCAAAGTGCACTACACTGTATAAGCATCAAATATAGATATCTAACGCTTATAACAGCCTGTCAATCAATCGATCGACATATTCAATCAATCAGGATGAGTGAACTTCAAATTTCATCCCAACACCCGTGTGGGGTTTCAAACAATCAAACACAGATTTTATTTGTGCAGTTGGGCGATGTGTGAAATTTATCGTCCCAATCAATGTCCTTCAAATAGGTGTACATAAACAAACCGTCTGGTTTGTAAATGAATATTTATTTATTCACTTCACGTTAAAAATTATATTTTTAACGACAAAAACATTTTATTCCAACATATGAATTTCTATTCAGTTCATTTCTTCGATAAAATGATATTTTTTTATTTTTCTAACTTATTTTAGAAAATTTCGGCGGCATAACGGCACGATACTAGAAACGGGACGAGGCCTAGCCTTATCCCCGGTCTAGTGAAGGCCCACGCCATTCACACATCAATCAAAATCACCAAACAACCAAATTCAAATCAAATCATATAACTAATCTATGCAACCAAACAAACAAGTCCATGGTCTGTGGACGATTGTGTCGGGTGCTACTAAGCACCGTCTGCATCCTAGTATATATATATAATTAGAAAAGAAATTGAAAGGTGAGAAATCCTCACTTATAGCTATCCTAGCTCCACGGCACTTCTAATGCAGGAAATCTTCACTGTCCTTGTCGATATCACTTTCTTTGCCTGCATTCTCTACATATGTAAAATCGAATTTTTACTTCGTTATTCAATATATAAAAATCGAATTTTTACTTCGATGTTCAATATATAAAAATCACATTTTTATTTTCACTGTACAATATATAAAAATCATATTTTTATTTCGCCATTCAAATAAAATCGAATTTTTACTATGCTTCGTTATAAAAATTATATTTTTATCTCGACGCCATACAGACAAAAATTCCCTTTCACAAAAATATAAATTTCGCCTTTTCAAATATGAAGTTTTTTTAAAAATATGATCTTTTCCTTTAAAAGTTCAAATCTTTTTCTTTTAAAAGTTCAAATCTTTTTCTTTAAAAAGATTAAACCTTTTGCTATTTAAAATCTTAAAAAAAAACAGTTTAAAGTAAATAAATAAAAAACAGTTTAAAGTAAATAAATAAATAAAAAAAAAGAACATCAGGGAACTTACAGGGGGGGCTCGTCGGCGGCTCGGAGGGGTGCTTCGCGGCTCACGGCGGCGCCAGGAGGAGTGCGGTGGCGATTTGGGGATCGCGTCTTGGGAGGAGCGGCGGCCTAGGTGTTTTTGTTTCGCGATGGGGCTGGGTGCGAGTGTTGTCTCGAGATGGAGGAGGAGAAGACGGAGGAGCAGAGGAAGGGGATGGTGGCGGTTGCAACAGAGGAGGGTGGACGATGGGGTAGGGAGCGGAGGCGACGACATTAAAGGAGGCTGCCATTTTTTTTATCGCGAAATTGATTTAGGGGTTTTCTGGGAAAATGAATTGGGGGGGGGGGGGGAAGAGGGTTTTAAGTGGAAATAAGTTTTTATTTTAATTATTTTATTTGCAAATAGTTGACTTTTACATACGACCTTGAAACGAGGTCCACCGCCTGTCGCCCATAGCGTTTTACCCCCATTCCGAACACAATGGGAAATGTATCGTAGGCTGATTCGACTGTTACAATCAGTTTCCGATAAATTTACATTTAAATCACTATATTGAAATTTAAACGTACATTTCAAAATACCGGGGTCACATACTAACTCTATAAATTGCAGAAAAATATTTTCTAGCTTCGTATTGACGATACGGTCCTAACAAAACTAGTTTCGTCGAATTCTGAGACCGTTAGAAAAATGGCCAATTTCCAGTCGATTAAAATCAACTGAAATGGTCAAAACACGTTTTCCTTTGCCACGCTCACATATTGATTCGAAAAATTATGAAATTTGAAACCTAGCAATAACCTGACATCCCGGACCCAACAAAACTGGTTTCGTCGAAATCCGAGGTCATTTGCAAAATGTCCATTTTTAAGGGCCTGAATTCCATAGCGACTATTCAGAATTTTCAACTGGACATATCTTTTGATTCCCGCTACGAACTTTTGATTTTTCGGATCCGTTGGAAAGATATCATCAATTAGATTCTAATATTTTTGGTTTTACTAAAATCCGGATTGTTTTGCACCCGGTACATTCAATTGAAGTTTGAAATCGAATTATCGAACTACCGCGCCATTTTCAATTCCTTTTATAATTTAAAATAATTATTTATATTCCAACGACGACGCGTATAATATATACGTCGAATTCCATTCAAAATAAATTTCACGTCGATATTATTTAAAATAATTCATTTTAAATAATCAAAATTCGCTAAAATTGCCAAAATAAAAATTTCAAACTGGCTCGCATTTTCCGGGTTATTACAATCTCCCCCACTTAAAACTTTTCGTCCCCGAAAAGGAACAAAGTCGAAAGTGGTTTGATTAACCAACTCTACGCTCGATCTGACTTCCATTCTCCAACTCTTTAGTTTCTGAGAATTTTCAAAATTTCAAAAATTTGGCTAACACCCTAAATTTTCGAAAAATTTCGCCATAACCTCCCCTGCACCGGGAGCATCGGGGAATTTCAAATAGCTTCCCCGGTCCTTCAGATCTCAAAAAGAAAAAGAAAAAGCCAAGCGGCTAGCCAATAGGCTCATAAAATCATCATCACCCAAACAAAACAGTAAATTATGTAGTAAACATGTACCTATTTGTCGGGCAAACAAATTTTATTTTCTGGCTCTAGCCTCCTTGCTATGACCTGTTCAATGATATATACGTATATGCAAATAAATGCGACCAATTTTCAATACAATTCAATATTTGATTCAATTAGGCTAAATGGTTCAAAATTAGCAAACAAATGAACAAACAACACAAACATCAATCAATTAGTGAATTAGAGTTGTCAAATTGATAACTTTGATATATATAAAGAAAATCATGTTTTTGATGCCAATTCACAACAAAGGGTTCTAGCTATATAAGTTTTGGGTTCTCACACCAGTCAATAGGAAATATATAGATATCACACCTTCGTTACTCGAACATGAATACTAATGACGACTAGTCAGTCATCAGAATCATCTTCGGGCCACTAGAGTATGATTCTATATCTACCCAGTATATTAAAACTTTAAATACACGTTTGCAAGGCGTATATGCAAAATCTTTATATACTGGACTGTCCAAATCAATATAAATAAATAATCAAATACGAATAATTGATTTTAAATTTTCAAAACAAAATTGGCTTTCATTTTAAAAATATACTCTTCACACTCGTTCTAGGATACTACTGATCCCATCTCTAACGAGTCATTCCCATTGGATATTACTAACCCAATATCTGATGAATTCTTTCGTATAGTTCTAATGTGTCTTGTTCTCTGAGCTTTGTAAACCAAAGCTCTGATACCAACTGTAAAAACCCGTAACTTCCCCGTAAAGGAAAGTGTCGGATAGTTCGAGAACAAACCACAACAGAACGCATACATGAGAACATTTCACTGTATATTACAACAATGCATCAGATTACAAGAATATACAGAGTATAAATGAATAAATATTACACAGAAATATCAGAGATTTAAATTACATTTAAATACATCGCAGCGGAAAATAATACCATACACAACTAGAAGTAGATATACGGATACAAAGCTTTCCGGATATCATTCCAGCTGTAAACCAGGATCCTGTGAATATAAATCTGCAAAACCAAAACTACGAGCTGCCCGTGTCAAAATAAGGGCACCCAGAGTTTAGGTTAAAACAATAAACTCCAGGTCAGTCATGTGACTGGTGTGAGAACTAAAACAGTTAATCTTTATTTTAAATCATTAGGTAAATCAAGGGACCACGCCGTATAACACGGAACGGGTTTCCTCCCAAGAATACCAGTGCATAAAACAAACAGTGCAATGCTAAATAAAGAAAAATGAAGCTGTTATAAGACCCAGGTCCCATCACACAATGCAACGCAGCCGAGGATAGGGTTTTCCCTTATAACAGCCAAAGAATGCTTAGTACGTTCAAAACAAATCATTTGATACTACTATAAGTGCATAGTGTATAAAACAACTTCAAATCATAAGTATCAATCATAGGCGGCATGGGTACCATATATCATGTCGCCATATATAGGTTTACAAATAAAACCGCAAATGTCACGTATTTGGAAATTGGATTTCCATCTATGAACCGAGGCAAAAGATAGTCCTCAACCGATTCGAGACTGTCTAGCCCGAGCCTCAGGCAAGTACTCTGTCAAGCCTTTGGATCCTCAGGGCCGGTCCACCGATGTGGATTAAAATGCCTGAACATGCGTTTCCCCGCCCTTTGGGGCGTAAATGAGCCAACTAAATGACTCCATCGGTTCGAGAACGACCGATCAATCCGAGGCGCCTCGCAACAGCAACAACCACATAAGTCAAACTCGTCAGGGCGTGTAAAACCACTGACGCCACTTCTAGCTAGAAAGAAACGCATGCCCTCCCTGACGTCCTCTCCCGTTTTTGGTTCATACCGGGTGTGAAACACGCGAAGTAAACGTTACACAAAGCTACGCCACAAAGGCCTTGTTTTGATCATCACCACAAGACTTTGCTTTTCAACAGAAGCCTCGATCAATTGCCACTTAGGCATGCCACATAGGCAATTCACTCCATGCGTTTGATATCCATCAATATATAACCCCTGAGCTCGTATGTCTCAGAGAAGGGCGTTAAGCAAGAGAATAAATTCTCCGCCGCCAAACAGATATATATTTAATAGAGATCAATCACACGGACTAAAATCCAATGTCAGACACACAGTCCATTTACAAGTCCGTTCTGGGTCTGAACGAAACCGGAGGCACCTAGTACCCCGCATATCCATCGATCTCCAAGTACGTCTGGACGATCACTAACTGTTTCCATCTTCTTGGGTGTACAGCCCAATCAAGATCATCAGTAATTACCCAAACGACGTGAAGACCTCCGGTCTTCGACCATCGTCTTCATCTTCGACTTATCGTCGTATCAGTTATTCAGAATGGGATAAACCCGGTCTTTCCGAATAACTCGCGTATATTTTATAAAAGTGTTACACAAACACAACATACGCCTCATTCCAATTCATTAGTCACTAACCGTAAATTAATCAAGAGAATAATTCCCCAAACATTAACCCCGAAGGCCAAAACCAACATCAGATCAATATCCAGAAAACCATTCTGCTTGGCTAACCGACAGTTAGTTTCTAAATTTCACATTCATAGGGAAAGGTTCCCATTAATTTTATCAAAGATAAATTCTTTAAAATTTATTCTTTAATCTATTTTTGAATATCAATTCAAACTAGTCGGGATTAGCGAACCTTACCGAAGTAATCATTTGTTTTAATTTCCCAATCCCAACCTATTCATCCCATGAAGTAAAACTGGTAATACTTCATATCTAACACCACGGTGTTATCGGTAAATTCAATTACCATTTCACGTTCAAATCTAATTAAAGATTTAACTATCGCCTGGAGCAAAACTGGTGGTACTCCATTTTCGATCTTTTCAATCTAATTAAAGATTCATTAAAACTCCACTTAGTTTTAATCGTTAACTGGGTTAAAGAATCCGTGTCATTTAAAAACACAGTTCACGATAAACCCAAAATCACTATCAATTCAATTCCAATTAAATTTTATTTAATTGGTACACTTCATTAAATCTAAATAAAAAGATTTAATCTTTTCTCAACTGGGTTCAAGAACAGTGTTAGTGAAGACACCATTCACGACAAACCCAAATCACATTCGATATTAAATACAAGGCTCCGAATAGAAAATATATCGGCTTATATTCAATATCAAATTCTACGACTAACAAATGTCGTATTGGAAATAACGATATAAATATATATCTTTCAAATTTCCATAACAACACCTGTATAATCACGAATTCCAACATCGAAATATTCCGAAGACAATTTCGATTCAAATCCACTCCAATGCAATCATTGGATATTCTGGTTATTTTCAAAACCCTTTTTAAATTCAGTTTATTTATTTAAAAATAAATAGAATTATAATTCTAGTTCAAAACTAGTTCATTTCGATAAAAATCTATTTTTATCTTTTCAAATATGGAGTTTTTCATCCCAAATCTTCACAAATCATTTCTTATGATTTTACACAAATTATTACTATTTTTAATAATTTTATCAAGGCCCGTACAGTCGATTTCCAACAACGGCCATCGAACTGCACTTACAGCGACCTTTTTCAAATTTGATTTGGACATAATTCCAAATCCAACCGTTAGATTTCAAATTTCTAATATTCGTTAGAAAGCTCTTTTCGATACGAACCCAACGGTTCCGGTTTTAGGAGAATCCGACGGTCGGATCTCCCGTAATGTCCGTTTGAAATAAATGGTCGAAATTCACGAACTGCCGCGGCGCGGCGCGTTCTATTCAGGCCATTATATTATATATATAATATATATAATATATATTTCGTCGATTTCTATTTAAAACGAATTATATAAATAGTTTTAAATTCGTTTCAAAAGCAATTTCAACTTCCATTTCAATTCAAATCAAATTTGAATTCTTCTTTATAAATTCGTTTTAAAATTCATTTCTATTCAATTCAAATTTCAATTCAATTTGAATTCATTTCAATTCGCTTTCAATTCGATTTGAATTCGTTTTATATTCAATTCATTTCGAAATCGTTTTCAATTCAATTCATTTCGAAATCGTTTTCAATTCAATTCATTTCGAAATCGTTTTCAATTCAATTCATTTCGAAATCGTTTTCAATTCATTTCATTTCGAAATCGTTTTCAATTCATTTTGAATTCGTTTTCAATTCAATTCATTTCATTTCGAAATCGTTTTCAATTCAATTCATTTCGAAATCGTTTTCAATTCATTTCATTTCGAAATCGTTTTCAATTCAATTCATTTCGAAATCGTTTTCAATTCATTTTGAATTCGTTTTCAATTCATTTCAAAATGAATAAAATCGATATAAATATCGTTCACGTCAAAATGGCGTCAATCTAATCAACACGGCTTCATAATTTCTATTTTCAAAATAGTTGTTATTATCAAAATATGTCGTTCAACACATGACCAATCTCAATGGATGAGTACTGTCAACACATGAACTTTTATTTTATATCGATAAAGGTGCAAATTTTATTACTAAAATATTTCGTTCAACACATGACCAATCTCAATGGATGAGTATTGTCAACACATGAACTTTTATTTTATATCGATAAAGGTGCAAATTTTATTACTAAAATATTTCGTTCAACACATGACCAATCTCAATGGATGAGTATTGTCAACACATGAACTTTTATTTTATATCGATAAAGGTGCAAATTTTATTACTAAAATATTTCGTTCAACACATGACCAATCTCAATGGATGAGTATTGTCAACACATGAACTTTTATTTTATATTGATAAAGGTGCAAATTTTATTACTAAAATATTTCGTTCAACACATGACCAATCTCAATGGATGAGTATTGTCAACACATGAACTTTTATTTTATAATATTCTTTATTTTTCAAATTGGAATGAGGCCCAATCAATCACCATATAATGTTAATTATATGGATTTTCATACTACACACGTATATAATAGCATTGAAAAATAATCAACCATCAACCAAAGTGCACTACACTGTATAAGCATCAAATATAGATATCTAACGCTTATAACAGCCTGTCAATCAATCGATCGACATATTCAATCAATCAGGATGAGTGAACTTCAAATTTCATCCCAACACCCGTATGGGGTTTCAAACAATCAAACACAGATTTTATTTGTGCAGTTGGGCGATGTGTGAAATTTATCGTCCCAATCAATGTCCTTCAAATAGGTGTACATAAACAAACCGTCTGGTTTGTAAATGAATATTTATTTATTCACTTCACGTTAAAAATTATATTTTTAACGACAAAAACATTTTATTCCAACATATGAATTTCTATTCAGTTCATTTCTTCGATAAAATGATATTTTTTTTATTTTTCTAACTTATTTTAGAAAATTTCGGCGGCATAACGGCACGATACTAGAAACGGGACGAGGACTAGCCTTATCCCCGGTCTAGTGAAGGCCCACGCCATTCACACATCAATCAAAATCACCAAACAACCAAATTCAAATCAAATCATATAACTAATCTATGCAACCAAACAAACAAGTCCATGGTCTGTGGACGATTGTGTCGGGTGCTACTAAGCACCGTCTGCATCCTAGTATATATATAATTAGAAAAGAAATTGAAAGGTGAGAAATCCTCACTTATAGCTATCCTAGCTCCACGGCACTTCTAATGCAGGAAATCTTCACTGTCCTTGTCGATATCACTTTCTTTGCCTGCATTCTCTACATATGTAAAATCGAATTTTTACTTCGTTATTCAATATATAAAAATCGAATTTTTACTTCGATGTTCAATATATAAAAATCACATTTTTATTTTCACTGTACAATATATAAAAATCATATTTTTATTTCGCCATTCAAATAAAATCGAATTTTTACTATGCTTCGTTATAAAAATTATATTTTTATCTCGATGCCATACAGACAAAAATTCCCTTTCACAAAAATATAAATTTCGCCTTTTCAAATATGAAGTTTTTTTAAAAATATGATCTTTTCCTTTAAAAGTTCAAATCTTTTTCTTTTAAAAGTTCAAATCTTTTTCTTTTAAAAGTTCAAATCTTTTTCTTTAAAAAGATTAAACCTTTTGCTATTTAAAATCTTAAAAAAAAACAGTTTAAAGTAAATAAATAAAAAACAGTTTAAAGTAAATAAATAAATAAAAAAAAAGAACATCAGGGAACTTACAGGGGGGGCTCGTCGGCGGCTCGGAGGGGTGCTTCGCGGCTCACGGCGGCGCCAGGAGGAGTGCGGTGGCGATTTGGGGATCGCGTCTTGGGAGGAGCGGCGGCCTGGGTGTTTTTGTTTCGCGATGGGGCTGGGTGCGAGTGTTGTCTCGAGATGGAGGAGGAGAAGACGGAGGAGCAGAGGAAGGGGATGGTGGCGGTTGCAACAGAGGAGGGTGGACGATGGGGTAGGGAGCGGAGGCGACGACATTAAAGGAGGCTGCCATTTTTTTTATCGCGAAATTGATTGAGGGGTTTTCTGGGAAAATGAATTGGGGGAGGGGGGAAGAGGGTTTTAAGTGGAAATAAGTTTTTATTTTAATTATTTTATTTGCAAATAGTTTACTTTTACATACGACCTCGAAACGAGGTCCACCGCCTGTCGCCCATAGCGTTTTACCCCCATTCCGAACACAATGGGAAATGTATCGTAGGCTGATTCGACTGTTACAATCAGTTTCCGATAAATTTACATTTAAATCACTATATTGAAATTTAAACGTACATTTCAAAATACCGGGGTCACATACTAACTCTATAAATTGCAGAAAAATATTTTCTAGCTTCGTATTGACGATACGGTCCTAACAAAACTAGTTTCGTCGAATTCTGAGACCGTTAGAAAAATGGCCAATTTCCAGTCGATTAAAATCAACTGAAATGGTCAAAACACGTTTTCCTTTGCCACGCTCACATATTGATTCGAAAAATTATGAAATTTGAAACCTAGCAATAACCTGACATCCCGGACCCAACAAAACTGGTTTCGTCGAAATCCGAGGTCATTTGCAAAATGTCCATTTTTAAGGGCCTGAATTCCATAGCGACTATTCAGAATTTTCAACTGGACATATCTTTTGATTCCCGCTACAAACTTTTGATTTTTCGGATCCGTTGGAAAGATATCATCAATTAGATTCTAATATTTTTGGTTTTACTAAAATCCGGATTGTTTTGCACCCGGTACATTCAATTGAAGTTTGAAATCGAATTATCGAACTACCGCGCCATTTTCAATTCCTTTTATAATTTAAAATAATTATTTATATTCCAACGACGACGCGTATAATATATACGTCGAATTCCATTCAAAATAAATTTCACGTCGATATTATTTAAAATAATTCATTTTAAATAATCAAAATTCGCTAAAATTGCCAAAATAAAAATTTCAAATTGGCTCGCATTTTCCGGGTTATTACAAGACCTCCGATCTTCAACCACCGTCTTCATGCTCGACACCTCGTCGAATCAGTTATTCAGAATGGGATAAACCCGGTCTTTCTGAATAACTCGTGTATATAATAAACAAGTGTTACACAAACACAGCATATGCCTCATTCCAATTCAGAATATATTTTTATTCAAATATTCACTTCTATAGGGAAAGGTTCTCATTAATTTTATCAAAGATAAATTCTTTAAATTTATTCTTTAATCTTTTTTTGAATATCAGTTCAAACCAAATTATGGTTTATCTAAACTAGTCGGGATTAACGAACCTTACCGAAGTAATCACTTGTTAAATTTCCCAACCCCAACCTATTCATCCCATGAAGTAAAACAGGTAATACTTCATATCTAACATCACGGTGTTATCGGTAAATTCAATTACCATTTCATGTTCAAATCTAATTAAAGATTTAACTATCGTCTGGGGTAAAACTGGTGATACTCCATTCTCCATCATTTCAATCTAATTAAAGATTCATTAAAACTCCACTTGGTTTTAATCTTCCCAAAAATCAGTATTAATGATTATTTAACTTGGGAAATCATATCCTGTCTTTAACTGGGTTAAAGAACCAATGTCGTTTAAAACACGGTTCACGATAAACCCAAAATCACATTTCATTTCCATCAGCCTTTAACCGTAAATTAGCAAGTGAACAATTCCCTAAGTAATAACCCTGAAGGCCGAAACCAACATCAGATCAATACCTAGGAAACCATTCAACTTAACTAATCTCCAGTTAGTTTCTAATTTTCTTAACTCCGTTGAGTCTAAGAACAATATTATTAAAGATACCATTCACGACAACCCAAATCACATTCCATTAGTTATTGGGTTAAAGAATAAATGTTATTTAAAACACCGTTCACGATAAACCCAAAAATCAATTCCAATTCAATTCCAATTAAATATTATTTAATTGGTACACTTCATTAAATCTAAATAAAAGGATTTAATCTTTTTCTCAACTGGGATTAAGAACAGTGTTAATGAAGACACCATTCACGACAAACCCAAATCCCATTTGATATTAAATACAAGGCTCTGAAAAGAAAATATATCGGCTTATATTCAATATCAAATCCTAAAACTAACAAATATCGTATTGGAAATAACGATATATATTTCTTTCAAATTTCCATAACAATATTTGTATAATCAAGAAATCCAACATCGAAATATTCCAAAGACAATTTCGATTCAAATCCATTCCAATTATATATTGGAAATTCTGGTTATTTTTAAAACCATTTCAAATCCACTTTATTTATTTTAAAAAATAAATGGGATTATAATTCTAGTTCCAAACTAGTTCATTTCGATAAAAATCTATTTTTATCTTTTCAAATATGGTATTTTTCATCCCAATTCTTTCCAAATCATTTCTTATGATTTCACGCAAATTATTGATATTTTTAATAATTTTATCAAGGCTCTGTACAGTCGATTTCCATCAACGGCCATCGAACTGCACTTATAGCGACCTTTTACAAATTTGATTTGGATATAATTCCAAATCCAGCCATTAGATTTCAAATCTCTAATATTCGTTAGAAAGCTCTTTTCGATACGAACCCAATGGTTCTGGTTTTAGGAGAATCCGACGGTCGGATCTCCCGTAATGTCCACTCGAAGTCAATGGTTGAAACTCACGAACTACCGCAGCGCGGCGCATTCTATTTAGGCCATTATATAATATATATAATATATATTTCATCGATTTCCATTTAAAACGTATTTTATAAATTGTTTTAAATTCATTTTCAAAACAATTTCAACTTCCATCTCATATTCAAATCAAAATTGAATTTTCCAATATAAATTCGTTTTAAATTCATTTCAAATCGATTTTAATTCAATTTCAATCCGTGTTAAATTCAATTCAAAACGATTTCAATTCTATTTCAATGTAATTCTAATTTCAATTCTATCCAATTTAATTCGAAATTCAATTCTAATCAATTTAATTCGAATTTCAATTCTATTCAATTTAATTCGAATTTCAATTCTATTCAATTTAATTCGAATTTCAATTCTATTCAATTTAATTCGAATTTCAATTTCAAAATATTCGATTTTCAAATCACTTTTCGATATTCATTATAAAACGAATAAAATCAACAAAATTCCTGTTCGTGTTAAAATGACGTTTAACTACTTAACACGACTTCACATTTCAATATTCACTGAGTATTATTTTAAAATATTCGATAATTCTGAACTGGAATCAGACACAGTCAATTACCATATAATTTGATTATATGGATTTTCTATAACACACATACACCACAACAACCAGACACAGTCAACCATCATCCATAGTGCGTTCTACACTGCATAAGCATCAAATATAAATATCTAACACTTATAACAGCCTGTCAATCAATCGATCGACATACAGCTAATTATTGGGATTAGTGTATGTCATATATCATCCCAATACCCATCTGGGGTTTCAAACAGTCAAACACAGGTTTTAGTTGTGCAGTTGGACAATGTGTAAAATTTATCGTCCCAATCCATATCGGTCAAATAAGTGTACATAAACAAATCTTCTGATTTGTTTATAAATATTTATTTCAATACATGACTATTTTTAACAGTTCATATATACAATAAAAATGTGATTTTTATTGTTCGAATAATTTATTCAACACATGAATATTTTCTACAGTTCAGTTATATAATAAAAATGATATTTTTATTATTCAAATATTTTTACACAGTCAATTTCACATCACAAATAATTTCAGCCACACAATACAATCAAACAAACAAGTCGTCCATGGTCTGTGGACGACGGGGAGCAGTTCATATATGCAGTTATAATATAAATAACTATACAGAAATATTTTGGTGAGAAATTCTCACATTGGGATCCACTCCGTCAGTTTTTATCTGAATTTTGGTTTTAATTCTGATCGCATTCAAATTTGCTTGAAATTGCTACTGTCTTCGTTTCTGCCCTGGTCAGTCCCATGTTGTAGTTCTCGTTGTTGCGAATCCAACACATCTGAAATCGTTCAATTATGTTGTCGTACGAACAAGTTATGATAATTTGAATATTAGATAATTTAATAACGTCATTAGCCCTTTAATTAATAATTAACTTAGCTTAACCTTTTCCTCATCAACGTTCTTCTTCCTGGAATCATCTGTGTAGCCAAACCCGTGAAACCCATTTCAGTTCATTCTTAGGGTTCAAATTTGCTTCTTCCTTGAGTCGCCGTTCCCAGATCAGGAACCACCACGCCGTGCACCTACTCGAGACGCCCCACCCCTCACAACCACCGTCGGTTCGGTGGTCAGATCATCGAGAAAAACCACGGCGACGGGCGCCAGTTTAGAGCTCGATTTCGAGCTGAATTCTAACCCATTTTTGTTCAACCATGTATGGATGGCAAGAGGGGGAGAAGATCTTCGATGTTTGCTGAAGAACCCTAGACTAATTCGTCGCGGATTGAAATCGATTTGGGGATTAAATTTGGAGCGGTTTTGGCCTTAAAACGATATGAGGCGACGGAGGATAATTCTTGTCAAGGGAAAATAGGGTTTCCCCCTTATTTATATTAAATATTCTATAATATTCTATTCTTTTAATTTGTGAGTTACCTACTTGACACCATGAACTCCAAATCAAATACAACGACTGTCGCCCCTAGCTAATTACACCTATTCCGAACACAATGGGATATGCTTCGCAAGCCAATTCGAACGTTACGATCAATTTTTCTTCAAAATTAAAATATAGATCTTTATATTGAATTTGAACGCGTATTTCAATTTACCGGGGCCACATACGGACTCTAAAAGTTCCCAAAATATATTTTCTAGTTTCGTATTGACGATACGGTCCTAACAAAACCAATTTCGTCAAATTCCGAGACCATTTGTGAAATTTCCATTTTTAAGGGCCAGAATTCCATAGCTACTATTCTGAATTTTCAACTGGACGTAACTTTTGATTCCCGCTATGAAATTTCAATTTTTCGGATTCGTTGGAAAGATATTTTCAAATAGATTCTAATATTTTTGGTTTTGCTAAAATCCAGTTTATTTTGAATCATGTACATTCATTTGAAAGCTGAAATCGAATTTTCAAACTACCGCGCCATTTTCAATTCCTTTTATAATTTAAAATAAATATTTATATTCTAACGACGATTCAAATAAATATATATGTTCTAATTCTATTCAAAATAAATTTCCCGTCGTTATTATTTAAAATAATCCATTTTAAATATTCAAAATTCACTAAAATTGCCAAAATAAAATTTTTAAATTGGCTCAGAATTTCCGGGTTGTTACACTATATGGGTTACTGCTTAAATGGGTCCCCGTTGCTAGGGTTTCCTAATCAACATGTTATAACAGTTAAGTGTTCTAAATTTAACCTTGCCATTCTTAGCATGTCTGTTCATTGGCATTAATTAATTTATTAATGCACCAACCTCTCACATTAGAACTGTTGTTTGCGGTTGCCAGATGTGTCGGGCGGTTCCGACAGACTTCTACCGCAAACTCATTCTAAACTCGGGTTTTGGGCTTGATGCGCTAACCTCTCACATTAGACCTGTTGTTGCGGTTTCTAGATGTGTCGGGTGGTTCCGGGCAGTCTTACACCGCAACTCAATCAAATCTCGGGTTAGGCATGTTCATCTTTTATCCAATTTACATATTTACCATTCATGTCCAAGTCTATATTTGTGTATGCCAATTATCCACAATTATAGTCAATTCAAGTTATGTCCAATATACTTGTTATGTCCAAAATTACTCCAATAGGTTATCCCCAATTCCCCGCGTTACGATCGCACGTACAACAAGATTCAACAAGGTTTCCAAATTCCCAGTACTCATAAAATAAAACGGAAAGGGGAAAGAGAAGAAACACAAGAATTGACATAAGGGAAAATAGGCATGTAAAGGTGTACCAAACACAAGAATCATGGTTCCAGTAGGCATGTTGTACATTAACAACGAATATAAGCAAACTAAGGAAAATACATCATACGTGTACAGATTCGATAGGATTGAACATAAAGAAATTACTAATTTGATGTACAACATGATAGGTTCAATCACAACACTCATAGGCATAGGTAATTTCAGATTTGACAAAAGCACAAGCATGAATCAGAATTGATTATCTTACAGTTAGGCATAGTTCTAGATTCGATTCATTACAGTCATGATTTCTATTATGTGTTCAAATATGAATAATAACTGAACTTACAGCGATAGGATTAAAAAAGAGAATTAGTTGACGTTGTAGCGATTCTAATCTTTCTTAGTTGATTGAAGCGGAAAACATTTTCTTCAATTTGAAGCTCTCTAATTTGATTTCTAGTTTGGAGAAGAAGGATGCTAGGCTAGTTTAGAGATGGACAGCATGGAGGCACCATAGAATAGGGTTATGAGGTTATGGTTAAGTTTAGATATGTATTTATAGATGTATTAGACAAACTATAGCCTTTAGATTAGCATAGGAGTCATCAGAGCCATCCAAACCAAAGAGACACGTCACCCAGCCAACCACAGTGCGACACATAAGCCCTAATCCTTCAGAATTCGTCAGCCTGATCTGGGAAGATAGGGGTCGACTATAGGGGGGTCGACACCGCTGTCGACACCCCTATAGGGGGGTCGACACCTATGTCGACACCCCCTAGGGGGGTCGACATCCTCAGGCCGGATTTTTCCCACTCATCTTTTATTGGCTGATTTTCGAAATTTGAATTTGTTTTCTGATTTTTAATTATTATTTAATTTAATTCTGCTTTGAACTGAAATCTTCTAAGCTTCATAACTTCCTCATACGAAGTCTGATTTACGCAAACTCGGGCTCTACTCCAACCAGGATTCCGATATGAACGCAATGGCGCTACCCATTTTACTTCATTCCCGCTTTTAAAATTAAGTATTCTTTAATTCGTTATTTTAATATTCATAGAAAATACGGGGTGTTACATTTTCCCCTCCTTAAAGGAGTTCGTCCCCGAAATCTCTAAGTTAAGAAGAATGTATCCTAACATCCAACATCCATCTACTCAACCATCAATCACAGGCATCCATAGTCCTAAAAAAGATTTCTAATGCTTTCATGATCATATGCATAGTGTATGTATATGTCCTTATCTAATGCAAAATCAGGCGGTCTGCTGTTTCAGTTGACCTCCTTAATGCAAATCATGTCAGTGCCATGAGTCCATCATGTATGCAATTATTCCTAATTGTACTTTATAACTTCTACATGAGTGCACAATCATTCATAGAAATGCAATATCCATATGATAACACATCAAGTTTCAATCCATATACAAATACATATATGCTTATGCAATATGAAAGTGACTGAGCCGATCTAGTACCTAATGTGTGTGTATATGCATCCACGAGCAACCACTAGCAACCACTTGCAACCATCAATCATAACATGTTTCGAATACATGTTTACATTCATTGGTTTCTACTTAAGGATCAAGAATAGGACCGAGGAGATATACTTAAAAGATAGATACAAGCATGCATAAACTTATGAAAAAGAGATCAAGGATGTACCCTCAACAAGAAAAAGGTAGGCTGCGCATATCTTGTCTTCAGCCTCCCAAGTCGCATCTTCTTCAGTGTCACTCCATTGTACTTTAACTAGCTTGACCTCACGATTGCGTAGCTTCTTAACTTCTGTTCCCAAGATACGAGTTGGAACTCTTCTCACCGTCGCTTCTCGTTCCACTTCTACTTCTTCTAGTATGCTCGGCTCCACCACTTCCGCAGACTCATGTAAGCACTTTCATAGATGAGAAACATGAAAAACATTATGAACTTCAGCCATTCTTTCGGGCAACTCTACTCTATAAGCCATCGTTCCAATCCTCTCAATGATAGGAAATGGCCCTACAAATCTTGGTGCCAATTTTGCTACGGATCCAAAGCGAACGACAATCTTCAAAGGAGATACTTTAAGGAAAACCCTGTCTCCAACCTCAAACTCAAGGTCGGTCCTTCTTTTATCCGTGTTGGACTTCTGTCTATCTTGTGTGGTCTTCATTCGTCTTCGTATTAAGTCCACCTTCTCCGAAGTCTCTTTGATCATGTCGGGCCCAAGTACGAGCTTGTTTGTAGATTCCCACCAACAAGTTGGTGATTGACATGGTCTTCCATATAAAGCCTCAAAGGGTGCCATGCCTATGGTGGCTTGGTAGCTATTGTTCTAGGCGAACTCCACCGAAGGAAGATGATCTTCCCACGTTTCTCCAAAATCAAGAATGCACAATCTCAAAAGATTTTCTAATACTCTATTCAGCCTTTTAGTCTGACCATCGGTTTGAGGGTGATAGGTAGTGCTTAAGCATAGCTGTGTGCCTACAGCCTCTTGCAAACTCTGTTGGATCTAGATTAACCCTAGAGGGGGTGAATAGGGTTTATCATAATTTAACAAATCTAACAGGATATATAATAATAAACAAATCACAGAATATAACAGAAATGAAGAAAATAAATCACACACAGATATACCCAGCTTCTGCAAAACCCTACATACTGCTGCATTCCTAAGTTTTCTACTAGGTGACAGAACATATCCCGCATACAAGACCATGTACACTCGCAAACCCTGCTCCTATTCTAACCCTACACTCAAAACCATAGACTGATCTAAACCCCTATATCAGATTTCCCCTGATTGCGACCCCATAACCAGTAACCAAGATTTTACAGACTCTAGCAACTGTCAGTCAACATCCTGACTGGATCCCACTAGATTTTAACTATTCAGACAATTTAAAATAAAAGAAAAATTAAAACAAGAAAACCCTAGTTTTAAATGAAATTTAAAAATCCTTTTTAAAGCTTTAAACTTGGCTTAGCCAAGCTAAATAGGCCGGCCACTTTAATTTCCTTCTGCCCGATCTCTTCTTATGCTCTGAGAAACAAAAATGGCAGCGGCAAACAAATCTAGGGTTTCCTTAACTTTCCCAAATCGATTTCGACTTCGATGGCTTTCTGGAATTGATGGAATAGCTTCTCTGATGCTCGATTCTTTGTGGCTTTGCTGGATCGGTTTGGGATTGTTCTCTGCCAGTCATAAACCTGAAAAGTTGTGAGTGATTTTGTCTTGAATTCTTCGAATTGTTCTTATTGGACTTCGATAGTCATATGCCTGTGATGATTGTTTTATTTATAGGATTTAAAATCCTTAAAAAACTCTAAATTCATATATGATGACTTGACTGATTTTGCGTGGATTCCTCTTTTGACATACTCGATTTTAATTTGATTCCTTGGCATTGAAAAACTTGTGTGATTTACGGTGATGAAATTGAACTTGTTTGTGGCCTTTAAAAACAGATTTTCCCTTTTGGCTTTGAAGTCACACAGTATTGATTAAAAGTCAATTCTGGAGATTATTTGCTTGCCAAGTATGATTGAGGAAATTTTGGGAAATAAATTATTTGATTTTCTGCCCTTTGTAAATGACATCAGTATTTCAGGAAAATTTTAAAACAGTGAGACACTCTAGCCAAAACTGTATATACTGATTTCTGGAATCATTATCTCTGGAAGTATTTCTTGAAGATCTCCTGTGATTTGCTTTCCATAATTCTTGCCAACATGAATTCATTAAAAAAATTACTTGCCAAATTTGAGTGAACTGATTTATTCTTGGCTTTTGTTTGTTGCTGCCAATCTGTATGTGCACATGTATCTCTCTCACATTTGCTGTTTGGGTTGATTCATTCACTAGCACTTGCATTGGTTAGACTTTGATCATTTCTGAACCATGAACCATGCTTTATTGCTGAACTTTACTCTGTCCTTTGACCAACTAAATTTCTGGAAAGAAATTTCAACATATTTTTGCAAAAACATATTTATTTTGAAATTGCCAAAAAAAACATTGATTATAAATTTCTAATTCAGGACTCGTTTGAATTTTGTTACAAAAAAAAACATTGTTTTGGAAGAATTTTAAAATTATTTTTCCCAAACCAAAAGTTAATTTTCAGAACAAAAACATTTCTTTCCAAACAGAAATTCTTTTGCCACTTACTGAATTGTGTATACATTGATAATCTTGTATACACCATGCTGGTCAAAAGTGACACACAAGATAAAACTTGCCCCTTGCTTTGATTTTGACTTGAGCATCTTGCAATTCTTGTTTCAGAACTGACTCGACTTGTTCATGCTGAACTGTTTGCTTATATACATGTCGAACTGATTTTGTTGATGTTATTCACTATTGGTTCCATATGCTTCTCCATTTAAACTTGGCAATTGATGCTTCCTGTAGTGAACTTGACCTGTGCACTTGGGCTTATGCTAGTTTAGTCATCACTTATACTTGCACCAAAATCACACATACATGACCATGCTGTTGAGTACATGCTTAGTTCACCATTCACATATGCTTGCACCATTCATGAATCTTCTGGGATGCACCACTATATAAACTGTTGCCATGTTTGAATGTTCCATTTGTACTTGAATCTGACTATTCTGGTCCATGCTTGTTGTTCATACATGAACACATTAGTATGTGAAGCTGTTCCCTTCACCATGGTATGAGTTGATGCTGCTCTGTTGATCTGCCACATCCCATTCACCACTGTTGTGTTGCTATGTATCACCATGATGTCTTGTACTGTTTGCATGTTTAAATGTTGAATGAAGAACCTGACCTATAGTTGTACCACTTGATGCTGAAACATTCACGGGCTCGACCGCTTAACCATGTATACGACACTTGAGACTATAATTAATGTGTTGCTGAAACTTGAAACCAAGCTGTTGTGTTCACATGTGCTTCACTGTCTTGAAATGTTGTGCTCGACCATTCTTTAAAACATATGTTATGCTTGTCATTGCTCAACCAAATTCCTTGCTGGTTGGATTTTGGCTTGTACATTTTGTTTTGAGCCGTCCCTTGTATTTGATTGTCCCACTGTTGATTGTGCACTGAGTCGAGATGGTCCACGTGGCTACTACTCTGTTGCACGTTGACTGGCGAGGCAATGCACACGTATACATATATACACGTGTGTATATGCAGTCATTAGATAAACTTCCTGTCCCTGTACATATGCTAGACACAGATAAATCAGATCAAGTCATGAAAAATGATGAGAAACACACCAGAAATCTGGGGCAAATAAAATTTTCAAAATAAAAATTATATTCGCTAGAATTTAGAATATTATTTCTGTTGCAGTGTACAGTGTGTGTTTCATGTGACAGGTAAGCAGAAGATGACTGGACTGACAGTGAGCTATGAAGACAGAAGACAGAAGGCAGAAGGCAGTGACTGAACTGATAGTGAAGAATTCAGAAAACACAAGACAAGAACAATGACAGTGAATGAGTGTAAAATGAAGTTGTAAATGAATGTACAAAGAGTGTACATATGATTAGTACTGTTATTTGTAATAAACAAATTCGTTTGAAATAAAATATTATTTTATTGTTGTCAAACAAACTTGTCTATTTTATTCAGTCAATTTACAAGTATAAGTATTCTGTGAGTGAATTTAAATAGTGGAGTATTAAATAGCTGTACTGTTTGAATGTTGAAATAGAATATTCAATTTAAATAAAATACTGTATGAATATATGAATGTCTGTACAGTCGTATTCTATTTAAATATAAATATTATATTCCTGTTTTTGATGTATATATAGAACAGTACAGTAACAAACACATTTCAGATAATAAATATTTGGTTGTTATCATCAAACAAAAAATCATATAATTGTATATACAACACCGTTATATACAACAATCTCCTCCTTTTGATGATGACAAACAAATAAAAGATTTTGATCATAATAAATGTGTTTGGTAGTGGAAATTGAACTCCCCCTACAACAGACAACTCCCCCAATAACTATGCATGAGTGAAAAAAATGTGAAACTGAATTGGAATTTTCAAAAATAAAATATTTATAAACTATTCACTCATAAGTCAAAATCTCAACCCATTCTCCCCCTTTTGTTATCATCAAAAGGATACAGAAATTAAAATATAGATGAAAAGTGACTAACAAATACAATATCAGCTTAAGAGGAAGAACGACCATCATAAATCTCAATCAGTCAAACAAAAATCATAATAAACTGAGAACTAGTGGCATATTTCACATTATAGAAACTGACGGATTTATGATGAATTTTACATAAAATGGAGAGTTTCAAAAACATATATTTCCAATTTTTTTAAAAGAATTTTATAAAAATGAAGTTCAAAAACAGTGACGGATTTGGACTATAGTTACTAATTCAATGTAAGTGACAAAATCAAATAATCTTAAATCCCAATACTCACCAATCAACAAATCATAATACGTCATAAGATTTCAACACATTTCACAGATGGAAAATGGAATGACAGGCTGGTTTTTATACACAAAGGAGAATTTCAGATTAATTTTAATTTATAGCACATTATTTCCTTTTTTTTATTTAAGAGCACACTGACCAAGCATAACCAGAGCTTGGATTTTTAAATGAGGCCAGTCACAGCTTAAATTATAAGTTGTCTCTTAACCATGCATGACCAGAGCTTGGATTTTTAAATGAGGTTAGAGCCACACTTATATATTAATTATATATATTTATCATTTCAGCTTTAAAAGGAAAAAACTCCTCAGTATATAAACCAAAAATGGATGATAGAAATGCGGTAGGTACAGATATGGTCTTGTGAAATAAATTTCTAAATTAATTATATTATGAAATATGCTCGATTGTACCGGGATTATTGAAAATTTTCAATTATTACTAATTCTGAATAATAATAACATGGCCACAATTCCATAACAAATATTTTCACTGTTTATTCAAAAAGATTAAAAAAAATTAAACTCTCCACAATAATATAAAATCATCATGGGTGACAGAATGATGATAGATAAAGGAGATGATCGTGAAATAATTGCCAATTCAAAGATATTATAATAAATGTTCAACCATCATGAAAATTCAAATAATATCTCCTCTTGTTGTGAAATATACTGCAGTGACAATTCATCACAATTTCAAAATATGATAATAATTTTGATGAATTATAAATACAGTTCAATTTGGATATTGATTTCAATTTCTGAATGAATAATCAATAGATATCTTTAAAATTGAAAATCCATTACAAGAGGAATATAAAGAGCTATACAGGACAAGAGGGATTAAAAAAATATAAAGCACTTCTGATACCAATTGGTGTCACTATTAATGAAAAATGTAACAAGATACTGGAGACAAACCATGATATCGTAGACAACAGAAATTTAAAGCCCAAGCAGACAAATTTAGCGCAGAGCAGCAGACAGATCAAAAATAAGCAGTTATCTAAGAACAGTATCAGAGTAGTACAAAGACAGTTTCCAAGCAGACAAGTCAAGACGATGGTCACAAAAAAATATTTCATGATCCCAGATTAAAAAAATGTACTTTATTTTAAATCATTTGAAGAAATGTGAAAGTACTAGGATTTAACAAATCAATCACACCAGGTTATATTTAGATTCAAAATTATGTGTAAGATTCAATAAATCAATAATTTCAAATGAATTAATACAAACATATATTCAAATCAAATAATCATGAAATAACAGTGATTATGACCATATTCTCAAAAGAATTTTTACAAATATTTTTGACAAGTACAAAGAATATGCAGATCATTTACATCTAATTTGAAGGATATTCATGATCAAGAAAATTTATTTGAAATCACTTGAATCAATGTTAAGTTTTGAGATATAATGAATCAATCACACAAGATTGGTAATTTCAAATTTAAGAAGTGTGTGATATCAAAATATCAAGGATTTCAAATGATTTCAAACAAATAATTTTCAACAAAAATGATCATGAATAAAGATGAGATTCTAGATGTATGACTGATTTCAAGGCATTTCAAAAAATATTCAAACCGATCTGAAAAATAATGAAATTATCACATCTGATGAATAACAGAGTGTTGTAATGAGTATGTTATTTCAAGCTTTTCTAAAAAAAATTAGAAAGAGCTCAAAACAGCAGATTTGTGTGAAAATTCAATAATTATTCAGATCTTCAAACATTTAGAATTCAAAACAATAGTGTTCAAGATATGACAAGATTACATCAACACTATTATGAATTCAAAAATCAGAAAATAAACTTCACAACAATTGCAGGTATTTACAAAGTTAAAATTCAAGATCTAAAAAGATTATAACATCAGAGTTCTATTTAAATAAAGCAAATCTCCAGAAGATCATGAGTACTGCAATTTGAAGTTAAGGAAGCCCAGAAGAAGAAAATATGGCAGTGATAAATCAAAAAAGAAAATATCAAAGTAAAATAAACAGAAGGAAAGAAGGAGGAATAAACAAAGAAAACAAAAAATATTTACAAAGGTGAGTTTAGAGATCATACTAGAAACCAATGTAAATCTGAATCTCTAACTCAACAAGCTTGGCTAAGGAGCTGTGGATGGTACAGGAATATTGAGCAACTCGAATTCAATTCTCTTTTGCAAAGCAGTTCCTCAGCCTCCTTGGTACCTAACAATTCAGGGGATCAAGTGGTCTAACAAAATTTGTAAAACCACTCACAGCTTTGTTCACACGTTTTGGTACCCAAATTTGTTTGTACAACAAACCATCATAATTTACCTTAGTATCCTTAGGAATCCATATTTGTTTGAATTTAGTCAAAGATGTTTTATCTTCTTTGGGGATCCAGGATTGTTTAAATGGATTGTTATAAAACAGATTCTGATTTCGTTTGTGATTTAAAAATCATTTGGAATTTTTTGACTTCAAATTTCCAAAACGATCCTTCTTGAAGAAGTTTAAGGAATTTTCAAAATCACAAGAATTTAGCTTTTCGAAATTATTTGTTTTCCCGAAACCAAGACCACGTTTATTTCCAACAAAAAATTGGTTTTTCAACAACATATTCAAAGATTTTTCACCGTTTGAAAATTTAGCCAAAATTGTTTCAAGTTGTCGAATTTCAGTTTTAAGATCACCGTTTTCTTTCAATAAGTCTAAACAACGATTTTTAGTGATCTTACATCTTTCAAAATCAGATTTTAAAACCAAATTTTCATTTTTAAGCAAATTAATTTTGGTTTGGGACTCAGCAATCTCAGATTCAAAAAGTTTTTGTTTTTCAAACTCAAATTTCTTAGATTTTTCAATCTCGTTTTCCAGTTCTTTCAAAATCAAATCGGATTTCAACAAATTCTCCTTTTCAGCAATTTCAAATTTGGAATATATATCAGTCTTAAAAATTTCAAATTCCTTTTGTAAAAAATTATTCAAACTTGATAACTCAATCTTGTTTTCTTTTAAGATCAGAATTTCTTTTTCAAACTTTTGAATATTTTTATCGAGATGAACAAGATTGGTTTTCAATTTCAAACAATTTTTGCAATCTGAATTTGAAGAATTTTTAAAATGTTCTAGTTGTAATTCCAAATCATCCGTTTTGCTGGTCAACTCAGAATTCTTAGATTTTAGAGATTTATTTTTAGATTGGAGTTTATCAACAGATTTAGTCAAATCAGTGCACACATAAACAAAATCTTCATATGAGAAATTTTCTGTTTTAGCATCTGTTGATTCTCCATCATCCGATCCTTCTGAATTTTCATTTGTAAATCCTGTTAAACAAAACTCTGAATCTGAGTTGACTTTCTCGGGTTTTGAGCTACCGTTGTCGGATCTTCCATACTTCACAAGGAGAGTATCCCAGATTTCCTGTGCGGATAGACAATGGCAGATAAGATTAAACTGTTCAGTACTAAGGTAATCAAATATAATTTTCATAGCACGGGTATTGAAAGTAATATCTACACTATCAAATCCATTGATAACAACATCCCAATATTTAATACTAACAGATTTTAAATATAATTCCATTCCTAATTTCCAATTTAAAAAAATCTGTACCATTGAAAATAAATGGAATACGACTGGACTGATTCTCAGAAGACTGACAACTAGGATCCATGATACTAGGGTTAAAAATACATGCTCTGATACCACTTGTTGGATCTAGATTAACCCTAGAGGGGGGATGAATAGGGTTTATCACAATTTAAAAAATCTAACGGGATATATAATAATAAACAAATCACAGAATATAGCAGAAACAAAAATGCAGAAAATAAATCACACACAGATATACCCAGCTTTGGCAAAACCCTGCCTACTGCTACATTCCTAAGGTTTCTACTAGGTGATAGGACATATCTCGCATACAAGACCATGTAGACTCGCAAACCCTTCTCCTATTCTAACCCTACGCTCAAAACCGTAGACTGATCTAAACCCCTTGATCAGATTTCCCCTGATTGCGACCCTGTAACTAGTAACCTAGATTTTACAGAGTCTTGCAACTGTCTGTCAACATCCTGACTGAATCCCACTAGATTTTACAGACTCTAGAACTGTTCAGACAATTTAAAATAAAAGAAAAATTATAAAAGAAATTAAAACAAGAAACCCCTAGTCTTAAATGAAATTTAAAACTCCTTTTTAAAGCTTTAAATTTGGCTTAACCAAGCTAAGTAGGCCGGCCACTTCAATTTCCTTCTACCCGATCTCTTCTTATGCTCTGAGAAACAAAAATGGCGGTGGCAAACAAATCTAGGGTTTCCTTAACTTTCCTAAATCGATTTCGACTTCAATGGCTTTGTGGAATTGATGGAATAGCTTCTCTAATGCTCGATTCTTTGTGGCTTTGCTCGATCAGTTTGGGATCGTTCTCTGCCAATCGAAAACCTAAAAAATTATGAGTGATTTTGTCTTGAATTCTTCGAATTGTTCTTATTGGATTTCGATACTCATATGCATGTGATGATTGGTTTATTTATAGGATTTAAAATCCTTAAAAAACTCTGATTTCATATATGATGACTTGACTGATTTTGCGTGGATTCCTCTTTTGACATACTCGATTTTAATTTGATTGCTTGGCATTGAAAAACTTGTGTGATTTACGGTGATGAAATTGAACTTGTTTGTGGCCTTTAAAAACAGATTTTCCCTTTTGGCTTTGAAGTCACACAGTATTGATTAAAATGTCAATTCTGGAGATTATTTTCTTGCCAAGTATGATTGAAGAAATTTTGGGAAAAAAATTATTTGATTTTCTGCCCTTTGTAAATGACATCAGTATTTCAGGAAATTTTTAAAACAGTGAGACACTCTAGCCAAAACTGTGTATACTAATTTCTGGAATCATTATCTCTGGAAGTATTCCTTGAAGATCTCCTGTGATTTGCTTTCCATAATTCTTGCCAACATGAATTCATTAAAAAAAATTACTTGCCAAATTTGAGTGAACTGATTTATTCTTGGCTTTTGTTTGTTGCTGCCAATCTGTATGTGCACATGTATCTCTCTCACATTTGCTGTTTGGATTGATTCATTCACTAGCACTTGCATTGGTTAGACTTTGATCATTTCTGAACCATGAACCATGCTTTATTGCTGAACTTTACTCTGTCCTTTGACCAACTAAATTTCTGGAAAGAAATTTCAACATATTTTGGCAAAAACATATTTATTTTGAACTTGCTAAAAAAAACGTTGATTACAAATTTCTAATTCAGGACCCGTTTGAATTTTTTTACCAAAAAAAAACATTGTTTTGGAAGAATTTTAAAATTATTTTTCCCAAACCAAAAGTTAATTTTCAGAACAAAAACATTTCTTTCCAAACAGAAATTCTTTTGCCACTTACTGAATTGTGTATACATTGATAATCTTGTATACACCATGCTGGTCAAAAGTGACACACAAGATAAAACTTGCCCCTTGCTTTGATTTTGACTTGAGCATCTTGTATTTCTTGTTTCAGAACTGACTCGACTTGTTCATGCTGAACTGTTTGCTTATATACATGTCGAACTGATTTTGTTGATGTTATTCACTATTGGTTCCATATTCTTCTCCATTTAAACTTGGCTATTGATGCTGCCTGTAGTGAACTTGACCTGTGCACTTGTGCTTATGCTAGTTTAGTCATCACTTATACTTGCACCAAAATCACACATACACGACCATGCTGTTGAGTACATGATTAGTTCACCATTCACATATGCTTGCACCATTCATGAATCTTTTGGGATGCACCACTGTATAAACTGTTGCCATATTTGAATTCCATTTGTACTTGAATCTGACTATTCTGGTCCATGCTTGTTGTTCATACATGAACACATTAGTATGTGAAGCTATTCCCTTCACCATGGTATGAGTTGATGTTGCTCTGTTGATCTGCCATATCTCATTCACCACTGTTGTGTTGCTGTGTATCACCATGATGTCTTGTACTGCTTGCATGTTTAAATGTTAAATGAAGAACCTGACCTATAGTTGTACCACTTGATGCTGAAACATTCACGGGCTCGACCACTTGACCATGTATATGACACTCGAAACTATAATTGATGTGTTGCTGAAACTTGAAACCATGCCGTTGTGTTCACATGTGCTTCACTGTCTTGAAATGTTGTGCTCGACCGTTCTTCAAAACATATGCTATGCTTGTCATTGCTCAACCAAATTCCTTGCTGGTTGGATTTCGGCTTGTACATTTTGTTTTGAGCCGTCCCTTGTATTTGATTGTCCCACTGTTGATTGTGCACTGAGTCGAGATGGTCCACGTGGCTACTCCTCAGTTGCACGTTGATTGGCGAGGCAATGCACACGTGTATATATATACACGTGTGTATATGCAGTCATCAGATAAATTTCCTATCCCTGTACATATACTAGACACAGATGAATCAGATCAAGTCATGAAAAATGATGAGAAACACACCAGAAATCTGAGGCAAATAAAATTTTCAAAATAAAAATTATATTCGCTAGAATTTAGAATATTATTTCTGTTGCAGTGTACAGTGTGTGTTTCATGTGACAGGTAAGCAGAAGATGACTGGACTGACAGTGAGCTGTGAAGACAGAAGACAGAAGGCAGTGACTGAACTGATAGTGAAGCATTCAGAAAACACAAGACAAGAACAATGACAGTGAATGAGTGTAAAATGAAATTGTAAATGAATTGTAAATGAATGTACAAAGAGTGTAGAGTGAACTGTATATGAGTCATACAGTGAAAATGTATGTATATATGATTTGTACTGTTATTTGTAATAAACAAATTCGTTTGAAATAAAATATTATTTTATTGTTGTCAAACAAACTTGTTTATTTTATTCAGTCAATTTACAAGTACAAGTATTCTATGAGTGAATTTAAATAATGGAGTATTAAATAGCTGTACTGTTTGAATGTTGAAATAGAATATTCAACTTAAATAAAATACTGTATGAATATATGAATGTCTATACAGTCGTATTCTATTTAAATATAAATATTATATTCCTGTCTTTGATGTATATATAGAACAGTACAGTAACAAACACATTTCAGATAATAAATATTTGGTTGTTATCATCAAACAAAAAATCATATAATTCTGTATACAACACCGTTATATACAACAAACTCTTCCAAAACTCACTCGTAAAGATAGGATCTCTATCACTTACTATGCTAGAGGGTATCCCATGTAGTCGAACTACTTCTTTAAGATAAATGGATGCTAATGATGAGGCAGTCCTCCTACTCTTAACTGGTATAAAGTGTGCGCTTTTAGTGAGCCTGTCAACTATTACCCAAATACTGGTATTGCCCCTTTCTTGACCTAGGCAATCCATCTATAAAGTCCATCGAAATGCTATCCCATTTCCACTGTGGGACCTCTAGAGGATGAAGTAGACCACCAGGCTTCTTCTGCTCCGCCTTGACTTGCTGGCATATTAAGCACTTAGAAACGAATTCAGCTACATCCTTCTTCATGCCATTCCAAAAGAAAGCCCTTTTTATGTCTTTATACATCTTGTCTCCACCTAGGTGTATGGTCAACTTAGAATGGTGTGCTTCTTCAAGAACTGTCTTTACCAAATACTTTGCTTGTGGGACACATAGTCTTCCATCCCATCTCAACCAACCTTTGAAATCTATGGAGTATCTATTGAGGTGACTAGAAGTCTCACCTCTAATTAACTTATCCATCACATCAACTATTTGAGGATCTTCACGTTGCGCGGCTCCTATTGAGTCCAAAAGCGTAGGCCACACCTCTAGCGATGCTAACAAACCAGGTACAAACTCAAAGGAGGGTCTAAAGTCAAAGGTTGTTATGTACTCCAAGTTTTGTCTTTCTACAAAGAGAGGACTTAAGGTCAGCCTTTTCCTACTTAAGGCGTCTGCTACCACATTACCCTTGCCAGGGGTATAAGCAATCTCAAGCAAAAGTTATGATCTTTTTGTGAGAAAAGGTATTTAAATGATTTATGGTCAGTAAACAATTCAAACCTTTTCCTAGTAGGTAATGACGCCATGACTTAAGAGCGCAAACAATGGCTGCTAGTTCCAAATCATGAGTTGGGTAGTTCTTTTCATGTACCTTCAATTTCCTTCCTCTATAACAAACTACCTTACCTTCTTGCATCAACACAGCGCCTAACCCCGTGTCGCATGCGTCTGTGGATACTGTAAACATCTTACTTCCATCAGGCAATGTCAGAACTGGAGTTGTTGTTAGAGCCCTCTTCAATCGTTGGAAAGCAACATTAGAATCCAAATCCCAAGAAAAAGTTAGGTTCTTCTTCGTCAATCTAGTAAGTGGGGCTGAGATCTTCGCAAAACTTTAATGAACTTTCTGTAATAGCCCGCTAGTCCGAGAAAACTTCGTACTTCGGTTGCGTTCCTTGGAATCTTCCAATCTTGCACCGCCACTACTTTTGCGGGATCCACATCTATCCCTTCTTTGGACACCACATGTCCAAGAAACCTTACTTCTTCTCTCCAAAAATGGTATTTCGAGAATTTTTCTTTAAGCCGATGTGCTCGAAGAGTATCCATAACTTCCCTTAAATACAAATCATGTTCTTCCTCATTTTTTGAGAAAATCAAAATGTCGTCCACGAAGACTACTACAAATTTATTAAGGAACTCCCTAAACACCCTACTCATCAAGACTACGAAATAGGCAGGTGCATTTGTCAAACCGAAAGGCATGATAAACCATTCGAAGAAACCATCCGGAGTCCTAAACACAGTTTTATCTATGCTGTCTTCAGCTACTCTTAGCTGATGAAATTCGGTAGCCAGATCTAGTTGGGAGAAAACTGATGCACCTACGAGTTGGTCGAACAAGTCGTCTATTCTTGGAAGTGGGTGCCTACTCTTCTTGGTCATCTTGTTTAGCTCCCTATAATCCACGCATAGGCGAAGTGTACCATCCTCTTTGGTTGCGAACACTACTGGAGCACCCCATTCAGAAATACTTCGCATTATGAACCCCTTTTCGAGCAACTCTTTAACTTGCTTGCTGAGCTCCTTCCTTTCCCTTGGAGCCATGTGTCTAACGGGTAAAGCAACTGGTTTTGCATTATCAAATAGGTATATGCGGAAATCTATCTCTCGCTTTGGAGGTAAACCCTTCACTTCTTCAAAGACATCCGAGTACTCACGGATTACTCTAACAGATTGCAAATTTTCAACAGACGCATCTAGAGATTCTAGGTAGCTAAGTATAACAGAATTCATAGGATTACAAGATATTTCGAGAGTATTACCGAGGCGAGTCAAAAGTCTAACCACTCTCTTTTCACAATCGAGGATGGCACCATTACTGGATAACCAATCAATGCCTAGAATCAACCCAAAGCCCGTGAAATCCAAAACATAAGCATTGCATCTAAACCCAGCGCTTAGTATAGATATTTTCAAATCTAAACAAATCATTGATAAATAAGCCGAACCCCCAATTGGATTTGAAACAACCATGGGATCCTCTACTATACTGGTACCTAGGTGCAGAGATTCAACTAAAGCAGTAGATATAAAAGAGTGCGATGCGCCAGAATCAAAAAGAGTACGAACAGGATGATCAGAAAGATAAACTAAATTCTCAACAGAAATATTTCTGCCTCTTGCTGGCGTAGGTGCTGTGAGAGCATGAATCTGCCCTCCAGAAGTAGATCCTGTCCTTTGCCCTTGCCCTTGCCTTCTTAGTCAATCCTTACCATATGTCCTGCCTCGCCACACTGAAAGCAACCACCCATCTTCCTCTTCTTCTTTCTGCAATCCTTAATCAGATGTCCAGGTATGCCACAAAAATTACACTTCCTCTTGTCATGGGGTTTGTTATTCTTTCCACCCTTCTTATAATCTGTCTTATTATTATGCGGTTCCTCCACTTTCTTGTTTAGAGGTTCTACCATCTTCACCTCTTTCTTCTCGCCCTTGCTTTCCTCATTTAACAGTGCCATGTCCACCAGTCTCTCATAAGTCGCGCCCATAGGTATATGGGACATAGCTAGGCCGCGCAATGGCTCATTTAACCCTTTAGCGAAACGAAGAGCCTTTTTATGTGGAGTGTTTACCAACTCCAGTCCGAATCTAGCCAATTGGTTGAACTTGTTGACGTATTCCTTAACCGATAGGCTTCCCTGTTTGAGTGCTAAGAACTTCTCCATCTATAGGCTTTTTTCAGCTTGCTAGAGGAACTTCATCCCAAACCTCATTCTGAAGTCCTTCCAAGTCTCAACTGGTCTCTCAACATTAGTAACTTCCCACCTGAAAGAGGCTTCATCCTTAAGTAACCATATAGCTAGCTGTATCTTCCGCCTATCATCCACTTCGAAGATAACAAATAGATCTTCTGTTTCATTGAGCCTGTTTCTTACTTCCACGAATGATTCAGTCCCATTAAAGTTCTTTCCGCCCATAGCTCGAAAGTCCCTACGTATCTTCGAGAAAGCATTCGGACGCGGAGGAGGAGGAGGAACGACGTCCGCAGCTAGGGGAGGAGGAGGAGCAACATCTGCGGCTGGGGGATGAGGAGCGTTCGCTTGTCCTTCGGCGGGGGCCGTAGCCTCTAAATACCGACGGAACCAGGCGGGTACTTGCACTCCCTCTGGAAGATTAAGATCCCTAGACATGCTGAAATGAAAAGAAAAAGATTCAAAACAAAGGATAGAAAGATAGTGCATATGGCTTTGGGGAATATGCCTTTAAAATAAAACAACACTTTTCTTGAAAATGCTTCTTTAAAACTTCTTTTTGGAAAATAGTTTTCATAAACTTTTATCTGATCTGGTAACCATCAACTCTGATACCAAGTGAAACCCCCCCACCTCCATTAAGGTCACTCACAAGGGGAATGCATTAACTTTGGTGAAGCATTATAGGTAAAAGATACAGATAATTTACAAGACAGACATACAAACAGCGGAAAAACTAAAATCATTTCATAAGCAGAGTGGTTCAGTCAAAACATTACAACCATTGTCTCAAAACCCAACATCCAAATCATTACAATAAAACCTATGTCTTGATTCAAAACTCGAAATACATAAAGAAGCATAAAACAGTAGTAAAGCAGCATAAATCCCCAATAAAAGTGCAACCACAGCCATAGCCCAAGAAAAGAGAATCCAAGCAATACATCTACTCTCTTGAAGCTGGAAAAGGTCTGAACTAAGTTGAAGTATTCCCTCCCTGTGGACCTGGGGGGGGGGGAGAAAGAAAAGAAGACAAAAGAAAATAGGTCAGACGTAAAGCCTGGTAAGCCCAGTGATTTTCAGCATGTAAACGAGAAAAAGGATCATGACATGAATAAACCGAATATAAGACAATACCATAGTAACAAGATCACATAAGACAAGATAAGGCAAGATAAACTGAATATGCTATCACACCCATTTCTATTTCTCTGCACCTACTAACAATTGTTTCAACTAGCCTCATGTGTTCATAATAAAATGATCCCTTTATCGCTTGGCTTCTACTCGCATGTATTTATTACTTGTGTCATTCGTCCCCGCTTGTTTGTAGATACCTGTGCTAGTCCCACCATGGGGTGTATCAATCCCTATGATGGCAACCCGACACAATTCAAGATGCACGGTGTATAACTACTGATGCCCAGTGCCTTATTTTTCCACTCCGGAGTACATGCACGTCTGTACTCCGTTGGAACCTACATTGACGCACCACCTGCCGCTATTTTGACCGCTTATAATCAGCCCAGTAATCGTGCCCCACCCTGCCTAGTTCAGGGTACCGTGATACATCGATGTGGGTTACTGCTGAAATGGGTTCCCGTTGCTAGGGTTTCCTAATCAACATGTTATAACGGTTAAGTGTTCTCAATTTAACCTAACTCCACCCATTTGTTTAATTAACATGTTGCATTAGTTAAGTGTCGCTTATTCATATGTTACTTAACCTTAACATTCTTAGCATGTCTTTTCCTTGGCATTAATTAATTTATTAATGCACCAACCTCTCACATTAGAACTGTTGTTTGTGGTTGTTGGATGTGCGAGGCGGTTCAAGGCAGACTTCTACCGCAAACTCATTCTAACCTTAGTTTTTGGGCTTGATGCGCTAACCTCTCACATTAGACCTGTTGTTGCGGCTGTTGGATGTGCCGGGTGGTTCCAGGCAGTCTTACACCGCAACTCAATCTAATCTCAGGTTAGGCATGTTCATCTTTTATCCAATTTGTATATTTACCATTCATGTCCGAGTCTAGATTTTTGTATGCCAATTATCCACAATTGTAGTCAATTCAAGTTATGTCCAAAATTACTCCAATAGGTTATACCCAATTCGCCGCGTTACAATTGCACGTACAACAAAATTCAACAAGGTTTCCAAATTCCAAGTACTCATAAAATAAAACGGAAAGGGGATAGAGAAGAAACACAAGAATTGACGTAAGGGAAAATAGGCATGTAAAGGTGTACCAAACACAAGAATCATGGTTCCAATAGGCATGTTGTACATTAACAACGAATATGAGCAAACTAAGGAAAATACATCATAGGTATACAAATTCGATAGGATTGAACATAAAGAAATTACTAATTTGATGTACAACATGATAGGTTCAATCACAACAGTCTCATAGGCATAGGTAATTTCATATTTGACAAAAGAACAAGCATGAATCAGAATTGATTATCTTACAATTAGGCATAGTTCTAGATTCGATTCATTACAATCATGATTTTTATAATGTGTTCAGATCTGAATAATAACTGAACTTACAGAGATAGGATTGCAAAAAGAAAATTAGGTGACGTTGTAGCGATTCTAATCTTTCTTTGTTGATTGAAGCGGAAAACCTTTTCTTCAATTTGAAGTTCTCTAATTTGATTTCTAGTTTGGAGAAGAAGGAGGCTAGGCTTGTTTAGAGATGGACAGCGTGGAGGCACCATAGAATAGGGTTATGAGGTTAGGGTTAAGTTTAGATATGTATTTATAGGTGTGTTGGACAAACTATGGCCTTTAGATTAGCATAGGAGTCATCAGAGCCATCCAAACCAAAGAGACACGTCACCCAGCCAACCACAGTGCGACACATAAGCCCTAATCCTTCAGAATTCGTCACCCAGATCTGGGAAGATAGGGGTTGAGACACCTATAGGGGGGTCGACACCCTCGGGCGAGATTTTTCCCGCTCATCTTTTATTGGATGATTTTCGAAATTTGAATTTTTTTTGTGATTTTTAATTATTATTTAATTTAATTCTTCTTTAAACTGAAATCTTCTAAGCTTTATAACTTCCTCATACAGAGTCCGATTTACGTAAATCCAGACTCTATTCCAACCAGAATTCCGAGACGAACGCAATGGCGCTACCTATTTTACTTAATTCTCGCTTTTAAAATTAAGTATTTCTTAATTCGTTATTTTAATATTCATAGAAAATACGGGGTGTTACAATACCCGTGTGGGGTTTTCAAACAACAACAGTTTATTTAAATAAATTATTTGTTAACAAATTTAACCAATTCTAATTCAGTTTGAATTATTTTTCTAATTAACCAATTTGTAGTGTTTAAATTATAAATATTTATAATCTAATTTCAACTACCACATTAATGTTAACATTTTTTTTATACATTAAACATTTCAACATCACAAACAACACACAGTACAACCAATTTAATCCAAACAAACAATCATGGCCTGTACAATAAATGGTGTCGGGTGCTACTAAGCACCGTCTACATCCTAGTATATATTTAATTGTAATATAAATTGAGTGAGAGAGAGTTCTCTCCTTTGGTTTCCACTCCTCCTCTGCTTCCAGTTAGTTTCATCGTAATCTGTTTCACACGATTTTTATATTAAAAATCACATTTTAAATTTAACGCTATATAGATAAAAATCACATTTTTATTGTTATTTTATTATATATCAAAAATCCAATCTTTATAATGCTCTTCATATAATAAAAATCATATTTTTATTTCAATACATATGCGCAAAAATCAAATTTTTATTTCAAAGTTGTACATATAAAACCCCAATTTTTATTACAACACTAGTTATATAAAAATCATATTTTTATACTATGTTATATATAATAAAAATTATATTCTTAAAATCATATTTTTATTATGATATATATATATATATAAATCACATTTTTATACAATGTTATATACATTAAAAATCATATTTTTATTTATTGTATATATATATATATGATATTTTTATACCATTGTTATATAAATTAAAAATCTCATTTTTACTTATATGGTATATTGTATAAAAATCATATTTTTATTCTAAGCCATCTATAATAAAAACCATATTTTTATTTTAAAAACAATGCTTATTTTATAACTTAAAAACAATGCTATTTTATAATTTAAAAGTAATGCTATTTTATAATTTAAAAGTAATGCTATTTTATAGTTTAAAAGAAATGTCGTTTTATAGTTTAAAAATAATGCTATTTTATAGTTTAAAAGTAATGCTATTTTATAGTTTTAAAACAATGTCATTTTTATTTTATATTTTAAAAACTAATTACCATTAATAAATTAATTAACTTTTAATTACACTTCCAAAAATCGTGGTCGTTTGTTGTTTTTTCTTCCAGGTTACGGCTTCAATATCGAACCCATTCACGCAATCTTAGGGTTCGCCGCTGCTCCGTTCTCCGACAATCGGAGTTCGATCCTCCGCTGCCCTGACGTCGACCAACACCCCGCCTTTCCACTCGCCAGACAGCACCGAGCTCGGGGAACCCTCCATCCTCAAAAATGATTCCAAACAGTGCCTCTTTGAGGAAGAAATTCGCAAGTTTTTCTTCGTCAAATCTCATCATACCCGTTGATCTCAAAGAACTCATCGAGCTGAACACTTTGGTCTTTGGAAGATTTGAATTTTGTTGCATGGATTAGGAGATTTTTAGGAATCATTTTTGGAGTATTTTGGCCATTCAAATAAAAACGGTGGCGGCTGTATGTTCGGGAGAGAGAATAGGGTTTGCGTTGAAAATGAGGGTATATATATAATATTTTTATATTATTTATTCTTTTAATTTCAAAAAATCCATGTTTACCGATACGAACTCCAAATCAAACCGACTGTCGCCCCTAACCAAATACCCTCGTTCCAAACACAATGGGATATGTCCCGTAAGCTTATTCTACTGTTTCGATCAGTTTTTGTCAAAATTAAAATATAATTCAATATATATTGAATTTAACGCACATTTACATTTACCGGGGCCGCATACTGACTCTAACAATTACAGGAAAATTATTTCTAGTTATGTTTTGACGATACGGTCCTAACAAAACTAATTTCATCAAATTCGTAGAATGTTTGAAAAATGGCCATTTTCTGGTCGATACAATTCAACTGAAGTTGACAAAACACGTTTTAATTTGCCACGCTCACATATTAATTTCAAAAATTGTGAAAATTGGAATCTAGCGATAATTTGACATTCTGGATCCAATAAAAGTGGTTTTATCGAAAACAGAGGTCGTTTGCAAAATGGCTATTTTTAAGGGCTATATATATATATATATTAAAAATATATATAAATTCCATAGCGACTATTTTAAATTTTAAACTGGACATAACTTTCAACTTATATTATGAAATCTAGATTTTTCACATTCGTTAGAAAGATATTATTAAACAGATTCAAATATTTCTTGTTTCGTCCAATTCTGACTTATATTGAATTCTGTATATTCAATTGAAATTTAAAACTGAATTTTCAAACTGCCGCGCCATTTCAGGCTCATTTTATATTTAAAATAATTTATACATTCTAACTTCGATTTAAATAAATTAAATCGTTATTATTTAAAATAAATCATTTTAAATATTCAAAATTAATTAAAATAGCTAAAATAAAAAATTTAAATTAGTTATAAAATTCCGGGTTGTTACAATCTCCCCCACTTAAAATCTTTTCATCCTCGGAAAGGAACAGAGCTGAAAGTTGTTTAACTAAGCAACTCGACTTTCAATCTGGCTTTCATTCCTTAACTTTTCGGTTTCTAAGAATTTTCTAATTTCTCAAAAATTTGGCTAACACCCTAAATTTTCGAATTTTTTTGCCATAACCTCCTTTGTACGGGTTGATATTTAAAACCGCAACTTGCCTCACAAGGCCCTCGTCAATCCAAAAGAAAAAGAAAAAGCCAATCGGCTCATCAAATCATCAAACCCAAGAAATAAAATAAATATGTACCTATTTGTCGGGCATACAATTTTATTCCTCTTCTTAGCTTCCATGCTATGACCTGTTCACACACACACACATATTTATATATATATATATATATATATACACACATGTATGCAATTGCAACAAATTTTCAATTCAGTTTCAATAATTTATTTGATTTGGCTTAATTTCTCATTCGTTCACATATTGGTTAAATTAATTATCATTCCAATATTTTTATTAGTTAAACTAATAATCAAACATCACAACCAGCAATCAATTAGTTGATTAACTTTTGAAATACATATAGCTTTTATATATAGTAAAAAATCATATTTCAGTGCAAATCACAATAATAAACTCTAACTAAGTTTTGGTTCTCACACCAGTCAATTGGAAATATATAGATATCCCACTTTCGAAACTCGAACATATACACTGATGATGGAGCTCCATCATCAGGATCATCTCTGGACGACTAGAGTGTGATTCTATATCTACCCAGTATATTTGAGACTTCATATATACACTAGCTAGACGTATATGCAAAATCTTCATATACTCGATTGTCCAAAATAAATTAAAATAATCTACTCAAATACGTATATTAAGATAAAATTTTCAAAACTAAATTTGTTTTTATTTTTATTTTTAAAAATAACAATCTTCACACTTGTTCTAGGATACTAGTAATCCTATCTCTAACGAGTCATTATCATAGGATCTTACTAATCCTATCTCTGATGAATTCTTTCGTTTGGTTCTAGTGTGTCGTGTTCTAAAGCTCTGATACCACACTGAAACGACCTAAACTTCCCCTTTCGGGAAAGCCCGAATTGAGTTGAGAACACGACGCATCAGAACAAAAATAATAGAATATTTCATTGCTATTACAACAATTACATCAGAGTACATGAATATATCAGAGTGCGAATAAATATTACACATTGGAAATACAATATCATAGATTTAAATTACAAAGCAGCGGAAAAATAATACATAACACAACTGAAAGAAATACACAAATACAGAGCTTTTCGAATATAGCTTCAGCTGTAAATCCAGGATCCCAGAAAAGAAATATCTGCAAAACCAAAACTACTAGCTGCCCGTACGGAAAATATGGGCACCCAGAGTTTAGGTTAAAACAATAAACTCCAGGCCAGTCATGGGATTGGTGTGAGAACTAAAACAGTTATTAATCTTTATTTTAAAAGTGGGAAATCATGGCACCACGCCGTATAACACGAAACGGGTTTACTCCACATGAATCTTAGTTTAAAATAAAACAACGCAATGCTTTTTGGAAAAATGAAGCTATTATAAGACTCAGGTCCCATCACACAATGCAACGCAAGCCGGAGGATAGAGTTTTCCCTTATAATAGCCAAACATGCTTGATTCGTATAAAACAAATCATTTTGATATTATAAGTGCATAGTGTTTAAAAACAACTTCAAATATAAATGTATCAATCATAGACGACATGGGTACCATATATCATGTCGCCATACTAGTTCTATAATCTAAATTGCATGATGTCATATTGGAAGTTGGATTTCCATCATGAACCAAGGCAAGGGATCATCCTTACTGAATGCGAGACACTCTAGCCCGTGCCTCAGGCTCAAAGCTCGAGTGAGCCTTGGATCTTCAAGGCCGGTCCATACATATTTTAGTGGATTAGTAATTCTTGAACAATACGTTTCCCTGCCCTATGGGGCATAAAATATGAGCCACTAGGGACTCAATATCCGAGGTGCCTCATTCCATCGTCCACATAAGTAAAATGTCTGGGCTCTATACCATGACACCACTCCTAGCTAGAAAGAAACGCATGTTCTCCCTGCAGTCCTCTCCCATTTCTGGTCCATACCGGGGTATGAGGCTCATGAAGTATCGCTATACACAAAGCTATGCTAACTAAAATTGTGCTTTGATCATCATCCACATGACTCTGCTTTTCAACAAAAGCCTTGTTCATTTACATCTTAGCATGCCATACTGACAATTCACACCATGCAACTGATGTCTATTAATATATAACCTTTAAGCTCTTACGTCTCAGAGAAGGGTGTTAAGATAGAGAATAAATTCTCCACCACCAAACAGATATTTATTTAATAGAACTCAATCAACACATAATGAAATCCAATGTCAGACACACGTCCATTTACAAGTCCGTTCTATGTCTGAACAAAACTGGAGGCACCTTATTCCTCGTCCCATATGTCCAATACAAGAGAGAGGACCTTACATATCCGGCCGATCTCCAAGTACGTCTGGATGACCACCACTTATTACCTTGTCTTGGGTGTACAGCCCAGCCAAGACATCAGTAATCATACAAACGATGTGAAGAACTCCGGTCTTCAACCACCGTCTTCATCGTCGACTTTTAGTCGTCGTAGTAATTTCTCATAATGGGTTAAACCCGGTCTTTCCGAATAACTCGCGTATTTTATAATTAAGTGCTATGAAAACACATCATACTCCTCATTCCAATTCAGAATATTCCTTTAATGAAATATTCACATTATTAGGGAAAGGTTCCCATTAATTTTATCAAAGATAAATCCTTTTAAATTTATTCTTTAATCTTCCTTGTGATCTCATTTTAAAAGATTTAATTTTATCTTTTAATAATTCTAAACCATATTAAGGTTTATCAACTGTTCGGGATAAGCGAACCTTACCGAAGTAATCATTTATTATCCCAATCCCAACTTATTCATTCCATGGAGAAAACTGGTAGTGCTCCATATCTAACACCCACTATGCTATAGGTAAATTTAATTACCATTTCACGTTCAAACCTGATTAAAATTTAACTATCGCCTGGAGTAAAACTGGTGGGACTCTTTTCTCGATCATTTCATGAATTCGATAAATTTAATTATCTCATTCTAATCTAATTAAAGATTCAATAAAACTCTAGTTCAGTTTTAATCTCAAAAATCATTATTTATGATTATTCAAGTTTAGGAAATAAATTTTGTCTTTAATTGGGTTAAAGAACAAACGTTATTTAAAACATTGTTCACGATAAACCCAAATCATCTTCCATCAAAATAGAATCTACACGCAAATCACAACAGTATATAATCAATATAAATTCCCATATCAGACCAATAATATAAATGGAACAACGACATGTTTTTTTAGTTTCCATAAATAGTAGCGGTCTTCATCCATAGAAGCTCATCTCGATTATTACCCAATCGATTTCCATTTAATTCCAATTTAATGTATTAAATTGGAAAACTTTACTTTGAAAAATTTCCATTTAAATCTTAATTAAAGATTTATAAATTCCAAATTATATTTTCACTGTTAATGAGGTTAAAGAACAAATGTCCTTTAAAACACAGTTCATGATAAACCCACAATCAACTTTCATTTTAGTTCCAATTAAATATCAATTAATTGGTAAATTTATCTAAATCTTAATTAAAAGATTTAAAATTTTCTCAACTGGGTTGAAGAACAGTGTTATTTAAGACACCATTCACAACAAACCCAAAAATCCAATTTATTTTATTTAATTCCAATTAAATATTAATAAATTGGAAAACTTCATTAAATCTTAATTTAAAGATTTTTTCTTTCCTTAACTGGGTTTAAGAACAGTGTTATTGAAGACACCATTCACGACAAACCCAAAATCCAATTTGACATTGAATAAAAGGCTCTAAATAGAAATTATATTGGCTTATATTCAATATCAAATTCTAAAATCAACAAATATCGTATTGGGAATAACGATATTTATATATCTTCCAAATTCCTCAACAATATCTGTATAATCACGGAATCCAATATTGAAATATTCCGAAGATTATTTCTATTCAAACCCATTCCAATTCATACTTTAGAAAATTCTGATTATGCTAAAACCATTTACAAATCCAATTTATTTATTTATTTAGAAACATTGGATTATTATTCTAGTTAATAACTAGTTCATTTTGATAAAAATATATTTTATCTTTACAAATTGAAATTTTTCATCCAAAATCTTTCCAAATCATTTATTATGATTTTACAAAAATTTTCCATATTTTTAATAATTTTATTAAGGCCTTTACAGTCGGTTTCCAATAACGGTCACCGAACTGCATCCATAATGACCTTTTCCAAATTTAATTCGGACATAATTCCAAATCCAACCGTTAGATTTCAAATCTCTTATATTCATTGGAAATCTCTTTTCGATACAAACCCAACGGTTCCTGTTTTAGGAGAATCCGACGGTCGGATCTCCCGTTACATTAATTTGAAGTTAATGGTCGAAATTCGCGAACGGTCGCTGCGCGGCGCGTTCTATTCAGGCCACTAAATATATATAATATATATATATATATATTATATATTTTGTTGATTTCCAATTAAAACATATTTTATAAATCGTTTATATATTCATTTTAAAACGATTCCTACTTCATTTTCAATTTTAAATCAAATTGAATATTCTATATCTTTATCATATTAAAATGTTAATACTTTCAAAATATTAAATTTTGAAATCACTTCTTTTCGATATTCATTATAAAAATGAATAAAATCGGTCGATAAACCCGTCTGGGTTAAAATGGAGTTTAACTACATAACTATTTTTATTGTTCAAACATTTTATTCAACTCATGAATATTTTATATGGTTTATACATTCAATAAAAATGATACTTTTATTGTTCAAAAATTTTATTCAACACATGACTAATTAATTCACTTCATTAACATGTTAAAAATAATATTTTTATCTAACAAAAATATTTTATCCTATGATTCTTTTTCTTCCTCATTAACATGTTAAAGATGACATTTTTTTATCCAACAAAAATGTATTTCAACATATGCTTCTTTTATTGGTTTATACATACAATAAAAATGTGATTTTTATTGTTAAAACGTTTTATTTTAAAATATTTTTTATTTTAAAATATTCTTTATTTTAAAAATATTCTTTATTTATGAATCGGAATGCGACTCAATCAATTACCATATAATTTCAGTTATATGGATTTCGTACATCGCAGGTATGCAACAATAATGATAAATAATCATTAAACAGTCCGTTCACATCCAGATTGAAATAATCATTAAACAATAATGATAAATAATCATTAATTGAATGTGGACCCTAAACTATTCAATGAAGCGAGCGTCCAACACGTTCCAACTGTTGATCGATTCAGATTCCAGCTGTTGAAACCACATAGCAACGATGTTAGTCAAGAATAGAGGGAAGCACTTAGCCATGACATTTTTCGATGCCGATAACACTTCCATATAACGCATATAGTGCATCTAATGCACAGTAGGATCGGTCCTTCCATTGTGAGCCTCGAGAGATGGTAGTTTGAAGTCTGGGGGATTACGAAAATCCCTGATGTCCCCTATAAAGGGTTGTAATTGATGTTATCCACGTCGTCTTGAGATGTGTCGCTTCAGGTGAAGTGTCGAACAATCTGACTTTTGTCTTCGAGGAGTTGTTGCCAGTTCTCCAATTCAACACTGGTGGCCCCAGCGTGAAGTCCTGAAGTGGATGGAAGCCGGTCTCCAGCTTCTTGGTTCCACGTATGCAATATTCGTCAACCAGGCTTCTGCGTATGACGAAAGAAGTGTTAAGTCAAGTTGAATCTCATGTATTGTACTGTATAGTCGACGGTGCTTGCATATAATGCCCACGTGACATGCTTTTGATTTAATGTACTGGCAGTTCGTCACTTGTCATTTAATTATGGATGATGATCCTTTGCTCAGACATATGTGTGTTAATCTTGAGGAGTTATCCTTTTGGTTGTAATTTAGGATGCTGCAGAACTCTAAGGATGATAAATTTGCATAGAGTATTCGGGCAGTCGAATTATGCCGCTCGAAGCTCGCATCCCGTGCCCCCCAGCAATAGGGGTTTTGCTGAGGAGTAGGTGTCAGATCCATGTCTTCTCTGGATTCATACTCTATTTCCAAATTGCAAGCTTGAGTTGGATGTATAATGATTGTCAGTGTCCAGCCCATACAAGTCTTTGGTCCCCCATCCAAGCTTTGAGGATCGGAGTTGGCTGGTGAAAGGTCAGATTGTAGTCGCTTCAAATGCTCCCATTTGCCCCTACTCAAGGGTAATAGTCGAGGACTAAGTGGGTGTGTCACACTCAATTGTTGTATGGGATAGGATATCTGATTTATGTCCAGTCTCGTCTGAGCCTTCCAATCAGGAAGTGGGTTGGGATAGTAAATGGATGGTCGCTCTGCATCCATTTCGTGGTCCTCAAGCAACCTGTCAGAATCAAAGCATAAGTTAGATACAGTCAAATAAGTTGTGTTGTTCGTAAATACTTTCGATAATTATGCCCCTAGTCTTAGAGTAATGACAAAAGACAAGTGGTCGATCACACCCCTTTTGAATTTAGACATGCATGCATAAAAAGGGTATTTCTTTCAAAGCTTAAGTGACTGGGTTATCCAAGTGCTCGAGTCATCGCATTTTCCATTCAGTGTACTTGTAAGAGGATACTCGTCATTGAACTTGAGTTATAGTCAGTCACACATGGGTATGTGTGCTGATATGAGATATCACTCTCAAGGCCTTCTTTCGGTTGTTCCCTTAATTCATGTGATATGTTGTCGACTATCCCACTCCCAAGGCCTCCATTCACTCGTTGCCTTAACTCATGTGGAAGGTTTAACATTAGGTGTTGGCGTTAGCCTTCCAAGTGTAGCCCTCACGTCTTCTTTTTACATCTGTACATGAACCTGCAAATTGAATAGAACAATTTGCTTAGTTTTCAAGTTACTAAGTCAACTTTTATGTCATAAGAAAGTCTATCTTGAAATAAAAATAAGTCAAGTGATAAGTTGTTTTGCTTAGAATAATTAAATGTCATAATGTCGAGTGTCGCGGCCAGGGGAGATATACTATATATCCCCAAGTTAATTTGGAATCGTTATTCGTGTCCGACACATGTTCAAAGTTAGCCTAGAAGTCTATTCCCATCCCCGCAGCGTCGGTGAGAACCAGGCTAAGTCATTATGACGTCTGGTCCTTAAGTCATTTATACTCCTATCCTCGTCCAGAGAGCAATGGAGTTTGTGTTGACGTCGTAATGTCATTCTTTATACTCTCTCTCTCAAGTCATGAGAGTTAGAGATGTGGACGTCGTGGTTCGCCCTTTATACTCTCCCAATGTCAGTCAGGGTTAGAGTTAGGTATCAAGTGGTCGTTAATCTTGGCACACCTATCACACTTTCCCTGGGTTTATACTCTTATCCAAGCACTGAGGATTAGAGTTGGTCGGGCAAATAGTCGGGTCACATTTGCCTTGGCGTCATTCCCTTTGCCTTTGCGTCAAAGGCAGAGATCGCCTTGAGAATGGTCGGCTCACATCCATGTTAAGTTTGTACTCCTCACGTCGGAAGCATGAGAAAGAGTTAAAGAAATCATTGGGAGAGCGGTCGAGTCGTGCTCATCCTCATCTCAACATTTCTCTTTTGCCACCACAGCGAAGGCAAAAGTTGGCAAATGGACGATCGTGTTGTGTCTGAATAGAATTCTGCCCGTCGTCTCAAAAGTGTAGGCGTTGTTCTAATGAATGGTCATCTCACATTCATCCTAGTTTCATTCTCTTTCCCTCACATCAAGGAGCAAAAAGTTAATTGTGAGGTTCATAGGATTGCGTCGCTGTCACCAGCATGCTCTTCCTGCGGGATCAAGGTGTGGAGTTGTTGATCTACTGGGTGGTCATGTCACACCCAAATAAATCTCTATGTCTTGCCAGGTGAATCAAAGGCTAGAGGCTGAGGAGGACTCATTTGTATGCCCAAGCATAGATAGCACACGTCGAACTCATGTGCGTTTACCCTCTTTCCCTCAATGTCAAGGAAAAAAATCCAGTATATGAATGGTCGAACTCCATCTATGTCAGATTGTTGGTGTCAGGCCAAGAGTAAGCAGGTGAACAGTCGAATCACGTTCCCCAAAGATTTCGTTCCTCTGATCAAACTATGATGGTCTGATTGGCACCAAACTTTAGGTACCTGCATCATTCATGTACAAATTTGCATGAGTTAGTCATGTCAATAACTCAGGAAGCATGTAAAGGTAAAATGCATGATTGGAAAGTATGTATGTTAATGGGCGGTGTTGCCTCCTTTGGTTGGATTTATGTAATCCAATTGCATTGAACACAGGATTTATCCATACGGATGGTCGAACCTTGTCCATCTGGTGTTGAGTTCCGACTTTGAAATGCATAGATCGATGCACAATTGTCTTGAGATATGCCAAGCATGAGCGAAGGAGTGGATGGTCATATCAGAACCACCTTAAGCTATACATCGTTTCTCGGACAAAGGGCATGGTTTTGCAGACGAGCGGTTCAGTGGGCTCATTATGGCAGTGCTCCGTAGTTTTGCATGCGGATGTTAGAAGTTCAATTGGTACCGGATCCTGAGTACCTACACCATTCATACATAAATTCATATGAGTTAGTCACATTAGTAACTCATAAGACATGCAATAATAAGAGACATGGTTAAAAATAATCTTATTAAAGGAATGTGTATTGTTTTAAGAGAAAATGGCATCGCATATTCTTTGCTAGTCCATTTTGCTTTGTCCTGTCTCTACCAGGAGATGACTGCAAAAGTCTTTAGATGATGAAGGATATCTTTTCAAATCATGGTAGGGCGACATTTCCAAGAATAATAGACCTTGATTGGGGCCTTGAAATGACAAAGGTGACTAGGCGTACTTTATGAGCGAATGATGAGATCGCATTTCCTTTGAATTGCCTTCTTGCCTCCATGTCAAGGATAAAGAATGAAGGCTGGATAGTTTGATCAAGACCGCTAATGGTAGCATCTCATCTTGTCGGTGCTATGACGGAAATTGGTAGGAGAGTAAGGACACCATGTGTAACAACCTGTATTTCGATAACATGATTAAGACGAGAATCAAGGCAGAATTTAATTTTAAATTCTGAATCAAGTTAAACGGGCTTTGCCATTGCGTTCGTCTCGGAAAAATACGCGAAATAGAGTCCGAGTTTTCGAAAATCGGAGTCCGTATGACCCGATTAATGCCCAACGAAGTTTTCAGAAAATTTCTAAGTAAAAACAGATTTCAAATTCAAACTTGAACTTGGAAAATTGGGCCAGTTGGGCCAGGCGGGAAAAATTCCCGCCACAGTACCCAAGTCGACAGCCCTGTCGACTTGGGAGTCGACTTGGTCTGACCAAGTCGACAGCCCTGTCGACTTGGCTGTCGACTTGGCTCAGACGAGCAGTCTTGCCTGGTGCACCTATTTTCTATCTTGGCTAGGTTTTTGGGCCTGGTTTGAGATCTGACGGTTCAGGTTGGTCCTAGGGTTAATCTAAGGGTCCTAACTAGCCTAATCTTCTATAAATAAGCCCCTAACCCTCCCCTAAACCCTCATTATTCACTCATGTAACCAAACTATGGCAAAATTTCTACTCTCATGGCCTCCACTCAACTATCCTAGCCTCCACTTCATTTCCATGAGAGGTTTCATGATCATGAGAGTGTTAGAGAGTCCCTATGTTAGTATGAGAGCTTCTCAAGTTGACTCCAAGGCAAAAGCTTTGATCTTTGTTCATAAAGATGGTGTTTTTGTTGATTTGGAGCATCCATCTTTGGGTTTTTGGGTGATGGCATGCATAGGCTTCATCACAAGCTTTAGTTTAATCGATTTAGGCCTTCATAGCAATGTAAGCCCTTTTCCTACTCTTAGATATTAACTATGAAGTTAAATGTTCATGTTGCAAATTTGGGTTTGATCATTGAGTATGATTTATGCTATCATGTCATGCAAGTTTATGAAGTCATTATCTTGATCTTATGAGCTAAAAGCTACAACCTTTATGTTGAAAAGTTGCATTATGCAACATGAGAACCTTCATAATCTTTATGTCAACTTGCATATGAAGTCATAACCCTTATATGATGATATATGCGAGTTTCTAGTCATCATTCCATGTCTTTTGTCACCATGATTCGCTTATGTGCCAAGTTTGGGTTTATGCATGTTTTTGAGGCTTAGGAATGCAACATGCAAGTTAATGAACACATATGTGCCTCATTTGCCACCATGATTAACTTGTGGCTTTATATCCGTTTTTGTCATGCCTTTGCCAAGTCTCCTCTTTTAATCCATTACGTTGTTGCGAACGTATATGCGAGTTTAGAAGCGTTGGGTTAGGTTATGGGTAATTTCTAATGACATGAAAATACAACTTGAAAACATGACTTGAAATTTAACATGAAAGTTGACATGTAAGTATGCATAAAAATATAAGCTTGGGAATTTACCTATTAAGTTAGGTCTACCCATTGGGAATTTACCTATTAAGTTTGGTCTACCCAATTGCTTGAAAATTTGAATATGAGCATGACACTAGACTAAACATGAAAGTGGCCAACTCGAGGTTGGGTTGAGTTTGCAACGTAAAACTACCCGGAACCGACCGGCCTAACTAGTAGTTGCAAACAATAGGACCCAATGTGAGAAGTTGGTCATGTGGTGTTTGAACCCGAGGTTAGACCAAGTTGTGGTGTAAAGCTACCCGGAACCGACCGGCTTAACTAGTAACCACAATAAAGTCTAATGTGAGAGGTTGAAGTGCATTAATTAAATTAATGCCACATGATAAGGTTAAGTAAATTTGACTAATGACACTTAACCGATATGACACGAATGGGTAGGTTAAGTGGGACCGGGCTTGATTTCTTAATGACACTTAACCATGCAAGGTGATTAGGGGATGGGGTTAAGTAATTTACACTTAACTAATCCGACTTGGTAATTAGATGGGGTTAAGTAATTGATACTTAACTAATCCAACCACGGTAATTAGATGGGGTTAAGTAATCCACACTTAACTAATCTAAACACGGTAATTCAATGGGGTTAAGTTAAACACTTAACCAATTTAAACTTGGTAATTCAATGAGGTTAAGTAACCAATACTCAACCAACTTAACGTGATAATTTAATGGGGTTAAGCAACTTATACTTAACCAATTACACATGATGATTTGATGAGGTTAAGTAACCAATACTCAACCAACTTAACGTGATAATTTAATGGGGTTAAGCAACTTATACTTAACCAATTACACATGATGATTTGATGAGGTTAAGTAACCAATACTCAACCAACTTAACGTGATAATTTAATGGGGTTAAGCAACTTATACTTAACCAATTACACATGATGATTTGATGAGGTTAAGTAACCTACACTTAACCAACCTACTACGCGGACCTGATAAGGTTAAGTCACAAGACCTTTTTGGAATATACTTAACCATTGTAGTATGATTAGAGGATGGGGTTAAGCTAACCTATACTTAACCAATCCGACTCGATAATTTGATGGGATTAAGATGATCTATGCTTAATCAATCTAGCAAGATAATCCGATAGGATTAAGGTAAACTAGTACTTGACCAATTTGACTCGATAGGGTTAAGTCATGAGCCTCTGGATACACTTAACCAACTTGTAGGGCTAAGTCTTGAACTTAAATACTTAGCCAATCTTGACGGGATTCGTGGGCGGGTTAAGTCATGGACTTGAATGATAACACTTAACCCAATAGACAAACCCTAGTTAGAGGAACTAGGTAGAAAATCGTGGTTAATCAAGGATAACGGGAAAGGAAGCTAAGTGGTAAACCTTAGTTAAGGGTAACTAAGTAATAATTCTTAGCTAAGGACATGGGACTAGTTCATAAAGAGATGAGTAACCTGATACGGTAGGTCATCGCTTAGTATACGAGGAGGAGAAAGTTATCTGACTTGGATAAAAGCTCCAGCGAACTGGGTGCCGAAGCGGAAGCTTCGGGGAACGTGAGGGTACTCTTGGTATCCCTCTGTAAGGCGGCAAGTGGTCCATGAAACCCGGCCTCACAGGGGTTAAGGTCTGCGGTAGAAGAGCCAAGAGTATGCCTTGTGTAACACCCCGTGAATTCTATAACTGTGAAATTCATAAATTAAAGTATAATCAAATTCAAATCAAAGAACTAAGGGAAACGGGATACGCCATTGCGTTCGTCTCGGAAAAATACGCGAAATAGAGTCCGAGTTTTCGAAAAACGGATATCGTATGAAGAAGTTATGGACGAACAAAGTTGGGCGAAAAACCGGAAAACGGGTCAGAATGCACTGGCGCACTTGGGAAGTGCGCCAGAACAAAAATGCACTGGCGCACCTGTGAAGTGCGCCAGTACATTTTTGACCTGGCGCACCTGCCAAGTGCGCCCAGGTCAAAAATGACCTGTTGGTCAGGTCTGGTCAAGCCCTGGCTGGCCAGGTCTGGGTTTGGCCGATTTTCAGAAGCTTGCTTTGTCATTAGGGCTAGGTGGCGGGTTCTAATTGGTCTCTCTAATCTAATGAATGGCTACGATCTAACCTAGCAACATCAATGGCCCTAATCAATTCCTAACCTCTATATAAACAACCCTAGACTAAACCCTAATCTATTCATTCAAATTAAGAGCATAGCCGCCATGTTGCTGAGGAATGACTAAGAGTAGCCGCCAACTAGAGAGAGGATTAGGGAGAGAGTTCTAAAGCCTAAAGCAATTCAAGCGACCTAAAGCTAATCAATTCAACAAAGGAATCATATCTCTTAATTAGAGAATTCGCCGCAACCATTGTAAGTAGAGTATTACTTTGGTATGAATAAACAACTGTATTGATTTGTATGCTTGAATTGGGATAATAAAGTAATTCATATTTGTGCAAATTTATGTTATTCATTATAAAGAACTACATGCGGTAGTTCTATGCAAGTATACGTTTGGAATATTGCGCAAATTATGTAATCTATGTGGAAGCTACATGTATGTAGTTGATTGAAATTTCATGCAAGTTTGGGGCTTTGTTATTATGCCATCATGATGTATATTTTTGTGCATGAATCATTTTGCAAGTAATTGAAACAAGTTTGGTTGTTATAGTTCATATGAAACTATGTTGGAATTTTGACACCATAATCCATGTATTAAGTCATGCTTTTGCAAAACTTGTGAATATGGCTAGGCTATGAATGATATTTGGCATAATTGAAATCCATGATTAAGTCTATCTTGTTTAAAAGAATTATATGATGACATATGTGAGACATGGCTAGGTTAGACTCAAAAATCCCTTTTTGCAAGTTTAAAGCAAACACCATGATTAGGAATATTTATGCATAAGTATATTTATACCATCGTTATGTGATTAGACTTAAATCATGATTAAGTTGAACTTTGCTTTTGTGTCAGTAACAAAGTATCCCTTTGTAAACATGTAGAAACCTTATGAACATGACATGTTTGATATTATGCCATGTTTATGCTAGAAGTATTTATGCCATGCTTATGTTTGACATTATGCCATGCTTATGCTAGAAACATTTATGCCATATGTGTGACATTATGCCTAAATAAGAATATAGGTCCATGGGTCAATAATGATATCTCAATTACAAGTTCACATGCTTTGATTCATGTCACCTATGTTACCACTATGCAAGTACACCAGTTTCTATTATGTATTTCCAACGTCATATGCAAGTTCATGCGCTCACCTTCCCCTCTTTGTGTATGTAATCACGCTTTAAGCCTCCCCTTTCGCATGGCTAAATTGGGCTTTAAAAGGCTAAGCCCAATATATATAAACGGACGTGTAAAAACGGGGGTAAATAACGTTGGGCTAAATTAATTTAATGAATGAAAACTAAAGTAAAAGGGCCCAAATTCAAGTATGGGTTGGGCCCATGATTGGTGTAACCTTTACACCGTTAACTTAATAATGGGCCGAAAATATTTACATATAAGAAATAAAGAAGAATGACAAAATATGTAAATATAGAACATACGATGTGTTTAACCCGAGGTTGGATTGAGTTGTGATGTAAACCTGCCCGGAACCGCCCGGCTGTCCAGTAGTCACAACAATACCTATCCAATGTGGGAGGTTAAACATGGAGCCCAGCAAGGACCCGAGGTTAGACTGAGTTGTGGCGTAAGACTGCCCGGAACCAACCGGCAACAGGCAGCCACAACAATACCTGTCTAATGTGAGAGGTCCGGGCCTTAATAAGACAATTAAGGCTGAGTCAGGATTGATAGGATTAAGTAAACTAAAGACTTAATCAAAATGGAACATGCTAAACTAAACGGACTGGTGGGGGTTAGGTTAGAAAACACTTAACCAACTTAGCATGTTGGCTAGAGATAGAAAACCTAGTAACGGGGGACCCTTTTCAGCAGTAACCCTAAAAGGTGTATCAGGATACCCTGAAACTAGGCAGGGTGGGGCACGATTACTGGGCTGATTGTAAGAGGTCAAAAGCGACGGCGGTGGTGTAGCAGGGTAGGTTCTAACGGAGTGCGGGCGTGCACACACTCCGGCGCAGAAAAAATAAGGCACTGGACACCAGTAGCATACCTGTGCACTCTAAGGCTGTGTCGGGTTGCCACTATGGGACTTGATACACCCCATGGTGGGACCAGCATAGGTAACTACAGACATCGGGGGCCGTAAGACACATGTAACTATACGAGTAGGAGCCGATCATCATAGGATGGATCACTTCACCCTGATTATGGGGTGCCAATTGGAAAACTAGTTTATATGGGTTCAGAGATCAACATGGGGTACGATAGTATATTCGACCCTAGACAACTTAACCAAGTTTATAGTGCATGCCCACTTCTTGTTTATACTTATCATACCCAGTTCTTTATTCATAGACAAAATAGTACTAGACTTACTCAGGCTTTATGTCTGACTCTACTTTTCTTTCGTCTTCTTTCTTCCGTTTCCCCCCCCCAGGTCCTCAGGGAGGGAACACAGCAGCTTGACCTACCTCAACATCCAGCTTGAAGAAGAGAAAATGTATTGCTTGGACTTTCCTGTTTTGAACTATGGCTTTGGACAATCCACTATGGGGCTTTTGCAGTTTATCTATGTTTTATTTATGCTTCTTTAAATAATGTACTCAAGACAGATTATGAAAGTGTTATGTTATGTTTTTGGAAAGGATGCTGTTGTAACAAGTATTTGACTTTATGAAATAAAATTTGTTGTTCTTCCGCTGTTTACAAATATGTGTTCTTATATCTGTCTTGTATATCTGTGACTTGTACTTATAAACCTCCACCAAAATTAGGGCATTCCCTTTGAGAGTGACCCTAACGGAGGTGGGGTGTTTCACTTGGTATCAGAGCATAGGTTTACCAGATAAGATAAATAGTTTTGAAAAATTATTTTCAAAAAGGAAATTTAAAGAAGCATTTTTAAAAGAAAAATGTTATTTTATTTTAAAAAAAAAAGGCAAAGTCCACCCCCCAAAGCCATAGGTATTATCTCTTATCCTTCGTTTTGAATCTATCCTTTTTGTTTCAGCATGTCCCAAGAACTTAACTTGCCAGAAGGGGTGCCAATACCTTGTTGGTTTAGACGGTTCTTAGAAGCAAGAGCCACTCAACCAGGTCCTACCATTCCTCCTTCTCCAGCGGAAGGAAATCATCCAGCTGCAGCAGCACCTTTTCCTCCACCTCCTCCATGGGGAAACACGTTTGCTAAGATATGTAAAGATTTTAAAGCTATGGGAGGAAAGGATTTCCATGGAACTGAGTCCTTCGTAGCAGCTAGGAATTGGCTGAAAGAAACGGAGGACCTATTCATCATCTTTGAGGTAGAAGACAGACAAAAAGTACAGTTGGCAGTGTGGCTATTGAAGGGCGAGGCTTCCTACTGGTGGGAAGTCACTAATGCTGAAAGACCAGTGGAGACATGGGAGGACTTTAGGGCAAGGTTTGAGACCAAATTTCTCTCAGATGCGGAAAGAAGTTTGCAGTTGGAGAAATTCTTATTTCTTAAGCAAGGAGACAAGACTGTTAGAGAGTATGTGAATCAGTTTGATGAGCTGGCTAGGTTTGGGCTTGACCTAGTCAACACCCCGCACAAGAAGGCTCTCCGTTTCGTCAAGGGGTTAAATGAGCCATTACATAGTTTGGCCATGACCCATATACCCATGGGAGCCACGTATGAAAGATTGGTGCAAATGGCGTTGCTGAATGAAGAGGATAAGGGCAAGAAGGAGACAAAGGCAGAAAGCTCTCAAGGGAAGAAAGAGGGTTTGCAGCCTAAGAAGACGGACTTTAAGAAAGGCGGGAAAGGCAACAAAGAGAAGAGGAAGTGTAATTTCTGTGGCAAAGTGGGGCACTTAGTAAAGGACTACCGGAAAAAGAAGGCCAAGGAGAATGGTGGGTGCTTTTCATGCGGTCAGACAGGCCACAGGGCTAAGGACTGCCCAAGGAAACGAGGGCAGGGGCAGGGGGCTGGATCCACCCCAGGGGCACAGGTCCATGTGCTAGAAGCGCCACCATTGCAACAGCGAGGTACAAACACTTCTGTAGAAAGTGTAGTTTATCTTTATGATCACCCCATTCGCACTTTATTTGATTCTGGCGCATCACACTCCTTTATCTCGTCTGCTTTAGTAGAATCTCTGCACCTAAAAACTAGTATGGTAGAGGACCCCTTAATTGTTTCAAACCCAATTGGGGGCCCAGCTCATTTGTCTATGATCTGTGTGGGATTGAAAATTTCTATCCTAAGTGTTGAATTTCAATGTAGTGCCTTTGTTTTGGGCTTTTCGGGGTATGGTTTGATTTTGGGTATGGATTGGCTATCCAGTAATGGGGCCATCCTTGATTATGAGAAAAGGGTTGTTAGGCTCCTAACCCAGCTCGGTAATACTTTGGAAATTTCTTGTAATCCCTCGTATGCGGTTATGCTTAGTTATCTTGAATCGCTAGATGCCTCTGTTGAAAATTTGCAATCAGTTAGAGTGGTCCGGGAATATCCGGATGTCTTCGAAGAGGTGAAGGGCTTGCCTCCGAAGCGGGAGATAGACTTCCGCATATATCTTGTAGATAATGCAAAGCCCGTTGCGTTGCCCGTTAGACATATGGCTCCACGAGAAAGAAAAGAGCTCAGTAAACAGATTAAAGAGCTTCTAGAGAAGGGGTTCATTAGGAGGAGCATTTCAGAATGGGGCGCTCCAGTGGTGTTCGCTACAAAGGCGGATGGTTCACTCCGTCTATGTGTCGACTATAGGGAGCTCAACAAGCTAACGAAAAAGAATAGGCACCCTCTCCCTAGAATTGACGATTTATTTGACCAGCTTGTAGGAGCGTCTGTTTTCTCCCAACTCGATTTAGCAACCGGTTTTCATCAGCTAAGGGTGGCTGAAGATAGCATCGATAAAACGGCATTCAGAACCCCAGACGGCTTCTTTGAATGGCTTGTCATGCCTTTCGGCTTGACAAATGCACCTGCTTACTTCGTGGACCTGATGAGTAGGGTATTTAGAGATTTCCTCAACAAATTCGTAGTGGTCTTCGTAGACGATATCCTTATCTTCTCAAAGAGTGAAGAGGAACATGCTCAGCACTTAAGGGCAATCATGGAAACTTTGCGAGTCCATCAACTAAAAGCCAAATTCTCCAAATGCCACTTTTGGAGAGAAGAGGTGAGGTTCCTTGGGCGCATAGTATCCAAACAAGGGTTAGCAGTGGATCCCGCTAAGGTAGTGGCGGTACAAGATTGGAAGACACCAAGGAATGCAACTGAGGTCCGAAGCTTTCTAGGACTAGCAGGTTTCTATCGAAAATTCATAAGGGATTTTGCGAAAATCTCAGCTCCGCTCACGAAATTGACTAAGAAGAATCTAGTGTTCAATTGGGACTTGGATTGCGAATTTGCTTTCCAACGACTGAAAAGGGCTCTTACAACAGCCCCAGTTTTGACGCTGCCAGATGGGAGCAAGATGTTCACTGTTTATACGGATGCATGTGGGACAGGGCTAGGCGCCGTCTTAATGCAAGAAGGAAGGGTAGTAGCTTATGGCGGGAGGCAGTTGAAAGTGCACGAAAAGAACTACCCAACACACGATCTTGAGTTAGCCGCCATCGTCTTTGCACTCAAGTCTTGGCGACACTATCTCCTAGGTGAGAAGTTCGAACTTTACACTGACCATAAATCGTTGAAATATCTTTTCTCGCAGAAAGATCTTAACTTGAGGCAACAAAGATGGATGGAGTTTCTTGCCTCGTACGATTTCGAAATCTCCTACACTCCGGGCAAAGGCAACGTAGTGGCAGACGCGTTGAGCCGAAAGAAATTGACACTAAGCCCGTTGTTTGTTGAAAGACAAAGCCTAGAGTTTATAGCCAGCTTCGACTTTAGGCCCTCCTCCGATTTCGTACCAGGCTTACTGGCATCTCTCGAAGTGCGCCCAACTTTAGTGGATTCAGTAGGGACAGCGCAACGCGAAGACCCTCAGCTTGTGGAAATAATTGATAGGCTAATTAGGGGTGAGACTTCAAGTCACCTCAACAGATACTCCATCGACGATAAGGGTTTTCTAAGGCGAGACGGAAGACTATGCGTCCCACAGATAAACGATTTAATAAAGAAGGTTCTCGAAGAAGCACATCACTCCAAGATGACGATACACCCCGGCGGAGATAAAATGTACAAAGACATAAAAAGGACTTTCTTTTGGAACGGCATGAAAAAGGACGTGGCAGAGTTTGTTTCTAAGTGTATGGTGTGCCAACAGGTTAAGGCGGAACAGAAAAAGCCTGGCGGACTGCTACATCCTCTGGAGGTCCCACAGTGGAAGTGGGATAGCATCTCAATGGACTTCATCGATGGGCTGCCTAGGTCTAGGAGAGGCAACACTAGCATTTGGGTAATAGTGGATAGGCTTACTAAAAGCGCCCACTTTTTACCTGTCAAAAGTAAAAGAACTGCCTCATCCCTAGCATCACTTTACCTCAAGGAAATTGTTCGACTCCATGGAATACCATCTAGCATTGTTAGTGACCGAGACCCCATCTTCACCAGCGAGTTTTGGCGGAGTCTGCAAGAAGCAGTAGGAACGCAGTTATGCTTGAGCACAGCCTATCATCCCCAAACCGACAGCCAAACAGAGAGAGTGAACAGAGTTTTGGAAGACCTTCTAAGACTATGCGTCCTTGACTTCGGAGGGACATGGGAAGACCACCTTCCTTTGGTGGAATTTGCCTACAACAACAGCTATCAAGCAACCATCGGAATGGCGCCCTTCGAAGCTTTATACGGAAGACCGTGCCGATCGCCCACTTGTTGGTGGGAGTCTACTGATAAGCTCATACTTGGACCAGACATGATCCGAGAGACTTCAGAGAAAGTAGACTTAATACGAAGAAGGATGAAGATGGCCCAAGACAGACAAAAGTCCTATGCCGACAGGAGAAGAACCGACCTTGAATTTGAGGTCGGGGACAGAGTTTTTCTCAAGGTATCACCACTAAGGAACGTTGTTCGTTTTGGAACCACAGGAAAGCTAGCACCAAGATTCGTAGGGCCATTCCCTATCATCGAGAAAATTGGGAAAATGGCCTATAGATTAGAGCTACCCGAGAAGTTGGCTGGAGTCCACAACGTTTTTCACGTTTCACATCTCCGAAAATGTCTACATGAGTCTGCTGAAGTGGTAGAGCCAAATATACTCGAAGAGGCCGAAGTGGAACGCGAAGCAACCATAAGAAAAGTTCCAACCCGAATCTTAGGAACGGAAGTAAAGAAGCTACGCAACCGCGAAGTCAAGCTCGTCAAAGTCCAGTGGAGCGACGCCGAGGGAGACGCGACTTGGGAAACTGAAGCTAGAATACGCGCTGCCTACCCTTTTCTGTTCGAGGGTACATCCTTGATCTTTCATTTTCCTTAAGTTGCGCTTTTATCTATCTTTTTAGGTATATTTCCTCGACCTTATCTTTTAGGTAGAAACCCTTTGGATGGAAACATGTAGTTGAAACATGTTATGGATGATGGTTGCAAGTGGTTGCAAGTGATTGCTTGTGGTTGCTCGTGGTTGCATATACACACACAATCTAGGTTTTAGATCGGCTCAGTCACTTCATATTGCATATGCATATATGTTTGCATTCGTATATGGTTGAACTTTAATGTGTTGTCATGTGGATGCTGCATTTGTATTGAATGATTGTGCACTCATGTAGAATCAAGAGTAGGAAAATTTGCATACATAATGGATTCATGGCACTTACATAATTCGCATTAAGGAGGTCAACTGAATCAGTAGACCGCCTGATTTTGCATTAGATAAGTACATGTACACACACACTTCGCATATGATCATGAAGCATTAGAAGTCTTTTAAGGACAATGGATGCTCGTGTTTGATGGATGAGTAGATGGATGATTGGATGTTAGGATATACATTCCTCCTAACTTGAAGATTTCGGGGACGAAATCCTTTTAAGTGGGGGAGAATGTAACACCCCGTGAATTCTATAACTGTGAAATTCATAAATTAAAGTATAATCAAATTCAAATCAAAGAACTAAGGGAAACGGGATACGCCATTGCGTTCGTCTCGGAAAAATACGCGAAATAGAGTCCGAGTTTTCGAAAAACGGATATCGTATGAAGAAGTTATGGACGAACGAAGTTGGGCGAAAAACCGGAAAACGGGTCAGAATGCACTGGCGCACTTGGGAAGTGCGCCAGAACAAAAATGCACTGGCGCACCTGTGAAGTGCGCCAGTACATTTTTGACCTGGCGCACCTGCCAAGTGCGCCCAGGTCAAAAATGACCTGTTGGTCAGGTCTGGTCAAGCCCTGGCTGGCCAGGTCTGGGTTTGGCCGATTTTCAGAAGCTTGCTTTGTCATTAGGGCTAGGTGGCGGGTTCTAATTGGTCTCTCTAATCTAATGAATGGCTACGATCTAACCTAGCAACATCAATGGCCCTAATCAATTCCTAACCTCTATATAAACAACCCTAGACTAAACCCTAATCTATTCATTCAAATTAAGAGCATAGCCGCCATGTTGCTGAAGAACGACTAAGAGTAGCCGCCAACTAGAGAGAGGATTAGGGAGAGAGTTCTAAAGCCTAAAGCAATTCAAGCGACCTAAAGCTAATCAATTCAACAAAGGAATCATATCTCTTAATTAGAGAATTCGCCGCAACCATTGTAAGTAGAGTATTACTTTGGTATGAATAAACAACTGTATTGATTTGTATGCTTGAATTGGGATAATAAAGTAATTCATATTTGTGCAAATTTATGTTATTCATTATAAAGAACTACATGCGGTAGTTCTATGCAAGTATACGTTTGGAATATTGCGCAAATTATGTAATCTATGTGGAAGCTACATGTATGTAGTTGATTGAAATTTCATGCAAGTTTGGGGCTTTGTTATTATGCCATCATGATGTATATTTTTGTGCATGAATCATTTTGCAAGTAATTGAAACAAGTTTGGTTGTTATAGTTCATACGAAACTATGTTGGAATTTTGACACCATAATCCATGTATTAAGTCATGCTTTTGCAAAACTTGTGAATATGGCTAGGCTATGAATGATATTTGGCATAATTGAAATCCATGATTAAGTCTATCTTGTTTAAAAGAATTATATGATGACATATGTGAGACATGGCTAGGTTAGACTCAAAAATCCCTTTTTGCAAGTTTAAAGCAAACACCATGATTAGGAATATTTATGCATAAGTATATTTATACCATCGTTATGTGATTAGACTTAAATCATGATTAAGTTGAACTTTGCTTTTGTGTCAGTAACAAAGTATCCCTTTGTAAACATGTAGAAACCTTATGAACATGACATGTTTGATATTATGCCATGTTTATGCTAGAAGTATTTATGCCATGCTTATGTTTGACATTATGCCATGCTTATGCTAGAAACATTTATGCCATATGTGTGACATTATGCCTAAATAAGAATATAGGTCCATGGGTCAATAATGATATCTCAATTACAAGTTCACATGCTTTGATTCATGTCACCTATGTTACCACTATGCAAGTACACCAGTTTCTATTATGTATTTCCAACGTCATATGCAAGTTCATGCGCTCACCTTCCCCTCTTTGTGTATGTAATCACGCTTTAAGCCTCCCCTTTCGCATGGCTAAATTGGGCTTTAAAAGGCTAAGCCCAATATATATAAACGGACGTGTAAAAACGGGGGTAAATAACGTTGGGCTAAATTAATTTAATGAATGAAAACTAAAGTAAAAGGGCCCAAATTCAAGTATGGGTTGGGCCCATGATTGGTGTAACCTTTACACCGTTAACTTAATAATGGGCCGAAAATATTTACATATAAGAAATAAAGAAGAATGACAAAATATGTAAATATAGAACATACGATGTGTTTAACCCGAGGTTGGATTGAGTTGTGATGTAAACCTGCCCGGAACCGCCCGGCTGTCCAGTAGTCACAACAATACCTATCCAATGTGGGAGGTTAAACATGGAGCCCAGCAAGGACCCGAGGTTAGACTGAGTTGTGGCGTAAGACTGCCCGGAACCAACCGGCAACAGGCAGCCACAACAATACCTGTCTAATGTGAGAGGTCCGGGCCTTAATAAGACAATTAAGGCTGAGTCAGGATTGATAGGATTAAGTAAACTAAAGACTTAATCAAAATGGAACATGCTAAACTAAACGGACTGGTGGGGGTTAGGTTAGAATACACTTAACCAACTTAGCATGTTGGCTAGAGATAGAAAACCTAGTAACGGGGGACCCTTTTCAGCAGTAACCCTAAAAGGTGTATCAGGATACCCTGAAACTAGGCAGGGTGGGGCACGATTACTGGGCTGATTGTAAGAGGTCAAAAGCGACGGCGGTGGTGTAGCAGGGTAGGTTCTAACGGAGTGCGGGCGTGCACACACTCCGGCGCAGAAAAAATAAGGCACTGGACACCAGTAGCATACCTGTGCACTCTAAGGCTGTGTCGGGTTGCCACTATGGGACTTGATACACCCCATGGTGGGACCAGCATAGGTAACTACAGACATCGGGGGCCGTAAGACACATGTAACTATACGAGTAGGAGCCGATCATCATAGGATGGATCACTTCACCCTGATTATGGGGTGCCAATTGGAAAACTAGTTTATATGGGTTCAGAGATCAACATGGGGTACAATAGTATATTCGACCCTAGACAACTTAACCAAGTTTATAGTGCATGCCCACTTCTTGTTTATACTTATCATACCCAGTTCTTTATTCATAGACAAAATAGTACTAGACTTACTCAGGCTTTATGTCTGACTCTACTTTTCTTTCGTCTTCTTTCTTCCGTTTCCCCCCCAGGTCCTCAGGGAGGGAACACAGCAGCTTGACCTACCTCAACATCCAGCTTGAAGAAGAGAAAATGTATTGCTTGGACTTTCCTGTTTTGAACTATGGCTTTGGACAATCCACTATGGGGCTTTTGCAGTTTATCTATGTTTTATTTATGCTTCTTTAAATAATGTACTCAAGACAGATTATGAAAGTGTTATGTTATGTTTTTGGAAAGGATGCTGTTGTAACAAGTATTTGACTTTATGAAATAAAATTTGTTGTTCTTCCGCTGTTTACAAATATGTGTTCTTATATCTGTATTTTATATCTGTGACTTGTACTTATAAACCTCCACCAAAATTAGGGCATTCCCTTTGAGAGTGACCCTAACGGAGGTGGGGTGTTTCACCTTGGTTGCTATGCGAGCGACCTAAAGACTGGGATGGGTTAGCGTGGAGTCGACGATTCTTGGTTTTCGCCCCGGGATAGCATGTTGCCGACTACCTACCATCTTTAGTCAATCGTGTACGTACGGAAAGGCAGGGAACTCCCAACAGACCATATACTAGCTATCAAGTTATGGGTGAGGATGGCTATCAGGAATTGGGCATCGATGGGCCTAGTGTAGTTCTCATACATGATTTTTCGTGGGTTGCCTTTCAGTAGTTGAGGGAGGGGTCACGTGGGACCATAGCCACGGGTACAAAAACAGACCTTGATATCTGCATCAGCAGACGACTTAAAGCTCCCGACCGAGTTCCGTATTTCTTGGTTTGCCCTGGCACGGAACTCGGATGGCACATTGAGGAACATGTGCGCCTAGACATGGAAAACGATTCACGATACATACGTGGGGTGAAGGGCGCGGTTGACGGGTGGCATAATTCCTAGTGGTCTTAGGTGGCCAAAACCCAAACCGAGACACGGAAACGTTCATTAGGTAGCATAATCCCTAGTGGGCCTAGGTGGCATAAATCCTAAGTGAACGCGCGATAGTTCGTGGTAAGGAAACATAACTAGATCAAGGGTTGCAGTCCAAAACAACTTCAAGGATAAAACGTTTACATGGGAAAGCCCGTATGGCCTACGGCAAAGGGCTGAACTTATACATGGAAAGAAACATACGAGTTGGGAAAACCTACATATGCTATATATTAGGTTGACATGGACCATTACATGACAGTGGGCAAGGGACATTCATGGTTAACACATGACGCGGGTTGGGGTAATAGTACGGTAGGTGCAGAGCGGATATACAGGATAGATACCATGGGACGTTATACATGATAGATATCTTGGGGGATATTATACTTGATAGAAACCTGACGATGTGATACCTTGTTTTATCTTGACATCGTAATTTATCATGACACCTTAGTTTACCTGAGTTCAGTAGTTCATCCTGTTATTTTGATTTAGCTTATCTATCTTGTTATCATGCTTATGTTCATCTCAGTTTCTCATGTCAGTTAACTTTACTAGTTTTTATACTAATAGTAGATAGGGCTTACTCAGTCTTTTTGACTGACCCGTTTTGTTTCGCCTCTTTTCTTCCGTTTCCCCCCCCCCCCCAGGTTACAGGGAGGAAATGCTGTTGTTTATTTCAGACTTCTTCTGCTTGAAGGTCATCATGGATGGCTTGGACTTATCTTGGCTATGGCTACTTTACTGTTTTACTTGGGGAATAATTTATGAAAAAGTCTTTATGCTTCTTTACTATTGCAAGTCAGGTTTTTATGTACTCTGATGTAAAAGGCTTTAGACCTTAATTATGAATGTTTATGAAAGTTCGATTTTACTTCCGCTATTTTATATGTTCTGTCTTGTGATATTTCTGTGCATGTTTACCAATAATGCCCCTCTAAAGCTAGTGCATTCCTTTGCGAGTGACCCTAGCGGAGGCGGGGTGTTACACCATGCTTATAGAAACCTCTCCCTTTCCATGTCAGGAAGTGGGATATGGAGGCTAGGAAGGCAGACATGATTCGTCCATCCGCAGTTTTCTTCGATCTCACCTCGGGAATAAGAGCTGATGTGTGGACAATCAATGAGCATCCAGGCTTAAGTGTTTCAAACCTTTAACTCACCAAGCTTTGGGCAAGACTAGAGTAGTCGGCCATACTTCGGATACAAATACGGTCATGCAAGGCAATGATGTATCAACTTTGGGTTAGACAATAGAATCATGAGCAATCCATGCTAGGATTTCTAAATTGCCCTTGTGTTTAGGGCATGAGAAAATCGAAAGACGATCAATGTAGGTAGTCGAATCTTAAATCTTCACATTCTATTGTCAAAACATTAACCGCTGAAGTCCCATTCATGTACATCTTCAATCAAGCGGGAAGTTGATTAATGATTTGTCAAATCATTCAGGGCAGTGAACTCAGCAATGAGATTTTTTGATGTCTATCCCGAGATGACCTCCCAAAGGAAAGAAGTAATGTCGAATTCGTCCAATTCAATGTTCAATTTAGATGGTCTTTGAGATGCCTCAGGTCGTTGTGGGGACTGTCGTAGCAGTTGGTCGGTCTATACTTTGATCAGATAATCTTGAATATGGTAGCATGGCCTGCTAGGCTTTGAATGTTATTCGTAAGTATTGCCACAACAAGAATATGACATAAACTGCAAATGGCTGATTCGTTTTTGCTTTGATCTTGAGCTCTCATCTTTAGGTTGAGGTCGCATGGTAGCTGATGAGCAGTCAATTTGTTATCATCTTTAGGCGGGTCCATAGGCCTAATCATGGCCAATGGAGGTTTAATTGTTACCTGACTCTAGGCACCTAGGTGTGTTGCTTTTACACTTATCAGGTGGAAATCGATCGTCATCGTAGCGGTTGATAGCAAATGGTCATTGCAAAGCTTAGCTAAGTTTCTCGGAAAGTGAATCGCAAGGCATATATCCTTCATCATGTCAAATAAGTGAAGGGTAGCTTTGTAATGTTGGGATCCTTGGTCGCTTCTGGTATCCGATCATTGAGAATCATTGTTGCTAAGATCATATGAGTCATCTTTGGAATAGGGTTCAGACTGCTCCATATCAATGTTATCTGATTCAGTCAGTTAGGTAGGTTTATGTCGTGTAAACCAAGTGGTCACCATTTATTTAGGAATAACATCGATTGCATTGGTGAAGTATATATGCCATCAGATCCTTTAAAAAGAAAGCTGTCGAAAGCAGTCTTTCCCACATATGTTGTCATGGTTAACATGCTGAATATGTTCAGGAACCCCCCGTTGAATAAAATCTTTAAATAGGGCTCATGATTCTAGGAAAAATCTCAGTCGTTTCCATTTTGCTGTTGATATTCTTGGACTAACCGCTGAGTCTTGGTTGTTAAGTCTTGACGATCATTGTTGGTCACTGCGCCGCGGCACGGGTTTTGGTTGAACATGCCTCCGAGTCGAACCTATCTTTGGGTCGAACATGTCTTCGGGTCAAGCATGTCTTTCGGGTTGAGTATGTTCTTCGGGTCGAGCACTTCGAGCCGACGACTTCGACCAGGACGCCATCAACTGAAAATTCTTCAAACGGGGACCGTTTGACCGGAGTCCTCGACTTGGGGAAAGCTTGATCTACATGTCTTTTCGGCTCGACATTGTAAGAACCCGTAACTTCCCCGGTAAGGAAAGAGCGGATACTTTTGAGAACAACACACAAAAGGACGCATACGGAAAAACATTTCATTGTTATTACAACAATTCCATCAGATACAAGAATATACAGAGTATAAATGAATAAATTACATTCGATAAATATCAGAGATTACAATAAATTACATAGCAGCGGAAAATAATACAAAATCACAACTAGAAGTGATACACGGATACAGAGCTTTCCGAGCATCGTTCCAGCTGTAAATCAGGACCCTGTGGATATAAATCTGCAAAACCAAAACTACTAGCTGCCCGTGCGGAAAATAGGGGCACCCAGAGTTTAGGTTAAAACAATAAACTCCAGGTCAGTCATGTGACTGGTGTGAGAACTAAAACAGTTATAATTCTTTATTTTTAAAGATAGTAATTCAAGGGACCACGCCGTAAAACACGGAACGGGTTTCCTCCCAAGAATACCAGTGCATAGAACAAACAGCGCAATGCTAAATAAAGAAAAATGAAGCTGTTATAAGACCCAGGTCCCATCACACAATGCAACGCAAGCCGGAGGATAGGGTTTTTACCTTATAACAGCCAAAGCATGCTTGATACGTTTAAAACACTTTATTTGATACTATTATAGGTGTATAGTGTCAAAACAATTTCAATCATAAATATCAATCATAGGCGGCATGAATGACCCATACCACTATGTTGCCATACTAGGTTCTACAAATAAAACCGCACTATCACGTATTGGAAATTGGATTTCCGTCATGAGCCGAGGCAAGGGGCAAGCTCCTCTCCGCGTTCGAGACACTCTAGCAAATGCCTCAGGACCCCACTATGATCCTTGGATCTTCAGGGCCGGTCCTCTCTTGCTTTTGAGGATTAGTTATTCCTGAACACACGTTTCCCAGTCCTTACAGACCTATATCCGAGGCGCCTCGTATCCAACAACCACACAGGTGAAAAGTATATAAATGTCAGGGCTGGTAGGTCACTGACACCACCCTAGCTAGAAAGAAACGTCGTGCTCTCCCTGCAGTCACTATCCCGTTTTTGACTCATACCGAGGTGTGAGGCTCGCGAATTCACGTTATACACAAAGCTATGCCACACAGGCCGTGCTTTGATCATCAACCACAAGACTTTGCTTTTCAACAGAAGCCTTGATCAATTGCCACTTACGCATGCCACACAGGCAATTCATTCCATGCGACTGATGTCCATCGATATACAACCTCTGAGCTCGTATGTCTCAGAGAAGGGCGTTAAGCAAGAGAATAAATTCTCCGCCGCCAAACAGATGTATATTTAATAGAGATCAATCAACACAGAATAAAATCCAATGTCAGACACACAATCCATTTACAAGTTCGTTCTGGGTCTGAACGAAACCGGAGGCACTTTCCTCGCATATCCATCCATCTCCAAGTACGTCTGGACGATCACCAACTGATTCCCTCATCCTGGGTGTACAGCCCAATCAAGATCATCAGTAATCACCCAAACGATGTGAAGACTTCCGGTCTTCAACCACCGTCTTCATCTTCGACATCTCGTCGAATCGGTTATTCAGAATGGGTATAACCCGGCCTTTCTGAATAACCCACGTATATAATAAACGAATGTTACACAAACACCACAAACGCCTCATTCCAATTCAGAATATTCTTTTATTCACAAAATCACATTCTTAGGGAAAGGTTCCCATTAATTTTATCCAAGATAAATTCTTCTAAATTTATTCCTTAATCTTCCTTTGGATATCATTTCAAACTAGTCGGGATTAGCGAACCACACCGAAGTAATTATTTATTTTATTTCCCAATCCCAACCTATATATCCCATGGAGCAAAACTGGTGATACTCCATATCTAACACCACGGTGTTATCGGTAAAATTAATTACCATTTCACGTTCGAATCTAATTAAAGATTTAACTATCGCTTTGGAGCAAAACTGGTGGTACTCCATTCTCGATCACCTTTCAGATTTGATAACTTAAATTATCAATTCACATTTTAATCTAATTAAAGATTCATTAAAACTCCACTTAGCTTTAATCTTTCAGAAATCAACATCTTGCCTTTAACTGGGTTAAAGCACCAATGTCATCTAAAACACGATCCACGATAAACCCAAATCACATTTTGATATTAAATACAAGGCTTTGAATAGAAAATATATCGGCTTATATTCAATATCAAATTCTGAAACCAACATATATCGTATTGGAAATAACGATATAAAATATATCTTTCAAATTCCCATAACAATATCTGGATAGTCACGAAATCCAACATCGAAATATTCCGAAGATAATTTCGATTCAACTCCACTTCTACTTCACCTATTGGGAATATTTATTATTTTTAAAATCACTTTCAAATTCAATTTATTTATTTCAAAAATAAATTGATTTTAATTCTAGTTCAAAACTAGTTCATTTCGATAAAAATCTATTTTTATCATTTCGAATGCGGAGTTTTTCACCCCAGTTCTTTCCAATTCACATATTATAATTTTACACAAATTATAGATATTTTTAATAATTTTATCAAGGCCCGTACAGTCGATTTCCATCTACGGCCATCGAACTGCACTTACGGCGACCTTTTCTGAAATTGATTTGGACATAATTCCAAATCCAACCGTTAGATTTCAAATTTCTAATATTCGATGGAAAGCTCTTTTCGATACGAACCCAACGGTTCCGGTTTTAGGAGAATCCGACGGTCGGATCTCCCGCAATGTCCGTTTGAAATAAATGGTCGAAATTCACGAACTGCCGCGGCGCGGCGCGTTCTATTCAGGCCATTATATATATAATATATATATATTATATATATTTCGTCGATTTCCTTTTTAAAACGAATTTTATAAATCGTTTTAAATTCGTTTTCAAAACCATTTCAACACTACATTCAATTTCAAATCGATTTGATTTCAATTCAATTCGAGTTCAATTCAATTCAAATTCAAATTCGTTTCAATTCAATTCAATTTCAAATTCGTTTCAATTCAATTCAATTCGAATTCGCCTTCTATTTGATCTAATTCGAATTCGCTTCAAATTGATTTCAATTCAATTTCAGTTTGTTTTAAATTTCAATTTCAATCTAATTCAATTTGAATTCATTTCTATTTTGCTCGAATTCAAACTCACTTTCTATTCAATTCGAATCGAATTCATTTCCTATTCGATTCGAATTCATTTCAAATTGATTCAATAAAATTTCAATTTTTAATCTAATTCAATTTGAATTTCCTTTCAAAATATTAAATTTTGAAATCACTTTTCAATATTCATTATAAAACGAATAAAATCGATATAAATATCGTTCGCGTCAAAATAACGCATCTCTAATCAACACGGCTTTATATTTCAATAATTCGTTATTCTATTCAACAAATGAATATTTGTTTCATTCAACACATGAATCTATATTTCTTTCAACACACGACTAATCTCAACACATGAGTACTGTCAACACCTCACTATTTTTGTTATGTAAAATATTTTATAAAACTATTGTATCTATCGTTTGATTTTCAATTAGACTTCTACTGGGAAGTAGTTCTAATTTTAAATATGATAAAGATGTAAATTTCATTGTATAAAATATTTCACTCAACACATGAACATCGTCAACACATGACTATTTTTATATTCAACACATGAATTTTTTTTATAATATTCCTTATTTTCTCGATTGGAATGAGGCCCAATCAATCACCATATAATGTTAATTATATGGATTTTCAGACATCACACGTATATGATAGCATTGAAAAATAATCAACCATCAACCAATGTGCACTACACTGTATAAGCATCAAATATTGATATCTAACGCTTATAACAGCCTGTCAATCGATCGATCGACATATTTAATCAATCAGGATGAGTGAACTTCAAATTTCATCCTAACACCCGTGTGGGGTTTCAAACAATCAAACACCAATTTTATTTGTGCAGTTGGGCGATGTGTAAAATTTATCGACCCAATCGATATCAGTCAAATCAGTGTATATAAACAAATCGGCCGATTTGTTTATAAATATTCATTTGTTCACTTCCACGTTAAAAATTATATTTTTAACGATAAAACGTTTTATTTCAACACATGAATTTCTATTCAGTTCATTTATTCAATAAAATGATATTTTTCTTTTTCTAACATATTTTAGAAAATTTCGGCGGCATAACGGCACGATACTAGAAACGGGACGAGGCCTAGCCTTATCCCCGGTCTAGTGAAGGCCCACACCATTCACTCATCAATCAAATCAATTTCAATTCACCAAACAATTCAATTCAAACCAATAACCTAACCAACTACACAATCAAACAATTTAACAAACAAGCCATCCATGGTCTGTGGATGACGGGTGTCGGGTGCTACTAAGCACCGTCTGCATCCTACTATATATATATATATAACTAGAAAAAGAAATTTGAGTGAGAAGTTCTCACCGAAAGCTATCCAATCATCTTGACTCTTCATTTGATAGAAATCTTCATCTTCATCGTATCTTCGTCATCCTCGTTGCCCGTAGCCACTATATATATAAAAATCACACATTTTTATATTTCGATGTTTTTTTTTTAAATAAAAACACATTTTTATTTATCCATTTTCAATTTAGAAATCATATTTTCATAATCACTTCATATATTTAAAAATCGAATTTTTTACTATGCGATTCAATATATAAAAATCGAATTTTTATACCGCCACTATATAGATAAAAATTATAATTTCACATCGATGTTCATATAGTAAAGATTATATTTTTATCACGCTATCCTTCATATAAAGATTTCGCCTTTATAAAAATAAAGTTTATATTTCCTTCGAAGTAAAAATCATATTTTTACTTCACTACTCATATCAAAATATCGTCTTTTCACTTTTAAAAATATTGTCTTTGCTCATTTAAAAATATCGTCTTTCTAAAAATAAAGTTTTCGCCTTTTTACATATAAAGATTTTATCTTTTCAAATATAAAGATTGAACTTTTTCATATACATCATTATAAAGATCACATTTTTATTTTTCTACACATATAAAGATGCTATTTTTAATCTTCCTATCATGTAAAAATTATATTTTTACCTTGTTATAAATTAAAAACCATATTTTTAGAAATAAAAATCATATCTTTTTATAGATAAAAAATCTCACCTTTACCTATTTATAAAATCTCGCCGTTTTAATCTTAAAGATCCAACCTTTTCATTGTTTTAAAAATGAAATCTTTTTCTAAAAATCAGTTTTAAATTATTTTAAAATCAGTTAAATAAATCATTAAAAAAAATCAGTTAAATAAATCATTAAAAAAAATCAGTTAAATAAATCATAAAAAAAAAATCAGTTAAATAAATCATTAAAAAAATCAGTTAAATAAATCATTAAAAAAAAAAATCAGTTAAATAAATCATTAAAAAAAATCAGTTAAATAAATCATTAAAAAAAATCAGTTAAATAAATCATAAAAAAAAAATCAGTTAAATAAATCATTAAAAAAAATCAGTTAAATAAATTATAAAAACTTACAGGGGGGGGGCTTCTCCGTTCGCCGGAGGTGGCTAGGGGGGGAGAGGTCGGCGGAGGTGGGCGCGACGGGGTAAAGGGGGCAACGGGTGGTCTCGCGTCGTTCGATGCGAAGGAGGAGGGGATCTCGAATGGGTGGGGCCCGCCTGGGCGGCGGCGCTGTGGCGCAGTCGGGGAGCGATGCGGCGGCGGCTCTCCCCCCCCCCCCCCCCCGTCGCCTTCCTCTTTCCATTTTTTTTTTTTTCTGAAAAATGAATTTGATCGTGGGGGGGCAGAGGAAATATAGGAGAGAGATATTATTTTTTTTTTCTTTTTTTTATTTAATTATTTTATTCGAAAAAAGTTGACTTTTACATACGACCTCGAAACGAGGCCCACCGCCTGTCGTCCATAGCGTTTTACCCCCATTCCGAACTCAATGGGATATGTATCATAAGCTGATTCGATTGTCTCGAATAGTTTCCGTTGAATTTCCATTTAAATCATTATATTGAATTTTAAACGTACATTTCAAATTACCGGGGTCACATACTAACTTTAAAAATTCCTGAAAAATATTTTCTCGCTTCGTATTGACGATACGGTCCTAACAAAACTAGTTTCGTCGAATTCTGAGACCGTTAGAAAAATGGCCAATTTCCAGTCGATTAAAATCAACTGAAATGGTCAAAACACGTTTTCCTTTGCCACGCTCACATATTGATTCGAAAAATTATGAAATTTGGAATCTAGCAATAACTTGACACTGCGGATCCAACAAAAGTGGTTTCGTCGAAATCCGAGGTCATTTGCAAAATGTCCATTTTTAAGGGCCTGAATTCCATAGCGACTATTCAGAATTTTCAACTGGACATATCTTTTGATTCCCGCTATGAAATCTTGATTCTTCGGATTCGTTGGAAAGATATTATCAATTAGATTCTAATATTTTTGGTTTCACTAAAATCCGGATTGTTTTGCACTCGGTATATTCAATTGAAGTTTGAAATCGAATTATCGAACTACCGCGCCATTTTCAATTCTATTTATAATTATATATAAATATTTATATTCTAACGACGACGCGTATAATATATACGTCGAATTCTATTCAAAATAAATTTCACGTCGATTTTATTTAAAATAATCTATTTTAAATATTCAAAATTCGCTAAAATTGCCAAAATAAAAAATTTTAAACTGGCCCAGATTTTGCGGGTTATTACAGACATCGTACCGGTCATTGGAGAAAATGTTGTACTTCGTTGACTACTGGTGCGGGAAGGCGTAGAGGTGGCTTCATGTCCAAAAATTGCCATCCTTGCATAATCAAATGGAAAATAGAGAAATTTCCGACATGGCGATTCAAAAATTAGAGTGGAAAATCCTTAAACGTTGAGAATTTTCATTTCTCTGTGGAAGCACCAAAATGTTAGGCCAAAAAATGGCACTAACACCCAAAAGGTCGTGTTTAGGGCATAAAATACGGAGAAATGACTGAAAATAGCAAGAAAAAGCAAGACAACAACATTTTATTGTGGTTTGGCGTTAATAAGCCTACATCCTCTTCATAATTCACTTCATAACATCATAAATGTGAAGTTATAATAAATGAGATTATCATAGTCTCTCATACAATGTTGTTTCTAGCATTTATCTTAAACTACGAACATGAATATCACTCATATTTCGAGATAGAACAGGTCGACAGCCATGGCTAAGTAGTGCAGAACTTCATATGGCAAAAAATCCCTCAAATTGTTGTGGATTCATCTATTTATAGGCAGTTCGGTAGTTTGGGGTCGAACAAACACATGACATGTGCTCAGCAAATATCAGAGCCGAAGTGGAGAAGTCGGAGAAGTCTTTTCCAAGCCATGCCTTACCAGGTGGAACCTGAACCGGGTTTATAGGTGAGTGGAGCACATGGATAGAATCATGGGTAACTATATGATGCGGGTCGAGATGATGGCCAGGTCAAGTTCGACCCAGGCAATTAATTCGACCCTAGAGGCTCGACCAGAGCTATACAACCCAGATTCTGAGACATGTTCGATCCGAACCGGGGGCCTATTCGATCCGAACTCCGTTTTTCCTAGACTGTTGTCTTTGATCCAGGCTGAGCTTCATTCAAGCTGAGATAAGTAGGAAGAATCTCCTTTGATTCGAGACTTTGTGCATCCTCTTCTTCGACCCCGACATGCTCTTGATGTTGCTAGGGTTAGACGAGTCCATAGGTGATTGAACTGTGGGTTGAGCTAGCGATGTCCGAGTTTGTCCAGGCCTCATGTTCGAGCCCTGATCGGCTCTGTCAGTGGTTGCCCATAGGGTGACGGCCTTGCCAAAAGGCGGGTCAACACAAAGTCCCATAGAATATCATCAATAAGTCTCAAATAAACTTAAAATATAATAAATAATAATAACAAATAAGATATTATAATACAAATGACCACTAGTACTACAATAAACTTTTAGATTGTTGATCTAAAGACTTCGAGATTGGATCTTATTGACACAAGTAACCAACGTTCAGATAAAAATTATATATCATCAAGAGAGTAATTTGTTTATATGTAAAGTAAATTGTTTTTTAGCTTTCTTCTGGTATACTAAAAGTATTAATAGGTTACTATTTTTTGACAATGCAAAATGTCATTAGGTGATGACTTCCAAAAATCAATTTATGCTATGCATATACCTTCGGCACCAGGGGCGGACGTACGTGTTCTCCACGTAGGGCCAAGGCCCCATGTGAAAAGTTAATTTTACACTGTAGAAGTGACTAAACAACTATAGGCCTAATAAAAAATTAGAAGAATGCCGTATGCGACTTTCTATTATGCTGTTTATTTTGGTCCAGTTGTCTTTTCTCCTCGCATTATATACAAACTGCAAGTCTTCTCTTTTTTTTGGGGGGGGAGGGGATGGGGGAAGAATAAATTTGCCTTACCATAATTAATGTGTTGGGTCCGCCACTGTCCCACACCATATAACAAAAGGGTTCCAATTTCACCATCCATATCATTTGAATCATGTGCCTCAACACATCCAACACCAAAACCGGTAATTTTTACACTTCTTGTTTATCCAGAAGCAAATTTTCTATCTTCGTGCCTATATGGACAGTTTCTACTAAATGTAGGTAACTCATCCTACAAAGCATGCACGCATACTGATGAGAATATGGGTCACCCACTAGATATTGATTTTTGAAAAGCACAGAAGAAGGCATCAACAGGATCAACACAAGACTGGCCATCAGAGGTCACATGAGAGCAACACATCTAGTGGATACATGTGCATTTATATATAGAACAAAAAGTTACCAAAGTCTAGTTATTGAATAGAAAAAAGGTAGGATAGTACATAGAAAAGAACAAAAGAGCATATGAGGGAAACGCGAAATAAGACTGCATGAACTAAGCCCTGAGCTAAAATGAAGGCACTGTGCTGCACATGTTTGGCAGCAAAAACTTAGCATAAAAAGGACTGCTAAATGAGGTGACTTCATAAAAAGGTGCAACAAAAATAAAAACTAGACTAGAGTATACAAAAACTGTTGTGTAGACATGCAGAATAAACTCTGCAAAAACTAAACGACGAAAAGCCAGAAATTAAGTTAAACCATTTTATATGAACATGCTACTTTTAAGAACACACATTTTTTTCTTGATACAATAATCATGTATCATTTTATAAGATTTGAAAACTCATTTAATTGTTGTAAACAGTAAAAAAGTAGCATCCCCTTTATAAGACTGCAATGAAATTAAGTTACCTTTGCATCTGCTACAATAAAATCAAAATCTTTCAAAAAGATCCACACCCGAATGCTTTCCACTATCCACTTGTTTTAGTAAAACTCATTTAATTTTTGTAAACAATAAAAGTTTCCACAATCATAGCTTTATCTTGTGAGAGAAAACAATTTGCCTTTTTCTTTGCGGCTTCAAGTTAATTGCATAGCACAGAATAGAAAGCCTTCCTCAGTTTACAAGAAAATTTAACTCCTGCTTCCTATGGGATAGGGACAAGAACGGATCAATAGATTGTTTGTTCAAAGTAGTTTGAACTGCTTGTTACATCTGCAAAGTTGTTTGAAACTAACACATTGTTCATTTGTATCATGAAGTAAAATGTTATCCCAATAAATGAGCAATAAATTGTAATTTATTCTTTCCTGGTTGTTTTCACCTGAAATCCTAAAGTGAACAAATGTACAGAATTTCTGTATAATGATTTGATGGTGGGCAACCAATTTACACAGATAGCTATCGAGTTGCTTCAGATATCTTATTGCCAGTTTATCGCTTAATTTTGAAAGCTAAAATTCATACTATTGGAAAACTATGAATCAACATACCTTATTGGTATATTATGTGTAAAACAGTGAATGTAATGGATATGTTTAATTAATTGGTTTCAGCTGAATTTATGAAATTTATAATCTGACAAATCTCCATTTCAAATTTGAGTGGATGATTTCATTCTATTTATCTTCATATGCAATACATTTATTTTCTAATGATGTTAAAAAAACAATGGAACTGCAGTTTCAATAAAAAGGTATTAAATAATATTTTCCATCATTGATAATAAACATTAAATACAAAATAACAATTATTTTGAGAAACATGAAGGAGTTCCCTAATAGGAAATAATAACAATGGTAAGCCAAATAATATTATTTGGAAAAAAAATAACACTTACCTCAAGGAATTCACTTAAAATTCTTTTACCATGTGATTCTAAATCCTTGAATTGTGTGTCCATTTTAGCAAAAGTTTGCTAATCAAATGTAAAGGAAACTATCTCTTGCAAAGGATAAATGAAATGCAATATTAATCAAGAAGATAAAATGCTAGACTTAATAGTGAAGTTTCAGCAAAGAGAGCCATTTGTAAACTGAAGAACTAGATTGCTAACAAAGTACTAACAAAGTTTTTCTTTACCATTGTAATAGTTACAATCACCGTACTTTAATTTCAAAAGACATAAGCATACTTCTGTTGTCTTCCCAATATTTCTATTTATTGCTTGTCATTTTCTAAAAAATAAACCTAAGACAGATTGCTTTCCATTGTTTTTAGGAAAATTTTCTGGTTTGGACCTATTTTGAAAACTTATAACAAAAATAAGTCATTTTCAAAACTAATTACGAAAATAGACCATTTTTTTCAAGAGCGTCATCCCGAATAAAACCAACTCATTTTTGTTTTTTTTACAAAGGCGTTATCACAAATAACACTTTATTTAATTTCAAGTTAGCGTTAACCTAGATAACGCTCTCTTGAGTCCTCACTGCCTAACCCACCGCTTCTTTCCTTTCCCATTTACTTTCTTCCAAACTTTTTGTTCATCCGAAAAGCTTCCTCTCCATTTCAAAATTAGACCAAAAATTATATTTTTCTCCAAAATTCAGTTAAATGGCCTCCTCTTCTTCTCATCCACCACCTATTGGTAAGTATTCCTAACTTTACGTGAACAAAGTTGGTAAATTTGGAAATTTAGGGGTTTCTCATGGTTTGGGGTTTCTCATGGTTTGGGATTTCGACTCTAATCCCTTCGTTGGCGAAATGGATGTGATTTGCAGTTCCTGTGTCCTACAAGTTGATGTTTTCATGAACGTATTCACGATTAAGGGTTTTGTATGTGTATGTTTAAAGTTACGTTTATTCATGTTTAGTATGTATATGTTTAGTATTTGTATGTGTTTTTGTATGTTTATGTGTATTTAAATTGGTGATTAACGGTTTTTTAACTCTAATCCCATCATTGGTGAATTTCATGTTTAGTACGTGTATGTTTAATATGTGTGTGCTTAGTATTTTATGTGTTTGTGTATGCGAAGCGATAATACGAGAATGTACCATTTAAGTAGTATATAAATGTGGAATATGGAATGACTTTTGTAAGTGAGTTATGTCTGTGTTGGTTGATTAATGTACTAATGTGCACATCTTAACCGATTATAAAGTATGAAGAGATGGTATCCAGACCGGTCGATCCAGACGTTCTTTACTTGGAGGCAAAGCACAACACTAGTAACCAGGAAACGATAGCGGTAACATTATTAGATTTACTTATTACGAATTTTGTTTATGTTAAAGTTCATTTATTGACATATTTATTTATTGCGAATTCTTTATAGATGGAGCGTAGTGACCCGATGGCACCATCGACCATACGTCTACTCTTAAGCAAGTTACATCTACTCATCTAGACGTTTTGGCTCTGTTAGATAGAGCCAGATTTGGGTTAGTTCACAAGGTTGGGTATGCACAACTTGATATAAACTTAATCACGGCCTTGCTCGATAAGTGGAAACCCGAGACATCGACATTTCATCTACGAGTTGGTGAGATGACGATAACGTTAAAAGATGTGGCAGTGTTATTCAGGTTGCCAATAGACAGTGAGGCGATTGTTAGAGTTAAAGGTTTAAACAATTACAAGTTAATGCTTGAGAATTTGGTTGGCCAAACTCCTCCTGATGATGCTTGGTGGGGGAATGAGAATGTTTTGTGTACATGGCATCGTTCTGAATTGGCAGGTGATATTCCGTCAAATGCAACTCCGCTGCAAATTCAACAATGAGCTTGGGCCATCATGTTGCACATTATTACTCAGCGCCTTTTCTGCGATAGGTCAAAATTTAGAATCACTCTTCATTGGCTCCCTCTGATTGCGGACCTTGATGAGTGTAGAAATATGTATGGGGTGCAGAGGTTCTAGCTACCACATACGCAAAGTTCACTATGACTGCTTTGGCGCAACAAAAGGAGATAGGTGGCTTTTTGAGTCTCGTTTAGGTATTAATGCAAGCGATTATACTTTTGCACATTATAAGGTTGAAAAATAACGAAAATACAACACATTATACTTTAACAGCTTTGGTCATGGATCTACCTTCCAGTCGGTCGTGCATTCACGAAGAGGCCGGTGGTGGACAACACGAAGCCGTATGCAACAAGGTACAAAAATAATTACTATGTTTGGTTCAAAAACAGTTGCATTAATTGTAATTTGTATTCACATTTGTGTATATGCAAGTGGATCGGACCGAAAAACACCAAGTTGGCTCCTAGACGCAATTTAAAGTTTTACAGGAATGAACTGGATGTTCTTTCCGTCGATGCAGTGACTTGGAATCCTTACATTGAAGACGACCTGCAGGCGCTGCCCGCACTATGTACTGCGCCTACATGGATGTAGAGAGCTAGATTGCTTTTGTTTTCACTGACAAACTGTGCATACCATTTTTTGGACAAAGTAATGAGGTAGTTTGGATTACGACAACATCTTCCTCAGCTCGCACCTTCTTATGAAGTCAAAGTAAATTATGAGATGTACGAGGATATGCTCACCTTGTGGGATAACTGATATGCATGTAAGGAACTAGAACGTGATGTCCCGCTAACCAAGCAAGCTTACATGTCATGGTAGTGGAACATTACGCGTCGGTTCATGCTACCAAGACCCACTCCACATCCTCCTGCATTTCCTTCTTCCTACGAACCAAGAGCTCCTCTTGAAAGGAATGTGGTGCGTTCTTAATTTCTATGGTTCAACCGAGACTTCCTAATGATATAACTACTTGTATTTGTTTACAGGCGGATGGTGTTTACCATGCACTTGAGTTAGTGGCCGAATTGGAGCAAGAAATTCTGGAGACAAGCAAAGGGAAATGCTTGTCGATTAAATATATTCTTTGTTCTTGCTTGTCTAAGAAAAAAATGGATAGACCACAACCTCCTACATCACCTCCTGCGCCACCTGCTGAATTGGATCTTTTTAATCTACCTCGGAGTTCTCGAAATAGGAAGATGTACGCAAGCCATAGGAAAAGCAAGAAGGAAGCATCCGATGAGTCGTCTTCGATTTTCGCAGCATTCTGTGTCGGTCGGTCCTTCGCAACCACCTCCAGAGCAAGTAGAGGAGGGATCCAGGAAGAAGACGAGGAAGAAGAGGTGTCAAACCGGAGGAGTTTAGACTTAAGCCACAACGAAATAAGAAAACGCCTCGGATTTTGAAAGAATTGAGGTGATTAGTTGATTTTACACTTGTACCGAACAATTTGCCACCGTTTTATCTTTGTAATGATCCGTACGATGAATTGGGTTGGTTGGATGTTTGTTATTGTTTTCTTGGTGGATACGCAGTTCAAATGTTTTGTGTCAACTCTTATGGTCGTTATGTAATTTGAATACGGTATTGTTTTGTTGGGTATGTATTTTGGATATGATTATATTTCGTTGTTGGATATGTATTTGTCGTGTATGTCAAATTGTATACGTCGATACCATAGTCGTTTTGTAACTTGAAATGTTATTGTGTTGTGTGCGACAGACTAAATTTGCTCACTGCCTCTTTGGGAGGCAGTGAGTAATCAATAGAGCGTTATCTCATATAAGCTTTGGGGCATGATCCGAGATAATGCTAAATGAAATTCTCACTGCCTCAATGGGGACAACGAGCTCTCAATGGAGCGTTATCTAAGATAACTCCTTTGTAAAAAAGGCAAAAATGAGATCGCATTATTTGCGATGACGCTCTTGAAAAAAAGGTGGTCTAGTTTCGTAATTAGTTTTGAAAGTGGCCTATTTTTGTTTTATGTTTTCAAACTCGGTCAAAACTAGAAAATTTTCCCTGTTTTAAAGCACCAGTTCCATTAATCTTTTAGAATACAATAATTTAACATTAGCCATTACAAAGCAAAGAAAAACTGTATAAATTTGGAACCATACATGCGATCTTTTTCTTTCTAAAAGCCCGTAAAAAACAGTAAAACACCTAACCCAATTTGCAAACCACGACTTTGATAAAGTCGAAACTTCTGTTGGGCTGCATTAAATACTCTCAAAATGTGACACTAATTAAAACTAATAATGAAATCGTAATAACAATAAACATATCGAATTTTTTACTTTATTTTCAAGAACAAGCATATGATACAAAAATCATTATTGAGCTTGGAAACATCAAACTAATTTTACTTGGGAACTATATATTGTTGACTATAAATTCAAAATATTCTTTCCTAGGTATTAATTTAGTTTTTTTATTTTTCTTTTTTGCAAACTGAATACTTATGTTTTACAGTTTTGTAAAGTATGCCCGAATTTTATTTATTTCTTTTTCTTATTAATAGTTGGATTTTGTTAAACATGTTAATTTTTCCTTTATCAATGGTATTGGACAGTCTATGCGCATTTCCGTTATTAACAGTTGGACTTTATTAAAAAAATTAACAAGTTATTAATAAATAAATTTTAAAATAAGACAGCAAATATTCTAATATTCGAAGGAAGTTTGATACAAATTCGAGTTTCTCATAGCAAAAACAATAAAGGGGGAAAAGAGGAAGAAAAGGCCTGCTCATGAATAGAACGTGGACATGGCTATTTAATAAATGCATAGAATTAGGCAAGTAATTCATTTTCTTATATGTGCTAGAAATTACATTTACAGCAGGGCCTATAATTCTAAGTTTAAGACTAAGTAAATGAAGTGCTTTTCTCTATACGGTATAATGAGACTTTTCCATTTTCGAAAAAAAAATCTTGTGCCTATTATATGATCACCCAAAACTAAAAATGCAATAAGCTACAATCATTTAATAATTTGAGTTATCTTATCAATTAGGGACTTGAATTGGTAATGGAAATAAAATATAATATGGATATAAATCAAGAATGCAACTTAACACAAGGAAACCAACTGTATATTGAAAATAAAATTGACAGAAAGGTGATTTGCTAATCCTATTTAAATAAATTTTGCTTCCTGATGGGCTGAGTGCATATAGCTTATCTTCTTTGTGAACAACGATTTTAGGAATTTTATATTTTGAGATACAATAGTTGAATGGTGCATCCTCATTATTATAACATAAATTTATAAAACAAAGGAGAAGAAAATAACCTTTACAACAATATACCAATGCACCACAAAGGGACATCATTTGTTTCTACACCTTGTCAATGCCATTATTGAGGTGTATCTTTTCCAATTATCTATGCTAAACTCATGTTGAACCTTACCTCCTTACACGGTTTCATTCTTCTTCACTTCAACCGTATGAAACCCAAGCAAAGCGAAGGTTAACCATCGGAAATGGCATCAAATTCTAATATCAATCCTGCATAATCAGTACATAAAAATCATCAAAAATCGATGTCCAATCAACCTTAGAAAATTGGAAGCTCGGTTACAAATACATAAGCTACTTAATTCTCACTTTACATTACAAATTATAGAAAATAGATATAATATCCATTTTTTTAACAAACAAACAAACATATGTGCATATATATATATATATATATATATATATCACAAAAGGGGAATCTAGTCTGTCTCCAACGGCTCACAAAAACAGATATGTAGTAACTAGAAGATCTGTGCACACAACAATGCCAAAACAAAAAGGTAAACAACATGGAACCAATAGAGTGAAAAAGTAATGGATAAGGCCCATATCACAGACGAACAACAAAAAACAGTGAAACCCGACTCCTGGCCAAATCCTCAGCAAAGAGCAATGGCGAAAGGTTATATAAGAGATGCCAATCAGAAGATACGTGCGAGGACCCCTGACAAAGGTCAAGCTGCTCCAGCACAGAAAGAAGCAATCCACCCAAAGAAACTGCACGCTCCAGAAAACAACCCCAAAATTGCTCCAAAAATCAGCTATCCATTGAATACCTATAAATCCAAACGTTGTAGTACTAGCAAACAACATCAGGACAAAAAGGGGAGGAGTGGATAGGATAGAAGGACGTATCCCGCTAGCCAAATGGCTCTAGCAGTGAAACCAAAGAAAAACAAGTGAGATATGGATTCAGTATCACCAGAACCACAACACCTGCAATGGGACACTATCGGGACACCAATCCTCTTGAGGTTCTTACCTATCGGTAGCCCCTCATGAAGGGTCCGCCACTTAAAAATAGAAACCTTCGATGTAATACGAACATCCCAGATGAAAGAGAAGACATGGAGACGTGGAGCTGGCGTCCTAGTCGAGTTCCATGCCGCCTTAAGCGAGAAAGGACTTCCATCCCAACTGGATCCACTACCGTGTGCATCCGAAAAGGCCTTCACGGATTGCATCCTCACTAGCGTAAGTCGGGGAACCAGAGAAATTCACGACCTACAGTCTGCGGTACTTGGTGTGCATGAACGTCTCCTATAAGGGGTCGTTCTTGGTAAACCTATCCCATAGTTTATAGGCAAAGGCAGTACAAGTATCCTTTGGATTTTTGAGGCCTAAGCCCCCTTCACTCTTGGGACGACGATGATGTCCCATGAAATCCAATGGTAGAGATCAACATTGTCCTTTTTACCCCAGAAAAATGACGAAGCCAAGGAGTGGTAAGAGTGAAAGAAAGAGGAGGTAGGAGTCATAACAACAAAAACGTGTGGTCCTATAGAATCAAGCACGGACTTAAGGAGAACAAGTCCTCCTGCCTGAGAGAGGAGAGTCGTATTCCACCTGACAATCTTTCCCCTGACTCTATCGGTCAAGGGGTCGAAAATGACATTTAGCTTGCGATCTCTGTAAAGAACAATACCCAGGTACGGTAAAGGAAGGGATGCAGCCTTGAAATCGGTGAAGGTTTCAATCGATGAAGATCTAACCGCTGATAAGTCACTAACCGGGACGAAGCAACTTCTAGCGGTGTTTACCAGCTATCCTGAACACCTCTCGTACTGCTTAATGAGGCAGACTAGACGACGAACTGAGCGTACCAATCATGAAGATGATAATGTCGTCAATGAAGGACAAAGAAGATATGGGAGGGTAACCCGACGGGGTGTCAAACCGATGAATCTGATTAGCAATCGTATGAGAGTACAATCTACGAACGAAAGCCTCGCAGCTATAATGAACAAAGAGGGGGAAAGAGGATCTCCCTGACGAATACCCCCTCCTGCCTTGAAATACCCATTGGCAGATCCATTGATTAGAACAGAAAACCAACAGCAGAAAATAGGCCTCCAAATAAAATCGATAAGGGTCTCGGGGAACCTAAAAGCCCTTAGAACCTTAATTATGAAAAAACAGGACATGAGATCGTAAGCCTTTGACATGTCAAGCTTGACGGCCACATTCAAACCTCTGACCTTCCGATCAATTTGAGAAGTCGGCTCCTGGGATAAGAGGACATTGTCATTAATCAATCGTCCTTCCACAAACCCGGCTTGAGAAGAAGAAATGATACGTTGGAGAAATGGAGCCATCCTAGTGGCTAGGACCTTAGATATAACCTTGTTAGAGAAGTTACACAAGCTGATTGGATGAAAATCCACACAAGAGGTAGGGTTATCGCACTTAGGTATAAGGACCATATTGGTGGATGTCCAGCCCTAAGGCAGATCTCCACTAGAGAAGAAATACTGAATTGCTAGGCAGAAATCAGACTGGATGATCGGCTAAACACTTCAGTAGAAGACCTCATTGAAGCCATATGATCCACTTGCACTATCCTTACTTAGATAGAAAACACAAGTGTGAATCTCTTTCGTAGAAGGGGAACCGCAAGGTCAACACTCTCCGAAGGAAGAACCAAAGTGGGAACGAAGGCTAGAAAAAATGGATCATAAACTGGTACCAAGGGAGAGCCAAGGAAGCTTTGGAAGTGAGAGAGGATGGTTTCCTTGACTTCCCCTGAGGTGGAAGCCACGGAGAGATCAGGACGCTAGATCTATAGAATCATAAGAAGTCTGTTCTTCTTAAGAATGGAAGAGTGGAAAAACTTGGAGTTCGAGTCACCATCGACAACCCACTTTATTCTCGCCTTCTGACGAAGATAATCGTTTTCGACGCGGAGTTTCGAAGAAGAGGTTGACCGGGTCAGAGCCCTAGCCGCCTTGTTAGCAGCAGTTGGATCTTCGTCAAAAGATGCTTCTGCAAGAACAAGACTTTCTTCGGCCGCTCTGACACGATCAAATATATTCTTGAAAACTTGTATGTTCCAAGACTTGAGAAAAGTGACGCTTAAGTTTACGAGAAAACACCAAAGAAGGAGAGCCAACCACAGTGGAGTTCCAAGAGTCCTCAATGACCCGATGGAATGAGTGATGAGAAATCCACATACTTTGGAACCTAAAATAAGGACCCGATAGAGTATGGGGAGAACAGTAGAGAAGCATAGGAGCATGATCCGAAAAGGTTCGATGCAGATGATAGATGGAGAAGTGGAATGGAAGGGAGATCCAACTTTCCAAATTGAACACTCTGTCAAGCCTAGAAAGAATCTGATTTGGTACTTCCTAGTTGTTACACCAAGTGAAAGTCGACCCAACGAAAGAGACTTCGGGGAGTCCCGAACTAACGATGAAGGCATTGAAATCCGCTATCCCCGAACGACTAACCACATTCCCTTCCCGTTTCTCGGCTTGGCAGGCGACAACATTGAAGTTGCCTCCCAAAACCAAAACCGAAAAACCTAAATCCGTAAGAGTGAGGATATCGTACCAGAGAGACAATCGCTCAATCCTATCGCACTTAGCGTAGACAACAGAGAAAAGAAAAGAAGAAGAAAATGAAGGAAACGAGCAGGCCACCAAAAGTAGTTGATCGGAGTCGAAAACAGGATGGACAACAAGGTCTTTGGACCACAATATCCAAATCGTGTTGGACACATTGGCTTTGGTTCCGATAAAGCCAAGGGAAAGAACCGATTTGGTGAGCTCCTCTGGTCCTACCATAGGTTCCAGGAGTGACACCAAAAGGATAGAATGCTTCTTAACAATGCGCTTGAGTCTAGCCACAAACGCATCGTTTACCACGAACGTTCCAAAAAAGGAAATTCTCTATGTAGAAACCCGTGAACAGAAGCTAAGACACAAGAACAAGAAAGAAAGAGAGAACACAGACCTAAGGACATTCCCTGATCAGGCACTCCTCACATAAGATAGAGCTTATGACGAGTAGATCTAATGATCTGCTCAAACGCCGCTATAGAGCATGTGCAAATGGTAAGGGAAGTGCGACCGCTCACTGACTACGACGCAAGGTGCGTGCCGACGTGCAAGCGGAAGACTGGAGTACTCGGAGAACCCCAAAGAAGCCATACGACCCTAAACTAGAGCACAAGGTCCAAAAGGGAAAGAATTCTTAGTAAGCTGATCCAAATGATCATCAATGATCGCTATCTCGGCCTTACTAAGCAGCGGAGACGAAATGGAAACAGAAGAAACATCACCACTAGAAACCACCAAACAATGGGGACCAGGTGGACATAAAGGGACCAAAAACGGAGGAACACTAGAAAAGAATATGGAGTTGCACAAGAGAGTCACTACCAATTGTTGTGTGAACTTTACCAATGCCGATCTTCCATCAGATTGGCAGACCTGCACTATAGGTAAAGTTCCCAAAACAGGACACCGAAAACTTGCATCCTGTATTGTCAAAAATGGGAGGCCATCTCCTTGGTAAACCATATAGCGATCCACCGAAGTGATCGCTATATGTCTACGGTAGAGAGACCACCCATCCCATGCTGACAAAAACCACCAAAGCCGATGAACGAATCCATAATAAAAGGAAACCCAATGCCCGATCAAAAGAGTCACTAATGACACAAAACCGGCCTCGTAATGACTCGAATAGACGGACATATCAAAAAACACCTCTACAGGTTCGAAGCCCGCCCATAAAAAGAGATAAAACTAACCCTGTCGAAAAAGGCTAGGCCTAGTAAATACCCAACAAGGAAAAGCAGGTGAGCCAAGAACTCACCAACTGACCGATATGCCGACGCCAAGCTAAGAGGGACAACAACAAAACCAACGCTTGGAACCGACAATGATAGAAATGAAATCGAAGGGAACCAAGGTCAACAATCAGCAACATCAACCTCAAACGAGGCCACACACACATGACCTAACACGTCTACTTCCAAAGGAAGCGAAATAATGTCAGGTAGCACACATGAACGTGTGCTAGGGCTCAAAACACCATAAACAACATCTAGCCAACATCGAGCATAATGAAAAAAAAAAAATCAAAGCAAGTTAAAGAAGGCCCGAAACACACCTGCAAACAAAGCTGTTGCAACCAGCTTTCAAACAAAATAGAACTAACCAAAACCTTAGTAGACACATCCTGATCAACTAACAAAGCAACATAACCCACTACTAGCCACTTGCATCCATCACTTGGAAGAAAAACTGAACATCCAGATATAGGTAAGACCATAGGCACAATAATGGACCCGTCAACCAGGAAAACTGGCAGTCTACTATACATTGTTGCCTCACCAAGGGATGCAGGCCTTGGTTGCACACGCTGTACAACAGATATGGACTAACGCCACTAGCGATAATTAGAACCTGAAGCCAAGAGGACGAGGCAGCAAGAGCCTCTATAGGAGCATAAGCACTTACCTCTGAAACAACATCACAAAGATCATCACTCACCGAGCAATCAAAACCGACAAACCTATCCACTTCCGCGTCAACAATCACCAATAAAACATCATAGGCGTTAGCTAGTACAAGAGGAGTCGCCAGCGAAGCAAAGACAGCAGGAACATCATAGAATGCTGCTAACAAAACTGGAGCTGACAACTTCACATGCTTCGAACGCCTTCGGCGTCGAGGACGTGACGAGATATTCCCAATTTTGTCATGCAAGTTCTCTGAAGCATCACTGCTTCCCATATCCAATTATTAATTCAAGAATTTCAGTAATTATTACACTAAAATTTTCTAGATATAAAAAGCTCAGCAAAGCAAATACGCCAGAGACATTCCAGGGCCTCCAAACCATTAGAATCTAAATCCATCTTCTGGTATTTTGGGATCTACTCTTATTCAGGCATTGGGTCTATGCCTCATACTATTGAAAATGAAAATAGTAATCCACATCCTACATACTTCCTTACTATTTCCTATATAGTAAGCCCGTTGATTTAGAATTCTTACTATACGATGGATCTGGTGATGTGTTAACACTGGTTAAACATGTAGAGCATAAATATAATTGATTTCCTAACTCTAATAAAGTACAGAAATGTTCATTTGAATCAAGAAATGAAGCCTTTAATAGTTCCACTAGGTAGCTTTTTATTAATGTACGAACTTATTTAGAATGGGAATTTTCCAAGATGAAGTAATATATAATTTCAATACATTTGAGTTTCAAGGCCATTTGAACCATTAACGTTAATCAAACAAACTTCATCATTTAGAAATATTCTCAATAAATTTGAATAGGTTTTAAGTTCACTTGATAAACTACCACCTAAGCATATATCACATAGATTTGTGATGGGTTTCAAAAGATGATATTAAATATGAAATAATGGATAATCAACCAAAACATTTAAAAGATATAGTTACTTTAGCCAAAATCAGTGAAGAAAAATTTAACCAATTGAAGAACCCATAGAAACTAAATTATTCATATTAGAATAAATCATGCTTTTTCTCTCTTTAACATAGAGTAAAACTTATGTTAAAATAATGTTAAATAGTAACTCAAAATTTATAAATTACTAAAGAAAACGTTTTATTTTCAGAAATCTAAAAGCATAATCAGTACGTTCTTGAAATCTAAAATCATCATCTAACTTCCAATTTTTTCTTAAAAAGGTAAACTATGAAAAGTTAGGGTTATATATGAAAATAATTCAAAATCAAATTGAGAATATGGGTAAAAGAAAACTTACCAATTTTTCTGTTCTCCACCGAGTGTACGGCAACTTTAGGTAGGTCGACGTAAAAAGTGAGTCCATCGAGTTTGGGCAACCGCTGATTGTAAAATCGAAGACAAAAGTAAAATCATTTATTTGAGCTAGCGATTGATTAACACCATGCAGGGGATGGAAGATTGAAATTGAAATCGACTAGGCAAAAAATGAAATTGAGGAAGAGGAAATGAATACTTGCGCAGAGATGAAAAGAAAAAGGAAAAATTCCTAACTTACGAGGGAAATGAAAATGCATTACCGCAGCAAACCAAAATCTTTTTGTCAGCGTTCAAGCCTAAATAAAATAATGTAAAAGTTTTTTCTACAGCTTCCAATGTTAGAACGCTGAGCTTAATTGTGGTTAAAGCAAACTTTTGTTGTAGTTGGCAAAATAAACAATAATCATGTGCCATAGACTTCCAAATGGTAATTCGAGAAGTGAAAACAATATGCCCCGTACCGCACATTTTAGTAATCGGTTTACTACTAGTCATCCTACACTACACCCCAATGGCTTTAATTAACGAGTCTGGAATCAACCAATATAATAAACCAATGTGTCTAACGCCACATGGCTTACTATATGGTCTAAATCATGTTCTCGTCTTTTCGAAGGATGCAAAATCTTGTAGTTATAGATACATGAAAAATACTTGATTTGAGGGAACATGTTTATAAAATGATTCTAAAATTATTTAGAATTGTTTTTGTTAAATACATACATACATAAATATATGTATTGGAAAAATTTGTACCAATTTTCAAAAAGAATGTATATATATATATTGGAAAAAAATGTATATTATATAGCTTTGAGATGCTTTTAGTTTTAAAAATGAATCTATAAAACACTTGTATCAAAGCGGTAATTTTATAAGTAGAATTTCTTCAAAAATCAATTTATATAAATGTGCACTAATTTAGCAAATTCATGAAATTAACACATGAAATTCGCATAAAAAATCTTCAATATGAATATGAATTTACTATAATGTTGGCTTTTGAATAAGCCTTTGGAAATCAATTTGTTAGGCTACCAAAATTTCATGAAATCATCGAAGAAAATAGATAACAATGCCAAAAATCACTTAAGAAAACGAGTTGGAACTCAAAAATACAAGGCGCGATAATATCCAAGAACACACAAATTAGATCGACCCTAACTTGGCTTGGTTTGAACCTAAGGTTGAACGTTGTTTATGTTAAGTCAACCCACCTGGACTCAAATTCCAAGTGGAATCTGCATACTTCGAACACATTTTGTAACCAAATTTTGGACATGCTACAGGCCAAACAAATCTATGAAATTCAGTAGATTACAAGTTCAACATTCAAGCAACAAACCAAAAAAATAACAAGATTCTGTTATAAAATGAAAGAGCTACGTGCTTTCAAAGTAGGACTGAAACACTGATTTGGTTGAAACTAACAAAACTCGGAATTTTAGTTTATAGAAACTCAAATATCATTAGAAACAAGAAAATTATAGTATAGATTCTTATTTAGCTAGAAAGTTGAGAGATACTCATCTCTACGATGAATTCACAAATTTATAACAAGAGTTTAAAGGCAAATCAGTGATTTTTATGCTTGAGAAGGTTGGAGAATGCTAGAAGAAATGATTATTGTACATGCAAATCAAACAATAAGATACAGTAAACCAAAATGAAAGATTGATGGAATTATTTCTTGATTTTAATAGAGTTAATGTAATAACCTGCATATCTAACGACAATATATTTAAAAAAAATATTTAAGTATACCGTCGTTAATCGAGTATTGGTCCAAAAATTCACGTTTTGCATACAGATGAATTTGGACTCGAAACCACCTCCATTGAGTTCAAAATACTGTTTACAACAAGAAAATTTGTAAACATCGATATATTTCGAGTTAGGGAAATTTGGACTTTGGACTTGGGTTTGGATTAGCCAACCTGTTCCAGCCTTATAACTCTCACAGCCCTCCCCCCCTTCATTCACTTCCAACATTTAGCGAAAATAGAAAATGGGGAATAGGAAAGGGAAACTAAAATTCCTTAAGCCCTAGCTTAATCTTAGGAATCAAATTCGTGTGGAAATCAAGTGCAAATCCAAGGACAAGAAAGGTAAACTCATTCTCCATATTCTTCGACTTGTTTCCTATTCAATCCTTGTTATTTCCTAAACCAAATTCTTAGGAAATATTGTGTATTTGTATATATATGGAAGATTAGTGAGTTATACTGGAGAAGATAGCTCCTTACCTTGATTTTGCATCTCCTTGTTATTTCCTACAATCAAAGGTGAGTTCTTTGAGAACTCACATCCATGCCTCAAGCTATAAGCTTGTCTAGTGTGCCTTTGTCACATATATGTTGTGTGTACATTTTATGAATTGATTTATTTGGATGTTAACTCTCAATTTATGAGTTTTGATTTCATTTATATTAATATCCATGTGTAAACCCATGGATTGATGTTTGTACATGTGCTTTGGTGTGTTTAGAAGTGTTTTTACCATACCCATGAGTCTAGAGTGAACATGTATCGATGCAGAGCGTTTAAGTGATGTTTTTCCCTATGGGAAACATTCCTAAAGTAGGTCAGACGTTTAACATAAATTTCAGACGTATGAACCGGTCTTCAGATATTGGCAAAGACCAATTTCAAACGTCTGAATCAGGTCAGACATCTGAAAATATGTTCAGAAGTCTGTTTCAGCCTGCTGCCCTATTTTTTTTACAGTCGACCAATTGACACCACGGTAGAAAGTTCAGGTATATTCAGGCCTATCCCCGATTCCCACATTAACAACTTTTTACATTTTCGTTCTCATCTTAGCTTGCTACAAGTGAATGACGACAATACCCTTCTTTCATGGTTTCGTGTTCACTCACATCTTTTAGACAAATATTTTTCTTAACGGGTTACACCAATAAAACCCGAAACCTGCACGATTATAAATGGGTCAATCTGAAACCGACCTGTTTAATAAATGGGTTGAGCTGACCCGACCCAAACTCAACCCGAGCACGATTTGACCCAACCCGAACCTAACCCATGACAGCCCTAGTTTTAACCTATTTTCTCTTTTCCTCTCACTTTTTAGTTTCTCTAATCCATGTATTACAACAGCTTAGATGGATGGACTTTCGATTGATTCGTGATAAACGAATTTATAATCGATATTCTTGAGATCTAATTTACATTATCAAAACATGAATTCTTCGTTCAATCATTATTTCGATCGTTATTACATGAGATTGCCACTTTAAAATTATATTAAAGGGTTTTAAATTATTAGTATATACATAATCTTTTACTAAAATGGTTTTTAATTCTACTTCATTATGTGAAGTTATTTTATAATTTGCTTTATAAATAAACCAGTATATATTTGATAAACCTTTTTCGTCTTCATATGAGAAATCCAACTAAACACCTTAATAAAAACAAGGATTATGAACCCTTGCATTCGCTTTGATGGTTAACTCACGGACTCGTCCGATTCAAAACTATAGCATTGATCGTTTTATATTTCTTGTGGAATATACAACCGTTTGTAAATATTCAAGTAGAGCAAGTGGTTATAAAACATGTAGCTTGACTTTTATATTTACTAGCTTGGCATAGTTAACACTATACTTAATTAATTTGGATCATATCGATGATTGTCGGATCATCCCGAGGAACTTCATATCATTCCAACCTTCAGGTCACTTTGATGAACTTTGGATCATCCTGCGGAACTTCTGTTCAACTTGGTTGAGTCTTCAAACTCCCATATTGAGTTGGTTGAGTCTTCGGACTCCCATATTGAGTTGATGAATTTTCGGGCTCCCTCTTTGACCTAGGCTTTCCCCTTCTTTGGGATCTTCTGGATTTCTAATTTATCGATTTATGGAATCTTAGGTCTACTGATACTACGTTATTAATCCTAGATCTATTGATACTATATTATCAATCTTAGTTTCAATGATATTGATATATCTTTAACAACCCACATTTTACTTGTCGGAAGATCGTAAAATATTTTATTTTATTCCCTGAGGGTTGATCATTCTCATGTTTTAATATGTTTCTTATTGGGATGTGAGACATGTCCATAATTTTTACCAATTTTGTTTTTGACCATTTTGCCCCTGTCGGTCTTATATAGGGCATAACTTTTGATTCAGGTCGAATCAGGTGGTGAGAGTTGTGCCATTGGAAAGGAAATGATGATTGCCTTTCTGTAGAGTGGTTACATCAAAGATTTGGCTCAGCGGTTTGGGAGGAATTGTTGTTTTAAGGTTTTTCAGTTGGTTGTTCAAGTTTGGAGAGCCACAATGGGCTGATTTGGGAAGGCCGATCGGTGGGCCAGTGGAAGGGTATAAATAAGGGATGGGAGGTATGAGAAATGTTTTAGTTTCTCTATTCACTCATTAGGTGGCATATGTTCCTCCTTTCTCTAACACCTTTCCACCATTAAAAATTAAAATCCAAGGAGGGAAATCATAGATCTACACTATTGGAGACTAGATCTATGTCAATTGAAGCAAGGATTCATCGAATCAACGGGATTGGTGCGAGGTGTTTGCTGTTCAGATTCATATTTCTATCATTTTAGCTTGTTTAGGAGAATCAGTGAGTGATTTACATCTCTCACATGGATTCAAGAAGTATATGAATGTTTGATCATGATTTTCATTATATCCAAGTGTTTTATCATAGATATATACGTTGTAAGTTCATTGTCACATGAATCATCTTATGATCTATTTTAGCAAGTTTAATTAGGTAATTCCTATGATATTTCATGCGCATATGCAAGTTAGATCTATAATTTTGTTCATATGAACATTTATGATGATTTTTGGTGAATTTTATATAAATATTGATGAAATGGTCATATTGGTGTTATTGTTGATTTCATATCATGCTTGTCATATTGGATGAATTGGATGAGTTGATTTCGTCGAATGTATCGTTTGGCGAAGTTTTGGCCGAAAATGGAGTCGCATTTGGGAAGTGCAGGTTTGGGGTCGTTCGCAGGGGGTCGGTCGTGCATCCCTAGTCGGTTGCGCCTCGATGCTGTCTTGTATAATAAGACAGGGTTCGTCGGTCGGATTTTGTAGGAAGCAATAGGGGTCGGTCGCATGTGGTAGAGTGCCTGAGCAGGAATGAACAGGGTCGGTCGCACTTGACTTTGGTTGGTTGTTCGAGTGTGTGACTGAAGAATGGTCGGTTGAGCAGGTGGACGTGCAAGGAGGTCTTGGTCTTATACCAGAAGAGCTGGTATGTCGCTCCTAGTATGAAGTGGGTCGGTCGGCTGTTGAAGGGTTGGTCTTGTATGTAGGGCTATTGGGTCAGTCCTAGTGAGGTGGGTCGGTCGCTCCTGAGTAGAAGGGACGGTTGGCTATTGACGGTCGGCCGGACTGCTGAAGGGCCAGTCGGTCATATGGTGATAGAAGGGACGGTCGCTCTTGGGTAATGGGGTCGGTCCGTCTTATTGAGAACAGCCTGGTCGGTCGTGATGACTTGGTTATTGAAGTTGGACCTTATATTGATTGTTGTTATGTTCGACGATGTTGTAACTTCGATGATAGTCCAGATGGGAATGTTCGAAGTAATGTGATGTGTTCGTTGATCGGTGAAAAGCAACGAATGAGAAGACAACTCAAAAGGTGTTGGGTTGTGGATAATTGTTACTCGAGTGGGACTTGAGTTTGAGAATAGTCGCTGGTGATGACGACTAGAGATGCAAAGGCCGAGAGATTATTATTATCGTAAGTTCTAGCAGACTCAAAGCAGAGGTGCTTTGGGCAGTCGTGAAGGGCCTCGTACCTTGGGCAGTCATGAAGGGCCTAGTTGGCGAGGTTTGAGAAAGCAAACATACGAGTCATGATAGCGTACGGAGTTTTGCTAGAACTGGGGTTACCATTAGCCCTTGACATATAGTAGTCATGATGGGTCGTCATACGATTAACAATGGTTTCAAAGCAGGATTGGCGGTGATAGCCAGAGTCAGTCATGGATGATTGGTTGTTTTGTTTGTACCGTCTTATGTAGGTTGTCCAACGTTGAAGGAGATGTTCCTTGAGTGCTTGTCTGATATTGGTTTAGGCCTCTTGGGCTTGTGCTTGAGGAATGTTGAATTCGATTAGGATGGTTTACATGAGATATTTATAATCTGGATGTTATTGGTTCTTATCATGGTTGAATACGTGTTCTGGTTCCCATGAATAAATGGTTGAATTGTTGAAACACCCCACCTCCGTTAGGGTCACTCTCAAAGGGAATGCCCTAATTTTGGTGGAGGTTTATAAGTATAAGTCACAGATACACAAGACAGATATAAATACACATATTTTTGAACAAAGGAAAACAACAACAGTTTTTATTTCAACAAAATACGTGTTACACAAACCATGTCATAATTGTCTTACAATACTTCCAAAAACCATTACATTTTCATAACTGTCTTGATTTCATAACTTAAAGAAGCATAAAAACAAAAGTAAACTGCATAAGTCCCCATAGTTGCAATCCAAAGCCATAGTCCAAAACGAAAGAGATCCGAGCAATACATTCTTTCTCTTCAAGCTGGATGTGAAAACTGGTCAAGCTGCGGTATTCCCTCCCTATGGACCTGGGGGGGAAACGAAAGAAAAGAAGACGAAAGAAAAGTAGAGTCGGACATAAAGCCTGAGTAAGTCTAGGACTATTCAGTCTATGAATAAAGAACTGGGCATGATAAGTATGAACTGGAAATGGGAAAGCACCATAAACTAAGTTAAGTTGTCTAGAGTCGAATATACTTATCGTATCCCATATTAATCTCTGCATCCATATAAACTAGTTCCCAACAGGCACCCCATAATCAGGGTGAAGTGATCTGTTCCTAATGATCGGCTCCTACTCGCATAGTTACATGTGTCTTACGGCCCCCGATGTTGTAGTTACCTATGCTGGTCCCACCATGGGGTGTATCAAGTCCCATGGTGGCGGCCCGACACAATTCTAGAATGCACAGGTATACTACTGGTGCCCAGTGCCTTATTTTTCTGCGCCGGAGTGTGTGCACGCCCGAACCCCGTTAGAACCTACACTGCTGCACCACCGCCGTCGATTTGACCTCTTACAGTCAGCCCAGTAATCGTGCCCCACCCTGCCTAGTTCAGGGTATCCTGATACACCTTGTAGGGTTACTGCTGAAAAGGGTCCCCCGCTACTAGGTTTTCTATTTCTAGCCAACATGCTAAGTTGGTTAAGTGTTTTGTAAACCTAACCCCAATCAGTCTGTATAGTTTAGCATGTTCCATTTTTGATTAAGTATTAATTCAATTTACTTAATCCTACCAATCCTGACTCAGCCTTAATTGTCTTATTAAAGCCTCGACCTCTCACATTAGACATATATTGTTGTGGCTTCCTGTTGCCGGTTGGGTCCGGGCAGTCTTACGCCACAACTCAGTCTAACCTCGGGTCCTTATTGGGCTCCGTGTTTAACCACCCGCATTGGATAGGTATTGTTGTGACTACTGGACAGCCGGGCGGTTCCGGGCAGGTTTACATCACAACTCAATCCAACCTCGGGTTAAACACATCGTATTTTCTATATATACATATTTTGTCTCTTTTCTTTTTATATGTAAATATTTGCGGCCCATTATTCAAATTCATCTTTATTGGGTAAAGTTAATTTACACCACTTAATTGTTTTTCAAGGTTGTTGGCATGCGTCAAACATGCCAACACATGTGTTCTATATTTTAACCCAAACATCATTACCCCCCGTTTTATACGTTCGCTACAATATAACAAATGTTGGGTTTAACATTTAAACCCAACTTGGCCACATGAAAAAGGGGAGGCTTAGAGCATGGTGTTTATATATTCTAAGTAACATAAAAAGGGGAGTGTGAACGCATGAACTTGCAACATAGCGAACTAATTAACATAAATTTGGCACTTGTGAACTAGCATTGTAATAGCATATAATCATGGCCTAAACATGAAATCATGGTTTTTGATCTATTCATATAATCATGGAATAAACATGCCTAAACATGAAATCATGGTTTTTGATCTATTCATATAATCATGGCATAAATATACCTAAACATGAAATCATGGTTTTTAATCTATTCATGCAAACTTGCAATTGGAATGTAAATCTAACTTAGCTATGTGTCACATATATTATCATATGATTTTGATAACAATATAGGCCTAAAACATGTTTTCCAATTAGGCATAACACCAAACATAGTCTAGTCATGTTCATAGAGTCAACACAAGTTCACAAAGATGCTTACTTTTGTCTCTAATACAAAAGTATGGTTTTACACTTGAATCATGATGCCAATTCCAACATAAATTCACATAAGTCATAAAACCCAAATGGATCCAACTACACTAAAAGCGATTATAATAAATATTATGTTGGCATAATAGTGAATCATATACTTGCATGAATCTCAAATAAACTACCACAAACATGTAGTTGTTAACTTTCAACATGAATCACATACTTGCAAATATCCAATCGTTATACCACAACATCCCAAATCGTTTAGAATCAAAGCAACATACAAATATGAATTATTATCACCACAAATCAAATACAATTCTATTTCTCATTTTACACAAATCAAAACACAATTATTTATTCACATCGGAATAGCACTCTACTTACAACGTATGACGAATCTTCAATTTAGGAATCTGAATTCTGAATTTGGAGATGCTATCCTTTGTTGTAGGTGTTGTTTTGATTTAGTTGTCGTTGCTTTAAGCTTTTGAATTGTCTCCTAATCGTCTCTCAATTTTGACGGCTATTTCTAGTTCTTCCTCAGCAGCATGACAGTCTCATTCTCATTTTTATTTGTATGAATTAGGTGGAGTCTTAGGTCCTTTTTATAGAGTTTGTGAATTGATTAGGACCGTCGATGGAGCTTGGATTAATATTAGCCATTCATTTGAAGGAGAAACCAATCAGGAGCTGACACCTAGCCCTAGTGACTAGGCAAGGCTCAGGAATTCGGCTAAGCACAGACCAGGCCAGAAAACACAAGCAGGTGCACCAGGCCAAAATGGCCCGACCGGGGAGGTCGACCCCCAGGTCGACTCTAGAGTTGACCTGGCCTGGGGCAGGTCGACTCCCAGGTCAACCTGGCCTGGCAGGGTCAACCCTAGGGTCGACCCCCAGGTCGACCTGGTGGGTTGGGCGGGAACTTTTCCCGCCTACTCTGATTGAGCTGAAATTCAAATCTGTTTTCGAAATTTGAATTTTCTGAAACTTCATCGGGCCATAATTGGGTCATACGGACTCCGATTTACAAAATTTCAGACTCTATTTCGCGTATTTTTCCGAGACGAACGCAATGGCATATCCTGCTTCCCTTAATTCTTTGATTTGAAATTAGTTATACATTAATTTGTGAAATTCACTGATATAGAATACACGGGGTGTTACATTCTCCCCCACTTAAAAGGATTTCGTCCCCGAAATCTTCAAGTTCAGGAAGAGTGTACATCCTAACATCCAAACATCCATTTACTCATCCATCAAACAAGAGCATCCATTGTCCTTAAAAGACTTCTAATGCTTCATGATCATATGCGAAGTGTGTGTACATGTACTTATCTAATGCAAAATCAGTCGGTCTACTGATTCAGTTGACCTCCTTAATGCAAATTATGTAAGTGTCATGAATCCATTATGTATGAAAATTTTCCTATTCATGATTCTACATGAGTGCACAATCATTCATATATAAATGCAACATCCATATGACAACACATTAAACTTCAACCATATACAAATATAAATACATATAGGCATATGCAGTATGAAGTGACTGAGCCGATCTAAAACCTAGATTGTGTGTGTATATGCAACCACGAGCAACCACTAGCAATCACTTGCAACCATCATCCATAACATGTTTCAATTATATGTTTTCATCCAAAGGGTTTCTACCTAAAAGATAAGGTCAAGGAGATATACCTAAAAAGATAGATAAAAGCGCAACTTAAGGAAAAAGAAAGATCAAAGATGTACCCTCGAAAAGAAAAGGGTAGGCTGCGCGTATTCTAGCTTCAGTTTCCCAAGTCGCGTCTCCCTCGGCGTCGCTCCACTGAACTTTGACGAGCTTGACTTCGCGGTTGCGTAGCTTCTTCACTTCCGTTCCTAATATGCGGGTTGGAACTTTCCTCACGGTTGCTTCGCGTTCCACTTCAGCTTCTTATAGGATATTTGGCTCTACCACTTCAGCAGATTCATGTAGACATTTTCGGAGGTGCGAAACATGGAAAACGTTGTGAACTCCGGCCAGCTTTTCGGGTAGCTCTAATCTATAGGCCATTTTCCCAATTTTCTTGATGATAGGAAATGGCCCTACGAATCTTGATGCTAGCTTTCCTGTGGTTCCAAAACGAACACCGTTCCTTAGCGGAGATACCTTAAGAAACACTCTGTCCCCAACCTCAAATTCAAGGTCGGTCCTCCTCTTGTCGGCGTAGGATTTCTGTCTGTCTTGGGCTGTCTTCATCCTTCTTCGTATCAAGTCTACTTTCTCTGAAATCTCTTGGATCATATCTGACCCAAGTATGAGTTTATCAGTAGACTCCCACCAACAAGTGGGCGATTGGCACGGTCTTCCATATAAAGCTTCGAAGGGTGCCATTCCGATGGTGGCTTGGTAGCTGTTGTTGTATGCAAATTCCACCAAAGGAAGATGGTCTTCCCACGTCCCTCCGAAGTCAAGGACGCACAGTCTTAAAAGGTCCTCCAAAACTCTGTTCACTCTTTCTGTCTGGCCGTCGGTTTGGGGATGATAGGATGTGCTCAACCGTAGCTGTGTGCCTACCGCTTCTTGCAGACTCCGCCAAAACTCACTTGTGAAGATAGGGTCTCGGTCACTAACAATGCTGGAAGGTATTCCATGGAGTCGAACAATTTCCTTGAGGTAAAGAAATGCTAGGGATGAGGCAGTTCTTTTACTCTTGACAGGTAAGAAGTGGGCGCTTTTAGTAAGCCTATCCACTATTACCCAAATGCTAGTGTTGCCTCTTCTAGACCTAGGCAGCCCATCAATGAAGTCCATTGAGATGCTATCCCACTTCCACTGCGGGACCTCTAGAGGATGGAGCAGACCGCCAGGCTTTTTCTGTTCCGCTTTAACCTGTTGGCACACCATACACTTAGAAACGAACTCTGCCACGTCCTTCTTCATGCCGTTCCAAAAGAAAGTTCTCTTTATGTCCTTGTACATTTTATCTCCTCCTGGGTGTATCGTCATCTTGGAGTGATGTGCTTTCTCGAGAACCGTCTTTACCAAATCCCTTGTCTGTGGGACGCATAGTCTTCCGTCTCGCCTTAGCCAACCCTTATCGTCGGTGGAGTATCTGCTGAGGGGACTTGAAGTCTCACCCCTAATTAGCCTATCAATTGTCTCCACAAGCTGAGGGTCTTCGCGTTGTGCTGTCCCTTTTGAGTCCACTAAAGTCGGGCGTACTTTGAGAGATGCTAGCAAGCCCGGTACAAAATCGGAGGAGGGCCTAAAGTCAAAGCTGGCTATAAACTCTAGGCTTTGTCTTTCAACAAACAGCGGGCTTAGGGTTAGTTTCTTTCGGCTCAACGCGTCTGCCACTACGTTGCCTTTGCCCGGAGTGTAGGAGATCTCGAAATCGTACGAGGCAAGAAACTCCATCCATCTCTGTTGCCTCAAGTTAAGGTCCTTCTGCGAGAAAAGACATTTCAACGATTTATGGTCAGTGTAAAGTTCGAACTTCTCACCTAGGAGATAGTGTCACCAAGACTTGAGTGCAAAGACGATGGCAGCTAACTCAAGATCGTGGGTCGGGTAGTTCTTTTCATGAACTTTCAATTGTCTTCCGCCATAAGCTACTACCCTTCCTTCTTGCATTAAGACAGCGCCTAGCCCTGTCCCACATGCATCTGTATAAACTGTGAACATCTTGCTTCCATCTGGCAACGTCAAAACTGGGGCTGTTGTAAGAGCCCTTTTTAGTCGTTGGAAAGCAAACTCGCAATCCAAGTCCCAATTGAACACTAGATTCTTCTTGGTCAGCCTTGTGAGCGGAGCTGAGATTTTCGCAAAATCCCTTATGAATTTTCGGTAGAAACCTGCTAGTCCTAGAAAACTTCGAACCTCAGCTGCATTCCTTGGTGTCTTCCAATCCTTTACCGCTACTACCTTAGCAGGGTCCACAACTAACCCTTCTTTGGATACTATGTGCCCAAGGAACCTCACTTCTTCTCTCCAAAAGTGGCATTTGGAGAATTTAGCATTTAGCTGATGGACTCGCAGAGTTTCCATGATTGCCCTTAAGTGCTGAGCATGCTCTTCCTCATTCCTTGAGAAGATCAAGATATCATCTAAGAAAACCACTACGAACATATTGAGGAAATCTCTGAACACCCTACTCATTAGGTCCACGAAGTAAGCGGGTGCGTTTGTCAAGCCGAAAGGCATGACAAGCCATTCAAAGAAGCCGTCTGGGGTTCTGAATGTTGTCTTATCGATGCTATCTTCAGCCACCCTTAGCTGTTGAAAACCGGTCGCCAAATCGAGTTGGGAGAAAATAGACGCTCCTACAAGCTGATCAAACAGATCGTCAATTCTGGGGAGAGGGTGCCTATTCTTTTTCGTTAGCTTATTGAGCTCCCTATAGTCAACACACAGACAGAGTGAACCATCCGCCTTTGTAGCGAACACCACTGGAGCGCCCCATTCTGAAATACTCCTCCTAATGAACCCCTTCTCTAGAAGCTCTTTAATCTGTTTACTGAGCTCTTTCCTTTCCCGTGGAGCCATGTGTCTAACGGGCAACGCAACGGGCTTTGCATTATCTACAAGATATATGCGGAAGTCTATCTCCCGCTTCGGAGGTAAGCCCTTCACCTCTTCGAAGACATCCAGATATTCCCGGACCACTCTAATCGATTGCAAACTTTCAACATAAGCATCTAGCGATTCAAGATAACTAAGCATAACCGCATACGAGGGATTACAAGAAATTTCCTGAGTGTTACCGAGTTGGGTCAGAAGCCTAACCACCTTTTTCTCACAATCAAGGATGGCACCATTACTGGATAGCCAATCCATGCCCAAAATCAAACCATATCCCGAGAAGCCCAAAACAAAGGCACTACATCTAAATTCTACGCTTAGATTAGAAATTTTCAATCCCACACAGATCATAGACAGATGAGCTGGGCCCCTAATTGGATTTGAAACAATTAAGAAGTCCTCTACCATACTAGTTTCTAGGTGCAGAGATTCTACTAAAGCAGATGAAATAAAGGAGTGTGATGCGCCAGAATCAAATAAAGTGCGAACTGGGTGATCATAAAGATAAACTACACTTTCTACAGAAGTATTTATACCTCGTTGTTGCAGAGGTGGCGCTTCTAGCTAATGAACCTGTGCCCCTGAGGTGGATCCAGCCCTCTGCTCCTACCCTCGTTTCTTTGGGCAATCCTTAGCCATATGGCCTGTTTCGCCGCAAGAAAAGCACCCACCATTCATCTTGGCCTTCTTTTTCCGGCAATCTTTCACCAAGTGCCCCACTTTGCCACAGAAATTACACTTCCTCTTCTCTTTGTTGTCTTTCCCGCCCTTCTTAAAGTCTGTCTTCTTAGGCTGTAAAACCTCTTTCTTCCCTTGAGAGCTTTCTGCCTTTGTCTCCTTCTTGCCCTTATCCTCTTCGTTCAGCAATGCCATCTGCACCAACCTTTCATACGTAGCCCCCAAGGGTATATGGGTCATGGCCAAACAGTGTAATGGCTCATTCAATCCTTTGACAAAGCGGAGTGCCTTCTTGTGCGGAGTGTTGACTAGGTCCAGTCCGAACCTAGCCAGCTGATCGAACTGATTAACATACTCTTTGACTATCATATTCCCTTGCTTAAGAAATAAGAATTTTTCCAACTGAAGACTCCTTTCAGCTTCTGAGAGAAATTTAGCCTCAAACCTTGCCCTAAAGTCCTCCCATGTTTCCACTGGTCTTTCTGCATTGGTGACTTCCCACCAGTAGGAAGCCTCGCCTTTAAGTAGCCATACTTCCAGTTGTACCTTCTGCCTATCTTCTACCTCAAAGATGACGAATAAGTCCTCGGTTTCCTTCAGCCAATTCCTAGCTGCCACGAAGGACTCGGTTCCATGAAAGTCCTTCCCTCCCATAGCTTTAAAATCTTTACATATCTTAGCAAAAGTATTACCCCGCGGAGGAGGTGGAGGAAGAGGTGATGCTGCAGTTGGATGATTTCCCGCAGCTGGGGGAGGAGGAACGGTAGGACCTGGCTGAGTGGCTCTCGCTTCTAAGAATCGTCTGAACCAACCAGGTATGGTATACCCTCTGGCAAGTTAAGTTCTTCGGACATGCTGAAACAAAAAGGGTAGATTCAAAACGAAGGATAAAAGATAGTACCTATGGCTTTGGGGGGAACTATGCCTTTTTAAAATAAAATAATATTTTATCTTTAAAAATGCTTCTTTAAATTTTCTTTTGAAAATAAATTTTCAAAACTTTTTATCTTATCTGGTAAACCTATGCTCTGATACCAAGTGAAACACCCCACCTCCGTTAGGGTCACTCTCAAAGGGAATGCCCTAATTTTGGTGGAGGTTTATAAGTATAAGTCACAGATGCACAAGACAGATATAAATACACATATTTTTGAACAGTGGAAAACAACAGCAATTTTTATTTCAACAAAATACATGTTACACAAACCATGTCATAATTGTCTTACAATACTTCCAAAAACCATTACATTTTCATAACTGTCTTGATTTCATAACTTAAAGAAGCATAAAAACAAAAGTAAACTGCATAAGTTCCCATAGTTGCAATCCAAAGCCATAGTCCAAAACGAAAGAGATCCAAGCAATACATTCTTTCTCTTCAAGCTGGATGTGAAAACTGGTCAAGCTGCGGTATTCCCTCCCTGTGGACCTGGGGGGGAAACGAAAGAAAAGAAGACAAAAGAAAAGTAGAGTCAGAACTAAAGCCTGAGTAAGTCTAGGACTATTCAGTCTATGAATAAAGAACTGGGCATGATAAGTATGAACTGGAAATTGGAAAGCACCATAAACTAAGTTAAGTTGTCTAGAGTCGAATATACTTATCGTACCCCATATTAATCTCTGCATCCATATAAACTATTTCCCAACAGGCACCCCATAATCAGGGTGAAGTGATCCGTTTCTAATGATCGGCTCCTACTCGCATAGTTACATGTGTCTTACGGCCCCCGATGTTGTAGTTACCTATGGTGGTCCCACCATGGGGTGTATCAAGTCCCATGGTGGCGGCCCGACACAATTCTAGAATGCACAGGTATACTACTGGTGCCCAGTGCCTTATTTTTCTGCGCCGGAGTGTGTGCACGCCCGCACCCCGTTAGAACCTACACTGCTGCACCACCTCCGTCGATTTGACCTCTTACAGTCAGCCCAATAATCGTGCCCCATCCTGCCTAGTTCAGGGTATCCTGATACACCTTGTAGGGTTACTGCTGAAAAGGGTCCCCCGCTACTAGGTTTTCTATTTCTAGCCAACATGCTAAGTTGGTTAAGTGTTTTGTAAACCTAACCCCAATCAGTCTGTATAGTTTAGCATGTTCCATTTTTGATTAAGTATTAATTCAATTTACTTAATCCTACCAATCCTGACTCAGCCTTAATTGTCTTGTTAAAGCCTCGACCTCTCACATTAGACAGATATTGTTGTGGCTGCCTGTTGCCGGTTGGGTCCGGGCAGTTTTACGCCACAACTCGGTCTAACCTCAGGTCCTTATTGGGCTCCGTGTTTAACCACCCACATTGGATAGGTATTGTTATGACTACTGGACAGCCGGGCGGTTCCGGGTAGGTTTACATCACAACTCAATCCAACCTCGGGTTAAACACATCGTATTTTCTAAATTTACATATTTTGTCTCTTTTCTTTTTATATGTAAATATTTGCGGCCCATTATTCAAATTCATCTTTATTAGGTAAAGTTAATTTACACCACTTAATTGTTTTTCAAGGTCGTTGGCATGCATCAAACATGCCAACACATGTGTTCTATATTTTAACCCAAACGTCATTACCCCCGTTTTATACGTTCGCTACAATATAATAAATGTTGGGTTTAACATTTAAACCCAACTTAGCCACATGAAAAAGGGGAGGCTTAGAACATGGTGTTTATATATTCTAAGTAACATAAAAAGGGGAGTGTGAACGCATGAACTTGCACATAGCGAACTAATTAACATAAATTTGGCACTTGTGAACTAGCATTGTAATAACATATAATCATGGCCTAAACATGAAATCATGGTTTTTGATCTATACATATAATCATGGCATAAACATACCTAAACATGAAATCATGGTTTTTGATCTATTCATATAATCATGGCATAAATATACCTAAACATGAAATCATGGTTTTTAATCTATTCATGCAAACTTGCAATTGGAATGTAAATCTAACTTAGCTATGTGTCACATATATTATCATATGATTTTGATGACAATATAGGCCTAAAACATGTTTTCCAATTAGGCATAACACCAAACATAGTCTAGTCATGTTCATAGAGTCAACATAAGTTCACAAAGATGCTTACTTTTGTCTCTAATACAAAAGTATGGTTTTACACTTGAATCATGATGCCAATTCCAACATAAATTCACATAAGTCATAATACCCAAATGGATCCAACTGCACTAAAAGTGATTATAATATATATTATTATGGCATAATAGTGAATCATATACTTACTTGAATCTCAAATAAACTACCACAAACATGTAGTTGTTAACTTTCAACATGAATCACATACTTGCAAATATCCAATCGTTATACCACAACATCCCAAATCGTTTAGAATCGAAGAAACATACAAATATGAATTATTATCACCAAAAATCAAATACAATTCTATTTCTCATTTTACACAAATCAAAACACAATTATTTATTCACATCGGAATAGCACTGTACTTACAACGTATGACGAATCTTCAATTCAGGAATCTGAATTCTGAATTTGGAGATGCTATCCTTTGTTGTAGGCGTTGTTTTGATTTAGTTGTCGTTGCTTTAAGCTTTTGAATTGTCTCCTAATTGTCTCTCAATTTTGACGGCTATTTCTAGTTCTTCCTCAGCAGCATGACGGTCTTATTCTCATTTTTATTTGTATGAATTAGGTGGAGTCTTAGGTCCTTTTTATAGAGTTTGTGAATTGATTAGGACCATCGATGGAGCTTGGATTAATATTAGCCATTCATTTGAAGGAGAGACCAATCAGGAGCTTACACCTAGCCCTAGTGACAAGGCAAGGCTCAGGAATTCGACTAAGCATAGACCGGGCCAGAAAACACAAGCAGGTGCACCAGGCCAAAATGGCCCGACCGGGGAGGTCGACCCCCAGGTCGACTCTAGAGTCGACCTGGCCTGGGGCAGGTCGACCCCCAGGTCGACTCCCAGGTCGACCTGGCCTGGCAGGTCGACCCTAGGGTCGACCCCCAGGTCGACCTGGTGGGTTAGGCGGGAACTTTCCTGCCTACTCTGATTCGGCTGAAATTCAAATCTGTTTTCGAAATTTGAATTTTCTGAAACTTCACCGGGCCATAATTGGGTCATACGGACTCCGATTTACAAAATTTCGGACTCTATTTCACTTAATTTTCCGAGAAGAACGCAATGGCATATCCCGCTTCCCTTAATTCTTTGATTTGAAATTAGTTATACTTTAATTTGTGAATTTCACTGATATAGAATACACGGGGTGTTACAATTGTTTATCGTAAAGGCTATCATTGTCCGATGTGGGGAAGATTGGGTTGAGTTATTCTTTGGTGTTGTCGGTAGATTAGTATGTTTATCTATCCATTTTTCTATACTTTATTGTTGAAGTTTGTTAGTTGTTTTATCGCTCAATAAGACTGTTGCCTAACTCAAGGTTTTATGTCTCCTCTTATTACCTTGGGCTGTTCATCCGGTTGTGGATGGGCAGACTAAGTAGTAGGTTATAGGTGATTAGTGAGGTTGATGCTACTGTGCGGAGGCGGGCGGGAGGTTGGCGTACCAGTTTTATTACTATCTAGTACTTTTGTATCCGCTGTTTGAGTGCTCTATGAGGGTTGTAGTTAGGCCTTATGTACAAACTTTGGTATTTGTTGGATAACATTTCAGGATGTTGTGAAAAGTTTGCTATATGATGTTTCATTACTATTACCAGTTGTATATGTTCTATTATACTTTATCCTTGCGCTGTGAGTTCTATGATAGGTTCCGCTGGTATTTGCCTACTCCGATGATCATCCATAGCTGTTATGCACACCTTTCAACGCATTATTTCTCTTATTAAGTGCAGGGGGTGTGGGCGGTCGTCACATTTGGTATCATATCTCTAGTTAACGATTTTAGCCAAAGTTCTAAGACGTAATCACATAAGAGAGACATACTTGTAGATTTCAGTTTGATGCTTACTATATATATTAGCATATATAGTAGTAGTTGTAACACCCCACCTCCGCCAGGGTCACTCACAAAGGGAATGCACCAGCTTTGGTGGAGCATCATCTTGGTAAACATACACAGAAATATTACAAGACAGAACATATAAAACAGCGGAAGAAGAACCAAATTTCATTGCTTTAAAATCTAGAAAGGTCTAAAGCCTTTTACATCAAAATGCTATTAAATCCATTACATCGAAATCTGTCTTGCAATAGTAAAGAAGCATAAAACCATAGTCATAAATCATTCCCCAAGTAAAACAGCAAAGCAAGCCATAGCCAAGAGAAATCCAAGCAGTACATGAAAGAGCCTTGGAGCTTGGTAAGATCCGAACTAAGCAGTATTCCCACCCTGCGAACCTGCGGGGGAAACGAAAGAAAAAGAGGCGAAACAAACTGGGTCAGTCATAAAGACTGAGTAAGTCCTAGTGGCTTCCAGCATAAAAACAGGTGAAGATAATATGGCATGAATAAACTGAAAGTAAACAAAAGCATGACGACAAGGTAAGCTACAGGCACGATGAATCAAGTATAACATCTCATGCTTCCTATCAAGAGTATCATCACAAGGTTCCTACCAAGTATCACATTGCAAGGTTTCTATTAAGTATAACATCGCAAGATTTCTAAGCTTCACCATTCCACTATTTTCTTTGATTTCCTATGTTCTCTGCACCAACTGTACTAGTACCCCAACCTATATCATCCTTTCCATGTATATGTACAGTCCCTTGCCGTATATCATACGGGTTTCATCACGTATTTCTATACTACTTCAACGTAGTGCCACCATTCTTGAAATCGTTTGGACCGCCACCCTTGTTCTGGCTAGGTTTCCTTATCATGAACTATCGCGTGTTCAACTAGGATTTATTCCACCTAAGACCACAAGGGATTATGGTACCTAACGAACAACACCCTTTTTCCACGTAACGATCTATTAATCGATCGGCTCCCTACAAGTCCTAGCCCGTTCATGTGTTTGTGTCATACGGCCCAATCACAAAATGTAGTCACCTATGCTAGGTCCACCATAGGGTGTATCAAGCCCTAGGGTGCCAACCACCGACACAAATCAAGCACGCACAGTGTAAACCTACTAGTGCCCAATGCCTGCTTTTTCAACTCCGGACTACGTGCACGACCATAGTCCGCCTGGACCTACAATGGCGCACCAACTCAGCCGTTGTTCTGGTCGCTTACAATCAGCCCAGTAATCGTGCCCCACCCTGCCTAGTTCCAGGGTACCGTGATACATCTAGTGGGTTACTGCTGAAAAGGACCGCGCAACTAGGGTTTCCGTCCAGTAGGTTAAGTGTTGTCATTTAATTTCGAGACTTAACCCCATCAGTCTAGCATGTCAAGTTGGTTAAGTGTTGTCATTTAAGTTCGTGACTTAACCCGCCTACGTGTGATGTCAAATTAGCTAAGTGTTGTCATTCAAATTCGTGACTTAACCCTACGAATCATCTATCAAGTTGGTTAAGTATATTCAATCGGTTCATGACTTAACCCTATCAAATAATCGTGTCAATTTGGTTAAATATATTCAAGCGGTTCATGACTTAACCCTATCAAATCATCGTATCCATTTGGTTAAGTATATTCAAGTGGTTCATCACTTAACCCTATCAAATCATCGTGTCAAATTGGTTAAGTATATTCAACCGGTTCATGACTTAACCCTATCAAACCATCGTGTCAAATCGGTTAAGTATATTCAAATAATTCATGGCTTAACCCGCCCACGTATCATGCTAAGTTGGTTAAGTATTATCTATATGTTCAAGTTGACTTAACCCTGCCACGTGTCATGTTATATTGGTTAAGTGTCATTAGTCTAGTCATATTACTTAACCCACCCATTGGTCGGATTAACTATTATGTTGGTTAAGCCTACATTTGTAAGTTTTACATGTTCTTAACTCATACCGGTTAGGTCCACATTTATATGTCAAATTTCCATGTCATCCCACCTAACCCTCTAACCATACCCACGTCTTATTATGGTTAGTATTCCTTAATTCATTCATTATGACGAACGAATCATGACCTCTCACATTAGACCGTGCATTTTGTGGCCACTGGATTTGTCGGGCGGTTTCGGGCAGATTTACCCCACAAACTGGGTCTAACCTCGTGTCATTAATCGTTACGCCTACAATTCGACCTTCGACCTCTCACATCAGACTAACACTTTGTGGCTACTGGATTTGCCGGGCGGTTCCGGGCAAATTTACACCGCAAACTGAGTTTAACCTCGTATCAAAGGTTCATTAATGGTCGTATTCCACCCAAAACCCCAATATCAGTTCATGCGTTTAACATATAGAAATATTCATGATTTACGTTTTTGCCCCAAAACGTATTCCCAAATTATTATCATAATTCACTATAAGGTTAGCCAAGTTATAGCCTTTTATTTACAATACATGCCAACTACCCAAAACCCAACTTAAGCGTGTTCATATTAAACCTTTACCAAGTCATAAATTTTTATATATGTTTCAACTTCAAATTTTACAAAATTAACATATGCCCAAGTTCTAGATTACATGTAAATTTTACATATGCCCAATTCTTACCAAATTTACATATGTTCAATTTATTCCGTTTTACATGTATGCCAATTTTATGCCATTTTACCATGTCAAGTTCTAGCCAAAATTACATGTATCAAGTTTCATACCCAATAAACCCAAATCATGATTCATGATGTAGTTATTCCAAACTATAATCTTTTTATTACAGTACATGTCAGTTGCCCAAGTTCATAATACATGTTTATGCCAAATTATTTACATGTTATATATACCAAATCTCATGTTACATTACATAGATCCTATTTATGCCAAATTTCATGTATATAATATTTATGCAAATTTTTCATAACAAGATTATACCAAAATTTACAGATCATGCCCAAACTTGCAAATACAATGATAATATCCAATTTCATGTTGCCAATTATTACATCATATTCATATAGGCAATAATCCCATAATTCCCCCGTATACATATCACACGCAAATCACGATTTTAGGCCAAGGTCCGAAATTGACCAAGGTTCATGAAAGAAAATAAATTGGGGGAGACAGAAATTGGATAAAAATGAGATCAGAGGAAAACATCATCATAGTCATAAATATTACAACTTGATGATAACGTCGTTACGAATCAAGAAAACTGCTGAATAGATCATAAACTTGTCATGAGCATAAAGATAGACAAGTCCCAAAACACAAGATTAAAGGAGCAACAGAAATAGATCAGAATCGATAAACATACTTAGATCCAATTCCACTTTATTCCATGGCCACATTATAATTAAATGTTTAAATCTAAAAACAACTAGAACTTACAGAGCATAGCTGGTGAATTAGGAACTGAATTTGTTGTACAAATGTTGCGGCGTTGTTGATTTATTGTCTTGAATCTTTGTTGAAGCTTTGTTCTTTGAATTGATTTGAGTTTGAATGTTTGTACTTCAATTTGGGGGCGGCGGCCATGGTTCAAGAGGGATTTCAGCAGCATAATGGTGTAAGAATGATTTGATATGAATTAGGTTAGGTCTAAGGGTGTTTTTATAGGTGTAGCAACTAGTATAGGCCCTTAGATTAACCCTAGAATCAATCCGGACCATCAAAACACGTCTTAAGCTTCAAAAATGAGTTCTGGGTCAAAACAGGCCGACCAGGTCGACCTGTAAGGGGGGAGGTCGACAATATGATCGACCAGGGGGGTAGGTCGACCCTATGGTCGACCCCCTGGTCCAGTCCTGCCTGAAAACTGCTGAAACTTGTACAGGCCATAACTTCTTCATCCGGACTCCCATTTTCAAAAACTCAGACTCTATTTCATGTAGAATTTCGAGACGAACGCAATGGCGTAACCCGTTTCCCCTGATTCTGATTTAAAATTTTTATTCTGCCTTGATTTCTTGTTTTAATATGTTATAAAAATACGAGTTGTTACATTCTCCCCTCCTTTAAGGATTTCGTCCCCAAAATCTTCAAGTTAAGAAGAATGTGTCCTACCATCCAATCATCCATCTACTCAATCATCAATCACAGGCATTCATTGTCCTTAAGAGATTTCTAATGCGGTATGAACATATGCAGAAAGTGTGTGTATATGTTCCTTATCTCATGCAAATGATCAGGCTTGATTGATCTTCTTAATGCAAAATATGTTTAGTGCAATGAGTCCAACATGTAAGCAAATAGTCCTAGTCACATAAACACTTTATGTGTGCACAAACATTCATCCATTTGCACCATCCATATGATAACACATCCAATTTCATCCATAAACAAGTATAAACACTCATGCATATGCAATATGGAAATGTGTCTGAGCCGATCTAGTGCCTAATGTGTGTTATGCAATCACGAACAACCACTAGCAGCCACTTGCAACCACTTGCAACCATCAATCATAACATGTCTCAAACACATGTTTACACCCAATTGTTCCTACCTAAAGGTATAGTCGAACGATAGAAGCAAGTAAAAACCTTGTGCCTATTAGGCAATGTCAAAACTGGAAATCTATGTCACATATATACTGATTTGGAGAAGAACTCCCTAAGCACCAGCCCCGAAGACCGAAATCAACATCAGGCCGACACCCAAAGAATTACTCAACCCAATCAATATATATGATTCTAGGAAACTAAGCATTATGGACTCCTTTTAGGTCACAAGGAAATCCCTTCCTAAAACCAACTCGTATCCTATAAAACCCAAAGAGTTTAGTCAACCCAACGGACACCCTCAAGCCCCAAAATGTATTACTAACAGACGAGTCATCATCCCTATGGGGTTTCTAAAAGAAATGGGATTGAGACTAGGACCGAGAGGATATACTTGAAAGATAGCATGCAAATTAGCTCTACAGGAAAAGAGGGATCAAGGATATACTCTTTAAAAGAAATATGATATGCGTATCTAGTCTTCAATCTTCTGAGTCGCATTTCCTTGAGCTTAACTCCATTGTGCTTTCACCGTCTTTAACTTCACAATTTCGTAGCTTCTTAATTCTTGTTTCCAAAATATGAGTTGGAACTCATTCCACTGTTTCCTCTCGTTCCCCTTTTACTTATTCTTCTTCTAGTATACTTGGCTTAAACATAACTACGTACTCATGGTTTCATGCAAGCTCTCCAAAATTCACTAGTGAATCCTGGATCTCGTTTACTCACTATAAGGTATTCCACGCAGAAGAACTATCTCTTGAAAACAAAAACAAAATGCCAACCGTGTTGCCAAATGTACTTACTAAGGTGATTTTCTATGACTCATGCATAAGAGAAATGAACCATTCGCCTTAGTGGCGAACACTACTCGAGCGGATCAATAAATGTATCGAGAGATTGTAGTAACTAAGCATGGCAGAACCCTAAGGGTTACACTAGACTTTGAGGGCATTACCAAGGCAAGTCGAGCGTCTAACTACCCTCTTTTCATACTCGAGAATGGTACCATTTCTGGACAACCACTCCATCCCTAGAATCAACCCATAGCCCAAAAACATAAGCTTTACTTCTAAACTCAACACTTAGCATAGACATTCTCAAATCCAAACAAGTCATGAATAAATGAGCCGATTCCCCAATAGGATTTGAGAATAAAATGGGATCCTCTACTACGCTAGTACTAAGATGCAGAGACTCAACTATCGAAGCAGAAATAAAAAGGATGCGATGTACCATAATCAAAAAGGGTTCGAACAGGATGGAAATATAAACTAGACTTTCCTACAGAAACATTTCTACTTCTTGTTCTGAGCCTCATTCGCCTTAACCACTCTTATCCCCTCTTATATAACGTGTTAACAGGTCTCTCGAGAACTACCTCCATTGCACGGCAAACCTACGAAGCTTGAAATAAGATTAGTTGCAGATGGAACTAATGTGACTACAGATGGAGGAAAGAAAGGAAAAGGGATTCGAACAAGGAAACAAAGGATAATGCTAATGGCCTTCGGGGGATAGCCTTTAAAAATAAAACTTTTCTTGAAAAATGCTTCTTTGTAAATGGTTTTGAAAATAATTTCAAAAGGTTTTAAAAACTTTTGCCCAGTCTGGTAACCTTCTGCTCTGATACCAAATGTAACACCCCACCTCCGCTAGGGTCACTCACAAAGGGAATGCACTAGCTTTGGTGGAGCATCATCTAGGTAAACATACACAGAAATATTACAAGACATAACATATAAAACAGCGGAAGAAGAACCAAATTTCATTGCTTTAAAATCTAGAAAGGTCTAAAGCCTTTTACATCAAAATGCTATTAAATCCATTACATCGAAATCTTCCTTGCAATAGTAAAGAAGCATAAAACCATAGTCATAAATCATTCCCCAAGTAAGACAGTAAAGCAAGCCATAGCCAAGAGAAATCCAAGCAGTACATGAAAGAGCCTTGGAGCTTGGTAAGATCCGAACTAAGCTGTATTCCCACCCTGCGAACCTGGGGGGAAACGAAAGAAAAAGAGGCGAAACAAACTAGGTCAGTCATAAAGACTGAGTAAGTCATAGTGGCTTTTAGCATAAAAACAGGTGAAGATAATATGGCATGAATAAACTGAAAGTAAACATAAGCATGATGACAAGGTAAGCTACAGGCACGATGAATCAAGTATAACATCCCATGCTTCCTATCAAGAGTATCATCACAAGGTTCCTACTAAGTATCACATTGCAAGGTTTCTATTAAGTATAACAACGCAAGATTTCTAAGCTTCACCATTCCACTGTTTTCTTTGATTTCCTATGTTCTCTTCACCAACTATACTAGTACCCCAACCCATATCATCCTTTCCATGTATATGTACAGTCCCTTGCCGTATATCGTACGGGTTTCATCACGTATTTCTATACTACTTCAACGTAGTGCCACCATTCATGAAATCGTTTGGACCGCCACCCTTGTTCTGGCTAGGTTTCCTTATCATGAACTATCGCGTGTTCAGCTAGGATTTATGCCACCTAGGACCATTAGGGATTATGCTACCTATTGAACGTTTTCTAGATTCAATTAGGGTTTATGCCACCTAGGACCACTAGGGATTATGCTACCTAACGAACAACACCCTTTTTCCACGTAACGATCTATTAATCGATTGGCTCCCTACAAGTCCTAGCCCGTTCATGTGTCTGTATCATACGACCCAATCACGAAATGTAGTCACCTGTGCTAGGTCCACCATAGGGTGTATCAAGCCCTAGGGTGCCAACCACCGACACGAATCAAGCACGCATAGTGTAAACCTACCGGTGCCCAATGCCTGCTTTTTCAACTCCGAACTACGTGCACGACCATAGTCCGCTTGAACCTACAATGGCGCACCAACTCAGTCGTCGTTCAGGTCGCTTACAATCAGCCCAGTAATCGTGCCCCACCCTGCCTAGTTCCAGGGTACCGTGATACATCTAGTGGGTTACTGCTGAAAAGGACCGCGCAACTAGGGTTTTCGTCCAGTAGGTTAAGTGTTGTCATTTAAATTCGAGACTTAACCCCATCAGTCTAGCATGTCAAGTTGGTTGAGTGTTGTCATTCAAGTTCGTGACTTAACCCGCCTACGTGTCATGTCAAATTGGCTAAGTATATTCAAATAATTCATGGCTTAACCCGCCCACGTATCATGCTAAGTTGGTTAAGTATTATCTATATGTTCAAGTTGACTTAACCCTGCCACGTGTCATGTTATATTGGTTAAGTGTCATTAGTCTAGTCATATTACTTAACCCACCCATTGGTCGGATTAACTATTATGTTGGTTAAGCCTACGTTTGTAAGTTTTACATGTTCTTAACTCATACCGGTTAGGTCCACATTTATATGTCAAATTTCCATGTCATCCCACCTAACCCTCTAACCATACCCACGTCTTATTATGGTTAGTATTCCTTAATTCATTCATTATGATGAACGAATCATGACCTCTCACATTAGACCGTGCATTTTGTGGCCACTGGATTTTCCGGGCGGTTCCGGGCAGATTTACACCACAAACTGGATCTAACCTCGTGTCATAAATCGTTACGCCTATAATTCGACTTTGACCTCTCACATCAGACTAACACTTTGTGGCTACTGGATTTGCCAGGCGATTCCAGGCAAATTTACACCACAAATTGAGTCTAACCTCGTGTCAAAGGTTCATTAATGGTCGTATTCCACCCAAAACCTCAATATCAGTTTATGCGTTTAACATATAGAAATATTCATGATTCACGTTTTTGCCCCAAAACGTATTCCCAAATTATTATTGTAATTCACTATAAGGTTATGCCAAGTTATAGCCTTTTATTTACAATACATGCCAACTACCCAAAACCCAACTTAGGCGCGTTCATATTAAACCTTTACCAAGTCATAAATTTTCATATATGTTTCAACTTCAAATTTTACAAAATTAACATATGCCCAAGTTCTAGATTACATCTAAATTTTACATATGCCCAATTCGTACCAAATTTACATATGTTCAATTTATGTCGTTTTACATGTATGCCAATTTTATGCCATTTTACTATGTCAAGTTCTAGCCAAAATTACATGTATCAAGTTTCATACCCAATAAACCCAAATCATGATTCATGATGTAGTTATCCCAAACTACAATCTTTTTATTACAGTACATGTCAGTTGCCCAAGTTCATAATACATGTTTATGCCAAATTATTTACATGTTATATATACCAAATCTCATGTTACATTACATAGATCCTATTTGTGCCAAATTCCATGTATATAATATTTGTGCAAATTTTTCATAACAAGATTATACCAAAATTTACAGATCACGCCCAAACTTGCAAATACAATGATAATATCCAATTTCATGTTGCCAATTATTACATCATATTCATATAGGAAATAATCCCATAATTCCCCCCGTATACATATCGTACACAAATCGCGATTTTAGGCCAAGGTCCGAAATTGACCAAGGTTCATGAAAGAAAATAAATTGGGGGAGATAGAAATTGAATAAAAATGAGATCAGAGGAAAACATCATCATAGTCATAAATATTACAACTTGATGATAACGTCATTACGAATCAAGAAAACTGCTGAATAGATCATAAACTTGTCATGAGCATAAAGATAGACAAGTCCCAAAACACAAGATTAATGGAGCAACAGAAATAGATCAGAATCGATAAATATACTTAAATCCAATTCCACTTTATTCCATGGCCACATTATAATTAAATGTTTAAATCTAAAAACTTATAAAGCATGGCTAGTGAATTAGGAACTGAATTTGTTGTACAAATGTTGTGGTGTTGTTGATTTATTGTCTTGAATCATTGTTGAAGCTTTGTTCTTTGAATTGATTTGAGTTTGAATGTTTGTACTTCAATTTGGGGGCGGCGGCCATGGTTCAAGAGGGAGTTCAGCAGCATAATGGTGTAAGAATGATTTATATGAATTAGGTTAGGTCTAAGGGTGTTTTTATAGGTGTAGCAACTATTTAGGCCCTTAGATTAACCCTAGAATCAATCTGGACCGTCAAAACACGTCTCAGGCTTCAAAAATGAGTTCTGGGTCAAAAGAGGACGACCAGGTCGACCTGTAGGGGGGGAAATCGACACTATGGTCGAACTGGGGGGTAGGCCGTCCCTATGGTCGACTTGGGGGGGTAGGTCGACCCTATGGTTGACCCCTGGTCCAGTCCTGGCTGAAAACTGCTGAAAATTGTACAGGCCTTAACTTCTTCATCCGGACTCCGATTTTCGAAAACTCGGACTCTATTTCATTTAAAATTTCGAGACGAACGCAATGGAATAACCCGTTTCCACTGATTCTGGTTTTAAAATTTAATTCTGCCTTGATTTCTTGTTTTAATATGTTAAAAAAATACGGGTTGTTACAGTAGTGGTTGTGTTCCTTTAGCAATTTTTCTTGGAAGTGGCTAATTATTCTAAATTGCATATTTAGAATGAGTAGATGACCATCAAGACACACAGCTAAGGGAGTTAATATTGGAGGGGGAAATGGTGGTTAACCAGACTACCTTACCATGTTTGAAGCCATGATGGAGGCATTCATGCGAAGGGTGCCCGCTCCAGTGGCAACTACGATAGACGTAGGAGTTTAGTTGCCTAGAGTTGTGGATTTTGTGAAGATATGCAAAGATTATACATCTCTAGGAGGAAAACCATTCAAAGGATCTGAGCCAGCCGAAGAGGTTCAAAGTTGGATGGATTCTTGTGTTCGTATCTTTGGAGACTTGAGTTTGTATGGTGCAACCGAGAGAAAGTTTGCATCAAGGCAACTGCAAGGCATGGCCATGGAATGGTGGAATTCAGTCACGCTTGAGACTCCAGAGGAAGAAATTTCAAGGGAGCATTTCCAGGCTAAGTTTGAGGCAAAGTTTATCTCAACTGCCTAGAAGTCAGCTTTGGTCAAGAAGTTCGTGGAGCTAAGACAGAATGGTCGTTCTGTGCTTGATTATGTTTCTGATTTCGAGACCTTGTCTAAATACGCTCGTTCATACAATGATACACCTTATCAGAAGAATGAGAAGTTTGTTACGGGTCTGGATACCTATATTGGAAGGTCGTTGATGGATCATCTTGACGATTCATTCGAGAAGATTGTGGAAAAAGCTATTCCCCATGAGAGCTTGTTTCCTAAGGAAGTAAATGTTGTCGCTGTAACCAGAGAGGTTCAAAAACCACAACAGGATGGTAATAATAAGAAGAGGAAGCAACAACAGCAGAAAGGAAAGGATGGCCAGAAGAAGCCTAAGAGTGAGGTGGTTTGCTTTAACTGCCAACAGAAAGACCATTTTGCTAACAAGTGCAAAAAAAAAAAAATCCGACGGTTGAGAGGAAGTGTCACAGTCATGGCAAAACTGGGCATCTCAAGAAGGACTGTCCAGAATCAGCTAAGGGCAAGCATGTTGTGAAGGCATATGCTTTGGAAGTCGTGCCATCTTCTTCAAGGGCCCCTACTGCTGAGGAAAAGGGAAAAAGTGACGTGGTGTGAGGTACTTTTTCTGTTAATGGTGTTTCAGTTCGTGTGCTTTTTGATGTTGGAGCATCACATTCATTCATTTGCAATGAACTTGTGTGTTGCTTGGGTTTGGAACCCGAGATTTGTGATAGACCCTTCTTAGTGACTAATCCAGTTGGGGGTTTGTCCAGCTTGTGCATGATATGCCGTGGTCTAGTGTTGTCGAGTCATGGTTGCTCTATTATGTGTGATTACTTTGTTCTTATTTTCGCTGGGTTTGGGATCATCTTGGGCATGGATTGGCTCAAGAAGTATGTGGCAAGGGTGAATTGCGAGAAGCTAGAGGTGAGAGTCGGGGATGTGGAAGGGCGAAAGGTGTTGATTAGATGTAAGCACGAAGTGGGTGTCTTCGTGAGCTATCTACATTCGCTTGGGATTCCATAGGAAGACTTGTCATCTGTGTTGATCGCTAATGAGTATGAGGATGTCTTTGACGAGGTCAAAAGGTTTTCGCCGCATCGTGAGATCGAGTTTAAGATCGATTTGGTCGAGGGTGCTAGACCAATTGTTATGCCTCTTAGGCGGATAGCGCCTAAGGAACAGCGAGAGTTGGAGGTGCAAGTTCGTGACCTTATATGGAAGGGATTCATTCGGAGAAGTGTTTCCGAGTGGGGCGCACCAGTAGTGTTTGCAACCAAGGAAGATGGCTTGTTGAGATTTTGTGTGGACTATCGTGAGCTAAATTAAGGTAACTAAGAATAACAAGTATCCATTGCCAAGTATTGATGACTTGTTCGATCAGCTTTACGAAGCCAAAGTGTTTTCTCAGATGGATTTGGCAACGGGATTTCACCAGTTGAGGGTGGCAAAGCATATTGGCCAAAGACTGCTTTTAGGACACCATTTGGTTACTTCGAATGGTTGGTGATGCCATTCGGGTTGGCTAACACGCCAGTGTATTTTTTGGATTTTATGAATAGTGTTTTCAGAGGTCAGTTGAATAAGTTCGTGCTTGTGTTCGTGGATGACATTTTGGTTTACTCTCTGAATGAGTAAGAGCACAAGACGCACTTGAGAGTTGAGTTGGAAATCTTGCAAAAACATCAACTGAGAGCTAAGTTTTCAAAGTGTCACTTCTGGAAGAGTGAAGTGAGGTTCTCAGTCCATATTGTTTCTGGAAATGGGATAGCGGCTGACCCCGCTAAAATAGCAGTAATCGAGGACTGGAATAGACCTGAGAATGCGACAGATATGAGAAGTTTCCTTGGGTTGGCTGGTTATTACTGATGGTTTATCAAGAATTTCTCCAAGATAGTTGCACCGTTGACAGGATTGACGAAGAAGAACCAAGTGTTCACATGGGGTGCAAAGTGTGAGCAAGCGTTCGGGATCTTGAAAGAGAAATTCACGAGTGCAACTGTGTTAACTATTCCAAGTGGAAATGAAGAGATGGTGGTATACACCGATGCATGTGGTAATGGTCTTGGAGCAGTGCTAATGCAAAAGTACAAGGTTGTGGCCTACGCGAGTCGACAACTAAAGTCGCATCAGAAAAACTACCCAACTCATGACGTTGTATTCGCTCTGAAGATGTGGAGACATTACCTGTTGGGAGTGCGATTTGAGTTGTTTACAGATCACAGATCGATGAAGTATCTTTTCTCCCAAAAGGACTTGAATCTTCGGCAGCAAAGATGGCTAGAATTTCTAGCATCGTATGATTTTGATATAGCCTATACTCTGGGCAAAGGTAAAGCAGTGGCAGATGCGTTGATTCGAAGACACGCAAGTTTGGGAGCGATGTTTTCCGAATGGAAGAGCCTCGAGTATTTGGCAAGATTTGATTTCAGGCTGGATGTGAGTTGGAACCTGAAATGTTGGCAAGCTTGCTAAGAACTACTCTTATCGAGAAGATTGGCGAGAGCCAAAAGCGAGATGTAAAGCTAGTCGAGTTTATCCAGAAATTGGAACCATAAGATAAAGAGTTCGAGGTCGATCGAGAAGGTTGGCTTCGAAAGCAAGGGCGATTAGTTGTTCCCGATACCGACGGGTTGAGAGAAGAGGTTCTGAGGGAATGTCATCCCTCGAAGTTGATTCATTCTGGTGGCAATAAGATGTATCAGGACATGAAGCGAGTCTACTACTGGGAGGGGATGAAGCGAGATATTAGAAATTTCATTTCCAAGTGTATGAACTATCAGTTGGTGAAAGCTAAACAGAAGAAGCCGAGTGGTTTGCTTCAGCCATTGGAAGTTCCTACATGGAAGTGGGAGCAAATACCGATGGACTACCTAGAACCAGGGCAGGAAACGAAGGGATTTGGGTCATCGTGGATCACTTGACCAAAAGTGCAAGGTTCATTCCTGCCAAGTCGACTAGGACGGCGTCGAAATTAGCTAAGCTTTATGTCAAATGGATAGTCTGATTTCATGGTATCCCGAAAAGCATAGTGAGTGACCGAGATCCATTATTTATGAGCGGGTTTGAAAGAGTTTGCAAGAAGCTTTGGGAACCGAGTTGTGTTTAAGTACAGCTTACCATCCCAAACTGATGGTCAAACCGAGAGGGTCAACCGAGTTATGGAAGATCTCTTAAGAGCTTGTGTGTTGGATTTTTGGGGATCATGAGAAGACCATATGCATCTAGTTGAGTTTGCATATAATAATAGCTATCAGTTTAGCATTGGGATGGCACCATATGAGGCATTATATGGGAGACTGTGAAATTCTCCAATGTGTTGGTTAGAAACTGGAGATAAGTTGGTACTTGGGCCATATATGATTAGAGAGACCTGGGATTGTATCGAGATCGTTCGGCAATGAATGAAGGCAGCCCAAGATCGTCAGAAGAGTTACGCCGATAAGCGTCGCAAGGACTTGGAGTTCAACGTAGGCAATAGGGTTTTCGTGAAGATTTCACCGTTGAAGCATATGGTTAGATTTGGAAATAAAGGAAATTTAGCTCCTAGGTTTGTTGGACCATTTCCGATAGTCGAGCGAACTGGAAAGCTCACGTATAGTTTGGAGTTACCCAAGAAGATGTCGAGTGTGCATAATGTTTTCCATGCATTGTTCCTACGGAAGTTCGTGCATGATTCGTATGTGACGATATCTCCAAAGCAGTACGAAGACCTAGAAGTAGAGACCGCAGGTGCGAAATCTCGTAAGCCGCTTCGTGTTGTGGGGAATGACATAAAACAACTTAGGAGGAAGAAAGTTAAGCTAATCAATGTACAATGGAGCGAAGATGGAGACAATTGTACGTAGGAGACGAAAGAGAGAATGAGGGTGACTCATCTAGAACTCTTCATCGGTAGGACCCTATGATATCGTATCATCATTATATCATTGTATCTTGTTGTTGTTTGATAGAATTATACGTACTAGGATAAGGCTATGGATGCATGGCTTGATGGTTGCTAGTTTGGGTGATAGAATTGGCTTCTCATGGATGATAGGCATGCATAATTGTGGTCGTTGTTTGTGTTTGCTGGGAATTTCGGGGGCGAAGTTCTAAGGGGGGAAGAATGTAACAGCCCGCATTTTACGCATCGGAAGATCGTAAAAAAAAAAAATTATTCCCTGAGTGTTGGATCATTCTCATGTTTTAATATGTTGCTTATGGGGATGTGCGACATATCCATAATTTTTACCAATTTTGTTTGTAACCATTTTTCCCGTGTCAGTCTTACAGGGCATAACTTTTGAATCAAGTCGAAACAGGTGGTGATACCTGTGCCATTGGAAAGGAAATGATGATTGCCTTTCCGTATAGTGGTTACATTAAAGATTCGGCTCAACGGTTTGGGAGGAATCACTGTTTTAAGGTTTTCCAGTTGGTTGTTCAGGTTTGAAGAGCCACAGTGGGCTGATTTGGGAAGGCCATTGGTAGGCTATTGGAAGGGTATAAATAGGGGTGGGAGGTATGGGAAATGTTTTAGTTTCTCTATTCTCTCATTAGGTGGCCTATGTTCCTCCTTCCTCTAACAACTTTAAACCATTAAAAATTAAATCCAAGGAGGAAATCATATATCTACACCATTGGAGGCTAGATCTACATCAATTGAAGCAAGGATTCATTGGATCAAGGGGTTTGGTGCGAGGTGCTTGCTGCCTGGATTCATATTTCTATCATTTTAGCTTGTTTGGGAGAATTGGTGACTGATTTACATCTCTCACATGGATTCAGTGAAGTATATGATTGTTTGATCATGCTTTTCATCATATTCAAGTGTTTTATCATAGATCTATACCTTGATAAGTTCATTTTCACATGAATCATCCTATGATCTATTTTAGCAAGTTTAATTTGGTAATTCCTATGCTATTTCATGTATATATGCAAGTTAGATCTATAGTTTTGTTCATATGAACATTTGTGATGATTTTTGGTTAATTTTACATAATTATTGATGAAATGGTCATATTGGTGTTATTGTTGATTTCATATCATGCTTCTGGTCATATTGGATGAATTGGATGAGTTGATTTCGTCGAATATATCGTTTGGCGAAGTTTTGGTCGAAATTGGAGTATCATTTGGGAAGTGCAGGTTTAGGGTTGTTCGTAGGGGGTCGGTCGTGCATCCCTCTTCGTTCGCACCTCGATGTTGTCTTGGAGAACATGACAGGGCTGGTTGGTCGGATTTCGTAAGAAGAAATAGGGGTCAGTCGCACATGGTAGAGTGCCAATGCAGGAATGAACAGGGTCGGTCGCACTTGACTCATGTCAATCGTTCGGGTGTGTTACTAAAGAATGGTTGGTTGTGCCTGGTCGGTCGAGCGAGTGGTCGATCGAGCAGGTGTACATGCAAGGAGGGCTTGGTCTTATTCCAAAAGAGCTGGTCGGTCACTCCTAGTATGAAGTGGGTCGGTTGGCTGTTGAAGGGTCAATCGGTCCTATGTGTAGGGCTATTAGTGTGGTCATAGTAAGGTGGTTCGGTCGCCCCTGAGTAGAAGGAACGGTTGGCTATTGACGGGTCGGTCGGACTGCTACAGGGTCGGTCGGTCATAGGGTGATTGAAGGGACGGTTGCTCCTGGGTAATAGGGACGGTCGGTCTTGTTGAGAACAGCCTGGTCGGTCGTGATGACTTGGTTATTGAAGTTGGACCTTATATTGATTGTTGTTCCATTCAATGATGTTGTAACTTTGACGATAGTCCAGATGGGGATGTTCAAAGTAATGTGATGTGTTCGTTGATCGGTGAAAAGCAACGAATGTGCAGACAACTCAAAAGGTGTTGGGTTGTGGATAATGATTAATCGAGTGGGATTTGAGTTTGAGAATATTCACTGGTGATGATGACTACAGATGCGAAGGTCGAGAAATTATTGTTATCGTTAGTTCTAGTAGACTCAAAGTAGAGGTACTTTGGGCAATCGTGAAGGGCCTCGTACCTTGGGCAGTCGTGAAGGGCCTAGTTGTCGAGGTTTGAGAAGAAAAACATACGAGTCATGTTGGCGTATGGAGTTGTGCTAGAACTTGGGTTACCATTAGCCCTTGATATATGGAAGTCATGATGGGCCAACATACGGTTAATGATGGTTTCTAGCCAGAGTCAGTCATGGATGATTGGTTGTTCCATTTGTACCGTCTTATGTAGGTTGCCCAACGTCGAAGGAGATGTTCCTTGAGTACTTGTCTGATATTGATTTAGGCCTCTGGGGCTTGTGCTTAAGGAATGTTGAATTCGGTTAGGATGGTTTACATGAGATATTTATAATCTGGATGTTATGAGTGCTTATCATGGTTGAATGGGTGTTCTGTTTTCCCTGAACGAATGGTTTAATTGTTTATCGTAAAGGCTATCACTGTCCGATGTGGGGAAGATTGGGTTGGGTTCTTCTCTGGTGTTGTAGGTAAATTAGTATGTTTATCTATCCATTCTCATACACTTTATTATTGAAGTTTGTTAACTGTTTTATCGCTCACTAAGACTGTTGTCTGATTCAAGGTTTTATGTCTCCTCTTATTACCTTTGGTTGTTCATCTGGTTGTTGGTGGGCAGACTAAGTAGCAGGTTGCAGGTGACTAGTGTGGACGATGCTGATGTGCGGTGGAGAGCAGGAGGCTGGCGTACCAGTTTTATTACTATCTAGTATTTTTGTTTCCACTGTTTGAGTGCTCTATGGTGGTTGTAGTGAGGCCTTATGTACAAACTTTGGTATTTTGTTGGATAACCTTTCAGGATGTTGTTAAAAGTTTGTTGTATGATGCTTCATTACTATTACCTGTTGTATATGTTCTATTATACTTTATCCTTACACTGTAAGTTCTACGGCAGTTTCCGCTGGTGTTTGCCTACTCAGCTGATCGTCCATAGCTGCTGTGCACACCTTTCAGTGCATTATTTCTCTTATTAAGTGCAGGGGCTATAGGCGGTCGTCGCAATATAGTCTGAGATTTTCTCTGACATATTTTATAGAAATTTCCGAGACTTCATATTTACTTGTGACCGTTGTTGTTATTGCTCCTATGTCATTATCCATTTATATCTCTATTTACTATTTTAGTTTATTATTATGAGTATAATTTGACTGATCCGTGTATTTTTTTATTCTTATAAATAATACTCGGGTCAGACCTAGGCACTACAGGTACTTCTCATGAATCCTAGTAGAGACCACCTCTTGGCTTTTTGCTATCTACATTGAAGTGTATTTTTTGGAAATCTATGTATATGCAACCTTCATGCATACATATTCTTTTAGCTAGAACCTGAACGTTTTCTTTTGTTGTATAGTGGATCGAATATGACCACAATCTTTGTATTTATATTCATGTGTTATATTCATATCAATTTACGCCTTAGTGATATGAATATATGTGTCTGCCTCTGATTTTATTGTTATGTATTTTATATTGATTTCGAATTATATATAGCCACTATATAGTAGATTTGAACTTGATTTAGATGTGTTGGATTTTCTCGTGAGATTTAAAAAGTAAGCCTACATTATCTGATATGTTTAACACTCGTTCGAAGCTAATATACATATGGTCGCTCCTCAATAGACTTACTCTTTGGGTTAATTTACATTGTTGCTTGCAATAACCTTGCCTAACACCAGTATAAAGGTGTGGCTTTACACTTGGTATCAGAGCCAAGTTCGGAATAATATAAGATATTATTGCGATACTCATTGTCATAAGTTTCTTAGAAAATCATATTTACGATTTTATTTGAGTCTTAGGACCTGTCACATCCTATCTTATATCTTGGTCCATTGTTTGATCAATCAATGTTATTTGAATCTAACATGTTTCCTCTTCCCTCTTTTAGAGGAGAAGAATAGTTAGGAAGTCCCGACATAGTTTTGGCTCTTCGAGCAATCCCCCTGCAAGAAGGATCCTTTTTGTCCTCTCAACAACTCTTGGATCTTATAAATAATGCACATGCTTCCAGGGCTACTTCCATGCCTACCCCTACTAATCCCGAGTTCACACGATTATGTAGCGACTTCACCAAACTAGGTGGAAATCCGTTCAGAGGCTCTGAAAGTGTTATTGAGGTTCAATCGTGGTTGAGGACATGCGGCCACATTTTTAACGCATGGACCTTTCGAACTTGCATGGGTCCAAGTTGCTTCTAGTATACTCGAAGATCGAGCTCTCGACTGGTATGAGCTTATGACTTCTGAAATTCAAGAACCAGACCTAAATTGGAAGTAATTTGGAGAAAGGTTCTAGTTGAAGTTAATACCGGAGGGCGAGAAGATAATGTTAACATGACGCTTTGAAGACCTTGGTCAAGGCAATTCTTCTATGGCCGAGTATGCTGCATCATTTGATTCTCTCTCTAAATATGGGCTTGAATTTATTAATACCCAAAAGAAGAAGAGTGTGAGATCCGTGTATGGGCTCAATAAGAAATCTCAAGAAGGCCATACTCCTTAAGTTGGACAAGCCGTTCGATGTACTCGTAGATATCACGCTTCGTATTGAAAAAGTCGATAAGGATAGTGGTGATGATGTTGCAGTTGCTAAGAAGAAAAGGAAGTAAGCAACTTTAACATCAAAAGCTTCTAACCCTAGCCATGGGGCATGTTCAATTGTGGTGCAAGAGACCACTTTGTTATTGATTGTTCGAAACCCTTCTTTTGTCGCTATTGCAAAAGATCGAACCGTCATATTTCGGCATGTCTTGAACTCCAAAATGAGAGAAAGAAGTGATCCTTCTCGGCTAAGGTACATTTCCTTTATCATTAGTGCTATTGTTATTTTTGTAAGTTTCCTTTTCAGGATTTCTTTGATATGAGTCAAGAGAGCTCATGGATGCTTTGTCCTTAGATGTCACAAGTTAAGAATTTGCAAACTTGCCTTGAGCTTTCGTTACCCAATTATTTTGCTATCAAGACGTCATTAGCTTTCTTTGGGTAATGATTGAGTATTCTCTATTTACTTTTGAGTGTTACTTGTTTCAAACAAGTAATTTCATCTTTTCAATTGAATAAGGAAGTTAATTAAACGTCTTGGTAAAAACGACTGGGTCGACACACTTGTGTTTACTTCGTCGGTTAATTTCTGGACTTAGTCAGTTGAGATTTGGCTTCATTTTTTTGGATAAAATCTTAGGATTGTGATGATCACTTGGTGGAGTTCTCAAGCTCTCACTTTGTGGAGTTTAGGTCCCCATTTTATGGAGTTAGGCCCCCACTCGGTGGAGTCTTAAGGCTCTCACTTTGTGATATCTTTCTTTTCTTTGATTGATCATCTTTGTTTGTTCTCATGTGTTATCTTTATATACATCGATGAGAGATCACATGTGTTGTATATCTTTATATACGTCGATGTCGATCATTTTCATTTGAGCTCCTATGTTGTATATCTTTATATGCATCGATAAGGAGTTGTCTCATGTGTTGTATATCTTTATATACATCGTTGAGAGATCACATGTGTTGTATATATTTATATACGTCGATGCTGATCATTTTCTATTTAGCTCGTGTGTTGTATGTCTTTATATACATCGACGGAAACCTTATGTGTTGTATATCTTTATATACATCGATAAGGATTTGCCTCATGTGTTGTATACCTTCATATAAATCAATGATAGATCACATGTGTTGTATATATTTATATACATCGATGTTGATCACTTTTGTTGGAGCTCGTGTGTTGTATATCTTCATATACATCGATCGACAGGAACCTTGTGTGATGCATATCTTTATGTGCATCGACAAGGGAAGATCGCATGTGTTGTATACCTTTATATACATCGACGTTACCATTTTCGGTTGTTCTCATGTGATGTGTATCTTTATATGCATCCTTGAGAGATCTCGTGTGTATAAATATCTTTATATACATTTTCGGTTGATCATCTTTTGTAGTCTCATGTGTTGTGTGCCTTTATATACATCCTTGAGAGATCTCATGTGTTGTATATCTTTATATACATCGACGAGAACCTTGTGTGTTGTATATATTTGTATGCATCGACAAGAGAGTGATCACATGTGTTGTATATCTTTATATACATCGATGTTGATCACTTTCCTTGGGGATCATGTGTGTATATCTTTATGTACATCAATGAGAACCTTACGTATTCTATTGTGGATAACTGGCGGACAAAACTACTTTTGGGAGGTGTCAGCAACCTGGCCATTATAGACAAAATTGCTTTAAGGTGGTGTCAGCAACCTTGTCGTTATAGTCAAACCGCTGTAGGGAGGTGTCAGTGACCTTGTCAATGCCATTGGTGTCGAACCACCTTGTCGAAGGGAAAAAGGTTCTGTGTGATTATTTGCAACTTTATGGTGAAGGAAGTTGCTTATCCCTTCATCAATTTTAGAACTAATCAACTTGGTGACTTCCGATTTGGAACCGACCATTTCTTTCTTTTGGCTAATTCCATGTTCATGGATGATCAAACTATTTTTCTTGAAGAGTGGTCAATCTACACATCCCTATTTGCACGCCTTGTTCTTTCGGAGTTTGTGGTGATTTTTAGGAATGAATTGGCCTAATCACTTTGAGGTCCATATTTTATTTTCCAAAAGAATCATCCATCTTCGACATCTATTTTCTATGACACATATTTATTATGTGTTCATCTGTGGAGTCGTGTGCTCGTTTGAGATTAATAGTGGATTTTTACATATTTTTTTGTAAACACTTGAGTTAAGTCAGTGGTTATGGGACATTTGATTAAACTCGCCTACTTACTAACTTATTGTGAAATTTATCATTTCTTTGATCGTCGAGAATCACATTCTGATTTATGAATATGTATGTTATCACTTTTTATGGTTCGAGCGTCTTTCCTATTCTTTTTGATTTCTTTGAGTACTTTCTACAATTGGGTTATTTGAGTTTTTCCTTTGAATTTTTTAAATCTCGAATTTTCTTTCGAAAAATGATAAGCTATATTTTGCTTATCTATCTTAGTTTCTTATTTCCAGATTTCGAATTCGTTATCTCCGGGCTCTCGTGAATATGGATTAACGAATATTCCAAATTATTTTGTTAACCTTATTGAACCAATTTTTCGTGATCATAACCTGACTGGTGTGACCTCATTCTTCTTGGTAACGTCCTTGTGAATTTAAAAACCAAAATTTTCATGTTTTATGAAACTCTTTCGTCTTCTATAATTTATCGTGTTTCTATGATTTAAAAGTTGTTCATGAAATATTAGAGGACGTGCTAATATTTACTATTTAGGGTATATAACCCGGATTTTATTTCTTGATCTTGTTTCCCCAATGTGATCGTTTATCCTTTACAACATGAGAAAATTTTGTAAGCTAGAATGCTTTAAGAAATTGTTAATTGATAAAATTTTCTAGCTAAAATGTGATAGGGAAAGTTCGACAATTTTGGATAGTCGATATTTCCAAGCTTTAATTTTAATATTTAATTAGTTTATATTGAAAACGTAAGAAGATAGGTTTACAAACTTATTGAACGTTAAACGAATTAATTAAATTTTATTAAAATGAGTTTATCATGTAGTGGTAGTTCATGATTTTGAGAAATGAACTTCAAACGAACGTACAGAATCCAATATAAGTTAGAATTCTTTGAAACATGAATTATCCGGATATATTGGAATATAATTTTCTAATGAAAGAAAAGGATTTGAATATCATCTTGTAAATTTTTAGATATGTCTAAACCAAATTTTAAGACAAATCACGGTAAAGTAGTTTGCGACTAAAATTTAATTAATTTTTGAAATTGAGGATTTAGAATATATAGATTTTGAGTAAGAAAATTCTAATTTCTTAAAAACACTTATGGGAAAAATAAGTTAGTTGCTCGCATATGTTCGTGACTTTTATTTGAACATTATACGTGTACAAAACTTAAGTTATATAATGAATTATAACTCAAAGTTAAAATTTTATAAGACTATTCAAAAGTGAATTTTTTCTAGTAAATCTATTTCTATATAGATCTTATTGATGCGTAGTTGTTGTTAATATTTAATTTTTCCTTAAATAATTGCAAGGACACAATTTTTTTAAAGGGGAAGTTTGTAACATCCCGCATATTTAAAGAAAATATATTTAAATATTTTATTCAAATATAACGTTAATCGAGTATTGGTCCAAAATGTCACTTTTTGCATACGGATAAATTTGGATTTGAAACCACCTCCGTTGAATTCAAAATGCCATTTACGACAAGAAAAACCATAAACATCGATATATTTTGACTTATAGAAATTTGGACTTTGGACTTGGGTTTGGGTTAGCCAACCTATTCCACGCGTATAACTCCCACATGCCTCTCCCCCTTCATTCACTTCCAAAACTTAGCAAAAGTATTAAATGGGGAATAGGAAAGGAAAATTAAAATTCCCTAAGCCCTAGCTCAATCTTAGGAATCAAATTTGTGTGGAATCGAGTGCAATCCAAGGAGAAGAAAGGTAAACTCGTTCTCCATCTTCTCCAACTTGTTTCCTCTTCAATCCTTGTTATTTCCTAAACCTAATTCTTAGGAAATATTGTGTATTTGTGTATAGATTGAAGATTAGTGAGTTATATTGGAGAAGATAGCTCCTTAGCTCTATTTTGCAACTCCTTGTTTCCTATAATCAAAGGTGAGTTCTTTAAGACGTCATATCTATGCCTCAAGCTATAAGCTTGTCTAGTGTTCCCTTGGCATGTATATGTTGTGTGTACATTGTATGAATTGGTTTGTTTGGGTGTTAACTCTCCAATTTATGAGTTTTAATTTCATTTATATGAATATCCTTGTGTAAACCGATGAATGGATGCTTGTACATGTTCTTTAGTGTGTTTAGGAGTGTTTTTAGCATACCTAAGAGTCTAGAGTGAAAATGTATCAATCCAAAGCCTTTAAGTGATGTATTTACCCTTGGAAAATATCCCCAGAGTAGTTCAGATGTCTGAAATAAATTTCATACGTCTGAATCGGTCTCCGGAAATTGGCAGAGACTAATTTCAGACGTGTGAAACCTATTTTCAAATGTGTGAATCAGATTAGATGTCTGGAAATAGGTTCAGACGTCTGATTGGCTTGTTGCTCTATTTTTTTTACTCTCGACTGGTGGAGACAACGACCGACATTTCAAGTACATTCAGGCTTATTCCCGACCGAGTTTCGGCATGTTTTCTCTTTTCCTCTGACTTTTTAGTTGCTCTATTCCATGTGTTTCAGCAACTCAGATGGATGGACTTCGATTGATTCGTTATAAACAAATTTATAATCGATATTCTTAAAACCTAATTTACGTTATCAAAACGTGAATTCTTCATTCAGTCGTTATTTTGGTCATTATTATGTAACAACCCGAATTCCGACAGACCGATTTTATTTTAAAATTCTAATCTATCGAAACTCGTGTTGGTTTGTCTGGTATCCTGCAGAAAAGACAGAGATAATAAACATATCGGAGCTCAGAAAACATCTCAAACCGGAATGGAATAAAATATAATATAATCAAATATAGCCTTACCCAAATAATAATAATAATGCCTAACCAGTATCCAAATCTCTCATATCTCTACCATAATTCTAACCTGCGAGTATGTTATGAGGAGGGGGTCAGAACAAGTTCTGGTGATGAATTTAAACTACACATTCTGGATAACCCTACATATACCATCCAGTTACATTTTCTTATTAATTAGGTTAGTTGGCTTACACACACGTCGTACCCATCTATTCCGCAGTAAATTAACCTAATACAATATATATATATATATAGCTAACCAATTATTAAGGTACACCCCATGGAACCCTAATCGCACGGTCTCCGCCGTAATGCCATAGAAATATACGTAGTCACTCATCCTACGTCGAAACGACGTACGTATCTCTATATAATAATGCTATGTTCCGCATAGAACCGCCATCACCATGCTATATAAGTGTATGGATTGCCACCTTAGAACCATTCGATTGAATCAGATTCTATCACAGAGTAATGCCCTAGAGTCTACGATACACCACCCGGAGCGAACATGCATGTATCTGGACTTCCTCATGTATGTATCGTTAATCATACTCGATATCTCAACTTCGATAATACACCATTCGAAAATGGTATGCATATATCCGCATGTATTATCTACTGTGCACCGAGATTCGTAACAGGCTATATCAGATACACGGAACTGATCGGGAGCCTTTTCAGATATCTGTATACACAAATGCTATGGTCTACAATTTCACGGTGGCTATGGTCCCACCGACCCCTCCCTCAACTAGTGAAAGGCCAACATATATGAGAGCTAGGGACGTGCCCCTAACAAACAATCTACATCCAAATTGGCGTGTCCCGCAACCAAAGCCTCGATAGTAAAAGGTCAATGGTCTTTTGGTTTAGCTCTCCGCCTTTCCACATCACGCTAACTGTCGATGACTAGTACCAGATGTTTACTATCAATCAGATGGTTAGACCCGACTAAGGCAAATAGATGAGATGCTCGTAACCCACCTAATCACAAGGCACCAGATTCGTCGAATCACCTATGCCATCCTATAGCCTTTTGACTGCCCTCTATAGTGGCAATCAAGGTATACTCATCGGGTAGTAACGCGCAAACCCAACCTCTGCGAGAACAGCCTAAACGCTACCACCACACAGAGTACTAGGAGTATCCTCCACGTCCCAGGAAGCCGCGTGCTTCCCCTTCCAGTCCTTCGGAGCTAGCAGAGTATCAGCAGAACAACAGGCAGAATAGACGGAGTAATCAAATGGACGTGCGCTCCCCTCGTGTCTCATGACACCATGATGATCTACCCCGTTGGGTTCTTCACTTTTAGACATACGGAATGGTCCAAGCGCCTCAGCTAATGTGTTATTAGGCCTTATGTCCAAACGTTTTATTACGCGCTTGCTCCACCTCTTTAGATTTCCAGTTAACTTGGTTATTTCAAATCATATTAACTTCTTATTTAGGTAACCAGGTTCTTCTTGCTTATTAACTTCAAGTATATAACTTACCCCAATTAAGTTCATTAATAAGCCTTTAACATGTTATTTTTATCAGCAGATTTCAGATTCTCAGGTTTTCAGATAACATGTTCTTCTTATCAGCAAGATTCAGATTCTAAGGTTTACATATTACTTAATTTATAACTAAGTACAACTTATTGATTTCATAAGTTTTCCCTTCTTTTCTCTACTTATTACAAATAGCAGGTTTCAGGTTCCCAGATTCACAGATTACTTAATTTATAATTAAATACAAATTTTATCATTCCATAAGTTATCTGTTTTCTTTATCATTTATTATAACCTAACATATAATTTCCACTTGTCTCTAGGACAAACCTACCTATTATCTATCCATTTCCCATTTAGGTTTATTTTTAATAGGTTATTATCATTCCCCGTTCATTCCAATTCTTTTACAGTTGTAGGATTCATTCATTTTCATTAATTACAATTAATGCCATTTATTTATTTCCAGTTATACACATGTTAATGCACCAGACCCCTCACATTAAGTTGACCACTTGTGGATGCTGGATTTGTCGGGCGGTTCTGGGAAGATTTCTACCACAAGTTGAACTTAACCTCGTGTCTCCGTGCAGTTATTTACAATTTTTTAATTACTGTAATTCTATCTACAACCTTTTTGGCATAATAATTCTATTAAGAAAATACTCATGTTCATTGTAAATTTCATAATTACAGCATTCATAGAAATTCCCAATTCAGGCAGGAGAATAACGGAAATACGCTTTATACAACAGAAATGTTCTCAGTTCAGGTTTCAGGATTATAGTACTTCAGAAGTTTTATCATTTATACGAAGGATACAATTTAGTTTTAAATACAACAGTACTAATTTCAATAGATTTCAGAAGGTTAATCATTTCAGAAGATTAAACATTTCAGCAGATTGATCATTTTAGCAGATTGATCATTTTAGCAAATTACAGTAGGTTAAACATTTCAGCAAATTTATTATCCATATTAATGGGGAATGCCAAACGATAGATATAACGTTATCAAAACGTATAACTAAAATCCACTCACCTAATAGCTTTCCAATTCATGAATCTGGTCCAGGCCTAGCATTCCAGGGCACTACTAAGTGATTATAGAATCTAAATAACCCTGGATTCACAATTCTCAGACTAAAAGAAAAGAAGAAAAAGAAGAGAAATATAAATTAACCAGATCCAAGAGTTAACCTCACATCGATCAGAATTCTGAACAACCATTTGTAAATATACATTCTTTTCCTCCAGATCTTGAATTAGAATTTCCTAAGACTATTTATTCTATTTTCTGAAGAGATTTGAGAAGGGAGAAGAATTGCAAAGTATAGACAGCCTCTTAGAAAATATGAGATTTAGGCTAGGCTCTACTAGCCTATTTATAGGGGTTCAAGAAAGTGGATATGATCTTGTACACGGGTCGACCCACCTACCCCCGGGTCGACCCAAGCACAGTATGGGTCGACCCATATGGGTCTAAGTGCTGTTTTTTAACATTTTTGCTTTAAACGTTTGATTAGCATGCCCATTATACTTTCTCTGATTTATTTAAATATTATATTTAAATATAAGCTCCTTATATGTATACAAACTTCTTATGCCCATTTTACACGTATGTATATACGCATAACTTTTATTTCATTTCCAAAATTCAAACGTCGTTATGCCATCATTTAATTCTTACCTATTTTCATTGATTGCAGGTTTATTTTGAATTTCTTATATGTGTGTGTGTGTGTATATATATATTTGCACATACATATGCATGTATACATATATTTTTGTACTTCCTTATATGTATAATTTTCCTTATATGTGCATTTATACATATCTTTCTCTTAGAACATGTATTATTTTAGTCGTTCCTCTAAAATAAAAATATGGCGCCCGCAGGAATCGAACTTGCGCCACTCCTTTGAAAGTCACATGCTCTTACCAACTGGACTACATAGGCTTTTGTTAACAAGACAAAAATAATGGTGGTCATTGTTCTTTTCTTATACCTCCTTTTCATGTTTGTTGTAACATTTCATTTACAGGTATCTCTTTCATCTTAAATATGTTTTCTGCAATCCACAAGTCTTAATTGACCAGAAAATCGCCACGGACGCAATGACGCTAATCCAGTTATCAAATACTGGAACCTCTTCAAATTTTATTTTATTTTACTTAATTAAAAATGCGGGATGTTACATTCTCCCACCCTTAGGAAATTTCATCCCCGAAATTTGGTAAGGATAAAATCAAATAATTCCTCGCATAAATCACAATCATTATGTGTGCATCCAATTTTGCAACCATTTATATACTAGTGAAAAGTGTAATTCAACATAATAATACATAAATGGAATGAATGCCCAAGCGGTGCCTCCTATATGAATGCAATTTTTTTTTTAATATCTTTGAAAACATGATGCACACATCCTAAATATACTAGCATTTCTATATGAATGCAATATTTGAGAATCAAAATACTTTTTCATCCAAATTTTCCCGCTCTCTTACTGAGCAAGAGCAACAAATTTTTGCATCAGAAACCCTTCCAAGCAACTTTATTTTTCGAATTTCAGAAAAATCTAATTTTCTAAATTCGATTTCTTATGTTACAAAACGGTAGAAAAAGGAAAGCTTCAGATCCTCCATTTTTCTTTTAGTCACCTTTTCAATCCGTACTTGAATTTTATGTAAATATTATATAAAGATTCTCTATTTTCCTATCCAATCATGGCCCACATAAGTAAACTTTCTTTGTTACAGATTTTCTTTTTCAACTTATCACGGAAAAAATATTCTTATTCACCTTTTCTCAGAATTTTCCATTTTTCTTTAGCTGCCATGTTTGTTGCTTTACTGAATTTGTTGTTTCCTTTTTAGTTTTGCCATTACTCTTTTCTTAGCTTATTTTACTTAATCCTATGATCTAAGTTTAGTTTCAAATAAGCTTCTATTCCTTCAACTAAAACAGGAAAACAAATGCTCTACATAGCTACTACTAAGGGCCAAGAATCTCATGACTATGTCCCCCTCAGACAGATAAGTTCAAACCACGGGATCAATGACAAGTTTATGTGTTACCCTAACTCCCCAACAGGAACAAAATAACAGAACGATCCCAACAAAAATGTAATAACGGGTTCTACCCCCAACAGGAATGTTAGCCTGCTTTGTAATCGGGCTATAAGCTAAGGGATCAATTGACGAATGTATTCAAGAATAAGGAATGCAGTAGTCAGGCCTTCGGATCGGGTTGGTACACCGAAACGAACCCCCTCACTTATTCACACAAGCCAGTGAACCATCTTCAGATGATTTTGCCTCGGGTAGGTTCCACTTATTGACACCCGACCTGAACCGACCATTTTCCATCTGATCTGAGCCGCCACACTAGATGTAATGACCCGAATCCTTAGGGGTTAATTTTTGAATATTTAATATTTAATTTAAATATTGGGAGGGGATAATATAAATGGAATTTTATATTATGTTATTAGTTTAATAATCAATTTCGATTTAAAATCGAATATATTAAATAACAGAATACGAAAATGGATTTAGATAAAATTCAAAATTTTAATTTGAATTGAAAACAGTTCAAATAATTAATATGAAATTTTAACGGTAATAGTATTTATTTATTTTCGAGGAGAATAAATAGTTTGAAATTTAAATTATATCAATTTAAATTTATGTCAACTACAGATGATCGAATTGGACTTCGATACTTATCCCAGTGGGTTCAGAATAGGGGTATTACCCTAGAATTGACAGTTGTTGGGTTCAGAAAGGAGTTCGGCATCATGGGTAATTAATTTAAAGGATACCGGATCAATTCAAATGAAAATAAAATAATTAAATAAAATTAAAGTGGATCTCCTTCTTCCAACCAACCATATACCGTGGTTTCCTTAGCTTCAGATATTTCATGAGGAAATAAAAACAACCACGTCCCTCCATCCACTCTATAAATCGTGTTTATCCTCACTCTGTTTCTTTCTTCTGAAAATCAATTCACTTCATGGAAAATAAAAAAAATGGCAGCACCTCTTGGTTTAAAAATCGCGGCATACCCCTTATGTAATTTAATCCCGTTCAACTGAAAGCGAAAAGGAAAATGGCCTCCTTTTTCGAATACAAAACTCACGAATAAAAATCAAATCGCGATTCCTCTTCGTTGTTTCCAATAGCAGAAATCAAATCCAAATCACGAGCTAGGGGGCCTCACGATGCTTTCTGAAGGTCGATTTTAGGATTTGGGGCTTTTAGGTCTCGAGCGCTGTGAGGTAAGGGCCATCGGAGGTTGAACGAACGATGAAGTATAGATTGGCAGTAGCGGTTTAAGGTACTGTTGCAGTGGGAATTGGTTGAATCGCGATGATCTAGAGTTCGATCTCTGGTTTTGGTCGCTACTGCAGTAGAGTTCGATGGTCGGACTGGAGTGCGGTAGTTGGTATTTTGGGTATGAGTTTGTGTTAATCGGTCAATGAGGGAAGCAGCGTGGGTCATCTAGCAGGCAGGTTTTTGTCCCAGTAAGAAGAAGAAGGGGTTGAATCAGTGAAGGTACATTGGTGGATTGATAAATGAAGCAGTCTTCTGTACAGTGGCAGAGATTGGTGGAATCGCTGTGAAATTTACATAATATGCTTCAACGGATATTCGGCATAGTTAAAATCCGGTGAGTAAATTCTCGCTCACCTGTTTAATTAAAATTATTTTTTATTTCGTTAAAAATAATTGTGCGTTGCTTGTTTGAATGTTGTATGATTGTTTTAAATATATTAGTTATTTAGGATTGATTGACTATTATATATATATATATTGGGTTGATGATTGGTTGGATTCCCGCAGTTTCATTAGCGGATGCCCGCAGTTTCATAGCGGATGATTACCCTATATGCCCCACGCTATGATTAGTGGATGACCTTCATACCGCGATATCCTGCCTTGAAGCAGGATGGGTATTATTTTATTGACTAACGTCTGTGGATGCAGGAAAACAGGTTGGAGGAATCCAACTGGATTCCTCAAAAATATATTATCTGTTGTTGTTTGTTTGATTTCATATATATTCATATATGATGTGTTAAAAGTCAAATGATTGAAAATTGGTTGATTGATTGTTTAAAATATTACTGGGGCTTGGGATATTGATTGATAAAAATATCAAAAAGGGTATTTGAAATTTAAAAGGGGAATTCTATTTTTATAAATAGAATTGGAATTTTAAATGAAGTATGGAAACATTAACTTGTTTTGAATATATATAAACAAGTAATTGAATTTATAAACTTTGTTTATAAATGAAAGGATGGAATTTGAATCGAATTTATAAATGTTGTTTATAAATGAAAATATGGGATTTGAATTGAAGTTATAAACGTTGTTTATAAATAACGCATAGAAATTCAAATAGACTTTAAACTATAGATTTGAATATAGAAATTCAAATAGACTTTAAACTATAGATTTGAATATAGAAATTCAAATAGACTTTAAACTATAGATTTGAATATAGAAATTCAAATAGACTTTAAACTATAGATTTTGAATATAGAAATTCAAATAGACTTTAAACTATAGATTTTGAATATAGAAATTCAAATAGACTTTAAACTATAGATTTTGAATATGGAATTCAAATGGACTTTAAACTATAGATTTTGAATATGGAATTCAAATGGACTTTAAACTATAGTTTTTGAATATGGAATTCAAATGGACTTTAAACTATAGATTTTGAATATGGAATTCAAATGGACTTTAAACTATAGATTTTGAATATAGAATTCAAAGCGACTTTAAACCATAGAATTTGAAAGTAGAATTCAAATGAAGTTTAAATAAAGAGAATTCAAATAGAATTGAATTGGGATTTGAATAGAGAAGTCGACAAGGAAACGAGAGTATGAGTATAATTAGAATTTGTTAATATGCAAGTTAAAATATATTTGAACATGTCATGTTCAAATATGAAGGTAGAATAGACTAAGAAGTTAATTAACAGATTTAAATTAACAAATTGAGTTAAAACGATTGGTATAGTTGAAATAGATTGGACATGTATAGACATACAGGAGACAGGTATGGAATAAAGTATAGAAGTGAAATAAATAGAATGCCCGACAAAAAGGTACGTATTTAATTTCCATATGAGATTTTATGCGCCGTATCGGCTAGCCACTTGGCTTTTTCTTTTTCTTTTTGAGATGAGAAGGACCGGGAAAGCTATTTGAAATTTCCCGATGCTCCCGGTACAAAGGAGGTTATGGCAAATTTTTCCGGGAATTTAAGGAGATAGAATATTTTTAAGATAATTTGATAGTTAGAAATCAACGTATCAAAATATATAGAAGTCGATAAGAAAACGAACTTAGAAATAGAATAGTATAATTAAAAAGGGAAGTATAAGAATAAAACCTCGTAAGGATAAAAGAGAACGTATATATGTGTTTAAAGGTGAAAGGTAGTGGTATGGTATTGGTTATTCGAGTAAGTAGTCTTGTCTATTTTGACGTTAAATGTTATTCAGTCAAGGTCTGAGAGGTAATTATACCCCAACTTGGTTGATTTCATGATATACCGATAAGTAGTAAGATTCAGGATCGAAGATCAATGTGGAATAAGGATTAGTTGAATAATGTATTTGGGTTGTCGTAACGATGTTTTACACAACATCTGTTTTAACCCAAATATGTGCAAAGCTTGGAAATAGAATAATGAACGTTTCCTAAGTATAGGAATAAACGAGATTGGAAAAGAGATAAGTAGTTGGAATATTTTCCAATTATAAATAACATATATTTTCTAAAGTTTAGAAAATAAAAGAAGGCGATATATGGAAATGTTTTCCAAATAACGTATAAAGGCCAATATGGTTATCGAAAATATTTGGTTAACAAATATTGATAAGAAATAGAGAAGAGATTTAATTAATGGAATATTAATTAAAGGTTCAGTGATTGTTGGATGTTTGGATGAACACTTGTTTTATTCGATAGTTAAATCATCGACTATCGAAACACTTGTTTTTATTCGATAGTTAAATCACAGACTATCGAAGTTTTGACCATCGTTGTCAATATGGAGAGACCGGTTGGATTATTATCCGAAGAACCACTCCATATCGGCAGTAGCGTGCGAATCAGATTATATAAAGATAATCGAAGACGGAGTAGAGTGCAAGGACTTTTTCTATAAATAGAAATAGTGCCTTCAGTTCATCCTGTTCCTGGGTGACTTGTATGGATGAATGTCTGACAGAGTATTTCCAGAAAGGTCACGTACATTGATTTCTTTCAACTGTACCAAGAGTGGAAGCGGAGGAGGAAACTTCTTTTAGCTGACACGTAATGTACTGTTGTAGACGTCAATTAGTGATTTTCGATAGATCTGACGATGTGACATTCGAAGTGAATCTGGTGTGATGATAAAGCGTAGCTTCTAGCCTCAACATCCGGTAAATGACAGAAATCGGGCGAGCAACATGGCTATGTAGGTCGCACCTATTAGGGTGTATAATCACCTGATCTAGAGTTTCATTTACTTCTAAAAATCTATTGTCGATGCTGTCCCATTCGGGAAACGGTTGCTGATCCCAATCGTTGGTGATATACATTCGATACACTCAAGCGAAATGAGTGGTCGGTCATGTGTGGCTGAGTTGCAAGATGTTCTTGTTTAACCCGGTGTATTCTCCTCTAGAGATATACCAGCGGAAGGTGATTCCATACCTTGTCATAGTTGGAAATCCATTACCCAATACGTGCTTGCGGTTTTGATATATTATATATGTGGAACGTGAGATGCAAGCATTTCCACTAGATTGTTATCTACTTGATTTAGACATTATTATAATATCAAAAGAGTTTTGATATAAAGATAAATCAAGTGTTTGGATTCTCATAAGGGAAAAACCCGTTCCGTGTTATACGGCGTGGTCTTATGAGATATCATTTAGTTTTCTGAAACTGTTTTAAACTATTTACTCATACCAGTCCCATGACTGACCCGTAGTTACTTTGTTGTTTTCCCTAAACTCTTGGGTGCCTAAATTTGTATGGGCAGTCAAGTAGTCAGGATTTTACAGATATACTGGAAGAGCTTGGAGCAGGAGGCTTCAGGATCATATAGCTATAGTTATTTCTGCTGTGTTGTAAGTGATGTACTTTGATATTGATGTATATTCAAGTAAAGATGTATATTTCAAGTTATGTTATATATATTATATGTTATTCGTTCCGCTGTGAGATTCGTGTTACTCTGATGTTGTGTTCTTCTTCTTCTTCTATTCTAAGTTTCTATCTTATCTATCCTCACCCTCTAACTTCTTTCTATTAATGGTTCGAATTTCTGTGTTATTTGGGGTTGGACTTGTGTTTTGGTCAGCTCAAATTTTACCGGATTTTCGGGTCATCACAGTTGGTATCAGAGCTTAGGTTGAGCGAATACCTAGGCTTGTTGGAATGTGCTCATTAGAGATAGGATCAGTAGTATCCTAGAATGAGTTGAGTGTATATATATACGAGAGAGCGTATTTGTTATTTGATATAAAAACCGTTTTATATTGTGTTGACTAGTCTGTTGAGTAGATTATAAATTTTGGTCGAATCGTGGGACGCCACGAAGTCGATAGGAATTTATAAACACTTGAACAGAAGATTGGACACGATATTGTTTTTAAATAGTTAAGTTGATTGTTAGGATTATAATCAAATTAGATTATAAGAAATGAAATAGTTATATATATAACCAATGGAATTTGTATATGAAATCAAATATACAAATAAGATGAATTGAAATTGAATTCCAACCAGAATTCAGAATTTAAAATCCTGGGAGTTTGGAAAATATTTTTCTAAATGGATTTTGAAAGAAATATAGCACTGAACTCATTCAGTAGTTGGGAAATAATTCTGATGATGGTCGCAACATCATCAGTGTTCATTTTCGAGTTTCTAAGTGATGAATTGCTGCTTTAGAAAAGTTTTTGATGGAATTTGTTTGAATAGAAACAAGTGGTTTGAAAATTCAAATGTTTTGAATTTGAGATAGGTATAAATATATGCATATATTTATATAACTTCAAAAGGAATTTTGAAATGGGAATTGAAATAGAGATTTCAAATAGAAGTAAAATAAAGGAATTTGAATATATATATATAATTCAAATAGAAGTGAAATAGAATTTGAATTCAAAGGAATTCAAATGAGTTTGAATAAAGAAAATTCAAATAGAAATTGTATAAGAAATTTGAAATGGAATTTAAATTCAAAGGAATTCAAATGGATTTGAATAAAGAAAAGTCAAATAGAGATTTGAATATTAGAATTCAAATGGAATTTGGTTAAATAGAATTTCAAAGAGAATATAAAGTGGAGGTTGAATATTAGAATTCAAAGAAAATATAAAGTTTGAAATAGAATTTTAAATAAAAGGAGTTAAAATAGAATTTAAATTCAAAGGATTTCAAATAGAAATTGAACAAAGGAATTTAAATAGAAATCGAATAAAGGATTTCAAATAGAAATTGAACAAAGGAATTTAAATAGAAATCGAATAAAGGATTTCAAATGGAATTTGAATAAAGGATTTCAAATGGATTTTGAATAAAGGATTTCAAATAGAAATTGAAGATAAGAAATTCAAATAGAATTTGAAGATAAGGAATTCAAATGAATTTGAATAGAAGAAAATTCAAATAGAAATTGAATAGAAGGAAATTCAAATATAGAGTTTGAATAAAGAAATTCAAATGGAATTTGAATATTTTAAATTAAGATATAGGACTTGAATATTTGAAGAGAAATATATCGGGAATATTATGTTGAAATGGAAAAATGGATTTGATATATATTGAAAATATATCAGAATGAAGTTGAATATATTATAAACAAAGTTAGAATGTTTATATTTATAAATAATTAAAACGAGCTCGCCATAGCGCGGCAGTTCGTAAATTGGCGACTCGAACTTCAATCGAGTATACAGGACTCAAATTAAGTCGGAATTCTTTGAAACAAGAATCGTCGGGACCGGTTGAACAATAGTTTTCTAATGAAAGAGAAAAATCAGGATTTCGTCGTATAGATTTTGAGATAGGTCAAAATCAAATTTCAAAAAGTGCAGCGCCATAAACCATTTAAAACCACAATGTTTTATATATATATATATATATAAGTAAAAGGATTTTTAAAGTAAATAAAATCCGAATGGCCATGAGAAAAATATAGACTTGAGTTATAAAATGAATGTGAACTCAAGTGAAGTAGATAAAATGATTTGGGAAACAATGATCATATTTCTGATTATTGAATAGAATTAACTAAATCGAAAAATAATTAGTTAAAGGAAATTTGAATCGAAATTGGGATTTTGGATAAGTGAAAGAGATTGAGAATTTATATTCGAAATCGAATATATTACTCGAGTTGAAAATATTATTTGATTAGTGTAATTAAGTTGACATATATTTGAACAAGTTATATTCAAATAAAAAAAAGGTGAAATAGGCAAAACGGTTAGTTAGCAACTAGTTAATGGGAATTTGAATGATTGAAAATTAAATTTAACTTAGGTAAGTTAAATGGATCGAAATGAATAAATGGAGAAAAATCAATGTGAGTGAAATATGAGTTGGTTTTGAATAAAGAAAAACCCAAAAGAGTTAAAAGAAATTTTATTTGTAAAAATATAAAAGTAATATATTTGTAACGCAAATACAAAGGAAGTTATGTGCAAACAAATAGAAGGAGAAATATTTGTAAAAACATTTACAAATAGAATTTATAGGGAATATTTGTAAAAACATTTACAAATAGATTAGATGGGAATATTTATTTATAGTAAATAAATAGAATGTTATAGATGAGATATTTATTTATTAAATAAATAGAATTTAATCAAAGGAATATTCAGAAGATGAATAGAAAATGGAAATCTGTTTTTAACAGATAAATAGTAATTTATAAATAATAGTTATAAATTAAATTGAATGTTTATCATTCGATAGATGGAATATATAAGTCTGAACTTATATAGAGAAGAGATATCGGTTTTTAACACCGATAGTTTAAATAGAAGGGGTACACAACACTTGTATAAGTGAAGTAACGCTAATAAAGAGAACATTTATAAAGTGAAGCACCGTTACTAAAAGTAAATCTTTATAAATGGATAAACGTTATCCAATAGGAGTTATTCGAATAAGAGAAATCGATTAGAGTTAGAAATAATCGATTAGAGTTAGAATAAATCGATCAGAGTAAGAATTAACCAGTTAGAGTTAATCAGTTAGGGTTAATCCGTAGAGTTAATTGAATATTAGCTATTCAATTAGATTTTATCGAATATTTGTTATTTCAAATTTAGAGTTAACAAGATAGAGTAAATTGAACATGGTAAATCGAATTAGGATTTAATTGAATTTTAGTTATTCAATTAAAGATGATCGAATATAGTTATTGAGATAGAGTTAGTCAACCATAGTTACTCAGGATAAGTTGCCATTTCGTACGACTGCTAGCGTAATTTGCAGGGCTACAGATAGCCTAGGACGGTCGGATGTTTCCTGGGGGAATCAGGCGTAACCATTGTGATCGCTGCGATCTAGAGTCAAGCGATTGGAGTTAAATCGAATATAGTTTATTCGAAAGGAGTTATCGAATATAGTTTATTCTAAAGGAGTTATCGATTATTAGTTAATCGAAGGAGTTATCGAATATAGTTTATTCGAAAGGAGTTATCGAATATAGTTTATTCTAAAGGAGTTATCGATTATTAGTTAATCGAAGGAGTTATCGAATATAGTTTATTCGAAAGGAGTTATCGATTATTAGTTAATCGAAGGAGTTATCAATTATTAGTAAATCAAAGGAGTTAACGATTATAGTTTAATCGAAAAAAAGTTGTCGATTAGTTTAATCGAGGTGAGTTATAGAATATTGGTTATTCGAAGGAGTTAGCGAATATAGCTTATTCGGAAGGAGTTAAGTGAAAAGAGTTAAATCAAATAGAGTTAATTGAAGATAGATTATCGAATATAGTTATTTGAAGAAAGGTTTTCGAATCTAGTTATTTGAAAGAGAGATTATCGAATATAGTTATTCGAAGGGAGGAGTTATCGAATAAGGATTTATTCGAAAAAGAGTACGTAAGGAAGTTTGAAATGTTGAGTATTAACATAAATAAGATTTTGGAAAAGTTAATGGGTTTGTAGCACTTTTTCTACCTTAGCAATTTCGAGGACGAAATTATTTTAAGTGGGGAAGATTGTAATGACCCGAATCCTTAGGGGTTAATTTTTGAATATTTAATATTTAATTTAAATATTGGGAGGGGATAATATAAATGGAATTTTATATTATGTTATTAGTTTAATAATCAATTTCGATTTAAAATCGAATATATTAAATAACAGAATACGAAAATGGATTTAGATAAAATTCAAAATTTTAATTTGAATTGAAAACAGTTCAAATAATTAATATGAAATTTTAACGGTAATAGTATTTATTTATTTTCGAGGAGAATAAATAGTTTGAAATTTAAATTATATCAATTTAAATTTATATCAACTACAGATGATCGAATTGGACTTCGATACTTATCCCAGTGGGTTCAGAATAGGGGTATTACCCTAGAATTGACAGTTGTTGGGTTCAGAAAGGAGTTCGGCATCATGGGTAATTAATTTAAAGGATACCGGTTCAATTCAAATGAAAATAAAATAATTAAATAAAATTAAAGTGGATCTCCTTCTTCCAACCAACCATATACCGTGGTTTCCTTAGCTTCAGATATTTCATGAGGAAATAAAAACAACCACGTCCCTCCATCCACTCTATAAATCGTGTTTATCCTCACTCTGTTTCTTTCTTCTGAAAATCAATTCACTTCATGGAAAATAAAAAAAATGGCAGCACCTCTTGGTTTAAAAATCGCGGCATACCCCTTATGTAATTTAATCCCGTTCAACTGAAAGCGAAAAGGAAAATGGCCTCCTTTTTCGAATACAAAACTCACGAATAAAAATCAAACCGCGATTCCTCTTCGTCGTTTCCAATAGCAGAAATCAAATCCAAATCACGAGCTAAGGGGGCCTCACGATGCTTTCTGAAGGTCGATTTTAGGATTTGGGGCTTTTAGGTCTCGAGCGCTGTGAGGTAAGGGCCATCGGAGGTTGAACGAACGATGAAGTATAGATTGGCAGTAGCGGTTTAAGGTACTGTTGCAGTGGGAATTGGTTGAATCGCGATGATCTAGAGTTCGATCTCTGGTTTTGGTCGCTACTGTAGTAGAGTTCGATGGTCGGACTGGAGTGCGGTAGTTGGTATTTTGGGTATGAGTTTGTGTTAATCGGTCAATGAGGGAAGCAGCTTGGGTCATCTAGCAGGCAGGTTTTTGTCCCAGTAAGAAGAAGAAGGGGTTGAATCAGTGAAGGTACATTGGTGGATTGATAAATGAAGCAGTCTTCTGTACAGTGGCAGAGATTGGTGGAATCGCTGTGAAATTTACATAATATGCTTCAACGGATATTCGGCACAGTTAAAATCCGGTGAGTAAATTCTCGCTCACCTGTTTAATAAAAATTATTTTTTATTTCGATAAAAATAATTGTGCGTTGCTTGTTTGAATGTTGTATGATTGTTTTAAATATACTAGTTATTTAGGATTGATTGACTATTATATATATATATTGGGTTGATGATTGGTTGGATTCCCGCAGTTTCATTAGCGGATGCCCGCAGTTTCATAGCGGATGATTACCCTATATGCCCCACGCTATGATTAGTGGATGACCTTCATACCGCGATATCCTGCCTCGAAGAAGGATGGGTATTATTTTATTGACTAACGTCTGTGGATGCAGGAAAACAGGTTGGAGGAATCCAACTGGATTCCTCAAAAATATATTATCTGTTGTTGTTTGTTTGATTTCATATATATTCATATATGATGTGTTAAAAATCAAATGATTGAAAATTGGTTGATTGATTGTTTAAAATATTACTGGGGCTTGGGATATTGATTGATAAAAATATCAAAAAGGGTATTTGAAATTTAAAAGGGGAATTCTATTTTTATAAATAGAATTGGAATTTTAAATGAAGTATGGAAACATTAACTTGTTTTGAATATATATAAACAAGTAATTGAATTTATAAACTTTGTTTATAAATGAAAGGATGGAATTTGAATCGAATTTATAAATGTTGTTTATAAATGAAAATATGGGATTTGAATTGAAGTTATAAACGTTGTTTATAAATAACGCATAGAAATTCAAATAGACTTTAAACTATAGATTTGAATATAGAAATTCAAATAGACTTTAAACTATAGATTTGAATATAGAAATTCAAATAGACTTTAAACTATAGATTTGAATATAGAAATTCAAATAGACTTTAAACTATAGATTTTGAATATAGAAATTCAAATAGACTTTAAACTATAGATTTTGAATATAGAAATTCAAATAGACTTTAAACTATAGATTTTGAATATGGAATTCAAATGGACTTTAAACTATAGATTTTGAATATGGAATTCAAATGGACTTTAAACTATAGATTTTGAATATGGAATTCAAATGGACTTTAAACTATAGATTTTGAATATGGAATTCAAATGGACTTTAAACTATAGATTTTGAATATAGAATTCAAAGCGACTTTAAACCATAGAATTTGAAAGTAGAATTCAAATGAAGTTTAAATAAAGAGAATTCAAATAGAATTGAATTGGGATTTGAATAGAGAAGTCGACAAGGAAACGAGAGTATGAGTATAATTAGAATTTGTTAATATGCAAGTTAAAATATATTTGAACATGTCATGTTCAAATATGAAGGTAGAATAGACTAAGAAGTTAATTAACAGATTTAAATTAACAAATTGAGTTAAAACGATTGGTATAGTTAAAATAGATTGGACATGTATAGACATACAGGAGACAGGTATGGAATAAAGTATAGAAGTGAAATAAATAGAATGCCCGACAAAAAGGTACGTATTTAATTTCCATATGAGATTTTATGCGCCGTATCGGCTAGCCACTTGGCTTTTTCTTTTTCTTTTTGAGATGAGAAGGACCGGGAAAGCTATTTGAAATTTCCCGATGCTCCCGGTACAAAGGAGGTTATGGCAAATTTTTCCGGGAATTTAAGGAGATAGAATATTTTTAAGATAATTTGATAGTTAGAAATCAACGTATCAAAATATATAGAAGTCGATAAGAAAACGAACTTAGAAATAGAATAGTATAATTAAAAAGGGAAGTATAAGAATAAAACCTCGTAAGGATAAAAGAGAACGTATATATGTGTTTAAAGGTGAAAGGTAGTGGTATGGTATTGGTTATTCGAGTAAGTAGTCTTGTCTATTTTGACGTTAAATGTTATTCAGTCAAGGTCTGAGAGGTAATTATACCCCAACTTGGTTGATTTCATGATATACCGATAAGTAGTAAGATTCAGGATCGAAGATCAATGTGGAATAAGGATTAGTTGAATACTGTATTTGGGTTGTCGTAACGATGTTTTACACAACATCTGTTTTAACCCAAATATGTGCAAAGCTTGGAAATAGAATAATGAACGTTTCCTAAGTATAGGAATAAACGAGATTGGAAAAGAGATAAGTAGTTGGAATATTTTCCAATTATAAATAACATATATTTTCTAAAGTTTAGAAAATAAAAGAAGGCGATATATGGAAATGTTTTCCAAATAACGTATAAAGGCCAATATGGTTATCGAAAATATTTGGTTAACAAATATTGATAAGAAATAGAGAAGAGATTTAATTAATGGAATATTAATTAAAGGTTCAGTGATTGTTGGATGTTTGGATGAACACTTGTTTTATTCGATAGTTAAATCATCGACTATCGAAACACTTGTTTTTATTCGATAGTTAAATCACAGACTATCGAAGTTTTGACCATCGTTGTCAATATGGAGAGACCGGTTGGATTATTATCCGAAGAACCACTCCATATCGGCAGTAGCGTGCGAATCAGATTATATAAAGATAATCGAAGACGGAGTAGAGTGCAAGGACTTTTTCTATAAATAGAAATAGTGCCTTCAGTTCATCCTGTTCCTGGGTGACTTGTATGGATGAATGTCTGACAGAGTATTTCCAGAAAGGTCACGTACATTGATTTCTTTCAACTGTACCAAGAGTGGAAGCGGAGGAGGAAACTTCTTTTAGCTGACACGTAATGTACTGTTGTAGACGTCAATTAGTGATTTTCGATAGATCTGACGATGTGACATTCGAAGTGAATCTGGTGTGATGATAAAGCGTAGCTTCTAGCCTCAACATCCGGTAAATGACAGAAATCGGGCGAGCAACATGGCTATGTAGGTCGCATCTATTAGGGTGTATAATCACCTGATCTAGAGTTTCATTTACTTCTAAAAATCTATTGTCGATGCTGTCCCATTCGGGAAACGGTTGCTGATCCCAATCGTTGGTGATATACATTCGATACACTCAAGCGAAATGAGTGGTCGGTCATGTGTGGCTGAGTTGCAAGATGTTCTTGTTGAACCCGGTGTATTCTCCTCTAGAGATATACCAGCGGAAGGTGATTCCATACCTTGTCATAGTTGGAAATCCATTACCCAATACGTGCTTGCGGTTTTGATATATTATATATGTGGAACGTGAGATGCAAGCATTTCCACTAGATTGTTATCTACTTGATTTAGACATTATTATAATATCAAAAGAGTTTTGATATAAAGATAAATCAAGTGTTTGGATTCTCATAAGGGAAAAACCCGTTCCGTGTTATACGGCGTGGTCTTATGAGATATCATTTAGTTTTCTGAAACTGTTTTAAACTGTTTACTCATACCAGTCCCATGACTGACCCGTAGTTACTTTGTTGTTTTCCCTAAACTCTTGGGTGCCTAAATTTGTATGGGCAGTCAAGTAGTCAGGATTTTACAGATATACTGGAAGAGCTTGGAGCAGGAGGCTTCAGGATCATATAGTTATAGTTATTTCTGCTGTGTTGTAAGTGATGTACTTTGATATTGATGTATATTCAAGTAAAGATGTATATTTCAAGTTATGTTATATATATTATATGTTATTCGTTCCGCTGTGAGATTCGTGTTACTCTGATGTTGTGTTCTTCTTCTTCTTCTATTCTAAGTTTCTATCTTATCTATCCTCACCCTCTAACTTCTTTCTATTAATGATTCGAATTTCTGTGTTATTTGGGGTTGGACTTGTGTTTTGGTCAGCTCAAATTTTACCGGATTTTCGGGTCATCACACTAGACTACATTAGTTGCGCACCACATTCCTACAAACCTGGAGCAGTTACCACCCACTTACCCATATTATTGGTGTGTTGTCTTCATCATGGAGCACCCGAATACAAGATTTATGGGATAGGACCCACTTGGCATCCGACCCGACCTTGTTTTATGCCTATAAATACCCCCACAACACTCCATTTTCAAGGATCTTTTGGCCATTTATCTACTCTAACTCTATCACCAACTAATTTCCCCTACCATTTCAGATTGTACTTTAATCTAAAAGTATAATTATACAAAATTGAGAGAAATTATTGATTGTGAGATTGAGTGGATATTATCATTGTACTTGTATTTTATTCATCAATCAGATAAGTATAAAGTGGACGTAGGCTCGTTAACGCTGAACCACTATAAATCTGGTGTTCTTGTTGCTTTTTATTCCATTTTCTCTAGAATTATCATTCAATTGGGTGTTAGAACCACTTTTTGGTCTAACAAGGAAAATTAGCAATAGGATCTAAACATTTACTTGCCCTTCATTATCTAGTAGTCACAACTAGTCCTTGATGTGTACTAACAGTCATTTCCAAGCAACAACCTAGGCTTCTCAATGCTTACGCATTCTACGAGAACTTGCCACTATTCTAGGATAATTCTCTCTATCTTCTTCATGGCCTCAAAACTTTTCCCACCTTCCCTAAGTACTAATCCTTACCAGGTTGCAGGGGCACAGTTCAGGACCGAACCAAACCGGAGGGAACGCATTGACTCGAACTGGACTTGGTGCACCGAACCTAAAATCCGACCGAGACCAATGCTTCGTCCCTTAACCGACCCAATGGCACAACTATCATCTCCTACAAACCAGTTACCGTTGAGGCTAGTACTTCTACTTGAGCCACTGCAAATGCTCCAATGCCAACCACAACAACTAATGATCAGCCCTCTGCCTCTATTCCCGTTTCACACATGGATTTCTCTCGCCCACTTGAGATGTTGGATATAACTAATGATGCTTTGGAGGTCCAAAGATGTGAAAGTGTCGCTACGCGAGAGAACATGAAAGCCATGAGTAAGCAGATAGACGAGCTACCCCGGCAAAGAAAGCCTTCCCCAACTCAACGCCTCAGTTTGGATTACTCATCTTCTTCGGAGGAAAGGCGTCCATGTCAAAGGAGGCCATATGAGAGACCCGAGAACCTCGAGCAAATGACCCTAGTTTGAGGGAACTAATGTTGTTGTCGATGTAGGGATCTCGTGTCCTCCCTAGAGACCCCAATATTACTAATCCTACTCAATGAAAGCTCCTTCATCCTACCAGTCCTGTGAGTGACTAAGAACACGGTAGGCAGGGAAGTCCTGCACCCGCGAGAAGCCAGAGAGTACAGCCTGATGTGGGATCTGGGTATATTAGGAGAACTAGGAGTACATACCTTGAACCAATGTTAACCAATGCCGAAGTAGAGGCGATGGTGCACCAGATTATGGATGATAGTCGACATTACACCAATGAGGATTAGGGAATTGATCGTAGCCACACCCCTTTCACTGATGACATTCTTGATTTCCATTTCCCAAACGATTTAATATTCCCTAGGTGGATCGATATGGAGGAAGAACTGACCCAAGGCAACATTTGATGAGGTATTCATGGTATATGAATGTCGCGACAGCCACCGATGCCGTGAAATGCAAAGTTTTTCCCATATATCTCGAAGATGGTGCATTGATGTGGTTCACCCGAATCCCTCCTCGATCAGTTTCTAGTTTCAAAGAACTAGGTGAGAGCTTCATGAACCAGATCCGACTTCACGCTCGAAAGTCTAAGAGTGTCGTTGAATTGTCAACAATTAAACAAGCTCCTGGAGAGACCATAATGTCATATTTGTATTGGTTCAATTTGGCAGTTACAGAAGTGAGTGACCCACATGAGCAGACCATCCTGATGGCACTAATAGATGGGGTTGATAAGGACATGGAGTTTGGAGGATACTTGGCTGGAAAACCGCCATTAACCAGGGAATTGTTCTATGAAAAGGCAAATATTCGCCTACGTTGAGAGGAAATATATGCCAACCGAAGAGAAAGTCCGACGGAGCCCCTATGGAGAATGTTTAGAACCATGTTGCTATCAAGCAGTCCGTGGACAGCGAAGGAAAAGTCGAAGTGAATATCAGAAAAAGAATGGAGGAAATGATCGCCAAGTCGGAAACAATGGCAAAAGAAACTGGAATCGGAGAAACGACTGTAGAAAGAGACCACGATTTCAGACTTTTGAAAACTACACGTCGCTAAGCGACACCTTGGAGAATATCTATTTGGATACTTATAATGTTGTTCAATAAAAAAAACCTCCACCCAGGGACTCAATCGAGAAGGAACGCGAAACTGGGAAGTTCTACCTGTTTTATAAAACCTACGACAACTCTACGAATAAGTGTTGCCATCTAAGGGATGTTGTGGAAAAGCTACTTCATGCCGGAAAGTTAGACGAATACAAATTTTCCCCAAAGGACGAGGGGCAAGGAGGACAAGCTCCAAACCAGAACCCGCATACTTCCAAACCCACTGCTCAGCAAAAGGGAAAAGGTATTGTTATTAATACTATAATTAGGGGACCACACCCGATTGGATCTAGCAACATAACGATGGAACAATATGTTAATGTAGCCAAATACCCAGAAATAAGAGAGTGTAGAAATCTTGAAGAAGCTGCACCAGTGAAACAGCAAAAGACAGTTGTGAATGACATTGAGATAGAGAGAGGATAGGAGTTGAAGCGCCCAACACCAATCCGTTGGTGATAACTACCATAATCGGACCTACATTAGTTACGAAAGTCCTTGTGAATAGCGGGATTTCTGTCAATATCTTGTTTGAAAAAGCATTTGATCAGATAAAGCTAGAAATGATGGATCTAAAGCCATGTGGATGCTGGATACGTGGCTTTAACAGATCATCAATGGTTCCAATTGGTATGGTGGAGCTGTATATAGAAATAGGAGAAGGAGATCGCTAAAGAGTAAGGATCCTCCTATTCGTGATCATGGACATTAACTCGCCTTACAATGTTTTCTTAGGTCGACCATCCCTTGTAGAATTTAGAGCCTATATCGCACCTTGGTGCCTATTGATGAAATTCCCAACTGATGCCAAGGTAGGATGGTTTGCGGCGACCAGGTTACCGGGAGAGCTTGTTATATGGCAGAATTAAAGATGTTGCGCAATGGAAAAGATATGGATTACAAGAATGCTTCCCCTCCTTCCGGGGAAGGCTTAGCATAGCAAGTAATAAAAATGTCGCCGAGGGAGTCACCTGATGACCTTCATGAGGACATTGATCCTAGAGAGTACGAAGAGCCAGGGAGCAGGAAGGCGACACTCAATAAAGCAACCATAGACATTCTGATCGATGACGACGAACCGGTCTTGAAGATTGGATCTCACTTGGATTCTTTCCAGATGAAAGAATTAACAGACATTTTAAAAGCCAACTTGGATGTATTTTCCTGGACCCACGCTGATATGTGTGGGATCTCTCCTTCGGTAATGAGCCATTCACTAAGCATAAACCAAAAGCATCCCCTTGTGAAACAAAAAAGGCGTATGTTAGGCCCGGAGAGGTCAGCTACCTTGAAAGAAGAAGCGGAGAAGTTAAGAGATAACGGGTTCATCAGAGATTCGACATATCAAGACTAGATATCGAATCTTGTCTTGGTCAAGAAATCCAATAGGAAGTGGTGAACGTGTATTGACTTTTCTGATCTAAATAAAGCCTACCCGAAGGACAGTTTTTCGCTCCTCAGAATTGACTAATTGGTAGATTCAATGGCGGGACACGAACTTCTCTCTTTCATGGATGCATATTCGGGGTACAACCATATTCCTATGGACGTGCCACATCAGGAACATACCAGTTTAATCATAGACTTGGGGTTATATTGCTATGTGGTGATGCCTTTCGGATTGAAGAATGCCGGAGCCACCTATCAGCGCGTAGTGAATCAGATATTTTACAACCATATTGGGAAAACAATGGAAGTTTATGTGGACGATATGCTCGTAAAGTCAAGGCGATCATCCGACCATACTACAGACTTAGCAGAAATGTTCAACATCCTCCGACGATATGGAATGAAGCTGAATCCTCTGAAATACTCATTCGAGGTTGCATTAGGAAAACTTCTGGGCTTCATAGTCAGTTCTCGTGGAATCGAGATTAGCCCCGATCAAATTACGAAAATTAGGAATATTGAAGAGCCATGAAAGATCAACGATGGTCAAAGTTTGGCAGGAAAGGTCGCAGCACTAAATAGGTTTATTTCTAAGGCCACAGACAAGTGCATTCCTTTCTTCAATTTGATAAAGCGTGGTAGGCGCAATTTTGAGTGGACAACAGATAGCGTAGAAGCTTTTTGGAACCTGCTGGATCTCCTAGAAAAACCCCCGATATTGTCAAAACCAGTGTTCCATGAAGATTTATTCGTATATTTGGCAGTATTATCTCATGCCATTAGTTCAGCTCTGGTTCACGAGGAAGACAAAGTTCAAAGACCAATATATTATGTGAGCAAGAAATTGGTGGCAGCAGAGCGCAACAATCCGAAGATAGAAAAACTTGCTTATAGCCTATTGATTGCTTCCAAAACGCTCCGCTATTATCTCCAAGCTCATCCAATTGTTGTGTACACCAGTCAACCATTATGACAGGTCTTACAATGGCCTGAAGCATCATGACGATTGCTTAAAAGGAATATTGAATTAAGCCAGTTCGACCTAAACTTCCAACCCAGAAGATCAATAAGGGGGCAAGCATTAGCCGACTTCATCGTTGAATTCATGATCCCAAGGAGTATGTGTTAGATGAAAAGGCTAGCCCCTCAGAACGGAAGTTAGAACTTAGCCCCTGGAAGCTATACACAGATGGAGCTAAGAAAGATTGATGATCGGAGTTGTTTTGATAACTCCTGAGGGACGATCAATTTCATAGCGCCAATAAAGAACTTCATACAAAACGGAATCCTCCCGACAAGGAAGAGTGAAAGATGGGTCGTGATTCGTAAAGCTGCATGATATGTCATGCAAGATGAAGTTCTTTATCGTCAAGGATTTTCAATGCCTCTACTCTGATGTGTAGCACATAAAGACATCAAACGTGTACTAAGAGAAGTGCACGAGGGTGAATGTGGAGACCACACCGAAGGTCAAACACTGGCAATGAAAATATTGCGATATGGCTACTTCTGGCCTACTATAAATAGGGGTGCGGTTGATTATTCATGACACTACGATCAATCCCAGAAGTTCTCGAAGATTCCTAGAGCACCCACAAGTCCAGTTAAATCAATGGCGAGTACATGGCCATTCGTTGTGTGGGGAATAGACATCTTTGGAAGTCTGCCAATCGCTAAAGGTGGAGAAAAATATGCAATCGTAGTTGTAGATTACTTTACAAAATGGTAGTAAGTCGATTCATTAACCACGATCACGACAAAGTGGGTGATTAACTTTGTGGTCAGGAACATAATTTATCGATTTGGGATTCCAAAAACGATTATAACTGATAATGGAACCTAGTTCGATAGCATTGAACTCAAAGATTTCTGCCAAAAATACAAGACCGAGAAGAGATACACCACAGTAGCTCACCCACAATCGAATGGACAGGTCGAAGCAGTGAACAAGATTATCAAATCCATTCTTAAGAATCGATTAAAGTAGGCAAAAGCCATGTGGGTTGATGAATTGCGCCTAGCATTATGGGCCTACAGGACGACCAACAAATCAGCGACTGGCCATACTCCTTTCTCGCTCTCATTCAGATCAGAAGTAGTCATTCTAGTGGAATTGGAAGTTCCCTCTCACAGGACAACGTACTATGATCCAATGATGAACAAAGCACTTCTCCTCAGGTCCTTAGACGAGATTGAGGAAAAGAGAGATGAAGCAGACTTGCACGCCGCGAGGCACCGACCAAGTTGCTCGGTATTACAATAAGAAGGTTCGACCCTGGACCTTTGAACCAGGAGACTTACTCTTAAAACATGTCTTCCCGACCCCTGTCTACCTGGGTCTGAAATGCGAAGGACCATACAACATTCAATGGAAACCTGACAAAGGAGCTTTCAAGCTGACAACCGTGGATGGTGATGAAATCCCCAGAGCGTGGAATGCCCAACACTTGCAGCACTATTTGACTTAAGGTTGTATTGTTTCTTTTGTTTTGTAAACTATGTACGAAGGCACGACTTTCCTAGAACAGTCTAGTTGATATAAACAAAACATCCACTTTATAAAATATTGCATATCATTTACCTTTATTGCATTTATTTCTTTATGTCCTGTGATTGTTTTGTTCTGGGCTTAGAATATACAATTTGAATTAGAAATGAGAGCGACATCGACACTCGAGTCCGTGAGACTCCGCCCTAAAGAATAGGGTGTAGAAGGAAAACTAGAGCGAATGGAGCAACCGTTTGCACAATGAATATAAAGGATGGGAAGACAACGTCTCAAACTCTAACTCTCGTGGTTCGAGAGAGAGTATAAAGGATGGGAAGATAACGTCCCAAACTCTAACTCTCGTGACTCGAGAAAGAGTATAAAGGACGGGAAGATGACGTCCCAAACTCTAACTCTTGTTATTTGAGAGAGTATAGAGGACGGGAAGATGACGTCCTTAAGGTGTGATGGTGCACGATGATTAAAGACCGCCTTGACCACACTCTAACCTGGGCATACGACATGAGAGTATAAAGGCACTTAGAACAAGTGCCGATGAAAAAGGATTCTTACTCCACTAAAGGATTGGGGGAAATCTAATGTCAATCGTAATCAATCCCGCAAAATCCCTGGCCAGGCATTTTATTCAAGATTGATTGGAGGAATACACTTACACATCACATCTCCCTGTTGTTTACTGCTTAATTTAGTAATGATTCTTGCATAGTTTATTGTTTGCAGGGAAGCTCGTATATGACTTTTTATTTGATTTGTGATGAAGTTTATCATTTGTTGCTTACATTAATATTGTTTTGACTACTAATGCACTTGATTGAAATAAATGACAAACTTGCAGACATTTGGTATTGCAGGGAAACAAACTACTTTATTTACATAAGTGCAGGTTTACACAAGGAGACTAATCAAAAGATGCGAGGGTCGCACTCGCTACAACAACAACAGGACAATGTAAAACAAAGCAAAAGTACTGAACTACATTTCACTTGGACTTTGGGGAAGTTTTGGACTTTTTGGCAGCATTAAGCCTAGCTTTTTCCTCCCACTCAGCTTCAGTGAGGATATGTTTCTTTCTTCCCTTGTCAACGGGAGGTGCAGTTGGATCAGTAGAGGATGTCTTGGCTAAGCTGCTAGTGATTGATCGGGTAGAAAGCTTGACAATCAATCCGGATTGAGGAGCAATAGCCTGGATAGGATCAATGTTAAGGGGTTCATTAGTTTTACCCTCAATTTTAGCTTTCAAAGCTCATCTTTCTTTGCCTTCATCTCGGCCAAAGTCATGTCGTCAGCTTCTCCCGAGCCTACTATCACAACTATATCGTCATCTTCCTCATTTCCTTCATTACCTTTATTCCCACCATCGTCCTTTAGAGCATCTATAATGTCTCCTTCCTTGGGAGTCTCAGTACTATACGACACGATAGCTTTATTAGTGACCTCTTCTCGTTTCTCCTCGGTCTTCTCGGTAGACTTTGCATTAGTGACCTATTCTCGTTTCTCCTCGGTCTTCTCGGCAGACTTTGCATTGGTGACCTCTTCCTGTTTCTCCTCGGCCTTCTCAACAGGTTTTCATCTACAGGACGAGAAGCAATAACTATAAGTTTAGGAGAGAACTTTGGTTCATTGGTCGTTTGCCCAACAATATGATGGAAAGTTGAAATTACTTTGACAAATTGAGGGAAAAGGTGGAGATACCTTCAGACGACTTTTCAACATAGTGGCAGGAGTTTCTAAAGTTGTTTCAGCAATTGGAGTCAAGAAAACTAGCTTAGAAAGTCCTGGGTTTTTGGTATCATACCCCTCCGCTTCGGTGACCCCGGGCGCAGCAGATGAAGAACCAGCTTTGACAGTTTCTTTTCCTTTGCGCTGGCGTGTCTCCTCCTCCATAGCAGCAGCAATAAGTCTATGCCCTTCAGCCAAAGGTTCTGTCTCTTCACCTTTCAAGTATTTTTCCATGAGTTTTTCCTCGTCGATGGTGTCCTCCTTAAGTTGTTTTTTCTCCCATTCAACGACCTGACCCCATACATATACCAAAGTCGACGGGTAGTCTTTGATCCATGAAATGTCTCGAGAGCGAATCATCTAAGCAAAGAACTCTACCATGAGCTCGCTATAGTCATCCAATTCCTTCTAGGCGTCGGCAAGTTGTATATTAGCATCCTCGGCAGACTTAATGGCAATACTTGCGTTCCCCTCAGCCATAATTGCTCTTGATTCAATCTCCGCCAGTTTAGCCTCCAGATCAGTATTCTTCTTCGCTAGCTCCACCTTCTCCTGCTCAAGGCGAGCATAAGCTGACTTTGCCGTGGTGCTTTCGGATTTAGCATCCTCAGCTTGCTTCTTTAAGTCTAAGCGTTTCTCCCTATGAGCTTCAATTTCGGTATAGTAACGCTTTTGCAACTCTCTGTATTGTTTCTTAAAGTTACCGACTTCACATTGTACGAGAGCAAGTTGGGCCTGTGCGTCCTCCACTTCTTCTTCCTTCAGAATACTCTCATCATACGTGGCCATTTTCTTCATGTTGTTCACATTAATTATCAAGTATCGAATGATTTTGGAAAGGTTTCGTGAGTACTTGTAGAACTCCTTATACTATTTATCCACCAAGTCTATTTTTTCCTTGACTTCGTCCGCCTACTTCGAAGGCACTGGCTCGAGAGCAGGAATAAAAGGCATATTTTAGAAGTGATGATCTAGTAATTGCTTCTTTAGAATTTTCAATTTTTCCTTGTTCTCAGAGTCGAGTGTCACAGGCTTTGTTAGTGATAGTTCGACTTTTCATCGCTTAGTAGGTACGAGGGCCATTTTACCTTTCTCTTGCCCTTTGTCATAAGTTTTGGTTTTATACCATGGGTCGGAATGTTTTGGTGGTGGCCTTTCCTGATGATGTTTTTCCTTTGGAGGAATTGGAACCATGGGTAGTGATTATCTCCTTCACGATGGTCTTGATGGCTCTTATGCATATCAGTATCTGACCGACGAGGAGAACGGGAACGTGAAGGATAAGGACGATTTGAATCATAATGGCTCCTGCTGTCTCTCCCGCAACTATCATCCCGATCATGTTCTGTATCAGAGCTAGGCATACTTGAGTGAACATATCTGATAGGGCAGCGGTAACGCATCATTTTTCCTGCAAAACAATACAAGTAAACATTAGAATCAGGATTAATATAGTACACGAATACTGTGACGTGCAGTGCAAGTGTAATGTATTTGTCCTAAGTGATCCCCCCAATAGACCAGAGTCTGAAGCTAGGCCTATTTGTGTAGTCTACTCGACTTTCACAGGAGTAACGTCTTCCTCGAAAGTAAGAAAGAAAGAATCTGTTCTGGAATCTTGCGACATATAAATATCGCCAGGAAGGGGAAGCCTCCCTAAACACTAATATATGGACTCGTCTATAAAAGAGTCATCAGCTTGAGTCTTGGTTTAAGATGGCTTCTTTGGATAAGCTCGTCTTTCGGGAGTGGCGGCATCCTCAGTAGTAACGTAACATTGCCTATCCCCGGCAGGTTTATTCACTAGAACATCATCCTGAATTGGTATAGGAGAAGGGCTCTTTCGAAGCGCAGTTGGAACTTCATCCCTTATCGTTATATCATCACCTAATTGCACTTCTTGGTTGGATCCTACGCATTCTTGACCTTTCGAACTCTATCCCTTTTCGATTAAAGTTTCAGCATGTTCCTCGATTGGGGGCACGTATACAAAAGGACCTTCCCCATGGCCTATGCTACGAGTCATGGCAAGAAGATGATGACGGCGAAGATAGTAGTCTACTAGACATTCTCTGACGGTTAGCAGTTTTTGGTCACCATTAAGCAAGCGGTTCATGCAATCCAAGAACACTTGATGCACCTCCTTTTTTGGATTAGCAACTACAAAAGAATGAGATAAGTCAGCGCATCCGCGACAACAATTAAAGTCAAAACATCAGAATCCTAAGCTTACGTGATTTGAGCCACCGCCTAGCGTATCTCGGTTGTTACTTGATGTGGAACCATTTAGGCTTCACATACTTTACTACTAAAAGGTTCATCGGTAATCTTATTTTTTGGTACAGACTCGAAGTACATGAAAGACGGAGTCTCTTTTGTTCGATGTTTGAAGTTATAGAAGAAGCATATGTCTTCAAAAGTGAGCTCTACCCCCAAAATTTCCCTATAAGCGATATACAATGTGTATAGGTAGGCGTAAGCATTAAGATGGAGTTGCATGGGGGGGAATTTGCATTCGTCTTAGAAAATCGAGGACAGATGGTGGGAATGGAGGGATGGCCCTAAAAATGCATATCAACCGTTTAATCGCCATGTACCCTTCGGGTGGATTATGAGGCCGGTCTGTTTCAGTAGCCACTTTGGTATCTTTTTAAAGGATTCCATGTTTTAAACATAGGCGTCTGAGTTTAGGATCACCCATCGTCGACTGAACAGAGTCATCGAGTGATTCCAAGATAGTGGCACTCTCAAATTCATCAGGAGCGCGGTTGTCTCCTACTCCTCCTTCCTCTTCTTCATCCACGGAAACTTCACTTCTAGACGATTATGCACTTCTGTGAATTTCTATCTCATACTCCAAGCCAGCACTATCCCGGTCTGGGTCCGAAATAAATGAAACATCTTCAAGTTTTCCCTTCTTTTCTCTACTTATTACAAACAGCAGGTTTCAGGTTTCCAGATTTACATATTACTTAATTTATAATTAAATACCACTTTTCTCATTCCATAAGTTATCTCATTTTCTCTATCGTTTATTATAACCTAAGTTATAAATTCCACTTGTCCCTAGGAAAAGCCTACCTATTATCTTTCCATTTCCCATTCAGGTTTATTCATAATAGGTTATTATCATTCCCCGTTCATTCCAATTCTTTTACTATTATAGGATTCATTCATTTCCATTAATTATAATTAATGCCATTTATTTATTTTCAGTTATATACATATATGTTAATGCACCGGACCCCTCACATTAAGTTGACCACTTGTGGATGCTGGACTTGCCGAACGGTTCCGGGCAGGTTTCTACCACAAGTTGAACATAACCTGGTGTCTCCATGCGGTTATTTACAATCTCTTAATTACTGTAATTCTATTTACAACCTTTTTGGCATAATAATTCTATTAAGAAAATACTCTTGTTCATTTAAAATTTCATAATTACAGCATTCACAGAAATTCCCAATTCAGACAGGTGATTAATGGAAATAGGCTTTATACAACAAAAAAGTTCTCAGTTCAGGTTTCAGGATTATAGTACTGCAGAAGTTTCATCATTTATACAAAGGATACAATTCAGTGTTAATTACAACAGTACTAATTTCAACAGATTTCAGCAGGTTAATCATTTCAGCAGATTAAACATTTTAGCAGATTTAAATTTCATCAGATTGATCATTTCAGCAGATTATAACAGGTTAAACATGTCAGCAGATTTGAAACGACCCGCTACTACCCCGTAAAGGAAAGCGTCGGATAGTTCGAGAACAAACCACAACAGAACACATATAAAAGAACATTTCATTGTATATTACAACAATGCATCAGATTACAAGAATATACAGAGTATAATTGAATAAATATTACACAGAAATATCAGAGATTTAAATTACATTTAAATACATAGCAGCGGAAAATAATACAATACACAACTAGAATGAGATATACGGATACAAAGCTTTCCGGATATCGTTCCAGCTGTAAACCAGGATCCTGTGAATATAAATCTGCAAAACCAAAACTACTAGCTGCCCGTGTCAAAATAAGGGCACCCAGAGTTTAGGTTAAAACAATAAACTCCAGGTCAGTCATGTGACTGGTGTGAGAACTAAAACAGTTAATCTTTATTTTAAATCATTAGGTAAATCAAGGGACCACGCCGTATGACACGGAACGGGTTTCCTCCCAAGAATACCAGTGCATAAAACAAACAGCGCAATGCTAAATAAAGAAAAATGAAGCTGTTATAAGACCCAGGTCCCATCACACAATGCAACGCAGCCGAGGATAGGGTTTTCCCTTATAACAGCCAAAGAATGCTTGATACGGTTAAAACAAATCATTTGATACTATTATAAGTGCATAGTGTATAAAACAACTTCAAATCATAAGTATCAATCATAGGCGGCATGAGCGCCCCATCCCACTATGTCGCCATATATAGGTTATACAATCGAAATCGCAAAGTCTCGTATTTGGAAATTGGACTTCCATCTATGAACCGAGGCAAAAGATAGTCCTCAACCGATTCGAGACGCTCTAGCCCGTGTCTCAGGATCAGAGCTCGAGTGACCCTTGGATCGTCAGGGCCGGTCCACCGATGTGGATTAAAATGCCTGAACACTGTGTTTCCCCACCCTTTGGGGTGTCAATGAGCCACAAATGACTCCATCGGACCCGGATCGTCCGATCAAACCGAGGCGCCTCGCAACAGCAACAACCACACAGGTGAAAAGTATATAAATGTCAGGGCTGGTAGGTCACTGACACCACCCTAGCTAGAAAGAAACGCATGCCCTCCCTGAGGTCCTCTCCCGTTTTTGGTTCACAACCGGGGTGCGAGGCTCGCGAATTCACGTTACACAAAGCTGTGCCACACAGGCTGTGCTTTGATCATCACCACAAGACTTTGCTTTCCAACAGAAGCCTTGATCATTTGCATCTTAGCATGCCACACAGGCAAACCACTCTATGCAACCGATATCAGTCACACAGAATGAAATCCAATGTCAGACACACAGTCCATTTACAAGTCCGTTCTGGGCCTGAACGAAACCGGAGGCACCTAGTACCCCGCATATCCATCGATCTCCAAGTACGTCTGGACGATCACCAACTGTTTCCATCTTCTTGGGTGTACAGCCCAATCAAGATCATCAGTAATCACCCAAACGACGTGAAGACTTCCGGTCTTCGACCGTCGTCCTCATCTTCGACACCACGTCGAATCAGTTATTCAGAATGGGATAAACCCGGTCTTTCTGAATAACTCGCGTATATATTATAAAAGTGTTACACAAACACAACATACGCCTCATTCCAATTCAGAATATTCTTTTATTCAAATATTCCTATACTTTGGGAAAAGTTCCCATTAATTTTATCCAAGATAAATTCTTTAAATTTATTCTTTAATCACCTTTGAATATCAATTCAAACTAGTCGGGATTAGCGAACCACACCGAAGTAATCATTTATTTTATTTCCCAATCCCAACCTATTCATCCCATGAAGTAAAACTGGTGATACTTCATATCTAACACCACAGTGTTATCGGTAAATTCAATTACCATTTCACGTTCAAATCTAATTAAAGATTTAACTATCGCCTGGAGCAAAACTGGTGATACTCCATTCTCGACCATTTCAATCTAATTAAAGATTCATTAAAACTCCACTTAGTTTTAATCTTTAACTGGGTTAAAGAATCAGTGTCATTTAGAACACGGTTCACGATAAACCCAAAATCACATTCATTAATTATCGGGTTAAAGAACGGGTGTTATTTAAAACACTGTTCACGATAAACCCAAAAATCAATATCCATTCAATTCCAATTAAATATTATTTAATTGGCACACTTCATTAAATCTAAATACAAAGATTTAATCATTTCTCAACTGGGTTCAAGAACAGTGTTAGTGAAGACACCATTCACGACAAACCCAAATCACATTCGATATTCAATACAAGGCTCTGAATAGAAAATATATCGGCTTATATTCAATATCGAATTCTACGACTAACAAATGTCGTATTGGAAATAACGATATAAATATATATCTTTCAAATTTCCATAACAACACCTGTATAATCACGAATTCCAACATCGAAATATTCCGAAGACAATTTCGATTCAAATCCACTCCAATGCAATCATTGGAAATTCTGGTTATTTTCAAAACCATTCCAAATTCAATTTATTCATTTAAAAATAAATAGAATTATAATTCTAGTTCAAAACTAGTTCATTTCGATAAAAATCTATTTTTATCTTTTCAAACATGAAGTTTTTCATCCCAAATCTTCACAAATCATTTCTTATGATTTTACACAAATTATTACTATTTTTAATAATTTTATCAAGGCCTGTACAGTCGATTTCCATCAATGGCCATCGAACTGCACTTACAGCGACCTTTTTCAAATTTGATTTGGACATAATTCCAAATCCAACCGTTAGATTTCAAATTTCTAACATTCGCTAGAAAGCTCTTTTCGATACGAACCCAACGGTTCCGGTTTTAGGAGAATCCGACGGTCGGATCTCCCGTAACGTCCATTTGAAATCAATGGTCGAAATTCGCGAACTGCCGCGGCGCGGCGCGTTCTATTCAGGCCATTATATTATATATATAATATATATAATATATACTTCGTCGATTTCTATTTAAAACGAATTATATAAATAGTTTTAAAATTCGTTTCAAAATCTATTTCAACTTCCATCTCAATTCAAAGCAAAATTGAATTCTTCTCTATAAATTCGTTTTAAAATTCATTTCTATTCAATTCAAATTTCAATTCAATTTGAATTCATTTCAATTTGCTTTCAATTCATTTTGAATTCGTTTTCAATTCAATTCATTTCGAAATCGTTTTCAATTCAATTCACTTTGAATTCGTTTTCAATTCAATTCACTTTGAATTCGTTTTCAATTCAATTCACTTTGAATTCGTTTTCAATTCAATTCATTTCGAAATCACTTTCAATTCAATTCACTTTGAATTCGTTTTCAATTCAATTCATTTCGAAATCACTTTCAATTCAATTCACTTTGAATTCGTTTTCAATTCAATTCATTTCAAAATCACTTTTAATTCAATTCACTTTGAATTCGTTTTCAATTCAATTCATTTCGAAATCACTTTCAATTCAATTCACTTTGAATTCGTTTTCAATTCAATTCATTTCGAAATCACTTTCAATTCAATTCACTTTGAATTCGTTTTCAATTCAATTCACTTTGAATTCGTTTTCAATTCAATTCATTTTGAAATCACTTTCAAAATTACTTTTTAATATTCATTTTAAAATGAATAAAATCGATATAAATATCGTTCACGTCAAAATGGCGTCAATCTAATCAACACGGCTTCATAAATTTCTATTTTCAAATATTCTATTTCAAATATTTCTATTTTAAATATTTCTATTTTAAAACTGGAATGAGGCCCAATCAATTACCATATAAAGTTAATTATATGGATTTTCATACAACACATGTATAATAGCCTTGAAAAATAATCAACCATCAACCAAAGTGCACTACACTGTACAAGCATCAAATATAGATATCTAACGCTTATAACAGCCTGTCAATCAATCGATCGACATATTTAATCAATCAGGATGAGTGAACTTCAAATTTCATCCCAACACCCGTGTGGGGTTTCAAACAATCAAACACAGATTTTATTCGTGCAGTTGGGCGATGTGTAAAATTTATCGTCCCAATCCATATCAGTCAAATCAGTGTACATAAACAAACCGTCTGGTTTGTAAATGAATATTTTATTTATTCACATTCCCGTTAAAAAATATATTTTTAACGATAAAAACATTTTATTTCAACCTATGCATTTCTATTCAATGCATTTCTTCAATAAAATGATATTTTTATTTTTCTAACATATTTTAGAAAATTTCGGCGGCATAACGGCACAATACTAGAAACGGGACAAGGCCTAGCCTTATCCCCGGTCTAGTGAAGGCCCACGCCATTCACACATCAATCAAATCAATTTCATCTCACCAAACAATTCAATTCAAACAAATAATTCAACTAATCTATGCAACCAAACAACCAAGTCCATGGTCTGTGGACGATTGTGTCGGGTGCTACTAAGCACCGTCTGCATCCTAGTATATATATAAAACTAGAAAAGAAATTGAAAGGTGAGAAATTCTCACATATAGCTATCCTAGCTCCACGGCTCTTCATTGATAGAAATCTTCATCGCTACCGCATCTTCGTCATCTTCGTTGTCCGCTTTCACTACCTATGTAAAAATCGAATTTTTACTTCGCTATTCCATATATAAAAATCATATTTTTATTTCGAAGTTCAATATATAAAAATCATATTTTAATTTCGAAGTTCAATATATAAAAATCATATTTTAATTTCGAAGTTCAATATATAAAAATCATATTTTAATTTCGAAGTTCAATATATAAAAATCATATTTTAATTTCGAAGTTCAACATATAAAAAAAATCCTATTTTAATTTCGAAGTTCAACATATAAAAAATCCTATTTTAATTTCGAAGTTCAACATATAAAAAATCCTATTTTTATTCTGAAGTTCAACATATAAAAAATCTTATTTTTATTCTTTCAAAACAAAGTATATTTTTCTATTTTCAAAACAATTTTAAACTGAATTTTAAACTGTATTTTAAACTGTATTTTAAACTGTATTTTAAACTGTATTTTAAACTATATTTTAAACTGTATTTTAAACTGTATTTTTAAACTGTATTTTAAACTGTATATTTTTTTTTTTAAACTGCTTTTAAACTGATTTTTAAAACTGCTTTAAAAATGATTTTTTAAAACTGCTTTAAAATTGATTTTTAAAACTGCTTTAAAATTGAAATAAATAAAATAAAAGAAAGCTTACTGTCATCGTTCTTGGACTAGTAAAGCACGTCGCCTCCTAGGTTTAGCCATCGCCACTTACACAGGCCGCCGGTCACCAATCCGTCACCCCCACCATCGCCAGGAAGCGCGTCGTTCGGTAGTCTAGTTTGCCAGAAAAAGGGGCTTTCGGATTATTAGAGGGAGGGAGGAGGTCGCGCTCGCGCCATCGACGCCTGGAAGGAGGCGGAGGGAGGAGGCGATCGCCTGAGCGGGGGGGTTCAGATCCAAGGAGTCGGGTTTTTTTTTTTATTTCTTTACTTCTGTCAAATGAAATCGGGGGGGCCTGGGTATAGGAGAGGAAAGGTTTAATTTTTTATTTATTTAATTAATTTATTTTTAGAAAGTTGACTTTTACATACGACCTCGAAACGAGGCCCACCGCCTGTCCTCCATAGCGTTTCACCCCCATTCTGAACACAATGGGTTATGTATCGTAGGCTGATTCGGCTGTTACAATCAGTTTCCATTAAATTTACATTAAAATCACTATATTGAATTTTAAACGTACATTTCAAATTACCGGGGCCACATACTAACTCTAAAAATTCCCGAAAAATATTTTCTAGCTTCGTATTGACGATACGGTCCTAACAAAACTAGTTTCGTCGAATTCTGAGACCGTATGAAAAATGGCCAATTTTCAGTCGATTAAAATCAACTGAAACTGGTCAAACGCGTTTTCCTTCGCCACACTCACATATTGATTCGAAAAATTATGAAATTTGGAATCTAGCAATAACTTAACATCACGGACCCAACAAAACTGGTTTCGTCGAAATCCGAGGTCGTTTGCAAAATTGCTATTTTTAAGGGCCTTATATATATAAAAATATATATAAATTCCACAGCGACTATTTCTAATTTTAAACTGGACATATCTTATCATTTCTAAGATGAAATCTCAGTTTGCTAACTTCGTTACAAAGATATAGTTATACAGATTCAAATATTTCTTGTTTCGTTCAATTCTGACTTATATTGAATTCTGTATATTCATTTGAAATTAGAAATCGAATTTTCGAACTACCGCGCCATTTTCAATTCTATTTATAATTATATATAATTATTATATATTCTAACGACGACGTATATAATATATACGTTCGAATTATATTCAAAATAAATTTCTCGTCGATATTATTTAAAATAATTCATTTTAAATATTGAAAATTCGCTAAAATTGCCAAAATAAAAATTTCAAACTGGCTCGCATTTTACGGGTTGTTACAAGATTAATCATTTCAGAAGATTTATTGTACATATTAGTGGGGAATGCCAAACGATAGATATACCGTTACCAAAAGGTATAACTTAAATCCACTATAATGTGCTCCTTTTACTCAGAGAATTTTATTTTAGACAAAAGTTTCACAAGAAATCACTATTTCCAAAGTATACCCCATTTTACTTCAAAACTCAAGATGTACTTTTTCAAATATGTTCTCTACATATTTTAAAACTGTAACTTTTAAGATCAAAACTTGAAAACACCATAATCCATCTTCCCAAAGCTTTTACAATTTCAAGTTCTAAAAAGTTAACAATGGGATTAAACTCAAAGTGGGTTTCTAACTTACCGAGGCTTTCCTAGACACTTACACAAAGACAATTCTCTCAACTATATATATTCCTAATCCATTTTTATCATTTTAACCTTTTCTAGTTTATAAGTTTTAACTGCCAAACCGACTAACCTGAAATACTAACTAATGGGATTCACCTTTCTTCCATACAAAGTATATTGTACACTTCCCACCCAAATTACCTAAGGGTCTCAGATTTACATATGCAATACGTTCACTCACTATCTATAGAGGAATCCTAAATCTAGGCTCTGATACCAAATGTAACAACCAAAATTCCGACAGACCGATTTTTTTTCAAAATTCTAATCTATCGAATCTCGTGTTAGTTTGTCTGGTATCCTGCGGAAAAGAAAGAGATAATAAACATATCAGAGATCAGAAAATATCTCGTAGCGGAATAGAATAAAACATAATATAATCAAATATAGCCTTACCCTGATAATAATACTGCCTAACTAGTATCGAAAGCTACCATATCTCTGCCACAAATCTAACCTGCGAGTATGTTATGAGGAGGGGGTCAAAACGCAAGTTTTGGTGACCGGATTTAAACTACATATTATGGATAACCCTACATATATCGTCCAGTTACATTTTTTATTTATTAGGTTACTTGTGTTTATAGTACTCAAGGCTTACACACACGTTGTACCCATCTACTCCCCAGTAGATTAACCTAATACATTATATATATGTAGCTACCCCCAATTATTAAGGTACACCCCATGGTACCCCACTCGCACGGTCCCCACTGTAATGCCAAAGAAATATACGCAGTCCCTCATCCTATGTCGGAACGACGTACGGATCTCTATATAACAACGCTACGTACCGCATAGAACGACCATCGCCATGCTACGTAAGTGTATGGACTGCCACCTTCGAACCATTCGATCAAATCAGATTCAATCACAAATTAATGCCCTAGAGTCTATGATACACCACCAGGAGCAAACATCCATGTAACTAAACTTCCTCATGTATGTATCGTTAGTCGTACTCGATACCTCAACCTCGATGATACACCATCCAGAAACGGTATGCATGTATCTGCACGTATTATCTACTATACACGAGTTCCATAACAGGGCTATATCAGGTACACAAAACTCGACCAGGAGCCTTTTCAAATATCTATATCACATATGATATGGTCTACAATTTCACGGTGGCTATGGTCCCACCCGACCCCTCCCTCAACTAGTGAAAGATCAACAGATATGAGAGCTAGGGACGTGCCCCTAACAAAAAATCTACATCCAAATTGGCGTGTCCCGCAACCAAAACCTCGATAGTAAAAGGTCAATGGTCTTTTGGTTTAGCTCTCCGCTTTTCCGCAACACCCTAACTGTCGATGACCGATACCCGACGATTACTATCAATCAGATGGTTAGACCCGCCTAAGGCAAACATATGAGATGGTCGTAACCCGCCTAGTCACAAGGCACTAGATTCGTCGATTCACCTATGCTAGCCTACAGCCTTCTGACTACCCACTATCATGTCAATCAAGGTATGCTCACCGGGTAGTAACGCGCAAACCCAACCACTACGAGCACAGCCTAAATGCTGCCACCGCACATAGGACTACCAAGAGTACCCTCCACATCCCAAGAAGCCGCGTGATTCCCCTTCCGTTCCCTCAGAGCAACTAGAATATCAGCAGAACAACAGGCAGAGTAATCAAATGGACGTGCGCTCCCCTTGCTCATGACACCACGATGATCTACCCCGTTGGGTTCTTCACTTTCAGATGTACGGACTGGTCCTAGCGCCTCAGGTTAATGTGTTATTAGGCCCTATGTCCAAATGTTTAATTACGTGCTTGCTCTACCTCATTAGTTTCCTGTTAACTTGGTTATTTCAAATCATATTAAGTTCTTATTCAGGTTACCAAGTTCTTCTTGCTTATTAATTTCAGGTATATAACTTACCCCGTTTAAGTTCATTAATAAGCCTTTAACATGTTATTGTTATCAATAGATTTCAGATTCTCAGGTTTTTAGATAACATGTTCTTCTTATCAGCAGGATTCAGATTCTCATGTTAAAGATTACTTAATTTATAATTAAGTACATATTATTGCATTTCATAAGTTTTCCCTTCTTTTCTCCACTTATTACAAACAACAGGTATCAAGTTTCCAGATTTACAGATTACTTAATTTATATTTAAGTACAACTTTTATTGTTCCATAAGTTATCTCATTTTCTCTATCGTTTATTATAACCTGAGTTATAATTTCCACTTGTCCCTAGGACTAACCTACCTATTATCTTTCATTTTCCCTTTCAGGTTTATTCACAATTAGTTATTATCATTTCCCGTTCATTCCAATTCTTTTACTGTTGTAGGATTCATTCATTTCCATTAATTACAATTAATGCCATTTATTTATTTTCAGTTATATACATATATCTTAATGCACCAGACCCCTCACATTAAGTTGACCACTTGTGGATGTTGGATTTGTCGGGCGGTTCCGGGCAGGCTTCTACCATAAGTTGAACTAAACCTTGTGTCTCCATGAGGTTATTTACAATTTCTTAATTACTATAATTTTATTTACAACCTTTTTGGCATAATAATTCTGTTAAGAAAATACTCATGTTAATTGTAAATTTCATAATTATAGCATTCACAAAAATTCCCAATTCAGATAGGTGATTAATGGAAATAGGCTTTATATATCATAAATGTTCTCAGTTCAGGTTTTAGGATTACAGTACTATTGAAGTTTCATCATTTATATGAAGGATACAATTCAGTCTTAATTACAATAATACTAATTTCAGCAGATTTCAGCAGGTAAATCATTTCAGCAGATTAAACATTTCAACAGGTTTACGTTTCAGCAGATTACAGCATGTTAAACATTTCAGTAGATTTATTATACATATTAACGTGGAATGCCTAATGATAGAAATACCGCATCAAAAGGTATAACTTAAATGCACTCACCTAATAGCTTTCCAATTCATGAATCTAGTCCAGACCTAACATTCCATGGCTCTCCTATTGATTCTAGAACCTAAATAATCATGGATTCACAATTCTCAGACTAAAAGAAAAGGAAAAAAAAAAGAGAAATCCAAATTAACCAGATCCAAGAATTTACCTCACTTCAATCAGAATTCTGAACAGCCATTTGTAAATAACATTCTTTTCCTCCAGATCTTGAATCATAATTCCCTAAGATTAATTATTCTATCTTATGAATAGATTTAAGGAGGGAGAAGAATGGCAGAGTCTAGGCAGCCTCTCAGAAAATATGAGATTTAGCCTAGGCTCCGCTAGCCTATTTATAGGGATTAAAGAAAGTGGATATGATCTTGTACACAAAGCATTGAGTCAGCAACAAATGTGGTTTGAAAAACAGTCCATATTTGCTAAGGAACCTGCCTAGATCAGGGGTGGGTCGACCCACCTACCCCCTTGGTAGACCCAGCCCTCTTGGGTCGACCCAGGCACAGTATGGGTCGACCCATATTGGTCCAGGTGCTGTTATTTAATGTTTTTTCTTTGAATGTTTGATTACTATGCCCATTATACTTTCTTTGATTTATTTAAAATATTTCATTACATATAAGCTCCTTATATGTATACAAAACCCCTTATGCCCATTTTACACGTATATATATATGCATAACTTTTATTTCATTTTCAAAATTCAAACGAATTATGCCATCATTTAATTTTTACCAATTTTCATTGATTGTAGGTTTATTTCAAATTTCTCTTTTGTGTATGTGTGTATATATATATATATGCACATACATATGCATAAATTTACATATACATGTATTTTTGTACTTCCTTATATGTATAATTTTCCTTATATGTGCATTTACACATATCTTCCTCTTAGAATATGTTTTATTTTAGCCTTTCCTCTAAAATAAAAATATGGCGCCCGTGGGAATCGAACTTGTGCCACTCCCTTGAAAGTCACATGCTCTTACCAACTGGACTGCATAGGCTTTTTTAACAAGACCAAAAACAATGGTGCTCATTGTTCTTTTCTTATACCTCCTTTTCATGTTTGTTAATATATTTCATTCAAAGGTTTCTCTTTAATCATAAATCTATTTTCTACAATCCATAAGTCTAAATAGAGCAAAAAATCGGCACGGACGCAATGATGCTAATCCATTGACCAAATTTTGTAAGCTCTTCAAATTTTATTTTATTTTACTTAATTAAAAATGCAGGATGTTACATATTACACGAGTTTTGCCACTTCAAAATTATATGAAAGGGTTTAAATTATTAGCAAATACCAAATCTTTTACAAAAATGATTTTTTAATTCTAATTCATTATGTGAAGTTATTTTATAAATTACTTTATAAATCTACTAGTATATATTTGATAAAGCTTTTTCTCGTTCATATGAGAACTATAATAAAATGCCTTAGTAAAAACAAGGACTATGAACCCTTTCTATTGCTCTAACGGTTTATTCTTGGACTCGTTCGATTGAAAACCGTGGCAATGATCATTTCGTATCTCTAGTGGAATATACAACTCATTTGTAAATATTCTAGTAGAGCTAGTGGTTATGAGACATGTAGCTTGACTCTTACATTTACTAGCCTAGCATAGTTTACACTATACTTTAACAATTTTGATCATATCAATGATGAGGATCTTTGGATCATCCTGACCTTCGGGTCACTTTGATGATCTCCGGATCATCCTGAGAAACTTCGGTTCATCTTAGTTGAGTCTTCGAACTTCCATATTGAGTTGTATGAGTCTTCGGACTCCCATATTGAGTTGATGAGTCTTCGGGCTCCCTTCTTAATTTAGGCCTTGGGATGTTTTGGATTTCTAATTTATCGATTTCTGGAACCTTAGTGCTACGGGTACTACATTATCATAGCTTTATTGATACTATGTTATCAAGCTTAGCTTCATTGATATTGATATATCTTTTATATAGCTCTAATATATTCTTTGACATGTTTTATGGGCATTTCCGAGACTTCACATTTACTTGTCATCATTGTTGTTATTGCATCTATGACGGCCTGCCACGCACCAGCCGACATTTCCCTCGAAATGCGTTGTACCGATGTCCAACTAGCACAGGACGGTCGTCAAAGAAAGAAAGAAAGGGTTGGAACTAAGAATCACAAAGAACCTGTAGTATATCTCACAGCGCATGGAATAAAATATAATAATAACATAACTTGACATAAAATAGGCGAGACCGTGCATAAGCTGGAAACTAAACCATCATAGCCGCGGAAATCCAAAATATAGCTTATGATCCACATCATTATTAAAACTTCAAAATACTGTCTCTAAAGCAAAATAGAAAAGGTGCGCTACTAATGCCCAAGTAGTGACCAACAACAACACAGGGAGATATATGTGTAAATAGTACGTGTAAGCCTCCTGATCGTCTCCGGACATCTACTCATGCATATCCACGTGACCTGTCTCTAGTCTGCTCTAGGAGCACCCAGAGTAATATGAAGAGACATAAAACTATGGGTCAGACAAAAGTCTAGCATGAGCGATAGCAACAAAAAAAAACAATAACTGGTATAATCTAATCATACCTGAACATGTTCCTGCAACCAAAGAGTTAGCACAACAAGATTTATAGTACTCTAAGGTAACACTAACATAAAGTGTAAATGGGGGTGTGGGTTATGGTGATAGAAAACATCAAACATAGCAATCATCCTCACATCTCTCACTCAGTGCGTAAAGCTTACGATATCCACCACTCGATCACCCAATCCTTTGCTACGATCGCTTTGCTCCATAGAGTCACTATGACCCCATTGCATTGATCCATAGCCACTAATCCGTCTCTAAGTGGTGAACTAAAGTTATGGATATCGATAACCCCTTTGCACATGTCCCGCAGCAAAGTCCAATCATGAAGTTAACTCATCGGTTCCCATATGGATCCTGAGTGCTAACTTCTCATTTGGACTACCTTTGCATCTCGGCTTTTTTGTCTCTTCCGGTTTGGTTCGGTCCTCCTCATGTCCGTTCAGTTCATTGCTCTCTATTCTAATGCTCCTTGCTCAGTTCGGATTCCATTCGGTTCGGATATCAGATGCTTACTGGTTCGTGATCACCGATTCAGGTCGGACTCCTTCTCCTTGGTTCATGGCATCGGCTCGTGGGTGCATAGGTGGCTCACGGTTCGGATCAGACTTCATGGCTCATACTGAGGTAACCGGGTCGGACCAGGCTCTTCGATTTGTGACACCGCACTTATGGTGCTTCGGTTCGTGGTGCACCAGTTCATGGCTCTCCTGGGCGGCTGGCTCGTGGTGGAGTCTTCAAGCATGGTTCGTGATGGGCTGACCACGGTCGGGTCAGTTTGCAGGGGTCGGATCGTGATACCTTAGTCACGAACGGCTCTATGACCAATTTCCTGCAACTTTTCCAGCAAGCTATTTACGTCATACGAGACGTTTTCGACCATTCAAACAGTTTTGGGCAATTACAAAACATTCTAAACAGTAATAGAAACACATAAGATCACCATAAACACCAAAACAACAATCATAACATGTTAATATGGATCAAGCATACCCAAAACTCATGTTTTCCCCTTAATCTCCTTAATCATGATTTAACCATACGATTAGCAAAACATATCCAAATTAACTCAAATTTCTAACAAAGGCTTAAAATAATATTTAAGAATTTTACAAATTTTTCCAGATTTTCTGAGGTCTAATTTCACTAGTTATCACTAATCACCCCTAAATGGTCGTAATTAGTGAAAAATAATGCAAATCACTCACCTAAGCCACAAATATAATCTTAGATCTGAAACTCTACTGCTATGGCACGGATCCCAATGTATTCCAGTAGCCCTATTCTGATTTGACGCTAATCCGCCTTGATTTGGTGTTGATTTGCTTAATTAGTGATTAGGAATGACAAAAACGGTGTTTTGGGAGCGATTTAGAAGATGGCGGCCATTGTTAGAGCTCAAGGGAGGTTTGTGGTGGCTGGAAAAATGAATAGGAACTATTCTCTAACTCGTTTCAGCCCTCCCATAACCCTAATCCCGAAATTGGTTATTGGCTTAGCTGCTAATCACCCGGTTAAGCCCAATTATGTTGTTTTTCACCTTCCAAACCTTGTTTCATCCATTTCTCCCAAACGGTAAGTCCGTTTGATCAATGTGACCACTCTATGGAAAGGTAAACCATCATTTGAATCAAATGGAAGTAGTTTCAGGTCAAAACTCCTTTCCAGTCAAAAGTTATAAGCAAAACAACATTCGCCAAGGGAAAAACGGTCATTTAAAAATCGGCAAAAATCGTGAACAAGGGAAATGACCCCATTAGTCGTTCCCCAAAGTTACACGACCATATTACTTCATATGAAAATGAAATAAATATTCTACGATCTTCCGATGCATAGAATGCGGGTCGTTACATTCTCCCCTCACCCTCCCCCCCTCCCCTTTAAGAAATATCACCCTCGAAATTCCTTAATCAAAACATACAAAGGTGCCCTGCATGCGTATCAACCATTTTCAAACAATCAAACATACATAGCAACACAACAAGCCTATCCTTGCATGTGGGTTACTAACGAGGGAAATAACTATACCATGATTAGAGTCTTACCAGGAAAAGAGTTCTGGATACGACTTCCTCTCCTTTGTTTCCCAAGTACAACCATTCTGATTCTCGTCCCACTGGATCTTGACTAGTTTCACCGCCTTCCTTCGAAGTTGCTTCCTATCGTACTCGACAATATGAATCGGCCTGCGGTTCCCAACCGCCTCGGGTTCTACCTCAATATCATCTAACTGATTTGGTGAAATAGCCATATCAGGGTTGTGTACGAACTTCCTTAACTGGAAAACATGAAATACGTTATGAACTCCCGCCATCTTGTCAGGTAATCCCACTTTATATGCCAATATTCCCAACTTGCTCGAGAACTGGGAATGAACCAATCAATTCTTGGTGCTAACCTACCTCTCCTACCAATCTGAATCACATTCTTTAACGGAGAGATCTTGACGAACACTAAGTCGTTAACGAAGAATTCCAAATCTCTTCGTCTTTTATCGGCATAACTCTTATGCCTATCTTGGGCAGTCTTCATTCTCTATTGAATAACCTTGATCTTATCTGAAGTTTCTCTTATTACTTCTGGTCCAAGCACAAATTCCTCACTGTTTTCCAACCAACATGACGGTGAGTTGCACGATCTTCCGTACAATGCTTCAAATGGAGCCATACCGATATTGGATTGACAATTATTGTTATATGCAAACTCAACCAGATGTACATAGTCATCCCATGACCCTCCAAAATCTAAAATGCAGGCTCTCAAAAGGTCCTCTAATACATGATTCACCCTCTCTGTTTGACCATCAGTTTAAGAATGATATGCGGTACTGAGATGTGATTCTGATCCTAAAGCCTCTTGTAAGCTTTTCCAAAACCCGCTAGTAAATAAGGGATCTCGGTCTCTCACAATACCTGTAGGTACTCTATATAATCTCACTACCCACTTCATTTGCAGTTATGTTAACTTAGCTGTCGTTCTATTCAATTTGACAGGTATAAACCCTGCACTCTTTGTAAGTCGATCCACAATCACCCAAATACTATTATGACCAGATCTAGTCCTTGGTATACCGTCGATGAAATCCATTGAGACTTGTTCCCATTTCCATTCGGGAATTTCCAACTGTTGTGACAAACCACTAAGCTTCTTTTGCTCAGCTTTAACTAGCTGGCAATTCATGCACTTGGATATAAACTTCCCAACGTCTCCTTTTCATCCCTTCCCAGCTGTATGTCTGCTTCATGTCTCGATACATTTTGTTATCACCGGGATGTATAGTCAGCTTTGAGTGATGACATTCTCTAAGCACTTCATCTTTCAATCCATTGACATTGGGTATAACCAGTCTATCATTCTTTCGAAGCCATCCTTCTCTATCAAGTCAATACTTGTCCATTTTCTCACCATCGATATTCATCTCTTCCTTGGAGATGATTTCTATCAAGTTAGGATCTCCCTCTAACTAGAACCAATCCGCTCAATCAAAGTCGATCTGATCGTCAAACTTGCTAACATTTATGGGTCTAATCCAAACTCAGGTCTGAAATCATATCCCACGATATACTCCAGTTACTTCCTTTCAAGAAACATAGCATCTAAACTGGCATGTCTCATACTCAATACATCAGTACAACACCTAGTCTGGTACCACATGCATCCGTGTATACCGTCATCTCTTCGTTCTCTATTACCAGAATCCCACAGGTGATAGTCTACTCAAGGGAATAAAAATAGGAACAAACATAGCAACCATAGCATCCATCAAACATGTCCTATCTATCACCGGCTAAAGCCATGAATACGTCGATACCTACATGACTGGTCCAACCAATCCCAAGGGCTAATGGAAGCCCCGGCTCCAAACGGACTACCGTATGTCCAACGCACGTTTTTCCTCCAAGGATAAATAGATCACATCCAACAGATCCAAGGTAACGGGCGTCCCCAGATACCCTTGCTTTGAGTCCGCCTAGAACACTCCAACTATCGACAATTTCTTGGTACTCTCATCAGAAGAGCTACCCACATACTCAGACCCAGTCTTAAGTATCCATTACCGATAAACTCTAGTCCAACATGAGTCGTCTCCTTATTCGTTGTATCTCCAAGATCAACGAACAACCATTTTCTTTTACGAGTTCAAGTCCAACTTGAATTGCCCTAACCTTCGTTGCATCTCCACGATCAACGAACACATCTTATCACTTTGAAGTTTTACCATTCTTGAACCAAAGAGAACATCAACATAGGGTCCTAAACAATCCATTACTTTGCAGCTTTCTCGAGCCCCACTCGAGTCATCTCTTAGCCCTATCGAGTCCAACTCGGGGTAGTTCATACCATTGAACAATCTTATTATGTCGCGGGTTTCACATCACTACTCGAGTAAATTGAGATATCATTCAATGGAAATCACAACAACTACTTATATCTCACACAAACCGTCCTAGTCGAACTCGACATTCCCCAAGCACAAGCCCCAAAGGCCTAAACCAATATCAGACAAGCACTCAAGGAACATCTCCTCCGAATTCAGACAATCTATGTGAGATGATACTAGCAAAACAACCAAACACTCGAGCACTCATAACTGACTCTGGCTATCCTCGCCAATCCTAATTCGAAATTATCGTTGGTCGTATAACGGCCCTTGCCCTATGCCAAGAGTAAATGGCAACCCTAGTTCTAACCAGACTACTGCACATCCAACGTACATTTTCCTCCCAGAGACAACTAGAACTTATGACAACGATAATCTCTCAACCTCCTTAACTCCATTATTATTTCCATCACTAGGTAGGTACCTAATACCACCCTATGCCTTTGGAGTAAATCGACTCCCCAAAATAATCCTAAACCCAGTAAGGCCTAAACAAAGCAATCACAAGCAAACATATGTCCATGACTCGATAAGACCACATTACAACAAATCATGCAAAGGCTGGTCAAACCACTTATCGGGTTCGTCACAACTAAAGGTCTATTGACAATCTCAAGTTCCAATTCCAACCTATCTACCAGGTCACTAGATACGAAGGAATGGGATGTCTCGGTATCAAACAAAACTCGAGCAGAAACATCATAAATAGAAAGCATACCTTGAATAACGACACTCTTTCCCTTCTGCGCCGCAGTTGGGGCATTCGACGAAGAAGGAACAACGTTGATAACATATGCTCTCACAATCTGCTTCTCTTTAAGGGTTGTGGACATTTATCCTTATGATGTCCCGCTTGGTCGTAATTGAAGCACTTCCTTTCCCCAGGCTTTTCCAGACAATCTCTGGCATTGTGGCCCTTCTTGCCGCAGCTAAAGCACTCGGCATCATTATTATTTTTCTTTTTCTAACCATCCTTGGTCTGATTCTGTTTCCTCTTATTTGGGGAATTATTCTTCCCTACATCGCTTGCTTGCGGCTTTGGCTCCTCTGCAGATATAACAGCAGCCTCGGTCTTTGACTTAGGGTAAAGGCTCTCAGATCTCAATGCCTTCCCCATAATAGATTTGAATGTCTCATCAATGTGGTTTATAAGTCTTTCCCCCAAGTACTCATCTAAGCTTGTTATGAGCTTCTCGTTCTTCTTCTCAGCAGTTTCGATAAGGGATAATCTATACTTCGATAAAGTATCGAATTCAGTAATATACTCCGAGACTGCTCTACCATTCTTCTTAAACTCCAAGAATTTCCTAAATAATTCCGATTTCTGAGCGACTGGAATAAAATTATCACTGAATCGGGCCTTAAACTGATTCCAAGTAACTTGATCCTCAGGAGTAGCTGCTTTAATAGCATTCCACCAATTCATTGCTTGTCTTGAAGCTGACGCGATGCTAGCTTTCTCTTCATCGCATCGTCGATTCCCAAGTCCTCGAAGATGCGCTCACAACTATCAAGCCAATCTTGAACCTCTGTAGCCGATTCTGTTCCATAGAACGGCTTCCCACCAAGATTAGTATAATCCTTGCTGAGCTTGGCGAAATTGGCCCTAGGCGCCTGCACTACTGCATCACCACTATTAGTAGCATTAGGAACTTATCCCCGAGCATCCCTAAGCATCTCTCGCATGAAAGTAGTAAACACCGTCCTTATATCAGGGACATCCCTATTGTTAGCCCCTGAACCTGTACTCCTCATATATCGGCTCATCGTTCAACCTGCAAAGAGAAAACGATTAACCATCTCCTTTGTGGTGCCAATGCAGTGCGACTTCATCCTTAGATATACTAATAGTATACATATAAATAGTTTTTGGAAACCAAAATATCACAAATATGCGCTCTCATATACGTATACTATCTCTCCCAGATGTCTTCCCCTAGGTTAACTATGCAACCTAACTCTGATACCAAGTGTGACGGTCCTCCCCGCACCAGCCGACATTTCCCTCGAAATGCGTTGTACCGATGTCCAACTAGCACGGGATGGTCGTCAAAGAAAGAAAGAAAGGGTTGGAACTAAGAATCACAAAGAACCTGAAGTATATCTCCCAGCGCATGGAATAAAATATAATAATAACATAACTTGACATAAAACAGGCGAGATAGTGCATAAGATGAAAACTAAATCATCATAACAGCGGAAATCCAAAATATAGCTTATGATCCACATCATTATTACAACTTCAAAATACTGTCTCTAAAGCAAAATAGAAAAGGTGCACTACTAATGCCCAAAGTAGTGACCAACGACAACGCAGGGAGATATATGTGTAAATAGTACGTGTAAGACTCCTGCTCGTCTCTGGACATCTACTCGTGCATATCTACCTGACCTGTCTCTAGTCTGCTCGTTTAGGAGCACCCAGAGTAATAAGAAGAGACATAAAACTCTGGGTCAGACAAAAGTCTGGTATGAGCAATAGCAACAGAATAAAACAAAACAATAACAGGTATAATCTAATCATATCTATACCCGTTCCTGCAACCAAAGAGTTAGCACAACAAGATTTACGGTACTCTAAGGTAACACTAACATAAAGTGTAAATGGGGGTGTGGGTCATGGTGATAGCAAACATCAAACATAGCAATCATCCTCACATCTCTCACTCAGTGCGTAAAGCATACAATATCCACCACTCAATCACCCAATCCTTTGCTATGATCATTTTGCTCTATAGAGTCACTATGACCCCATTGCAGTGATCCATAGCCACTAATCCATCTCTAAGTGGTGAACTAAAGTTATGGATATCGATAACCCCTTTGCACACGTCCCGCAGCAAAGTCCAATCACGAAGTTAACTCGTCGGTTCCCATATGGATCCTGAGTGCTAACTTCTCATTTGGACTACCTTTTCATCTTAGGGTTTTGGTCTCTTCCAGTTTGGTTTGGTCCTCCTCATGTCCGTTCAATTCATTGCTCTTCGTTTGAATGCTTCTTGCTCAGTTTAGATTCCATTCAGTTCGGATATCAGATTCCCACCGGTTCGTGATCACCGGTTCGGGTCGGACTCCTTCTCCTCGGTTCATGGCATCGTCTCATGGGTGCATAGGTGGCTCACGGTTTGGATCGGGCTTCACGGGTCGTGCTGAGGTAACCGGGTCGGATCGGGCTCCTCGGTTCGTGACAGCCCACTCATGGTGCTTCGGTTCGTGACACCGGTTCGTGGTGCACCGGTTCGTGGTGCACCGGTTCGTGGCTCTCCTGGGCGGCCGGCTCGTGGTGAAGTCTTTAAGCATGGTTCGTGAGAGGTTGACCACGGTAGGGTCGGTTTGCAGGGGTCGGATCGTGATACCCTAGTCACGAACGGGTCTATGACCAATTTCCTGCAACTTTTCCAGCGAGCTATTTACGCCATACGACGGCATTTTTGACCATTCTAACAATTCTAGGCAATTACAAAACATTCTAAGTAGTAATAGCAACACATAGGATCGACCATAAACACCAAAATAACAATCATAACATGTTAATATGGATCAAGCATACCCAAAACTCATGTTTTCCCCTTAATCTCCTTAATCATGATTTAACCATACAATTAGCAAAACATATCCAAATTTCTAACAGAGGCTTAAAATAATATTTAAGAATTTTACAAATTTTTCCAGATTTTTCTGAGGTCTAATTTCACTAATTATCACTAATCACCCCTAATTAGCCATAATTAGTGAAAAACAATGCAAATCACTCACCGTAGCCACAAATATAACCTTAGATATGAAACTCTACTATTATGGCATGGATCCTAATGTATTCCAGCAGCCCTATCTCTTATTTGACGCTGATCTGCCTTGATTTGGTGTTGATTTGCTTAATTAGTGATTAGGAATGACAAAAACAGTGTTTTGGGAGCAATTTAGAAGATGGAGACCATTGCTAGAGCTCAAGGGAGGTTTGTGGCGGTTGGAAAAATGAATAGGAACTATTCTCTAACTCGTTTCATCCCTCCCAAAACCTAATCCCGAAATGGGTTATGGGCTTAGCTGCTGATCACCCGGTTAAGCCCAATTATGCTGTTTTTCACCTTCCAAACCTTGTTTTAGCCATTTCTCCCAAACGGTAAGTCCATTTGATCAATGTGACCACTCTACAGAAAGGGAAACCATCATTTGAATCCAATGAAAGTGGTTTCAGGTCAAAACTCCTTTCCAGTCAAAAGTTATAGGCAAAACAAGATTCTCCAGGGGGAAAGCGGTCATTTAAAAATCGGCAAAAACCGTGAACATGGGAAATGACCCCAATAGTCATTCACCAAAGTTACACGACTATACTACTTCGTATGAAAATGAAATAAATATTCTACGATCCTCCGATGCGTAGAATGCGGGTCGTTACAGCTTCTTTATCATTATCCGTTTATATCTCTATTTTATGTCTCGGTTTATTATGATGAGTAACACTAGACTGATCCGTTTATTGTTTATTCTTCTAAAGAACACTCGGGTCAGATCGAGGAATTACAAGTGCTTCTCATGACTCCTAGTAGAAACTACCTCTTGGCCTTTTGCTATCTACATTGAAGTGTAGTTTTTGGATATTTTTGTATATGCGACCTTCATGTGTACATATTCTTTTGGATAGAACCTGTACCTATTCTTTTGTTGTATAGCGGATCGAATATGACCAACATCTTTGTATTTATACTCATGTGTTATATTCATATATATTTCCACTTAGTGATGTGAATATTTTTGTTTGACCCTGATTTTATTGTTATGTATTTTATATTGACTCCGAATTATATATAGCTATCATGTAGTAGATTGGAACTTGATTTAGATGTGTTAGATTTCCTCATGAGATTTAAAAAGTAAGACCACACTATCCGATATGTTCAACACTTATTCAGAGCTAATAAGCAGATGGTCGCTCCTCAACAGCCTTATTCTTTGGGTTAGTTGGCATCATTGCTTGCAGTGGCCTTGGCTAACATGGGTACGGAGGTGGGGCGTCACACTTGGTATCAAAGCCAAGTTCGGAACAATATAAGATATTATGGCGAGGATCATTGTCCTAAGTTTCTTAGGAAATCGTGTTTAGGATTTTATTCGAGTCCAAGGACCCGTCATATCCTATCTTATATCTTAATCCGTTGTTTGATCAATCAATGTTATTTGAATCTAACCTTTTCCCTCTTCTCTCTTTTAGAGGAAAGAATAGTTAGGAACTCCCGTCGTGGTGTTGTCACTTCAAGCATTCGCCTCAAGAAGGAGCCTTTTTGTCCTCTCAACCACTCTTGTATCTTGTGACTAATGCACATGCTTTTGGGACTACTTTCATGCCTACCCCTCCTAAGCCCACGTTCGTGCGATTATGTAGCGACTTCACCAAACTAGGTGGAAAGTCATTCAGAGGGTCCGAAAGTGTTATTGAGGTTCAATCATGGTTGAGGACAAGAAACCGCATCTTTTCCCGCATGGACCATTTGGACTTGCATCGGGTCCAAGTCGCTTATAGTATGCTCGAAGATCAAGCTCTCGACTGGTATAAGCTTATGACTTCTGAAATTCAAGAAGCGGGCCTAACTTGGAAGCATTTCGAGAAAGGTTCTAGTCGAAGTTTATCTGCCATGTACGGGAATAGGCCTAATCACTATTAATTATGAACCATACGCCTCGCTATTAACTAATCACTCTGGTTTAAAGTATTGTTGGAGGGCGGAGGACCTAAGTCCGCCTACCCATGTGTAGGAATAGTCCTTAGTCCCTAGGCCTTCTCTTCATGGACAATAAACCATCTGATCTCCTACTTTCATTCTCGTTATCTGGCTTGGGATTTTCGAGGGATAAGTTTGTCTACCTATATACGGAATTAGTACTTAATCCCTAGGCGTACTATCTACGGACGATGAACCCCCAAACCTCCTTCGCTCATTTCTGGGTACCTGGCTCAGAAGTTTGGAGGGTTAAGCCTGCCTATCCATGTACCGGATTAGGCCTTTATCCCAAGGCATGCTTTTTACGGGCGATAAACCGTACAATCTCCTTCATTTATTTTTTATTTTCTGGGTTAAGGATGGCTATGTTGACTTACCCATGTACGGGGACTAGTGCGACCCCAGGCATGCTCTATACCCGACGCTAGTCCATCCCCTTCAGACTTAGCAGAACTCAATGAACTTGAAATCAATAGCAGTTGACTTGACTCATCCACGTACAAGATTAGGCCTTAACCCCCAAGTGTTTTCTCTGCTCAACAATAAACCGCTATGTTTTCCTTTATATTACTAAAATACTCCAACCATTGAATAAGTGTCCAGGAGAATGGAGTGACCTATACAAGGGGAAAAGTAAGCGAACACTTAGCAAAATACTAACGAAACATGTTGGAAAGAAGCTACATTGAGTGGCTGTGCATGGTGGATAATATGCAAGCTTGCAATTGGCTTGTTTAAGCCCAGGGATCCAAGTGATTAGGGGAATGGTTTTACTCAATCAATGTGCACATAGGAGTCAAGTTGTAGCAAATGACCTGATAAAAATATTAGCATATTCATAGGGGACTTAGGCCTACATGTTAGAAGGACTATTGTTGGAAAATGTGGCAATAGTGTAGGGTAGAAGGGTAGTTTATGAATGAATGTATACTGTGTTGATTCCTGATGAATGTTTATTTATGATGTGTTGAAGAACTATATAATGATTTGGAAAAATATAGCATAAGTGACATAAGGATAGGTGCAAGATCACATTGATTCATGCACATATAACTCCAGTAAAAAGGATACCTACTAGTGCACAAGTATACTGCTAATATCTTTAAATTCTAGTGAGTATATGCTATTTAATTATATAGGTTGATGTCAGTTTTTAAGTAGATTATTCACACCATAGATATGTTATCTGACCCTTATTTGATTGCCTTTGCAATCTCCTGGGGTGTCTCATTCTTGATGAGGCAGTCTTTGAGATTGTTTACAGGAAATATGATTGATTTTGCAAGATTTCTAGGCTCTTGGTTTGCAGAAATTAAGTGATAAAGAGTAGTAAAAAGGGGCAGTAGTATAAGAAGAAATAACTCGTGATGTTTTGGAGAATACTATGATAATATCATATTTCTATTGAAACTGATTAAAGAGGCCAGTTGTAATTAAAGCTAATGCAAGAATGTTTATTCAGTTTCCTGTGAAAATGAATGATAATTGGAGGTTTTAAAGTGTATTTATTTCTGTGTTGTAAATGGAAGAAGAGAGGGCATATAAATAATATATGCATTCTTCCCTTCACAGCAAGTTACAAAATGAAAAGATTTATATATGCAAAATCTACTTAAATGTTTAGACTGATAAATTGTGTATGAATGGTTGGTTGATAACAGAGCGTAAGTCTTGTAATTGAAGTTTACTTAGAACAGTTTTAGACGATGTGATAACTAGATTATTACAGGAAAGTATATCGAGACACTAAGTAAACACATAGACCAAGCTATATTAATCTGAATATTATTATAGCTTATGTGGGTGACAGGAAATTATAGACTTGTTGTGACACCCCACGTCCATTAATGTCACTCTATTGAGAATGCATTAAGTTTCGTGAAGTGCAATAAGTAAACATGTACAAGACATATATAAATAATGCAGCAGAAAAACTTAAATATTTTATTAATCGGGAATATAGTGTTTCAATCCCAAAGTTATAGCATCATGTTTTCTCTAATATCAAAAGCAATATGTCTCATAATCAAAGTACAAGAAACATAACAATGTCCCTCAAGTATCATTACAATAAGCATGAATAAACTGAAGAAAATACTTGAAAAAGAAGAGCTATCCAAGTCCAAGCAGAATCACAATCTCAACTATTGACCACTCCCGCTTTGAGAACCTGGGAAGGAGAAAGGAAGGGAGAAAATGAAAACAAAAAGGGTCAGACATAGAGTCTAGCGAGTTATATTAATTTCTAGCATATGTATATGAAAAGATGTCAAGATAGATCAATAATACTGGAAGAGAAAATACAGTAAAACATGTGTATGCGTACGAGATAAACAAGATGTCAAAACAAGATAATGTATATTAAGCTTCTCATTCATATCCTAAGAATCAAACTAACTGCACCAACTTTACCACTATTAACATGATTATGTGTTACCCTAATTACAACACATGCAACCAGCTCCCTATTACCCGAATATTCCGTGTCGGCCCTGGTAATCGGGTGTATCAGTCCCTAACCCAGCAACTTGTAGAACACAACCATATCTGTGGGTGTTACTTGCGGCTTAGTTTCCTGTAGTCGGACTCATGCACGCTCATGACTCCACCAGAACGTGCCCTGTAATCCCCCTAATCCTTGAACCTCTTATAATTAAATTTAGTAAAGCGTGCCCTGACCCCTACTTAGTGCGGGGTCCATACCGAGATACCAACAGGGATATTGACTGACATGGGCTCCACACAACTTGACATAAGCCAACCCTAAGCTTGTGTCCCCGTGTACCTAGGATTTAAGAGTCCCAACAACCTGATACAACAACTAGACTTTGGAACTCTTTAACTTATTATTTAACAGGTGAAACTTAGAAGGTTTAAGTTCAACAATAAACCCGATTGTAAAATTACATTTATCTAAATGTTATTAATGTACAACCCTTTTCCCTAACAAGCACCTGCCCAGATGTAAAACTAGACTTACAATAATTTATTTAGTTTTCACATCTGGTACTATTATGTTCTTACATGTCATACTTAATATCACATTAAGTCCAATTTAACTGATTATCATGTCGCATTTTCTCCCTAACATGTAATTAACCCAGCTTTAAAAGAATAACAAGTAATTATCCCAAATAGATTAACATGCAATTATCCAAATCTAACAGGTTAACATGTAATTATCCCAAATAGATTAACATATAATTATCCAAATCTAATAGGTTAGCATGTAATTATGCCAACTCTTATAGTCAATGGTTCTAATACATAATATGCCTAGTTTTCCTTGTTTATGTGTCAGTATCTAATTATTCCAATTTAAGTCCTTTATGCGCAATTAACGTAATGGCCTAGGTTTGATAGCCTAGGTTCTGAATAGAATAAAAAGTAAAAAAGGGAGAAACAGATTTTAGATTGAGTAAACAGGCATAATAGAAAGATTGTAAATAAATGAAATGCATAATAGGGCAAGGAAGTGTAAGGTTCATAATATAACTTGTAGATCTAAATAGAAAAACATGTATGAATATATATAGGGATTATTTTAGGCACTGTTTATATCGGATCCATTCTTATTAATTGTCCAAAACCTTTTTAAATAATCAAATCTAAAAATCACATAGAACTCACAGTGGGACTTAGTGAAGAATCTGAATATACTACTAAAGAAAATATCCACTTTAATTTTGTATTGGTGTAGAGCAGTCCGAATCGTCCTTGCTAATATATGTTCAGGCAGCACCTCGATAATTTTATGCACATATTTATCTTAGAAAAGATTTGGAGGAAGAAGGAGGAAGAAATGGTTTTGTGTAGTGTAGAACAAATGAGGTTGCATGCCTTTATATAGACTACCTAGGACAATCCATCACCGTTAGATATTAGGGTTTTAATCTAGTCCGTACACTCAGTGCTAAGTCAACGATGAATAAACCAACAAAACAGTCCAGGTTCCACGGACGAATTTGCCCAGATCTGTTGTGGGTCGACTCGGGCTGGGCGTGGGTTGTCCACCAACGGGCTTGTTTCCTACTCGCTTTCCCAGTTCGTTTTATTTGATTTTTGGATTTATATTTTATGTTATACTACATATTAGCTCCTTATATGTATACAAACTTCTAATGCCCATATCTTCTTCATATGTTATCCGTTTTACGCAAACTTGTGGTCTATCTGAACCAGAATTCCGAGACGAACGGAACAGTGATGTCGGTTTCACTTAATTCTAAATATCAAATTATCATTTTAATTTTTGATTATAGTGTAATAAATTTTGGGGTATTATATTCTCCCTTACTTAAAGGATTTTGCCCCTGAAATCTCCAAGTTAAGAAGAAAGTACTTTCCTAACAACCATAACCATCTACTCATCCATCATCTATAGGCATCCATTGTCCTTAAGTATTTCTAATGCTTTGTATGAACATATGCAAAAGTGTGTATATGTCCTTGCACTAATGCGAAAATCAGGTGGTCGACTAATTCAATTGACCTCCTTGATGCAATATATGTTTGTGCGATGTATCCAATATGTATGTAAGTAATCCTAATTATACATATAAGTTATATATGTGTGCTCATACATTTATCAAAATGCAACATCCATATGATGATCCATCCATTTTCACCCATAGAAAATTAGATGCACGCGTATCCATATACAATATGTAAGTGATTGAGTTGATCTAGTGCGTAGTGTGTGCATATGCATCCACGAGCAACCACTAGCAGACACTTGCATCCATTTGCAACCAACACCATAACATGTTTCAAACACATGTTTCCAATCATTGGATTCTACCTAAGGATTGAAAGGCTTGAACGATAGGATACTAGACTTAAATGATAGAAGCAAATGCAAAGTAAAAAGCTTTGGAAAAGAAGTCAAGAATGTATTTTCAAAAAGAAAAAGGTAAGAAGTGTGAATCCTATCTTCGGTTCCCACGTTGCATCTTTGCGGTCTTCTCCCCATTGCACTTTCACGAATCCGATCTCCTTGTTATGTAGCTTCTTGTTTGATCCAAGGTATGAGTAGGAACTCTCCTTACTGATGCTTCCTTCTCAACTTCTACGCCTTCAAGTGTGCTCGGCTCTACTATCTCTTTCGTATCATGGAGACATTTCCTCAAATGGGAAACATGGAATACATCGTGCCCGCCCGCCAGCCTGCCCAGTAGCTTGACTCTTTAGGCTATCTGACCCATCCTCTCTACCATAGGGAATGGCTCTACGAATCTTGGCGCAAACTTCCCTACTAAGCCAAAGTGAACTGCATTCCTTGGCGGTGAAACTTTGATGAAGACCATATCTCCCACTTCATATTCCAAGTCAGTTCTCCTTTTATCGGCATAAGATTTTTGTCAATCTTGCTCAGCTTTCATTCTTCTTTGAATGAGGTCTACCTTTTCCGAAGTCTCTCTTATCATGTCAAACCCTAGTAGAAGTCTATCAATAGACTCCCACCAGCAAGTCGGTGATTTGCAAAGTCGTCTGTATAGCACTTTGAAGGGTGTTATGCCCACGCTCGACTGATAACTATTATTATATGCGAATTCAACCAATGGGAGATGCTCCTCCCAAGTCCCTCCGAAGTCTAGTATACAATCTTAGTAGGTCCTCCAGAAAATCTATTAATCCTCTCAGTTTTCCCATCAGTCTGAGGGTGATAAGCTGTGTTAAGCCTTAACTGTGTAACTAAGGCCTCCTGCAAGCTCCTCCAAAATTCACTAGTACATATGGGGTCATGGTCACTTACTATACTTGAAGGTAACCCACGTAGTCGGACGATATCCTTGAGGTAAACTGAAGCTAGCCAAGCTGTCGTCCTCTTGCTCTTGACTGGGATGAAATGAATGCTCTTTGTAAGCCTATCCACTATCACCCATATGCTCGTGTTGCCCTTCCTCGACCTAGGTTGTTCATCTATGAAATCCATGGAGACACTCTCCCACTTCCATTGCGGGACATCTAAGGGCTGAAGTAACTTACTGGGTTTTTTTTTGGCTCAACCTTGACTTGTTGCAAGTCAAACATTGGGTCACAAAAACTGGTACATCTTTCTTCATAATCGTCCAATGGAAAACACGCTTCATGTCTTGGTACATCTTGTCACCGCCGGATGGATAGTCATCCGAGAGTGATGAGCTTCCTCTAGCACTACCCTTTGTAATTCCCTAATTCTGGGGATGTAGCCTTCCATCTCGTCTTAGCCGGCCTTTCTCATCCACATTATATCCAACTAGGTGGCTAGAAGTTTCTTCTTGGCCAACTTTGCCCAAGATGTCCTTCAACAGTTGGTCCTCTTGCTGCATAGATCCAATTCGCTCCAATAGAGTAGGTCGCACCTCCAATGATGCCAACAAACCATGTGTGAAATCCGTAGATGGCTTAAAATCAAAGGTTGAGATGAACTCCAAGCTCTGCCTTTCTACGAATAGAGGACTCAAGATTATCCTATGCCTACTCAATGTGTCCGCCATTACCTTACCCTTGCTTGGGGAATAAGCTATCTCAAAGTCATAGGACGCTAGGAATTCAATCCACCTTTGTTTCCTTAGATTGAGGTCCTTCTGCGAGAACAAGTATTTGAACGACTTATTATCCGTATACAGCTCAAATCTTTCTCCAAGTAGATGGTGTCCACCAAGACTTAAGTGCGAACACTATTGCTGCTAGCTATAAGTCATGGGTGGAATAGTTCTTCTCGTGAACTCTTAGTTGCCTACTTCCATAGCATACTACCCTACCCTTTTGCATCGATATGACGTGTAATCCCCTATCGCAAGCATCTATGTAAACTGTGGACATCTTGCTTCCGTCGGGGAAAGACGGAACTGGGGTTGTTGTCGGAGACCATTTCAATCTCTGGAAAGCATCCTCAGCATCCATTCTCCAAGTAAAAGTCAAGTTCTTTGTCAGACGAGTAAGCGGAGCTGAGACCCGCGCAAAATCTTCAATAAACTTTTTATAATAGCCCGCCAATCCAAGGAAACTTCTTACCTCCGTTGCATTCTTCGGAGCCGTCCAATCTTGAACGACGACCACCTTAGTGGGGTCTACCGTTATCCCTTCCTTGGAGACCACATGCCCAAGGAACCTTATTTCCTCCCTCTAGAAATAGTACATAGAGAATTTTGCTTTAAGCTAGTGTGCTATAAGTGTACTTAGAACTTCCTCTAAGTGTTGAGCATGTTCTTCTTCGCTCTTTGTAACACCTCACACTTTTCTACACCCAAATATTGACAAAAATCAAAATTTGAGCACATCAAAATACGGAGCATGTTTAGTTGGTACCTGCAATAAATGAGCATGAACATAATCAGAGTACGATAAATATAATTCACAGCAAAAACAATAAACTAGTATTAACTCAAGTAACTACCTTTTTCAAAGTAAGTCACTTTGCCAATACTGAGCATGAGAGAGAACGAGAACTGAAAGCCAAACTTAATCATCTGTGAGAACCCGACCTTCTCTAGGAAATTTGGGAGGTGGTACTGAGGAAGGGGTTCAAAACAACAAGTTCTGGTGACTAAGAAATGTACAACACAGATTATAAAACAGATATACTCCGTTTGGTTCAATCCAAGCTGTATGCCTAACAAGGTTAGTGATTCTAAACCAACCTTGTTAATGTTTATGCATGACTCTACTACTCTTTTGAAAGTAGCATTCTTTGTTAACTATATCGAGAGTGGACCTCTATTACGGGATTTCTATATAATCCCATCACTATTCTTTGTTATTTATCATCTGACTATCAATGATAGATAGGGTGGATTCTTCCTGATGCTTATGACCCTAGGCGGACCGATTGGTCACTTATTAACCCTCGATAGTACACTAGCTACGGGCCCTACTAGTTAAGGCTTCCGTCATTCACGCATATACCCTTACCCGACATAAGGTGAGAGAAGGTATTTTATCGTTCGTTATACCTTCTAGCTGACCTTAATAGAAAACCTCCTTAGTCTCTTATTACTTCCCGTAGGATAGGTGGCCATATCTGACCTTTTTAATTTCTAGGTTTGGGTAGGCCCACGCACACCTGCCATTTAAGACCACCATGCTGAAAAACCTATTCCCAGTTGGACTCTTCAACCCTAGTCGCTTAGCCTTTAAGGACCCAAGAAGCGGACAATACGCGAAGGTTATTAGTTCGTACCACATTTGCCTTTAGCACCTTTCCCATTTTGGGATAAAGTAGGCTACGTTATTAAGTCATTCTCGTTTAGTCCCTTTATATGGAAATATTATATGTACACCATTCATTTGCGTCACGGGTTTATATGGTTAATAATATCTTACATTATTAACCTACTAAGTCCAACTATATTTCTATTTCCATTACCATAAATAAGGAAGCTTATATTCCCTTTTTCCCTAGGATAATTATTTAATGCCTTCCCTAAATTGGACTTAGTGTTTAAACGACAATCATAAATTCCTTTATGACACCCATTTCCTTTTATTTCCTTTTTATTGCCCTTTATGACTCTAACGGTCATATTTTCCTAAGGCAACTATTTATCAGTCTCAAGTTATCTATTTGTTGTACCACAACGGACAATTTCTATTTCTATTTATTTATTTATTTATTGTTTGATTTATATATATATATATATATATTTACGTACCAGGCCTCTCACATCAAGTTGGCTACCTGTGGATGTTGGATTACCGGTTGGTTACGGGCAGACTTCTACCACAAGTGAACTTAACCCCGTGCCTTAATACGATTTTATTTATGCACTAGACCCCTAACATTAAATTGACTACTTGTGGTTGCTAGATTTGCAGGTCGGTTCCGAGCAGGCTTACACCACAAGTTGAGTTTAACTGCATGTCTAAATGCAGTTATAATTCAAATTTCCTAATTGGGGTTCACAACATTTATCCTAATTGATTTTAGGAATTGTAACCATTTTTTCCATCACAATTATTTTCCCTTAATCAATATTGGTTACAATGGCTATTTCCTTATTTGTGGTCTAATTTATAGCAATTAATTACATTGAGTGCTACAAACGGTCACCACAAATATATTAATTCAAAATGGATTATGTTTACACATAATTCCATCATTTAATCTTATCCAAACATTCCATACAATTTATATTTCACCTTTTTACGCTGAATTGGATGGATAATATGTATATATTTATTTTTAGATTTTCGTGCGATCAACCTAGTTGTTATTATTTATTTATTATTTTGCAATACTTATTTTTAAATTAATGATTTGGTCTAGTCAATTAACCAAACTTTCCCTTTTTATATTCAATCTTGCCGTAAAAGTTTCAAGTCTTACAAGGACCGTTATCGTAATCATTGTGAATAATGCCTATTTTGTGGAATTGACATATTTCCAAATCACAAGAAATATATTTAATATGTATATATTGGAATAGTCGATGCAAATTATATACAAATATACGTATTTATATTTATATGTACCTTTGAACCACTTTTCCTTTTTTTAAATCCTTTTTTTTCATACTTCTTATGATTCCAAAATAATGTCTCTTTATATTTAAGGAGGAAAAAGGCATATTTACAATGATTAAGCTAAAAAACCAACAATATTGAATATAAATAGGAATATTTCTTTTATTCTTTCAATCACATAATACATTCCATCTTTTTACCAAAACTCGCATATTTCAACACTGAACTAAGATCTGGAACATAACTTCCACAAATTTATGTTTAATAGGACTGATTTCCAGATCCACAATGCTATGTAACATGTACAACATATTGCATGACATAACTATAGGTATATGTGGGAAAAATATTTAAGAATCCTAAAATTTATGTTATACATAATCACAACTTATCACTTACCAATTTTAACCATATTCATAATCAGATCTGATGGTTGCCAACAATTCACAGTTATTTAAATAAATAGATCTGATAGGCATAAAACATAGATTGGATTCAAACGAAATAGACAAGTCATTATAATTGTATTAATAAATTTTCCACTCACCTTATAGCCTCCAAATTATAAGTTTTAGACCCATTAGGCCTACAATCCCTAAATTCTTATAAATATATAATTTATCTAGAAAGGGGAAAATTCAAGATCTGTAGAAATGTAAGAAAAAGGTAAGAGAGTGAAGAATCTATCGTTGAGCATTCTCTTTCATTGAAACTAATTATCTTCTCAATTCCATATGAATTTGATTTGATTTGGTACATATATGATTATATTCTATTTAGAAATTAGGTTAGAAGAGGAAGAAAAATGGCAGAGCTCTGCTGCCTTTATAGGTTTGAATGGAAGAGAATGGGGCTCTACCTTTTATTTATATGTGTGGAAATGTCCTAGAACCGTCAGATTAGTTTTAGGTTATATCCATCCATTCGTTTTTATAATATAATAAACCAATACCTCAAAACCTATTCGTCACTCAGTTGTTTGACGCCAAGTAGGTCGACCTGGGCAGTCGACCCCATATCGACCTCCTGGGCATCAAACTGCCTAGGTCGGCTTGGTTAATTAAGGTAAGTTAGTAATTAAATATTCTATTTATTTATTTATTTATTTTTCGTCCGTTGTCGTATTTCATCCGTAACTTTTTCATACAGACTCCGTGCGCTAAACTCTTAATATGAAAGTTGACCAGAATTCCAGGACGAATGCAACAGTTATAGTCTTGTAGCCAAATTCTATCATTTGCAGAAATTCCTATTTTTGAAATTTTAATAATTAATTTATATCGCCGAAATTCCGGGTTGTTACATTCTTCCCTAATTAAAAGGGATTTGGTCCTGAAATTCTGACGCTTATAATCCTATGCTACACAACCAATTTGTGTACATACATTTTGCAACCATATGTATATGTGCATGGTGTACATAACGCAATTCAACCATAAAATATGCATGAAAGATGATTCTAATTGGATCCTCCTATATGTATGCCTTAAAATTTTGAAATACTTTTAAAAACATGATACATAACATCCTAAATATATTGGCAGTTCTATATGAACGCAAATTTTGAAAATTCTTTTTCATCCATAACCTTCACACAATTACGAAAAAAGCGTGAAGCAATAAATTTTGCATCTAAACCCTATCATCCAAAATGCTATTCAGTCTAATTGTTTCCTATTTAACTTCTCTAAAACTGAAAAAAGGAAATTAAGGCGAAGAAATTTAACATTCCCTTCGCTTTCAAATATTCCATTTCCCTCCCTACAGTTGAATTTTTTCCTAAGTTACCAGAAATATCCCAAAAAATTCCAACTGTAGAATGTAAAGGAGACTTAAAAAAAGCTCTAAAACGTAAAAACGAGTTAATTAATAGCTCATGCGCAACGTTGAAAAGGTATGGAACAGCGTTTACAAGGCTAAAACCGCCTTTTCTTTGTTACAGTTAGCGTTTTTATCGTATCATCGGTCCTATTGCACCGCTACAACGAACACACAAAGCATCCAGAAATCTTCCTTATACCTTTCATGTGACCAAAAATAGAAATTTTTCATAAAAATAAATTTCTACTTAAAAACTTGTCATGCTTATTTTGGAAAGTTCCTTCCAAAACTGTTTCATATTCCTATAAAATAAGAAAATGGTAGAAAAATGTTTTTTCTCAAACAACATTTTCCCTAATCTTTCAAAAATGTAATTTGTGGAAATTTAAATGATTCATGTCACATGTTGGCGAAACAGGAAGTTAGTCACGCCAAAAATGCGAAAACTGAAATCACGCAAAAGACGAAAATAAATTTTAGTTTTGACAAGGAACGGCGATTTTTTATTTATATGCCCATGACGTAGAACCATTCCTTTATGAAAATTTATCCAACACAGAATTTTATTCTTTCCAGCTCTAGGACAAGTGCTAGTAAATAAACGAGATTTCATTCAAATAATCATGCGTGAATGGCAAACAGTTTTTTTCAACATAGAAATCTCATTACTAAAGTCGTGCTTTTTTTCATTACTAGCAACTTCTAACACAACACTAAAAAAATGTTGGAAAGATAAACACACGATACAAGATATGACATGCACAGAGCATGTTCTAACAACACAACAACGACTAACACTTCCCACTATAGGTTGGTCTACCTCCGCGGGTGGAGCCTGATCCATTACCACATCCGCACCAACAGCATAGTATAGTGGAGATGCAGCCAACCTCTTGCGCATGTCGGCACTGCTTGTGATGACCGCCCACAACCCCCGCACTATACAAGAGAAATAATGTGATGAAAGGTGTACCACCCAGCTATGGGCGATCATCAAGGTATGACACATAAGCGGAACCTGTCGTAAACTCACAACGCAAGGATAAAGTATAGTAGAACGTATACAACAGGTAGTGATAGTGAAATATAACACACTAAACTTTCATGACAACTAGAAAGTATTTCCCATACATGTGGATATCAACAACAGTGTTTGTACAATTTGCCTCACTACAACACTCAAAGAAATAGCAAACAGCGGAAACAAATACTAGATAGTAGTAAAACTGATACGTGAGCCTCCCCTGCTCGCCATCGATCAGCATCATCGATCTCACTAAAGCAACACTTGTCACCTGCTTCTCAGTCTGCCCATCCACACCGGATGAACAGCCCAAGGTAATAAGAGGAAACATAAAACCTTGAGTCAGACAACATTCTTAGTGAGCTATAAAATAGCTAACAAACTTCATCAATAAAGTATATGGGAATGGGTAAATAAACAACTAATCTACCCAGCTCCAGAGAAGACTTACACCTGCCTTCCCCACACCTGACATTGATAGCCTTTACGATCCATCCATCGAAAGGAATGACAATCCAGTCATGGAAATCAGAACAACCATTCATAGATGGTAAAAGCAGCTCAACCATCATCACAACATAGCATTTAAACATCCATGAATAACTCTGGCTATCACCGCCAACCTTACTTTGAAACCACCATTATCATATGACTGGCTAACAATTCGCCATCAACTTTCAAGGACCATACTCGACGCCTCGTTTTTTGCAAAACTGCACACGCTATACTCAACACGTGTTACACGCTATACTCAACATGTGTCTAGTCCATACATGACGCCCAGGGCACTCGACCTACAATTGGTCTTCAATTGTACCCCTGCTTTAAGTTTGCTAGAACCAACGACAACGGAAATTCCTCGACCTTCTCATCTCTAGTCATTATCAATTACGACTATTAATTAGCTCAGAACACTTTAGAGCGATCACTTCACATGAACCCAATACATCCTTGAGTCGTTTCCACATTGGTCACATCTGATGAACAATTCACCTCACTTCATCATTCCTCCATGGAATTCACTTCGAAGTCACACCATCGCCGAGCCAATTACATCACTGCATTGCGGCTAGGGTTCTTCTCGACCGACCCACCTTCAACGTGGGTGTACGACCATGTGACCGACCCCTGGCCATGTTTGACCGACCCCTCACCTGGGTGTATGACTGACCCTCCTTGCTTGACCCAAGATACTGCTCGACCGACCCAACTTCAACGTGTAGACCTACGGACCCAAACTTCCTGAGTACTACCAACCCAAATTTCCTCCAAACCCAGAACCTTCAGGCATGTTCGACCGACCCGACCCAGCTGAGACCGTTCGACCAGGCATAGCTTATGGCTTGTTCTCCAAGACACACCTTGGACCAACCAACCATGTTTGATCGACCCACTATGTTCGACCGACCACCATGTTCGACGCAAAACCTGCATCCTCCAGTGCAACTCCAATTTCGACCAAAATTTCGCCAAAACGATTCGTTCGGCGAAACCAGGTCATCCAATATGATCACAAGCATGATATGAAATCAACAATAACACCAATATGACAATTCCATCAACAAACATGTAAAATTCACCAAAATCACCATAAATGTATATATGAGCAGAAACCATGGATCTAACTTGCACATTCACATGAAATGTCATAGAAATTACCTATTTAAACTTGCTAGATCAGATCATAGGGTGATGTATATGAAAATGGACTTATAGGGACATAGATCTATGATAAAATACTTAAATATGATAAAAAAAAACATGATCAAACATTCATATACTTCATTGCATCCATGTGAGAGATGTAAATCACTCACTGATTCTCCCAAACAAGCTAAAATCAATGAAATAGGAATCCGGACAGCAAGCACTTCGCACCAAACATCTTGATCCGATGAATCCTTGCCTCAATTGATGTAGATCTAGCCTCTAATGGTGTAGATCTATGATTTCCCTCCTTGGATTTGGATTTTTAATGGTGGAAAGGTGTTAGAGGAAGGAGGAGCACAAGGCCTCCAAATGAAATAATGTAAAACTAAAACCATTTCCTATATCCCTTACCCCCCCCCCCATTGATAGTTTCCACCAACCCACTAATGGGCCTCTCCAATTCAGCTCATTAAGGCTCCTAAAACTTGAACAGCAAACTGAAAAACCTTAAAACAACTATTCCTCCCAAAACGCTGAACAAAATCCTTAATGCAACCACTCTACGAAAAGGCAATCATCATTTCCTTTCAAATGGCACAGGTCTTATCCTCTGATTCGACTGAGTCAAAAGTTATGCCGTGTACAAGACTAACTAGGACAAAATGTCACAAACAAAATCGGTAAAAATTATGGATATGTCTCACATCACCATAAGCCACATATTAAAAGATGAAAATGATCCAATCCTTAGGGAATAAAACAAAAATATTTTACTATCTTCCGATACATAAAATGCAGGCGGTTACACTGCTCTTCACGAACCTCTCAGAGCTCGCCTGCACAGCTAAGATGGCAGCAAGCTCTGGGCTCTCATGACCAGGCTGCTGAGATGGAGCGTGTGGTGCTGGTGCAGGAGCTTCGGGCAGCCGGATGCCCATCTTTCGGAGAGTTGCACGATCGATGCATGTCTGTGCCTTCCCGGTAGGCGTCTCCCTAGAAAGGCTCACCTTAAAGTGTCGGAAGACACGGGTGAGAAGGTGGATATGGGGAAAATGGTTCTGCGGGGTACCGACGAAGGGTTCATTAAGATGGATCATAAGCATGCGTGCCCATTTGATGGTTATGCTGCCAAGGATAACATAGGTGGCGCACGAACAGAAGGATAAATATGCTCCAAGCTTTTTGTCTTCGGGATGATGTTGTGATGTATGATGCGCACAACTACACAGGTTGTTGGTCGTAGACTAGCTGTGGTCCAAGCTCCGGGGTCTCCAACAAAGATACTCTGAAGGATCTGAGGGCTTTCCATCTCAATAGCATCAAGCTCAGCTCCCTCTGTCGAGATACCCAAAATCTGGGCCAAGTCAGCATTAGTAAACTCGATATAGTTGCCCATGACCTCAGATCTGATGACGTAGGACTCGTCATCGATATCGGCATTCGTATGGGCATCAAACAGACAGACGCAACGCGGATACAGATCATGCTCAAAAGTGTCGAAGCACAGGATCGGTGCTAGGCCTGCGGCGACGAAAAGCTCCTCCAAACCAAATGCGGCGAAGTCAACAAACTTCACCAGACAACCATCTTAGAACTCATAACTGGTTGTAGCTAGGTAATGCTTGATCTTAGCATCATCATCACGGTCTAGCCAAGCGGCTTCCTGGGGGCATGAGACCGGGGTTTGCTTGCAAGGTGCCATGGTGGAATCGGAGAAGCGGGCAAGAGAAACTACAAATTCGGGGTATGGTCGGGTAGAGATTTGCATGAGGAGGACTTTGGTGGTAATTAGGGGCGAAACAGAGCGGGGTTACTCAGATTGGAGCTTAGGAAGAAGGAGGGTTTGGGTTTTCGGTAGAAGGGGGTTTTGGGGAGAAGGGTCGGCTGAACGATGTTTTATACATCGTTCAACAAAAGACGGGTCGGGCCAACCACGCCCATGCGTGGGGTAGCGGTCGACCTGCCCCATATAGGGCGGTCGACCGCTTGCCCCATTTCGGGCGCGATTTGAACCTCGACCCAATGACCCGTTTAATTTATATAATTTAAAATTTAAAATTCCTATTTACGTCGAACCAACTTCTACTTCCCACCAAATTCTTGTATCGACTTCCACCACTCATTTGGTCGAGAATTTTAATTTTTTAACACCTTTTCCCTGTCTCCAAAAAGATTTGTGACCATCGAAACAAACAAACTTAAAATAGGAAATCGGCTAGAAATCCAAAATAAAATTCTAAAACGGATTTTTTTCCCTTACTAGCCGGCATAAACTAACTGATTAAAATTCAAATACCCTAATAATCTAAGTAAAGGATTTTTTTCCTTAGCCTTTCCGAAGAAAAATTTAAAACTTTTCCTAAAAATGAAATTTATTTATAAACCAATGGTTTCATATTTTTAAATCCATTTTATTATTACTATTTATATTCTAGTTTTATATTTCAAACCGGAAAAATCTTTCCATGTCCATAAATGTTAGTGCTTTAGAATCTTAAGGGTAAGTTTCGGTAATTTCAATAAATTATCCAATATATATAGAAAAATGGATACTAAAAATCACAAGGAATATATATTTATTATTTTTATGTTTAGTGGCATATTCCTTGTCCTTCTTAATTCCATCTTTCCTACCAATCAGACTATATTTTTTAAAATCACACAATAACTCTAAGTTTTTTTTTTCGCAAAGCTAAGCCGGTTTTTATAGTGGCCGCAACCACTTTCATTTTAACAAAAATGAAATCGACTGGTTGAAGTGTCCAGTTCACTATACAATGTAAAATAGGATTGAAGCAAAGTGCTTCAATACTAAAACCTGGTTTGATGTGCTAGGACATAAAATATATACAGGAGTGAATCAAAGTACTTAAACTACTAATGTCTACTTGTTAATCCCTAACAAAGGAGGAACAACTAGAACTATCTGTACTTATGACATCAATGTACTCCTTAAAAAGTATAGCAAGTCTAGGAACATAACATTGGTTAGGACTATGAAACTCACAATCTCTGGCCCAGGCAGGATCATTTAACAAGAATAAGTTGTAGTTACCTAACTCACCCTCTTGGATGAGCAAAAATCATCACCAACCACATGATAAAACAATTTATGTTCCTGATTATCATCATAATTAATATACTTAAAATACACATCATCATATGGGGAGTATCTCATACCAGAAGTCTCCTGACCCCAAACACGATCTCTCTAATACCAGAATATTCCATCATCAACAAAATTACCATCAGAAGATTCATTTTCACCCAGTTGTTCCAATGTCTCAGAATCAGCGGAAGACTTGATCTCAATAGGAGAGGATACCATTTGAGGTGAAGGAGCTTTCACGGGGAGGAGGGGCTTTCTTACCCACTCCACAATGGGAGGACGAGGGAGTGGGATACGATCAGCAATAGGAATTGGAGATGGAACTGCAGCCGAGGGGACCTAAATACATGCGTCTTGTAAGTGACCAAAGGAGCGACAAGTAGTGAAAATCTATAGCTTCCATCCATATCTGACACATACCCCAGCAACGAAGTCTGTGTCAATCCTAACACTAAGAGTCTCGGGCAGAGGCTTATCTAGAGTAATTTCTATAAGAGCCTTAGCATAAAACAACTTCTCCTGCGCAACAATACTAGCATCAAAACACTTAAGCTTCCTAATTTTGTTCGATAGCCAATTCAAACCAGTAAGGGATTGTAGAGCCGAAGGAATGCGAGAAATATATGTCCAGACTGGCACAGACAGAACCTTCTCCCTAGCTCTACCAACTTTTGGATTCCAAGGAGTAATGATGAAGGTTTACCTCTAATAATTGTTGGCTCGAGACTAAGAACGCATAATCTTTCCTCCGAGAGAGGGAACTTCAAAAAGAATATGGATTTGTCTAACCTAACTTTGAGGCTCCCCCTGATTTGCCATTTCTTTCCGCATTCCTCCTTAACAACCAAATATGGTAGTGCTGGACCTAAGCAAAAACCAACCAAGCAATCGGTCCAAAACACCTCACCCGCCTCAATCGCCTCCCTCGGGATATCATCGTAACCCCCGATACTGGATACATGTGTATGATAGTTGTCAAATAAGGAGCTCCACTTAGGGACTGGTGTAGTAAAAGAAACTTGTATATTACTCAAATGTGCACCAAAATTTACAACACCTTTAATAGTTTCAGTATCCACAGCAGCCAAATTACTGGCTAATTTATTTACCATTCCACAACAGAGTGACTTTGCCTGAGCTACCACTGGGTTTTCATTGGTGATTGCATGACTAGGGTCAGAAACATTACTCAATTTAACGTCTAAGTTCAAATTAACCGAGCTACTACCAGCTAAAGTGCCTTGCTTCATGCAAGCGTCATTAACTTTGCAAACATTGATATTATGGGGATTGGCATCAACTACATCATCAGCAGAGAGACTATGTTAGAATTATTTACCTATCTTGTATTCGGCATTGCAGCATCAAGAATACGCGTAAGTGAGTCACTAGAATGTGCCGAAGATTCTTTCCCAGCATCTGCGAAGTTACAACAATCGGCAATGGTAGACTTCGAGGTTTCTAGATCCGCTAAAAGAGATGACAGTGGGTTAGGGTCTGCTGGTAGCGTCGAATTAGTCAAACGCAGAATCACAAGGCCAGATGTAATGGAATTTATAGATGCTGCAACCAAAGGAGGAGGTGCGACAAAAACCCTACCAGATATGGTGGCGGAGGATGAAATAAGGTCAGAAGAGGGAGGCGCTTTCTTCTTCTTTCGAGCCATGGGGTGAGAGGTGGTAAGTCGTAGCTCTTGAGGACCGCAGGGAAGAGAATCAGAAAGCGAAAAGCTCAAATTTGGGGCAATCGCCTGGAATCACTAATTGCCTGGAGCCATAAACACGTTTACACTGATAGCCCTAAAATTTTGAAATATGAATAGATTAAGAATTTAAAACCATATCTTTACAAACTATTTTCCGAACCCGTATTTCAAAACCGTTGAAATCCATTTTTTTCAAATAGTTTTAAAAATAAATTTCCTTGAATACAAGGCAAAGAACTCATTTGAATATCTCAACAAAGGTAGATTCATAATTTTAATGAAGTAACAAATGGATAACCCTTGTAATTATATTTCCAAATTGGATACGACATATTAACGTGGGCTTTTTCCCCATTTTGGATCGAGTGATGGTCTTAACTGGAACTACCAACGAAACCAAACCAGGAATTTATGACTATCTCGGTTGTAGCTAGCTTTTTATATTATCATATATTTTTTTCTAGTCCCCAAACTCGAATCAACGGATTCCACCATATGTCATACCATGCTCTTCACGACGAGATTGCCAACGTACTGTGGGGTAAGACAAAATCGTCTAGAAACCCGAACTCAACACATTTCAGCTCTTAGTCACCAAAGGCCCATTTCATATAATTAGGCCTATGACTAATTTCTATAGTCGAAATAAATTAGAGTCGAGTAAGAAAGACGAAGAAAAATAGAAAAGAAAATCAAATTACGTTATCTCACGATTCCTAATTTAACTAATTTCTCCGATCATTTAACCTAGGCTCTGATACCAAATGTAACACCCCACACTTTTCTGCACCCATATTTTGACAAAAATCAAAACTTGAGCACATCCAAGCACGGAGCGTGTATATCTGGTACCTACAATAAATGAGCTTGAACATAATCAGAGTACGACAAATATAACTAACAACGGAAACAAAATAGGATAAACTAGTATTAACTCAAGTAACTACCTTTTTCAAAGTAAGTCACTTTGCCAATACCGAGCGTGAGAGAGAATGGGAACTGAAAGCCAAACTTAATCATCTATGAGAACCTGACCTTCTCTAGGAAACCTAGGAGGTTGTAATGAGGAGGGAGGTCAGAACAACAAGTTCTGGTGACTAAGAAATGTACGACACAGACTATAACATAGATATATTCCATTTGGTTCAACCTAAGTTGTATGCCAACCTTGTTAATGTTTACCCACGACTCTACTACTCTTCCCATCCCAAATTACATTATCGAGATAGGACATTTACACACATTTTTGTGAAGCCTTAATACTAGAGCTTAAATGGTTAATTATATTGAGAGTGGACCCCTAATTATGGGGTTTCTATATATAATACCATTCACTATTCTTTGTTATTTATCGGCTGACTATAAATGATAGATAAGGTAGATTCTTCCTAATCGCTTAAGACCCTAGGTGGACCGACTGGTCACTTATTAACCCTCGATAGTATTTTCAACGTTAACACAAACTAGAGGGCATTAACTACGACCCTACTAGTTAAGGCTTCCATCATTCACGCATATACCCTTACCCCGCATAATGTGAGAGAAGGTATTTTATCGTTCGTTATACCTTCTAGCTGACCTTATTAAATAGCCTGCTTAGTTGCTTATTACTTCTTATAGGATAGGTGGTCATATCTGACCTTTTTTAATTTCCTGGTTTGGGTAGGCCCACAAACACTGCCATTTAAGACCCTTATATTGAAAAACCTATTCCCAGGTGGACTCTTCAACTCTAGTCGCTTAGCCTTTTAGGACCTAGGAAGCGGACTATACGCGAAGGCTATTAGTTCATACCCCATTTGCCTTTAGCACCTTTCCCTTTTTGAGATAAAGTAGGCTACGTTATTAAGTCATTCCCGTTTAGACCCTTTATACGGAAATACTATACGTACACCATTCATTTGCATCACGGGTTTATATGGTTAATAATATCTTACATTATTAACCTACTAAGTCCAAATATATTTTCTATTTCCATTACTATAAATACGGAAGGTTATATTCCCTTTTGCCATAGGATAATTATTTAATACCTTCTCTAATTTGGACTTAGACTTTAAACGACAATCATAAATTCCTTTATGACACTCACTTCCTTTTATTCCCTTTTTATTACCCTTTATGACTCTAACGGTCATATTTTCCTAAGACAAATATTTATCAGTCCCAAGTTATCTATTTGTTGTACCCCAATGGACTATTTCTATTCTTATTTATTTTTTTATTTATTATTTGGCTGTTATATATATATATATTTATGTACCAGGCCTCTCACATCAAGTTGGCTACCTGTAGAAGCTGGATTTGTCGGTCGGTTCCGGGCAGACTTCTACCACAAGTGAACTTAACCTCCTTCCTTAATACGATTTTTTTTATGCATTAGACGCCTCACATTAAACTGACTACCTATGGTTACTGGATTTGTCGGTCGGTTCCAGGAAGCCTTACACCACAAGTTGAGTTTAACCTGTGTCTAAATGCGGTTATAATTCAAATTTCCTAAATTGGGTTCACAACATTTATCCTAATTGATTTTAGAAATTGTAACCATTTTTCCCATCACATTTATTTTCCCCAAATCAATATTGGTTACAATAGTTATTTTCTTATTTTCGGCCTCATTTATAGAGTTAATTACATTGATTGCTACAAACGATCACCACAAATACATTAATTCAAAATAGATTATATTTACACATAATTCCATAATTGAATATTATCCAAACATTCCATACAATTTATATTTCACCGTTTTACGCTGATTTGAACGGATAATATGTATATATTTATTTTTAGATTTTCATGCGGTCAACGTAGTTATTATTATTTATTTATTATTTTGAATTTCTTATTTTTAAATTAAAGATTTGGTCTAATCAATTAACAAAACATTCCTTTTTCATATTCGGTCTTGCCAAAAAGGTTTCAAGTCTCACAAGGATCGTTAGTCGTAATCGTTGTAAATAATGCCTATTTTGTGGAATTAACATATTTCCAAATCACAAGAAATATATGTAATATGTATATATTGGAATAGTCAATGCAAATTACCTACAAATATATGTATTAATATTTGTATGTACCTTTGCACCACTTTTCCCTTTTTAATCCTTTTTTCATACTTCTTGTGATTCCAAAATAATGCTTCTTTATATTTAAGGAGGTGAAAGGCATATTTACAATGCTTAACTAAAAGCCAACAATATTGAATATAAAGAGGAATATTTCTTTTATTCTTGCAATCACATAATACACAAATTTCATCTTTTTACCCAGACTCGCATATTTCATATTTCAGTACTGAACTAAAGATCTGGAACATAACTACAACAAGTTTATGTTTAATGGGACTAATTTCTAGATCTACAGTGTTATGTAACATGTACAACATATTCCATGACATAATAGTAGGTATATGTGGGAAAAATATTTAAGAATCCTACAATTTATGTTATACATAATCACAACTTATCATTTACCAGTTTTAACCATATTCGTAATCAGATCTGATGGTTACCAACAATTCACAATTATTTAAATAAACAGATCTGATAGGCATAAAACATAGATTGGACTCATACGAAATAAATAAGTCATTACAATTGTATTAGTAAATTTCCCACTCACCTTGTAGACTCCAGATTATAAATTTTGAATCCATTAGGCCTACAATCCCCAAATTCTTATAAACCTACAATTTATCAACAAAGGGGAAAATTCTAGATCGGAAGAAATGTAAGAAAAAGGGAAGAGAGCGAAGAATATATCATTGAGCATCCTTTTCCATTGAATCTAATTATCTTCTCAATTCCATACGAATTTGATTTGATTTAGTACATATATGAATTAGATTAAAAGTGGAAAAAAAATGGCAGAGCTCTGCTACCTCTATAGATTTGAATGGAAGAGAATATGGCTCTACCCCTTTATTTATAGGGGTGGAAATGGCCTAGAACCATCGGATTAGTTTTAAGTTATACCCATCCATTTGTTTTTTTAATATAATAAACCAATACCTCAAAACCTAGTTGTCACTGGCCTGTTTGATGCCCAGTAGGTCGACCTGGGCAGTCGACTGTCGGTCGACGCCTATGTCCACCGCCTGGGTATCAACTGCCCAGGTCGGCTTGGTTAATTAAGGTAAGTTATTAATTAAATATTCTATTTATTTATTTTCCGTTCATTTTTGTATTTCATTCATAACTTTTTCATACAGACTCCGCTCGCGAAACTCTAAAAATGAAAGTTGACCAGAATTCCGAGATGAAACGCAATGGTTAAAGTCTCGCTGCCAAATTCCATCATTTGTAGAAATTCCTATTTTTGAAATTCTAATAATTAATATGTATCGCCAAAATTCCGGGTTGTTACACTCTTGGAGAAGATCAAAATATCATCTACGAACTTCACCGCGAACTTGTTCAAGTACTTCCTAAACACCTGACTCATCACCTGACTCATCAGGTCCACGAAGTATGCGGGTGCATTGGTTAACCCAAAAGGCATAACCACCTACTCGAAGAAACCATCCAGAGTTCTGAAAGTTTTCTTGTCAATACTATCATCCGCCGCTCTGAGTTGATGAAATCCCGTGGCCAGATCCAATTGCGAGAAAAATAAAGCGCCTGCTAGTTGATCAAACAAGTCATCAATCCTTGGTAGTGGATGCCTATTCTTCTTGGTGAGTTTGTTCAGTTCTCGGTAGTCTACACATAGACGAAGAGAGACGTCAGCCTTGGTTGTAAAGAAGACTGGAGCTCCCCATTCTGAAATACTCCACCTAATGAGTCCCTTTTCGAATAACTCACCTACTTGGTTGTTGAGCTCCCTCCATTCCCTAGGAGCCATGTGGCGCATGGGAAATGTGATCGGCTTCACATTTTCCACTAAGTATACCTGGAAGTATATCTCCCGCCTTGGAGGTAACCCCATAACCTCGTTGAACACGTTTGGAAATTTGCCAGCTATGGTACTAATTGAAAATCATCAACGGAAGCATCAAGATATTCTAGGTAACTAAGCATTACTGACCCCGTAGGTCACAAGAAATTTCGAGAGTTATTCCTTGGTAAGTAAGAAGTCTACCTATTCTCTTTTCGCAGTCAAGGGTTTCACCATACATGGCTAGCCAATCCATTCCTATAATTAATCTGTAACCCATGAAACCAAGAACATATGCATTGCATTCAAATCGATGCCTAGAATGAAAATCCTCAACCCGTACATATCATGGATAAATGAGTCGTTCCTCCTATGGGGTTTGAGACTATAACAAGATCAGAAACAATACTAGTACGTAGATGAAGATTTTCTACTACAGAGTTCGATATGAATGAGTGAGAAGCACCAGAATCATAAAGAGTTCTAATATGATAATCTAAAAGAGAAATCGAACCTTCAACCGTGAATTTCCTACCCCAATCTAGTCCACTAGCCTCTAAAGCTTTAACCTGCCCTCCAGACGTTCAAGCCTTTTGTCCTTGTCTCTAAGGGCATTGTCCCTTAAAATGTCCAACTTGGCCACGATGAAAGCAAGCGTTCTTTGTTTTTCTGCAGTCTTTCCAAAGTTTCCTAAAGCAGCACAACCACGACATTTCACTTCTATCTTGATCTGAGCTTTTTCGGGCTTTCCCTCTTTTTTGTTCTTATTAGCCCACCATTTCTTTTTCTCTTCCTCGAGCTTCTCTTTCTCTTTCTTTTCTTCCTTCTTTCCTTCTTTGTTTCCTTCTTTACCCTCTCGTGCATTAAGCCCATGTCTACTAGTTTTTCAAAGGTTGCTCCCATTGGTACATGTGTTAGTACTAATTCTTAGAGTGATTGGTTTAATCCCTTAGAAAACCTCAAGACCTTTTTGTGAGGAGTATTTACTAACCCCAATCCAAATATTGCCAATTGGTTAAAAGTGTTGACATATTCCATTATAGTCATGCTTCCTTGTTTCATGTTCAAAAATTTCTCCACTTGCATTCCTTCTTCGGTTTGTGATAAAAATCTTGCCTCAAGGATAACCTTAAAATTATCCCAAGTAGCTACTTCTGGTCCAGCTTGAACTATTTCCCATCAGTATGATGCTTCATATTTAAGCTAAAAAGCTGCTAACTGGACTCTTCTCCTATCATCGAGTTCTAACAAGTTAAATACATGCTCTGTTTCTCTTAACCAATTTCATGCTTCAACAAAAATTTTGGTACCGCGAAAAGGTTTTCCTCTCATTATGCTGAAGTCTTTGCAGAGCTTAGAAAAGTTGATTACGGGGGGAGGAGGAGGAGGCGCTACTGTGACTACTGCTGGGGGAGGGACATTCTCTTGTACCCAACTAGGCGTCGTAGCCTCTATGTATCTACGAAACCATGTGGATATGGGGATTCCCTCAGGTAAGATAGGAGCCCCAGACATGCTAAAAAGAATGAAACAAGAATTCAAAAAGAGAATCAAAGGAATATTGCAAATAACTTAGGGGATATGTTTTTCTTTCAAAAATCACTTTTTATTTGAAAATCCTTTATTTTGAAAACATTTTTCAAAAACCTTTCCTCTGATCTTGTAGCCTTAAGCTCTGATACCAAATGTGACACATCACGTCCATTAATGTCACTTTAATGAGGATGCATTAAGTTTCGTGAAGCGTAATAGGTAAGTAGTAACTAAATGTACAAAACAGATATAAATAATGTAGTGGAAAAACTTAAACTTTTTATTAATCAGGAATACAATGTTTCAAACCCAAAGTTACAACATCATGTTTTCTCAAATATCAAAAACAGTATGTCTCATAATCAGAGTACAAGTAACATAACAATATCCCTCAAGTGTCATTACAATAAGCATGAATCAACTGAAGAAAATACCTGAAAAAGAAGAGCTATCTAAGTCCAAGAAGAATCACGATCTCAACAATTGACCACTCTCACTCTGAGAACCTGGGGGAGAAAGGAAGGGAGAGAAGGAAAACAAAAAGGGTCAGACATAAAGTCTGGCGAGTTCCAGTAATTTCTGGCATACGTATATGAAAAGGTGTCAAGACAGATCAATAATACTAGAAGAGAAAGTACAATAGAACATGTATATGCGTACGAGATAAACAAGTTGTCAAAACAAGATAAAGGTAGATTAAGCTTCTCATTTATATCCTAAGAATCAAACTAACTGCACCAACTTTACTACTATTAACATCATTAGGTGTTACCCTAATTACTACCCAAGCGATCGGCTCCCTATTACCCGAATATTCTGTGTCATACCCAGCCGTAGGGTGTATCATTCCCTAACCCAGTAACTTATAGAACACCGCCATATCTGTAGGTGTTACTTGCGGCTTAGTTTCCTGTAGTCGGACTTGTGCACGCTCATGACTCCGCCGGAACGCACCTTATACACCCCTTAAACCTTGAACCTTTTATAATCAAGTTCAATAAAGTGTTCTCTGACCCTTAACCAACAGGGTTACTGAATGATGTGGATTCCAGACAACTTGACACAAGCCAATCCCTAGGCTTGTGTCCTCGTGTACCTAGGATTTAAGAGTCCCGACAACCTGATACAACAACTAGACTTGGGACCTCTTTAGCTTATTATTTAACATGTGTAACTTTGCAGGTTTAAGTTCAACAATAAGCCCGATTGTAAAATTACATTTATCTAAATGTTATTAGTGTACAACCCTTTTCCTTAACAAGCACCTGCCCAGATGTACAACTAGACTTACAGTAATTTACTTAGTTTTCACAACTAGTACTGTTTTGTTCTTACATGTCACACTTAGTATCACATTAAGTCCAATTTAACTGTTTATCATGTCACATTTTCTCCCTAACATGTCATTAACCCAACTTTAAAGGAATAATATGTAATTATCCCAAATAGATTAACATGCAATTATCCAAATCTAACAGGTTAACATGTAATTATCCCAAATAGATTAACATGTAATTATCCAAATCTAATAGGTTAACATGTAATTATCCCAACTCTTACAGTAAATGGTTCTAATACATAATATGCCCAATTTTCCCTATTTATGTGTCATTATCTAATTATTCCAGTTTAAGTCCTTTATACGCAATTAACATAATGGCCTAGGCTTGAGTAGCCTAGGTTCTGCATAGAATAAAAAGTAAAAAAGGGAGAAACATATTTTAGATTGAGTAAACAAGCATAATAGAAAGATTGTAAATAAATGAAATGCATAATAGGGCAAGGAAGTGTAAGGTTCATAATATAACTTGTAGATCTAAATAGAAAAACATGTATGAACATATATAGGGATTATTTTAGGCACTGTTCATATCGGATCCATTCTTATTAATTGTCCAAAACCTTTTTAAATAATCAAATCTAAAAATCACATAGAACTCACAGTGGGACTTGGTAAAGAATCTGAATATATTACTAAAGAAAATGCCCACTTTAATCTTGTATTGGTGTAGAGAAGTCTGAATTGTCCTTGCTAATATATGTTTAGGCAGCACCTCGATAGTTCTATGCTTATATTTATCTTAGAAAAAAATTGGAGGAAGAAATGTTTTTGTGTACTGTAGAACAAATAAGGTTACATGTCGTTATATAGACTACCTAGGACAATCCGTCACCATTAGATATTAGGGTTTTAATCTAGTCCGTACACTTAGTGTTATGTCAGCAATGAATAAAGCCACAAAACAGTCCAGGTTCGGCAGACGAATCCGCCTAGATCTTTTGTGGGTCGACCCTAGGGTTAACTTAGCCACCTTGGCCCAACCTATAGGTCAACCCGGGCAGAGCATGGGTCGGCCCCCAATGTTCCTGTTTCCTACTCGTTTTCCCGCTTCATTCTGTTTGATTTTGTGGATGTATATTTTATGTTATATTTACAAATAAGATCCTTATATGTATAAAAACTTCCAATGCCCATATCTTCTTCATACGTTATCCATTTTACCCAAGCATGGGGTCTATCTGAACCAAAATTCCGAGACGGACGCATTGTAATGCTGGTTTCACTTAATTCTTAATATTTAATTAAGTTATACCCAAATTATCATCTTAACGTATGGTTATAGTATATTAAATTTTGGGGTGTTACACTTGTATATAAATAAATGAGGGTATATAAATATTATTGAAAGAAGTATGGTCGTATTCCTATTTTTACTTCTACTGCAAGTGACATGCCTGTGAAAAGATTGTTCAAATAAATAGTATTGGTGCACTCAGTAAAGAGTTTAACTTTATTTTAATAACTAAAACTTATAAGAATGTTTTAGATTTGGTTTGGCTTTTCACAGCAAGTGTTATGAATAAGATGTGCCTAGAATATTTGGAATATGAACAATTACATTCTAACTTGGTAACATGATATTTATGTTGAAGATAAAATTCTATTTGAATAATGAAATATGGCTTTTTGATATGTTCTTGTTAAACACAGCTGAATGTTCAGAAATCTAATTTACTTGATATTTGAACTAAAGTGTAAGGGTTGTAATCTGAGATGCTATGTTTAGATGGGATTGGGATTTCAATGGAATTTAATAGAACTTACAAGTCTTGTTTAGTTGTGTATAAATGTTAACTAACATTTTAGTCCGGTTCCCAAAAGCATACAAGACCCACTCAACTTAACCCATCGCGCGGTACTAAAGCTCGAAGTGTTGCCAAGATGTTGAGGATTCAAGTCGAGTGATAGCACTGCAACTTCTCAAATTGCAGAACTTGCATCATACTAGCTCGCATCTACCACCCCTGCATCACTCGTTTCGCATCAGCCACCACTGCACCACCTCAATTCAAGCCACATGGCCATCTCGTATCACCCATGTCGCATCACCCCATATATGGCCATATCGTACTGTACCCCTTCCCATCGCACCCCCTGGGATGCGATGTCGTCGCATCCATTGGTTGCGATGTCATCGCATCCATTGAATGTGATGTCGTCGCATCCACCAGATGTGATATTATCACATCCATAGAATGTAATGACATTGCATCCACCGGAGGCGACGACGTCGCATCCAAGGGATGCGAGTGCGCACACATTTGAGAGATGGGGGCACCCACCAGCATGGGCCATATCGCATCCACATAGGATGCATTTTTGTGTCTCTTAGATGCGGAAATTCATGTCCCATGCAAGGGATGCGATTTTCCCCCAAACACTATGGTTTGATGCGATTTTCTGGGTTGTGCAACCCAGTGATGCGATTTCCTGTTGTGTGGCCCCCTAATCCTACATAGTCCCACCTAACTCTTCAACTATAAATACCCCCAAGTTTGACCTTCAAAAGGGTTGGATTTTTGTTGATTTTACTTCCACCTAACTCTTCAACTATAAATACCCCCAAGCTTGACCTTCAAAAGGGTTGGATTTTTGTTGATTTTACATCTCTTAGAGCTTCAAGAACTCATTAATGGTAGCCTAGTTTTGAGGAAGAAGAAGCTCAAATGACTTTTTCCCAAGATTCTACACATGAAAAATATGACTCAAAAATACATGAATGGACTTGTAAACGAATTCCTAAATGGCATTCAATGCTTGTAATTAAGTTGTGTGAATAAATATCAGCAAAATCCTTCAAAGTGGACGTTGGCCCCTCACGGACTGAACCACTATAAATCCACTGTGTTATTTATTGCTTTTTTCATTGATTTTCCTTATGCGAAACATAATTCCCTAGTAACGGAGAATCTTTGGGAGTTATGACATTTTTTGCTGTCAACTTTCTAGTGCTTTCACTTAGAACGAAGACTCACTTCTTTGTCACACACTTCCATCTAGATTTCGATGCACTACTCAGGTTTCTTCCTAACCTACCGCTCGAGTCTGCTTATGATGGCTAAGCAAGTAAACAACCTGATGATCGGCAGTAGCCGAAGCTGCTACTACTCAACAACTTCAATCGGTGGGAAATCCGGTCGAAGCGAACATCCTTCTTCCTATGGACCCCGAAGCTCTGACAACTCAAGCGCAGATATACACGCTCAATAATAGGTTGGAGAACAGATCTCTTGAGCTCAACGAAGCATTAAAAACCAACATCGAGCTTATACGTCAACTTCAAGAAATACCATGCATTATCGCTCGACTCCAGCTTGCTTAGAACAACGCTTGCCCATGGCACAACTCCTCGGAAAGTGCCTCTTCTGAAACTCGGGGACGGAGCCAAATAAGGAGGTTTACTCTCAACACTAATGTTGTTGCTCACACTAATGCACATGCAAACAGCAACGACAAAGGGAATGTTAATGGGACCACCATAACCATCAACGTGGGAATGCGTCAACATGATCATTCCTGGTTGGTTATCAATGATGAACTAGGTCTAAGTAACCTACCCCTTCCTCGAAAGAACCCAGTTGTTGTCGCTCTAAACCCTAGGTCTATGTGTCCAGCAACTCAACAGGCCTAAGTCCTATCTGATTAGAATCTGCATCAACCCGCTCGACCTCATCAACCATACTAGAATCAAGTCAACCATACGATGACATGGATAAGGTCAAACTCGATGTCCATCCTAGATGACGTCCATGACCCAGAACCCTCGAGGTGGACAACAACTGTTGGATCCCTCTAGAGAATGTTCACCCGGAATATCTCACCGACGTGGTCCGAATGATCATGAGGAATATGCAAGGGAATGTCAATGACGTGTGGGAAATCCACTTAAGATGTAACCCCTTCACCAGGGTCGTGCACGAATCCGAGTGGCCTCGACGCTTCAACATGCCACAACTAGGGTTATACGGAGGAACAACCGACCCGTGTGCTTTCCTAAACTGCCACGAGTGGCACATGAATTCTAGCAGGGCCACAGATGTCGTCAAGTGTAAATGCTTTCCCGTCTTCCTGGAAGGCACATTCTTGCTCTGGTTCACCCACCTTTCATTCCAATCTATCAACAACTTTGACAAGCTGACAACCAAGACGGTCAGACAGTTCAGAATGCACGTTCATACATCGAAGAACTCTCTCACCCTCTCCAACCTTTACAGGGCTCGACAAAAGGCCTTAAAAACTACCTCGACCCCTTCAACACCGCCCTCACCAAGGTTGATGATCAGGAACCCAACACAGTCCTAGTCCAGCTTGCCAAAGGTGTAATGACCCGAAAATCCGGTCCAATTTGAGCTGACCAAAAACACAAGTCCAACCCCAAATTAAATTGGAAAAAAGGAAACTAATAGAAAGAAAACAGAGGGTGAGGAAAGATAAGATAGAAACTTAGAATAGAAGAAGAAGAAGCACACAATACCAGAGTAACACGAACCTTACAGTGACTCTAAAAATCACAGAACTTGGAATCTAGCAATAATTTAATGTTGCGGATCCAACAAAATTAGTTTCGTAGAATTCCGACTTCGTTTGCAAAAGTGGCTATTTTTAAAGCTCTGAATAACCCATTTAAATATATAAATATAATTAAATTTAATATTTAAAAATAAATATTATCGTATATATTCACAACAGAATATCATACAGCTCTGGAATATTCCTATATGAATTTCTAGCTTGATATTTCAAATCCCGATTAAATCGATATTCGATTTATAATGAAATTCCTTTTTTAAAATATAAATAATTCCTTTATAAATTATAAAGGAATTCCACAGCGACTTTTCTAAAATTTGATTTGGACATAAATCAAAATCTACACGACGAAATCCCGATTTTTCTCTTCCACTAGAAAGATATACTCCACCAGCTCCACACGTTTCTTGTTTCACAGAAATCCAGCTTAAAACGAATCCTGTATATTCAGTTGAAGTTCGAATCGCCAAATTACGAACTGCAGCGCCATTTCGAGCTCGATTTTAATTATAATATAATTATACATTTCAAACTGTAGTTCAAATAATATATTTGTTATTCTAATTAAATTCTAAACGGAATTAAATATCACAGATGATCCAGTTCACACCATATCGCCATTTCAACCAATTCTGATTATTTCAGAATTAAATATATTATTTAATTTATTATTTTAATTGAATATTCACCATTATTTAATTAAACCACCATTTAATTCTAAATCACTTTATAAATAATTAGATTAATTAACTATTATACCCCTGAAAACTGCGGGTCATTACAAGAGGTGTCCTCACTAACTCCAAATTCGGGGAATAGATAGACAGAAAGCAATCCAAAACTTTGGAAGCTTTCTACGAAAAGGCCAGACAATTCCTGTGCCAAGAGAAAGCTCGGCACAATAGGGCTACCGAAGGAAACCACCATAACAACCCACATATTGGCACCATCGAAGACAGTGTCAAAGGAAAACAAGTCGGAGAATCTTCTGATAAGGGTAAGAGGCAGCCCCATACAATCCCAAGCCAAACAACGCTAAAGCTGGAGGTCGCAACAACAATCAAGCTTCTGTCGATCCTAAGAAACATGACCGCTACGAGAGTTACAGGAACAATACTCCGCTCAACCAAGAGTTGGAGGCCATATACTTAGAGGCATGTAACACTCTTCAGTACAAGAAACCCAACACCCGGAATCCACCAACCACGAGAAAAACTCCAGAAAGTATTGTAGATTCTATGACATGTATGGGCACAATACTAACAATTGTGGACATCTCAAGGTTGCGATTGAAAAACCCATCCATGAGAAACGTCTGGAACAGTACGTTCAGGATCCTACTCCCCCCGAAGCAGTCGTGGTCCCTTCAACGTCCGCTCTTGCTCCAGCTAATACGGCCTCAGGGCAGTCCAATCAAAGTCCACGTGGCACCATGATCAACACTATCTATGATGGGACTTACCCCATGCATGAGAGCTTCCGAAGGATGGAGGAATATGCCAACTCTATCAAGCACGCCAGCTACGAAGCGTTCTCTACTCTGGATGAGTTCGTCCCTGCCAAGCTCCAGAAGACAATGTGGGACGATATCGTCTTCGCGAGCGAGAGTCTATGGGAATTGAGATCCTAACCATAGACCCTCTCGTCATCTCTGCTCAGACTGGCCCAGCATTCGTTCGAAAAATCCTCACTGATTCAGGAAGCTTGGTCAACATCATCTTCAAGGCGGCCTACGACCAAATGAAGCTAAAGGCCAAAGACTTGAAGCCCTGCCACGCCACGATCCATGGCTTCAACGGTTCTTACAACCAACCCGTGGGTATGGTCGGCCTCTCAGTAGAACTCGGAGTAGGGGATCGGAGACGGGTCTGAATCCTCACCCTTGTGGTCATCGACGTCATCTCTCCATATAACGTTTTCCTTGGATGCTCTTTCCCTGCAGAGTTCAGAGTCTGCATATCTCCATGGTCCCTTTTTATGAAATTTTCGACAGAGAACTGGATCGGCGCAGTTAAAGGCGACCAAGCAACTGCGAGAGATTGCTACCTTACAGAATGGATGAATGCGAGCAATAAGAACAAAGGCAAGACAATGCCTCTGCCTTCTTGCGCCAGGACCATCTCCGCATAGCAATAAAAGGTGTCTAAGTCCTGGCTCGAGCGCCACTATCGTCTTTCTGATGATCTCGATCTGAGGGAAGATGAAGAGCATGATTTCGAGAGGGCTAACTCGGTAGAAACAATAGTGAATGTTTCGATCGGCCCCAACCAGTGTTATTAATGGCACACGACGCAAAAAGGCGCAAACCCTCTTTGGAGCCTTGGCGCACAACGCGGCAAATGGCGCGCGCCTTTTTAATTTATTGCGCATGTTTATTTTTTTAATAAATTTAATATTTTAACAAAAAAATTCAATATTTTTTTCTAAAACAAATGCAACAATGATTTTTACGCATTTTACTAAAAATAACATAAAGCATAAAATTTCAAGCACAATAGTTTTCAAATCCAAAGTAATAAATACACATTACTCATAAACTAGAAATCTAAATCTGATCCAACAATTATATTTTCCAAATCAATGTATGTATCAACAGATTCATAAGCTTCAGCATCTTTCTCATTTATATCATTTTGATTTGTTTTTTCTTCGTGAATATGTAAAGAAGATGAAGCAGGTGTTGAATAACCTCTCGATGTGGATGTTATTCTACTTGGATATCTAGCTTCCATCACTCCTACTGCTCTAGCGGTAACACCCCAAGAAGGGTTATCCTCATCGTCAAATACAAGCTCATCTTCATCATCAAATGCATCATCCATATTTCCAGTTAACCATTCATTACAATCATCAATATCATTACAAGATATTGGATCAATGGTGTCACAAATATTATACCTTCTTTTTAATGCTCACTTGTATTTAACAAATATTATTCACATTTCATGTTATTATGATAATAAGCGTAAATAGTAGTAGTGATAGTGGTTGCGATGATGGTAAAACTATTTGTCGTAGTCGTTATTGTAGTTTGAAATGCAAAAAAAAACAAAAAGACCATAAAATAAAGAAAAGGCGCGCCATTTTGCATCGTGCGCCATTTCTGCGTCGCGCGCCATTTGGTGCACCTTTTCATATGCGCTACGTCGTGCGCCATGGGGCGCGCCTAGGCGCGTCTTTCACAACTATGGCCCCGACGACCAGACAAAGGTCTTGAAAGTTGGATCGCAACTCCACCCCGCAATAAAGGAAGAGCTTGTGGAATTCTTAAGGGCCAACTTTGACGTATTCACTTGGACCGACACAAACATGTGCGACATCAACCCAGGAGTTGCTTGTCACATGCCCAGTATTGATCCCAGGCAACTTCTAATCAACCAGAAGCGTTGAATCTTGGGAATCGAAAGATTGACTACACTTAAAGAGGAGGTGGATAGGCTACCTGATAACGACTTTATCTGCAATGCCTACTACCCAGAATGGGTCTCCAACCCAGTCTTGGTCAAGAAAGCAAATGGAAAATGGCGAACAGTGTCGACTACTTCGATTTGAACAAAGCCTGCTTAAAAAATAGCTTCCCACTTCCGAAGATCGGTCAACTTGTTGATTCAACTGCCGGCTACCAACTTCTCTCCTTCATGGATGCGTACTCAGGATACAATCAGATTCCAATGTACCTTCCAAATCATCACCATACTTCTTTCATCACCGGTCTTGGGCTTTACTATTATGTCGTCATGCCCTTCGGTCTCAAGAATGTTGGAGCCACTTATCAGCGACCGGTCAACTGGATGTTCAAGTACTAGATTGGGAAATCCATGGAGGTCTATGTGGATGATATGCTCATGAAAATGAGGGTATCGAATGACCTCGCCGAAATGTTCGGTGTCCTACGTAATGTTCGATGTTGCGTTGGGAAAATTCTTGTGTTTCATTATCAATTCGAGGGGCATCAAAGCCAATCCAGATAAGATTAAAACTATCCGGGAAATCCAAGCCCCTCAGAGCATCAAAGAGGTTCAGAGTTTAAACAGGAAGGTCGTTGCCCTAAGTCAGTTCATCTTTAAAGCTACTGATAAGTGCGTTCCCTTTTTCGACTTGCTCAGAAAAGGGAAGTGCAACTTCACTTGGACACCGGAGTGTGTTGCCGCATTCCAGGACCAACTGAAACACTTAGAGCGACCACCTATCTTGTCCAAATCAGTGAATCATGAGGACTTATATATCTATTTGGTTGTTTCCATGTAGGCAATCAGCTCAGCGATTGTGTGCATTGAAGATCGTGTCCAACGGCCTATTTACAACATCAGCAAGAGACTAACAAGGGAAGAGAAGAACCATCCAAAGCTCGAGAAGTTAGCCTACTGTCTGTTGACCTCCTCTCGGAAGCTGAGACCCTACTTTTAGTCCCATCCAATCAAAGTTTTCACAGACACGTCACTACGACAGGTCCTGCAACGTCCTGAGGCGTCTGGACGACTTCTGAAATGGAATATAGAACTAAGCAAATTCGAGACCGCTTTCATTCCTCGTCAATCCATCCTTAGAAAAGCTCTTGTAGGTTTCATAGTGGAGTTCACCATTCCAGAAGACCCCCCTTCGGAAGGCATCGAGACTCCAGATATTCAATGGAAACTATTTATGGATGGATCCTCTAACGATTGGTGTTCTAGCACCAGAGTCGTACTCATTACTCTTGGGGAACGCTCGATATGTTACGCTTTGAATCTCGACTTGCCTGCCACCAACAACAATGTAGAATATGAAGCCTTGATCGTTGGATTCAAAATTGCAATTGAACTTAACATCAAGGCTATTTGAACTTAACATCAAGGCTATTTGAACTTAACATCAAGGCTATCCAGATCTACTTCGAATCATAGCTCATCGTACGCTAGGTGCAAGGAGAATACCAAGCCAAGTCGGCACGACTCGTTCCCTACCTTGCTCAGGTCCGCGAACTTCTCACCAACTTCGAGTACTACATCATTACGCATATCCCCCGAGGATGAAATGAAAAAGTTGATTCATTAGCCAAACTGGCAAGCTCCAGGGATGCGCATCTTATGGGTCTAGCCCAGTCGAAGTGCTCGACTCTCCGAGTATCGATCAGATGCAGACTGATTCGGTAGCAAGGACGGGAACCAAATCCGAGCCAGAGTCTATATGACACCGATCAAGAATTACTTACAACATGGAAACCTCCTTTGGCACTACAGAGAAAGACGAGCACTCACTCGTAAAGCGTACCGATATATTATTCAGAATGGGGTGCTCTATCGAAGAGAATTCTTTGTTCCACTACTCCGGTGTGTAGCCCACAACGACGCTGACCGTGTGCTATCATATATGCATGAAGGAAAGTGCAGTGACCATGCCGGGGGGAAAACCCTGGAAAGAATGATTCTCATATAAGGTTACTTCTGGTCCACACTCGATCAGGATGCCGCAGACTATGCCCGCAAGTGCGACAAATGCCAGAGATTTTCCAGAATTCCAAGAGCCCCGCCAACCGAGCTAATATAAATGGTCAGTCCTTGGCCCTTTTCCATGTGGGGAATAGATTTTGTTGACACACTTTTCGGTCAAAGCCGTCACGCATGATATCTCTGGTTAACAACACGCTCAAGTATTGGGAACATCGTCAGAAGACATGAAGCGATTTGGTTGAAGTTGCATCACAAACAAAGACTAGCCCGAAACTCCTATCAGATGACCTTTTTTAGGCCCGAAAACATCAATTACGAAGCTTTGCCTCTTAACCCTTGTAGCTCTCTGAATTAGCTTCAAGTAGAGCTTTCGTTTGGCTAAAACGGCCTTACGGTTTGGGAGTTACGCCCGTTTCCGTGAATGAGTGTAATCTGGCATCGACTAGCAATCACTTGGATGAAGTAAAAAACCATCATTAGCTTGGATCATGGACTGGCTCATGGGACCCACCTCGGCTCGTGGGACCTACCTCAGCTCGTGGCCTACCTCGGCTCGTGGGACACCACCTGGCTCGTCCCCCTGGATCACGACCCGTTCGTGGTCGACCCCTAAACCACGACCCGACCGCACCATCTTCACCAACTCCTCCCTTCAGCCCATCACTCCGGTTCACGAGGGCATGGTCACGAACCGCCTGTACCAGAACAACAACAGCACTCGATTTTAACCTATTCTGATGGCTATTTTCACTCCAACTTGCATGGATCTTATTATAATGGCATAAATTGACTTGGAGAAGTTTTCTGGACGTTTTCCACCATATTTCGAGATTCTTGGGATGCGTGCCACGTGTCCCGCGAACCGGTATCAGGATAAGGCTATACACCGTTTGAGGGCATTTTCAATGATTCTCTTGGCTTTTTGGCACTAACACCTCCCAGCCTTTATTGCCAATTACACAAAGACTTTGTGTACTCCTCAAATCAGTCTAATATGAGGATTTCGTGTATAAAATCACCTCACTTTTCTCTTTTTCTTCATGATAACATAAGGCTTTGTGTATAAATAGATCTCACAGATAGTGAGACAGCATTGTAATTGTGATTTCTTAGGATTAAAGAAAATATAAAGTGGACGTAGGCTTGGTTTGAGCCGAACCACTATAAAAACCTCGTGTGTTCCCTGTTTTTACTGCTTTATCTGCATTCTGTGATCTGAGATTTGTGACCGTGAGGACTTCACACTGAATTTAGGTGTTAGGCCCAGATTTAGGTCTAACAGATTTCATTGGAACTCTTCCGATGGACAATGGTGGGGCACGCTATGCTATCATCGCAGTTGATTACTTCACCAAATGGGTCGAAGTTGAATCACTTACTACAATCACTACCGAGAATGTGATCTACTTCGTCGTCCGCAACATCATCACTCGATACGGATTCCCTCAAGCTATCATTTCGGACAACGAGACCTAGTTCGAGAGCGCTGAGTTCAAGGCTTCCTGCCAATGACATAACATCGAAAAAGATTCTCTACAGTAGCTCATCTGCAAGCTAGTGGGTGAGTTGAGGCTGTCAACAAAGTGAACAAATCCATCATCAAGAAGCGTCCAGAAAAAGCCAGAGGCTTATGGGTAGATGAGCTCCCTCTGGCCCTATAGGCCTACCGGACCACCCATAAGTTAGCGACTAGCCATACTCCCTTCGCTCTCGCCTATGTATCTGAAGTCATCATTCCCATTAATCTCAAACTCCAATCTTATTGAGTCACTTACTATGATCCAAATACAAACCAAGATCTCCTCTTGGAATCACTTGACTTGCTCAAAGAGAAAAGAGAAGGCTGAACTCCCAAGAGCGTGGAATAGTGAAAAGCTCCGTCGTTACTTCACGTAACTTAGTGTACAGACTCATTGCTTTCCAATAGTGTTTTGTTTTCTTCAAATTCAAGGCATTGTAAAGGCCATAGCTGCCACAGTTATTAGTAAAGATGGTTTTCATTTCTCTGTGCTTTTGACATGTTTACTTTCCATGTAGTATGATCAAGCAATTATCACATCTGACTTGCATGCACTAGCGCACAACACTGGATCGGCACCCCAAAGTGTGGAATTGATCCTGCCCAACTCGAGTCTAGAATCAACGAAATGACTGAGTATAAACAACTCAGGACGTTCATTCACTCGGATATCTGACCTCGTTCCCAAGTCTCTGGACTTGGGGGATTCCCATCAACCAAACGAGTGTGACATCGATGCTCATCTGGTTCCATCCAAACCAAAGGGTCCAGATCCAGGAAATGATCGTCGAATCAACAATGCCCAAGCTTTCAAGACTCAGGACCAACGAATTCAGGGAAGTCCCGAGAGGGAAGGCACCAAAATCAATCTTCGCACGACTCGGAACTCCTGACCAAAGGAAGTCTCGAGAGCGGAGTCTACGCTTCTAACATTCGCACGACTGAGAACTCGTGACTAAAGGAAGTACCCAAGAAAGGAGTCAGCACTTCTAATCTTTATATGACTCGGAAATCCTGACCAAAGGCAGTCCCGAGAGCAGAGTCAGTGCTTCTATTCTTCGCACAACTTAGAACTCATGACCAAAGGAAGTCCCGAGAGCAGAGTCTGTGCTTCTAATCTTCGCATGACTCGAGAAAACCGAGAACAAAGCCTTCGATAACATTTGCTCAAGTGTAAGGAAAAGTATGTTTGTGCAAGTACAGGAAATGGAAAGCATAGACGATCGTTTAAACACTTAATATGAACTGTGATCTTAGAAAAGCCAACTAACGCTTTCATTCACAAAACAAGAGAAGACTACATCTAATTGATTGATTTTCTATTGACGTGATGTACATGAAAACCACATCACGCCTCCAAAAGTGAGGGTTGTACTCATGTATATTATCGGCCTATATCATCAAAAGATAACTATAACAATCACTTGGACAACTTGCCCTCTTCCACTTCCTCGAGCCCTTTCTCTTCCTCCTTCTGTTTCTTATTCTTGCCCGAGTCAAAACCCGACGGGTCGTCACCTTTTCTCTTCTTCCTCTTCCTGGAGTTGCTTCCTTCTTTTCCCTTCTTCCCTTTAGTCGGGGAAGATGACTTGAGAGATGCCAACGGAATCTACTCCTCATCGCCGCTCTTAATCTCCATGGCCTCGTCTTCAGGAGGGATTTCTCTAAGAGGCTTGGGAACGACGTCACTGGAAAGCGCGAGGATTGACAGTGTACCCTCTCCAACCTTGGGCCCTACCTTTGCGACCACCTTTTGTCGTGTTGCTGTGACGGCCCACCCCGCACCAGTCGACATTTCCAAAAAATGCGCTGTACCGATGTCCAACCAGCACGGGACGGTCGTCAAAGAAAGGAAAAAGGGAAGAAATTTGAAACTGTGTATCAACAAATAACCTGTAGAATGACTCACAACGCATGGGATAAAATATAATAATAACATAACTTGACATAAAATAGGCGAGACAATACATAAGCTGAAAACTAAACCATTATAGCAGCGGAAATCCAAAATACAGCTTATCATCCAAACCAACATTATTACAACTTTGAAATACTGTCTTTAAAGCAAAAGAAAGAGGTACACTACTAATGCCCAAAGCAGCTACCAGCAACAACACAGGGAGAATATGTGGAAATAATACGTGTAAGCCTCCTGCTCGTCTCCGGATAGCCACTCATGCATAACCAGCTAAATTGTCTCTAGTCTGCTCTTTTAAGAGCACCCAGAGTAATAAGAAGAGACATAAAACTCTGGGTCAGACAAAAGTCTAGAATGAGCGATAAGCAGCAAAACAGAACAATAACAGGTATAGATAACCATACCTGAACCTGGACCTGCAACCAAAGAGTTAGCACAACAGGGTGTACAATACTCTAAGGTGACACTAACACATGGTGTGAAAATAATGGGGAGGAGGTGTGCATGTAATGATGATAGCAAACATCAAACACAACAATCATCCTCACATTTCTCACTCAGTGCGTAAAGTATACGATATCCCCCTCTTTGATCACCCAATTCTTTGTTATGATCACTCTGCCCCCACGGAGTCATGACGGCTCCACTACACTGATCCGTAACCACTAATACTTTGATATGTCCACTTTGCCCCCATGGAGTCATGAAAACTCCACTGCACTGGCTCATAGCCTTGCTACGATCACTTTGCCCCATGGAGTCATAACAACCCCACTGCACTGATCCATAGACAATATCCATCTCTCAGTGGTGAATCAAAGCTATAGACATCAATAACCCCTTTGCACACGTCCTGCAGCAAAGTCCAACTCATAAAATTAGCTCGTTGGTTCCTATCTGGATCCTGAGTTACAACTTCCCATTTAGACTACCTTTACATCTCGGGTTTTAGTCACCATCCCGTTCGCACTTCAGTTTCCACTCGTTGTCCATGCACGAAGATCGACTCGTGGTTCGCCCTTCATCTCGTGGCGTCGTACTCCATTTGTGATGGCCTCCGGTTCGTGGCTCGCAGTCCCCTGGTCGTTACACTCCGGTTCGTGGTCAAATCTCCAGGCATGGCTCGTGCTGAGGAGTGCTTCACGGTTCGTCGACGTGGTCTCCTAACTCTGGTTCGTGGTCCTCAAAGTGGAGCAACTCATTGAGTGTGGTCGGCTCGTGAAGGGATGTTCACGATCGGGGTCGGGTCGCATAAGTGCTTCAAGAACGGAATTTGACCAATTTCCTGCAACTCTTCCAACAAGCAATTTACGCCATTAGATGGCGTTTTCGACCATTCTAACTTTACTAAACGATCACAAAGCATACCATATAGTAATATCAACATGCATAATCAACCATAAACACCAACACAATAATATGACATGTTCATATGGACCAAACATACTTAAAACCCATGTTTTCCCCTTAATCCCCTTAATCATGATTTAACCATACGATTAGCAAAACATGTCCAAATTAACCCAAATTTCTGTCAGTTCCCTAAAATAATATTTTAGAATTTTACAAATTTTTCCAGAATTTTAACATGCATAATTTCGCTAATTAACACTAATCACCCCTAATTAGCCGTAATAAGTGAAAAACAATGCAAATCACTCACCTTAGCCACAAATAAAACTTTAGATCTGACACTTTACTGTTTTAGGGCGTTTTCCTATGCAATACAGCAGCTCCAACTCTGATTTGGTGTTTATTTGCCTTTATTTGATGTTGATTAGGCTAGTATATGCTTAAACGGTGATTTGGGGGTGATTTAGAAGGTGGAGATCATTGCTAGGGTTCAAAGGATGAAAGTGGAGGTTGTAAAAACTGAAACGAAATGTTTTTCCTAACCCTATTAGCCCTCTCATAACACTAATCCCGAAATAGATTATGGGTCTAGCTTCTAATCACTCTAATTAGGCTCGGTTAAGCTGTTTATCACCTTCCAAACATTGTTTCAGCCATATCTCCCAAACGTTAAATCCGTTTGGCTAATGTGACCACTCTACGGAAAGGTAAACCATCATCTGAATCCAATGGAAGTAGTTTCAGGTCAAAACTCCTTACCAATCAAAAGTTATAGGCGAAACAAGATTCACCAGGGGCAAAATGGTCATTTAAAATCGGAAAAAATCGTGAACATGGGAAATGACCCCAATAGCCAATCCCCAAAGTTACACGACCGTACGACTTCATATGAAAATGAAATAATTATTCTACGATCCTCCGATACGTAGATTGCGGGTCGTTACACTCTCCCCTCTTAGAAATTTAGCCCCCGAAATTCCTTAACCAAAAACATACTAAGGTGTTCCGCATGCCTATCAGTCATCACAAACAATCAAACAAACACAACAAGCTTACCCCAGCATGCGGTTTACTAACAAGAGAAGAAACTATCACTATTAAAATCTTACCAGGCAAAGAGTTCTGGATGCGATTCCCTTATGCTCTCCTCTGTTTTCCAAGTACAGTCATTTTCATTCTCGCCCCACTGAACCTTGACCAGTTTCATCGCCTTCCTTCGAAGTTGCTTCGTGTCGTACTCGACAATACGGATCAACCTGCGGTTCCCAACCGCCTCGAGTTCTACTTCGATGTCATCCAGCTGATCCGGTGAAATAGTCATATCGGGATCATGCACGAACTTCCTTAACTGGGAAACATGAAACACGTTATGAACTCCCGCCATCTTGTCTAGTAACTCAATTTTATATGCCAAATTCCCAACTTGCTCGAGAACTGGGAATGGACCAACAAATCTTGGTGCTAACTTGCCTCTCCTACCAAATCGAGTCACGCTCTTTAACGGAGAAATCTTGACAAACGCAAAGTCGCCAACGTAGAATTTTAAGTCTCTTCACCTCTTATCAGCATAACTCTTCTTCCTATCTTGGGCAGCCTTCATTCGCAGTTCGATAACCTCGATCTTGTCTGAAGTTTCTCTTATTACATCTGGCCCAAGCATGAATTTCTCACTGGTTTCCAACCAACATGATGGTGAGTTGCACGGTCTTCCATACAAAGCTTCAAATGAAGCCACACCATTACTGGACTGATAAATATTATTATATGCGAATTCAACCAGATGTAAATGGTCATCCCATGACCCTCCAAAATCTAATATGCAAGCTCTCAAGAGATCTTCTAATACACAATTCACCCTCTCTGTCTGACCGTCGGTTTGAGGATGGTATGTGGTACTGATATGTTATTCTGATCCTAAAGCCTCTTGTAAGCTCTTCCAAAATCCACTTGTAAACAACGGATCTCGGTCACTCACAATGCCTTTGGGTACTCCATGAAATCTCACTACCCACTTCATATACAGTTCCGCTAACTTAGTTGTCGTTCTATTCGACTTGACATGTATAAACCTTTCACTCTTGGTCAATCGGTCCACAATCACCCAAATACTATCATGGGTCGATCTAGTCCTTGGTAACCCATCAATGAAATCCATTGAGACTTGTTCCCATTTCCATTCTGGGATTTCTAATGGTTGCAACAAACCACTAGGCTTCTTTTGCTTGGCTTTAACTAGCTGACAATTCATGCATTTGGATTTAAACTTCCCAACGTCTCTTTTCATCCCTTCCCAGTAGCAGGTTTTCTTCATGTCTCAATACTTTCTATTACCACCGGGATGTATAGTCAGTTTTGAGTGATGACATTCTCTAAGCACTTCATCTCTTAATCCATTGACATTGGGTACAACTAGTTTCCCATTCTCTCTAAGCCATCCATCTTGATCAAGCCCATACTTGTTCATCTCCTCGTAGATACCCATCTCTAACTTGGAGATGACTTCTAAAGATTAGGATCGTCCCTCTGACTGGAACCAATCTGCTAAATCAAAGTGGGTACGATCGTCAAACTTGCTAACATTTCTGGATCCGATTCGCACTTTGGTCTGAAATCATGCCCAGCGATATACTCCAGTTGCTTCCATTCCAGAAACATAGCCCCTAAACTAGCATGTCTCCTATCAATGTATCAGCTACCACATTTCCCTTTCCTGGTATATATGCGATATCGAAATCATAGGAAACCAAGAATTCTAACCATCTCTGCTGACGAAGATTTAAATCCCTCTGAGAGAAAAGATACTTTAACGATTTATGATCGGTAAACAACTCGAATCTTTCTCCCAAGAGATAATGTCTCCACATCTTCAACGCGAATACGATCGCTGCCAATTCCAAATCATGTGTAGGATATCTTTCCTCATGCAGTTTCAGTTGTCGACTAGCATAAGCTACAACTTTTCCCCCTTGCATCAATACAGCACCTAGTTTGGTACCACAGGCATCCATGTATACTGTCATCTCTTCATTCCCTTTAGGAATGACTAACACTGGCACATGCATCAACTTTTCCTTTAGACTCTTAAATGCATTCTCGCACCTTTCGTCCCAGATGAAAGCTTGATTCTTCTTGGTCAACTGAGTTAACGGTGTCGCTATCTTGGAGAAGTCTTGGATAAACTTATAATAATATCTAGCTAATCCTAAGAAACTTCTTACGTCTGTTGCATTCTTGGGCGTAGACCAATCCTGTACCGTGGCCACCTTCGCAGGGTCCACGGCAATACCATTCTCTAAAACAACATGACCCAAGAATCTCACTTTCCTCCTCCAGAAGTGACACTTAGAAAACTTCGCTTTCAATTGGTGTTTTCTCAACACCTCCATCACTACTCTCAAATGTTTCTTGTGTTCTTCCTCTGTCCTCGAATAAACAAGTATATCGTCCATGAACACAAGAACAAACTTATTCAATTGATCTTGGAATACTCTATTCAAGATCCACAAAATATGTTGGTGCATTGGTCAACCCGAATAGCATGACCAACCACTCATAGAATCCAAACAGCGTCCGAAATGCCATTTTAGGAATACTCTCAACTTCTACTCGGAGCTGTTGAAATCCTATCGCGAGGTCCAATTGGGAGAACACACTTGCTTCCTCCAGTTGATCAAACAAATCATCTATCCGCGGAAGAGGATACTTATTCTTCCTAGTCACTTTATTCAACTCGCGATAGTCCACAAATAAACGAAGGGAACCATCTGCCTTAGTGGAAAATACGACTGGTGCTCCCCACTCGGAGACACTTCTTCGGATAAATCCCTTCTTCAAAAGATCACTTACTTGCACCCTGAGCTCTCACTGCTCCCTTGGCGCCATACGACGAAGTGGCATTACTATAGGTCTGGCATCTTTCACTAAATCAATACGGAACTCAATTCTCGGTGTGGTGGAAGTCCAGTTACTTCCTCAAAGATATCCGGATACTGGCCAGCAATGGGAACCCCTGATAACTCATCTTGCGGAATGTCGAGGGAATTTAGAAAACTAGCCATCACCTCATCACTAGGTAGGCCACCAAACACAACCCTCCGCCAATCATCCGCCCTAATTGTCACCGAAAATCCCTCACAGTCTACCACCACCCCATATCTTTAGAGCCAATAGACTCCCAAAATAATGCCAAACCCAGTAAAGCCCAAAACAAAGCAATCACAAGCAAACATACATCCATGACTCGATAAGACCAAATTTCAACAAATCATACTAAGGCTAGTCGAACCACCAATCGGGTTCATCACCATTAAAGGTATATCGACAATCTCGGGTTCCAATCCCAACTGTCTACCAGGTCACTAGATATGAAGGAACGGGAAGCCCCAGTATCAAATAATACTCGAACAGGAACATCATAAACAGAAAGCATACATTGAATGACGACATTCTTTCCTTTCTCCGCCGCAGTTAGGGCGTTCGACGAAGAAGGAACAAAATTAATAGTATATGCTTTGACAATCTGCTTCTCTTTAGGCGGTTGTGGACATTTATCCTTGTGATGTCTCACTTGGCCGCTGTTGAAGCACTTCCTGTCCGCTGGCTTTGCTCGACATTCTTTGGCATAGTGGACCTTCTTACCACAGCTAAAGCACTCAACATCTTTCTTATCTTACTTTTCCTAACCATCCTTGGTCTGACTCTGCTTCCTTTTATTTTGAGAATTATTCTTGCCTCCACCGCTTGCCTGCGGCTTTGGCCCCTCTACAGATGCAACAGCGACTTAAGTCTTGGGCTTAGGATAAAGGCTCTCTGATCTCGATGTTTTCCCAACAATTGATTCAAAAGTCTCATCAATATGGTTTATAAGCCTTTCCCCCAAGTACTGATCTAATTATGTTATGAACTTCTCATTCTTCTTCTCGGAAGTGTCAATAAGGGATAATCCATACTTCGACAAAGTATCGAAATCAGCAATATACTCCGAGACTGCCCTACCATTCTGCTTAAGCTCCAAGAATTCCCTAAAGAACTCGGACTTCTGGGCAGTTGGGTTAAACTTATCACTGAATCGGGACTTAAACTGATCCCATGTAACTTGATCCTCAGGGGTAGCTGCCTTAATAGCATTCCACCAATTCATAGCATGTCCTTGCAGTTGACGGGATGCTAGCTTCCTCTTCATCGCGTCTTCGATTCCCAGATCCTCGAAGATACGCTCACAACTATCAAGCCAATCCTGAACTTCTATAGCCGATTCCATTCCATGGAACGGCTTCTCACCAAGACTAGTGTAGTCCTTACAGAGCTTGGCGAAATCGGCCCTAGGCGCCTGCACCGCTGTTCCACCACTATTTGCAGCATTAGTAGTTTCCCTCTGAACATCCCTAAGCATCTCTCTCATAAAGTTAGTGAACATCGTCCTCATATCAGGAGCATTCCTATTATTGGCTGCTGAACCAGTATTCGTCATATATCGTCTCATCGTTCAATCTGTAAGGAGAAAACGATTAACCATCCCTTCAGTGGTGCCAGTGAAGTGCGAATTCATCCTTAAATATACTAATAGTATATATATATAGCTTTTGTAAACCAAAATATCACAAATATGCGCTCTCATATACGTACTGTATCTCCCTGGTGACTTTCTATAGGTTAATTATGCAACCTAGAGCTCTGTTACCAAGTGTGACGGCCCGCCCCGCACCAGCCGATATTTCCAAAGAAATGCGCTATACCGATGTCCAACCAGCACGGGACGGTCGTAAAAGAAAGGAAAAAGGGAAGAAATTTGAAACTACGTATCATCAAAGAACCTGTAGAATGTCTCACAACGCATGGGATAAAATATAATAATAACATAACTTGACATAAAACAGGCGAGACAGTGCATAAGCTGAAAACTAAACCATCATAGCAGCGGAAATCCAAAATATAGCTTATCATCCAAACCAACATTATCACAACTTTGAAATACTATCTTTAAAGCAAAAGAAATAGGTACACTACTAATGCCCAAAGTAGTGACCAGCAACAACACAGGGAGAATATATGGAAATAATACGTGTAAGCCTCCTGCTCGTCTCCGGACAGCTACTCGTGCATAACCAGCTAACCTGTCTCTAGCCTGCTCGTTTAAGAGCACCCAGAGTAATAAGAAGAGACATAAAACTCTGGGTTAGACAAAAGTCTAGTATGAGTGATAAGCAGCAAAACAGAACAATAACAGGTATACATAACCATACCGGAACCTGGACCTGCAACCAAAGAGTTAGCACAACAGGATGTACAATACTCTAAGGTGACACTAACACATGGTGTGAAAATAATGGGGAGGGGTGTGCATGTAATGGTGATATCAAACATCAAACATAACAATCATCCTCACATCTCTCACTCAGTGCGTAAAGTATATGATATCCACCGCTTTGATCACCCAATTATTTATTACAATCACTCTGCCCCATGGAGTCATGACGGCTCCACTGCACTGATCCGTAACCACTAATACATTGCTATGTCCACTCTACCCCATGGAGTCATGACAACTCCACTGGACTGGCTCATAGCCTTGCTACGATTACTTTGCCCCATGGAGTCATAACAACCCCACTGCACTAATTCATAGCCAATATCTGTCTCTCAGTGGTGAATCAAAGCTATAGACATCGATAACCCCTTTGCACACATCTCGTGGCAAAGTTCAACTCAGAAAGTTAGCATGTTGGTTCCATCTGGATCCTAAGTTACAACTTCCCATTTGGACTAACTTTGCATCTCGGGTTTTAGTCATCATCCCGTTCGCACTTCAGTTTCCACTCGTTGTCCATGCTCGAAGATCGACTCGTGATCCCCCTGGTCATCGGCTCATGGTTCGCCTTCATCTCGTGGCGTCATACTCTGCTCATGATGGCCTCCAGTTCGTGGCTTGCAGTCCCTTGATCGTGACACTCCGGTTTGTGGTCAAGTCTCCAGGCACGGCTCATGGTGAAGAGTGCTTCACGGTTTGTCGACATGGTCTCCTGACTCTGGTTCGTGGTCCTCAAAGTGGAGCAGCTCGTCGAGTGTGGTCGTCTCGTGAAGGGATGTTCACGATCGGGGTCGGGTCGCATAGGTGCTTCACGAATGGAATTTGACCAATCTCCTGCGACTCTTCCAACAAGCAATTTACGCCATACTACGGCGTTTTTGACCATTCTAACTTTACTAAACGATCACAAAGCATACCATACAGTAATAGCAACATGCATAATCAACCATAAACACCAACACAACAATATGACATGTTTATATGGATCAAACATACCCAAAACCCATGTTTTCCCCTTAATCCCCTTAATCATGATTTAACCATACGATTAGCAAAACATGTCCAAATTAACCCAAATTTCTATTAGAACCCTAAAATAATATTTTAGAATTTTACAAATTTTTCCAGAATTTGAACATGTATAATTTCACTAATTAACAATAATCACCCCTAATTAGCCGTAATTAGTGAAAAACAATGCAAATCACTGATCTTAGCTACAAATAAAACTTTAAATCTAAAACTCTATTGTTTTGGGGTGTTTTCCTATGCAACACAGCAACTCCAACTCTGATTTGGTGTTGATTTGATGTTGATTAGGCTAATGTATGCTTAAATGGTGATTTGGGGGTGATTTAGAAGGTGGAGGCCATTGCTAGGGTTCAAAGGATGAAAGTGGCGGCTGTAAAAACTGAAATGAAATGGTTTTCCTAACCGTATCAGCCTTCCCATAACCCTAATCCCGAAATGGGTATGGGCCTTGTAACAACTCGGAAAATCAGAACCAATTTAAAAATTTTATTTTGGCAATTTTAACGGATTTTGAATATTTAAAATGAATTATTTTAAATAAAAACGACGAGAAATTTATTTTGAATAGAATTAGAACATATATATTTATTTGAATCGAAGTTAGAATATAAATATTTATTTTAATTATAAAAGGAATTAGAAATGGCGTGGTAGTTTGAAAATTCGATTTCAAATTTCAAATGTACAGGATTCAAAATAAATCATATTTTAGTAAAACCAGAAATATTTGAATCTATTTGAAAATATCTTTTTAGCGAATCCGAAAAATCAAAATTTCATAGCGGGTTTCAAAAGTTATGGCCAGTTGAATATTCAGAATAGTCGTTATGGAATAAATATAGCCCTTGAAAATAGCCGTCTTGCAAACGACCTCCGTTTTCGACGAAACCACTTTTGTTGGATCCGGGATGTCGAATTATTGCTTGATTCCAAAATTCATAATTTTTGGAATTAATATGTGAGCGTGGCAAAGGAAAACGTGTTTTGATAGTTTCTGTCAATTTGGATCGGCCAGAAAATGGCCATTTTTAAACGGTCTCCAAATTCGAAGAAATTGGTTTTTTTTAGGACTGTATCATCAATACAAAGCTAGAAATAATTTTTTTGGAATTTTTAGAGTCAGTATGTGGCCCCGGTAAACTGAAATGTATGTTAAAATTAAATATATATTGATTTACATTTTAATTTTAATGAAAACTAATCGTAACAGCCGAATTGGGTTACAAAACATATCCCATTGTTTTCAGAATGAGGGTAATTAGCTAGGGGCGACAGTCGTTGGGTTCGGATCGGAGTTCGTGACTTTAAACAGGTAATTTATGAATTAAATATATTATAATATTATATATATATATATAGATATCTCTTCAAAACCCTAGCCCTATACCCATCGCGTCGCCAGTTGAAATCAACGACAGAAATTGTCGATTTTTCCCCTTTCAAATTATCCAAATTCATATCGAAATTAAAAGTGGTTTCAAATCAGAAATTGTCGAGTTTTCCGAGCTCTTTCCATCCACGCCTGAATGATCAAATTCCATGAAGTAATTGGTGAGATCCAGGCTCTCAAAGGCGCGCCTCTTCCTAGCGTTTTCCGGTCAACCACGGCGATCGAGTTCGCCAAGGGGACGGGCGCTGGTGGCTGGCACGTAGGTGAAGGGGGTGGCGAGGTCCGATCATCCTCCGGTGGTCGGAAATTGCAGTGGCGACGGGGTTTCCATTTCGAGCTGAAGGGTTTCGATGTTCAGAAATGATTAAGGGAAAGGTAGTGTATTTAAGCGTTATTAATTTAATTAATTATGCTATGTAGAATATCCAATGTAATTAACACCATAACTCGTTCGATACTCGTCAGAAATACGTAAACCCGGACTCGTTGGAACCGTCTTGAAGAGCACTACAACAGGCACTGACTAGAATCAATAAGGAGCAAATCAGAATTTCAGGCAAATTTGAATCGAAACAGAAAAGAAATCCAGAAATAAAACTGGCGGAGTGGAAATTGAATGTGAGAATTTCTCACTAAAAAAATTTCTGTACAGTTATTTATTGTATAACTGCATATATGAACTGCTCCCCGTCGTCCACAGACCATCGACGACTTGTTTGTTTGTTTGTATTGTGAAAATTGATTGTGATATTAAATGGACTATATAAAATATATGAATAATAAAAATATCATTTTTATTGTATATATGAAATGAAAATAAAATATTCATGTTGAATAAAATATTTAAATAATAAAAATATCATTTTTATTGTATATATGGACTGAATAAAATATTCATGAGTTGAGATAAATATTCATTTACAAACCAGACGGTTTGTTTATGTACACCAATTTATCAGATATTGATTGGGACGATAAATTTTACACATCGCCCAACTGCACAAATAATAAACAGTATTTGTTGTTTGAAAACCCTATATGGGTATTGGGATAATATTTGACATACACTGATCCCAATAATTAGTGGTATGTCAATCGATGGGTTGACAGGCTGTATAAGCGTTATTTATTTATTTTAATGCTTATACAGTTGTAGAATGCACTCTGGATGTTGTTTGAATTTCTAATGATTGTTTATCATTATTGTTGTATATATATGATGTCGAAATCCATATAAATAAAATTATATGGTAATAGATTGACTCTGATTCCAGTTCAGAATTAACGAATATTTTAAAATAATATTCAGTGAATATTTAAATGTGAAGCCGTGTTAAGTAGTTAAACGCCATTTTAACATGAACGGGAATTTTGTCGATTTTATTCATTTTATAATGAATATCGAAAAGTGATTTCAAAATCCGATATTTTGAAAATATTATCATTTTAATATTAAAATGATATGGAAATTTAAATTTTGATTTAAATTTGAAAATCAAATTAAAATCGTTTTAAAATGAATTTAAAACGAAATTATATAAAGAATATTCAATTTTGATTTGAATTTGAAAAAAGAATTGAAATCGTTGTGAAATGAATTCAAAACGAATTGAAATGGAATTGAAATCGAATTGAATTGAAATCGATTTAAAGTGAATTCAAAACGAATTGAAATGGAATTGAAATAGAATTGAATTGAAATCAATTTAAAACGAATTTAAACGGATTTATAATGGAATATTCAATTTTGATTTGAATTTGAAATGGAAGTGGAAATCGTTTTTGAAACGAATTTAAAACGATTTATAAAATTCGTTTTAAATGGAAATCGACGAAATATATATATATATATATATATTATAATGGCCTTAATAGAACGCGCCGCGCAGCGGCAGTTCGCGAATTTCGACCATTAACTTCAAATGGACGTTACAGGAGATCCGACCGTCGGATTCTCCTAAAACAGGAACCATTGGGTTCGTATCGAAAAGAGCTTTCCAATGAATATAAGAAATTTGAAATCTAACTGATAGATTTGGAGATATGTCTAAATCAATTTCCAAAAAGGTCGCTATAGATGCAGTTCGGTGGCCGTTATTGGAAACCGACTGTACGGGCGATAATAAAATTATTAAAAATATGAAAAAATTATGTAAAATCATAATAAATGATTTGGAAATATTTTGAATGAAAAATTCTAGTTTTGAAAAGATAAAAATATATTTTTATTGAAATGAACTAGTTATTAACTAGAATATTAATTTATTTATTTTTAAAATAAATTGGATTTGAAAAGGGTTTTAAAATAACCAAAATTTTCCAAAGAATAAATTGGAAATGGAAATAATCTTCGGAATATTTCGATATTTGATTCAATGATTATACGGATATTGTTGAGGAACTTGGAATATATATATATCGTTATTCCAATATGATATCTGTTGGTTTCAGAATTTGATATTGAATATAAGTTGATATATTTTCTATTCAGAGCCTTGTATTTGATATCAAATTGAATTTTGGGTTTGTCGTGAATGGTGCCTTCATTAACACTGTTTTTAAACCTAGTTGAGAAAGGAATAAATCTTTTAATTAAGATTTAGTGAAGTTTCCAATTAATTAATATTTAATTGGAATGGAATAAAAGAATTGGATTTTTGGGTTTATCATGAATGGTGTTTTAAATAACCCTTGTTCTTTAACCCAATTAACAGTGAAGAATATGATTTGGAATTTATAATCTTTTAATTTAGATTTATGGAATTTTCCCGAAGTAAAGATTTGCAATTTAATATATTAAATTGGAATTGAATGGAATTCGATTTGATAATAATCGAAGTGAGCTTCTGTGGAGGAAGACTATTAATACATATGGAATTTAAAAGGCTTTGTCGTTATTCCATTTATATTATTAGTCGGATACGGAAATTGATATCGATTATATATGGATTTGCTTTCCGTGAAGATTCCAAAATTAATGGAATATGATTTTGGGTTTATCGTGAACCGTGTTTTAAATGACATTGGTTCTTTAACCCAGTTAAAGATAAAATTAATTTCTTAGCTTTGAATAATCGTTAATATTGATTTTTGGGAATATTAAAACTAAATGGATTTTTAATGAATCTTTGATTAGATTGAAAAGTGAATGTGATAATTAAAATTATCAATTCTAGAAAATGATCGAAAATGGAGTATCACCAGTTTCACTCCAAGCGATAGCTAAATCTTTAATTAGATTTGAACGTGAAATGGTAATTAATATTTAATGATAACACCGTGGTGTTAGATAAGGAGTGTTACCAGTTTTGCTCCATGGGATGAATAGGTTGGGATTGGAAAATAAAATAAATGATTACTTCGGTGTAGTTCGCTAATCCCGGCTAGTTTGGAAAACCTTAATATGGTTTGATATCCAAAGGAATATTAAAGAATAAATTTAAAGAATTTATCTTTGATAAAATTAATGGGAACCTTTCTTGAAGGAAAAGAATATTTGAATAAAAGAATATTATGGATTGGAATGAGGCGTATGATGTGTTCTTATAGCACTTGATTATAAGATACACGAGTTATCCAGAAAGGCTGGGTTTAACCCATTCTGAATAACTGATACGACGAAAAGTCGAAGAGATTTAAGATGTTGCAAGACCGATGATCTTCACATCGAATGGATGGGTTGCTACTTTTGCTCATGATGGGAGTAGCTACCTTGAAGGGGCTGCAGTGGTAGTCGTCTGGACGTACTTGTTGATTGTACGGATATGCGAGGGCCTCTCTCCTGTATTAGACATACGGGACGAGGAATAAGGTGGCTCCGGTTTCGTTCAGACCTAGAACGGACTTGTAAATGGATGGTGTGTTTGACATTGGATTTTATTCTGTGCTCAATGATCTCTATTAAATATACATCTTCTTGGTGAAGGGGAATTTATTCCCTTACTTCACCCTTCTCTGAGACGTACGGGATTAGAGCTTGTATATCAGTGCACACCAGTCGCATGACGTAAATTGCCTGTGTGGCAGGCCTAAGTGGCAAATGATCAAGGCTTCCGGTGAAAAGCAGAGTCTTGTGGTTGATGATCAAAGCACAGCTTTAATATAGCACGGCTTTGTGTAGCGTTAATTCGCGAGCCTCACACACCGGTATGGTGGTAAATTGGTGGTTAGATCAGTATGCTTTTCAGATGAGGATAGACACCCGATGGGTTGTCATGGATTCGGTCGACCGAGATGAGCTGAGTGTGGTCGCCCCACGCTCAGGAGTGATAGGGCACACCTCCTGATTCCCTGAGGGATAGAGTAAGCGGTGTTTTCTCTCGCCGGGACGTAAGCCGTAGTGATACTTGATTTCCCAAAAGTGCCGATGTTCATTACGGTGTTTTCTCTCGCTGAGACGTAAGTCGTTGTGGATTGTACTACGCGATCGATCTTTCGAATCAGGAGCCACCATGATGGAAATCCAACTTTCAAATACAACATTTTTTGGTTTTGATTGTAGAGCCTACTATGGCAACATAGTGGGATGGGGAGATTATGCCGTCTTTGATTGATACATTTATATTTGAAGTTGTTTTCTTCACTTATAGTAATAATAGAAGATGAAATTTCGCGTATCAAGCATATTCGACTATTATATAGGAAATTCCTATCCTCCGTCTTGTGTTGCATTATGTGATGGGACCTGGGTCTTAAAATAGCTTCATTGTTCTATATTTAGCATTGCGCTGTTTTTTTATGCACTGGTATTCTTGGGAGGAAACCCGTTCCGTGTTAAATGGCGTGGTCCCCCGATTTACTTAACTTTAAAAATAAAGATTAATAACTGCTTTAGTTCTCACACCAGTCACATGACTAACCTGGAGTTTATTGTTTTAACCTAAACTCTGGGTGCCCTAATTTTCCACACGGGCAGCTAGTAGTTGGGTTTTGCAGATATTATATTCACATGATCCTGGTTTACAGCTAATGCGATATTCGGAAAGCTCTGTATCCGCGTATTTCTTTCAATTGTATTTTGTGTTATTCTTCTGTTACTATGTATTAAATGTAATTTAAATCTCTGATATTTTTCTGATGTTTAATATTTATTCATACTCTGTTATATTCGTGTATTCTGATGGAATTGTTGTAATAAGCAATGAAATGATCTTCTGTTTATTTTCTGATTTGTCATGTTCTCGAAGCAATCCGGACTTCCTGTAAGGGGAAGTTTGGGTCGCCACATTTGGTATCAGAGCTTTGGTTTACAGAGCTAGAGAACATGATATATTAGAACTGAATGAAAGAATTCATCAGGGATTGGATTAGTAATATCCAAGGAGAATGACTCATTAGAGATAGGATCAGTGGTATCCTAGAACGAGTGAGAAGAGTGTTATTTTTAAAATAAAAATGGAAAAATCAAATTAGATTTGAAAATTATAACTTATTATTCATATTTGAATATTTATTTTATATTGAATTTGGACTATCGGGTATATGAAGATTTTTCATATATGCCTAGCTAGTTTGTATTTGAAGTCTCAAATATACTGGATGGATATAGAATCACACTCTAGTCTCCCGGAGATGACTCTAATGATACTAGGGATTGACATGTCAGCATCAGTAGTTTATGTTCGAGTTTCGAAAGTGAGATATCTATATGTTTCCAATTGGCTGGTGTGAGAACCAAAACTAGATAGGGTTTATTATTGTGAATTGGCACAAAAACGTGATTTTTGTATATATATCTAAAGTTATGTGTTCGAAACGATAATCACTAATTGATTGTTGATTGTGTTGTTTGATTATTTAAAATTTTGAACCATTAGCCAAATTGACTCAAAATATTAAACTGAATTGAAAATTTATTGGAAGTACATGCATATACATAGATATGTGTGTGAACAGGTTATAGCAAGGAGGCTAGAGAAGAGGAATAAAATTGTATGCCCGACAAATAGGTACATATTTACTAATTTCTTGGGTGATGATGATTTTATGAGCTGATTGGCTAGCCGCTTGGTTTTTCTTTTTCTTTTTGCGATGAGAGGGCCTATGTGGCGGTTTGGGGATTTTCCTAGTGCTCCCTGTAAAAAGGAGGTTATGGCGAAATTTTCCAGAAATTTAGGGTCTTAGCCGAATTTTTGAAGAATTGGAAAATTCTTAAAAAATGAAAAGTTGAAGAATGAAAGTTGAGTTGGTTAGTTAAACAACTTTCTGCTCCATTCCTTTTCTAGGACGAAAAGATTTTAAGTGGGGGAGATTGTAACAACCCGGAAAATCAGAACCAATTTAAAATTTTTATTTGGCAATTTTAACGGATTTTGAATCGAAGTAGAATATAAATATTTATTTTAATTATAAAAGGAATTAGAAATGGCGCGGTAGTTTGAAAATTCGATTTCAAATTTCAAATGAATGTTAAGGATTCAAAATAAATCGGATTTTAGTAAAACCAGAAATATTTAAATCTGTTTTAAAATATATTTTTAACTAATCTGAAAAATCAAAATTTCATAGTGGGTTTCAAAAGTTATGGCCAGTTGAATATTCAGAATAGTCGCTATGGAATAAATATAGCCCTTGAAAATAGCAGTTTTGCAAACGACCTCCATTTTCGATGAAACCACTTTTGTTGGATCTTGGATGTTGAATTATTGCTTAATTCCAAAATTCATAATTTTTGAAATTAATATGTGAGCAGGGCAAAGGAAAACGTGTTTTGATAGTTTCTGTCAATTTGGATCGACCAGAAAATGATCATTTTTCAAATGGTCTCCAAATTCGACGAAATTAGTTTTGTTAGGACTGTATCATCAATACAAAGCTAGAAATAATTTTTCTGGAATTTTTAGAGTTAGTATGTGGCCTCGGCAAATTAAAATGTACGTTAAAATTAAATATAAATTGATTTATTTTTTAATTTTAACAAAAAATGATCGTAACAGCCGAATTGGGTTACGAAACATATCCCATTGTGTTCGGAATGGGGGTAATTAGCTAGGGGCGATAGTCGTTGGGTTCGGATCGGAGTTCGTGACTTTAAACAGGTAATTTATGAATTAAATATATTATAATATTATATATATATATATATAAATCTCTTCAAAACCCTAGCCCTATACCCGTCGCGCCGCTAGTTGAAATCAACGACAGAAATTGTCGATTTTTTCCCTTTCAAGTTATCCAAATTCACGTCGAAATTAAAAGTGGTTTCAAATCAGAAATTGTCGATTTTTTCGAGCTCTTTCCATCCACGCCTGAATGATCGAATTCCATGAAGTAATTGGCGAGATCCAGGCGCTCAAAGGCGTGCCGCTTCCTAGCGATTTCCGGTCAACCACGGTGATCGAGTTGGCCAAGGGGATAAGCGCTGGTGGCTGGTGTGTAGGTGAAAGGGGTTGCGAGGTCCGATCATCTTCTAGTGGTCAGAAATTGCAGTGGCGACGGGGTTTCCATTTCGAGCTGAAGGGTTTCGATGTTCAGAAACGATTAAGGTGAAGGTAGCGTATTTAAGTGTTATTAATTTAATTAATTATGCTATTTAGAATATCCAATGTAATTAACACCATAACTCGTTCGATACTCGTCAGAAATTCGTAAACCCGGACTCGTTGGAACCGTCTTGAAGAGCACTACAACATGGCACTGACTAGAATCAAGTAAAGACCCGTATTCTACACATCATAGGATTGTAGAATATTTATTTCTTTCCCGTATGAAGTTGTATGGTCATGTAACTTTGGGAAACATCTATTAGAGTCATTTCCCATGTTCATGATTTTTGTCAATTTTTAAATGACCATTTTGCCCTTAGTTAGTACTGTTTTGGCCATAACTTTTGATTGAAAAGGAATTTTGACCTGAAACCACTTCCATTGAATTCGTTTGATGATTTACCTTTCCGTAGAGTGGTCATAATAGCCGAACGGACTTACCGTTTGGGAGATATGGCTGAAATAAGGTTTGGAGGGTGAAAAACTACTTAACCGGGCCAAATCGGGTGATTAGTGAGTAGGCCCATAATCCATTTCGGGATTAGGATTATGGGGAGGCTGAAATGAGATAGAGTATCATTCCATTTCAGTTTTCTAGCCTCCACTTATCACCAAGGGACCCTAAAAATGGCCTCCAACCTCTAAATCACCTCCAAATCACCTTTTGGTCAAGGATTTGGCTTAGCAACCTCTAATCAAGGAAGATCTACATCAAAGCAACATTGGAGCTGCTATTTAGCATTGGGATTCACATCAAATCAGAGATTTATTTCAGATCTTAGTTTATTTGTGGCTAAGGTGAGTGATTTGCATAGTTTTGCACTAATTATGGCTAATTAGGGGTGATTAGTGTTAATTAGCGAATTTAAGCATGATAAAATTTGGGAAAATGTTCATAAATTCCTAAATGATGTTTTAGATCTCTGATATGAATTTGGTTTAATTTGGTTAAGTTTTGTTAATCCTATCATTAGTTTCACCTAAACATACTTAAGGGGAGATATGGGATTTTGGGGTATGTTTGATCCATTTTAACCTATTATATTGATGTTTTGATGTTTGTGGTTGATTATACATGTTGCTATGACTGTATGAAATGCTTTGTGATTGATTTCAATAGTTAGAATGGTCGAAAACGTCGTCGAATGGCGTAAACACTTGCTGGAACAGTTTCAGAAACAGTGCAGGTTTCGGATCGGATCAGATATGGGGCTCGGATCGGATATGTTGAACTGGGCAAGGGATTCGATCGGATCGGAGCCTGACACTGGGGAAAATTTGGCAAAAAGGAAGGCCATGCTAACTGAACTGGGATCGGATCGGATTAAGGGGGAGGCGGATCGGAGCGGAAGCCTGAAGACGGATCGGATAGGAGCATATGAAGGATGAGGGATCGGATCGGAGCACGTGAAGGATGAGGAGACGGATCGGAGCGGACGCACGAACTGGAGGAGAGATGGCACCCGACCCGACCCGAGGTGAAGCACCCGACCCGAACCAATGGGGGGACACCCGACCCGAACCGTACCAGAAGAAGACCCGACCCGAACCAACGGAGGACACCCGACCCGAACTGATAGCTGGAAGAGAATTCGACCCGATCCAGTATTAACCAATAACCCGAGATGCAAAGGTAGTCCAATATGGGAAGTTAGAGCTCAGGATCCAGTTGGGAACCAATGAGTTCACTTCATGGTTGGGCTTTGCTGCGGGACGTGCGCTAAGGAGTTGTCGACGTTCATAACTTCGATTCACCACTAATAATGGATGATGGGCTACTTATCAGTGCAGTAGGGTCATTATGACCTGAGGGGCAAGGTGATGGTAGCAAGACTACGTTATCAGTGCAGTAGGGTCATTATGACCTGAGGGGCAAGGTGATGCGTGGTAAGACTATGAGCCAGCGCAGATGGGGTGAACAACTCCATGGGGCAAGTGGACATAGTAAGGATTGGTAAGGCAATGAGCCAACGCAGATGGGGTGAATAACTCCATGGGGCAAGTGGACAAAGCGAGGAATTAGTGGCTACGTTATCAGTGCAGTGAAGCCATTTATGACTTCATGGGGCAGAGTGATCGTAGCAAGGCATGTTGGGTGATCGAAGTGGTGAATATCGTATGCTTTACGCACTGAGTGAGAGATGTGAGGATGGATGCTATGTTTGATTGTTTGCCATCATTATGACATGCACACCTCTTCCACCTCCGTATCTTTACACCGTTTGATATGGTACCTTAGAGTGTTGTACAATATGTAGTGCTAACTCTTTGGTTGCAGGTCCAGGTTCAGGTATGTTTTAGTCTACCTGTTATTGTTCACTTTAGATGCTTATCGCTCATACCAGGCTTTATGTCTGACCCAGAGTTTTATGTCTCCTCTTATTACTCTGGGTGCTCACACGAGCAGACTAGAGACAGGTTTGCTGGTGATGCGCGAGTAGCTGATTCGGAGGCGGGCAGGAGGCTTCCAAGTATGATATATATATATATACACACATTCTCCTTGTGTCGTTGGTGGTCGCTACTTGGGCATTAGTAGTGTACCTCCTTTATCCTACTTTTGCTTTGAGATAGTTTGAAAGTTGTAATAAGCTGTATTTTGGATTTCCGCTGCTATGATGCTTAGTTCTGGTTTTCAGCTTATGCTCTGTCTCTCCTGCTTTATGTCAAGTATGTTATTATTATATTTTATTCTATGCGCTGTGAGACATTCTACAGGTTCTTTGTATGTTCATTTCCTTCTTCCCTTTCCTTCTCACGACCCGTTCCGTGCTAACTGGACATGTGTACAGCGCACTTTTGGAGTAAATGTCGGTTGGTGCGGGGCGGGCCGTCACACTTGGTATCAGAGCTCTAGGTTGCGTAGTTAACCTAGGGAAAGACACTAGGGAGAGTTAGTACGTATATGAGAGCGCGTATTTGTAATTATTTTGGTTTTCAAAAGCTATGTATATATATACTATTAGTAGTATAAGAATGAAGTCGCACTGTACTAGCACCACTATGGGGTCGTTAATCGTTTCCCTTTTTCAGATTGACGATGAGCCGAGACACGAGGGGTGCTGGTAGAGGGACCAACCATGGGAATGCCGCTGACATGAGGGCGATGTTTACTAACCTCATGAGAGACATGCTTAGAGAAGTTCAAGGGGCAGTTCCCAATCCCGGAGTTGGTGTTGGCCCAGTAGTGCAGGCGCCTAGGGTCGATTTCGCCAAGTTGTGCAAGGATTACACTAATCTTGGTGGAAAGCCGTTCCACGGAACGGAGTCGGCCACAGATGTTCAAGATTGGATGGATAGCTGTGATCGTATCTTTGATGGCTTGGGTCTTGAGAATGCGATGAAGAGAAGGCTAGCGTCTCGTCAGCTGCAAGGGCGAGCGATGAATTGGTGGAATGCCATTAGAACAGCTACTCCAGAAGATCAGGTTACTTGGGATCAGTTCAAGGCTCGCTTTAGCGAGAAGTTTATTCCAGCTGCCCAGAAGTCAGTGTTGTTCAAGAGGTTCTTGGAACTCAAGCAGAATGGGAGGGCAGTTTCTGATTATATTGCTGAGTTCGACACTTTGTCGAAGTATGGACTGTCTCTCATTGATACTCCTGAAAAGAAGAATGAGAAGTTCATTACTGGTTTGGATGGATACTTGGGGGAAAGGCTTATCAACCACATCGATGAGACTTTTGAATCGATCGTGGGGAAAGCTTTGAGATCAGAGAGCCTTTACCCTAAGTCAAAGACTGAGGCTGCATCTGCAGAAGGGCCAAAGCCGGCGGTGGAGGCAAGAATAACTCTCAGAATAAGAGGAAGCAGGACCAATCTAAAGGTGGTCAGAAAAAGAGCAAGAAGGATGTTGAGTGCTTCAGCTGTGGTAAGAAGGGCCATTATGCTAAAGATTGTCAGGCCAAGCTAGCGGATAAGAAGTGCTTCAACTGTAGTCAAGTGGGACATTTCAAGGACAAGTGTCCGCAACCTCTTAAGGAGAAGCAGATTGTGAAAGCATATGTTATTGATGCTGTTCCTTCTTCGTCGAATGCCCCAACTACGGCGGAGAAAGGAAAGAATGTTGTTATTCAAGGTATGCTTTCTATTTATGATGTACCAGTTCGAGTTTTGTTTGATACTGGGGCTTCCCGTTCCTTCATATCTAGTGACCTGGTAGATAGGTTGGGACTGGAACCCGAGATAGTCGATAGACCATTGGTTGTGACAAACCCGATTGGTGGTTCGACTAGCCTTAGTATGATTTGCAGGAATCTGGTCTTATCGAGTCATGGATGTATGTTTGTATGTGATTGCTTTGTTTTGGGCTTTACTGGGTATGGCATTATATTGGGAGTCGATTGGCTCCAAAGATACGGGGTGGTGGTAGATTGTGAGGGCTTTTTGGTGACAGTGAGGGCGGATGATGGGCGGAGGGTAGTGTTTGGTAGTCTACCTAGTGATGGGGTTATGGCTAGTTTTGTAAATTCCCTCGACATCCCGCAGAATGAGTTGTCAGATGTGCCCGTGGTTGGCCAGTATCCGGACGTCTTCGAGGAGGTGACCGGGCTTCCACCACACCGAGAGATTGAGTTCCGTATTGATTTAGTGAAAGATGCCAGACCTATAGTGATGCCACTTCGTCGTATGGCACCAAGGGAGCAGCGAGAGCTCGGGGTGCAAGTCAGCAATCTTTTGAAGAGGGGATTTATTAGAAGGAGTGTCTCCGAGTGGGGAGCACCAGTTGTGTTTGCCACTAAGGCAGATGGTTCCCTTCGTTTGTGTGTGGTCTATCGCGAGTTGAATGAGGTAACGAGGAAGAATAACTGTCCTCTACCGCGGATAGATGATTTGTTTGATCAACTGGAAGGAGCAAGAGTGTTCTCCCAGTTGGACCTCGCGACAGGATTTCATCAGCTTCGAGTAGCGGATGAGAGTGTTCCGAAAACGGCAGTTAGGACGCCGTCTGGATTTTATGAGTGGTTGGTTATGCCATTTGGGTTGACCAATGCACCAACCTTTTTTGTGGATCTTATGAATCGAGTATTCAGAGATCAGTTGAATAAGTTTGTTCTTGTGTTCGTGGATGATATCCTTGTTTATTCAAGGACAGAGGAGGAACACAAGGGACACTTGAGGATAGTGATGGAGGTGTTGAGGAAACACCAATTGAAAGCGAAATTCTCTAAGTGTCGTTTTTGGAGAAGGGAAGTAAGATTCTTGGGTCATATTGTTTCAGAGAGTGGTATTGCCGTGGTCCCTGCGAAGGTGGCTACGGTACAGGATTGGCCTACACCCAAGAATGTAACAGATGTGAGAAGTTTCTTGGGATTAGCTGGATATTATCGTAAGTTTATCCAAGACTTCTCCAAGATAGCAGCACCGTTGACTCAGTTGACTAAGAAGAATCAGTCCTTCGTCTGGGACGAAGTGTGTGAGGATGCCTTCAAGAGTCTAAAGGAGAAGTTGACGCGTGCGCCAGTGTTAGTCATTCCTAAAGGGAATGAAGAGATGACGGTATACACGGATGCTTGTGGTACCGGACTGGGTGCAGTATTGATGCAAGAAGGTAGGGTTGTAACTTATGCTAGTCAACAGCTAAAGCCGCATGAGAAGAAGTATCCTACCCATGATTTGGAACTAGCAGCGATTGTGTTTGCGCTGAAGATGTGGAGACACTATCTCTTGGGAGAAAGATTTGAGTTGTTTACCGATCATAAATCGTTAAAGTATCTCTTCTCTCAGAAAGATCTGAATCTCCGTCAGCAGAGATGGCTAGAGTTCTTGGCTTCGTATGATTTTGATATCGCATACACACCTGGGAAGGGTAATGCGGTAGCCGATGCCTTGAGTAGGAGACATGCCAGCTTAGGGGCAATGTTTCTTGAATGGAAGCAACTGGAGTATATCGCGGGGTTTGATTTCAGACCAAAGTGCGAATTGGATCCAGAAATGTTAGCAAATTTGACGATCAGACCCACTTTAATTGAGCGGATCGCCTTTAGTCAGAGGGACGATCCTAACCTATTGGAAATCATCTCCAAGTTAAAGATGGATATCGATGAGGAGATGAACAAGTATGGGCTTGATCGAGATGGATGGCTTAGAAAGAATGGAAAGCTTGTTGTACCCAATGTCAATGGATTGAGAGATGAAGTGCTTAGAGAATGTCATCACTCAAAGCTGATTATACACCCCGGTGGTAACAAGATGTATCGAGACATGAAGCAGACTTACTACTGGGAAGGGATGAAAAGAGACGTTGGGAAGTTTATATCCAAATGCATGAATTGCCAGCTAGTTAAAGCCGAGCAAAAGAAGCCTAGTGGTTTGTTGCAACCATTACAAATTACCGAATGGAAATAGGAGCAAGTATCGATGGATTTCATCAATGGTTTACAAAGGACTAGATCGGGACATAATAGCATTTGGGTGATTGTGGACCGATTGACTAAAAGTGCAAGATTTATACCAGTCAAATCGACTAGAATGGCAGCTAAGTTAGCAGAATTGTATATGAAGTGGGTAGTGAGATTTCATGGAGTACCTAAAAGCATTGTGAGCGACCGAGACCCGTTGTTCACTAGTGGGTTTTGGAAGAGCTTACAAGAGGCTCTAGGGTCAGGATTACATCTCAGTACCGCATATCATCCTCAGACCGACGGTCAGACGGAGAGGTTGAATCGTATATTGGAAGATCTCTTGAGAGCTTGAATATTGGATTTTGGTGGATCATGGGATGACCATTTGCGTCTAGTAGAGTTTGCATATAATAATAGCTACCAATCCAGTATCGGTATGGCTCCATATGAAGCTTTGTACGGAAGACCGTGCAACTCACCATCATGTTGGATAGAGACTGGCGAGACATTTGTGCTTGGACCAGATGTGGTGAGAGAAACTTCCGATAAGATCAAGATCATTCAGCAACGAATGAAAGCTGCCCAAGATAGGCAGAAGAGTTATGCTGATAAGAGGAGAAGAGACTTGAAATTCTCCGTTGGCGACTTGGTGTTTGTTAAGATCTCTCCGTTGAAGAGCGTGATACGATTTGGCAGGAGAGGCAAGTTGGCACCAAGATTTGTTGGCCCATTCCCTGTTCTTGAATTAGTCGGGAATTTGGCGTATAGAGTTGGCTTACCAAAGAAGATGGCGGGAGTTAACAATGTAATGTATTTCATGTTTCCCAACTAAGGAAGTTCGTCCACGACTCAGATATGACTATTTCACCTGATCAGTTAGAGGACTTCGAAGTAGAACCCGAGGCGGTTGGGAACCGCAAGCCGATCCTATTGTGGGGCACGATACGAAGCAACTTCGAAGGAAGGCGGTGAAGCTAGTCAAGGTTCAGTGGGGCGAGGACGAGAATGATTGTACTTGGGAGACAGAGGAGAGCATTAGGAAGGCATATCCAGAACTCAATGCCTGGTAAGATTTATTTTGCAATTTAGTTTTTCGCATGCTAGGGTAGACTAGTTTTGCTTGTTTTGCATGTTTGATTGTTGTTTTATGATTGATAGGCATGCGGGACCTTTGTGTGTGTTTTGATTAGGGAATTTCGGGGGCGAAATTTCTTAAGGGGGGGAGAGTGTAACGACCCGTATTCTACACATCATAGGATTGTAGAATATTTATTTCTTTCCCGTATGAAGTTGTATGGTCATGTAACTTTGGGAAACATCTATTAGAGTCATTTCCCATGTTCATGATTTTTGTCGATTTTTAAATGACCATTTTGCCCTTAGTTAGTACTGTTTTGGCCATAACTTTTGATTGGAAAGGAATTTTGACCTGAAACCACTTCCATTGGGTTCGTTTGATGGTTTACCTTTCCGTAGAGTGGTCATAATAGCCGAACGGACTTACCGTTTGGGAGATATGGCTGAAATAAGGTTTGGAGGGTGAAAAACTGCTTAACCGGGCCAAATCGGGTGATTAGTGAGTAGGCCCATAACCCATTTCGGGATTAGGGTTATGGGGAGGCTGAAATGAGATAGAGGATCATTCCATTTCAGTTTTCTAGCCTCCACTTATCACCAAGGGACCCTAAAAATGGCCTCCAACCTCTAAATCACCTCCAAATCACCTTTTGGTCAAGGATTTGGCTTAGCAACCTCTAATCAAGGAAGATCTACATCAAAGCAACATTGGAGCTACTGTTTAGCATTGGGATTCACATCAAATCAGAGATTTATTTCAGATCTTAGTTTATTTGTGGCTAAGGTGAGTGATTTGCATAGTTTTGCACTAATTATGGCTAACTAGGGGTGATTAGTGTTAATTAGCGAATTTAAGCATGATAAAATTCGGGAAAAATGTTCATAAATTCCTAAATGATGTTTTAGATCTCTAATATGAATTTGGGTTAATTTGGTTAAGTTTTGTTAATCCTATCATTAGTTTCACCTAAACATGCTTAAGGGGAGATATGGGATTTTGGGGTATGTTTGATCCATTTTAACCTATTATATTGATGTTTTGATGTTTGTGGTTGATTATACATGTTGCTATGACTGTATGAAATGCTTTGTGATTGATTTCAATAGTTAGAATGGTCGAAAACGTCGTCGAATGGCGTAAACACTTGCTGGAACAGTTTCAGAAACAGTGCAGGTTTCGGATCGGATCAGATATGGGGCTCGGATCGGATATGTTGAACTGGGCAAGGGATTCGATCGGATCGGAGCCTGACACTGGGGAAAAGTTGGCAAAAAGGAAGGCCACGCTAACTGAACTGGGATCGGATCGGATTAAGGGGGAGGCGGATCGGAGCGGAAGCCTGAAGACGGATCGGGTAGGAGCATATGAAGGATGAGGGATCGGATCGGAGCACGTGAAGGATGAGGAGACGGATCGGAGCGGAGGCACGAACTGGAGGAGAGATGGCACCCGACCCGACCCGAGGTGAAGCACCCGACCCGAACCGTACCAGAAGAAGACCCGACCCGAACCAACGGAGGACACCCGACCCGAACTGATAGCTGGAAGAGAATCCGACCCGATCCAGTATTAACCAATAACCCGAGATGCAAAGGTAGTCCAATATGGGAAGTTAGAGCTCAGGATCCAGTTGGGAACCAATGAGTTCACTTCATGGTTGGGCTTTGCTGCGGGACGTGTGCTAAGGAGTTGTCGACGTTCATAACTTCGATTCACCACTAATAATGGATGATGGGCTACTTATCAGTGCAGTAGGGTCAGTATGACCTGAGGGGCAAGGTGATGGTAGCAAGACTACGTTATCAGTGCAGTAGGGTCATTATGACCTGAGGGGCAAGGTGATGCGTAGTAAGACTATGAGCCAGCGCAGATGGGGTGAACAACTCCATGGGGCAAGTGGACATAGTAAGGATTGGTAAGGCTATGAGCCAGCGCAGATGGGGTGAATAACTCCATGGGGCAAGTGGACATAGCGAGGAATTAGTGGCTACGTTATCAGTGCAGTGAAGCCATTTATGACTTCATGGGGCAGAGTGATCGTAGCAAGGCATGTTGGGTGATCGAAGTGGTGAATATCGTATGCTTTACGCACTGAGTGAGAGATGTGAGGATGGATGCTATGTTTGATTGTTTGCCATCATTATGACATGCACACCTCCCCCACCTCCGTATCTTTACACCGTTTGATATGGTACCTTAGAGTGCTGTACAGTATGTAGTGCTAACTCTTTGGTTGCAGGTCCAGGTTCAGGTATGTTTTAGTCTACCTGTTATTGTTCACTTTAGATGCTTATCACTCATACCAGGCTTTATGTCTGACCCAGAGTTTTATGTCTCCTCATATTACTCTGGGTGCTCACACGAGCAGACTAGAGACAGGTTAGCTGGTGATGCGCGAGTAGCTGGTATGGAGGCGGGCAGGAGGATTCCACGTATGATATATATATATATATACACATTCTCCTTGTGTCGTTGGTGGTCGCTACTTGGGCATTAGTAGTGTACCTCCTTTATCTTACTTTTGCTTTGAGACAGTTTGAAAGTTGTAATAAGCTGTATTTTGGATTTCCGCTGCTACGATGTTTAGTTCTGGTTTTCAGCTTATGCACTGTCTCTCCTGCTTTATGTCAAGTATGTTATTATTATATTTTATTCTATGCGCTGTGAGACATTCTACAGGTTCTTTGTATGTTCATTTCCTTCTTCCCTTTCCTTCTCACGACCCGTTCCGTGCTAACTGGACATGTGTACAGCGCACTTTTGGAGTAAATGTCGGTTGGTGCGGGGCGGGCCGTCACAAATCAATAAGGAGCAAATCAGAATTTCAGGCAAATTCGAATCGAAACAGAACAGAAATCCAAAAATAAAACTGGCGGAGTTGAAATTGAATGTGGTTCTCACTAAAATAATTTATGTACAGTTATTTATTGTATAACTGCATATATGAACTGCTCCTCGTCGTCCATAGACCATGGACGACTTGTTTGTTTGATTGTATTGTGAAAATTGATTGTGATGTGAAATGGTCTGTATAAAATATATGAATAATAAAAATATCATTTTTATTGTATATATGAAATGAAAATAAAATATTCATGTTGAATAAAATATTTAAATAATAAAAATATCATTTTTATTGTATATATGGACTGAATAAAATATTCATGAGTTGAGCTAAATATTCATTTACAAACCGGACGGTTTGTTTACGTACACCAATTATTTGATATTGATTGGGACGATAAATTTTACACATCGCCCAACTGCTCAAATAATAAACAGTATTTGTTGTTTGAAAACCCCACACGGGTATTGGATAATATTTAACATACACTGATCCCGATAATTAGTGGTATGTTAATCGACGGGTTGACAGGCTGTATAAGCGTTATTTATTTTAATGCTTATACAGTTGTAGAATGCACTCTGGATATTGTTTGAATTTTTAATGATTGCTTATCATTATTGTTGTATATATATGATGTTGAAATCCATATAAATATAATTATATGGTAATTGATCGAGTCTGATTCTAGTTCAGAATTATTGAATATTTTAAAATAATATTCAGTGAATATAGAAATGTGAAGCCGTGTTAAGTAGTTAAACGCCATTTTAACACGAACGAGAATTTTGTCGATTTTATTCATTTTATAATGAATATCGCAAAGTGATTTCAAAATCCGATATTTTGAAAATATTATCATTTTTATATTGAAATGATATGGAAATTTTAATTTTGATTTAAATTTGAAATTCAAATTGAAATCGTTTTAAAATGAATTTAAAACGAATTTATAAAAAGAATATTCAATTTTGATTTGAATTTGAAAATAGAATTGAAATCGTTTTGAAATGAATTCAAAACAAATTGAAATAGAATTTAATCGAGTTGAATTGAAATCGATTTAAAATGAATTTAATCGGATTTATAATGGAATATTCAATTTTGATTTGAATTTGAAATGGAAGTGGAAATTGTTTTTGAAACGAATTTTAAAAACGGTTTATAAAATTCGTTTTAAATGGAAATCAACGAAATATAATATATATATATATATATATTATATATTATAATGGCCTGAATAGAACGCGCCGCGCAGCGGTAGTTCACGAATTTCGACCATTAACTTCAAATGGACGTTACGGGAGATCCGACCATCGGATTCTCCTAAAACCAGAATCGTTGGGTTCGCTTCGAAAAGAGCTTTCCAATGAATATAAGAGATTTGAAATCTAACGGTTAGATTTGGATATATGTCCAAATCAATTTCAGAAAAGGTCGCTATGGATGCAGTTCGGTGGCCGTTATTGGAAACCGACTATACAGGCGATAATAAAATTATTAAAAATATGGAAAAATTATGTAAAATCAAAATAAATAATTTGGAAATATTTTGGATGAAAAATTTCTGTTTTGAAAAGATAAAATATATTTTTATCGAAATGAACTAGTTATTAAATAGAATATTTATTTATTTATTTTTAAAATAAATAATTTGGATTTGAAAAGGGTTTTAAAATAACCAGAATTTTCCAAATAATAAATTGGAAATGGATTCGGAATGGAAATAATCTTCGGAATATTTTGATATTGGATTCTGTGATTATACGGATATTGTTGAGGAATTTGGAAGATATATATATATATATATATCGTTATTCCAATACGATATCCATTGGTTTCAGAATTTGATATTGAATATAAGCCGATATATTTTCTATTCAGAGCCTTGTATTTGATATCAAATTGGATTTTGGGTTTGTCGTGAACGGTGTCTTCATTTACACTGTTCTTAAACCCAGTTGAGAAAAGAATAAATCTTTTAATTAAGATTTAGTGAAGTTTTCCAATTAATTAATATTTAATTGGAATGGAATAAAAGAATTGGATTTTTGGGTTTATCGTGAACGATGTTTTAAATAACCCTTGTTCTTTAACCCAATTAACAATGAAGAATGTGATTTCGAATTTATAATCTTTTAATTAAGATTTATGGAATTTTCCAAAGTAAAGATTTCCAATTTAATACATTAAATTGGAATTGAATGGAATTCGATTTGGTAACAATCGAAGTGAGCTTCTGTGGAGGAAGACTGTTAATACATATGGAATTTAAAAGGCTTTGTCGTTATTCCATTTATATTATTAGTCAGATACGGAAATTAATATCAATTATATATGGATTTGCTTTCCGTGAAGATTCCATAATTAATGGAATGTGATTTTGGGTTTATCGTGAACTGCGTTTTAAATGACATTGGTTCTTTAACCTACTTAAAGATAAGATTGATTTCTTAGCTTTGAATAATCAATAATATTGATTTTTGGGAAGATTAAAACTAAATGGAGTTTTAATGAATATTTGATTAGATTAAAAAGTGAATGTGATAATTAAAATTATCAATTCAAGAAAATGATCGAAAATGGAGTACCACCAGTTTTACTCCAGGCGATAGCTAAATCTGTAATTAGATTTGAACATGAAATGGTAATTAATATTTATCGATAACACTGTGGTGTTAGATATGGAGTATTACCAGTTTTGCTCCATGGGATGAATAGGTTAGGATTGGGAAATAAAATAAATGATTACTTCGGTGTAGTTCGCTAATCCCGACTAGTTTGGAAAACCTTAATATGGTTTGATATCCAAAGGAAGATTAAAGAATAAATTTAAAGAATTTATCTTTGATAAAATTAATGGGAACCTTTCCCAAAGGAAAAGAATATTTGAATAAAAGAATATTCTAGATTGGAATGAGGCGTATGATGTGTTGTTATAGCACTTGATTATAAGATACGCGAGTTATTCAGAAAGGCCGGGTTTAACCCATTCTGAATAACTAATACGACGAAAAGTCGAAGAGATTGAAGATGGTGCACGACCGACGATCTTCACATCGAATGGATGGGTTGCTACTGTTGCTCATGATGGGAGTAGCTACCTTGAAGGGGCTGCAGTGGTAGCCATCCGGACGTACTTGTTGATTGTACGGATATGTGAGGGCCTCTCTCCTGTATTGGACATAGGGGACGAGGAATAAGGTGCCTCCGGTTTCGTTCAGACCTAGAACGGACTAGTAAATGAGTGGTGTGTCTGACATTGGATTTTATTCTGTGTTGATTGATCTCTATTAAATATACATCTGCCTGGTGAAGGGGAATTTATTCCCTCACTTCACCCTTCTCTGAGGCGTACGGGATCAGAGGTTGTATATCGATAGACACCAGTCGCATGGCGTAAATTGCCTGTGTGGCAGGCCTAAGTGGCAAATGATCAAGGCTTCTATTGAAAAGCAGAATCTTGAGGTTGATGATCAAAGCACAACTTTAATATAACACGACTTTGTGTAGAGTTAATTCGCGAGCCTCACACACCGGTATGGTGGTAAACTGATGGTTAGATCAGTATGCTTTTGAGATAAGGATAGACACCCTATGGGTTGTCGTGGATTCGGTTGACCGAGATGAGCTGAGTGTGGTCATCCCACGCTCAGGAGGGATAGGGCACACCCATCGATTCCTTGAGGGATAGAGTAAGCGGTGTTTTCTCTCGTTGGGACGTAAGCAGCAGTGATACTTGATTTCCCAAAAGTGTGGATGTGCATTACGGTGTTTTCTCTCGTTGAGACGTAAGCCGTTGTGGATTGTGCTACGCGATCGATCTTTTGAATCAGGAGCTACCATGATGGAAATCCAACTTTCAAATACGACATTTTTCGGTTTTGATTGTAGAGCCTACTATGGCGACATAGTGGGATGGGGCGCTTATGCCGTCTATGATTGATACATTTATATTTGAAGTTGTTTTCTTCATTTATAGTAATAATAGAAGATGAAATTTCGCGTATCAAGCATATTTGGCTATTATAAGGGAAAACCCTATCCTCCGGCTTGCGTTGCATTGTGTGATGGGACCTGGGTCTTATAATAGCTACATTGTTCTTTATTTAGCATTGTGTTGTTTGTTTTATGCACTGGTATTCTTGGGAGGAAACTCGTTCCGTGTTATACGGCATGGTCCCTCGATTTACCTAACTTTAAAAATAAAGGTTAATAATTGTTTTAGTTTTGACACCGGTCACATGACTGAGCTAGAGTTTATTATTTTAACCAAAACTCTGGGTGCCCTTATTTTCCACACCGGCAGCTAGTAGTTGGGTTTTGCAGATATTAAATTCACAGGATCCTAGTTTATAGCTGAAGTGATATTCGGAAAGCTCTGTATCCGCGTATTTCTTTCAGTTGTGTTTTGTGTTATTTTTCCGCTGCTATGTATTTAAATGTAATTTAAATCTCTGATATTTTTCTGATGTATAATATTTATTCATACTCTGTTATATCCGTGTATTCTGATGGAATTGTTGTAATAAGCAATGAAATGTTCTTCTATTTATGTTCTGATTTGTTGTGTTCTCGAAGCAATCCGGGCTTCCCGTAAGGGGAAGTTTGGGTCGCCACATTTAGTATCAGAGCTTTGGTTTACAGAGCTAGAGAACATGACATATTAGAACCGAACGAAAGAATTCATCAAAGATTGGATTAGTAATATCCAAGGAGAATGACTCGTTAGAGATAGGATCAGTAGTATCCTAGAACGAGTGAGAAGATTGTTATTTTTAAAATAAAAATGGAAAAATCAAATTAGATTTGAAAATTTATAACTTATTATTCGTATTTGAATATTTATTTTATATTGAATTTGGATTATCGTGTATATGAAGATTTTTCGTATATGCCTAGCTAGTGTGTATTTGAAGTATCAAATATACTGGATGGATATAGAATCACACTCTAGTCGCCCGGAGATGTCTCTGATGATATTGGTGATTGACATGTCAGCGTCAGTAGTTTATGTTCGAGTTTCAAAACTGAGATATCTATATATTTCCAATTGGCTGGTGTGAGAACCAAAACTAGATAGGGTTTATTATTGTGAATTGGCATCAAAAACATGATTTTTGTATATATATCTAAAGTTATGTGTTCAAAACGATAATCACTAATTGATTGCTGATTATGTTGTTTGACTATTGGTTTGATTAATTAAAATTTTGAACCATTAGCCAAATTGAATCAAAATATTGAACTGAACTGAAAATTTATTGGAAGTAATGCATGTACATATATATATATGTGTTAACATGTCATAGCAAGGAGGCTAGAGAAGAGGAATAAAATTGTATGCCCGATAAATAGGAACATGTTTACTAATTTCTTGGGGGTGATGATTTTATGAGCCGATTGGCTAGCCCCTTGGCTTTTTCTTTTTCTTTTTGAGATGAGAGGGTCTGTGTGGCGGTTTGGGGATTTTCCCGGTTCTCCCCGTACAAAGGAGGTTAGGGCGAAATTTTTCATAAATTTAGGCTGTTAGCCAAATTTTTAGAAACTAAAAAGTTGAAGAATGGAAGTCAGAATGAAAGTTGAGTTGGTTAGTTAAACAACTTTCAGCTCCGTTCCTTTTCGAGGACGAAAAGATTTTAAGTGGGGGAGATTGTAACAACCCGGAAAATCAGAACCAATTAAAAAAATTTATTTTGGCAATTTTAACGGATTTTGAATATTTAAAATGAATTATTTTAAATAATAACGACGAGAAATTTATTTTGAATAGAATTAGAACGTATATATTTATTTGAATTGAAGTTAGAATATAAAAAATTATTTTAATCATAAAAGGAATTAGAAATGGCGCGGTAGTTTGAAATTTTGATTTCAAATTTCAAATGAATGTACAGGATTGAAAATAAATCGGATTTTAGTAAAACCAGAAATATTTAAATCTGTTTGAAAATATCTTTTTAACGAATTTTAAAAATATGAAATTTAATAGCGGGTTTCAAAAGTTATGGCCAGCTGAATATTCAGAATAGTCGCTATGGAATAAATATAGCCCTTGAAAATAGCCGTTTTGCAAACGACCTCCGTTTTCGACGAAACCACTTCTGTTGGATCCGGGATGTCGAATTATTGCTTGATTCCAAAATTCATAATTTTGGGAATTAATATGTGAGTGTGGCAAAGGAAAACGAGTTTTGACAGTTTCAATTAATTTGGATCGACCAGAAAATGGCCATTTTTCAAACGGTCTCCAAATTCGATGAAATTAGTTTTGTTAGGACCGTATCGTCAATACAAAGCTAGAAATAATTTTTCTGGAATTTTTAGAGTCAGTATGTGGCCTCGATAAATTGAAATGTACGTTAAAATTAAATATATATTGATTTATATTTTATTTTAACGAAAACTAATCATAACAGCTGAATTGGGTTACGAAACATATCTCATTGTGTTCGGAATGGGGGTAATTAGCTAGGGGCGACAGTCGTTGGGTTCGGATCGGAGTTTGTGACTTTAAACAGGTAATTTATGAATTAAATATATTATAATATTATATATATATATATCTTCAAAACCCTAGCCCTATACCCATCGCGTCGCCAGTTGAAATCAACGACAGAAATTATCGATTTTCCCCCTTTCAAATTATCCAAATTCACATCGAAATTAAAAGTGGTTTCAAATCAGAAATTGTCGAGTTTTCCGAGCTCTTTCCATCCACGCCTGAATGATCGAATTTCATGAAGTAATTGGTGAGATCCAGGCGCTCAAAGGCGCGCCGCTTCCTAATGATTTCCGGTCAACCACGGCGATCGAGTTGGCCAAGGGGACGGGCGCTAGTGGCTGGTGCGTAGGCGAAGGGGGTGGCGAGGTCCGATCATCCTCCGGTTGTCGGAAATTGCAGCGGCGACGGGGTTTCCATTTCAAGTTGAAAGGTTTCGATGTTCGGAAACGATTAAGGGGAAGGTAGCATATTTAAGCATTATTAATTTAATTAATTATGCTATTTAGAATATCCAATGTAATTAACACCATAACTCGTTTGATAATCGTCAGAAATTCGCAAACCCGGACTCATTGGAACCGTCTTGAAGAGCACTACAACATGGCACTGACTAGAATCAATAAGGAGCAAATCAGAATTTCAGGAAAATTCGAATCGAAACAGAACAGAAATCCAAAAATAAAACTGGCGGAGTGGAAATTGAATGTGGTTCTCACTAAAATAATTTATGTACACTTATTTATTGTATAACTTCATATATGAACTGCTCCCCATCGTCCACAGACCATGGACGACTTGTTTGTTTGATTGTATTGTGAAAATTGATTGTGATGTGAAATGGACTGTATAAAATATATGAATAATAAAAATATCATTTTTATTGTATATATGAAATGAAAATAAAATATTCATGTTGAATAAAATATTTAAATAATAAAAATATCATTTTATTGTATATATGGACTGAATAGAATATTCATGAGTTAAGATAAATATTCATTTACAAACCGGACGGTTTGTTTATGTACTCCAATTTATCTGATATTGATTGGGACGATAAATTTTACACATCGTCCTATTGCACAAATAATAAACAATATTTGTTGTTTGAAAACCACACATGGGTATTAGGATAATATTTGACATACACTGATCCCGATAATTAATGGTATGTCAATCGATTGGTTGACAGGCTGTATAAGTGTTATTTATTAATTTTAATGCTCATGCAGTTGTAGAATACACTCTGGATGTTGTTTGAATTTTTAATGATTGCTTATCATTATTGTTGTATATATATGATGTTGAAATTCATATAAATAAAATTATATGGTAATTGAATGAGTCTGATTCCAGTTCAGAATTAACGAATATTTTAAAATAATATTCAGTGGATATTGAAATGTGAAGCCGTGGTAAGTAGTTAAACGCCATTTTAACACGAACGGGAATTTTGTCGATTTTATTCATTTTATAATGAATATCGGAAAGTGATTTCAAAATCCGATATTTTGGAAGTATTATCATTTTAATATTGAAATAATATGGAAATTTAAATTTTGATTTAAATTAAATCAAATTGAAATCGTTTTAAAATGAATTTAAAACGAATTTATATAAAGAATATTCAATTTTGATTTGAATTTGAAAATAGAATTGAAATCGTTTTGAAATGAATTCAAAACGAATTGAAATGGAATTGAAATCAATTTAAAATGAATTCAAAACGAATTGAAATGGAATTGAAATCGATTTTAAAATGAATTTAAACGGATTTATAATGGAATATTCAATTTTGATTTGAATTTGAAATGGAAGTGGAAATCGTTTTTGGAACAAATTTAAAACGATTTATAAAATTTGTTTTAAATGGAAATCGATGAAATATAATATATATATATATATATAATAATGGCCTGAATAGAACGCGCCGCACAGCGGCATTTCGCGAATTTCGACCATTAACTTCAAATGGATGTTACGGGTGATCCGACCGTCGGATTCTTCTAAAACCGGAACCATTGAGTTCGTATCGTAAAGAGCTTTCCAATGAATATAAGAGATTTGAAATCTAGCTGATAGATTTGGAGATATGTCTAAATCAATTTCAGAAATGGTCGTTATGGATGTAGTTCGGTGGCCTTTATTGGAAACCGAATGTACGGGCGATAATAAAATTATTAAAAATATGGAAAAATTATGTAAAATCATAATAAATGATTTGGAAAGATTTTGGATGAAAAATTCCAGTTTTGAAAAGATAAAAATATATTTTTATCGAAATGAACTAGTTATTCACTAGAATATTAATTTATTTATTTTTAAAATAAATAAATTGGATTTGAAAAGGGTTTTAAAATAACCAGAATTTTCCAAAGAATAAATTGGAAATGGATTCGGAATGGAAATAATCTTTGGAATATTTCGATATTGGATTCTGTGATTATACAGATATTATTGAGGAATTTGGAAGATATATATATATATATATGTATGTATGTATATATATCGTTATCCCAATACGATATCCGTTGGTTTCAGAATTTGATATTGAATATAAGCCGGTATATTTTCTGTTCAGAGCCTTGTATTTGATATCAAATTGGATATTGGGTTTGTCGTGAACGGTGTCTTCATTAACACTGTTCTTAAACCCAGTTGAGAAAAGGATAATTTTTTAATTAAGATTTAGTGACGTTTTCCAATTAATTAATATTTAATTGGAATGGAATAAAAGAATTGGATTTTTGGGTTTATCGTGAATGGTGTTTAAAATAACCCTTGTTCTTTAACCCAATTAACAGTGAAGAATATGATTTGGAATTTATAATCTTTTAATTAAGATTTATAGAATTTTCCAAAGTAAAAATTTCTAATCTAATATATTAAATTGGAATTCGATTTGGTAATAATCGAAGTGAGCTTCTGTGGAGGAAGACTGTTAATACATATGGAATTTAAAAGGCTTTGTTGTTATTCCGTTTATATTATTAGTCGGATACGGAAATTGATATCGATTATATATGGATTTGCTTTCCGTGAAGATTCCATAATTAATGGAATGTGATTTTGGGTTTATTGTGAACCGTGTTTTAAATGACATTGGTTCTTTAACCCTGTTAAAATAAGATTAATCTCTTAGCTTTGAATAATCATTAATATTGATTTTTGGGAAGATTAAAACTAAATGGAGTTCTAATGAATCTTTGATTAGATTGAAAAGTGAATGTGATAATTAAAATTATCAATTCAAGAAAATGATCGAAAATGGAGTACCACCAGTTTTACTCCAGGCGATAGCTAAATCTTTAATTAGATTTGAACGTGAAATGGTAATTAATATTTACCGATAACACCGTGGTGTTAGATATGGAGTATTACCAGTTTTTCTCCATCGGATGAATAGGTTAGGATTAGGAAATAAAATAAATGATTACTTTGGTGTAGTTCGCTAATCCTGACTAGTTTGGAAAACCTTAGTATGGCTTGATATCCAAAGGAAGATTAAAGAATAAATTTAAAGAATTTATCTTTGATAAAATTAATGGGAACCTTTTGCAAAGGAAAAGAATATTTGAGTAAAAGAATATTCAGGATTGGAATGAGGCTATGATGTGTTGTTATAGCACTTGATTATAAGATACGCGAGTTATTCAGAAAGGCCGGGTTTAACCCATTCTGAATAACTGATACGATGAAAAGTCGAAGAGATTGAAGACGGTGCAAGATCGACGATCTTCACATTGAATGGATGGGTTGCTACTGTTGCTTATGATGGGAGTAGCTACCTTGAAGGGGCTGCATTGGTAGCCGTCCGGACGTACTTGTTGATTGTACGGATATGCGAGGGCCTCTCTCCTGTATTGGACATACGGGACGAGGAATAAGGTGCCTCCGGTTTCGTTTAGACCTAGAGCGGACTTGTAAATGGATGGTGTGTCTGACATTGAATTTTATTCTGTGTTTATTGATCTTTATTAAATATACATCTTCTTGGTGAAGGGGAATTTATTCCCTCACTTCACCCTTCTCTGAGACATGCAGGATCAGAGGTTGTATATCGATAGACATTAGTCGCATGGCATAAATTGCCTGTGTGGCAGGCCTAAGTGGAAAATGATCAAGGCTTCTGTTGAAAAGAAAAATCTTGTGGTTGATGATCAAAGCACAGCTTTAATATAGCACGGCTTTGTGTAGCGTTAATTCGCGAGCCTCACACATCGGTATGGTGGTAAACTGATGGTTAGATCAGTATGCTTTTGAGATGAGGATAGACACCCTATGGGTTGTCATGGATTCGGTCGACCAAAATGAGCTGAGTGTGGTCGCCCCACGCTCAGGAGGGTTAAGGCACACCCCCCGATTCCCTGAGGGATAGAGTAAGCGGTGTTTTCTCTTATCGGGACGTAAGCCGCAGTGATACTTGATTTCCCAAAAGTGGGGATGTGCATTATGGTGTTTTCTCTCACTGAGACGTAAGCCATTGTGGATTGTACTACGCGGTCGATCTTTCGAATCAGGAGCCACCATGATGGAAATCCAACTTTCAAATACGACATTTTTCAGTTTTGATTGTAGAGCCTAGTATGGCGACATTGTGGGATGGGGCGCTTATGCCGTCTATGATTGATACATTTATATTTGAAGTTGTTTTCTTCACTTATAGTAAAAATAGAAGATGAAATTTCGCGTATCAAGCATATTTGGCTATTATAAGGGAAAACCCTATCCTCCGACTTGTGTTGCATTGTGTGATGGGACCTGGATCTTATAATAGCTTCATTGTTCTATATTTAGCACTGCGATGTTTGTTTTATGCACTGGTATTCTTGGGAGGAAACCCGTTCCGTGTTATACAGTGTGGTCCCTCGATTTACCTAACTTTAAAAATAATGATTAATAACCGTTTTAGTTCTCACACCAGTCACATGACTGACCTGGAGTTTATTTCTTTAACCTAAACTCTGGGTGCCCTTATTTTCCACATGGGCAGCTAGTAGTTGGGTTTTGCAGATATTATATTCACAGGATCTTGGTTTACAGCTGAAGTGGTATTCAGAAAGCTCTGTATCCGCGTATTTCTTTCAGTTGTGTTTTGTGTTATTTTTCCGCTGCTATGTATTTAAATGTAATTTAAATCTCTGATATTTTTGAAGTTGCAATCAATCGTTAATGGCGTCCTCTCTTCCTTCTTCTCCTCCTCATCTTTCGAATTATCCTTCTAAGTATAAACCTTTCCTTCTTCCTCGATCTGTTTCTTCGTCGTCTCCTTCCTCTCATCGCTCTTGTTCTAGTCCCTCTTTCTCCAATCTTTTCCCTTCGTCTAAATCTGTTCACACATCTCCATCCCGTTCTGTTCGCACATCTCCATCCCGTTCTGTTCGTTTTAATATTCCTCTCTCTTCTTCTCGTGCCTCTTCTTCTCGTTATCCTTCTTATCGTCCTTCCATTCGATCGGATAGGAGTCAGGAGCAGTCTCACTCTTCTCCTTGTCAATCTCGTTCTTCTTTGAATTATTCTTCTAATTGTTTTGCTATTCTTTCTGATCATCATGCGGTAGTTCCTCCTAAGTCTTATGCTCAAGTGGTTACAACGAAACCATCAACGCCTTCGAACCCAACTCCTAAGATGAAAATTAAATCACCTTTGCCAGAGTTTGTTTCAATTCATCAAACTATCACCCAGCTGAAGAAGGAAAAAGATGTCTGAAATGTGCATGCAAAGGTCATGTGAGTTCCACGTGCAGAGACCCGACAATCTGTTTCAAATGTGGTTCAATAGGTCACTCTGTGCAAAGATGTTTACGAAAAAATTTCTTTGTTGGTAGCTCCTCGGCTTCTACAATTTCAGCCAACAGTAACAAATGTAATAATCATACTCGTTGGGTCCCGAAACAACTCAATTGCTCTGCCAACTCAGCTCATCAACAGTCACTTCGTAATGCCAGCCGTCAATTTACTCACCATAGAAATTTCAATTTTTTGAAACCAGCTAATTATAATTCACCTCACTCTTCCCCTACTGATTCACTTTCATCTCCAAAAAACAGAATTTTCCGAAAAATGGATTCCTCAAAATGCATTGTAGCAAAAACACTCTCAAGAAAATGGAGCATAGAAACCCTTCATCATGCCTTAGAAGTTAACCTTGAACATGATACTTGGCCGATGTCGATTATCACTAACAATTCATTCTTGGTTCATTGCCCTTCTTATGGTAAAAGAGAACATGCTCTTTTACTTAAAATCCTTACTAAGCCGGGAGCTGCGATTGGTTTGGAAGCATGGGATGAGGAAACAATGGAACCTGAACCTGCACTGGAAAACGAATCATGGGCTAGGGTAGAAGGATTCCCTGAATTCTTAAAATACAACGATGAAGCGGTGAAGGAAATCCTTAAGCCGATGGGTAGAGTTTTAGCAGTTGATGATTGTGACTGGTGCCACATTGACTACAGAGAATTCTTGGTAAAATTACATTTTTTTCAAAGGAATCGGCTCAAAAAATGAATTTGCAGCTTGTTTTAACAACAAAACTAACATCATCAAAGTCCAGCATTGTAAGCATGAACATCCAGGTACAAGACCTGAACTCATATTCATAGGGAATAATGATGAGCAAGTGGTTCCGTGCATCCACAATGATCAAGATACAAATTCGGAGGATAGATTTGATGCAATGATTGAGGAGGCGATGATGTTACCACCTTTTCCCTCGATTTGTAGAGAGATTAACATGAACCCTAACTACCCAGAATTTGACGATCAAGAGATGGAACATGATGATCAGGAGGAAGTGAACCAGGAAGTAAAAGATGATCAGAACCAGAATGTGCAAAACGTTGAAGACCCACCTATTAATCAGATTATCCCTTATGGTAACGATTTTTCTATGCTCCCTATTCAAGCCATTCCTTTTGACATCAGCTTTATTCCTCCTCCACAATCTCCTCCTCAGCAACCATGGTCTGATGACAATGATTGGCCTCAATTCCTTTCCCCATCTTTGTTCGTCGCAGTGGGAGACGCAACAATCCTGATGTAACATGTAGTTTTCTTACTCCTGTTGTTTTTTCCACTTCAAATAAGCGTTTGAACAAAAAGATAGCAAACTGCATGGGTGTAAATTTACGTGACTCACACTATAAAGCCATGCAGGCATTAGAACAAGAGCGTATTAATAGACATCAATGAAAGTGGTCACATGGAATGTACGGGGTTTGGGGGACCATTCGAAATGTCATGCTGTAAATTTAGTTTTGTCCCCACTAAAAATAGATATCCTTTTCCTTCAAGAAACAAAACTAGTTGAGCCATCTGATTATCATTTTAGATTGATTGGAGGGTCCTTCTTGAGAGGTTGGACCTATGTTAATGCTATTGATACAAGAGGTGGCCTTATTACTACATGGAATGATGCTGAGTGGTCTCTGTATCAAACTTTCCCTTCTCAGTTTGCTCTTCATGTTGCTCTAAAATATATTGCTTCTAATTCAATATATCTTTTTTCCAATATTTGTGGTCCTCAAGATTATCATGAAAGAATTGCTATTTGGGAACATTGTAAACAAATGTCAAACAATGTTATTGGACCTTGGGTGATAGGGGATGATTTTAATACTGTGAGATATCCTGATAGAGAAAATCTTTTTCTTTATCAGCTGATTCTGAAGCTTTTAACTCTTTTATCTTTGATTGTTGTCTTTTCGATCCCCCTATTTGCAATAGATCTTTTACATGGTCAAGCAACAGAATGAACCCATCCCTCGCCAAACTGGACAGATTTCTTTCAATGAAGCTTGGGAAGAATCTCACCCATTATCCTTTTCTTCTGGTCTTGCTACCATTATTTTTGATCATTGCCCTGTTGCTCTTGATTCGGGTTCACTATCTAATTTTAAACGCCTATTTAGATTTGAGAGACTATGTTTACTTGAACCATCTTTTAAAGAATTTGTTCAAAAGGTTTGGGATAATCCTGTTCAATCCCAATCAGCCACTCACAGAATTGTTCTTAAATTGAGATCTTTGAGAAAACTGATAAAACCTTAGGCTAAATCAATCTAGGGCTCAATTCGAACTCGTATTTCTAATATCCAAGATTCTATCTTAGATCTCAATATATTAGAGAATCTCATCCTCTTAATGATGTTGAACTAAACTCTCTCAATAATCTAGAATCTGAGTTAGACAGATTGTTTAAACAAGATGAAATGGGTTGGAAGCAAAGATCCAAAGCCAAATGGCTAAAAGAATGAGATAGAAATTCAGCTTACTTTCATAGAATAGCTAATGGAAGAAGACGAGCATCACGCATTCTTGAAATAACCCATGAGGATCAAGTTTATTCAAACCCTGATGATATTCTTTCTCTTTTTTCCAACTATTATCACTCCATTCTGGGTTGCTCATCCTCTGAAATTCCTCTCGTTGATTGGTATTCTCTTTATCCTTCACCTGCTTCTATTTGTATAGATCAACCATTCACTAAAGATGAGGTATGGGCTGCGTTAAGACACATGGATGATGATAAAGCCCCTGGGCCTGATGGGTTTGGGCCTTCCTTTTTTAAATCATTTTGGGCTATTGTGAAAAATGATATAATGAATATGTGCAATGAGTTTTTGAAAACCCTAATCTCATATCTCGCCTGAATTACGCAAATATTGTGCTTCTTCCCAAATTTGCCGGCGCAAACACTTTGTATGATTTTCGCCCTATCAGTTTGCTTAATACCACTTTCAAAATTCTGACTAAAACTCTCGCGAATCGACTTCAATCTGTCATCGCTGATCTTGTTGGTGCTGAACAATCAGCTTTTATTCTTGGACGAAACATTTCTGATTGCGTTGCAGCTACTCAAGAGGTAATCTCATATTGTCACAATATGAAAATACCAGGTGTTATTCTTAAATTAGACTTTTCAAAAGCATTTGACTCTGTTAATTGGGAATTTGTATTCCAAATGTTTAAACATAGGGGATTTTCCCAACGTTGGTGTAATTGGATAGAGGCTATTCTTACAACAAGTCATTCTTCAGTTTTAATCAATGGTGATATTGGGGGTTTATTTAAATCAAGAAGAGGTTTGAGGCAAGGCGACCCCTTATCCCCTCTGATTTTTGTATTAGTTGCTGATGTTTTTAACCAAATGGTTAAAAGAGTTATAGCCAACAACTACTTTGAAGGGATTCATCTGCCTAATTCCTCTCTGCCCATTTCTAACCTTCAATTTGCAGATGACACTATCATCTTTTCCTCTTCTAACTTTAATCACATTTTTTGTCTCAAAGTTGTTCTCTATACTTTTGAGATTATATCAGGTTTGTCAATCAATTTCTCCAAGAGCTCGATAATAATGTTAGGCGAGGCTGATCATCTTGGTTCTTCTATCTCAGCCATCTTAAACTGTCCCGTTGATAAGTTCCCTATTCAGTATTTGGGAATTCCTCTTAGACCCACCAAACTACACAAATTGGATTGGATGCCTCTTATTCAAAAAATTGAAAAGAGATTATCTTCATGGAAGGCTAATGCTCTTTCTTCAGCAGGTCGTTTAGTGTTGGTTAAGGTTGTCTTATCAGCATTACCAACTTATTGGATGTCTATCCATAAATTTCCTAGGTGGGTAATTTCAAAAATTGATTCAATCAGAAGCACGTTCCTATGGAATGGGAACAAGGTCAAAAAACTGATTAATTGGCAAACTTCTTGCTTACACATTAGTCAGGGAGGTCTGGGTATCATTAACCTTTATAATTTTAATTTGGCTCTTTTATCTAAATGGATATGGAGAATCGTTATTCCTGGCTCGTACCTTTGGAAGAATTGGATTCTTTCTCTCTACTATTCTAACAATCCTCATCTTGTTTTACACTCCTCTCCTCCTATCAAATTTTCTCCTTTCTGGGTTATTTCATGCTTACCTAGAATTAAAAACTTGTTTCAAGTCAAGGTGGGTAATGGGGGCTCTTGTTTATTTTGGTATGATATTTGGCATGGTCATATTCCCCTTCATCAAGTTTTCCCCATGCTTTTTCATCACATTACTAATAGATTCTCCTCTGTTGCAAATTTGTTGCTTTTGGGTCCTTCTACATTGTGTCCTTCTTCTATTTTTAGTGTGCATGTTTTGAATGAATTACTTCTTGCATCCAGATTGTTAATAAACTCTCATCTTTCCTCTAATGAAGTCAGTTATTTTTGGGCTTTGTCTCCATCAAAAGGCTTCTCAGTCGCTTCGTTGTACAAATTCATTAATTTCTCTGGAAGGTTATTTTCTTTTCCTAGAATCAGGAAGATTCATCTACCCCCTAAGATTTTATTCGTCAATTGGTATTTGATTCATGGTAAAATAAACACAAAGGCTAAATTGCATAGACTTAACTTGATTGAGGACTCCCGATGTGTTCTTTGTTCTATCCATGATGAGACAATTGATCATCTTTTCCTGAATTGTGATTACTCATTTCCTGTCTTGGCAGCCACTAGTTCGTTTTTACTTGGCTTTATTCCTGAGATTAATTCAGTTTTTGATCTCTGGGAATTTTCTGATGCAAATGCTGCTAGAGATTCATTCTTTGCAGTTTTCTGCTGGTGTATATGGAAACAAAGAAATGCTATGATATTCAATAAACCACTCAAGAGTTTTAGAGGATTATGTAATCTTATAATTCATTGCTTTAAATCCTGGTCAGGTCATTATGCTCCTCCAGTTAGATTTGCATTTGCTCTTCCAGCAGCTACTAGTCCAGCGGAATCAGTGGGCTCTAATCACGGTGATTCTAGTCCAGACTTGCATTAAGAACCTTTCAGTTGCAAGATATCTTTTGTTATATAATGATCGTAGCTTTTGGTTTATGTATGGTCAGTTTTATTTCTTTACTATTGCTTCGGATAGACTCTTTTTTTGTTGTGGTAATGTGGGTTGTGATGTTGTTTATTATGGCAGAACTTATTGTATAATTATTTCTCTTTTTCACAAAACTTTACGCTACCAGTTGGGCTTGTCAACTGGGTTATATAATTATTTATATTAATCTAATCGGCTGTGTAGTTGCGCGCTACACATCCGTCTTTCTCAAAAAAAAAAATCTGATATTTTTCTGATGTATAATATTTATTCATACTCCGTTATATTCGTGTATTCTAATGGAATTGTTGTAATAAGCAATGAAATGTTCTTCTGTTTATGTTCTGATTTGTCGTGTTCTCGAAGCAATCCGGCTTCCCGTAAGGGGAAGTTTGGGTCGCCACAGGCCTAGCTGCTAATCACTCTAATTAGGCCCGGTTAAGCTGTTTTTCACCTTCCAAACCTTGTTTCAGCCATATCTCCCAAACGGTAAATCCGTTTGGCTAATGTGACCACTCTACGGAAAGGTAAACCATCATCCGAATCCAATGGAAGTGGTTTCAGGTCAAAACTCCTTACCAACAAAAGTTATAGAAAAAACAAGATTCGCTAGGGGCAAAACGGTCATTTAAAATTGGAAAAAATCGTGAACATGGGAAATGACCCCAATAGTCGATCACCAAAGTTACACGCCCGTACGACTTTGTATGAAAAAGAAATAAATATTCTACGATCCTTCGATACGTAGAATGCGGGTCGTTACAGTTGCCTTCCCTGTCTTTAGTTTCTTAGCCTCCTCCTCCTATAACTGCTTGTATATATTGTCGGCCTTTTTCTTAGCGGCTTCGGCTTTAGCCTTTTTCTTTAGATCCTCCCGCTCCTTAGCCACAACCTCCTTATGCTCTTGAACCTTAGTTATGGCCTTCTTCTCAGCTTCCTTTCTGGCCTCTACCAATGTCGTCTGCTGAGCCAACTCATCAGCCACTTTTTGTTGCTCTTGCTCTTGCTCTTCAACCTTGATGTGCAACTTGGCCTGTTGTTCTTCGAACATCTCATGCATAGTGTTCTCGCCCACCTCGACTATCTCCGTCACCTTCCCCTTCTGCCCATCATTTCCCATCATAAATCTAAAGAATGCCAACTCCTCCTTGGAAAATGTAAACTCTATACCACCTCCTTCGCATGGCTTACCTCTGAATCCTTCCACTTTTGCTCTGGGCTATGTTGGGTCAAAGTCAATGATAACTTCTACTCCGGAGGTTCCTACATGGGTAAGAGAAGGATTAGTTAATCTATTTTATCTTTATGTCACTGCACTTATAACCAACCGTGAGAATAAGACTTTACCTACCACCACCTAAAGCATGGTTCCAGCTGGCACAATGCTTCCACCTGCTGCATGAGTGAGACTCTTAAACCCTATCACCGGTTAGTCATGATTGTATTTAGTTGAAGCAGGGACTGGGACTTGCAAGCCAGTTGTAGAGAAGAATCGCACAACATGCTATTGCGAAGAACTACCTCTAATAAACTTGTGGGCCACTACGAAACTATCAGTGGCCACCGTCTTCCCCTTCGCAGCCGCAAGCTCTACCTCCTTCGTTTGTTGGACGTCATCCCTCGGCAACTACCTCCCATCTTGCAATACTAGATGTTCCTGCTCAGTTAGGTGGTTGAACATAAAACTATTTTCGTCGATAACATCCACTTCTCACAATTTGGCCTCAAACTCCAACAGTAGGTCCCACACCTAAGCCAATGTCCCTGGGTAGTCCACAACACACGAGAGCCTGCATACTTGAGCACTTTGACATACATGTTCCAAACATAAGGCTCTAGATCCAACTCTGCCTGAGTTGTTGCGCCTTCAGCCTTATTCTTAAGCTCCTCCACCTCCTTCTGGTACTCAGTTATTATCCCGTCCATCTGGGTCAACACATCCCTAGTGGTACCCTCGGCCTTCTCCTTATCTTTCTTGGCCTCCTCCAACTTCCTCTTTAACTCGGCATTTTCCTACATAAGCCTCTGGGTTTTTGTGTTCTCAGTCTTCAGCCTTTCGTTCTTCTTTTGTAAGGCCTCGTTGTCGGTATGGAGCTGGAACTCTCTCTCGTTGACTTTCACCAGGAGGGTATTCTCCTCTATCAGCTCAGAGTTTTCCTTTTTAGCCCTGTGTTCTATATAGTAAACGAAACCACGATTTCTTTGAATGTCTCGCTGGCATGCTTCGCCTCCCTCCCGAGTCTCTCGTACTTCTCTTTCAATTCACCTGTTTAACAACAGAGAGTTAGGGATCAACCATGTCGTAATCATACATAGAAATAGGAGCAAACCAGAGATGTATCTCACCCAACACTTCTTCCCGGTTCTGGACGCTCTCCTTTTCAGCCTTGATAACCAACTCATAATTTTACAACTACACATTCTTGTTTCAGATCAAATCCGAGAGATATCCCGCATACTTATTGAATTCCGTAGCTTGGTGATAGGCATGGTATCCTTTCTTTCGTACCAACTATTTGTTTTTGCGAGGGATAGGGCTAATGTTCGGCACCTACATCAACTCCTCAAAATAATGCTTTGGAAATTTCTCTTTCAAGATGGTCATCCTCTCCTTGTTGCTCAGATGTGGAGCTTCCGTCCCTCCCCATGACATTCCCATCCTCGGTGGCCTACGATCTACAAGTACCGACAACTTGACTAGTAGACTTGTGAACGGGCGTCGATGGCGGACCAGGAAGAGGAAATGTCGAAGCTTGTGGTCTTGCGCCCGTGGTCTCAAGCCTTGAATTTTTCCCTAACGAGCGAATTGGTGGGATTCTAAGCATCTTGGGTATCGATGACCACCGCCATGGCTACGAGAGTGAGAAGACTGGGGTAGATCAGCCCTTTTTTTGAATCTGCTCACAACCGAGCTCTTTTGTGGTCGCTGGCCATCTGACCCATGACCTCGATGTCTGCCACTGCCGCTTTCACAAACCATCTTACCTACACAAAATAGATTCAAGATTAAACTTGAGCACTTCGCACACATAAGCAAATGTTGTGTTATGCACTGTCTATGAGTATGTGCCCTAAGTGTGCACTTCACAAACCAGATTGAGGCCCTCTTAAAGGAGTTATCTCCCAAAGAGTTAAAGTCAAACTTCCAGAGCTTGTGCTACTGGGACAAGATGGGGGAATATCGATGGGAATGTCGTCCAACTCCTTGAATTGATCCGCTCTTTCCAGCGACGTGGTGGCCCCAGAGGCAGTTCTCATGGAAACTGGCCTCGCCAACACTCATGTCCCCGTCTCGACATCCATGAGCGGGATAGAAGTAGGCGATAGACCCTCTTCCCCAATGATCGTCTCCCACCACCAGCGCTGCTCGCACTAACTCCGTCCTAAATCATGGCGGCTTTCGTTCGCTTAGTTACGATAAGAGGTGGTTTTCTCTTGCGTGCTGGAGAACTCCCTTCTTCCATAGGCTATGTCTTCCCCTTAACAACAGTAGCTGCCCTAATTATTGTCTGCTTCTTGAAAAGTATGCATGTTCCGCGAAGAGCCTCTTCATCTAAGATATTCTCTATGTAGTGAACTTCGTTCGGAATAGCTCTCAACTGCACGACATTCCCCTGGTAAACATCACCCATCGGCGCCAAAGGGATCCCTGTTACAGAAGTTCGAGATCAACAAAAAGCATGAAACTCGACAAACTTCGAACTAGAAGCAACCAAAGATACTTACTTCCTTCCAACCAGCGTCTCGCAAATCTCAAGGGGCAGCGGACGAAGGACCACTCATGCTTAAACACGTCGAGTCTGCTCCATGACCCTTTGATGAATCGTGCACTATGTGTCGCCTCTAGGAAATATAGGGAAGGCACATTGCTGGGTCTCCTCTTGATTTGAAACCAGAATCGGATGTCATCTCCGGTGGGTTCCACGTGCAGGTACTCCCTAAACAAGCGGAAGGTACCGAGGAGAAAGGCATGTCTGTTTGGGTGAAGTTATGTAGGAGCCAAGCGGAAATAGCGCGTCATATCGTGGGCGAAGTCACAGGATGGGGCACGCATTCAGAAAAACACATGCATCTGTTCCATGCAGTGTATCCTTCTGGTGGAGCATGTGCCATGTCCTCCTTCTGGGGAACTTGAACTTCGGTCCAAGGTATGCTGAACCTTGCACACATGCGCCTTAGCATAACTTCATCCACGCTCGAAGGCCGCGAATACGTTGGGTTATCAACTATGATGGCACCTGCCATCATACCCGAAGCCTCTGGGGAATCACTCCTATTGATATCTACGTCTTCTTCCTCAAGGTTCTCTCGACTACATCATCCCCTTCCAGCACCGACGGTACAGTTGGGTGCTCGGCCGTTTGTCTTTCTCCTGAATGCAAGCCACGGTCGGGTGCTTTCGACAAACCTACAGTCTGGGAGGGGGTGGACTCTGAAGAAGTCTCAAGCTTGTTGTCCCGAGAACTTGTACTATTAGTTGAACTAGACTGGAATGGCGAGTGCGATGAAGTTTTAACTTCCAAATTCTGTTGTATTTTGGATCTTGTTTCCATTTCCTAGCTATACTTTTCAATATAGTTACATTAGACATCGTATTGAAAACCTATACCCCTCGTATTGGTGCAAAATAGCATGTATGTGCAGTGAAGTACGATGATGATATGATTATAATAATAGATAGATTTGGGGCACGGCGACGATCACTGTTTCTTTAAACCATAACCATCGTCATCATCGACGGAAGTCTCCAAACTCATGTCCAGTCGCAGGAACATCGTGATTGGGATCGGGAAACAAACTAAAGTTCAATAGTCCATAGTTCAAGTTATATGCTCTACACCCTGTGTGTGAAGTCTAATTCCTACCTAGTCATGATTAGCCGTGATGACAATGCAAGTCCAAGAGCTACGAAATGTCGCATCCCTCGTATCACATCAAGAAGATGCAAAAAAAAAATTGCATCATCGGGGCAATGCAATACCGCATCACCAAAGCGATGTAATATCGCATCACTCAGGTGTGAGGTCGCGCATCCTTTGTGATGCAACAAATCACATCACCCAAGTGATGCGAAGTCGCATAACTCGGGTGTGAAATCTCGCACCTGAATGATGTGAGCAACCGCATCATCCAGGCGATGCGAAATTGCATCACTGTAATGCACGATCTCGCATCGCTCGTATGCGAGAAATCCCACCACCACGATGCGAGCGACTCCCTCTTCTATCACCCCCTCTACTTCTCCTAACTCCTCATCTTCTCCTCTCCCACATACACCTCCACCGCCATTAAAATCCAACTCAAGCTCCCCTAAACATCAAACTTCAAGCCTAATAGCTCGAATTCAACATGCCTGAGCTCGAATCCAACTCCGGCGAAAATCAAAGCAACACCGCAGTGATTCGAACCCACTTGTTATGTTCGAGTTTGGGATCATTCGATTGGGGAAGAATCTAAATCCTTGGATGCGAAAATGGCAAAGGAAAAAAGTGTGAAGGAAGGGAGAGTGCTCGGTTTTAATAAGGGAGGAAGGGAACATGACTTGGCCCATTCTAGTCGCACCGCATCCCTCCGAGGATGAGAGGAAATTGCAACCCTTCAGGGATGTGAAATCCCACATCTCACTGGGTTGCGAAGTATCGCATCCCACTATGATGCGAAATCGCATCCTCCATCGGGGTGCGATAATATATATATATATATATATATATATATATATATATATATATATATATATATTAGTTAGAGATGGAAGCAGATGATGATCCAGAGGATGTGCAGATGTATGAAAATTATCTGATGGCTAAGAAAGAATTTAAAGACCTGCAAAAAGTATATTTCAAAGCTTTTAAACAGCAATCAAAGAGCACATGGCTACAGCAAGAAGATACAAATTCAAAATTCTTTTATGCAAGAATGTCTAATAGAAGATTTTTTAATCATATTAGAGCTCTTATGAATGAAAATGGAAATCTTTTGTATAGGGCAGAGGATATTGAAAAGCAAGCTACAAATTATTTTCAAAATATGTTCAATGGGCCAAGCATAACCTCTTTTCCAAGTTTCAATCCTATCAGTTTTATAAATTCTGAAGGCCAACTTTTTTTGATGAAGCCAGTTGATATTTCAGAAGTTAAAGAGGCAGTATTTCCAATAGATGACAATTCTAGCCTTGGACCAGATGGGATTAATTCAAAATTCTTCAAAATACATTGGGAGGAATTGAAAGAAAAACTACTATTGGCAATATCTGATATGTTCATATCTGGTAAGCTTCCAAAATCCCTTAATCATACATTTATTACTCTTATCCCTAAGAATGACAAGCCAACTTTGATAGCACATTATAGGCCAATAGCTTGATGCAATGTTTATTACAAAATCTTTGCAAAAGTTTTAAGTAATAGACTGAAACATTTCCTGCCATATGTTATATCTGAAAATCAAAGTGCGTTTATACATGGGAGATACATTGGGGATAACATACTGTTAGCACATGAATTATTAAGGGACTTCAAGAAAAAGGGGATTTCAAAAATGTGTGTTAAAGTGGACCTACAGAAGGCATATGATCAAGTAAACAGGGAATTCATATGTTTTATTATGTCAAAGATGAAATTTCCTACTCACTTCATAAATATCATTTATGAATGCATGTCAATAGCTACCTTTTCAATTATGATTCAAGGGGTTCCTAAAGGTTTCATAGCTTCTAATAGGGGTATTAGACAGGGAGATCCACTGTCTCCCTATTTATTTTCTATAGCTATGCAATACTTTTCATATATGATGGATGAAGCAACTCAAGGAAGGGTATTTCAGCCAAGTAGTATAATTCAGCCAATAGTTTCTCATCTTCTATATGCAGATGATTTAATGATTTTTGGTAAATCGTCTATTTCTAATGCACAGACATTGAAGAATATTTTTCAGAATTTGAACAAATATGCAGGGCTTAATGTGAACAATCATCCAGAATCGATTCAGCATCTCTTCTTTGCATGTGATTATTCAGCTTTTAGTTGGCTATCTTTGAAGCAAAAATTAGATATTTCGCTTAATTTAGAAGATCTGAAGACGGAAGCGATGAGTATACATAATAGTTTCAGAAAGAAGGATCAATTAAGGGACTTGGCGTGCGCCTCTTTCACTACAGCCATCTATTTTTTATGGAGAGAGAGAAACTCGAGAATTTTTCAAGGGAAAAGCATGGATTCCATGGTGATGCTTTGGAAGATTGAAAGAGAAATCAAATTTCTAGTGAAGGATAATGGCAGCAGAACGAAAAGAGATAGGAGAAGTGAATGTCTGATGAGTAGATGGGGGGTTGATCTTTTAGATACCGGCTGACCTATTATTGCCGGTGAAGTGTTTTGAAGAGAAGATGGGAGTCTTGGCCTAGTTGGGCTGATGCGAGTTTGGGCTTGGTTTATTTCAGTTTTATTATTTGTGCTTTTTGTTTTGAGAATGTTTTTAGAAGTTGTATTTCAGACTTAAATTTGAATAAAGAGTACCAATTTTCAAAATATATATATATATATATTAGTATATATATATATATGCATATATGCAGTATGTATATGTACACATTCTTATGCTTACATATTATTGTATGCTTGATACATGTATGCATATACGAACGCGAGTATACAGCGATATATGCGTTTACTAAAACAACGGACGAACGAGAACAAATTTCCCGAACTCAGAGGGATTTTTGATTCGCAATTCCAGCCACGACCACGCGTGCGAGTTTTCAACGCCACGATAGTCGATACCGATCCAATTCACTAACCAACCATGTTGACATGATTTTCTGTCGAAGATGTCACACGTCAAATATTTGGTGACCGACGCGCTCAAGCGTCAAAAGTACAAAGCAGTTGGGTCGAAGTCGCGTTGCAAACGCAAGGAGACCTGAAGCCTCTATCACGTGGCCCTTGTCAAGCCCAATGAACTCTTAGTCGAGCCGAAGGTGAGCCGCCAAGCCGGTCCGGGCACAGCGCCGGTGGGGGTCCGGGGCCCCACAGTCCTGGCGGCCGGTTAGATCGAAACTGTCGGCACCGCCCGATTCATCCGATTTTTTCCATGCCAGAAGCTCAGATTCCTTCACTTCGGACCTGTAAAACCGCAGGTTCCCTTACTTCGCATACAGGAATTTCAACTCCCTCGGTAGTGTGGTTCCAACCTCATCCTTTATCAATTTCGAACCTCTCCAGGGTGTTCGAAATTTCGCACCCCCAGGTGGGGTCGAAATTTCGCACCCCCCTGGTGGGGTCGAAATTTCGCACCCCCTGGTGGGGTCGAAATTTCGAACTCCCCTGGTGGGGTCGAAATTTCGAACCCCTCTGGTGGGGTCGAAATTTCGAACCCACCTGGTAGGGTCGAAATTTTGAACCCCACTGGTGGGTTCGAAATTTCGATCCCCCAGGGAGGGTCGAAATTTCGAGCCCCACTAGTGGGTTCAAAATTATGACCCCCAAGGGAGGGGTGCGAAATTTTGAACCCCGCAATTGGGGGTGTGAATTTTCTGCATTGGGCCTTGCTTTGGGTGCAAAAATTGGCTTTGATGGGTCCCGCTGCTCACCTACTCCCACTTAACCTTCCTCCTATAAATACCCCAAGCCTTGGCCTTCATTTGGAGGCTTCTCCCTTGGAATTTTTGGACCTCGAGAGCTCCAAACACTCATTAATGGCTTCCAACACCTCCACCATGGCCATGGGAGATGACATGGATCATTAAAACATGGCGTGCATGTTTTCCTTCAACACTTGAACATTAACAAGGATTGTTATGCTACTTTTGAACTTCATGGACATGAATACCAAACTTGGATATTGTTGACCAAGTCAACGCTTCTCAACGAAGAAGAAGAAGAAGGGAAATTTGGTCAAAGTGTAGAAAATAAAATTATTTTGTTATTCTATTGTGGCACTTTGAACTTAGCTATTGTCTGCACTTGTACAACCTTGTAATCGAGGAAAGATATGATGAATGAGGATTATAAATTGGATGTAGGTGTTAGCGCCGAACCACTATAAAAGTTGTGTCTCCCCGCATTTACATACTTTACTGCTCATTTGGATAATTGTTCACACATACACATTGGGTGTTGGCGTGCAACAATTTTGCTCGTCAACAAACCATATGTCAACAAGTCTAAACGACTTGAAAATGTATGATATGCGATTGGATCTACGATTCGATATCGTTTCTCGGAATCCTACTTGCAAAGTCGTAAGCCCATAACATCTTTACTACTCGTACCTTGTTTCCAAATCCTGATCGCATCGCATAAAACCACGTGAAAGCATGCAAGCGTACGCGTGATAATGTATCGACAATGACTCGTTTACATTACCATGTAAACAAGAGTCGACGACTAACATCTATATTCATGAGTAAACACGAATTACATGCTCGAGGAGCTACCGAGCAAACAGAATTCTCAACGCGCTCAGCAGAACGATCACGGCCAAAAATTCAACAAATTAGAAGTCTTCCCACTTTCCCAAGGCGATATTTTCAACTCAAAGCACATCATGTCGAGACAAGACGTTCTTTAGGGCACAAATGTTAACCGGAATTTTAGTCCGGTTCCCAAAAGCATACAAGACCCACTCAACTCGACCCATTGCGTGGTACCAAAACTCAATGTGTCGCAAAGATGTTGAGGATTCAAGCCGAGGGGAGATCAAGAGAGTGATAGCATTGCAATTTCTCAAAGTGCAGAAATCGCATCATAATAGCTCGCATCCACCACCCTCGCATCACTTGTGCCGCATCAGGCACCACAGCCTCAAATCACGCCACATGGCCATCTTGCATCACCCATGTCGCATAACCCCATACATGTCCATATCGCACCGTACCCCTTACAATCACACCCTTGGGATGCGATATTCTCGTATCCACCGGATGTGATGACATCGCATCCACCGGAGGCGACATTGCATCCAAGGGATGCAATGCGCACGCATTTGGGGGATGCGGGGCACCCGCTTCTCCCAATAGGATGCAAAAATTCGCATCCCATACGAGGGATGTGATTTTTCGCCAAACACCATGGTTTGATATGATTTTCTGGGGTGTGCAACCCTGTGATGTGGTTTCCTACTGTGTGATCCCCAAATCGTACCTACTCCCACCTAACCCTTCAACTATAAATACTCCGAAACTTGGCCTTCAAAATGGTTGGATTTTTGCTGATTTGACATCTCTTAGAGCTTCAAGAATTCATTAATCGCAGCCTAGTTATGAGGAAGATGAAGCTCAAACTACTTTTTCCCAAGATTCTACACATGACAAATATGGCTCAAAAATACATGAAGGACTTGTAAACAAAAGACTAAATGGCATTCATTGCTTGTATTGAGTTGTGTCAATAAAATATCAATAAAATCCTTCAAAGTGGACGTGGGCCCTTCACGGACCGAACCACTATAAATCCATTGTGTTATTTATTGCTTTTTGCACTTATTTTCCTTACGCGAAACATAATTCCCTAGTAATGAAGAACTTTGGGTGTTACGACATTTTTCGTCGTCAAAAATAAATCCATAATCATACATGACAAAGTGACTTAATATATATATATATATATATATATAAAGTAGGAAGCTTGTAAATTTGAGGAACAAGGGAAGACCTAGCAGTTTATACGTAAAACGGAGAAACAAGCATGGGCTTTAGTTTTGCCTATGACATATTTTACATATAACTTTTCATGCAAATGTAGTAAGGGACAAATATATCCATTTGCATAGGTTATAAGCTATTATATAAGGTATATATTATAGGGAAGGGTAACCTGAACTTTTTGTTATATGCACAGACATAATATGTTTTCTGTTCTAAAATGGTTTAAACTAGGAGGTAAAGTACCAAGTAATTCTATATTGGTATGCATAGAAAAGAGATACATGGATGTGTCTCCCATTGGCAAATATATGCACATGAAGTGGGTGGTAAAGTTGGCTTCGATGGGTTAAAAAAATAGGACCTGAGATATATATCAGGCGCAACTGCATATATGGATCAAATAGCAAGCTATACTTTAAAAGTCAAAGCCATGAAGCTAACATGTGCATGTATACGTCAATGAGACTCGGACATTGTGGAAATATATTTAATTGCTTTTGAAAGTTATTTATATCTTGTATAAAATGTAAGGAAGATTATAGGAAGAAAATAGTAAAGCAATAGCTATACGCACACAAATAATATATATGCTGCTGTGTAGAGTACAACTTACTTAAAGGGTACTCAGATATATAATGTTCATGATATATTTTGAGTTTTAAGAATGATCTAAAAGAGAGATAGAATAAAAGCCGAAGTCTAATATTTGATAGAAAATTCTAGTTCGACGTATATATTGTGCAACGGTTTCCATAAAGTATATAAGCCTAATTTATTTTTAATATAAAGGATGGCACCTCTGGTAAAGGCAGCTTCATGCCTAAGTTCTTAAAATGTAAACAATCGCATTGCTAATGTTTCATGACAATAAACAATCCAAATACCACTGCAGTAAGTAAAGAAATTCCTAAAGGAAGGTGTTGAGCTTCACACCTGATTGCATACTACTATTGCAGCTGAAGTGAATCAAACAAAGATAGGGGATGCTAACCTAGCCTTGGTTTAAATAAGAGATTTTTTTAATTTAGGCCGGTTTTTGAAATTTATAACAAAAACAGACTAGTTTGCGAACTAATTATAAAAATAGGTCAGTTTTCCTTATGTATAACACTGACGGCATCTCGGATGCCGCCAGTTTTTTTTTTTTAAATGGCTCCATCTCGGATGGAGCCAATGGAAAAAAGTTTCTATTGGTGCTATCTGAAATGTCGTCAAATTAACATTGGCGACATCTCAGGTGCCGCTAGTTTTCTTTTGTTTTTTTCAACTGGCTCCATCTCGGATGGAGCCAATGGAAAAAAGTTTCTGTTGGCGGTATCTGAAATGTCATCAAATTAACACTGGCGACATCTCAGATGCCGCTAGTTTCCTTTTGTTTTTTTCAACTGGCTCCATCTCGGATGGAGCCAATGTAAAATAAATAAAAAATTTACATTGGCTCCATCCGAGATGGCGCCATTTGAAAAAAAAATGGTGGCATTCTGAAATGCCGCCAGTGTTCATTTGGCGGTATTTCAAATGCCGCAAACTTGATTTTATTTTCTATTGACTCCATTCAAGATGGAGCCAGTTGAAAAAAATCGGCGGCATCCGAGATGTCATAAGTGTTATTCTTGAGAAAAAGTGGTATATTTTCGTAATTAGTTTGGAAATAGGTCTATTTTCATTGTAACTCTTAGAAACCGACCTAAATTAGAAAATTTTCCTTTAAATAAGTATACAAAGAAGCCTAAAATATTCTTTGAAACAACAAGTCATGTTTGCAAGGCCTGGCAGAGTGGACATGTACTTGTACAAAATATAAGAGCTTAGTTAATGTATATGAGAGTGCAAAATTCCTCTAATGCAATGTATTTTAATTTATAAGGAAAAGCACACTTTTCTAGAAAATAATAATTGGTTAAATGTAAAGGGATTTACTCTAAAGACAAGTTTTATTTATAGTTTTGATTGTGATATTTCTAGACAGTTGCTGGATATGGCCCAATTGTCACAATCCTATATCAATTTTGTAACTAAGTAATTAAAGATGTTAAAAATATACTTAAATTAGCTATGGTTGGAAATAGCTTTGATAAATAGAAAATAATTGATCTACTCTTACTTTTGGCTGATCAGTGATTGGTTTATTTTAAATTAATCAAATTCTCTTGCTAGTAATTTTAAAACCTCTGATATTAGCAAAAGCAGACTTGTATATCCTCGTACATTCATGGATGGGCCAAAAACCCAATTAGTAGGCTTTAATGTTGAGAAAAAATACCAGTAAAAATGTTATAGCATCACCCAACTCTGTTCTCAAGCTGAACCAGGTTGAGAAGAAGGATATCATTATGTATTCCAATCCTAGTAGTAATAGTAATCAGTATTTCTGGCTCAGTTTTGGAACAGATGCATCAACGCTTCACATTACTTAAATGCGCCAGATTTTTATTGGAAAATATCTGTTAATTCAACTATTAAATTGGAGAACAAGCTTCCCTATGAATCATAGTATGCTATATAGGAGAATATATTGAAGGGATATGGTGGAGAAACAACATGGTACCATATCATCTGGTGTAAGTGCAGTCATCCATTTAGTTGACATTAGAGGTACCGTATCATCTGGTGTAAGTGCATTCATCCATTTAGTTAACATTAGAGGACCCGTTTATCAAACTTTGTTTATTCCAAGTGGTTAGGATTTTGAGAAGGTAATTAAGTGTTTGGATTATATTTTATGAATAGTTCTCAGTGTCTACTTTCATCTCTGACTGTTTAATTCATATTATGCCTAGGATGCTATTTTGATTATGGGCTTGCCATCTGGACATGAGTCTTTGTTTTGAATCAGCAAACTGACAGGTATGATATTTGTTTATATTTTGTAAATAATTTCCAAATGCTACAGCTATCATCAATCATCTAAAGTTCTATTTAGTGCATAGTTAGTCAGGCACACAAAGAAATATCAAGTCAGAGTTTCATAAATAATCTCCACATTCAATGTGATATTAAACCTTGTCTAGCTCGTAACTCAACTAAGTGCTATATAAAAATCACTTTCCCCTCTGTTTATCAAGTTCCACTTTCTACACTCTTTGTTAATGTAACACCCCACCTCCGCCAATGTCACTCTTGCAAGCGCACTAGCTTTGGAGGGGCGTTAAACAAGGTAAATATGCATGCAGATATCACAGGACATAACATATAAGTAAAAACAGAGTAAATAAAGTAGCGGGTAAAAACAAACATTTCAAAACCATAGTCAAGTTACATCAAAGTACTTGGTCATTATTTTCCCACAAAACAAAGTCTAGAAACATAAACTGAAAACTGGAAAGAAAAACATAAAGTAACTACCCCCAAAGTAGAATAAAGCCATAGCAAGCTCTGTCCAAACCGTACATGAGCTATCCAGAAAAGCAGCTAAAGATCCAAACTAGGTGCTAGTGTTCCTACCCTGTAAACCTAGGGGGGAAACGAAAGAAAAAGAGGCGAAAGAAAATGGGTCATTCAAAAGACTGGTAAGTCCTATCTACTATTAGTATAAAAACTAATAAAGTTAACTGGACATGTAAAACAGAGATGAGACATAGGATGATAACTGGTATGATGATCAAGTGTGGCATCGCATATACAAGGTTAAGTTTTTGCACCAAGTGTACTGGTATACCAATCTATGTCAAGGGTAAACAAGAAGTGATCCCTTGGCCCAATCTTGGCCCAATATCACGAGATGACCTAAATCAAGGTCCAACAACACGGTCTAGTCGATCGGCTCCCTAAAAGCCTAACTCGTCAAGTGTCGGTGTCATACGGCCCAATCACGAAGTGTAGTCAAACTGTGCTAGGTCCACCCTAGGGTGTATCAAGCCCTAGGGTGCCAACCACGGACACACATCAAGCACGCATAGTCTAAACCTACTGGTGCCCGTGTCTGCTTTTTCAACTCCGGACTATGTGCACGACCATAGTCCGCCTGAACCTACACCGGCGCACCTACTCAGCCGTCGTTTTTGTCGCTTACATGTCAGCCCAGTAATCGTGCCCCACCCTAGCCTAGTCCCTAGGGTATCATGATACAACCAAGAGGGTTACTGGTGAAAAGGACCACGTAACTAGGGTTTCTAATGGGTTAAACATGGTTAACCCTATCCAATCAAGTATCAAGTTGGTTAAGTGTACCCAAGGCCCATGACTTAACCCCATCAACCCATCGTGTTTAATTGGTTAAGTATTCAAGTGGTCCATGACTTAACCCTATCATGTGGCATTAATTAATTTAATGCACCCAACCTCTCACATTAGACCTTGTTGTGGTTACTAGTTAAGCCGGGCGGGTCCGGGTAGCTTTACACCACAACTTAGTCTAACCTCGGGTTTCAAGTGCGACATGATCAACTACTCACATTGGGTCCTATTGCTTGTAGCCACTAGTTAAGCCGGTCGGTTCCGGGTAGATTTATGCTACAAACTCAACCCAACCTCGAGTTGGCCATTCCCATGTTTTCTAGAAGTCATGTCCAAGTTCATGTTCATGTTTCAAGCATAATCACATGTCATATTTCGAGTCATCTTTTCAAGTCATGTTTGTATGTCATTTTAGTTTACCCATAACGTAATCCCATCGCATGTAAGTTCGCATAAACGCAAATAGATCTCAAAGAGGGGCTTAGAAGCATGACATAATTAATAAGGTTTGGCCACAAGTTAAACATGGTGGCATATGAGGCAAATGTGTTCATAAACTTGCATATTACATTATAAGCCTCATAACATGCATGATATCAACTTTAGCAAAATAGGTGAAACATGGTCATAAATGACATAGGATGATAGCTAGTGATTCGCATATAACATCATATGCAAGATAACATAAGGGTTATGAGAGTTTCTACGTTGCTTTATGCAACATTCCAAATCAAAGCTCATAGCTTTCTATGCATAAAGTCAAGGTGGTAGTTTTTCAAACATGCATAGAATGAATCTATGCATAACATGATAGAATCAAAGCACAAATCATATTTAGGCCCAAAACTCAAACTTGAAACATGTCATATTTAACTTCATAGTTAGAATCTAAGAGTAGAATAGGACTTACAATGCTATGAAGACTTATAAAATAAAATAAGATTGAGACGAAGCCACTAGCAACTCTAAAAACCCCCAAATAACAAGCTTCAATGAAAAACCCTTGAGAAATAAGAAGAAGATCCTTGCTTGATGAAGAAAGATTGAACTTTGGCCTTGAATCAAACTTAGAAACTCTCAAACAAGCTTAGGAACTCTCATATGAATGAAGATGGAGACTATGACAAGAGGGTGGAGGCCATGATTAAACATTTTGGCATAATCTAGTTATAGGATTGATTTATGATGGTTTAGGCTAGGTATTAGGGTCCTTTTATAGAAGTTTAGGTTAGTTTAGGCCATAGGATTAACCCTAATTCAGATATGAGCCTTTAAAATCCGTCACAAGCCTCCAAACATGTCTTGAGGAACAAGTCAGGTGCACCCAGGCCAGACTGGCCGACCACCCAAGTCGACAGGGGTGTCGACTGGGCAGTCGACACCACCTGGGCTGTGTCGACTCCCAAGTCGACTCCCCAGTCGACTTGGGGGTGGCGGGAATCTTTCCCGCCTGCTCTGCTTGGCTGATTTGAATTCTGAATTCAAATTTGATCTGTTTTTGAACTCGAAATTTTCTGAAAACTTTGACGGGCCATAACTTGGTCATACGGACTCCGATTTTCGAAAACTCGGACTCTATTTCGCGTATTTTTCCGAGACGAACGCAATGGCACAGCCCGTTTCCCTTGATTCAGATTTTATCATTTAATTCTGCCTTGATTTATGTTATAACTTGTTATTCAAAATACGGGTTGTTACATTCTCCCCTCCTTAAAGGATTTCGTCCCCGAAATCTCTAAGTTAGGAAGAACGTATCCTACCATCCATCATCCATCTACTCACAACATCATCCACAAGTAACCATTGTCCTTAACAAATTCTAATGCTGTATGAATATATGCAAAAGTGTGTGTATATGCACCTATCTAATGCGAAAATCAGGCGGTTACTGATTCAGTAAACCTCCTTAATGCAAAGTATGTTAGTGAAATGAGTCCATATGTATGCAAATTCCTAGGATAGTTTATAATCTCTACATGAGTGCACATAACATTCATCCATATGCAACATCCACATGATAGCATAACAAGTTTCAACCATGAATAAGCATAAACACTCATGCATATGCAATATGAAAGTGTGTGAGCCGATCTTAGTGCCTAACGTGTATCGTGCATCCACGAGTAACCACTTGCAAACACTTGCAACCACTTGCAAACATCAAGCATAACATGTTTCAAATACATGTTTCATCCAAAGGGTTTCTACCTAAGGTTCTCATGACAAGGTTAACAAGATAACAAGATAAACATGGATAGCAAAAGAAAGATATGCTAACTAGGAAAAGAGATTGAGAATTTACCCTCAAAAAGAAATGGATAAAGCCCACGCATCTTCTCCTCGGTTTCCCAAGTTGCATCCTCTTCGGCCTCACTCCACTGAACCTTCACCAATTTGACTTCTCGATTTCTTAGCTTCTTGGTCTCCGTTCCCAAGATACGAATCGGTGCCCTCCTCAAGGTTGCCTCTTTTTCTATCTCCACGTCTTCAAGAATGCTAGGTTCAACCACCTCAGCGGACTCATGTAGGCACCTTCGGAGATGCGAGACATGAAAGATATTATGCACTCCAGCCAGCTTCTCGGGCAATTCCACCTTATAAGCCATCTTCCCAATTCTCTCTATGATAGGGAAGGGTCCTACGAACCTTGGTGCCAGCTTCCCAACTGCTCCAAAACGAACCACATTACGCAAAGGAGAAACCTTCACGAAAACCATATCTCCAACTTCGAATTCCAAATCTGTCCTTCGCTTGTCAGCATAGGATTTATGTCTGTCTTGGGCCGTTTTCATCCGTCTTCTCACCAATTCAACTTTCTCGGATGTGTCCCGTATCATATCGGGCCCAAGCATAAGTCTATCTGTTGTTTCCCACCAACAAGATGGTGACCTACACGGCCTCCCATACAAAGCTTCAAATGGTGCCATCCCTATGCTAGCTTGATAGCTATTATTATAAGCAAACTCTACAAGAGGAAGGTGGTCTTCCCAAGTACCACCAAAGTCAAGCACACAAAGCCTCAAAAGATCTTCTAGCACTCTATTCACCCTTTCGGTTTGGCCATCCGTCTGGGGGTGATAGGCTGTACTTAGATTCAATCGCGTACCCATCGCTTCTTGCAAACTATTCCAGAACTGGCTAGTGAAGATTGGGTCACGATCGCTAACTATGCTAGAGGGAACTCCATGCAATCGCACTATCTCTCGAAGATAAACAGATGCTAGCCATGATGCGGTCCTCTTGCTCTTCACTGGAATGAAATGAGCACTCTTCGTAAGTCTGTCAACTATGACCCATATGCTCGTATTCCCTTTCCTTGACCTAGGCAATCCATCCACAAAATCCATAGAGATACTTTCCCACTTCCATTGCGGGACCTCCAATGGATGTAATAGCCCACCGGGTTTCTTCGACTCGGTTTTCACTTGTTGGCACAGCATGCACTTTGAAACATATTCTGCCACATCCTTCTTCATTCCAGCCCAAAAGAAAATGCGCTTCATATCCCTATACATCTTATCTCCTCCAGGATGTATAGTCTTCTTCGAGAACTTTATGCACCAAGTCTCCCACTTGTGGAACGCATAGCCTTCCATCACGCCTTAGCCAACCCTTGTCATCAATAGTATATCTAGCAAGGTGACTAGATGTCTCACCATGAATCAACTTGTCCATGACCTCGACTATCTGCGGGTCTTCCTTCTGCGAAGTCCCTACTTGATCAAGAAGTGTAGGTCTAAGCTCAAGAGATGCTAACGAACCCGTCATCGACTCAACAGCCGTTGTGAAATCAAAGGTTACCAAGAACTCTAGGCTCTTCATCTCCACAAACAAGGGACTCAAAGTCAACATTCTTCTGCTTAGCGCATCTTCCACAACATTACCCTTGCCAGGGGTATAAGCTATCTCGAAGTCATGTGATGCCAAGAATTCCATCCACCTTTGCTGCCTTAGATTCAGATCTTTCTGCGAGAAGAGGTACTTGAGCGACTTGTGATCAGTATATAACTCAAACCTTTCGCCTAGAAGATAGTGGCGCCAGGATTTGAGTGCAAAGACGATTGCCGCCAACTCCAAATCATGAGTGGGATAGTTCTTCTCATGAACTTTAAGTTGCCTACCCCCATAACATATCACTCTTCCTTCTTGCATCAGAACAGCACCTAACCCTGTGCCACATGCATCGGTGTACACGGTAAACATCTTACCGCCATCTGGTAATGCCAAAACTGGAGATATGGTGAGGGTCCTCTTGAGCCTTTGAAAAGCAAGCTTATACTCTAAGTCCCATGCAAAGACTAAGTTCTTCTTCGTCAACTTAGTGCGAGGGGCTGAAATCTTAGCGAAGTCCTTAATGAACTTCCTATAGTAGCCCGCCAGACCGAGAAAGCTTCTTACTTCGGTTGCATTCCTAGGAGTCTTCCAGTCTTGAACCGCAACCACTTTCGCGGGATCCACAGCTATGCCTTGCTTGGAAACTATATGTCCAAGAAACCGAACTTCCCTTCTCCAAAAATGGCATTTGGAGAACTTGGCTTTCAACTGATGAGCTCTAAGCGTATCCATCACTTCCTTGAGATGTCTAGCATGTTCTTCCTCATCCTTTGAGAAGATCAGAATATCATCCACGAAGACAACTACAAACTTGTTAAGGAACTCCCTGAATACCCTACTCATCAAATCTACGAAGTAGGTGGGTGCATTAGTCAAACCGAATGGCATGACAAGCCATTCAAAGAATCCATCTGGAGTCCTAAACGCAGTCTTATCAACACTATCCTCAGCCACTATAAGCTGATGGAATCCGGTGGCTAGATCAAGCTGAGAGAAAGCAGAAGCACCAACAAGCTGGTCAAAGAGGTCATCAATCCTCGGTAACGGGTGCCTATTCTTCTTTGTCAGCTTGTTCAACTCTCGATAATCAACACATAGACGAAGTGAACCATCCGCCTTAGTAGCGAACACCACAGGAGCACCCCATTCAAAAATGCTTCGCCTAATAAAATTCTTCTCAAGCAACTCCTTGATTTGCTGACTGAGCTCTCTTCTTTCTCGTGGGGCCATGTGCCTCACGGGCAATGAAACTGGCTGGGCATTATCAACAAGATAAATGCGGAAATCTATCTCTCGTTTAGGGGGTAACCCCTTAACCTCTTCAAAGACGTCAGGATATTCGCGGACCACTCTTACAGATTGCAGATCATCGATGGACGAGTCAAGAGATTTAAGATAACATAACATGACGGGATCCAGCGGGTTGCAAGAAATCTCTAGGGTATTACCGAGGCGAGTCATGAGCCTCACCACCCTATGCTCACAATCAAGAATGGCTCCATAACTGGACAACCAATCCATGCCCAAAATCAACCCGTATCCTGTGAACCCGAGAACATAAGCATTACACGTGAATTCTATGGTCAAGATAGAAATCCTCAAATCCATACAAATCATAGATAGATGGGTGGAACCCCCAATTGGATTTGAAACACTAACGGGATCCTCAACTAGACTAGTACTTAGGTGCAAACTTTCAACAATGTCAGAAGAAATAAAGGTATGCGATGCGCCAGAATCAAATAAAGTGCGAACAGGAAAATCAGAAATGTAAACAAGGCTTTCTACAGAAATACTACCTCGGTCCTGAACTGGAACAGTGTTGAGAGCATGCACTTGCCCTCCAGAAGGTCCTGCACGCTGAGTCTGCCCTTTCCCTTGTCCTTGCTTCTTGGGGCAATCCTTGCTAAAGTGTCCAGTCTCTCCACAATGAAAGCATTCACCCAACTTCCTCTTCTTCTTCCTACAATCTTTGGCTATGTGCCCAACAATCCCACATAAGTTGCACCTTCTTGTGTCCTTTGCCTTGTTGTTGTTGGCCTTACTACCCTTGTTTTCTTGTTGTTCTGATTGCTCTGATTCCCTCCCCACTTGGAGTCCGTCTTCTTGGTTTGAGTCTCATTAGGATTGACTTCTTTCTTGCCATTCTTATCGTCTCCTTGAAGCAATGCCATGTCCACTAGGCCTTCAAAAGTGGCCCCCATGGGTATATGAGATAGGGCTAAACCTTGTAATGGCTCATTCAACCCTCGTGCAAAGCGTAGAGCCTTCTTCTGGGGAGTATTAACCATGTCCAAACCGAATCGAGCAAGCTGGTTAAACTTGTTCACATACTCCCTCACTGTCATGTCCCCTTGCTTCAAAGATATAAACTTCTCCAATTGTAGATTCGCCTCAGCAGATGATAGAAACTTAAGCCCAAACCTCGTCCTAAAGTCGGCCCAAGTCTCTATAGGCCTAGTAACATTGGTGACCTCCCACCAATAAGCAGCTTCCTCTTTCAATAGCCATACTGCCAACAGAACTTTTCTACGGTCTTCCACATCAAAGATGGCGAAGAGATCTTCAGTTTCTTTCAACCAATTTCACGCCTCAACAAAAGTCTCTGTCCCAATGAAATTCTTGCCACCCATCGCCTTAAAGTCTTTGCAAACCTTTGCGAAATCTGCTTGTGGATGCTGAGGGGGAGGAGGAGGAGGAGGAACTTCAGTTACGGTGGGGGTTTTTGCTGGGCCCACATCGTTTGCCCTAGCTTCCAAGTACCTCCGGAACCATCCGGGAATGGTTACTCCCTCGGGAAGGTTAAGGTCGGCCATGCTGAAAAAGGAAAAGATAGATTTAGAACGAGGAAACAAAGGATAGTGCTAATGGCTTTTGGGGAATAGCCTTTTAAAATAAACTAGACTTTTCTTGGAAAATACTTAATTGGTTTTGAAAATAGTTTTTCAAAAGGGTTTTTAAAACTTCTGTCTGGTCTAGTAAAACCTTATGCTCTGATACCAAATGTAACACCCCACCTCCGCCAATGTCACTCTTGCAAGCGCACTAGCTTTGGAGGGGCGTTAAACAAGGTAAACATGCATGTAGATATCACAGGACAGAACATATAAGTAAAAACAGAGTAAATAAAGCAGCGGGTAAAAACTAACATTTCAAAACCATAGTCAAGTTACATCAAAGTACTTGGTCAATATTTTCCTACAAAACAAAGTCTAGAAACATAAACTGAAAACTGGAAAGAAAAACATAAAGTAACTATCCCTAAAGTAGAATAAAGCCATAGCAAGCTCAGTCCAAACCGTACATGAGCTATCCAGAAAAGCAGCTAAAGATCCAAGCTAGGTGCTAGTGTTCCGACCGTGTAAACCTAGGGGGGAAACGAAAGAAAAGAGGCGAAAGAAAATGGGTCAGTCAAAAGACTGGTAAGTCCTAACTACTATTAGTATAAAAACTAATAAAATTAACTGGACATGTAAAACAGAGATGAGACATAGGATGATAACTGGTATGGTGATCAAGTGTGGCATCGCATATACAAGGTTAAGTTTTTGCACCAAGTGTACTGGTATACCAATCTATGTCAAGGGTAAACAAGAAGTGATCCCTTGGCCCAATCTTGGCCCAATATCACGAGATGACCTAAATCAAGGTCCAACAACACGGTCTAGTCGATCGGCTCCCTAAAAGCCTAACTCGTCAAGTGTCGGTGTCATACGGCCCAATCACGAAGTGTAGTCAAACTGTGCTAGGTCCACCCTAGGGTGTATCAAGCCCTAGGGTGCCAACCACGGACACACATCAAGCACGCACAGTCTAAACCTACTGGTGCCCGTGTCTGCTTTTTCAACTCCGGACTATGTGCACGACCATAGTCCGCCTGAACCTACACCGGCGCACCTACTCAGCCGTCGTTTTTGTTGCTTACATGTCAGCCCAGTAATCGTGCCCCACCCTAGCCTAGTCCCTAGGGTATCATGATACAACCAAGAGGGTTACTGGTGAAAAGGACCACGTAACTAGGGTTTCTAACGGGTTAAACGTGGTTAACCCTATCCAATCAAGTATCAAGTTGGTTAAGTGTACCCAAGGCCCATGACTTAACCCCATCAACCCATCGTGTTTAATTGGTTAAGTATTCAAGTGGTCCATGACTTAACCCTATCATGTGGCATTAATTAATTTAATGCACCCAACCTCTCACATTAGACCTTGTTGTGGTTACTAGTTAAGCCGGGCGGGTCCGGGTAGCTTTACACCACAACTTAGTCTAACCTCGGGTTTCAAGTGCGACATGACCAACTACTCACATTGGGTCCTATTGCTTGTAGCCACTAGTTAAGTCGGTCGGTTCCGGGTAGATTTATGCTACAAACTCAACCCAACCTCGAGTTGGCCATTCCCATGTTTTCTAGAAGTCATGTCCAAGTTCATGTTCATGTTTCAAGCATAATCACATGTCATATTTCGAGTCATCTTTTCAAGTCATGTTTTTATGTCATTTTAGTTTACCCATAACGTAACCCCATCGCATGTAAGTTCGCATAAACGCAAATAGATCTCAAAGAGGGGCTTAGAAGCATGACATAATTAATAAGGTTTGGCAACAAGTTAAACATGGTGGCATATGAGGCAAATGTGTTCATAAACTTGCATATTACATTATAAGCCTCATAACATGCATGATATCAACTTTAGCAAAATAGGTGAAACATGGTCAAAAATGACATAGGATGATAGCTAGTGATTCGCATATAACATCATATGCAAGATAACATAAGGGTTATGAGAGTTTTTACGTTGCTTTATGCAACATTCCAAATCAAAGCTCATAGCTTTCTATGCATAAAGTCAAGGTGATAGCTTTTCAAACATGCATAGAATGAATCTATGCATAACATGATAGAATCAAAGCACAAATCATATTTAGGCCCAAAACTCAAACTTGCAACATGTCATATTTAACTTCATAGTTAGAATCTAAGAGTAGAATAGGGCTTACAATGCTATGAAGACTTATAAGATAAAATAAGATTGATACGAAGCCACTAGCAACTCTAAAAACCCCCCAAATAAAAAGCTTCAATGAAAAACCCTTGAGAAATAAGAAGAAGATCCTTGCTTGATGAAGAAAGATTGAACTTTGGCCTTGAATCAAACTTAGAAACTCTCAAACAAGCTTAGGAACTCTCATATGAATGAAGATGGAGACTATGACAAGAGGGTGGAGGCCATGATTAAACATTTTGGCATAATCTAGTTGTAGGATTGATTTATGATGGTTTAGGCTAGGTATTAGGGTCCTTTTATAGAAGTTTAAGTTAGTTTAAGCCATAGGATTAACCCTAATTCAGATATGAGCCTTTAAAATCCGTCACAAGCCTCCAAACATGTCTTGAGGAACAAGTCAGGTGCACCCAGGCCAGACTGGCCGACCACCCAAGTCGACAGGGGTGTCGACTGGGCAGTCGACACCACCTGGGGTGTGTCGACTCCCAAGTCGACTCCCCAGTCGACTTGGGGGTGGCGGGGATCTTTCCCGCCTGCTCTGCTTGGCTGAATTTGAATTCTGAATTCAAATTTGAACTGTTTTTGAACTCAAAATTTTCTGAAAACTTTGACGGGCCATAACTTGGTCATACGGACTCCGGTTTTCAAAAACTCGTACTCTATTTCGCGTATTTTTCCGAGACGAACGTAATGGCACAGCTCGTTTCCATGATTCAGATTTTATCATTTTTTTCTGCCTTGATTTATGTTATAACTTGTTATTCAAAATACGGGTTGTTACAGTTAAGTTCCAAATGTTTTGAGAAGCAGTTCATATTATTTTAGTGATTCATTGGTTGTTAACATGCAAAACAGGTCTACTTCATTGGTTCGTATTAGCCTAACTGATATTTATTTACAAATATATTATTACTTTATGTATATTCTACTTTACATCAAATATTACTTACACATACTCATTTTTATTAAATTAATATTGATTGGTTGGGATCATATTTTCACATATTCTATGCATTTAAATCCTTGGAATGTTATTTAGCATTTTTCAGCTATTATGCAATTGAAATTTAGCATAATTAAATCCGCCTAAAGATCCATCTTCACCTTTAAACTCGTCAAATCATAGTTTTGTAACATTCACTTTAAAATTTTAGCATGAAAACTAATCTGATTGGTTATTTTTTAAACCAACTAAGGAAACTAATGACGTGTTTTCGGTCTGATTCAAGATCCAAGCTTTCAACATGATGTCAAACAATATTTGTATTCTCTAAACCTAAGTCTCAATAGTATGGGCCAAGAGATTCTTGGGTTTTGTTATAACATAATAAGCAACATTTCTATGCTTTTTTTAACAGTAAATTGGATTTTTAAAGAGCTTAAAATACAGGAAGACAGCAAGAAAACAAAACAAAATATACACATATCAAGAGGAAGACTCCATTAACAAAGACCAGAAATTTCGGCCTATTTATTCACTGTTTCCATTTCTTCCCAAGTATATTTTGAGTAGCTAACTGACCTGGCCTTTTTCTAGGACAACCTATGATATGTCGTTGGCCCGTTATTTTATGTTTTCAAGTACTATTTTTCGTTTTCATACTCCTCTTAACATCACCATCTTCCTGAATCCAATGGTATATTATTGTTCCACACTTAGGAACAACATCCCTACATACGTATTTTGCTATATCCGTGTGACACCCCGCATCTGTTAATGTCACTCTTTAACTGAACGCATTAAGTTCCGTGAAGCGTTGTAGGTAAACAGAAACATCACAAGATAGATATAAAATAACAGCGGAATTTAAAACTTCATTTTCCAAACAAAAATACCATGGTCCAAAATCCAGTTACAACATAAGTCTGAAGTACAGAAAAACCATTACATTAAATTAAAATATCTATCGTGTACTAAAATCATAAGAGTACAGTAATATAGAATCATAGTCCCCAAAAATAGCCATAGCAAGGTAGACGGGTAATCAAAGTGGCGCATCTAAGCAGATCCAAGTAGAAACAGAAGAGAGAATCTTAATCAAGTCTGAGCATTCCCACCTTGAGAACCTGGGAGGGAAAGGTAGAGAGAAATGGAAACAAAACGGGTTATACATAAAGTTTGGCGAGTCCAGTTACTTTTACCATATAAATAAGTAAAAGCATCATGACAAGCATATAAATGGGATGAGAGAAATAACAGCTATCATAAGACAGGCATAACAGACTGAGCAGGATAAGCAGAATGAACAGAACATAATAGATTACGCTTCCTAAATACTTGTCTTTGCACCAATACTAGTGTAACAGAAACAGAGTGATCCTAACAGAAACAGAATGGTAGACATAGGGGTACTTCTGATGACGGTTTTTACCCCTAACGATAATAAAAGGCAGCCCAACAGAAATAACGGGTGTTATCCCAAACGATAACAACGGGTTCCTAAACAGGTAGGACTAGATGTACCATAATTACTAACCCAATCGATCGGCTCCCTATTCCTTAAATACCTTGTGCTGGCCCCATAATAGGATGTATTACTTCCTAAAGTCGCAACCCCCAGATAGACACATCCATATTCACTAGTGCTATAGCGTCTTATTTTCTCGAGCAAGCGGATCCATACACGCACATGGCTCCGTTGGAACGCGCCATCAGACAACTCCACCCATATGGACCTCTTATAATCAGCTCAGAAAGCGTGCATTGACCCTCACCTAGTTTGGGGTCCCCCTTTTGATACCAGTATGGGTTACTGACTAATACGGGTCCCACACAATAGATGATACAAGCCACCCTTAAGGCTGGCATCCCCACTAATAGGATTTTGGTAGCTTATGCTTAACACATTAACAAGCCCGCATAACCCCAACATGTAAAACTGGTTAATTTTATCGGGTTTATATAACCCCCCACAAATTTAACGGATTTACAGAGATAACAGGTTTAATTAACACCACAAATTTATCAGGTTTATTTAACACCATAGATTTACTTAACCCCTTAGCTTTAGATTGTAATTAACGGAGGTAATCTACAATCTTTTATCCCAGGGTTCACTACGCCATAAATGTCCTATCGCAACGAAAAACCATGGTGTTGCTAGCTACATTGTTGCCACTTTTTGTCTATTGCAACGCATGCTTCAATGTGTTACCATATATATCAATTTGTGTTGCAATAGTTATTGATATATTTAAATTAAAAAATAAATGACATCTTAGCGATCCATTCCTTTTGTTAAAACAAAATCGCAACCATCCATTCCTTTTGTTAAAACAAAATCGCAACCATCCATTCCTGTATGCTACTATTTCTACGTTTCCTGCTAACATTTTCATTTACGCGTTTCTTTTTCATTTCTTCTTCCCCAAATCGCCAATTCTAGATCTAAACTTTCAGAGGTGCTTTAGAGAATAAAAAATGGTTCGTGACTTCAGTTCTTTTGCTTTCTCCTCAAATCGACGGTTAGAGGAAACGAAAAAAAATTACGGAGAAGAAAAGTTTCAGTTCTCAAATCCACGCTTCCCAATTAGCAACTCACTTGGCAATCGCAACCCTACAAATGGCATCTGCATCTTCTCCAATTACCTTGCTTTAGCTCCCAATCTGTGCTGTTGTCTTGGATTAATATTGGAAAAAATCGCCTATGTTGTCCTGGATTCTTCATTTATGAGAAATTACAATTCTTCATTCAGGTTAAATTTATAATTTTGATTTTTTTACTCTTCTTTTTGCTGATTTTGAACCCTACAAATGAGAGCTAGGGTTAATTTCAGTCGATAATGGCACTTAGTTTTGTAGTGTATATATAATGCAACTGATTGAAAAATTGGTAAAAATGAATTATGGTCAAATTAATTACTGAATTTTTTTATGATTTTATTGTAATTGCAGTAGTTCGTCTGTTAATAGTGACAAAGAAATTGCCCAATTTTATGATTTTATTGTAATTGCATGGGTTTCGAAGGGGATGTTTCATTGCATTTCAGTTGATGACACGATACCTTCGCGGAGTATTCTTGTTTGAAAATGTTTCGCTATTTCATTGAGGAGTTTGGCGTCTCCACTATTATTCTTTATGGTAAACACTGCTCATGTCTTTCACTAGTAATCAAGTGTTCTTTGGGGTTGCGCAGTTTATAGTCTCTAGCTTGATAGGCTAATGGAGAGACTGCAGTGCCTTATCAGATTGAAATATTGGTGCGTGATGGGCCTGTTTATGGAGAAGTTTGGCATTGCAAAAGAATTTCATCTTGGAGTGTGTCATGTGGTTTATGTGTGTTATATTTGGTCTGCTTGGTAGTTATGTGGTGCGTGTTGTTCCTTCTTTAGGTAATGGAGTATGTGATGAGCCTGTTGATGATCTGGTGCCTGCTTGGTGTTAGTTCTTCTTGGGCTTACTTGGTGTTGGATTCTTTGGTGTCATTACATCTTGCTCCTGGTTGCTTGCCATCGAATGATGGTTTGGTAACCTCTTGAGTGATATGTTTTGTATCTTAGGATCTATTGTTATATCGAGCGGGGTCTATGCTTAACAGGCTAAGGTATGAGTTTAATTTTACATTGAACTTCAACGCAAACATACTAGCTTTGAGTCATCCTTGGATAAGAAGCTATACTAATATTAAAGTTGCTTTGGACATTCTGAGGGCCAATTTGCTTTGCTGGAGCCAAATAAAATGGTTGCATTACGCTTCATAACATTAGAATGGCACTTATGAGAAATGCTACGGATGCAATGAAAGAATCTCGTATTCAGGACTTTCTCACCTCATTAAGTGCACTTCAGTACAGAAGAATGGACTTTGATGAATTCTGTGCTGCTGCATTTTGTGTGCATCAACTTGAGGGTTGGACAGATGGCAGCAGCATGCTCGCTGTGCTCATGAAATTTTTGAGAGGGATGGAAATAGAGCCTTGATGATAGATGAACTTGCTCCAGATCTGGGTTTAGGTCCTTCGATACCAGTGCATGTTGTACTTCATGATTGGGTCAGGCATACTGATGGAAAGCTGAGCTTTCTGGGTTTTGTAAAGTTGTTGCATGGTGTTTCAAGCAGATATCTCAACAAGTCACACTAACTTGCAATTGCCTTCTCCAGAGCTTACTGTAGCTGCCTGCGTATTTATGAACAATCAGATGTGCGTGCTCCACATCCAAACAAATTTGATACTTGGTGCATGTCAGGTACTTGCTATTTGTATTCCCTACAGTATGAAAGGTTGTTATGTATGCACCATTGAAAGAGGGATTTTTGATGAATTATTATGCTACGGTTGGTAAAAAAATATTCAATAATTTTACATTGTTTATTTGATAATAAAATATTGAATATCTTTTTCAAATGTTATGTTTAAACTTAATTTGTGACAATCTGAGTTCATTGGGTAGACAATATAAATATAATAAGTATCATTTTCTCTTCATTCAGTTCAGCACGATAAATTTACATACAAGTGGTCGGACTTTCTTTATAGAAAATATATTGTTTACTTTTGATTTTGTTAATAGCTTAGCAAAAAAAGTTTTCACGTACTTTTGGGACATGTTTTTATCTAGGTTGGAGCATGTCTCTAGAAACTTTGAATCAATCTGGATACTAGAACAATTTTTTTTATTAATCGAATGATTGAACCAAGTTAGATCTGTTTATTTTTTGTCAAGTTATCAATGTTTCTGAAATTATGATGCAGGTTGAAGTAGAATGTAAGGTAGATCCTGAAAGATTGGCATTAAGGTTAGCTCGTGCATATGATGTTGCAATTGCTACTTAGGTTAGTGAGTCAAGTGACAATGTAGTGAGAAATGTATGTAAATATGAATGATCGTGTAATATACGAGCGAATGTACAATAGTGGAGTCAAAAAATTTGTATCATTTGAAATGCTGAAATAAAATATTTATTTGAATAAAATACTGTGTTATAATAATATTTATTAAAATATTACGAAATCTTTGATTAATAGCAGTTGAGGTGTAATTACTTTTAGCAGCTGTAAAACAAATTTTAACAACTGCTAGAAACAGTTGTAAAAAAGTTGACTTTGTTACGATTGCCAGATGTACTAGACATATTACAACTGTTTTTTGCTGTTGCGAAAGGTATTTTTTGTTCTAGTGGTACTTGTGGCAACACATGTACTGATGTTACCATAGGGTCGCAAAGGTGATGCCTTTGACTCTAAGGCAACGCGGCAAAAGGCAACCTAAAAAAGTGTTGCCACAGACCTATAGCAACAAATTTTGGCACCTACTGCGTCACTTCTCTGGGTTGCCGTAGGCCATCTATGGCGTAGTGGTTATAAATAAGAAAGTAACTTACAATCTTTTATCCTCGGATTGTAATTAACGAAAGTAATCTACAATCCCTTACTCCTAGATTGTAATTAACGAGAGTATTCTACAATCTTTTATCCCTGGATTGTAATTAACGAAAGTAATCGACAATCCCTTATTCCTAGATTGTAATTAACGAAAGTAATCTACAATCTTTTATCCCCGGATTGCAAATAACGAACGTAATCTACAATCTTTTATCCCCGGATTGCAAATAACGAAAGTAATCTACAATCCCTTCATATTATTCATTGTCTAATTCCATAGTTACAGTAACATGTTTTACTTAATATGTAATTAAGTATACTTCATCTCAATTCACCTGTTTTCTGTTTAACATGTCACTTATTATTTATGATTAAATATAACTTATTTCACCTCATATATTCACCTCGTCCTTTCTTATTTAATCATAATTCTGTCTTACACTGTCACTATAACTTGTCGTTGTTTACTTATTAACTTAGTTCTCTTAACTAAGGTTTACTAATAAGTTTCCTTTCCATTTACTATAACTTATGTTATAATTTCCACTTGTCCTTAGGACAAGCCTACCTAATATATAACATCCTCAATAATGTAATTAATTATAATAGGTTATTATCATTCCCCGTTCATGTATGTTAATGCACCAGACCTCTCACATTAAGTTGACCACTTGTGGATGCTGGATATGCCGGGCGGTTCCGGGCAGATTTATACCACAAGCTGGACTTAACCTTGCGTCTTAGCACCGTTACATGTATATTTATGCACTAGACCCCTCACATTAAATTAACCACTTGTGGATGCTGGATTTGTCGGGCGATTCCGGGCAGACTCTACCACAAGTTGAATTTAATCTCGTGCCTAAATGCAGTTACAATTTCTTAATTGTCGTAATTGTATTAATGATCTTTTTGGTATAATAATCCTATTTAGGAATTACTCATGATCATCATAGTTTTTCAATTAAAGTATTCAGTTTTCAATAGATTTCATCGGATTAGTCATTTTAATAGATTAAACATCTCTACAAGTTACAGCAGGCTACTTACCTACAGATTTATATGCCCTAAATTGCGGTCATAATTCACAATATAACATATGCCCCAAATTTAGTCTTACATTACTATATAGTTTATTCCCCCAAATCCTAGTCATGATTCATAATACAAGTTATGCCCCAAATTTATCTTTCCCAATCATTCCCAATTTCGTCCGTTCACATATTTCAGCGATAGGCCTAGGCTCGAAGGTAGCCTAGGTTATAAAAATAAAGAGGGAGAGAAGAGAACAGGAATAGGCATAATATCAGAATAGGAACATGATAACAGAAATAGGTATATCAGAAATAGGCATATAAGAACTGAACAATAGATCAGGTGTACAGAGGAATACATGTAACGACATATCTGTTTAGGTATGAATCGGATTCTTTACAGGCATAGGCTTAGATCCAGATTTATAAACATGTCAGTATTACTTGTTAATTGTTTATATCTAAAAGCAACATAAACTCACAGAGACTGGATCTAAAGAACTGAGAAAAGAGTGTAGATGTTGAAGCAGAGATTCTTGTATACGTATAAGTCGTTGTTGCGGAAGAATAGGCTAATTCAATCTGAGCTGGGGCAGCATCTCGTTGTCTCCATTGTTTTGGGTGAATAAAACAATAGAATTGAGGTCCTATTTATAGCCTTAAGCCAACGAATCAGGTCAAGAAACAAGTCCATGTTCAAAGAATGGATCTTGCCGGATCCCCCGGTGGGTCGACCCTGGGGTGGACCCCAGGTTCGATACCCCCTTGTGTGGGTCGACCCCCATGTAGCATGGGTCGACACTTAACGGGTCGAATTCCCGTGTGTCTTCACGCTCTCCGATTTTGAATTCTTGACTATTTTTGTATATATACATTTCTCTTATATGTATACAAACTTCAACCCTTAATATCTTCTTCATACGATGTCCGTTTTACGCAAACTCGGAGTCTATCTTTTGAAGAATTCATAGACGATCGCAATGGTACAGTACGTTTTACTTAATTCCCAATATTTAATCAACTATTCTTTAGTTTGTTGATATAATGTTCTTTAAAATTACGGGGTGTTACATTCTCCCCTACTTAAAGGATCTGGTCCCCGAAATCTCCAAGTTAAGAAGAATGCATATCCTAACATCCATCATCCATCTACTCATCCACCAATCACAGGCATACATTGTCCTTAAAAGATTTCTAATGCGTATATGAACATATGAAAAGGTGTGTGTATATGTCCCGATACTAATGTGAAAGATCAGGCGGTCTACTGATTCAGTTGACCTCCTTAATGCAATTTATGTCTGTGCCATGTAATCAAAATGTATGCAAATAATCCTAGTATAGCATGTAAGTTCTATATGTGTGCACATAAATTCATCCAAATGCAACATTCATATGATGATACATCCATTCTTATCCATAGAAAAATTAAAATGCACACACATCCGTATGCAGTATGTAGTGATTGAGGAAATCTAGTGCCTAATGTGTATGTATATGCATCCACGGGCAACCACTAGCAAACACTTGCATCCACTCGCATCCATCAAACATAACATGTTTCAAACACATGTTTACACCCATTGGTTTTCTCCCTAAAGGTCAAAGATTCGATCGATATGATATACTAAGATGACATAAACAAGTAAGAATAAAAGCTTTGGAAAAAGAAGTTAAGAACATACCCTTGAAAAGATAAGGGTACGAAGCATGAATCTTGTCTTCAGATTCCCAAGTTGCATCCTTGTGCTTCCCCATTGAACTTTCATCAACTTGACCACTCGTTTGCGTAGCTTCTTAACCTCTGATCCAAGAATACGGGTAGGAACTCATCTAACTGTCGCCTCCCGTTCTACCTCTACATCCTCGAGCATACTCGGCTCAACTACTTCTACAGTATCAAGCAGACACTTCCGCAAATGATAAACATAGAAAACATCATGAACACCTGCTAATCTCTCTAGTAGCTTTACTCTATAGGCCATTTGACCTATTCTTTCCACTATGGGAAATAACCCTACAAACCTTGGCGCCATTTTCCCAACAAATCCAAAACGAACCACATTCCTCAGAGGTGCTACTTTGATGAAAACCATGTCTCCCACCTCAAACTCAATATCGGTCCTTCTCTCATCTGCATATGACTTTTGTCTGTCCTCAGTTGTCTTCATGCGTCCGAGGATAAGATCAACCTTTTCTGAGGTTTCTTTAATCATCTCAGGTCCAAGTAGAAGCCTATCTATGCTATCTCAATTTGAGATCCTTCTATGAGAACAGACACTTGTGCGGCTTATGGTCCATGTATAACTCAAACTTTTCCAAGCAGATACTGCCACCAAGTCTTAAGCGCGAATACTATAGCAACCAATTATAAATCATGGGTAGGGTAGTTCTTCTCATGAACTCGCAATTCTACCACCATAACATATTACCCTTCCCTCTTGCATCAAGACGGCACCAAGCCCCGTACCACATGCATCCGTGTACACTGTGAACACCTTTCTCACCATCAGGCAATGTCAGAACTGGGGCTGTTGACAGAGCCCTCTTTAATCGTTGAAAAGCATCCTTACAATCAATGTTCCAAGTAAAGGTCAGATTCTCCTTCGTCAGTCTGGTGAGTGGGACTGATATCCTCGCAAAATCTTTAATAAATTTCCTATAGTAGCCCACTAAACCAAGAAAACTCCTCACCTCCATTGCATTTTTTGGAGCTCTCCAATCTTGAACTGTAACTACTTTTGCGGGATCTACTGCTATCTCATTCTTGGAGGCCACATGCCTTAGAAATCTCACTTCTTTTCTCCAAAAATGACATTTGAAGAATTTCTCCTTAAGCCAGTGCGCTCGGAGAGTCTTCAAAACCTCCCCTAAATGTTGGGCACGGTCTTCCTCGCTCTTCGAGAAGATCATAATATCATCCACAAAGACCATGACGAACTTATTTAGAAGCTCCCTGGACACCCTACTCATCAGATCCACAAAATACGTGGGTGAATTCGTCAGCGCAAAAGGCATGACTAGCCACTCGAAGAAACGATCTGGAGTTCTGAAAGCGGTCTTGTCTATACTGTCCTCGGCCACCCTTAACTGATGAAAACTCGTGGCCAAGGCAAACTGAGAGAAAACAGATGCACCAACAAGCTGTCAAATAGATCATCTATCCTCGGAAGTGGGTGCTGATTCTTCTTAGTGAGTTTATTCAACTCTCTGTAATCCACTCATAGGCGAAGCGAGTCATCCGCCATAGTTGTGTTTTGCCTAATAAACCCCTTCAAGCAAGTCATCCGCCATAGTTGTGTTTTGCCTAATAAACCCCTTCAAGCAGCTCCCCTACTTGCTTGCTGAGCTCCCTCCTTTCCCTAGGAGCCATGTGGCGCACAAGCAATGCAACTGGCTTCGCATTGTCCACCAAATATATCTGTAAATCAATCTCGCACCTCAGAGGTAAGTCTCCTAAAAAACATTTGAATACTAACAGTACAGATTGCAAGTCATCGAAAGATGCATCAAGTGATTTTAGGAAGCTAAGCATGGCATATGTAACAACCCGTATTCTACGTATCGGAGGATCGTAGAATATTTATTTCTTTCTTATATGAAGTCGTATGGTCATGTGGCTTTGGGAAACGACCAATGGGGTCATTTTCCATGTACATGATTTTTGCCAATTTTTAAATGACCGTTTTGCCCCTAGTTGGTCTTGTTTCGGCCATAACTTTTGATTGGAAAGGAGTTTTGACCTAAAACCACTTCCATTGGCTTCGGATGATGGTTTACCTTTCCGTAGAGTGGTCACATGTGGAAAACGGACTTACCGTTTGGGAGAAATGGCTGAAATAAGGTTTGGAAGGTGAAAAACTGCTTAACCGGGCCAAATAGGGTGATTAGTGAATGGGCCCATGACCCATTTCGGGATTAGGGTTATGGGGAGGCTGAAAAGGGTTAGGGTTTCATTCCATTTCAGTTTTCTAGCCTCCACTTACCTCTTAGAAACCCTAAAAATGGCCTCCAACCTCTAAATCACCTCCAAATCACTTTCTAATCAAAGATTAAGCTTAGCAACATCAAATCAAGGAAGAACTTCACAAAATCAAGATTAGAGCTGCTATTTAGTATTGGTATCCTGCCATATCAGAGATTTATTTTAGATCTAAGGTTTATTTGTGGCTAAGGTGAGTGATTTGCATAGTTCCTCACTAATTATGGTTAATTAAGGGTAATTAGTGTTAATTAGCGAATTTAAACATGATAAAATTCTGGAAAAATACTTATAAATTCTTAAATGATGTTTTAGACCTCTGATATGCATTTGGGTTAATTTGGTTAAGTTTTGCTAATCCTATCATTAATTATGCTTGAACATGGTTAAGGGAAAATAAGGGGTTTTGGCTATGTTTGATTCATTTTAACCTATCATATTTATGTTTTTGTGTTTGAGGTCACTTCTACTTGTTGCTATGACTGTATGGTATGCTTTGTGATTGATTAGAATAGTTAGAATGGTCGGAAACTCCGTTGAATGGCGTAAAACACTCGCTGGAAAAGTTGTAGAAAAATGGTGCAGGTTTTCGGATCGGATCGGAGGGATGGGCTCGGACCGGATAGTGGACTGGGCAAGGGATCACCAAACCGAACTGAGGCTTAGCATGAGATAAAGTATGGCAAAAAGGAAGGCCACTGTGGTTGAACTGGGATCGGTTCGGATCAGAAGATCAAGCCATGGACGGAGGGAAGAGAAGGGGATCGGAACGGAAGAGGATGGGGATGGGGATCGGATCGGAGACCAGGAACCCGAACCGAACCGATGGAGCAAGGGTACACCGAACCAAACCAAGATGCACCCACCCGACCCACCTGAGAGCACCGAACCGAACCAATGTACTACGAAGGGACTTGGAGGCCATGACCCGACCCGGAGCACTTGGAAGAGACCGATCCGAACCGACAGAGAAGAAGAGCTGAGAACCAAACCGATCCAGTGATGACCAAAAACCCGAGATGCAAAGGTAGTCCAAATGGAAGTTAGAGCTCAGGATCCAGTTGGGAACCAATGAGTTCACTTCATGGTTGGGCTTTGCTGCGGGGCGTGTGCTAAGGAGTTGTCGACGTTCATAACTTCGATTCACCACTGAAAAGGAACGATGGGCTACGTATCAGTGCAGTAGAGTCGTTATGACTCGAGGGGCAAAGTGATCGTAGCAGGACTACGTATCAGTGCAGTAGAGTCACCATGACTCGAGGGGCAAAGTGATCATTGTAAGACTATGAGCCAGTGCAGTGGAGCCATTGTGACTCCATGTGGTAGAGTGGACATAGTAAAGGATTAGTAAGGCTATGAGCCAGTGCAGTGGGGTGTGTATGACTACATGGGGCAAAGTGGACATAGCAAAGGATTAGTGGCTATGGATCAGTGTAGTGAAGCCGTTATGACTTCATGGGGCAGAGTGATCATAGCAAAATATTGGGCGATCGAAGTGGTGGATATTGTATACTTTACGCACTGAGTGAGAGATGTGAGGATGGTTGCTATGCTTGATTGTTTGCCATCACTATGACATGCACACCCCCACCCCCGTATTCTTTACACCATTTATTAATGGCACCTTAGAGTGTTGTACAGTATGTAGTGCTAACTCTTTGGTTGCAAGTCCAGGTTCAGGTATGGTTTAGTATACCTGTTATTGTTCTGTTTAGTTGCTTATCGCTCATACCAGACATTTTGTCTGGCCTAGAGTTTTATGTCTCTTCTTATTACTCTGGGTGCTCTCACGAGCAGACTAGAGACAGGTTAGCTGGTGATGCGCGAGTAGCTGATTCGGAGGCGAGCAGGAGGATTTCACGTATGATATATATTGATATTCTCCCTGTGTCGTTGGTGGTCACTACTTTGGGCATTAGTAGTGCACCTTTTTTGCTTAGCTTTTTGAGACAGTTTTAAAAGTTGTAATAATGTTGGCTTTGGATCATAAGCTGTATTTGGATTTTCCGCTGCTATGATAGTTTGTTTTCAGCTTATGCACTATCTCACCTGTTTTATGTCAAGTATATTGTTATTATATTTTGTTCCATGCGTTGTGAGACATATTACAGGCTCCTTGTTAGTTCATTTTCTGTGTCTTCTTTCTTTTCTTCCGACGACCGTCCCGTGCTAACTGGACATGTGTACAGCGCACTTTTGGAGGAAATGTCGGTTGGTGCTGGGCGGGCCGTCACATTTGGTACCAGAGCGAGGTGGCGTAGTTAACCTAGGGAAAGACACCAGGGAGAGATAATACGTATATGAGAGCGCATATTTTTGATTATTTTGGTTTTCAAAAGCTATATATATACTATTAGTAGTATAAGGATGAAGTCGTACTGCACTAGCACCACTATGGAGATAGTTAATCGTTTTCTCTTTACAGATTGAACGATGAGTCGAGACACGAGGGGTGCTGGTAGAGGGGACAATAATGGGAATGCTCCTGACATGAGGACGATGTTCACTGACTTCATGAGATAGATGCTTAGGGATGTTCAGGGAGCAGTTCCCAATCCCGGTAATGGTGGTGGTCTAGTAGTGCAGGCACCTAGGGCCGATTTCGCCAAGTTGTCCAAGGATTACACTAACCTTGGTGGGAAGCCATTCCACGGAACGGAGTCGGCCACGGATGTTCAGGATTGGTTGGATAGCTGTGATCGTATCTTCGACGACTTGGGTATCGAGGATGCGATGAAGAGAAGGCTAGCGTCTCGTCAGCTACAAGGGCGAGCGATGAATTGGTGGAATGCTATTAGGACAGCCACCCCAGAGGATCAGGTTACTTGGGATCAGTTTAAGGCTCGCTTTGGCGACAAGTTTATCTCAGTTGCTCAGAAGTCGGAATTGTTTAGGAAGTTCTTGGAGCTTAAGCAGAATGGTAGGGGACTATATTGCTGAGTTCGACACTTTGTCGAAGTATGGACTATCTCTTATTGATACTCCTGAGAAGAAGAATGAGAAGTTCATTACTGGTTTGGATGGATACTTGGGGGAAAGTCTTATTAACCACATCGATGAGACGTTTGAGTCAATTGTTGGGAAAGCTTTGAGATCAGAGAGTCTTTACCCTAAGTAAAAGACTGAGGTTGCATCTGTAGAAGGGCTAAAGCCGCAAGCAGGCGGTGGAGGCAATAACAACTCTCAGAATAAGAGGAAGCAGAACCAAACTAAGGATGGCCAGAAAAAGAGCAAGAAAGATGTTGAGTGCTTCAGCTGTGGTAAGAAGGGCCATTATGCCAGAGAATGTCGGGCCAAGCCAACGGATAGGAAGTGCTACAATTGTGGCCAAGTAGGACATCATAAGGATAAATGTCCACAACCTCTTAAAGAAAAGCAGATTGTGAAAGCATATGCTATTAATGTTGTTCCTTCTTCGTCGAATGCTCCAACTGCGGCAGAGAAAGGAAAGAACGTCGTCATTCAAGGTATATTTTCTATTTATGATGTACCTATTCAAGTATTGTTTGATACTGGGGCTTCCCGTTCCTTCATATCTAGTGACCTGGTAGATAGGTTGGGACTGGAACCCGAGATAGTCGATAGACCGTTGGTTGTGACGAACCCGATTGGTGGTTCGACTAACCTTAGTATGATTTGCCGAAACTTGGTCTTATCGAGTCATGGATGTATGTTTGTTTGTGATTGATTTGTTTTGGGATTTACTGGGTATGGCATTATATTGGGGGTCGATTGGCTCCAAAGATACGGGGTGGTGGTAGACTGTGAGGGCTTTTTGGTGAAAGTTAGGGCGGATGATGGGCGGAGGGTAGTGTTTGGTAATCTACCTAGTGATGGGGTAATGGCTAGTTTTATAAATTCCCTCGACATCCCGCATGATGAGTTGTCAGATGTGCCCGTGGTTGGCCAGTATCCGGACGTCTTCGAGGAAGTGATCAGGCTTCCACCACACCGAGAGATTGAGTTCCGTATTGATTTAGTGAAAGATGCCAGACCTATAGTGATGCCACTTCGTTGTATGGCACCAAGGGAGCAGCAAGAGCTCGGGGTGCAAGTAAGCGATCTTTTGAAGAAGGGGTTTATTAGAAGAAGTGTCTCCGAGTGGGGAGCACCAGTTGTGTTTGCCACTAAGGCAGATGGTTCCCTTCGTTTGTGTGTGGACTATCGCGAGTTGAATAAGGTGACGAGGAAGAATAAGTATCCTCTACCGCGGATAGATGATTTGTTTGATCATCTGGAAGGAGCAAGAGTGTTCTCCCAGTTAAACCTCACGACAGGATTTCATCAGCTCCGAGTAGCAGTTGATAGTATAGCTAAAACGGCATTTCGGACGCCGTCTGGATTTTATGAGTGGTTGGTCATGTCATTTGGGTTGACCAATGCACCAGCATACTGATCTTATGAATAGGGTATTCAGAGATCAATTGAATAAGTTTGTTCTTGTGTTCGTAGACGATATCCTTGTTTACTCGAGGACAGAGGAGGAACACAAGGAACATTTGAGGATAGTGTTGAGAAAACACCAATTGAAAGCGAAATTTTCTAAGTGTCACTTCTGGAGGAGGGAAGTGAGATTCTTGGGCCATGTTGTTTCAGATAATGGTATTGCCGTGGACCCTGCGAAGGTGGCTACAGTACAGGATTGGTCTACGCCCAAGAATGCAACAGACGTAAGAAGCTTCTTGGGGTTAGCTGGATATTATCGTAAGTTTATTCAGGACTTCTCCAAGATAACAGCACCGTTGACTCAGTTGACTAAGAAGAATCAAACCTTCGTATGGGACGGAGTGTGTGAGAATGCATTCAAGAGTCTAAAATAAAAGTTGACGCGTGCACCAGTGTTAGTCATTCCTAAAGGGAATGAAGAGATGACGGTATACACGAATGCTTGTGGTACCGGACTAGGTGTTGTATTGATGCAAGGAGGTAGGGTTGTAGCTTATGCTAGTCGGCAATAAAAGCCGCATGAGAAAAAGTATCCTACCCATGATTTAGAACTGGCAGCGATCGTGTTCACGTTGAAGATGTGGAGACATTATCTCTTGGGAGAGAGATTTGAGTTGTTTACCGATCATAAATCGTTAAAATATCTCTTCTCTCAGAAGGATCTGAATCTCCGTCAGCAGGGATGGTTAGAGTTCTTGGCTTCGTATGATTTTGATATCGCATATACCCCTGGGAAAGGCAATGCGGTAGTCGATGCCTTGAGTAGGAGACATTCCAGTTTAGGGGCTATGTTTCTTGAATGGAAGCAACTGGAGTATATCGCAGGGTATGATTTCAGACCAAAGTGCGAATTAGATCCAGAGATGTTAGCTAGTTTGAAGATTAGACCCACTTTGATTGAACGGATTGGTTCCAGTCAGAGGGACGATCCTAATCTATTGGAAATCATCTCCAAGTTAGAGATGAATATCGACGGTGAGGAGATGAATTTGTATGGGCTTGATCGAGAAGGATGGCTTCGAAAGAATGGAAGACTAGTTGTACCCAACGTGAATGGTTTGAGAGATGAAGTGCTTAGGGAATGTCATCACTCAAAACTGACTATACACCCCGGTGGTGATAATATGTATCGAGACATGAAGCAGACTTACTACTGGGAAGGGATGAAAAGAGACGTTGGGAAGTTTATATCCAAATGCATGAATTGCCAGCTAGTTAAAGCCGAGCAAAAGAAGCCTAGTGGTTTGTTGCAACCATTAGAAATTCCCGAATGGAAATGGGAGCAAGTCTCGATGGATTTCATTGATGGTTTACCAAGGACTAAATCGGGACATGATAGCATTTGGGTAATTGTGGATCGATTGACCAAGAGTGCAAGATTTATACCAGTCAAATCGACCAGAACGACGACTAAGTTAGCAGAACTGTATATGAAGTGGGTAGTGAGATTTCATGGAGTACCTAAAAGCATTGTGAGTGACTGAGACCCGTTGTTTACTAGTGGGTTTTGGAAGAGCTTACAAAAGGCTCTAGGGTTGGAATTATATCTTAGTACCGCGTATCATCCTCAAACCGACGGTTAGACAGAGAGGGTGAACCGTATATTGGAAGATCTCTTGAGAGCTTGTATATTGGATTTTGGTGGATCATGGGATGACCATTTGCATCTAGTAGAGTTTGCATATAACAATACCTACCAATCCAGTATCGGTATGGCTCCATATGAAGCTTTGTACGGAAGACCGTGCAACTCACCATCATGTTGGATAGAGACCGATGAGAAGTTTGTGCTTGGACCAGATGTGGTAAGGGAAACTTCGGATAAGATTAAGATCATTCAACAGCGGATGAAGGCAGCCTAGGATAGGCAGAAGAGTTATGCTGATAAGAGGAGAAGAGACTTAAAATTCTCCGTTGGTGACTTGGTGTTTGTCAAGATTTCTCCGTTGAAGAGCGTGATACGATTTGGCAGGAGAGGCAAGTTGGCACCAAGATTTGTTGGCCCATTCCCAATTCTCGAACAAGTTGGGAATTTGGCGTATAGAGTTGACTTACCCGAGAAGATGGCGGGAGTTCACAACGAATTTCATGTTTCCCAGCTAAGGAAGTTCGTGCACGACCCAGATATGACTATTTCACCTGATCATTTAGAGGACTTCGAAGTGGAACCCGAGGTGGTTGGGAACCGCAAGCCGATTCGTATTGTCAAGCACGATACGAAGCAACTTCGAAGGAAGGCGGTGAAGCTAGTCAAGGTTCAGTGGGGCGAGAACGAGAATGACTGTACTTGGGAGACAGAGGAGAGCATTAGGAAGGCGTATCCAGAACTCTCTACCTAGTAAGATTTACTTTGCAATTTAGTTATTCTGCATGCTAGGATAGACTTGTTTTGCTTGTTTTGCATGTTTGATTGTTATTTTATGGCTGATAGGCATGCGGGACCCTTTATGTGTTTTGGTTAGGGAATTTCGGGGGCGAAATTTCTTAAGGAGGGGAGAATGTAACAACCCGTATTCTACATATCGGAGGATCGTAGAATATTTATCTCTTTCTTATATGAAGTCGTATGGTCATGTGGCTTTGGGAAATGACCATTGGGGTCATTTCCCATGTTCATGATTTTTGCCAATTTTTAAATAACCGTTTTGCCCCTAGCTGATTTTGTTTCAGCCATAACTTTTGATTGGAAAAGAATTTTGACCTGAAACTACTCCCATTGGCTTCGGCTGATGGTTTACCTTTCCGTAAAGTGGTCACATGTGGAAAACAGACTTACCGTTTGGAAGAAATGGCTGAAATAAGGTTTGGAAGGTGAAAAACTGCTTAACCGGGCCAAATAGGGTGATTAGTGAATGGGCCCATAACCCATTTCGGGATTAGGGTTATGGGGAGGCTGAAAAGGGTTAGGGTTTCGTTCCATTTTAGTTTTCTAGCCTCCACTTACCTCTTAGAAACCCTAAAAATGGCCTCCAACCTCTAAATCACCTCCAAATCACTTTCTAATAAAAGATTAAGCTTAGCAACATCAAATCAAGGGAGATCTTCACCAAATCAAGATTAGAGCTGCTGTTTAGCATTGGTATCCGCGCCATATCAGAGATTTATTTCAGATCTAAGGTTTATTTGTGGCTAAGATGAGTGATTTGCATAGTTCCTCACTAATTATGGTTAATTAAGGGTAATTAGTGTTAATTAGCGAATTTAAACATGATAAAATTCTGGAAAAATACTTATAAATTCTTAAATGATGTTTTAGACCTCTGATATGAATTTGGGTTAATTTGGTTAAGTTTTGCTAATCCTATCATTAATTATGCTTGAACATGCTTAAGGGAAAATATGGGGTTTTGGCTATGTTTGATCCATTTTAACCTATCATATTTATGTTTTGGTGTTTGAGGTCACTTCTACTTGTTGCTATGACTGTATGGTATGCTTTGTGATTGATTAGAATAGTTAGAATGGTCGGAAACGCCGTCGAATGGCGTAAAACACTCGCTGGAAAAGTTGTAGAAAAATGGTGCAGGTTTTCGGATCGGATCGGAGGGATGGGCTCGGACCGGATAGTGGACTGGGCAAGGGATCACCGAACCGAGGCTTAGCACGAGGTAAAGTATGGCAAAAAGGAAGGCCACTGTGGTTGAACTGGGATCGGATCAGAAGATCAACCCAGGGATGGAGGGAGGAGAAGGGGATCAGAACGGAAGAGGAAGGGGATGGGGATCGGATTGGAGACCAGGAACTCGAACCGAACCGATGGAGCAAGGGTACACCGAACCGAACCAAGATGCACCCACCCGACCCGACCCACCTGAGAGCACCCGAACTGATGTATTACGAAGGGACTTGGAGGCCATGACCCGACCCGGAGCACTTGGAAGAGACCGATCCGAACCGACAGAGAAGAAGAGCTAAGAACCGAACCGATCCAGTGATGACCAAAAACCCGAGATGCAAAGGTAGTCCAAATGGAAGTTAGAGCTCAGGATCCAGTTGGGAACCAATGAGTTCACTTCATGGTTAGGCTTTGCTGCGGGACGTGTGCTAAGGAGTTGTCGACGTTCATAACTTCGACTCACCACTGAAAAGGAACGATGGGCTACGTATCAGTGCAGTAGAGTCGTTGTGACTCGAGGGGCAAAGTGATCGTAGCAGGACTACGTATCAATCCAGTAAAGTCACCATGACTCGAGGGGCAAAGTGATCGTAGTAAGACTATGAGCCATTGCAGTGGAGCCATTGTGACTCCATGGGGCACAGTGGAAATAGTAAAGGATTAGTAAGGCTATGAGCCAGTGCAGTGGGGTGTGTACGACTCCATGGGGCAAAGTGGACATAGCGAAGATTAGTGGCTATGGATCAGTGCAGTGAAGCCGTTATGACTTCGTGGGGCAGAGTGATCATAGCAAAATATTGGGTGATCTAAGTGGTGGATATCGTATACTTTACGCACTGAGTAAGAGATGTGAGGATGGTTGCTATGCTTGATTGTTTGCCATCACTATGACATGCACACCCCCACCCCCGTATTCTTTACACCATTTGTTAATGGCACCTTAGAGTATTGTACGGTATGTAGTGCTAACTCTTTGGTTGCAGGTCCAGGCCCAGGTTCAGGTATGGTTTAGTATACCTGTTATTGTTTTGTTTAGCTGCTTATCGCTCATACCAGACTTTTTGTCTGACCCGGAGTTTTATGTCTCTTCTTATTACTCTGGGTGCTCTCACGAGCAGACTAGAGACAGGTTAGCTGGTGATGCGCGAGTAGCTGATTCGGAGGCGAGCAGGAGGCTTTCATGTATGATATATATAGATATTCTCCCTGTGTCGTTGGTGGTCACTACTTTGGGCATTGATAGTGCACCTTTCTTGCTTAGATTTTCGAGACAATTTTAAAAGTTGTAATAATGTTGGCTTTGGATCATAAGCTGTATTTGGATTTTCCGCTGCTATGATAGTTTGTTTTCAGCTTATGCACTGTCTCACCTGTTTTATGTCAAGTATATTGTTATTATATTTTGTTCCATGCGCTGTGAGACATATTACAGGCTCTTTGTTAGTTCATTTTCTTCGTCTTCTTTCTTTTCTTCCGACGACCGTCCCGTGCTAACTGGACATGTGTACAGCGCACTTTTGGAGGAAATGCTGGTTGGTGCGGGGCGGGCCGTCACATTACCCCTTTGGGTCACAAGAAATCTCGAGAGTCCTCCCGTGGCAAATCAAAAGTTTAATGACCCTCCTCTCACAGTCTAGAATGGCACCATACATGGCTAGCCAATCCATCCCTAGAATCAGACCATAGCCCATAAAACGAAGCACATATGCATCGCACTCAAACTCGACGCCCAACACAAATATTCTCAAACCCCGAAAAATCATAGACAGATGAGTCATGCCCCCAATGGGGTTTGAGACAACAATAGGATACTAGTACTAAGGTGCAGATACTTAATCTACAGAATCAGATATAAAAGAATGCGAAGCGCAGAATCAAAAAGAGTTCTTACATGATGAACGAAAAGAGAAATCAAACCTTCAACGGAAACTTTACTACCTTTGTTTGGTACACTGGTGTCGAAAGCATGCACCTGCCCTCCAAAAGATCCTTCCCTTTAGCCCTATCCTTGATTCTTCGGGTAATCCCTAAAATAGTATCCAACTTTGCCACAGTTGAAACAAGCATTCTTCCTTTTTCGACAATCTTCGACCAAATGACCCACGTTCCCACAACCATGACACTTCTTCTTGTCTTTATTTGAATTTTACTAGGCTTTCCTTCTTTCGTCTATGTTCCCTTCTTGGGCCACCATTTTTCTCATCCTTGGGCTGTGCTCCTTAGCCCTAACTCCTTTAATTCTCCTTTTTACCATCCTTTGTGTAACTTGCTAACAAGTCTCTCGAAAGTTGCCTCCATTGCATGAAAATCCTTACGAAGCTTGAGAGAAAATTGGCTGCATGTAAAACTACTGCGGCTACATATGGAGGTTAGACACTTCCTTGCCCTTCGACATGTGTCATAGTTTTAACATGCCTGCGGAACCATGCCGCAATAGGGACACCCTCCGGGAAGTCGGAACCTCGGATATTCATAAAAGAGAAGAAACAAAGTTTCAACATGATATCGAGATAATGTTGAATATGGATCTGGGGAATATGTTTTTCAAAAACAGATATTTCCTTGAAAATGCTTTCTTTTCAAAACCTTTTTGAAAACAATTTTCAAAACTTTTTATCCGATCAAGTAACCTTCAGCTCTGATAACAAATGTGACACCCCACGTTCGTTAATGCCACTCTTTAACAAAATGCGTTAAGTTCCTTGAAGCGTTATAGGTAAACAGAAACAGAAACATCACAAGATAGATATAAATAACAACGGAATTTAAAACTTTATTTTCCAAACAGAAAACATCGCGGTCCAAAATCCACTTACAACATAAGTCTGAAGTACAGAAAACCAATTACATCAAATTAAAATATCTGCCTTGTACTAAAATCATCGGAGTACGGTAATATAAAATCGTAGTCCCCAAAAATAGCCATAGCAAGGTAGACAGGTAATAAAAGCAGTGCATCTAAACAGATCCAAGTAGAAACAGAAGAGAGAATCCTAATCAAGTCTGAGTATTCCCACCTTGAGAACCTAGGGGAAGGGAAGAGAGAAAAGGAAACAAAACGGGTCATACGTAAAGTTTGGTGGGTCCAGTTACTTTTAGCATATAAATAAGTAAGAGCATCACAACAGGCATATAAACTGGATGAGAGAAATAACAGTTATCATAAGACATGCATAACAGACTGAGCATGATAAGCAGAATGAACTGAACAGAATTGATTACGCTTCCTAAATACTTTTCTCCACACCAATACTAGTATAACAGAAACAGAATGATCCCAAAAGAAACATAATGGTAAAGTTAGGGGTACTTCTAGTGACGGGTTTCACTCCCAACGATAATAGTGGGCAGCCCAACAGAAATAACGGGTGTTACCCCCAAATGATAATAGCGGGCTCCTAAACAGGCAGGACTAGATGTACCCTAATTACTACCCCAATTGATCGACTCCCGATTCCGTAAATACCCTGTGTCGGCCCCATAGTAGGATGTATCACTTCCTAAAGTGGCAACCCCCAGATAGACACATCTATATTATTTGTGTTATAAGGTCTTATTTTCCCAAGCAGGCAGATCCATGCACGCACATGGCTCCGTTGGAACGCGCCATCAAATACCTCCACCCATATGGACCTCTTATAATCAGCTCAGTAAGCATGCCCTGACCCCCACCTAGTTTGGGGTCCCCCTTTTGATACCAGTATTGGTTACTGACTAATATGGGTCCTACATAATAGATGATACAAGCCATCCCCAAGTCTTGCATCCCCACTACTAGGATTTTGATAGCTTATGCTTAACAGATTAACAAGCCCGCATAACCCCAACATACAAAGCAGGTTAACTTTATGGGGATTATATACCTCCCCCCCCCCATAAATTTCACAGATTTAACAGGTTTAATTAAACCCATGGATTTAACAGGCTAACTTAACCCCATAGATTTACTTAACCCCTTACCTTTATATTGTAATTAACTAAAGTAATCTATAATCTTTTATCCCCGGATTGTAATTAACGAAAGTAATCTACAATCCCTTACTCCAAGATTGTAATTAATGAAAGTAATCTACAATCTTTTATCCCTGGATTGTAATTAACGAAAGTAATCTACAATCCCTTCTTCCTGGATTGTAATTAATGAAAGTAATCTACAATCTTTTATCTCCAGATTGCAAATAACGAAAGTAATCTACAATCCCTTTATATTATTCATTATCTGATTCCATAGTTACAATAACATGTTTTACTTAATATGTAATTAAGTATACTTCATCTCAATTCACTTGTTTTCTGTTTAACATGTCACTTATTATCTATGATTAAATATAACTTATTTCACCTAATATATCCACCTCGTCCTTTCTTATTTAATCATAATTCCGTCTTACACTGTCACTACAACTTGTCATTGTTTACTTATTAACTTAGTTCTCTTAACTAAGGTTTACTAATAAGTTTCCTTTCCATTTATTATAACTTATATTATAATTTCCACTTGTCCCTAGGACAAGCCTACCTATTGTATAATATTCCCATTAATGTAATTGATTATAATAGGTTATTATCATTCCCCGTTCATGTATGTTAATGCACCAGACCTCTCACATTAAGTTGACCACTTGTGGATGCTGGATATGCCAGGTGGTTCAGGCAGACTTCTACCACAAGCTGGACTTAACCTCGTGTCTTAGCACCATTACATGTATATTTACATACTAGACCCCTCACATTAAATTAACCACTTGCGCATGCTGGATTTTTCGAGCGGTTCTAGGCAGACTTCTACCACAAGTTGAATTTAACCTCGTGTCTAAGTGCGGTTACAAATTTTTAATTGTCGTAATTGTATTAACTATCTTTTTGGTATAATAATCCTATTTAGGAATTAATCATGCTCATCATAGGTTTTTCAATTAAATTATTTAGTTTTCAATAGATTTCAGCAGATTAGTCATTTTAACAGATTAAACATCTCTACAAGTTACAGCAGGTTACTTACCGTTTCATTAACATGTTCCGCTTAATCTTAAATTAAACCTACAGATTTAGATTCCCCAAATTGCGGTCATAATTCACAAATAACATATGCCCTAAGTTTAGTTTTACATTACAGTACAGGTTATGCCCCCCAAATCCCAGTCATGATTCATAATACAAGTTATGCCCCAAATTTATCTTTCCCAGTCATTCCCATTTTCATCCGTTCGTATATTTCAGCGATGGGCATAGGTTCGAAGGTAGCCTAAGCTATAAAAATAAAAAGGGAATGAGGGAAAGAAGAGAACAGGAATAAGCATAATAACAAAATAGGAATATGGTATCAGAAATAGGCATATAAGAACTGAATAATAGATCAGGTGTACAGAGGAATACATGTAATGATAGATCTATTTAGGTATGAATCAGATTCTTAACAGGCATAGGTTTAGATCCAGATTTATAAACATGTCGGATTACTTGTTAAATGTTTATATCTAAAAGCAACATAAACTCACAAAGACTGGATCTAAAGAAATGAGAAAATAGTGTTGATGTTGAAGCAGAGATTCTTGTATACATATAAGTCATTGTTGCAGAAGAATTGGCTAATTCAATCTGAGCTGGAGCAGCATTTCATTGTCTTCATTGTTTTAGGTGAATAAAACAATAGAAATGAGGTCCTATTTATAGCCTCAGGCCAACGAATTAGGTCAAGAAACAAGTCCGGGTTCAGAGAATGGATCTGGCCGGATCCCCGGGTGGGTCACCCCGGGGTCGACCCTAGGGTCGACATCCCCTTGTGTGGGTCGACCCTAGGGCCGACCCCCATGAGACATGGGTCGACCCCCAACGGATCGAATTCCTACGTGTCTTCCCGCTCTCCGATTTTGAATTCTGGACTATTTTTGTATATATATTTCTCTTATACATATACAAACTTCAAACCTTAATATCTTCTTCATACGATGTTCATTTTACGCAAACTCAGAGTCTATCTTAAGAATAATTTTGAGACGATCGCAATGGTACAGTCCATTTACTTAATTCCCAATATTTAATTAAGTATTCTTTAGTTTGTTGATATAATGTCCTTTAAAATTACGGGGTGTTACAATCTGTATATACTTGTGTGCATGACCGACAGTTACCACATCATAATTCCTTTATGTCTTCATCTTCTGCATGTAAAATTTATTACTAGAAGATACGCAAATTATTTAAGGTAGATAGATTATATATCAAGAAGGTAAGAAATGAACATGAACTTCATGGTGATCATGTATTTGTATTACCACTTCTATGTGTTGATTGAAGAAGATTGCTTTGAAACTGTGCAACCCGATATGGTAGGGACACAATGATAATGTAAAAAATAAACAAGTAATGTTTATTATAACTGGATGGATAATGGTCTGCCGATGATATCCATATACACATGATCCCATAAATTTGTGTTGAATACTGTGTGAGGTAGATGTTTCAAAGAAGGCATGTTTAATATTAGTCACATTATTCACATTATATACATTAGCCAAACATGTCTTGTTAATGGCTTGAATCATGTGACACCCTGACCTGAGAGTATTCACCCTAAGTTACTGGCTTTAATGTTGTGCAGTATAACTTCGTCTTGTTTTTCTAATGCTAAACATTGCTTGTTTTTATTGTAATAGGACCAAATTGCTTATGTTTTGGAGGAATTATCAAAAGCAAAGCAAGAGTAAATCAAGCGTTAAACTACTTAGTAAGTAACTTATTATGCAAGTATATATGATGTATTATGGATAGGGAAGAGTTGATCAAACAATATATATGAGTTGTTAAGTTTGGATATGTAAAGTAGTCTGAATCATATGTATGAAATATTGAGTTTGAATATATGAATGTTGTTTGAATGATATGTATAAAATATTATGTTGTAGTTTACATGTTTGTTGTTTGTAAAAATGTGTTATGTTTTTATATGTTTAAGAAGTAGATAATGATATGTATGAATGTTCTTTTAAATATATTTACACTACACCAAATAAACAAATTTGAAACATGTGATATTTTTCATTTGAAACCCTTTTTTTAGTTTCTAGACTTGAAATGGTTATTCAGTGTTTCTATATGTACTAAAGTGTCTGCTCTATTTTTTGATTAATTTAAATATGTAATTTTGCGTTCATAGAAGTTAACTGCTTTCCCATTAACTTCTTTGTGAAACTACCGTTCCATTCACAAGCCCAATATCGTTCCCCTCTCGGCCCGCGTTTTCAAAAGAATAAAACTTAGGTCGCGTTCCTTTTCTATTGGGGTTGTTATTGACACTCCAACTATTGTTAAGGGAGGGTCATTTTTTAAAAAGACTCCACTTTTTGAAAAATTATTAAGGGGTTACACAAACATATTATTTTATACTACTCAATATTTTTGGATTGCCCCTTCAAATTAGATTAAAAAAACTTATTCGACGAAGGAAACCGGATTAAAGTAAGCAATTCGTCACCACTGCACTGAATGTCGCACGTAACCAATTATATGTATTTGACAGTGATATGTCAAAAATTAATAATCATTTCTATGCATTGCCTCCGTAATAAAAAAAATCAGACATATTTATGTCGACAAAAAAATAGTTCGATCCTATTCCTCCGAAAACGCTAATCCTTTATGGTTTAAAAAAATCGATATATGTGAATAAAAAAAATTACTACGGCCCTTGCAGTATTTGTTAAGACAAAATTACCTTTATTTGTTAAGGGACTAAATGGGTAATAAGGTAAAATTACCTTTATTTGTTAAGGGGCTACTTTGCTCGTTGGTCTCTCGTTGGCAATTTTTGAAGAAAAAAGAAATTTGGCCTCCACTTAACAATGTTTGGAGTGTCAAACAACAATGTCTGTTCTATTCCCCAAACCCCTTTTCCTGCGATTCCCTCAGATCCCCTGTTCAACACTCGTCGCTTTTTCAGATCTCCGAAGGTAATTCAAATAGGAATAGTGCACAATCCTCAATCTTATTCGTGGCTGTTAGCTCGTTTTTGAACGAAGGATTAATAAATTTTGACTATTGATTCTCTATGTTCTGCGACTTCTGCGTTTATCTTTGCATCCACATTCTTATTGAATATATCAATGAGAAATATGGTTAAATGGTTACTTAATGTGGTTTTGCATTAGGGTTCGCTTTTGAGATATTGGATTGTTGACTAGAGTAGAGAGGCATTTGCGCAACACTTCATGTTGTTTCTGTTATGTTAGGTGGACATGAAATTCTGGTTTATAAGAGGCATTATTCTTTTGTTTCGTTAATTTTTATAGAATTAAAGCCACATTGCTTTTCTAGTTAATAGTAAAAGTAAGGAAGAGTTATACAATGGTTATCTGTTTGGGTATATGCTATTGGGCTTGGCATAAGGAGTCTGGAAATTTTCGTTGGATTCATAGAAGTTGACTAAACTAAAAGAGAACCACAAGCATACTGCAAGTTTTGGCCGATAATACGAAATTCTCATTATTTGTTCAACAGTATATTTGTTTCATTGTCCCACTGGCTACATCTTTGTCATAATTCAACTATCACATGGTGAATTCAACCTGAACAGTCGAGAGATACAGTACGAATCTGTTGTTAGAAATTGAGTAAGATTCGCTCCAAGGCACGAAAGATTCGTTGTCTTTCAAGAATGTTTTCCCCTTTCTAAATCACAATGGGTTGATTGAAAACCTTCTTCCAGGATACAATGGAGGATATCTATGCAAGTTGTGATTACTTGCACAGATCAGAGGAAGCACTTAAAGTTATTTTGATGATGCAGATGATTAAGGAATTCGAGAAAGAAAAAGGTGAATCCGTGATGAGGGAACACTGCATTATATATAGACAACGAAACATCTATTCGTTTACGGGTGTGTCTTTTGAGTTTGAACGGTACATTTTCCAACGGTTATTACCGTTGCCTGTTGAATTCGAATTCAACAGTACACAAAATGTACCGTTTCGGATGGGGCGCTGCCCCGCACCCCGCCGGAGGCGCTGCCCCCTGGACCCCCGCGACCTTACCGGGCAGGTCGAACCCCGTTAGCGGGGGCGTTGCCCCCGCACCCCCACCTAGGGGGTTGCCACCCCCCTGGACCCCCCCTCCGTAGGGGATCATATTTGACAGAGGTTTTGGAAAACTTCCAACATCCTGGATAGCCTACCTACGGTTTTGAGTGTTGCTATCTTTTTCCGCCTGCTAACCAAAACGTTGTTGCATTGCACATTTGACCCTTATTTTATTTTTTATTTTGTTGTTGCTGTGTATTTTGTCTGATTTTTGTTATAATTTAGTTTTTGCATTGCATTTGCTATCGTATTTCATAACCTTCTAGAAGTGACTATTACTAACTATTTGTTATCAAAATATATTAGAAAAAAATTTAGAATGCCTAAAACTGTACGTTTTTTATCCCGCAAGACTCCATAATTTTATTACCGGCACTACCAATTATTTAAGTATTAGAGGCACTAATCAGGGGCTAAATAACACTCTCGCCCGTAATAATGAACAATAGGGGCACGCTTCGTTTCAGCTTCTATTAAATATTGTATACGGCAAATATATCTGCCTCCTGTGCCCAATTCAAGCGGAAATAAATTTAGTCCCTATTATTTCGTACCAGGGCAAAGATATCGGTCCCCAAATCTAAAAATCATACCTCCCATGGCGGCAAAATTTTCACGGTGATTTTTGCTTAATTTGTTCCCTCGCTTTTTCTAATTCGTTCCCACGCTTTTTCTAATTTCTTCCCACGCTTTTTCCTTTTTACCATATAACCACAAATTTCGTTTTTTTTTTCCCTTCAGGTTGATGATACGCCCTCTCCTTCAATCCAGAATTGTTGCAAGCTTCTTCCTCTTATTTAATCGGTTAATCGATTGGCACAGGTATGTAATTTATTTGGTATACTAATTTTTTCCACTGTGTTGATTAACAAAGCCCTAACTGCTTTTGACATAAATTGTAATGACCGACACTGCAAAATGGGTTTTTCTGTTTGGATTCGAATTACAGGCTATGCATTAGTTCCCGACCACTTTATGTACTTTAAACTGTGTTTTTAGTTGTTTAACCCTAGTAGCTTAATGCTTGAATAATGTGATTCCGATTCATACAGATAATACATATTTGCTTCTTCTTACATTAGTTGTTAATGTCTGAATTCACTTGTTATTTTTTGTTTTTTTTCTTATAATGTTTGTGAACTTATTTTGAACATGTGTTGTATGTTTAAATGTCAATTATGTTACAACTTTTTATAGCTTGCTAGTTGTTTGCAAATGGATTTTACATCTGCACATAAGTTGTATGCATAAATGCTAAGCAACATACTGTCGTAATTTTTAATTTAGCAATTTAGTAATTTCAATCTTGGGAAGGCCAAATAAATCAAAGAATTCAACTGTTACATATCTTCTGTTATTGTTATTTTCCCCCCACATGTTTGATCTTTGTTTCACTTTTTATATGCACTATATTTATATATATATAACTTTGCTCAAGGGAAGAGCTTTTTATGTACTGGCTTATGGTAGATGCTATTGAAAATAATGGAATTAAATTAATTAAGAATCTCCAGCATTGTGGTATCTACTGTTGCAAAGTTTATTTCAAATTAGATCCACAAACTTTCTGGATGATGAAAAAAATAAGGGCAAGACAACATCATAACGAAGGTCGATTTCCAGATCATTGTTGACATTTAATATTATTTTCAATAGAGCGTAATATTATTTGCTATACCGATGCATTAAATAAGTTATAGCCTGAGGCGTTTTGATTAGTATGCCATAACATGATTCAATTAGGATTGTCAAGAAGTAACAAAGTTGAGTCTGTATTGTTTCTTTTAATTCTAACTTATTGTTCTTTCATTACCTACATGCATGACCAACTTGAATCTTGTGGTGCAATAGTTATCTTTTCTCATGGTTTTGTTTGGTGTGATGTCTTATTTGATTTTTCAGTTATAAAGCCCGTTATGTTTAATAAGAGGATATGACAAAATTTATGACACACACAAGTGAATTATATCTCTGTATGTAGAACACTTGTCATGAATTGCATTGTGTTACTTTATATAGTACAACACCAGTTGTAACTCTTAATATATTAAAATCTGCACCTATGCTGGAACTAGTAATCCATGTTTCATCATATGAATGGAAAATTGAAGCATGTCTTACATACAAATAGCAAAGTTCGCTCTTGTGGTTAGTGGTGACACTTTGCAAGCAATATAGATGTTTTGGAAAATAATGACTTATTTTGGGTTTTTCCATTGATACATGCTAAATCCCCAAAGGTGCACGTTAACCCATTTTAAGTTTTTTACTGATATTTACAATTACTACAAACATCCCTTATATTTTATATTGTGATACTTATCTCTGTATTTTTTAACTAGAGCTTCACAGAAAATAAATTTGAACAATTATTGTTAAGGCATGTGTCATATTAATAGAACCCATTCTTTTCAAATTTAGAATTGATTTGTCTTATTTTTCATACCAGTTTATTTTTTGTACTTTTCAACTTTGAATCAATCACCTTGATTCTATTTTCAATTTAATCTGAAAGTCACATATTTGAATGGCAGAGCGACTTGAAAATCAAAGCATCTCCTTTTTAGTAATTGAATATCTAAATTCAATCAAAAAGCAATTTACCAGATGTGCATAGTGGTTGGAACCATGACGTCAAATGTTGCGCTGGTATAGGAGCTTAAAAATATAGCGAATGTAGAATTTAAAGGGACATTGGTTTTAGCTTATATGTACTCAAATGAAATATGGCAACTTCATTTTGTTGTTTGCTGTTTACTCTGTATTATTTGTAGTTACTGATAGCTACATAAGCAATGATTATCACCTGAATCTTTTCCATGTTTAAAACCAATCTACATATTTGAGTTTGTCATCGATCAATACTTCATGATATTGTTAACTTGAACATTATGTCAATAGTAAATTGTCATGAGATAGTTAGAAGTTTAGCATCAAGTTGAAAAAATGTTAACTATTAAGATTTTTGAAAAAAAATAAAAAAAAATCTGAAGCACCATGTCGGGTTGTCTTTCCTTCTGCTGTAAGTTGCCTGTAAATTTTGACTATTCCACTTAAATGGTTTTACCTGTACCAACTACCCTTGTATTTGCAATATTTCTCAAAAAGATGCTTCGTGATTCCAATATAGTTATTGAATATCTTATTCATCCATTTGTAAATAAATATTTTTTCCTTGCTTTGGAGCAAAGAAATATAATCAAGTTGTTGATTTGTATACTCAAGCTATTGAGTAAAATGGGCTTAATGCTATTTACCGGGCAAATCGTGTATTTTGCACACATTAAGCTTGAAGAATATGGTAGAGTCGTGCAAGATGCTACTAAGGATATTGAAATTGATCCAAAGTATTTAACGGGTTACTATTGGGGTGCAACATCATGTTTAGGTACGGGAAAGTCCGAAGAAACTCTAAAAGATTTACAGCAGGCATGTTCAACTAAGCCATTACTAACTAACATGATTAATCTTTTTAATCAGTTAGTTAATTCTATACGAGTAGTCGTGTCTTCTCCTAAGATTGGAATATTTTGTGTTACTTATTTCTATTTATGTCAAATCATAGCAGGTCTTCTTTCAAAAAAAAAAAAAAGGTATATATCACATTTTTTTTTCCTACAAATATTATTAATAAGATAACGTAATTTGGTGATGAAGCTCAGAATTCAACCAAACAAAAACAAAGAAAAAGGCAGTTTACATTAGCAATCAGTTTTTGGTGCAATACGTACTATAAATTTATCCCGCCACCATTCTTTTCCGATATCATTATTTACGTTGTTTGCCCTCATGATTTCATGACTTGCACAAAAAGGGAATGTGACTGAATAATATTAAAACTACTATAAATGAATTTCAAATTGTGGAGACTTTTATTATTTCATGATTTACGTAGTTTTCAAGCTTAAGAGGACTTTACTATATATTTGCATCAAAAGCAAGCACCATGGTAAAAATTTATGCAGGTACCTAAAATATTTATTTCCAACTTTGTATATTTATTTTTCAACATTGTATATTTATTTTTTAAATGAACATGTTATGCATATTTATTTTTCAACATTCTTTTTTGTTATTGTACCACAATATGGTTTTTCTCATTTTTCTTCTTTTACATTCTGGTGTTGAGAAGAAATACATGCAAAACATTACATGAACACCGACGCGCACCTACATGGTATGTAGGTGATTTTTCATGCAAATATTTTGACTAAATAGGTTTGCCTCTCCAATATAATTGTGGCAAACATGATTTTGTTTTGAATTTTGTAATTTGAAGAGCATTTTTGAAGTATTAATTTGTTAGATTTGTATTTTGAATTGATTTGATGAACATGATTGTGTTTTCGTTTATAATTGCTTAGATGAGTAACTCAGATTCAGATTCCAGTCAGGAGAATCATTTGAGTTCAGATGATGGCATATGCGAAAATAGTGACCATGGAAATAATGGTACATTATATGTTTTTATTATTTCAAGTTTATAGAACAGAGTAAACATATCGACACATTATCTAATACTTGTTTAAAAAATACATGAAAATATTCTTCTTGAGTTACTACCAATTGTTATTTTTAGGATCATTAAAAAGAAATGGACGTGGCTATAACAAACCTAATTGGGGAAAGTCGGGCAAAGAGAAGATAGAATTCACGAAAGATGGTTTGTGCGTTGTTCCAAAGGATGCTAGGTTAATCAGATATCTAGGTTGCTTGGCAAGAAATTACAATTTGTTTCCTTTATCACCTATGGATTGGCGATCATATGATGAAGCAAAAATGGATAAAATTTGGAAAATCATATCGGTATGTTAAGTTGGGTTTTGTAATCTATAAAGCACTGTTATAACTATAATTTTTAATCAGTTTACATTTCAATTCCTTACTTATAAGTTTGTACATTCTTTTTTCCATTATAGGATACGATCGATTGGCGCGCCGAAGATATTCCCTATTTCCCTGCAATTCGCTATACACTGCTAAAAAGACTGTCCAAAAGGATAAGAAATAATAGAGCCGAGTTAAAAAGAAAATATTACACTCCATATGTAGGCTCTCCATCGCGTTTTGTTTGTGGAGACGATCGAGTGGATGACGAACAATGGAGGAACATGGTCAACTATTGGGACAATGATCCTAAAAATAAAGTAAGTCCTCTTGTGTTTGATATCCTTTATAATCTTAGGTATTTCGCTGTTTTTCTTCGGGTTCGCTTTAAGTTATCAATTAAATTTTTTCTATGCGTTCGCTTTAAGTTATCAAATTTTTTTTCTTGATAGATTAAAGTTGAAAGAAATATTGTGAATCGTAAGAAATTGAAGACGAGTCACACGGGTGGCTCGATGACCTTTGCAAGGCATATGGAAAAATTTGTAAGTTGACATACTTCTATTTTTTTCCGATGAGTTTGGTATCCCAATAAATGTATATTTTCGATGAGTGCAAAACAAGCAATATTGGTTATTTTATTTGTTGTGAGCAAGTCATTACCATTAGAAGTTGTTAAGAAGTAAAAAAAATAAAAATTAGAAATAAGGAAGGAAGGAGGAAAGAAGGAAAAAATAGTTAATAAATATTGACATTCCTGTCAACTTTGGCTAATATTATAGCATGTTCAAGTATGTGATTTAAATATGACAGTAATATTTTATACAAAACATTGGGAAACCATCTTTTGCTGTGAGTCAACCGAACACAGAAAATAACAAGATCATAATATTTTTTGATCAATATTACAATTTTGAAAAGAAATCATGTAAACAAAAAATATGTAACATTAAATGATATTTCATTATGGCAACAATTTTAATTTACAAGTATTGCGATATAATAGTGAAAAGTGAAAAAAGGAAAAAATTATCGATCAAACATACTCAAATTGCTTTTTTTTTTTAAATAGAAGGAAAAGCATAATCGTGAGCCAGACCCCATTGAAGCATATGAGTTGGTTCATAGACGAAAAGACAAGAATAGAAGTTGGGTGGACGAAGCATCAGAGCAAACTGCGGTAATTTCGTTTATCATTTGCATTTATTCGTATACAGCATATAAACTTTTACTATCTATGTAAAACAATACATGTTAAAAGATATTCCTATAACAACTTTATTTTTCTCAACCAAATATTTTAAAACTTACTCTCTAATGGTGCTCAATATATTGTAAATGATATTTGTATGGCAATTCAACATTAATTTTGCTATTTAGTTAATGATACTCATCATGTTTTATTAGGCTAAATGCTTTGAATTTGTTTTTTTTAAGTAAAGTACACTGAATGGTATTTATTGAAAATTACTACAGGCCAAAATGTCACATGAATTAAATCAACTTGTAGCTATCCATGGTGAAGAGACGCCTGAATTGAGGGTGCAAGCATACGTTGCGACGATGGGGTTTGAGACTCATAATAGGGTTCGATGTTATGGAGATTTAGTAACACCCAACATGGTGCCTTGGGTACAGCAAACTCAACCAGTATCATCGATTCGTAAATCGCGCAAAGGAAGAGAATATGCGTCTTTAGAGTCGTCATGTCTAGAACTAAAAAACATGTGTGAAAAGCAAAGTAAGGAGATAGAAAAGCAAAGTAAGGAGATAGAAGAGCTAAAACGTATGCTTATATCTTCACAACGACAAACATCAAATTTCATGTCAGAACAATCATTGTCTCAACATCGTTCTCCATCAGAGCATCGATCCGAACAATCACCTACTCAAAATCAGCCAAATGCTTCTCAGTTCTCTAGAATTCAACATCAACCATTACCACAACAACAATCTTTTCCACATAATGGGAATGCTCAGCAATATATGCCACACCCGCAGTTTGGACATTATCAATTTCCATCATCTGGTGGTCAATTCCTCAACCCATCGGCATATCATCCTTCTTTCTACCCACAATTGTCATATCCACTTGGAGAGTTTACAGCAATGCTCAATGGGACTGATCTTACGCAACAAGTTGTGCTTCCAAGAAATAATGAAACTGATGAGAGATGGTACGTATTATTTCATGCTTTATTTTAGAGTCACACTCCAATTTCATTTATATTTTTTTCTTGATTATTAACAAAGTGATCAATGTTGGAGAAAAAATAAATGATGTTCGAGCTTGCCAAAAGATTGAAAGATAAAATCTATTATGCATCAACAACTATATGGTTATTTTGTCATAACCATCTACACCCAATGTGGTTCATTTTTTGTGTCGGTAGTTTTTGAGAAAAATAACACTATTTTCATGTCTATAATAATTATGTTGTGGCTTTTGCGTAAACTTAAAATTTCGAAGTTGTGGTCAGAAAATAAGTTGCTTGTGAGATATTATAATGTCGATTAGTTAAAAATTGAGTATACTGTGAAGCATAATTATATGTTATGTTATGTTTATGTAGTAACATAGATTCAATAAAAATGGAGTACACTATGACGCATATAAAAAAAATAACAGAAGCAGGCTTCATTTTAAAAATTGAAACATCGTTTCTGTTTGAAAACAATATTGCATCAGTTAAAAAAAGAATCGCTAGTGTAAAATTTTAAAAATTAAAGAAGTGCTTCAGTTAACTACTTCTGTATTTGAACTGAAGTACACGGTTCGGTTAAAAGTGGATGTGTTGGGAGGAGTAATGTGTATGATCGAAGTGGTGGTGGTGTTATGCGTTGCTTTAACCGTGGAGAAACTGGTCGTTTGGTGAGGGATTGCTGTGCCGGTGGGGTCGGAGAAGGGAGGAGGATTGTCAGAAGATGTTGCTATTTGTTAAGGTGGAGATAATTTAATACAATATACTACTAGCAATACTTTGAAAGTAAATGTTTTAAAAAAGGTGATATCATGATGGTTTCTGAATGTTAGAATTGAAAGAAATAAGCAACGACAAAAATATTAAAAATGTTAAACATGTATGTAAACATGGCTTTGCATTATGAGGGTATGTGGTGTTTGTCTAGGGGCTATCTTCCCATTTCTCTGTATGTCTTTTTTTCTGCATGTTAGTGGGTCATTATACCCCATCCTGTAGCCATTGTGAAGAGTTCAGCCATATAGAAAAACGTAAATTTGGTTCATTTTTTTTTCATCTGTACATGGTTTGAACCCTTTTTTGGGTTCTTGCACTGGTTTTTCATTTGGAGTCTAAAGTAGTTCTTAGCCATTTTGCTTGGTGTATATGGTTAACCGCTTTTAACTGATAGTTTTTGTATGCAGTCAGTCATGAGCTGGAGACCGTTGTGGATTTGTTCCGATGGAGAAGATCTCTCATGCAAGCTGAATGAAGCTTCATTTTGCAATAGTTTTATGCACATTTGTAGCTTGTTAAAATGTGTGCTTTGAGGCAAGTTTAGATTTTCTAAAATATGCTTGATTAAAACTTTGTATTACAGCAAACATTGAGCTGCAGTTTTGTGTTTATAGTAACAAATCTTGTTGCAAAAATGGTTTTTGTTCATTTTGACTAAAATATCCGGTACCTTGCTTGCTATGTGATTTTGTAGATTGATGATTGAAGTTCTATATGTTTATTCTTATGATGTACCGTCTGTGGACTATTACTGCGTGATGATGTTCATTTTGAATAAGATATCATTTGCTTTATTTTGAGTAAGCTATTTTCCTGTGTAACAGGCATATCTCATATTAAAAAAAAGACACTATTAGGAGCACTTGTAGTTGCCACCATTTGTACTTGAACATATATATATATATATAACTGGCGCATGTATTGGTCTTTATTATTTTCAAATTATTAGAGGCGTTCCCATCAGTCATAGCTTGTTTATACAATTCGGTTACCTACAAAACTTTAATAGCGCACAGTTTGGCCTCTATTGGGTTTGAATTATTAGAGGCACGTACAAACGTCTCTATTTTGCTGTCAGTCCTTGCGTGGCAGCATTAACAAAAGGGGCAAATGTAATGTTCTATCCGCCTCAAATGTACAATAGGGACCCGTTTTTTAGGGGCAAATCTTCAACCGTCTCTCATAATATTAGAGGCGCTTTAACTAAAAATTTTGTCCCTAATTGATACAGCGGGGATGGTTGTTTTTGCCTCTGATTATTCAATATTTAGTAGTGCGGTTAGAAGCTGAGATTGTTCTTTACTTCAAACGATGGTCATTTCCACATGTTTGGGGTTACAAAACACAGTCTTGCTTTTTGTGCCTATTCTTTAACGAATGTTACAAACAAAATAACACAAGCTATAAGCTATGTATTAATAAATTATTCATAAGTTATTAGTGAGGTTAGCTATGAATAAGAAAAATGATGAAAATAATATTGTATGTTTTAATGTATGATTGCTTGCAACTTCATGCTCATTCTATTGTAACTACCCAATTTTACACTTAATTCACGTTGTAATCTAATATTGCAGTCGCTAGTCCATGGCAAGATTATAATGTGTATTCTCCGTCACCCCACACATAATATGGAAATACATATGGCTACATTAATATAATAATCAAGCATTGGAACCTTGCATGTTAATTCACATGATAAATGTGTATTATATTCCAGGTTTTAATAATAGGAAAGGATTTTATGGATTAAAAAGGAATTAATGAATATATACATACACTTATACGAACTAATGTTTGATCCCTTCACATAAACAACAAGAAATTTTTTTTCTACGTAAAATTCTAAATTCTTTTTTTTTTATCTATGTGTATAGCTACAATTATTGACGAATTAAAAATGAGTTTGCATGCGCTGCAGCATCTGAACCTACATAGATATTCATAGCTAATTAGAAGGAAAAAAAACTTAGCCTTGCATTGGAAGGTAGTGTTCATTCCAAGTACATGATATAACAAGTATAGATCTGGGAGCACATAACACGCTTCTATGGTTTAACCTTTGTAATGAATACTTCACCTATGGTAATCTAAATTTCAAGTTTGTTTCAGAAGTGTAAATTTCTGTTGTCCTATATAAAACGCATATAAATTAGAATTAAGCAAATTTTGTAACTCCATAATATGTACTCTATAAAGGTAACAATTAAATTCATCGCATTAGTTCGCTATATGTTATACACAAGTGTCATGGTAGGTCAAAAGCAACTACGGAGGCAATAACTACTGAATGATTTCTTATTTATTATACTTAATAATTTGTTTGGTTCACATTAGCTTTACTTACTCATTTCACATTCTATTATGATAAAAAAATCGTGGCTTCTTGAGATTTTTTTTTTTTTTTTTTTTGAATTATATTGGAGTGCATGTATACGCTCGTAAGAACTCTCTATCAAGTTGAAAAACACTTTTGTGTAGTTTTATGACATTAAACTTGACAAAATCCGATCACGCAATTTACCTTTTACAAAATATACACCATATATATATATATATATATATATATATATTAGTGTTGCATATTCGTAACTTATATTATATGGTTAAATATTTTAAGGGCAAGAGTTGCCTGTTGTGAATCAACTTCCACCGACTCGTAACCTGACTGTGAGAATTTACACCAGAGCAGCTAAGGATTACTCCCTTTTTGTTAGAGATGGCAAGGTTGTGCGAACACCAGCTAATCCAAGGGATGACCATCAAAGTTAAACTCTTAACTTAATATACATACATTATTTCATAAAAAGAAGTAAATGATGATAAAGTTTATCTTTTTACAGCACTGGGTTGAAGAACTGCGATAACGCATAGGCGTGAAGGATGAAGAAGGCATTCCCAGTTTTGCTTTGATCAACAAAGCCACATATCAACAAAGGCCAAGCGCTGAAGCATTCCCTTGGAAAAGAGCTTCCTGTGATTAACATCTTGATCTCCAGTGTAACTCATTTTTAAGTACCTACTAAGAAGTTTACCGCTTTATGCATATCAGGTTAGATTGGTGCCATATAATCCTGACTGCCGTGACGAGTATGTACTTTGAAGCAAAAGCGATGACTTAGGAGATGGCTTCTAATGCATAAGGGTGGTGAATAATGTACGACTGAACTTTGATGCTTTTCACGGAGATAACAGCATGGTGGCATGTATGATGGAACCAGTGGTGTGCTTTATGAGTGGTTCGAGAGAAAGAACTAGATGTGGAAGATTGCTTCTTACTATTGATGTAAGTTACTCTAATCTTTATATAATAATTTTTGTTTATACAATAATTTATGTCTAAGCATTGACAAATATGGATTTTAGCAGAAAATTTGACAATAATTTTGTAGTTTTTAAAGTTAATTGACATGTGTATCAAAAGCATCTACGTTATAAAATGTAAGAAATGGATTTTTATTTTCCTTTGTTTGTGAGCTTGGTGTGAGTGAGGAAGATAGAATATAGAGCTCGCATATCTGTGTGATTTTAATGTATTATAAAATATGGCATGCTTTTAAGTTCTGACAGTGATGCCTGTAAGCCTTAACCACGTATGGAGTTTATTTGTATGATTAATATTAGCATTTTTTTGCTTAGGATGTTTCTGTTGGACTTGACTGCTTGTTGGTCATGGTGCATGTATAAAACTCCAGTCTGGCAATTAGACTTGAAAATTTATGCAGCGTTATTTGCTAGGGATCAAAAGAAAATTTTGAGAGTATGGAACCTTAAAATTATGGAACCTAAAGTGAAAATGTTCTATGTGGAATTTGGTTTATGATAGCTTTAGTTGGCGGCTGCATCAAATGGCAGTTATCATGACATCAATTTGTATTTCTGTTGCGTATTGGTTCGTGTTTCTCCATTAGTTTTGAAGTTGAGTTGCACTTGGGCTTAATTTGTTTTGGTTATATCTTGATTTTGTCTTCTATTTAGTAGTCTGTTCATTTGTTGCACGGATGCTTGATAACTATGGTAAAGTGTTTGGAATAGCATAACTTAATATCTATATTAATATATTATTGCCCAGTTATATTTCCAGGACGCAGAAGCCTCCTCGCAAATTTGGAAATCAAGCGTCACATTTCAAGAATTCTTTATGTTCACATCCTTTCCATTTGCGTTCTTTTGTTATTTCTCTTCCTACAAATTTTTAGTTCTCCTCCCCTCTGGCCCAAAAAAAAAAAAGGATTTGAGTTAACAAATCTTGGCAGATCCAATGTGGATCTGAATAGATCCGAAGTTAACTCGAAACAGATTGGAACTTCGTCTTGGAATTTTGAGTAAGGGCCTCATTCGTGTTTTCGCCCTTTCCTCAAGTGTTAGAGTTAGCACATGCTTAAGAAGAAGTCAACACATGTGTGCTATTTGCGTGGTAGAAATGGTGTTGTGGTTTTCTTAGTGGCTTAAGTTTAGGAGTAGTTTGTTGTTTTATTATCTATTTATAGCTTTGTATTTTCTTATCTTAATCAAGGAATAACAATGTAGTCTTCTCTCTGTTTCACGTTAAATCTCTCGCTCTCCTCTAAATAAAAATCTAACATGGTATCGGAGCCAACGAGAGGGAGAGAGATTAAAGAAAAGGAATAAAATAAAAAAAGTCTCACTTTGTTTAGCATCTACTGCCAAAACACTTTCTCCTCGAAATATAAAATCATCAATTCTCGATAATTCGATTTCGCTTGAGAATTTTCTATCGCTGCCGGAGTCTCAAAATCAAGAAATTGTTGAAATAATGGGCCTGGGTCTGGCATTGAATGACGCTGGAGATGCTCGCATCAAAGTGTTATGCTGTCAACTGGTGGCAGTAACAAACAAAAGGAAACATGAAGCTGTAGGTTTTTCCATTGATTGGTGGAGATCGGAGGTCAGTTGGCGGATGTATTTTCAATCAGCGTTGATGGTCGAAGTTACTCGTCACTTTACAGTTTGTGTTGCCTGTAGTTGAAGCTCGTCGCGACACTCGAGATGGTTTGAAGGAGATCATGCCATTGACTGGAGCTTGTAAGCAGTCCTGTAACCGGATCTGCCTGAATGAGCTGCTGCGTGGAAAGAAATTTCAAGCTGATGTAGAGTTGTTCGTAGTGAGTTGTTGCCTGCTGCCGTGAATGTATGGGATGTTGCTATGTTCTCGTTTTAAAGTTTTTTTTGGGGATCTGGACGGGTTGGTGAAGTCGAGTATGGATTTTGATGGTGTATGCAGTTGGGTCCGCATGGTTTCAAGTGCAGTTCGATATGGATTTGCATAAGCCAGTTTGACATTTGACTTTGGAAGGTGGAGGTATTGGGTGAAGCGCTGTTGCGGTCAGATTTGGAGTTATAATGTGATGTTTGCTGGGGCTTGGAGTTTGTTGGATGGTTGTTTTGTGGGCTGGGTGGAGTATAGAAATTAAGATTTGGCAAGTTGTATGGAGGAGAAGGTGAATGATAGTGGTGCTGCAGTTTGTGGTTTTATTTGGTTTGTATTGTACTAGTATAAGGAGGATGGGGATGTGGTTCAGGAAGTGAGTGGAACGATGTAGGAGATGTTTAAGGTTTTGATCTGGCAGATGATGTTGTGTTGCAGGGTGTAAAGTTCTTGATTGTTGCTAATGACATGGTGTTGCAGTCTAGTTGATAGTGTATTAGAAGGGTGTGGTTGGTTTGTAGAAAAATAGTGGTGCAGTTTGAAGTTGGTTGGCTGTTGAGAAATGATGTTGTAAGGTTAAAGAGGTTGTGAAATATGCAAGTTGAAGGTCTAGGGAGAAATGGAGTAAGTTAGTTAGCTGTAGATGATGATTTGAAGTTTGGACTAAAGTTGAAGTGACTTCTTTATGTGTGAAGTGTTAAATGGAGCTAGAGTTGTATAAGGAGCAGAGGTTGAAGGATGTTCATCTCTGGTTTGTAGTATGAGAAATTTGCCTTGGTGTTGATGTTAACATGAAGAAGCGATTCGTAAATTGTTGTGTGAATGTTGGTAGTGAAGACAACGAAGGGTAGAACGTTGGTTATTGGGTGCTGATGAACTGTTTGATGATATGTCTATAAGAAGGTAGACATGCCTACAGGTGAAGTAGGAAAGACTGCGAGTGAAGCAGACTTGGTTTTGTGTCATCCAACAAGCAAATGATGAAGAGCCGTAGCTCTAGTTTGTTGGGGGATGACAGATACAGTAGTATCAAGAGACGACACGAGTGGAGAGGTCGATGAGAAAACCAAGAATATTTGTTGATGGTTAATGAGTGAAGAACCAATCAACATGAAACAGTTGAGCATGTCCAACCATGAAGAGATGAAACTTGTGACGGATGTCGTCTATGTAAGACAATGAAGAAAGTGAGAATCGCAGTTATAAACAGAATATTAGCATATTCAGTTTAAGGGAGGGTGTTAGAGTTAGCACATGCTTAAGAAGAAGTCAACACATGTGTGCTATTTGCTTGGTAGAAGTGGTGTTGTGGTTTTCTTAGTGACTTAAGTTTAGGAGTAGTTTGTTGTTTTATTATCTATTTATAGCTTTGTATTTTCTTATCTTAATCAAGAAATAACAATGTAGTCTTCTCTCTGTTTCACGTTAAATCTCTCGCTCTCCTCTAAATAAAAATCTAACACTAAACTCATCCAGCCCAAAATTTGCTCCACCGCTTTCACATATTAGCTTCGCTGCTTTCTAAAATTCATTCGTTTTGGTAGATCTTTCGTGAATTCAAATTACTTCCCCTGCTTCTGAGGTAATTTTAACCTTTTATGCATCCATTTTTTCATAGCTTTATTTGCATTGTTATAGGTTAATGAGTTCTAACAGTTGGTCTGATTTGTAATTGGCGGTGACCTTCTGTTGCAGCTGACTTCATCGGTGTGAATTAATTAGTATTAGGGTTGGAGTAGCTCATTTGATTTGAGGATTGAGAAACTATCACCAACTCTAAAAAGTTTCAGTTTTTTCTCTGCATCAAATCTTGTACTGAGATACTATTTATCTTCATCACTTATGCAGATGCTTCATGTACCAATTTTCTCAATGCTTGCATTTTAGGTAATCCCTTTCTCCCTCAGCCTGCGTTTGTTTTATGCATTCCGAGCATGCAAATAAAAAATCCAAATATAACAGGGACTTGGATTTTAGAACCAGATAACGATTCTTTCGGTAAATTTTTATTGAAAATATTATAGATATGCTATAACTACAATTGGTTAGTTGATATACTTATACATCAACTCTACCCAGATTTTCTAATCTTTATTGTGAAATGTAGAAATATGGATTAGTTTTATCTAGAAAATATGCAGTATACCTACTAAATAGCTAAGATATGATTTTTATTTTATTATAACACAAATAAAGTCAAAGTTAAAAATATGTCCTTGACATATTCAATCATAGAGATCTTTAATGCATTTGACTGAGCTTGCTTGATATAGCAGGATATAGCCATATCAAGTATTTTTTTTATTGATGTAGCTAAATCCCAAATCAAGCCTAATTTGGTAAGAAACTATCCTTAGCTCAAGATTCAATTTTCATTTGTATAGAAGTTTATTTAACACTTGTAATAGCTCAATTTTTGCTCTGTTATTCGGTTACCTATTTGCAAAAATGGTTGATTGTTGAAAATGCATATTATAAAAGTTTAGATTCCTTCTCATTTGATGGATACAAATGAGATAAATTGATGAAGAATGAGAAATTTACATATATCAACATTATTTTTGTTTTTGTTCCTGGGGTATATACAAATTTCTTGGATTATATTACTAGCACATGAGAGCATAAATAGAAAAGGCACTTGGTTAATTATCCTTAAAAGAAATAAATGTTATAAATAAAGTTGGTAGCTTTGATTGTATAATTTTAATCAGGTTTTAGCTTAACAACTCATACAACTATTACTTACCGGCTTTCAAGGCTTATATTTACTAGAATATGAGAGCAAAAGCATTTAAACTATTTTATTAATCGTGCTACCGCATGTAGTCAAAGTTCTTACATTTGGAGAAAGTATAATTTGTTTTACTTCTTATCTCAATATTATTATTTTTCAACATTGCGATTTAGTTCTTTTCTGGAAATATGTGATATCTGCATTTAATTAATTAGTAATAATTCAACTTTATTTGTATTTTTTTCCTGTCCATCTTTACCATAAAGTTGTGTCAAAATATGTAAAAGATTGCAAGTTTCTCTCCGAATGTCATATAATTTGTTTATCTTGACATTTGCAACTTATGTTATTTTTTTAATTAACTCAATTTGTTCTTTTTAAATCAGAGTGAGTTCAACTTTTGAAATCCCAAAACAAAAATGTTTTATTTTATCCTTTGTTTACATTTGTTTGTTGCATGAAAATGATTTTAGATAATTTTCCTCTGTTCTATAATGGATTTAGATGAATTAATAGTTTGCTTCTGTATATGCTCTGACTGAACAGTTTTTGCATCGTTTCTCCTATATGCTACCTATCTGTCATAACCGTATTTTTCTGTGCTTATTTTTCATTTGCGTGGGGATATATGATTGTAGCTGAACATAATTCATTGTGTTATATGGTTGCTTGAAAAATTTACAATATCTGATCAGGTTAAATAATATTTTATTCACTAAGAATATTTTATTATTTAAAAAAAAAAACAAAGTTACCATATTTTTAATAACCATAACTGACAAATATTATTAACATCAGTAAGTTATGTACACAGCGGATAACCATAAATCACAAAACTGTATTGGAACCATGAACATGGAGTCAATTCTTTTTTTTTTTTTGGCCAATGGATTAAATAGTTGGACAGACTTTAGTAAACCATTAGTTTTTTGATGCATTTTATACATTATTTGTATCATTTGAGCCGGAAAAGCTATATGTTTTAAAAGTCATTTTGGATGCTTTTATATATTTGCTTACGTTCTCCATTCTAACATGGCTCATTTAGGTCGCTAAATATCTTGTTTTTACAATATTTAGGTGCAAAGTTTAGGACAATTTTTTGGTTCAGTTGTTATTTATTTTAGTTTATGCATTTTCATTGGTTCTAATGCTATGAATTTCCATTCATACATAATTAACTGCATCCATTTAGGTTTTTATCATGTAGTTAAAATTTTACATTCCAAAACCGTTTGTTTAAAACTTTTCATATGTACGTATGATACTATTATATGCATAAATATATTTGTGTTCAAAATTAGAAATAAGGTCATTTATAATTGGCATGGAGATATAAAAATTTAATTTAATTTCCATATATACAGATTAATTTTTATGTGGATACATGGCAGTTTCTCATATGGTTAGAAAGCAAATTTGGCATTACATCAATGAGTCGTTTTTTTCTATATTATGTACTTCGGAATTTTTTTCCCAATTTAATTTCATATTACACACAAATTTTTCCCAATTTAATTCCATATTACACACAAATAAATATTAAATATATGCAAGTATAATGATATATATACACATACACAAAAAAATCGATCATTTTTATTGGAAAAATAAAATGGTGACAGGGAAGAGTGCAGATTCGTCTTCATGGTATATACCAAGTGGTGGGAGTTGGGCATTGCATCTTCAATATAAAAAGAAGGGCGTGGTTTTCTTTTCATACCAACGAAAAGATATGTGATTTGAGAACGTCGTAATTTTATTTTCACTATCCTACTATTAATTTTGTGGTTCTATTCTTAAGAATTGCTAGCGTCACTGCTTACGTATAAACTAGGTTGATATTTGCTTAATGATTGGTTGATCATTTGCTGTGAAACCTATTTTTTGAGTAATTTAAATTAGGGAAAGTTGAATTCAACCAATGGGAAAGAAAATGTGAGCAACTGATTGTAGAAGATGATTGTTCCTAGGATTGCTTGCATGATAAATTATATTCATGTGTGCAATTTGAGTATTTATATTTTTTTTACCTTCTTTATTAGTTGTTGGCATAACGTTTGGTATAATTGTAGTTAATAATCAATGTTGAAAAAGTTGGTTGTTTCTTATCTCTTCTCAATTTTGACCATTTCTACTTAAATACATTATACTTCAAAGAGTATATGATTTAATTCCCATTTCTGTTATGACTAAGATGCTAGGTTGATGGAACATGGTGGGTATTTTTTATTTCATTAATATAAAGTATAATCATGTTTTGTAAATTTCTATTAATTATCAATGATTATCCTTTCATCTAAATTATTTTTTACAAAGTCTACCAAAAGGGCCTTATGAAAACCACTGTTTTTTTTATTGTGTACAACTTATCTCTGTATGTGTAATTATGTTTGTATGTAAATAGGTTACCAATTTTTGCCTCTTGCTGTCCTTACACCTAAATCAATCTCACCCGCCTTTTTCTCATTTGACCTATCGCTTCTGTTTTCTCTTTAAATATAAATAAACAAATATTTTCTTTGGTTTAAGCCCTTGAATCCAGGTTGATGGTTGAGTGCGCAATTATAACAGACTTGCACTACATGTTCTAACTTTTTCACATAAATTTCTTTGCCATTCACTTGTATATACTTTATGATATATAATATCTCATTTTTTTAGATATATGAATTGTACTAAACAACATAGTTGATTTTCTAATTTACCCTAGATGGTTGTAGTTCTCTATAATTGATAATATTTATATTGCCATAGTTGATTTTAGATATATTGCTTTTTTGCTTGACGTGATAGGTATAAATTAAAAGCACTATGGTTTGTGTATATACTTGTGTGTATAAATGGGCATGCAACAAATATTTTTTCAACTAAACTTTTTTTGACCAGCTTCTGCTATATTAACTGTATTTCGTTTATGCAGATCCCTCTCTCCTTGGACTGGTGAAAAGCAGCATTGGCACAAAGTGCAGTGGTCAATTTGGACACCTAATTGTCGTGAGTTTATTCATTCTAGTTATATAGCCTTAATTCACTTTACCATCGTATTTTTTAATACCGCAACCATTATGATGAGTACTTTATGCTTGGAAAAGTTACACTTAAGGTTATGGATGGATGCAACTTAATTTGCAAACTAGGCAATTTTTGTAGTTGCTGTGTAATTGTGTAATTTGAAGCTGGTGCTTACTGGGGTTTAGAACCGCTAGAATCTTTTGTTTTGGTTATAAAAAGAAGCTCACCTAAGGTCAAAGGTGGTCCTTTTTTCTTTGGTTTATTGTATTATACTATTTTTGATTGGTTTTAATAGGGTAACCATTTCCATTTGTGTTTGAGTGAGATAATTGATCCTGAAATCATTTACTGCAGTAACACACCTTATCCTTTAATTCGTGGTACTAAGTTTCCATTCCTTTTTATTACTGTTAGGATTTTGCCATTGATGCCACTATGATAGTTGAGCTGGGTTGATCTATTTATCTAGTGTAAGTGATTTATTATGTTAGTATCTTTTCTTGTTAATTTGGAAGTGGGATCGTCAGTCTAGATTGTAAATTACAACTGACAAAGTTAGTTTTTTGTTAACATGTAAAGGCAGAATAGGTAGCCTGGTTCAAACATCTGATCCCTTATATGGTGCAAAAGGAAATATTAACAAGAAACTTCTAGATTCATTGTTGTAGCCGACAGTGATGGAAGGTATGTTCAAAACAATTGTTTCCTATTCTTAGATGGGTTACATTTTGAACCTCCATTTTATTTTTATTTTTTTCAATCATGTAACTGTGGTACTACTATTGGAAGTTTATTATTGGCACATACCTATATATTTTGTAGGTGATACTGTTGTTTGCTGCTAGAATATACCTGCCTATTATGATGAATATCAGAGTCCTAACCAGTTTGTTGTTGTCCATACTTGGTTTCTATAACTTTCAGGTAAACTCTTTTAGTTTCTTCCTAGAGAATCTCTTTTAATTTTCATGATAATATGAATATAAATGGAAGGTGTATGCTTGCCCTTTATTATCAAGAACACATAATGGCATTTTACATATACTGATTGTGTATTATGTTTCACTTTCTCCATTTCTGATATCTAAAATGATATTAGAAATATATCTTATTTTTTGACTTGTGATGATTGTGATGATTTTATTTTTTGTTCAAGCATGAAACTGTGAATGTGTGAATTAAACTATATGATGAAGCCAATTTTGAGCAATAATGATTGCTACATGGTTTGAGAAACTGCTGATATTGTTGCATTAGCTAAGATTAAAGATGCTATATATATATATATATATTAAACCGTGGAACTATTTTATTTTTCTGTATTCTTTTGGTGGTAACTTAATCTTTGATAAGTTAAAAATGTGATCTGCTTCACTGTTAGTTTTCTATATTACCTAAAACATACCAAACACACGGATTTAAGACTGCTAGGATTATATTGCAAAACCCAGAATTTGAAATTTCGGCTTTTAATTTACTATGATTTTTATAAATCATTTCTTACGTGACTTAGCAACAGTTTATAAATCAACACCTGCTATTGAAACTTCCACAATGAACCAGACTATAATTACGATTGGATTTTTGTTTGGAAATGATGGTTTTGTATTAAGCAGTTTGGGTACTTTGAGTAGTTTGGCTTGGAAACAATGCTAAATATAGTTGAATGTTTGGTTTCCTTTATTCATTTGAGTTTATGGTATGGCTTTCTATGTATTATTGACAGTTTTGACCATGTATTGACAGTTTGTGTGTTTATGTGCTGATAGATCCTAATTATATTGACAGTTTATGTGTTTATGTGCTGATAGATCCTAAATATATTGACAGTTTATATTTATGTGCTGATAGGTTCTAATTATATTGACAGTTTGTGTACTTATTGTCATTCTAACTTTTTATTATTTGCTTAACTTGCAGGTGCAAAGATTATCATTTGATTACTGTCACATGTTCAGAGCCCAAAGGCACCTGGTTATCTATTGAATCATTGGCTATATCTGTAGGTTATTTCAAAGTGCTTGAACTTAGTAGATTAGCATTAGGCCCTTTTTTAATAGCAGACATCACTCGGTAACATTTTGTAGTGTATTAATATTGACCATCTTAGCTTGAACTCTCTTTTTCATTCAAAACGATTCAATTTCTCTGTTAATGATATATGGATCACTATTATTTGTTGTATCCACATGCATTGAATCTGTAGCATTCATATTGTCTTGAGACTAATTAATTTGCTGTTTTGGTAACTAAGATTTGACTATAGAGAATAGCTACTGAAAGTATTAATTGCATGTTTATGGTTATAGTTACTGAAAGTATTAGCATTTTTACATCTTTTGTTGCAAATTTATGGTTATTGTTACTGAAAGTATCAATTACATGCTTATGGTTGAAACATTCATTGAGTGTTGCAGATGATGAACTTGAAACACTAATCGAGTGTTGCAGATTATCAAACTGAAACACTTGTTGAGTGTTGCAGATTATCAAACTGAAACACTCATTGAGTGTTGCAAATTATCAACCTGAAACACTCACCGAGTGTTGCAGATTATCAAACTGAAACACTCACCTAGTGTTGCAGATTACAAACTTGAAACACTCAACGAGTGTTGCAGATTATCAACTTGAAACACTCAACGAGTATTGCAGATTATTAAACTGAAACACCTAATAAGTGTTTCAAAAATCTGCAACACTTAAAAAGTGTTTCTAAATTTTTTAGCAACACTTTATTATCGTTTCAAATTGGCCATTTTGGTGTTGTGATATATGTATTTAAAAGTAACAAGAGTAAAAAAGATGGTATACAAACGGTAAATGGTACCGAAATTATTTGCGATATTATAGCATTTTAAAAAAGCCGTCAAAAGGAGGGACATACGCTATTAAAAATAAAATAAACGTTATCGAATTGTACTTCAGAACGCTATCAAAACTGTAGTAGTAAATGCCAAAAAAAAAATAACAAACGCTATAGAAGAATCTACATAAACGTTATAAAAGTGAAATGAAAACGCTATCATAGGTGGCAGTTGGCTGAGTTTTCATATAGCGTTTTTGTTTAATAGAAAATATAAAATGCTATCAAAATTTTATCTTTTATAGCGTTTTATTTTCTTGTAACACCCCGTATGCTGAATAACTTGTTATAATATAAAACAGGGCAGAATTAAATTTTAAGATCTGAATCAGGGGAAATGGGCTATGCCATTGCGTTCGTCTCGGAAAAATACGCGAAATAGAGTCCGAGTTTTCGAAAATCGGAGTCCGTATGACCCAGTTAAGGCCCGAAGAAGTTTTCAGAAAATTCAAATTTCGAAAACAGAATTCAAAATGCAGAAATGGAGCTAGGCGGGAAATTTCCCGCCACACCCCAAGTCGACTGGGGAGTCGACTTGGGAGTCGACACACAGGGGGGTGTCGACAGTAGTGTCGACACCCCAGTCGACACAGGGGGCTCGGCCAGTTTTGCCTGGTGCACCATTTGAGTGAGATTGGTCAGGTTCGGGCTGTGTTTGGTGGCTTGTGACGAGATCTGATGGCTCTAAACTATCCTAGGGTTAATCCTATGGCCTAAAACACTTAACTAATCTATAAATACACCCTAAGACTACCCTAATTCATACTAAAATTGGATACAACGTCATCATGCCGTCAAAATGCAAGTAGAAGGAGCCTCCATCAAATTTTAGAAGAAGATAGCTTCTCAAATCAACTTCTAATCAACTCTAGCAACTTAATCTTCTTCGTAGGAGTGCTAATCAACGAGTTGTGAGTTTCTATGCCTTTAGCAAGCAATTGCTAAACTAATTATGATAGGATATAATGAGGTTATGGTTATGTATGTGGATCAATGCAAGTTATGTTATCATATGCTATGTGTTCATGATGCTAGTTATGCAAGTTTTATGCTATAGGTTCATGATGCTAGTTATGCAAGTTTTATGCTATATGTTCATGATGCTAGTTATGCAAATCACTATGATAAACATTGATCCATTATGACACCATGTTATGCAAGTTTGGTGTTTGATTATATGCAAGTTCATATATGACATGTTATGCAAGTTTGGTGTTTGATTATATGCAAGTTCATATATGACATGTTATGCAAGTTTGGTGTTTGATTATATGCAAGTTCATATATGACATGTTATGTAAGTTTGGTGTTTGATTATATGCAAGTAACATGTGCAAGTTTACACCTTTGTATGATATGCATACATATGCAAGTTTACCCCTTTGTATGATATGCATATATATGCATGTTTACCCCTTTTTATGATATGAAGTAATATATGCAAGTTCATCCCTTTTTAGACCTATGACATGTATGCAAGTTTATCCCTTTATGATAGGTCTATGACATGAACATCTATGCAAGTTACCCTCTTTAGGACATATGTGATTCATGCAAGTTTGGGTTGATTATTTATGCTAGTTGGGTTTGATGCTATGGTCATATATGCAAGTTGACACCTTTAAAACTCATGTTGATGCTAATGTTATGCTAAGTTGAACCCATGGTATTTGTGATGAATCTTCCCTTTTAAGTATGTCATGTTAGCGTATCACGTGGGGAACGATGGGGTTAATATTCATGTTAACAAAATTGTGGTGAAATTGGTATGAAGTTGCATACCATAAGTGGATGGACATAATTGAGTCAATTATGTACATCATTAAATTGGAATTAATTAGGGAAAATTAATTCAAAATATGGGGGTGATTAATTAGGTGTAATTAATCGACTAAGACACGAGGTTGGACCCTTTTGTAGCATAAGATTGCCCGGACCCGACCGGCAAATCCAGCGGCTACAAATGATTGGCCCAATGTGAGAGGTCTTAGGCATAAACTAAATACGTGACAAGTGTAAAGACACGAGGTTAGACTCTGTTATGGCGTAAGGCTGCCCGGACCCGACCGGCAAATCCAGCTGCCATAAAAGACAGTCTAATGTGAGAGGTCTTTACAAAGGTTACGTTCTTAATCAATTAAGAAACACTTAACCAGATAAGCATGTAGTGGGGCATGAGGGGTTAAGTGGGTGCCTTGGGTGGCATGTGGAAATCAAGTAAGTGCCTTGGGTGGCATGTGGAAATCTAGTGGGTTGCCTTGGGTGGCAATAGAAAATACGATTAGAATACTTAACCAAGTGGAAACATGTAATTAAACATGATTAAAGGGTTAAGTGGGATGCACTAGAAAAGGGACAAGCTTAGGTGGGTAGCTTGTGGGGGGGCCATTTCAACCAGTAACCCAAAATGTATCTTTGTGGGCTCGACCCAAGTCGAGGACGGGACACGCATACTGGGCTTGACTATAAGAGGCCAAAATGGGTTAGTGGTGGCAACGCAAGTCCAACGGGTTTCATATGCGTGTGTGGACCCGGGCTGGTAGGTAAGACATTGTTGCATCGTGTAGGTATAAGCCGTGCACCGTTGATTGTATCGGGTTGCCACTTTGGGGAGTGATACACCCCACTGTGGGGCCAGCACGGGTATCTATGTTAGGGAGCCGATCGCTTGGGGAGTAGTGGGTACACCTAGTGGAGATAGGGGCAGACGGCACCTATGTGGTCAGCTAGGGGTACACGAAACTACTAGTTATATTTGCTAAGTCCTTGGGTGGGATCAACCTTTAAGTAGGAATGACTGGTGTGGTGCAGTGTAGTAATTACCCTTGGGTGGGTAGATGCGTCTTTACCGATATCTTAGTTCATCCTATGTCTAGTTGGCTGCTTAGTATAGTCATTTATCCCCAGTTGTTACCGTACCAAGTTTATATCATACCCTAATTACTTTAATGATTGTATTGTTAAAGTTATAGGACTCGCTCAGACTTATGTCTGACCCCGTTGTTTTTATCTTTTTCCCAACCCTCAGGTTCTCAGAGTGGGCCTAGCACTAGTGGGCTTTGATCAGATTGCTTTATCTATCTTTTGGAGCTTGGACCGTTGATGTAAAGCTCAGCTTATCTTTTCTATTATGGCTATTAGTATGTAGTAGGATTATGTACTTATGTTTTATCGAGATGGATATTTTGTACTTGACTCTTGTTGGTTTTTGATATGTAACCAAACATGTTTACCTTCTGCTGCAATGAAATGATGTTTTAAATTTCAAGTATTACTTATATCTGTCTTGTTGTAATTTTTCTGTTCTATATTCACTTAAAATACTCCACCGAAGTTAAGGCATTCCCTTAGTGAGTGACCCTAGCGGGTGTGGGGTGTTACACGTGGTATCAGAGCTGAAGGTTACCAGAACAGATAAAACTTTTAGAAAAACTATTTTTCTAAAAACATTTTCAAAGGAGTATTTTCAAAAACATGTCTTTGAGAGAAAAGTTTTTGAAAGAAAAGCATAATCCCCAATAGCCATATCTTTATCTTTCGAATTCTCCATTTTGAATCTTTCCTTTTTCGTTTCAGCATGGCTGAAGATCTTAATGTAACACCCCGTATGTTGAATACCTTGTTATAATAGAAATCAGGGCAGAATTAAATTTAATAATTTGAATCAGGGGAAACGGGCTATGCCATTGCGTTCGTCTCGGAAAAATACGCGAAATAGAGTCCGAAATTTTGTAAATTGGAGCCCGTATGACCCAGTTATGGCCCAAAGAAGTTTTCAGAAAATTCAAAGTTAAAAACAGATTTAAAATTCAGTTCTAAAACAAGTTTGGAGCCAAAAGCGGAGGTGGGGGAAAGTTCCCGCCTAGCCCCGTGTCGACAGGCATGTCGACAGGGGTGTCGACAGGCATGTCGACAGGGGTGTCGACAGCCCTGTCGACAGGGGTGTCGACAGCCCTGTCGACAGGGGTGTCGACACAGGGTGTCGGCCCTGTTGATCTGGGTGCACCAGATCTGGTTTTTGGGTTAGTCTTGGGCTGGGTTCTAGAGATTTCCGAAATATAAGGGTCCTAATCTAATCTAGGGTTAATCTAAGGGCCTAAAACACTCACCTAATCTATAAATACACCCTAAACCTACCCTAATCCATACTAAAAATAGAATTGAGGGCTACATGCCGCCAAATTAAATCTTAGAAGGAGCCTCCACTAATTTATGAAGAGGGTTGCAAGCTAATCACTCTCTAATCAACCTCTAATCCATTCTAAGCATCTTAATCTTCTTCATTTGGAGTGCAAATTTGCTAGTAGTGAGTTTCTATCACTTTGATGATCAATTGCTAAATTAAGTAGATGAGATATGATGAGATCTATGGTTTTGCATGAGGATTAATGGGTTTTCAAGTCATATGATATGATGTGAATATGCTAATCTATGTTTAATATTAATCCTATGTTTATGCATGTTGAATATGTGAGTTTATGCAAGTTGAATATGTGAGTTTATGCAAGTTGGATATGTGGGTTTATGCAAGTTAAGTGGTGGGTTTATGCATAATAAGTAATTGATTCTATGCATACTAAGTATGTGGTTTTATGCATGCTAAGTGTTTGGTATTATGCATAAATCATGACATGCAAGTTTACCCTTTTAAATGTGATGCATACATATGCAAGATGACACCTTTATATGCTATGTATATATATATATATATATATATATATATATATATGCATGTTTACCCTCCTTTAAGATGCAAGTCATATATGCAAGTTCAACATGTTATGCAAGTTATGTGTATGCTTATATGCAAGTTCAACATGTTATGCAAGTTATGTGTATGCTTATATGCAAGTTCAACATGTTATGCAAGTTATGTGTATGATGTTATGTAAGTTATGTGCATGTTGTTATGCAAGTTCATATGCAAGTTATGTGTATGATGTTATGCAAGTTATGTGCATGATGTTATGCAAGTTATGTGTATGTTGATATGCAAGTTATGTTTATGATATTGTGCAAGTTATGTGTATGATGTTATGCAAGTTAACATGTAACATGTTGTGCAAGTTCACACCTTTAAGACACATGCAAGTTCACCTTTGTATAACCTATGAACACTTATGCAAGTTACCTTTATCTATGACATATGTATGTTCATGCAAGTTGGGTTATTTAGTAATGCTAGTTGGGTTAATATCATGATGTAAGTGGACACCTTTTAACCCATGTTAATGCTAATGTATGCTAAGTGAAACCCATGTTAATTGTGAAAGAATCTTCTCTTGGAAATATGTCGTGTTAGCATAAGTACGTGGGGAAAACGATGGGGTTAATAGACATGTTAATGAAATGGTGTGAAATGGTTATGATTAAGCATACCATAAAATGAATAAGCATAAGTGGGAATTTACCTATTGAGTTAGGTCTACCCCATGGGAATTTACCTATTGAGTTAGGTCTACCCATGTTATGGAATTGGGAATTTACCTATTTAGTTAGGTCTACCCATATTCTTAAAAATGTGTAATTAATTAGGGATAATTAATATAAATATGAGGGTGATTAATTAGGTGTAATTAATCGACTAAGACACGAGGTTGGACTCAGTTGTAGCGTAAAACTGCCTGGACCCAACCGGCTTAACCAGTTGCTACAAATGTTAGCCCAATGTGAGAGGTCTTAGGCACAAACTAAATACGTGATTAAAGTAAAGACACGAGGTTAGACCTTTTTATGACAGAAGTCTGCCCGGAACCAACCGGCAAATCCAGCAGTCATAAAAGATGGTCTAATGTGAGAGGTCTTTATGAGGTCATGATCTTAATTAATTAAGAAACACTTAACCATATTAGCATGTAGAGGGACATGAGGGGTTAAGTGGGTGCCTTGGGTGGCATGTAGAGATCTAGTGGGTTGCCTTGGGTGGCAGTAGAAAATACGATTAGAATACTTAACCAAAGTGAAACATGTAATTAAAACATGGTTAAAGGGTTAAGTAAGTGCTTTGGGTGGCATGTGGAAATCTAGTGGGTACCTTGTATGACAACTAGAATATGATTAAATGACTTAGCCAAAATGTATAACATGTAAGTGGACATGGTTAAAGGGTTAAGTGGGATTCACTAGAAATAACAAGCTTAGGTGATAGCTTGTGGGGGCCCATTTCAACCAATATCTCAAACGTATCTTAGTAGGCTCGACTCTAGTCGAGTGACGGGACACGCATATTGGGCTTGACTATAAGAGGCCAAACCGGGTTAGCGGTGGCAACGCAGGACCAACGGGTTTCATATGCGTGTGTGGACCCGGGCTGGTTGGTAAGTCGTTGTTGCATCGTGTAGATATAAAGCCGTGCACCGTTGATATTATCAGGTTGCCACTTTGGGGAATGATACACCCCATCGTGGGACCAGCACGGGTATCTACGTAAGGGAGCCGATCGCTTGGGGAGTAGTGGGTACACCTATGTAGTCAGATAGGGGTACACGAAACTACTAAATTACTAAGTACACTTAGGGGGATCAACCTTTAAGTAGGAATGACTGGTGTGGTGCAGTGTAGTAATTATCCTTGGGTGGGTGGATGCGTCTTTACGGTTATCTTAGTTTATCCTAAGTCTGCCAAGCTGCTTAGTGTAGCCATTCATCCCCAGACGTTACCGTATATCAAGCTTATGTCTTCTCTGGTTACTTTAATGATTGTATTGTTAAAGTTATAGGACTCGCTCAGACTTATGTCTGACCCCGTTGTTTTTATCTTTTTCCCAACCCTCAGGTTATCAGAGTGGGCCCAGTACGAGTAGGCTTTGATCAGGCTGCTTTATTCTCTTTTGGAGCTTGGACCATAGGTGTAGAGCTCAGCTTACCCTTTCTTTTATGGCTATCAGTTCGTGTATTGGGATTATGTACTTTTATTTATCAGGATGGATATTTTGTACTTGACTCTTATTATGGTTTTGTGATGTAACCAAACATGTTTTACTTTCCGCTGTAATGAAATGATGTTTTGAAATTTTCAAGTATTACTTATATCTGTCTTGTTGTAATTTTTCTGTTCTATATTCACTTAAAATACTCCACCGATGTTATGGCATTCCCTTAGAGAGTGACCATAGCGGGTGTGGGGTGTTACACGTGGTATCAGAGCAAAGGTTACCGGAACAGATAAAATTTTTAGAAAACTATTTTTCTAAAAACATTTTTGGAAGAAATATTTTCAAAAACATGTCTTTAAAGAGAAAAGTTTTTGAAAGAAAAGCATAATCCCCGATAGCCATATCTTTATCTTTCGAATTCTCCGTTTTGAATCTTCCTTTTTTTCGTCTCAGCATGGCTGGAGATCTTTATCTTCCGGACGGTGTAGCGGTACCAGTATGGTATAGGAGGTTGTTAGAGGCTAGGGCCGCCGCTGCAGGTCCAGCAAATGTTCCTCCTCCACCCGTTGCACTCGTTCCTCCTCGCGCGGATACTTTTGCTATGACTTGTAGGAAGTTTAAGGCTATGGGAGGAAAACCTTTTGTGGGAGCTAGGGATTGGCTTAATGAGACGGAAGAATTGATGGAAATCTTGGAAGTGGAAGAGGGAAAGAAAGTCAGGTTAGCCGCTTGGTTAATGGAAGGAGAGGCCTCGTTCTGGTGGGAGGTCACTAATGGAGAACGCCCTGTTGACTCTTGGATGGATTTCAGGCAAAGGTTTGAGGCAAAGTTTCTCTCAAAAGCGGAAGAAAATATGCACGTGGAAAGGTTCTTGAACTTAAAGCAAGGGAACTTGTCGGTGAAAGAATATGTTAACAAGTTTAATCAGTTAGAGAGATTCAACATGGACTTGGTAAACACACCGGAAGAGAAAGCTCTGAGGTTCGTTAAAGGCTTAAACGAACCGATGCACGGATTGGCTATGTCTCACATCCCTATTGGGGCCACTTTTGAGAAGCTAGTGGACATGGCACTTATGCATGAGGAAGAGAAGGGTCCCAATGCTAATAAAGCACCCGAGAAGAAAGGAGATCAGAAGAGACCTCAACAGCAACAGCAAAACAAGGGTGGGAAAGGAAACGGTGGCAAGGGAAAGAAGAAGTGCTTCAGTTGTGGAACACTAGGCCACCTAAGCAAGGATTGTCGCAAGAAGAGGAAGGCTGGCTGCTTCCATTGTGACGAAGCAGGACATCTAGTGAAAGACTGCCCTAAGAAAGGGCAAAGGACGGGATCTACCTCAGGAGGACAGGTGCAAGTTCTTTTGGCACCAACTCAGGCAAGGGGGCAAGCTCAGGCTCTCGCGGTTCCACCGATTTAGGAAAGAGGTAGAACTATTTCCATTGAAAGTCTAGTTTTTCTGTTTGATTATCCGGGTCAAACTTTATTTGATTTTGACGCATCGAGTTCGTTTATTTCATTATTGTTAGTTGAGTCACTGCACTTAGACACCAGTTAGTAGATGATCCCTTAGTTGTTTCAAACCCAATTGAGGCTCCATGATGTGTTTGGGTTTGAAAGTTGCTATACTTAGCGTTGAGTTTAAATGTGATGCTTTTTGGGCTTCACGGGCTATGGGTTAGTTTTGGGCATGGACTGGTTATCCAGTAATGGTGCCGTTCTTATTGTGGAAGGAGAGTTGTTAGGCTTATGACCCGCTAGGGTAACACTCTCGAGATCTCTTGTAATCCCATGGAATCTGTTATGCTAAGTTATCTAGAATCGCTTGACACGTCGGTCGAGAATTTGCGATCTGTTAGAATGGTCCGGGAATACTCGGATGTGTTAGAGGAGGTGAAGGGCTTACCTCCGGAGCGGGAGATTGACTTCCGAATATACCTGGTAGGCAATGCCAAACCAGTGTCTTGGCCAGTGTGCCACGTGGCTCCTCGTGAGAGGAGGGAACTCCATAAGCAAGTAGGCGGGTTGCTTGAGAAGTGGTTTAGAAGACGAAGTATGTCGGAGCAGGGTGCTCCGGTAGTTTTTGCTATGAAGACGGATGGGTCCCTCAGACTTTGTGTAGGCTAAAGAGAACTAAATAAACTCACAAAGAAGAATAGACACCCATTGTCGAGGATTGATGATCTCTTTGATCAGTTAGTGGGCGCCTCAGTATTTTCGCAGTTGGACTTAGCCACGAGGTTTCGTCAGTTGAGAGTGACTGAGGATAGTATAGAGAAGACTACCTTTAGGACTCCGGATGGTTTTTGTGAGTGGCTGGAGATGCCATTTGGTTTGATGTACGCCCCCGCATACTTTGTTGATTTGATGAGAAGGATGTTCAGGGAGTACCTAAATAAGTTCGTGATGGTCTTTGTAAATGACATCTTGGTCTTTCCTAGGAGCGAAATAAGTTTCCGTATGTGCTCAATAGGTTGAGCAAAGCCAGTTATGGGATAAACGGTGGTTTTGGAGCGAGACTGGCAAGGACATTCAGGGTTGGACAAGGACTTAATTATTTAGCTGTTTTTACTAGTATCAACTCACGTAGGTCGTCTGAATTCGAATGAGGTATCCCTTGGGTGTTTGTCTGATATTGGTTTAGGCCTTTGGGGCTTGCATTTGGGGGATGTCGAGTTCGACTAGGGTGGTCTGCGTGAGAGATGGATAGTTGTGACGATTTTGCATGGGAGAATATCCTGATTTTCTCTAGAAGTGGAGAAAAGCATGCCCTACATCTTAGGGAAGCGTTGGAGACTCTTTGAGCCCATTGTCTTAAGACAACAAAGGTAAATGGAATTCTTAGCATCCTATGGGTTTGAGATAGCATATACCCCTGGCAAGGGTAACGAGGTGGTAGACGCCTTAAACAGAAAAAGGCTGTCTTTGAGTCCATTGTTCGTGAAATGACGAAGCTTGGAGTTTAATTCTATGTTAGACTTTAGACCCTCCGTTGATTTTGTACCCGGTTTGCTAGCCTCCTTAGAGGTTAGGCCTACTCTTTTGGGGCGGATTGGCGAGGCACAGCGAGACGACCCACAGTTGGTTGAGTTAGTAGAGAAGCTCATAAGGGGGGGAGTCATCCAGCCATTTGAGTAGGTACACCCTAGATGGTAAAGGGTGGTTGCGTAGAGACGGTAGACTTTGTGTACCGCAAGACGAGGGTCTGAGGATGGCTATACTTGATGATGCACATCGGTCGAAGATGACCATTCATCCTGGTAGGGACAAGATGTACCAAGACATGAAGAGAGTTTTCTTCTGGGCCGGTATGGAGAAAGATGTGGCCGAGTATGTCGCTAGATGCTTGGTGAGCTAGCAAATGAAAGCAGAGCAGAAGAAACCCGATGGGTTGCTTCACCCATTTGGAAGTTCCGCAATGGAAGTGGGATAGCATCTCGAAGGATTTTATTGACAGGTTACCCAGATCAAGAAAGGGTAATACGGGAATTTGGGTTGTGGTAGATAGACTTACTAAGAGCGCCCATCGTATACCCGTGAAGAGTAAGAGAACTGCTCCATGACTAGCTTCAGTTTATATTCGAGAGATTATTAGATTGCATGGTGTACCCTCCAGTATAGTGAGCGATCAAGATCCTATCTTCACTAGAGAGTTTTGGAAGAGTTTGCAAGAGGCGGTAGGGACTCAGTTGTGTTCGAGTACCGCCTATCATCCTCAGACGGACGGCCAGACCGAGAGGGTGAATCATATTTTAGAAGACCTTTTGAGGCTATGTATCTTGGATTTTGGAGGTACATGGGAGGAGCATCTTCCATTGATGGAGTTGCCCGACAGACTTAGTGGTGTACATGATGTATTCCATGGGAGGAAGTGCCTACATGAGACCGCAGAGGTGGTAGAGCCGAGCTTGCTTAGAGAAGTGGAAGTAGAGCGTGATGCGACGATTCGACGAGCTCCTACTTGTATCCTTGGGTCAGAGATTTGGAAGTTGAGAAACAGAGAGGTTCAACTAGTCAAAGTACAATGGGGAGATGAAGAGAGCGACGCTACCTGGGAGACGGAAGCGAAGATGCGTTCGAGGTACCCTTTTCTTTCGGAGGGTATGTCCTTTTGCTTCTCCTTCATCGCATATCTTGTGCTTATCTTATCCTTAGTATGTCCTCTCGTTAGTACCTTTGACCTTCAGATAGGATAGTCCTATGGTTGAAACATGTGTTTGAGACATGTTATGTATGATGGATGCAAGTGGATGCAAGTGTTTGCTAGTGGTTGCTCGTGGATGCATATACACACACTCTAGGCACTAGATCGGCTCAGTCACTTCATATTGCATATTGCATAAAATTGTGTGCAGGAAGCTATATTTATGGATGTATAATGATTGTGTTATCATATGGATGATGCATTTTGGTAAATGATTGTGCACTCATGTAGATATTGTATGTGTCGATAGGGTTCTCTCGCATATATAATGGATGCATGGCACTATCATGGTTTGCATATGTTCATACATTAGATAGGGAACATATACACACACTTTTTGCATATGCTCATACATCATTAGAAATTTTGATTTAAGGACAATGGATGCTCGTGATTGATGGATTGAGTAGATGGTTGTTTGGATGGTAGGATATGTATTCTCCTTAAACTTAGAGATTTCGGGGACGAAATCCTTTAAGGAGGGGAGAATGTAACACCCCGTATGTTGAATACCTTGTTATAATAGAAATCAAGGCAGAATTAAATTTAATAATTTGAATCAGGGGAAACGGGCTATGCCATTGCGTTCGTCTCGGAAAAATACGCGAAATAGAGTCCGAAATTTTGTAAATTGGAGCCCGTATGACCCAGTTATGGCCCAAAGAAGTTTTCAGAAAATTCAAAGTTAAAAACAGATTTAAAATTCAGTTCTAAAACAAGTTTGGAGCCAAAAGCGGAGGTGGGGGAAAGTTCCCGCCTAGCCCCGTGTCGACAGGCATGTCGACAGGGGTGTCGACAGGCATGTCGACAGGGGTGTCGACAGCCCTGTCGACAGGGGTGTCGACACAGGGTGTCGGCCCTGTTGATCTGGGTGCACCAGATCTGGTTTTTGGGTTAGTCTTGGGCTGGGTTCTAGAGATTTCCGAAATCTAAGGGTCCTAATCTAATCTAGGGTTAATCTAAGGGCCTAAAACACTCACCTAATCTATAAATACACCCTAAACCTACCCTAATCCATACTAAAAATAGAATTGAGGGCTACATGCCGCCAAATTAAATCTTAGAAGGAGCCTCCACTAATTTATGAAGAGGGTTGCAAGCTAATCACTCTCTAATCAACCTCTAATCCATTCTAAGCATCTTAATCTTCTTCATTTGGAGTGCAAATTTGCTAGTAGTGAGTTTCTATCACTTTGATGATCAATTGCTAAATTAAGTAGATGAGATATGATGAGATCTATGGTTTTGCATGAGGATTAATGGGTTTTCAAGTCATATGATATGATGTGAATATGCTAATCTATGTTTAATATTAATCCTATGTTTATGCATGTTGAATATGTGAGTTTATGCAAGTTGAATATGTGAGTTTATGCAAGTTGGATATGTGGGTTTATGCAAGTTAAGTGGTGGGTTTATGCATAATAAGTAATTGATTCTATGCATACTAAGTATGTGGTTTTATGCATGCTAAGTGTTTGGTATTATGCATAAATCATGACATGCAAGTTTACCCTTTTAAATGTGATGCATACATATGCAAGATGACACCTTTATATGCTATGTATATATATATATATATATATATATATATATGCATGTTTACCCTCCTTTAAGATGCAAGTCATATATGCAAGTTCAACATGTTATGCAAGTTATGTGTATGCTTATATGCAAGTTCAACATGTTATGCAAGTTATGTGTATGCTTATATGCAAGTTCAACATGTTATGCAAGTTATGTGTATGATGTTATGTAAGTTATGTGCATGTTGTTATGCAAGTTCATATGCAAGTTATGTGTATGATGTTATGCAAGTTATGTGCATGATGTTATGCAAGTTATATGTATGTTGATATGCAAGTTATGTTTATGATATTGTGCAAGTTATGTGTATGATGTTATGCAAGTTAACATGTAACATGTTGTGCAAGTTCACACCTTTAAGACACATGCAAGTTCACCTTTGTATAACCTATGAACACTTATGCAAGTTACCTTTATCTATGACATATGTATGTTCATGCAAGTTGGGTTATTTAGTAATGCTAGTTGGGTTAATATCATGATGTAAGTGGACACCTTTTAACCCATGTTAATGCTAATGTATGCTAAGTGAAACCCATGTTAATTGTGAAAGAATCTTCTCTTGGAAATATGTCGTGTTAGCATAAGTACGTAGGGAAAACGATGGGGTTAATAGACATGTTAATGAAATGGTGTGAAATGGTTATGATTAAGCATACCATAAAATGAATAAGCATAAGTGGGAATTTACCTATTGAGTTAGGTCTACCCCATGGGAATTTACCTATTGAGTTAGGTCTACCCATGTTATGGAATTGGGAATTTACCTATTTAGTTAGGTCTACCCATATTCTTAAAAATGTGTAATTAATTAGGGATAATTAATATAAATATGAGGGTGATTAATTAGGTGTAATTAATCGACTAAGACACGAGGTTGGACTCAGTTGTAGCGTAAAACTGCCCGGACCCAACCGGCTTAACCAGTTGCTACAAATGTTAGCCCAATGTGAGAGGTCTTAGGCACAAACTAAATACGTGATTAAAGTAAAGACACGAGGTTAGACCTTTTTATGACAGAAGTCTGCCCGGAACCAACCGGCAAATCCAGCAGTCATAAAAGATGGTCTAATGTGAGAGGTCTTTATGAGGTCATGATCTTAATTAATTAAGAAACACTTAACCATATTAGCATGTAGAGGGACATGAGGGGTTAAGTGGGTGCCTTGGGTGGCATGTAGAGATCTAGTGGGTTGCCTTGGGTGGCAGTAGAAAATACGATTAGAATACTTAACCAAAGTGAAACATGTAATTAAAACATGGTTAAAGGGTTAAGTAAGTGCTTTGGGTGGCATGTGGAAATCTAGTGGGTACCTTGTATGACAACTAGAATATGATTAAATGACTTAGCCAAAATGTATAACATGTAAGTGGACATGGTTAAAGGGTTAAGTGGGATTCACTAGAAATAACAAGCTTAGGTGATAGCTTGTGGGGGCCCATTTCAACCAATATCCCAAACGTATCTTAGTAGGCTCGACTCTAGTCGAGTGACGGGACATGCATATTGGGCTTGACTATAAGAGGCCAAACCGGGTTAGCGGTGGCAACGCAGGACCAACGGGTTTCATATGCGTGTGTGGACCCGGGCTGGTTGGTAAGTCGTTGTTGCATCGTGTAGATATAAAGCCGTGCACCGTTGATATTATCAGGTTGCCACTTTGGGGAATGATACACCCCATCGTGGGACCAGCACGGGTATCTACGTAAGGGAGCCGATCGCTTGGGGAGTAGTGGGTACACCTATGTAGTCAGATAGGGGTACACGAAACTACTAAATTACTAAGTACACTTAGGGGGATCAACCTTTAAGTAGGAATGACTGGTGTGGTGCAGTGTAGTAATTATCCTTGGGTGGGTGGATGCGTCTTTACGGTTATCTTAGTTTATCCTAAGTCTGCCAAGCTGCTTAGTGTAGCCATTCATCCCCAGACGTTACCGTATATCAAGCTTATGTCTTCTCTGGTTACTTTAATGATTGTATTGTTAAAGTTATAGGACTCGCTCAGACTTATGTCTGACCCCGTTGTTTTTATCTTTTTCCCAACCCTCAGGTTATCAGAGTGGGCCCAGTACGAGTAGGCTTTGATCAGGCTGCTTTATTCTCTTTTGGAGCTTGGACCATAGGTGTAGAGCTCAGCTTACCCTTTCTTTTATGGCTATCAGTTCATGTATTGGGATTATGTACTTTTATTTATCAGGATGGATATTTTGTACTTGACTCTTATTATGGTTTTGTGATGTAACCAAACATGTTTTACTTTCCGCTGTAATGAAATGATGTTTTGAAATTTTCAAGTATTACTTATATCTGTCTTGTTGTAATTTTTCTGTTCTATATTCACTTACAATACTCCACCGATGTTATGGCATTCCCTTAGAGAGTGACCATAGCGGGTGTGGGGTGTTACACTTAACTTTCCGGAGGGTGTAGCGATACCAGTATGGTATAGGAGATTGATGGAGGCTAGGGTCGCCGCTGCGGGTCCAGCAGATGTTCCTCCACCACCAGTTGCACCCGATCTTCCTCCCCCTCCTCCTCCTCGCGCGGATACTTTTGCTAAGACTTGCAAGGAATTTAAGGCTATGGGAGGGAAACCTTTTAGGATCAGAAACTTTTGTGGAAGCTAGGGATTGGCTTAAGGAAACGGAAGAGTTGATAGACATCTTTGAGATGGAAGAAGGAAAGAAAGTCAAGTTAGCTGCTTGGTTAATGAAGGGAGAGGCCTCGTTCTGGTGGGAGGTCGCTAATGGAGAGCGCCCTGTTGACTCTTGGGCGGATTTCAGACAAAGGTTTGTGGCAAAGTTTCTCTCAAGGGCGGAAGAAAATCTGTATATGAAAAGGTTCTTGACTCTAAAGCAAGGAAACCTATCAGTGAAGTAATATGTCAACAAGTTTAATCAATTGGCAATGTTTGGCATAGACATGGTGAATACACCAGAGAAGAAGGCTTTGAGGTTCGTTAAAGGCTTGAATGAACCGATGCATGGGTTGGCTATGACCCACATCCCTATGGGGGCCACCTTTGAGAAGCTAGTAGATATGGCACTCATGCATGAGGAAGAGAAGGGTCCCAATGCTAATAAGGCACCCGAGAAGAAAGGAGATCAGAAGAGACCTCAACAGCAACAGCAAAACAAGGGTGGGAAAGGCAACGGTGGCAAGGGAAAAAAGAAATGCTTCAATTGTGGGACACCAGGCCACCTAAGCAAAGATTGTCGGAAGAAGAAGAAGACTGGCTGCTTCCACTGTGGCGAAGCAGGGCATCTAGTGAAGGACCACCCTAAGAAGGGGCAGAGGACGGGATCTACCTCAGGAGGACAGGTGCAAGCTCTTATGGCACCAGGTCAGGCAAGGGGGCAAGTTCAGGCTCTCGCGGTTCCACCGATTCCGGAAAGAGGTAGAACTATTTCCGTTGAAAGTCTGGTTTTTCTGTTTGATCATCCTGTCCGTACTTTATTCGACTCTGGCGCATCGCATTCGTTTATCTCATCATCATTAGTTGAGTCACTGCACTTAGACACCAGTCTAGTAGATGATCCCTTGGTTGTTTCAAACCCAATTGGGGGCTCCACTTATTTGTCCATGATATGTCTGGGTTTGAAGATTTCTATACTTAGCGTTGAGTTTAGATGTGATGCTTTTGTTTTGGGCTTCACGGGCTATGGGTTGATTTTGGGCATGGACTGGTTATCCAGTAATGGTGTCGTTCTTGATTGCGAAAGGAGAGTTGTTAGGCTCATGACCCGCTTGGGGAACACTCTCGAGATCTCTTGTAATCCCATGGATTCTGTTATGCTAAGTTATCTCGAATCGCTTGACGCTTCGGTCGAGAGTTTGCGATCTGTTAAAGTGGTCCGGGAATACTCGGATGTGTTTGAGGAGGTGAAGGGCTTACCTCCGAAGCGGGAGATAGACTTCTGAATATATCTGGTGGACAATGCTAAGCCAGTATCTTTGCCAGTGCGCCACATGGCTCCTCGCGAGAGGAGGGAACTCCATAAGCAAGTAGGGGAATTGCTTGAGAAGGGGTTCATAAGACGAAGTATATCGGAGTGGGGTGCTCCGGTAGTTTTTGCCACGAAGTTGGATGGGTCCCTCAGACTTTGTGTAGACTATAGAGAACTCAACAAGCTCACAAATAAGAATAGACACCCATTGCCGAGGATTGACGATCTCTTTGATCAGTTGGTTGGCGCCTCAGTGTTTTCGCAGTTGGACTTAGCCACGGGGTTTCATCAGTTGAGAGTGGCTGAGGATAGTATAGAGAAGACTACCTTTAGGACTCCGGATGGTTTCTATGAGTGGCTTGTGATGCCATTTGGTTTGACGAACGCCCCTGCATACTTTGTTGATTTGATGAGTAGGGTGTTCAGGGAGTACCTTAATATGTTCGTGGTGGTCTTTGTGGATGACATCTTAGTCTTTTCTAAGAGTGAATAAGAGCATGCCCTACATCTTAGGGAAGTGTTGGAGACTCTTCGAGCGCATAGCCTTAAGGCTAAATTCTCTAAATGTCACTTTTGGAGGAAGAAAGTGCGGTTCTTAGGGCACGTGGTCTCTAAGGAAGAGATAGCTGTGGATCCCGCGAAGGTAGTGTCCATCCAAGATTGGAAGGTTCCGAAGAATGTTACCGAGGTGAGGAGTTTCTTGGGGTTGGATGGCTACTATAGGAAGTTTATCAAGGACTTCGCGAAGATATCAGCCCCATTAACTCGCTTGACGAAGAAGAATCTGGTCTTCACATGGGACGTAGATTGTGATGATGCGTTCCAATGGTTAAAGAGAGCTTTAACCATAGCTCCAGTCTTAGTGTTGCCAGATGGGAGTAAGCCATTTGTTGTTTATACCGATGCTTGTGGGACAGGACTGGGCGCAGTCTTAATGCAAGAGGGAAGGGTAATAGCCTATGGTGGAAGGCAGTTGAGAGCGCATGAGAAAAATTACCCTACACATGATCTAGAGTTGACCGCTATTGTTTTTGCGCTTAAGACTTGGCGCCATTATCTTCTTGGCGAGAGGTTCGAATTGTTCACTGACCACAAATCATTAAAGTACTTGTTTTCTCAAAAGGATTTGAACTTAAGGCAACAAAGGTGGATGGAGTTCTTAGCATCCTATGATTTCGAGATAGCGTATACCCCTGGCAAGGGTAACGTGGTGGCAGACGCCTTAAGCAGAAAAAGGTTGTCCTTGAGTCCATTGTTCGTGGAACGACGAAGCTTGGAATTTATCTCGATGTTTGATTTCAGACCTTCCGTTGACTTTGTACCCGGTTTGCTAGCATCCTTAAAGGTCAGACCTACTCTTTTGGGACGGATTGGCGAGGCACAGCGGGACGACCCACAGTTGGTTGAGTTGGTAGAGAGGCTCATAAGGGGGGAGTCGTCCAGCCATTTGAGTAGGTGCACCCTAGATGATAGGGGGTGGTTGCGTAGAGACGGTAGACTTTGTGTACCGCAAGATGAGGGTTTGAGGAAGGCTATACTTGATGATGCACATCGTTCGAAGATGACCATTCATCCCGGTGGGGACAAGATGTACCAAGACATGAAGCGAGTTTTCTTTTGGGCCGGTATGAAGAAGGATGTGGCCGAGTATGTCGCTAGATGTTTGGTGTGCCAACAAGTGAAAGCGGAGCAAAAGAAACCCGGTGGGTTGCTTCACCCATTGGAAGTTCCGCAATGGAAGTGGGATAGCGTCTCGATGGATTTTATCGATGGATTACCGAGATCGAGGAAGGGTAATACGGGAATTTAGGTTGTGGTAGACAGACTTACTAAGAGCGCCCATTTTATACCCGTGAAGAGTAAGAGGACTGCTCCATGGCTAGCTTCGGTTTACCTTCGAGAGATAGTTCGATTGCATGGTGTACCTTCTAGCATAGTGAGTGATCGAGATCCCATCTTCACTAGCGAGTTTTGGAAGAGTTTGCAAGAGGCGGTAGGGACTCAGTTGTGTTTGAGCACCGCATATCATCCTCAGATGGACGGCCAGACCGAGAGGGTGAATCGTGTTCTAGAAGACCTTTTGAGGCTATGTATCTTAGATTTTGGAGGTACATGGGAAGAGCATCTTCCATTGGTGGAGTTCGCGTATAATAACAGCTTTCAGTCTAGTATTGGTATGGCTCCTTTTGAAGCTCTTTATGGAAGGCCTTGTCGATCACCTACATGTTGGTGGGAATCTACGGATAAGATCTTGCTTGGGCCAGATATGGTTAGAGAGACTTCGGAAAAGATTGATTTGATCGAAGAAGGATGAAAGCAGCGCAAGATAGGCAGAAATCTTACGCGGATAAGAGGAGGACGGATCTTGAGTTTAATGTTGGGGACATGTGTAGGATCTAAATTAACCCTAGAGGGGGGGTGAATAGAGTTTATCGCAGATTTTCACAAAGTAATTAAATAATCACAGCACAGATAATAATCAAAAGAAATGCAGAAAATAAATAACACACAGATATACCCAGCTTCGGCAAAACCCTTCCTACTGCTGCATTCCCCAAGGTTTCTACTAGGAGTTAAAACAATCTCTACGCTTACAATCCCCTGTAAACTCGCGACACTCGCTCACAACTGTTCTTAACCCTACGCTCAAAACCCTGCACTGGTTTTTATCCCCAAAACCAGATTTCCCCGAATTACAAACCCTGCAATTCGTCTCCCTAGTTTTAGAGACAAACTAGAAAACTCTAGACTTGATAGCAAATTGAAATTAAAGACGAACAAAAAAAAACAAAAAAAAATAAAACCCTTAAAACTTTGAAAACCCTAGTAATTAAATAAGGGTTATCCCCTTAAACTTGGCCGGCCCCCTTTTGTTATTGCTTCACCACTTTATTCTTGAGTCCGATCTCTTTGTAATTGTAAGAATGGCGGCTCTAGGGTTTCCTAGAAATGGCGACTGTGATTAGGGTTTTGGTTCTTTGATTCTGAAATCCGACGCTATGATGTTCTCGAGTTCCTATTGCAAGTTCTTCTTCGGTTGAGTTGATGAAGCTTTGATTTGGATCCAAGTCTTCTTCTTTTCCTGGTATGATTTTCAATTCGATTGTTTGCTTTTAATTTCCTCGATCTTGGATAACTCTAGCCGATGATGATGTGGGTGTTCTTATAGGGTTTTGAAACCCTAATTTTTTGCTCTGATTTCGTATTACACTTTGGTTATGATATATACGGAAATATTGGAACTTTAAATCATCGTATGTTCTGGAATTTTTGATTAAGTCTTCCTTGACTTCGAATTCCTTGATTTGAACTTGTGATTAATATATATTTTGCGTGATGAATTCTTCCTTGTCTCGTATGCTTTTGGAACTTTGAATTGGTCTTGAAATAATTGCCGTATATATTTTCAGACTTGAACTCTTTTTCTGGAACTTTGCGAGAATTTTGATATTTAAATCTTCCTTATATATTTTGTATATACTCCAAGAATTCAAACTCTGACTTTTTGATGCTTCCTGAAAACTGATACTATGCTTGATATTTCCTTGTACTTGTACTTGAACCATATACTTGTTTGGTCTGCGTTTGATTGAGAAAGATGTCCTATTCTTATGGGTTTATACTCGTATATATGCTGATTATAGACTTTAAATTGATCTTTTGAAATATCCCCTATTTTTGTGGCAATATATTTCGAATATTATTGAAGCTTTGAAAAACTATTTCTCTGGAAACATTTTTCATGTTGACCTGAAAGTTGCATCATGACTTGAATAACTTGTATGCTGCATGTAGGCTTATTTCATCATTATGCTCCATCACAACACTGTAGTTGCATATGTTAACTGTCTTTGACTTGATCCATTATGTCAGCATATATACGTTATGTTGTGCCTTCTCTAAGATTACCCTGCTTGCAGCTCCTGTTTTTGCTTGTTTTCACTTTGGGCTTTCAAACTGTTTTGACATATTTTCATATGCGTGTTCATCCTTCTAGGATTTGAAGTGTTGTACCATTGTTTTGAACTTGGCCTCCCCTGTAGGACTTGTATTCAGGCTATTGATCACTTTGTTTTTCCTGATCCCCTTTTTGCATTGCTTCGAACAAACTCATTTGTCCAATGCTTGTAAATAGATTTGAACTGATGCTTTATAATTATATAAGAACAGATACTACTCTGATTATACTTGTGCTTTTTACATGTCCTACTTGTTGACGTTCAAACTTGTATGCACTGTTTGTTTGACTCTGGATCGACCATATTCATTGATTTGCCAAAACTTAATCAGAATTACCCAATTATTTTTATACTGCTTCATAAGAATATGATACGATCACACCTTTTCTTTGAAGTAATTATTTGATAAGAACAGCTACTATATTTTGATTGAGATGAATGTTGAGCTGATGCTACTTGAATTGCTTGTATCCCGAGCAGACTTGTGTTCGAGCTGTTTGTTTTGTTGCTGTGCTCTTTTACTGCAGCATGCATGTTGGTACTTGTTGTTTTGTTGACTACTTTAGTATCTTTGGAATCTGCTGGACCATGTCTCGACCATATTCATGTTGTTGCCATTAACACCACTTATTGAACTAATCTTAAATTTGTGCATCATCACTCATCTATGCTTTACTTTTCTTGTCATACTTATTTTTCTTGTCATACTTTGTTGTTTGTGTACATGTACAGTCTTGTATTTGAGTTATTTTCCTTGCCAATTTCTGATCATGTATGAGTTGCTTATGACTCTCTTGTGTGTTGACTTGTCGACCATTTTACTTTGACTTTGTCCTCGGCCATTTGCTTTTGACTTTGTTCATGTTTATGAGTATATTACGCTGAGTCGAGATGGTCCAAGTGGCTACTCCTCAGTCGCGACACTGGATTGGCGTGGCGGTGCACACGTGTATACGTGTGTACATGCAGCCATCAGACAAGATTTTTCTGTCCCTACATATCAGACAAAGTCTAGAGAAATGATGAGAAACACACCGTAATTCTGAGGCAAATAAAATTTAAAAAATAAATTTTTATTTGCTTTTATTTAATTTTATTTTTGTTGCAGTCTACTGTGTGTGTTTTTTTGTATGAACAGGTATGAAGATGACTGAATTGACTGTGGAATGCTGTGAAGTCAAGAAGACTGAAGACGATGATATTCATATGTGTTGGTATATACGAGTGAATTGTATAGAAATGTAGTATATATGAAAGTGTAAGTGTTGTAAAGAGGAACTGAGTATGAAATTGAAAATTTTGAAATGTCTATCAATGATGTATATACAAATAGTGAAGTCGTAAATCTGTACTGTTTAAATATTGAAATAAAATATTCTTGTTCAAATAAAATACTGTGTGAATTTTTAAATTTTTGTATAGTTGTACTTTATTTAAACAGAAATATTATATTCCTGTCTGATGTGTAGTATACCAGTACAGTTACAAACACATTCAATAATAAAATAAATTTGGTTGTTATCATCAAACAAAAATCATATATTTGTGTATACAACACTGTTATATACAACAATCTCCCCCTTTTGATGATGACAAACAAATAAAAGATTTTGAATGTGTTTGAACGTGAAATATATTACTCCCCCTATTTGTATGCTCCCCCTACAACTGAACTCCCCCTATATATGTGGAAAAAATATGAATGATGAAATCCAACAATTGACCATTATCCAACAATTGACCATTTTCCCTCTAGATATTTAATTTCCAATCTTAAAATATTTTTGAATTAAATACTCATCAGTCAAAATCTTGACAATTCTCCCCCTTTTGTTATCATCAAAAGGATAATAGAAATTGAAACAGTGATGAATATTGACTATAAATATAAATTCAAAATAAGAGAGAGAGTAATCATCGTAAAACCCATTTAATCAAACAAAAATCATAATAATCTTTAAATCAGAAGCAAATTTCACTTTCAGAATGAATGGATTTACGATGTATTTTATCGAATGAGGAGAGTTCAATAAAAATTGAATATTTAAATATGAATATTAAAGATTTTAAATATGCTAAAAAATGTTAAGCACTTTCTAACCACGCATAGCCCAAAGGTCTTTTAAATGGGGTTAGTAGTAACTTAACTTTATCCTCTCTAATGAGTTCCATCCATGCACAGCCCGAAGGTCTTTTAAGTGAGAATGGAAGCACATAGAAATTAAGGTAATTCACCCACGCATAACCGCGAGGATTTTTAAATGGGAGTGAATACCAAGGATAACTTATTTATTTATTTATATTTTATATATATTTTTTTTAATTCCAAGAATAATTAGAACTCCCCAAATTAAATAAAACCATGATGAATGACAGAACCATGGTAGATATAGAAGATGGTCGTGAAATAAGCTCTAATTCAAAGATATTATAAAATTTGTCCAATCATCACGTGATTTAAAATAATATCTCCTCTAGTTAAGAATTATACCATAGTCACAACTCATCACAATTCCATAAATCTATTAACAATTTTGATGAGTCTCAAAAACGGTTCAAATTAATCAATAATTTCAATTTTTGAATAAATAATCAAAAATAATTTTAAAATTGAAAATATCAATTTTAAGAGGAGTTTTTGAAAAATGCAAGTTGAAAATCAGCTTAAAAAAAATCAGTTAGAAAATGAAATTTTCTAATATTTTTAACACTGATTGCTCCTAGACAATTTTTAAAACCATTTATATATTAATTCAAATTGTCTATGAATTTTAACTAAATCCAGTTACTGATTTTCCAACTTATCATTTAATCACCAACACACTTAAATGAATCAAATCAATTTCCTTATCAGAGCAGCACAAGATCATTTTCAAAGCAAGAATCACAAGTGACATCATCAGAGAATTTTTTTTATAATTACCTAAAAAAAATAATTGTTTGAAATCTTATCAAATCTGAAGATAATTGTTTGAAATCACCAAAAAAAATCAAATTTTTTATAATCCAAGAATTTCAACAATCCATAATGAATGATTTCAAAAATAGCCAAGTAAAAATAAACTAAAAAGAATAAAAGTACGAGTTTAGAGATCATACCTGACTTACCATAATCAACGTGATGCAATGAATCTCCAACTCTGAATCTATGGCTAAGGAACTTCAAATAATTCGATATATGAATCAACTTGAATTTTATCTTTCTTAAGCACAGTTGTTCCTTAGCCTCCTACGGTACCTAAATGTTTATATGATCGAGTGGTCTAACAAAAGTTGTTTTACCACTCTTATCTTCGTTTACACGTTTTGGTACCCAAACCCGTTTATATAACAATCCATTACTACTCACTAGCGTACCCTTTGGAACCCAAATTTGTTTGGATTTGCTTAAATTTATTTTGTTAATTTTTGGAATCCAAACAGATTTAAATGAATTGTTTTTAAACGAGTTATCAATTTGTTTATGATTTAAAAACCCTTTGAAATTATTAAATTTCAAAAATTCAGTTTGATCGTTTTCAAAGCCAATTAAAGGATTTTTAAAATCATTAAAATTTTGTTTTTCAACTTGATTAGATTCAAATCCAAGTCCCTTTTTATTCTGAACAAAAAATTGATTTTTTAACAACGATTTCTCTCCTTTAGAAAATTTAGTCAAAGCTGACTCAAGTTGTTGAATTTTAAATTTAAGATCGCTATTTTCTTTCATTAAATTTGAACAACGATTAATAGCGATTTTCCTCTTTTCAGCATCAGTTTGTTTTAAAATCAAATTTTCGTTTTCAAGTGCTTTGATTCTAGCATCGGACTTGGAAATTTCAATTTCAAATTGTTTTCGTTTTTCAAAATCAAGTTTTTCAGATTCTCTAAACTTTTCAATCACCTTTTCAAAATCAAGATTTTCATTTTTCAAATTCATGTTTTCACTTTTAAGTAACTCAAGATTAGTTTTTAATTTCAACAAATCGTTACTCAAAAATTGACATTTTTCGCATTCTGAAAACGATGAATTCTTAAATTTTTCAAGTTTTGTTTCTAAACTGTTATTTTCTTGGACTAGTTTTAACCTATCAGATTTCAATTTCTTAACTTTTAGTTCAAGAGAATCAACAGTTTTCGTGAGATCGTGACACATTAAAATTAATTCTTTATAAGTAAAATTCGATACCTCACTTGAATCCTCTTCATTACTTTCTGAATCAGATTGAGCCATAAGACACAAATTAGCTTCCTCTTCTTCACTCTCAGAAACTTCTTCTCCTTCTTCGTCATCCCATGTAGCAGCAAAGGCTTTCTTCTTTCTTCTGAACTTCTTCTTCTTTTCATTTTTAAGCTGTGGGCAGTTTGGTTTGATATGTCCGGGTTTCTTGCAGTTGTAGCAAAATACTTCATCGTTTGAACTTTCAGAACTTTCGGATTTGACAATTTTCTTCTTTTGTGGCTTGTATTTTCCTTTGGCCCACTTTCTCAAAACCATGGCTAGCTCTTCAGCGGGATCATCATCATTACTTTCAACAGAATTATTTAGAGCGATCGTCTTTTTCTTTGATTCAGAATCCTTTCGTTCTTCTCTTGCTTTTAACTCCATCTCATAAGTAATCAGATTTCCGATCAACTCTTCCATGCTTACTTTATTCAGATCTTTTGATTCTTGAATCGCCGTCACCTTTGCTTCAAAATTCATCGGTAGCACTCTCAATATTTTTCTGATCAATTCCACTTCGGTATAGGTTTTGCCAAGAGCTTTTGCATTGTAGACTAGTGACGAGAAGCGTCCATACATCTCTTTTATATCTTCATCTCGTTGCATAGAGAAATTTTCATATTCGTTGCTGAGAAGAGCGAGACGAGATTCCTTCACTTGAGATGTACCTTCGTGTGTGACCTCCAACGTATGCCATATTTCCTGCGCAGTCTCACAATGAGAAATTCGATTAAATTCAGTTTTATCAAGAGCACAGATTAAAGCATTCATTGCTTTGGCATTAGTTGAAAATAATTTTTTATCATTAGCATCCCACCTGTCTTTTGGTTTAGGAATTTCAACACCACTAACTATAACAGTGGGTGATCTATAACCCGTTTCAATAATATCCCATACATCATAGTCGACAGAACTTAAGTAAATTTTCATCCTAGCTTTCCAATAGGCATAATCGGTTCCATTAAACATTGGTGGCCTAGCTATGGACTGACCCTCCGAAAAAGCGTTGTTTGACAAATTCATGACTCTAGAGTTAAAAATACCCGCTCTGATACCACTTGTAGGATCTAAATTAACCCTAGAGGGGGGGTGAATAGGGTTTATCGCAGATTTTCACAAAGTAATTAAATAATCACAGCACAGATAATAATCAAAAGAAATGCAGAAAATAAATAACACACAGATATACCCAGCTTCGGCAAAACCCTGCCTACTGCTGCATTCCCCAAGGTTTCTACTAGGAGTTAAAACAATCTCTACGCTTACAATCCCCTGTAAACTCGCGACACTCGCTCACAACTGTTCTTAACCCTACGCTCAAAACCCTGCACTGGTTTTTATCCCCAAAACCAGATTTCCCCGAATTACAAACCCTGCAATTCGTCTCCCTAGTTTTAGAGACAAACTAGAAAACTCTAGACTTGATAGCAAATTGAAATTAAAGACGAACAAAAAAAAACAAAAAAAAATAAAACCCTTAAAACTTTGAAAACCCTAGTAATTAAATAAGGGTTATCCCCTTAAACTTGGTCGGCCCCCTTTTGTTATTGCTTCACCACTTTATTCTTGAGTCCGATCTCTTTGTAATTGTAAGAATGGCGGCTCTAGGGTTTCCTAGAAATGGCGACTGTGATTAGGGTTTTGGTTCTTTGATTCTGAAATCCGACGCTATGATGTTCTCGAGTTCCTATTGCAAGTTCTTCTTCGGTTGAGTTGATGAAGCTTTGATTTGGATCCAAGTCTTCTTCTTTTCCTGGTATGATTTTCAATTCGATTGTTTGCTTTTAATTTCCTCGATCTTGGATAATTCTAGCCGATGATGATGTGGGTGTTCTTATAGGGTTTTGAAACCCTAATTTTTTGCTCTGATTTCGTATTACACTTTGGTTATGATATATACGGAAATATTGGAACTTTAAATCATCGTATGTTCTGGAATTTTTGATTAAGTCTTCCTTGACTTCGAATTCCTTGATTTGAACTTGTGATTAATATATATTTTGCGTGATGAATTCTTCCTTGTCTCGTATGCTTTTGGAACTTTGAATTGGTCTTGAAATAATTGCCGTATATATTTTCAGACTTGAACTCTTTTTCTGGAACTTTGCGAGAATTTTGATATTTAAATCTTCCTTATATATTTTGTATATACTCCAAGAATTCAAACTCTGACTTTTTGATGCTTCCTGAAAACTGATACTATGCTTGATATTTCCTTGTACTTGTACTTGAACCATATACTTGTTTGGTCTGCGTTTGATTGAGAAAGATGTCCTATTCTTATGGGTTTATACTCGTATATATGTTGATTATAGACTTTAAATTGATCTTTTGAAATATCCCCTATTTTTGTGGCAATATATTTCGAATATTATTGAAGCTTTGAAAAACTATTTCTCTGGAAACATTTTTCATGTTGACCTGAAAGTTGCATCATGACTTGAATAACTTGTATGCTGCATGTAGGCTTATTTCATCATTATGCTCCATCACAACACTGTAGTTGCATATGTTAACTGTCTTTGACTTGATCCATTATGTCAGCATATATACGTTATGTTGTGCCTTCTCTAAGATTACCCTGCTTGCAGCTCCTGTTTTTGCCTGTTTTCACTTTGGGCTTTCAAACTGTTTTGACATATTTTCATATGCGTGTTCATCCTTCTAGGATTTGAAGTGTTGTACCATTGTTTTGAACTTGGCCTCCCCTGTAGGACTTGTATTCAGGCTATTGATCACTTTGTTTTTCCTGATCCCCTTTTTGCATTGCTTCGAACAAACTCATTTGTCCAATGCTTGTAAATAGATTTGAACTGATGCTTTATAATTATATAAGAACAGATACTACTCTGATTATACTTGTGCTTTTTACATGTCCTACTTGTTGACGTTCAAACTTGTATGCACTGTTTGTTTGACTCTGGATCGACCATATTCATTGATTTGCCAAAACTTAATCAGAATTACCCAATTATTTTTATACTGCTTCATAAGAATATGATACGATCACACCTTTTCTTTGAAGTAATTATTTGATAAGAACAGCTACTATATTTTGATTGAGATGAATGTTGAGCTGATGCTACTTGAATTGCTTGTATCCCGAGCAGACTTGTGTTCGAGCTGTTTGTTTTGTTGCTGTGCTCTTTTACTGCAGCATGCATGTTGGTACTTGTTGTTTTGTTGACTACTTTAGTATCTTTGGAATCTGCTGGACCATGTCTCGACCATATTCATGTTGTTGCCATTAACACCACTTATTGAACTAATCTTAAATTTGTGCATCATCACTCATCTATGCTTTACTTTTCTTGTCATACTTATTTTTCTTGTCATACTTTGTTGTTTGTGTACATGTACAGTCTTGTATTTGAGTTATTTTCCTTGCCAATTTCTGATCATGTATGAGTTGCTTATGACTCTCTTGTGTGTTGACTTGTCGACCATTTTACTTTGACTTTGTCCTCGGCCATTTGCTTTTGACTTTGTTCATGTTTATGAGTATATTACGCTGAGTCGAGATGGTCCAAGTGGCTACTCCTCAGTCGCGACACTGGATTGGCGTGGCGGTGCACACGTGTATACGTGTGTACATGCAGCCATCAGACAAGATTTTTCTGTCCCTACATATCAGACAAAGTCTAGAGAAATGATGAGAAACACACCGTAATTCTGAGGCAAATAAAATTTAAAAAATAAATTTTTATTTGCTTTTATTTAATTTTATTTTTGTTGCAGTCTACTGTGTGTGTTTTTTTGTATGAACAGGTATGAAGATGACTGAATTGACTGTGGAATGCTGTGAAGTCAAGAAGACTGAAGACGATGATATTCATATGTGTTGGTATATACGAGTGAATTGTATAGAAATGTAGTATATATGAAAGTGTAAGTGTTGTAAAGAGGAACTGAGTATGAAATTGAAAATTTTGAAATGTCTATCAATGATGTATATACAAATAGTGAAGTCGTAAATCTGTACTGTTTAAATATTGAAATAAAATATTCTTGTTCAAATAAAATACTGTGTGAATTTTTAAATTTTTGTATAGTTGTACTTTATTTAAACAGAAATATTATATTCCTGTCTGATGTGTAGTATACCAGTACAGTTACAAACACATTCAATAATAAAATAAATTTGGTTGTTATCATCAAACAAAAATCATATATTTGTGTATACAACACTGTTATATACAACAACATGGTCTTTGTCAAAGTATCTCCATTACGGAATGTTGTTCGCTTTGGGTCCGTTGGGAAGTTAGCACCAAGGTTTGTAGGACCGTTTCCTATTAAGGAAAGGATTGGACAGATGGCATATAGAGTGGATTTGCCCGAGAGACTTAGTGGTGTACATGACATATTCCATGTGTCACATTTGAGGAAGTGCCTACATAAGACCGCAGAGGTGGTAGAGCCGAGCTTGCTTAGAGAAGTGGAGGTAGAGCGTGATGCTACGATTCGACGAGCTCCTACTCGCATCCTTGGGTCAGAGATTAGGAAGTTGAGAAATAGAGAGGTCCAACTAGTCAAAGTGCAATGGGGAGATGATGAGAGCAACGCTACTTGGGAGACAGAAGCGAAGATGCGTTCACTGTACCCATTTCTTTTTGAGGGTATGTCTTTTAACTTCTCCTTTATCGTTTGTCTAGTCCTTATCTTATCTTTAGTATGTCCTCTCATTAGTACCTTTGACCTTTATATAGGGTAAACCTATGGTTGAAACATGTGTTTGAGACATGTTATGCTTGATGGATGCGATGCAAGTGTTTGCTAGTGGTTGCTCGTGGATGCATATACACACACTTTAGACACTAGATCGGCTCAGTCACTTCATATTGCATATTGCATATAATTTTGTGTAGGTAGCTATATTAATGGATGTATAATGGTTGTGTTATCATATGGATGATGCATTTCGGTGTATGGTTGTGCACACATGTAGAAATAGTATGTGTCGATAGGGTTCTTTCGCATACATATTGGATGCATGGCACTATCATGGTTTGCATTAAGGAGGTCAACTGAATCAGTAGACCGCCTGATTTTGCATTGGACAGGGAACATATACACACACTTTTTGCATATGTTCGTACAGCATTAGAAACTTTAAGGACAATGGATGCCAATGTTTGATGGTTTGGTAGATGGTTGTTTGGTTGGTAGGATATGTTCTTCTTGACTTAGAGATTTCGAGGACGAAATCCTTTAAGTAGGGGAGAATGTAACACCCCGTATGTTGAATAACTTGTTATAATATAAAATAGGGAAGAATTAAATTTTAAGATCTGAATCAGGGGAAATGGGCTATGCCATTGCGTTCGTCTCGGAAAAATACGCGAAATAGAGTCCGAGTTTTCGAAAATCGGAGTCCGTATGACCCAGTTAAGGCCCGAAGAAGTTTTCAGAAAATTCAAATTTCGAAAACAGAATTCAAAATGCAGAAATGGAGCTAGGCGGGAAATTTCCCGCCACACCCCAAGTCGACTGGGGAGTCGACTTGGGAGTCGACACACAGGGGGGGTGTCGACGGTAGTGTCGACACCCCAGTCGACACAGGGGGCTCGGCTAGTTTTGCCTGGTGCACCATTTGAGTGAGATTGGTCAGGTTTGGGTTGTGTTTGGTGGCTTGTGACGAGATCTGATGGCTCTAAACTATCCTAGGGTTAATCCTATGGCCTAAAACACTTAACTAATCTATAAATACACCCTAAGACTACCCTAATTCATACTAAAATTGGATACAACGTCATCATGCCGTCAAAATGCAAGTAGAAGGAGCCTCCATCAAATTTTAGAAGAAGATAGCTTCTCAAATCAACTTCTAATCAACTCTAGCAACTTAATCTTCTTCATAGGAGTGCTAATCAACGAGTTGTGAGTTTCTATGCCTTTAGCAAGCAATTGCTAAACTAATTATGATAGGATATAATGAGGTTATGGTTATGTATGTGGATCAATGCAAGTTATGTTATCATATGCTATGTGTTCATGATGCTAGTTATGCAAGTTTTATGCTATAGGTTCATGATGCTAGTTATGCAAGTTTTATGCTATATGTTCATGATGCTAGTTATGCAAATCACTATGATAAACATTGATCCATTATGACACCATGTTATGCAAGTTTGGTGTTTGATTATATGCAAGTTCATATATGACATGTTATGCAAGTTTGGTGTTTGATTATATGCAAGTTCATATATGACATGTTATGCAAGTTTGGTGTTTGATTATATGCAAGTTCATATATGACATGTTATGCAAGTTTGGTGTTTGATTATATGCAAGTTCATATATGACATGTTATGTAAGTTTGGTGTTTGATTATATGCAAGTAACATGTGCAAGTTTACACCTTTGTATGATATGCATACATATGCAAGTTTACCCCTTTGTATGATATGCATATATATGCATGTTTACCCCTTTTTATGATATGAAGTAACATATGCAAGTTCATCCCTTTTTAGACCTATGACATGTATGCAAGTTTATCCCTTTATGATAGGTCTATGACATGAACATCCATGCAAGTTACCCTCTTTATGACATATGTGATTCATGCAAGTTTGGGTTGATTATTTATGCTAGTTGGGTTTGATGCTATGGTCATATATGCAAGTTGACACCTTTAAAACCCATGTTGATGCTAATGTTATGCTAAGTTGAACCCATGGTATTTGTGATGAATCTTCCCTTTTAAGTATGTCATGTTAGCGTATCACGTGGGGAACGATGGGGTTAATATTCATGTTAACAAAATTGTGGTGAAATTGGTATGCAGTTGCATACCATAAGTGGATGGACATAATTGAGTCAATTATGCACATCATTAAATTGGAATTAATTAGGGAAAATTAATTCAAAATACGGGGGTGATTAATTAGGTGTAATTAATCGACTAAGACACGAGGTTGGACCCTTTTGTAGCATAAGACTGCCCGGACCCGACCGGCAAATCCAGCAGCTACAAATGATTGGCCCAATGTGAGAGGTCTTAGGCATAAACTAAATACGTGACAAGTGTAAAGACACGAGGTTAGACTCTGTTATGGCGTAAGGCTGCCCGGACCCGACCGGCAAATCCAGCTGCCATAAAAGACAGTCTAATGTGAGAGGTATTTACAAAGGTTACATTCTTAATCAATTAAGAAACACTTAACCAGATAAGCATGTAGTGTGGCATGAGGGGTTAAGTGGGTGCCTTGGGTGGCATGTGGAAATCAAGTAAGTGCCTTGGGTGGCATGTGGAAATCTAGTGGGTTGCCTTGGGTAGCAATAGAAAATACGATTAGAATACTTAACCAAGTGGAAACATGTAATTAAACATGATTAAAGGGTTAAGTGGGATGCACTAGAAAAGGGACAAGCTTAGGTGGGTAGCTTGTGGGGGCCCATTTCAACCAGTAACCCAAAACGTATCTTTGTGGGCTCGACCCAAGTCGAGGACGGGACACGCATACTGGGCTTGACTATAAGAGACCAAAACGGGTTAGCAGTGGCAACGCAAGTCCAACGGGTTTCATATGCGTGTGTGGACCCGGGCTGGTAGGTAAGACGTTGTTGCATCGTGTAGGTATAAGCCGTGCACCGTTGATTGTATCGGGTTGCCACTTTGGGGAGTGATACACCCCAGTGTGGGGCCAGCACGGGTATCTATGTTAGGGAGCCAATCGCTTGGGGAGTAGTGGGTACACCTAGTGGAGATAGGGGCAGACGGCACCTATGTGGTCAGCTAGGGGTACACGAAACTACTAGTTATTTTTGCTAAGTCCTTGGGTGGGATCAACCTTTAAGTAGGAATGACTGGTGTGGTGCACTGTAGTAATTACCCTTGGGGTAGATGCGTCTTTACCGATATCTTAGTTCATCCTATGTCTAGTTGGCTGCTTATTGTAGTCATTTATCCCCAGTCGTTACCGTACCAAGTTTATATCATACCCTAATTACTTTAATGATTGTATTGTTAAAGTTATAGGACTCGCTCAGACTTATGTCTGACCCCGTTGTTTTTATCTTTTTCCCAACCCTCAGGTTCTCAGAGTGGGCCTAGCACTAGTGGGCTTTGATCAGATTGCTTTATCTATCTTTTGGAGCTTGGGCCGTTGATGTAAAGCTCAGCTTATCTTTTCTATTATGGCTACTAGTATGTAGTGGGATTATGTACTTATGTTTTATCGAGATGGATATTTTGTACTTGACTCTTGTTGGGTTTTGATATGTAACCAAACATGTTTACCTTCTACTGCAATGAAATGATGTTTTAAATTTCAAGTATTACTTATATCTGTCTTGTTGTAATTTTTCTGTTCTATATTCACTTAAAATACTCCACTTAAGTTAAGGCATTCCCTTAGTGAGTGACCCTAGCGGGTGTGGGGTGTTACATTTCTGCTATTCAAAGTTGGTGGTCTAACACAGCACGTCGTTAGACGACGTTCTCTGAAACGCTATCTTTGGTTGTAATAGTGTTTTTTTGAAATGCTATCAAATTCCTTTTTTATTGCAGTGATATATCTTTACATACATCCTCAATTGATCATTTTTTGTTGTCTCATGTGTTGTGTATCTTTGTGTACATCCTTGAGAGATCTCATGTGTGAATATCTTTATATACATCGACGGGAACCTTGTGCGTTGCATACCTTTATGTGTATCGACAAGGGAGTGAGCACATGTTTTGTATATCTTCATATACATCGATGTAGATCACTTTCGTTGGAGATCGTGTGTCGTATATCTTTATATACATCGATGAGAACCTTCCGTATCCTATATTGGATAAATGGCTGACAAAGCTTCTTTTGGAAGGTGTCGGCATCATGGCCATTATAAGCAAAATTGCTTTTGGGTAGTGTCAGCAACCTTGTCGTTATGGTCAAATTGCTTTTGGTAAATGTCAGCGACCTAATCAATGTTATTGGTGTCGGACCACCCTATCGAAGGGCAAAAGGTTCCGTGTGATAATTTGCAACTTTGTGGTGAACGAAGTTGCTTATCCTTTCACCAAGTTTAGAGCTGATCCACTTGGTGACTTTCGATTTGGAATCGGCCATTTCTTTCTTTTGGCTAATTCCATGTTCACGGATGATCAAACTCTTTTTCTTGAAGAGTGATCATTCTATACATGCCTACTTGCATGTCTTGTTCTTTCGGAGTATGTGATGATTTTTAGGAATGAATTGGCCTAATCGCTTTAAGGTCCATATTTTATTTTCCAAAAGAATCATCCATCTTTGACATCCCTTTTCTATGATGTATATTTATTATGTGTTCATTTGTGGAGTCGTGTGCTCATTCGTGATCGATAGTGGATTTTTACAATTTGTTTGTAAATACTTGAGTTAAGTCGGTAGTTATGGGACATTTGGCTAAACTCGCCTACTTACTAACTTAATGTGAAATTTCGCTTTTCTTATTGATCATTGAGAATCACATTGTGATTTATGGATTTGTACGCTCTCACTTGTTATGATTCGAGCATCTTTCCTGTTCTTCTAGATTTCTTTGAGTAATTTCTACAATTAAGGTGATTCGAGTTTTCCTTTGAATTTTTTTATCTCGAATCTTCTTTCGAAAAATGATAAGCTATATTTTTCTTATCTATCTTAGTCTCTTGTTTCTAGATTTCGAATTTGTTATCTCCAGGTTCTCATGTATATGGATTAACGAATATTCCAGTTTATTTTGTTAACCTTATTGAACCAAGTTTTAGAGATCATAACCCGACTGGTTTGACCTCATTCTTCTTGGTAACGTCCTTATGAATTTGAAAACCAAAAGTTTTCAATTTTTATGAAACCCTTTTGACTTCTACAATTTATCATTCTTCTATGATTTAGAAGTTGTTCGTGAAATATTAGAGGACGTGCTAGTATTTATTATTTAGGGTATGTAACTCGGATTTTATTTCTTGATCTTGTTTCCCAACGAGATCGCTTATCCTTTATAATATGAGAAAATCTTGTAAGCTAGAATGCTTTAAGAAATTGTTAACTGAAAAAAAATTCTAGCTAAAATATGATAGGGAATGTTCGACAATTTTGGATAATCAATATTTCCATGTTTAAATTTTAATATTTAGTTAGTTTATATTGAAAACGTAAGAAGATAGGTTTATAGTTTATAAACTTATTGAACGTTAAACGAATTAATTAAATTATATTAAAACGGGCTTACCACGTAGCGGTAGTTCGTGATTTTGAGAAATGAACATCAAATGAATGTATAGAATCCAATATAAGTCAGAATTATTTGAAACAAGAATTATCCGTTTCTATTAGATTATAGTTTCCTAATGAAAGAAAAGGATTTGAATTTCATCCGGTAAATTTTTAAGTATGTCTAAACAAAAGTTTTAGAAAAAAATCTAGGTAAGGTGGTTTGCGATTAAAATTTAAATAATTACTGAAATTGAGGGTTTAGAATACATAGAATTTGAGTAATAAAATTTTAATTTCTTAAAAACACTTATGGAAAAAATAAGTTAATTGCTCGTATATGTTCATAAATTTTATTTAAACATTATACGTGTATAAACTTAAGTTATATAATGATTTATAACTCAAAGTTAAAATTTTATAAGATTATTCAAAAGTGAATATTTCGAGTAAATCTATTTCTGTATAGATCTTGTTGATGCGTGGTTGTTATTAATATTGAATTTTTCCTTAAGTAATTGCGAGGACGCAGTTTCTTTAAAGGGGAAGTCTATAACAACCCGCATATTTAACGGCAATATATTTAAATATAACGTCGTTAATTGAGTATAGGTCCAAAAAGGCACTTTTTGCATATGGGTGAATTTGGACTCGAAACCACATCCATTGAATTCAAACTGTTGTTTACGACAATAAAAACTGTAAACATCAATATATTTTGAGTTACAGAATTCTGGACTTCGGACTTGGGTTTGGGTCAACCAACCTAATCCACCCTTATAACTCCCACAACCCTCTCCCCTTTTATTCACTTCCAACACTTAGCAAATATAGAAAATGGGGAATGGGAAATTAAAATTACCTAAGCCTTATCTCAATCTTATGAATCAAATTCATGTGGAAATCAAGTGCAAATCCAAGGAGAAGAAAGGTAAACTCATTCTCCATATTCTCCAACTTGTTTCCTCTTCAATCCTTGTTATTTCCTAAACCTACCTCTTAGGAAATATTGTGTATTCATGCATAGATTGAAGATTAGTGGGATATATTGGATAAGATAGCTCCTTAGCTCGACTTTGCATCTCCTTACCGCTTCCTACAATCAAAGGTGAGTTCTTTCAAAACTCACATCTATGCCTCAAGCTATAAGCTTGTCTAGTGTTCCCTTAGCACGTATATGTTGTGTGTGCGTTGTATTAATTGGTTTATTTAGGTGTTAACTCTCCAATTTATGAGTTTTGATTTCATTTATACGAATATCCTTGCGTAAACCCATGAATGGATGTTTGTACATGTGCTTAGTGTGTTTGAGAGTGTTTTTAGCGTACCTAATAGTCTAAAGCGAACACGTATCGATCCAAAGCCTTTAAGTGATGTTTTTGCCCTTGGAAAACATCCCTAGAGCAGGTCAGATGTCTGTGATATATTTCACACGTGTGAACCGATCTCCGAAAATGGGCAGAGGCCAACTTTAGATGTTCGAAACCTATTTTCATACATATGAATCAGGTTAGACGTCTGAAAATAGGTTCAAACGTCTAATTTGGTCCGCTGCTCTATTTTTTTTACTGTTGACCAGTGGAGGCCACGATTGACAGTTCAAGTACATTCAGGCTTATCGTCGGCCGAGTTTCGGCCCGTTTGGTCTTTTCCTCTGACTTTTCAATTGCTCTAATCCACGTATTTTAGCAACTCAGATGGATGGACTTTCGATTGATTCGTGATAAACGAATTTATAATCGATATTCTTGAGATCGTATTTACGTTATCAAAATCTGAATTCTTTGTTCAATCGTTATTTCGATCGCTATTACATGAGATTTTCCACTCCGAAAATATATGAAAGGGTTTTAAATTATTAGTAGATACCAAATCTTTTACTAACAAGATTTTTAATTCTACTTCATTATGTGAAGTTATTTATAATTTGCTTTATTACTCTACTAGATATATTTGATAAACCTTTTTCTCGTTCGTATGAGAATCTAATTAAACACCTTAGAAAAACAAGGACTATGAACCCTTGCATTTGCTTTGACGGTTAATTCTTGGACTCGTTCGATTCAAAACTGTAGCAATGTTCGTTTCGTATTTCTTGTGGAATATACAACTCGTTCGTAAGTATTCGAGTAGAGCAAGTTGTTATGTGACATGTAGCCTGACTTTTATATTTACTAGCTTGCCGTAGTTTACACTATACTTGATCAATTTAGGTCATATTGTTGATCTTCGGATCATCCTGAGGATCATTCCGACCTTCGGGTCACTTTGATGATCTTTGGACCATCCTAAGGAGCTTCTGTTCATCTTGGTCGAGCCTTCGAACTCCCATATTGAGTTGGTTGAGTATTTGGACTCCCATATTGAGTTGATGAGTCTTCAGGCTCCCGCTTTGACCTAGGCCTTCCCTTTCTTTAGGATCTTCAAGATTTCTAATTTATCGATTTCCAGAATCTTAGTTCTATTGATACTACGTTATCAATCCTAGCTCTATTGATACTATGTTATCAATCTTAGTTTCATTGACATTGATATATCTTTTTTATAGCTCTGAGATTTTCTTTGACATATTTTATGGACATTTCTAAGACTTCACGTTTACTTGTGATCATTGTTGTTATTGCTCCTATGTCATTATCTGTTTATATCACTATTTCCTATCTCGGTTTATTATGATGAGTACAACTAGACTGATCCATTTATTGTTTATTCTTGTAAATAATACTCGGGTCAGACCGAGGAACTATAAGTAATTCTCATGACTCTTAGCAGAGACCACCTCGTCTTATTGCTATCTACATTGAAGTGTGGTTTTTGGATATTTATGTATATGCGACCTTCATGTATACATATTCTTTTGGCTAGAGCTTGTACCTATTTTTTGTTGTATAGTGGATCAAATATGACCACTATCTTTGTATTTATACTCATGTGTTATATTTATATCTATTTCCGCCTTAGCGAAGTGAATATCTGTGTCTGACTCTGATTTTATTATTATGTATTTTATATTGATTCCGAATTATATATAGTCATTGTGTAGTAGATTTGAACTTGATTTAGATATATTGGATTTCTTCATGAGATTAAAAAAGTAAGACCAGATTATAAGATATGTTTAACACTCATTCAAAACTAATTTGCAAATGGTCGCTCCTCAACAGCCTTATTCTTCGGGTTAGTTAACATCATTGCTTGCAATGGCCTTGGCTAACGTGAGTATAGAGGTAGGGTATTACACTTGGTATTAGAGCCAAGTTCGGAACAATATAATATATTATGGCAAGAATCATTGTCCTAAGTTTCTTAGGAAATCGTGTTTAGGATTTTATTCGAGTCTTAGGAGCCATAATATCATATCTTATATCTTGATCCGTTGTCTGATCAATCAATGTTATTTGTATCTAACCTTTTTCCTCTTCTCTCTTTTAGAGGAGAAGAATGATTAGGAACTCCCGCGGTGTTGGCTCTAAGCAATCCCCCACAAGAAGGAGCCTTTTTGTCCTCTCAACAACTCTTGTATCTTATGACTAATGCACATGTTGCTGGGGCTACATCTGTGTCTACCCCTCCTAAGCCCGGGTTCGCATGATTATGTAGTGACTTCATCAAAATAGGTGGAAAGCCGTTCAGAGGCTTCGAAAGTGTTATTGAGCTTCAATCATATTTGAGGACATGCGACTGCATCTTTTTCCCGTATAGATCTTTCGGACTTGCATCGGGTCCAAGTCGCTTCTAGTATGCTCGAAGATCGAGCTCTCGACTGGTATGAGCTTATGACTTCTGAAATTCAAGAAACAGACCTAACTTTGATGCAATTTCGAGAAAGGCACTAGTCGAAGTTTATCCACCCATGTACGGGAATAGGCCTAATCACTATTAACTATGAATCGTTTGCCTCTTTACTAACTAATTACTTTGGTTTACACTATTGTAGGAGGGCGAAGGACCTAAGTCCGCCTACCCATGTCCGAGAATAGTCCTTAATCCCTAGGCATGCTCTTCATGGATAATAAACTGTTTGGTCTCCTACTTTCGTTCTGGTTATCTGGCTTGGGATTTTCGAGGGTGAAGTTTGTCTACCCATGTACGAAAATAGGACTTAATCCATAGGCATGCTCTTTACGGACGATGAACCCCCGGACCTCCATCGCTCGTTTTTGGTTACCTGGCTCGGGAGTTCGGAAGGCTAAGCCTGCATACCCATGTAAAGGACTAGGCTTTAATCCCAAGGCATGTTCTTTACGGGGGATAAACCGTACGTCCAATCTCCTATGTTTATTTTCCATTTTTTGGCTTAAGGACGACTGCGTCGACTTACTCATGTACGGTGACCGGTGCAACCCCCAAGCATGCTCTGTACCCGACGCTAGACCATCCCCTTCGAACTTAGCATAACTCCATGAACTTGAAATTGATAGCAGCTAACTCGACTCATCCATGCACGAGATTAGGCCAAAACCCCTTAAGCATGTTCTCTGTTCTGCAATAAACCGCTATGTTTTCCTTTAGATTATTAAAAACTACAACCATTGAAAACTTTAATAAAAATTACTTCGCTCGTTGGGACGCTGCTTGCGAAGTTAGGAAATATGGAATTGGAACTTCAAACTTTAAGGACTTGGCGTAGTAAGGACTTTTCTCTCTAGGTATGAAAATCCAGTCCTAAAGTAAGGACTTGCTTAGGAAGGGGTAAGCCATCTTGTTAGGACTTGGCAGAGCCATCTCGCCTAGTGGCGGGTAGGGCCCTACCCGTTTGGCTTGTCCTTGGTCCCCTTGTCAAGACTTGGCAAGGGATCTTGGACTCATCCGGTTAACGGTTCTTATCTATAGTCCTCTTGTTAGGTCTTGGAAAAGGCGTCCCAGACTTTTCTGGTTATTGGCTATTCTGGCTTTTGGATTCGTATGATCGCCTGGTTTGGTTATCAGGTTGTCGACTGTTCTGGTTTTTCGAATTCCAGGTCACCCCAGTTTTTTGACTCTCGGTTATTTTGGTTATCTTTCGTAAATACGACCCGAAGCGATCATCGGTTTTCTGGTTTTCCATTAATACCATCCGGTGCGATCATGGCCTTTGGTTTTCTCGTTCTTGGCTATTGAATTTCCACGGGAGATTCTTCGAGTTCATGACTTCTCAGACTCTGGACTTTCGGATTTATCGCAAAACAAATCTTCCTTCTTTCAAGAAAGACATGCTTTGGGAGACAAAGTGCTAACCCGCTTTCTGGCAAAGCAGTCACACGGTGGGTTCACAGTTTTCTAAGTATTCAGGCTTCGAGTACAAACTCATAGAAACACAAAGCAATTTGGTTAAAGTTGCGAAGCGATCGAGTTGAAAATAAGGTTAACTCTTGGAAGCGGGGTCGACTCGAATACATGTCGCAAACACATGTCGATTTCTCGAAAATGCTTGAGCACACCGTGTTGCTTACGTTGGAAAACTCAAATTTGGCATCGATTTAGATCCATGATCTAGCGTGGCAAAACTCATAATACACACAGGTCGATCACGAGAAAAAACCTCCGCACGTCACGACATCATCAAAAATCAAATAGCCAAACTAGGCTTGATTTGGATCAGAACGCTTCGGAATCACTTGCGCGCACTGTGTAGATCAGTTAAAAAAGGATGCGCGCCTCCGGTATATCACACGAAGAAACTTAGGGTATAACTTGGGATTTTCGTATCCTTCATGGGATACGAAATCACATATTCCGTATCCCTCTGGGGGATATGATACGAATTAGCTTCGGGTTTGGCAAGCTAGAAAGGGCCTGAGCACATTGGAGTGATCACATGAATTCCTAGGATGGACGTGGGTTTTCTGAATCTGGCAAGTGTCAAATTTTAGGATACAAAATTAAGTTGTTTTTCATGGAAACTTCTACACCATGCCGGGCACAACACAATCACTTGTTTTTTTATTGACCAACATGTGTTGATCATTGATTTTCAACAGCTGAGCCAGGATACAGAATTTATGATGATGTTTGGAATTTGGTTAACTCTCGGTGAGTCATTTCGATCTCGAGATGGACGTGACTCGCAGGTTACTAAATTTTGGGTTAATCCCCAATAAATCCATCTATAAATACCCCCTCTCTTGGCATGATTAGGGGTTGGCTATTTAAACTTTTGGCTACTATATTGTATAGGGGAAAGCTCTCTTTGGAGCTCATTAATTGCTTCCATGGTGGTTTCTATGGCTTTGGACTATTTCTTGAACTTGTGAGCTTCACCTATAAGTTTACTTTCGACACTCGGACATTTGGATTGACACTTAGCTCGCTTTTGGATATATTTGGACTCAGAGGCATATTTTACATGTTTTGGCTTGAGGAAGATTATTATGGCCTAATCGGGAACCAACAAGGACTTTGCTACTCCCTAACACATCTTTTGTGAACTCAAAGTGTTGGAACTAAGATAATTCTTGTAATTGTAACAATGATGATGAATAGTTACTATGAAGTGAACGTAGGCGTTATTGACGAACCACTGTAAATTCGATGTTCTTTACTTTTCTGCAACTCTGTGTTTGGATTGTTTGGTTAATTCAGATAATTTGCACAATTCTAACCCATCAGATGTTGGCATGTGCAAGCGACCAATTCCCCACATCAATAGTATTTATATATATATGTTTGTGTGTGTGTGTGTTATATACAGAGAGAGAGAGGGAGAGAGCGTTCTAGAGCACTTCTGTTTTGCAACACCCATTTAGCACCATTATCCTACAGTGAGCTACACTAATCCAAACCCAATAAAATTTTGTAGGTGTTCAATCGACAAACATGTTATCAGCTATCCAAAATTTGAGTTTGTTCCGACATCCGTAGAATAATATATTTGATGTTTAAATTTAACGGTTCAAATTAATGTATGAACAGTGAATAAGCTAAGATTTTAAAATGTTACGAATGTCGGAACAAACTCAAATTTTGGATAGATGATAATATATATATATGTGGATTGAACATCTACTAATTTTTGTTGGATTTGGATTGTTGTAGCTCACGAACGGATAAGGGTGTTACAAAACAAGAGTTCCCCGGAACACTCCCCTCTCTCTCTCTATATATATGTATATATACATATATATATATATATATATATATATATATATATATATATATACATGACCACCATCTATTTAGGCACAAACATAGATACAAATTGATAGACACAGAGCCTTGACCGTTAGATTAATTTTTTCTTATATTGAGGAGTGAAATTCATGAGGTGATCCAACGGTGTAGATTTATTGTGTCATCAACTGTGTTAGAACTTTATGTTCAAATAGATTTTCTCTGTACACACACGCCCACACACACGTGCACGCACACACACACAATCGACAATCCTATTTATTTAGCATCATTTTTCAGCTTTCTAATATCAACCACAGGTTTCAATTTAAGTATTTGTTCTTTTATCGACTACATAATTATTAAGTATATAAATATAAACATGTGCATGATATCATGAATACAAAAGATGTTAAATTAAGGGGGCATTGATCCTGCCGATATCTATATGTATGCGTACAAATATACATACATATCTTGACACACTCTTTGTAATGACAAAGTTAATTAATAAAATGTCTGTAAATAATAAATAAATAAATTTGATTAAAACAAAATTCTAATAAGTTATACGGTTGGGAAACAAAATTTACTCACTCCGATTCATAATGTAAGAAGTTATAGAGATTTGCATAAGAATTAAGGAAAAAAATCAAATGACACTTACCCCACACTTAAATTAGTTTTGTCTTGCACATTAATTTCTCTTCTCATGCTTGCCAACTACTACTTCTATTCCAATCAACCACTTTTTACCTTCTCGTGCATAAAAAATACTCATAAAATACCTTTAGGTTTCTATAGTAATTTATTATGGATCAGGAATAAAATTGGAATAGCAAGCTTAAACATCTTATATTCTGAAACAAAACAAATTTCTTTAAAAACCTTACATTATGAACCAAATGGAGTATTTAATGATCTGTTTCAATAATGTCGAGCCGTTCAAAATACAAATTGGAAACAAATTTAAAATGTTTAAATTTGTAACCGATGTTGTAGCCTTTTTATGGGTAAAGAAACACATCAACTATCAAATTGAATCTATCCGCGTCTAGATTTTTCCTTTAATCTACACCACACAGCCGGTTCAAATCCAACGCTCAAGGTTATCGATCCGCTTCAGATCAACTAACGAAATCTGAGCCACCAATTTAGCAAACAATCCAACGGCCTGCAAATGATGCGAGCCCTTTGCCGCCCGACCCCACAGTAACACACCACTATATATCACCAGCTATACAGACTAATCTTCATCACCTCAGATTAACATTCTTTTGTTTTCTTGCCCAAATTAAAAACCCTAATATTCCCAATGGCTCGTACAAAGCAAACCGCTCGCAAATCAACAGGAGGCAAAGCGCCAAGAAAGCAGCTCGCGACCAAGGCTGCTCGTAAGTCTGCTCCGGCAACCGGCGGTGTGAAGAAGCCTCATAGATTCAGGCCTGGAACCGTCGCTCTCCGCGAGATCCGCAAGTATCAGAAAAGCACCGAACTTTTGATCAGAAAGCTTCCGTTTCAGAGGTTGGTCCGTGAAATCGCACAAGATTTCAAGACTGATCTGAGATTCCAGAGCTCTGCCGTATCTGCTCTTCAGGAGGCCGCAGAGGCCTACCTTGTTGCTTTGTTTGAGGACACTAATTTGTGCGCCATTCATGCTAAGAGGGTTACGATCATGCCTAAGGACATTCAGCTTGCCAGGAGAATTAGAGGCGAGAGAGCCTAAGTTTTCACAAGTGAAATTTTGTGACTCCGATTTTAGATGTTCGGATATTTCCCTTGGTATTTATTTTAATGCTCGTAGTCGTAGGAGATTGTTGAGTGCTGCTTCTCTGTAAAGAAATGCGAAAACAATGTTCTTGAATTTGTTTTGGATGATGTTTTCATTAACGAAACTCGCTATGTGGCTTAGTTTACTTATTCTTTGTTGATTTTTCTTGTTTCTTTGCTACATCTGGCTTTCATAATAATATCTATAACTATTATGATGCAACTTTGCTTATGTTTTGTTGGTACTTTACGGTTTCTGTCAGCAACTGATTTGACAACAGTTTATTTTGAATTTTCCGAACTTTTGAGTTTCTACTTTCAATTACAGTGTTTGGAACCTTGGATGTAATTTTCTTTTAAGTTAAATCTTTTTGTTTGACTTTTATGATTAGAAGTAATGACGTTACACGGTTACAGTAAGTTACCTAGTGAATTTAAAATAGTGGTTTCTTTTATATAGAATTAATCGAAAACTCAAGTTCGTTCAACAATCATACTCAACAAAGAGTTACTTTTTCATTCTCTGTATATTTAGACAAGAGCATCATCAGCTGTGTGATAAATTGATAATCGGAGGAGATTCCTGTTAGACCAGTTCTATCTGCATCCCTATATCCTACTTACACACCCCACTTAATACAAGCTTCAAAACTACCCTTTTTTGTTTATTAACCTCGTTTGGTTCGAACTAGGTTATTATACAAACCTTGCTTGATCTGAACTAGGTTAACATATGGACCTCGCTCGGTCCATACTAGATTTATACACAAACCTCACTCGGACTGCACTATGTTTGAACAAATACATCGTCTTATTGAAGCTTGTAACATGGTTATTTCTATTAAAAAGTAACTGCTGGTTGCTTAAAGATAGGGGTAATTTTGGAAAATCTAAAAATATATAAAATAGTGGGTGTGAAAGGTTAAAATCGAGGTATGAATAGAATTGGCCTTCTCGTTATATCTTCTTTTCTCATACAGTAGCCGTGATGGTTCGATTGTTGGGAAGGAAGTAAAGTGGGGATTTCTCACTTTGTAGCAAATTAGTTTTTTTTTTTTTTTTTTTTTTTTTTTTTAAACTTTGCTTAGTTTATTTTTATTGTTTTAATTGTTTGTTTATTTTGATACTTACGAGTTTAGGTTTTTGGTTTATATATGTTTAATTTGGTTTTCATTTATTTGTTCAGGGTGTGTTGATGTAGATCAGCCTCAAACATAATATAATAATAAAAGAAATGCTACTCACAGTTGCAAAACTGCGGATTACACTCGCGAGCCTTACAAGAAAGAAAACTGGAGCCTACTGCAAGTAAAGTTAAATTCTTTTTTTTTTGGGGCTCTTTGAATTTCTTTCAAGGGCCCTCACGAGTGCATATGTACTGCTCTAATAAATTGAGCATGATTTATTTAGTTGATTAACGGAGGGAGAATGCGCACAATTTGTTATAACCTATTTTATCTTATATTTGTTGTAAACAAATGACCAGTTGTCTTGACAAATAGAAAACATCTAGGTGTAATAAGACATTCCTAGAAGTTTGTACGTATCAATATAAGAATATGAAATGCATGGAACTAAGCAACAATGAATATATGAAATATTTCTACTTTCATTGCTGTTTCCTTTTCATTCTCCCTCTTTGCTCTCTTAAGAATTCCTCTTTTTTTTTTTTTTCTTTTCTTTTCTTGTTTTCACTTAAATTCCTTTAAACCTTTTAGTATCCTATCATTTGGTGCTTTTACTCTTGTTCTCACCTCCTTTGTCCATCTTTCGTCTCTTTTCGTCATGTCACTAGTATTGAACCACGGTCGAAACCATCCTCATTCACCCCCAAGTTATCGTTGAAATCAAAGCCTCCCTTAACCACATCCTCCATTCACTAACCGAACTCTCTGCTAAATAACTGGTCACCACATACCCCGTCTGTACAACTCATTAACACGCCAGCACCTCCCTCGCTATCTCTACCTTCAAATCCGACAACAGCCTCTTTTATCTTATTCTCAAAACCAACATTACCATCATCATACCCCATTAAACGCTTTACTTACTTAGAGATGCAGCCGCTCCGTGACCAAGGATTATGCCTCAATTGCAACAGCATAAAACCTCTAGTCATCGCTATTTGGTTAAAAGAATTGTTCTTGTGCTGCTCGATGAACATCCAAATACCGAGCATCAACCTATGAAGATACATGCACCAATTGTCTCAGAGCAGCTTAGCATCCAAGACATTTCACGTTATGCCCTTAATTTATGCTTCAGATCCGAAAGAGATGCAGCTGTCCATACTCATTTATAACCATCAAACCACATCAGTAATAGTTGAGAAAAATGAAAAAAGGGAAAACAGTGGATTATGTATAAGAATTATGAATCCTTTTTGACTGCTTTACTTCAATATGGAACTAATCCCATGCTACATATGATGATTAGTTGTGGTGTTGCTATGATGAGAAACTGTTGTCTCGAGTTGTTGACGGATCATGTTGAATGCAAGATAAAAATAATTGAAAATAAAGTCTCTTATTCGATCCAGACGGAATATATCATGGAAAGCAACATACCTGAAGTTTGACGTTGAACAATTATGTTAATAAGCTGTATGAAGTAATGCTTAGAACATATAAACTTGCCTTCTTTGGTCTGATGCTTGACGAAAATGGGAGGAATTTTTTCACTTCTGAAAAAGTTGTGTCCATTTTTGATCCAGGTGGTGATACATTTAATGTAAGAGCCTTTGTTTAGACATGGTCTAAATATAATGCTGTTAGAGCATGTTTTTCACTTTTGGCTTTGGGAAACATTGTGATGGATCTTATAATGATTAGTAGGAAATTATGCCATTTGCTGTCGTAGAAGCATGCGATGCAAACTTTACCAGTCTCAAGTATGTATTCCTTATTAACATTGTTCATCTTAACATCAGCACATTTATCACTATATTATCACCAGCAAAGATTCCTTTTACATGTACTTGCAACAAGGTTAAGTTCTAGGCCAAAGGAAGGTTTTTCGGTGAATGTAATCAATGCCCTTAGCTACTTAACATTATCTTATTTGTATCATTCTTATTGCTGCTGCACTTGTATGGATTGAGTAGTTTCAATGCATACAATTCGACACTGATAGTAAGGATAGAGAAATATGTAGAGGTGATAGAAGTGGTAGAGAAAATTATCATTTTGAAGTTGGATTAGGATCTTTTGGTTTGCTGTTGCAATCAATTGTTCTTGGCTTAACTTATGTCTGTTTGGAGAAAATATGTAAAAAGTGGGGAGCTGGATATGTGTGGGGAACATCAATCCTTAACATGTTTCACTGCTTTACAGCTCTGATTATACTAGCCTTTGCAGCCAATAAAGTGGAATACCACAGCAAAGGATTTCCACTAAACGGTATTGTCTTAGTTGCACTCAGGCAAAGACACACGAAGGGTGACACAAAATTGATAAGTTAGAATCATATTTTCCTCCTCAATCTCGCTAGTATTTTCCATGTAGAATGCACTCTCGACCTTGAGGATAATGTCGAACTTGAAGGGATGATAATGATACAAATCAGCCTCAAAATAATAATAAAAGGACCACTAACTTGCCATGTGTTGTATGGATTAATGGAGGGAGAATGCGCACAGTTTGTTATAACTAATTTTATCCTTCTCCAAATATATCTGTTATAAACAAATGGCATGTTGTCTTGGCAAATAGAAAGCATCTAGGTGTAATAAAACATTTCTAGAAGTTTGTACCTATCAATATAAGAATATGTAATGCATAGAACTAAGCAGACAATGAATATATGAAATATTTCTATCTTACTTGCTGTTTTGTAACGTCCCATATTTTCGGTAGTATAATATTTAATTTATTTTATTATTTTAAATATTATATTTGGAATATTAATGGATTTTAATATTGAATTCGCTTATTTAAAACGACTTTTGAACGTTAAATTTACATATAATTTAAAATGAGCTCGAAATGGCGTGTGACGGTCCGCCCCGCACCGGCCGGCATTTCCAATGAAAGTGCGTTGTGCCAATGCCCGACCAGTACAGGACGGTCGCCAAAGAAAGGAAAAGAAAGGGATTTGAACTAACAAGGAACCTGTAGAATGTCTCATAGCGCATTGAATAAAAAATAATAACATACTTTGACATAAAACAGGCGAGAGAGTGCATAAGCTGAAAACTAAACATCATAGTAGCGGAAAATCCAAAAACAGCTTATGTTCCACATCATCATCATTACAACTTTTGAAAACTGTCTCTAAAGTAAAATAAGGAAGGTACACTACTAATGCCCAAAGCAATGACCAACAGCGACACAGGGAGAATATATAGGAATAATACGTGTAAGTCTCCTGCTCGTCTCCGGACAGCTACTCGTGCACAACCAGCTAACCTGTCTCTAGTCTGCCCGTTTAAGAGCACCCAGAGTAATAAGAAGAGACATAAAACTCTGGGTCAGACAAAATTCTGGTATGAGCGATAAGCAGCAAAACAGAACAATAACATGTATACTAAATCATACCTGAACCTGGACCAACAACCAAATAGTTAGCATTACATACTGTACAATACTCTAAGGTGCCACTAACATATGGTGTAAAGAATACGGGGGTGGGGGTGTGCATGACATAGTGATGGCAAACAATCAATCATAGCAACCATCCTCACATCTCTCACTCAGTGCATAAAGCATACGATATCCACCACTTTGATCACCCTATTCCTTGCTATGATCACCCTGCCCCATGGAGTCGTAATGACACCACTGCACTAATCCATAGTCACTAATCCTTTGCTATGTCCACTCTGCCCCATGGAGTCATAATGGCTCCACTGCACTGGCTCATAGCCTTGCTACGATCACTCTGCCCCATGAAGTCATGACAACTTCACTGCACTGATCCGTAGCCAATATCCGTCTTTCCGTGGTGAGTCAAAGCTATAGATGTCGATAACCCCTTAGCACACGTCCCGCAGCAAAATCCAACTCATGAAGTTCACCCATTGGTTCCCATTTGGACCCTGAGTTACAACCTCTCATTTGGACTACCTTTGCACCTCGGGTTTGGGTCTTCATCTTGGTTCGACTTCCATTTGGTTCGGTTCTCCTGGGATGGTTCGGATCGGTCGTGTTTACCTTCCTTCCGTTCGTGAACTCCAAGTCGACTCGTGGTCATCACATCGGATCGGTTCGGCTTCCTCTATCGGTTCGGGTCGTGGTCACCTGCTTCTGAATGCTCCAGACTGAGTCGTGGTGCCACACTGGTTCGGATCAGATTGCTCCATACGGGTCGAATCGGTAGTGCTTTAGTTTGGAGAAGGAAACCAGTTCGTGCTCCATTCAGTTCGGTCCGTGGTGCATACTCCAGTTCGTGAGTGGCATCGGTTCGGGTCGGGGTTCCTTCTCTCAAGCGGGTCGGACGTGGAGCTTCAATTCCAAATGGTTCGGTTCGGGGTTCAGGGGATCCGATCCGATCTCTGTAAATTTCCTGCACTTTGTCCAGCGACCTGTTTACGCCATTCGACGGCGTTTTCGACCAATCTAACTTTTCTAAACAATCACAAATCATTCTAAACAGTCATAGCAACATGTATAATTGACCACAAACACTAAAACAACAATTTGATATGTTAAAATGGATCAAACGTAGCCAAAACCCCATATTTTCCCTTAATCATGTTTAAGCATAACTAATGTTTTGATTAACAAAACTTAACCAAATTAACCCAAATTTCTAACAGAGGCCTAAAACAATATTTCGAAATTTATAAATATTTTTCCAGATTTTTAACATGCATAATTTCGTTAATTAACACTAATCACCCTAATTAACTGTAATTAATGTAAAAACGATGCTAATCACTCACCTTAGCCACAATAAAATACCAAATCTGAAAATATCTCTGTTTGGGCGTGAATACCAAGGCAATACAGCAGTTCTAATACCGATTTGGTGAAGATCTTCCTTGATTTGATGTTGATTAGCTAAATCCTTAATTAAAAAGTGATTAGAAGTTGATTTGGGTGTTGGAGGCCATTACTAAGTTGAGAGGGATGATAAGTGGCGGTTGAAAAATGAGAAAAGGGTGTTCTCAAAACCCTAACAGCCCTTAAATACTCCAAATCCCGAAATCCCCCTTTGGGCCTAGCCGTTAATACCCAATTAAGTCCGGTTAAGCTGTTTTTCACCTTCTAAACCTTAATTCAGCCATATCTCCTAAACGGTAAGTCCGTTTGGCCAATGTGACCATTATACGGATAGGTAAACTATCATCCGTATCTAATGGAAGTGGTTTCAGGTCAAAACTCCTTTCCAATCAAAAGTTATGGCTGAAACAAGATCAGCTAGGGGCAAAACGGTCATTTAAAAATTGGCAAAAAACATGAACATGGGAAATGACCCCAATAGTCGTTCCCCAAAGTTACATGACCATACGACTTCCATGAAAAAGAAATAAATATTCTACGATCCTTCGATGCGTAGAATGCGGGTCGTTACATTCTCCTCCCCTTAGGACATTTCGTCCTCGAAATTCCTTAACTAAGTAACAAGCAAGGGATCCCGCATGCCTATCAACCATTCACAACAATCAATCATGCATAACAAACAAACAAGTCTATCCTAGCATGCGAAAAACTAAATCGCAATTAGAATTTTACCAGGCAAAGAGTTATGGATACGTCTTCCTAATGCTCTCCTCTGTCTCCCAGGTGCAGTCATTCTCATTCTCGCCCGACTGAACTTTGACTAGATCCACCGCTTTCCTTCGAAGTTGCTTTGTATCGTGCTCGACAATACGAATCGGCTTGCGGTTCCCAACCGGCTCGGGTTCTACTTTGATATCATCCAACTAATGAGGTGAAATAGTCATACCGGGGTTGTGTACGAACTTCCTTAACGGGGAAACATGAAATACGTTGTGTACTCCCGCCATCTTGTCAGGCAACTCGACTCTATATGCCAAATTCCCAACTTGCTCGAGAACTGGGAATGGACCAACAAATCTTGGTGCCAACTTTCCTCTCCTGCCAAATCGAATAACATTCTTTAATGGAGAGATCTTGACAAATACTAGGTCGCCAATGGAGAATTTAGAATCTCTTCTCCTCTTATCAGCATAACTCTTCTGCCTATCTTGGGCAGCCTTCATTCTCTGTTGAATAATTTTGATCTTGCTTGAAGTTTCTCTTATCACATTTGGGCCAAGCACAAATTTCTCACCGGTTTCTAGCCAACATGACGGTGAGTTGCACGGTCTTCCATACAAAGCTTCAAATGGAGCCATACCAATACTGGATTGATAACTGTTATTATATGTAAACTCTACTAGATGCAAATGGTCATCCCATGATCCACCAAAATCCAATATGCAAGCTCTCAAGAGATCCTCCAATATACGATTCACCCTCTCTGTCTGACCGTCGGTTTGAGGATGGTATGCGGTACTGAGATGTAATTCTGATCCTAGAGCCTCTTGTAAGCTCTTCCAAAATCCACTAATAAACGACGGATCTCAGTCGCTCACAATGCCTTTGGGTACCCCATGAAATCTCACTACCATTTCATATATAGTTCTGCTAACTTAGCCGTCGTCCTATTTGACTTGACTGATATAAACCTTGCGCTCTTGGTCAAACGATCAACAATCACCCAAATGCTATCATGGCCCGATCTAGTCCTCGGTAAACCATCAATGAAATCCATTGAAACTTGCTCCCATTTCCATTCGGTAATTTCTAATGGTTGCAACAAACCACTAGGCTCCTTTTGCTCAGCTTTAACTAGCTGACAATTCATGCATTTGGATATAAACTTCCCAACATCTCTCTTCATCCCTTCTCAGTAGTAGGTCTGCTACTACCGGGATGTATAGTCAGTTTTGAGTGATGACATTCTCTAAGCACTTCATCTCTCAATCCATTGACATTGGGTACGACTAATCTTCCATTCTTTCTAAGCCATCCATCTCGATCAAGCCCATACTTGTTCATCTCCTCATCGATACCCATCTCTGGAGATGATTTCCAATAGGTTAGGATCGTCCCTCTGATTGGAACCAATCCGCTCAATCAAAGTGGGTCTGATCATCAAACTTGCTAACATCTCTGGATCCAATTCGCACTTTGGTCTGAAATCATACCCAACAATGTACTCCAGTTGCTTCCATTCAAGAAACATAGCCCCTAAACTGGCATGTCTCCTACTCAAGGCATCAGCTACCGCATTGCCCTTTCCTGGTGTATATGCGATATCAAAATCATATGAATCCAAGAACTCTAACCATATTTGCTGACGGAGATTTAGATCCTTCTGAGAGAAAAGATACTTTAGTGACTTATGATCAATAAACAACTCGAATCTTTCTCCCAAGAGATAATGTCTCCACATCTCCAACGCGAACACGATCGCTGCTAATTCCAAATCGTGGGTAGGGTATCTTTTCTCATGCGGTTTCAGTTGCCGACTTGCATAAGCTACGACCCTACCTCCTTGCATCAACAAAACACCTAGTCCGGTACCACATGCATCCGTATATACTGTCATCTCTTCATTCCCTTTAGGAATGACTAACGCTGGCGCACACGTCAACTTTTCCTTAGACTCTTAAATGCATTTTCACACCTTTCATCCCAAACGAAAGCTTGATTCTTCTTGGTCAACTGAGTCAACGGTGCTGCTATCTTGGAGAAGTCCTGGATAAACTTACGATAATATCTGGCTAACCCCAAGAAACTTCTTATGTCTGTTGCATTCTTGGGCGTAGACCAATCTTGTACCGTAGCCACCTTCGCAGGGTCCACGACAATACCATTCTCTGAAACAACATGGCCCAAGAATCTCACTTCCCTCTTCCAGAAGTGACACTTAGAAAACTTTGCTTTCAATTGGTGTTTTCTCAACACCTCCATCACTACTCTTGAATGTTCCTTGTGTTCTTCCTCTGTCCTCAAGTAGACCAAAATATCATCCACAAACACAAGAACAAACTTATTCAATTGATCCCTGAATACCCTATTCATAAGATCCACAAAATATGCTGGTGCATTGGTCAACCCAAATGGCATGACTAACCACTCATAAAATCCAGATGACGTCCAAAATGTCGTTTTAGCTATACTCTCAGCTTCCACTCTGAGCTGATGAAAACCAGTCGCGAGATCCAACTGGGAGAACACTCTCGTGCCACTCAACTGATCAAACAAATCATCTATCCGCGGTAGAGGATACTTATTCTTCCTCGTCACCTTATTCAACTCGCGATAGTCTACACACAATTGAAGGGAACAATCTGCCTTGGTAGCAAACACAAATGGTGCTCCCCATTCAGAAACACTTCTCCTGATAAATCCCTTCTTCAAAAGATCACTCACTTGCACCCCGAGCTCTCGCTGCTCCCTTGGTGCCATACGACGAAGTGGCATCACTATAGGTCTGGCATCTTTCACTAAATCAATACGAAACTCAATCTCTCGGTGTGGTGGAAGTCTGGTCACTTCCTCGAAGACGTCCGGATACTGGCCAGCCACAGGCACATCTTACAACTCATCATGCGGGATGTCGAGGGAATTTAGAAAACTAGCCATTACCCCATCACTAGGTAGACCACCAAACACTACCCTCCACCCATCATCCACTCTAACTGTCACCAAAAAGCCCTCACAATCTACCACCACCCCGTATATTTGGAGCCAATCAACTCCCAAAATAATGCCAAACCCAGTAAAGCCCAAAACAAAGCAATCACAAGCAAACATGCATCCATGACTCGATAATACCACATTACGACAGATCATACTAAGGCTAGTTGAACCACCAATCGGGTTCGTCACTACTAAAGGTCTATTGACAATCTCGGGCTCTAATTCTGTAACAACCCGGAAAATCTGAGCCAATTTTTTTTTTTAATTTGGCTATTTTAGTGAATTTTAGATATTTAAAATAAATTATTTTAAATAATAGCGACGAAAAGTATGTTTGAATCGACGTTTTGAAAATAAATATAATTATTTTTAATTATAAACAAGGCCTGAAATGGCGCGATAATTTCAAAATTTGAATTCGAACTTTGACTGACTGTACCGGGTGCAAAATAAAACGGATTTTAGTGAAACCAAAAATATTTAAATCTGATAGTGAATATATTTCTAACGAATCTGAAAAGTCGAGGTTTCATAGCGGGAATCAAAGGTTATGGCCAAATGAATTTTCAGAAAGGTCGCTATAGAGAATATATAGCCCGTGAAAATAGACATTTTGCAAACGACCTCAGAATTCGACGAAACCACTTTTGTTGGATCCGGGATGTCGAATTATTGCTAGGTTTCAAATTCAATAATTTTTGAAGTTAATATGTGAGCGTGGCGAAGGAAAATGTGTTTGGTCAATTTCTGTTAAATTTGATCGACCAGAAAAGGGCCATTTTTCAAACGGTCTCAAAATTTGATGAAACTAGTTTTGTTGGGACTACATCGTCAAAACATAGCTAGATTTATTTTTCTGGGATTTTTAGAATCAGTATGTGGCCCCAACAAATTGAAATGTACGTTCAAATCAAATATTGAATGTTTTATATTTTAATTTGAAGAAATCTGGCTGAAACAGTCGAATGGGCCTACGAAACATATCCCATTGTGTTCGGAATGGGGGCATTTGGCTAAGGACGACAGTCGTTGGGTTGGGATTGGAGTTCGTATGAGGCAAGGGGTATTTTTGGATTTTTAAAAATATATATATATATATATATATAAAAAAATATGATTGGCCCATCACAATTCTCTCTCCCCGATTCCTTTAATCGCGATGGCGGAAAGGGCTACCAACCTTCTCTCCTCGATCTCTCCCTCCACACGCGATAAAACCCATCCACCCTGTTGAGGATTTTGTAGTACTCCCCGAGCTCTTCAAATCCATACCTATTGGAGATTTTTTCGTGAAGTGTAGAGGCTGAATCACCTCCGGGAAGTGGCCGACTTTCCATCGCCGCCGTGAGCAGCTCCGACCACCGAAGTGGGCCCCTTCCTAGCGCACGTGCGCCTCCCCTAGCCTGTCAACGTGGAGAAACCCGATCGTCTTCAAGTGCAACGGATTGGCCATAAATCCAAACTTAGTTTTGAACAAAACTGAAAGGTATCGGCTTGTTTATTTTAAACTGATTTTTACACTTTTAAGTGTTGCAACCTTCTAAAAATCATATCTTTTTGCTGTGTTAACGAAATCCAGTGAAACAAGAGACAGTGGACTCGTGCGGACGTCTTCTACATTTTAGAAGAGACCGCATATTTTTCTGAGCCTTCTGCAATTTTTGGTGGAGTGGAACCCAATGTGAGATTTTTGAATTATAAACGATATGGAAAACAACGATGTATAAATTATATAGTCGAAGTATGGGTTATATAAGCGTTGTGCACCACTTGTATAAGTTGTATGTTCGATGTATAATTTATATATGTGTCGTAAAAGTGATATATGCATTGAAATAAATTGAAATGATGTTGAAATGAAATCGGAATATAGTTATATACGTATATATATATATATATACTCCCCTCGTCCACAGACCATGGACGATATATATTGGTTGTGATATTGTTTGGATTATCGGTTGATGTGAAAATTTGGTGAATATCATGAATGGTTGGTTTGAAATGATTGATTGTGATTGAAATCCCAATAGGATTAGTATATGGGAAAATTCGTCTGCGTACGAACTAGATATTGAAAATTCCCATTGTCAAAAGCTGCGAGGCTTTAAGGTAGAGCGAGGAGCCGTACTAGGGACAGTCCCGGTTTTAACTACCCTGCCATTATGCTGCTGAAATTTTCTGAAATATTATTGTGTTTGATTTAAATTCATGTGTTGAAAAGAAATTCATGTGTTGAAATAAAATTCACGTGTTGAAATAAAATTCATGTGTTGAAAAGAAATTCATGTGTTGAAAGAAAATTCATGTGTTGAATAGAAATTCATGTGTTGAATAAAATTCATGTGTTGAATGGAGTTCATATATTGAATAAATTCTTTGATAAATAAAAATAACATTTTTACCTTATATATAAACTATATAAAATAATCGTGTTTTGAAATAAATTGTTTTACATTAAAAATCACATTTTTATGATATATATAAACTATATAAAATAATCGTGTTTTGAAATAAATTGTTTTACAATAAAATTTACATTTTTATTATATATATGAACTATAGAAAAATTCATGTGTTGAATAAAGGACTAGAATGATAAAAATCATATTTTTATCGTATGTGTGAAGTCGAAAACATTCATGTGTTGAATATATAGATTGAACAATAAAATCTACATTTTTATTGTGAATATGAAGTGTTAAAAATGGTGATGTGTTGAAATAAATATCTGTTGGATAAAAATATCATTTTTATCAAATCTATGAAGTGAATATGGTTTTGAAATCGAAGAATGAATTATATATATATATATATAAATAAAATAAATAGAATAACGAAGCTGCAGTTCGTGTTTTGAAACCTTGATTTCAAACAATTAGTGTGGGAGATCCGACCATCGGATTTTCCCGAAACCGAAACCGTTGGCTTCGCTTTGGAAATATCTTTCCAACGACACCCACTTTGTGAAGATCCAACGGTTGGATTGTCTAGAATGTTTAATTCAAATCTGAAGAAAAACAACGCAGAATTGATTATATTTATATATATATATAAATATAATTAAAATAAATCGAATAACGACGCTGCAGTTCGTATTTTGAAATCGAAACTTCAAACGAGTGTACCGGGAGATCCGACCGTCGTATTTTCCCAAAACTAAAACCGTTGAATTCGTTTTGAAAAGATCTTTCTAATGATATAAAATTTGTGAAGATCCAACGGTTAGATTTTCAGATATGTGTAAATCAAATCTAAAGAAAAACAGCGCCACGGCCGCGGTATGGCCTGAAGCGTCGTTTGAATGAAATGGGCTATTTTTAAATGAATAAAAATAGCAATAAATCGTTATAAAGTATTATAAATGATATGGAATGGAAATAAACTGAATTTACCCAGTTTATTAGATATTTGATGGTTGAATGTGTTTGGTGTGAAAATTACATTTAAGAACAAAATTATTGATGTCGAATAATCTAACCATTGAAATAAATTGATTTAAATTCTAAATATACGTGAATTATTTGAAAAGGCCGAGTTAAATCTCATTTCAAATAATTGGTCGGCGATAAGAAGTCGATGATGAAGACGGTGGTTGAAGACCGGAGATCTTCACCTCGGTTGGATGATAACTGATATCTTGATTGGGAAGCATCCCGAAATATAGATAATAAGTGGTGATCGTCCAGACGTACTTGGAGATCGATGGATATGCGAGGTATATAGTGCCTCCGATTTCGTTCAGACCCAGAACGGACTTGTAAATGGACTGTGTGTCTGACATTGGATTTTGTTCCGTACTGATTGATCTCTATTAAATATATATCTGTTTGGCGGCGGAGAATTTATTCTCTTGCTTAACGCCCTTCTCTGAAACGTACGAGCTCAGAGGTTATATATCGATAGAAATCAGTTGCATAAAGTGAATTGCCTATGTGGCATGCCTAAGTGGCAGATGATCAAGGCTTCTGTTGAAAAGCAAAGTCTTGTGGTTGATGATCAAAGCACGACCTGTGTGGCATAGCTTTGTGTATAGCGTGGATTAGCGAGCCTCACACCCCGGTATGAGCCAGAAACGGGAGAGGACCTCAGGGAGGACATGCGTTTCTTTCTAGCTAGAGGTGGTGTCAGTGATTAAACTGGCTGACATTTACATTATTTTCACCTGTGTGGTTGTTGCTGTTGCGAGGCGCCTCGGATATATCGGTGACTATGTGGAGCCGATGGAGTCGTAGGGCTCATTTACGCCCCAAAGGGCGGGGAAACGCAGTGTTCAGGCATTTTAATCCACATCGGTGGACCGGCCCTGTCGCTCCAAGGGTCACTCGACCTCTGATCATGTGGCTCGGGCTCGAGAGTCGCGAAGTCGGTAAGGACTATCTTTTGACTTGGTTCATGACGGAAATCCAATTTCCAATTACGACACCGTGCGGTTTTGATTGTATACCTATATATGGCGACATAGTGGTATGGGGGCATTAATGCCGTCTATGATTGATACTTATGATTTGAAATTGTTTTTGAAACATATAAACACTAGTAATAATGTCAAAGGCTTTTGTTTTATTCGTATTAAGCATATTTTGGCCATTATAAGGTAAAACTCTATCCTCCGGTTTGCGTTGCATTATGTGATGGGAACTAAGTCTTATAATGGCTTCATTTTTATAAAAAATATTGCGATGTTTAAGAGATTTACTTGTTTTAAAGCACTGGCAATCCAATGGAGTAAACCCGTTCCGCGAAAGTGGCGTGGTCCTGTGATTGGCCATATATTAAAGTAAGTTAAGAAGATTTCTCATACCAGTCCCATGATTGACTCGTAGTTTGTTTCACTTGCAAACTCGGGTGCCCCTTTTTCTACATGGGCAGCCTTGTATTCAGGTTTTAGCAGGCTCTTTCTGGATAGCTGGAGCTGAAGATGGATTCTACCATTTATCTCTTTTTATGCTGTTCAACTCCTATTGTACATATTATGTTTTGTTTTCCGCTGTAGGCATTTATGTATAGCTGAACTGTATTTTGTACTAAGTATGATCCTGTATACTGTGTAACTCTGATGATTATGTTTATCCAATATATCGTATTGAACATTATCCGGTGTATTTATTTATTTCTGTTCTGCTATTATCTTTTTATGTGTTATATTCCAAAGATCACCCTTGCCACCGTCAGTACGGGGTGGGGTCGTCACAAATTCCAACCTATCTACCAGGTCACTAGATATGAAGGATCTGGAAGCTCCGGTATCAAACAAAACTCTTACTGGAACATCATAAACAGAAAGCATACCTTGAATAACAACATTCTTTCCTTTCTCCGCCGCAGTTGGGGCATTCGACGAAGAAGGAACAACATTGATAGCATATGCTTTCACAATCTTCTTCTCTTTAGGAGGTTGCGGACACTTATCCTTGTGATGTCCCACTTGGCCGCAGTTAAAGCACTTCCTATCCGCTAGCCTGGCCCGACACTTTTTGGCATAGTGGCCCTTCTTACCACAGCTGAAGCACTCAACATCTTTCTTATTTTTCTTTTTCTAACCATGCTTGGTCTGATTCTGCTTTCTCTTATTCTGAGAACCATTCTTGCCTCCACAGCTTGCTTGCGGCTTTGGCTCTTCTGCAGATGCAACCTCAGTCTTTGACTTAGGGTATAGGCTCTCTGATCTCAAAGCTTTCCCCATAATCGATTCAAACTTCTCATTGATGTGGTTAATAAGAATTTCCCCCAAGTACTGATCCAAGCCTGTTATGAACTTCTCATTCTTCTTCTCGGGAGTGTCAATGAGGGATAACCCATACTTCGATAAAGTATCGAACTCAGCAATATACTCCGAGACTGCTCTACCATTCTGATTAAGCTCCAAGAACTTCCTAAATAACTCTGACTTCTGAGCGGCTGGGATAAACTTTTCACTGAATCGGGCCTTAAACTGATCCCATGCAACTTGATCCTCTGGAGCAGCTGCCTTAATAGCATTCCACCAATTCATAGCCCGTCCTTGCAGCTGACGGGATGCTAGCTTTCTTTTCATCGCATCCTCGATACCCAAGTCTTTGAAGATACGCTCACAGCTATCCAACCAACCCCGAACTTCTGTAGCCGATTCCGTTCCGTGGAACGACTTTCCACCAAGACTAGTGTAATCCTTGCATAACTTGGCGAAATCGGCCCTAGGCACCTGCACCGCTGCACCACCACCATTAGCAGCATTAGGAACTGCCCTCTGAACATCCCTAAGCATCTCTATCATGAAGTCAGTGAACATAGTCCTCATGTCAGGAGCATTCCAATTATTAGCTCCTCTACCAGTACCCCTCGTATATCGACTCATCGTTCAATATCTGTAAGGAGAAAACGATTAACCATCTCTTCACTGGTGCAAGTGCAGTGCGACTCCATCCTTAGATATACTAATAGTATATATATAATTTTTGAAAACCAAAATATCACAAATACGCGCTCTCATATACGTATACTATCTCTCCCTGGAGTCTTTCCCTAGGTTAACTATGCAACCTAGAGCTCTGATACCAAATGTGACGGCCCGCCCCGCACCGGCCGACATTTCCAATGAAAGTGCGCTGTGCCAATGCCCGACCAGCACAGGACGGTCGCCAAAGAAAGGAAAAGAAAGGGATTTGAACTAATAAGGAACCTGTAGAATGTCTCACAGCTCATGGAATAAAATATAATAATAACATACTTTGACATAAAACAGGCGAGATAGTGCATAAGCTGAAAACTAAACATCATAGCAGCGAAAAATCCAAATACAGCTTATGTTCCACATCATCATTATTATAACTTTTGAAAACTATCTCTAAAGTAAAATAAGGAAGGTACACTACTAATGCCCAAAGTAATGACCAGCAACGACACAGGGAGAATATATAGGAATAATACGTGTAAGCCTCCTGCTCGTCTCCGGGTAGCTACTCGTGCACAACCAGTTAACCTGTTTCTAGTCCGCCGGTTTAAGAGCACCCAGAGTAATAAGAAGAGATATAAAACTCTGGGTCAGACAAAAGTCTGGTATGACCAATAAGCAGCAAAACAGAACAATAATAGGTATACTAAATCATACCTAAACTTGGACTTGCAACCAAAGGGTTAGCAGTACATACTATACAAGACTCTAAGGTGCCACTAACATATGGTGTAAAGAATACGGGGGTGGGGGTGTGCATGACATAGTGATGGCAAACAATCAATCATAGCAACCATCCTCACATCTCTCACTCAGCATGTAAAGCATACGATATCCACCACTTTGATCACCCTATTCCTTGCTATGATCAGCCTACCCCATGGAGTCGTAATGACACCACTGCACTGATCCATAGTTACTAATCCTTTGCTATGTCCACTCTGCCCCATGGAGTCATAATGGATCCACTGTACTGGCTCATAGCCTTGCTACGATCACTCTGCCCCATGAAGTCATGACAACTTCACTGCACTGATCCGTAGCCAATATTCGTCTTTCCGTGGTGAGTCAAAGCTATAGATGTCGATAACCCTTTAGCACACGTCCCGCAACAAAGTCCAACTCATGAAGTTCACCCATTAGTTCCCATCTGGACCCTGAGTTACAAACTCTCATTTGGACTACCTTTGCATCTCGGGTTTGGGTCTTCATCTTGGTTCGGCTTCTATTCGGTTCGGTTCTCCTGGGATGGTTCGGATAGGTCGTGTTTACCTTCCTTCCGTTCGTGAACTCCAAGTCGACTCGTGGTCATCACATTGGATCGGTTCGGCCTCCTCTATCGGTTCGGGTCATGGTCACCTGCTTCTGAATGCTCCAAACTGAGTCGTGGTGCCACACTGGTTCGGATCGGATTGCTCCATACGGGTCGGATCGGTAGTGCTTTAGTTTGGAGAAGGAAACCAGTTCGTGCTCCATTCAGTTCGGTCCGTGGTGCATACTCCAGTTCGTGAGTGGCATCGGTTCGGGTCGGGGTTCATTCTCTCAAGTGGGTCGGATCATGGAGCTTCAAATGCAAGCGGTTCGGTTCGGGGTTCAGGGGATCCGATCTGATCTCTGCAAATTTCCTGCACTTTATCCAGCGACCTGTTTACGCCATTCGACGGCGTTTTCGACCAATCTAACTTTTCTAAACAATCACAAATCATTCTAAACAGTCATAACAACATGTATAATTGACCACAAACACTAAAACAACAATTTGATATGTTAAAACGGATCAAACGTAGCCAAAACCCCATATTTTCTCTTAATCATGTTTAAGCATAACTAATGTTTTGATTAACAAAACTTAACCAAACTAACCCAAATTTCTAACAGAGGCCTAAAACAATATTTCGAAATTTATAAATATTTTTCCAGATTTTTAACATGCATAATTTCGTTAATTAACACTAATCACCCTAATTAACTGTAATTAGTGTAAAATCGATGCTAATCATTTACCTTAGCCACAATAAAATACCAAATCTAAAAATTTCTCTGTTTGGGCGCGAATACCAAGGCAATACAGCAGTTCTAATACTGATTTGGTGAAGATCTTCGTTGATTTGATGTTGATTAGCTAAATCCTTGATTAAAAAGTGATTAGAAGTTGATTTGGATGTTGGAGGCCATTACTAAGTTGAGAGGGATGATAAGTGGCGGCTGAAAAATGAGAAAAGGGTGTTCTCTAAACCCTAACAGCCCTTAAATACTCCAAATCCCGAAATCCCCCTCTGGGCCTAGCTGTTAATTAACCAATTAAGCCCGGTTAAGTTGTTTTTTACCTTCTAAACCTTAATTTAGCCATACCTTCCAAACGGTAAGTCCGTTTGGCCAATGTGACCACTCTACGGAAAGGTAAACCATCATCCGTATCTAATGGAAGTGGTTTCAGGTCAAAACTCCTTTCCAATCAAAAGTTATGTCTGAAACAAGATCAGCTAGGGGCAAAACGGTCATTTAAAAATCGGCAAAAATCCTGAATATGAGAAATGACCCCAATATTCGTTCCCCAAAGTTACATAACCATAAGACTTCACATGAAAAAGAAATAAATATTCTACGATCCTTCGATGCGTAGAATGCGGGTCGTTACATGGCGCGACAGTTCGTAATATGGAGTTTTGAACTTTAATTGAATATACAAAATCCATTTTAAGTCGGATTTCTGCGAAACAAGAAACATTGGAATCTTGTTGATTATAATTTTCTAATGAAAGAGAAAAATCCAGATTTCGTGTTATTGATCTTTAGTTATGTCCAATTCAAAATTTAAAATAGTCGCTATGGAAATCGTTATTGAAATATAACGTTTATTTAATATATTTAAAAGGGTTTTAATATTATTTGGACATCGTTTAACTCGAAATTGATGATATTGAGTTGTATAATTTATATTTGAAGCTGTATGGTATTTTCAGTTGGGTATTTACGATAATAATAATTTATTATTATTTTATTTGATTATTCTGGAATTTAATAACATTTTGTTTATAATATTATAGGCCTTTAAAATAGCGATTTTGCAAACGGGCTCAGTTTTCGACCAAATCAGTTTCATTAGAACCGTAATATTAAATTTTTGTACAGTTTCAAACTTCATGGCAAACCGATGTCGTATGTGACCACGACAGCCGTAAACGCCCAGTCATTTTATATAGCGCATATTTAATTTAATAGAAGGGTATTTGTGTATAACTTGAGCATATAGTCCAATTAAGCCATGAAACCAATTTCGTTGAGTTCGCATCGACGTTTAGAGTCAAGATAGATATATAGTTTGTTATTTTTGGAAACCGGGTAATTTAATGTCCAAAATAGCATTTTGGTGCGTATAAAAATAGTGTACCGAGAAACAGTCTCGGAATGTGACGAAACTAGTGCCGTTGGATTCGTATTAATTAATTATTATAAGATTTCAATTTTCGTGTCAATCGGACTTACCATTTGATCGTGGCAACGATAAATGCCTTTATCGTTTATATTATTTCGGTCAATTTAGATAAGGGTAACTTTAAAGGAATAAACAACTAGCCAAACGAACACCGATTTCAACAAAACAAAATTCACTAGATCCGTAAGGAAGAGGTCTAGTAAAATGTCAAGGTCTCAAATTTATTGGATTTTTCTGTAATTATAGAAATTTTAAACGCGTGATTTTTCATCGATAATTAGAAAGGACTTTTCACAAACGACCTCGGAATTCGACGAAACCTGTCCCATCGGGTCCGGAACATTTTTTTATCCAGAATTACATTTGTTTGTCAAAAACAGGGGTTGTTTGTAGTGGTTTTGATGGGTTACTTCACCTTGAAGTTTCTTTAAATTAAAATACTAATTTATTCTTCCCTTGTAGCGGTTTTGATGGGTTACTTCACCTTGAAGTTTTCACGGTTTGAAATTCAAAGCTATTTCGCCACCGCTCTATACAAATGAACAGACAAAACTCTCTACCATTCCTCTTCAAAAGTTTCCAAATCCATGCAAGTTCTAAGGAGACATTTAACTGCAAAAATCTTAAGGCCAATGAGATCCGACTTCTGGATGGTGGAGATGGGGTATAGAGTTGCGAGCTGGTCATAAATTGATCGGGAACCTGCAACGTTTGAACTCGTTTTGAGGGAAAATAAGTTGATCGAGTAAACGGGCTTTGGGGCGTTAGATGAAGGTGATGTGGCATGTTCATCGGCGTTGTCTGATCACCGGCTGGTGGAAGAACTGAGGCGCGGTGGAGTTAATTTCGTGAGGATGTGGGTGTGAGGGATGAACGGGTAGTAGAAAGATACGATAAGGGTGAAGATATCTCCTGGCAGCATACCTTTAATTACCGAGGGTAAGACAAATGTGCAGGTCCTGTCACATAATAAAGACAACATTGCGAATGAAACCGCACCAAACATAGTTCAAAATTATGTCAGTGTTGAGAACACTAGTAAGCAAGATGACATTCAACGTATCGAAAACAGTGAGAGTGACACGATCAAGCAACAATTTGAAACTAACGTTGACTTTGATGATCCCAAGCAGCTACATCCTATAATGCACAGTCTGTTTCCTCTTACTGGGGGATTATTTTTGAATCAACAACAAGCAGAAGAATCCATGAGAGACAAAATTCTAGAAAAAATAGTGCAAGAACATCCGAGCAAAGATCTTCAAGTGGAACCTTCTGCGAGTACTATAACATGCTTTGAGAGGAACTATAAATCGGTAATTTCCAGTAACATCAAAGACATTCCATCAGCTAACACCAAAATAAGTAGTATAACTCCTCCACCAGGGCACAAACCCCCGACGGAATCCCAATTTTATGAAGTAGGAAAGAAGTTCAAAGACATGCAAGTCACCGTAGGCTTCAAACTAAGCAAGCTTTCCTATGTCGATTCTCCATTGTCAAGGAATAACCCATCTACCATAGAAGCTTCACAGATCAGACCAGATCTAAGGCAAATAGTGCTAACAAAAATATCATTTTATATGATGATGCAAAACATATGCACGTGGAACATTAGAGGTGCTCATTCGTACCTCAAACTTGACCGATGTAAGCTGTTGGTAAGAAAATATAATCTATCTGCTCTCGCTATTCTTGAAACCAAGTTGAATGTAGCTCTTTCAGCGAGAGCCGCCAGGTACATTAACTCTAACTGGAACATGCTTCACAACCTCGCTGACGCAAACTATGGTAGGATTCTCTTAATTTATGACCCAACTATCTACAGCTTTACCATTGTGAACTCGTCTAGTCAACACATTCACTGTCACTCTGTACACATCCCTTCATCTTCAACCTTTTTCTGCACTTTTGTATATGCTTTTAATTCGGCTTCTGCAAGGGAAACCTTTTACAACATGTTACCTTATTTAAAGCAAACCTCTAATCCGTGGCTTATTTGTGGTGATTTTAACACTCCCCTCAGACTAACATACAAGATTGGAGGTACTTCTGTCTCTCTTAGTGAAGTCTGGACGATAAATATTGCCATTAGAAACTCTGACCTGCTTGAAATTAAAACTGTAGGAGCTGAATTCACGTGGAATAACTGTAAACATGATGGCCCTAGAACTTTTACTAAGATTGATCACGCTTTTTGCAATGTTAATGCTATTAACAAGTGGCCTACCCTTTATAACGAAATTTTGTTACCAATTTTGTCTGATCACTCGCCTTAGTTAATCCATCTTAGTGAACAAATTAATACTAGAAAACAAAATTTCAAACTTTTCAACTCTTGGTTACATGAACCAGACTTTAAAAACCTAGTCATTGCAGTTTGGTCCTCCCCTTGTTATGGTAATCCCATGTTCACACTTCACAAAAAACTGAAAGCGCTCAAATAAGCCCTTAAATCGTGGGCTAAAAGCATATTTGGAAGTTGTAGCCTTCTTTCTAGCATGTGGTTGAATCAACTGACCCTTATCCAAAGTCAAATGCTTGCCGATCCCTCCAACAACTGTCTTGCGCAACTGGAAGCAGATCTCTCGCTAAACCACATTAATGCACTATAAACGAAAGCTCACATGAATAAGCAAAAGGCCAGAATACGATGGTACGATGATGGAGATCGCAATACTGCTTATTTCCATGCTGTGCTAAAAGCCAAACATAAGAAACAGGACATTCATCAGGTGATCGATCTTAATGGCCAGGTACACTCTAGTGCTGCTGATATTCAAAATGCCTTTGTTCACTACTTATCCACACAATTTGCTAATGAATATGATTTTACTCCTAGTTTGGAAGATATTGACCCGTACATGCTGCCTAAAATTAATGAGTCCCAATGTGATATGCTCACAACACCTATTAACGATACCGAGATTAAAGAAGCGATATTTTCTCTTAACTCTACCTCGAGTGGAGGACCGGATGGGTTCAATGCGAAATTTTATCAACACTATTGGAATACCATCAAAGTTGACATTTGCAAGGCTGTCAAACAATTTTTTATCAAAGCTAATTTGATGGGTTCTTTCAATAATAGAACTATTGCCCTCATTCCCAAGCATAAGAACGCTAACAACTTTAATGATTATAGGCCCATCTCATGTTGTAACACTATCTACAAATGCATAGCCAAGATTTTGGCATGCAGAATGAAAGCTGTTTTACCATACATTATATCTCACAACCAATCCGCGTTTTTGCCTAAACGTAATATTTTCGACAAAGTTCTTTTAGTGCATGAGCTTATTAAAGGGTATAACACCAGGCACATCTCTCCTCGTGCAATGCTTAAGCTCGATATTAAAAAAGCGTTTGACACCCTTCAGTGGCAATCTATTATACGTATTCTTAGTTATATGAATTTTCCTGCTAAGTACACTGCTTGGATATACGAGTGCATTAGCACGGTGCATTACTCAGTTAATGTGAATGATAACCTTGTGGGGTTCTTTGGTAGCAAACAAGGTATCGACAGGGGGATCCCATCTCCTCGTATCTTTTCATTACTGCAATGGAGCTTCTAACATGTATGTTAAACCAACTTGTTGATGATCATTGTTTTGCATTACACCCTAAGTGCAAGAACCCTAGAATCACTACTGTAATGTTTTCCGATGACTTAATCATTTTTTGCAAACCTGACGATAATTCCCTTATCAACATTATGAATACTCTTGAGCAGTTTTACACTATGACTGGGATGAAAATCAATTACGAAAAATACAACATCATGGTCGCTGGTGTTAGTGACTTGAGAAAACAACAAATTCACACTCTAACTGGTGTGAGGACCAGTGGCAACAGTCCAACATATCTGGGGTTACCCCTTGCTACGTACAGAATCACCACCACTCAGTGTTTGCCATTATACGAGAAAATCACTAGCAAACTTGAGTGCTGGTCCACAAATATGCTAAGTCAAGTGGGCAAGATTACTCTTGTGAAGTCTCTGATCATAGCAATGCAAGTTTATTGGGAGAGAACCTATGTTCTTCCGCATAAACTTCTTTGTATGATAAAGAAAACATTTATGAAATTTATTTGGAAAGGAAATATTCATACAAATTTTTTAGCTCCAATATCTTTCAGAGTTCTTGAAAAACCCATCAGTAAGGGCGGTCTTGGTATTTTCAACATGATTCTTTGGAACCAAGCTACATTTACTCAACATATTAATGATATTCTTTGCATTAAACAAAGACTTTGGGTTCTATGGTCCTGTAAGCATGTGCTGAAAAAGAAATCTTTTTGGGTTATGTCTCCCATGCAAAACCATAGCTGGACTTGGAAGAATTTACTTAAGCTCCGGTCCAAAATTCTTAATTATTTTAAATATGGGCAAGCGGCCTTCACGCCAATATGCTTTTAGAATGATCCCTGGGTATAGTACGGTTTTATCAATAGTGAGGCTATATCTTATTTAGAAAAAATGCAATCAGGTATCCCGCTTAATAATAACGTTGGGGATGTCTTTGCAAACAATCACGTGATGCTGCCTTCAACTTCTAATCAGAACGTCAGTACTCTTTGGCATAAAATACACGCTGCCAACCTGAAAGGATTTAACATGGATACTGCAATTTGGAACATACAAGGTGAGCAGTTTCAAATACGTAGTATGTACAATATTTTGCACCAAACTTCACTTATGTCTAATTGCAGATAGCACAAGGCGGTTTGGCGCAAGGACAACATTGCCAAAGACAATCTCATGTTATCGAAAATCACCTTCGGAGCACTGCTTACTAAAGACAAGCTTGCATTGTATGGAATGGCCGTTGATGTCCGTTGTCCTTACTATCAAACTCAAAATGAATCCATACACCATCTCTTCTTTGACTGCATGATGACTAACACGTTGTGGAATGATGCCCTACGACAAATTCATGAAGGTAGCTGCGTGATTCCTAGCGCAAATGAATGGGAGAGAATCCGAAAGAAAATCCGTGGCAAGAGCATAAAATCAAGGCTTTTTTGCTATATGCCGAAGAAGACAACCATTAACATATGGAGACAACGCAATGTTAGAGTCTTTGAAGCTAATAAATCTATGACTTTTGGTACGTGGAAGCAATTTTGGCGTGACATTAGGGATGGGCTAAAATTCTTAAAATTTACTTACGACCCTGGTATTTTTGGCTAAGCTCTTGCTTGCTTTGTATATATTTGTTGGTGTTAGCTCCTGTGGTCATTGATATGCCTTGTTGTCTATGTACTTTAATTTTTTTTTTCTCTCTCTGTAACCTTTTGTAATCATCTTTGGTATATCAATAAAATGGTAGGGGGCCATTCAACCCTCGTCGGCTTTGCCCAAAAAAATAAAAATTTAAGGCTAAGCATAAATTTGAAAACCGTTGATTTGCATGATTGTTTTGAACCATGCAGTATACCTGAAGGAGACTGTGGTACATGGTGCTGAAACGAATGGGACGGAGGAGTGATGATTAGCCCTTATTCTCTCCTTTCAGATGAATTTGCAATGTAACTAAAATTCCTAAAAGGTTAATTAGGAAATAAATTATTATAATTTAAGGTATATCGACTTAGGTTATGAATTAGTTACAGGATTGCTAGCTTTGTCCTACCGAGTGAACGTCCAGGGAGAAAACAGAGGTCACCGTACTATTTTGTAACTAAAATAATTGGACAAAACGATGTGCGTGACGATTGTGGTGACAGGCACTTCACTCTGGAACTCATCTGAACAAAAAAGGAGACGATAGAATTTACAGTTAAATTAAACGATTGTTTAATTTAAACTGTAACCAAATAGTTTTAGAACTACAAACCAGATCAAGGTGAGTTAAACTCACTCAGTTCTTCCCACTTATATTTTATATAAGTTGGTTTTTTTTTGTAATTTTGTGCTATGGTTGCTATTGATTGACTGTTTGTCTGTTTTTTAATTATATATCCATATATTGATTGAACCACTGAAATTACATTGTTTAATTTCAGTGAAAAACCAAATCATTATTTAACGATTGGACCTAATGAAGGTAACTTACCTTGTTGGTCACGTTTATTAGATAAACGTGTTTAATGGTGTGAATTGTTGTGTTAATTGGTTGATATTAAATAATAGTTATTTACTGTTATAGAAATTACCAGTTAAATTGAATTGAATGAATTTATGTGAGATAATCTATGTTGATGCAGGGAAGAACAAGTTGGAGGGATTCAACTGGATTCCTCAAATATACTTAACGTTATTTATTTTCATTATCACAATAAGAACCGTTCTGATTTGATGATTGATTTGGTTGTTGACCATTGACCTGAAATTCAATATTTATTTTGTTTAAACAATGGGTAATATTGGTTGAGTAATTGGCAGTATATGGCCTATAAATCAATCGTTTTCCAAATAGTGATTTACCGTCACGTAAATCGACGGAATAAAGTTATAAATTTATTTTATATTTGAAAACAGATTTTGAATTCTATTTTATATAAATTATTTTGAATAAAAGTTATTAAAAGGAAATAAATATTTATTATTTATTTAAGTTTATATTTAAGTATTAAATGATTTTATAGAGCAAATTCTGATGTTAATCAGATTTATAAGCAAGAGAGTAGAAAATTAACCTAATGGTTAAGATTTGAATAATTGTTTTTAAGAAACAATTAAAGCGAATTATTTAAATTAATTATATTATTAATTAATTTAAAGTGGGAACTGATTGCAATCGGTTAACGAATTTATCGTGTTTGAGTTGACTAAGTCAACCGTTTTAACTAAGATTGGTTATTCAATTAATATGTTTTAAATTAATCTAATGAAATAGTTAACGAATTTTTGTTTAGTTTTTAATAAGATTTAAAAAAAAGGAATGTACCATTTATTTTGGTTATTAAAGAATTTAACTACTTTACAGTAGCTAACGATGAAGTAAATTAATATTTTAATAATAATTTAAGGGATTTCTATTTAAATGAATTTCATTTATGAAAGTAATTGAAGTTTGAATGAAATCTAGTTGAATTACGAAAGGAGTTTATGAATGATTTTTATATAAAAACCGAGTTTTTATAACGAAGTTATAAAAGGAATTTTAAGTAAATTCGACAGCTTAAATTTAATGTTTACTTAATATTTGAATTAAGTAAAAGGAAATTGAGATAAAAAGGGTTTACATTAAACCTGAGTTTTATAAACGAGATTTATAAAAGAGACGTGTAGTTAAAGCGTTAATTTTAAATTAACTTTACTTAATAATGAAATTAAGTAAAATGGATAAAGTTGAAATAGGATTCCCAAAAGAGAAAATGGTTAAATGGATTGGAAAATGGATTTTTGAAATGGTATGGGGAAAAGGATTTAAGAATAAGATTTTTAAATAAAATCAGTGCTATAAAATAAATTGATTAAAGGAATTAAAGTAAAAAAAGTGAATATTTAATAAGCATTTATTTACTCGACGAATTAAGTAATAATAGTTGCATTCAAAAAGGAGATTTTCGGAAATAAGAGATGGATATTAAGTTCATGGTTAAGTAAAATAGTTAAATGGGATTTGGTTTGATTAGAATAAATATCGGTTTTTGAATTACAACTCGTATCTACCTTAAGATAAGAACATTGTTGATCAAGATCTGAGTGGTAAATAAATACCCCAACTTGAACGACTTCAGGATTATCTGAGGACGATATGAGTTTGTAATGGGAAAGAGGTTAAGAAATTAATTATTTCCATATTGGATATAATAACGCAATGTAGTTTGCACGATTTGAGAATATATACATAATGGGATTTCCAAAGTAACGGAAATGAGAAGATTTGAGAATACATATATAATGATATCCCCGAAGCAAAAAGGAAATAAAAGAAGATTGTGTAAAATATAACGATATTTTCGAGAATTAAGTAATTAATGAGATGAGTTTGAATAAGTTTATTCAAAGAGAAAGGGTTAGTTATTGTTTTCGATAAATGAAATAAGAGAAATGTCACAACAATATTTTACGTGAAATTCTAATTGAATCCAAGGTAGGAATATATATATATGTATATATGTTTAAAATAGTTTTGCAAATACTCTTAAATTGAAATAAGAGATAAATAAGGTGTTTAACAATATTGAAATATTTAGAAGTTTAATTAATCGTTAGTAAATTATTTTAATTAAAAGACCATGTAATGCTGGTATTGAACTAGTAAATTCATTTTATTCACATAATTATTTATTTGATAGTTAAATCACCGAATATCAAATCTGACCAATACGATTGTTGGTACGGAAAGACCGGGAACAAAATATATTCGAAAACCATTCTGAACTAGCAAATACGTGAAGATGCAGATTAAAGATGGATGATTAACATGAAAATGTGTTTATTTTATGCTCTTATATCTTATCTTTTGTGTATAAATAAATATTACTTGGGTATTATTTTGTTGTGTTTACAGATGTGTTGTCCAAACCTCATTCAGCCTTAAAAGTGAAGAATTGATGCCATATGCATGAAGATTGCATAAGAAGCTATCATTGAAGGCTAGTTGTGTTCACATTGGACACCTTGGAAGGAGATTGATAGAAAAGATCTTAGGAAATCAATCAGCTGGACACATGTCAAAAAAGGATAAGAGGAGGATCGTAGCATAATCTTTGATTAGAAGGCTTATTTATATGATTAGGGTTTTGCAACTCAGCTGTAAATACCCATTGTAAAGATATACTTTTCTACTGTAATTCTCTGCCATGAATCTAGTTTAATTTTCTTTTTTTCTCTTTTCTGCATTTTTTATTTTCTTAGCAATTAGTGTTGTCTACACAATTAGATTTGGTAGAGTATTAACTTGTTTTCATTATTGATTGACCGTCTGATTAGATCAGCGGTAATCCTAATTTTATTTTCTGTTTGTTATTTTAATTTCTGCTTTTTAATTGCTTTCCTAGTTTAGATTGGACTAGATTCAGATCTGATTCATACTTTTATTTGCTTTTCAATTGAAAATTGTGATTTGATCGTTGGTTCAATTAGATTTGTTCTGAATCAAATTACAGTTTCAATTTTTATCGTTTTTCAACCCAACCTCCAAGTTTTGTCCAACTCGCCAAATATATATAAATAATAAAATTTAAAATTCCTCCCTGTGTTTGATCTGCATATTACACGATCTGTGCGCTTGTAGTTATTATTGCAAAATTCGCGCTTTTCTAAGTTCTTAGAAAGCGTCGATCAAGTTTTTGCCACCGTTGCCGGGGAGACAACAATTAAATTTTATTATCTATTTAATTTTTGATCTTTGTTAGTTTTTTATTTTATTTTTTCCTTTTGTTTACTTGTATATATAGAAGAAAATTCTTGAGTGGTTGATGTAACGGCCCAACTTGTGATGACTTCAAAAGTCGTGTACTTATTAAAGAAACAGAAATAGATAGAGAAAAGAACTAACAAGAACATCAGAATATCATAGCGGAATCTAACAAAATATAATATCACATAATATATTACATATCAGAGTCTGTTACATCATAATACATTATTATAATACACATCATACGTGATACTGGCCCAATACATCATACAAACGGGATACTTAGATATAGATATAACTAACAAGCTAACTCCGGAACTTCCAGTTCAAAATACTCCAAAGGTTTCCATTGACTACCTGGATCACTTGCCTACTCATAACAATTGTTATGAGCACCCAAGAGTCTATGAAAAAAAACAGAATAATAAACTCTTGGTCAGTCAGGGGACTGGTGTGAGTAAACAATTTAAAAAACAGTTTAAACACAAGGAAATAACGGAACGGGGTTTTTCTCTTATGAGAACAGATTTATTTAACTATAGAAAACTTTCGAAAGAAAAGATAATAGTAAGACCAGCCCACACATAAACATGGACGGTTTTTACCTTACTATAACCCGAAAACATTTTTGATATCAAAATCATCTGATATTATAATAGTTTTTATCAAATAAATAACCATCTAGCGGAATGCTTGCATCTCACGCTCCACCCATATAATAAAAACTCAAAACCGCGGGTGCTTATTGGAGATTGGATTCCAACTATGACAAGGTATGGGACCACCTGTGCAACAACCCGGATTTTCAGAACCAATTAAAATTTTTATTTTAGTTATTTTAATAGATTTTGAATATTTAAAATGATTTATTATAAATAATAACAACTAAAAAATTGTTTAAACGAAGTTAAAACGAATAAATTTATTTTAAATTATAAAACGAGCCTGAAATGGCGCGGTAATTTGAAAATTCGATTTCAAATTTCAAATTTCAAATGAATGCACATAATTCAAAGTAAATCGGATTTCAGTAAAACCAGAAATATTTGAATCCGTTTAAAAATATCTTTCTAATGAATGTGAAAAATCAAGATTTCATAACGAGAATTGAAAGTTATGTCCAGTTTAAAATTTAAAATAGTCGCTATGGAATTTAATATAATATATAACCATTAAAAATAGCCATTTTGCAAATGACCTCCGTTTTCGACGAAACCACTTTTATTGGATCCGGAATGTCAAATTATTGTTAGGTTCCAATTTTCATAATATTTGGATTTAATACGTGAGCGCAGTAAATTTAAATGTGTTTGGTAATTTAAATTTGAATTGGATCGACCAGAAAAAGTCCATTTTTCAAACGGTCTCCAAATTCGACGAAATTAATCTTGTTAGGACCATATCATCAAAACATAGCTAGATTTATTTTTCGGGAATTTTTGGAATCAGTATGTGGCCTCGACAAATTAAAATGTACGTTTAAAATTCAATATATATTGATTTATATTTTAATTTTGATAAAAATTGATCGAAACAGTCGAATTGGCTTACTAAACATATCCGATTGTGTCCAAGATGGGGGTATTTAGTTGGGGGCGACAGTCGTTGGGTTGGATTTGAAGATCGGACGCGAAAAGTAACATTAAAAGAAAAAAATGAAATTAAATAATTATTATATAGGGGTCAAAACCCTAGCCCTATGGTCCATATCGTTCAGCCACCGCCCCTCAAAATAAACGAAAACCAAACTCGCGATTTATTTCCCTAAATCTCCCTCAACCTATGCGATTTCAATCGAAATCATCAAACAAACTTCAAAGAGAATTTCGAGCTCTCGAATTTGATATGTATATGATGATGCCTCGTTGATTGAGGCGGTCGAATTTCAAGCCCAAAGTCATGAACTTCAGCCGCCATTTCAGGCGCCAGGGGACCGCCGCGCCTCTCGTCGTTCAAGGGGGTGGTGGAGGAGTCGAAGGCTAACGTCGGGGGGTGGTTCGATTACGGACTGGTCAACGGTTTTGGCGGTTGGAGGGCTGAGTTGTTTTGAATGATACGGGTTTTAACAGTCCAGAAATCTCAATGAAGAAGACAACGTGATTAGGAAGTAATTAGAACTAATTATATTTTAATTATTTATATATGTAATCAAAGCTTTAAACATTCATATCTCATTCAAATCTAATCCGAATTCGATGATTTTAGGTCCCTTAGAACCGTAATTTCGAGCACTACAAATGGAGCAGACCATAACTGAAACAGAAGCCGTTTGGATTTTTGATAAAATTAAACATCTTTTTAATTTTATTGAAAACAATCATTATTAAACGATTTTTGAAATCGACAACTGTGAGAACTCTCTCTCACTCAATTTAATTTACAGTTATTATATACTAGGTTGCAGACGGGGCATAGAAGCCCCCGACACTATTTTTTTTTGTAACACACCAGTTGATTGTTTGGATTATGATTGGGATTGATGTTGTTGTATATAATAATTATTTAAATAATATATATATATATATATAAATTATCAGGAAATGAAAATAAAATAAATATTCATTTACAAATCGGACGATTTGTTTATGTACACTTATTTTACTGATATTGATTGGGACGATAATTTTTACACATCGACCAACTACACAAATAATAAACAGTATTTGTTGTTTGATAACCCAACACGGTATTGGGATAATATTTGACATACACTGATCCCAATAATTAGTGGTATTTCAATCGATGGGTTGACAGACTGTATAATGCACTCTGGATGTTGTTTGAATTTTTAATGATTGTTTATCATTATTGTTGTATGCACACGTTGTATGAAATCCATATAACTGAAATTAAATGGTAATTGATTGAGTCTGATTCCAGTTCAGAATTAACGAATATTTTAAAATAATATTCAGTGAATATTGAAATGTGAAGCCATGTTAAGTAGTTAAACGCCATTTTAACACGAACGGGATTTTCTGTCGATTTTATTCGTTTTATAATGAATATCGAAAAGTGATTTCAAAATCTGTTATTTTGAAAATATTATCATTTTAAAATTATAATGATATGGAAAATTCAATTTTGATTCAAATTTGAAAATTGAAATTGAAAATCATTTTAAAATGAATTTAAAACGAATTTATAAAAGAAAATTCAATTTTGATTTAAATTTGAAAATTGAAATGGAAATCGTTTTAAAATGAAATATTAAATTTTGATTTAAATTTGAAAATGAAATGGAAAATCGTTTTAAAATGAACTTAAAACGAATTTATAATGGAATGTTCAATTTTGATTTAAAATTGAAATGGAAGTGGAAATCGCTTTTAAAAAGAATTTAAAACGATTTATAAAATTAGTTTTAAATGGAAATCGACGATATTATATATATATATATATATATATATATATATATTATAATGGCCGGAATAGAACGCGCCGCGCAGCGATCGTTCGCGAATTTCGACCATTAATTTCAAATGGATGTAACAGGAGATCTGACCGTCGGATTCTCTTAAAGCTAGAACCTTGGGTTCGTATCGAAAAGAGCTTTCCAATGAATATAAGAGATTTGAAGTCTAACGGTTAGATTTACATATATGTCCAAATCAATTTCAGAAAAGGTCGCTATGGATGTAGTTCGGTGGCCGTTATTGGAAACCGACTGTACGGGCAATAATAAAATTACTAAAAATATGGAAAAATTATGTAATGATTTGTAAATATTTTGGATGAAAAATTCCAGTTTTGAAAAGATAAAAATATATTTTTATCGAAATGAACTAGTTATTAACTAGAATATTAATCCAATTATTTTTAGAAATAAATAAATTGGATTTGAAAATGGTTTTAAAATAACCAGAATTTTCCAAAAAATAAATTGGAATGGATTCGGAATGGGAATAATCTTCAAAATATTTCGATATTGGATTTCGTGATTATATGTATATTGTTGAGGAATTTGGAAGATATATATATAAATCGTTATTCCCAATACGATATTCGTTGGTTTCAAAATTTGATATTGAATATAAGCCGATATAATTTCTATTCAGAGCCTTGTATTTGATATCAAATTGGATTTTGGGTTTGTCGTGAACGGTGCCTTCATTAATACTGTTCTTAAACCGAGTTGAGAAAAGGATAAATCTTTTAATTAAGATTTAGTGAAATTTTACCAATTAATTAATATTTAATTGGATTGAAATTGAATTTTGGGTTTGTCGTGAACGGTGTCTTCATTAACACTGTTCTTAAACCCAGTTGAGAAAAGAATAAACCTTTAAACTAAGATTAATTGAAGTTTTCCAATCAATTAATATTTAATTGGAATTGAATAAAAGAATTGGATTTTTGGGTTTATCGTGAACGGTGTTTTAAATAACACTTGTTCTTTAACCCAATTAACAGTGAAGAATATGATTTGGAATTTATAATCTTGTAATTAAGATTAATGGAATTTTCCAAAGTAAATATTTCCAATTTAATATATTAAATTGGAATTGAATGGAATTCGATGTGGTAATAATCGAAGTGAGCTTCTGTCGAGGAAGGCTGTTAGTATATATGGAATTTAAAAGGCTTTGTCATTATTCCATTTATGTTATTAGTCGGATACAGAAATTGATATCGATTATATATTGATCTGTTTTTTCGTGAAGATTCCATGGTTAATAGAATGTGATTTTGGGTTTATCATGAACTGTGTTTTAAATGACATTGGTTCTTTAACCCAGTTAAAGACAGGATTACATGTCTAACATTGTATTTCGAATTGTATTTGTTGATCTCTGCTAAATATATATCTGTTTGGTGGCAGAGAATTTATTCTCTTGCTTAACACCCTTCTCTGAGGCGTATGAGCTCAGAGGTTATATATTGGCAGAAATCAGTGGTACGGTGTTGATTGTCGATGTGACATGTTTGTGTTTCCCAAAGTTAAATAATCATTAATAATGATTTTTGGGAAGATTAAAACTAAGAGGAGTTTTAATGAATCTTTAATTAGATTGAAACGTGAATGTGATAATTTAAACTATCAAATTTGGGAAAATGATCAAGAATGGAGTATCACCAGTTTTGCTCCAAGCGATAATTAAATCTTTAATTAGATTTGAACGTGAAATGGTAACTTATTTTTACCGATAACACCGTGGTGTTAGATATGGAGTATTACCAGTTTTGCTCCATGGGATGAATAGGTTGGGATTGGGAAATAAAACAAATGATTACTTCGATAAGGCGCGCTACTCCTGACTAGTCTGGAAAACCATAATTTGGTTTAAATTGTGAAAAGAATATTTGAATAAAAGAATATTCTGGATTGGAATGAGGCGTATGATGTGTTGTTATAGCACTTGATTATAAGATACGCGAGTTATTCGGAAACACCGGGTTTAACCCATTCTGAATAACTAATACGACGAAAAGTCGAAGAGATTGAAGACGGTGCAAGACCGACGATCTTCACCTCGAATGGATGGGTTGCTACTAATGCCCATGATTGGAGTAGCCACCTTGAAGGGGCTACAGTGGTAGCCGTCCAGACATATTTGTTGATTGTTCGGATATGCGAGGGCCTCTCTCCTGTATTGGACATACGAGACGAGGAATAAGGTGCCGCCGGTTTCGTTCAGACCTAGAACGGACTTGTAAATGGATGGTATGTCTGACGTTGTATTCCTTTATACTGTATTCGTTGATCTTTGCTAAATATAAACCTGTTTGGTGGCGGAGAATTTATTCTCTTGCTTAACACCCTTCTTTGAGACGTACGAGCTTAGAGGTTATATATCGGTAGAAATCGGTGGTACGGTATAGATTGACAGTGTGACCTACTGAGATGTAGTGATCCAAGCTTTTGTTGAAAAGCAAAGCTTGGTGGATGATGATCAAAGCACAACTTTAAATAGCACAACTTTGTGTAGCGTTAATTCGCCAGCCTCACACACCGGTATATATTCACTTATAGTAATAATAAAAGATTTGTTTTAAAACGTACCAAGCATATTTGGCTATTATAAGGTAAAACTCTATCCTCAACTGCGTCCATTGTGTGATGGGACATGAGTCTTATAATAGATTCATTTTTCTTTATTTAGCATTGCGCTGTTTGTTTTAGGCACTGCTATTCTTGGGGGTAAACCCGTTCCGTGTTATACGATGTGATCCCTTGATTTACCTTACTTTAAAAGTAAAGTTTTAAATAACTATTTTAGTTCTCACACCAGTCCCATGACTGACCTGGAGTTTATTGTTTTAACCTAAACTCTGGGTGCCTATATTTTCCACACGGGCAGCTAGTAGTTTTGGTTTTGCAGATTTCTCTTTCCAGGATCCTGGATTACAGCTGGAACTATATTCAGAAAGATTTGTATCCGTGTATTTCTTTCAGTTGTGCTAGTTATTATATTTTCTGCTACACATTGTATTTATACATTTTATTTCGGCTGCTTTGTATTTTAAATCTCTGATATTTTTCTATGTAATATTTATTCATACTATGATATATTCTTGTACTATGATGTAAATTGTTGTAATAGCAATGAAATGTTCTTCTGTTTATGATCTGATTTGTCGTGTTCCCAATTCGATCCGGGCTTTCCCGTAAGGGTGAGTTTGGGTCGTCTCAGCGTGGTATCAGAGCTTTGGTTTACAGAGCTCGAGAACAAGACACATTAGAATCGGATGAAAGAATTCATCAGAGATAGAATTAGTAACATCCTCTGGGAATAACTCATTACAGATAGGATCAATAGTATCCTATAATGAGTTGGAAGAGTGTTATTTAAAAAAAATCAAATTAGATTTTGAAAATTTTATATCTTATTATCCGTATTTGAATATTTATTTTATATTGATTTTGGACTATCGAGTATAAGGAGGTTTTTAATATATGTCTAATCCATGTGTATTTGAAGCCTCAAGTATACTGGGTAGATATAGAGTCACACTCTAGTCGCCCGAAGATAATCCTGATGATTACTATAGTATCATCAGTATGTGTGTTCGAGTTTCGAAAGTGGGATATCTATATATTTCCATTTGACTGGTGTGAGAACCAAAACTTAGATAAGATTTATTATTTGTGATTTGACACCAGAAGTATGATTTTTGAGTATACATAAAAGATATACGTTTGAAAAATTAACCAACAAATTGATTGCTGATTGTGTTGTGTGACTATTAGTTAACTAATTAAAATATTGGAATAATCAAACGAATTGAAATTTATCTTAAATGAAGTTAAAATTGGAATGATAAAACCAATAAGAGAATAAAAGATAAATTGAACTGAATTGAATCAAATATTGAACCGAATTGAAAATTGATTGGAATCGCATATATGTACATGTATGTAAAGTGAACAGGTCATAGTATGGAAGCTAAGAAGAGGAATAAAATTGTATGCCCAAAAAATAGGTACATGTTTACTGTATTTCTTGGGTTTTGATGATTTTGTGAGCCAATTGGCTAACCGCTTGGCTTTTTCTTTTGGATTGATGAGGGCCCTGTGAGGCAAGTTGCGGTTTTAAAGGTCTCCCCGTACAAAGGAGGTTATGGTAAATTTTTTCAAAAATTTAGGGTGTTAGCCAAATATTTTGAAGAATTAGAAAAATTTTAGTAACTGAAAATTTGAAGAATGAAAGCCAGAATGAAAGTTGAGTTGGTTAGTTAAACAACTTTCAGCTCCGTTCCTTTTCGAGGACGAAAAGATTTTAAGTGGGGGAGATTGTAACAACCCGGATTTTCAGAACCAATTTAAATTTTTATGTTAACTATTTTAATGGATTTTGAATATTTAAAACGATTTATTTTAAATAATAACGACTAAAAATTTGTCTAAACGATGTTAAAACGAATAATTTTATTTTAAATTATAAAACGAGCCTGAAATGGCGCAGTAATTTGAAAATACGATTTCAAATTTCAAATGAATGTACAGAATTCAAAATAAATCGGATTTCAGTAAAACCAAAAGTATTTGAATCTGTTTAAAAATATCTTCCTAACGAATGTGAAAAATCCAGATTTCGTAACGAGGATTGAAAGTTTTGTCCAGTTTAAAATTTAAAATAGTCGCTATGGGATTTAATATAATATATAACCATTAAAAATAGTCATTTTACAAACGACCTCCGTTTTCGACGAAACCACTTTTGTTGAATCCGGAATGTCAAATTATTGTTGGGTTCCAATTTTCGTAATTTTTGGATTTAATATGTGAGCGCAATAAATTTAAATGTGTTTGGTAATTTAAATTTGAATTGGATCGACCAAAAAAATTCCATTTTTCAAATGGCTCCAAATTCGACGAAATTAACTTTGTTAGGACCGTATCATCAAAACATAACTAGATTTATTTTTCGGGAATTTTTTGAATCATTATGTGGCCCCGGCAATATAAAATATACGTTTAAAATTCAATATATATTGATTTATATTTTAATTTTGATAAAAAGTGATCGAAACAGTCGAATTGGCTTACAAAACATATCCGATTGTGTCCGGGATGGAGGTATTTAGCTAGGGCGACAGTCGTTAGGTTGGATTTGGAGATCGGACGCGAAAAGTAACATTAAAAGAAAAAAATGAAATTAAATAATATTAAATAATTATTATATAGGGGTCAAAACCCTAGCCCTATGGTCCATATCGTTCAGCCGCAACCTCTCAAAATAAACGGCCACCAAACTTGCGATTTATTTCCCTAAATCTCCCTCAATCTTTGCGATTTCAATCGAAATCATCAAACAAACTTCAAAGAGAATTTCAAGCTCTTGAATTTGATATGTATATGATTATGCCTCGTTGATTGAGGCCGTCGAATTTCAAGCCCAAAGTCATGAACTTCAGCCGCCATTTCAGGTGCCAGGGTACCGTCGCTCCTCTCGTCATTCAAGGAGGTGGTGGAGGAGTCGAATGCCAACGTCGGGGGGTGGTTCGATCATGGACCGATCAATGGTTTTGGAGGCTGGAGAGCTGGGTTGTTTTGAATGATATGGAAAACAGTCCAGAAATCTCAACGAAGAAGACAACGTGATTAGGAAGTAATTAGAACTAATTATATTTTAACTATTTATAAATGTAATTATAGCTTTAAACATTCATATCTCGTTCAAATCAAATCAGAATTCGATGATTTCAGGTCCGTTGGAACCGTAAATTCGAGCACTACAACATGGAGTAGACCAGAACGGAAACATAAGCCATTTGAATTTTTGATAGAATTAAACATCTGTTTAATTTTATTAAAAACAATCGTTATTAAAACGATTTTTGAAACCGACCACTGTGAGAACTCTCTCTCACTCAATTTGATTTACAGTTATTATATACTTGGTTGCAGACGGGGCATAGAAGCCCCCGACACAATTTTTTTTGTAAAAGATCAGTTGATTGTTTGTTTGGATTGTGATTGGGATTGATGTTGTTGTATATAATAATTATTTAAATAATATATATATATACATATGGGAAAATCTATTGAGACACAAAATGTAGACACAATTGGTGACACAACTAATTTCCACCATTGGATCACCCCATGAATTGCACCTCTCCACATAAAGACAAAAAGATCCAACGGTTGAGGCTTTGTGTCTCAAAATTTGTGTCAAATTTTGTGTTTCAATAGCCGCTCCCTATACATATATATATATATATATACAAATTATCAGGAAATGAAAATAAAAAAAATATTCATTTACAAATCAGACGGTTTTTTTATGTACACTTATTTTATTGATATTGATTGGAACGATAATTTTTACACATCGCCCAACTGCACAAATAATAAACAATATTTGTTGTTTGAAAACCCCATACGGGTATTGGGATAATATTTGACGTACACTGATCCCAGTAATTAGTGGTATGTCAATCGATGGGCTGACAGACTGTATAAGCGTTATTTATTTATTTTAATGCTTATACGGTTGTAAAATGCACTCTGGATGTTGTTTGAATTTTTAATGATTGTTTATCATTATTGTTGTATACACACGATGTATGAAATCCATATAACTGAAATTATATGGTAATTGATTGGGTTTGATTCCAGTTCAAAATTAACAAATATTTTAAAATAATATTCAGTTAATATTGAAATGTGAAGCCATGTTAAGTAGTTAAACGCCATTTTAACACGAACGGGATTTTTTGTCGATTTTATTCATTTTATAATGAATATCGAAAAGTGATTTCAAAATCTGATATTTTGAAAATATTATCATTTTAAAATTATAATGATATGGAAAATTCAGTTTTGATTCAAATTTGAAAATTGAAATGGAAAATCATTTTAAAATGAATTTAAAACGAATTTATAATGGAAATTTCAATTTTGATTTAAATTTGAAATGGAAATCGTTTTAAAATGAATTTAAAATGGAATATTCAGTTTTGATTTAAATTTGAAAATGAAATGGAAAATCGTTTTAAAATGAATTTAAAACGAATTTATAATGGAATATTCAATTTTGATTTAAAATTGAAATGGAAGTGGAAATCGTTTTTAGAACGATTTATAAAATTCGTTTTACATGGATATCGACGATATATATTATATATGTCATAATAGCCTGAATAGAACGCGCCACGTAGCGGCTGTTCGCGAATTTCGACCATTAACTTCAAATGGATGTTACGGGAGATCCGATAATTAGATTCTCCTAAAACCGAAACCGTTGGGTTCGTATCGAAAAGAGCTTTCCAATGAATATAAGAGAATTGAAATCTAACGGTTATATTTGGAGATATATCCAAATCAATTTCAGAAAAGGTCGTTATGGATGTAGTTCGGTGGCCGTTATTGGAAACCGATAGTACGGGCGATAATAAAATTATTAAAAATATGGAAAAATTGTGTAAAATCATAATAAATGATTTGGAAATATTTTGAAAAATTCCAGTTTTAAAAAGATAAAAATATAATTTTATCGAAATGAACTGGTTATTAACTAGAATATTAATCCAATTATTTTTAGAAATAAATAAATTGGATTTGAAAATGGTTTTAAAATAACCAGAATTTTCCAAAGAATAAATTGGAATGGATTCGAAATGGGAATAATCTTTGGAATATTTCGAAATTGGATTTCGTGATTATACGGATATTGTTGATGAATTTGGCAGATATATATATATATATATATATATATATATCGTTATTCCCAATACGATATTTGTTGGTTTCAGAATTTGATATTGAATATGAGCCGATATAATTTATATTCATAGTCTTGTATTTGATATCAAATTGGATTTTGGGTTTGTCGTGAACGGTGTCTTCATTAACACTGTTCTTAAACCCAGTTGAGAAAATGATAAATCTTTTAATTAAGATTTAGTGAAATTTTACCAATTAATTAATATTTAATTGGATTGAAATTGGATTTTGGGTTTGTCGTGAACGATGTCTTCATTTACACTGTTCTTAAAACCAGTTGAGAAAAGAATAAACCGTTAAACTAAGATTTAGTGAAGTTTTCCAATCAATTAATATTTAATTGGAACTGAATAAAAGAAATGGACTTTTGGGTTTATCGTGAACGTTGTTTTAAATAACACTTGCTCTTTAACCCAATTAACAGTGAAGAATATGGTTTGGAATTTATAATCTTGTAATTAAGATTAATGGAATTTTCCAAAGTAAAGATTTCCAATTTAATATATTAAATTGGAATTGAATGGAATTCGATGTGGTAATAATCGAAGTGAACTTCTGTGGAGGAAGACTGTTAATATATATGGAATTTAAATGCTTTTGTCACTATTCCATTTATGTTATTAATCAGATACGGAAAATGATATCGATTATATATTGATCTGTTTTTCCATGAAGATTCCATGGTTAATGGAATGTGATTTTGGGTTTATCGTGAACTGTGTTTTAAATGACATTTGTTCTTTAACCCAGTTAAAGACATGATTACATGTCTAACATTGTATTTCGAACTGTATCTGTTGATCTTTGCTAAATATATATGTTTGGTGGCGGAGAATTTATTCTCTTGCTTGACACCCTTCTCTGAGACGTACGAGCTCAGAGGTTATAAATTGGCAGAAATCAGTGGTACGGTGTTGATTGTCGATGTGGCATGTTTGTGTTTCCCAAAGTTAAATAATCATTAATAATGATTTTTGGGAAGATTAAAACTAAGAGGAGTTTTAATGAATCTTTAATTAGATTGAAACGTGAATGTGATAATTTAAATTATCAAATTTGGGAAAATGACCGAGAATGGAGTATCACCATTTTTTCTCCAAGCGATAGTTAAATCTTTAATTAGATTTGAACGTGAAAGGGTAATTAATTTTTACCGATAACACCGTGGTGTTAGATATGGAGTATTACCAGTTTTGCTCCATGGGATGAATAGGTTGGGATTGGGAAATAAAACAAATGATTACTTCGGTAAGGCGCGCTAATCCCGACTAGTTTGGAAAACCTTAATTTGGTTTAAATTGTGAAAAGAATATTTGAATAAAAGAATATTCTAGATTGGAATGAGGCATATGATGTGTTGTTATAGCATTTGATTATAAGACATGCGAGTTATTCGGAAAGACTGGGTTTAACCTATTCTGAATAATTGATACGACGAAAAGTCGAAGAGATTGAAGACGGTGCGAGATCGACGATCTTCACATCGAATGGATGGGTTGCTACTGATGCCCATGATTGGAGTAGCCACCTTGAAGGGGCTACAGTGGTAGTCGTCTAGACATAAATTGTTGATTGTTTGGATATGCGAGGGCCTCTCTCTTGTATTGGACATACGAGACGAGGAATAAGGTGCCTCCGGTTTCGTTCAGACCTAGAACGGACTTGTAAATGGATGGTATGTCTAACGTTGTATTCCTTTATACCGTATTCGTTGATCTCTGCTAAATATATCTCTGTTTGGCGGCGTAGAATTTATTCTCTTGCTTAACACCCTTCTATGAGATGTACAAGCTTAGAGATTATAACAGAAATCATTGGTACGGTATGGATTGACAGTGTGACAAGCTGAGATGTAGTGATCCAAGCTTTTGTTGAAAAGCAAAGCTTGGTGGATGATGATCAAAGCACAACTTTAAATAGCACAACTTTGTGTAACGTTAATTCGCGAGCATCACACACCGGTATGGTGATAAACTAATGGTTAGATCAGTATACTTTAGAGATGAGGATAAACATTCTACGGGTTGTCATGGATTCGGTCGACCGAGGTGATACTGGGTGTGGTCGCCCCACACCAGTAGGGATAGGGCACACCCCCCGATTCCCAGACGGATAGAGTTAGCGATGTTTTCCAATGCTTGGACGTAAGCCGTGATAACTTGTTTCCTGGATATAGTGCGGATGTGCATTACGCCATTTTCTTATGCACGAGACGTAGCCGTTGGGTATTGTACTACGCGATAGATCATTCGAATCAGGAGCCATCAGTATGGAAATCCAACTTCCAAATACGACATTTTTCGGTTTTGATTGTATACCTATATGGAGACATAGTGGGATGGGGCGCTCATGCCGTCTATGATTGGTACATTTATATTTGAATTTGATTTCTTCACTTATAGTAATAATAAAAGATTTGTTTTAAAACATACTAAGCATATTTGGCTATTATAAGGTAAAACTCTATCCTCAACTGCGTTCATTGTGTGATGGGACCTGAGTCTTATAATAGCTTCATTTTTCTTTATTTATCATTGCGCTGTTTGTTTTAGGCACTGCTATTCTTGGAGGTAAACCCATTCCGTGTTATACAGCGTGATCCCTTGATTTACCTTATTTTAAAAGTAAATTTTTAAATAACTGTTTTAGTTCTCACACCAGTCCCATGACTGACCTGGAGTTTATTGTTTTAACCTAAACTCTGGGTGCCCATGTTTTCCTCACAGGCAGCTAGTAGTTTTGGTTTTGCAGATTTCTCTTTCTAGGATCCTGGATTACATCTAGAATTATATTCGGAAAGCTTTGTATCCGTTTATTTCTTTCAGTTGTGCTAGTTATTGTATTTTCCGCTACGCATTGTATTTATACATTTTATTTCCGCTACTTTGTATTTTAAATCTCTGATAGTTTTCTATGTAATATTTATTCATACTATGATATATTCTTGTACTATGATGTAAATTGTTGTAATAGCAATGAAATGTTCTTCTGTTTTTGATCTGATTTGTTGTGTTCCCAATTCAGTCCAGGCTTTCCCATAAGGGTGAGTTTGGGTCGTCTCAACCTACCGATCAGTGTACTCTAGAAGGGATACACCGAGGTTCAACAAGAACTTCTTGTAACTCGGCCACACATGATCGCCCACTCATTTAGCTTGAGTGTAGCGAATATATTATCACCCCACGGTTGGGATCAGCAACCGCTACCGAATGCTGCAACAATGAAAAAGGAGATTAAGAAGACAAAAAGGAATTTCTCTAGATGGTGATAATACACCCTGCTTGGGAATGACCCACCTAGCCATGTTGCCTGCTTGATCTTTGTCATTTCCCGGTTGTGAGGCTTGAGGCTACGTTATCTTCTAGAACACATGCCCACCATTCACTTTTAATGCCACATCGTCAAATCCGTAATCACATATTGATTATATAAATACACACTGGGTGTAAATTAAAGAGATGTTACCTTCTCCCCACCAATTTGGTATATTCGTAAAATCAACGGGTGTGACCGTTGGAAATACTCTGTTAGACATTCGTCCATACAAGTTGACCTGGGACTGGACAAGCCGAAGGCACTATTTTATAAATAAAATAGCCTTTGCATATCTCCGTCTTCAGTTATCTTCGATAATTTATGACACGCAACGTATAGATCGAATCAAAGTGGAATATAAATTCTAGACTCTTCGAAACGATCAGCGTATGTCTCATAAGGTCAGACGAAACTCAAGGAAATCTGGTTTAAAACAAAATCTTTATTTCGAAATCATTTCTTATTTCAAAGGAAACAGTTATCAACTAAAAATGATTGAATTAAATACAATTCAATACATTAAATCATTTTGGCTCAACACGAATGAATTACTGAGATATTCGATCATTTATCAATAATCTCAACTATAGTGTGATATCTTTAAATTATTAATTCATCTCATATATTCTTTAAATTATAGGCTTCGACCAAACAAAATCGCATATTTCTGTGTTGTTTATAATCCAGATATTTGACTGTCTTCTATGAATAAACAACTACAAACAACATTTAATTATATAACAGAAGGCACGTGCTTCGTACATGGCAATTGATACAATAATATTAGTTCGTTAATTTGAGTTTGCAATTCATTTCCAGTTAAATGATTATCGACTTAAGTCGATACGATTCAAACATTTGTTTTCAATACTTGTTTCAATAACTGGACTTATCACGATACACCCACACTAATTAAACACTGTCTCATGGTCACAACATGTCGTTGATCACAATTCAACAAATCATATTTTAAATTAAATGTCTCGATCTTCTTTCTTTATTCTCTAATTTATCCATACTGAATAATTTAATTATTTAAGTTACAACCTTGATTAATTTTACACTTAGTCTAACGACTTCAATTTTACGGTTTCAGTTCATTTTCCTAAGTCAATAAAAATATCATTTCATTTATATTTATATTCCTGTTATATTTTAAACAACTAATAAGTTATATTTTGTAGAATTAAAACGAGATATTTAATTTACCATAAATTATTTGTTTCACTTTTAATTCCCCTCCCCCTTTTTCTCTTCTCTTATGTTACATTACTTCTTTTCTTCTTTTATTTTCTAAGGCCCAATTACCTTTTCCCTTTTCTTTTCTTCTTCTTTAACTATGTAATTTCCTGGCCCATAAACACTCGGCCCACCTCCTTTTCATGTATATTATATATATTTCCCGGCCTATACACTTCAACCTAAAATAAAAGGCCCACTCATGCGTCTCCCCTTTCTCCTTATTTTTTGATACCTGCTTCCTTCTATTTTAATCTGCTGTGCAATTCTCTTGTTACATGCTGCGCCTTCTCACCTCTTATTTTACTCTTTTTTTCCTAATTTATATCACCGGCCCAACAGGCCTGTAACAACCCGTAATTTTAAAACATGACATAAGGGATAATTAAAGAATACTTAATTTTTATAAGAAGAATTGAGGGAAACGGATTGCCCATTGCGTTCATCTTGGAATTCTGCTTGGAATAGAGTCTGAGTTTGCGAAAATCAGATATCATATGAAGAAGTTATGAAGCTTAGAAGATTTAAGTTTAAAGCAGAATTTAAATTAAAATAATAATTAAAAATAAAAAACGAGTTTAAAAAAAAAATCAAAATCAGAAAATCTAGGTGAGATGGAAATTTCCCGCTCTGGGGGGTCGACCCTCCTAGAGGAGTCGACATAGGTGTCGACCCCCCTATAGGGGCGTCGACATAGGTGTCGACCCCCTATAGGGGTGTTGACCCCTGGCAGACGTGTTTTTGTGGTTTAGGGCTGATGAGTACTTCCTGGATTGGCTGGATGACATGTCTTTCTGGTCTGGATGGTTCCAATGGATCCTTATCTAATCTAATCTAAGGGTCCTAACTCACTTAGAGCATCCATAAAATACCCCTAAACCTAACCCTAATCTCATTGTTATTCATCCGTGGCGCCTCCATGCTGCTCTAGTCTAAATTAACCTAGCCTCCACCAAAGCAAATCAGAATTAGAGTATTCAAATTGGAAGATAAGAATCAAATTCTACAACAACGGTTTAGCTAATCAAATTCATAAATCAGATTCAGATCTATTCTCTCTTCTTAATCCTGTCGCAGTGAGTCTAAGTTACTTTCACATATAATTAATTTAAAAGTGATTGTGATAGGATTGTAAATTGGATTTTATGAACATGCCTGTAAGATGAATCATATCAAGTTTGTAAATTCTTATCTTTCAGATTCATACCCAAAGTACTGTTATCATATGCCTAATTGGATCTATTTTATTGTTCTATGTCAGTTCATATTTCATATGTCTATGTTTATGCCAGTCTTGATGCTTTGATTCTCTTCCCTACCTCTCTTCCTTTTTATTTAATGAGATTAGGCTAACTTCGAGCCTAACATATTACGTTGAATTATACGCACAAATGACGTGGGAACGTTGTGGAAAAAGTTTGGGAAAATATTGAATAACATGTAATTGGGCATAAATTGATTTGTAATCACGTAGATGATTTGGGGCATAATTATGTATAACTTGTATACATGAGATTTGGCATAAGTTGGATGTGGGCATAATTGGATATAATTTGTATACATGAGGTTTGGCATAAATTGTTTAGAAAAATGAACGCAATTTGATTTGGGCGTAATTTGGCATAACATGTATATATAAGATTATAGGCCTAATTTGGATTAAAATTATGAACATAATTTAGATTGGGAATTATGGGTAATTGGGATATAATTTAATCAAAGATTTAAAGTTGGGACTTGGATCAAAAAAGAGATAATGAACGCCTAAGACACGAGGTTAGACTTGGTTTGCGGTAGAAGTCTTCCCGGAACCGCCCGGCATATCCAGCAACCGCAAACGACAGTCTAATGTGAGAGGTCAAAGGCAGAAATTAAATGCGTAATAATGCAAAGACACGAGGTTAGATTCAGATTGCGGTATAAGCCTGCCCGGAACCGCCCGACAAATCCAGCAACCGTAAAACGATAATCTAATGTGGGAGGTCTTGCAAGATTGCGGTTATAATAAATTAATGAACACTTAACCAAGATAAGGCATATGATTAGACATGGGGATGATAAAGGGTTAAGTGGGTAACATGGGCAGCATGTGAAACATAATTGACGCACTTAACCAAGCGGAGACATGTAGTAAGACATGAGAATAGTAAAGGGGTTAAGTGGGTGACATGGATAGCAAGTGAAACACAATTAAAAACACTTAACCAAGATAATACATGGGAACAGAAAAAGGGTTAAGTGGGTGACATGGGAAGCATGTATTGCATGGGTAGCATGTATAACATAAACAATAAACACTTAACTAAGATAAGACATGTAGGAAGACATGGGAACGGAAAAAGGGTTAAGTGTGTGACATGGGAAGCATGTATTGCATGGGTAGCATGTATAACATAAAAAATAAGCACTTAACCAAGATAAGACATATGGTAAGACATAAAGGGTTAAGTGGGTAACATAGGTAACATGTGAAACATAATTAAAACACTTAACCAAGATGGGACATGTGATTAGACATGGGGATAAAGAGGGGTAAAGTGGGAATTCCTAGTGGGGATCAAGCTTAGGAGGGAAGCTTGTGTCAAGTGGGTGGACCCTTTTCAACCAGTAACCCATTTAGTATCTATGTGAGCTCGAACTAGGTCGAGGACGGGACACGCTTACTGGGTTTGATTGTAAGAGGTCAATAAAGAGTTGGCGATGGCAGTGCAAGTCCAACGGAGTCATGTGCATGCGTGGGTCCGGGCTGGTAGGTAAGACGTTGTTGCATAGTGTAGTTATAAGCCATGCATTTCAGTAGTATCGGTTTGCCACTTTAGGGAGTGATACACCCTACTGTGGGACCAACACAGGTATCTACGATTTAGGGAGCCGATCGAATGGGGAGGTAGTGGGTATGGACATAGGAGCAGGCGACACCTATGACAACAGCTAGGACTACACGAAGCTACCATTATTATGATTAGTAGGGAGGGTACAACTAGTGGTGTCAGGAGCAATTGGTGCACCTATGAGAGAAGCTTGGAGTATATTATCGAACAAGGAGGATAGTGGGTACAACTAGCGGAGATATGAGCAGGCGGCATCTATGACAGCAGCTAGGAGTACACGAAACTACCATCACTATTTTTACCATGTTTAATAAGACGGATCAACTTTCAGAATGGAACTAGCATTGGTGCGGTGTAGGAATTATCTTATAGTGATTAGAAGCGCAGTCAACATTACTTCTTGTTCATCTTGTTACCTTGTCATATCTGCTTATGTTACAGTCATCTCTTATATCCAATTTATGTTCTTATCCTGTTACTTTACTGATTATATTGTTAAAGTCACTAGACTCGCCAGACGTATGTCTGACCCCCTTTTTGTTTTGCCTCTTTTCTTTATTCCCTCCCCAAGGTCCTCAGAGTGGGAATAGTGAAGCTTGACTTGGATTCCTTTCTTCTTGAAGTGCTTGGAAGTGTTGAAAGTAATGCTCAGCTTTATCTCTTTTTCATTATGGCTATTTGGAATGGGATTATGGTTTTACTTTTATGTACTATGATAATAATTTTGTACAAGATGGATATTTGTGTACTTGACTCTAGTATTTGGTTTTGATGTTGTAACCAAACATGTTTTGCTTTTTCCACTGCAATGAATAAATTTTGAATTTTCTTAAGTACCATTTTATATATCTATCTTGTGATATTCTGTTCTATACTCTTATAATACTCCATGAAAGTTAATGCATTCCCTTAGTGAGTGACATTAATGGACGTGGGGAGTTACACGTGGTATCAGAGCTGAAGGTTACTGGAACAGATAAAATATTCTTGAAAACCGTTTTTAAAAGCATTTTTTTGTTTTAAAGAGGATATTTTTAAGAGAAATGTTTGTTATGAAAAATATAATCCCCAAAAGCCATATATCTTTCTTTCGATTCTCTACTTGAATTTCTTTTTCCTTTCTTTTCGCCATAGTTCCGTAGGCATGTTAAAAACTACGGCCCATGTCAGAGGGCAAAGAAGTGCCCAACCTCCATTTATAGCCGCAGTAGTTTCACCTGCGACTAATCTTCTTTCAAGCTTCGTAGGGTTTTCCGTGCGATGGAGGCAGCTTTCGTGAGACTTGTAAACATGTTACACAAGGATGGTAAAAATGAGAATGAGGGAGTTTAGGCTAAGGAGCATAACCTAAGGATGAGAAACTTGTTGATATGGATTTAATCCATGAAGAAGGTAAAGGTGAAAAGAAAGAGGAAGAATCACAGAACAAGAAAGTAGAACTTAAGAAGGGTGGAAAGAATAATAAACCCCGTCACAAGAGGAAGTGTCTTTATTGTGGTATAACGGGCCATGTAATTAAGGACTGTAGGAAGAAGTAGAAGCATGGTTGTTTTCGTTACGGTGAGGCAGGACATCTGATTAAAGACTGCCCAAGGAGGCAAGGACAAGGGCAAGTACAGAGGACAAGATCTACTTCTGGAGGGCCGGTTCACGCTCTCATGGCACCTAAACAAGAGAGAGGTAGTAACATTTCTATTGAAAATTTGATTTTCCTTTTTGATCATCCTGTTCGTACTTTGTTTGATTCTGGCGCTTCGCATTCGTTTATGTCTGCTTCGTTAGTTGAAACACTACACCTAAATGCTAGTCTAGTTATTGATCCCATAGTTGTCTCAAATCCTATTGGGGGTACGGCTCATCTTTCTTTGTTATGTCGGGATTTGAGAATATATGTGTATGGCGTTGAGTTCGAATGCAACGCTTATGTGCTTGGCTTCACGAGCTATGGATTGATTCTAGGAATGGATTGGCTAGCCAGGTATTGTGCCGTTCTCGACTGCGAAAAGAGGGTAGTTAGACTGTTGACTAGTTTGGGTAATACTCTCGATATATCATGCGATCCTAAGGGTTCTGTTATGCTTAGCTACCTAGAATCTTTTGACACGTCTATTGATGATTTGCAATCTATTCGAGTAGTCCGTGAGTATGCAGATGTCTTTGAGGAGGTTAGGGGCTTACCTCCAAAACGCGAGATAGATTTCCGTATATACTTGGTGGACAATGCAATGCCAGTTGCATTACCAGTGCACCACATGGCTCCAAGAGAAAGGAGGGAGCTTAGTAAACAAGTGAAAGAGTTGCTTGAGAAAGGGTCCATAAGAAGAAGTATCTTGGATTGGGGTGCTCCTGTTGTTTTTGCTACGAAGGCTAATGGTTCGCTTAGATTGCGCGTGGACTATGGGGAGCTGAATAAGCTCACGAAGAAGAACAGACACCCGTTGCCGAGGATAGATGATTTGTTCGATCAATTGGTTGGTGCTTCGTTTTTCTCACAGTTGGACTTAGCTACAGGATTTCATCAGTTGAAGGTAGCTGAGGATAGTATAGATAAGACTGCCTTTAGAACTCCCGACGGTTTCTTTGAATGGCTCGTCATGCCTTTTGGTCTGACGAATGCACCCGCATATTTCGTAGACTTGATGAGTAGGGTGTTTAGGGAGTTTCTAAACAAGTTCGTGGTGGTCTTTGTTGATGATATTTAGATATTCTCTAAAAGCAAGGAAGAACATGCCCTATATCTTAGGGAAGTCTTAGAGACCCTTCGAGCACATCAAATCAAAGCTAAGTTCTCCAAATGTCATTTTTGGAGGAAGAAAGCGAGGTTCTTAGGACACGTGGTCTCTAAGGAAGGGATTGCTGTGGATCCCTCGAAGGTGGTGGTAATCCATGATGGGAAGATCCCAAAGAACGCAACAGAAGTAAGAAGTTTTCTTTTGGGCCGAAATGAAGAAGGATGTGGCTGAGTTCGTTTCTAGATGCTTAGTGTGCCAGCAAGTCAAGGCTGAGCAAAAGAAGCCTGGTGGTTTGCTTCACCCTTTAGAGGTTCCACAGTGGAAATGGGAAAGTGTTTCCATGGAATTCGTTGACGGGTTGCCGAGGTCAAGGAAGGGTAATACGGGGATTTGGGTAGTAGTGGATAGACTTTCCAAGAGCACCCATTTCATTCCCGTTAAGAGTAAAAGAACAACGACATGGTTAGCATCTGTTTATCTCCGAGAGATAGTTCGTCTACACGGCATACCTTCCAGTATCGTTAGCGTTCGAGATCCCATTTTCACCAGTGAGTTTTGGAAGAGTTTGCAAGAGGCGGTGGGAACGCAATTGTGTTTGAGCACCGCTTAACACCCTTAGACGGACGGCCAAACCGAGAGAATAAATAGGATCCTGGAAGATCTTTTGAGGTTATGCATCTTGGACTTTGGAGGGACATGGGAGGAACATCTTCCATTAGTAGAGTTCGCCAACAACAACAACTATCAAATTAGTATTGGCATGGCACTTTTGAAGCTTTATATGGACGACCTTGCCGATTGCCTACTTGTTGGTGGGAATCTACGGATAAGATTTTTCTTGGGCCCGAGATGATTAGGGAACTTCAAAAAAGATAAACTCGATTCGAAGACGCATGAAGGCGGCACAGGACCGGCATAAGTCATATACTGATAAGAGAAGGACCGATCTTGAGTTCAGTATTGGAGACATGGTCTTTATTAAAGTATCACCGTTGAGGAATGTAGTTCGTTTTGAGTCTGTAGGGAAATTGGCACCAAGGTTCGTAGGGCCATTCCCCATTATAGAGCGAATTGGACAGATGGCCTACAGAGTGAAGTTGCCCGAGAAGCTTAGTGGCGTTCATGACGTATTTCATGTGTCACATTTGCGAATGTTTTTACATGATACCGCAGAAGTAGTGGAGCCGAGCATGCTTAGAGAAGTGGAAGTAGATCGAGATGCCACGGTTAGATGAGTTCCTACATGCGTCCTTGGATCGGAGGTCAAGAAATTACGCAACCGAGAGGTCAAGTTGGTTAAAGTCCAGTGGGGAGATGATCAAGATGCGATTTGGGAGACTGAAGACAAGATACGCGCGTCGTACCCTTTCCTTTTTGAGGGTATGTTCTTAACTTCTCCTTTATCTACCGCTTTGTTTAAACTTGTTCTATTGTTTAGTGTACCCTCTCGATTATATCTTCGGTCCTTAGGTAGAAAATCCTATGGTTGTAAACATGTATTTGAGACATGTTATGTTTGGTGGATGCAAGTGGATATAAGTGTTTGCTAGTGGTTACTCGCGGATGCATTTACACACACATTAGGCACTAGATCGGCTTAATCACTTTCATATTGCATATGAATGAGTGTGCATATTTAAGTTAATGGATGTATATTGAATGTGTTATCATATGGATACTGCATTTGAATGAATGGTTGTGCACTCATATAGAAATGATATGTATCATTAGGATTTTTTTGCATACATAATGGACGCATGGCACTATCATGTTTTACATTAAGGAGGTCAACTAAATCAGTAGACCGCCTGATCTTTGCATTAGATAGGGAACATATACACACACTTTTGCATATGTTCATATAGCATTAGAAATCTTTTATGGACAATGGATGCTTGTGGATGATGGATGAGTAGATGGATGCTTGGATGGTAGGATACATTCTTCTTAACTTGAAGATTTCGGGGACGAAATCCTTTAAGGAGGGGAGAATGTAACAACCTGTAATTTTAAAACATGACATAAGGGATAATTAAAGAATACTTAATTTTTATAACAAGAATTAAGGGAAACGGGTTGCGCCATTGCGTTCGTCTCGGAATTCTGCTTGGAATAGAGTCCGAGTTTGCGTAAATCGGATATCATATGAAGAAGTTATGAAGCTTAGAATATTTCAGTTTAAAGCAGAATTTAAATTAAAATAATAATTAAAAATCAAAAACGAGTTTAAAAAAATCCAAATCAGAAAATCTGGATGAGCGGGAAATCTCCCGCTCTAGGGTATCGACCTCCCTAGGGGAGTCGACATAGGTGTCAACCCCCCTATAGGGGTGTCGACATAGGTGTCGCCCCCCTATAGGGGTGTCGACCCCCATCTGCCCAGATCTGGCAGACGTGTTTTTGTGGTTTAGGGCTGATGTGTCCTTCCAGGATTGGCTGGATGACGTGTCTTTCTGGTCTGGATGGTTCAGATGGATCCTAATCTTATCTAAGGGTCCTAATTCACCTAGAGCATCTATAAAATACCCCTAAACCTAACCCTAATATCATTGTTATTCATCCATGGCGCCTCCATGCTTCTCTAGTCTAAATTAACCTGGCATCCACCAAAGCAAATCAGAATTAGAGTATTCAAATTGGAAGATATGAATCAAATTCCACAACAACGGTTTAGCTAATCAAATTCAAATCTATTCTCTCTTCTTAATCCTGTCGTAGTGAGTCTAAGTTACTTTCATATATAATTAATTTAAAAGTGATTGTGATAGGATTGTAAATTGAATTTTATGAACATGCCTGTAAGATGAATCATATCAAGTTTGTAAATTCTTATCTTTCTTTCAGATTCATTCCCAAAGTACTGTTATCATATCCTAATTGGATCTATTTTATTGTTCTATGCCAGTTCATATTTCATATCCCTATGTTTATGCCAGTCTTGATGCTTTGATTCTCTTCCCCACCTCTCTTCCTTTTTATTTTATGAGATTAGGCTAACTTTGAGCCGATTACGTTGAATTATATGTACGAATAATGTTGGAACATTGTGGAAAAAGTTCGGGAAAATATTGAATAATATGTAATTGGGCATAAATTGATTTGTAATCACGTAGTTGATTTGGGGTATAATAATGTATAACTTTTATACATAAGATTTGGCATAAGTTGAATGTGGGCATAATTGGATATAATTTGTATACATGAGGTTTGGCATAAATTGTTAATAACAATGAACGCAATTTGATTTGGGCGTAATTTGACATAACATTTATATATAAGATTATAGGCCTAATTTGGATTAAAATTATGAACATAATTTAGATTGGAAATTATGGGTAATTGGGATATAATTTAATCCAAGATTAAAGTTGGGACTTGGATCAAGAAAGAGATAATGAACGCCTAAGACACGAGGTTGGACTTGGTTTGCGGTAGAAGTCTGCCCGGAACCGCGTGGCATATCCAGCAACCGCAAATGACAACCTAATGTGAGAGGTCAATGGCAGAAATTAAATGCGTAATAATGCAAAGACACGAGGTTAGATTCGGATTGGGGTATAAGCCTGCCCGGAACCGCCCGGCAAATCCAGCAACCGCAAAACGATAATCTAATGTGGGAGGTCATGCAAGATTGCGGTTATAATAAATTAATGAACACTTAACTAAGATAAGACATGTGATTAGACATGCAGATGATAAAGGGTTAAGTGGGTAACATGGGTAGCATGTGAAACATAATTGAAGCACTTAACCAAGCTGAGACATGTAGTAAGACATGGGAATAGTAAAGGGGTTAAATGGGTGACATGGATAGCATGTGAAACACAATTAAAAACACTTAACCAAGATAAGACATGTGGGAAAACATGGGAACAGAAAAAGGGTTAAGTGGGTGACATGGGAAGCATGTATTACATGGGTAGTATGTATAACATTAACAATAAACATTTAACCAAGATAAGAAATGTGGAAAGACATGGGAACAGAAAAAGGGTTAAATGGGTGACATGGGAAGCATGCATTGCATGGGTAGCATGTATAACATAAATAACAAGCACTTAACCAAGATAAGACATGTGGTAAGACATAAAGGGTTAAGTGGGTAACATGGGTAGCATGTGAAACATAATTAAAACACTTAACCAAGATGGGACATGTGATTAGACATGGGGATAAAGAGGGGTTAAGTGGGAATTCCTAGTGGGGACCAAGCTTAGGAGGGAAGCTTGTGTCAAGTTGGTGGACCCTTTTTAACCAGTAACCCACTTAGTATCTATGTGAGCTCGAACTAGGTCGAGGATGAGACACGCTTACTGGGTTTGATTGTAAGAGGTCAATAAAGGGTTACCGATGGCAGTGCAAGTCAACGGAGTCATGTGCGTGCGTGGGTCCGGGCTGGTAGGTAAGACGTTGTTGCATCGTGTAGGTATAAGCCGTGCATTTTAGTAGTATTGGGTTGCCACTTTAGGGAGTGATACACCCTACTGTGGGACCAACACGGGTATCTACGAGTTAGAGAGCTGATCGAATGGGGAGGTAATGGGTACAACTAGTGGAGATAGGAGCAGGCGGTACCTATGACAGCAGCTAGGAGTACATGAAGCTACCATTATTATGATTAGTAGGGAGGGTACAACTAGTGGTGGTAGGAGCAATTGGTGCACCTATGAGAGAAGCTTGGAGTATATTATCGAACAAGGAGGATAGTGGGTACAACTAGCGGAGATATGAGCAGGCGGCATCTATGACAGCAGCTAGGAGTACACGAAACTACCATCACTATCTTTACCATGTTTAATAAGACGGATCAACTTTCAGAATGGAACTAGCATTGGTGCGGTGTAGGAATTATCTTATAGTGATTAGAAGCGCATTCAACGTTACATCTTGTTCATCTTGTTACCTTGTCATATCTGCTTATGTTACAGTCATCTATTATATCCAGTTTATGTTCTTATCCTATTACTTTACTGATTATATTGTTAAAGTCACTAGACTCGCCAGACGTATGTCTGACCCTCTTTTTGTTTGGCCTCTTTTCTTTCTTTCCCCCCAGGTCCTCAGGGTGGGAATAGTGAAGCTTGACTTGGATTCCTTTCTTCTTGAAGTGCTTGGAAGTGTTGAAAGTAATGCTCAGCTTTATCTCTTTTTCATTATGGCTATTTGGAGTGGGATTATGGTTTTACTTTTATGTACTTTGATAATAATTTTGTACAAGATAGATATTTGTGTACTTGACTCTAGTATTTGGTTTTGATGTTGAAACCAAGCATGTTTTGCCTTTTCCGCTACAATGAATAAATTTTGAATTTTCTTAAGTACCATTTTATATATCTATCTTGTGATATTCTGTTCTATACTCTTATAATACTCCATGAAAGTTAATGCATTCCCTTAGTGAGTGACATTAATGGACGTGAGGTTTTACATGGCCTCTTCCTCCCTAGCTCACGCGTCTCTCTCTCCTGTTCTCCTTATTGCTTGCTCCCCGTTTTGGCTTCCAACTTCCATTCATATTAACTTGCGCAACATCCCTGATGTATCATGCATCAACAAGCCATTATTTCCAACCAGTCGTGCCTTTGCAACATCAACACAACATGCCATCATCAGCTCAACTAAAATCTTCCCATGCATGATGCATCCCCTGTTTGCCTTGCTTCCTTAAAAGTGTCCATACCAAAAATTCTATGTATATTTGATTGTACCTATGCCTTTACAGTTTATATGAGGCACACAACTCAGATGCACCATTTATATTTTAGTTTGTTTATGAGTTCACGTATACTTCTCCTTTTGCCGACCAAATGCACCACTCAGTGATGTCACTGCTCCCGCCATTTCTTCTCTCTTCTCCTACATGCATTCTTTCTTCGTGCCCACCTCATCAGGTTGCACTCACATAATGTAGATCGGCTCACTCCCGTTCTTTCTTCGCCATTTCACTTTGTACATATACTTGTGTAGTCGCATGCCCTCTCCTTTCTTTCTTGGGTACCTGCTACTTCATTTCTTTTATTTGTTAACTAAACCTGTTGCTTCCCATTCCTTCCTTTTTTAAACAATACTACATGGTTTATTTACCCGAACGTTTGGATCCTTAAGTCACTTTATACGTTAGCATCTCTCACTCCAAATGCATTGTTCTTCCTCCAGTTGGTTACTGGAACTCATGGTGCTCGGCCGTGCATACGTACACCACTAGACACCGCACCACTCCGATTACCTCCACACATCATAAATCACCTAATGCTTCCATTTCCGAACACCGTTTTTCCACTGACCAACCCTACAATGTTTTCATTGTTCAAACCCTTGCATCTTGTGTCTCATTGTAGGTAATATGTGTCTTTTACACTTTATGTCGTCAGTTTTTGAACTATAGAAAAAATGTTAGCTTATAGCTTTGAGTTGAAAACTGGTTTACTAACTATTAGATAGTTCCCTATGTAAAGGCTAACAAGAAAGACGGTTATTGTTAATATTACATTGATTAGCTTGGGGATTGATATATTCTCTTCTATGTGATTCTGCCAAGAAATGGACAAACACATTTCATCCATAAGTTGCCCAATTTTTTTGAAGTAGCATTTAAGGTCATGACGTCCTCGCTACTGATAGCATATTTTGTCCCATTATCATTCATTTAGTTTATTGGTTACCAGATTTGGAATGATTTCTTCATCCTTTATATGTTGTTTTCCCTGATAACGCAACAGTATAGTGTGTGTATTATTTTTGAGGGTATGTTTGTCTGATTATAAGGGGATTGTGAGGTACATGGGGAATTCCCTTAAAAAAAATGCTTTTAACTTTAGCATTTCTAGTCTTTTAGATATTGATGCCAATCTAAAGCCTGAATAAAGGAGAACTGAACTAATTTGAACAATTAACTTTCCCCATAACTTTCGATCCAAGAAGTAGGTTTTTAACATTGGTTTTATGTCTTTCTATACACAGCAGCAGGTTCGTATAATTACAATGGGTCTTGAATCTTAACAACAGGACAATCATATCAAACATACCAATGTGATATATATATACACATCTAAGTTTATACAAACACTTATATTTATAAATGAGGACTGAAGTTTAAAATAGAGGGTATAAAAACAAGGTTTACTCACTGTTTTAAGCTCCTCTCTGTTCTTAGAAGTTCCTGCTATATGATTTCCTTGAACCCAATTGTTTGCATGAGAAAATATAGGAGTTCAAGGTGGTATTTATAGCCAAGTTTATGTATAAAATATTAGGCCTCATTAATTGATTGCACCAACTTTTACCCTACAGACTAAATGTTTGATGAATTGATTAGAGAGTATAGGAATTAGGTTCTCAGTCCTTAGTTCTATTTGCTATCAGGAAAACACATCCTATTCTCAACATAAATATACCCTATTGTGTACAATTATCTACCTTTGTCCATCTTCTAGAAGCATTACATTTTTCTTAGGCCAAATCTAATTAATGAATGTTGGCTGAAATGTTTTCCAGCTTTGATAAAAATATAAGATAGATCAATTGTTGTATATTATCTTAGCAGCAACGTTTATGGTAGGACACGTGTTATTAATATTTTTGTACTTTTATGTCTAGTTATAAGTAGACATAGATCCAGCCACTTCTTATCTTAGATTTTCACCCTTTACAAATGTTCAATCATATTAAATGTTTTAAACCCTTTTTGTTGTTTTAATATACTGCAAATAGATCTATTCTAAGGTGACAAATTTGTTTAGAAAAGCCATATGTATATATAGATTGTGTTGTTTCTTACAGTAAGGTTGTCCTATGAACTAAAAACATGTTTATTAAAATAAAGTTTAGTTTCATGCCATACATGTTGTATTGCTATTTTCTACCCTATGTTGGCAGTTCAATTCTTAGCTAAAGATTACGTATAGACATGTCCATGCATATATGTATTCACCTAACAACATACATAGAATTTTAACTTTGAAAGATTACATTAATTTTCTTATGTAATAAGGAATCAAGTTCTAACTAAAATAAAAATATCTTCTCAATATCCTAATATATAAAATACAATAAGTAATATATATTCATATATATATATATAGTTATATACGTACATAAGCTTTAAATAAAAAGTCACTTAAGCTTGTTATTATTATAAATTAGTTCCATTTTAATTAAATTAACCCGTTAATAATCAAAGTTTATTATCAAACAAAGTCGGTAAGAAAAATGGGACATTACGGTTGATTTGGTATTAGTCAATGATACTATAATCTTCTAAATCAAAAGAAAACAAATCTTGCCAATTTTTATTTTTATTTTTTTTCCTTCTTCCAACCTATTTCTTTCCTTTCTTTGTACAATTTTTTTTTCCACTTTGCATTTTTCGAAAAAAAAAGAAATTCAATTTTCTTTTATTTCTTTCATCTTCCCATTTTTTCCCAATCTTCTACATTCTCTTCCTTCTTTTGTTTACAATTTCTTCCCTCTGTTTTAACATATATAGGAAAAAAAACATTTCTTCTACATTTCTTTACTGCTCCTACTTTGATTTCTTCCCTCACCGCTTTCTCTGTCGCAACTTGATCACCACCAAACCCATACAATCCCTTCAGCCAATCATCCTTCACCGTCCACCGATCCACTCAACGTTCACCAGACAACATACTTCTTTCCACAGAAATCTTCACAAAATAACTCGCACCCCATCATTGATTCTCCAATCGCAAAATCCAATAGCAAATAAATATATATACATACATACATACATACATACATACATACATACATATATATATATATATAACTTCCGCAACCACCCTGTCCTCACGACCCGTACAAAATCATACCATTACCAAAGATCCAATTCAAAGCTCTGAAACCACCCACTCAAAGCCAAACATAACTACACACCGTTCACCACACATCGAACCCTCACATCACAATCAGAAACTTCCATCTCCTCTACAATCGACCAAGTTCTTACAAGCAACGTAACCATCACGTAAGATCTGTTCAACTGATTACAAGCATGCCTAATCCAATTGATCATCTCGCACAAACCATAGAAACCCTATTCGAATCCAACCCGCTTCGAACTCGAAACCGCAAGCCTAAATCGCACCCCAATCTCAACCGGACTCGAGCAATAAACGACCTCCTAATCATGACTCCGAATCCTTTATTGAACTCGATTTGAAAACATTCAGCACTGTTGTTATTTGAAATACCCGAATCCAAGTCTAGAAAGAAGCCTAAATTGATTGATTTCCAGAAATGTTAATTGCCGTTCGAATTCCACTTTTATTTTCTTCAGGATTTTGCATTGAGGAGGATATCCGAGTTTCCTTCTTTTGCGTTGAGAAGATTTCAGGGAAATATTTGCATATCGTAAGTTTGATTGCATGATTGTGAATTAAGTGTGGCCCAGTTGGTTTGTAGTTAGTGTGAGACAACATTTTTTTTGAAGTGCGGCTAGTGCTTATTTTGTTAGGCTTGGTTTTTGTGTTTAGTCTTTTGTGTTTGATTTTATTGAGTGGTCTGTCTATTAGTTTAGTTTTATTTAATTCCAATTTTTTTTCTTCCTTTGTTTGTTATATTTACTTTCTTTCACTCTTCCAAAAATAAATAAACAAATCAAGGGCCAAGTGAAGGAACACAGTCAAGAAAACAAACAGGAATTTCAAAGGTCAATCAGTTTGCAAACAGTGGAGTTTGAAGCGTGAGCACTACTCAAATTTTCTGGATGGACAGCCATACCCTACTGTAAAATTTTCTGGACTCTACAGGTGCTCTGCTGCAAAGAAAAATATAGACATTGCTTGTAAAAAAATTCTGCAGGGGCAGCGACTTACTTGTAATTTATTTTTCTGTAATTTATTATTCTGTGACTGTTCTATGATTGAAATTTCTGAATCTGTTTGTGAGGAATGAATTTCCATAACTAAAGTCATCACTCTCGTCGTTTTCAATTATAAATCTTGATTTGATTTGCAAAATAATATAATTGAAAGTGGTGTTTTGTGAAGTTGATTGTCTCGTATAATTGGATCACAGATATATACTAGTTCAATTTATTGAACTATTATCAAAAGAGGTTGCATACTACCCGTAAAACATTGGTCGTATCCCTTAGTAATTATACTATACGTGAACGGTCATAAGACCCTCTTCCCCCTTCTAATTGAGTCAGTTAATTAATAGAGCACAACTCAGTATTTTATACTATTTTGAAGTAAGAATAATTTCTGCCTTGCCTTGACATCATTCAAATGTTTGATTCAAAAAAAATCCTTGAGAGAATTGTGGGATATTAACCTGAGAAGACTTTCTCTAAAGAGTATAAAGAGTATGAGTATGAATTACAACTCATGAGGAAAAATTTTCTGAAATTTTGTGAGCCCAATGCCAACAATTTTCAAAATTTTCCAACTGACCAACATTTTCAAAATCATAGAAATGATCGAAATGGCGATTTCAATTCAAATGTCAATAATTTCGATTGTGGGTCACATCCATATCAAAATAGCTTTGAATCGCAATATACCTTTGATCAACATCAATATGGGGTTGTAAACCAATTCAAAAATAATTTTGAAAATGAAAATGATTTTCAAATCGATCAAAATTTTCAAAGTTATAGCCCATATCAACATCTTGAAAATAACCAAAATTGCAATTTTCCCTCGAATTTCAACAGTTTTGGTTACGAACATAATTTTTACAATCAAAATGATTTCCAATATCATTGTCATTTTTCTGAAAATTCAAACAACCACCACATTGGAAATAATTTTGATTGTGAAACTGATGTGGACTATAATTTTGAGAATCAAAAAATCCAAAACGAGAGCTCTCAAATCAACGATTCTGAAGAATACCATCTTAACATTCTTAAAGAGAGGGTAGAAAGAAAAGATAGACAGCTTGATGAACTTCTTTGTTTAATGACATTTTTGAAAGAACAACGCGAGCAACAAAATCAAATTCACACATGTGATGAATCAGAAAATAATCCAATTTTTACTGACAGTGAAGATTCTCAAATAATTACTTTGGAAATTGAGAATAACGTTCTAAACGAAGTTGTTCAAATTTCAATAAATGATTTGGACTTCAACTCTTTCCAGGAAAAAGATATAAGCTCAGATTTTGATCTTTCTCTTTCAGGCTGCGAGAAAATTGAAATTTTAGAAACTGAACAAAATAAAAATGTTGAATTTTTCAAACACTTAAAATTGGCAAAGGATTTTAATGAACATGAATTTTTTGGATTATATGAGGATGAATTGCCAAATGAGGATGAAATAGATTCAATCCACGAATCCAAGTTTGAAACTTTTAACTTTGAGGAAACTTCCAATGAACTTGAAGTTGTCAAAATCGAAAATATGTTGTCTAGCAATGGAATTAAGAAATGTGTTCACATAGTCTTGAAAAACACCCAGAATTGCAACTGAGTTTATATACGATCACAAATTTTTGGATAATTACACTGATAAATTTGTTGAACACATGAATTATTTTTGGAATGTTAGCTTGGTTGAAAATTTTCATGTTAGGATGACACTGGACATTCATTTACTGTACTATAAATCTAGGTATAAAGATGAGATGGTTTTCAAAAATGTTTGCTTATTAGGAAACATGCATAGTCATAGTGGGGTTGGATTCATTGGGCTAGAACCAAATGTGGGGGAAAAGTTGGTGGCATTCTTTGCATCGCTTGCATCGCAAACACATATATCATTGTACATATGATCCATTCTTACATATAGTTAGACTGCATTTCACTATGCAAATAATTTTGCATCTCATCCATCTTTGGATTTTATCTTTCACATTTAGGAAACGTGTTTACAGTGTGGAAATTGTTTAGTTCTAGTGTAGGAGGAGTCTGCATTGCATTCGATTTTGTTTTCTTTTTTTTTTCTTTTTCATTTTCATGCTTTAGATAGGACCATCATACATTTTAGATCGTAGTAACATACCATTTTTTTTTTTGAAAATACGGCGCATTTAAATTGATACAACAAAATAAGTTAAAGATTGTTAATCAGTTGATAGTATTTTTTTCTCTCAACTAAGATCAAATAAGAAATATGATGAAAAGTTGAATTTTGAGGGATAATAGTGTAATTGGTACATGGGGAGATTTTTAGGTGATGTTCATGAAGTTTATTCTAAATTGTAGTCTTTGTTTAATAACTGAAGGACTTAAAATACTTATATTGGTTTTTCAAATCTTTAAAACTAAGTTGTGTTAAGCTGAATTCGCGTAACTCTCTCTTGTTCTTATATTTTCAATAATAATAATAATAGTAATCCAAGGGTATCCAACATTTCTTGTAAATCTAGCGTTGGTGTGCAAACCCGCCAAGTTCTATCCGACATGTTGTTGACAAAGCCAGCGTTGGTATATCTTAGTCTCATTTTATGAGTTGGACACCTAAGGATTACCGACATCTTGTTGACAAACTCAGCGTCAGTCTGCACCATCCGCTAAGCTCTGTCCCAACTCTCCGTCAGTCCGCACGGCAGTGCATGGGTGGTATACCTTGGTCTTTAAGTTAGTTGTACGTGATTAATCATAAATTTTAATTTTTATAGAGAGAGAGAATAAGCGATGATGCCCAAGCACTTCTTAACCTTATTGATTTGACTAGTCATACACAAGTGTTAATCCCTAAAAAATCCATACGCACATTGAATGGAGAGTATCAGGGCCGGTCATGCGAAAGGTTAACCGAAGCACTTAAATGGCTCACGATGGATGGAGTGCAACTGCACAAAACAAGATCCAGATGTCAAACCCAAGAAAAGTTAGGTCCGCCATCATGACCAAGGAAGGTGGCACAAAATGATTACAAGAAATGCGACTCAATAAAGGAAAGGATCGAATATCCCACGAAGTCGTTTCGCCCAACCGGAATGATCGACCGAACATCAAAGTTCGGTCGCGCGTATCGGGACAGAAATCTAGGTCGCGTATATATCTAAACAACTGCTCATAGATGACAACACCTATCGCTCGTTACTCGGACCAGAAGCCTACTGATCGGCCATACACCAGTCTTCGAAAAAAGCGCCTGTACCTCTTAGAGTCGAAGCCCCAGTCAGTTATAACACTATCACTCGCTCACCAAATCAAACATAACCGCGCTAAGGTGTTATGACCAACTTGTTCCCTCGTTTCGCCATCAAGCAAGTCGCTCATTCAACATAAGCGGGAGCGACCTCATAACATAGCCGTAAAGCCAAACAGCGTCATACGTGAAGCCAAACAGCGTCATACAAAGGCAGCAAGAAGACGAGCGCCCTTGGACTGAGAAGGACGGTCACACAAGGAAAAAAGGAGACTCAACTCCAGACTTGCGTTCCGCTCTTACAAGATCTCCCAAAGCGCTCATAGGACGCTCGCTTACACGGCCCCGCTCATCTATCCAAGATACTCGTTCCAACGAGCCACCCGCACATGATAACTGGATACAGCCACAGACAGCTGGCTACAGCTAGCCAGTGGAACAGACGTAATTAACAAAATGAACGATCCATAGCCTGGATAAAGGGATTCCAGATCATTTGCTAAGGGGAGTTCACCTATAAATACACCATGGCCGCCAACATAAAAGGGATCGACTCCTAAAAACCACGAAGTGCTGCCGAACTTCATCCTCAGCCACAGATCGGCCATGGCGTCAAGTACAATCCTATAATGAAGGAAAACGAAGACACCCTCCTTCTCAATCATTCATCCATCCTTGTTCTCCTCAAATTCTGCTATTCTCTTGTATAATTCCTTAGATCGAAATATATAAACGAGGATATATTGAGTGAGTATAGATATGTATGAAAAGAGAGGGTTGATGTACTTTGTAATTCTCATTTAAAGGCAGAAAATCACCTTCATTGTGGACGTAGGCCTCGTTAACGGCTGAACCACTCTAAATCTCGTCTCTACTTTACTTTTCTCGCATTTTTTTTACTATTTATTGCTGATTAAACATGGTTCCATTTATTTCTTACCGAATTGGTGAAGTACAGTTTAGTACCTTGGGTTTTTAGACCATTTTTGGTGTAAACATTTTGGCGCCCACCATGGGGCCGTGTTTTTCTTTTTTCCATTTTAGATCTGACGAGATTTTCTGAGAGGCACTGTGCTTATAATCATGAGCACGCTGAGGAGAACCACCAATGAAGTCAACAACCCCAACGACGGCATCAACATCGTCACACCGCTAGATAGCAACTCCGAGGAAGGGGAGCTGCCAGAAATTAAGGAAACTGTAACCAGGGAAAAGTTGGAGGAGGCGGTGACAGGATTAACGAGTCAAATAACTATTGCGAGCAACGCAATGATAAAGAAGCTCGAATCGATACTCGCCATTCAAACCGCTACCGCAAAAGCCGCTCTAAGCGCCACTTATTCCTCGCTGGCTCAAACGAATCGCGAGTCGGTAACAGAGCTCCCCACTTCAAACTCAAGACAGCAGGATTCCACCCCGAGAGTTGCACGTCGCACCAATCCAAACCATGAAAGGGGAAAGGAACCTTTGCCCGATTACTCTGATAATGCAATCGCGGGACGGGAAGATAGTCCTACTGTCATCAGGATGACCCTGCCGAAAAGGTGCCCAAATTTCTTATCCCCGGTCCATGAAGACATATCTAGATCAAGGGTTGATAATAAAAAAGGTGATCAGCCCATGGATCCAACCAACAAACGAAAATACATCTTGGAAATGGCGCAAGCAATTGTGGAGGAAAGCCTAAAAAGGAAGGATGACCAGAGAGAATGGGAGTCCTTCCTATCTAAAACCCCACTTACCAAGAGGATTAAGAAGACTGTACACCAACAAAGATTTGAGCCTCCATCAATGAAGTGCTACGATGGGACAAGCGACCCTAGTATATTTTTGTGCAAATATGAGCAGTACATGAATGGGGCATGCGCTACTGATGAAATCAAATGCTTGTATTTCCCAACTTATCTAGAAGGAGTGGCTTATCTTTGGTTCATAAAGCTGCCACCACAGTCTGTGGATGATTTCGTGACCTTGGCTAGGCTATTCAATGAGCAGTTCAGATCTCAGGCGTTCAAAACTGGGATGCTACGGAGCTAAGCGGACTACGACAAAGACTAGTAGAGCCCCTCAAAGCTTTTCTCACTCGCTTTGATATGGCATTGGCTAAAGGCAAGAATCTCGAACCCGACCTGATCTTAATGGCTCTTAAAGGGAGCATATGCAAGAAAACCAAGTTAGGACGACGGATCAAGAAAAAGAAACCAAGTACGCTCGAACGATTACTTAGTAAAGCCGAAAAATATGCAAATACTGAAGAAAGGAATGCACGGGCAGAAGAGAATGGAAAGGTGCAAAGCAACTTAGATAATCAAAAAAGGAGCAACGAAGAAGAGGACGGTCGAGCAAGAAAGAAGCTATGCTTTTTCAAGAACTTCGAATTCACTCCTCTTAACGATTCCATGGGAAATATCTTCATGGCAACCAAAAGCACTGAGAGATATACGGTTTTGAAACAAAGGCACATCAAAAATGCCGCCATGAGGTCAGGAAACTTTTTCCAATTCCACAAGCAGCCAGGATACGATACCGATGAATGCAGGCACTTGAAGTCAGTAATTGAGGGGTTGATCAGGAAGGACCGGTTGCAACAGTATGTACAAAATCATAAGGATTACCCCGACTCTTCTCAAACAAGGGGCAGTGCACCTTAAAAGGGAAGGAGCTCAAACCAATCCAAGGAGGACGCTCATCAGAGGGACCAACTACTGATATTTTAATAATGGAGCATTAAACTAAAGCTCTTATTACTTTACCTTGTTCCCCTGATTTTATCTTGTCGTTAAAACTTTTTTAACTTGCTTTATTATTCACTGTGTCCATGTTAAGCAATGGTTTACTTACAAAAAACTATGTGCATCAGAAATTAATTACATGCCTATTTGAATAACATACTTGTTGGTCCGTGCTAAAAGGGGAATAATCTCTTGGAATGTAGGTATAGCAAAGGCAATCCGCCATACACAGCAGGGGGTGTAACGAAAAATCCCAGGGCGCACACAAAACGAAGCAATCTGGGAATTGCAGACATCAAGCAAGATCAAACGGGAGGAATAAACTCATTGCCTCAGAAGGAACAAGCTGTTCAGAGAAAAACAGCAAGACGAAGGAATGCATCTCCCATTATGAAGTATGCTGAATGCTTGGCAAACACTCATTCAAAGGACTGCTACCAGACCTTATTGAAGATACAAAAATATCATCGAATCTGTCCCTCGGTTAAAATTGCTAAGCCCACCAAAGAAGCACCTTTTAGGTGACCTTCCTAGGTGCTGGACACAAGTATTCCAACTTGAGAAAAAACTCAATGAGGAAAACCAATGTCTGTGTCCTAACGTAAGGCAAAAAGTCGAAAAAACCGACATGTCCCGAAACGAAAAAGTCCCAAGGTTAAAATTGCTAAGCCCACCGAAGAAGCACCTTCTTAGGTGACCTTCCTAGGTGCTGGACACAAGTTTTCCAACTTGAGAAAAAACTCAATGAGGAAAACCAATGTCTGTGTCCTAGGGTAAGGCAAAAAGTCGGAAAAACCGACATGTCCCGAAACGGAAAAAATTGCCAATCACGTGGGGCGCCTTGTTAGGTGAAGGGCACGAAGTTTATCCCTTTTGAGTCAAGGCTCGATGAGATGAATTAGTGTCCGCTCCTTGGGATGAAGCATAAAATGGGGAAGGATTAAACATGTTGGAAGGACCAGCACAAAAACAAAAACCCGACCGAAAGGAGGTGGCCATTCTTGTTCTTTGTTGTTAACCAAGTCAAACAAAGCCAAGGATGGACTACAACAACAGAAATCCTAGCCGAAAGGGAGTATCAGAAATCCTAGCCATATGGGGGTATCCATTCTAGAACCTATTTGAATAACTAAAACAATCAAACGGGGCCTAAAATGGATTGAAAATCTTTAACCCAAGACCTCCCCGGGGGCACAATACTAATAAATAAAAGATACCAAACGCGCTTATAATAATACAACTGCGCAACGGCCTTCGATAAGTGAGAAACCTAAAAGGATAACTAAATTCCAACTATAATAATAACAACAGAAAATCGGGCGCAACCGAACGATTAATAAAGCGCCCGGACGAATGTGTAAATCAGAAAGCAAAGGTGCAACTCGCGACGCACCCGCGCATAAACAAACCTTAGAAGTCACAAATTAAAGCGTACGAGAATAAGCGAGGCTGGCTCTCGTATACACAAGCCAGACTAAAAAGTACTATTCAAAATCAAAACCAAAATAACTGAACAGGTGAAGCATTGGTAGGCCACAATACTTAGATGAGGTAAGAAATGATTCTCTCCCTAGACTCCAGGGCCTCGACAAGTTTGTGCCTATCTTCTTCCAGAGCATGAAGTCGCTCAATATTCTCTCTATTTGACTCCTGAAGATCTTCGACCAAGGAGTGCCAGCTGCCCATTTGCTCCACAATATAGTCTCTGACTGTTGTAATGAGACCTTCAACCAGATGCAGATGTGGTTCCAACTGATTGAATTCGGCCAATATGTTGTCCTTCATAGCATCCATCTTCCCTGTGATAATCCATCTGTCGAATGGGTCTATGTACACACCAGAACGCGAGCTAGCTGGACATTGTGCCACAAAGTCCTCGGCGAGTGCAGGATGGCAAGGGTTGGGAACAAGAAGAGGTTCCGGTATGGCTGCATGATTTAACGTGATGGATGAAGAGACCATACAACTAACAACGGTCTGAATATCTGAGTCAGAGAGTCCATTCAGCTAATAATGACTATGAGTATCATTCACACTCGAGGTCTCCTTACCTTGGGGCGACTTTTTGCTACCAGCACTCCTCGCCGATTTCTTTCTAGGCTTCTTGGACATGAGAAATTCCATCCTTGGGCGACCTGCTTCAACAGGATCAGTATGGACACAAATGACAACCATGGAAAGAAAAACAATCTAGTCAAGTTCAAGCATAGACAAAAAATATTTCAACTAAAGAAGCCTGGGGCATTTCACCAAACAATCTATGAACAAATACCAAGCATCGATGTTCCAAAGAAAACCGCCGGATGGTTCATGTTCTTCAAAAATAAACACAGAAACGGTATCCGCGCTATACAAAAATCTTACCTAGAAAAATCATGGCACCTCGAAGAAAATTGCTCAAGACAAACATATGCTACTACAAATAAAAGGCAAAGTGACGGCATGAGAAAGCCAAAACCTTTTAAAGGAAAAATCAAGGAAGAAATGTCGAACATAAATTACCTGATTAAGCTCTCGAGGAAGCGCCGCTGTGACCAAAGAATTTTTTGAAATATGTAAAAATGAAGTGAAGCAAGTTAAAGGTGAATAAGGAAGACTAAAAGGCATTCATCCAGAGATTTCTCGCCACGACAGCCTAGTGCCTGACTACACAAAAGTGTCTCATCAAGTCCCAGCTGGCATCTCGAAATTCAGCTGTTCACAAAGTAATCAAAAAGATACATCGAGCCTCTCGCTCACAGGAAAAGACAATAACACTCAGCGACGATGAAGTAATCTTAATATTTGGCACAACCGAGCCCTCAACAAGTCAGGACAAACCCACCAACCATTGTGCGATCAAATATATCGAAGCCAGTACAATGAAGGAAAACGAAGACACCCTCCTTGTCAATCATTCATCCATCCTTCTTCTCCTCAAATTCTGCTATTCTCTTGTATAATTCCTTAGATTGAAATATATAAATGAGGATATATTGAGTGAGTATAGATATGTATGAAAAGAGAGGGTTGATGTACTTTGTAATTCTCATTTAAAGGCAGGAAATCACCTTCATAGTGGTCGTAGGCCTCGTTAACGGCTGAACCACTCTAAATCTCATCTCTACTTTACTTTTCTCGCATTTTTTACTTTTTATTGCTGATTAAACACGATTCCATTTATTTCTTACCGAATTGGTGAAGTAAAGTTTAGTATCTTAGGTGTTTAGACCATTTTTGGTGTAAACAACAAGGAAATTAGAATACCACTTTACAAACTGTGACAAACAAACTAAGAGTTTATTTCATGGCTGCACTATGTTATCAATCGAACCAACTGGCCAAACTAGAGTTTAACATTGAAAATTTGAATTATATTGAAAATTTGTGATAAGTTGAGGTATCTAAAATAAAATCAAGTGATTAGAAATTGTTAACTTAATTTGTTGTACCGCTTTCCTAAAACAAATCGTGTTTTCAATTTTGTTTTCAATTGCATGAGTCCTTTGCATTTATGTAGTTACATTAGAGCCACAACATACTGTATTTGGATTTTGTGGGTAGTATCTGCTGAAAACCCTCACGAGACATCACTCGTCCTACTAGGGACACTTAGAGGTTTAATGGCTTGTTGCATATGCTCAACGCAATCGTGTTCCTATGAAAGTGTGACCTATCTAGTTAGTTTTTAATTTTTGTTTTACTCGAGGACGAGTAAAAGATAAGTGTGAGTGTATTTGATTAATATGATTTATGTTTATTTTATGCTCTTATATATTATCTTTTGTGTATAAATAAATATTACTTGGGTATTATTTTGTTGTGTTTACAGATGTGTTGTCCAAACCTCATTCAACTTTAAAAGTCAAGAATTGATGCCATATACATAAAGATTGCGTAAGAAGCTATCATTGAAGGCTAGTTATGTTCATATTGGACACCTTGGAAGGAGATTGGTAGAAAAGATCTTAAGAAATCAATCAGCCGGACACATGTCAAACAAGGATAAGAGGAGGATCGTAGCATAATATTTGATTAGAAGGCCCATTTATATGTTAGGGTTTTGCAACTCAGTTATAAATACACATGTATGCCCATTATACAGATATACTTTTCTGCTATAATTCTCTACCATTAATCTAGTTTAATTTTCTTTTTTTCTCTTTTCTGCATTTTTTATTTTCTTAGCAATTAGTGTTGTCCACACAATTGGATTTGGTAGAGCACTATTTGTATTTTGCACTTATTTTCATTAGTGATTGACCGTCTGATTAGATTCAGTGGTAATCCTAATTTTATTTTTTGTTTGTTATTTAATTTCTACTTTTTAATTACTTTCCTAGGTTAGATTGGATTTGATTAGATTCAGATATGATTCATAGTTTTATTTTCTTTTCAATTGAAAATTGTGATTTGATCATCGGTTCAATTAGATTTGTTCTGAATCAAATTACAGTTTCAATTTTTATTGTTTTTCAACCCAACCTCCAAGTTTTGTCTAACTCGCCCAAGAAATATATATAAATAATAAAATTTAAAATTCCTCCATGTGTTCGACTTGCATATTGCACGATCTGTGCGCTTACAGTTATTATTACAGAATTCGCACTTTTCAAAGTTCTTATAAAGCGTCAATCAATGGAGTATTGAAGACCGTTGATCTTCATGAGTGGAAGAACTACTCGTTGAATATCCCTAGGTTGCTCCCCGTGATATTTGACTGGTGTTTCCATCGTGATTGGAATCTTCGGATTGCAAGGACAAACTCAGTACTAATCCCTGGGGTGATACCTATATAGGATGTGGTAGGAGGGTGTCTTCGGTTCATCCTGTTCCTAGATGACTTGTATGGACGAGTGTTTGACATACTATTTCCAAAGGGATCACGTACGTTGATTTCTTCAAACGTATTTCTGTTGGTGGCAGAGAAGTCATCTTCTCTTGCTTAACACCCAGAATATTTTTGTGGATGTCAATTAGAGATATCTGGTGGATTTGACGATGTCACATTCAAAGTGGATGGAGACATGCTATTCTGAAGAATACGCTTAACTTCTAGCCTCATCAACCGGGAAATGGTAAAAATCGGGTAGGTCGCATTGCTATGCGGGTCACACCCATCAAAAGAGTATATCGTTACCTGATCTGGAGAAATCAATTGCCTTCGGTTATCCCTTTTATTTTAATTGTATATATGCTATTGATTCGGTTGGCTGACCCACAACCGTGGTAATAATATATTCGGTACTCTCAAGCGAAGTGAGGGGCCGGTCATGTTTAGCCTGGGTTGCAAGATGTTCTTGTTGAACCCCAATGTATTCATCTCCAGAGGTACATTGTCAGAAAGGTGGTTGCCCATACTTGCCATGGAAATCCAATCTCCAATAAGCGCTCGCGGTTTAGATTGTATACTATATGTGTAGAGCGTGCGATGCAAGCGTTCTACTAGATTGATATTGTATTTAGACATTATTATAATATCAGAAAAGATATTGATTTCAAAAATGTTTTGGGTTATTGTAATGTAAAAATCGTCCGTATTTATGTGTGGATTTGGTCTTACGATTATCTTTTTCTTTCAATAAGATTTTGGACTCTAAAAATCAAGTTGTGTGATACCTATAAGCTTAGTGTGTTTTTCTCACTCTGGTTCACCAGACTGGCCCGTCGTTTGTAATGCTCGGGTTAGACCGGGTTGTACAGGTTCAGGTTATCAGATGCTGTGAAGTCGAGAGACGCGCTGGAGAAGTCCGGATGTATGATATATGGTTGTTATTCCGCTGTGCGTTGTATATGAGGGCATATTATTATAACTGTCTAGATATGTTGATGTACTCTGATGATTGTAAGTTTTTATTTCAAGCTCTCAGTAAAGATTTATTCGTATATTATCTTTTGTTCCGCTGCGATGTGAGACTCTGTGTTATGTTGTTTCTTCTTCTTCTTCTTCTTCTATTCTAATATTTCTTTCTTTCTTATCTCATCCTCTAATTTCTTTCTAATAACGTTCCTTTGTTTTCGACGCTTGAATGTTTGACATATGTTTTGTATCGATTTTCGGGGTCGAAAATCCTCGGGCCGTTACACGTTCCTTCTTCATTTTCCCTCTTTGCTTTCTTATGAATTCCACTTTTTCTCTTTTTTTCACTTAAATTCCTCAAAACCTTTTAATATCGTATCATGTACTCGATTCATTTTTTTAATTTTGGGTTTTTGTATATACAAAAGTACAAACAATGCATATATATTGTGGAAAACGATCATATTTTAAAATGAAGTTAACACTCAAAACAAAAAACAACTTTTTATTATTATCCGTATTTTAAGAAACAATGGAAGAACAATAGATATTTCATCCATCCACCATCCCTCTGTTTTCTCCATCATCCACTTCGCCTTTGGTCCGTTTACCTCCGTTATACTTCAAATCTTTGCACCTTTCATGGTCAATGTTGAAAACTCAAAATTCAAAACACAAAATAAACCAAATGTTATCTTAGTTTTCTAATTTCTTTTTAATTGTTTATTTAAAAATTAAGACTTTTTTCTATTTATTTAGATGTTTGGTTGTCTTCTTAAATGTATTATTATTTAGTTAGATATTTGATTGTTTATTTATTTATTTGGTAACAACGTTGGTTATATTTATGTGTCTTTTAAGTTGATAAAATAAATTCATAGAAATAATATTTGTTTATTATTAATCTTCATTCCCTATCCCAAAATTAAATTGAAGTGGGTAATTGTCCTATAAAGAGCATCTCTAGTGGCGGTAAGAGACACAAAAATCAAACAAACCCTCGTTTAAAGTCGCTTCTCCACACTCGAATGGAGACGATCTGATTGTGTGGAGTGAATTTGAGTGGGAAACTGCATTATTTATTTTTACGAAATAGGGAACCGTAAATAGAGAAATGAAGCTCATTTACGGTATAAATGGTTTTTCATTTTCCCATTTACACCATAAATGATTTTCATTTTCCAATCTACACCAAAAGGGGTTACATAATCCGTTTATAACTATTTTCTTTTTTAGTTTTACCAAATTTCAGGGGTTTAATTTTACTTAATATTTCTATTCTCAATTCTGTGTTTTTAAATAGTATATTTCCGATTTTCAAAATTTTGTTCATTTTGGTATTCATGGGATATGTACACTCTATTTTTATATGTTTATTTCTATATTTATCGGATATGCACATTTAGTTTTAGTACTAATCAAAATTAAAAAAAAAAAAATTTGACATGATACCCGATCATTTAGTAGACTCAAAACAAACATGAAAACTTACAACCAAACTGTCTTAAACTAAAATAAATAGTATAAAAAAAGATATTTGAAAGTAATTAATTAGTAATACAAACTGTGTCATTCCAATTCCTCTAAACCTTTGAACTTGCTTCAGCAGCGTTACACCTTTGTCGTCGCGTTTGGAAAATTTTACGTTTTTTAAGTCAAAACATATTCCAAGTACTCTCCAAATAATTGAGATACATCTTTTATGTGCCTCGTTCAATTTAGTTCCTTCTCTAAGAGCTTTGGTTCTATCTGCATCTTTGTGAACTTGTGCTTCTAGAATCCCAAACTTTTGCTCTTTAAGCTTCAAGCATTCCTTTTTTTTGGGCTGATGTAATTAGAATATCACATAGAAGCTGAAGTCAGTCTATCACTAGCTAGTTACAAGCCAATTGATTTCTGGTTTCTCAACAATGATCTCTTGAATTTTTTTCTTCCTTTAGGGCGGTTTCTATCTCCATCATACAACGTTTTCGAAGTTGGTGTCACTGGACTGCTACTGTTTTCGTTTGCGTCCATGGAGATAGATGTGTGGCTTATCTAATAAAATAGCTGTGAGATGTGTAGTGGATAACCCACATCAGATGTATGGTGGGTTCATAGTATTATGAGATGTACAGTGTTCAACCGACATCCAATGGAGGGTTACTTCATAATGAATTCGTAATAAACCGGAATGATGATTAACCCAAATGGCCAAAAATGATAATCTAAATTTCTTACGCACAAGTGAGTAGCTTGTAGATAAGTAGGTAACTTGTAGATATGATAACTAATAACAAATTGTAAGAAGAAAAATGCTAATCGGCAATCCGCCTTATGATGCACGTTTGTACATTATTATTGTCTTAACCAGCACGAGATTGGTTATCATATATCATGATACAAGTGAGAGGGAAATCCGTTCTGCTATGCTTTTTGGCCTCACTAGATATCTACTTGTTTCAAGATAGTAATTATTATTACCAATCTTTTGACATATCCGAAGTTTTTGTTTTTTCCTTGAACTCTCGGGTACTCATTTGAGTGGTCTGATAGCAAGGTTTTCAAGCTCTTCTTTGACGAATAAGCATCTAGAGACATGCAAGAAGCATTTAACGATTTTAGGATTTTCTTTTTGCTGTATTATTTCTAGTTGGATGTATGTAAAGACAAAGTTGTTTATTGCCCATATTTGACTCTGATCAACTAAGGGCATCATCATATATCACTCTTGGAGTCATATTTTGTAATAATTATATTTTGATCTGAACGTGGGCTTTACAAATGAAAAATGTAATGAACGATTATTAATGAGTATCGTTTTAAAAATAATCATATTCTTATATTTTCTAATGTTATGATTCAATAACATATCTGTTTTCTATCGCTGAAAGTTAATATTATAGATGACTAGTGCATCTAGGCGCTTAATTTTATGGCTTAGAAAAGGGGATAATACATAAAGGTGTGGGAAAAGCAAAAAAACGAGGTAGAAATAGAATTATCCAAATATTATAAGGAATAAAGGAAGGAAGAGAACTTCAATAAATAATGAAACATGTGAAAAATTGATTTCTCTTTTATATCAACTGATAATTCATTGAGAAAACTAGAAAATAAATTTATGTACATAATTTTTGTTGTGTCATTTTTATTTTTATTTCCGAGTTAAAAATTAATTATTTTTTCCCATTATCGTCAGTATAAATGTGGTATTCTTATTGAAATTGTAATTGTAATTTTTTAGGTTTAGACAGATGTATTAACGAATATCAAATATTGGTTTTTTAATAGTTTAAATTCAAATATTATTAACTAAATTATGGACATAATGTAGAATAATTAAGCATAGCTAAGTAAAACTTATTAGTTAGAGAAACTAGAGATGTAAAATTGTTAGTAAGAACGAATAAAACAGTGTGATTAATTTGAAAACCAAAAACAAATAAAGATAATTTAAAATAATATCATGGGAGAATCAAGAAGAGAGGAGAAAAACGCAAGAATAAATGAGAGCCATTGACATTATTTTGCTTTACATCGTTTAATGCATCTATTTAATAAATATAAAGATAACTGGGTTGTGACCCTTTTCGAATTCTCTCATTTTTTTCTTTTCCTCTCAAAATATTATGTAACTCACTTCATAAGAATATATTTCTAGAAATTAGGATCCATCCATTTTTCTCCCAATCAATGCCTAAAAACCCTTATCAAAAGCTTGTTTCACAAATCACCTTGTCAAAAATTCAAACAACAGCTAGAATGCAAATATTTGCAATTTAAAATGCAGATATTTGCAGTAATAGATACATATTTACTAAAACAAAATTTGCATTTTGGCCTATAAATATATGCAATTTTGGCAACAAATATATGTGCTTTAAACTACATATTTTCAGTTAAAGTTGATAAGGTTGTTTCTTGACACTTCTTTTGAGAGGGAAATGGAAGTGAGTTTTGAAATATTTGTTTTTCATGTTTGAAAAAAAATCTAACATATTTTTCACAATATTGTTCATTTTTTTAGCAAAGCTAAGCCGGTTTTTATAGTGACCGCAACCACTTCCATTATAACAATTAATGAAAACAACTGGTTAAAGTTCCTAGTACACTGTCCAATGAAAACATGAGTGAAGTTGAATGCTTCAACTACTAAAATTGCTATATTCAAGTGTCCAGTGCACTGTACAATAAAAGCAGGAGTGAAGCAAAAGGCTTCAACTACTATGAAGGACACAGTTAATCCCCAACAAAGGAGGGACAACTAGAGCTATCACAAGAACCTAACACATTTACATACTCAGTAAAGAGTGCAACAAGGTTAGGAACAAAACAAGGGTTAGGACTACGAAATTCGTAATCCCAATCTCATGTAGTATCATATAACAGAGACCTGTTCATCCCACCAAGCTCATCCTCCTCAGTGAGCTCAAACTCCTCACCTACCACCTGATATGCTAGTCTTCGAAAGTCGTCATCAATGTTAGAAACATATTTATAGTACAATTTTTCAGTGGGATCATATCTCATTCCAGAATTCTCATGAACCCAAGAGTTGTATGTCAAATACCAAGAAATACCATTACATTTTGAATCCTCAATAGAGGAAGCATCATCATCTACCAATATATCACTATCACGAGGTGTTGTAGGCTCCAGAGCAATGTCATGACTAACTGACGGGGCAATGACAACTTTCTGGACCCACTTCACGACAGGAGGTCATGGAAGAGGAACACGCTTAGATGGGGGAACATGAACAGGGACTGTGGCTGTGGGCTTCCATGTACAAGAATAATGTAAATGACTAAAGGAGTGGCACAAGGTGCATATATCTAGTGTCTAACCATATCGAACTCTCACCTCAGCCACATAGTCATCAGCTATTTTAACTTTAATTGTCTCTGAAATTGGTCTATCAGGTGTTATTTCAATAAGGGTTTTGGCATAAAACAATTTGTCTCTGACAACTGTATTAGCATCAAAACACCTAAGCTTTCCTATATAATTGGACAACCAATTAAGACCTACCAATGATTGCAAGACAAAAGGGATATGTGAGAAATAAGTCCAGACCAGATTGGAGAGAACATGCTCTTTAGCTCTATCAACAGTTAGACACCACAGAGTAATGATAAACGACTTACCACTAATAATAATAGGCTCTGAGCAAAGGACATGAAGACGCTCTTCCAGAAGATAAAATTTCATAAAAACATAGAACGATCCATTTAGACTTGAAGTCCACCACGCAGATGCCACACACTACCACATTGCTCTTTGACGAACGAATACAGAGGAGGACTTTCAAGAAAGAAACCAACTAAACAATCTAACCAAAAATCAGCCCCTCCATGAATCACTTCTGAAGGTAATGAACTAATACCTTCAAACACTGAATGCTCAAAGAAACGAGTCTCATAAGAACCCTTGTTACTTGAAGATTTCTCATAAAGCGATGTCCACTTGCAAACGTTATTTCCTGGAATACCAATAGGCCCAGGACCCTCAACAGGTGCGACATCGATATCTTTACCCAAACAAGCTTTCTGACGAGCTAAAACATTACTACCAGTGGCTTAAGAGGAAAACACTCGAGTACTGCTAGCAATCTCATTGTCCATACTACCATCATCACGTATCAATTTACTTCCAAGGGACCTTAAACTATCACATTTTGCTGCCTGAGATGACATTGAGATCCCAGAGTCCCATTTCTCACAAGTTTTAAAGCTAACATCTCTACCATTATTTGCCACACAATCCTGAGACAAAGCAGCAGATACATTGCCATTTCTTCCCAAAACTACTTCATTTACAAACCCACACAACTTATCCGTCACACCCAATGGAACATTACTGCCCTTAACATTTTGGTCCTCTACATTATTATTACTATCACCCAACAAACCAACGTTTGTCGGATGCCAAGGCGGCAAATAATTATATAATCAGGTTACCTGACACTGGTTCGTGAGAGATTTTGTTGTCCGCACTTTCATCAGCGCAACCTTGCGCCAAGGGAGGTGTAGTAACTACGTCCAGATCAGTCATCAGTGATTTTAACGGTTGTGTGGCGTTCAACTTGTCAGCATTAGCTGAAGTCTCACGAAACGTTGGAACAAGCGTAACAGTCAAGGTCAGTGGTGCATCCCTAACCGAGAGGCAATCGCGAGGAGCGGGGCATAATTTTTTTTCAGATCTAGTGGAAGATTCGTATTCCAGATCTTTAACGATGTAATTAGATCGTTTCTTTCGACCCATAAGAACGATTGTGAACCAATGAAATAGATGGGGAAGCGAAAGAGGACGACAAGATTAGGAGGAAAATTTTGTAGTGGCGAAAGAAAAGTGGGAAGTAACAGATGCGGTGGCGGCAGCTGCCATTTAAAAGGAAAATTTTGTACTAAACTACAAATTATGATTGAATATTGTTAATTTGTGTGTGTATAAACTATTTTCTTTCATATACACATCCCTACTAATTTAACCCTTCAAATAAAAGGTAATCAAATTAAATTGGATTTTGGTTCCTCCATCATGGAAAAATGATTCTCCCTATCATATAAAATGTTTAATCTTTAGGGTAATATTATATTTCAGTTTTCCATAAAGAGTATCAACATTATATTTACAATTAATATTATTTGCTACTTTTACCTACAATATAAAAATCCCAAATTTTTTTCCAAAGATAACATAAAAAAGAGACTAATTAAAATTAATTATTTCTTTATGTTTTTAATTCTTATTGAGATCACATCCTTCCAATTTGTGGGGTATGCTTTGAATAATGCAAATATGACAAATTTCCATTCTAATCTTGATATACAACATGATTCATTTGTTTATGTTTATTTTTTAATTTAGATTTGATGTTTTCATTTTTACCTAAATTATTGCAGGTTTATTGTTGGAATAACGAAATCGATATATTGGGGAATTATTGTAAGTTTATTATCGATAGTTATTCCTTATTTATTTTCAACCCTGGGCATTGCAATAACATTATGGTATTTCTAAAATGAAAACTCTCCTATGTTTATTAGCAACCACCACGAGTTATCTTTATTTTTGAAAGGTTTTATAAATATGAAAATCTATATGATTTCTCATTGATTTACTAGACTGATTTGAGTGTTATTCTCTTATAATACTTAGGCTAAATCCGACTACTTTTCCAAATTTAGCTTTCGACACTTTGAAGTTTCAGGAGACGAGTTGAATGCCTCCAAGACATATTCATATATCTTTTATTTCCATTGTATTTATTGTTCTGTCTTTATTAGTATTTGTAAAGCATACTATTATAACTGTTCAGACCGATGGCTTTTTACTCTAATTTGTTGATGTATATAAAGGATATTTTTTATAAACATCTGCTATATATTACATAGCACTCGTCACTATGTGAGATTCTACTGTCTTATCTTTCCTTCACCCCTATGATCTAGCTTTCTAACATTTGTTTGCTCAACATGTGAATAATGTAGATGTATCGGTCTGGACTTTTAAAAGTCGAAGAGACCAATCGTTACAGATTAATAGCATTTTCACCCTTTACTAACCGTGCTACATAATCTTCAATTTTCCATTAGTGTCAGTGACTAGATGATTGTTCTTGCTAAGTGACTAGATGATTGTTATTGCTACTCCTTGAAGAACCAGTCATATTGACAATCAACGCACAAACGAACCCAAAGGTATGATCAAAAAGAAATAATGATCTTGGTTTAATGATCAAAAGGAAATAACTTGTAAGAGCAACAAACAACCACCAAAAATCACCAATATGCAGTAAAATGATATAAAAGGATACATGATAAGTTATTGAAAAAGGAAAACCACTCCACATGGATAGACCAGTCAATTTCATTAACTTTACTATGCTTGAGAATTTACCAAAATAGTCATCCAAATACAAGATTATTTGACACTAACTTAAGGGCTGGTCCAGAGGCAGCCTACCAAGCCCGTGGGCTTGGACAACCATTTGTTCAAGGCAAAATTATGTAAAAATTTGAAAATGAATCGGAAGATAGCATACTAAATGATTGCCGTCGAAGACCAGCATCGCCGTGCGGTGAACCATGCAACAACCCATTTTTGAAGTGATACTGGTGTGGTGCACATTGTCTTATTTTCAACACCATCCACACCTTTTGGTGCATTAATTAATTGCCACACTTATTTTCAACATTATATACATATGTGTTAGAATTGCCTTCTATGTTGTTCAAGAGAAATGACGGACCTGAATAAAAAGTCTCACATCACTAAATAACAATGTATTCATAATACATCCAGCACACCTGTTTACACTATACTAACATGAATATGGGACCAAAAAATCACATAACCACTACGTTTATATATATATATATATATATATATATATATATATATATATATATATATATATATATATATATAACCAGATACTTGCATCAAATGTATGAGCTATATTACATCGTACATATTTTAAGATGATGTGCAGCAGAAAAGCACAAACAGATGCTCACCAGCTTTATTCTCTTTAATAAAGGATATCACAGTGAAGTAACCTCATTATGGCTTTTAAGCAGCTATAAAAACTAAATTAAAGGTGGACTGTACAAAATATATCAATTGCAACCTTATAAACAAATAATACAGATCATAACGACGTGAATGTAATAAATACAAAGGTTAAGTAACGTGCAGAGTTCGCAGAATCAAGGCCATTGCATTTTTTCTACAGAAAGCCATCCTTTCTATCTTGCTCCTCAGCTTCTTTGTTGGCAACCTGAACAGATTTATACCACAAATAGGCCTACAAAATACATTTTTCAAACAATAAATGAAAATAGAACTAATCAATACAATGATCCAAATATCACTCTACAATTTGCATGTTTATAAATATTTTTCGACTTACAGAAGTAGGTACTCCAGTGAAAGCAAAAAATCCAAGTATAGGTGCATAGAGTATGCTGTCTGAATTCAATACTCCGAATATAGGTTTTTGGTTCACATACTCAAATACCGAGCCAATCTGCAAAAAGAGGCGGTAACTTAATTTAGGAAATTATGTTGAAAATTCTTACCATTCCGACTCGAGCATGAGCACATGGTAATATTACGACATTGTAATGTACAAGTAAACCACATGTACGACTACAAATTCAAAGTTAAGCATTTGGTGTCGAATCCTTGCCAACATTATTATACAAAGACAATTCAACGCCTGCTTAGTTAGACCTTGATCGTTAAGGGTTTCATTATGAGACAAAGTAGGCAAGAATGTAATATGATGTTTGTTATCTCTGTTTCTTCAAATTCATCTAAAGGAAGGTACATAGGTAATACAAATACACAAAATGAAAATATATGTATTTGGTTTTTTGCTTATGATTTGTATTAGTGTGTAAAATATACTTAAACGTTAACCTTATTGGTGACCATATATAGATCAATTCAAATGAAAAACTTGATTGTTTAAATCAATAACAATGTAAGGCATGGCAACATTTTCCAATTATATTTACCAAACTTTGGATGCACAACTTAAGAATGGAACTGAGCAAGCAAGCCATGTTGAATTGTTTCTAAGCAAATTGATAAATAAAACAGATAAATAAGAGTTATGTGGCAAATTGTTGTATTTTAATCAATAAGCAGAAGGTTGATAAGATTTTCCTACTAATGTTTTTGTGTGTCCTAACCTTTTGCAACTACAAAAATCCAAGTTCTGTAATACTCTAAAAGAGAGAGTAGAAAGAATGAAATATACCGCAGCTATGGCTGTAATAGCGGACGCCAATAGATATGCATAAAAGGGTATCTCAAAAGTAGATTGAGAGGAGGTTCCCGCGCCTGAATCCTGAGCCCAAGGTGGAGGTTCATCAGAATCGGGTTTTGCCCAAGACGGAATCTTCTCCTCCGATTTCCCCGATTTTGTAGAGCCTTTTGTAGTAGCCCGAACAACAAACTTATACAAGCCTTTACTACCTTGATGTCTTATACAACAAGCGCTTTCAGATGTTCCAATGTATACAGGGTTTAAGCTTATTGAAGATAAAGACGCGGCAATTGCCATTTAAACTGCTACGATTCTCTACTGGACAAATTCAACCTGAAATATCTGCAAAATTAGATTAAGAAAAATCAATGCTCCTCGTTGCTTCATATTCGCATCAACTCTGAATCTAGTCGATTTGAGCTAAAAATTATATGTTCCTGTAAATGGATATTACGAGGTTGCTTATATGATATAAGGAACAAACAGGTAATGCCTTAGAAGTTGAAATTGAAATCAGGAAGAACCGTTCTTTGAACAAAGAGAGACCCCTCAAATTTGAAGGCTACTTTCTTATGCTGCTAATTGAATCGATTGAAGCGTTTCGGATTAAAGAAACCAAAACAGTTCAGATTTATTCGGAGAAAAAGAATATACCTAGCTCTGCTTTGAATGCTGTAATGGCGGATGAGGTAAGAAAATGAATTTTGTGGAGGCTATCAGCTTCGAAGGATAAGGAAAACTGGCATTTTTCCGGATATTTTGCTTTGTGCTTCCCCCCATTTGCTATTCGTTACGATGCGAGTTGGTGCTAAGCAAATAGATGAAAAATAAGGGTGTGTTTGGTTAAAAATGAGTTTTGGGTTTTTAGTTTTCAAAATTAATTACAAAACTTTAAAGGTGTAGAAGGAGGAATGGTAGAATGAAAGCAAGATGGAGGGGACCGCGGAGGGGATGTAGAGGATTTGGTCTCCATATTTCTCTCATTTCTCAAAACATGTTTTGAGTTTTCAATATTAGTAACAAAACATAAGAAAAGTTAAGGAACGACCGAAGAAACGAAAGGGTGATAGAGGGGACCACGTAAAAAAGAAATGGATGGCCGAATGATATATTATCTCTCTTTCTTGTGTTAATTCTCAAAATAAGGAAAACAAATAAAAATTGTTTTATATTTTGTGTGTTAACTTTATTTTCTAAAACTATCGTTTTTAACGTTATAAATGCATCGTTCGCATTTTACTATGAGCGAAAACTAAAAACTAAAAATAATTTCTTAATTTATGCAATTATTTAATAAATAATTGCAGACATTTATGTAGCTATATCCAAAAATTGCATAAATTTCTGCAATTATTCAGTGATATTTGCGGATATTTTCGTAACTTTTGTGATGAATAGTTGCCGAAATTTCTGATTTTTTTTTTAACAATTGTGGAAATTTCAGTAATTTTTTTGTCAATAATTGCGGGAATTTCCGCAATTTTTTTGTCAATAATTGTGGAAATTTCCACAATTTTTCATTGAATAATCGCGGAAATATCTACAATTTTTTGATATAATTGCATGAATGTCTGCAATTATTCATTGAATAATTACATAAAATTTATGTACTTATTTGATAATATAATTTTAGGGACTTAATTTGCAAACTTATTTTGAGAAATACGTTTGGTGTATCTTGAAACGAACTTTGGCAGAACTGTTCCAACTTGAAATCATACCACTAGCAATAAAATGCTAACTTTCTAAGTTGAATTAATAACAGTTAACTTTGTTAATCAAATTGCATGACAATAGAATATGATATGACACTAATATTAATTGGAATTGAATTGAGGCTAATTCTATTCATACACCTATATTTTCTTAACACACACCGTAAAATGAAATAAACTAGCATACACCAATTTTTTTTTTCATACACCATGTATTTCACAAAATTACCCATTTATATTTTAACACTTTTCCTCTTTAATCTTAAAACTAAATTACATAAAACAGGGAATTCAATGCAACATATTTACATAAAATTAAAAAAAACTTTATTTTTTAACACTAGTATTTTAAATTATTTGATTGTTTTATTTTTAAATCACTTTTAATTTTAGATGATGGAAATTTGAACTTATTTTTCTAAATATTAGAAAGTTAAACTAGTTAAATTTTGGTGTTAAATTTAAACATGATTAGATTTGAATGAAAGATTGAAGAATTTTTAGTACTTTGTATAACATTAATATTAGCAGTTAGTTTTAAATTTTAATTTTTATAGTTAACTAAAGTGAAAACTGTTAAAATTGACTGTATGTAAATGTTGCTTGTAATGATATGAATATATTTTAATCCTCAAAAGAAATATAAATTTAATTTAACCAGTGATATAAATTAATTTATAATTTACTAACTTTAGAAGAGAAATTATATGGAGTATACATAATGCAAACAAGGGAGAATTGTATATGTTTTCATCCTTTAATATTGATTCCTTTTTAATAAGGTCATTTTGGTCTGAAATTTTATTTAAAATCTCATGGTGTAAGTAAAGCAATTTACGGTGTTTGAATAGAATTTGCCTTGAATTGAAACTTACAAAATTTATTATCAAACAATGTAAGATATGGCAGATTGCAACGAACATATATTTATTGTTATATGCAACATAAGTAAATTATGATAAATAGATTTATTACTTAAAATTTTGCTGAAAATAAATGGAGAATGAAATACAATTAACTCCAATTAATTATTATTTATATCTTTCTAGTTTGATTACAATATGAATCGGTAAACTAATTGTATATCAATTCAAAACTAATAAGCTTCATAATTAAATGAATCAATTACCATTAATAGAGATATTCTATAACGATATGTAATTTTGACATTTTAATCTAGAATATTTAATTAATTTTAAAATTTGAAAGTGTGAGTTTAAACATAAATAATCATGATTGATGCAAAAAACAAAGATTAAAAACTTGTCTAAAATTATATTACCCAAAAATATATATTTGAGATTCCCGGCATATATCAATTTTTGACAAAATCAAGATTTCTTAATATCAATTAGGATTCTGGATACGTATAGTTTTCTCTCCGTCTAAACAAGAATATGTAATAAAATATTTATTTTATTTTGCAATTAAAATATCTTTATGGCATCATCAAGGATGTCATTACTTTATATATTTTCTGAAATTTCAGATTTAGTCTATATATTCGAATAATTATTTTAAGATGATAATTCATTTTGATTAGTTATATAAAGATACTAAGTAACTTATAATAATAGTTTCATGAATTTATATGCATGTTTTATACAGATATATAAACTTCGGCGCATTTTGGCAGTTCGACGTTGTATTTCTATAAATGGATTCTAAATATTATTTATTGTTGTTTTATAGCTTAAACAATATATTTTAATTATTTAAAGATGATTGATAATTATATTTTCAAATTTTATTCACACAAATAAATATTTGACTGAAAACTAAAGTATACTCGCTTGGAATCCCGAATTCATTACCATTTAACGAATAGAAGTTATAGTCGCATGTGGTACCTTGGTTTGTCAAATTGAACGTATATAAACACATATACATGCACATGACATGTACATACATGCAGGAAAGTTAGCATATTCATTTACACATTCACTTAATGTAAAAAATATAAATATGAAATATATTCTCAAAAATCAAATCAATTGCGGAATTTACCATCAAGACATACATAAAATCAACGAAATAATGGAGGCACGGTGGGGAAGTAAGGCTTATGCCGTGCACGGAGGGAGGTATGGTGAGGGTATTTTGGTATTTTCGTCAAGGAGATCTTTTTTGAAAATTTGACTATAAATACAAGCCCACTTCCTTCACAAATTTTTTGATTCATTCCATACAAAATCCTAAGCCCTCTTCTTCCTCCTTAGCTTTAATGACTTCCATTTTACTGCAAAAAAAATTCGTAGTCGTAGCGAAGCTCTATTGAGAAATAAGCTCATATAGGAAGATATATCACTTTATTTCGACATTAAAGTAAGCAATCATCTTCTCTTCTTTTTATTGATTAGGATGAGCTCATCAAAAGACATCACCATCTCTTTACCATATGATGCATGAGGTCGAGTTAATACAACATGATTCGTAAGCTTCGGTGTGGTGATGGCAGAGCTATAGTTGATTTCAATACATCTAGAGACCAAAAGGAATGAAAGTGGAACATTACTTCTATATTATTTAGATTCATGTTAAAATTCTCTGTGATTTGTGTTATGCAAATATACTTGGTTGATTAGCACAGCTTTGATGCTAAAATGATTGATTATCTGATGGCTAGTCGATAATGTGCTTGCTTGTTATGAAAATGTTTCACAAAAAATACACGACTAATTTACATAAAGAAAATTGCTTTCCTTTACAAATTAAAGCGGTATATATAACATTGTTATTGTGACAACCCGAATTCCGACAGACTGAATTTTTTTCAAAAACTCCAATCTATCGAAACTCGGATTAAGTTGCTCTAGTATCCTACAGAAAAGACAAAGACATAAAATATGTCAGAGCTCAGAAAATATATCACAGCGAAATGGATAAAATATAGTATAATCAAAATATAGCCTTACCGTATTAATAATACTGCCTAACCAGTATCCAAGGCTATCATGTCCCTGCCACAAATCTAACATGCGAGTATGTTATGAGGAGGGGGGTCTAAACACAAGTTCTGGTGACTAGATTTAAACTATACACTTTGGATAATCCTACATATACCGTTCAATCATATTTTCTTATTTATTAGGTTACTTGTGTTAACAACACTCAAGGCTTACACACATGTCGCACCCATTTAGTTCCTAGTGAATTAACCTAATACAGTATATACATAACTACCCCCAATATTGAGGTACACCCCATGGTACCCCACTCGCACGGTCTCTACCGTAACACCATCGAAATATACGCAGTCCCTCATCCTACGCCGTAGTGACATACGAATAACAATACTACGTTCCACATATATATATACATATATATATATATACATATATATATATATATCATTACTATGCTACGTAAAAGCACGGACTATCACCTTTGTTCGATTCATAATTCATACCGGAGTAATGACCTCAAGTCTACGATACACCACCCAGAGCCGACATGCATGTATTTAGACTGTCCACCATACGTACTATTAATTATAGCTCGATGCCTCAATCGCACGTCCTCTAATGTCCACCGAGTTCCATGGCAGGGCGATACAAGAAACACAGAACTCAGTCGGGAGCTTTTCCATATTTGTACAGGCCCGTCTTTAAAGAGCCTCTATATACAGATATACCTAGGGTTTGTTTTCGCGGTGGCTATGGCCCCACCTCAGCCCCTCCCTCGACTAGTAAAGACTACAAGTGCTAAGCGGCTGCCCCTACGCAAACAATATAAACATCCATGTGGCGTCTCCCCTCAACCCCTTACCCCGATAGTGAAGGTTGAAATGGTATCTTGTGTTTAACTCTAGTCTTTTCGCATCTCACTGGCTATTGATGATGGGTATCCGATGATCTACTATCCTTGGTTTTGACCCTCCGCCTCCCCGTTGAGGCAACCGTCGAATCACCCTGGTGTCACCGCGTCATAACATTCTGACTGCATAGCTACTTCTGCAGTCAAGGCCCACCCACCTAGTAGTTACGTGCAGTCCCAACCTCTGCGAGTACTTCCTAAGTCATCTGTCACTACACAGAGGACTACTAGGAGCACTTTACGTACCTCAGGAAGCTGCGTGCTTCCACTTCCAGTCCTTCAGAGCCGCCAGAACAATCAGATGTATGCTCCCCTCATGCCTTATAACATCACGATGATCTATCCCGATGGGTTATTCACCCACAAATGTGCGGACTGGTCCAAGCGCCTCAATTTAATATATTGTTAGACCCTATGTCTAAACATTCTTTTACGCGCTTGCCTCACCTCATTAGGTTTCCAGTTAACTTGGTTATTCCCATTCATATTGAATTCTTATTCAAGCTACCAAGTTTCTCTTGCTTATTAATTTCAGTCATATAACTTAACCCATTTAAGTTTATTAATAAGCCCACAACATGTTATTCTCTAGATTGTGGCCCAAGGTTTGTAATCCACAATCTCTTTTATATTCGTGTTTGATTATAATAACATGTTTTACTTAATATGTAATTAAGTATATCTCAATTCACATGTTTTCCAATTAACATGTCACTTACCATTTATGATTAAATATAACTTATTTCATAAGTTTTCCTCATTCTTTCTCTTTTGATCATAATTCCTCTTTACATCGTCAATACAACTTATCATTGTTTACTTATAAACTTAGTTCTATTAACTAAGGCCCATTAATAAGTTTCTCTACCCATTTACTATAACATGTGTTATAATTTACCCCTTGTCCCTAGGACAAGTCTGAACATGTTATTCTTATCAACGGGTTTCAGACCTCCAAGTTTACGGATTACTTAATTTATAATTAAGTACAATATATTTTTCCCCTTTTCTTAACTGGTTTCAGGTTTTCCCCTTTTATGATTACTTAATTTACAATTAAGTGTCCCTTATCTCGTTTCACCAGTTATCCCATTTCCTTTTTAGTTTATTATGCATGTCTAAATTCTATTATTTCTACAAGTTATGCTTACCCTAAAAGTTGTCTTTAATTACATAACTTTATTATTTTTACTAGTTATGTATACCACTAGGTGTCTTTAATTACATAACATTATTGGGCTACGTTTGCGGGCCTATATGTAAATATTATCCACCCCCTCAGATTTTCTTATCCCACCCACTGTCCAATCAATTTTACTTAACCCTAACTTTAGTTCATATTCATACACTCCCTATGGATTAGATTAGGTTAAGTAGTCCAATTCATTACCATGTCCATTTATGGTTTATAATGGGCTAGACCTCCCACATTAGGTGTAACGACCCAGATTTTCGGTGACTTTGGGTATCGACATAAGCACGATGTCGATAACCAAAACATCGAAAAATCCTGGTAATTAATGAAAGAAATTAGAGGGTGAGGATAGATAAGGTAGAAACTTAGAATATAAGAAGAAGAAGACAACATCAGAGTAACACGAATCTCACAGCGGAACGAATAACATATAATAGATAATATATCCTTGAAATAAAATCAGTATATGTATACACATCATTATCAAAGTACATCACTTACAACACAATGGAAATAATAATAGCTATAACATCCTGAAGCCTCCTGCTCCAAGCTCTTCATGTATCTGTAAAATCCCGACTACTTGACTGCTCGTACAAATTTAGGCACCCAAGAGTTTAGGGAAAACAAAACAAAATAAACTCCGGGTCAGTCATGTGACTGGTGTGAGTAAACTCAAATCATTTAAGCAGGTATATGATATCTCATAAGACCACGCCGTGAATACGGAACGGGTTTTTCCCTTATGAGAATCCAAACATCTTTGAAAAGCAATATCATTCTGATATTATAATAATGTCTAAATACAAATAGATATCAATCTAGCAGAAATGCTTGCATCTCACATTCTACATATATAGTATACAATCAAAACCGCAAGTGCGTATTGGATGATTGGATTTCCAACTATGACAAGGTATGGAACCACCTTCCGATCAGTGTACTCTAGGAACGATACACTGAAGTTCAACAAGAACATCTTGCAACTCAGCCACACATGACCGACCACTCATTTCCTTGAGTGTATTGAACGTACATCACCAACGGTTGGGATCAGCAACCGTTCCCGTATATATCTATGGGACAGCATTGATAAATTAAAGAAGCAAATGAATATTCTCTAGATAGGTGATCATACACTCTACTTCGGAGCGACCGACTTAGCCATGTTGCCTGCCCGATTTTTGTCATTTCCTGGTTGTTGAGGCTAGAAGCTACGCTTACATTCCATTCATTGATAACACGATCAATTTGAATGCCACATTATCAAATCCGTTAATCATTAATTGGTTTACACAAATATTCTGGATGTTATGATAAGGGAATAAATCCATTGCAACCATATATATTTATACAGACCAACCCATTCGATCATTGGAAATACTCTGTCAGACACTCGTCCATATACGTTCGTTCTGGGACTGAACGAAACCGAAGGCACTATTCTGTAAACAGGACAGCCCTTGCACTTTACTCCGTCTTCAATATATTCAGCATACTTGGTTTGCAACGCTTATGCCAATACGGAGTGGTTCTTTGGATAATAATCCAACCGGTCTCTCCATATTAACAACGTAAAATGGTCAAAACTTGATAGTCTGTGATTTAAATATCAAATGAAAACATGTTGGTGTACAAACAACGATCTTAATTCCAAATGGAATTATCGATCCAATCATCAACCATATATATATATATATTCATATTTCCTTATTTTCTAAAATTAGAAAATATACGTTTTCAACATTGGAAAACATTTCCAATCCTCATTTATGCATCACTACCATTCCACAAATATTAGTCCGTAACTGTAAACTAGTAAGAGAACAATTCTTTAAGTATAAACCCCGAAGGCCGAAACCAACATCAGATCGATACTCAGAAAACTATTCAACTTACTAATCTCTAGTCAGTTTCTAAGTTTAACTTCACTTCTTAATTTCTATATTCGATTAACCCCTTTTGATAAACTACATTTAATTAACTCCTTTTGATAAACTACGTTTGATTAACTCCTTTTGATAAACTACGTTTTCCGTTACAACTATTTCCTTTTTATAACGTTTACTTACCGTTACAAATATTTCCTATTTATAACTTCTATTTATCGTTACAAATATTTCCTATTTTTAACTTCTATTTACCGTTACAAATATTTCCTATTTATAACTTCTATTTACCGTTACAAATATTTCCTATTTATAACTTTTATTCGTTTTATAAAAAAATTCCTTTTTATAAAACCGTGTTCGTTTTATAAATATTTCCTTTTATAAAACCGTGTTCGTTTTATAAGTATTTTCTTTTTTAAAATCCTGTGATTTTAGAAAATTCCTTTATTTCAATATACATTGAAATACTCCTTTTTACATCCCAGGGTTTCTTATGATACTTAAAATATCAAACAACGATGATAAATATCGTTCTAATATCCATAATCAATAACAGATTATAAATCACAACATATATCACAATATATGAAAAAAGTAAAATAATTGTTGAGGAACCCAGTCGGATTCCTCCAACCTGTCTCCCTGCATCCACAGATGTTACACAGTATAATATACATTAATTTCATTCCAATATGAAATATTCTACTGGACAGAATCAATATTTGATTAACGATGTAATATATGACTATATCTACGTTTCCAATCAAATCTATTTAACAGTCCAGTTTAACGATCAATATACAGCAGTCAACAAAATAAAGTACAATTTATATTAAAATATAAATTGAGGAGAGTTAGTGAGTTTTACTCACATTTCGCGTTAACCGTTAAATAACGATTTGCGGTTTGTTGATTCTGATCCTACAATTTATTTCTCAATAAATTAAGGCGAGCTCCAATCGATTCCAGTCCATTTCCATTGTTGTTCTCGTCCCTACGATTTCAACGACTCCGACTGTTTGCAAATTCAAATTATTTCTCGGCCCATTCCTTCTCTGCACCCAACTCGTTTGTGCCTATTCCCTCGAACATATAACCGGCACGCTCATCCAGTTGAATGCAACCATCTGAGATATTAACTAGCTTCATGACTTCTCCTATTTTCATTTTTGGGCTTATATCCTTTATTTATTTATTTATTTGGGCTTTATCAATAAATAACGGCCCACTTACAAAATGTTAACCCGCCTAACACAGTACTCTGTCTTCTCTAGTTGATGTCCCACTCCAGTATGATTTACACCCCCCTTTTGACCCGTCGTTCTTCTCCTTTCCACCATGGAAATTCAAATAAAACTCGTCGACAGCTTTCTCTTCACAGCACTCTTCCCTCTATTACACCATTCACATATACAAACCTCAATGGCAACGCAACTTCCTCCCAAGACTCGCACGCAACAGTATAACCACCTGTCTCCATCCCTTAAATCCTTTCTTTTTACATTCACGTCTTCATGCTTATCACGTCCGCATGCGTATACAAACTTCACAGTACCCATTAAACACGCAAGTGCCAAACATCCTCCCTTTCCTCAACCTTTCCACGTGTTCCCACGTCTACCATCAACTGCTCCGCCAAGATCTCTTCATTTCGTTTGCACAGGAAACATCTTCCTTCTGATATAATCCAACCCATTTGTTCTTCACACTTCACTCAGTTAAATTCCAAACTAAATACACCAAAACATTCCTTACAAAATCTTAGAAAACTTAAGCGCCTGGCACTCAACATCGCACATAGCCCGCCCTCCATCATCCTTACATTTTGGAATGCATGCAGCAGCACAATGGTTCACCCCCATCATCCCCAACTCTTCTTCTCGGATTCAAGGAAACGCACTGCTCCAGTATCTCAATCCTCCCATACTTCAGAACTCAAGACCGACATTTGTTTTCTCCCCCGTACCTCATCTACTCCATCATTATAATGACCATGCTTTAGTTTTAAAAAGGGATTTCTTGACGTTAAATCCCCTTAAACCCGTTTTGACCAAGCTATGTACTCCACTGCAAGCTTGCTACCCGTACTACTTCATGAACTTCACACCAGAAAGAGCAGCTCGCACCATATACGTCACCGTCGGCGTCCATCCTCGTCATCGGACCTTCATACGTCTTGACCAGCTAACGCGCCTCATCTCCCTCCTTCACCGACCTGGGTATCGACTGAACTGATGCCGCCATCCGCCAGTAAATCCAGGTCATCCGCCGTGACTTCGACGCGAGATCCAGGCCACTGCGGAGTTCAGGAACCGATCATCATCGTTGACACTGCAGTACTCGTTGGCCTCAACATTTTGTAGTTCGGATTTTTGTATAAATGAACAGATTTAATGATTTGAGATGGGAAGAAAAAAATCGGGAGTATACCGTTCGTTTGTTTTAGAAATGGAGGCGGTTTGGTCTGTTGACCCTGGAATGAATTATATTAGGGTTTAGGGAAAGTAAATGTGTATTTATAGAAAAAAAATGGGAGTAGGATAAGAATCGATGTCACCACTTTATTTACTTGGGGCTGAAGTATCTGCTACTTCCATGAGTTGTCCCCTTCATATGTGACAGTTGATGGTGAAGGCAGTGATGTATCGCGTAGGGTATTAGAATATGGTGTGGTTGTTTCCTTAGCAACCAAGGGAAAGTATATTCAAATATATTATTTGATGTTATTAGAGTCTCCTATTAATTTAGTGTATATGAGATTGCTGGAAACCTCTTGCGGTAGCCAAACTTCAATTATATCCCACTACATACCAACATATATTTTATTTATATAGTTGTCCATCTTGTTTCTCACCATTATTTACTCATTTTGTTAATCAACACCTATTGTAAAAACATACTCAAGGTTATCTGTGCTCGTGTACATCCTATGTAATAATTATGTTTATTACTATTTACCGTTTACCAAATTTCATCATTTTATGGACTGATATACAGAAATAAAAATACCGTTGTGATGTACAACGTGACACGGTTCCAAAAATATAATAATATCGGTAAGTTAACTCATATTGTGAAATCTCAAAATGTTGATTACAGGGTGCAAAATACTCCAAATAAAAAGTTGCTTATTTAATTAATTGAAAATTACAGTAAAATTCTAAAAATTAAATTATCGTTATGTCTCAAAAGAACCTTGTCTAAATTCAAACCCGATATTCGAATATTTTTAAATAACCGTTATGGCCACGAACGAATATACCGCTGTTTTTCTGATTGGACGTAACTCAAAATCTACACGACGAAATCCCGATATTTCTCTTCCACTAGAAAGATATACTCCACCAGCTCCACACGTTTCTTGTTTCACAGAAATCCGATTTAAAACAAATTCTGTATATTCAGTTGAAGTTCAAATCGCCAATTAACGAACTGCCGCGTCGTTACGGGCTCGATTATAATTATTATTATAATTTATACGTTCAACTATCGTTTATTTAACATATTCGTTTTTTAAATAATTAAATAACTTCATTATTTGACCGTTCAAAATACGGGTCATTACATTCTTCCCCACTTAAAATAATTTCGCCCTCGAAATTGCTAAGTTAGAGGATGACCCTATCTATTGGAATTCCTAAGATTGTTTACCCCCTATTTCTGATTTCAACTGAACCAATTAATATCATTAAAATATTAATTCCTTCCGACTAACTAAAATTTTCAAAAATTCTGAAAATTTTCCAACACTTTAAATTTTCGGAAAATTTCGCCATAACCTCCTTTGTACAGCCCTATTGGTAAAACCACAACTCGCCTCACTAGGCCTTCTCCAACCCAAATGAAAATCAAACAGCCAAGCAGCTTGCCGATTCGGCTCATAAATCCCAAACTCATATAAAATATAAACTTGTACCTTTTTGTCGGGTATATCAAATCTATCACTTGTATCTGTTACCAATTCAACCTATACTCATGTTATCTAAATCGAACTCCTCAGCTCAACACTTGGTTTTATTCAATTCAAATTCCATTCAAACTCCGATATCAGATTTTAAACTCTTAACCCTTCAACTCAATTCCAATCCAGATTATCTTCAAATCCATTTCAGTTTTTCTTAACTCCACGAGTTACATTTAAATTTTAGAATTTAAATTCCTGGGTTTTTCAAATCAACTTAAAATCATAATAGCGATTCAAAAAAAAAATTGAACTCCTGAACACCTTGTTTTCGCAAACAATTTGAAAACAAAACCTTGGTAGTAATCCATCACTTATAACTCGAAAATCACACTGATGATGTGTACACCATCATCAGAATTATTTCCCAGCGATCAACGTGAGTTCAATACTATATTCCCTTTCAAAACTCAAATTTAAACACTTCCATCTTGAATCAGTTCAAAATATCCTTATTAAAACAAATTTAAAACCTCCCAGGATTTTAAAATTCACCTATATCTAATCCAGATTCAATTACAAACACTTATCTGAATTTCCAGTTTTTAATTTCAATTCTGACTTTAATTTCAGATTTAATTCACTTCGTAATACTTATACGAAATTTGATTGCTAATTTTCATAACCGTTTCACTTTTATAGTCTTACTTGATTATAATAACAACCAACACATTATAATATTTCCAATATATATACTTCGGGTAAAATTATTTCATTTACCCTCATTCCAAAACATACCATGTCGATTCATCGTATTCAAGTGTTTATAAACTCCTACCGATACAGTGGATCAAACTGATCGACCAGAACTCATAAACAACTCAGCCAATGAATCTCCACAATATAAAACAAATTTTTATATCAATTACAAACACGTTCACTCGTATATATACACTCAAACTCAATCTAGGGTATTACTAACCCTATCTCTACCGAGTCACGCCACAGAGCCAAGGTAATTCTTAACTTAAGCTCTGATACCAACTGTAACGACCCGGATTTTCGACGACTTTGGTTATCGACATAAGCACGATGTCGATAACCAAAACATCGAAAAATCCTGGTAATTAATGAAAGAAATTAGAGGGTGAGGATAGATAAGGTAGAAACTTAGAATATAAGAAGAAGAAGACAACATCAGAGAAACACGAATCTCACAGCGGAACGAATAACATATAATAGATAATATATCCTTGAAATAAAATCAGTATATGTATACACATCATTATCAAAGTACATCACTTACAACACAGCGGAAATAATAATAGCTATAACATCCTGAAGCCTCCTGCTCCAAGCTCTTCATGTATCTGTAAAATCCCGACTACTTGACTGCCCGTACAAATTTAGGTACCCAAGAGTTTAGGGAAAACAAAACAAAATAAACTCCGGGTGAGTCATGTGACTGGTGTGAGTAAACTCAAATCATTTAAACAGGTATATGATATCTCATAAGACCACGCCGTGAATACGAAACGGGTTTTTCCCTTATAAGAATCCAAACATCTTTGAAAAGCAATATCATTCTGATATTATAATAATGTCTAAATACAAATACATATCAATCTAACAGAAACGCTTGCATCTCACGTTCTACATATATAGTATACAATCAAAACCGCAGGTGCGTATTGGACGATTGGATTTCCAACTATGACAAGGTATGGAACCAACTTCCGATCAGTGTACTCTAGGAACGATACACTGGAGTTCAACAAGAACATCTTGCAACTCAGCCACACATGACCGACCACTCATTTCCTTGAGTATATCGAATGTACATCACCAACGGTTGGGATCAGCAACCGTTCTCGTATATATATGGGACAACATTGATAGATTAAAGAAGCAAATGAATATTCTCTAGATAGATGATCATACACCCTACTTCGGAGCGACCGACTTAGCCATGCTGCCTGCCCGATTTTTGTCATTTCCTGGTTGTTGAGGCTAGAAGCTACGCTTACATTCCATTCATTGATAACATGATCAATTTGAATGCCACATTATCAAATCCATTAATCATTAATTGGTTTACACAAATATTCTGGATATTATGCTAAGGGAATAAATCCGTTGCAACCATATATATTTATACAGACCAACCCATTCGATCATTGGAAATACTCTGTCAGACACTCATCCATATACGTTCGTTCTGGGACGGAACGAAACCGAAGGCACTATTCTGTAAACAGGACAGCCCTTGCACTTTACTCCGTCTTCAATATATTCAGCATACTTGGTTTGCAACGCTTATGCCAATACGGAGTGGTTCTTTGGATAATAATCCAACCGGTCTCTCCATATTAACAACGTAAAATGGTCAAAACTTGATAGTCTGTGATTTAACGATCAAATGAAAACATGTCGGTGTACAAACAACGATCTTAATTCCAAATGGAATTATCGATCCAATCATCAACCATATATATATATATATATTCATATTTCCTTATTTTCTAAAATTAGAAAATATACGTTTTCAACATTGGAAAACATTTCCAATCCTCATTTACGCATCACTACCATTCCACAACTATTAGTCCCTAACTGTAAACTAGTAAGAGAACAATTCTCTAAGTATAAACCCCGAAGGCCGAAACCAACATCAGATCGATACTCAGAAAACTATTCAGCTTACTAATCTCTAGTTAGTTTCTAATTTTTGTTTAACTTCACTTATTAATTTCTATATTCGATTAACCCCTTTTGATAAACTGCATTTGATTAACTCCTTTTGATAAACTACATTTGATTAACTCCTTTTGATAAACTACGTTTTCCGTTATAACTATTTCCTTTTTATAACGTTTACTTACCGTTACCAATATTTCCTATTTATAACTTCTATTTACCGTTACAAATATTTCCTATTTTTAACTTCTATTTACCATTACAAATATTTCCTATTTATAACTTCTATTTACCGTTACAAATATTTCCTATTTATAACTTCTATTCGTTTTATAAAAAAATTCCTTTTTATAAAACCTTGTTCGTTTTATAAATATTTCCTTTTATAAAACCGTGTTCGTTTTATAAGTATTTCATTTTTTAAAATCCTGTGATTTTATAAAATTCCTTTATTTCAATATACATTGAAATACTCCATTTTACATCCCAGGGTTTTTTATGATATTTAAAATATGAAACAACGATGATCAATATCGTTCTAATATCCATAATCAATAACAAATTATAAATCACAACATATATCACAATATATGAAAAAAGTAAAATAATTGTTGAGGAACCCAGTCGGATTCCTCCAACCTGTCTCCCTGCATCCACAGATGCTACACAGTATAATATACATCAATTTCATTCCAATATGAAATATTCTACTGGACAGAATCAATATTTGATTAACAATATAATATATGACTATATCTACATTTCCAATCAAATCTATTTAACAGTCCAGTTTAACGATCAATATACAGCAGTCAACAAAATAAAGTACAATTTATATTAAAATATAAATTGAGGAGAGTTAGTGAGTTTTACTCACATTTCGCGTTAGCCATTAAATAACGATTTGCGGTTTGTTGATTCTGATCCTATAATTTATTTCTCAATAAATTAAGGCGAGCTCCAATCGATTCCAGTCCAGTTCCATTGTTGTTCTCGTCTCTACGATTTCAATGATTCCGACTGTTTGCAAATTCAAATTATTTCTCGGCCCATTCCTTCTCTTCACCCAACTCGTTTGTGCCTATTCCCTCAAACGTATAACCGACACGCTCCTCCAGTTGAATGCACCCATCCGAGATATTAACTAGCTTAATGACTTCTCCTATTTTCATTTTTGGGCTTATATCCTTTTATTTATTTATTTATTTGGGCTTTATCAATAAATAACGACCCACTTACAAAATGTTAACCCGCCTAACACAGTACTCTGTCTTCTCTAGTTGATGTCCCGCTCCTGTATGATTTACACCCCCCTTTTGACCCGTCGTTCTTCTCTTTTCCACCATGGAAATTCAAATAAAACTCGTCGACAGCTTTCTCCTCACAGCACTCTTCCCTCCATTACACCATTCACATATACAAACCTCAATGGCCACGCAACTTCCTCCCAAGACTCGCACGCAACAGTATAACCACCTGTCTCCATCACTTAAATCCTTTCTTTTTACATTCACGTCTTCATGCTTATCACGTCCGCATGCGTATACAAACTTCACAGTACCCATTAAACACGCAAGTGCCAAACATCCTTCCTTTCCTCAACCTTTCCACGTGTTCCCACGTCTACCATCAACTGCTCCGCCAAGATCTCTTCATTTCGTTTGCACAGGAAACATCTTCCTTCTGATATAATCCAACCCATTTGTTCTTCACACTTCACTCAGTTAAATTCCAAACTAAATACACCAAAACATTCCTTACTAAATCTCAGACACCTTAAGCGCCTGGCACTCAACATCGCACATAGCCCGCCCTACATCATCCTTACATTTTGGAATGCATGCAACAGCACAATGGTTCACCCCCATCATCCCCAACTCTTCTTCTCGGATTCAAGGAAACGCACTGCTCCAGTATCTCAATCCTCCCATACTTCAGAACTCAAGACCGACATTTGTTTTCTCCCCCGTACCTCTTCTACTCCATCATTATAATGACCATGCTTTAGTTTTAAAAAGGGATTTCCTGACGTTAAATCCCCTTAAACCCGTTTTGCCCAAGCCATGTACTCCACTGCAAGCTTGCTACCCGTACTACTTCATGAACTTCACACCAGAAAGAGCAGCTCACACCATATACGTCACCGTCGGCGTCCATCCTCATCATCGGACCTTCATCCGTCTTGACCAGCTAATGCGCCTCAGCTCCCTCCTTCACCGACCTCGGTATCGACTGAACTGATGCCGCCATCCGCCAGTAAATCCACGTCATCCGCCGTGACTTCGACGCGAGATCCAGGCCACTACGGAGTTCAGGAACCGATCATCATCGTTGACACTGCAGTACTCGTTGGCCTCAACATTTTGTAGTTCGGATTTTTGTATAAATGAACAGATTTAATGATTTGAGATGGGAAGAAAAAAATCGGGAGTATACCGTTCGTTTGTTTCAGAAATGGAGGCGGTTTGGTCTGTTGACCCTGGAATGAATTATATTAGGGTTTAGGGAAAGTAAATGTGTATTTATAGAAAAAAAATGGGAGTAGGATAAGAATCGATGTCACCACTTTATTTACTTGGGGCTGAAGTATCTGCTACTGCCATGAGTTGTCCCCTTCATATGTGACAGTTGATGGTGAAGGCAGTGACGTATCGCATAGGGTATTAGAATATGGTATGGTTGTTTCCTTAGCAACCAAGGGAAAGTATATTCAAATATATTATTTGATGTTATTAGAGTCTCCTATTAATTTAGTGTATATGAGATTGCTGGAAACCTCTTGCGGTAGCCAAACTTCAATTATATCCCACTACATACCAACATATATTTTATTTATATAGTTGTCCATCTTGTTTATCACCATTATTTGCTCATTTTGTTAATCAACGCCTATTGTAAAAACATACTCAAGGTTATCTGTGATCGTGTACATCCTATGTAATAATTATGTTTCTTACTATTTACCGTTTACCAAATTTCATCATTTTATGGACCGATATACAGAAATAAAAATACCGTTGTGATGTACAACGTGACACGGTTCCAAAAATATAATAATATCGGCAGGTTAACTCATATTGTGAAATCTCAAAATGTTGATTACAGGGTGCAAAATACTCCAAATAAAAAGTTGCTTATTTAATTAATTGAAAATTACAGTAAAATTCTAAAAATTAAATTATCGTTATGTCTCAAAAGAACCTTGTCTAAATTCAAACCCGATATTCAAATATTTTTAAATAACCGTTACGGCCACGAACGAATATACCGCTGTTTTTCTGAATATTTAATTTGGACATAACTCAAAATCTACACGACGAAATCTCGATATTTCTCTTCCACTAGAAAGATATACTCCACCAGCTCCACACGTTTCTTGTTTCACAGAAATCCGATTTAAAACGAATTCTGTATATTCAGTTGAAGTTCAAATCGCCAATTAACGAACTGCCGCGTCGTTACGGGCTCGATTATAATTATTATTATAATTTATACGTTCAACTGTCGTTTATTTGACATATTCGTTATTTAAATAATTAAATAACTTTATTATTCGACCGTTCAAAATATGGGTCATTACATTAGGCCTTTAACTTGTGGATGCTGGATATGCCGGTCGGGTCCGGGAAGACTTCTTCCACAAGTTGGGTCTAACCTCGTGTCATAGCCCGTCTCGTATTTGCGCACTTAGACCTCTCGCATTTGGTTCAACATTAGTGGTTGTTGGATATGCCGGCCGAGTCCGGGCAGACTTCAACCACTAATGTAACCTAACCTCGTGTCATAAGTACAATTACAATTTCTAATTGTAACCGTAGGCATTCATTATTAATCAATTAATCATACCTATGTCTTTATAGGTGCTCATGCCCATTTACCCAATTATATTCATGATGGATTTATGTCCAAATTCATATTATTCAAATTATGCCAATTCATATTTTACATAAGATCCCAATTGAGTCCAAATCATTTTTTTTATACTTATGATCCAATTTAAGATCTTTAAACATAATTTGATCGATGCCCCAAACCCATATTTATTTATTCAATTACATGTTAACATAAATCCATATAATCATATACTTACTCCAATTATTCCCTGTATATTATTGAGACAAATTTACATGTAAACTTTTTAGCATTCCAACTGATCCAATTCCCACATGTTCAAATTAATATTTTAACATGTAAACATTCCAACATTTCAAATGATTCAATATATGAATTATTCATATTAATAATTTGACGTTATATCATGCTAATCATTCCCACATGGCATTTGCACCACTTTAATCATTATTAGCATATGTTTAGGCATCTTAACATGTCATATTCCAATTCGTCATAATAGGGAATACTAAACGGTAATATACCATTATCTAAAATAACAAGGCTTAAATCCACTCACCTCGTAAGCTTCCCAAATTCTGGATCTGATCCAGATCTATTCTTCCATGGGTTTCCTAACTGAATTTAGGACCTAAATAACAACGGATCTATAAATTAACCCCAAAAAGAAAGAGAAAAGAAGAAGAAAAGAGAAGAGGAACTAAAATAGATCAAATTCAGATCTTACCTCACATGTAGCGTAAATCTAGGCGCATATATTGTAGATCTAAATTCTTATCTCAAACTTTGAAGCAGAAGAGGCCTAGATCTAATTTTTATTTTTAGCATAGGTTTGGAGAAGAACGGAAAATGGCAGAGTTTTGGCGTCACCTCAGAAATTATAAGGATAAAGGTAAACCTTACCATCTTTTTTATAGGCGTGCTAAATGAACTTGGTCCTTTAGATTTAATTTAGAGCCCATCTGAACCATCCACCTCACTCAAGAAAAAGAACATTCCAGAATTGCCCAGGGTGTGCTGCACCCACGTGCCCATGCGCAGGGGTGTAGACATAAGTGTCGACACCCCTATGGTGGTATCGACACCCCTACACTATATATATATATATATATATATTTGAAATTTGGTTTATTTATACTACATATAATTCTTGCACATAAATCAAATTTCAAGCATTCCTTTTTATTCGCGCGCAATCTTTAATCTAAATCATATTTATTTGCATTCACTCTTATGCGTATGCTAAGCTTTTGTACACGAACAATTCTTTATTTTATTCCATCTAACTTTCTCAAATTAATTACATCAATTAATTCTCTTTTTTCTTTAAACATCCTTCCAGTTAAACCTCTTATTAATATGTTGATATACTATCTTTAACGCACCCATTTTATTTACATTATCTCTTTATTAAATGCTCCACCATATATGCCATTATTTCTTTTATGCAATTAAATTTCCCTATATATATATTTTTGGATGCAGTTTACCTTTTTCCTTTAATTTTATTTATTCATTGCAATTTACCATTAATCCATTCTATCTTTATGCACTCAATTTATAGCGTTTTCTTTTCCTATTCCTATCTATGGGCCAATATGCATTAATTTATTGTTCAACCTTTTATCTTGCAGGCATTAAACTTTAAATCGTCATGTGTGTATATATATACATATACACATTTTCCTTATTTTTATGCAATTAATATTTATTAATTAATTGCTCACTCTACATTCTCTGATTTATTTTCTTCTTTTTATTCTGCATTTATTTCTTTTATTATAAATGCACCATCAGTGTATGTACTTATTAATTCATTCTTAGTTATTTTTATGCACATATCTATATGCACATTTTGTAATTGCATTAAAAAAAATGCGGGGTGTTACAGTTATCATCTTTGAAAATGGTTAAAGATGATGTAATAACCTGGTATTTTATCAATTTGAATATGATGTTTATTTTATTTTAAATCCTAAAATAATAGTTTTAAATGATAAATAATTCATTTCAATTAGTTATATAATGATAGCAAGTGATTTATAAATATAAACTTGTTTTATAAACATGTGTAAACTTCAGTATATTATGGTAGCCCGATGTCATATGACATCCTACACTTTTCAGAATAAATAATAATATAATTAATTAATGAATAATGAGAATAATAATTTTTGGAACTATCAGAATTTGTCCTCGAGACTGATACCATAGTATCCATGGCGATTTTCTAAATCATTTTACATATATAATATGTTTTGAACGGAGTTCGTACTAAAAAGTTATTATCATTCGAAGTTCCTTATCAAAAAATAATTAAGGTGTAATTGCTCGTGATTATATTTATTTTATAAATATATGTACATGTAAATTCTAAAATAGCACGTGTTTGAATTTGAAAACAAACGTGTAACGCCCACCCGAGACCCACTCTAATAAAGAGCATTACTAAGTAATACTGTCTATTAGAGCAGAGAATAGGGTTGGTTAGGATCGATCGTTCGTAATCTTGTATTAGACGAGTATCAAATACGTCGATTATACATACCTATCTTTTTCTTACTTCAAGTAGATCGATGTACTCAATTCTTCTAATATAAAATTACGATGGCAAAGTATCGTATTTAGAACAAATTACAACACATCACAGATAGCAGATCATAGAATAACTTACATATAGATACAACAACAGAATACAACTGATACATGTGCTACATACTTAAATGGTTTCATACGAACCCAAATACATCTATCCCACAAGAATAAATTTACATATAACACAAATCCTTAACCATACAACTTAGGTGATGACTTCAAGTTAGGCGATCCAAGATGAAACAACTAAACACGAATCAACAGCAAGCTATGAATCTGAAACTACTTGATCTGACCCAAGTATAAATATGCGGGTCAGTCTAGTTTGAACATACCAGTAATGACATGATATATGAAATAAAATGTCAATAGACAATAATTCCATTTAATAAGAAAAGGAATTTCATAATCATAGATTTACTCGAAACACAAATGCGATGATTCCTTTCCAATAGAAAGAAATGTTATACACTCGGGATAAGTTCACGAAATTAGTATACAAGTCGCTAGTAGAGAACACGAATACAGACTCAGATATTTCCATCAACACATATTACCCCAACTTAACAATTAGGGTAACTAATATTTTGCATCACATAAACGCAGAATGGAAAACCCAAAAAACTTGGAAATCACATGAATCACAAAACTCATGGAACTCAATTAAGTGTTCAAAACATAAAAATCACAAAACTCAAGGAACTCAATTAAGAGTTCAAAACATAAAAATCACAAAACTCATGGAACTCGGTTAGAGTTCAAATCACAGAAATGAAATCACCATATATTATTATTATTAATAATCATCTTAAAGGTCAAATCATAAAGAAAACTCAGAACTTAGAAAATAACTTAGATCGGATCCAATAAGGATATAATGGCCATGATAAGGTTACTGACACCTTTACAAGCAGTTTCATCACTAGGATAAGGTCGTCGAACCCTCACAAGCGGCCTCATCGGCTATGGCAACGTCCCTAATTCCTTTACAAGTGGTTTCATCACTAAGACAAGGCCGTTGACACCTCATAAGCAGTTGAAACACCCCAGACCCCTTAGCATTACCCAATGTAGGGTCCCGCTAATGAATATGAAGTGAAGTAGATATAAAGACATAAAATATCACAAAGACTAAGATTCACAAGACATAAATATTTAAAACACAGCGGAAGAAGAAGACAATTTACGTAATTAACAAAACCATTTATTTTCATTAAAATAACTGCCATAAATACCATGTCTCACGAAGGTAAATCTTAGTCACAGCATATCAGAGTACATAGATAATAATGACAAAAAAATTAGTCATATATACAATCAAACCGTGGAAAAGGAATGGACTAAAAAGAGAACAATACATCTGCAATAACGTATTTAAGGTAGAATTAGCTGAATAGCCCGAACTACGTACTTCCTCCCTACGAGCCTAGGGGAACAAAAGAGGAAAGAAGAAAAGAAAATGGCTCAGACATAAAGTTTGGTGAGCTGTCATGATTACTAGCATGATTGGTAAGCAAAGAAAAATAGACATAACAGTAAATCTAATGTCATATAGGATAACTGTCTGTGCACACCTATAGTGAACATATAGGATGACATGAAAGGTTACAAATAGGATTGGATGTTCTCACTCACTTTCAACTTTTGACTGTCTGCACAACTATGAATTCAGAACGTAATGTAATTAGGAAAAATATTACTAATACTACCCATCTATCGGATGTTTATACCCACAGGGATAACCAATGCCCATTGTATGCCTTAGGCTTATCAGGCTCAACTCGCCAGCTAAAGACATGGATATTATTACACGTATCACAGTGTCTTATTTTCCTCAATCGGGTCAATGCACATCCATTGAATCATCGGAACGCACTCGTACCCTCCTCTATTAGACCAACTGGCTACCACTACATAGCATGGTGCGTGCATTCGCCTCTTAACTGAGACCGTATGTGATAAATAAGGTATGATGCATGTTATAAATCCCCAACAAACAATTTATGCTTGGCCCAATTCCCACTTGATTTGGACCCTCATAGTTTTTTAGTTCTAGGCTCGTAACTTAATCCCTATAAGTCAATATGTCAATATTAATGTCGTATGCTCGTAACAAAACCGTTTTAAGTCAATATGTTCATATTAAAGCCTAGTGTCAAATTTTATTTATAGACTCGTAACTTAACCTCTTTAAGGCAATATGTTCGTATTAAAGCCTAACGCCTTTTTAGGCTCATAATTTATCTCGTTGTAAATCAATATATACATATTAAAGCCTAACGCCTATTTTAAGGCTACCATATAATTTTAATTTTGGGCTTGTAACTTAACCTAACCCCTATAAGTTAATATGTCCATATTAAAGCCTGATGCCTTTTTTGGCTCGTAATTTATCTCATAGTAAATCAATATGTACATATTAAAGCCTAACTATTTTAACCATTTCCTGTCAGATTCATATTTACAAATAAACTATGTTTGTTTATTTTGATTTCCCAATTATCATACTTATGAAAATATAAGTTACAGTTCATTTTTCTATCTTAATCCTGTGTCATAGTCATTTTACAAACTTTAATCAAGTTTGCATACTATCAGTCCAACGTTCCTTTTTTATTACAGTTTTATAACATATATCCAATTAGCCTTAATTTTATTCAATTATCAAAATTCAATTAAATTTCTCAGACGTGCGCATAATAAAGAATAATAATTAGCCGTATGTAATTAGGTATATTAATGCATGCCTAAATCAATAGTATATATGTGCCTTTTTGGCATAATTGGGCATAACCACAAATAAAATATAAAAATCCGATGAAGAATAGGGGAAAAAGACTAAGAATAATTTACAAAAATTTGAATATTAATTAAATAGAAATGGTAAGAAAAGACAGAAAACAGCAGAACTTTCATAAAGAAAGAAATTACAGAAACGAGAAGAAACATAAACTGTAAATAACTGTAAGTAAAAGTACTGTAAATAAATCTACAACTACCATTATCCCTGTTAATCCAAAAACTAAATCAAAAATCTGAATAATCATGAAAGCTCACCTCAAAGCTTCCCAGATGTGGATCCATCAGAACCTCTCCTCAGAGGAAAATAAAACTGATAATATTTTAATTTTATCTCAACTCCTGAAATTTAGATTAAGGTGGCATTTCTTCAAGAAGTAGATTGGCCTAAAAGTTTAGAATTAGGGTAGCATGTCTCCATAAGAAGACTAGCCTAGGCGGGTAAGAGATGTGTTATGAGGAAGAGTGGGGGGGGGTGCTTATTTATAGGTAAATCAAAATACCCTCAACCGTTAGATTTAGGTTTCAAATCTGAACCACTATGTCCTTGGGTCAATCCGGATTAACCACGTTAGCCAACAGAATCAAAATGCATCAGCCCAAAAAGCCCGATTTAATCTCATTCGTTCATGTTTTTGTGCTAGGTACAAAATTGTACCCAGCAACTCGCTGGGTCAACCCACCCATGGCCTAGGTCGACCTATGTGCTTGGTCATCCAAACATGTTTTTATATTATTATTTTTTATTAAATTTCTGATTTGAATTTTAAATGGTCATAACTTCTTCGTTTTAAGTCTGTTTCTCGCAAACCAAATATGCATCTGAACCAAAAATCATAACGGACCCAATGACGCAATCTCCATTGCTAAATTCTCACTATTTTAACTTACTAATTAATTACCATTTGTTAAAATTTGGTTTGCTACAATAGTTTCGCCATAATGACAAGGTCGCCTACACCTTACCCAAGCAGTTTTGTCTTCAAAGACAAGGTCGATGACACCTCTCAAGGCAATTTTGTCATATGCTAATAATATATCGTGGATGTATCACAACTCTCATATAGGAATTCGAAAAGTGTTAACGTGTTCCCATACCACATGGTAACACTAAAAAGTTTACTAGTTGCTAGTTAACTCGATATCATAAAATAAAATCTCAAATCTCATGAACCTCAAAAAACTCATATCTTGCATTGTATCATCGCCAAGTGGAATAAATCCTATAATGGCTTCTCATGAACCGTAATTCCCGAAAATGGAAAACTTATCTCAAGACTCACCTCATCTCATCGACGAGTAAAACAACTCATATAAATGGTTCTCATCGACTATTACTCCTATAATAGGAGACCTTGAACCTCTCAACTCGCTAAATATTGGTAACTTAGAAAAATCCACACTAAACAATAGAATTAACTTCAGTCGATGATTCCGGAATTAACTGGTATAATTAGCCTATGTGTCCCATTCCACGAGGTATACTACATCGTTTAATTCACTTCATCGTCATCTTAAGGTGTGTAAAAACGTGTATTTTGTTATATGAAAACATGCACATTGAGAAATCGGGTTTTGTAAACACTTTCAAAAAATATTTGGAAATCAATTATATAAAGAAAAAAAACTTTATATCACAAGAAATGTATATATAAATTTAACAACCTACATTCCTTACTGTCACTTGTATGAGGGTTTCATTAAGAAAATATGGAGCATTATGGGTGTAAAGACATAAGAACATCATAGATATTAAGATTTCACAAGACAATAAATAGTAAATTTACAGCGGAAGAAGAAACTTTCATTTTTTAAATACAAAACCATCTTCGTCTCAATTAACCAAATAGTTACAAAGTGTCATGTCTCAAAATCTCAGTCAAAAACAATATCAGAGTAAAATAATTTTATCCCCCAAATAGTCAAAAAGATACAACCTAACGTTGGAATGAGAACAGGAAGGAATCCATCTTTTACGGAGACTCTTTACGATAAATCAACAAATAAATCTGAACTATACACTTTCTCCCTGTAATCTTGGGGAAAGAAAATAGAAAGGAAGAAGTAAAAGGGTCAGACATAAAGCCTAGTGAGCGGTTATGACTACCAGCTCGACTGCTAAGTTAAGGAAAATAGATAAATAGTAGTTCTAGTGTCATAAATGGGTAAGTGTCTGTACATATCTAAAGATGAACAATAAATGATATGAATTGACAATAAGGATCATCTATTCTTATGAAAAAGACAATGATCGTGTCAAGTATATTGACAGTTTTTCTCTTCTACTATTTCGGACAAAAACAGATAATTATGAAGGAATTTCTTATTGTTACCCATCGATCTGCTTTTCGGATGTGAATAACCTATGCTAGTTATGGAATTCTGGGTTATCAATTCCTGACCCATCAACTAAAAAGACACAGCCTTAATCATAGGCGTTGCAGTGTCTTATCTTCCTTGTTCATAATGATGCATGCTCATCGATCGTTCCATCGGAACGCGCTCGTATCCACCTCGTTTTGAACATCTTACTATCCAGATCAGTAAAGCGTTCCCTAGCCTCTACCTAATGAAAGGTTCCGGATGATAACAACAGGGATACTAATTGATACAGGTTTCACATAGACAAGCATTTGACACAAGCCACCCCCTAGTCTTGGTCCCCAAGTTATAACTATGATTTTTACCGAGCCCTTTATATCTCACCGGAATGGACCCCTTAGCTTATTAACCAGACAGGTTTAACTTAGCACGTATAAGTTCATTAATAAACCCAAAATAACCTCGTGTTATATTTCTAGGTTGTAATTAACATTTCTAATTAAATGTAATCTTTTTGTACAACCCTTCCCCAAGATAGACAAGTCCAATGCATCATTGCTCAGATGTTTTACAGTTACAGGTTACTTAATATACAATTAAGTGTCATTCTTTCCAAGTAACATGTTTTTCAATTACAGGTTACTTAATGTCAAATTAAATATAAATCATTCCAATTAACATGTTTTCCAAATATAGGTCACTTAATGTCAAACTAAGTACAATTCATTCCAATTAACATGTTTTCCAATTACAAGTTACTAAATTTCAAATTAAGTACAATTCATTCCAATTAACATGTCTTTTAAATACAAGTTACTAAATGTCAAATTAAGTACAATTCATTCCAATTAACATGTTTTCAAATACATGTTACTTAATGTCAAATTAAGTACAATTCATTCCAATAAACATGTTTTCCAAATACAGGTTACTTAATGTCAAATTAATTACAATTGATTCCAATTAACATATTTTCTAAATACAGGTTATTTAATGTCAAATTAAGTACAATTTATTCCAATTAACATATTTTTCAAGTACAGGTTACTTAATGTCAAATTAAGTAAAGTTCATCCCAATTAACATGCTTTTCCAAATTACATGCTATTTAATGTCAAATTAACATGTTTTCCAACTAGCATGTTACTTAATGTCAAATCAACATGTTTTCCAAATACGGGTTACTTAATGTCAAATCAAGTGTAATTCATTCCAATTAACATGTTGTCTGAATTGCATGTTACTTAATGTCAAATTAACATGTTTTCCTAATATTATTATTCGTTTGTTGATTACATCTTTCAATCAAATTTCAACACGCCTATTTTATACCCATTATTGTATAAATTTACTAAGCCCTGATTAACCCTTTTCTTATTATTATCCAATTGCGATAATATCGTCCCATCGCATGGTTTAACCCAATTTGCGTTAAAATAAGAACAAATGGAAGGTTTAGACTCAAAAAGGCATATATTCAATGTTAGAAATAAAATGGAAATGGCCTAGGCTCTGGTATGGCCTAGGCTCAATTGGACAGAAATAGATCTGAAATAAAAATAGGGCTAATTATAGAAATGCAATAAAATTTCATATGAAGAACAAAGCTGTAGATAATTGAAATAATTATAGTAATGGATTTACTGAAATTGACAAAAAGGGAAGAACAGGAACAGAAATCAGATCTAAAAGAATTATTTACAGAAAAAAGTAGGGATAGTTGATGTAACGACCCGGATTTTGAGCGACTTTGGTTATCGACATAAGCACGATGTCGATAACCAAAACATCGAAAAATCCTGGTAATTAATGAAAGAAATTAGAGGGTGAGGATAAATAAGATAGAAACTTAGAATAGAAGAAGAAGAAGAACACAACATCAGAGTAACACGAACCTCACAGCGGAACGAATACCATATAATATATAACATAACTTTGAAATATATCAGTTATGTATACAATAGCACTTATCAGAGTACAGCACTTACAACACAACGGAAATAAACTACAGCTACATGATCCAGAAGCCTCCTGCTCCAGCTCTTCAAGTGTATCTGTAAATCCCGACTACTTGACTGCCCGTACAAATTTAGGCACCCAAGAGTTTAGGGAAAACAACAAAGTAAACTCCGGGTCAGTCATGGGACTGGTGTGAGTAAAATAGTTTAACACAGTTTAACATATACATGATATCTCATAAGACCACGCCGTGAATACGGAACGGGTTTTTCCCTTATGAGAATCCAACATCTTTGACAAGCAATATCATTCTGATATTATAATAATGTCTAAGTACATATATATATCAATCTAGCAGAAACGCTTTCATCTCACGTTCTACATATATAGTATACAATCAAAATCGCAAGCACGCATTAGATAATGGATTTCCAACTATGACAAGGTATGGAACCACCTTCTGCTAGCGTACCTCTAGAGAGGAATACACTGGGTTCAACAAGAACATCTTGCAACCCGACCACACATGACCGACCACCCATTTCGCTTGAGTGTATCGAATGTATATCACCAACGGTTGGGATCAGCAACCGTTTCCTGAATGGGACAGCATCAACAATAGATTTTTAGAAATAAATGAAACTCTAGATCAAGTGATTATACACCCTAATAGGTGCGACCTACATAGCCATGCTACCTGCCCGATTTCTGTCATTTACCGGATGTGAGGCTAGAAGCTACGCTTATCACATCAGATTCACTTTAAATGCCACATCATCAAATCCATCCAATCACCGATTGACGTCCTCAACAATATATTATGTGTTAGCTAAAAGAAGTTTCCTTCTCCGCTTCCACTCTTGGTACGGTTGGAGAAATCAATGTACGTGATCGTCTGGAAATACTCTGTCAGACATCCATCTTCATTCACTTAGAAATGTGACATCGTCATACCCGCAAAATCACAAATTGATTTCCTCAAAGATACAACGGGTATACAGCTAAGAGAAACGAATTCCTCCGCCACCAACGTATATGATCAACTTACGCAATCCATTGGATATACTCTGTCAGACCTTCGTCCATACAAGTTGTCCTGGGACCGGACAAACCGAAGGCACTATTCAGTATATCCATCTTAGTCACTGTTATCTAAGACTTATACAACAGCCCTTGCACTTTACTCCATCTTCAATTATCCTTGGCATAAATGATTCGCAACGCTTATGCCAATACAGAGTGGTTCTTTGGATAATAATCCAACCGGTCTCTCCATATTAACAACGTTAAAATGGTCAAAAACTTCGATAGTCGATGAGTTAACTATCAAAGAAAAACAAGTATGCAAACAACGATATTATTTCCAGATGGAAATTATATCGGTAAATCATCAACATATATCTATATATATATATTCACATTTCCTTATTTTCTATGTAGAAAATATATGTTATTAACACTGGAAAACGTTTTCCATTTGCTTATTTACAAATCAATACTCTTCCCCAACTATCAGTCCCTGACTGTGAACTACTATGAGAACAATTCCATTAGTATAAATCCCGAAGGACGAAACCAACATCAGATAGACACTTAGAAAACCATTCAATTTACTAATCTCTAGTCAGTTCTAATTTTACTTAACTCTATTTGATTAACTCTGATTGATTAACTCTAACTGGTCAACCTTTATTAATTAACTCTAACTGGTTTTACTTGGTTTGACTAACTCCATTTATTAACTCGACTGACAAATTCAACTCGATTAACTGAACTAATCACTATGATTAACTCGACAAATTCACTTTGGTTAACTTAACCAATTCACTTAACTAATTCACTTAGTTTAACTTAACTAATTTACTTAACTCCTATCGAATAAACTATATTCGATAACTCCTCTAACTCTATTCGAATAAACTATATTCGATTAACACATTTACTCTATTCGAATAAACTATATTCGATTAACTCCTTTTCTCTATTCGAATAAACTATATTCGATTAACTCCTTTACTATATTAGATTAACTCCTTTACTATATTCGAATAAACTATATTCGATTAACTCCTTTGATTTAACTAATATTCTATAACTCACTTCGATTAACTAATAATCGATAACCCCTTCGAATAACTATATTCGATAATCTCCTCTCGAATAAACGATATTCGATAATCTTCCCTTTCGATTTAACAAATCAAATACTCCTTTTCGAATAACTAAATTTGACAACTCCATTCGATTTAACTAATCGATAACTCTTTTCGATTTAACTAAATTTGACAACTCCTTTCGATTTAACTTATCGATAACTCCTTTCGATTTAACTATAATCGATAACTCCCTTCGATGAAACTAACATCGATACTCCCTTCCGAATAACTAAATTTGATTTAACTCCATTCGCTTGACTCTAGATCGCAGCGATCACAATGGTTACGCCTCCCTCCCTCAGGAAACATCCGACCGCCGTAGGCTATTTACAGCCCTGCGAATTACGCTAGCAGTCGTACGAGATGGCAACTTACCCTAAATACTATGTTTGACTAACTCTGTCTCAAATAACTATATTTGATTAACTCTAGTTCGTTTTAACTCTAATCGATTAACTCTAACTGAGTAACTCTAACTCGATCAACTCGACTTGATTAACTCGACTTACTTAACTCAACTGGTTAACTTGACTTACTTAACTCACTGGTTAACTTGACTTACATAACCCAACTGGTTAACTCTATTGAACTGGTTAACTCTACTGAACTGGTTAACTCTACTGAACTGGTTAACTCTACTGAACTGGTTAACTCTACTGAACTGGTTAACTCTACTGGACTAGTTAACTCTACTGAACTGGTTAACTCTATTCAACTAACTCGACTCGACTATCCCCTTTCGAATAGCATATTCGTTTTACTAACTTTCAAATACCATATTCGATTTACTCCCTCCGAATACCATATTTGATTTAACTCCTTTCGAATACCATATTCGATTTACTTTATTCACTTTATAAAGATTTCCTTTTTAACAACGTTTTATTCATTTGAAAAGATTTACTTTTAAATAACGGTTCTACACTTTAAAAATGATTTCCTTTTTATAACGTTTCCTTTTCAATTCTATTTGTAAATGGTTTACAAATATTTCCTTTTCAAATTTATTCTTGAAATATTCTAACTCCTTAAATTCTCTGAAAAATTCACCATAACCTCCTTTGTAACGGGAGCATCGGGAAAATCCCCAAACCCGCCACACAGGCCTTTCCATTCAAAAAGAAAATGGTTTGTAATTATTTCCATTTTGAATATCTACTATTTATAAATATTCCAATTTATAAACATTTCTTATTTATAAATATTCCACTTTATAAATATCTCTTATTCATAAATATCCCATTTTATAAATATTCTATTTTCAATATCACTTTGAAAATCCCCTTATCAACATTTCGGTATGTTATGGTATTCAATCATATCAAATCACGATGTTCAATATCGTCCAAGCACATATAATCGCCCACAGATTTTATATCACATCATATAACAATATATGAAAAACAATAAAATAACTGTTGAGAAATCCAGTCGGATTCCTCCAACCTGTCTCCCTGCATCCACAGATGTTACACAATATGATTATCATCACTTTCAGTTCAATATAAATTATTCTGATAGCAGAATCAATATATAAATATTTAACGATTTATATATATATATATTGAATATTGATTACATATATATATATAATATTCACTAACTGACTAACAGTTCAATCAATCAACCAACACACGGCAATCAACAGATGATTAACAGTTCTAAAAATACATTATAAAAATATAATTGTTCAGAGTTGGTGAGTTTTACTCACATTTGCAGTTCATCGCTAAAGAACGATAAATTGTTATTTGATTTGAATCAAACAATTTATTTCGCCGTAAATCCAAACGAGCTCGAATCCACTTCCAGTCAGTTCCAGTGCGTAGCCACCGTCCATACGATCCCAACGCAACTTACGGTTCGTCAATCTGATATCATTTGATCAAGATATGGCATTTATAAGTTAACATACTTTTTAAATTGAAAATAAACAAACTCTTCTTTTAAAAAAAATTGGGCTTAGCTTTATTTTCTTTCCCCGGCCCACCTTTCCTGCACTCAGCCCAATACCCCTCTTAAGGCCCAAACCCGCACTGTATAACCTTTCTTCCCCAAATCCTTCATTTTTAAATCCCGCCTCCAGTAGATGAGCGCTGACCGAAGTTTGACCATCTCCTCCGATGGCCTCAACCGCCGACTGACTTCGTAACTACCATCTTCTGGTTCACCGCTTCTCACGTGCGCAGGCCTTCTTCCCCATCTCCCCATTTCCAACCCGTGTATCACCTGTGCAACCCACCCCATTTCTGTGTACTTCCAACGATGACACCACAAACCGCTCGACTATTTCCCAATCTGACTTCGCCAAAGAGTTTCTCGCCCTGAACCGGACCTGGCCGACCCCTTCACCAATGCTCCGTCGTCCCCTGCCAATATCCGACCTCACCCAGCATCGCTCCCCTCCATTACAGGTGGCCGATAATTTTTTTTAGAAAAATTCCCAATTAAATCCTCACAAGTGTTGTTTTCGACGTTGAACTCAAATATCAACCTGAAATCACACATCGATGCTTCCCAAAACCCAAATCACTAAAACCTAGTTTCACTGCCATTTTCCAGCGACGGAAATATATCATCGAACCTAAATCGATTCATACCAGCGTGAAGAGAAATGTATTTCGAGTTTAAATGAATCCAACATAGAGAAATTTTCATTGCTCATTTCATTCAATTCTATTTTGAGATCGAACTGGGATTTTCTCGTTTTGGATAAAGGAAGGAAAAAAATAGAAACCACGGCTGGTTTTTAAGTTCATGTTTAGGTCTTAAGGGTGGTGAGGGGTTATTTATAAGGGTGGGATTTTAGATATTTATGAAGATATTTTCATTTTACTATTTGTTTTGCTTTCTAAAAATCCGTGCGATCACACACGATACCCAAAAATCATGAAAATTGGCATGCTACTAGAGTTTGACATTACGGTCCCAACGAAACCGGTTCCGTCGAATTTCGACTCCGTTTGCTCACACAGCGTATTTTTAACTATCAAAATACTGACTGTTTTTCACTCTAAAAATCCGTTTGGCCACACAGTGACTCTAAAAATCACGAAACTGGAAATCTAACAACTATTTGATATTGTGGATCCAACAAAATTAGTTCCATCGAATTCAGACTTCGTTTGCAAAACCGGCTATTTTTAAAGCTCTGGATGACCCATTTAAATATATAAATATATTTAAATATAATTAAATTAAATATTTAAAAATAAATATTATCGTCTATATTCACAGAGGAATATCATACAGCTCCAGGGTAATTATATACTCGCTATTCCGAGTCCAGATTGATTCGATATTCAATTTACATTGAAAAATCCTTTTATAACGTATATAAAGCGTTACGAATTATAAAGGAATTTCACAGCGACTTTTCTGAAATTTGATTTGGACATATCTCAAAATCTACACGACGAAATCCCGATTTTTCTCTTCCACTAGAAAGATATACTCCACCAGCTCCATGCGTTTTTTGTTTCACAGAAATCCAGCTTAAAACGAATCATGTACATTCAGTTGAAGTTCGAATCGCCAATTTACGAACTGCAGCGCCATTTCAAGCTCGATTTTAATTATAATATAATTATACGTTCAAACTATCGTCGATTGAATATATTCGTCAATATAATTCAACTCTAAGCTGAATTAAATCTAAGGGACGACCCCATTCACAGAATATTGTGATTTCCAATATTTTTGATTATTTCTGAATTACATATATTATTAAATTATTTAATTTAATTAAATATTCACTATAATTAAATTAACGACGATTTAATTCCCAAAATCACTATTTATATAATTAAATAAATTAATTATAATACCTCTGACAGTGCGGGTCATTACATTCTTCCCCACTTAAAATAATTTCGTCCTCGAAATTGCTAAGTTAGAGGACGACCCTATCTATTGGAATTCCTAAGATTTGTTTACCCCTTATTTCTGATTTCAACTGAACCAATTAATATCGATTTCAATATTAATTCCTTCCGACTAACTAAAATTTTCAAAAATTCTGAAAATTTTCTAACACTTTAAATTTTCGGAAAATGTTGCCATAACTTCCTTTGTACAGCCCTATCGGTAAAACCACAACTCGCCTCTCTAGGCCTTCCCCAACCCAAAAGAAAATCAAACAGCCAAGCGGCTTGCCAAATCGGCTCATAAATTCCAAACTCATATATAAAATAGACTTGTACCTTTTTGTCGGGCATATCCTTATATCCCTTCCATCTGTTATCATTCCAACATATACCAATGTCATCCTAAATCAAACTCAATCACTTTTATATCGTCAAACCAAATCATTCGCTTATACTCAAGTCGAATCCCATTGTCAATCTCAAGTTTCATTCTTGATTTCCAAATTCTAAGTCCAGCTAAATTTCAAATTCTTGACTTATCCATTCAATTCTATTTAACTTAGTTCAAGTTAAATTCCAATTTATTTTTACCATCTCATTTCATTTAACTTCATAAGTTAAATTTAAATTCCAGAACTTAAATTCCTGGGTAAATTTCAAACCAATTTGAAATCATACTGCCAATTCAAAACCTTTGAATTTTCTAAACAACTTGTTTTCTCAAAACAATTCTAATCAAAATCTTTGGTAGTAATCCACCACTTAGAAACTCGAAAATCACACCGATGATACTGCGCAGTCATCATCGGAATTATTTTCCAGCGACCCAAGTGATTTCAATACTATATCATTTCAAAACCCTTACTAAATACATCCATTTTGAAAACATCTCAAAATCTCCTAGGAACTTAAAATTTCCTTATATTAATTCCAAATCTGCTTTAAATTCATATTTAATTCATCTTATTTCATATACCTTACTTGTATGAATTTTGATTGGTTATATATAACCATTTCACATGTTAAAATCTTATCTGATTAAAATCAGTACCAACACATCCTATATATGATAATATATCACATATCCATACTGTGTCGGTCCATCGTATTCAAGTGTTTATTTACTCCTACCGATACAGTGGATCAAACTGATCGACCAGAACTCATAAACAACTCAGCCAAATAATCTCCACAATATAAAACCATTTTTATATCAAATACAAATACGCACTCGTATACATACACTCAAACTCAATCTAGGGTATTACAAACCCCATCTCTACCGAGTCATGCCACAGAGCCAAGGTAATTCTTAACTTAAGCTCTGATACCAACTGTAACGACCCGGATTTTGAGCGACTTTGGTATTCGACATAAGCACGATGTCGATAACCAAAACATCGAAAAATCCTGGTAATTAATGAAAGAAATTAGAGGGTGAGGATAGATAAGATAGAAACTTAGAATAGAAGAAGAAGAAGAAGAACACAACATCAGAGTAACACGAACCTCACAGCGGAACGAATAACATATAATATATAATATAACTTTGAAATATAACAGTTATGTATACAATAGCACTTATCAGAGTACAGCACTTACAACACAGCGGAAATAAACTATAGCTATATGATCCAGAAGCCTCCTGCTCCAGCTCTTCAAGTGTATCTGTAAATCCCGACTACTTGACTGCCCGTACAAATTTAGGCACCCAAGAGTTTAGGGAAAACAACAAAGTAAACTCCGGGTCAGTCATGGGACTGGTGTGAGTAAAATAGTTTAACACAGTTTAACATATATATGATATCTCCTAAGACCACGCCGTGAATACGGAACGGGTTTTTCCCTTATGAGAATCCAACATCTTTGACAAGCAATATCATTCTGATATTATAATAATGTCTAAGTACATATATATATCAATCTAGTAGAAACGCTTTCATCTCACGTTCTACATATATAGTATACAATCAAAATTGCAAGCACGTATTGGATAATGGATTTCCAACTATGACAAGGTATGGAACCACCTTCTGCTAGCGTACCTCTAGAGAGGAATACACTGCGTTCAACAAGAACATTTTGCAACCCGGCCACACATGACCGACCACCCATTTCGCCTGAGTGTATCGAATGTATATCACCAGCAGTTGGGATCAGCAACCGTTTCCCGAATGGGACAAAATCAACAATAGATTTTTAGAAATAAATGAAACTCTAGATCAGGTGATTATACACGCTAATAGGTGCGACCTACATAGCCATGCTACCTGCCCGATTTCTGTCATTTACCGGATGTGAGGCTAGAAGCTACGCTTATCTTCACATCAGATTCACTTTAAATGCCACATCATCAAATCCATCCAATCACCGATTGACGTCCTCAACAATACATTATGTGTTAGCTAAAAGAAGTTTCCTTCTCCGCTTCCACTCTTGGTACGGTTGGAGAAATCAATGTACATGATCGTCTGGAAATACTATGTAAGACATCCATCTTCATTCACTTAGAAATGTCACATCGCCATACCCGCAAAATCACAAATTGATTTCCTCAAAGATACAACGGGTATACAGCTAAGAGAAACGTATTCCTCCGCTACCAACGCATATACGTTTAAAGGGATCAACTTACGCAATCCATTGGATATACTCTGTCAGACCTTCGTCCATACAAGTTGTCCTGGGACTGGACAAACCGAAGGCACTATTCAGTATATCCATCTTAGTCACTGTTATCTAAGACTTATACAACAGACCTTGCACTTTACTCCATCTTCAATTATCCTTGGCATAAATGATTCGCAATGCTTATGCCAATACAGAGTGGTTCTTTGGATAATAATCCAACCGGTCTCTCCATATTAACAATGTTAAAATGTTCAAAAACTTCGATAGTCGATGAGTTAACTATCAAAGAAAAACAAGTGTACAAACAACGATATTATTTCCAGATGGAAATTATATCGGTAAATCATCAACATATATCTATATATATATTCACATTTCCTTATTTTCTATGTTTAGAAAATATATGTTATTAACACTGGAAAACGTTTTCCATTTGCTTATTTACAAATCACTACTCTTCCCCAACTATCAGTCCCTGACTGTGAACTAGTATGAGAACAATTCCCTTAGTATAAATCCCGAAGGCCGAAACCAACATCAGATAGACACTTAGAAAACCATTCAATTTACTAATCTCTAGTCAGTTCTAATTTTACTTAACTCTATTTAATTAACTCTGATTGATTAACTCTAACTGGTCAACCTTGATTAATTAACTCTAACTGGTTTTACTTGGTTTGACTAACTCCATTTATTAACTCGATTGACAAATTCAACTCGATTAACTGAACTAATCACTTTGATTAACTTGACAAATTCACTTTGGTTAAATTAACCAATTCACTTAACTAATTCACTTAGTTTAACTTAACTAATTCACTTAACTCCTGTCGAATAAACTATATTCGATAACTCCTCTAACTCTATTCGAATAAACTATATTCGATTAACTCATTTACTCTATTAGAATAAACTATATTCGATTAACTCCTTTTCTTTATTCGAATAAACTATATTCGATTAACTCCTTTACTATATTCGAATAAACTATATTCGATTAACTCCTTTACTATATTCGAATAAACTATATTCGATTAACTCCTTTGATTTAACTAATATTTTATAACTCACTTCGATTAACTAATAATCGATAACTCCTTCGAATAACTATATTTGATAATCTCCTCTCGAATAAACGATATTCGATAATCTTCCCTTTCGATTTAACAAATCAATAACTCCTTTTCGAATAACTAAATTTGACAACTCCTTTCGATTTAACTAATCAATAACTCCTTTCGATTTAACTAAATTTGACAACTCCTTTCGATTTAACTAATCGATAACTCCTTTCGATTTAACTAACATCGATAACTCCCTTCGATGAAACTAACATCGATACTCCCTTCCGAATAACTAAATTTGATTTAACTCCATTCACTTGACTCTAGATCGCAACGATCACAATGGTTACGCCTGACTCCCTCAGGAAACATCCGACCGCCGTAGGCTATTTACAGCCGTGCGAATTACGCTAGCAGTCGTACGAGATGGCTACTTGCCCTAAATACTATGTTTGACTAACTCTGTCTCAAATAACTATATTTGATTAACTCTAGTTCGTTTTAACTCTAATCGATTAACTCTAACTGAGTAACTCTAACTCGATCAACTCAACTTGATTAACTCGACTTACTTAACTCAACTGGTTAACTTGACTTACTTAACTCACTGGTTAACTTGACTTACTTAACCCAACTGGTTAACTCTACTGAACTGGTTAACTCTACTGAACTGGTTAACTCTACTGAACTAGTTAACTCTACTGAACTGGTTAACTCTATTCAACTAACTCGACTCGACTATCCCCTTTCGAATAGCATATTCGTTTTACTAACTTTCGAATACCATATTCGATTTACTCCCTCCGAATACCATATTCAATTTAACTCCTTTCGAATACCATATTCGATTTACTTTATTCACTTTATAAAGATTTCCTTTTTAACAACGTTTTATTCATTTGAAAAGATTTACTTTTAAATAACGGTTCTACACTTTAAAAATGATTTCCTTTTTATAACGTTTCCTTTTCAATTCTATTTGTAAATGGTTTACAAATATTTCCTTTTCAAATTTATTCTTGAAATATTCTAACTCCTTAAATTCTCTGAAAAATTCGCCAAAACCTCCTTTGTAACGGGAGCATCGGGAAAATCCCCAAACCCACCACACAGGCCTTTCCATTCAAAAAGAAAATGGTTTGTAATTATTTCCTTTTTGAATATCTCCTATTTATAAATATTCCAATTTATAAACATTTCTTATTTATAAATATTACACTTTATAAATATCTCTTATTTATAAATATCCCATTTTATAAATATTCTATTTTCAATATCACTTTGAAAATCCCCTTATCAACATTTCGGTATGTTATGGTATTCAATCATATCAAATCACGATGTTCAATATCGTCCAAGCACATATAATCGCCCACAGATTTTATATCACATCATATAACAATATATGAAAAACAATAAAATAACTGTTGAGAAATCCAGTCGGATTCCTCCAACCTGTCTCCCTGCATCCACAGATGTTACACAATATGATTATCATCACTTTTAGTACAATATAAATTATTCTGATAGCAGAATCAATATATAAATATTTAAAGGTTTATATATATATATATATTGATTACATATATATATATATATAATATTCACTAACTGACTAGCAGTTCAATCAATCAACCAACACACGGCAATCAACATATGATTAACAGTTCAAAAAATACATTATAAAAATATAACTGTTCAGAGTTGGTGAGTTTTACTCACATTTGCAGTTCATCGCTAAAGAACGATAAATTTTTATTTGATTTCAATCAAACAATTTATTTCGTCGTAAATCCAAACGAGCTCGAATCCATTTCCAGTCAGTTCTAGTGCGTAGCCACCATCCATACGATCCCAACGCAACTTACGGTTCGTCAATCTGATATCATTTGATCAAGATATGGCATTTATAAGTTAACATACTTTTTAAATTGAAAATAAACTAACTCTTCTTTTAAAAAAAAAATTGGGCTTAGCTTTATTTTCTTTCCCGGCCTACCTTTCCTGCACTCAGCCCAATACCCCTCTTAAGACCCAAACCCGTACTGTATAACCTTTCTTCCCCAAATCCTTCATTTTTAAATCCCGCCTCCTGTAGATGAACGCTGACCGAAGTTTGACCATCTCCTCCGATCGCCTCAACCGCCGACTGACTTCGCAACTACCATCTTCTGATTCACCTGCTTCTCACGTGCGCAATCCTTCTTCCCCATCTCCCCGTTTCCAACCCGTGTATCACCTGTGCAACCCACCCCATTTCTGTGTACTTCCAACGATGACACCACAAACCACTCGACTATTTCCCAATCTGACTTCGCCAAAGAGTTTCTCGCCCTGATCCGGACCTGGCCGACCCCTTCACCAATGGTCCGTCGTCCCCTGCCAATATCCGACCTCACCCAGCATCGCTCCCCTCCCTTACAGGTGGCCGACATTATTTTTTAGAAAAAATCCCAATTAAATCCTCACAAGTGTTGTTTTCGACGTTGAACTCAAATATCAACCTGAAATCACACATCGATGCTTCCCAAAACCCAAATAACTAAAACCTAGTTTCACTGCCATTTTCCAGCGACAGAAATATATCACCGAACCCAAATCGATTCATACCAGCGTGAAGAGAAATGTATTTCGAGTTTAAATGAATCCAACATGGAGAAATTTTCATTGCTCATTCCATTCGATTCTATTTTGTGATCGAACTGGGATTTTCTCGTTTTGGATAAAGGAAGAAAAAAAAATAGAAACCACGGCTGGTTTTTAAATTCTGGTTACGTCTTAAGGGTGGTGAGAGGTTATTTATAAGGATGGGATTTTAGATATTTATGAAGATATTTTCATTTTACTATTTGTTTTGCTTTCTAAAAATCCGTGCGATCGCACACGATACCCAAAAATCATGAAAATTGGCACGCTACTAGAGTTTGACATTACGGTCCCAACGAAACTGGTTTCTTCGAATTCCGACTCCGTTTGCTCACACAGCGTATTTTTAACTGTCAAAATACTGACTGTTTTTCACTCTAAAAATCCGTTTGGCCACACAGTGACTCTAAAAATCATGAAACTGGAAATCTAACAACTATTTGATATTGCGGATCCAACAAAATTAGTTTCATCGAATTCCGACTTCGTTTGCAAAACCGACTATTTTTAAAGCTCTGGATGACCCATTTAAATATATAAATATATTTAAATATAATTAAATTAAATATTTAAAAATAAATATTATCGTCTATATTCACAGAGGAATATCATACAACTCCAGGGTAATTATATACTCGCTATTCCGAGTCCAGATTGATTCGATATTCAATTTACATTGAAAAATCCTTTTATAACGTATATAAAGCGTTACGAATTATAAAGGAATTTCACAGCGACTTTTCTAAAATTTGATTAGGACATATCTCAAAATCTACACGACGAAATACCGATTTTTCTCTTCCACTAGAAAGATATACTCCACCAGCTCCACGCGTTTCTTGTTTCACAGAAATCCGGCTTAAAACGAATCCTGTACATTCAGTTGAAGTTCGAATCGCCAATTTACGAACTGCAACGCCATTTCAAGCTCGATTTTAATTATAATATAATTATACGTTCAAACTATCGTCGATTGAATATATTCGTCAATATAATTCAACTCTAAGCTCAATTAAATCTAAGGGACGACCCCGTTCACAAAATATTGTGATTTCCAATATTTTTGATTATTTCTGAATTACATATATTATTAAATTATTTAATTTAATTAAATATTCACTATAATTAAATTAACGACGATTTAATTCCCAAAATCACTATTTATATAATTAAATAAATTAATTATAATACCTCTGACAGTGCGGGTCATTACAGTTGAATCTGTAAATAAACAACAAATAAACTAGATTTGTGTATAACTGCAGAAAGATTTAGATATAAAACACTTTAATAACTATTCGATCAATTTTAACCTCAACTTGGAAGAAATCAGGTAATCACGGTAATGCTCACATAAAGTTGAGCAAATTCAATAAGTCTTTGTAGATCCTCTCTATCTATGAACATCCTCCAAAAATATGTATAGAACCAAGTCACTATACTTCATTAAATTTTTATTTGAGAAGAGAGTTATTTGGTAGAGGCAGAGAAATGAAGTAGTGAAGATTAGGTTAGGTTTTGAAGGCAATTTATAATAGAGTTAGGGTGTCCAGGTTCATTGGATTTTATGTCCAGATTCATTGTATTTTATATTTAGATTTTAGGACATTAGATTAGAAGAAGGATCTGGAAGTTAAGCCCAAAAACATAGCTCAAACAGTGGAAATCGTGCCTGGTAAACAACATTGTTAGGCCACGTCTGGATCGACCCACCCCTTCTGTGGGATGACATAGGGTCGACCCACTTGGGTCCTGGGTCGACCCAATGGTCGGTCTAGCTTGGGTCAATATATTATTATTATTTTCTTAATTTTTGTTTAATCTTTAAACAATTATAACTTCTTCGTTTTAAGTCCGGTTTATGCAAACTAAAAGTCTACCTTAATTAGAATTTCGTAATAGACGCAATGGTGGAATCCTCTTTGCCTAGTTCTAAATATTTTTCCGATTAATATTTATTTTCTCAATTTATTCCACAATTAATTAATTCGTTAGTTAATTATTTCTTGTTAAAAATTCGATTGTTACATTCTCCCCTCCTTAAAGGATTTTTCCCCCGAAATCTTCAAAGCTAAAGGAATGTTATGAATATTATCAACCATTATCTGCACCCATCTACTCGACTATCAACCACTGGCATCCATTGTCCTTAAAATTCATAATGCTTTGTATGAACATATGCAAAGGTGTGGTGTATATGTCCCTAAGATAATGTGAAAATCAGGCAGTCTACTGATTCAGTTGACCTCCTTAATGCAATTTATGTATGTGTCATGCATCCAATATGTATGCAAGAGAATCCTAATGATACATATAAAATTCTATATGTGTGCAACAACCATTTGCCAAAATGAAACATCCAAGTGATGATTCAACCCTTTTTTCATCCATAGTGAAAATAAATTAAAAAGTGCACACATCCATATGTAATATATAAGTGTCCTAGTTCAGCCGATCCCTAATCTAGTGCCTGATGTGTGTATATGCATCCACTAGCAAACACTTGCATCCACTTGCATCCACTTGCAACCATCAAACATAACATGTCTCAAACACATGTTTCAACCATATCCTATCTATAAGCTCAGATCCTAAGATCTACACTTCCCAAGGATATACTAGAAGGAAGTCTCTAATCAAAGGAAGAAGCTACTAATAGAATATCAAAGAGGAAATACTTGTCAAAAGAATATAGGAAAGAAACTTGAATCCCTTGGTGTAGGTTTTTTTTCCATCTCACTCATCTTAGTTACTTCGGGGAGAAACTATCAAGTGAACTAAACCAAAATCTTACCTTAATCTTACAGGTAAAGTCACATTTTCCACCTTTCCGTCCTCAAATTTGTACTCTCTGTTTTACCCTTTTTGTGTTCCTTGGTTCGCTCCACTTATATTGTTCAATCCCATAAAAGTTTATCTACCTTCCCAATACATATATTACTTGATGATTATGACTTGAGGGTACGGGCATGAAAAACCTATGATGAATATGAGTAATCATTTAAGAATGAATATTCCTAATTTATAGTAAATAGAAACTGTAACTGCACTTAGACATAAGATTAAATTCAACTTGTGGTAGAAGTCTGTCCGGAACCGCCCCGCAAATCCAGCATCCACGAGTGGTTAATTTAATGTGAGGGGTCTAGTGCATAAATTTACACATAACAGTGCTAAGACACAAGGTTAAGTCCAACTTGTGGTTAAAGTCTGCCTGGAACCGCCCGGCGTATCCAGCATCCACAAGTGGTCAGCAATGTGAGAGGTCTGGTGCATGAACAAGGAATGATAATAACCTTTTAACCTGTAATACTTAACTTGTTTAAATATGTGGAGGTTATATGAACCTGTCAAATTGTGTAAGGGTTGAGTAAACTTGCTTGAATCAATGAGGGGTTAAGTAAATCTGTTAAACCTGTGGGGGCTTATTCAAACCCGACAAACTTAACCTGTTTTATATGTTGGGGTTATGCGAGCTTGCTAATATTGTTAGGCATAACCAGTCAAAATCCTAGTAGTGGGGATGCAAGCCTGGGGTGGCTTGTATCATCTGTCGTGTGGGACCCGTATCAGTCAATAACCCATATCGTTATCCAAAAGGGGACCCCGAACTAGGTAGGGGTCAGGGCACACTTACTGAGCTGATTATAAGAGGTTAATACGGGTCGAGGTGTCTAATGGCACGTTCCACGGAGTCATGTGCGTGCATGGATCCGCTTGCTCGGGAAAATAAGACACTACAGCACCAGTAGATATGTAACACCCCACGTCCATTAATGTCACTCACAAAGGGAATGCATTAACTTCTATGGAGGTTTTAGGTGAATATAGAACAGTAAAATTTCAACAAGACAGATATAAAATAGTACTTGGAAATTTAAAAAACTTTATTTCAATTGCAGCAGAAGTCAAAACAAGTTTGATTACATCATAACACCATAATCAAAGTCAAGTACAATATCTATCTTGATAAAACAAGTACATAATCCCATTACATAAATAGCCATTAAAAAGAAAGATAACAAGCTGGACTTTACTTCAGCAGTCCAAGCTTTCCAAGAGATAAGCAATCCAATCAGACTCCACTGGAACTTGGCCCAACCTGAGGACCTGAAGGGAGAAAAGGATGAAAAAGAGGGGGTCAGACATAAAGTCTGGCGAGTATGATAATTCTACAATACTATTATCAAAATAACTGGACTGAGGCATAAGCTGGAAAACAAGGAAATGTCTATGAAAGAGCAGATTAAGGACATAGACAATCGCTAAAGGAAACGTTATAGGCGCTCCTAAATACTAAAGGATAAACACTATACTGCACCACACCAGTCACCCTAAAGATTGATCCCACTTAGCTTCACTTAGAAACATTCTTAATGGCTTTACGTACTCCTAACTGACTACATAGGTGCCGCCTGCCCCTATCTCCACTAGGTGTACCCCACTTTCTATTTTTCAATCGGCTCCCTACTCGTAGATACCCGTGCTGGCCCCACAGTGGGGTGTATCATTCCCCTAAAGTGGCAACCCGATATAACGGAGATGCACGGCTTATACCTACAAGATGCAACAACGTCTTACCTACCAGCCCGGGTCCACACACGCATATGAAACCCGTTGGACTTGCGTTGCCACCGCTCCCTGTTTTGGCCTCTTATAGTCAAACCCAGTATGCGTGTCCCGTCCTCGACTTGGGTCGAGCCCACAAAGATACGTTTTGGGATACTGGTTGAAATGGGCCCCCATTATTTCCCACAAGCATTCCACCTAAGCTTGTCTCCTTAGTCAATCCCACTTAACCCACTATTCATGTTCGTTACATGTGTGTTTGGTTAAGTCTAATCGTATTTCAAATGCCTCTAAAGGCAACCACTAGATTCCTCATGCCACCCAAGGCACCTACTTAACCCCCATGTCCCACCTTACATGATTATATGGTTAAGTATTTCTTAATTCATTAAGACCATAACCTCATAAAGACCTCTCACATTAGACTGGCATTTATGGCAGCTGGATTTGCCGGGCGGGTCCGGGCAGTCTTACACCATAAAAGAGTCTAACCTCGTGTCTTTACAACTGTTATGCTTTAGTTTGGGCCTAGGACCTCTCACATTGGGCCGACATTTGTGACTACGGGATTTGCCGGGCGGGTTCGGGCAGGTTTACGTCACAAACGGGTCCAACCTCGTGTCCTAAGCATTGATTATTATTAATAATCCACTTTCCCAATTTTGATAATTCCCTATTTGAATTATTAATTAATTCCAAATTTAGCAATGTCCATAATTGACTTAACTATGGACATCCATTTAAGGCATGCAAAATCATATCAATTGCACCCCAATTTATTAATTTCCTAATATTACCCCTACCCCACGTTTGAACGTTTATTCGCAAAATGTATGCTAGACCCGATTAGTCTAACTCATAGCATAAAAGAAAATATTCACAACAACAACATATATATGTGACTAAATGAATCCTAACAAGGGGTGAAACTTGCATATATCAAAATAACAACTTGCATAAGGTTATACATGTCATGGGTCTAAGGGTGTCAACTTATTCATAATTCACATAATATGATTTTGATCAAGTTCCATAAACTTGTATTGGACATGTGTGAATCAACATCATTAACAATATGGTTTTATATGGGTACACCTAACTCAATAGGCAAATTCCCAAAAATCAAAATTCATTTAATCATAGATTCATGTATATGGGTACACCTAACTTAATAGGCAAATTCCCATATTCAAGATCCAATTAATTTGTAGATTCATGCATATGGGTACACCTAACTCAATAGGCAAATTCCCATAATCAAGATCTATTATAAAAAAAACATAAACTTTAAACATGATCCAATTCGCATAAATAATAACATCATGATTTTACAACTTGCATGATTCAACACAACTTAACATGACATCATTATCATATAACATAAGTATTTCAACATATGTGATAATATGAGATCTACAACATATGTAAGATTTACAACATAGCATATCATAATTTGCAACATAGCTTGATATGATTTACAACATAGCATAGCATAATTTACAACATGGCATAACATGATTTATAACATAGCATAGCATGATTAATCACATATGACATAGCATAGGATTATTTACAACATAATCACTACAACATAGCAACATAATAGCATAACAAGAGATCCACAACATAATTTACAAATACATAACAATTCATATCACTTTCTTGTGATCCATTCATAACTTAATCAAATTATTTTATAATAACATTGTGAGAATCAGCATACTCACAAAAAGAAGAGAAATAGAAAGAGTCTTTGATTTAATTTGTTTGTTGAGTAGATTTAGTTGTAGGCTAGGCTTTCTCCTTCTTCTTTAGTTTGTGACGGCTACGCTGAACTCCATGGCAACGGCATGTCGGTAGCTCTCCAATTTTTCATATGAATTAGAATGAGAGACTACCCACTTATTTATAGAATTTAGGATTCATTTAGGCCATTAGATTTAACCTAGAAATAACCGCAGCCGTTCAGACAAGATGGGGTTTATCTTATTGACTCAGCAATGAGTCAGAAGTGACTCAGCAACACTCAGCAAATTAATAAACTTCTATTCATGTTTACATTAACTGCCCATATATATATAAATATATATATACACACGCACCTATTCATGAATTCAAATAATGCAAATTAATTGCTTGCCTGAAAAAAAAAGGAAATCGAGCATATAATTTAATTTCCCCTTTTTTTTCTACTTTCCTTGCAACATGCAAAATCAATGCATAATGAAGTTACCTACATACATACATATCTACTTATGCATAAATCTTTCCCTCCAAATAAATTGACTGCATTTATCTTCTCAATTATATATATATATATATACATATATATTCAATATATATATATATATATATTTAATTTTTTTTTTTTTGAACCGCGTTCACACTAAGCCGCTTTTTAGCCATTCCCCTAAAACAAAAATATGGCGTTGGCGGGGATCGAACTCTGCACCTCTTGTATGCAAGTCACATGTTTCAACCAAATGAGCTATTATGTCTTTAGCTTACAATTCTTAGAACAATGCTAAACATTATTCTTTTCTCATTCCTCTTTTTCCATGTTTTGCTGCAATATTTAATTTAAGGATATCTTTTTCATACGGAGTCCAATTTACGCAAACTCGGACTCTATCTCAAGCAGAATTCCGAGACGAACGCAACGGCGCAACCCGTTTCACCTAATTATTTTTCTAAAAATTAATTATATCTTGATTTTTTTTATGTTCACAGAAAATACGGGGTGTTACAGTCTCCCCTCCTTAAAGGATTTCGTCCCCGAAATCTTCAAGTTAGGAAGAATGTGTCTTACCATCCAATCATCCATCTACTCAACCATCAGGCACAGGCATCCATTGTCCTTAAGAGACTTCTAATGCTTTCATGTTTATATGCATAGTGTGTGTACATGTCCTTATCCAATGCAAAAATCAGGCGATCTACTGATTCAGTTGACCTCCTTAATGCGAACCATGATAGTGCCATGCGTCCATTATGTATGCAAAAGATTCCTAATGATACATATTATTTCTATATGCGTGCACAACCATTCATCTTAATGCAGCATCCATATGATAATACAACCGCTATTCATTCATTAATTTAAATATGCACACATATTTATATGCAATATGAGAGTGACTGAGCCGATCTAGTGCCTAAAGTGTGTGTATATGCATCCACGAGCAACCACTAGCAAACACTTGCATCCATCAAACATAACATGTCTCAAACACATGTTTCAACCATAGGACTACCCTTCTAAAGGTCAAAGACTTAAACGAGAGGATGTACTAAAGATAGGACAAGTATAAGCTAGGCGATAAAGGAGAATATAAAAGACATAACCCCGAAAAGGAAGGGGTACAACAAACGAATCTTCTCTTCCGTCTCCCAAGTAGCGTCTCCTTGATCTTCTTCCCATTGCACTTTGACTAGCTTGACCTCTCGGTTTCTCAATTTCTTAATCTCCGACCCAAGAATGCATGTCGGAGCTAGTCTGATCATGGCATCTCGCTCTACTTCCACTTCCTTAAGCGTGTTCTGCTCCACCACTTTCGCCGTATCATGTAAACACTTCCTCAAACTTTCGTCCCGTAATATACAAAGTTTACCGTCCCTACGCAACCAACCCTTATCATCTAGGGTATACCTACTAAGATGGCTAGACGACTCCCCTCCTTTGAGCTTTTCTACTATCTCAACCAACTGTGGGTCGTCTTGCTGTGCCTCACCAACTCGTCCTAGAAGTGTAGGTCTAACCTCCAAGGATGTTAACAAACCAGGTACTAGGTCAACGGAGGGTCTAAAGTCAAACATGGAGATGAATTCTAAGCTTCGTCGTTTAACAAACAACGGACTCAAGGACAACCTTTTCCTACTTAAGGCGTCTGCTACCACGTTACCCTTGCCCGGGGTATATGCTATTTCAAAATCGTAGGAGGCTAAGAATTCCATCCACCGTTGCTGCCTTAAATTCAAATCCTTCTGAGAGAATAAGTATTTTAATGATTTGTGGTCAGTGAACAGTTCGAATTTCTCACCAAGAAGATAGTGACGCCAGGACTTAAGCGCGAAAACAATTGCCGCTAACTCAAGGTCATGCATAGGGTAATTCTTTTCATGAACCCTCAACTGCCTTCCACCATAGGCTATTACTCTTCCCTCTTGCATGAGGACCGCGCCAAGTTCCGTCCCACAAGCATCAGTATAGACGGTAAACGGTTTATTCCCGTCTGGCAGCACTAAGACTGGGGCTGAAGTTAAGGCTCTCTTTAAACGTTGGAACACATCATCACAATCTTCGTCCCACGTAAAAACCAGGTTCTTCTTCGTTAACCGTGTTAATGGAGCTGATATTTTTGCGAAGTCTTTGATAAACTTCCTATAATAGCCAGCCAACCCCAAGAAACTTCTTACTTCGGTTACATTTTTAGGGACCTTCCAATCTTGGATGGCCACCACCTTTGCGGGATCCACTGCTATCCCTTCTTTGGAAACCACGTGCCCTAAGAACCGTACTTCTTTCCTCCAGAAGTGACACTTAGAAAATTTTACCTTAAGGTTATGCTCTCGAAGGGTTTCCAATACTTCCCTAAGATGTAGGGCATGCTCTTCTTCATCCTTAGAAAAGACTAAGATGTCATCCACAAAGACTACCACGAATTTGTTAAGGTACTCCCTAAACACCCTACTCATCAAATCAACAAAATATGCGGGGGCATTTGTCAAACCAAAGGGCATCACTAGCCATTCATATAATCCGTCAGGAGTCCTAAAATCAGTCTTATCTATACTATCCTCAGCCACTCTCAGTTGATGAAAGCCAGTGGCTAAGTCCAACTGCGAAAACACTGAGGCGCCAACTAACTGATCAAAGAGATCGTCAATCCTCGGCAGTGGGTGTCGGTTCTTTTTAGTAAGCTTGTTTGGTTCTCTATAGTCCACACAAAGTCTAAGGGACCCATCCGCCTTTGTAGCAAATACTACTGGAGCACCCCACTCCGATATACTACGTCTTATGAACCCCTTCTCAAGCAACTCCTTCACTTGCTTATTGAGTTCCCTCCTTTCACGAGGAGCCATGTGGCGCACTGGCAAAGATACGGGTTTAGCATTATCCACAAGATAAATTCGAAAGTCTATCTCCCGCTTTGGAGGTAAGCCCTTCACCTCCTCAAACACATCCGGATATTCCCGGACCACCTCTACCGATCGCAGATTCTCTACAGACGCGTCAAGCGATTCAAGATAACTTAGCATAACGGAATTTATGGGATTACAAAAGATGTCGAGAGCATTACCAAGGCGAGTCACAAGCCTAACTACTCTCCTTTCACAATCAAGAATGGCCCCATTTCTAGATAACCAATCCATTCCTAAAATTAGCCCATAGCCCGTGAAGCCCAATACATAAGCATCACATCTAAATTCAACGCTAAGTATAAAGATTTTCAAATCCAAACATATCATGGTCAAATGAGCCGAACCCCCAATTGGATTTGAAACAACCAAGGGATCCTCTACTAAACTGGTGTTCAAGTGTAGTAATTCAACTAATGATGCAGTGATAAACGAATGAGATGCGCCAGAATCGAATAAGGTACGGACATGATGATCAAACAGAAAAACTAAGCTTTCAACAGAAATTGTTCTACCTCTTTTTTGCAGCGGTGGGGCCGCAATAGCCTGAACTTGCCCCCTTGCCTGCCCTGGTGCCATAAGAACCTGCACCTGTCCTCCCGAGGTAGACCCTGCCCTCTGCCCCTTCTTTGGGCAGTCCTTCACCAAATGTCCCGCATCTCCACAATGAAAACAACTAGTCTTCTTTTTCTTTCTACAATCTTTGCTGAGATGGCCAGGCGTCCCACAATTGAAGCATCTCTTCTTCCCTTTGCCATTATTGTTTTTACCACCCTTCTTATTTTGCTGTTGGGGTTTCTTCTGATCCCCTTTCTTTTCAACTGCCTTATCCTCATGCATAAGTGCCATTTCCACTAGCCTTTCAAAGGTGGCTCCTATAGGGATGTGGGTCATAGCCAACCCTTGCAACGGTTCATTCAAGCCTCTAACGAACCTCAAAGCTTTCTTCTCTGGCGTGTTCACCAACTCCAAGCCAAACCTTGCTAACTGATTAAATTTATTGACATATTCCTTCACTGATAGGCTCCCTTGCTTTAATGCCAGGAATTTTTCCATATTTAAATTCTCCTCTGCCCTTGAAAGAAACTTTGCCTCAAACCTTCGTCTGAAATCCGCCCATGAATCAACTGGACGTTCCCCGTTAGTGACCTCCCACCAAAACGAGGCCTCTCCCTTCATTAACCAAGCAGCTAAACGGACTTTCCTCCCATCTTCCACTTCAAAGATATCCAACAATTCCTCAGTCTCCTTAAGCCAGTCTCTGGCCTCCACAAACGTCTCAGTCCCTTGAAATTTTTTTCCTCCCATAGCCTTAAATTCTTTGCACGTCTTTGCAAAAGTGTCAACACGAGGAGGAAGAGGAGGAATGGGTGCAACTGGGGGTGGAGGAACATCTGTTGGGCCTGCAGTGGTGGCCCTAGCCTCCAAATATCTCCTAAACCACCCTGGAACCGTCACACCTTCTAGGAGATTAAGATCTTTAGCCATGCTGAAACGGAAAAGGAAAGATTCAAAATGGATAATTCGAAAGATAAAGATAAGGATATGGCTATTTGGGATTATGTTTTTCATAAAAACTATCTTTAAATAACATGTTTTTGAAAGCACTTCTTCCAAAAGTACTTTAGAAAAATATTTTTCTAAAAAATTTATCTGTTCTAGTAACCTTATGCTCTGATACCACGTGTAACACCCCACGTCCATTAATGTCACTCACAAAGGGAATGCATTAACTTCTATGGAGGTTTTAGGTGAATATAGAACAGTAAAATTTCAACAAGACAGATATAAAATAGTACTTGGAAATTTAAAAAACTTTATTTCAATTGCAGCAGAAGTCAAAACATGTTTGATTACATCATAACACCATAATCAAAGTCAAGTACAATATCTATCTTGATAAAACAAGTACATAATCCCATTACATAAATAGCCATTAAAAAGAAAGATAACAAGCTGGACTTTACTTCAGCAGTCCAAGCTTTCCAAGAGATAAGCAATCCAATCAGACTCCACTGGAACTTGGCCCAACCTGAGGACCTGAAGGGAGAAAAGGATGAAAAAGAGGGGGGTCAGACATAAAGTCTGGCGAGTATGATAATTCTACAATACTATTATCAAAATAACTGGACTAAGGCATAAGCTGGAAAACAAGGAAATGTCTATGAAAGAGCAGATTAAGGACATAGACAATCGCTAAAGGAAACGTTATAGGCGCTCCTAAATACTAAAGGATAAACACTATACTGCACCACACCAGTCACCCTAAAGATTGATCCCACTTAGCTTCACTTAGAAACATTCTTAATGGCTTTACGTACTCCTAGCTGACTACATAGGTGCCGCCTGCCCCTATCTCCACTAGGTGTACCCCACTTTCTATATTTTGATCGGCTCCCTACTCGTAGGTACCCGTGCTGGCCCCACAGTGGGATGTATCATTCCCCTTAAGTGGCAACCCGATATAACGGAGATGCACGGCTTATACCTACACGATGCAACAACGTCTTACCTACCAGCCCGGGTCCACACACGCATATGAAACCCGTTGGACTTGCGTTGCCACCGCTCCCTGTTTTGGCCTCTTATAGTCAAACCCAGTATGCGTGTCCCGTCCTCGACTTGGGTCGAGCCCACAAAGATACGTTTTGGGATACTGGTTGAAATGGGCCCCCATTATTTCCCACAAGCATTCCACCTAAGCTTGTCTCCTTAGTCAATCCCACTTAACCCACTATTCATGTTCGTTACATGTGTGTTTGGTTAAGTCTAATCGTATTTCAAATGCCTCTAAAGGCAACCACTAGATTCCTCATGCCACCCAAGGCACCTACTTAACCCCCATGTCCCACCTTACATGATTATATGGTTAAGTATTTCTTAATTCATTAAGACCATAACCTCATAAAGACCTCTCACATTAGACTGGCATTTATGGCAGCTGGATTTGCCGGGCGGGTCCGGGCAGTCTTACACCATAAAAGAGTCTAACCTCGTGTCTTTACAACTGTTATGCTTTAGTTTGGGCCTAGGACCTCTCACATTGGGCCGACATTTGTGACTACGGGATTTGCCGGGCGGGTTCGGGCAGGTTTACGTCACAAACGGGTCCAACCTCGTGTCCTAAGCATTGATTATTATTAATAATCCACTTTCCCAATTTTAATAATTCCCTATTTGAATTATTAATTAATTCCAAATTTAGCAATGTCCATAATTGACTTAACTATGGACATCCATTTAAGGCATGCAAAATCATATCAATTGCACCCCAATTTATTAATTTCCTAATATTACCCCTACCCCACGTTTGAACGTTTATTCGCAAAATGTATGCTAGACCCGATTAGTCTAACTCATAGCATAAAAGAAAATATTCACAACAACAACATATATATGTGACTAAATGAATCCTAACAAGGGGTGAAACTTGCATATATCAAAATAACAACTTGCATAAGGTTATACATGTCATGGGTCTAAGGGTGTCAACTTATTCATAATTCACATAATATGATTTTGATCAAGTTCCATAAACTTGTATTGGACATGTGTGAATCAACATCATTAACAATATGGTTTTATATGGGTACACCTAACTCAATAGGCAAATTCCCAAAAATCAAAATTCATTTAATCATAGATTCATGTATATGGGTACACCTAACTTAATAGGCAAATTCCCATATTCAAGATCCAATTAATTTGTAGATTCATGCATATGGGTACACCTAACTCAATAGGCAAATTCCCATAATCAAGATCTATTATAAAAAAAACATAAACTTTAAACATGATCCAATTCGCATAAATAATAACATCATGATTTTACAACTTGCATGATTCAACACAACTTAACATGACATCATTATCATATAACATAAGTATTTCAACATATGTGATAATATGAGATCTACAACATATGTAAGATTTACAACATAGCATATCATAATTTGCAACATAGCTTAATATGATTTACAACATAGCATAGCATAATTTACAACATGGCATAACATGATTTATAACATAGCATAGCATGATTAATCACATATGACATAGCATAGGATTATTTACAACATAATCACTACAACATAGCAACATAATAGCATAACAAGAGATCCACAACATAATTTACAAATACATAACAATTCATATCACTTTCTTGTGATCCATTCATAACTTAATCAAATTATTTTATAATAACATTGTGAGAATCAGCATACTCACAAAAAGAAGAGAAATAGAAAGAGTCTTTGATTTAATTTGTTTGTTGAGTAGATTTAGTTGTAGGCTAGGCTTTCTCCTTCTTCTTTAGTTTGTGACGGCTACGCTGAACTCCATGGCAACGGCATGTCGGTAGCTCTCCAATTTTTCATATGAATTAGAATGAGAGACTACCCACTTATTTATAGAATTTAGGATTCATTTAGGCCATTAGATTTAACCTAGAAATAACCGCAGCCGTTCAGACAAGATGGGGTTTATCTTATTGACTCAGCAATGAGTCAGAAGTGACTCAGCAAACACTCAGCAAATTAATAAACTTCTATTCATGTTTACATTAACTGCCCATATATATATAAATATATATATATATATACACACGCACCTATTCATGAATTCAAATAATGCAAATTAATTGCTTGCCTGAAAAAAAAGGAAATCGAGCATATAATTTAATTTCCCCTTTTTTTTTCCTACTTTCCTTGCAACATGCAAAATCAATGCATAATGAAGTTACCTACATACATACATATCTACTTATGCATAAATCTTTCCCTCCAAATAAATTGACTGCATTTATCTTCTCAATTATATATATATATACACATATATATATTCAATATATATATATTTAATTTATTTATTTTTTTGAACCGCGTTCACACTAAGCCGCTTTTTAGCCATTCCCCTAAAACAAAAATATGGCGTTGGCGGGGATCGAACTCTGCACCTCTTGTATGCAAGTCACATGTTCCAACCAAATGAGCTATTATGTCTTTTGCTTACAATTCTTAGAACAATGCTAAACATTATTCTTTTCTCATTCCTCTTTTTCCATGTTTTGCTGCAATATTTAATTTAAGGATATCTTTTTCATACGGAGTCCAATTTACGCAAACTCGGACTCTATCTCAAGCAGAATTCCGAGACGAACGCAACGGCGCAACCCGTTTCACCTAATTATTTTTCTAAAAATTAATTATATCTTGATTTTTTTTATGTTCACAGAAAATACGGGGTGTTACAAGATATGGCTGTGTCTATCTGGGGTTTGCCACTTTAGGAAGTGATACATCCTACTATGGTGCCGGAACAGGGTATTTACAGGATAGGGAGTCGATCGATTGGGGTAGTAATTATGGTACATCTAGTCCTGCCTGTTTAGGAGCCCGTTATTATCGTTTGGGGTAACACCCTTTATTTCTGTTGGGCTGTCTGTTAATATCGTTTGGGGGTAAAACCCATCACTAGAAGTACACCTAAGTCTACCATTATGTTTCTGTTGGGATCATTCTGTCTCTGTTATGCTAGTATTGGTGCTAAGAAAAGTATTTAGGAAGAGTAATCTATTTGTTCATTCTGCTTATCCTGCTCAATCTGTTATTCCTATCTTATGATACTGTTATCTCTCTCTCATCCAGTTTATATGCATGTCATGATGCTTTTACTTATTTATATGCTAAAAGTCACTGGACTCGCCAGACTTTATGTCTGAACCGTTTTGTTTCCTTTTCTCACTCTTCCTCCCCCCCCAAGTTCTCAGGATGGGAATACTCGAGCTTGATTAGGATTATCTCTTCTGTTTCTGCTTGGAACTGCTTAGATATACCGCTTTGATTACCTGTCTACCTTGCTATCGCTATTTTTGGGGACTATGATTTTATATTACTGTACTTTGATGATTTTAGTACAAGGCAAATATTTTAATTTGATGTAATGGGTTTTCTTTACTTCAGAATTATGTTGTATCCGGATTTTGGACCAAGATGTTTTCTATTTGGGAAATAAAGTTTTAAATTCCGCTATTATTTTATATATATCT